>CM038229.1:58968211-61614863 GCA_021442155.1 Cymbidium sinense | reverse complement strand
AAAAACTTACTAAAAACCTAAACTAATAACTAATAATAATAACTAATAAAAACTAAATTAACTAAGTAATAAATAACTAATAACTAATAAATAAAACTAATCACTAATAATAACAACTAAAAAACTAATAAAAATAACTAATAACTAATAATAATAAACTAAAACTAATAACTAGTAAAACTAACTAACTAATAACTAAGCTAAATTAATAACTAACTAAAATACTAAAAAATCTAAATAATAAATAAACTAAAGAACAAATAAACTAATAACTAAAAACTAATATAAAAAACTAATAATAACTAATAATAACTAATAAAACTAATAACTAATAAACTAATAAATAATAAACTAATAACTAATAAAAATAAACTCATAAAATTAATAACTAATAATAACTAAACTAATAACTAAATAATAAAAAACTAATAACTAAAACCTAGTAAACTAAACCTAAACTAATTAAAATAATAATAACTAATAAATAAACCTAATAACTAATAAACTAATAATAAAAAACTAAAAACCTAAATAACTAAATTAACATAACTGATAACTAATAAATAACTAATAAAAACTTATAATAATAATTATAATAAACTAAAAACTAAGAACTAGTAATAACTAAGTAATAATAAAAAATGACTAAATAAACTAATAACTAACTAATAATAAAAACTAAACTAATAACTAACTAACTAATAAATAACTAAATAACTAAACTAACTAAATAACTAATAATAACTATAACTAATAATAACTAAACTAAAACTAACTAACTAATAATAATTAAAACTAATAAAACTAAAAACTAAACTAATAATAACAAAGTAATAATAATACCAAAACTAATAACTAATAAAATTAATTAATAAATAACTAAAAAAAACTAAACTAATAACTAATAATAACTAATTAGCTAATAAACTAATAATAAACTAATAAACTAATAACTAATAACTAATAATAACTAACTAATAAACTAAATAACTAACTAATAACTAATAAACTAATAAAACTAATAAACTAAATAAACTAATAAACTAATAATAATAACTAAACTAATAACTAAAACTAACTAACTAACTAAAATAATAACTAATAAAACTAATTAAAACTAAAAACTAAACTAAAAACTAAACCTAATAAACAAACTAAACTAATAATAATAACTAATAACTAACTAATAAACTAATAACTAACTAAAAATAACTAAACTAATAAATTAATAACTAAAACTAACTAATAACTAAACTAATAACTAAACTAATAACTAATAAAAATAACTAATAACTAAACTTAATAACTAAATAACTAACTAATAATAACTAAATTAAAACTAACTAAACTAATAAACTAATAACTAATAATAACTAATAAATAAACTAACTAACTAAACTAAAACCTAATAACTAAAACTAAATAAATAAATTAATAACTAATAAAAACTAATAAAATTAATAATAATAACTAAACTAATAAATAAACCTAAATAACTAAACTAACTAATAACTAAACTAATAAATTAAAACTAAATAAACTAACTAATTAATAACTAATAACTAATAAATAACTAAAATAATAAACTAATAACTAATAAAAACTAATAATTAATAATAATAATAATAACTAAAAAAAATAAAACTAACTAACTAATAACTAACTAATAATAATAAAACTAATAACTAAATAATTAATAAACTAATAAAATTAAAAACTAAATAAAACTAATATCTAATAAATTAAATAACTAAATAAAATTAATAACCTAACTAATAAATAACTAAACTAACAATTAAGAACTAAAACTAATAATAATAACTAACTAATAATAATACCTAATAAAAAACTAACTAAACTAACTAATAACTAATAAACTAAACCTAATAATTACTAATAACTAATAATAACTAAACTAATAACTAATAACTAAACCAAATATCTAATAACTAAATTAATAATAACTAAACTGATAACTAATAATAATAACCAATAAATTAATAACTAATAAAACTAACTAACTAATAATAAACTAACTAACTAATAAAACTAAAAAATTAAACTAATAATAATAAAAACTAACTAATAATTAAACTAATAATAATAATAAACTAAAAATAAAATAAAACTACTAAACTAAAACTAAACTAATAATGACTAACTAAACTAAACTAATAACTAATAACTAACTAAACTAATAAGTAATAATAAATAAAACTAATAACTAATAATAATAAACTAAAAAACTAAAAACTAACTAAAACCTAAACTAATAACTAATAACAACTAATAACTTAAATAATAATAATAAAATAAACTAATAAAAAATAAATAACTACAACTAATAACTAATAATAATAACTACTAATAACTAAACTAACTAAGTAATAAATAATAACTAAACTAATAACAAACTAATAAAACTAATCACTAATAATAACAACTAAAAACTAATAAAAATAACTAATAACTAATAATAATAAACTAAAACTAATAACTAATAAAACTAACTAACTAATAACCAAACTAAACTAAACTAATAACTAACTAAAATACTAAAAATCTAAATAATAAATAAACTAAAGAACAAATAAACTAATAACTAATAACTAATATAAAAAACTAAAAACTAAAATTAATAATAACTAATAATAACTAATAAAACTAATAATTAAACTAATAACTAATAAACTAATAAATAATAAACTAATAAATAATAATAACTAAACTAATAACTAAATAATAAAAAACTAATAACTAATAACTAACTAAAATAAATAAACTCATAAACTAATAAACTATAACCTAATAAACTAAACCTAAACCAACTAAAATAATAATAACTAATAAATAAACCTATTAACTAATAAACTAATAAATAAACTGATAATAAAAAAACTAAAAACCTAAATAACTAAACAAAAATAATTGATAACTAATAACAAACTAATAAAAAATAATAATATTAACTTTAATAAACTAAAAACTAACTAACTAATAAATAACTAAATAACTAAACTAACTAAATAACTAATAATAATAAAACTAATAATAATTAAAATTAATAATAACTAAACTAAAAACTAACTAACTAATAATAACTAAAACTAATAAAACTAAAAACTAAACTAATAATAACAAACTAATAATAATAATACAAAAATTAATAGCTATTAAAACTAATTAATAAATAACAAATAAAAAAAACAAAACTAATAACTAATATTAACTAACTAGCTAATAAACTAATAATAAACTAATAACTAATAATAATAACTAACTAATAAACTAAATAACTAACTAATAACTAATAAACTAATAAAACTAATAAACTAAATAAACTAATAAACTAATAATAATAACTAAACTAATAACTAAAACTAACTAACTAACTAAAATAATAACTAATAAAACTAACTAAAACTAAAAACTAAACTAAAAACTAAACCTAATAAACTAACTAAACTAATAATAATAACTAATAACTAATAACTAACTAAAAATAACTAAACTAATAAACTAATAACTAAAACTAACTAATAACTAAACTAATAACTAAACTAATAACTAATAAAACTAACTAATAACTAAACCTAATAACTAAATAACTATAAAATAATAACTAAATTAAAACTAATTAAACAAATAAACTAATAATTTATAATAACTAATAAATAAACTAACTAACTAAACTAAAAACCTAATAACTAAAACTAAATAAATAAACTAATAACTAATAAGAACTAGTAAAACTAATAATAATAACTAAACTAATAAATAAACTTAAATAACTAAACTACCTAACAACTAAACTAATAAATTAAAACTAAATAAAATAATTAATTAATAACCAAGTAATTAATAAATAACTAAAATAATAAACTAATAACCAATAAAACCAATAATTAATAACAATAATAACTAATAAAAAATAAAACTAACTAACTAATAACTAACTAATAATAATAAAACTAATAACTAATAAATTAATAAAATTAAAAACTAAATAAAACTAATATCTAATAAATTAAATAACTAAATAAAATTAATAACCTTAATAAATAAATAAACTAATAACTAATAACTAAAACTAATAATAATAACTAACTAATAATAATAACTAATAAAAAAACTAACTAAATTAACTAATAACTAATAAACTAAACCTAATAACTAATAATAACTAAACTAATAACTAATAAACTAAATAACTAACTAATAAACTAAACTAATAAATTAATAACTAATAACTAAACCTAAAATTAAATAACTAAACTAATAACTAAAACTAATAATTAATAATAATAACTAATAAATTAATAACTAATAAAACTAACTAACTAACAATAAACTAACTAATTAATAAAACTAAAAACTAAAACTAATAATAATAATAATAACTAATAACTAAACTAATAACTAATTAATAGTAATGATAAACTAAAAAACTAAATAAAACTACTAAACTAAAAACTAAACTAATAATTACTAACTAAACTAAACTAATAACTAATAACTAACTAAACTAATAAGTAATAATAAATAAAACTAATAAATAATAAAAATAAACTAAAAAACTAAAAAACTAACTAATAACTAATAATAATAACTAAAAAACTAATAAATAATAATAATAAAATAAACTAATTAAAAATAACTAACTAAAACTAATAACTAATAATTATAGCTAATAATAATTACTAATAAAAACTAAACTAACTAAGTAATAAATAACTAATAATTAAACTAATAATTAACTAATAAAACTAATCAATAATAATAATAACTAAAAATTTAATAAAAATAACTAATAACTAATACTAATAAACTAAAACTAATAACTAATAAAACTAACTAACTAATAACTAAACTAAACTAATAACTAACTAAAAAACTAAAAAAACTAAATAATAAATAAACTAAAAACAAATAAACTAATAACTAATAACTAATATAAAAACTAAAAAACTAAAACTAATAATAACTAATAAAACTAATAAACTAATAACTAATAAACTAATAAATAATAAACTAATAAAAATAAACTTATAAAACTAATAACTAATAATAACTAAATAATAAAGAACTACTAAATAATAACTAACTAAAATAAATAAACTAATAAACTAAACCTAAACTAACTAAAATAATAATAACTAATAAATAAACCTAATAACTAATAAACTAATAAATAAACTAATAATAAAAAATTGAAAACCTAAATAACTAAACTAATATAACTAACAACTAATAATTAACTAATAAAAAACTAAAATTAATAAACTAATAACTAAATAAAAACTAAATGATAACTAATAAACTAATAACTAACTAAAAACTAATAACTAAACTAAAAAACTAAATAATAACTAATAAACTAAAAATAATAATAATACTAATAATTAAAATAACTAAACTATTAAACTAATAGCTAATAAAATATATACTAATAACTAATAAACTAATAACTAATAACAACTAAACCCAAAAAACATAAAAACCTAAACTAAAACTAAATAAAACCTAAAAATAAAATAAATAAAAAAGACATATCCTAAATAAAATAAAACCTCAACGAAAACATAAAAATAAAAACCTAAACTAAAAGATAAATTAAATAAACTAAATAAACCAAAGCCTACCAATTTACTTAATTTAAAAATAATAATAAATAAATAAATAACTTTAACCCTAAACCCTGAATCATAAAAACTCTAAACCCTAAATCTTAAATCTTAAAACTCACCTTAAACCTTAAACCTTAAACCTTAAACCGTAAACCTTAAACCCTAAACCCTAAACCCAAAACCTAAAACTCTAAACCCTAAACCCTGAAACATACAAATCTAAACCCTAAACCATAAACCCTAAAAACCTTAACCTAAACTCAATAAAACCTAAAAATAAAATAAATAAATAAAAACCTAAACCTAAATAAAATAATAAAATAAATAAAAATAAAAACCTAAACTAAAAAGTAACCTAAACCTAGAAATAAAATAAAATAAAAAATAAAACCTAAACTAAAATAAAATAAATAGAAACCTAAACTAAACTAAAAAATAAATTAAACATAAAAATAAAAAACTTAAATAAAATAAAAACTAAACCTAAAATAAACCTAAATTAAAAAAATAAAAACTGAATAGAAACCTAAACCTAAAAAGTTAACCTAAAAATAGAAGTTAATCATAAATAAAAAAGAAAACCTAAACCCTAAACTAAAAAAAAAACTAAACCTAAAATAAAATTAAAATAAAATAAACCTAAACCTAAACTAATATAACCCTAAAGCCTAAATCATAAACCCTAAACCTTAAAAACCTAAAATCCTAAACCCAAACTAAATAAAACCTAAAAATAAAATAAATAAATAAACCTAAACTTAAATAAAATAGAATAATAAGATAAAATAAAAACTTAAACTAAACCTAAACCTAAACCTAAGCCTAAACCTAAACTTAAAAATTAAATAAAATGAAAAATAAAAACTAAAGTGAAAGAAAATTATTAAAAACCTAAACTAAACTAAAAAAATAAAATAAACATAAAAATTAAAAACTTAAACAATATAAAAACTAAACCTAAAATAAAAATAAAATAAACTTAAAATAAAATAAAATAAAAACTAGATAAAAATGTAAACCTAAAAAATAAACCTAAAAATAAATTTTAAAAAATCTAAACCCTAAACTAAAAAAAAACCTAAACCTAAAATAAAAATAAAATATCCCTAAACCTAAAAATAAAAAACCTAAATAAAATAAAAACTAAATGTAAAATAATAATAAAATAAAATAAAAACTAAATAAAAACCTAAATCTTAAACAAAAAAAAACTAAACCTAAAATAAAAATAAAATAAACTAAACCTAAACCTAAACTAAAATAACCCTAAACCCTAAACCATAAACTATAAACTAACCGTAAACCCTAAAAACCTAAAATCCTAAACCTAAACTAAATAAAACCTAAAAATAAAATAAATAAATAAACCTAAACCTAAATAAAATAAAATAATAAGATAAAATAAAAACCTAAACTAAAACCTAAACTTAAACATAAACCTAATAATAAAATAAAATAAAAAATAAAAACTAAACTAAAAAATAAAATAAACTTGGAAATAAAAAACTTAATAAAATAAAAACTAAACCTAAAATAAAAATAAAATAAACCTAAAATAAAATAAAATAAAAACTAAATAAAAACTTAAACTTAAAAATAAATGAAAATTAAAACTTAAACCCTAAACGAAAAAAAAACCTAAACCTAGAATGAAAATAAAATAAACCTAAACCTAAACTAAAATAAACTAAACTAAAATAAATAAAACCTAAACCTAAACTTAAAATAAACTAAACCTAAACCTGATCCTAAACTAAATAAAATAAAATAAACTAAAAATAAACCTAAACCTACATTTAAAAATAAAACCTAAAAATAAACCTAAAATAAAACCTAAAACCTAAACCTAAAAAAAATAAAATAAAACCTAAACCTAAAAATAAAACTAGACTAAAAAATAAACCTAAACCTAAACCTAAACCTAAAAAATAAACTAAAATAAAAAAACCTAAACTAAAATAAATAAACCTAAAATAAATAAACTAAACTAAATAAAAATAAAAATAAACCTAAATAGAAAAAAAATAAATAAATCTAAAGTTATTAATTTACTTATTTTAAAAATAAAAAAAAAATTTTAAAAAATGCTTATGCTAAACCCTAAGAACCCTAAACCCTAAATAATAATAACTAATAAACTAATAAACTAATAACTAATAGTATTAAATAATAAATAATAACTAATAACTAATAAAAGTAATGAAAACTAACTAACTAATAAAACTAATAATAACTAATAATAATAGATAATAACTTAAACTAATAAAAAAATTTAAAACTAATAAATTAAGAAACTAAATTAATAACTAATAACTAATAACTAAAACTAAAATAATAATAAAACTAATAATAACATAACTAATAACTAATAATAATAATTAACTAATAAATAATAATAAACTAAAAACTAAAACCAAATAAAACTAATAAACTAATAATTAAGCTAATAATAAGTAATAAATAACTAATAATAACTAACTAATAACTAATAATAATAATAACTAATAACTAATAACTAATAATAATAATAACTAATAACCAATAACTAATAAATAATAAACTAATAACTAATAAAACTAATAAACTAATAATAACTAAACAAATAATAATAAATAAAATAATAACTAAAACTAATAATAATAATAACTAATAAATAACTAATAAAAAAAAACTAAACTAACTAAATAATAACTAAAAATAAACTAATAACTAATAATAAAATTAAATAATTAATAATAATAAACTAATTAACTAAACTAATAACTAATAAGTAAAACTAAATAACTAAACTAACTAATAAAACCAAACTATTAAAATAATAATAAAATAAATAATTAACTAACTAATAAAACTAAAACTAATAAACAATAAAAAATAATAACCTAATAAAAACTAATAACTAAATAAAATTAATAAACTAAAACTAATAACTAACTAAATTAATAACTAATAAAAACTAATAACAAATAATAAAAACTAAAACTAATAATAATTAAAAAATAAAACTAACTAATAATAATAATAATAATAATAATAATAAAACTAATAAACTAATATTGAATAACTAATAACTAAACTAAATAAAAACTAACTAAACTAAAAACTAAGCTAAAACCTAAATAACTAATAAAAACTAATAATACCTAATAAACTAAACTAACTAATAACTAATAAACTAATAACTAAAATAATAAAGTAATAACTAACTAATAAAAATAATAATAATAATAATAATATCTAACTAATAATTAAAAAACTAACTAATAAACAAACTAAACCTAACTAATGACTAATAACTAATAATAATAGTAATCATAATAATAATAATAATAATGATAATAATAATAATCATAAACTAATAATAGAAAACTAATAAAAATTAACTAAACTAACTAAACTAATAACTAATAAACTAATAATAAAAAAATTACTAATAATAACTAAATAAATAACTAATTAATAATAACAAAATAATTAAGAAATAACTAAAAACTAATAATAAATAAAATAAACTATGTAACTAATAATAAATAGAACTAATAATAACTAAACTAATAAAACTAACTAATAAACTAAATAATAAACCTAACTAAAACTAATAAACTAAAAACTAATAAAACTAAATAATATTAAACTAAAAAACTAAAACTAATAATACTAATAACTAATAAAAACTATTAATTATAATGGAACTAAACCTAAAACCTAATAAACTAATAAACTAATAATTAAAATTAATAGCTAATAACTAAATAACAATAATAATAACTAATAATAACTAAAACTAATTATTATATTAACTAATAAAACTAAATAAAACTAATAATAAATAAAATAAATAACTAAAAAACTAATAATAAACTAAATTAATAACTAATAATAATAAACTAACTAATAATAACTAACTAATAACTAATAAACTAACAAATAATAAATAAAAAACTAATAATAATTAATAATAACTAAAAGCCTAATAAACTTATATCTAATATAATTAACTAAATAATAACCAACTAAACCTAATAACTGACTAAGAATAATAACTAAACTAAAACTAATAATAATAAAAAACTAATAAAATAATAATAACTAAAACTAATAATAACTAATAACTAATAACTAAAAACTAATAACCTAACTAACTAATAAAACTAAAAACTATTAAAACTAAACTAATAAAACTTAATAATAATAATAACTAAACTAAACTAAAACTAATAAAACTATACAAGTAAATAACTATTTAATAAACCTAAAGCATAATAATAACAAACTAAAAATAACTAAATAGTAAAATAAAATAAGAACTAATAATAATAACTAACTAATAACTAAAAACTAATAACTAAAAAATAATTAAACTAAAAAAATAATAAAACTAATAAACTAAAACTAATAACTAATAAACTAATAATACTAACTAAAATAAACTAAGAAACTATTAACTAATAAACTAATAATAACTAATAATAATAATTAAACCTAATAACTAAACCAATAACTAAATTAATAATAAATAAAAATAATTAATAACCAATAATAACTAAAACCTAATAACTAAATTAATATAAAAATAACTAATAAAAACTAACTAATAATAATAAATAATAACTAAACTAAAACTAACTAATAAAATAAACTAATAACTAAAAAATAATAAAAATTAATAATAATAATAACTAATAATAACTAAAATAACTAACTAGTAATAATAATAATAACTAATAATAATAACTAAATATAAAACTACTAATAATAATAAACTAATAACTAAAACTAATAATAAAAACTAAATAACTAATAACTAATAATGAATAAAATAAAAGATAATAAAAATGAAAAATAATAATAATAAAACTAAGAAAAACAAAACTACTAAACAAATAACTAATAATTAATAAAAAATAACAATAAACTAAAAACTAATAATAACTATCTAAACTAACTAACAAACTAATAAAACTAAATAAATTAACAACTAATAAACTAAAAACTAAATTAACTAATAATTAATAAAACTAATAAAACTAAAACCTAAAACTAATAACTAACTAATAATAATTAATACTAATAAACAAATAATAATAATAACTAATAAACCTAAAAACTAATAAAACTAAAAACTAACTAAAAACTAACTTAAAATAACTAATAACTAATAATAAAACTAATAACTAAAACTAATAAAACTAACTAAAAACTAATAAACTAAACTAATAACTAAAAAAACTAAACCTAATAAACTAATAATAAAACTAATAAAACTAAAACATAATAAATAAAACCTAATAACTAATAATAACTAATAATAAATAACTAAATAAATAACTAATAAAATAAACTAATTAAATTAATAACTAACTAAACTAACTAAATAAAACTAATAAAAAACTAAATAACTAAACTAAATAACTAATAACTAAAATTAATAATAAAAACTAAAACTAAACTAAAAATTAAACTAAACTAACTAAATTAACTAAAACTAAACTAATAAACTAAAATAACTAACTAAACTAATAAAACTAATTAAAAACTAAACTAACTAATAAAAACTAATAAAACCTAATAACCTAAAAAACTAACTAAACTAACTAAAAAACCTAATAACTAAACTAAACTAACTAATTAAACTAAAACCTAATAACTAATAACTAAACTAATAATAAACTAACTAACTAACTAATAACTAAATAAAACTAATAAACATAACTAAAAAACTAATAACTAACTAATAAACTAAACTAATAACTAAAACTAATAACTAACTAAAGCAAACTAAAACTAAAAACTAAAAACTAACTAATAATAAACTAATAAAACTAAACCAAACTAATAGTAATAAACTAATAAAACTAAAACTAAAAAAATAACAACTAAAATAATAATAATAACTAAACTAATAACTAAAAACTAATAACCTAATAACTAACAAAAACTAACTAAATAAGTAGAAAAAATAAAACTAATAATAAACTAACTAAACTAATAACTAACTAAAAAACTAAAAAACTAATAACTAATAATAACTAATAACTAATAATAACTAAATAACTAATAATAACTAATAATAACTAATAACTAAACTAATAACTAATAATAACAAAAAAACCTAAAAACCTAACTAACTAGCTAAAAATTAATAATAAAATAAATAAACTAATAATAAATAATAAAATAACTAAACTAAAATTAAATAAATAATAAATAAACTAATAATAAACTAACTAACTAATAAATAACTTATAAAAACTAATAAAACTAATAATAAATAACTAAACTAATAATTAAAACTAATAACTAACTAATAAATAACTAAATAACTAAACAAATAATAACTAAATAATAACTAAACAAATAACTAAAAATAACTAATAAAATAAATAAAAATAACTAACTAATAACTATAAAAATAATAATAAACTAATAACTAATAAAAAATAATAAAAAATAATAAAATTAATAATAGTAACTAAATAAAAAAACTAAAAAATTAAAATAAAACTAATAATAACTAAAACTAACTAATAAATAACTAAAATAATAACTAAACAAAAACTAACTAATAACTAAATAATAACAATAAATAAAAACTAATAAAACTAACTAAAACTTAAATAATAACTACAAACTAAAATAATAACTAATAAACTAAACTAATAACTAAATAACTAATAATACTAATAACTAACTAACTAATAAAATAAACTAATAATAAAACTAACTAAACTAACTAAAAAAATAACTAACTAATAAAACTAACTAATAATAACTAATAACCAAACCAAATAACAAAACCAAAAAAACAAAAAAATAAACCTAATAAAACTAAACTAAAAATAACTAAAACTAACTAAAACTAATAAAACTAATAAAACTAAATAACTAAATAGCTAAACTAATAACTAACTAATAACTAATAACTAATAAATAAATAACTAACTAAACTAAAACTAATAACTAATAACTAATAAACTAATATTCTAATAACTAACTAATAACTAAATAATAACTAATAACTAAAACTAACTAATTAATAACTAAATAATAACTAATAAAACTAATAATAATAAAATAATAATTAAATAATAAAAATGAAATCTAAAACTAACTAAATAATAAATTAAAACTAACTAATAACTAACTAATTACTAATAAACTAAAACCAAATAAATAAACTAATAAAACTAATAAAATTCATAATAACTAAACCAATAACTAAAAACTAAACTAATAAATAATAAATAATAACTAACTAAAACTAATAATAACTAACTAAAGCTAATAATAATAAAACTAATAAAACCAATAACTAATAATGCTAACTAACTAATAAACTAATAAACTAACTAATAACTAATAACTAAATTAATAAACTAATAAACTAACTAACTAATAGCCTAACTAACTAGCTAATAAAAACAAAATAAAACTAAAAATTAATAATTAACTAAACCTAAGTAACTAACTAATAAAGCTAATAATAATAATTTAAACTAATAACTAAACTAACTAATAATAATAATAAAATAATAACTAATAAAACTAACTAAATTAATAACTAATAATAATAATTAATCAAAACTAATAAATTAAAATAATAAACTAATAATTAATCTAACTAATAAAAACTAATTAATAATAACTAAACTAATAAACCAATAACTAACTAACTAATAATAATAAAACTAAACTAATAAAACTAATAATAATAAGTAATAATAAAAATAACTAATAACTAAAAAACTAATAAATAACTAACTAAACTAACTAGTAACTAATAATAAATAAAACTAATAATAGCTAATAAAAACTAATAAAATAAAATAAACTAATAATAACTAACTAATAAATAAAACTAATAATAATAACTAAAACTAGTAACTAATAATAATAATAAAACTAACTAATAATTAAACCTAACAATAATTAATAACTAATAACTAAATAAAAACCTAATAACTAAACTAATAATAAACCTAAAAACTAAATAACCTAAAAAAACTAAACTAATAACTAACTAAAACTAACTAATAAATACACTAACTAACTAAAAACTAATAACTAATAATAACTAAAATAGTAACTAACTAACTAAATACTAATAACTAATAACTGACTAACTAATAATAACTAAACTAATAACTAAAAAACTAATAATTAATAATAAAAATAACTAATAACTAATAAAACATAATAACTAAACTATTAATACCTAATAACTAAAAACTAAATAACTAAACTAATAACTAATAACTAATAATAATAAATAAAAACTAACTAACTAATAATAACTAACTAAAACTAATAACTAATAAACTAACTAACTAATAACTAAACTAATAAATAATAATAAAACTAAAAACTAAAAACTAAATAACTAAACTAATAAACTAATAAAAACTAAATAAATAATAACTAATAACTAATAACAAACTAAAAAACTAAATAATAACTAAACTAATAAATAATAAATAATAAATAATAAATAATAATAATAACTAATAATAACCTAATAAATAACTAAACTAACTAACTAATAATAATAATAACTAGCTAAAAACTAATAAAAGCTTAATAACTAATAATAACTAAACTAATAACTATAACTAATAACTAAAAACTAAACTAAAACTAAACTAATAATAACCTAACTAGTAATTAATTATAAAATAATAAACTAACTAATAAATAGTAATTAAAAAACTAATTAAAAACTAAAAACTAACTAATAAATAAAACTAAACCTAATAACTAAACTAACTAACTAACTAACTAAAAAACTAATAATAAAACTAAACTAATAACTAAACCTAATAACTAAAACTATAACTAATAATTAATAACTAAAACTAATTAATAAAACTAATAACTAAAATTAATAATAATAACCTAACTAATAATAATAACAAAACTAATAACTAACTAAAATAATAACTACTAACTAATAAACCAAATAACTAAACTAACTAATAACCTAACTAAACTAAAATATATAAAACTAATAAACTAATAACTAACTAATAACCAAAATAATAATAATATTAACTAAACTAACTAATAAACTAATAACTAAATAACTAACTAATAATAAATAACTAAAACCTAAAACCTTTATGAAGTAACTAATAAACTAAACTATAAAACTAATAACTAATAATAACTAAATAATAACTAACTAAACTAACTAACTAATAACTAATAACTAATAAAAAGCTAATAAACTAATAAAACTAAATAACTAAATAACTAAACTAATAAACTAATAAAATTAAACCTAATAACTAACTAACTAATAAACTAACTAAACTAACTAAAACTAAATAATAACTAATAAACTAATTAGAATAACTAGTAACTAATAATAAACTAATTAACTAATAAATAACCTAACCAACTAATAACTAACTAACTAATAATAACTAATAACTAATAAAAATTAAAACTAAATAAATAAAATAACTAAAACTAATAAAACTAATAAACTAATAACTAACTAAAACTAATAACAAATAATTAATAATTAATAAAACTAAAAAATAAGCTAATAATTAATAAACTAAAAAACTAACTAACTAAAACTAATTAAACTAAAAAACTAACTAAACTAACAACTAAACCTAAAATTAAACTAATAAACTAAAAATAATAATAACTAAAACTAATAACTAACTAAGAATAAAATTAAAAATAATAATAACTATAATAATAATAACTAATGAACTAATAAACTAATAACTAACTAATAATAACTAATAAAACTAACTAAATTATTTAGAATAATAAACTAATAACTAAACTTAAATCAATAAACTAACTAATTAATAAAACTAATAAAACAAATAAACTAATAACTAATAAATAAACCTAAACTAATAACTAACAAATAAACTAAAAAAACTAATAACTAAACTAATAATAAAACTAAAATAACTAACTAAACTAATAAAACTAATAGTAATACCTAATAAATAACTAAACTAAACTAATAATAACTAATAACTAATAATAACTAACTAATAACTAATAACTAAACTAATAAAACTAACTAATAAAAAACTAACTAATAATAATAATAATAAACTAAACAAATAACTAACTAACTAAACTAACTAATAATAATAAAACTACAACTAATAAATTAAGAATAATAACTAACTAACTAATAAAAAAGTAATATTAATAACCTAATAAAACTAATAAACATAAAACTAACTAAGAAAATCTAAACTAATTACTAATAAGTAAATAAAACTAATAAAACTAACTAGAACAAAAAACTAATAACTAAATAAAACTAATAATAAACTAATAACAAAATAACTAAACAAACCTAAAACTAATAAACCTAATAACTAATAATAAAACTAAACTAATAAAGATAATAACTAAATAACTAACTAACTAAACTAATAAACTGAATATCTAAAACTAATAATTAAAACTAATAAACTAATAATAATAACTAATAATAAAAAAAAACTAAAACTAATAATAAAATAACTACTAACTAAAAAACTAATTAAAAAATTAAACTAATAACTAATAAAACTAACTAACAATAACTAAAACTAAAAAGCTAACTAATAATAAACTAAAAAACTAACTAATAATAATAACTAATAAGTAAACTAATAAACTAATAATAATAACTAATAAAATAACTAAACTAATAACTAATAACTAATAATAAACTAATAAAACTAAATAATTAACTAATAAACCTAATACTATTAAACAAAAATAAACTAAACTAATAAAACTATAAAACCAAAAAAACTAATAAACTAAATTAACTAATCATAAAAATTAAACTAATAAACTAATAACTAATAACTAAACTAATAAAACTAACTATCTAATAAACCTAAGCTAATAACTAACTAAAATAATAATAAATAAACTAAACCTAATAATAATAACTAAAAAATAATAATAACTAAACTAATAATTAACTAAAACTAATTAATAAAAACTAATAAACTAATTAATTATAATAACTAACTAACTAATAAACTAATAATTAAACTAATAATAACCAAAACTAACTAAATGTAAAACCAATAAACTAATAACTAACTAATAAACTAATAACTAAACTAAAAAACTAATAACTAATAATAACTAAAACTAAATAACTAAACTAATGACTAAATAAAACCTAAACTAACTAAAAAAGTAATAAAAACTAATATACTAATAACTAATAATAAATAATAACTAAATAACTAAATAAAAAAACTAAATAACTAAACTAATAAATTGAACTAATAACTAATAAAATTAACTAATAACTAATAATAATTACTAATAACTAATAACTAACTAATAATAACTAAATTGATAACTAAACCTAAACTAATAAAACTAATATTAAAAAAACTAATAAACTAATAAACTAATAAACTAAACCTAATAATAACTAATAAAACTGAATAACTGATAAACTAACTAATAAACTAATAACTAAGAATAACCTATATTAATAATGTAAAACTAATAACTAATAAAGCTAAACTAATAAACTAATAATAATAACTAATCTAATAACTAATTAATAACTAAACTAAAAACTAACTAACTAACAACTAACTAACTAAGAATTAAACCTAATAACTAAATAATGACTAAACTAAATAAATAAAAACTTAAAACTAATATCTAATAAAAATAACTAAACTAAACTAATAAAATAATAACTAACTAATAATAACAATAGTAAAACTAAAACTAACTAATAACTAATAAAAAAACTAATAATATCTAAAAATTTAATAAACTAAATAACTAAATAATAATAATAATAACTAAACTAATAAACTAATAACTAATAATAACTAATAAAACTAACTAACCAAATAATAAAAAACTAATAAACAAATGATAACTAACTAATTAATAATAATAACTAACTAACTAACTAAAAACTAAAAAAACTAAACCTAATAAATTAATAAACTAATAAACTAGAAATTAGTAACTAATAAAAACTAATAACTAAACTAATAAATAATAAATAAATAACTAATAAACTAATATCTAATAACTAAAGTAATAAAACTAACTAACTAACTAATAACTAACGAAATAACTAAATAACTAACTAAAAACCTAAACTAATAACTAATAATAATTACTAATAACTAATAAATAATAATTATAAAATAAACTAATAAAAATTATCTAATTAAAACTTATAACTAATAATAATAACTAAACTAACTAAGTAATTAATAACTAATAACTAATAATTATAAATTAAAACTAATAATTAAAAAACTAATAAAAATAACTAATAACTAATAATAATAAACTAAAACTAATAACTAATAAAATTAATAAACTAATAACTAAACTAAACTAATAACTAACTAAAAATCTAAAAAAAGTAAATGATAAATAAAATAAAACAAATAAATTAAAACTAATAATAACTAATAATAACTAATAAAACTAATAAACTAATAACTAAACTAATAACTAATAAACTAATAACTAATAAAAATAAACTCATAAAACTAATAACTAATAATAACTAAACTAATAACTAAATAAAAAACTAATAACTAATAACTAACTAAAATAAATAAACTAATAAACTAATAAACTAAAACCTAATAAACTAAACCTAAACTAACTAAAATAATAATAACTAATAAATAAACCTAATAACTAAACTAATAATAATAAAAACTAAAAACCTAAATAACTAAACTAATATAACTAATAACTAATAACTAACTAATAAAAACTAAAACTAATAAACTAATAACTAAGTAAAAACTAAATAATAATGAATAAACTAATAATTAATAAGTAACTAAAAAATAATAACTAAATTAAAAAACTAAATAATAAATAATAAACTAATAAACTAAAACTAATAATAAAACTAATAATTAAAATAACTAAACTAATAAACTAATAACTAATAAACTAAAAATTAATAATTAATAACTAATAAACTAATAACTAATAATAACTAAACCCTAAAAACATAAAAACCTAAACCAAAACTAAATAAAACCTAAAAATAAAATAAATAAAAAAACTTAAACCTAAATAAAATAAAAACCTCAACTAAAACATAAAATAAAAACCTAAACTAAAAGGTAAACTAAATAAACTAAATAAGCCTAAGCCTACATGTTTACTTAATTTAAAAATAAGTAAATAATTAAAATAAAATAACACTAAATCCTAAAAACTCTAAACCCTAAATCCTAAATCCTAAACACTAAACCCTAAACCCTAAACCCTGAAACCTACAACTCTTAACCTTAAACCCTAATCCCTAAACCATAAAAACTTAAGAACCTAAACATAAACTAAATAAAACCTAAAAATAAAATATATCAAAAAACCTAAATCTAAATAAAATAACAAAATAAATAAAAATTAAAACCTAAATTAAAACCTAAACCTAAACCTAAAAATAAAATAAAATAAAAATAAAAGCTAAACTAAAATAAAATAAATTAAAACCTAAACTAAACTAAAAAAATAAAATAAACCTAAAAATAGAAAACCTAAATAAAATATGAACAAAATGTAAAATAAACATAAAATAAAATAAAATAAAAACCTAGAAATAAAACCTAAAAATAATTAAAAAAGAAAACCTAAATTCTAACCAAAAAAAACTAAACCTAAAATAAAAATAAAATAAACTAAATAAAATAAACCTAAGCCTAAACTAAAATAACCCTAAACTCTAAACCATAAACTATAAACTAACAGTAAACCCTAAAAACCTAAAATCCTAAACCTAAACTAAATAAAACCTAAAAAAATATAATAAATAAATAAACCTAAACCAAAATAAAATTAAACAGTAAGATAAGATAAAACATAAACTAAAACCTAAACCTAAACCAAATAATAAATAAAATAAAAAATAAAAATTAAACAAAAAATAAAACAAACCTAAAAATAAAAAACCTAAATAAAATAAAAACTTAACCTAAAATAAAAATAAAATAAACATAAAATAAAATAAAATAAAAACTAAATAAAAACCTAAATCAAAAAAATAAACCTAAAAATAAATAAAAATTAAAACCTAAACTAAAAAAAACCTAAACCTAAAATAGAAATAGAATAAACCTAAACTTAAACTAAACTAAAATAAGTAATACCTAAACCTACACTTAAAATAAACTAAACCTAAACCTGTGCCTAAACTAAATAAAATAAAATAAACTAAAAATAAACCTAAACCTAAATTAAAAAATAAACCTAAAATAAAAATCTAAACCTAAACCTAAACCTAAAAATAAAAAATAAAACCTAAACTTAAAAAATAAAATAAAAATAAAACTAAACTAAAAAATAAACCTAAACCTAAAAAATAAACTAAAAAAATCCTAAAATAAAATAAATAAACCTAAACTAAATGAACTAAACTAAACAAAAATAAAAATAAACCTAAATATAAATAAAAAATAAATTAAACTAAAATAAATAATAAATAAACTAAATAAACATAAACCTACCAATTTACGTAATTTATAAAATAGAAAATTTTTTAAAAAAACTCTAACCCTAAACCCTAAATAATAATAACTAATAAACTAATAAATTAATAACTGATAATAATAAATAATAACTAATAACTAATAAAACTAATAAAAACTAACTAACTGAAAACTAATAAAACTAATAATAATTAATAATAACCTAAAGTAATAAAAAAATTAAAACTAATACTCTAATAAGCTAAACTAATAGCTAAAACTAAAATAATAACAAAACTAATAACTAATAATAATAACTTATTAATAAATAATAATAATAAACTTAAAATTGAAACCTAATAAAGCTAATAAACTAATAACTAAACTATAATAACTAATAAACAACTAATTAATAACTAATAAACCTAAATAATAAAAATTACCTAATAAAATTAACCCATAAGCTAATAAACTAGAAACTAAAACTAAAACTAATCACTAAAAATAATAAAACTAATAACTAATAATAACTGAAAACCTAAATAAAACTAACTAATAACTAATAATAATTAATAACTAATTAATAAATAATAACTAATAATAAAAAAATAATAATAAAACTAAAAACTAAACATAACTAATAATAACTGAAACTAACTAAACTAATAATAATAATAATAATAATAATTAATAACTAATAACTAATAATAATAAAACTAATAAACTAAAAAAACTAACTAAACATAATTAATAAAATCTAAATAAAATAACTAAATAACTAAATAAACTAATAAAAACTAAATAATAAATAATAAATAATAAATAATAAATAATAACTAACTAAACTAATAACTAATAAAAAAACTAAACTAAAAAACTAATAATAACTAATAAAAATAAAACTAATAACTAAATAAACTAATAATAACAAATAATAAATAACTAATAATAATAATAAACTAATAAAACTAAAATTAAACCTAATAAATAACTAATAAAACTAAAACCTAATAAAATGAATAACTAATAATAAATAACTAAAACTAATAACTAATAAACTAATAATAAACTAAAACTAACTAATAAAAATAACTAATATTAAACTAATAACTAAATAAAACTAATAATAAATTAATAACTAAGTAACTAATAAACTAATAAACTGAAAACTAAACTAAACTAAAACTAATAAGCCTAATAACTAATAACAAAACTAAACTAATAATAATAATAATTAAATAACTAATTAACTAAATTAATAATCCTAATAACTTAAACTTAAAAATTAAAACTAATAAACTAATAATAATAACTAATAATAAAAACTAACTAAAACCAATAAACTAATAACTAAATAACTAAAATAACCAAAACTAATAACTAATAAAACTAACTAGTAATAACTAAAACTAAAACACTAACTAATAATAAACTAAAAACTAACTAATAAAAATAACTAACATTAAACTAATAACTAAATAAAACTAATAATAAATTAATAACTAAGTAACTAATAAATTAATAAATTGAAAACTAAACTAAACTAAAACTAATAAACCTAATAACTAATAATCAAACAAAACTAATAATAATAATAACTAAATAACTAACTAACTAAACTAATAATCCTAATAACTAAAACTTTAAAATTAAAAGTAAAAAACTAATAATAATAACTGATAATAAAAACTAACTAAAATAATAATAACTAATAACTAAAACTAATAAAATAACTAAACTAATAACTAATAAAACTAACTAATAATAACTAAAACTAAAAAACTAACTAATAATAAACTAAAAACTAACTAATAATAATAACTAATAACTAAACTAATAAATTAATAATAATAACTAATAAAATAACTAAACTAATAAATAAAAAACTAATAAAACTAAAATAAATAATAACTAAAAATTAAATAACTAACTAATAAACCTAATAACTTATAAATAAAAACTAACTAAACTAATAAAACTATCAAACCAAAAAAACAAATTAACTAAATAAACTAATAATAAAAACTAAACTAATAAACTAATAACTAATAATAACTAATAATAACTAACTAATAACTAAACTAATAAAACTAACTAACTAAAAAACCTAACTAATAAACCTAAACTAATAACTAACTAATAAAATAATAAATAAACTAAACCTAATAATAATAACTAAAAATTAATAATAACTAAACTAATAACTAACTAAAACAAATTAATAAAAATTAATAAACTAATAACTAAACTAATAATTAATAAACTAATAACTAAACTATAATCATAAACCTAAAAATAAAATATATAACCTAAACCTAAAAAATAAAATAAAAATAAAACTAAACTAAAAAAATAAGCCTAAACCTAAACCTAAAAAATAAACTAAAATAAATAAACTAAATAAACTAAATAAACCTAAATCAACTAGTTTACTTAATTTTAAAGAATTAAAAAAAATACTTTTTGCCAACTATTGATATGGATATTAATAAGGGGTTTGTTCACATCTGCATTCATTATTATGATTGGTCTCATTTTCTGGACTTTACTTCCAGGCTGTACTCCTGGCCTGAAAGATTCATATATATATCATATGTTTGGGATGGTGTTACTTATAGGCTCATCGACTTGCTTAGCAGGATTTCAGCAGGCTACCTCTTCTGCTGTTTACTTATGGATGGTTTTTATGCTTGCCTATTTCATATGTAAAAGTATCCTCATGTCAGGGTGACTATATTGATGATAATTCTCCTGCATGGGACCCCTTATCTTTCTTCCCTTTGTAATTTCCTCTCTATATTATATATAGTTTTGTTTAGGTTTGCAGGTAATAAAGCCCATATGACTTTCAACAACTGGCTGTTATCTTCTCACAGTTTTGTTGGCTATGATGGCTGTGATGATTTCACCCCTTTTGGTTTGGTAGTAGCCCTTGTGATGTAACCCTTTTCAAGTTTGGATGCGATATTTGCATGCCAACTTGGTGTGTGATGAGCCTTCTTTATCATAATTCTTTACTATCATTCTCGATGCTATTTTACCAATTATCATTATGTCAGATTACCTTAATCTAATTTCTTCCGCTTACATTTTGCGTGTGGTTCTCTCTTATCCTCTCAGGTTTGCTCCATAGTGTCATGCATTCTCACGCCCGCAGCATTGGCCCTAATCTTCCTTTGGCTTTTTTATGTTAATCTAATTGTATCTTTTGATTGCTTTAATGTCTTCTTTGCTTTTGATGTACTTAGATAGAGATTTACTCCTTAGTCGATCTTTGAGCAATAGTTATGGAGTTTATCCCCTTTAAGGACCTTATAACCCTCTTTTTGTGGCAATAAATTACCCCCTACATGGGGTTTCCCAAAAAAAAAAGACCTAAAGCTAAACTAAATAAAACTTAAAAATAAAATTAATAAAAAAATGAAACCTAAATAAAATAAAAAAATAAAATAAAATAAAAACATAAACTAAAACCTAAACCTAAACCTAAACTGAAACCTATAAAAAATAAAATAAAAAAATAAAAACTAAACTAGAATAAAATAAATAAAAAACTAAACTAAATATAAAATAAACCTAAAAATAGAAAACTTAAATAAAATAAAAACTAAATATAAAATAAAATAAAAACTAAATAAAAATCTAAACCTGAAAAATAAACTTAAAAATAAATAAAGAATAAAACCTAAACCCTAAACTAAAAAAGGAACCTAAACTTAAAAAGAAATTAAATAAATAAATCAAAAACTAAATAAATAAAAAATAAGATAAAATAAAAACCCAAAACTAAAACCTAAACATAAGCCTAAACCTATAAATAAAATAAAATAAAAAATAAAAATTAAACTAAAAATAAATAAATAAAAACTAAAATTGACTAAAAACTAAAATAAAACTAAAAATAAAAAACCCAAATAAAATAAAAACAAAATGTAAAATAAAAATAAAATAATCCTAAACTAAAATAAAATAAAAACTAAATAGAAATTTAAACCTAAAAAATAAACCTAAAAATAAAACTTAAAATTAAATAAAAAATAAAACCTAAACCCTAAACTAAAAACAACTTAAATCTCAAATAAAAAATTAAATGAAATAAAATAAACCTGAACCTAAACTAAAATAAACTAAAATAAAATAACCCTAAATCCTAAAAACCTAAGCCTAAATTAAATAAAACCTAAAAATAAAATAAATAAATAATCTTAAACCTAAATTAATTAAAAAATAAGATAAAATAAGAACCTAAACCTAAACCAAAAATTAAAATAAAGTAAAAAAATATAAACTAAATTAAATTAAAATTATTAAAAACCTAAACTAAACTAAAAAATAAAATAAGAACTAAACCTAAAATAAAAATAAAATAAAATTAAAATAAATTAAAATAAAAACTAAATAAAAACCTAAACCTAGAAAAATAAACCTTAAAAAAATAAACCTAAACCTAAACCTAAACTAAAATAAACTAAACTAAAACTAAAATAAACTAAACCTAAGCCAAAACCTAAACTAAATAAAATAAAATAAAATAAAAATAAACCTAAAATAAAAACCTAAAACCTAAACCTAAAAAAAAATAGAACAAAATACTTAAACCTAAATCTATGAATAAGAAATAAAACTGAAACCTAAAAAATAAAATAAAAATGAAACTAAACTAAAAAATAAACCTAAACTTAAACCTAAAAAATAAACTAAAATAAAAAGACTATACTAAAATAAATAAACTAAACTAAATAATAATAAAAATAAACCTAAATAAAAATAAAAAATTAAATAAACTAAAATAAATAATAAATAAACTAAATAAAATTAAACCTACCGATTTACTTTATTTAAAAAACATTAAAAAAATTTAAATAAAAAAGATAACCCTAAACCCTAAACCTGAAACCCTAAACCCTAAAAACCCTAAACCCTAAACCCTAAATCCTAAACCCTAAACCCCATACCCTCAACCCTAAACCTAGAACCTTAAACCCTATACCCTAAAACCCTAAACTTTACACCCTAAACCCTAAACCCTAAAAATATAACTTAAAAGAAATAAAAAATAAAAGCTAAACTCTAAACTAAAAAAAAACTAGAACCTAAAATAAAAATAAAATAACTAAAATAAAATAAACTTAAACCTAAACTAAAATAAACTAAACTAAAATAACCTTAAACCCTAAACTAACCCTAAACCCTAAACCCTAAAATCCTAAAAATAAAATAAATAAATAAACCTAAACCTAAATAAAATAAAAATAAGGTAAAATAAAAACCCAAACTAAAACCTAAGCCTAAACCTAAACCTAAACCTAAAAATAAAATAAAGTAAAAAATAAAAACTAACTAAAACTAATAATAACTAACTAAAACTAATAAAACTAATAGCTAATAAACCTAATAATAACTAAACTAAAAACTAACTAATAATAACTAAACTAATAACTAATAAAAACTAAATAAAAACTTAAAACTAATTAACTAATAACTAATAACTAATAAATATTAATAAAAAGAACTAACTAACTAAAACTAATAATTACTAATAAAAACTATAATAACTAACTAATAAAAATTAACTAAAACTTATAACTACTAATAACTAATAATAACTAACAATAACTATAATAATTAATAACTAATAACTAATAAAAACTAATAAACTAATAACTAATAATAACTAATAACTAATAACTAAATTACTAAATAACTAATATTAACTAACTAATAATAAAACTAAACTAATAACCAAAAAATAACTAATAAACTAAACTAAATAACTAAATAATAATAATAACTAATAATAACAAAACTAATAAAATAATAAACTAAATAAATAACTAAACCAACAAACTAAATAACTAAAACTAATAATAACTAAATAACTAATAACTAATAAAAATAATAACTAATAAATAAATAACTAAAACTAACTAACTAATAATAACTAATAACTAAAACTAATAACTAATAATAACTAATAAAAACTAACTAATAAGAAACTAAATAGCTAATAACTAAACTAATAAAACTAAACTAATAACTAATAAATAAACTAAAAAATAAATAACTAAACTAATAAACTAATAAATAACTAAATAATAAAAATTAATAACTAATAATAAACTAAAAAACTAACTAATAAAATTAACTAATAACTAATTAATAACTAATAATAAATAAAATAAAGTAATAACTAATAACTAACTAATAAAACTAATAATAAATAATTAATTAACTAATAATAACTAATAACTAATAAAAAACTAACTAAAAACAAATAACTAATAATAAATAAATATAGCTAATAATAATATAAACTAGCTAATAAAAAAACTAAACTAATAACTAATAATAACTAACTAACTAAATAATAAACTAATTAACTAATAATAACTATTAACTAAAACTAATAATAATAAAACTAACTAATGACTAATAACTAATAACTAACTGATAAACTAATAACTAATAATAATAACTAATAATAAACTATTTAATAATAACTAACTAATAGCTAAATAAAAACTAACTGAACCTAAACTAATAACTATAACTAATAACTAACTAATTAACTAATAATAACTAATAATAATAAAATAATAAAGCTAAACTAAACTAAACTAAACTAAACTAATAGTAATAAAGTAATAACAAATAATTAAGAACTAAGAACTAAATAACTAATAATAACTAAACTAATAACTAAACTAATAAACTAATAACCTAAATTAATAACTAATAACTAACTAAACAAATAACTTAAATAACTAAACTAATAATACCTAATAACTAAAAGCTAAATAAATAACTAATAAAAACCTAAATAACTAAAACTAAAAATAACTAATAAACTAATAATAATAACTAAAAACTAATAACTAAATAACTAATAACTAATAAAACTAAAAATAATAACCTAATAATATTAATAACTAACTAATAATAACCAAAATAAAACTAAACCCTAAAAAAAACTAAAAATAATAAAACTAAAAGTAAATAATAATAAACTAACTAACTAATAAAACTGAATTAATAAACTAATAAATTAATAAAAATTAAATAAATTAACTAAATGAATAAACTAATAATAACTAATAAATAATAATTAATAATAAATAACTAAACTAATAAAAACTAACTAACTAATAACTAACTAATAACTAAATAATAAACTAATAACTAAACTAATTAATAACTAATAATAAATAAAAATAAATAATAATAATAATAATATAAACTCATTAAGTAAATAACTAATACATAATAACTAAAATAACTAATAAAACTAACTAAACTAATAACTAATAAAAACTAACTAAAACTAAAACTAACTAATAAAACAAACCAACTAATAACTAATAACTAATGAGTAATAATAATAACTAAATAAATAGCTAAACTAATAAAACTATTAGCTAATAAAAATAAATTAAAAATAACTAAACTAGTAATAATAAACTAAGAAAACTAATAACTAACTAATAACTAAACCTAAACCTAAACCTAATAATAACTAAAACTAATAACTAATAACTAATAACTAAATTAATAATTAATAAAACTAAAATTAATTATAATAACTAATAACTAATAAAAACTAAATATACTAACTAACTAAACTAAACTAACTAACTAATAAACTAATAACTAAAACTAATAATAACTAACTAAACCTATTAACTAAATAACTAATAAAACTAAACTAATAATAAATAACTAACAAATAACTAATAATAATAAACTAAATAAACTAATAACTAATAAAACTAATAACTAATAACTAACTAAAAAACCTAACTAATAAACTAATAAATAATAAAAAACTAATAATAAACCTAAAAAACTAATAACTAAACTAATAACTAATAAACTAAACTAAACTAATAACTAATAATAATAAACTAATAAACTAATAACTAATAATAATAACTAGATATAATAATGAAAACTAATAAAAAACAAACTAATAATTAATAATAAAACTAATAAAACTAATAACTAATAATAACTTAAACTAAAAAACTAAAAAAATAATAAAAAAATAATAAACTAATAGCTAAATAATAAACTAATAATAATAAAAGTAAACTAAAGTAACTAACTAATAAACTAAATAATCATAACTAATAAACTAAATAACTAAACTAATAACTAATAACTAAATAACTAAACTAAGCTAATAACTAATAAAACTAACTAAACTAACAATAAAACCTAAAAAAACTAATAAACTAATAAACTAATAAACTAAAACTAATAAAAATAATAACTAAACTAAATAACTAATAAAAATAATAATAATAACTTATAATATCTAACCTAACTAAAACTAATAACTAATAATTAATAATAAACTAACTAAAAACTAACTAATAGTCACTAAAACTAATAATAATTAAAATTAATAACTAATAAAAACTAAACTAATAAATAATTAAACTAATAAATAAGTAATAAAACTAAAAAACCAATAAGTAAACTAATAATAAAATAAATAATAACTATTAACTAACTAACTAATAAACTAAAAGCTAAACTAATAACTAATAAACTAATAATTAACTAAAAATAACTAAACTAATAAGCTAATAACTAAAACTAACTAATAATTAAATTAATAACTAAACTAATAACTAATAATAATAACTAATAACTAAACCTAATAATGAAATAACTAGCTAATAATAACTAAACTAAAATTAACTAAACTAATAAACTAATAACTAATAAAATTAACTAACTAATAACTAATAAAAACTAATAAATAAACTAACTAACTAAATTAAAAACCTAATAAGTAAAATTAAATAAATAAACTAATAACTAATAAAAACTAATAAAACTAATAAAACAATAATAATAACTAAACTAATAAGTAAACCTAAATAAGTAAACTAACTAATAACTAAACTAGTAAAATAAAACTAAATAAACAAATTAATTAATAACAAATAACTAATAATTAATAACTAATAAATAACAAAAATAATAAACTAAAAACTAATAAAATCTAATAGATTAAAAATAATAAAAACTAATAAAAAAACAAAACTAACTAACTAATAACTAACTAATAATAATAAAACTAATAACTAAATTACTAATAAACTAATAAAACTAAAAACTAAATAAAAATAATATCTAATAAACTAACTAACTAAGTAAAACTAATAACCTAACTAGTAAATAACTAGACTAATAACTAATAACTAAAACTAATAATCGTAACTAACTAATAATAATAACTAATAAAAAACTAACTAAACTAACTAATAACAAATAAACTAAACATAATAACTAAACTAATAACTAATAAACTAAACAACTAATTAATAAACTAAACTAAACTAATAATTAAACCTAATAACCAATAACTAATAACTAAACTAATAATAACTAAACTAATAACTAAAATTAATAACTAATAATAATAACTAATAAACTAATAACTAATAAAACTAACTAACCAATAATAAAATAACTAACTAATAAAACTAAAACTAAAACTAATAATAATAATAATAACTAATTGATAACTAAACAACTAACTAATAATAATATAAACTAAAAAACTAAATAAAACTACTAAAGTAAAAAAACTAAACTAATAATGAATAACAAAACTAAACTAATAAGTAATAATAAATAAAACTAATAATTAATAATAATAAACTAAATAACTAAATAACTAACTAAAAATCTAAACTAATAACTAATAAAAATAACAAATAACTAATAAAAAATAATAATAAAATAAACTCATAAAAAATAATTAACAAGAACTAATAACTAATAATAATAACTAATAATAACTAAACTGACTAAATAATAAATAACTAATAACTAAACTAATATCAAGCTAATAAAACTAATAAATAATAATAATAACTAAAAAACTAATAAAAAATAACTAATAACTTATAATAATAAACTAAAACTAATAAAACTAACTAACTAATAACTAAACTAAACTAATAACTAACTAAAAACTAAAAAAATAAATAATAAATAAACTAAAGAATTAATAAACTAATATGAAAACTAATAAACTAAAATTGATAATAAATAGTAATAACTAATAAAATTAATAAACTTATAATTAATAAACTAATAAATATTAAAATAATAAGTAATAAAAAGAAACTAATAAGACTAATAACTAATAATAAATAAATTAATAACTAAATAATAAAAAAGTAATAACTAATAACCAACTAAAATAAATAAACTAATAAACTAATAAACTAAAACCTAATAAACTAAACCTAAACAATAAATAATAATAATATAATAAATAAACCTAATAACTAATAAACTAATAACTAAACTAATAATAAAAACCTAAAAATCTAAATAACTAAACTAATGTAACTAATAACTAATAACTAACTAACAAAAAAACTAAAACTAACTAATAACTAAATAAAACTAAATAATAACTAATAAACTAATAATACTAAAAACTAATAACTAAAAACTAATAACTAAAAATTAATAATAAAACTATTAATTAAAATAACTAAACTAATAAACTAAAAAACTAATAACTAATAATAACTAAACCCTAAAAACATAAAAACCTAAACCAAAACTAAATAAAACCTAAATATAAAATAAATAAATAAACCTAAACCTTAAAAAAATAAAAACCTCAACTAAAACATTAAAATAAAAACCTAAAGTAAAAGGTAAACTAAATAAACATAAGCCTACCAATTTACTTAATTTTAAAAATAAATAAGTAAAAAATAACCTTAACCCTAAACCCTCAACACTAAACCCTAAAACTCACCTTAAACCGTAAACCTTAAACCCTAAACCCTAAACCCAAAATCTAGAACCCTAAACCCTAAACCCTAATCCCTAAACTCTAAAAACCAAAAAACTTAAACCTAAATAAAATAAAGCCTAAAAATAAAATAAATAAAAATCCTAAGCCTAAATAAAATAATAAAATAAATAAAAATAAAAACCTAAACTAAACCTAAACTAAGAAATAACATAAAATAAAAAATAAAGGCTAAACTAAAATAAAATAAATAAAAACTGAAACTAAACTAAAATATAAAATAAACCTAAAAATAAAAACCTTAATAAAATAAAAACTAAACATAAAATAAACTTAAAATAAAATAAAATAAAAACTAAATAAACACCTAAACCTAAAAAATATACCTAAAAATAAAACATAAAAATTGAACCTAAAAATAAAAATAAATAAAAAAGAAAACCTAATCCCTGAACTAAAAATAAATAAACCTAAAATAGAAACTAAATAAACTAAATAAAATAAACCTAAACCTAAACTAAAATAACCCTAAACCCTAAATGATAAATTGTAAACTAACCATAAACCCTGAAAACCTACATAAAACCTAAAAATAAAATAAATAAATTAACCTAAACCAAAATAAAAGTAAACAATGAGATAAAATAAAAACCTAAACTAAAACCTAAACCAAAAACTAAAGCTAATAATAAAGTAAAATAAAAAATAAAAACTAAATTAAAAAATAAATAAACCTAAAAATAAAAAACTTAATTAAAATAAAAATTAAACCTAAAATAAAAATAAAATAAACCTAAAAATAAATAAAAATTAAAACCTAAACCCTAAACTTAAAAAAAAACCTAAACCTAAACTAAAATAAATAAAACCTAAACTTAAACTTAAAATAAACTAAACTTAAACCTGAGCCTAAATTAAATATAATAAAATAAATTAAAAATAAAACCTAAAATAAACTTAAAATAAAACTAAACGAGACCTAAAAAAATAAATAAAACCTAAACTAAAAAATAAAAATAAAACCTAAACCTAAAAAAAATTAAAATAAAGCTAAACTAAAAAAATAAACCTAAACCTAAACCTAAACCTAAAAAATAAACTAAAATAAAAAATCTAAACTAAAATAAGTAAACCTAAAATAAATAAACTAAACTAAATAAAAATAAAAATAAACCAAAATTTAAATAAAACTAACTAATAATAATAATAACTAACTAATAAACCAATAACTAAACTAATAATGAATAAACAAATAACTAAACTATAAACTTAAACCTAAAAATAAAAAGTAAAACCTAAACCTAAAAAATAAAATAAAAATAAAACTAAACTAAAAAAATAAAACATACCTAAACCTAAAAAATAAACTAAAATAAAAAATCCAAAACTAAAATAAATAAAACTAAAAAAATACTAAATTAAATAAAAATAAAAAATAAAATAAACAAAAATAAACAAATAAAATAAACTAAATAAACCTAAATTTACCAATTTACTTAATTTAAAAAAATTTTAAAAATTTAAAAAACCCTAACACTAAACCTTAATCCCTAAACCCTAAAAACCTTAAACCCTAAAAACCTTAAACCCTAAATCCTAAACCTTAGAACAAACCCTAAGCCTACAACCCTAAACACTACCCTAAACCTTAAACCCTATACACTAAAATCCTAAACTCTAAACCCTAAACCCTAAAAGCCTAAACCCTAAACCCTAAAGCCTAAAACCTACAACCCTAAACCCTAAACCCTAAACCCTAAACCTAAAACTCTAAACCCTAAATGCTAAACTAACCCTAAACCCTTTCCTAAACCTTAATCTCTAAGCCCTTAAAACATAAAAACCTAAACCTAAACTAAATAAAACCTAAACCTAAATTAAATAAAATAAAAACCTAAACTATAACATAAACCTATAATTTAAACTAAATAAAATAAAATAAAAACTAGGTCAACTAAATAAACTAAATAATCCTAAACCTAATTTTATTTAAAAATATAAAATAAAATAAAACTAACACTAAACCCTAAACCCTAAACCCTAAAAACCCTAAACCCTAAACCCTAAACCCTAAACCCAAAAACTCACTCAAAACCCTAAACCCTAAACCCTAAAACCTAAACTCTAAACCCTAAACTAACCATAAACCCTAAACCCTAAATCCTAAACCCTAAACCCTAATCCTTAAACCCTAAAAACCTAAAGATCTAAACCTAAACTAAATAAAACTTTAAAAAAAACCTAAATAAAATAAATAAACTAAAATAAAATAAAAAGCTAAACTAAAACCTAAACCTAAACCTAAAGCTAATCTATAAATATAATAAAATAAAAATAAAAACTAAACTAGAATAAATAAATAAAAACTTAAAATAAACTGTAAAATAAAATAGATTTAAAAATAGAAAACTTGAATAAAAAACTAAACATAAATAAAAATAAAAACTAAATAAAAACTAAATAAAAACCTAAACCTAAAAAATAAACTTAAAAATTAAACTTAAAAATAAATAAAAAACAAAACCTAAACCCTAAAGTAAAAAAAACTAAACCTAAGATAAAATAAATAAATAAATAGAATTAAATAAACCCAAACCTAAACTAAAATAACCATAAACCCTAAACCTTAAAAACATAAAATTAAATTGAAACTAAATAAAACCTAAAAATTAAATAAATAAATAAATATAAAACTAAATAAAAGACAAAATAAGATAAAATAAAAACATAAATTAAAACCTAAACCTAAACCTAAACCTAGAAATAAAATAAAATAAAAAACAAAAACTAAACTAAAATAAAATAAATAAAAAACTTAAACTAAACTAAAAATATAAAATAAACCTAAAAACAAAAAGCCAAATAAAATAATAACTAAACATAAAATAAAATTAAATAAATTTAAACTAAATAAAAACATAATCTTAAACCCTAAACTAAAAAAAAACCTAAATCTCAAATAAAAAAATAAATGAAATAAAATAAACCTAAACCTAAACTAAAATAAACTAAACTAAAATAACCCTAAACACTCAAAACCTAAGAACCTAAGCCTAAACTACATAAAACCTAAAAATAAAATAAATAAATTAAGCTAAACCTAAATAAAATAAAAAATAATATAAAATAAAAACCTAAACCTAAAATTAAAATAAAATAAAAAATAAAAACTAAACTAAAATAAAGTTATTAAAAACCTAAACTAAAAATAAAATATACCTAAAATAACATAAAAAAAAACTAAATAAAAACCTAAATCTTAAAAAAACCTAAAAATAATTAAAAATAAAACTTAAACCCTAAACTAAAAAAAAACCTAAACCTAAAATAAAAATAAAATAAACCTAAACCTAAACTAAAATAAACTAAGCTAAAATAAATAAAACCTAATCCTAAACCTAAACCTAAACTAAATAAAATAAAATAAACTAAAAATAAACCTAAATAAAAACCTAAAACCTCAACCTAAAAAAATAAAATAGAAAACTTAAACCTAAACCTAAAAATAAGAAATAAAACCTAAACCTTAAAAATAAACTAAAATAAAAAACCTAAACTAAATTAAATAAACCTAAAATAAATAAACTAAACTAAATAATAATAAAAATTAACCTAAATAAAAATAAAAAAATAAATAATAAATAAACTACATAAACTTAAACCTACCAGATTACTTTATTTAACAAACATTAAAAAGATTTTAAAAGAAAATGATAACCCTAAACCCTAAAAACCCTAAGCTAAAACAAAACCCTAAACCCTAAACCCTAAACCCTAAACCCTAAAATCCTAAAGCCTAAAAATATAACTTAAATAAATATAAAATAAAACCTAAACTCTAAACTAAACTTAAAATAAAAATAAATTAAATAAAATAAACATAAACCTAAACCTAAACTAAAATAACCCTAAACCCAAAACTCTAAACCCTAAAAACTTAAAAATAAAATAAATAAATAAACCTAAACCTAAATAAAATAAAAAATAAGGTAAAATAAAAACCTAAACTTAAACCTAAAAATAAAATAAAATAAAAAATAAAAACTAAACTAAAATTAATAATAACTAACTAAAATTAATAATAATAAAACTAATAGCTAATAAACCTTGTAATAACTAAACTAAAAACTAACTATTAATAACTAAACTAATAACTAAATAAAAACTAAAAACTAATTAACTAATAACTAATAACCAATAAATAATAATAAAAATAACTAACTAACTAAATAACTAACTAAAACTAATAATAAAACTATAATAACTAACTAATAAAAACTAACTAAAACTTATAACTAATAATAACTAATAACAAATAATAACTAAAATAACTAATAAAAACTAATAAACTAATAAACTAATAACTAATAATAACTAATAACTTATAACTAATAACTAATAGCTAAATAACAAATAAACTAATAATAATAAGTAACTAATAATCAAACTAATACACTAATAACTAAAATAACTAAAATAACTAATAAACTAAACTAAATAACTAACTAATAATAATAATAACTAATAACTAATAAAACTAATTAAAATAATAATAAACTAATAATAATACTATAAATAAAATAAAACTAATAAACCCAATAACCACAATTACTAAAACTAATAAACTAATAAACTAAATAAATAACTAAACTAATGAACTAAATAACTAAAACTAATGATAACTAAATAACTAGTAACTAATAAAATAATAGCTAATAAACTAATAACTAAAACTAACTAACTAATAATAACTAATAACTAATAAAAAAACTAATTAATAATAAACTAAATACCTAATAACTAAACTAATAAAACTAAACTAATAACTAATAACTAATAACTAAAACTAATAAGCTAATAAATAAACTAAAAAATAAATAACTAAAGTAATAAACCAATAACTAACTAAATAATAAAAACTAATAATAAACTAAGAAACTAACTAATAAAACTAACTACCTGAATAACCAATTAATAACTAATAAATAACTAATAATAACTAACCTAATAACTAACTAAACTAATAAATAATAAACTAATAACTAATAACTAACAAATAAAACTAATAATAAATAAATAAATTACTAATAATAACTAATAACTAATAAAAATTAACTAAAAAACTAATAATTAATAATAAATAAATATAACTAATAATAATAATAAACTAGCTAATAAAAAAACTAAAGTAATAACAATAATAACTAACTAACTAATAATAACTAATAACTAAAACTAATAATAATAATAAAACTAACTAATAAACTAATAACTAATAATAAACTAACTAATAATAACTAACTAATAACTAAATAATAACAAACTAAACCTAAACTAATAATTATAACTAATAACTAACTAACTATCTAATAATAAATAATAGTAATTAACTAATAAAACTAAATTAAACTAATAATAATAAAGTAATAACTAATAATAACTAAATAACCAACTAAACTAATAACTAAACTAATAAACTAATAACCTAAACTAATATCTAATAACTAATAGCTAACTAAACTAATAACCTAAATAACAAAACTAATAATAACTAATAACTAAAACTAAATAACTAACTAATAAAAACCTAAATAACTAAAACTAAATAAAAATTAATAAACTAATAATAATAACTAAAAACTAATAACTAAATAACTAATAATAAAACTAGTAATACATAATAATTAATAACTAATAAAACTAAAAATATTAACCTAATAATATTTATAACTAACTAATAATAACTAAATAACTAAACTAAACCTAATAAAAACTAAAAAATAATAAAACTAAAACTAAATAATAATAAACTAACTAACTAATAAAACTAAACTAATAAACTAATAAAACTAAATAAAGTAACTAAACTAATAAACTAACTAATAATAACTAATAAATAATAACTAATAATAAATAACTAAACTAATAAAAATTAACTAACTAATAACTAACTAATAAATAAATAATAAACTTATAACTAAACTAACTAATAAAAAATAAAATAAATAAAAATAAATAATAATAATAATAATAATACAAACTAATAAACTAAATAACTAATAAATAATAATCAAAATAAAAATAATCTAATAAAACTAACTAAACTAATAACTAAAAAAAACTAACTAAAACTAAAACTAACTAATCAAACTAAGTAACAATAATTAATAACTAATGACTAATAATAACAAATAAATAAATGACTAAACTAATAACTAACTTATAACTAAACTAAAAAAATATTAACTAATAATAAACTAATAATAACTAAACTAATAATAAAATTAAAAAAAAAAATTAATAACTAAACCTAAACCTAATAATAACTAAAACTAATAACTAATACCTAATAACTAATTTAATAACTAATCAAACTAAAAGTAATACTAATAACTAATAACTAAAAAAAAATTAAATAAACTAAGTATCTAAACTAAACTAACTAACTAATAAACTAATAACTAAAACTAATAATAACTAACTAAATCTAATAACTAAATAATTAATAAAAATAAACTAATAATAAATAAATAACTAATACCTAATAATAATAAACTAAAAAAACTAATAACTAATAACTAATAATAATTAAGAAACCTAACTAATAAACTAACAAATAATAAACAACTAATAATAAACCTAAAAAACTAATAACTAAACTAATAACAAATAAACTAAACTAAGCTAATAACTAATAATAATAGACTAATAAACTAATAGCTAATAATAATAACTAGATATAATAATGAAAACTAATAAAAAACAAAATAATAACTAATAATAAACTAATAAAACTAATAACTAGTAATAATCTAAACTAATAAACTAAAAGCTAATAAAACTAATAAATTTAAAACTAATAAACTAATAACTAAATAATAAACTAATAATAATAAAAATAAACTAAACTAACTAAATAATATACCAAATAATAATAACTAATAATAATAAACTAAATAACAAACTAATTTTCAAGTGAGTGGAGTTAGGGCTGCAAAAGAATTGAGCCAAGCATATATGTATTCAAGCTTGAGCTTGTTTGATATTGTCGAGTTTGATTCAAGTTAATAAACTAAAACTAACTAAAATTAACTAATAACTAACTAACAAACTAAACTAATAAACCTAATAAATTAATAACTAATAATATTAACTAATAATAATAATAATAAACTAATAATTAATTATAATAATAATAATAATAACTAATAAAATAAAACTAACTAAATAAACTAACCAAACTAAAAACTAACTAATAAACTAAAAACCTAATAATAAAAACTAAATAACTAATAAACTAAACTAATAAATTAAAAACTAACTAACTAATAACTAATAATAACTAACTAAAAATAACTAAAATAAATAACTTGGAGGCATCGGCTAGGGCATCAGATTTACATGGAATTATGGATCCGAAATCATCCTCTACTCTGCCTATAGTTAAGTCCATCAAGGATGCATTATCTGGTATGAATCTTTCACCTAATGCTTCAGTGAATTTGATCTCGAACTCATTTCATGGGATGCACGTTATGTGCTCTGATCTAGAAAAAGTTGGCTAAGCCTTTAGAATTCACTTTAGTGGGTAAATTTTCACAACTCTTGATAAAATCATCATTTTTCATAGTCTAAAACTTTCGTGCATTTTCATTATTGATTGATCCTAGGCATATATTAATTCACTCTAACTTTAGATTACTAAGAGTCTTTGCCCGTCGCCTTACTTTGTGTTTGATTATCAAACTGAAATGGTCTCCTCTTTTGATATAAAAGAGGAATCTCCAATTGTTCTATATGCTAGCTCTTCCTAATATGATAATACATTATGTTACATCAAGTTCTCTTTGTTGCTCTCTACTCTTCAAATTGATCAAGCCAAGAGCGAGATAACGAGCTTCATATGTTTTTGGTTGAGATTGATATTAAAAAATATCCTAAAGAAGTTTGGATCACTAGAAATTTGGTTATAATCAAAAGTGAAATTTAAGAATTTCCTATTTTTTTGCACACATTGTAAGATACATGGCCATGATCAATCAATATTTTGTTGCATCCTCATCTTAAAAGAATAAATTACTGATCCCAATCCTACTCTATCAAATGAAAAAATCAATAAATTTGCTTATGTGCCTAAATTCACTCAAAATGGGAATCATCCCCCTACCCCTACTCCTTTTTTATCCACTGATTTGCCTATTGGAGAGCAATTTGAGCATGTTACAAATAATGCTTCTAAGGTTCATGAGGAGGCTAATGATAACTTACTTAACATTGCTTCTAATTCTACTAAATTGGCTCTCAAGACAATACCTTCACTCATTCTAACCTACCCCTTTCTAGTGAACTGAGGAGACAAATCAAATTGATCCTTTGATGAAAGAGCAAAATCTGAAAATTGTTGATCCTTTGATGATGGAACAAAATAAAAGTAATTCGAGAATGAGCATGAAATCTGCTATTAATGGCATCACAACCTCTCTTTCTACCCTTGAGTGATACATGATAACCCTCTATCTCGCTAATTAATCAAGAAAAGGAAATTACCATTAGGGATGCTTTGATTGATATAGGTCCTATTCTGAATATCACAAATCACACTCTCTCAAATGGGGATACTTTGGACAAAGATAGACCTTTTTTTCAAACTATTTTAAAAAAAAAATCCCTTAAAGCTAGAATGTTCACTAATAGCTGCACTAGAACTACTAGATCTTCTAACTCTTAAATAACTACCTCTACTTTTCTTTTCTTCTTGCTTTTATTTCTTTAGTTATCTATTTTCCTTTCCTTCCTTTTATTATGATCAATTTACTTATTTGGAATGTTAGGGGTAGGGACTCTCATTGTTCAAATCGATTAAAAGTCTTCCATCTATAACATAGCCTTGCTTGTTGTTATTGAACCATTCATACACTTTTCTAAGATCAACCATGTTGCTAGAATGCTTGGCTTTCAAAATTTCTTTAGAATAGCAATAAAATTTGGTGTTTTGGAATAATTTAGTCAACATCTCTATCCTTGATGATCTTCAATAATTGGTTAATGTCCACATCTCATTGGGTGAATTTTCTGTTCTTGGTTCCTTTATTTACTTGAGGGTAGAACATCCTTTGGGATAACTTAAGAACCTTACAACAAACCTTGGTTGGGGTGATTTCAACACTATTCTCTCTCTAAAGAAGGGGAGGTTGCTCTCAACATTCATTATGAATTTTCTATGATTCTTGATTGGAATCAAATTGATATTGGCTTTTATTAAATGGCATAAACTCTAAAGGCTTGAAACTCTTTAATTCTCTTTGATCAATCAATGGCCCATTACTTCTATTGAACATTTAAGCAGAACTTTGTTTGATCATGCTCGCTTTTGATTTACCAAAATCCTTCAGATTATCCTCCCACTTCTTTTTTAGATTCCAAAATATGTGGATCCAACATTGATTTCATAAATATTGTATCCATTAACTGGATGGCCCCTCTTCATCTGGATAATTTTGTTAAGGGAATGATTTTTTTCGATGGCAATCCTTTACCTAGATACTTTTCTAGCACTTCCATTGTTCTCATTCCCAAAATTAATAATCTTGAATCTTGGGGTGATTTCAGACCTATCAGCCTTTGCACCTTCTTTCATAAACTCATTGCTAAATTAATTCCCAATAGAATTAGTCCGATGTTGCCTAAAATTATTTCACCCAACCAAACTTGTTAAAGGTAGAGCTATATCAAACATTCTTCTTGCCCAAGACGATTCATGACATTGATGCTTCTACCAGGAGGGTAACATCCTTTTCAAACTGGACATCTCCAAAGCTTTTGATAACCTCTCTTGGAATTTCCTCTTCCAAATTCTTCATTTGTTTGGTTTTTCTGACTATTTTATCTGCCTCATTAAAAATTATATTACCAATGCTTGGTTCTCCGTTATCATGAATGGTGAGTCCCTTGGTTTTTTTTCTTCGATGCATGGTTTGAGACAAGGAGATCCCTTATCACCCTTTCTTTTATTATTAGAAATATCTTTTGAGGAGCCTTAATGATCTTTTCAACAATAACCCCAAAGATGTTTTAGAACTCAAGGTGGTCTTCCTCTCTCATCTTAGTTTTTTGATGACTTCATAATCTTTTGCAATGCCTCTATTCATCACATTAAAACTATTAAGAATCTTTTAAATAAATTTGGTAATGAAAGTGGTCTTTTTTTCTTAATGAAGGTAAAAGTTGTTTCATTCCTTCCTCTAAAATCTAGTAATAGGATCAACCAAATCTTGAGAATTACTAACTTTCAAAACAACAACTTCCTATTAAATATCTTGGTGCTCGCTTTTAAAGGTCGAAAAGATCACATCTCTTTGATGAGCTAATCCAAAAAATCTCTAATAAAATTTCTATTTGGGAATTTCATTTACTCTTTTCGGCGGTAGGCTCACTTTGATTAAGAGCACCCTTAACTCCATGCCTCTATATCTCATTCAAACCATTGTGCCGACCAATTCTACCATTAACAGAATTGAGCGTCTCCTTAACAAATTCTTCTGGGTTCTAACAATTCTTCTAAAAGAATGCATTGGACCTCTTGGTATAAAAGCTGTGGCACTCTTGCTGAAGGTGGTCTTATGTAAGCCAAAGGAAGCTATCACCGCTTTTTTCCTATAAACTTTGGTGGAATTTTAGGAGCAACAGTCTTTGGCTAATTTCATTACTACCAAATACCGTGGTAAGCACCCTCTCATTTGCCCCTATAGGGGAGACTCTCCATTTGGAAAAGACTTTGTTCCATCAAATGGGAAGGAATCATTAATATCTTGGGGATTAACCTACCTCTTTCTTTTGGCAAGATAACTGACCGAGGTGGGTCCATTGATGACTTACTTTTACTCATTCCACCGCTATTAAAGTGAACTCTTTCTAGAATAATATGTGGAATAATAGTAAGATTACCGATTATATTCCTTTTCTCTTTAAATAAGTTTACTACTATTCCTATCATTCCTAGCAATCATGATCGATCCTTTTAAGCTTTTCAAAATGGTGACTTCAACCTTAAAAATGTTTGGATTCATATTAAAGAAGCTCATGACTTTTCCAATGTGTTTTTCAAAATTTGGAATAACACTATTCCTATTTCTTATTCTATTCTAACTTGACATATCCTAAAAAACTTCATCCCTATTGACTCCTTGATGTAAAGGTTTTAATTACCTTCAAAATGCTATCTGCTTTCACATTGAGAATGTGAATCATGTTTTTTGTTAACTGAGCCATTGCTTCCAAACTTTGGATTTGGTATGATGATCTCTTTAACATTGACAAATTCAATGGCTCCTTAACTTTATACCAACTTCTTGAAGTTTACTTTTGAAAACACTATTAAAGGCCACATTAAAGTCATAATCTTATCACTCTTATTTGGTTCATATGGATGGAAAATGATGCAAAACATCGGGGATTCCTATGAACCACATGAGGATAATTGCTAGAATTAAAAATAAAATTCTGTGACATGTTTAATGCCAATTTAATTAACTATAATCAATTCAAAGGCTGTAAATTTGTGGGCAATAAACTGGGTTTTAACTTGCCGGATCCACCCAATCAGAAGATGAAAAAGATTGTTTATTGGGTAAAACCTCATACCTAATACTAAAAATTAACATCGATGGCTCGCTTCTCAAAATGCTTGGTGTGGTGGCATTTTGAAACCTTAATGGTAAAGTCTTATGCTTTTGCTTACCCCTTAATAATTGCTCTATTCCTTTCGAGCTAATGGCGCTTTACAAAGCTATTGAGATTTGTATTCAAAAAGGTTGGCTCAATATTTGGATTGAGGTGGATGCCCTGTTGTTGATTGATCTTTTGACTTCCACTAAAATGGGCAATAGAATTGTACTACCTTCTAAAGACTAGAGCTCTCCTCTCTCAACTTTATTTTAAAATCACTCATGTATGGCATGAAGGTAATGCATGTGTTGACATCTTGCTAATCTAGATTGGATGGCATAAAATTTTGATCAACTTACACTTCCTAAACATTTGTGTGGTTTGGTTAATTTGGACAATTAGACTCCTTACCTCAAAAATTAATCCATCCTATTGGTTTGACCGTTACATTACCTGTTAACTACATGATCAACTGCTTTTAGTTTTGATGTTTGGATTTTGCCGATGCTAATTCCTGTTACCCCTTCGTTAGTTGTTGATCTCTATGGCATCTGTTGTTGATTAACTACCTTATTTGGGGTTTTATGCATCGTTGTTTTCACTGAAACCACTGCTTTTGGTAAGGTTTCTCCTGTCTGCTGGAGGGAGATGGATTATTTTATGCTTTTCTTTCTGCTTTATAGGGACAGACTTCTTGCTATCATTATTCTGTTTATGGGTCCTATTGTAATTTTCCATTATATGATTAAGGCTGTGTTTTTTCTCTTTTCCTTAATCTGGAAATTTGTTCATGGCCTCATGACTTTGCTGTCTCATTATGTAATTGCTATAATTTTGTATGCATGGCAGCTCAATTTATCTGTCTTTTCTCTATTTAATGGGGTTGTGCCCCCTCCTATGCTTTCTAACCTCACCCCCATTACCTGTATGGAGAGCAACTACAATAACCTTGATATTATTATTATTTCCTTGCAAGATGTGATTTTATTCTTGATTTCATTTCAGCCTATTTTTACTGGTGATGTTGGCTTACCTGCCGGTCTGCTTTTCTTTGTCTTGAAGGATTTCAATGATGGTTTTTTCTTGAACCTCTTCCGAGTCTATGTTGTCTCCCTGTTCCTTACTGATTTATCTTATGTTGGGTGCAACAATTGTTTTGATGTTTTAATTGTTGGTTGTTGGATTATCCGGCATTTAGTCCAGTAGACTGATTCTGGGGTTGTTTCTCTAATTGTCTTTGCTCTTTGCGACTGTGCTACTACTTATCATCTGATATTTGTGGACTACTTAATCTGCTGCTATTTATTTCATCCTAGTTCTAGACTTGATCCTGTGTTATCTTATGCACTCTCGAATGGGTGGTTTTATGGTCTAGTTATTTTTGTCTTGTTTGTTGTTGTCTTGGTTATTTGTTGTCTTGTTTTTTTATTGTTCTTGCTAATCTCATCTCCCCAACTTGTATGGAGAGACACTGTTATACCCTTGTTATTATTATTTTCTCCTTCCGATTGGACTTTCTTTTTGTCTTCTTTCCTACTTTTACTAATGTTGTTGGCTTAACTGGTCTGCTTTTCTTTGTCTTGAAGGATTCCAATGTTGGCTCTCCTTTGAACCCCTTCGTCCTATGTTGTATCATTTATTTTGGTTTATCTTATGGTGGGTGCAATAATGGCTTTGTTATTTTATTTGTTGCGTGATTATGCTACTACCTACTTGGTTACTAACTAATGCACTATTCCGAATGGGTGGCTTTATGGCGCTAGTTATTATCTTGGTTATTTTGTTGTCTTATCTACTATCTTGGTTTTTGATTCCAATGTTGGCTCTCCTTTGAACCCCTAAGTTTCTATGTTTCTCTATTTTATATTGGATTATCTTATGGTGGGCAATAATTATTTTGTTGTTTTATCTATTGACTATGGGACTTTAGGGTCCTATGTCCCCAGCTTATGGGTTGTTTCGATTGTCTTGTTATGTCTGCTACCGCGTATCACGATATCTGGACTACTTAATCTACTATTTTTTTCCATCTTTAGTTAGACTTGTGCAGATCCTGATTATGCTTCTATCTACTTGGTTATTATCTTATGCACTATCTATTTTGAATGGTGTGGACATGTTATCTTTTCTTTGTCTTGCTATCTTGGTTATTTGCTGATTTGGATTATCGAGTTTTATGCCCAACATGCTTATCGGGTCTTTTTCATGCCTTTATTTGGTGCTATTTATGGTGGGATGCAGCCTATTTCCTGTGGTTACTGGTACAACTAATCTGTTGCTGAATTCTCACCTTGGTCTTGTTAGACTTCTGCATCACTTGTAGTATTGGGTTTGGGCTGCTTTTTACATTTGCTTAACTTTAATGGTTATTAATAAGGGGTTGTTAACATCTGCATTGCTTATTATGATTGGGTTTCTTTTGACTACACCTGTGGTTGTACTCTGAAACTTTCATATATGTCTCATATGTTTGGCTCATTGATTTGCATGATTTGGTTGCTTTTTTTCTTGTGATCTCTTATGGTTTTTATGTCCTAATTATACTCTTAGCTATGGTTTTAAAAGGGATTCGCAAAGATGGCTCATTCTCATATGTATAGGGATTCTCATGCTATGGTGACTATATTGATGATAATTTTCTTGCATGGGACCCCTTATCTTTCTGCTCTTTGATATCTCTTTTATATATTATATATGGCTTTATTTAGGTTTGCAGGTACTAAGGCCCATAAGACTTTCAACAAATGGCTACTTTCTTCTCACTGGTTTGCAAGCTATGATGGCTGTGATGATTTCACTCCTTCTTGGTTTGGTAGCTCTTGTGATGTAACCCTTCCTTGAAGTTTGGATGCTCATATTTGCTGCCAATTTGGTGTGACAGAGCCTTCTTTCCCACTCCTCTATAATTTTCCTGCTTTATGTCGCTCTCACTTTTCACTTTCTCTCTACTTTAACTGTTCTGATTTCTATCTTTCTTCATTTTTGCAGATGCATTTCTCTTTTTCTCTTGCAGGTTTGCTCTCTATTGGCATGCATTCTATCATTCTGAAGAGCTTTGGCCCTGATCAATCCATTGGCTTATCTATGTTAATCACTTTGTATCTTTTGCTTTACTTTTCTTTATTTTGCTTTTGGTGTTTAGATGGGGATTTACTATCTAGTCGATAGTCTTGAGCAATAGTTTGGAGTTTATCCCCTCTTAAGGATCTTATAACCCTCTTTTTGTGGCAATAAAATTCCCCCTATATGGGGTTTCCCAAAAAAAAAAAAAAACTAACACTAAATTCTAAACCCTAAACCCTAATCTCTAAACCCTAAAAATTGAAAAACCTGAACTTAAACTAAATAAAACCTAAAAATAAAATAACTAGAAAAACCTAAACTAAATAAATTAAAATAAAATAAATAAAATAAAATAAAAACCTAAACCTAAACCTAGAAATAAATTAAATAAAAACCTAAACTGAACTAAAAAATAAAATAAACCTAAAAATAAAAAACTTAAAAGAAATAAAAACTAAACATAAAATAAAATAAATAAAATAAAAATAAAATGAAAACCTAAACCTAAAAGATAAATCTAAAAATAAATAAAAAATAAAACCTAAACCCTAAACAAAAAAAACCTAAAATTAAAATAAAAATACAATAAACAAAATAAAAAAACAAAATAAATAAAACCTAAACTTAAACCTAAAAAAAAACTAAACATATACCAAATAAAATAAAATAAACTTAAAAATAACTAAACTAAAAAATAAAACAAAAAATAAACCAAAAATAAAAACCTAAAACTAAACCTAAAATAAGAAAATAAAAACCAAAACTTAATCCTAAAAATAAAAAATAAAACCTGAACCTAAAAAATTAAATAAAACTAATAAAACTAAAAAAAAAAAAACTAAACTAATAAACTAATAAAACTAACTAAAACTAAATAATAACTAATAATAACTAATAAACTAATAATAATAACTAATAACTAATAATAAACTAATAACTAAAATAATAACTAAACTGATAATAAAACTAAATAAATAAATAAACCAATAACTAATAACTAAAGTAATAATAATATAAAACCCAAAAAAAAACTAATAAATAAATAATAATAAACTAGCTAATAAACCTAAAAATTAAATAAACTAATAACTAACTAATAAAATTAACTAATAAACTAAAATAAATAATAAAATTAAACCTAAACAAAACTAATAAAAATAATAATAACTAATAATAATTAATAACTAAAACAAATAATAAACTAATAACTAAAACCAATAAAAAAAACTAATAACCAACTAAACTAAAACCTAAAAAACTAAATAAAAACTAAAATAACTAAACTAATAAACTAAACCAAAAAAAATAAACCTAAATAAGTAAACTAATAACTAATAAAAACTAATAACTGACTAACTAATAAAAAACTAATAATTAATAATAACTAAATAAAATTGAACTAAAAACTAATAAACTAACTAATAAAACTAATAAACTAACTAGCAAATAAACCTAATTAACTAATTAACTAATAACTAATAAAAACTAATAACTAATAAAAACTAATAACTAATTAAAAAACTAAAAAACTAACTAAACTAATAAAATTAATAACTAATAATAATAATAACTAACTAATAATAAATAATAAATAATAAAACTAATAATAAACTAATAAACTAATAAACTAACTAAAGTAAACTAAATAAATAATTAATAAAACTATAATAACTAAATAACTAAACCAATAATAAAAAACTAATAACTAAATAAATAACTAAACTAATAACTAATAAAACTAAAACCTAACTAACTAATAAAATTAAACTAATAAACTAATAAATAAAACTAAAAAACTAAACTAAACTTATAAACTAATAAACTAATAACTAATAACTAAAATAAAAAAACTAAACTAACTAATAACTAATAATAAAACTAATCTAACTAAAAACTAATAACTAAACTAAAACTAAAAAACTAAATAATAACTAAACTGATATTTAACTTATAACTAAAACTAAAAAACTAATAAACTAATAACTAATAAAAGCTAACAAAACTAATAAATAATAACTAATAATAACCTAATAAAAACTAAAAAAAACTAAATAATAACTAAAAAAAATTAATAAATAACTATAAATAAATAAAACTAACTAAAATAAAAAAAAAAATAAATTAATAAACTAAATAACTAATAACCAATAACCAAAATAAAAACTAAACTAATAACCAAGAAAAACTAAATAAACTAATAACCAATGAACTTAACTAATAACTAAACACTAAAACTAATAATAACCAAAACTAAAAATAAATTATAAAACCAATAATAACCAAAAAAAAAACCTAATAAAACTAATAAAACCAATAAATTACTAATAAAACCTAATAACTAATAAATAATAACTAAAAACTAAAATAATAACTAATAATAATAACTAATAACTAATAACTAATAATAATGATAAATAATAATATTAAAACTAAATAACTAACTAATAATAACTAAACTAAACCTTAATTAACTAAATAATAACTAACAAAATAATAACTAAATAACTAAACTAATAATAAAACTAATAACTAATAAAAACTAATAAATAAATAAAAAAAGTTAAATTAATAACTAATAACAAATAATAAACTAAAACTAATAATAACTAACTAATAACTAATAACTAACTAATAAATGAAACCTAATAAACTAAAAAACTAACTAAACTAATAACTAATAAAACTAAATAACTAATAAAATTAACTAAATAAATCTAATGAATAATAATAACTAAAAACTAAAGTAAACTAATAATTAATATAACTAATAAAACTAATCTCTAAACTAATAAACTAATAATAATAACTAATAACTAAAAAACTAATAAAATTAGCTAATAATAGAACTAATAAATAATAACTAACTAATAACTAATAATAATAATAAAATAATAAAAATAATAATTAATAATAATAACTAATAATAAACTAATAAACTAACAATAAATAATAACTAATTAACTAACCAATAAACTAATAACCAATTAAACTAATAAAATAATAATAAAACAAATAACTAATAAATAATAATAATAATAATAATAATAATAATAATAATAATAAAAAATAAAAAATAACTAATAAAACTAACTAAAATAATACCAATAACCAATAAAACTAACTAAACTAACTAAACTATTTACTAAATAGCTAAACTAATAAAAACTAATAACTAATAATAACTATTAAAACTAATAACTAATAACTAATAACTAATAAACAAACCAATAAAATAACTAAAATTAAACTAAATAATAAAACTAAAATAATAAACTAACAAACTAACTAACTAATAATAATAATTAATGAACTAAAATAAAACTAATAAAAAAACTAAACTAAAAACTAACTAATAATAATAACCTAACTAACTAATAACTAATAACAAAACCAATAATAATAAACTAAACCAACTAAATAGCAAATAAAACTAAAAAATAATAACCAATAATAACTAAACTAACTAAACTAAATAACTAAACTAATAATTAATAACCAACTAACCAAAACTAATAATAATAATAAACTAACTAATAACTAAAACTAACTAATTAACTAAATAAATAAACTAAACTAATAAAACTAATAATAACTAAAATAACTAACTAATAATAACTAAACTAATAACTAACTAACTAATAATAATAATAATAAAACTAAATAACTAAAGTAAACTAATAACATAATAACTAACTAATAATAATAATAAAACTAAAATTAAATAATAACTAATAATAAAACTAATAATAACTAATATACTAATAAATTAAATAATTAATTAATAATAATAATAACAACCAAACTAATAATGACTAATAAAACTTACTAACCAAATAATAAAAAACTAATAAAACTAATAAACTAATAATAACTAATAAAAAAAATAACTACATAAAAACTAAAAAACTAAACCAATAAAACTACTAAACTAATAAACCAAACTAATAATAAATAAAAATAAAACAAAATAAAAAAACTAATAACCAATAAAATAAAATAAAATAACTAACCAATAATAAACAAATAATAACCAAAAACTAAACTAATAAACTAATAAATAAATAATAACAAATAACTAACTAATAACTAACTAATAATTAATAATAACTAAAAACCAATAAACTAATAACCAAAAACTAAAACTAACTAATAATAACTAATTATACTAAACTAAATAATAACTAACAAAACAACTAATAAACTAATAATAACTTAGTAACTAAAAGCTAAACTAATAAACTAATAACTAAATAATAGCCTAATAAAACTAATAAAAAATAACTAAACTAATAATAATAAAACTAAATAAAATAAACTAACTAATAATACTAATAATAATAATAATAATAATAAAATTAATAACTAATAATAACTAAAAACTAGCTAATAACCACAATAACTAAACTAATAACCAATAACCAAAACTAAACCAATAAACCAATAAAACTAATAAACTAAAAACTAATATAAACTAATAATTAAAAAACTATAACTAAATAAACTAATAAACTAAAAACTAAGCTAAAATATAACTAACTAATAAACAAATAAAAAACCATAATAACTAAACTAATAACTAATAACTAACTAAACTAACTAACTAATAATAATAATAATAATAATAATAATAATAATAATAATAATAACTAATAATAACTAACTAATAATAAAACCTAATAACTAATAATTAACTAAATTAATAATAACTAAATAACTAATAATATAATGAACTAACTAATAACTAATAACTAATGAACTAATAATAAAACTAATAAATTATAACTAATAACTAATAATAATAATTAATAACTAATAATAATAATTATAATAAACTAAAAAAAAACTAAAAATAACTAATTAATAATAATAAACTAATAAAAAAACTAATAACTAATAAATAATAATAATAAAACTAAACTAATTACTAACTAACTAATAAATAAATAAATAACTAAACTAACTAAATAACTAATAATAATAACTAAAAAAAAACTATAAATAATAATAACTAAACTAAAAACTAACTAACTAATAATAACTAAATCTAATAAAACTAAAACATATACTAATAATAACTAACTAATAGTAAGAACTAACTAATAATAATAATAACTAAACTAATAACTAATAATAACTAACTAGCTAATAAACTAATAAACTAATAAACTAATAACTAATAATAACTAATAATAATAAACTAAATAAACTAATAATAACTAACTAATAAAGTAAATTACTAACTAATAAAATAAAACTAATAAACTAATAAACTAATAAACTAAATAAACTAATAAACTAATAATAATAACTAAACTAATAACTAAAACTAACTAACTAACTAAAATAATAACTAATAAAACTAACTAAAATTAAAAACTAAACTAAAAGCTAAACCTAAAAACTAATTAAACTAATAATTGTAACTAATAATTAACTAATAAACTAATAATTAACTAAAAATAACTAATAAGTAAACTAAAAACTATAACTAATAACTAGTAACTAAAAAAACTAAACTAACCTAATAAAGCTAACTAACTTATAGACTAATAACTAATAAACTAATAAATTAATAACTAATAACTAAATAATAATAACTAACTAAACTAATAAAACTAACTAATAAATAATAAACTAATAAACTAAATAACTAAATAATAATAAAATAACTAACTAAAATTAATAACTAAACTAATAACTAATAATAACTAATAATTATAAATAACTAAACTAATAAACTAAATAAAACTAAACTAATAACTAATAAACTAATAACTAATAAAACTAATAACTATTAATTAATAAATAAATAACCTAAACTAAATAACTAATAATAATAACTATTAACTAATAAACTAATAAGCTAATAAACTAATAAAATAATTAAACTAACTTAACTAAATAACTAAACTAATAAACTAACAATAAAATAAAACTAATAATAAAACTAATAAACTAATAATAATTAAAATAAACTAAACTAATAACTAATAATAATAACTAATAACCTAAAAAAACTAAAACTAATAACTAACTAAAACTAATATAAAAACTAATAACTAATAATAATAATAAAACTAAATAACTAACTAAACTAAAAAACTAATAAAACCTAATAAACTAATAACTAATAAAACTAATAAAAACTAATAATAACTAACTAATAATAATAATAAAAAAACTAAAATTAAACTAATAGATAACTAATTAAAATAATAACTACACTAACTAATAACTAATTAAAATAATAATTAAACTAACCAATAACTAAATAAAAACTAAATAAAATAATAAATTAATAACAATACTAATAATAATAATAACTAATAATAAATAACTAACTAAAACTAATAATAATAACTAATAATTAAACTAATAAACTTGAAAACTAAAAACTAATAATTTACAAATAAAACTAAATAAATAAATAATAATAACTAACTAACTAATAAACTAATAAAAATTAATAACTAATAATAAAACTAATAATAATAACTAACTAAAAAACTAAACTAATAACTAATAACTAAATTAATAATAATTAAACAAATAAACTAATAACTAAATAATAAAATTAAAACCTAATAATAACCAAAAAAACTAAACTAATAACTTAACAAACTAATAAAAACTTAATAACTAAACTAATAAAATTAATAATAATAATAAATATAACTAATAAAACCTAACTAAAACTAAATAATAAACTAACTAAACCACAATAATAAAAACCAAAACTAATAACTAAATAACTAAATAACTAACTAATAACTAATAAATAAAATAACTAACTAATAACTAATAACTAATAATAATAATAATAATAATAATAATAATAATAATAATAATAATAATAATAATAATAATAATAATAATAATAATAATAATAATAACTAAATTAATAACTAAACTAAAACTAATAAAACTAATAATAACCTAAACCAATAAAACTAATAATAATAAACTAATAACTAATAACTAAACTAATAACTAATAAAACTAATAAACTAATAATAATAATAAATTAATAACTAAAATAATAACTAAACTAATAATAATAAAACTAAATAAATAAATAAACTAATAACTAATAATAACTAAAGTAATAATAATAAACTAAAACCAAAATAATAATAATAATAATAATAATAATAATAATAATAATAATAATAAACTAACCAATAAAACTAAAAGCTAAATAAACTAATAAATAACTAATAAAACTAACTAATATACTAAAGCTAATAATAAAATTTAAACCTAAACCTAAACTAATAAATATAATAATAACTAATAATAACTAATAACAAAAATTAATAATAAATTAATAAATAATAATAAAACTAATAACTAAATTAATAACTAACTAAACTAAAACCTAAAAACTAAATAATAAAACTAAAATAACTAAAATAATAACTAAATAAACCTAAATAACTAAACTAATAACTAATAATAACTAAATAAAACTAAACTAAAAATTAATAATAATAACTAACTAAAACTAATAACTAATAACTAAACTAATAACTTATAATAAAACTAATAAACTAATTAACTAATAAAAATAATATACTAATTAACTAATAACAAAAACTAATAACTAACTAAACAACTAAAAAAAACTAATAACTAATAATAATAATAACTAATAAACTAAAAACTAATAATAATAACTAACTAATAATTAAAAATAAATAATAAAAATAATAATAAACTAATAAACTAATAACTAATAACTAAACTAATAATAAACTAATAACTAAATAAATAACTAAACTAATAACTAATAAAACTAAAATCTAACTAATTAAAACTAAAAACTAACTAACTAATAAAACTAAACTAATAAACTAACTAATAAAACTAAAAACTAAACTAAACTAATAAACTAATAAACTAATAACTAATAACTAATAACTAATAACTAAATAATAAAACTAAACTAACTAATAACTAATAATAAAAGTAAACTAACTAATAATTAATAACTAAACTAAAACTAAAAAAAAACTAAATAATAACTAAACTAATAACTAACTAATAATTATAACTAAAAAACTAATAAACTAATATCTCATAAAAACTAATAAAACTAATAAATAAGAACTAATAAACCTAATAATTAAACTAAAAACCAAACTTAATAACTAATAAACCAATAATAACTAATAACCAACTATAATAAATAAATAACCAAAAAATAAATTAATAAACTAAATAACTAATAACCAATAACTAAAATAAAAACTAAACTAATAACTAATAAACCTAACTAATAACTAACTAAACTAATAACTAAACTAATAAAAAAATGAACTAATAATAACTAAACTAATAATAAACTAATAAATCTAATGAAACTAATAATGACTAAAAAAACCTAATAAAACTAATAAAACTAATAATAACTAATAAAACCTAATAACTAATAACTAATAACTAAAATAATAATTACTAATAATAATAACTAATAACTAATAATAATAATATAAATAATAAAATAATACAAATAAAACTTAATAACTAACTAATAATAACTAAACTAAACATAAATTAACTAAATAATAACTAAATAACAAAACTAATAATAAAACTAATAACTAATAAAAAACTAATAAATAAAATAAAAAAATAAAAGAACTAAAATAATTACTAATAACTAATAATAAACTAAAAACTAATAATAACTAAATAATAACTAATAACTAACTAATAAATAAAACCTAATAAACTAAAAAACTAACTAAACTTATGACTAATAAAACTAAATAACTAATAAACTAACTAAATAAACATAATAACTAAACCTAATAACTAATAAAAACTAATAACTAATAATAACTAACTAATAACTAATAATAATTGAATAATAATAACTAAAAACTAAAACTAAACTAATAACTAATAAAATTAATAAACTAACAACTAAACTAATAAACTAATAATGATAATTAATAATGAAAAAAATTAATAAAACTAACTAATAATAAAACTAATAAATAATAACTAACTAATAACTAATAGTAACTAATAATAATAATAATAATAATAATAACTAATAAGTAATAATTAATAACTTAACTAAAACTAACGTAATAACTAAACTAATAACTAAACAAAAATAACTATACTAACTAATAAATAAACTAATAAAATTAGATAACTAGTAAACCTAAATAGTTAATAACTAACAACTAACACTAATAACTAATAACTAAATAACTAATAAACTAATAAACTAACAAAATAACTAAACTAATAATTAATAAGCAATAAAACTAATAAAATAAAACTAAAAAACAAAATTAATAAACTAAAACTATTAACTAACTAACTAATAACTAATAAAAACTAATAACTAAAAATAATAACTAATAACTAAACTATAACTAATAATAATAACTAAACTAATAACTAATAACTAATAATAAAAGCTAAAAAACTAATAAAATAATAAAACTAACTAAACTAAACTAATAACTAATAATAACAATTAATAACTATCTAAATAAATAATAAAATAACTAAACTAAAAACTAATAATAATAAACTTAATAATAAAATTAACACACTAATAAACTAATAACTAATAAATAATAACTAATGAATTAATAAACTAATAACTAATAAACTAGTAAATAATAAAACCTAATAAAATAATAATAACACTAAAACTTAAAACTAAATAACTAATAATAATAAATAATAATAAAAATAACTAATAAAATAACTAATAATAATAATTAATAACTAATAAAACTAATTAAACTAACTAAACTAATAACTAAATAACTAAACTAATAAACTAATAAATACTAATAACTAGTAATAACCAATAACTAATAACTAAACTAATAACTAATAAATAAACTAATAAAATAGCTAAAACTAAATTAGAAAATAAAACTAAAATAACTAATAACTAAACTAAATAATTGTTAATAACTAAACTAACAAACTAATAAAATTAATAAATAACTAATAATAAACTAATAAACCAAAAATAACTAATAATAATTAATAAACTAAAATAAAACTAATACAAAAAACTAAAAAACTAACTAATAATAATAACCTAACTAACTAATAAATAATAACTAAACTAATAATAATAAACAAATAACTAACTAAATAACTAGTATAACTAAAAAATAATAACTAATATTAATTAAACTAACTAAACTAAATAACTAAACTAATAACTAACTAAACTAATAACTAAAAAAACTAACTAATAACTACAACTAAACAACTAACTGAGAAAACTAAACTAATAATAACTAAAAAAACTAACTAATAATAACTAAACTAATAACTAAATAATAAAACTAAACTAATAACTTAAAAACTGTAATAACTAAACTAATAATAAACTAAAAAAGAAACTAACTAATAACTAAACTAATAACTAATAATAAAATAGATAACTAAATATCTAACTAATAACTAACTAAATAAAAACTAATAAACTAATAAGTAATAACTAAAATAAAAAAATAATACATAAACAAATAATAAAAGCTAACTAAAAAAACTAATAAACTAAACTAATAACTAATAACTAACTTATAAATTAACTAACTAAAAACTAATAACTAAAACTAAACTAATAAAATCTAATAAAATAACTAACTAAATAACTAACTAAACTAATAACAACTAAATAACTAACTAACTAACTAAAAAAGTAAATAACTAAACTAATATCTAATAACTAAACCTAATAACTAAATAAAACTAATAATAAACTAAAACCTAATAACTAATAACTAAACTAATAATAAACTAAAAACTAAAAACTAATAATAACTAATAAAACTAATAACTAATAAACTAATAACTAAAAATAACTAAACTAATAACTAATAAATGATGGGTGACCTCCTGGGAAGTCGTTGTGTTGAATCATCTGTTGATGCCGGCCAATTTATTTTCTTTAATTTTTATTTTATTTTACCATTGATATCAGAGAACTCAGCGATCGACTCCGACAACGTCATAGATGGGATGCCTCGGACTGAAAAATATGGGCCATTGGGCCCACGTGGCTGATCTGCGTGTCTTATGTGGAGGTCGCACGGAAATCGCCATAAGTTCACGCACGATCATCCAATTCTCCATTATGACCCCAATCTGAAAATATCTCCACAGGGTGCACGACTCGCAGATGTGCCAAAGGTGCATCTGGCTGGACCCGTATCTCTTATTTTGGCTATTTCGAAGCCTTACCGCGGCACGGACAGGATCCACAAGAGAACAATTTATGGCAAATCTTCAACGGGAGCCACCGCATAAGCACACTAGATCACATGACAACTCTTCAGTTAAGCGTGCTTGGGCGAGGGCAGTACTATAATGGGTGATCTCTTGGGAAGTGGTCGTGTTGAACCATCTATCGATGCCGTAAATTTTATTTCCTTTTATTTTTATTTTATTTTACCGTTGATGCCAGAAAACTCGGTGACCAACTCAAAAAACGTCGTTGATGGAATGTCTCGGACTAAAAAACATGATAATGGTTGATCTATGTGTCTGAGGTCGCACAAAAAATGATAACTGCGCACGATCATCCGATTCGCCATTATGACCCCAACCGTAAAAATCTCGGGGTGCACGACGCTGCGCAAAGAATGTGCGATCTGGGGACCCGTATCTTCGATTTCGGTTATTTTGAAGCCTTATCGTGAAACGGACGGGTTCCGCATGAGCATAATATAAATCTCTCCAAATGACTGCACTAGCACACCAGATCCTATGAGAACTTTTCAGTTAAGCATGTTTGGGCGAGAGCAATACTATGATGGGTGACCTCCTAAGAAGTCATTGTGTTGAACCATCTGTTGATGCCAGCCAATTTATTTTCTTTTATTTTTAATTTATTTTATCGTTAACGCCACAGAACTCGAAGATCGACTCCAAAAATGTCATTGATGGGATGCCTCAGACTGAAAACACGAGCTCAAGGGGCCCATGCAGTTGGTCCGTGTGTCTCGTGTGGAGACCGCACGAAAATCGCCATAAACTTCGCACACGATCATCTGATTCACCATTATGACCCCAATCCAGAAAGATCTCGCGCATCGACATGCGGCCAGAAGATTTGGGACCCAGTATCTCCGATGTTGGCTATTTCGAAGCCTTATCGTAGCACAAACGGGTTCCGCATGAGCATAATTTGAGGCAAATCTCCAGTTGGTGCGGCCGCACCAACACACCAGTTCCTATGAGAACTCCTCAATTAAGTGTGCTTTGGCAAGAGCAGTTCTATGATGGGTAACCTCCTGCGAAGTCATCATGTTGAACCATTTTTTGATGCCGCCCATTTTATTTCCTTTTATTTTTTTTATTTTATCATTGATGCTGGAGAACTCGGAGATCGACTCCAAAAACGTCGTAGATGGGATGCCTCCGACTGAAAAATATGAGTTTGGCCTACGTCGATCTGCGGCTCGTGGAGGCCACGGAAATCACCATAACTTCACGCACAATTGTCCGATTTGCCATTATGACCGCAATCCAGAAAAATCTCCGTTGGGCACACGATGCGCATATGAGCAAAGGCGCTTCTAGCGGGACCCATCTCTCCGATTTCGGCTATTACGAAGCCTTACTGAAGCACGAACGGGTTCCGCATGAGCATAATCTGCGGCAAATCTCCAGCGGGGGCGACCGCACCAACACACCAGATTCCAAGTGAACTCTTCAGTTTAACGTTCTAGGGCAAGAGCAGTACAAATTGAGAGACATCTTGGAAAGTCGTCGTGTTGAACCATCTGTTGATGCCAGCAATTTTATTTCCTATTATTTTTATTTTATTTTACCGTTGACGCCGGAGAACTCAATGATTGACTCTGAAAATGATGTAGATGGGATGCCTCGGACTAAAAAACACGAGTCGTGGGGCCCACACGGCTGATCCGAGCGTCTCGTGTGGAGGCCGCACCGAAATTGCCATAACTTCACGCACAATCATCTGATTCGCCATTTTGACCCAAATCCGGAATGATCGACGCGTGGCGTACGACACGCAGATGGCCAAAGGCGCATTTGACATAACCCCGTATCTCCGATTTTGGCTATTTCGAAGCCTTACCGCGACATGGCCGGGTTCCGTATGAGTACAATTTGTGAAAAATCTCCAGCGGTGGCGACCGCACCAGCACACCAGATCCCATGAGAACTCTTCAGTTAAGTGTACTTGGGTGAGAGTAGTACTATGATGGCTGACCTCTTAGGAAGTCATCGTGTTGAACCATCTATTGATGCCACCCATTTTATTTTTTATTTTTATTTTATTTCACCTTTGACGCCATAGAACTCGAAGATCGACTCCAAAAATGTCATCGATGGGATGCCTCGAACTGAAAAATACGAGTCATGGGGCCCACGCGATTGATCCGCTCATCTCGTGTGGAGGCCGCACGGAAATCGCCATAACTTCGTGCACAATCGTCCGATTCACCATTATGACCCCAATCCAGAAAGATCTTCCCGGGGAGCACTACTCACAGATGGACAAAAGTCGACCGCACCAGAACACCAGATCACATATGAACTATTCAGTTAAGCGTGCTTGGGTGAGAGCCGTACTATGATGGGTGACCTCCTAGGAAGTCATTGTGTTGAACCATCTGTTGATGCCGCCCATTTTCTTTCCTTTCTTTTTTATTTTATTTCTGTTGAGAACTTCGGCGATCGATTCAAAACGCGGTGATGGGATGCCTTAAAAAAACACGAGCCGTGTCACAGTTGATCGCGACTCATGTGGAGGCCATAAGGAAATCGCTATAACTTGGCGCACGATCATCCGATTTGCCATTATGACCCCAATCTCAAAGATCTACTGGGCGACGAGGAAGCACGGGCGATCTGGCCGATATCCGTATATCACTTTTGAATCCTTATCGTGGTAACGTGGATTCTAGATGAGCATAATTTGCGGTAAATTCGGGCGGCGACCGCATCAAAGACACCACATCCCATGAGAACTCTTCAAGCGTGTTTGGGCGAGCGATCTTATGATGACGCCCCGAAGTCATGGTTGAACTATCTGTCGATGCCGCCCATTTTGTTTCTTTTTAATTTTATTTTATTTTACCATTGACGCCAAAGAACTCAGAGATTGACCTTGAAAATGTTGTCGATGAGATTTCTCGGACTGAAAAACACAAGCCATGGGGACCACTCGACTGATCCGCACGTCTCATGTGGAGGCCACACGGAAATCGCCATAACTTCGTGCACGATCGTCTGATTCGCCATTTTGACCCCAATCTAGAAAGATCTCCACGGGGCGCATAAAGCGTAGATGAGCAGCAGGCGCATCTAGCAAGAAATGTATCTCCGAGCTAGGTCGGCTTACGCGACGTTGAGCGGGTTTTGAGCACAATTTGCAAAAAATCTCCAACGGGCGTGACTAACCCAGCAAACCAGATCCCATGAGAACCCTTAAGTTAAGCGTGCTTGGGCGACAACAGTACTATGATGGGTGAGCACCTGGGAAGTCATCGTGTTGAACCAACTGTTTATGCCTGCATTTTATTTCCTTTTATTTGTATTTTATTTCAACATTGATGCCAGAGAACTCGGCGATCGACTCTGAAAATGTCATCGATGGGATGCCTCGAACTGAAAGACACGATTCGTGGGGCCCACTAGGCTGATCCTCGCATCTCGTGTAGAGGCCGCACGGAAATCACCATGACTTCGTGCATGATCATCCGGTTTGCCATTATGACCATAATATGGAAAGTTCTGCACGAGAGACGCATATGTGCGCGATCTCGACTCGATTCTGATTTCTATTTTGAAGCTTTACTGCGGCATGGACGGGTTCTGCATGAGCACAATTTACAGCAAATCTCCACCGGGCACGACCGCACCAGCACACCAGATCCTATGAGAACTCTACAATTAAGCGTGCTTGGGCAAGAGTAGTCCTATGATGGGTTACCTCTTAGAAAGTCGTCTTATTGAACCATCTGTCGATGCTGCCAATTTAATTTCCTTTTATTTTTATTTATTTTATCGTTGATGTCGCAGAACTCGGAGATTGACTTCGAAATTATTGCCGATGGATGCCTCGTACTAAAAAACATGAGCCATGGGGCCCATGCAGCTGATGCGCAAGTCTCGTGTGGAGGCCGCACGAAAATTATCATAACTTCGCGCACAATCATCTGATTTGCCATTATGACCCCAATCCAAAAAGATCTTCATGGGGCGCATGATGCGCAGATGTGCCAAAGGCGCATCTCGCAAGACCCGTATCTCCAATTTCGGCTAGTTCGAAGCCTTACCAAGGCACGGACGGGTTCCGCATGAGCACAATTTATGACAAATCACCAGCGGGTGCGACCACACCAGCACACCAGATCTCATGAGAACTCTTCAGTTAAGTGAGCTTTGGCGAGTGCAGTACTATGATGGGTGACCTCCTCGCAAGTCGTCATGTTGAACCATCTGTTGATGTTCCCATTTTATTTTCTTTTATTTTACTGTTGACGCTGGAGAACTCGGCGATCGACTCCGAAAATGCCGTCGATGCGACGCCTCGTACTGAAAAACACGAGCCATGGGGCCACGCGGCTGATCTGCGCGTCACGTGCGGAGGTCACATGGAAATCACCGTAACTTCATGCACGATCGTCTGATTCACCATTATGATCCCAATCCGGAAAGATCTTCGTGGGGCACGACGCACGATGAAGGCATCTAAAGAGACATATCATTTCGGTAGTTCGAAGCCTTACCGCGGCACGGATGGGTTCCGTATGGGTATAATTTACGAAAAATCTCCAGCGGACGCGACCGCACCAGCACACCAGATCACATGAGAACTCTTTAGTTAAGCGGGCTTGGGCGAGAGCAGTACTATGATGGGTGACCTCTTAGGAAATCGTCGTGTTGAACCATCTGTTGTTGCCTTCCATTTTATTTCCTTTTTTTATTTTTTTTATCGTTGACACCGGCGAACTCAACGATCGACTCCAAAAATGTCATAGATGGGATGCCTCGTACTGAAAAACATGAGTCGTGGGGCCCACACGGCTGATTAGCGCGTCTCGTTTGGACGATGCACGAAAATCGCCTTAACTTCGCGCACGATCGTCCGATTCGCCATTATGACCCCAATCCGGAAAGATCTCTGTGGGGCGCACAATGCGCAGATGTGTCACAGGCGCATTTGGCGGGACCCGTATCTCCGATTTCAACTATTTTGAAGCCTTACCGCAGCATGGAGGGTTCTGTATGAGCACAATTTGTGACAAATCTCCAGCAGGCGCGACGCACCATCACACCAGAACCTATGATAACTCTACAGTTAAGTGTGCGGCGAGAGCGATCGATGGGTGACCTCCTGGGAAGTTATCGTATTGAACCATCCGTTGATGCCGCCCATTTTATTTACTTTTATTTTTATTTTACTTTACCATTGGCCGGAGATAATCCAAAAGCGTCGTCGATGATCTTCAGAAAAACACGAGCCATGGGACCCAGGTGGCTGAACTGTTCGTCTCGTATGAAGGCCGCATGGAAATCACCGTAACTTCGCACACGATATTCCGACTCACCATTATGAGCCCAATCCGAAAAGATCTCTGTGGGGTGCACGACACGTAGATGTGCTAAGATATGGGACCCGATTAGTTCAAGCCTTACCGTGACACGGATGACTTTTGTAAGAGCACAATTTGCAGCAAATCTCCAGCGGGTGTGACCGCACCAGCACACCAAATCTCAAGAGAACTCATCAGTTAAGCGTACTTGGGCGCGAGCAGTACTATGATGGATAACCTCCTGGGAAGTTGTCGTGTTGAACCATCTGTTGATGTCATCCATTTTATTTCCTTTTATTTTTATTTTTTTAATTGTTGACACTGGCGAACTCAGCGATCGACTCTGAAAACATCATAGTTGGGATGCCTCGTACTGAAAAACACTACCGGTGGGGCCCACGCAGCTAATTAGCACGTCTTATGTGGACGCCGCACGAAAATCGTTATAACATCGCGCACGATTATCCGATTCTCCATTATGACACCAATCTGGAAAGACCTCTGTGGGGCGCACAATGCGTAGATGGCCGCAGGTGCATCTAGCGGGACCCGTATCTCCGATTTCAGCTATGTCGAAGCCTTACTGGGGCAAGGAGGGTTCTGCATGAGCATAATTTGTGACAAATCTCCAGTAGGCACGACGGCACCAGAACACCAGATCACATGAGAACTCTTTAGTTAAGCGTGCTTGGGCGAGAGTAGTGCTATGATGGGTGATCTCCTAGGAAGTCATTATGTTGAACCATCTGTTGATGACACCTATTTTATTTCCATTTATTTTTATTTTATTTTTATCATTAATGTCGGACAACTCGACGATCGACTCCGAAAACGTCGTAGATTGGATGCCTCGTACTGAAAAATACGAGCCGTGGAGCCCAGGCGATTTATCCGCATGTCTCGAGTGGACGTTGCACAAAAATTGCCATAACTACACATACGATCGTCTGATTTGCCATTATGACCCCAATCCAGAAAGATCTCCGTGGGGCGCACGACGCGCAGATGTGCCAAAGACGCATCTGGCAGGACCCATATTTCTAATTTTAGCTAATTCGAAGTCTTACCGCGGCATGGACGGGTTCTGTATGAGCCCAATTTGCGGTAAATCCTAAGCAAGTGTGACCGCACCAGACCCGATCTCATGGAGAAGCCGCGGCTTGGTGAGAGCGATGAGTGACCTCCTAGGACGTCGTCATGTTGAACCATATGTCGATGCCGCCCATTTATTTCCTTTTAATTTTATTTTATTTTACTGTTGACGCTGCAGAACTTGAAGATCGACTCTGAAAATGTCATCGATGGGTTGCCTCAGACTGAAAAACACGAGCCGTGGGGCCCAAACGGCTGATCCGTGCGTCTCGTATGGAGGCCACACGGAAATCACCATAACTTTGCGCACGATTGTCCGATTCGCCATTATGATCCCAATCCGGAAAGATCTCTGCCGGGTGCACGACGCGCAGATGTGCCACATGCGCATTTGGCCGGACTCATATCTCCAGGCTAATTCAAGTCAGGCACGAACGGGTTCCACAAGAGCATAATTTGCGGCAAATCTCCAGTGGGCGCGACCGCACAAGCACAACAGATCACATGAAAACTCTTTAGTTAAGTGTGCTTGGGCGAGAGCAGTTACTATGATGGGTGACCTCCTGGGAAGTCGTCGTGTTGAACCATTTGTTGATGCCACCCATTTTATTTCCTTTAATTTTTATTTTTTTTATCATTGACACCGGAGAACTCAACGATCCACTCCGAAAATGCCATCAATGGAATGACTTGTATTGAAAAATAAGAGCTGTGGGGCCCATGTGGTTGATCCGCGCGTCTCGTATAGACGCCGCACGGAAATTGTCATAACTTCACGCATGATCATCCGATTCGCCATTATGACCCAAATCTGGAAAGATCTCCGTGAGGCGCACAATGCGCAAATGTGCCAAAGGTGCATCTAGCGGGACCCTTATCTCCGATTTCGTCTATTTTGAAGCCTTACATTGGCATGAATGGGTTCCACATGAGAATAATTTGCGGCAAATCTTCAGCAGGCACGACCACACCAGCACACAAGATCCTATGAGAACTCTTTAGTTAAGCAAGCTTGGGCAGGCAGTACTATGATGGGTGACCTCCTGGGAAGTCGTCGTGTTGAACCGTGTGTTGATGCCACCCATTTATTTCCTTTTATTTTTATTTTATTTTACCGTGGATGATGCAGAACTCGAAGATCGACTCTGAAAATGTCATCGATGGGATGCCTCAGACTGAAAAGCACGAGTCATGGGGCCCACGCGATTGATCCACACATCTCGTGTGGAGCCCGCACGAAAATCACCATAACTTTAAGCACGATCGTCTGATTCACCATTATGACCCCAATCCGGAAAGATCTCCGCGGGGCGCACGATGAGCAGATGAGCTGCAGTCGCATCTAGCGGGACACATATCTCCAATTTTGGCTATTTCGAAGGCTTCCCATGGCACGCGGGTACCAGATGAGCACAATTATAAAAAATCTCTCTAATCGCACTCACAAGAGAACTCTTCAGTTAAGCATGCTTGGGCGAGAGTAGTACTATTATGGGTGACCTCTTGGGAAGTCGTCATGTTAAACCATCTTTTGTTGCCTCACATTTTATTTTCTTTTATTTGTATTTTATTTTAATGTTGACACTCGAGAACTCGGCGATCGACTCTGAAAACGTCATCGATGGGATGCCTCAGACTAAACAACATGAGTCGTGGGTCCCACTAGGCTGATCCGCGCATCTCGTTCGTGTAATTTGCCATTATAACCCTAATCCGGAAGCTCTCTGCGACGATGCTTAGATGTGCATATGGTGAGTATCTTGATGCTATTTCCTTACCATACAAGCAAACGAGTTTCGCATTAGTACAATTTGCGGTAAATCTCTAGCGGGGGAGACCGCACCAACACACTAGATTCCATGAGAACTCTTCAGTTAAGCATGCTTGGGCGAGAGCAGTACTATGATAGGTGACCTCTTGGGAAGTCATCGTGATGAACCATTTGTTGATGTCGCCCATTTTATTTCCTATTATTGTTATTTTATTTTACCGTTGACGCCGAAGAACTCGATGATCAATTTCGAAAACGTTGTCGATGGGATGCCTCGGACTGAAAAATACAAGGTGTGGGGCCCACGCAACTGATCCGTGCATCTCGTGTGGAGGCCACACAGAAATCGCCAAAACTTCGCGCACGATCGTTTGATTCGTTATTACGACCCCAAATAATCTCGGGGGGCACGCGACGGGTGATGTTCCGTAGTTGGCCGACCCATTCATTTGAAGCTCAACCGCGGCATGCTTTCCGCATGAGCATAATTTACGGTAAATCTCCAGCGGGCGCGACCGCACCAGGACACCATATCCCATGAAAACTCTTCAGTTAAGCGTGCTTGAGCGAGAGCAGTATTATGATGGGTGACCTCCTGGGAAGTCATTGTGTTGAACTATTTGTTGATGCCACCCATTTTATTTCCTTTTATTTTTATTTTATTTTAATGTTGACACCGCAGACGCATCTGACAGGACCTATATCTCCAATTTGAGATAGTTCGAAGCCTTACTGCGACTCGAACGGGTTTCACATGGGCATAATTTGTGGCAAATCTCTGGCGAGGGGCCTCGCCACGCTGATGGTATGCCTCACTGCAAAACCACGAGGGGGGCCTCGGTGATCTGCTGGTCTTGTGGGAGGCCGCACGAAAATCGCCATAACTTCATGCACGATCGTCTAATTTGTCATTATGACCCCAATCCTGAAAGATCTCCGCGGGGCGCAAGACGCGTCGATGTGCCGCAGGCACATCTCGCAGGACCCGTATCTCCGATTTTGGCTAGTTCGAAGCCTTACCGCAACACGGACGGGTTCAACATGACCACAATTTGCGGCAAACCTCCAGTGGGCGCGACCGCACCAGCACACCAGATCCTAAGAGAACTTTTCAGTTAAACGTGCTTGGGCAAGAGCTATACTATGATGGGTGTCCTCCTGGGAAGTCATCGTGTTGAACCATCTGTTGATGCCTCCAATTTTATTCCCTTTTTTTCTTAATTTATTTTACCATTGATGCCGCAGAACTCGGAGATCGACTCCGAAAATGGTCGTCGATGGGATGCCTCGAACTGAAAAGCACGAGACGCGGGTCATACGCGGCTGATCTGCGCATCTCGTGCGGAGGCCGCATAGAAATCTCCATAACTTCATGCCCGATCATCCGATTTGCCATTATGACCCCAATCTGTAAAGATCCTCGCGGGACGCACGATGCACAAATGTACTGCAAGCGCATCTAGCGGAACCCGTATCTCCAATTTCAGCTATTTTGAAGCCTATCGGCGACGGTTCCACGCACAATTTACGACAAATCTCCACGGGCGTGACCACACCAAAGACACCAGTTATGAGAACTCTTCGCTGGAGCAATAAGATGATGGTGACCTCCTGGAAAGTCATCGTGTTGAACCATCTATTGATGCCGCGAATTTTATTTTATTTTATTTTACCGTTGATGCCGGAGAACTCAGCGATCGACTCCAAAACGCCATCGGCGAGATGCCCGACTAAAATATGTGTCGGGCCACGCGGAAGATCCATGCGTCTCGCACGGAGGACTCACGGAAATCACCATAACTTCACGCACGATCGTCTGATTCGCCATTATGACTCCATTCCGGAAAGATCTTCGCGGGGCGCACGACACACAAATGTGTCATAAGCACATCTGGCGGAACCCTTATCTCCGATTTCCGCTATTTCGAAGCCTCACGGATGGGTTCCGCATGAGCACAATTTGCGGAAAATCTCTAGCGGGCGCGACCGCACCAGCACATCATATCACATGAGAACTCTTCAGTTAAGCGTGCTTGGGCGAGAGTTGTACTATGATGGGTGACCTCCTGTGAAGTTGTCATGTTGAACCATTCGTTGATGCCACCCATTTTATTTCTTTTTATTTTTATTTTATTTTACCGTTGACGTCGAAGAACTCGAAGATCAACTACGAAAATGTCATCGATGGGATGCTTGGACTGAAAAACATGAGCCGAGGGGCGCATGCGGATAATCCATCCATCTCTTGTGGAGGCCGGACAGAAATCGCCATAACTTCACGCACGATTATCTGATTTGCCATTATCACCCAATTCGAAAAGATCTCCGTTGACGGCGTGCCGGAGTAATATCCGCGGACCAGATCTGATTTCGCTGTTCAAAGCCGCATCAGAGTACGGACGGGTTCGCATGAACATAATTTGCGCCAAATCTCTGACCGCTGACACCGCATCACATGAGAACTCTTTAGTTAACCGGCTTAGCGTAAGATGATGGTGACCTCCTAGGAAGTCATCGTGTTGAACCATCTATTGATGCTGCTCATTTTATTTCATTTTATTTTATTTTATCGTTGATGCCGGAGTACTCGATGATCGTCTCTGAAAACGTCGTAGATGGGACGCCTCAGACTAAAAAACACGAGTCATGGGGCCCACGCGGCTGATTCACGCGTCTCGTGTGAAGGTCCACGAAAATCGCGATCGTCCAATTCGCCATTATGACCCATATCGAAAAGATCGCGAGGCATCGACGTGATAAGTTGTTGCGCATCTGGCAGGATCGATCTCGACAGCTCGTAGCCTTATCGCGATGGAATTGCGATGAGCACAATGGCAAGTAGTGACCGCACCATCACACCGAGATCCCATGAGAACTCTTCGCTAAGTGCTTGAGCGAACAAGACATGATGGGGACCTCTTGGGAAGTCATTGTGTTGAACCATCTGTTGATGCCGCCTATTTTATTTCCTTTTAGTTTTATTTTATTTTACTGTTAACACCGCAGAACTCAGAGATAGACTCCGAAAATGTCAACAATGGGTAGACTCGGACTGAAAACACGAGCCATGGGGCCCACGCGATTGATCCGCACGTCTCGTGTAGAGGCCGCACGAAAATCGCTATAATTTTGTGCACGATTGTCTGATTCTCCTTTATGACCCCAACTTGGATCTAAGCATGATGCACAGATTAAAGATCTAGTGGACCAGATATCCATTTCTAGTTCAAAGCCTTACCGTAGCAAGGATGGGATCCACATGACCATAATTTGTGGCAAATCTCCAGCACGGAAGACACCGCATCCTGAACTCTTCACTTAAACGTTGGGCGAGAGCAAAGACATGATGGGTGACCTCCTGGGAAGCCGTTGTGTTGAACTATTTGTTGATGCCGCCTATTTTATTTCATTTTATTTTTATTTTATTTTACTATGACACACGTAACTCGAGATCACCAAAACGCCATCGGGATGCCTCGACTAAAAAATATGAGTCATGGTTGATCCATGCGCTCGTGGAGCTAAGTAAATGGTCATAACTTCGTGCATGATCATCCAATTCGACTTTATGTCCCAAATCTGGAAAGATCTCATGGTGCCACGCCGCAGAGCACCTGGCGACCCATATCTCCAATTTTGGCTAGCTCGAAGCCTTACCGCGGCACAAACGGGTTCCACATGACCATAATTTGTGGCAAATCTCCTGTGGACGCAACCACACCAGCACACCAGATCCGATGAGAACTCTTTAGTTAAGCGTGCTTGGGGCAGAGCAGTACTATGATGTGACATCTTGAGAAGTTATCGTGTTGAACAATCTGTTGATGCCAGTCATTTTATTTCCTTTTATTTTTATTTTATTTTATCATTATCGCTAGAGAACTCGACGATCAACTCCAAAAACGTTGTAGATGGGATGCCCTGGACTGAAAAACACGAGTTGTAGGGCCCATGCGGCTGATCAGCGCGTCTCGTGCGGAGGCCGCATGAAAATCGACATAACTTCAAGCACGATCGTTCAATTTTCCATTATGACCCCAATCCGAAAAGATCTTAGCAGGCACCAGATGAGCGATGCGTGATTGGTGGGACCCATATCTCCGATTTCGGCTTGTTCGAAGCCTTACCGCTGCACGGACGGGTTCCACATGAGCATAATTTGTAGTAAATCTCCAGCGGGCGCGACCGCACCAGCACACATGATCACATGAGAACTCTTCAGTTAAGCGTGCTTGGGCAAGAGCAGTACTATGATGGGTGATCTCTTAGGAAGTTGTTGTGTTGAACCATCTGTTGATGCCGCCCATTTTATTTCCTTTTTTTATTTTATCGTTGACGTCGGAGAGGTCGGCGATCGAATCTGAAATCATCGTAGATGGGATGCCTCAGACTGAAAGACACGAGCCATGGGACCCACATGGCAGATCCACGCATCTTGTGTGGAGGCCGCACGAAAATCATCATAACTTCATGCACGATCATCCAATTCGCCATTATGACTATAGATCTCCAAGGCGAGACGACGCGGAGCCATAAAGATTTGGCAGTCCCATATCTACGATTTGCTATTTGAAGCCTTACCGCCACTGACGGTTTGGATGAGCATAATTTACGCCATCAAATAGCGTGACCGCATAACACACAAGATTTCATGAGAACTCTTCAGTTAAGCTTGCTTGGGTGAGACAGTACTATGATGGGTGACCTTCTAAGTCGTCGACCATCTGCTGATGCAGCCATTTTATTTCTTTTAGTTTTACTTTATTTTCCATTGACGAAATATCGACTAAAACGCCGCGCAGGGACTCCACTAAAAAATAAGAGCCGCCACGCTTCACAGCCTCGCGGAGGCCACACGAAAATCATCATAACTTCATGCACGATCGTCCGATTCATCATTATGTCCCAAATCCGAAAAGATCTCCATGGGAGCATAACGCTAGGAGGCGAAGATCCGGATCTATATCTCTAATTTTATTTTTGAACCCTTACCGCGACATATGAGGCATGAGCATAATTATGCGAAATCTACTAGCACGACCGCATCAAAGACACCATATCCAATGAAAACTCTTTTAAGTTTGCGAGCAAGAGCTACGATCGAAGTCATCACCAACCATCTCTTGATGCCCATTGTATTTCCTTTATTTTTATTTTATTTTATCATTGACGCAGGAGAACATGGCGATCGACTCCGAAAACGTCATCGATGGGACGCCTCGGACTGAAAAACACAGAGCCGTGGGGCCCACATGGCTGATCCGCGCGTCTAGTGTGGTGTCCGCACTGAAATTTCCATAACTTTGCGCACGATCGTCCGATTCGTCATTATGACTCCAATCCAGAAAGATCTCCATAGGGTGCACGTCGCACATATGTATCGTAGGCGCATCTGGCGCGACCCGTATCTTCAATTTTGGCTATTTCAAGCCTTCTACCCAAAGACGACGGGTTCCAGACAATTTCCAAATCTCCGGCTTGACCACACGACACTATATCACATGAGAAATCTTCGCTATGTGCGAGTAGCACTATGATGGGTGAGCTCCTTGGAAGTTGTTGTGTTGAACCATCTATTGATGCCTCCCATTTTATTTCCATTTATTTTTATTTTATTTTACCATTGACGCCGCAGAACTAGGTGATCGACTCCAAAAATGTCATAAATGGGATGTCTCGGATTGAAAAACATGAGCAATGAGGCACACACGGCTGATCTGGGCGTCTCTTGCGGAGGCCGCACGAAAATTGCCATAACTTCACGCACGATCGTCCGGCTCATGTAATTTGCCATTATAACCCTAATCCGAGCTCGGGCGACGAGATGAGCCGCAGTGCGGACCTCTATCTTCGATTTCAGCTATTTCGAGCCTTACCGCGGCGCAAACAAGTTTTGCATTAGCACAATTTGCGATAAATCTCTAGCGGGGGCGACCGCACCAACACACTATATTCCATGAGAACTCTTCGCCAAGCGCATGCTTGAGAAAGATTTATGATAGGTGACCTCTTGGGAAGTCATCGTGTTGAACCATCTGTTGATGTCGCCCATTTTATTTCCTATTATTTTTATTTTATTTTATCGTTGACGCCGAAGAACTCTGAGATCGACTCTGAAAATATTGTCGATGGGATGCCTCGGACTGAAAAGCACGAGCCATGGGGCCCATGCGACTGATCTGCGCGTCTCATGTGGAGGTCGCACGAAAATCACCATAACTTCGGGCACGATCGTCCGATTCTCCATCATGACCCCAATCCAAAAGATCTCGGCACATGACATGTGATGCCAGCAGCGATCTAACACCTACAGATGCTTTTTTTCGTTTGTTTAAATGAAACTTGTAAAGAAAAAAAGCTAGTAGTTAAAATTTTTTTTTAATGTCTCGTCAATGATGCTATTCTTTAACCCTTGACAGATTCTTACTCAAGCTTGCTCTATGAGCAAACTCATTTCTTCCACCCCCGCAAAAATCTTTGGTTGTTTCACCTTTGTCCATCTTCTTCCTCATCTATCAAGCAAATGTGACCCCAAAACAATAAAATGCCTCTTCCTTGGTTACTCTCAACCATTGGGTAAAGCATTTGTTTAAATCACCTTTAGATGGAAGATATTAATGAAGAGTTCCAAACACCAAAGAAGATAGTTTGAAACTTTTAATTTTTCCAAAGGCAAGCACCTAGTTGGATGCATGTGAATTTTTAATGTCAAATGTAGGAAAGTTGGAAGTATTTATTACTATAAAATCCATATTAGTTGCAAAGGGTATTTCAGCTAGTTCAAAGCCCACTGCACGACGGGTTCCGAAGAGCATAATTCACTAAAAAATCTCTAGCGACACACCGATCATATGAGAACTCTTTAGTTAAGTGTGCTTGGAAGAGAGCAAGATTGGTGACCTCCGAAAGTCGTCAGATTGAACCATCTCTTGATGCCCATTTTATTTCCTTTTAATTTAATTTTTTTTATCGTTGATGACAGAGAACTCAGCGATCGACTCCGAAAATGTCGTAGATGGGATGCCTCGTACTGAAAAATATGAGCCGTGGGGCCCACACGACTGATCCGCGCATCTCGTGTGGACACCGCACGAAAATCGCCATAACTTCGCGCACGATCGTACGATTCGCCATTCTGATCCCAATCCGAAAAGATCTATGACAACATGCGTGTGCCAAAGGCGATTCATGGACTCAGATTCCACATTTTGCTATTTGAAGCCTAACTGCATGGATGGGTTCCGCATGAGTACAATTTGCGAAAAATCTCCAGCAGGTGCGATTGCACCAGGGCACCAGATCCTATGAGAACTCTTCATTTAAGCGTGCTTGGGCGAGAGCAGTACTATGATGGGTGACCTCCTGGGAAGTCATCGTGTTGAACCATTTGTTGATGCCGCCCATTTTATTTCCTTTTTTTTTTCGTTGATGCCGGAAAACACGACGATCAACTCCGAAAACGTCATCGATGGGATGCCTTGGACTGGAAACACGGGCTACACGGTTGATTCGGCCTTCATTAGGAGGCCCCACCTAAAATTGCCATAACTGCACGCATCCTCGATGATAATTAAATCCGAAAGATCTCGGGGAGCACGATGAATGATATGCCGCATATCTACGGGGCTCAGATTCCCCGCTATTTCGAAGCCTTATCACAGCACGGATGGGTTTCGCATAAGCATAATTTTCGACAAATCTCCAGCGGGTGCCACCGTACCAACACACCAGATCCTATGATAACTCTTTTAAGCTGGTGAGAGCAAGATAATGATGGTGACCTCCTGATCGTCATGTTGAACCATCTGTTGATGCCACCCATTTTATTTCATTTTATATTTATTTTATTTTAACATTGACGTTGGTGAACTCGACGATCGACTCCGAAAATGTCATCGATGGGATGCCTCAGACTGAAAAATACGAGTAGTGGGGCCACACTACTGATCCGCGCATCTCGAGGTCGCATAAAATCGCCATAACTTCGCGCACGATCGTTTGATTCGCCATTATGACCATAATCAGAAATATCATCGCGGGGCGCATGACATGCAGATGTGCCACAGGTGTATCTGCAGGGTCTCGTATCTCCAATTTCGACTATTTCGAAGCCTTATTGCGGCACGGACGAGTTCGGCATGAGCATAATTTGCGACAAATCTCCAGCAGATGCGACCGCACTAGCACACCAGATCACATGAGAACCCTTTAGTTAAGCGAGCTTGGGTGAGAGCAGTACTACGATGGGTGACATCCTGGGAAGTAGTGTTGAACAATCTGTTGTTGCCACCCATTTTATTTCCTTTTATTATTATTTTATTTTATCATTGCCGGAGAACTCGGCGATCGACTCTGAAAATGTCGGTGACACAAGCTATAAACCATGCGGCTAATCGCCTCATGCGAGGTCGCATAAAAATCACCATAACTTCAAGCACGATCGTCTGATTCGCCATTATGACCCCAATCCGGAAAGATCTTCACAGGGCGCACGACACGCAGATGAGCCGCATGCGCATCTGGTGGGACCCATATCTCCGATTTCAGCATGTTCATAGCCTTATCGTCGCACGGACGGCTGCCGCATGAGCATAATTTGCGGTAAATCTCCAGCGGGCGCAATCGCACCAGCACACAAGATCACATGAGAACTCTTCAGTTAAGCGTGCATGGGCAAGAGCAGTATTATGATGGGTGACCTCCTTGGAAGTTGTCGTGTTGAATCATCTATTGACGCCGATTATTTTATTTCCTTTTATTTTATTTTATTTTTCGGTTGACGATAGAGAACTCGTCGATCGACTCCAAATACGTCTATGATGAGATGCCTCGGACAGAAAAATACGAGCTATGGGGCCCATGCGGCTAATCCGCATGTCTCATGCGAGGCGCACTAAAATCGCCATAACTTAACATACGATCGTTTCGATTCACCATTATGACCCCAATGAAAAAAATCCGGTATAATAACAATGCGCGATGAGCATGACCGGCGGGACCCATATCTTCAATTTTGGCTATTTTGAAGTCTTACTGTGGCACGTACGGGTTCCGCATGAACACAATTTGCGGCAAATCTCTAGCGGGCACGACCGCACCAGCACACAAATTCCCATGAGAACTCTTCAGTTAAGCAAGCTTGGGCGAGAGCACTACTATGATGAGTGACCAGTGACCACTTGGGAAGTCATCGTGTTGAACCATTTGTTGATGACGCCCATTTTATTTCCTTTTATTTTTATTTTATTTTATCGTTGATGCCGGAGAACTCGACAATCGACTCCGAAAATGTCGTCGATGGGAAGCCTTGGAATGAAAACACAGCCATGGAGCCCACGCTGCGATCTCGTGTCTCGTGGAGGCCGCATCTAAAATTGCCATAACTTCGCGATCGTCCGATTCGCCATTATAACCCCAATCCGGAAGATCTCCATGGTGTAACGCTAGATGAGCAAGATGCGATCCGCCCATATCTATTTTAGCTATTTTGAAGCTTTACCGCGGCACGTATGGGTTCCGCATGAGCACAATCTGCAACAAATCTCCAGCGTGCATGACCACACCAGTACACCAGATCCCATGAGAACTCTTCAGTTAAGCGAGCTTGGGCAAGAGCAGTACTATGATGGGTAACCTCCAGGGAAGTCGTCGTGTTGAACCATCCATTGATGCCGCCCATTTTATTTTATTTTTTCTATTTTCTTTTACAGTTGACATCGGAGAACTCGGTAATCGACTCCGAAAACTTCATCGATGGAATGCCTCGAACTGAAAAACACAAGTCGAGGCCCATGCGATCGATTCAGGTGTCTCGTATGAGGTCGCACATTCCATAAATTTATACACGATCGTCCGATTCGCCATTATGACCCCAGTAAAGATCTTCTCTGAACGACGATGAGCCGAAGTATCGGCGGGACCCACATCTCCACTTCATTTATTTTGAAGCTATACATTACACGGGTTCCACATGAGCATAATTGATGGAAAATCTCCGGGCACACACGAGCACACCAGATCCCATGAGAACTCTTCAATAAAGCGTGCTTGGGTGAGAGCACTACTATGATGGGTGACCTCTTTAGAAGTCGTCATGTTGAACCATTTGTTGATGCATCCCATTTTATTTCCTTTATTTTATTTTTTATTTTATCGTTGACGCCGAGCACTCATCGACTAAAACGCCGTCGACGGATGCATCGGACTAAAAGCACGAAGTCGTGCCCACGCTACGATCCGCATCTCGTATGGATGTCGATGGAAATCTCCATAACTTCACACGCATCGTCGATATTATGACCTCATTCGAAAGATCTTCATAGCATAACGCCAGATGAGCCGCAGTGCCGGGCGGACCGTATCTCCGATTTCGGCTAGTTTGAAGCCTACCACGGCACGGACGGGTTCCTCATGAGCACAATTTACAATCTCCATGACCGCACAAAGACACCGCATCCTATGTGAACACTTTCGGCGAGAGTAGCACTATGATGGGTGACCTCTTGGGAAGTCATCGTTGAACCATCTGTTGATGCCGCTCATTTATTTGCTTTTATTTTTATTTTATTTTACTATTGACGCCGAAGAACTTGGCAATCGATTCCAAAAATATCGTAAATGGGATGCCTCAGACTGAAAAACACGAGCCGTAGGGCCCACACGGCTAATTCGTGCGTCTCGTACAGAGGTCGCACAGAAATCACCATAACTTCACGCACGATCCTCCGATTCGCCATTACGACCCGTTTCTGGAAAGATCCTCACGGGGCGCACGCCATGTAGATGAGCTGCAAGCATATCTAGAGTAACTCATATCTCCGATTTTGACTATTTTGAAGCCTTACCGCAGCACAGACGGGTTATGCAGGAGCACGATTTGTGGAAAATCTTCAGCAGGCGCGATTGCACCAGCAAACCAGATCCCATGAGAACTATGGAGGAAAGAGTGCTTGGGCGAGAGCAGTACTGTGATCGGTGACCTTTTGGGAAGTCATCGTTGAACAACCATCTCTGATGCCCATTTTATTTCTTTTTATTTTTATTTTATTTTATCATTAAAGTCGGAGAACTCGTCGATCGACTCTGAAAACGTTATAGATGGGATGTCTCGGACTAAAAAACATGAGCTGTGGGGCCCACGCGGCTGATATGCGCGTCTAGTGTGAAGGCTGCACGAAAATTGCCATAACTTCATGCACGATCGTCCGATTCGCCATTATGACCCCAATCCGTAAAGATCTCTGCGGGGAGCACGACGCGCAGATGGGCAAAGGCGCATTTGGCGGGACCTGTATCTCCGATTTCAGCTATTTCGAAGCCTTACCATAACACGTACGGGTTCCGCATGAGCATAATTTACGGCAAATATCCAACGGGCGCGACCGCACCAGCACACCAGATCTCATGAGAACTCTTTAGTTAAGCATGCTTGGGAGAGAGAAGTACTATTATGAGTGACCTTCTAGGAGTTCGTCGTGTTGATCCATCTTTTGATGTCACCTAATTTATTTTCTTTTATTTTTATTTTATTTTACTGTTGACGCCACAGAACTCGAAGATCGACTCCGAAAATGTCATTGATGGGATGCCTCAGACAAAAAAACATGAGGTGTGGGGCCCACGCGACTGATCCGCGCGTCTCGTGGAGGCCACAAGGAAATTGCTATAACTTGGCGCACGATCGTCCGATTCGCTATTATGGCTATTTCAAGGTGACCAGATCTACATGGCTATTTCAAGCCTTACCGCGACACGGGTTTTGGATGAGCACAATATGCCAAATCTACGACATCGACAAAGACACCGCATCACATGATAACTCTTCGCTAAGCATGCTTGAGCGAGAGCAGTACTATGATGGGTGACCCCTTGGGAAGTCATCGTGTTGAGCTATCTATTGATGCTGCACATTTTATTTCCTTTTATTTTTATTCTATTTTACCGTTCACACCGGAGATGTCGGCAATCAACTCCGAAAATGTCATCAATGAGATACCTCAGACTGAAAAACATGAATCGTGGGGCCCACTTGGCTGATCTGTGCATCTTGTGTGGAGGCCGCATAGAAATCACCATAACTTCACGCATGATCGTAGGATTCGCCATTATGTCCCCAATCTGAAAAGATCTCCGCGGTGTTTAACGCATGATGTTAAAGGCGACTGGCAGGCTTCAGATTGAGCTAGTTCGAAGCCTCACCCTGGCACGGACGGGTTCGACATTAGCATAATTTGTGGCAAATCTCCAACGGGCGTGACCGCACCAGCACACCAGATCACATAAGAACTCTTCGCTAAGCTGCAGTGAGCAAGAATGATGGGTGACCTACAGAGGTCGCCGTTGAACCATATGTTGATGCCGCCATTTTATTTCCTTTATTTTTATTTTATATTACCGCTGACGCTACGTAACTTGGAGATCGACCAAAATGTCATCGATGGGATGCCTCGATTGAAAACATGAGCCGTGGGCCCACGCCGCCGGTTCACATGTCTCGTATGAGGCCGCATCTAAAATCGCGATAACTTCAACGATCATCCGATTTATGCCATTCTAGAATAAACTCCGGTTTATGACGCACGTGATGAGCCGTAGTGCATCCGGACTCATATCTCGATTTCAACTACTCAATTTTACCGCACATTAAAGGATCCTGAGAGCACAATTTGCTTAAGCTCAGCCCAGGGACCGCATGCCATTAGATCCCATAAGAACTCTTCTTCGCGCTTGGCGAGCAATACGATGAGTGATTGGAAATCATCGTTGAACCATCTTGATGCCGCCATTTTACTTTCTTTTATTTTATTTTATTTTACTGACGCCGTGAGAACTTGACAATCGACCAAAATGTCATTAATGGAATGCCTCATACTAAAAAACACGAAGTTGCCCACGTCTAATCCGCGCATCTCGTGCAAAGGCCGCACGAAAATCACCAAAACTTCGCCCACGATCGTCCGATTCGCCATTATGACACCAATCCATAAAGATCTCTGCGGGGTGCACGATGAGCAAGTGAGTCAGAAGAGAAGGTATCTCAGATTCGATTATTTCAATGAGCACAATTTGCATCAAATCTCCAATAAAAGACCGCACCAACACACTAGAATCTATGAGAACACTTCGCTTAAGTGTGTTTAAAAGATATTATGATGGGTGGCCTCCTGGGAAGTTGTCGTGGATAACAATTTATTGATGCCGTCCATTTTATTTTCTTTTATTTTTATTTTATTTTACCGTTGACGCCGCAGAACTCAGAGATCGACTTCGAAAATGTCATCGATGGGATGCCTCGGATTGAAAAACACGAGCGATGGGGCCCACGTGGCTGGTCCGTGCGTCTCGTGCGGAGGCCACACGAAAATTGCCATAACTTTGCGCAAGATCGTCTGATTCATCATTTTGACCACAATCCAGAAAGATCTTCGTGGGGCACACGATGCACAGATGTGCCTTTAACGGGACCCGTATCTCCGATTTTGGCTAGATCGAAGCCTTACCGTGGCACGGACGGGTTCCGCATTAGCACAATTTGTGACAAAATCTCCAGTGAGCACTATCGCACCAGCACACCAGATCTTATGAGAACTCTTCAATTAAGCGTGCTTGGGTGAGAGCAGTATTATGATGGGTGACCTCCTGAGAAGTCGTCGTGTTGAACCATCTGTTGATGCCGCCTATTTATTTCCTTTTATTTTTATTTTATTTTACTATTGACGTCGTAGAACTCGAACATCGACTCCGAAAAAGTCATCGATGGGATGCCTCGTAATGAAAAACATGAGTCGTGGGGCCCACGTAACCGACTGGCTTCATGCCGAGGCCGCATGGAAATCACCATAGCTTCGTGCATGATCGTCCGATTTGCCATCATGACCCCAATCCGGAAAAATCTCCGAGAGGCACACGACGCGCAAATGAGCCGCACGAGCATCTGGCGGAACCCGTATCTCCGATTTCGGCTAGTTCGAAGCATTACCGCGTCATGAACGGGTTCCGTATGAGCACTACACGAACGCAATGCACGCACCGCATCAAAGACACCGCATCACATGAAAACTCTTTAGTTAAGCATGCTTGGGCTAATGCAGTACTATGATTGGTGACCTCGTGGGAAGTCGTCGTGTTGAACCATCTGTTGACGCCATCCATTTTATTGCTTTTTATTTTTATTTTATTTTACTGTTGACACCAGAGAACTCAGCAATCAACACCCAAAACGTCGTCGATGGGATGCCTTAGAGTGAAAGACACAAGCTGTGGGTCCCACAGGGCTGATCCACTCGTCTCGTGTGGACGTTGCATGAAAATTGCCATAACTTCACGCCCAATCGTCCGATTCACCATTATGACCCCAATAATAAAGATGTGAATGACGCGTGATGTCTCAGCGATTTGAGGGTCCCAGATTCCATTTTGCTAGTTCATAGCCTTATCGCAGACGGTTCCGCAAGAGCACAATTTGCAAATCTACGGGCGCACACATCAAAGACACCGATCACATGAGAACTCTTCGCTAAGCATGCTTGACAAGAGCGAATGATAGGTGACCTTCTGGGAAGTCGTCATGTTGAACCATCGGTTGATGCCGCCCATTTTATTTCCTTTTATTTTTATTTTATTTTACCGTTCACACTGGAGAACTCGACAATCAACTCCTAAAACGTTATCGATGAGATACCTCGGACTGAAAAACACAAGTCGTGGGGCTTACTCGGCTGATCTGTGCGTCTCGTGTGGAGGTCGCATGGAAATCGTCATAACTTCACGCATGATCATAAGATTCGCCATTATGTCCCCAATCCGGAAAGATCTCCGCGTGATGCATGACGCGCAGATGTGCCAAAGGCGATCCGCCGGACCAGATCTTTGATTTCGCCAAGTTACCGCACGACGGGTTCGAATTAGCACAATTTGTGGCAAATCTCCAAATGAGCAACCGCACTAATACACCGCATCACATGAGAACTCTCGCTGAAGCGAGCAATACTATGATGGGTGACCTCCGGAGGTCATGTTGAACACTATTGTGATGCCTCCCATTTTATTTCCTTTTATTTTTATTTTATTTTACCGTTGATGCCAGAGAACTCGGCGATCGACTCCAAAAAAGTCGTTGATGGGATGCCTCAGATTGAAAAACACGAGTCGAGGGGCCCACGCGGCTGATCCGCACGTCTCGTGTAGAGGCCGCACGAAAATCGCCATAACTTTATGCACGATCATCCGATTCGCCATTATGATACCAATCCGGAAAGATCTTCGTGAGGCGCACGACAGGCAGATGTGCCGCAGGCGCATCTGGCGGGAGTCATATCTCCGATTTCGGCAATTTCGAAATCTTACCGTGGAACGGATGGGTTCCGGATGAGCACAATTTGCAAATCTTCGGCGCACCGCATCGACACCATGAGAACTCTTCGCTAAACATGCTGCCGGTATATGATGGTGATGAGGGGAACTCGTGCATCCGTTGATGCCGCCATTTTATTTTATTTTACCGCTGACGCCGCAGAATCAAGATCGACATCAAAACGCCGTCGATGGGATGCCTCAATTGAAAAACATAAGCGTGGGGCCCATGCGCGCTAGTCTGCGCTCGCGCGAGGTCGCGAAATCATAACTTCGCGCATGATCGCCCGCCATTATGACCCAAATCCGTAAAGATCTCCTGGCGACGATGCGTAGAGCCGCAGCGCATCTGGGGACCCATATCTCATTTCGCTATTTCAAGCCTTACGCACGACGGGTTCCGCATGAGTACAATTTGCCACAAATCTTCGTGCAACCGCACACATTAGATTCCATGAAACTCTTCGCTAAGCTGCGGGCGAGAAAGATTATGATGGTGACCTCGGGAAGTCATCATACAACCATCCGCTTATGCCTCCCATTTTATTTCCTTTAGTTTTATTTTATTTTACGGAGAACTCCATCGACTCAAAATAATGTTGATGGAATGCCGGATCAAAAATAGTCACGCCCGTTCGCTGCCTCGCAGTCCGCTGAAATTTCCATAACTTCACGCGATGATCGTCCGCCATAATGACCCAATCGGAAAGATCTCCGCTGGGCGACGATGCATGAGATGTGCTAAAGGCAAGGGACCTATCTCCAATTTGCTAGTAAAGCCTTACGACGATGGGTTCCGCATGAGCATAATTTATGGCAAATCTGGGCGACACACGCATAGATCGCATGAGAACTCTTGAAGTGCGTGCGCGAAAGATGATTACCTCGAAAGTCGCCGCGGTTGAACCATCTATTTATGCCCATTTTATTTCATTTTATTTTATTTTATTATACCGTTGACGTTGGAGAGCTTGGCGATCAACTCCAAAAATGTCATCGATGGGATGCCTCAGACTAAAAAAAATGAGTTGTGGGGCCCACGTGGCTAATCTACACGCCGCGTGTGGACAAAAAATCGCTAAAACTTCAACATCATCCGATTCGCCATTATGACCCCAACTGAAAGATCCGGGGTGCACAACACGCAGATGTGCTCGAGTGCATCTACCGACCCGATTCTCCATTTTGGCTATTTCAAGCCTCGCGGCATGGACGGACCTCGATTTTGCGCAAATTCTAGCGCTACTACAAAGAACACACATCTCATAAGAACTCCTCAAGCATGCGGGCAAGATGAATGACCTCCTAGGAAGTCATCGATAAATCATCGTTAATGCCGCCATTTTAGTTTTTTTATTTTGTTATATTTACCATCGACGCTACAAAACGGTGATCGACCAAAACGCCATCGGGATGCTCGATCAAAAAACACGCCGCGGCCTACGGATCGATCCGCTGCTCGGCGAGGCCGCACTAAAATCGCCAAAACTTCACGCATGATCGCCCCGATTATGACCCCAACCGGAAAGATCTCCGCGGCTCATGATGGGTAGGCCGCAGTATATCCGGCAGACCTGACGCCGATTTCGCTATTTTGAATACTTACCGCGGCGATGCATTATGCATGAGCACAATTTGCAGAAATCTCTAGCGGGCGTAACCGCTCCAGCACACCAGATCCTATGAGAACTCTACAGTTAAGCGTGTTTGGGCGAGAGCAGTACTATGATAGGTGACCTCCTGAAAAGTCATCGTGTTGAACCATCCGTTGATGCCGCCCATTTTATTTCTTTGCTTTTATTTTATTTTACCGTTGATGATGGAGAACTCGGCGATCGACTCCGAAAACATCAGACTGAAAAAGATGAGCTATGGGGCCCACACGGCTAATCTGTGCGTCTCGTGTGGAGGCCGCACGAAAATTACCCTAACTTCGCGCACGATCGTTCGATTCGCCATTATGACCCCAATCTGAAAAGATCTCCGCGGGGTGCACAACGCTTAGATGAGCTGGAGGAGCATCTGGCGGGACCCGTATCTCCGATTTCGATTATTTCGAAGCCTTACCGCAATGAAAGTTCATACAATTGGAAAATTCTAGGCGCGAATACAAAGACCAGTTCACGAGAACTCTTCTTCAAAGCATGCATTGAGTGACCTCCTGAATTCATAATGTTGAACCATTTATTGATGCCTCACATTTTATTTCTATTTATTCGTATTTTATTTTAACATTAATGCCGGAGAACTCGGCGATTGACTCCGAAAATATCATCGATGGGATGCCTCGGGCTGAAAAACACGAGCCATGGGGCCCACTAGGCTGATTCGCGCGTCTCGTGTTAAGGCCGCACGAAAATTGCCAAAACTTCACGCACGATCGTCCGATTCGCCATTATGACCCCAATCCCGAAAGATCTCCGGACGACGCCGCAGATTCGCCAAAGGCACATCCCAGACCCATATCATTTCGCTAGTTCAAGTACTACGCAGCGCGAAGTTCGCATGAGCACAATTTATTCACGCGGACGCAAGCACCGCATATGAGAACTCTTTGCTGCGTGAAGATATGATGGGGGACCTCCGGAAGTCATCGTGAACATTCTGATCGCCCATTTATTTCCTTTTATTTTATTTTATTTGACGCCGCCAGAACTCAAAGATCGACCAAAATGTCATCTATGTGATCCTCGACCAACAAATGTGTCGGTGCCCGCGGCCGACTGCACGCCTCGCGTGAGGCCGCCAAATTTCCATAACTTCGCAACAATTATTTGATTCGCCATTATGACCCAAAAAGATCTCCGACGACGAGCAGATGCCAGAGATCTAGGGACAGATCTCCGATTTTGGCTTGTTTCATCATGACGGACGGTTCCATGAGCACAATTTACAAAAAATCTCCAGCGGACGCGGCCGCACCAACACACTAGATCCTTTGAGAACTCTTCAGTTAAGCGTGCTTGGGCGAGAGCAATATTATGATGGGTGACCTGTTGGGAAGTGATCGTGTTGAACCATCTGTTTATGCCACCCTTTTGTTTCCTTTTATTTTTATTTTATTTTACCACTGACGTCGCAAAACTCAAAGATCAACTCCGAAAATGCCATCGATGGGATGCCTCGTACTAAAAAATAGAGCCGTCACGCTGATATGTGCGCCTCGCGGAGGCGCATAAACCATAACTTCAGACGATCGTCCGATCCATTATGACGCCAATCCGAAAGATTCTATGGGCAGATGCGTCACACGACCGGCGGACCCGCCTATCTCGACTAGTTCAAGCCTTACCACGCAGAACGGATCCACATGAGCATAATTTATGCTAGTTAATGAGCGACCAAAGACACCAAATCACATGAGAGAACTCTTCGCTAAGCGCAAGCGAGCAGATATGATGGGTGACCTCGAAGTCATCGGTTGAACCATCTCGATGCGCCATTTTTTTTATTTTTATTTTATTTTATTTTCTCGTTGACGCCAGAGAACTCGGCGATCGACTCTGAAAACCTCATATATGGGATGCCTCGTACTGAACAACCCGAGCCGTGGGGCTCACCCAGCTGATCCACTCGTCTCGTGTGGAAGCAGCACGAAAATAGCCATAACTTCGCGCATGATCGCTCGATTCACCATTATGACCCCAATCCAGAAAGATCTCCGCGGGGCGCATGACGTACAGATGAGCCGCAGGTGCATTTGGCAGGACCCGTATCTCCGATTTTGGCTATTTCGAAGTCTTACCACGGTGCGGACGGGTTCTACATGAGCATAATTTATGGCAACAGCGACCGCATCAAAGACAAATCATATGAGAACTCTTTAGTTAAGTGTTTTTGAGAAGATTATGATGACCTCTAAAAGTCATCGTGTTGAACCATCTGTTGATGCCGCTCATTTTATTTCTCTTTATTTTTATTTTATTTTACCTTTGACGCCGTAAAACTCGGAGATAGAATCTGAAAACCTCGTCGACGGGATGCCTTGTACTGAAAAATACGAGCCGTGGGGCCCACGTGGCTGATCTGCGCATCTCATGCCGACGCCGCATGGAAATCGCTGTAACTTCGCGCATGATATTTTGATTTTCCATTATGAGCCCAATCCTGAAAACGCACGACGCGATGAGTAGTATTTCAAGGGAACCGTATTATTGAAGTCTTGTCACGGCATGATATGAGCACAATTTATGGAAAATTTCCAATGAGCGTGACCGCACCAGTACACCAGATCATATGAGAACTCTTTAGTTAAGTGTGCTTTGGCGAGAGCAGTACTATGATGGGTGACCTCTTGGGAAGTCATCGTGTTGAACCATCCGTTGATGCTGCTCATTTTATTTCTCTTTATTTTTATTTTATTTTACCTTTGACGACGTAAAACTCAGAGATAGAATCTGAAAACCTCGTCGACGGGATGCCTTGTACTGAAAAACACAAGCCGTGGGGCCCACGCGGCTGATCTGCGTGTCTCATGCCGACGCCACATGGAAATCACCGTAACTTCGCGCATGATATTTCGATTTTCCATTATGAGCCCAATCCAAAGATCTGGGCGACGACGGTGATGAGCCGAGTGCATTTGACAGTTCCATTTGGTTTTTGATGTCTTAAGTGGATGACGGTTCTACATGAGCATAATTTATGAAATTTCAACGGATCATACAAGATACAAATCATATGAGAACTCTTTAGTTAAGTTGGGCGATAAAGATATGATGCGTGACCTCTTGGGAAGTCATCGTGTTGAACTATCCGTTGATGCTGCTCATTTTATTTCTCTTTATTTTTATTTTACTTTACCTTTGACGCCGTAAAACTTGGAGATAGAATCTGAAAACCTCGTTGACGGGATGCCTTAAACTGAAAACACGGGGCCCACGCTGATCGATATGCTGCCTCACACGCCGCATGGAAATCACCGTAACTTCACGATGATATTTCGATTTTCCATTATGAGCCCAAGAAAGATTCGCCGGTGCACGACGTGATGAGCAGTGCATTTGGGACCAGATCTCGATGGCTATTTCAAGTCTTATCATGGTGACGGGCTACATGAGCACAATTTATGGCAACAAGCGACGACTAGTACAAATCATATGAGAACTCTTAGTTAAGTTCGAGAGCAAGATTATGATTGGTGATCTCTTGGGAAGTCATCGTGTTGAACCATCCGTTGATGCCGCTCATTTTATTTCCCTTTATTTTTATTTTATTTTACCTTTGACGCCGCAAAACTCGGAGATCGAATCTGAAAACCTCGTCAACGGGATGCCTCGTAATGAAAAACACGAGCCGTGGGGCCCACACGGCTGATCTGCGAGCCTCATGCGGATGCCGCATGGAAATCATCGTAACTTCGCGCATGATATTCTGATTCGCCATTATGAGCCCAATCCAGAAAGATCTCTGTGGGACGCATGACATGTAGATGCCAAAGCGTGACCAGATCTGATTTCTATAGTTCAAGCCTACCGCGAACCGATGGGTCTTGCAAGAGCACAATTTATGCAAGCGGTGACCGCACAAAGACACTCTCAAGAACTTCAATAAAGCGTGTTTGAGAGCAAGATATGATCACCTGGAAGTCATCGTGTGAACCCCGATTTATTTTATTTTATTATTATTTTATTTTACCATTGACGCCGCAGAATTCAGAGATCGACTCCGAAAACATCATCGATGGGATGGATCAGACTAAAAAACACGAGCCATGGGGCCCATGCGGCTGATCCGCAAGTCTCGTGTGGAGGCGGCACGGAAATCACCATAACTTCGTGCACGATCGTCCGATTCTCCATTATGACCCACCGGAAAGATATCCGGCACGACGCGTGTGCCAAAAGATTCTGAATATCTCATTTTGGCTAGTTCAAAGCCTTGCACCACATGGACGCTCGAGAGCATAATTTGACAAATCTCTAGTAAGTGACGCCAAAGACAGATCACATGAGAACTTTTGTTTGGGCGAGAACTATGACGACGTGACCTGAGAGAATCATCGCTGATGCCGCCCATTTTATTTATTTTTTTTTTTTATCGCTGACACCGGAGAATTCGCGATCAACTACAAAACTTTGTCGATGGATGCCTGAAAAAGACGAGTCGGGGCCCACGCGGTTGACCAAGGCTCGCGCGAGGTCAATGGAATAACACCGAAATCACCGATTCGCCATTATGAGTTCAATCAAAGATTCGTAGATGACACGTAGATGCCAAAGATGATCTGGGACCCGATCTCACTTGTTAGCCTCAACCTATCTGATGAGCAATTTACGCAAAGCGGGTGATCACATGCATTCATGAGCTCTTCGCTCGCATGGCATAGCAAGATTATGATGTGACTCCTCAAAGTCGTATTGAACCATTTGTTGACGCATTTCTTTATTTTTTATTTTATTATATTGATGCCGAACCGAAGATCAACTGAAAACGCCATCGATGGGTTGCTGCATCGAAAACAGCGGCAAACCCGATGCGCGTATGGAGGCCACACGGAATCACCATAACCGTTCACGCTGTCGATTGTTATTATGACCCCAATCGCAAAGATCTCGGGTGCACGATGCGCAAATGTGCCGCAGGCATCTTATCGACCGTATCATTTCGCCAGTTTGAAGCCTTATCGCGATGGATCTTTCGAAGAGCATAATCGCACAAATCACCATCGCACAAACATAATATATCACATGAGCTCTTTAGCAGCTTGAGCAAGATTATGATGAGTGACCTCTGTGAAGTCGTGACAATATTTGTTGACGCCATTTATTTCTTTTTATTTTATTTTATCGCGAAAATAAAATAAAAATAAAATAAAATAAAATGGACGACATCAGATGGTTCAACATGACGATTTCCTGAGGTCACCCATCATAGCTACTCGCCAAACACGCTTAATGTGTTCTCATGATCTATGGCCGCTAGCGCTAAAAATTTGCCGCAAATTGTGCACATGCAGAACGACGTTCCACCTGCAAGCCTTCAACTAGTTGAACGGCGATACGGTGCCATCTACGCTACAGTAACCCGCAGGATCTTTGATTGGGGTCATAATGGCGACCTGAGATCGCGCGCCGGTTATGATGATTTTGCGCCTCCACACGACGCTGCCGACCCGTGGGCCCAATGACTCATGTTTTTCAACTGAGGCATCCCATCGACGATCGCTTCTGAGTCGACGAAGTTCTATGATGTTAACTAAAATAAAATAAAAATAAAATGAAATAAAATGGGCATCAACAGATGGTTCAACGACGACTTCCCGTGAAGTCACCCATTATAAGTACTACTTTCTCCCAAACACGCTTAACGTTTCTCACGTGATCCGTGTCGGTGCATCACGCCTGCTGAGATTACCAGAATTGTGCTCATGCGAACCTATACGCGCTACCGCAAGGCTTCAAAATAGCTGAACGGAGATACAAGTCCCAAATGCACCTTTGGCATTGGCCAGGCGCCTGCCGAGATCTTTTGATCATAAATGGCAAATCGACAGCGGCATGAAGTTATGGATTTCGTGGCCTCCGCACGAGATGAAATCCGCCATGTTGGCCCCATGACTCATGTTTTTCAATCCGGCTTCCCATCGATGATGTTTTCAGAGTCGCCGAAGTTCTCCACAACGATAAAATAAAAATAAAAATAAAAGGAAATAAAGCGGCATCAACAAATGGTTCAACGCGACGACTTACTGTGAGGTCACCCATTAAGATTCTCTCGCCAAGCAAAGAGTTCTCATGTGATCTGGTCATTGGGCCGCCTACCGGAGATTTGCCGAATTGTGCTCATTTGAACCCATCCTGTAAGGCCTCAAAATAGCCAAAATCGAGATATGGGTCCCGCAAGATGCTCCTTTGGCATCTACGGCCCTCGTGGAGATCTTTTCCTGATTTTGATCATAATGGCGAAATCGGCGCGAAAGTTATGGCGATTTTCATGCCTCCATGACACGCACGGATCGCCGCGGCCCCAAGGCTCGTGTTTTTAGTCCGGAGGCATCTCATCGACGACAACTACAAAGTCAATCGCTGAGTTCTCCACAACGGTAAAATAAAATAAAAATAAAAGAAAATAAAATGACCATCAAATGGTTCAACACGACGATTTCTGGAGGTCACCCATCATAAGTCGCTCGCCAAACACGCTTAATCGTTCTGTGATCCGCGTGCCGCTACCATTGAGATTTGTCACCATACCAATACGCTCCACCGTAAGGCGAACTAGCCAAATCGGTGATATGGGTCCCGCCAGATGCTCCGACATCATCGCCGTCCGCCAAGATCTTTCGATTGGGGTCATAATGGCTAATCGACGATCATGCGCAGTTATGATGACTTTGTGTGGCCTCCACGAGATGTGGATCGCCGTAGGGCCCCACGCCGTTTTTACCGAGGCATCCCATCGACGGTTTGAGTCGATCGAAGTTCTTCTACACCCAGAAATAAAATAAAAATAAAGGAAATAAAATGGGCGATCAATATGTTCAACACGACTTCCGCGAGGTCACCATCATAAGACTTTTCGCCCAAGCACGCTTAATCAAGAGTTCTTATGCGATCGGCTGTGCGATCGACTCACGGATATTTGCCAAATTGTGCTCATGCGAACCCGCGCTGGCTTCAAAATAGTTGAAATCAAAGATACGTCCCGCAAATGCACCTTTTGCACATTTCACGCCGTACCCGTGAGATCTTTCTGATTGGGGTCATAATGGCGAATCGACAATCGTGCGGAAGTTATGTAATTTTCGCGGCCTCCGATGAGATGGATCAACCACGCTCCCATGACTGTTTTTCAATCTGAGGCTTCCCATCGACGACGGTTTCAGAGTCGATCGCCGAGTTCTCTGGCGTCACTGGTAAAATAAAAATAAAAATATAAGAAAATAAAATGGGCGGCATCAACAGATGGTTCAACACGACGACTTCCCGTGGAGGTCTTATCATAAGATTCTCTCGCCCAAGCACGCTTAATCAAGAGTTCTCATGATCTCTACGCTGGCACGGAGATTTACCGAAATAATGCACACATAAGTTGTACGCATAGTACTTCAAATAGCCAAATAGAGATATATGTCCCATCTTCTTCGCTGCACCGTGAAGATCTTTTGATTAATCATAATGGCATAGATCATGCACGGTATTGGTATTTCGTCCCGCACGCCACTCTGCAGATCACCGCCAGCCCATTCATTTTTTTCGCCTTAAGCATCCCATCAATGACGTTGATTCGATCGCCGAAGTTCTCCGCCAACGATAAAATAAAATAAAATAAAAGGAAATCAAATGGCGTGATCAACAAATAGTTCAACACGACGACTTCCCAGAGGTCACCCATCATAACGCTTCTCGCCAAGCACGCTTAACTAAAGAGTTCTCATGGATCTGGGCGACTCATAGATTTGGCTAATGTGGAGCCCATCCGGTAAGAAGGATTCAAAATTGCCAAATCGGAGATACGTCCCAAATGCGCTACGCCATTTACGTGTCGTCGCCCCTAAGATTTTTTCTGATTGGGTCATAATGAATCGGGCGACCAGACGAGTTATGGCGATTCCCATGCGCTCCATGCGAGATGCGCGATCAAGTCCGGCCATGTTTTTCAAGCATCTCATCGACGACGTGAGTCGATCGCAGTTGTTCTTTGGCATCAACGTAAAATAAAATAAAAAAATAAAAGGAAATAAAATGGGTTGCATCAATGGTTCAACGCGACGACTTCCTGAGGTCACCCATCATACATTACGCCCAAGCACGCTTAATCAAGAGTTCTCATGACCGTGTGTGCATTCGCTACCGCGAGATTTGCCACATTTGCGGAAACCCGCGTCGCGGTAAGGCTTTGAAATAAAAAATGAGAAATAGTCCCGCCAAATGCGCTTTATGCACTTCTCGCCATCGGCGCCCGCAAGATCGATTGTCATAATGGCAAATCGACAATCGGCGTGAAGTTATGGATTTCGCGGCCTACACGAGATGCGATCACCGTGAGCCATGACTGAAGTTTTGAGTCCAAGGCATCCCATCGATGACGGTTTCGGAGTTGATCGCCGAGTTCTCCGGCGTCAACGGTTAAATAAAATAAAAATAAAAGGAAATAAAATGGGAGGCATCAACACATGGTTCTACGCGACGCCTTCCCAGGAGGTCACCCATCATAAGATCGCTTCTCGCCAAGCACGCTTAATCAAGAGTTCTCAGATATGGTGCCGCGCCGTACCGTTGAGAGATTTTCCGCAAATGCTCATGCGGAACCCGATGTGTCGAGGTGAGGCTTCAAATAGCCAAAATCGAGATATGAGTCCCGCCAGATGCCCGCGCCATCCGCTTCGCAGCGCCGCCAAGATATTTCTGGATTGGTGTCATAATGGCGAATTGGATGATCGTGCGTGAAGTATTGGTAATTTTTGTGCGGCCTTCGCATCCACGGGTCGTGTTTTTCAGTCCGAGGCATCCCATTGACGACGATTTCGGAGTCAATCGCCGAGTTCTCCAGCATTAATGGTAAAATAAAATAAAATTAAAAGAAAATAAAACGGACGGCATCAACAGATGGTTCAACGACTTCCGAGGTCACCCATCATAAGACTTTCGCCCAAGAACGCTTAACCAAGAGTTCTCTGGTGCGCTCGCCGCCACGAGATTTGCAAATATGCTCATGGAACGCGACGTGCAGAAGCATTTGAAATAGCCAACGGAGATACGGTCCCGCCACGATCGACGCAGTTATGGAGATTTCCGGATCCACTACGCAGATAGTTATGCGCCACTCGTGTTTTTCAATGGAGACATCCCATCGACGACGCTGAGTCGATCACCGAAGTTCTTCATCAATGGAAAAATAAAATAAAAATAAAAGGAATAAAATGCTGCATCATGGTTCAACACGATGACTTCGTGAGGTCACCCATCATAAGTACTCATCTCTCCAAGCACGCTTAATAAAAGTTCTCATGGATCTGTGCGCGTGCGCCAGAGATTTGCAAATCAGGCGTGAACCCGCTGGGCGGTAGTTTTGAACTAGCCAAAATAAGAGATACGGTCCCGCGATGCGCTGCGACATCTACACATCGTGCGCCGGATATCTTTCTCAATCATAATGGCGAATGATGATCGCGCGTGAATATGATTATTTTCGGCGCTCGCGACGATGCGGATCGCCCTAGGCCCATTGTGTTTTTCACCGAGGCATCCCATCGACATGAGAGTTGATCGCCGAAGTTCTTGGCATCAACGAAAAATAAAATAAAAATAAAAGGAAATAAAATGGGCATCAGATGGTTCAACACGACTTCCGAGGTCACCCATCATAAGATCGCTTCGCACCCATAACCAAGAGTTCTCGTGGTCTAGTTATTGCGCCACGCCTCCGGGAGATTTGTCGCAAAATTGTGTTCATCTAGAACCCATCCTTGTTGCAGTAAGGCTTCGAAATAGCCAAATTCGGAGATAAGGGTCCCGTGAGATGCCTTGATATCTGAGTCCTATGCCCCAGAGATCTTCCGATTGGTCATAATGGTGAATCGGACGATCGCGGCGAAGTTATGGATTTCGTGGGACCTACATGACACGGCGATCACCGCTGGCCCAAGGCTCGTGTTTTCACCCGAGGCATCCCATCGACGATAGTTCGAGTTCTCGATCAACGATAAAATAAAATAAAATAAAAAAAAATAAAATGGGCGATCATCAGATGGTTCAACACGATGACTTCCCAGAGGTCACCCATCATAAGTCGCTTCTCGCAAGCACGCTTAATCAAGAGTTCTCATGTGACTGGTGTGCGGCGTCGCCGAGATTTTTCGCAAATTGTGCTCTTGTGGAACCTGTCCATGACGTGGTAAGGCTTCATAATAGCTGAAATCGGAGATATGGGTCCCACTAGATGCGCCTTTGGCACATCTGCGCGTCGTGCGTCCCGTAGAGATCTTTTCGGATTGGGGTCATAATGGCGAATCGAACGATCGTGCGTGAAGTTATAAGGATTTCCGTGTGGCCTCCCACGAGATGCGTCGATCAACCGCGTGGGCCCCACGGCTCGAATTTTTCTGTCTGAGGCATCCCATCGATGATGTTTTTGGAGTCGATCATCAAGTTCTCCATCGACACCTGTAAATTAAAATAAAAATAAAAGAAAATAAAATGGGCAACAGGCGATTCAACACGACGACTTCCCGAGGTCACCCATCATAAGATCGCTTCTCGCCAAGCACGCTTAATCAAGAGTTCTCGGGATCCGGCCGCGCGTCGCCGCTAGAGATTTTCCATAAATTGTGCTCATGGGAACCCGGCGCGCAGAAGGCTTCAAAATAGAAATCGAGATACGTCCCGCTAGATGCGCCATCATCCGCTCGCGGCCGTGCATCCCGTAGAGATCTTCGATTGGTCATAATGAAATCAAATGATCGCGGCAAACATTATGGAGATTACCGCCCGCCAGACGAGCGAATCACCGCGGTGGGGCCCCACGGTTTTTTTCCCGAGGCATCCCATCGACGACTTTGAGTCATCGCCGAAGTTCTTTAGCCAACGATAAAATAAAATAAAAATAAAAAAGAAATAAAATGGCGACATCAATGGTTCAACGCGATGACTTCCAAGATCACCCATCATAATATTCCACTCGCCCAAGCGCTTAATCAAGAGTTCTCATGTGATCCGGTGTGTGCGCACGCCCGCTGAGATTTGTCAAATTGTGCCATGCGAACCCATCGCTCGGTAATTTCAAAATAACCAAAATTGAGAGATACGGTCCAACCAAATGCCTTTAAGACATTTGCGTCGTGCCCGCAGTTCTTTCCGATTTTGGTCATAATGAAGAATCGACGATCTTGGCGCCGGTTATGGCGTGGCCTCCACACGATGCGTATGCGATTGGCCCCACGGCTACCGGGCATCCCATCGACGATGTTTTGAGTCGTCGAAGTTCGACCAACGATAAAATAAAATAAAAATAAAAAGAAATAAAATGGGCGGCATCGATAGATGGTTCAACACGACGACTTCCCAGGAGGTCACCCATCATAAGATCGCTTCCCCAAGCACACTTAATCAAGAGTTCTCGGGATCCGGGCAAGTGCGCCGCTACCGGAGGCCGAAATTGCACACCGTAATATTCGCGTAAGGCTTTGAAATAGAAATCGGAGATACGAAGTTCGCCAGATGCTCGGCACATCTCGCCGCTCCCACCTGAGATCTTTCCTGATTGGGATCATAATGGTGAATTGAACGATCGCGCATGAAGTTATGGCGATGCGGCGGCCTTCGCACAAGATGACGGCCTGGGCCCCATAGCTCGTGTTTTAGTCCAAGGCATCCCATCGCGAGTCAATCACCGAAGTTCTTCATCATCAACGATAAAATAAAATAAAAATAAGAGGAAATAAAATGGGCGATCAACAGATGGTTCAATGCGATCACTTCCAAGGAGGTCACCCATCATAAGATCGCTTCTCGCACGCTTAATCAAGAGTTCGCGATTCTGGGTGTTACCGAGATTACCGGAAATTGTGCTCATGGAACCCATCCATGTCGCGTAAGCTTTCAAAATAACCAAATCGAGATACGGGTCCCGCCAGATGCCTACATCTACCGTCGTGCCATGCGAGATCTTTCCGATTGGGGTCATAATGCCAAATAAAATGATTGCGCGTGAAGTTATAGTGAATTTTTGCATCCTCCACAGACGCGTGCGTGCCCCACGACTGTTTTTCAATCCGAGGCATCCCATCGACTTTGAGTCGCCGAAGTTCTTCTGTCAACAATAAAATAAAATAAAACAAAGGAAATAAAATGGGCATCAACAGATAGTTCAACACGACGACTTCCCAAGAGGTCACCCATCGTAGCTTCTCAACCCAAACACTTAATTAAAGAGTTCTCATGATCTGCGGCCCACTGAGATTTGTCATAAATTGTGCTCATGCGAACCCCCGTAAGGCTTCAACGGAGATATGGGACGCCAAATGCGATAATACATATGCGCGCCTCGTGCCTGATCTTTCCGATTGGGGTCATAATGGCAAACCGACGATCATGCATGAAGTTAGAAATTTTGCGCAGATGAGACGCGATCGCCCGATGGGCCCCACGCTGTTAACAGGCATCCCATCTACAATGTTTTCTGAGTCGATCGAGTTCTCCGGCATCAATGGAAATATAAAATAAAAATAAAAGGAAAGAAAATGGGCGGCATCAACAGATGTTCAAACTACTTCCTGGGAGGTCACCCACCATAAGATCGCTTCTCGCCCAATCTCACTTAATCAAGTGTTTGGTGATTGGTGTGGGTCACGCCGCCAGAGATGTCACAAATTGTGCTCACGCGAAACCCGTCAGTGCCGCAGTAAGGCTTCGAGATAGCTGAAATCGGAGATACGGGTCCCGCCAGATGCGCCTTTGGCCCATCTACGCGTCGTACGTCCCACAGAGATGTTTTCGGATTAGGGCCATGGAAAATCGCATCATCGACGTTATGGAAATTGCGGCCTCCACGAGACGCCAAGCGGGCCCCACGCTGTTCGCCCAAGCATCCCATCGATCACCGAGTTCTTCGGCATCAACGGTAAAATAAATTAAAAATAAAAGGAAATAAAATGGGCAGCATCAGCAGATGGTTCAACGCGATGACTTCCTAGGAGGTCACCCATCATAAGATCGCTTCTCGCCAAGCACGCTTAATCAAGAGTTCTCTGTGATCCGGTTTATCGCTACCGAGATTTGCTAAATTATGCACATCCGAACGCGAAGATATAAAGTTTTGAAATAGATGAAATCGCCAAATGTGCCTCGCATTTTGCATCGTCGCGGAGATCTTCCGATTGGGGTCATAATGGTAATCAACGATCGCGGCGGCGGAAGTTATGCCAATTTTCATGCGGGCCTCCACGAGATGCGTAGATCATGGCCACTAACGACTGTTTTTTTCGCCGAGCATCATCGACATTTGAGTCAATCACCGAAGTTCTCCACATCAATGGTAAAATAAAATGAAAATAAAAGGAAATTAAATGGGCGGCATTAACATATGGTTAAACGCGATGACTTCGAGGTCACCCATCATAGATCGCTGGCCAAAAAATGCTTAACGTAAGAGTTCTCGTGATCTGTGTGGTGCTACCACCTGAGATTTGCCGCAATGGAACCCATACGCCCACCTGTAAGTTTTGAAATAGGAGATATCCCCATCGATGCGCTTTGGCACATCTGTGCGTCGTGCACCCGGCTGAGATCTTTCTGGATTGGGATCGTAATGGTGAATCAGACGATCGTGCGCAAAGCTATGGTGATTTTTGACGGCTCCACACGACACGCCAGATCACGGCGGCCCCACGCGTGTTTTTCCCGAGGCATCCCATCGACGACGTTCTTTCGGAGTTGATCACCGAAGTTCTCTCCCAGGTAAAATAAAATAAAAATAAAAGGAATAAAAAATGGGCATCAACCGATGGTTTAATGTGATGACTTCTGGTCACCCATCATAGCTCGCTTCTCACGCTTAAATGTGTTCTCGAGTGATCTAGTGGTTGGTGGTCGCCAGAGATTTGTCGAAATTGTTCTCATGTAACCACGCGGTCGTAGGCTTCGAAGCAAAATCGGAGATACGTCGGATGCGCTTTGCACATCTCGACATGCGCGCCGCAGAGATCTTTCCGATTGGGGTCATAATAAATCGACAATCATCGCGGTTATGGCGATTTTGCGGCTCCGCGAGACGCACGGGATAGAGATGGTCCCACGGCTGTGTTTTTAGTCCAGGCATCATCGATGACGATGGAGTCAATCGCGAGTTCTCGCCAAAAAATAAAATAAAATAAAGGAAATAAAATGGGCAAAGATCAAGATGGTTCAACGTAATGACTTCCAGGTCACAAATCACAAGATCGCTCTCCCAAGCACACTTTCAAGAATTTCGCGATCCGTGCGCCGTGCTGGAGATATGCCGCAAATTTCATGCGAACCCGCATGCCTGTAAGGCATTAAAAATAGCCAAATCGGAGATAGGTCCCTAGATGCGCTTTGACACTCGGCCGCATTCCCCGAGATCTTTCGAATTGGGCTCATAATGGTAATCGACGATCGGCGGTTATGGTAATTTTCGCTCGCCTCCGCACGACGAGACACGCCGCCCCGGCTCATGTTTTCAATCGAGGCATCCCATCGCCGACAATTTGAGTTGATCACTAAGTTCTCTCAAGGCCGTAAAAAATAAAATAAAAAAAAAGAAATAAAATGGGCGACATCAACATGGTTCAACGACTTTTTCCTGTGAGGCCACCCATAATATCGCTTCAAGCACGCTTAATCAAGAGTTCTGATATGGTGTAGGGCTACCGTTGGAGATTTGCAAAAATGCTCATGCGAAACATGTATGTGCCACGGTAAGGCTTCGAAATAGCCGAAACTGGAGATAGAGGTCCCGCTAAATGTGCTTGCCATCTCGCTTGGTGAGATCTTTCCGATTAGGTCATAAATCAATCCACGATCATGCACGATGTTATGGTGATTTTCGGCGATCCACACGATGTGCGGATCAAGCATGGGCCCCATGCGTGTTTTTAAGTCCGAGGCATCCCATCGATGATTTTGAGATCACCGAAGTTATCGGCATCAACGGTAAAATAAAATAAAAATAAATGAAAATAAAATGGTGATAATATGGTTCAACACGACTTCCTGGAGGTCACCCATCATAAGATCGCTTCTCACCGCACGCTTAATAAGTTGTGATCGCGCCGCTACCTCACGGAGATTTGCCGCAAATTGTGCTCATGCGTAACCCGATGTGCTACCGAAGTCTTTAAAATAATGAGATACGTCCCGCCAGATGTTGCGAGCTGCCGTGGCGCTTCCCAGGAGATCCTGATTGGGTCATAATGGCGAATCGATCGCGGCGCGGTTATGGATTTTCGCGGCGGCTCCACACGAGATGCGCAGATCACCGATGACTCTTCGTTGTGTTTTTCGAGGCATCCCATCGATGACGTTTTCGGAGTTGATCAAGTTCTCGTGTCAAAAAATAAAATAAAAATAAAAGGAAATAAAATGGCGGCATCAACAGATGGTTCAACGACTTCCCAGGTCACCCATCATAAGATCGCTTCCCAAGCACGCTTAAAAAGAGTTCTCATGTGATCCGTGTGCGCATTGCGCCGAGATTTGCCGCAATTTAAACATGCGAACCGCAAGTGCGCTTCAAATAGCTGAAATCGAGATATGGGTCTCGCGATGCGCTTTGGAGAATCGGCCATCCGCTGGAGATGTTTCGGATTGGGGTCATAATGGCGAATCGGATGATCATGCGCGAAGTTATGGCAATTTTCGTGAGGCCTCTACACGAGATGCGCGGATCAGCCACATTGGCCCCATGGCTCATGTTTTTCGGTCTGAGGCATCCCATTGTCGACGATTTCAGAGTCAATCGCCAAGTTACACGCCAATGGTAAAATAAAAGGAAATAAAATGGCATCAATGAGTTCAACACGACGACTTCCCGTGAGGTCACCCATCATAATACGCTCCAAGCACGCTTAATCAAGAGTTCTCGTGATCCGTGTGGTGTGGTCTCGCCGCAGATTTGCAATTGTATTCATAAAACCCGCTTGTGCCGTGTGTAAGGCATCAAACGGAGATACGGTCCGCTAGATGTGCCTTTGGCACATTTATGCCGTGGCCCCAGAGATCTTTGATTGGGGTCATAATGGCAAATCGACGATCGCGGTTACGGCGATTTCCGTGCCACGTGACGAGATGATCAACGATAACCACGCTCGTGTTTTTTCCGAGGCATCCCATCGATGACATTTTCGAGATCGCTGAGTTCACCCATCAACATTAAAATAAAATAAAAATAAAAGAAAATAAAATGGGCATCATCAGATGGTTCAACGATGACTTCCACGAGGTCACCCATCATAAGATCGCTTCTCGCCAAGCACGCTTTATCAAGAGTTCTCATGTGATCCGTGTGTGCGGTGGCGCTCACGAGATTTGAAAATTTCACGAACCCGCTCATACCGCGTAAGGCTTCAAATACAAATCGGAGATACGGTCACGCCAGAGGCTAACATCATGAGGGCCCCAGAGATCTTTCGATTGGCATCATAATCGACGATCGGCGCTAAGAAATGGCGATTGCACCGCACATGACGCCGACAACCGACCCCATGGCTCATGTTTGTCAATCCGAGGCATCCCATCGATGACGTTTCAAAGTCGATCTCAGTTCTCCGCATCAACGTTAAAATAAAATACAAATAATAAAAGGAAATAAAATGGGTGGCATCAACAGATGGTTCAACGCCACGACTTCTCAAAAGGTCAGCCATCATAATACTGCTCTCACCCAAGCACGCTTAATCAAGAGTTATCTGATCTGTGCGCGGCCGCATAGGATTCGCATTTGCTCATGAACCCGATGTCGCGGTAAATCTTCAAATAAACGAGATACGTCCGCCAGAGATCTATATATCTCGTGCCCCCAGGAGATCTTTCCGATTGGGGTCATAATGGCGAATCGACGACGCCGGTTATGGTGATTTTCGGCGGCCTCCACACGAAGTGCGATTAATCATGGGCCCCACGGCTCGTGTTTTTCGCCGAGCCATCCCATCGATGACGTTGATGATTGTCGAAGCCTCCGGCGTAATGGTAAAATAAAAGAAATAAAATGGGCGAATCAACAAATGGTTCAAGACGACGACTTCTGGGAGGTCAACCATCATAAGATCGCTTCGCCAAGCACGCAATCAGTTCTCATGTGGATCTGCGGTCGGTGCAGTGCCCACGAGATTTGACATAACAGCTCATAAACACGTGGTCGTGGTAAGGCTTCAAATAGCCAAAATCGAGATAGAGGACCGCCGATGTACTCACGACATCTCTCGTCGTGCCGGATGGAAGATCTTTCCAGATTGGGGTCATAATGGCAAATCAGATGATCATCCGCGAAGTTATGGCGATTTCCGTGCGGCCACCACATGGAACGTGTAGATTAGTCAAATGGGCCCCACGGCTCATGTTTTTTAGTCCGAGGCATCCCATCGATGACATTTTCGAAGTCTATCGCCAAGTTCTGCAGCGTTAATCTTAAAATAAAATACAAATAAAAGGAAATAAAATGCGATCAACAAATGGTTCAACACGATGACTTCCCAGAGGTCACCCATCATAAGATCGCTCTCCAAACACGCTTAATCAAGAGTTCTCTAGATCGGTATGCGCACCGCTACCGCTGGAGATTTTCACAAATTATGAGCATGGAATCCGCGTCGCAGATTTCAACTAGCTAAAATCGAGATACATGTCCCGCCAATGTGCTCATTCATCTATGCCATGCGAGATCTTTCCGATTAGGGTTATAATGGCTAACCGATCATGCATGAAGTTATTTCCATGTGGCCTCCACACGACGCCGCAGACGGCCCCATGGCTCATGTTTTTCAGTCCGAGGCATCCCATCGATGACATTTTCGACTCGATCTCCGAAGTTCTCCGCATCAAGATGTTTCTACCCGATAATTCCCGTGAAGTCATCCATCATTACTCACCCAAGCATGCTTAATTGAAGAATTCTCTCATGGTGTGCGTCTGGCCACCGCTTGGAGATTTTCCTCCGCAATTGTGCAAAACTGCCTTTGTCACGTATGGCTTCTCCGAAATCAAAGATACGTGTCCCACCAGATGCGCCTACGGTTCATCTACGCGTAGTGCTCCCCGTGAAGATCTTTCCAAATTAGGGTCATAATGGCGAATCGGACGATTGTGCACGAAGTTATGGATTATCGGCGGCCTCCCACGATGTGCGGATCACCACGCCCTCATTTTTTTTCACAAGGCATCCCATCTACAACATTTTCAAAGTCGATCGCCGAGTTCTCCGACATCAACGATAAAATAAAATAAAATAAAAAAAAAATAAAATGGGCGATCAACGGATGGTTCAACACGACTGTGAGGTCACCATCATAAGACTTCGCAAGCTCGCTTAATCAAGAGTTCTCATGGGATCTTGCGGTGGGTTGCACCGGATTTTCTATAAATTGTTCTAATGAACCCGTGACGCGCTGCGTAAGGCTTCAAAATAGTCGAAATCGGAGATACGGGTCCCGCCAGATGCGCCTGCGGCTCATCTACTCGTCGAGCGCCTCACGAAGATCTTTCCGGATTATGGCCATAATGGAAAATTGGAAGATCGGTGAAGATATGGTGATTTTCATTTCCTCCACACGACGCTGGATCACCGCGGACCCACACGTGTTTTTCACCGAGGCATCCCATCGATGTTTTTGAGTCGACCGAAGTTCTCCGTCCAACATTAAAATAAAATTAAATAAAAGGAAATAAAATGCGGGCATTAGATGGTTCAACACAACGACTTCCAAGAGGTCACCCATCATAAGATCGCTTCTCGCCAAGCACGCTTAACCAAAAGTTCCGGGATGTGTTGATATGGCCGCACCCGCTGGAGATTTGCAAATTATGCTCATGCGTAACCCGCTGCCGTAGTAAAGCTTCAACTAGCCAACGGAGATAGGTCCGCCTGATGCGCTGCCATCTCGGCGTGTGCTCCCCTGGAGACCATTCTGATTGTTGTCATATTAATCGACGATTGTGTGCGGTTATGACGATTCGCACGGCATAATGATGCAGCGATCATGGACCATTGCCCGTTTTTTCAATCCAGGCATCCCTTCGACGATTTTTGAATCGATCTCGAAGTTCTCCTGTTAACGGTAAAATAAAATAAAAAAAAAAGAAATAAAATGGGATAATCATTAGATGGTTCAACACGACGACTTCGAGGTCACCCATCATAAGATCGCTATCACCCAAGGCTTAACTAAAGAGTTCACATGATGGTGTCGGCGGCCGCTACTGGAGATTTGTCGTAAATTGTGCTCATCCGGAACCCGTCTATGCCACGATAAGGATTCGAAATAGCCGAAATAAGAGATACGGGTCCCGCTAAATGCGCCTACAGCTCATCTACGCGAAGTGCGCCCTGCGGAGATCTTTCCGGATTGTGGTCATAATGGCGATGATGCGAAGTTACGGCGCGATGATGCGTGATGCGATGACCAAAGATGGCCTCACGGCCGTGTTTTTCCCCAAGCATCCCATCGACGATGTTTTTTGAGTCGATCTCGAAGGGCATCACAAAAATAAAATAAAAATAAAGAAAAATGTAATCAACAGATGGTTCAACACGACGACTTAAAGATCACCCATCATAATCGCTATCTCCCCAAGCACGCTTAACTGAAGAGTTCTCATGTGATCTGGTGTGTTGTTGCGGTCACGCTGGTTGGAGATTTTCCATAATTTGTGTTCATGCGAAACCCATACATGTTGCGGTAAGGCTTTGAAATAGTCAAAATCGGAGATAGGTCCCCGCTGAGCCTTTGGGGTCATAATATAATGGACATCGCGTTAAGTTATGGTGATTTCATGACCTCCACAAGAGATGGATCACCGGCCACGGCTTGTGTTTTTTAGGTCCGAGGGATCCCATCGACGACGGTTTTGGATTTTATCGACGAGTTCTCCGACTTCAACGGTAAAATAAAATAAACATAAAAGGAAATAAAATGGGAGGCATCAACAGATGGTTCAACGCGACAACTTCCCAAGAGATCACCCATCATAAGATCGCTTCTCGCCAAGCACTTAATCAAGAGTTCTCATGGATGTGGTTGCTACCGGAGAGATTTGCGAAATTGTGCGCGGAACCCATGCCGCGTGCTTCAAAATAGCCAAATCGAAGATATGGGTCCCACAGATATGCGCTCATCTCCGCGGCGCCAGAAGATCTTTCGATTGGGTCATAATGGCGAATCATGATCGCGAAGTTATGGCAATTTTCGCCTACATGAGATGCGCTGGCCTCACCATGCCAACCGAGGCATCCCATCTACATTTTCAAGTCGATCACCGAAGTTCTCCAAATCAACGAAAATAAAATAAAAATAAAAGGAAATAAAATGATCGATCAACATGGTTCAACACGATGACTTTCTAAGAGGTCACCCAATCATAGTCGATCGCCAAGCTCGCTTAATCAAAGAGTTCTCCGGATCCGGTGTCGGTCACGCCAATAAGATTTGACACAAATTGTGCTCAGGCGGAACCCATCCGTGTCGCGGTAAGGCTTTGAAATAGCCGTAATCGGAAATATGTGTTCTGCCAGATGCACGTACTGCTCATTTGCACATCATGCACCCCGCAGACATCTTTCCAGATTTGGGTCATGATGGCGAATTGAACGATCGTGGGTGAAATTATGGAGATTTCTGTGCGGCCGTCACATGAGATGCACGGATCAACCGAGTGGGCCCCTCGGCTTGTGTTTTTCAGTATGAGGCATCCCATCGATGACGTTTTCAGAGTCGATCATCGAGTTCTCCAGTGTCAACGTTAAAATAAAATACAAATAAAAGGAAATAAAATGGGCGGCATCAAGAGATGGTTCAACACAACGACTTCTCAAGAGGTCACCCATCATTGTACTACTCTCGCCCAAGGTCGCTTAATTGAAAAGTTCTCATAGGATCCGATGTGCTGGTGCGGTCACACCCGCTGGAGATTTGCCACAAATTGAGCTCATCCAGAACCCGTTCACGCCATGGTAAGGCTTTGAAATAGTAAATCGATATATACGTCCCCGCGCCACATCTCGCGCTCGTGCCTCACGGAGATCTTTTGGATTGAGGTCATAATGGAATCGACGATCGCGGTTATGGCGGTGTGGCCTTCACACGATGCATGGATCGCATGGGCCCCACGAGTCATTTTTGCAGCATCCCATCGACGACGATTTCGGAGTCGATCTCCAAGTTCTCTGGCATCAACGGTAAAATAAAAAAAAATAAAAGGAAATAAAATTTGCGGCATCAACAGATGGTTCAACGCGACGACTTCACAGGAGGTCACCCATCATAGTACTGCTCTCGCCCAAGCTCGCTTAACTGAATAGTTCTCATGGCTGGTGCGGTCACGCCCGTTGGAGATTTGCCGCAAATTGTGCTCATGTGAACTCGTTGCTAAGGCTTCAAATAGCCAAAATTGAGATACGGGTCCCACTAAATGCACTCGCACTACGCGTCGCAGAGATCTTTCTGATTGGGTTCATAATGACAATCACAATCGCAGAAAGGTGATTTTAGTGCATTCCGCACGATGCGTGGACTAGCCGCATGGGCCTATAGCTCATGTTTTTCACCAGCATCCCATCGGACGCTTTCAAAGTCGATCTGAAGTTCTACTAAGATCAATGGTAAAATAAAATAAAATTAAAAGAAAATAAATTGGGCAAAGATCAATGATGGTTCAACGCGAGACTTTCAAGAGGTCACCCATCATAAGATCGCTTCGCCCAAGCATGCTTAATTGAAGAGTTCTCATGGATCCGTACTAGTACACCACGGAGATTTGATAAATCGAGCTCATCCGGAACCCGCCCGCGCTACCGAAGGCTTCAAAATAAACGAAATCGAAGATACGGGTCCAGTCAGATGCGCTTTTGGCACATCTGCTCGTCGTGTGCCCTGTGGAGATCTTTCCGCATTGGTTGCATAATGGCTAATCGATGATCGCGTTATGGCAATTTTCATGCGGCCTCCACACGAGACGCGTGGATCAACCGTGTTGGCCCCACGGCTTGTGTTTTTTAGGTCCAAGGGATCCCATCAACGACGGTTTCAAAGTCGATCATCGAGTTCTCCGACGTCAACAGTAAAATAAAATAAAATAAAAATAAAAAGAAATGAAATAATCTGATGGTTCAACATGACGACTTCCCACGATCATCCATCATAAGATCGCTTCGCCCAAGCATGCTTAATCAAGAGTTCTCGGGATCTGTGCGCGGCCACGCCACCAAGATTTTAAATTGTTCTCATGTGGAACCCATATGTGCGTAGTAAGGCTTCAAATAGCCAAAAATCAAATGTACGGCCGCTGGGACGCTACCGCGACTCATCAAGGCCGTACGGAGATCTAACGGATTATATAATGGCAACCTGACGATCATGCATAATATTATGGCGATTTTCGTCCCTCCACGAGATGCGCGGATCACCGAAAGTGGCCCCACGCTCATGTTTTTCAACTGAGGCATCCCATCGAGACATTTTCTGAGTTGATCACCGAAGTTCTCCCCAATGGTAAAATAAAATAAAAATAAAGGGAAATAAAATGGCGATCAATAGATGGTTCAACACGACGACTTCCGAGGAGGCCACCCATAAGATCGGTCTCGCCAAACTCGCTTAACGGAATTTTCATGGATCCGTGTGTCGGTGCTATCGCTACCGCCGAGATTTGTCGTCAAATTGTTTCATCCGAACCCGCCCGCGCTGGTAAAGCTTTGAAATAACCAATCGGAGATACTGGTCTCGCCGTTTTGAGAATATGCGATCGTGCCCCGCTAAGATGTTTCCGATTGGGGTCATAATGGATAATCGACGATCGTGCGGAAGTTATGAAAATGCGGCCTCGACGAGATGTACTGTGGGCCTTACGGCTCGTGTTTTTCAGTCTGAGGCATCCCATCAACGATGTTTTCAGAGTCGATCACCGAGTTTTGTAGTGTCAACGGTAAAAAAAAAAGGAAATAAAATGGGCGGCATCAACAGATGGTTCAACACGACAACTTCCCAAGAGGTCACCCATCATAGTACTAATTTCGCCCAAGCACGCTTAATCAAAAGTTCTCGACTGGTTTGTTGGGCCGAGCTCCGAGATTTACCGCAAATTGTGCTCATCCGGAACCCATCAATGCCACGATAAATCTTCGAAATAGCCGAAATCAAAGATACTGGTCCTACTAGATGCGCCTTTGGTACATCTAAGCGTCGTGCGCCCCATGGAGATCTTTCTGGATTGGGGTCACAATGGTGAATCAGACGATTGTTCGTGAAGTTATGTTAATTTTCGTGCGGCCTCCACACGAGATGCGTAGACCACAGCCATGTGGGCCCCACAACTCGTGTTTTTCAGTCCGAGGCATCCCATCGACGACATTTTCGGAGTCAATCTCTGAGTTCTGCGGCGTCAACGGTAAAATAAAATAAAAATGAAATGAAATAAAATGGGTAGCATTAACAGATGGTTTAACACGATAACTTCCCAGGAGATCACCCATCATAGTACTGCTCTCACCCAAGCAAGCTTAACTGAGGAGTTCTCATGGGATCTGGTGTACTAGTGCGGTCATGCCCGCTGAAGATTTGCCGTAAATTGTGCTCATGTGAAACCCATCTGTGCAGCAGTAAGGCTTCAAAATAGTCGAAATCAAAAATACGGGTCCTGCTAGATGCGCCTGCGGCTCATCTGCGCATCGTGCGCGCCACAGACATCTTTCTGGATTGGGGTCATAACGGCGAATCGGACGATCGTGCATGAAGTTATGGCAATTTTTGTGAGGCCTCCGAACGAGATGCGCAGATCAGCCGCATGGTCCCCACGGCTCGTGTTTTTCAATCCGAGGCATCCAATAGATGACATTTTTCGAGTCGATCGCCGAGTTCTCTAGCGTCAACTGTAAAATAAAATAAAAATAAAAGGAAATAAAATGATCACAGATGGTTCAACAAAATGACTTTTGAGGAGGTCACCCATCAGTACTCCTTCGCCAACTCACTTAGCGAGGAGTTCTCATGGGATCTTATGTGCTGGTGCGGTCATGCCCGCTGAAGATTTACCACAAATTGTGCTCATCCGGAACCCGTCCGTGTAGCAGTAAGGCTTCAAAAAAGCCAAAATGGGAGATACGGGTCTCACTAGATGCGCCTTTGGCTCATCTGCGCGTCGTGCGCCCCGCGGAGATCTTTCTGAATTGGTGTCATAATGAGAATCGGACGATCGTGCGCGATGTTATGAAAATTTCCATGTTGCCTTCAAACGAGATGAGCGGACCAGCCGCGTGGGTCCCACCGCTCATGTTTTTCAGTCCGAGGCATCCCATCGATGACATTTTCGGAGTCAATCGTCGAGTTCTGTGGCGTCAACGGTAAAATAAAACTAAAATAAAAGGAATTAAAATGGGTGGCATCAACATATGGTTCAACATGACGACTTCACCCAGGTCATCGTATCTTGCTCTCGCTTAAGCACATGGCGAAGAGTTCTCATGGGATGCGGTGTCTTTGGTGCGTCGTGCCGTAGAGATTTCGCAAATTATGCTCTTGCGTAACCCGCCCATGATGAGGTAACTCTTCGAAATAGCTGAAATCAAAGGTATGGGTCCTACCAGATGCGCCTGCGGCTCATCAATGCGTTGTGCACCCTGCGGAGATCTTTCCGGATTGGGGTCATAATGACGAATCAGACGATCGTGCTTGAAGTTATGGCGATTTATGTGCACTAAAATCACCATAGCTTTGCACACGATTGTGTGCAAAGCTATGCGTACGTGGGCCCCATGGCTCGTATTTTTCAGTCCGAGGCATCACATCGATGACGTTTTCAGAGTCAATCTCCGAGTTTTGCGGCGTCTGCGATAAAATAATATAAAAATAAAAGAAAATAAATTGAGGGGCATTTACAAATGGTTCGATGACTTCCAGGAGATCACCATGATAATCTTCTCGCTGCGCTTAACTAAAGTTTACGTGTGCGGTGTGTCGTCGCGCCCATTGCTGATTTGCTACAAATTGTGCTCGAACGTCGCGTAGTAAAAAGTCGAAATCGGAGATATGGGTCCCGCTAGGTGTGATCTGCGTGTCGTGCTCCCCGTGAAGATCTTTCTGGATTAAGCTCATAATGGCAAATCAGGCCATCGTGCGCGAAGTTATGGCTATTTCTGTGCAGCCTCTGCTCGAGATGCGTGGATCAGTTGCATGGCAATCACGGCTCGTGTTTTTCAATCCGAGGCATCCCATCAACGATGTTTTCAGAGTCGATCGCCTAGTTCTCCGACATCAACAGCAAAATAAAATAAAATAAAATAAATAAAAGGCATAATGGCGATAGATGGTTCAACGATGGCTTCAGGAGGCACTATCAAATGCCAGCCCAAAACAAATGCGGAAATTCCACAACCGCCTTCCGGTAAAATACGATAACCATTTAGGTCGTCTGCTGACTCATCTACGCGTCGTGCTCCCCGCAGAGATCTTTCTAGATTGGGAACATAATGACAAATCGGATGATCGTGCCCGAAGTTATGATGATTTCCATGCGACCTTCGCACGAGACGCACGGACCAACAACATGGGCCCCACGGCTCATGTTTTTCAGTTCGAGGCATCCCATCGATGAAATTTTCAAAGTCAATCTCCGAGTTTTGCAACATCAACGGTAAAATTAAATAAAAATAAAAAGAAATAAAATGATAGATGGTTCACCACGACTTCCGGGTAGTCACTATCTTGCTCTCACCCGGCATGCTTAAGCGAATGGTTCTCATGGGATCGGTGTCTTTTCTGCCGATGCCCGTGAAGATTTGCCATAAATTATGCTCATGCGGGACCCGTCCATGCCGCTGTAAGGCTTCGAACTAGCCGAAATCAGAGATACGGCTCCCACCAGATGAGCCTGTTGCACATCTGTGCGTCATGCGCCCCGCAGAGATCATTCTGGATTGGGGTCATCATGGCAAATCGGATGATCGTGTGCGAAGTTATGGCAATTTTCGAGTGGCCGCCACACGAGACGCGCGGATCAGCCGCGTTGGCCCCACAGCTCATGTTTTTTAGTCCGAGATGTCTCATCGATGACATTTTCAGAGTCGATCTCCGAGTTTTGCGGCGTCAACGATAAAATAAAATAAAAATAAAAGAAAAAAAATGAATGCATTAACAGATGGTTCAAACACGACCACTTCCCGTAGGTCACCCATCCGCGATCTTTGGTGCTTGGCGAAGAGTTCTCATGTGATCTAGTATGCTGGTGCGGTCGCGCCCACTAGAGAGTTGCTGAAAATTGTGCTCATGTAGTACCCGTTCGTTCTACGCTAAGGCTTGAAATTTGAAATCGAGATCGTGTCCCCGTAGATTATTTGTGGCTCATCTACGGCGTCGCCATCGAAGATCTTTCTGGATTGGGGTTATAATAGCGAATCGTACAATTGTGGGTGAAGTTATGGCAATTTTCGTGTGGCCTCCACGATACACGCTATCCCTCACATTGGGCACGACTTGTGTTTTCGGTTCAATGCATCCCATCAACGCGGAGTCGATCGTTCGAATTCTAAAATAAAATAAAAATAAAGGAAATAAAATGGGCGACATCGATAGATGGTTCATATAACTTCCGAGGTCGCATCATGTCTTTTACTTAAGCGAAGAGTTCTCATGGGATGTGCTTTCGTCTTCTTCAGAAATTTCGCAAATTGAGCTCATGAACCGTACTTGTCGGCGGTAAGGCTTCAAACTAGCGAAATCGGAGATCTGAGTTTATGATATGGCACATCGCACATCGTCGCCAGAGTTATTTTGATTGGAGTTATAATGGCGAATCGGATGATGCGTGTGAAGTTATTGTGATTTACATGCGGCCTCCACACGAGGCGTCGGTCGACTAATACACGACGTGTTTTTTTGATCTGAGGCATCCCATCGATAACATTTTTGGAGTCAATCGTTGAGTTCTCCGGCGTCAACGTTAAAATAAAATACAAATAACAGGAAAAAACATGCGCGGCATCAATAGATGGTTCAACACGATGACTTCGTCGCGTAGATCTTGCTCTCGCAAACAGCTTAATTGAAGAGTTCTAGGATTTGTTGTCTTTGAGTGCGACGCTTGGAGATTTACCATAAATTGTGCTCATGCGGAACCCATCCATGCCTCGACAAGGGTTCGAAATAGTCGAAACCGGAGATAGGGGTCCCATGAGATGCGCGCATGGCTCATCTGCTCGTCGTCCGACCCACAGAGATCTTTCTGGATTGGGGTCATAATCGCAAATCAGATGATCGTGCGTGAAATATTATCGATTTCTGTGTGGCCTCCGCAAGAGACGCGCGGATCAACCGCATGGTCCCCACGGGTCATGTTTTTCAGTCCGAGGCATCGCATCGACGATGGTTTTTGAGTCGATCGTCGAGTTCTCCGGCGTCAACGGTAAAATAAAATAAAAATAAAATAAAATAAAATGGGCGGCATCAACAGATGGTTCAATACGACTACTTCCCAAGAGGTCACCCATCATAGTATTACTCTCGCCCAAACATGCTTAACTGAAGTGTTCTCATGTGATCTGGCGTTCTGTTGCGGACACGCCCGTTGGAGATTTGCCGCAAATTATGCTCATGCGGAACCAGTATGTGTCACAGTAAGTCTTCGAACTAGCAGAAATCGGTGATACGGGTCTCGCTAGATGAGTCTTTGGCATATTTGTGCATCGTCCGCCCTACAGAGATCTTTCCGGATTGGGGTCATAATGGCGAATCGGACGATCGTGCGCGTAGTTATGGTGAAATCCGTGAGGCCTCGCACGAGACGCGTAGATTAGCCACGTGGGCCCCACGGGTTGTGTTTTTCAGTCTGAGGCATCCCATCGATGACGGTTTCATAGTCGATCACTGAGTTCTTTGGTGTCAACGGTAAAATAAAATAAAAAAAAATAAAATAAAATGGGTGGCATCGATAGATGGTTCAGCTTCGGATGTCACCCATCATGATCTTCTCGCTGCATGCTTAGCGAAGAGTTCTCAGTGATCGGTGTCTTTGGTGTGGTCGCTTCTTTGGAGATTTATAAATTGTGCTCATGCGAAACCGTGCGTGCCGGTAAGGCTTGAAATAATCAGAATCGGGTCCCACCAGATGCTCCTTTGACACATCTGTGTATCGTGCGCCCCCCGGGGATCTTTTCGGATGGGGATCATAATGATGAATCGAACGATCGTGTCTGAAGTTATGTTGATTTCCGTCGCCTCAATCGAGATCGCGGATCAGCGTTATTACGACTCGTGTTTTTCATTCCAAGGCATCCCATCGTCGACGGTTTCAGAGGCGTCAACGGTAAAATCAAATAAAAATAAAAGGAAATAAAATTGGCGGCATCAACAGATGGTTCAGCGCGACTTCTCGAGGCCACCACCCAATGCTTTAAGCGCTCGTTAACTAAGAGTTCTCATGATGCGGTGTCTTTGGTGCGATGCGTGCGGAGATTTCGCAAATTGTGCTCATGCGGTACCCGTACGTGCTGCGGTAAGGCTTCAGAATAGCCGAAACTAGAGATAGGGGCCCCGCTAGATGCGCCTGCGGCTCATCTACTCATCGTGCGACCTGCAAAGATCTTTCTGGATTGGGATCATATTGGCGAATCGGACGATAGTGCGTAAATTATTGACGATTTTCGTGCAGCCTCCCCACGAGATGCGCGGATCTACCGCGTGGTCCCCACGTGTCATGTTTTTCAGTCTGAGGCATTCCATCGACGATAGTTTCGAAGTCGATCGTCGAGTTCTCCGGCATCAACAGTAAAATAAAATGAAATAAAATGGGCGGCATCAATAGATGGTTCAATACGATGACTTCCCAGGAGGTCACCCATCATAGTTCTGCCTCGCCCAAACAGCTTAACTGAAGTGGTCTCATGTGATGCGGTGTCTTATTGCGACGGTATTGGAGATTTGTCCATTATGCTCATGTGAAATCGATGCGTCTTTGCGTTAAGGCTTGAACTAGCGAAATCGGTGATCTGGTGTAGATCGCCATTGGCATCGTGCATCGTTCGCCTGCAGATCTTTCCAGTTGGGGTCATAATGGCGAATTAGATGATCATCGCAGTTATGGCGATTTCACGCCTCCACCGAGCATGGATCGCATGCACAGTCGTGTTTTTCAATCCGAGACATCCCATCGATGATGGTTTTGGAGTCGATCGCCGAGTTCTACGGCGTCAACAGTAAAATAAAATAAAAATAAAAGGAAATAAAATGGGCGGCATCAACAGATGGTTCAATGCGACGACTTCCTAGGAGGTCACCCATCATAGTACTGCTATCGCCCAAGCACGCTAAACTGAAGAGTTCTCATGTGATCTAGTGTGTTGTTGCGGTCACGCCCACTGGAGATCTGCTGCAAATTGTGCACACACGGCACCAGTACGTGAAGCGATTAGGCATCAAAATAGCCGAAATTGGAGATACGGGTCCTGCCAGATGTGCCTTGGGCACATCTATGCATCGTGCGCCCCGTAGAGATCTTTTCGAGTCGACGATTTCAGAGTCAATCGTCGAGTTCTCCGGCATCAACGGTAAAATAAAAGAAAAATAAAAGGAAATAAAATGGGCGGAATCAATAGATGGTTCAACCCGACAACTTCGCAGGAGGTCACCCATCATAATGCTTTCGCAAAGCTTAGTGAAGAGTTCTCATGTGATTTGGTGTCTTTGGTGCGGTCACGCCGTTGGAGATTTGCCGCAAATTATGCTCATGCGGAACTCGTATGTGTTGCGGTTAGGCGTATAAATAGCCGAAACTCGAGATACGCATCCTGCAAGATGCGCCTTTGGCACATCTCCACTTCGTGTGCCCCATAGAGATCTTTCCGGATTAGGGTCAATGGTGAATCGGACGATCGTGCGCGAAGTTATGGCGATTTTCGTGTGGCCTCCACAGACGTCGCTCGGAGCGTTGTCCCTCGACTTGTGTTTTTGATCGGAGAATCCCATCGGCACGGTTTGGTCGATAGTCTCTAGCGTCAGGTAAAATAAAATAAAATAAAAAGGAAATAAAATGGGCGGAATCAACAGATAATTCAACACGATGACTTCCCAGGAGGTCACCCATCATAGTATTGCTCTCGCCCAAGCAAGCTTAACTGAAGAGTACTCATGTGATGTGATGAGCTGTTGCGATCGCGCCCGTTAGAGATTTTTCGTAAATTGTGCTCATGTGGAACCAGTACGTGCCACGGTAAGGCTTCGAACTAGCCAAAATCGATGATACAGGTCCCGACAGATGCGCCTTTGGCACATCTACGCATCATGCGCCCCACGGAGATCTTTTCGGATTGGGTCATAATGGCGAATAGGACGATCATGCGTGAAGTTATGACGATTTTCGTGAGGCCTCAACACGAGATGCGTGGATCAGCCGCGTTGATCCCACGACTTCGGAGTTGATCGTCGTGTTCTCCGGTGTCAATGATAAAATAAAATAAAAATAAAAGCAAATAAAATGGGTGGCATCAACAAATGGTTCAACGTGACGACTTCCCAGGAGGTCAACCATCATAGTACTGCTCTCGCCCAAGCACGTTTAATTGAAGTGTTCTCAAGTGATCTGCTGTGCTGGTGCGGTCACGCCCGCTAGAGATTTCCCACAAATTGGGCTCATGTGAAACCCGTCCGTGCCGCGGTAAGGCTTCGAAATAGCCAAAATCAGATATCGTCACGCCGATGCCTTTGGCACTTCGCTGTCGCCCGAGATCTTTCCAGATTAGGGTCATAATGGTGAATTGGACGATCGTGAGCGAAGTTATGGTGATTTTTGTGTAGCCTCCACACAAGAGCACAGAACAACCGCGTGGGCCCCACGCCTCGTGTTTTTCAGTCTAAGGCATCCAATCGACAACGGTTTCGGAGTCGATCGCCAAGTTCTCCGACGTCAACGGTAAAATAAAATAAAAATAAATAGAAATAAAATGGGCGACATCAATAGATGGTTTAACATGACGACTTTCCAGGAGGTCACCCATCCTAGTACTGCTCTCACCCAAGCACGCTTAACTGCAAAGTTCTCATGTGATCTTGTGTACTGTTGCGGTCACGCCCGCTGGAGATTTGCCGCAAATTGTGCACATGTGGAACCCATACGTGCCACGGTAAGGCTTCGAAATAGCCGAAATCAAAGATACGGGTCCCACCTGATGCACATTTGGCCCATCTATGGGTCGTGCGCCCCGCGAAGATCTTTTCAGATTAGGGTCTCAATGGAGAATCAGCGATCGTGCGCAAAGTTATGGAAATTTCCGTGTGTCCTCCGTACGAGACGCGCAGATCAGTTGCGTGGGTCCCACGGCTCATGTTTTTTGGTCCGAGGCATCCCATCGAGGACAGTTTCGGAGTCAAACACTAAGTTCTTTGGCATGAGTAGTAAAATAAAATAAAAATAAAATGAATTAAAATGTGCGGCATCAACAGATGGTTCAACGCGACGACTTCATAGGAGGTCACCCATCATAATACTACTGTCGCCCAAGCACGCTTAACTCAAGAGTTCTCATGTGATTTGGTGTGCTGGTGCGGTGGCGCCCGCTGGAGATTTACCGCAAATTATGCTCATGTGAAACCCGTACTTGCCACGGTAAGGGTTTGAAATAGTCAAAATAGATCTCGGGTCCCAAATGCACCCTCTGGCGTCGTCTGCCCATGAGATCGCTCCGGATTTCATAATGGCATCGGACGATTATGTGCAAAGTTATGGCGATTTCCGTGCGGCCTCCACATGAGACACGCGGATTAGCCGCGTGGGCCCCACACTCATATTTTTCAGTCTGAGGCATCCCATCGACGACGATTTTGGAGTCAATCATCGAGTTCTCCGACGTCAATGGTAAAATAAAATAAAAATAAATGGAAATAAAATGGGCAGCATCAACAGATGGTTTAACGCGACGGCTGAGGTCATGTGTCTTGCTCTCGCAACCACTAACGAAAAGCTCTCATGTGATCTGGTATGCTAGTGTGGTCACGCCCGCTGGAGATTTGCCACAAATTGTGCACATGCAAAACTCGTACGATCCGCGATAAGGCTTTGAAATAGCCGAAACCAGAGATATGGCTCCCGCTAGATGCTCCTATAGCATATCTGAACGTCGTGCGCCCCGCAGAGATTTTTCCGGATTGGGGTCATAATGGCGAACTGGATGATTGTGCGCGAAGTTATGGCAATTTCCGTACATCCTCCACACGAGATGCTCATATCAGCCTAGTGGGCCCCACGGCTCGTGTTTTTCAGTCTAAGACATTCCATCGACAAGGTTTGAGTCGATCCGAAGTTCTCTAGCGTCAGCGGTAAAATAAAATAAAATGGGCGTCAGCAGATGGATCATCACGGCTTACTTCTGATCTTGCTCTCGCCCAAGCCACTTAACTGAGGAGTTCTCATGTGACCGTGTGTCTTATTTGGCGCTTTATTGACATTTGCGCAAATTATGCTCATGCGAACCGATGCGTCTTTGCGATAAGGCTTCGAACTACCTGAAATCGGTGATATGAGTCCCACCAGATCTGCCTTTTTCATATCTACGCGTCGTGCGCCCCGCGGAGATCTTTCCGGATTGGGGTCATAATGGCGAATCAAACGATCGTGCGTGAAGTTATGGTGATTTCTATGCAGCCTCACATGAGGCGCGCAGATCAGCCGCATGGATCCCACGGCTCATGTTTTTTAGTCCGAGACATTCCATCGACGACAGTTTTGGAGTCGACCGCGGAGTTCTCCGGCGTCAACAGTAAAATAAAATAAAATTAAAAGGAAATAAAATGGGCGGCATCAACAGATGGTTCAACGCGACGACATCCCAAGAGGTCATCGATTATAGTACTACAATCGCCGAAGCATGCTTAACTAAAGAGTTCTCATGTGATCTGGTGTGCTATTGCGGTCGCGCTCGCTAGAGATTTGCCACAAATGGTGCACATGCGGAACCCGTACGTGCCATGTAAGGCATCGAAATAGCCGAAATCGGAGATACGGGTCCCGCAAGATGCGCCTTAGGCACATCTTCGCGTTGTGCGCCCCGCAGAGATCTTTCTAGATTGGGGTCTCAATGGCGAATCGGACGATCGTGCGTGAAGTTATGGTGATTTCCGTGCGGCCTTTGTACGAGATGCGCAGATCATCTGCGTGGGCCCCACGGCTCATATTTTTCAGTCCGAGGCATCCCATCGACGACGGTTTCAGAGTCGATCGTCGATTTCTTTCGCGTCAACAGTAAAAAAAATAAAAATAAAAGGAATTAAAATGGGTGGCATGAAGAGATGGTTCAACGCGACGACCTCCCAGGAGGTCACCCATCATAATACTGCTCTCACCTAAGCACGCTTAACTGAAGAGTTCTCATGTGATCTGCTGTGCTGGTGCGGTCGAGCCCGCTGAAGATTTGCTACAAATTGTGCTCATGCGGAACCCGTATGTGTCGCGATAAGGCTTTGAAATAGCCGAAATAGGAGATCTGGGTCGGATCTTTTATCCGCGTCGTCGTGCCAAGATCTTTTCGAATTTTGGTCATAATGGTGAATCGGACGATTGTGCGCAAGATCTTTTGTGCGGCCTCCAGGCGCTTCAGATCAGCGTGGGCACCAACGCTCAAGTTTTTGATCAGCATCCCATCGGCGATGATTTGGTCGATCGAGTTCTCCGCTTTAACGGTAAAATAAAATAAAATAAATGAAAAAAAATTGGGCGACATCACAGATGGTTCCGCGATTTTCCGGAGTTCACCCATCATGTCTTGCTCGCCAAAGCTTGCTTAAATGAAGAAGAGTTGTCATGATATATGGTGTCTTTGGTGCGATCGCCCATTTGGTAAATTGTGCTCATGAACATGCATGGTATGGCCGTAATTGCCAAATCGGAGATATGGGTCCCGTAAGAATCGCCTTTCGCACATCTCTGCGTCGTGCGCTCCGCAGAGATCTTTCCGGATTGGGGTCATAATGGCAAATCGGATGATCGTGCTCGAAGTTATGGCGATTTCTGCGGCTACGAACACGGATCGCCAGCGTTGGCCCCTGTTTTTTTCACGAGGCATCTCATCGATGACGGTTTTAGAGTCGATCGCTGAGTTCTCCGAAGTCAACGATAAAATAAAATAAAATAAAAATAAAAGGAAATAAAATGGGCGTATAGATGGTTCAAGGCAATGACTTCCCAATAGGTCACCCATCATAGCACTGCTCTCGCTCAAGCATGCTTAACTGATGTGTTCTCAAGTGATCTGGTGTGTTATGCACGTCCGCGGAGATTTCGCAAATTATCGATGAGAAACTTCGTTCATGTGCGATAAGACTTCAAAATAGCCGGAATTGGAATGGTCCGATGCACGTGGCTCATCTCGTCGCGGAGATCTTCCAGTTGGGATCATAAATGGCGAATCGGACGATTTTCGAGCCCTCACGAAACGCGAATCAACCGCATGGGCCCCACGGCTCATGTTTTTTAATCTGAGGCATCCCATCGACGATTGTTTCGGAGTCGATCACCTCCGACTTCAACGGTAAAATAAAATAAAAATAAATGGAAATAAAATAGGCGGCATCAACAAATAGTTTAACGCGACGACTTCCCAAGAGGTCACCCATCATAGAACTGCTCTGGTCCAAGCACGCTTAACTGAAGATTTCTCATATGATCTGGTGTGTTGTTGTTATCGCTCCCGCTGGAGATTTGCCGTAAATTGCACATATGCGGAACCCGTACGTGTCGCGGTAAGGCTTCGAAATAGCCAAAATCAGATGAGTCCCAAACATGCTGGCATCGCGCATCGATGCCTCGCGAGATCTTTCCTGATTGGGGTCATAATGGGGAATCAGACAATCGTGCGCGAAATTATGACAATTTCCGTGTGGTTTCCACACGAGACGTGTGTATCAGCCGCGTGGGCCCCACGGCTCGTGTTTTTTAGTCTGAGGCATCCCATCGACGATGGTTTCGGAGTAGATCGCTGAGTTCTCCGGCTATAACGGTAAAATAAAATAAAAATAAATGGAAATAAAATGGGCGGCATCAACAGATGGTTCAACACAACGACTTTCCAAGAGATCACCCATCGTAGTATTGCTCTCGCCCAAACATGCTTAACTGAAGAGTTCACATTTGATCTGGTGTGCTGTTGCGGTGCGCCCACTGGAGATTTGCCGCAAATTGTGCACATCAAGTGCGTGCCGATGCTTCAAAATAGTTGAAATCGGAGAGACGGGTCTTGCCAGATGCACCATTGGCACATCTGTGCATCGTGCGCCCCGTGAGATCTTTCCAGATTGGGATCTCAATGGAGAATCGGACGATCGTGCGAGAAGTTATGGCGATTTCCGTGCGACCTCCGTACAAGATGCGCAGATTAGCCGCATAGGTCTCACGGCTCATGTTTTTCAGTCTGAGGCATCCCATCGACGACGATTTCGGAGTCGATCGCTGAGTTCTTTGGCGTGAACAATAAAATAAAATAAAATGGGCGGCGTTAACAGATGGTTCAGCGATGACTTCCCAGGAGGTCACCCATATATCTTACTCTCGCACATTTAAGCGAAGAGTTCTCATGTGATTTTGGTGTCTTGGTCGCAGCGCCCGGAGATTTGCCCCAAATTATGCTCATGCGGAACCCGTACGTGCCACGGTAAGGCTTTGAAATAGCCGAAATCGGAGGTATGTGTCCCCCCAAATGTACCTTTGGCACATCTGCGCGTCATGCTCCCCGCGGAGATCTTTCCGGATTGGGGTCATAATGGTGAATCAGACGATCGCGCGCGAAGTTATGGTGATTTCCATTCGGCCTCCACACGAGACGGGCGAATTAGAAGCGTGGGCCACACGGCTCGTGTTTTTCTGTCCGAGGCATCCCATCGACGAAGGTTTCGGAGTCGATTGTCGAGTACTCCGGCGTCAATGATAAAATAAAATAAAAATAAATGGAAATAAAATGGGCGGCATCAATAGATGGTTCAACGCGGCGATTTCCCAGTCACCCATCATGCATCGCCCACGCTTAAGCGAGTTCTCATGTGATCGGTTTCTTTGTTGTAGTAGTGCCGGATTTATTGCAAATTGTGCACATGTACGTGCGTCACGCTGTGATGGCTTTGAAATGAGAAATCGAATCTGGATCCGTTAGATGCGCCTTTGGCACATCTACGCGTCGTGCGCCCAACGGAGATCTTTCCGGATTGGGTTCTTATCTGCGAATCGGACGATCATGCACGAAGTTATGGCAATTTCCGTGCAGTGTCCGTACGAGACGCGCATATCAGCCGCGTGGGATCTACGACTCTTATTTTTCAGTACGAGGCATCCCATTGACGACGGTTCCGGAGTCGATCGCTGAGTGCTTTGGCATCAACGGTAAAATAAAATAAAAATAAAATGAATTAAAATTGGCGGCATCAACAGATGGTTCAACGTGACGACTTCCGAGGTCACCATCATATCTTGCTCCCGCGGCGCTAAAGAGTTCTCATGTGATCTGGTGTGCTGTTGCGCAAAGTTATTATGATTTTCGTGCGGCCTCCACATGAGATGCGCGGATCAGTCACTTGGGCCCCATGACTCATATTTTTTATGCGAGCATCCTATCGATGGCGATTTGGTCGATCGAAGTTCTCGGCGTCAGCGGTAAAATAAAAAAAATTAATAGAAATAAAATGCGGCGTCAGCGAGATGGTTCAACATGATGACCGGAGATCGCGATCAGTCTTGCTTGGCGGCTTCGCTTAGCGAAGAGTTCTCATGTGATCGTGTGTTGGTGTAGCGCTGGAGATTTGCATAAATTATGCTCACGCGGAACGTCGCAGACCGATAAAACTTCGACATAGCCGAAACAGGAGATATGAGTCTCACTAGATGCGCTTGTGGCTCATCTGCATGTCGTGCGCCCCGCGGAGATCTTTCCAGATTGGGTTCATAATGGCGAACCGGATGATCGTGCGTGAAGTTATGGCGATTTTTGTAAGCCTCCACATGAGACGTGCTAGATCAGCCAAGTGGGCCCCACGGCTCGTGTTTTTAAGAGACATCCATCGATGGCGATTTGAATTCGATGGGGAGTTCTCGGCGTCAAGTAAATAAAATAAAAATAAAAGAAAATAAAATAAATCGACTTATGGTTCAACGATGACTTGGTCACCATCATATCTCTCACCCAAGCAGCTTAGCGAAGAGTTCTGTGATGCGGTGTGTTGTTTGTTCATTGGAGATTTGCCGGTGTGCTCATCTGAAAGCGATGCGTCGGGTAATGCTTAGTGGCGAAATCAGTGATATGGGTCTCGCGAGATGCACCTTTGGCACATCTCCGCGTCTTGTGGAGACCGCACATAAATCGTCGTAACTTTGCGCACGATTGTTCGATTCTCCATTATGGCGTAATCCGGAAGATCGTGGATCGTAGGTGTGGCCCCAACTCATGTTTTTCGGTCAGAGGCCATCGGCGATTTTGAGTCGATCGCGAGTTCTCCGGCGTCAATGGTAAAATAAAGTAAAATAAAGGAAATAAAATGGCATCAAAGATGGTTCAATGACTTAGATGAGGTCACTCAATCGATCGCTTTCTAACGCTTGGCTGAAGTGTTCTCGAGTGATCGGTGTCTTTGTGCGGTCGCGCCCATGAAGGTAATTATGCGGAACCCGTACATCTGCCGATAAGGCTTGAAATCACCAAAATCGGTATGAGTCCGCCGAATCGCGCTTTATCACGTGATCGCCAGATCTTTTAGATTGGGGTCTCAATGGCGAATCCGATGGTGCAAGTTATGGCGATTTCTGACCTCCGTGCGAATCGCAGATCAGCCGCGTAGGTCCCACGGCTCGTGTTTTTCAATCCAAGGCATCCCATCGACGAAGGTTTCAGAGTCGATCGCTGAGTTCTTTGGCGTGAACAATAAAATAAAATAAAAATAAAAGGAATTAAAATGAGCGGCATCAACAGATGGTTCAACGCGACGACTTCCCAGGAGGTCACCCATCATAATAGTGCTCTCGCCCAAGCACATTTAACTGAAGAGTTCTCATGTGATTTGTTGTGTTAGTGCAGTCGCGCCCGTTGGAGATTTGCCGCAAATTGTGCTCAAGCGGAACCCGTACGTGCCGCGGTAAGGCTTCAAAATAGCTGAAATCGGATATGCGGGTCCCCCCAAATACACTTTTTGCACATCCACGCGTCATGCGCCCCGCAGAGATCTTTTCAGATTGGGGTGATAATGGCGAATTGGACGATCGTGTGCGAAGTTATGGCAATTTTCGTGCGGCCTCCACATGACACGCTCGGATCACCCGCGTGGGCCCCACGACTCATTTATTTTAGTCCAAGGCATCCCATCGACGAAGGTTTCGGAGTCGATCGCCGAGTTCTCTAACATCAACGGTAAATAAAATAAAATAAATGAAAATAAAATGGGTGGCATCAACAAATGGTTCAGCGACGACGGCTACAGAGGTCACCATCATCTTGCGCGCAGCGAAGAGTTCTCGTGCGCGATCATTGCGGTGTCGTGGAGATTTGCCATCAATTATGCCGAGAACCCGCGTCTGCGGTAAGGCTTTGAAATAGTCGAAATCGGATATCTGGTCCCGGATGCCTTTGGCGAATCCGAGTCGTCGCCAGAGATCTTTCCGGATTAGTCTCAATGGCGAATGATCACGCAGTTATGGTGATTTTCATACGGCCTCACGAAGCCTCGAGCGTGGCCCCATGGCTCGTGTTTTGATCGAGCATCCCGATGATGGTTTAGTCGATCGCCGAAGTTCTTTGGCATCAACGGTAAAATAAAATAAAATAAAAAATTAAAATGGCATCAACGGATGATTCAGATGACTTACAGAAAGGTCATCTGTCTTGCTCTCGCATCTTAGCGAAGAGTTCATGTGATCTGGCTTTGTGGTCCGCTCCGTGGAGATTTGCATAAATTGTGCTCATGGAACGTCACGTCGCGGTAAGGCTTTGAAATAGTCAATGAATCTGAGATAAATCGTTTTAACACGCCGAGCGTCATCGCAGATCTTTCTAGATTGGGATCTCAATGGCGAATCGGACGATCGTGCACGAAGTTATGGCAATTTCCATGCGGCCTCCGTACGAGACGCGCAGATCAGCCGCGTTGGATCCATGGATCGTGTTTTTCAGTCGGAGGCATCCCATCGATGAAGATTTCGGAGTCGATCGCCGAGTTCTCCGGCGTCAACGGTAAAATAAAATAAAAATAAATGGAAATAAAATGGGTATCAGATGGTTCAACGCAGCGACTTCCCGAGGTCACATAATCGCTTCAGCATGCTTAGCGAAGAGTTCTCATGTGATCTGGTGTGGTATTACGGTCACGCCCACTGGAGATTCACGACAAATTGTGCACATGTGGAACCCATACGTGTCGCGGTAAGCCGAAATGAAAGCGGAGATGGTCCAAATGTGCCTTTGGCCCATCTACTCGTCATGCGCCCCGCGGAGATCTTTCCAGATTGGGATCTCAGTGGCGAATCGGACGATCGTGCACGAAGTTAGGGCGATTTCCGTGCGGCCTACGTACAAGACTCGCAGATCAACCTTGTCGGTCTCACGGCTCAAATTTTTCAATCTGAGGCATCCCATCGACGACGGTTTCGGAGTCGATTGCTGAGTTCTTTGGCGTGAACAGTAAAATAAAATAAAATTAAAAAAAATTAAAATGGGTGGTATTAACAGATGGTTCTGATGACCGAGGTCACCCATAATAATGCTTTCCAAACACACTTAGCGAAGAGTTCTCATGTGATTTGGTGTCGTGCGATCGCGCACCGAGATTTCAAATTATGCTATCTCGGACCCGTACGTGCCATGGTAAGGCTTTGAAATAGCCGAAATCGGAGATACGTGTCCCCCTAAATGCACCTTTGGCACATCTGCGAGTCGTCCGCCCTGCGGAGATCTTTCCAGATTTGAGTCATAATGGCGAATCAAACGATCGCGCGCGAAGTTATGGTGATTTTTGTGCGGCCTCCACACGAGATGTGTGGGCCCCATGGCTCGTGTTTTTGATCGAGGCATCCCATCGATGAAGGTTTTGAGTCGTCGAGTTCTCGGCGTCACGATAAAATAAAATAAAATAAATGGAAATATAATGGATCACGGATGGTTCCAGCGGCGATTTCCCAAGAGGTCACCCATCATAGTACTGTTCTCGCCCATGCACGCTTAATTGAAGAGTTCCCATGTGATATGGTGTGCTGTTGCGGTAGTTCTCGATAAAGATTTCTCACAAATTATGCACATGTGAAACCCGTACGTGCCGCGGTAAGGCTTCCAAATAGCCGAAATCGGAGATATAGGTCCCGTCAGATGCGCCATTGGCACATCTACACGTCATGCGCCCCGCGAAGATCTTTCCAGATTGGGTTCTCAATTGCGAATCGGACGATCATGCCGAGTTATCGGTATGTGTCGAGGCGTGTGTGCATGGGATCTACGACTCTTGTTTTTCAGTACGAGGCAACCCATCAACGGCGGTTAGTCGCGAAGTTCTTTGGCAACGATAAAATAAAATAAAAAACGGAATTAAAATCGGCATCAACAGATGGTTCCGCGATGACTTCAAGGAGGTCACACATCATATCTTCTGTGCACCCACTGGAGATTTGTTGCAAATTGTGCTCATGCTGAACCCGTACGTACCGCGGTAAGGCTTTGAAATAGTTGAAATCAAAAATATGGGTCCCGCCAAATGCGCATTTGACTCATCTACACGTCGTGCGCCCCGCGGAGATCTTTCTGAATTTGGGTCATAATGGCGAATCAGACGATCGTGCGCAAAGTTATGATAATTTTCGTGCGGCCTCCGAGGCAGCGGATCGATCGCGTGGGCCCCGACTCATGTTTTTTCACGAAGCATCCTATCGGTAGCAGTTTGAGTCGATTTACGAGTTCTCCGGCGTCAGCGGTAAAATAAAATAAAAATAATGGAAATAAAATGCGGCATCAGCGGATGATTCAACACGATGACTTCCCGAGATCACCCGTCATAATGCTATGGCCCTCTCATTAACGAAAAGTTCTCATGTGATCAGTGCGGTCGGCGGAGATTTCTGCAAATTATGCTCATGTGGAACCGTGCGTCGCAATAAGGCTTCAAAATAGCGAAATCGAGATATATGGGTCCCGGTAGATGCTCATCACGCGTCGTGCCACGTGGAGATCTTTCCAGATTGGGGTCATAATGGCGAACCAGATGATCGTGTGCAAAGTTATGGAGATTTTCGTGCAGCCTCCACACGAGATGTGCGGATCGAGTGGCCCCATATTCGTGTTTTTAGTGAAGACATCCCATCGACGGCATTTGAAGTCGATGTAGAGTTTCAGTCAACGATAAAATAAAATAAAATAAATGGAAATAAAATGGCGGCATCAAGCAGGTAGTTTCAACGATGACTTCCCAAGAGGTCACCCAACATAAGATCGCTCGCCGCAGCTTAAGCGAAGAGTTACCGTGTGATGCGGTGTCTTGTGCGGTCCGCCCGGAGATTCACGACAAATTGTGCACATGTGAAACCCATACGTGTCACGGTAAGCCTTCGAAATAGACAAAATTGGAGATGGTCCTTGGATCGCCTTTGGCCCATCCCATTAGTCATCGCTTACGGAGATCTTTCTGGGTGGGGTCTCAATGGTGAATCAGACGATCGTGCATGAAGTTATAGCGATTTCTGTGCGGCCTCCGTATGAGACTCGCAGATTAGCCGCGTGGGTCTCACGGCTTGTGTTTTTCAGTCCGAGGCATCCCATCGATGACGGTTTCAGAGTCGATCGCTGAGTTCTTCGGTGCGAACACTAAAATAAAATAAAAATAAAAGAAATTAAAATGGGCGGCATTAACAGATGGTTCAACACGATGACTTCGTAGGAGATCACCCATCATAATACTGCTCTCTCCCAAACATACTTAACTGAAGAGTTCTCATGTGATTTGTTGTCTTTATACGATCGCTCCGGAGATTTTATCATGCGGAACGTCGTGCCAGTAAGGCTTCGAAATAGCCAAAATCGAAGATACGTGTCCCCCCAAATGCACCTTTGGCACATCTACGCATCATCCGCCCTGCGGAGATCTTTCCAGATTGGGGTCATACCAATTAGACGATCACGCGCAAAGTTATGGCGATTTTCGTGCTGCCTCCACACAAGACGTGCTGATTAGATGCGTGGGCCCCACAGCTCATGTTTTTTAGTCCGAGGCATCCCATCGACGAAGGTTATGGAGTCGATCGTCGAGTTCTCCGGCGTCAACGATAAAATAAAATAAAAATAAATGGAAATAAAATTAGCGGCGTCAGATGGTTCGTGATGATTTCCCAAGAGGTCACCCATCATAGTATTGCTCTCTCCCAAGCATGCTTAACTGAAGAGTTCTCATGTGATATGGTGTGCTATTGCGGTAGTGCTCGCTAGAGATTTATCGCAAATTGTGCACATGTGGAACCCGTACGTGCCGCGGTAAGGCTTCCAAATAGCCAAAATCGGAGATATGGGTCCCGTCAGATGCACCTTTGGCACATCTACATGCCGTGCGCCCCGCGAAGATCTATCCAAATTGGGTTCTCAATTGCGAATCGGACAATCGTGAGTGAAGTTATGGCGATTTCCGTACGAGACGCACAGATTAGCAGCGTGGGATCTACGACTCTTGTTGTTCAGTATGAGGCATCCCATCGACGCGGTTCCGGAGTCGATCGCTGAGTTCTTTGGCATCAATGGTAAAATAAAATAAAAATAAAAGGAATTAAAATGGGCGGCATCAATAGATGGTTCAACGCGACGACTTCTCAGGAGGTCACCCATCATAATACTACTCTCGCCTAAACACGCATAAATAAAGAGTTCTCATGTGATTTCTTTGTCTTTGTGCGGTGCGTGAATATTTCAAATTGTGCCATCGCCGTACATCTGCGCGGTAAGGCTTTGAAATAGCTGAAATCGAAAATATGTGTCCTGCCAAATGCGCATTTGACGCATCTGCGCGTCGTGCGTCCCGCGAAGATCTTTCCGAATTTTGGTCATAATGGCAAATTGGACCATTGTGCACAAAGTTATGATGATTTCCGTGCGGCCTCCACATGAGACGCGCAGATCAGTCGCGTGGGCCCCACGGCTCATGATTTTCAGTATGAGGCATCCTATCAATGACGGTTTCGGAGTCGATCGCCGAGTTCTTCGGCGTCAACGGTAAAATAAAATAAAAATTAATGAAAATAAAATGGCATCAACAGATGGTTCAACACGATGACTTCCCAGGAGATCACCCGTCATATCTCTTTGCTTCAGCCCCAAACTCAAGAGTTCTCATGATGCAGTGCCCGCGGAGATTTCGCAAATTATGCTCTTGCGAAACCCGTACATGCCGCGATAAGACTTCGAAATAGCTGAAACCGGAGATATGGGTCCCGCTAGATGCGTATGTGGCTCATCTGCACGTCGTGCGCCCCGCGAAGATCTTTCCAGATTGGGGTCATAATGGCGAACCAAATGATTGTGCGTGAAGTTATGGCGATTTTCATACAGCCTCCACATGAGGCGAATCGATATAAGTCTACGGCTCATGTTTTTTAGTCGAAGACATCCATCGACTTCTGGTTTGAAGTCGATCGGGGTTCTCGTCAGCGGTAAAATAAAATAAAAATAAAAGAAAAAATGGGCGACATCAACATATGGTTAAGCGGGGATTTTCAGGAGGTCGTCATAATCTTTCTCTACCCGGCATAGCGAAGAGTTCTCATGTGATCGGTGTGTTGTTGCGGTCGTCTGTTGGAGATTTGCATAAATTGTGCTCATACAAAATAATCGTCTTGGGGTAAGGCTTTGAGCGAGTGGTGATATGGGCCCCACGAGATGCGCCTTTGACCCATCTCCGCATCTTGTCCCCCGCAGAGATCTTTCCGGATTGGCGTAATAATGGAGAATCGAACGATCGTGCGGGAAGTTATGGTGATTTCTGTGCGGCCTCCGCGAGGCAACCGATCATGCGTGGGCCCTCGACTCATATTTTTTTTGATGCGAGGCATCCATCGGCACGGTTTTGAGTCGATCGCGGAGTTTTCCGGCGTCAAAGGTAAAATAAAATAAAAATAAATAGAAATAAAATAGGCGGCATCAAGATGGTTGTCGATGACTTAGATGATGTCGCGTCATAATGCATCTTCGCCAGCACTTAGCGAAGTGTTCTCGAGTGATCTGGTGTCTTTGATGCGTGTCGCGAAGATTTGTCACAAATTGTGCTCATACGGAATCCGTACGTGCCGCGGTAAGGCATCAAAATAGCCGAAATCGGAGATCTGGTCCGCCAGATCGCGCGGCCCATTTGTAGTGCCGCATAGATCTTTTAGATTAGTCTCAATGGCAAATCGACGATCATCGCGAGGTTATGGCGATTTTTCGCGGCCTCTGCAGATACCACGGTCGGGTCCCGGCTCATGTCTTCGATGCGAGGCATCCCATCGGCGATTTGAGTCAATCGATGAGTTCTTTGGCGTGAACAATAAAATAAAATAAAATTAAAAGGAATTAAAATGGGAGGCATCAATAGATGGTTCAACGTGACGACTTCCCCTGAAACACGTAATAATGCTCTCACCCAAGCATTTAGCTCATGTGATTTGGTGTCTTGTGTAGTCAGCGTCATTTGAGATTTGCACAAATTGTGCTCAGCGAGAACCGTATGTCTTTGCGATAAGGCTTGAAATAAGTGGAATCTGGTCCCCAAATGCACCTTTTGCACATCTACGCGTCGTGCGGCCCGCGGAGATCTTTCCAGACTGGGGTCATAATGGCGAGTCAGACGATCGTGCGCGAAGTTATGGTGATTTCCGTGCGGCCTCCACATGACACGCTCGGATCACCCACGTGGGCCCCACGACTCATTTTTTTCAGTCTGAGGCATCCCATCGACGAAGGTTTCAGAGTCGATCGTCGAGTTCTCTGGCGTCAACAATAAAATAAAATAAAAATAAATAGAAATAAAATGGTTGGCATCAATGAGATGTTGTCGACGACTTCCGTGGTCACCCATCACATCTTGCTCTCTCCCAAGCTTCATTGAAGAGTTCTCAGTGATATATGGTGTCGCGATGCGGTTGACGTTGAAATTTGATTCAAATTATGCACATTCGGAATCCGTACGTGCCTTGGTAAGGCATCAAAATAGCAACTTGATAGGCTTGACAACTGGAAGTCATGGAGAGGAATATCCAGGTGACAAGGAAGGCAATCTCCCAGATAAATAACCAGCATGCCCATATCAAAGGGTATATAATAAAATGAAAAGATTGTAAATTATCATTCCCCAAAAAGCTGCAGATCCACACATCCACAGGCATAGATGCTCGAGAGCGTATAGGTAAGCTAGCAGCTTGATAGGCTTGCCTATAATGGCTAAGCAGCTCAGGGTAAACTGAAGTTAGAATCATCGTCCCACGTCTATTCTCATCTACGGAGGGCTGCCTACAAAAAAGCTCGCTATCATAAGGAATACACTCTTCAACATATACATAGCCATTTGGATATATATATATATATATATATATATATATGTAGATGGATGAGTGGATGGAGAGAGAGAGAGAGAGAGAGAGAGAGATGAAAACAAGATCACTTTGCATGGCAACAGAAACATAGCTAGAATATAGAACAAGCAGTAAAAAGCAAACTAAAATTCAACTACCAAAGCCTGATGGATTGATGACAATTTCACGGCAGTCCAAATTATTCCCACATATCAACAGCATATATCACACCATACCTTATCATAACCAGAAGTTGAACTCTCAGTGGCATCAACTATATGAAACAATTTGTTCCTGTGCACACCAACAACTCCAGAATCTCTACCACAAAATATCAAGTCGGGTTCTGAAGGTTCTTGTGTTGCATGATCAGTGGTTGCAGTTTTTCTTTTAGCTGCATTCTTTCGGTCTTTCCATGTTCTCTTCGAAGTCCACTCTCTAAATGTATCTTCTTCATCCTTCCCATCAACAGCACCTGCTAAGTTTTAAACAGGATTGGCAAGAAAGCATCAAACGCTGACACGTAACAATACAAGTTCCTTACACATTTTCACGTCAGTATGAGATCTTGTAGGTCCAAAGGAAAATGTTGTTCCATCAGTTACAAAAAGACGGCATCGATCCCCAAGTTCATATTTTCGTAGCATAGTGCGGCAGGCTGCTAATCGGTGTCGGGCAACATCTACACTGGTAATGGTCCCCGAGTTACCAAGCAAGTCAGCAAGCATGCAGAGTTTGGCACCTAATATCACAGGAAGGTGGAGATAATAGTGGTTTAATAACAGAATGTAAAAATAATCTAGTATGTTTGATTCTAGCATTTGCAAACACAAGCTAAAATCCTATTGATGTGCTACTGTAGTGCCTTTTTGGGTTTTGTTGGTATAGAGTGCCATTCCTGGGCTATTCTTGTTGGTAGGTATTCCCAAGCATAATTTATCAAGTTGCGTTGAAGATAGGTAGTGGCTTAAATTATAATTACTCGTTGATTTGCAACTGTTCAAATTTTTCATTAAATTCTTCCGATTTATTCTAATTTTTGTATTTACTATTTTCATTTAAAGAAAGTAAACTATAGCTTTATTTAAGGATTTGTGAATTTCAAATATTAAATTTTCCTAGTAAGATTTGCATGCATTACATCATCTTAGTTACATAAGAAAATCCTAAATATAAACCATCATGCATCAAATTACTATCAGAGGTTTAGGTAGCATCAGCATGTCACTCAAAATAATGCCTACTTATCGGGATAAACTAACAGATATGACAGATTTTGACAATTTTATAAAATCAATTAACTGAACTATCAAATGAACAAAAGCAATTAAAAGAGAAGGCATTTATATGGTTAACAAGAACTTGACAATTTGAAAGCTAATCAAGTTCATGTCCATCAACCAGAAGTAGATTACAATCAATTGAGCTCATCCAATTATATTAACACTCGTAGGAAATTGAGAAATCATCATAATAGACAACTAGGGTGTTTAAACAATGATATTTATGAAAATCATAGACGTCAAGATTTTAATGTAGATAATGACAACAAAAAAGCTAAAGTTGAAGTGTTTACTTATAATAACAAAATTGATCCTAAAATTTTTACTGATTGCGTACTAGATTTTAAAAAAAAAAATTGAATGACAAACCATGTTTAATGAGATGAGAGACAAGTGAGGTTTGTTAAATGAAATTAGTTGCACAAGCTAAAACTATTAGATAGGCATAAGAGACAAGGAAAAGGTTAAGCAAGAAACTACTACTATATGGATGTTATTCATTCCAAATTTAATTGATAATTTTTAAAAATTGTCCATGATTATCCTTAGTCAAAAAGTCTACAAGTTGTTAACCTGTGGTTACAAATGAAGTACAAAATTAAACTGCTATCAATCTTCTAATTTATTAAATATATATCAACTTCGATATGGTTAGTATAGTCATTTTGGCTAACTTATTATCATAATAAAGCTCATAGAACATTATCATTCAATCTTTTAAGTCTTATAGAATAATTTTAGCCAAACAATTCACAAATTTCTAATGACATCTCTAAATTTGGTTTTTGTGATAAATTTTGCTATCATATTTTATTATTTACTTCTCTAAGTTATGAAAATGCCTCCAAAAAATGTGTAATATGTTCAAGTTAACTTTTGGTCAACCATAAACACCTCATAATAAACATTTATGTATCCTTTAAGAGTTAGATCCTCCCCATTTTTAACTAGAATTCCTTTGTCAAGTATTCCTTTTAAATATTGCAGAATTTTATATATTGCAATAAGATGCATCCTTTAGAATTGTGCATAAATTGGCTTACAACATTGATAGCTAAGGCAATATCAAATCTAGTATATGGTAAGTAGATAAATCCTCTTACGAGTCTATAATAGAAATTTTTTGCCACTATGGTATCATCCAGAGTATCACTATAATATCCAAAATTTTGAAAATGTGAGACAAAAAATTCCTCTAAAAAATTATATTCCACTTTTCGCATGACCCAAAAATGATCAAACATATTTTAATAAAATTTTATATTTAAATTGTGATCATTATACAGAAATATATATATATATAGATATAAGTATAAATAATTATTAAATAACTAATTAATTAAATAATTATTAAATAACTAATTAATTAAATAATTAATGAAATATTTCTAAAATATTCTAATTTAACCTTATCTATCTATTTCCCTATCCTTATCCCCTTTGGTTGTGGCGTGAAACGGAAAAAAGGGGCTTAGGTAAGGAAAAACAAAGATGAAGAGTAAGAAGAAGAGAAGAAGAAGAGAAGAAGAGTTAAAAAAAAAAGGATGGGAGGAAAAGAAACAAAATAAGAAATTGAGGTAAGAAACCCAATTTTATACTTTTCATTAGCAAATTTAGCTAAATTTGAAGATTGAAATCTGATTTTTCACATCTTCTCAAGTCAATGTTGATTTCAAGTACTGAGGCTTGTATGAAAAGTCTTTTTTGAGGTAAAATATTTCTTTCCGGATAAATTTAATTAATTTGAGTTTAAAATGAAGAATATAATTTAATATGACAAATTCAATTATTTTAAATTATTTACAACAAAAGAAGTTTCAAAATTGTAGCTTCAAAGGGATAAATTATTAGTTAGTACGATATGTAATTTTTAATTCAAAAAGCAAATGTTATTTAGTCTTATTGTATGCACATTTAAATGTAAATTAGACTAATGTGTGTAATATTTTAAAAATTCTTCAAATTATAGAATAAATGTTTATAGCTTACTATTGATATGTAAATGATCACATAAATTTTGATAATATAAACTTACAATTAAATGTATTATGACTATATATAAATATTGTCATTTGATGACACTTTAAGAAAAGGCATCAGATATATATAATTATTCATTTATATATATAGTTGATAAGCACATTTTTCAAATGAATTACATAATTATTTAAATGTTTAGCAATGAAAATATATTGAGCTTAAAAAAATATCATGTTATAGGGAGATACATTAACATTTGTTAATGATATATTTATAATACTCATATAACTAAGACAAAAAGTCCATATAGACACAAGAGTCCTCAACATAGTTCAATAGTAATAATATTGAGTTTCATATTGAGCTTAAAAAAATATCATGTTATAGGGAGATACATTAACATTTGTTAATGATATATTTATAATACTCATATAACTAAGACAAAAAGTCCATATAGACACAAGAGTCCTCAACATAGTTCAATAGTAATAATATTGAGTTTCACATTGACTCTATTAAACGTTATAATGTAGCCTTCAAGTTAGGTTTATACCTTATGTTATGTGGCGTAGGTATATAGCTCACTATTTCATAATAACTAATAAATCTAGAAAACTAAACATGTTATATTTTTTAAAGTAAAAAATAATATTGTAAATAATTAAGAATTGTTAAAAGCAAATAATAGTTAAAATATGAAATGATTATTATGTATAGTTAGCATACAAGTTTATTATTCTTGATTAATTGAATTATATATTAGAGTTGTTTATCTTGTTGAACCTCATATCTCATTAGATTATTGTTTTAATTTTTATAGTAAAAAAAGGTAAGGTTAAAACTAAATAAAAAATAAAGTTAAATTTTATTATCATATTTAATGAATAGTTAATATAAGATATTAATAGTGCTTAAATATGTATTAAATGAAATTTAACGTTTTATATATGATTATAAAGGTTTATTAGATGCTTCGTGTAAATATAAATGAAATATTATGAATTGTTTTTGCTTAATTCCGTTGATTTAATTTAATTTAATCTGTGTATATGATAATAAGATGTTATATTTCATTTCAGGTGTATTCTGGTAATTGAATTTATCACTCTACTTTGATGAGCAGAATATCAAAAAGGGTATTAGCGGTAGATTCAATTAGCTAAATATTACCTGCCTCTATTACATCTTGTGTCGATTTTAAGAAGGAGGTCCTCGTGGGGCATGACAATCTCTAAGTTTGCTCTCGAGAGACATGCATCCCAACTTACCTATCTATTTCAACAATAAGATATATATATATATTTGTTGTGATTTAAAAATTTCATGCTAAGAGTGTGCAACCTCAATACTGAGAAATACTTTAGCTTGCCTAATTCTTCGAATAATCTGTAAGTTTTCCATTACTTCTAAGTCACTACTTATCATGATAGAGTTGTCGACATAAGCTAATAAAGCCTTGAAACCATGTTTGTACAAATAATATATGATCTCATTACCTTTAATTGTATCCCATATTGAACATCAACTTACAAACCTTCCAAATAAGGCCCTTCAAAATTGTTTTGGGTCATACAATGCAATTTTTAAGTTATACAAAATTTGTTATATGGTTGAATCAAATACTAGTGATAATTCCATACACTTCCTCCTTTATATCACCATATAAGGATGTATTATTAATATCAATATTTTGTATTTTCTAGTTTATATTAACTACTAAAATATGAATAGTATTTTTTTAGCAACTGAGCAAAAGTTTCAAGGTAATCAATCCCATATATTTAAGTGTGGCTTTTGACAACCAATCTAATGTTATATTTTTCCTAGTGAACCATCTAATTTATATTTTAAATGGCTCATCTATATCCCACTAGTTTCTTTTATAATATTAACTTTACCAATTCCCATATTTTGCTTTATTGAAGAGCTTTCATTCCTCTATCCTAACATTATTCCTTCTCACTATTTAACACCTCTAAAACAATCTTAGGTAAAGAAGTTGTATGTAAGCTAATAAGGAAGGTTTAGTGATTATGAGAAAGTTATTTTATATGATAAGGATTCAGTGTAAATTCTTATACCTTTTCTATTGAGACTCCTTTCAATTGCAAATTCAATATTTCCCTCAACTAATTAAGTGAAAAGAATTGATTTGGTTGATCAAACTTACATAAATTAAGGGATCAATGACTTTCCTTTTGAGTAAAGATGTGATTTCGTAGAAAGTGATTTAGGAATAGGCTCTAAAAGTATCTCATTTTGGGATAGAGTTACATGGTAAAATGAGTGGGAAGGAAGGGCAACTCATGTGAAAAAAAAAATTAGTTTTATCATTTATGAATGATATTTTTTCCTAAAATAGTGATAAAGTATTGTTCTTTATTGAAAATGACATCAACAAATGAATATACCTTTTTTGTTTGGGAGGTAGCATTTTATCCTTTTTGTATGAGAGAATAGTCAATACAAACACATTTTAACGCCCACAATCTTCTTCTATTTTAGAGAATGTCTGAACAAAGGCAACAACAACAACAACAACAACAAGCCTTAATCCCAATAGGTGGGGTCGGCTACATGAATCCTTCGTCTCCATTGTGTCCTATTATGTGTCAAATTCTCATTTAATTCAAGTATACTAAGATCATTTTTTATCATCTTAACCAAGTCTTTTTTAGGTCTACCTCTACCTTTCTTAACATAAGGCAAATCTAATGCATCTACTCTTCATCGGGTCATCAGGCCAGCTTTATGTGGCCAAACCATCTAGGCGACTCTCTAATCTTATCTACCATGGAGCTCTCAACTTTTTTTTTTGAACATACTCATTTTGCATTCTATCTCTAAGAGTAAAGCCACTCATCCACAGCATCCTCATCTACGTAACACTTAACTTAGTCTTATGCTTCTCTTTTGTTGGCCAACATTACCATAAGTCATTGCAGGTCTTACCACCATCTTATAAAATTTTCCCTTAAGTTTAAGTGCAACTTTTCCATCATATAATAGGCCAGATGCATTCCTCCACTTCAACCATCCAACTTGAATTCTACTAATAACATCTCCATCTATTTCACCATCATTTTGAACAATAAAGCCTAAATATCTGAATTGCTCACTCTTATTAATGACTTGATCACCTAAAGTCACAACACTATCACTAAAACTTCTACAACTAAAATTACACTCCATATATTCAATTTTAGATCTACTTATGAAAACCTTTAAACTCTAAAGTTGACCTCCATAATTCAAGTTTACGTTGGACTCCCTCTAGTCTTATCAACAAGAAGAATATCATCGACAAAAAGCATACACTAGGTACATCTTCTTGTAAATGCCTCTGTAAGAACATCCATAACTAAAGTAAAAAGATAAGGGCTTAATGTTGATCCTTGATGTAATCCAACTGAAATAGGAAAATATTTTGTCAATCCTCCTTGTGTTTGGACATAAGTAACAGCTCTAGTATACATATCCTTAATGACTTGAATATAATCAATATTAACTCATTTCTGTTCTAGAACAAAGGGAACAACACAAAATATTTTACGAACATTGTTAATTGAAGTGTTGATGTAAGAAAAGAAATCATTCTGGACTTATAACTTTTAAACCCAAGAGACCTTGTAGGTAATCGATTGGTGATGCAAATGGCCCTTAAAATAACTTCCACCAATAATTTTTTAGAGCATTCTTTTGACAAAGGAGAGCACTTGTGGCAATAAGTAGGTGCTGATTCTTTCAATCAGCCACTCCATTTTGTTTTGAGTGTGTGTTTGATTGTACAATAGAGCTCATAATTATTCCTTCCTCTTAGAAGTGAGGTGAAATAGTGGCATAAAATCGTCTTTAGTATTAAGTAATTTGAGTCTTTTATTTAAACACCAAATTGATTTTTAATCATGTTATAAAAGATGAGAAAATGGAACCCACATGATTTTTGAAATTTAATATAAAGACCCATGACAAATGAGTATAATTATCGAAGAAAGACATAACATAACATGGAGTCATCCCATAACTGTTAAGTGTAGAGATGGTCCACAAATATCACTATAAATGAGAGAAAAAGAGTAAAGATTCTTGTGCTTGGAAACTTTGTACATTTGTGTTTTGCTAGTTTACAAAACTCACTATGAAATTCTTCATGCTAATTTCTTTAAATAATGAAGAAAACATAATTTTGAAAGCAATTAGACTACAAACAAGCCAAGCTGAATCGAGCTAAGAAAGAACTTGTTCGACCTCAAGCTTAAGCACCAAAAGCTTGTTCAAGCTGAGCTCAACTTAAATTCAAGTTTTTATGATAATGTTCAAGCTCAAGCTCATTTACAAAAAATTTGTTCAAGCTTGGTTTGAGCTCAACTCAAGTTTGCTCATATTGTAATTAACAAGCTTTAAATGAGTAGTTCATTTAAAAATATAAATGAGTCATATTGAGCCAAACTTGATAAACTTAGCAAATGAGACTTCAATTGAACAAATTTAATAAACAAGCCTAATCTTATCAAGCCAAGCTTGTTTAGATAGTGCTTCTCCAATAAAGACCTTATCGAGCTCAAACCTTAATCAAGTTCATGAGATTTAAACGATAATATTCATGATCATAAAAAAATCAAACATGTACTTCAACCATGTTGATTTAACAACTGAGTATTTATAAAAATGACAAGCTTGTTTGATTAGTTACACAATCATGAGCGAGCTTTAATTGAGTGAAGCCATTATTAACTAATCAAATACTCAATTCATTTGTAGCCCTAAGAACAATAAAGCATGAGTAACCATAGCATAATTGTTGAAATCAATTTTTTATTAGATTTAAGAGCCTCTAAAAAAAGATAACACCAAAGTTGTATGGGCCTTCGTTCATCATTAGATTCCTTAAGGTGACAAAGATTCTCTTTTTTTCGGTAAATCAATCACCCTCGAGCCCTTTTCTCGAAAAACACAATATGATAAATTACACAATACTAAGTGATATCAAGTAAATAATTTAAGCACATGAAAAATATTCCAAAATGTGAGAAATTTATTTCTAAAAATATCTCTTTGATTGACTATGGTTGTCAAAAATCCATCAACAATGATTATTTTCATGTTGATGGGACAATGAGCATATGAAATAAATTTATAAAAAGAGTTATATAATTTGTAGATCCTAAATCACTAAATCTTTAAAAGCATGAGAAGCAGTAATACCTAAAAATGTAGAAAACAATTACTTGTTGTAGGTGTTTTTGTGTGCTCCTAGCAAGTTTTGTAGTCTCTATATTTCTTTTTTTTTTAAGACATCAATGATCGATTCATTGGTGTTATCTACTCCCAAATATATTATATATGCATGTTTCTTCTATTTTGTTTATCCTCCTTGTGCTATCTAATTTTAATTTTATGGTTTGCAATGAAGTCTCTAGCACCTTTTCTTTGTATATTGAGCTTTTTTTGCAGTATGTACCATAGTGTCTCTATTGATACTCACTACTAAGGTTAGTTGCATGTGGTCATCAATAGAAGAGAGCTTTTAGTAGAGCTCTTGATGTCAACGGCTTATGATACTAAAGTAGATCCATCTAATAGGTTGTTAGTGATCATGGTTCCCCTTCTTTAGTTTGGATGATTGCATACTTCATTTAGTGATAGTAAATCAAACTCTAGTCTTTTTCAATAAACCTTTCTAGAAGGGCTATATTTTTTAATATTTTCCTTCAGATGATTTAATAATGATCCATCTCTTGCATAAACTTCACAATAGGTTTGAATATTCAATGATAGATAGTCCTCTTTGCTTTATGGATGAGATATATGCCTTGACTTCACAGACTTTGCGTTACATCATAAACTTTGGAATACATTGATTTATCACATCTCATATTTGAAGAAACATGCATGTATGATTTATCTCTGAAATTTTAGAGCTCATATCCAAGACATCACTAAAAAAATCAAAACTTAAACGTAGACTCTCCTTGCTCGGGACAAATAAATGGCCCAATTTTCCTCTTTTCTTCAAGAATGTGCAAACTACTTGCAACCGCTTTAAATAGTTATTTTCATTCAACCAGTAAGTTGAATGAATGTTATGTAGCTCTCTTATTGTATTTGGATAACATCTGTTAATCCCAAATGAACATGTTACAAAAGGAACATGAACAACATTGTTATTGTCCATAGAGAATAAAACTGTGGCAGCAGTTGGTTTCAAAGAAAAAAGAATAGAAACTGGTAAGGATTCTATTTCAAAAATTAGGAAATATATAAAATAAATTCAAAGGGAAGTCATCCCCTTGTATAGACATGAATTCTTACTTTATTAACTCCTTCCTTACATATATTTTTTTCTACATAGCATGTTATTGGTTTGCTAGCATTCCTAATTTTATTCAAATTTGGTACAATTATGAATATAATTATTGTAAGAAAATTACAATTGCTCACCAATTTTGCTTATCATGTATTTCTTACTAATATTTTCATATTTATTTAATCATTATATTATCATTAGTAATCATTATTGAATTTAAAAAAAAAAACAAGTTATCGACTTATTAAATATTTTGAGATCTGTGAATCCTAAGCACCCTTATATGATTTACAGGAATTGCATCATTCAAATTACATTAGGTAACATTAACCTTAAAACTATCCTGCCACACCTAGTATAGTAAATTAAACAAACGACAAGAACCATGATGGGATGTTACTAATTTTTTAATCAAATCAAATATGAATAAAGTGAGGCTTACATAAGCTCTAGTTGTCTCCATGTACATTACCTGTCATGAAAAATTGTGAACCTCCTCTGCTTCTGAATTCTGGTATAGATTAAAATAGCATCACTCATCCTAGAAGAGTAGGAGAAATTTAGCAAAAAGATGCCTTAAAACCACATGTTATGTTCACAAGCATATAGCATTTTAGAATCCACCTACAGTACGAAATATGACTTCGCATAGACAAATGTAGCTGACTTTGTACCAATGGGCAATAGACTAAAACATGGATGGTCAAAACCAATCACACAAACCATGAAGACTTTTCTTGGCTAGGTCAACTAAGTGCCAACATCCTCAAAGCAACCAACAACAACAACCCTTTTTCCCACTATGTGGAGTCTACTACATGAATCTTTCTTCTCCATTGTGTCTTCTTAAGTATCAAATTCTCATTTAATTCTAATAAAATAAGATCATTTTTTATGCATCATAATCAAGTCTTCTTAGATATACCTCTATCTTTTTAACATAGGTCAAATCTATACATCTACTGCTCAAATTGGGTCATCAAATGGCTAACGTTTTATGTGACCAAACCATCTAAGATGACTCTCTCAAATCTTATCTGCCACTGGAGCTACTCCAACATCTTCGCATATATATTTGTTTTGCATTTTGTCTCTAAGTGTAAAGCCACTCATGCACCTGAGCATCCTCATCCCTGTAACACTTAATTTTATGTTTCACTTTTTTTGGCCAACATTCTGCTCCATAAATCATTGCAAGTCTTACCACCATCTTATAAAATTTTCTCTTAAGTCTGAGTGGTACTTTTCTATCACACAACAGATTAGATGTATTCCTCCATTTCAACCATCCAACTTGAATTTTACTAATAACATCCCCATCTATTTCAACATCATTTTGACTCGACCTGAGATATCTAACATATTTACTCTTTTTAATCACCAAATCAAATAAAATATGAAAACTCATGTCAATATTTAAAAATACAAACATCCACTAATTAAAATAAAAAAATGCAAGCCAACAATTCTAGGAAAAGGACAATTTTCAATGGTGACTTCATTATTTTTTTGTGGCATTTCCTCATAAAAGTTTGGCAAACTATAATCTTTTTAAATTCACCTTCAAAATTTTATATGTGATATCCTCCATAGGTCCTGAGCCAAAAATCACACACAAGCATATTATTAACATTTTATAGACATATCTCTTGGAACTTATTTATCTAAACACTATAATAAAAACAAATGAAGCAATGCTACGCTCACCAAAGAAACTTGAACTTGGTTGTTGTCGCATCAATGCCCATGTGGCTGCTAATGTGGTATCTTATGCTCGTCAAAATCTATTTATGTTTTTGTCATCTGACAAGTATTCCTTAAAAATAACTTAAATTTTAATCATTGTAGTTTACAGAAAATTAAGTTATTTTATGTAATATAAAGAGATTAATATATAAATAAGTCCATAAAATTATATATTCAGACCATAATTAACCCATTTCAACTTAAGCTACTTATTTTTTGTAAAAAAACATTTCTTTAAAAAAAATTAATAGGTACATAATCAAAGTACTTCAGGGAACAAAAGTCCATAGTGCAATAACATAAAATGATTAAGAAAAATGAAACTGAATGAGTTAGTTGCCACATAGCCGTGAGATGGAGATTTAAATGTAAGCATTTTTGTAGACTGAAGAAACATTCAACTAAACTACAAGGGCATGATAAATCAAAGTTTGGATTTCTACATTACCTTAGATCAGTGTAATCAAAAGCATGCATTGAATCGCGTTTGAAAGCAAAGCGCTGCGAAGCAGAGAGCCTTCTCTTCGCTTCTCAATAGCACGCCGCTGTGTGTGAAGCACACGCTTTGCACCCGAAGTGCATTAGCGCGTTAGCGTAGCGCATTGCGAAGTGCCCATAGCAAGAGGAATGCAAGAAAAGGAGATCAGTTCAAGTATGGAACAAGCTTACTTATTAGGATTTAGGACACTCCCTTTCACTCTAGTAATGTCGAAGAATAAGAAGACCTATCGAAGCAACAACTCCAGCTCAACTCGACCGTGGGTGGCCTATCAAGCATAGCGGCTCACCTTGACCTCATCTACAGTAGTTCGCCTCGACCTTTCAATTAGCAGGCTATGCTCGCCATCAACGCATAGCGCAACCTTCGGCCATCGATACTATCGATGTAGTAATACCTCTTGACACGAATCCATCAATACATCAACTCTTCATTCTCTCACCTGAACCATCAAGTTGAACCTATTGACCTATATATGTATTGCATAAACTAGATTGAGCACAAGTGATAAAATCGACGGTTAATGGATGAAATATCACACAAAATGAAGTTAAATTCCCGGTTACAATAAAATTGATCGAAACTTTGTTGATTCAAAAAAATTGACTATTTTGATGCATCTAGAATACAAGAATTAATTAAATAAATCTTTGTTGTGTAGTTTAACAATAACTTGATTGAGCAAAATCAATCTTTAAGTGTGAGTGCTCACATATCAAGGTTGGAAAGCCTCAACAACATCGATATTTCATGAAATGGACTACACCAATGTTGCCAAAATATCAAAAATCTATCAAATGAGACCTCCCGATAAATTCGCTAAGTCTTTGAGCGTCAAATGAGTCGATCACGAATCGCATTTAAACTTGAATTCACTTCAATCATCATCAAAGTTGTCCAAATAATCTCTATTTGAAAAACGGACAGCATCGTTGCGTCTGGAACATCGAATTTGTCACGAATCGAAACCCATATTGCATAATTGTCGATACAAAAATAATTCATCAAAATTCACATGAATTTCAAGATATGAGGCATGCAATTTGAGGAAGAGGATTAATAATATTTCTATAGTAATATATTGTCGGTCCCAAGTCCGGATGCAAAAAGTGGGGGGTTGCATTAGGTAGTCGACAGCCAGCATAAAATTTGTTGAAATAATCATGACATGAATCCTTTAAATCATTGTGTTAATCTTGGGGCGTCCCACAGCGGCAGCGTTGTATACTTGAATCTGATGAAAAATGTGCTAGAGCCACCATCGGCGGTGCGTTAAATAAGCAAGGGTTCCCACATTATGGACGGATGCGGCAAAGAAGTTAGTCCATGAAACTAGAATTAGGTTAGGATCTTGGAATATAGGTACTCTTACAGGTAAATTAATGAAATTAATAGATATTATGGTTTATAGAAATATAAATATTTTATGTGTTCAAGAAACTAAATGGGTTGGTGAGAAGGCCAAGGAGATTGATAGTTTAAGTTTTAAACTTTGGTATTGGGTAAAAGTCTAGAAATGGTGTAGGTGTGATTATAGATAAAGTTTGAAGGATAATGTTATAAGTATTAATAGATGTGGAGATAGAATTATAGCTTTAAAGATTATTGTTGATCTTAAGATTATCAATGTTATAAGTGTCATGTTCAAGTAGGTTTGGAGGTAAGCTCAAAAAAAATTTTTGGAATGAATTAGAGATTAATACAAAAGATACCTCTTGAAGAAAAAGTATTTATTGGGGGAGATTTAAATGGACATGTTGGTAGAGTGGTAGAAGATTTTAAAAGTATTCATGGTGATTATGGATTTGGGTGACTAATGAAGAAGGTAGGATAATATTAGATTTTGCTTACATGATTTTGTAGTTCTTACTTTATTTAAGAAAAGAGATGAACATATTATTACTTATAAAAATGGATCTAGTAAAACAGATTGATTATTTTCGATAAGAAAAATAGATCGTTTAGATTGTAAAGATTGTAATGTCATTCAAGTGAAATTTTAAGTACCATCGATTATTAGTTTTAGATTTTAAGATGAAAGGTTGTAAGAGAAAAATAAACTAAATTATTGTCTAGGATTATATGGGACACTTAAGAACACAAATAAATATATTTTAAGAGCACTGAAATTAAAATTTGGGATGTTCATAAGGAAAATTTAACGTTATGTGGAAAAAATATCAAGTATAATTAAGCAAGTTCTTAAATATATCTTGGAGAATCAAAAGAAAAGCTTCTTTTAATAAGAATAGTTAGTAATTGGAGTCGAGTGCGAAAAGATAAGAAATAAGAAGCGTTGTTATAAAACTTGGTTTAGATGTAAAAACTCAAAAAATTGGGAAAGATATAAAGTGGCCTGTAGAGATTCTAAGAAAGCAATATATGATGCAAAAAATTTAGCTTTTAGTGATTTATATAATGTATTAGATACCAAAGAAGGTGAAAGATGTATGTATAAATTAGCCAACCAAAGAGATAGAAGTAAAAAAGGAGTTCAAGTGAGGGGTATTAAGGATGAAAATAATAAAGTATTTTTCTTAGAAAAGATATTGAAAATAGGTGGATGAGGTATTTTGATAAACTTTTCAATGAAGGATCGAAATACGATTGATTTTAGCAACCTTAATACCACAAAATAGAAATTTCATTTTTATCATTATTAGTAAATCTAAAGTTAGTGAAGCTTTAAAGAAAATGAAATGTGGAAAAGCAGAAGGCAGGATAATATTCCAATAGATGTGGAAATGTTTAGGAGATCAAGAATTTCTTGGCTTACAAATCTTTTTAATGTTATTTTAAAGACTAAAAGATCTTTGGATGAGTGGAGAAAGAGTTTGTTGGTTCTATATTTAAGAATAAAGGTGATGCACAAGTGTGCAAATTATAGAGAATTAAGTTAATGTCATACATTAAATTTATGGGAAAGTAATGAGCATAGGTTACGATGTGATCTGAAGTTTCTCTGTCGGTTTGGTTTCATGCGGATAGATCTACTATGGATGATATACATTTGTTAAGAGGTTTGATGGAGAAGCATAGAAAGTAAGAAGGATCTACATATGATATTTATTGATTTAGAAAAGCTTATGATAAAATCTCAAGAGATGTTCTTTGGAGAGTTCTAGAACGAAGGAGTTAATATTGGTTATATTCAAGTCATTAAGGATATGTATACTAGAGATTACTTGTGTCCAAACAAGGAGGATTGACAAAATATTTTCCTATTTGATTACATCAGATCAACATTAAGCCCTTATCTTTTTTACTTTAGTTATGGATGTTCTTAGGCATTTACAAGAAGATGTACCTTGGTGTATGCTTTTCTTGATGACATTCTTCTTGTTGATAAGACTAGAGAGTCCAATGAAACTTGAATTATGGATGTCAACTTTAGAGTCTAAAGGTTTTCATTTAAGTAGATCTAAAGCGAATATATGGAGTGTAATTTTAGTTGTAGAAGTTTTAGTGGTAGTGTTGTGACTTTAGGTGATCAAGTCATTAATAAGAGTGGCGATTCATATTTAGGTCTATTGTTCAAAATGATGGTGAAATAGATGGAGATGTTATTAGTAGAATTCAAGTTGGATGGTTGAAGTGGAGGAATGCATCGGCTTTATTATGTGATAGAAAAATTCCACTTAAACTTAAGGAAAAATTTTATAAGATGGTGGTAAGACTGCAATGACTTATGGTGCATAATGTTGGCCAATAAAGAGAAGCATAAGACTAAGTTAAGTGTTACGAGAGATGAGGATGCTCGGTGGATGAGTGGCTTTACTCTTAGAGATAGAATGCAAAATGAGTATGTTCGGGAAAAAGTTGGAGTAGCTCCGGTGGCAGATAAGATTAGGGAGAGTCGCCTTAGATGGTTTGGCCACATAAAGCGTCGATCATCCGATGACCCAATTAGGAGAGTAGATGCATTAGATTTGCCTTATGTTAAGAAAGGTAGAGGTAGACCTAAAAAGACTTGGTTAAGATGTATAAAAAATGATCTTAGTATACTTGAATTAACCCACCTAGTGGGATTAAGGCTTGTTGTTGTTGTTGTAGTGATATATTGCATGATTAATCATATGAATATTCAAAAATTAAGCTTAGATCTAAAGTTTTATTAAGACGGTATCATTGTTATGTTACAGAAGTATCTCTAATTAAAAATCATCCTACCTCCTCATTTCTTTATCTCGACGCCCGTTCACCCAATCTCGATGGCCGTCCTAATGCTGCTATTGGTGCCACTAATTCAGCCAATTAAAATGAAAGGAGGTTATTAATATTCAGCTAAAACTCCCACCATTCGGATTCACACATCCGATGCAAATCCCTCTCTCTCTCTCATCTCATTCCTCCTAACTCCATTCATGCTGCCAACCCAAGCCGATTGGCATCGTCTTTCTCACCTCTTATTGTTCGCAGACTACAACTAGGTCTAACCACCTCCTCCTTCACACCTTTGCCTCCCTTATCCAATCTACACAAGCACCCCAAGCCCATCACAACTATACTCAGCACTCCCGCTAGCCTAGAACAAATCATTCCTCACCATTCGTCCCAGCCAACAACGCCCAAAGCCATACTCACCTTCCCACTCCTTTACAACAGCCTCACATCTACTCCCGAGAAGATGAAATCATGGGATTTTGATCGAGCGCATCATAATTTCCCCAACCATATGATTTAAGTTAACAAATGATGAATTTTTTCAATTTTTTAAAATATCGTTTGCTACTACTATATCTTTTAATTAGAGACAAGTAGCCTTGTCGAAGTTCTCTCACTATTGGGAAGGTAATCAATTATAGTTGCTTGCTCCTATAAGAAATCGAGAACTATATCTAAAATTCTCACAAAATGAGAGTAAAATCTCAATGTAGTGTCTTATTTATAATCTTCATCGACCTTCTAAACATTTCACTGACACAAATCTAAACCCTCTCATCAAGAGGCAGGGCACGAATTATCAGAGCCGACAGCACCTCATCCCTCATCCCATAGAAAGAAACTTCAATATGCTTAGTGAAATATGACCAAAGTAAATCTCAATAACTTGATTAGTCTACAAAATGCAGAAGCATCACTTTTTCAAATATTCATTAAAGAAGTAATTGTCTTATAGACATTTCAAGCGCTTTGTTGATAGAAGCACCGCTTCACTTTGAACTTTGCGCTTTGAAGAAAAAATACACTTTTGTGTATCAAATTGCATTTTGTGCTTTGAAGACACTGCCTTAGATCAATAATAAGAAAAAAAATCCATAACTAACATTCAAGGAGGGGTAAATTTTGTCATAATCCTACATAAGGTCCTGCAATAGTCAAAGTTAATATCAGGAGAAATATTACGTGCTTCTAAAATTATATCTTTCCATTAGCAGAACATAAACAGATCACGGCAAAGTGCACATGGCGAAAGCAAAAGAAACAGAACCATGTATATAAACAAAAAGAACTATAATAAAACAAACAAGTACCTAGGGCAGCACACAAATCAAGGACATGATCTCCGCATGTCACATTCAAGGCCATGATAGTAGCCCCTGATGCTGCATCCATTCCATAAATCTGAGTGGAATTGTTATGATATAGATTAGATATAAGATGTATGGATTACCTATTTCAATGGTCCAAAGTGAAGTTGGAAGTCAAGTTGGAATAAACACATTCAACATAAAAAAACTAAACAACAGATTGCCCTGATATATACGCCATAAACAACATAAGGCTAACCATTTCTATGAGTTTTTACCAACCTGCTTTTTCAAGTCAAACTCATCATTCAAATTGTACAGAACTTACATATAATATGAGATAGATATAACTCGATGAATGGCACTTTTCATGAAGTGAGAACAGGACACAATGTAGCTTTTCAGTATAAAATATAACAACATTTTACTTCACCATCATCTTTGTTCAGTTCTTATCACATTATCAAAAGATTCTACTCAATGTATCTAATAGTGTTATATTTCCGTTTATGTTTCCCATTGTTCAAACAATCCATAAAATTCGCATTTATGCTGGCTAGCTTCCTTGTTTGGTACTTCTTTCTTGCCCAAAAATAAGATACATATAACACAGTGTCTTAGGTAAACTAAACATGAAGCAATATAACGGCTCCTCTCCATTTTAATTGTTTGACTATAATCCTGGTAGCTTGTTCTCATTTAATTTCCAATCTTCATAGAAAGAACAAAGATAAAGAACTATGATATATGACAACTATAAGATAAGTGCAATCTACTGTGAAATGCATGCAAACTAGATGGTTGCATTAATGGTTCTTTAAATTATTTACATGCATATTAGATGATTGCATTGATAGTTCTTTAAATTATTTACAAGTGGACAATGATAAAAGGCAACTATCATTAAAAAAAAATGATAATAAGAGCAAGATGAAAGTGGGATAATTCAAGCGCTTGTTATTTTAACCACTAGAAGTATAATTCTTATGAGAGTTTTAAGGAAATGAAGTTATGGATGATTTAAGCTGTGATGGACCACTAAGAAAGCAGGGGATAAGTTAAAAGTTGATCTCCTCCATTTCTTCAAAGTCATTCTATAAAAACTATGAACTCCCACACTCAAGTAGTCATTTACTTAGGAGTGGAAGGACACTAGAAAAGTAGAAAACTAAAAATAGTTCTTTATTCATAACCAACTGTTTAGCATTACAATGAACTTCCTATTATAAGAATAAGGAAGAGAGACTAAAAAACATGAGCATATCGCTAAATTAAAAACTATCGCTAAACTTTTACCAACAAAAAATTCCATACATATCATTATTTTCATTAGGGGCATGTATTATTTAAATAAAATTAAAAAAATCAAACCAACTTAGTTGATTGGTTTAATTCAGTTGTTAAAGTATTAGTTTAATTATTGTTAATAATTTTGACTTTCTTCAATTTTTGGCTATTTATTTGGTTTTTTTCTTTTATAAAAATTGATCAAACCAACACTACCATTGCCGATCCCAAGTCCGGATGCAAAAAATAGAGGGTTGCGTTAGGTAGATAAGTAAATTTGTCGAAATAATCATGACATGAATCCTTTAAATCATTGTGTTATCTTAGGTCCCCAGGCGGCTTGTATAACTGAATCTGATGAAAAATGTGCTAGAGCATGCATCGGCAGGTGTAATAAATAAACAAGGGTTCACATTATGGACGATCGGGTAAAGTTAGTCCATGAAACTAGAATTAGGTTAGGATCTTGGAATATAGGTACTCTTCAGTAAATTAATGGAATTAATAGATATTATGGTTCATAGAAAGATAAATATTTTATGTGTTGAAACAAAATGGGTTGGTGAGAAGGCCAGAGATTGATAGTTTAGGTTTTAAACTTTGGTATTGGTAAAAGTAGAAATGGTGTAGTGTGATTATAGATAAAAGTTTGAAGGATAATGTTATAAATATTAATAGATGTGAAGATAGAATTATACTTTAAGATTATTGTTGATCTTAAGATTATCAATGTTATAAGTTACATGCTCAGTAGGTTTGGAGGTAAAAGAAAAATTTTGGAATGAATTAGAGGGATTAATACAAAAGATACCTGAAGAAAAATATTTATTGGGGAGATTTAAATGGGATGTTGGTAGAGTGGTAAGATTTTAAAGTATTCATGGTGGTTATGGATTTGGAGTGGTAATGAAGAGTAGAGACATATTAGATTTTGTCTTGACTTATGATTTTGTAGTTCTTATCTTTATTTAAGAAAAGAGATGAACATATTATTACACTTTATTCTGGGTCAGTCGGGATGCAAAAAAGTGGAGGTTGCGTTAGGTAGTCGGCAAGTAAAATTGTGAAATAATCATGACATGAATCCTTTAAATCATTGTGTTATCTTGCGTAGGCGGCTTTGTATGAAACTGAATCTGATGAAAATATCTTAGATTTTGCATGTGGGGTCGATGTTAAATAAAAGGTTACATTATGGACGGATGCAAAGAAGTTAATGAAGCTAGAATTAGGTTAGGATCTTGGAATATAGGTACTTACGGTAAATTAATGGTAGATATTATGGTTATAGAAAGATAAATATTTTATGTGTTAAACTAAATGGGTTGGGAGAAGGCTAAGAGATTGAGATACAGTTTTAAACCGCAGACTGTGTAAAGTCGAACTAAATGGTGTAGTGGGTGATTATAGATAAAAGTTTGAAGGATAATGTTATAAGTATTAATAGATGTGGAGATAGAATTATTTTAAAGATTATTGTTGATACTAAGATTATCAATGTTATAAGTGTCTATGCTCCTCAAGTAGTTTGGAGGTAAGCTCAAAAGAAAAAATTTTGGAATGAATTAGAGGATTAATACAAAAGATACCCTCAAGAAAAAAAGTATTTATCGGGGAGATTTAAATGGACATGTTTATAGAGTAGAAGATTTTAAAAGTATTCATGGTATGGGATTTGGAGTGACTAATGAAGAAGGACTATATTAGATTTTTTGCCTTAGCTTATGATTTTGTAGTTGCTAATACTTTATTTAAGAAAAGAGATGAACATATTATTACTTATAAAATGGATCTAAGAAAACACGATTGATTATTTTTTGATAAGAAAATAGATCGCTTAGATTGTAAAGATTGTAAAGGTCATTCCAAGTGAAATTTTAAGCACCCAACATCGAATTAGTTTTAGATTTTAAGATGAAAGGTTGTAAGAGAAAAATAAACTTAATTATTGTCCTAGATTAGATGGGACACTTAAAGAACACAAATAAAAATATTTTAAGAGCAAGCTACAAGAAATTAAAGTTTGGATGTTCATAAGGAAGCTAACGCATGTGGAAAAATCGAATTAAACAAAGACAAAATGCCAAAATCAAAAGGAAGTTTCTTTAATAAGAATAGTTGGTGGTGGAGTCAAGCAAGAAAAGATAAGAAATAAGAAGATTGTTATAAAACTTGGTTTAGATGTAAAACCCTGAGAATTGGGAAAGATATAAATGGTCTCAGAGATTCTAAGAAAGCAATATATGATAAAAAATTTAGCTTTTAGTGATTTATACAATAGATTAGATACCAAAGAAGGTGAAAGATGATAAGTTAGCCAACCAAAGAGATAAGAGAAGTAAAGACATAGTGAGGAGTATTAAGGATGAAAATAATAAAGTGCTTTTCTTAAAAAAGATATTGAAAATAAAGGATGATGATTTTAATAAACTTTTCAATGAAGGATCAAAGTACGATTGATTTTAGAACCTTAATACCCTAAACAAAAAATAGAGAATTTCATTTTTATCGTCAGATTAGTAACTGTTAGTGAAGCTTTAAAGAAAATGAAATGTGGAAAAGCAAGAGACCTGATAATATTCCAATAAGTGTGGAAATGTTTAGAGATCAAGGAATTTCTGGCTTACAAATCTTTTAATGTTATTTTAAAGACTAAAAAGATGCCGATGAGTGGAGAAAGAGTTTGTTGGTTCCTATATTTAAGAATAAAGGTGATGCACAAGATGTGCAAATTATAGAGGAATTAAGTTAATGCCATACATTAAAATTATGGGAGAGAGTAATTGAAGCATACGATGTGATACGTAAGTTTCTCACAATCGGTTTCATGCCGTAGATCTACTATGGATGCTATACATTTGTTAAGAGGTTCGATGGAGAAGCATAGAGAAAAAAAGGATCTACATATGATATTTATCGATTTAGAGAAAGCTTATGATAAAGTCTCAAGAGATGTTCTTTGAGAGTTCTAACAAAAGAAGTTAATATCAAGTCATTAAAGATATGATAGTATACTGTGTCCAAACACAAGGAGGATTGACAAACTATTTTCCTATTTCAGCTTGGATTACATCAAGGATCAACATTAAGCCCTTATCTTTTACTTTAGTTATGGATGTTCTTACAGGCATTTACAAGAAGATGTACCGGTGTATGCTTTTCGATGACATTCTTCTTGTTGATAAGACTAGAGAGGAGTCCAAGTAAACTTGAATTATGGAGGTCAACTTTAGTCTAAAGGTTTTCGCTTAAGCAGATCTAAAACCTAATATATGGAGTGTAATTTTAGTTGTAGAAATTTTAGTGGTGAGGACTTTAGGTGATCAAGTCATTAATAAGAGTGAGCGATTCTGATATTTAGGCTCTATTGTTCAAAATGATGGTGAAATAGATGGAGATATTATTAGTAGAATTCAAGTTGGATGGTTGAAGTGGAGGAATGCATCCGCCTATTATGTGATAGAAAAGTTCCAATTTAAACTTAAGGAAAATTTTATAAGATGGTGGTAAGACCCGCAATGACTTATGAATGTTGGCCAATAAAAGAGAAACATAAGACTAAGTTAAGTGTTACAGATGAGGATGCTCAGTGGATGAGTTTTACCCTTAGAGATAGAATGCAAAATGAGTATGTTCGGAAAAAGTTGGAGTAGCTCCAAGTAGATAAGATTAGGGAGAGTCGCCTTAGATGGTTTGGCCACATAAAGCGCCTACCATGACCCGACAGAGAGTAGACAGATTTTTGTTAAGAAAGGTGAGGTAGACCTAAAAGACTTGGTTAAGATGTATAAAAATGATCTTAGTATTGAATTAAATGAGAATTTGACACATAATAGACACAATGGAGACGAAGATTCATAAAATTAACCCCACCTAGTGGGATTAAGGCTTGTTGTTGTTGTTGTTGTTGTATGAACATATTATTACTTATAAAAATGAATCTAAGAAAACACGATTGATTATTTTCTAAAGAAAAATAGATCGTTTAGATTGTAAGATCAGGTCATTCAAGTGAAATTTTAAGCACCCAACATCGATTATTAGATTTTAAGATGAAAAGGTTGTAAGAGAAAAATAAACTAAATTATTGTCTGGATTATATGTGACACTTAAAGAACACAAATAAATATATTTTTAAGAGAAGCTACAAGAAATTAAAATTTGGGATGTTCATAAGGAAGTTAACGCATTTAAAAAATATCAAATTAAGAAAGCTAAAGAGTGCTTGAGAATCAAAAAAAAAACTTTTTTAATAAGAATGGGTGAGTCGAGTGCAAAGAAAAGATAAGAATAAGAAGTTATAAAACTTGATTTAGATGTAAAACTCAAGAATTGGGAAAGATATAAAGCTATAGAGATTCTAAGAAAGATATGTACGCAAAAAAATTTAATTTTAGTGATTTATACAATAGATACCAAAGAAGGTGAAAGATGTATGTATAAGTTACCAACCAAAGATAGAGTAAAGACATAGTTGAGGATATTTAAAATAATAAAGTGTTTTCTTAAAAGATATCAAAATAAAGGTGGATATGATTGATAAACTTTTCAATGGATCTGAAAGTACGATTGATTTTAACAACCTTAATACCCTAAACAAAATAGAATTTCATTTTATCGTCAGATAGAACTGGTTAGTGAATCTTTAAAGAAAATGAAATGTGGAAAAGCAAGAGACCTGATAATATTCCAATGTGGTGGAAAATGTTTAGAGATCAAGGAATTTCTTGGCTTACAAATCTTTTAATGTTATTTTAAAGACTAAAAAAGATGCCGATGAGTGGAGAAAGAGTTTGTTAGTTCCTATATTTAAGAATAAAGGTGATGCACAAGAGTGTGCAAATTAAAGGAATTAAGTTAATGTGCCATACATTAAAATTATGGGAGAGAGTAATGAGCATGTTACGTGATGAAGTTTCTCACAATCATTTTGGTTTCATCTGAGTAGATCTACTATGGATGTTATACATTTGTTAAGAGGTTTGATGGAGAAGCATAGAGAAAGTAAGAAGGATCTACATATGATATTTATTGATTTAGAGAAAGCTTATGATAAAATCTCAAGAGATGTTCTTTGGAGAGTTCTAAACGAAAGGAGTTAATATTATATTCAATTATTAAGGATATGTATACAGTCGCACGGTGTCCAAACACAAGGAGGATTGACAAAATATTTTCCTATTTCATTGGATTACATCAAGATCAACATTAAGCCCTTATCTTTTACTTTAGTTATGGATGATCTTACTAGGCATTTACAAGAAGATGTACCTTGGTGTATGCTTTTTCGATGACATTCTTCTTGTTGATAAGACTAGAGGGAGTCCAACGAAACTTGAATTATGGATGTCAACTTTAGAGTCTAAAGTAGTAGATCTAAACTCGAATATATGGAGTGTAATTTTAGTTGTAAGTTTTAGTAGTGACTTTAGTGATCAAGTCATTAATAAGAGTGAGCGATTGATATTTAGGTTCATTGTTCAAAATGATGGTGAAATAGATGGAGATGTTATTAGAATTCAAGTTGGATGGTTGAAGTGGAGGAATGCATCCGCCTATTATGTGATGTAAAAGTTCAACTTAAACTTAAGGAAAATTTTATAAGATGGTGGTAAGACCAGAATGACTTATGGAATGTGTAAATAAAAGAAAGACTAAGTTAAGTGTTACAGAGATGAGGATGCTCGTGTAGATGAGTGGCTTTCTGTGAGATAGAATGCAAAATGGGTATGTTGGGAAAAAGTTGGAGTAGCTAGTAGATAAGATTTGGGAGAGTCGCTTAGATGGTTTGGCCACATAAGCCGTCCATGACCCAATTAGAGAGTAGATGCATTAGATTTGCCTTATGTTAAGAAATGTAGGATAGACCTAAAAAGACTTGGTTAAGATGTATAAAAAATGATCTTTGTATACTTGAATTAAATGAGAATTTGACACATAATAGGACACAATGGAGACGAAGGATTCATGTAGCCGACCCCACCTAGTGGGATTAAGGCTTGTTGTTGTTGTTGTTGTTGTTATAAAAATTGATCAAACCAAAAATCAAATTATTTTAATTTCTTCAAATATTGAATCAATAAGCCTATATAAATACAAAAATGGCATAAAGATTAACATGGATATCATTTATTTCATATGCCAAAATTATAAATTTTAACAAAGATTAACTATTATTCTTCTTCTTACTAAATGTTATGGTAATTCGACTTAATAAAATTAATTACTTTTGGTTCATCCAAACCTCAAACCAACTAAAGTTTGATTTGATTTCAAAATTTTCAATTTTCTTAATTTTACAACTAAGATATATTGATTTGGTTAATTCATAAATAAATTATCCAAAATAGCCAAATGCATACCCATAATTTATTACAAATTATTTTCATACCTACCACCAAACCTCATAACATAAACCCCGCCATGGCCTATGACATAAGAAATGACCCAACACATATAGGCTCAAAATATAACATAACTCAAAAAACACAAAAACATAAACACCTAGTAAAATACAACCATATATTCTTAACCCCAGGGACATAAAAACTAGACTTTAGGATGACAATAATGATGACAGCAATGGTGTCCAACAACATAGTGTTAGCTTAAGCATGCACAACGAATGAAAACAATGCACCAAAAAGATTGATAGATAAAATTAATGTTGAAAGATTAGAAAAAAAAATGATTAAAGTAAGGGTGCATTTAGGACAGCTTTCTAGCTGCTTTATTTTTCAGAAAATAATCACAACTACATTTGACTACTAACTTTTTTGCTATTTTTCAGAAAATTTTATGTTGAAAAGCTACTTTTGAGAACCAGAGTTGTTAGTGTGTGGTGGCTATCAGTGTTTGAATTTTTCAAAAAAAAAATGTTTGTAACAACCATAATAGTTGTTCAAAAAGCTATGTTCCTCACAACAGCTTTACAAAAAGCTACAGCTGCTCCCAAACGAACCCTTAAAATAACTTAAATAGAAATTGCCCCAAAAGAATTGGGCATTAAAGGTTTAATACCACATGTAGACAAATAGAGAATGATTCAAAATTTTGACCCAAAATATGCTAATGATGATGAATATATGGAAAGAATCAAGATCTCTACCCTTCATAATTTTTTTATGATTAATAAATTTTATTTACTACTTGATTTACAAATCATAAGGTCCATTAATAATTGGGGAATTTACATACATAGCACACAATTCTTATATATTTACATATCTAACACTTAAACTTTCATTGTTACATAAATAGCGCTTAAATTTTTAATATTACATCAAAAATAGTAATATCATTAATTTTTAAAGTGAAATGATATGTAGAAAAGAGAATTAAATTCATCAACTGTGATATGTAAATGATAAAAATTGTGGTATTAATTTTACTGGATTGGTTTTCTCTCAAAGAAAAGTGATAGAGGATATATGGGTTGGGCGAAAACTGAATAGAGCAAAATAAATAAAAATGAAAAAATTTGAGTATTGCAAGGAAGAGAAGAGCGGCGGTGGTGCTGGCATACAAGAAGGCCGGTGGTTCCGAAGCGGTGGCCAGCAGCGAGAGGCGGCAACATGCGGGCCATGCGAATGCGGCCGTTAACGGACGCAACGGACGACCATAACACTTTAATGTGTATTTGAATCACCAACAAGGAATTCAAATACACCAAAATGACTGTAATGTATTCTAAATATATTACATTTCTTTGAAAATTTACTAATGCCAAACAAAAAAAAAGAAACCTGCATTTTCTTTTACACCCAAAATTCAAAAGCCCTTAATAATTTTTCTTTGAAAGCTTAATGGGCACCTCTACCAATTATTATTATTGAGAACTACAATTAAGGTTGAAATGTGGCTAAAATTTCATATTTTGTATCAAATTCCTTTGATGAAAATCATCAATTGACTTCATAGCTATATGTCCACGCCAATGTTATAGTGCAAAAGCAACAAATCAACACTTTGCTCATGATGGAAGCTCTCACTGAATTTAGCCATCAGCATATGATGTGAAGTAAATGACATTACAAAAAAAGTATAAAAGGTTATAGCAAGCAAATCATGGTTGGTTTTAAAACATGAAGCAGTTTTTAATGTATATCATATAGGAGGTAAATGGGAATACAAATAACAATAACAATGTGAGTGGGTACTTTTACTATAGGAGACCTAGATAAGGGATAGTTAAACTTGACAAAGAAAAATACAATGATTACTTTTGAGTAAAAGAAAGTCTTACAACTAATTATTCCTAGGAAGTTATGTAGTAAACAAAAAATAAAAGGATAATTGCCTACAAAGGTTCAGGAACCATGGTTTACCCAAATGTATTTTGGACATACTATACAATGATATCTGATGCTAAATAAACCATACTTAAGACTGTCTTGAGTCAAGAAATAAACTTGGGTTGGTCCAACAAGCTTCATTCTACATTTAGGGTCATTAGAGCTACTTAACTTCATAGCAATTTCAAATAAGAGTCGTTAGCTCATATCATTTTGAACAAGATACAACGTCTAGCTCATTCACTTCTACGCTTTTTGGTTTTTTGAGAATTTGACCTTGTGACATTCCAAAGCAAGTTTTAGTTGGTACTAGACATGCTAAAATCCACAATAAATACTAAAATTCATTATTAAGGCTGCACTTAACAGACCAGTCACCTCACCTTCCCTGATCGATATGCAGTTGTTCTAGCAATTTGAATATGAGGTGGGATTAAAAAGAAGCCCAGTAGCCAATCTACCTCCTGAAGCTTGCCATCTAGCTCAGTTTTAATCTCCGTGAGCTGAGATTCATGACCAGGTTTTAATCTTGCAAAGAAAAAGAAGAAGATTATAATAATATGTAATGCGGAACAAGAAAAAACTACAATGAATAACACTTGCCATAATGGTTTATTCATCAACATATCCGTTTTTTGAGTGAAATATACTAATGCTTTACTTCGATATGGTAAGCTGACCTAAAGAAATAGCTGGAAATAGTGGTTGGTGGAAGCTGGTAGACGATTGCAGTGTATAAAGGAGAACATGACTGCAAAAAAATAAATAAATAAACTTGCCTTACATAGCGTGGAATGCTATCCAGACCAACATATATGGATGAATCCAAACCATTCATTCTCGTCCAGAAATTCAAGAAAACCATCAGGCAAGGGTAATACAGATGTTGTACTCTCCTGACAAAGAATAGAATCCCGGCCCAAGTCCATTCCTATAGATACCCACAAGTTTAGTAAACCCAGATGTTACCAGAATATTATGACCAGAGAAACGAGAGTCGAAAAGGAACGCGACTGTGAGAAGTATAGCAGTGAGTGAAAACATAGATCAAATATATTCCCACGGAAACTTGTAATGAGAATCGAAAAGGAACACAACAGTTGTGAGTAGTAACATGGATCAAGCAAATTCCCTGTAAAGATCAGAAGTTAGTAGAATACCTGCACCGATCTACAAGTGGTAGCCGAGGTATCTGCAAGCGAATGCACTGATTCAGAGGAGGGAAAGCAGAACCGAGAAAAAACCTAGGAAGTTTCAAAAAAGAAAAGCCCCAGGCTTCAGCATTTTCTAGGTTGAATTGTACCTGATCGATGACAGTGCACAATATATGATTAATTTGCTCAAGAATATGATTAATTTGCTCAAAAATAAAAAGGATCAAAATTCGAGAAGCCTGGGCAAACACACCGAACGGCAAGAAAAGAAATATCTGCCCGATGGATCAAGAAATTCATCTCATCTAGGAAAAATAAAATGAATTACAACCGCTAAAATGAACCTAACTTTTTATCTCGCATAAATTGCTTGTTTAGATATATATTCTTATTAAACTTTTATTCGGTACATATCCTCTCAAAATATATTTTTTTAAAATAAAAATGCACTTAAATGTAAGTAAGATACATGATTAGCATTTATCCGTCTAAAACTATATTCCACTCTAAAAAATCACTATTTTTACTCTTTTCATCTGCATTTTTAAACTTCTTCGTTCTCTTGACATGAAATTTTTACTCCTTTTACCTTGACATTTCTCCCTCAAAAAATCATAAAAAATTCACTACAATAGCTAGAAAGTTCTAAATGAGTTGAATCAAACTTCAACATATATAGGTGAGCATTTTTAATAATTAATTACTATGTGTAATGTTTAAATGATTCCTTAATAATTCTATTGATTTAAAAGAAAATGTTTCAAAAAAAAAAAATTATTGAAGACAGATAGAATAAATTTTATGTGACAAAGGGGTTTAAATTTATTTGAATTAGGTTAGAGAAAGTGTTGACCTTATTTGAATCAATCAATATGATTCTAATTTTACTTGAATCAAATTTAAACTTTATTTGAACAATATTCAAATAAGATTTAAATTTTATTCAAACTCAATTTGAGCATTATTTGAAAAAAATTTAACATTACAAACTAAGACTATTACTCATTTCTTTTAGCAGGCAATGACGATGAAGGTGGAGGCTCACTTTATATCGAATAATACATTTAAAAATCACCCAAATTTGAAAAAGTAATGTAATGCATTCCTTTTCGAATGAAAAATAAAATCATTTTGTTTGGTTTGTTGAAAAAGGAATGCAAGATAAAATCCCAGTGCATTTCCTTTTTAATGCTGCAATTCAAATTCAAGGGTTATTTAGATGGCTAAAAAAGAAATGCAATGCAAACAAAATTTAATATAAAAAGAATACAAATGTCTACACTACAAATACATGCATTTTGAAACTTTGGTTTAGTCTATAACATTTGAAATACACTCCTTAGTTCAAATTCAGTGTATTTAAATTTCACCAAATATGGGTAATTTTCAAATACATCATTCAATATAAAATGAGCTATCACGAGTAGCCACCCATTATCACCATCACCACTTGCCACTACCTGCCCCTACCATTGCCACTTGTCGCTTGGTGCCAACTCCCATCATCAATCATCGTGGCCATTGAAAACTCTAGCATTTTACTTTACACTACTTGACTTTACTAAATAAGAAAAATGAACTCTTGCATTTGTAGTATTTTCAAACAATTAGACTAAAAATAATCCAAATATATTACTTTCACTTTACATTTGTTGCTTTTACACTGCATTTCAAATTCAGCTAACTAAATAGCCCCTTAGAGAGGTATGCTAGAGAAATGTCAAGACTAAATTAATTAAGCCTCAGATGTCCAATTTTTAAGATATTCATAGGATCTTCATGTATAAATTGACCACTAAAATCTATTAATAAATGATTGATCAGCTCTAAGATTAAGAAAGTCAAATTTAGACCAATATGGGTTAGCCTTAGGCCCATGTTAAGGTCAAGTGATAAAAACATTAAATTAATAACTCTCATTGGTCAATAAATAAGTTTATATGCTAAAATTATTCAAATATAGATATTTAATCTATCAATTAAATCAATTGAACACCAGTCAGTCCAATTAACCCAAAATAACCTAATTAGGAAATTTCATTAAATTGCCCTTAACCTTCAAATTGATTGAACTAATTAGACATGTGAACACTTGTAAGTGTCATAAGCATGTTTCATGCCTCAGTAAGGCAAACTACCCAATGGTCCAAATATGATTAACCAAATAAGATGTTTATAACTATTAAGGCACATATCCTTATTTGAGAGTCAGTTGAATTAAGTTAATCATGATATCCAATCAAATCATTATGATATGGCCTATAGACCTAATTGATAGATTGGGGCTTTCTTAAGATATTTTAAGAAAGTGATGAAGGTTGTGGGCACATTAAATTTAGAGAGGAGCCAACTGGGGTCGATAGTACTAAACAAAGTATGACACAAACTTTGGTACACCAACTTTCTTAACTCAATACTCCCTCTACAACTCCAAATGACATGAAATAAAATGCAAATGATAAAGATTAAAGTCTAGTTGTAATCTAAAAAAATTTACAAATTTCTATAAGGTCTTCTAACTTAACTCCTTATAGAAATTTCTATAAGGTCTTCTAACCTTAACTCCTTATAGAAATTTACAAAGTCTTACCTTATAGAAATTTCTATAAGGTCTTCTAACCTTATAGAAATCTAGTTGTAATCTAAAAAAATTTACAACTTTTAGCTTTTGTTTAATCTTTTAATTTACTAAAAAAGTTTTGCAACTGATTGTAGTTTATTAGAATTAAGTGAAAATTTGACACATATTAGTGGAGTTTAAGGAGTCATGTGGCCAATCACACATAGTGGAGTTTGTAAATTTGTAAGAACGCAAATTAAGATTTAATATAGTGTTATGTAGAATTTAAACAAAAGCTAAAAGATTAATAGTTAGTTTGTAATGATATATTAAGCACTAAATTAAAGGTTAATGTATTTGAATAAAAATAAAGATAAATCAGCAAAAAAATTATATACTTAGATGAAAGGAAGATATTACTAAATGATGTTATTAAATTAAAAAAATAATAATAAAGCTATATAATTAAGTAATATGAATGCTTTATATGTTATTATTGGTGCAAATTTATAGAGACAACATTAAAAATTAAAGCAAAAAATTTAATCTTCTGCAATTAAAGTGAGTGCTCCTATTTCTCAATTATAGAAATAATATTATTTTTTTCTCTAAATCAAATGCATTGATTGTTTTTTATATTAGTTCAATCAAATTTTATTGCAAATTATTTATGATTTATCTCCACTCCTGAATGCATTGATCATATTGAAATAAACGTTATGAATTTTGTTAGCATATTTAGGTCATTTATTTTATACACTATTTATTATAGAAAGATGACCTAAAAATAAAAAATCAAAGAAGTGCTTGCATGTACATGTTGATTTAAAGAGTTCACTCATATATGATAAAAGTTAAAACTCCACTATGTGGGATTAGCCACATGACTCCTTAAACTCCACTATTATGTGTCAAATTTTCACTTAATTCTAATAAACTACAATCATTTTTATACAACCTAACCAAATATTTTAGGTTTACCTCCATCTGTTTTAACATAAGGCAAATCTAATACATCTACTCTCCTAACTAGGTCATCGGAAGGCTAACGCTTTATGTGGCCAAACCATCTAAGGCAACTCTCTCTAATCTAATTTGCCACTAGAGCTACTCCAACATTTTCCCAAACATATTCATTTCAAATTTTATCTCTAAGAGTAAAGCCACTCATTCACTTGAGCATCTTCATCTCTATAACACCTAACTTAATTATATGCTTTACTTTTACTGGCCAACATTATACACCATAAATCATTGCAAATCTTATTACCATCTTATATACTTTTCCCTTAAGTGTAAATAGTACTTTCTATCACACAACAAGCCAGATGCATTCCTCCACTTCAACCATCCAACTTGAATTTACTAATAACATCCCCCTCTATTTCATATCATTTCGAACAATAGGACCGAGATATCTGAAACAATCACTTTTTTAATGACTTAATCACCCAATGCCATTATAGACTTGAGATATCTAAAGACAAGAATAAAAAAAATTATTTATAAAATGGATATGCTTATTCACAAGAGACCTAAAATAATGTGATGTATAATATTTTTGAGCTTAAGATTTCAATTATAATAAAAATAAGAAATTTAAATTTAGATGTAACCAAATAAACTACAAACATGCAATTGTAGCAAATAGAAGCTATAAATATTAAACTATTTGCTATATTCAATAAAATCTAATTCAAAGAAAAGTTTCTATTTTTTCAAAAATGTTAGGTATCATAAAAGAGCGGCATACATGAATATTTCACATAATAAAAAACACAATTGCAACAAATCCAAAAAAATTCAATTACTTTTAACCAAAAACAAAATAAATTAAGAGACTACAACAACAAGAAGCCTTTATCCCACTACGTGGGGTTGGCTACATGAATCCTTCTTCTCCATTCTATTCTATTATGTGTCAAATTCTCATTTAGTTTTAATAAACTAAGGTCATATTTTATACATCCTAACCAAGTATTTTTAGATATACCTCTATCTTTCTTAACATAAGGCAAATCTAATACATCTACTCTCCTAATCAGGTCATCGGACGGCCAACGCTTTATGGCCAAACCATCTAAGGTGACTCTCTAATCTTATGTGCCACTAGAGCTACTCCAACCTTTTCCCGAACATATTCATTTCATATTTTATCACTAAGAGTAAAGCAACTCATCCACTTGAGCATCTTCATCTCTACAACACTTAGTTTTATACTTCTCTTTTACTGGCCAACATTCCACACCATAAATGATTGTAGGTCTTACCACCATCTTATAAAAATTTTCCTTAAGTCTAACTGATACTTTTCTATCACACAACAAACCAGATGCATTCCTCCACTTCAACCATCCAACTCGAATTATACTAATAAAATCCTCATCTATTTCACCATCATTTTGAACAATAGGCACGAGATATCTGAAATGCTCACTCTTTTTAATGACTTGATCACCCAATATCACAACCACTAGAACTCCTCCAACTAAAATTGCACTCCATATATTCAATTTTAGATCTACTGAAACAAAAACCTTTAGACTCTAAGGTTAACCTCCATAATTCAAGTTTCTCTTGGACTCCCTCTCTAGTCTTATCAATAAGAAGAATGTCATCAGCAAAAAGCATACACCAAAGTGCATCCTCCTGTAAATGCCTAATAAGAACATTCATAACTAAAGTAAAAAATATATGGGCTTAAAACGATCATTGATGTGATCCAACTAAAATAGAAAAATATTATATCAATCCTCCTTGTGTTTGGACACAAGTAACAACTATAGTATACATATCCTTAATGACATGAATATAACCAATATTAACTTCTTTCTTTTCTAGAATTCTCCCAAAGACTTCTCTTGGAACTTTATCATATGCTTTCTCTAAATCAACAAATAAAATGTGTAGATCCTCCTTATTTTCTCTGTACTTCTCTATCAAACCTCTCAACAAATGAATAACATCCATAATAAATTTACCCGACATGAAACCAAACTTATTTTGAGAAACTTTTATATCACATCGTAACATATGCTCAATTAATCTTTCCCACAATTTTAATGTATGACACATTAACTTAATTCATTTATAATTTGCACACTCTTGTGCATCACCTTTATTCAAATATATGAACCAACAAACTCTTCCTCCACTCATCTGATATCTTTTTAATCTTTAAAATAACATTAAAAAAATTCAAAAGCTAAGAAATTTCTTGATCTCCTAAGCATTTTCACACGTTTATTAGAATATCATCAAGTCCTACTATTTTTCTGCATTTTAATTTCTTTGAAACTTCTTCAACTTCAAATTTACTAATACGATGATAAAAATAATATTTTCTATTTTTATTTAGGGTACTAAGGTTGCAAAATTCAATCATATTTTCAAATTTTTCATTGAAAAGTTCATCAAAATAACTCATCCACCTATTTTCATTTCATTTTTTAAGAAAAATATTTTATGATTTTCATCTTTAATACTCCTCACTTGAACTAGATCTTTACTTCACCTATCTATTTGCTTTGCTAACTTATACATACATCTTTCACCTTTTTTAGTATCCAATATATTATATAAATCATCAAAAGCTATTTTTTTGCACACATATTACTTTCTTAGAATCTCTATGGGCTACTTTATACATTTCCCAATTCTCTGAATTTTTACACCTAAACTCAGTTTTATAATAAAGCTTTTTATTTATTATCTTTTATTGCACATTTTGACTTCACCACAAACTATTTTTCCTAAAAACTTTTCAATTTGATTCTCCAAACATGTTTTTTGCAACTTGCTTAATTTCACTTACTATTTTTTTTTCGCATAACATTAGCTTCCTTATAAACATCCTAAATTCTAAGCTCTTGTAGCTTGATCTTAAAAATATTTTTATTAGTATTCTTTAGGTGTCCCTAACTAATCTTAGGACACTAATTTGATTTCTTTTTCATCTTAAAATCTAAAACTAATCGTCGATACTAGCTACTTAAACTTTCACTCATAATGACCTTACAATCTAAACGATCTATTTTTCTTATCAGAAAATAATCAATATGTGATTTACTAAATCCATTCTTATAAGTAATAATATGCTCATCTCTTTTCTTAAATAAAGTATTACCAACTACAAAATCATAGGACAAGTCAAAATTTAATATAATCCTATCTTATTCATTAGTCACTCTAAATCCATAGCCATCATGAATAATTTTAAAATTTTATACCACTCTACCAACATGTTCATTTAAATCTCCTCCAGTAAAAACCTTTTCTTTAATATCTCTCTAAATCATTCCAAAATTTTCTTTTGAGCCTACATTATTGAGGAGCATAAACACTTAAATCCCTCAAAGGTCAACCTTTGTCCGACCAAAAATGTTAAAGATCATGCAAGAAAATTTTAAAAGCTCATAAAGAATCTGCATATCGAGTTGATGAAGTAGAAGAATGGTTTACTCACAATCATAAGGCTGAGTGGAATAAAAATGGTTTGTTTTCAAAACTACTAATAGTCCTGCCCGCAAAGAAGTAAAAAGGCAATTGTGTGGGATAAGTCCTCACTCAACACACTTAATGGCTAAGGCGGCATTCCAAAGCTACTCTAATTTGAAAATCCTCAACAATGCAAAAAAAAAAAAAATAATAATAATAATAATAATAATAATAATAATAAAACCCTCCAAATAGTTCAAGACTGTGATTTGATTAAAGATATTAGCATCATAATGTCTAAACTTAAAATCCATTATTCCAATTTCCAATGATGGGTTTAGTAGTCAAAATTATAATTGAAGTTGTTCATTCCAAAAATCATGCTCCCATTATAAATACAAATGCCTCAAGTAATTTTCTTAATGATGGATTCACTTATCAAAATATCACAATTAGAAATCATATCATGAAAATCCTCTCAAATTCCAAAAAAATGCATTTCAAGGCCCATTCATGATGATGCACATAAATAAATGCAAAATCACAACCATGTGAATTTCATCTAAATACCATGAAAAATTTAAATAAAATAAAATAAAATTCAAGCAAAAATAGTTATGTATGCTATTTGCAATATTTTTTTCAATGACGATAAATCATAGATTAACCAAAAACTCATAAAGAACTAATGAATATCAAGTGTATCTTTATGATAACACTCAAAAATCTAAAATAGTAAAGATAGCAACAAGTTCCCCCTGATCAAATAGTTAGCTTGAATGTGATGGCACCATTATGTTATTATTATAACCAAAGCTTGAATAGTTTCCAATAGGCAAGTCTATTAAGCTGTAAGTCATAAGGGACAAACCAAAAAAAGTATGAGGGCCTCTATTTGCCTAAGGTTTAAAATTGACCCCTTTTAACAAGCTTTCTGGTAGACACAACTCATGATTGCTAACAAAAATTTTTCATTCAAATCGATTTGATTACATCTACTAAATAGACCAAAGTCCACAACAACTTAAGATGACAACCACAAAACTTAGTTGAGATCATCAACATTATTAATTTTGGAAAGGTACATGACAAAGCAGTCAAAACTCAATTTAATCTTTTACCTCACTTGGTCATTTATCATGCTCACTTTGTATCATTCCCTTTTCCCTCTCCATTTTGTCTATTCACAAGACATATCAAGAAGCATTGCTTAATTATAATGAGAAATGTTATGGATATTAAAATGGAAGCTCTCCTTAATCATCATAATTGGGACTTGATTTCATTATCTGTTAATTTTAAACTTCTTAAGGAGTGTTTACTATCAAGTCTTATCCATATGGCATAATCAACCACCACAAAACCTATTTGGCAACAAAAGAGCACACATAAAACACAACATTGATTATACTTAAAGTTTTTCACTTATGCCTCAGCTGACCTTCGTTTGTCTCCTCATAGTCGCCATTACTCTAAATGATGTGAATAATATATTTCTTTATAATAATTTATCTAAAGCTATTTAGATGGAGTAACACATCGAGTATGTTACTCAAAAGAGAATGAAAGTTGTAAGCTTTCAAAAGCTATATATAGGTTGAAACAAAGCCCTCATGCATGATTTAATAAAATATGCAAGGTCTTTGCTAAAGTCACTTTACAAGATAGCACAATTGATCTTGATCTCTTTATCTTCATCCCTTATCTTTTGGGATGGAGATGCTTATTATTTTATAGATGACATTCTTTTTAGTGGAAATGATATGTCTAATATTGGAAAATTAAATAATACTCGCAAAAGACATTTGTTACTAAAAATTTAGAATGACATAAGTACTTTCTTAGCATTGAGTTTGCCTATAGCAAAGATGATCTCATTTTCTCAAATAAAATATTACATAGAACTACTCAGGTAAATTTGGCTTCTTGAATGCAAACCAACTCTCTAGTGGCTATGGTGGGCATGGAATTATAAGGTTTTTAGCCAAGGAAACTATTGGAATGGTGATTAAGCATGTAAGAAGGAGATGAGATTGTTCTGTGAGGAGAATGAAGACAAGTAAATTGAATAATGGGAAGGGGATATTATTCCCTAGAATAACAAAGAAAAAATATAAATATTATTTCATGGGAACTCATCAATGAACCTATGTAAGAAAGAACCACCTAGCTTTACCACAACATTGCTTAACAAGCAACTCAACACATGTTTCATCCAAATCTTTTTCAATCTATTACAATTGATATTATATAGAGTATTGATATAGGAACAAAAAATAACTTAAAATAAGAAATTTTGTCCAAAGAAATTATTGTAATGGAGTGTTCACTAAATTATTACAACTAGACTCCTTCCTTAGTTGGTCATCCCATCTATATTAACAAAGGGAGTTATCAATAATCTCTTGCAATAAACTTAATTCTAATTTAAAGAGCTAAAATTTTCATGTAATAAAGATGGAATGTTCATAAAAATATTGCAATCTCTTGATTTCCTCCTCGTTTGCAAAAATATGTTAGATTAGGAAAATGGAGTGGCCTTTCAAGATCTTTCTTGATTCATATTTGATTTGAATTGAACCCCCTTTGCCAAAATTACATGTGCTTGAAATTGAATGGATTGATCAAACATTAAGGATGCTCTTTGATTGAAAATATGATGTGACACAGCGTGTCAATTAGGTATTTATTTTATTTTATTTCAGCTTTACTTACTAATGGCTCACTGAGTATGTTTATAATTTTAGAAGGGGGTGATCTTGCCTTTAGAAGTCTATAAATACCCTCGTATTAAGAGGGATATTTTGTTTGGGTTTTAGCACAGGTTATCTTGAGAGAAAACTAAGGTGAATTTCCCTAGTACTAAAGTGGATTCCTTGGGTTTGGCAGGGTGAGGTGAGGAGGAAACCGTAGTAGGGTCCAAGAACTTACCAAGATTGGTTGTCCATTCCCTCCAGCCTTATTATGGGTTGTCTAGAGTCAATTCTAGAGAAGGATTCAACGAGAAAAGGATATCAGACCTCTATTTTCAGAGGTTGAAGGCTCATAGATTGTCTTCAGCAGCCTAGAGGCATCATTTGAGGAGATTATAGTAGGAAAAAAGATTTTAGGGAGTCCTCAAGTAGCCCTTTGTAGCCTTCTAAGCGCCACTAGTGAGAAGTCCCATGGGTCAAGAACCATTTCTAGCAACCATGGCTATTGCATCTTCTAGAATTGGAGCAGATTCTAGCAAAAATGAAGTCCAAGTCAGAAAATATTCATGGAAAACTAATTCTTGAATGCAAAAGATTAAAAGCATCCACCAAATTAGAATATAGGGATTGCCAAACCACCAAACCAGGTTATCTGTTTCTAGTTATAGGTGTTCTAACATTTCTTGTATTGAATCAAAAGCTACCTAATTGATGCTTTCTTGCTGATAGGCCTAGGTCAAAGTGTTTCGATTCTCAAGGAAGCATTAGTCTACTTAAATCTACCAAGAACCATCTCAATCTGTAGATGAAATTCAATGGAATTGAGATGAAAAAAATTGGCTATCCATCAATTATTGAATCAAGAAGATCTTAAATCAGGTTCTCTGTTATTTCACTAATCTAAGAGAATTCTATTTATTTCTTTAATTTGTACATATTACTTCTAGTTTTATTTTAGTGGTTTCAGGTATCAGGGAGGACGTTCCACAGCCTAGCTAAGTTATCTTGCAAAGAAAGTGCTGCTCTTGGACCTCCAAATCGAGATAGATTAAGAAAAAAATAGACTAACCAAGATTGTTAGGCCTTAAGAAGGAGAGTTATTCTCGGTTATCATGTTTCTGAGCTTGAGGAGTTACCTTGGGGTCGGGTTAGCTGGATTCTCTTCCCATTTCTAGTGTTGTATGAGTTAAGAAGATCTAGATTGCAAGTAAATTTGATTGAATGTAACTATAGTTCTTCTATTTGTTGTTTAGAAAATTTAATTTGGATTGTTGTCTTATATACTTTAGAGTGTTCTCTTAGACCCATAATTAGCATGGTATCAAATAGGTGGGTATTAGAGCTTTATGTTACAATGCCCCATAGAAGAAATAAACATTGCTAAAATGAAGATCTAGCCATGGAATTAATTTTCTATGGAAATACAACAATTACATCCTAAGTTAGTGGCCTATTAATCATCGTGAAACGATCGACTCATTCATATGGACATCACATTGAACATGAGATGGATAATCCTTTCCATCAAGATTATTTAGAATCATTTGATGAAGATGACACTTTAATCTACCATATGAGGGAACTTATTAAGAAACATCAAGACTGTGAGGTTAAGGTCAACATTCCAGATTTTTAGAGAGACTTAAACCTGAATGGTTGTTGATTAGCTACAAACTATCGAGCATATTTTCGATCATAAAGACATTCCTACTAAGCAATGAGTGAAATTAGTAGCCATAAAATCAATAAAATAATGTAGAGATCCTGTAGGAAGTCGGTTTTATTTTTGTTTCATTTCTATTTTCTCTTTTTTTAACTAATCACCTTATGGTTAGAAAACTAAAACTATTACTACAAGAACTTAACATATATAAATTGTCTTGGCTTTTAAAAAGCAATGAAATTTAAGTAAATAAATGATATTTAATACACTTTTTCATTGGAAATAAATTACATGAAGTTGTAATACCCAAAAACTTTAAAAAGAGAAGAGGTAAAATTCTTTTTTATATTTTCATAAATTCTTGAAAAAGTTGCATATGTATTTTTTTTATTTATAAAATTTTACACTTAATTTGGTTCATTTATATATATATATATATATATATATATATATATATATATATATATATATATATATATATATATATATATATATATATATATATATATAAGTATATGTAAATTTTAGCATATAAATATTTGTGAATTAAAGTTTCCATTTAAATTTACTATTCACCTAATTACCTAATTATTTAATGTATGCACTGTAGTAATAATTTCCTCCACTTTATTAGGCATGCATCAGTTGGATTAAAGTGATAGACACGTGTAGGGCTTGGATCAAAGGAAAGACCAATAAATGCATTTATTTGTTTCTTTCTTATTCCATTTCCTCCAGCCAGCAACCTTTCTTGATGTAGAAAATACGTGATTGGGAGTTCCGTAAATTGCTGGAGGATATGTCTTTTGGCTGTTAGGTGCTTTCCTTCTCCCCGCTTTTGGCTTTGCATGGACCAGCAGCCTTCCTTGATGCAAAATACGTGATTGGGAGTTCGTAAATTGTTAGGGAATAATTTCTTTTGGCTGTTAGGTGAGTATACATAATTTCTCCCATGGGATTGGTATTTATATTTAAGTATACTAGTTATATATTGTACAATTGTATTATAAGCACAATTCCATACCCTAATTAAGTATTTTGCTGTTGTTGTTAACCGAGTACTGTAGGGATTTAGAGTAGAATGTAAAAGTATTAAAATAAATATATTAATATTGGGTAATTAATTATATTTCTGTTCTCATTTTCTACTAGGACTGAAATTGGATTGTGAATTGGGATAGGGGAATTTGTGTTGGCTTCTTAATATATATGTAGATTACTTTATGATTTTCCCATAATTTCAGCCACTTTTCAGCCCTTCCCATTAATCCAGTCGATGCATGAAAAGATTAGTGGATTGTAATAATTTTGCTACAAAAGATTAATTGGATGTATAGTAACGCGTTTAAATGAAGGGGAGATAGGTTAAAACTTGTATTAAAATTATTAAAATATTAGATGAATGTTATGTAAAAATATTACATTTTATTAACTTTATTATGCTAATTTAATCAGGTAAACAATATTGGCATTAATAAGAGTACTTCGGAGTCATGCTTTTGTGTAATACAAAAGATTATATGAGGAGACATCAACTTCAGGTAAGAATGAAGTTTAAGCTTGTGACACTACTACGTTAAATTTATTTATGAATTTCATGTATTCAGAAGAGTTATTCAATTATAGGTTGTGTACTCAATGAAGCGTCAAGCACATCATGACACTGAGGTGAGACATAATTACTAATTTAAATTCAATTTCTATAGTCCTAGTGTATGCCACTATTCCTATCAATTATTACTAATTTTATTAATACTGTATGAATGACATATATATATTCCTGTCATATTTTATGCAAATACAAATGCTTATTGCCCGACCTATTATATATAATTGATTTACAATGATTATAAGCCAGATAGTCAATTGCCTCAATATCATATGATCTTACTGTGCATATTGAAATATTTTAACACATGCATTATTAATTGTTAAATGAAGTAATGTGATAAACAGAGAAATGTCAAGAAATTATGATAGGAAGACTATGTTATAAAAATCTGCGCAGGTAGGCAAAAGTTCTGACGAGATGAGCCTTTAACAGGGGATCTTAGCATTCCCGACTTTGACAATGAGGTTGGGGCCTTTGGGTAGACCAATTGGTGTCGGGAGGCATTGGGCAAGTATGTGCGGTCTGCCTTACCTTCGACTTTGGAGGGTGACGACCCTTATGTTATGAAAGTGCAAAACCTATGCAATTATAAATGACATTTCTAGGGAAAGGATTTAATATAGAACTAAAATTACTTTCATTAAATAACTGAATAAATAATCGACTCTTATGCAATGATAAATTATTTATACAATACTACTTTATAGAATACTGTTCAGTTATATTTTACAGCATATTTTACCACTCTTATTTTTCTGCAAATTTCAAATGTACATGCATGATTATTTTTAATGTCTTGTTCTGAGCTTACTTTAGCATTATTTATCTTATTAAGCTTTAGCTTATGATGATACCTGTTGATAATTTCAGGCAAGGTTGAGGAGGGTAGAAGCTAGTCAAGTTTTGTTGATTTGTATAGTTTTGGGTATATAGTTTTGGAAGATTGTAAAGGATTTTTGGGTACGTACACATTTTTACATTGATGCCTTTAGTTGCTCTATATTTGTGTACAAACTTGAAGATACTCACGCTTCCAATTATGTGATATGAATTAATTAGTTAATAAATTCAAAATATATGAATTTGTTTGTGATGATTTGGTGAGATACAAATTTCACTTGCTTGTTCCGAAATGTCACATGTTGGAATGTATTAGTAGAATTTGTGCCTAATCGAGTCATCCTATTCTGTTACACCTCAGACTCACCCTAGAATAGGGGGGTCATTTGGGGTGTGACAGAAAAGTGGTATCAGAGCAAAAAGGTTGATGAGAAATAGAAATGGAAGCATGATTTGGATTTAGAATAAGTATTGAATTGATCAATATAGAGTTATAGGACGATTAATTTTGGGTTAGGAATCCACATATTCTTACCTTCATGCATACATGATATATTAAATGATAAATATGTATCAAATAAATAATTCTTATAATTACAGATTAATTTGCCTGAAGAAATGCCAGAAAGGTTAGATGGTCAGTCCTCTAGACTAATTGCAGACCCCAAACTACATGCCGGAGATAATTCTAACAGGAGTGAAATACAACCTAGAGCAAGTGGTGAAGGTAGATCTGATGAATTGCAAGGGGTAGTTCAGCTGATTTCATAGATAGTTGATAAGCTAGCATATATTGAAAAATCTACGACTAGTGGGCCCAGATCAGAGTTTGGTTCAGAAGTGGATCAACATTTGATAATATTTTAATCGTTCAAGCCACCAGCATTCAAGGGAGCCAGTGATCTTATATCGGTGGAAGATTTGTTGCTTAAAATTGGAAAAATTATGGATGGGATGATTTGCCCTGAAAATAGAAGAGTAGTACTGGCTGCTTTTGTATTAGAAGGGGAGGCAGAAAGGTGGTGGCAGGCTCAACATAGGGAAATGTTTGAAATGGTACCTATTACACAAATCAAATGAGATGAATTTGTCAAAGTGTTCAAGGATTGGTTTATTCACCATCAGTCATACTTGCTTTACAAGACAAATTTTTCAATCTAATTCAAGGATCAAAAACTATAATGCAATATGAAGCCGAGTTCACTTCTCTTTCTAGATATGCTCCACATTATATTAGTACACAGGAAGAGAAATGTCATAAATTTCTGCGAGACCTCAGAGATCAATTAAGGTTTGCATTAACACCATTTGATATCAGTGAGTTCTCAATATTAAAGAGCTAGAAGAATTGAAAATGAGTTGAACTTTTCCAAGCAACATTGGGATTCGCAAGCGGGCAAGCGTAAAAGCTTTGAAAGAAAGCCATATTTATCTAGCAAGAAATTTAAGTTTGATAACAAACAAAAACAAATTCAGTTGGAGAAACCTATTTGTGATAAGTGTGAAAAGAGACATTTTGGACAATGTTTGGCTGGATCAGGGAAATGCTATAGATGTGGTTAGGTTAGACATCGTGCAACAGATTACCCATTGGAGAAAAAGAAGGATATAAAATCATTCAATTATCAGGGACAGGGTCAACAAAGAAAATTTTTGGAAGCCAGGTAACACACAGTTTATGGGAAAATCTTCAATTCAAGAAAAAGAAGAAACTTCAGAGCGTAAAACCAACCCTCCAGTAAAAGCCAGAGTTTTTGCCATCACCCCGCAAGAAGCGAAGGAATCAAATGAAGTGGTGTCAGGTATGCTTAAAATTTCAGATCATTTGGGTTCAGTTCTATTTGATTCTGGTGGTTCGCATTCGTTCATTTCTGATTCATTTTCCACCAGTTTACCTATTGATGCTATTTATTTCACACCTGTATTGAATGTTGTGATGCCTTCTGGTGATAGTTTGAGTACAAATAGCAAACGTGTTGTGGACATTAACATTCAACATAAACAATTTCTACGGAGCTAATTATCTTACCAATTAGACATTTTGACATTATACTACGTATGGATTAGTTGATCAAATACTTTGCAACAATTGAATGCTGAAAGAGAAGAGTGAAATTTAGTGTGCTTGGTGAAAAATCATTTTATTTTTCTTGTGATAAGAATGACGTGTCTTCTTTGATTAGTGCAGTGAAATTGAGTAAATATTTAAGAAGCGGTGAAATTGTATTTCTGGCCAAATTAGATGTGTTGAATAAGTATGTGTTTAAGCTAAGAAATATTCCAGTTGTTTCTGAATTTCCTGATGTGTTTCCTAAAAAATTACCAGGGTTGCCACCAAAATGAGAAGTAGAGTTTGGGATCGATGTACAACCTGTTATAACTGCTATACATAAATCTCCTTGCAAGATGGCTCCTAAGGAATTGCATGAATTGAAGTGTCAGTTGCAGGAATTGATAGACAAAGGATTTATTAGGCCCAACAATTCACCGTGGAGTGCGCTGATACTATTTGTTAAGAAAAAGGATTTATTTTATTGTTGATACCCCAGAACTCAGAGATCGACTCTGAAAATATTGTCGATGGAATGCCTCGGACTTAAAAACACGAGACATGGGGCCTACGCGGCTGATCCGCGTGTCTCGTGCAGAGGCCGCACAAAAATCTCCATAACTTCACGCACGATCGTCCGATTCGCCATTATGACCCCAATCTGTGGGGCACACGATGCGCATATGAGCCACAGGTGCATTTGGAGGGAACCGTATCTCCGATTTTGGCTATTCTGAATCCTTATCGTGGCACGGACGAGTTCTGCATAAGCACAATTTGTGACAAATCTCCAGCGGGCGTGACCACACCTGCACACATGATCCCATGAGAACTCCTCAGTCAAGCGTGCTTGGGCGAGAGCAGTACTATGATGGGTTACCTCTTGGGAAATTGTCGTGTTGAACCATCTCTTGAGGCCGTGCATTTATTTCCTTTTATTTGTATTTTATTTTAACGTTGACGCCAGAGAACTCAACAATCGACTTCAAAAACATCATCGATGAGATGCCTCGAACTAAAAAACATGAGCCGTGGGGCCTAATAGGCTGATCCACACATCTCGTGTGTAGGCCACACAAAAATTGCCATAACTTCATGCACGATAGTCCACTTTGCCATTATGACCCCAATCTGGAAAGATCTCCGCGGGGCGCATGACCCACAGATGAGCCGCAGACACATCTGGCAGAACCCGTATGTCCGATTTCGGCTATTTCGAGGCCTTACCGTGGCACGGACAAGTTCTGCATAAGCATAATTTGTTGGAAATCTCCAGCAGGAGGGACCGCACCAGCACAGCAGATCACATGAGAACTCTTCAGCTAAGCATGCTTGGGTGAGACTATGATGGGTGACCTCCTAGGAAGTAATCGTGTTCAACCATCTGTTCATACTGCCCATTTTATTTCTATTTATTATTTTTTTCTTTTACCGTTGACGCCCAAGGACTCGAAAATTGACTCCAAAAATGTCATCAATGGGATGTCTCAGACTGAAAAACACAAGCTGTGAGACCCACGCGATTGATCCGTGTGTCTCCTGCGGAGGCCACACGGAAATCACCATAACTTCGCCCACGATCGTCCAATTCGCCATTATGACCCTAATTCGAAAATATCTCTGCGGGGAACGCGATGTGAGATGTCTACTGCGGCGCATCTTCCAGTATCTCCGTTAGTTCAAGCCTTGGCGGGGGGTTCCACATGAGCATAATTTGCGGCAAATCTCCAGCTGGCGTGACCATACCAGCACACCATATCACATGAGAACTCTTTAGTTAAGCGTGCTTGGGCGAGAGCAGCACTATGATGGGTGACCTTCTAGGAAGTCATCGTGTTGAACCATCTGTCGCCATTTATTTCCTTTTATTTTTATTTTATTTTACCTTTGACATCGCATAACTCAGAGATCGACTCCAAAAATGTCATCAATGGGATCTTTCAGATTGAAAAATATGAGCCGTGGGGCCCACGTGACTGATCCGTGCATCTCGTGTGGACGCCGCACGAAAATTGCCATAACCTCTTGCACGATCGCCTGATTCGCCATTACCCCAATCCGTAAAGATCTTGCGGGGTACACGATAAGTAGATGAGCCATAAGCGCATCTAGCAGGACCCATATCTCTTATTTCGGCTATTTCGAAGCCTTATCGCAGTACGAATGGGTTACGCATGAGCACAATTTACGTCAAATCTCCAACGGGGACGACCGTACCAGCACACCAGATCCCATGAGAACTCTTCAATTAAGCGTGCTTGGGCGAGAAAAATACTATGATGGGTGGCCTCTTGGGAAGTCATCATGTTGAACCATCAGTTGATGTCGCTCATTTTATTTCCTTTTATTTTTATTTTATTTTACTATTGACACCGCAGAACCTGGAGATCGACTCCGAAAATGCCATCGATGGGATGCCTTGTACTGAAAAACATGAGCCATGGGGCCCACACGACTGATCTGCGCATCTCGTGCGGAAGCCGCATGGAGATTCCCACAACATCGTGCACGATTATCCGATTCTCCATTATGAACCCAATTCAGAAAGATCTCCACGGGGCGCACGATGCGCAGATGCGCCGGCGGGACCCGAATCTCCGATTTCGGCTAGTTCGAAACCTTACCGCGGCACGTACGGGTTCCGCATGAGCTCAATTTGTGACAAATCTTCAGTGGTCATGACCGCACCAACACACCAGATCTTATGAGAAATCTTCATTTAAGCTTGCTTGGGCGAGAGCAGCACTATGATGGGTGACCTCCTAGGAAGTCGTCGTGTTGAACAATCTATTGATGTCGCCCATTTATTTCCATTTAATTTTATTTTATTTTATAGTTGACGCTGTAGAACTCGGAGATCGACTCCGAAAATGTCATTGATGGGATGCCTCGGCGAAAAACAGTCGTGGAGCCCACAGACCGATCTGCGTCGAGGCCGCGAAATCACCATAACTTCACGCACGATCATCCGATTCGCCATTATCACCCGAATCCGGAAAAATCTCCACGGGGTGCATGACGTACAGATGTCCCGCAGGAGCATCTTGCTGGAACCGTATCTCCGATTTCGGCTAGTTTGAAGCCTTACCAAGGCACGAACGGGTTCTGCATGAGCATAATTTGTGGTAAATCTCCATCGGGCGCGACCGTACCAGCACACCAGATCACATGAGAACTCTTTAGTTAAGCGTGCTTGGGAGAGAGCAGTACTATGATGGGTGATGTCTTGGGAAGTCATCGTATTGAACCATCTGTTGATGCCGCTCATTTTATTTTCTTTTATTTTTAATTTATTTTACTGTTGATACCCCAGAACTCAGAGATCGACTCTGAAAACATTGTCGATGGGATGCCTCGGACTTAAAAACACGAGACATGGGGCTGCATGCGTGGTGTCGTCGATCGAAAATCTCCATAACTTCGCGCGATCTTAGATTCTCCATTATGTCAGGAAAGATCTCGCGGGCACTCGATGCAGATGGCAGATGCATCTTTGCGAGATCTTATTTCGACTATTTTGAAGCCTTACGGCCGTTACGCGCATGAACACAATTTGGGCAAATCTCGGGCGACAAAACACCCATGAGAACTCTTTAGTTAAATGTGCTTGGGCGAGAGCAGTACTATGATGGGTGACCTCTTGGGAACTCATTGTGTTGAACCATCTGTTAATGCCACCCATTTTATTTTTGATTATTTTTATTATATTTTACTATTGATGCCTGAGAACTCGGCGATCGACTCTGAAAACTTCATCGATTGGATGGCTTAGACTAAAAAACACGAGCCGTGGGGCCCACGTGGCGATCCGGTCTTGTGTGGAGAACACGAAATCGCCATAACCAGCGCCGATCGTCGATTAGCTATGACCCCAATTCAGAAAGATCACCATGGGGCGCACAACCTGCAGATATGCCGCAGGTGCATCTAGCGGGACCCATATCTCCGATTTTGGCTATTTCGAAGCCATACCGCGGCATGAACGGGTTCCGGATGAGCACAATTTGCTGCAAATCTCCAATGACCGCGCACCGGCACGATCCTATGAAAACTCTTGAGCATGCTTGGCGAGAAGCGATCTTATGATGGGTGACCTCCTGGATATCGTCGTGTTGAAGCATCTGTTGATGTCGCACATTTTATTTCTTTTTTACTTTTATTTTATTTTACCATTGACGTCGGAGAACTCGACGATCGACTCCGAAAATGCCGTCAATGGGATGCCTCGGACTGAAAAATAAAAGCTGTGGGGCCACGTGACTGATCCGTGCATCTTGTGCGGTGTCCGCATAGAATTCACCATAACTTCATGCATGATCATCCGATTTGCCATTAAGGCCGCTATCCGAAAAGATCTCTGTGGGGCACGACACCTGAGATGTCGCGAGGCATCCCAGTGGGACCCGTATCTCGATTCTATTTTGAAGCCTTACGGTACGCGGGCCGGGATCCGCATGAGCACAATTGTGGCAAATCTCCTGGGCGCGCGCACACACAAGATCCCATGAAAACTCTTCAGTTAAGCGTGCTTGGGCGAGAGTAGTACTATGATGGGTGACCTCTTGGGAAGTCATCGTGTTGAACCATCTGTTGATGCCGACCATTTTATTTCCTTTAATTTTTATTTTATTTTATCGTTGACGCTTCAGAACTTGGATATTGACTCCTAAAATGTCGTCGATCGGATGACTCGGACAGAAAAACACGAGCTATGTGGCCCACTCGGCTGATCCGCACATCTCGTGTGTAAGTCGCATGGAAATCGCCAAAACTTCACGAACGATCGTCCGATTAGCCATTATGACCTCAATACGAAAAGATCTCGCGAGGCTGCGCCAGATGAGCCAGCATCTAAGCAGTATATCTCATTTCGCTATTTGAGGGTTACCGTGGCATAGACGGGTTTCGCATGCACAAAATTTATTGTAAATCGCCAGCGGACGCAACCTCCAGTATCTGCAACGCACCGGCACACCAGATCACATGAGAAGTCTTTAGTTAAGTGTGCTTGGGCGATAGTAGTACTATGATAGGTGACCTCCTGGGAAGTCATAGTGTTGAACCATCTGTTGATGTCACCAATTTTACTTCCTTTTATTTTTATTTTAGTTTATCGTTGACACCCGAGAACTCGATGATCGACTCTGAAAACGTCATAAATGAGATGCCTCGGATTGAAAAATATGACCTGTAGGGCCCACGTGGCTGATCCGCGCATCTCGTGTGGATGCTGCACAAAAATCGCCATAACTTCGTGGACGATCATCCGATTCGCCATTATGACCTCAATGGAAAGATCTCCGTGGGGCGCAAGATGAACAGATGTGCCGTAGGCGCATCTGTCGGGACCCGTATCTCCGATTTCAGCTAGTTCGAAGCCTTATCGCGGCACGGACGGGTTCTGCATGAGCACAATTTGCAACAAATCTATAGCGATCGCGACCGTATCAGCACACCAGATCCTTCAAGAACTCTTCAATTAAGTGTGGTTGGGCGAGAGCAGTACTATGATGGGTGACCTCTTGGGAAATCATCGTGTTGAACCATCTGTTGATGCCGCTCATTTTATTTTCTTTTATTTTTATTTTATTTTACCATTGACGCCACAGAACTCAGAGATCGACTCCAAAAATGTCGTCGATGGGATGCCTCGGATAGAAAAACATGAGCTCTGGTTCCACGTGACTGATCTATGCATTTCGTTCGGAGGCCCCATGGAAATCACCATAACTTCGCACACGATCGTCCGATTCGCCATTATGACCCCAATCCGGAAAGATCTTTGCGGACACGAGATGTTCTGCGCTCTTGCAAATATCTCGATTTAGTTCAAGCCTTATCGCGACATAGACGAGTTCCACATGAGCATAATTTGCGGCAAATCTCTAGTGGGCACGACCACACCAGCACACCAGATCACATGAGAAGTCTTTAGTTAAGCGTTCTTGGGCGAGAGCAGTACTATGATGGGTGACCTCCTTGGAAGTCGTCGTGTTGAACCATCTGTTGATGCCGCCAATTTTATTTCCTTTTATTTTTATTATAGTTTATCATTGACACCGGAGAACTCGACGATCAACTTTGAAAACACCGGAGATGGGATGCCTCAGACTGAAAAACATGGGTTGTGGGGCCCATGTGGCTGATTAGCGCGTCTCGTGTGGACGTTGCATGGAAATCGCCATAACTTTGCACACGATCGTCCGATTCGCCATTATGACCTCAATCTGGAAAGATATCCGCGGGGTACACGATGAACAGATGAGCCATATCGCGGCGACTATATCTCGATTTCGCTAGTTTAAAAAAGCAGCCGGATGGGTTCGCATGAGCACAATTTGCAAATCTCCGGGCGTGCCGCAAGATCCCGAGAACTCTTGATTAAGCGTGCTTGGCGAAGCGATCTTATGATCGGTGATCTCTTGGAAAGTCGTCGTGTTGAACCATCTATTGAAGCGACCCATTTTATTTCCTTTTATTTTTATTTTATTTTACTGTTGACACCGCAGAACTAGGAGATTAACTTCGAAAATGTCATCGATGGGATGCCTCGGACTGAAAAACATGAGCCGTGGGGCCCACACGGCTGATCCGCGCATCTTGTGCGGAGGGCGCAAGGAAATCGCCATAACTTCTTGTACGATCGTCTGATTCGCCATTATGACCCTAATCCAAAAGATCTCGCGGGCGACGGCGTCGCGATGTGCCAGCATCTTTGTGGGACTCATATCTCCGATTTCGACTTCGTTCAAGGCCATGTCGGGTGGCATGGGCGGGTTTCGCATGAAACATTTTCTCCAACGGGCGTGGCACCCGATACCGGATCCTATGAGAACTCTTGATTAAGAATGTTTGAAGCGAGCAATATGATGGGTGACCTCCTAGGAAGTCGTTGTGTTGAACCATCCGTTGATGCCACCCATTTTATTTCCTTTTATTTTTATTTTATTTTACCATTAATGTCAGAGAACTCGGCGATCAACTCAGCGTCGATGGGATGCCTGAAAAAACAAGAGTCTAGTCCGGCGATCCTGCTCGTGTGGGAGGCCGCACAAAAATCGCCATAACTTCACGCACGATCATCCGACTAACCATTATGACCCCAATCTAGAAAGATCTCCACGGGGCGCACGACGCGCAGATGAGCTGCAGGATCATCTAACGGGACCCGTATCTCCGATTTTGGCTGTTTCGAAGCCTTACCGCGCGTATGCGGGTTTCTCATGAAACATGCGGCAAATCTCCGGTGGCCACGCGACACCAGATCTCATGAAAACTCTTCAGTTAAGCGTGCTTGGGTGAGGGCAGTACTATGATGGGTGACCTCTTGGGATGTTGTCGTGTTGAACTATCCGTTGATGCCAGTCATTTTATTTACTTTTTTTATTTTACTGTTGATGCCGGAGAACTCGACGATCGACTCTGAAAAGGTCATCGATGGGATGCCTCGGACTAAAAAACACAAGCCGTGGGGCCCACTTGATTGATCCACACGTCTATTATGGAGGCCGAATGAAAATCGCCATAACTTCATGCACGATCGTCCGATTCGCCATTATGTCCCAAATCCAGAAAGATCTCCGTAGGGCGCATGACGCGCAGATGAGCCACAGGCGCATTTGGCGGGACACATATCTTCGATTTTGGCTATGTCGAAGCCTTACCGCTACACTGATGGGTTCCGCATGAGCATAATTTATGATAAATCTCCAATGGGGGCGACCGCACCACCACACCAGATATCATGAGAACTCTTCAATTACGCGTGCTTGGGTGAGAACAGTACTATGATGGGTGACCTCTTAGGAAGTCGTCGTGTTGAACCATCTATCTGTTGATGCCGCCCATTTTATTTCCTTTTATTTTTATTTTATTTTATTGTTGACCCCATTGACCCCGGTGACCTCGATGATCAACTCTGAAAACATCGTCGATTGGATGCGTTAGACTGAAAAACATGAGCCGTGGGGACCACGCGACTTATCCGCGCATCTTGTGTGGAAGCCGAAATCACCATAACTTCACATCGATTGTTTGCTGACCCAATCCAAAAGATCACCAGGCATGACGCGAGATGTCTGCAGTGCATCTGGCGGGATCCATATCTCCAATTTCAGTTATTTCAAAGTCTTATCGCGGCACGGATGGGTTCCGAAGAAATTTGCGAATCTCCCAAGTGACCACGGCCGCCGATCGAAAACTCTTGATTAAGCATAGAGCAAGAGGAGTACTATGATGGGTGACCTCCTGGGAAGTCATCGTGTTGAACCATCTATTGATGCCACACATTTTATTTACTTTTACTTTTATTTAATTTTATCGTTGACACCGGAGAACTCAGCGATCGACTCTGAAAACGTCGTCGATGGGATGCCTCGAACTGAAAACACGAGCCGTGGGGCTCACGCGGTTTAACTGCGTGTCTCGTGTGGAGGCCGCACGGAAATCGCATAACTTCGCGCACGATCATTCGATTCGCCATTATCCGGAAAGATCTCCAGGAGCACGGCGATGAGCCACATGCGCGCTACGGACTATCTCGATTAGTCGGTTGAAAGCACGTACGGGCGGGTTCGCATGAGCATAATTTGTGGCAAATCACCAGTGGGCGCGACCGCACCGGCATAATAGATCAAATGAGAACTCTTTAGTTAAGCGTGCTTGGGCGAGAGCAGTACTATGATGGGTGACCTCTTGGGAAGTCATCGTGTTGAATCATCTATTGATGCCGCCCATTTTATTTCCTTTTATTTTTATTTTATTTTACCATTGACGTCAGAGAACTCGGCGATCGACTCCGAAAATGTTGTCGATGGGATACCTCAGAGTGAAATACACGAGCCATGGGGCCCACTCAGCTGATCCGCGCATCTCGTGTGGATGCCGCACAAAAATTTCCATAACTTCTCGCAAGATCATCCGATTCGCCATTATGACGTCATTCCGGAAAGATCTTCGTAGGGCACATGACGCGCATATGTTCCGCAGGTGCATCTAGAGGGACCCGTATCTCCAATTTCGGCTATTTTGAAGCCTTATCGCGGCACGAACGGGTTCCCCAAGAGCACAATTTGTGGCAAATCTCTAGCGGGCATAACATGAGAACTCTTGATTAAGCGTGCGAGAAACGATCTTATGATGGGTGACCTCTTGGGAAGTCATCGTGTTGAACCATTTATTGATGTCGCCTATTTTATTTATTTTTATTTTTATTTTATTTTACGTTGGCGGAAACTTCGGCGGTCGACTCAAAATGTTAATAGAATGTAATGTCTCGGACTAAAAACATGATCATGGGGCCGCGATGGATCCGTAGCGACTCGTCAGGGTCCAAATAAGCGGTAAGCGCGTCGGCGAGGCGTATCTCGATTTATTTGAATCCTTACCGCAGCACAGACGGGTTTCACATGAGCATAATTTGCGGCAAATCTCGGCGATCACACCGGCACACCATCCTGAGAACTCTTGATTAAGCGTGCTTGGCGAGCGATCTTATGATGGGTGACCTCCTGAGAGTCATCGTGTTGAACGATCTGCTGATACCACCCATTTTATATCCTTTTATTTTTTTTATTTTACCGTTGACGTACGATAACTTCAGCGATTGACTCCGAAAACGTCATCGATGGGATGCCTCGGACTGAAAAACACGAGCCGTGGGGCCCACGCGACTGATCCGTGCATCTCGTGCATCTCGTGTGGAGGCCGCACTGAAATTGCCATAACTTCGCACGAACGTCCGGTTCGCCATTATGACCCCAATTAAAGATCTTAGGCGCGTACGCCGGTATGCGGTGCATCTGGCGGGAGCCGTATCTCTGATTTTGGCTATTGAAGCTTGCGGACGGGTTCGCGTAATGCAATTTGCGGAAATCTCCAGCAGGCGACCGCGCGGCTAGATCCCATGATAATTCCTCAATTAAGCGTGCTTGGGCGAGAACAGTACTATGATGGGTGACCACTTGGGAAGTCATCGTGTCGAACCATTTGTTGATGCCGCCCAATTTATTTCTTTTTATTTTATTTTATTTTACCATTGATGCCAGAGAATTTAGCGATCGACTACGAAAACATCATCAATGGGATGCTTCGGACTGAAAAACATGATGGGGCCACGTGGATCCACGTCTCGTGCGGGCCGCGAAATCTCCGTAACTTTGCTCGCGATCGATTGATTATGATTAACACGGAAAGATCTGGGGCACATGGCGAATGTGCCACTGAAGACTCGATCTCGATTTTGGCAATTACAAATCATTATGCGGTATAGACGGGTTTCGGATGAGCACAATTTACAGCAAATCTCTAGTGGACACGACCGCACCAGCACACCAGATCACATGAGAACTCTTCAATTAAGCATGCTTGGGCGAGAGCATTACTATGATGGGTTACCTTTTGGGAGGTCGTCGTGTTGAATCATCTGTTGATGATGCCCATTTTATTTCCTTTTATTTTTATTTTATTTTACTGTTGACACCGGAGAACTCAGAGATCGACTCCGAAAACGTCGTCGATTGGATGCCTCAGACTGAAAAATACGAGCCGTGGGGTCCGCTAGATTGATCTGTGTGTCTCGTGTGGAGGCTGCAAGGAAATCGCCATAACTTCACGCACGATCATCTGATTCGCCATTATGATCTCAATTCAGAATGATCTCCATGGGCGCATGGTGCATAGATGTGCCGCAGGCGCATCTGGCGGGACCCGTATATCCAATTTCGGCTAATTCGAATCGTTAACGTAGCACGGATGACTTCCAAATAAGCACAATTTGTGGCAAATCTCTGGCGCGCACCGGCCCCATGAGAACTCTTGATTAAGCGTGTTTGCACGAAGCGATCTTATGATGGGTGACCTCTAAGTCATGTTGAACCATCTGTTGATGCTGCACATTTTATTTTATTTTATTTTTATTTTATTTTACCATTGACGTCATAGAACTCGGAGATCAACTCCGAAAACGTCGTCGATGGGATGCCTTAGACTGAAAAATATGAGTTGTGGGGCCCACTCGATTGATCCGTGCATCTCGTGTGGAGGCCACACAGAAATCACAATAACTTCACACATGATCGTCCGATTCGCAATTATGACCCCAATCTGGAAAGATCTCTGCGGGGCGCGACACGTAGATGAGCCGTAGGTGCCTTCTAACGTGACACGTATCTCCGATTTCGGTTAGTTTGAAGCCTTACCGCGGCATAGATGGGTTCCGCATAAGCATAATTTGCAGAAAATCTCCAAGCGGCGGCCACCGGCCCATCCAGAGAACTCTTATTAAGCGTGCTTGGCGAGAGCGATCTTATGATGGGTGACCTCACGGGAAGTCATCGTGTTGAAAATTGATGGCGCATTTTATTTTCTTTTATTTATATTTTATTTTAACGTTGACGCCGGAGAACTCGACAATCAACTCTGAAAATGTCATCATTGGGATGCCTTGGACTGAAAAACACGAGTCGTGGTGCCCACTGGGCTGATCCACACGTCTTGTGTGGAGGCCGCGAAAATTGCCATAACTTCGCCCACAATCATCTTATCCGCCATCATGACCCCAATCCAAATAGATCTCCGTGGGGTGCACGACGTGCAGATGTGCAGCATCTAGCGGTATCTCGATTTTGGCTATTTGAAGCCTTACCGACGCGGGCGTTCGCATGAGCATAATTTGTGGCAAATCTCGAGCGGGGGCGACTGCACCAGCACACCAGATCCCATGAGAACTCTTCAGTTAAACGTGCTTAGGCGAGAGAAGTACTATGATGGGAGACCTCTTGGAAGTCGTCGTGTTGAACCATCTGTTGAAGCCGCCCTTTTCCTTTTATTTTATTTTTATTTTATTTTAACGTTGACGCCGGAGAAATCAACGATCAACTCCAAAAACCTCATCGATGGGATGGCTCGGACTTTAAAACACATGTGGCTCAACGCGTGTCATGCGTGGCATGGAAATCATAACTTCATGCCGCGATCGTCCAATTAGCCATTATGACCCCAATCGGAAAGATCTCCGAGCACGCGCATATGATCCAGGGGCATCTGGCGGGACTCTTTGATTTTGGCTATTCTGCACTTATCGCGACATGACGGGTTTGCATGAAATAATTTAAAAATCTCCCTAGGGTGGCACGAAAGATCCATGAACTTTGATTAAGCGTGCGAGATCAATCTTATGATGGGTGACCTCCTGGAAAGTCATCGTGTTGAACCATCGGTTGATCTTTATTTATTTCCTTTAATTTTTATTTTATTTTTCTTGTTGCGTGAGAACTTCGGTGATCGACTCGAAAACATCGTAGATGGATGCCTTAGGCGAAAAACATGATGGGGCCACTCGGTGATCGTCTCATTTGGAGGCCGCGAAAATTGCCATAACTTCCGCGATGATCGTCAATTTATTATGACCCAATCGAAAGATCTCCGGCGCCCGATCGGATGTGTTGTAAGCGCGTGGCGGGGTATCTCCGATTTTGGCTATTTCAAAGCTTTACTGTGACACAGACGGGTTCTGCATGAGCTCAATTTGTGAAAAATCTCCATCGAGCGCGACTGCACCACCACACAAGATCCCATTAGAACTCTTCAGTTAAGCAGGCTTGGGCGAGAGCAGTATTATGATGGTAGACCTCCTAGGAAGTCGTCGTGATAAACCATCTGTTGACACCGCCCATTTTATTTTCTTTTATTTTTATTTTATTTCATTGGCCCGAAGTCGGAGATCGACTCAAAATGTCGTCGATGGGATGCTGAAAAATACGAGTCTCAGCGGCGTCCGTGTCACATGCGAAACCATAAATTTCGCCACGCGATCATCCGATTTCCATTATGACCCCCCAATGAAAGATCACCATGGGCATCATGTGAGATGAGCTCATCACGGGTAGAACCCGTATCTCTTATTTCGGCTATTATGTAGCCTTACCGCGACACAGACGGGTTCCACATGAGCACAATTTGCGATAAATCTCCGTGAGGCGACCATACCGCACACCATCCATGAGAACTCTTGATTAAGCGTGCTTGGCGAAGCGTATGATGGGTGACCTCTTGGGAAGTCATCGTGTTGAACCATATGTTGATGTCACGCATTTTATTTTCTTTTATTTTTATTTTATTTTATGGTTGACATCGGAGAACTCGGTGATCGACTCCGAAAATGTCGTAGATGGGATGCCTCAGACCAAAAAACATGAGCTGTGGGGCCCACACAGCTAAACCGTACATCTCGTGTGGAAGCCGCATGAAAATGCGTCATAACTTCATGCACGATCGTCCGATTCGCCATTATGACCCCAATCCGCAAAGATCTCCATGGGGCGCGTGATGCACACATGTGCCGTAGGCGCATCTGGCGTGACTCGTATCTCTGATTTCGGCTATTTTGAAGCCTTACTGTGGCACAGACGAGTTACACAGATCACAATTTGCCGCAAATCTCCAGCGTGGCGCACACCGCCATCCATGAGAACTCTTGATTAAGCGTGTTTGGGCGAGTATCTTATGATGGGTGACCTCCTAGGAAGTCGTCGTGTTGAACCATATGTTGATGTTGCGCATTTTATTTCCTTTTATTTGTATTTTATTTTAACGTTGACATCGGAGAACTTGACGATTGACTCCGATAATGTCATAGATGGGATGCCTCAGACTAAAAAATATGAGCCGTGGGGCCCACGCAGCTTATCTGCGCATCTCGTGTGGAGGCCGCACGAAAATCGCAATAACTTCATGCATGATCTCCGATTCGCCATTATCACCCCAGTATAGAAAGATCTCCCGCAGGCGCTGCGATGAGCAAAGGCGCATAGGACCGTATCTCCGATTTATTTAGTTGAATAGTTCACACGAAGGGTTCCGGATGAGCACAATTTATGACAAAGCTCTAATGGGCGCAGCACCCGCTGCCGAATCCCATGAGAACTCTTGATTAAGCGTGCTTGGTGAAGTAACGATGGGTGACCTCGAAGTCATCATGTTGAACCATCTCTGTTGCCACGCATTTTATTTCTTTTATTTGTATTTTATTTTAACATTGGTAGAGAACTTCGATGATTGACTCGAAAATGTCATAGATGGGATGCCTCGAAGAAAAACACGAGCGTGGGCCGCGTGATCTCGCAGTATGGGTGACGATCGCCATAACTTCCGCGCGATCGTCCGATTCGCCATTATGAACCCAATCTGGAAAGATCTCTGCGGGGCGCGTGATGCGCAGATGAGCAGCAGGCGCATCTGGAGGGACCCGTATCTCCAATTTTGGCTATTTTGAAGCCTTACGATGGCACAAACGGGTTTCACATGAGCACAATTTGCAAAACATCTCCAGTGAGCGCGACCGCACCAGCACACTAGATCCTATGAGAGCTCTTCGGTTAAGCGTGCTTGGACGAGAGCAGTACCATGATGGGTGACATCTTGGGAAGTAGTCGTGTTGAACCATCTGTTGATACCGCTCATTTATTTCCTTTTATTCTTATTTTATTTTATCGTTGATGCCACAAAACTTGGCGATCGACTCCGAAAACGTTGTCGATGGGATGCCTTGGACTGAAAAATATGAGGCGTGGGGCCCATGCAGTTGATTCGTGCGTGTCGTATGGAGGTTGCATGAAAATCGCCATAACTTCACACACGATCGTCCGATTTTCAATTATGACCCCAATCCGGAAAGATCTCCGTGGGACGCACGACGCGTAGATGTGCCATAAGCGCATTTAGCGGGCCCCGTATCTCCGATTTCGGCTATTTCAAATCCTTACCGCGGCATGGATGGGTTAGATGAGCACAATTTGCGAAAAATCTTGGACCGCACCAACCATCACATGAGAACTCTTGATTAAGCGTGCTTGGGCGAGCGATCTTATGATGGGTGACCTCTTGGGAAGTCGTTGTGAACATCTATTGATGCCCATTTATTTTATTTTATTTTTTATTATATTTGATACCAGACTGATCAACTCCAAAAACGTCGTCGATGGGATGCCTCAGACTGAAAAACACGAGCCGTGGGGCCCACATGGCTGGTCGGCGCATCTCGTGTGGAGGCCGCACGGAAATCACCATAACCTCGCACACGATCATCTGATTTGCCATTATGACCCCAATCTAGGAAGATCTCCATTGGGCGCATGATGTGCAGATGAGCTGCAGGCGCATCTGGTGGGACCCGTATCTCCAATTTCGGCTATTTCGGAGCCTTACCGCGGCACGGAAGAGTTCCGGATGAGCACAAATTACGGCAAATCTCCGGGCGCGCGCAGCGATCCATGAGAACTCTTGATTAACCATGCTTGGGCCAGAGTAGTATTATGATGGGTGCCCTCTTGGGAAGTCATCGTGTTGAACCATCGATTAATGTCGCCAATTTATTTCCATTTCTTTTTATTTTATTTTACCGTTGACGCCGTAGAACTCGAAGATCGACTCCGAAAATGTCATAGATGGGATGCCTCAGACTAAAAAACACGAGACGTGGGGCACGTGGGCGTCGGCGACTCGTGCGGTGGCCACAAAATCACCATAAATTGCGCCGTCGTTTGATTTATGACCTAATCCGGAAAGATCTCCGGGTGCGTACGCGAATGTTCCGGCATCTAGGACGTATCTCCATTTTGGCGATTGAACCTTACTAAGCGGACGGGTTCGCATGAGCATAATTTGCGGCAAATCTCCGGTGGTGGCCGCGCAACCCGAGATCACATAATAACTCTTAAGTTAAGCGTGCTTGGGCGAGCGATCTTATGATGGGTGACCTCACAGGAAGTCATGTCTTGAATCATCGTTGGCCAGCCCATTTTATTTCCTTTTATTTTTATTTTATTTTATCGTTGACGCCAGAGAACTCGACGATTGACTCCGAAAACATCGTAGATGGGATGCGTCGAGAAAAACACGAGCGAGGCGCGGTGTATTCGCATCGTATGGGCGTCGCCGCGAAAATCGCCGTAACACCGCGATCATCTCGATTAGCCATTATCAAGAAAGATCTCCGGCGCGACGTGCGAGATGGGCATGAGCATCGCGGACACGTATCCCGATTTCAACTGAATCCACGCCGCGGGCGGGTTACTATGAAATAATTTATGAAAAATCTCCGTAGCGGCCGCACACACCATCAATGAGAACTCTTGATTAAGTGTGCTTGGGTGAAGCGATCTTATGATGGGTGACCTCTTGAGAAGTTGTCGTGTTTAACCATCTGTTGATGCTACATATTTATTTCTTTCTATTCCTATTTTATTTTACCGACGACGCCATAAAACTTGGCAATCGACTTCGAAAACATCATTGATGGGATGCCTCGGAGTGAAAAACATGAGCCGTGGGGCCCACGAGGCTAGTCCGCCCGTCTCGTGCGGAGGCTTCACGAAAATCACCATAACTTCGCGCACAATCGTCTGATTCACCATTATGACCCCAATCGGAAGATCTCCGGGGCGCGCAACGCAGATGGAGCGCATCTTGCGGACCCGTATCTCCGATTTTTGGCTATTTCAAAGCCTTGCGCGCCGGGTTCCATGAGCACAATTTGACAAATCTCCAGGCGTGACCAGCCGAACCGGTTAACGAGAACTCTTGATTAAGCGTGCTTGGGCAAGAGGAGTTCTATGATGGGTAACCTCTTGGGAAGTCATAATGTTAAACCATCTTTTGATGCCTCACATTTTATTTCCTTTTATTTGTAATTTATTTTAACGTTGACGCTGGAGAACTTGACGATCGACTCCAAAAACGTCATGGATGGGATGCTTCAGACTAAAAAATATGAGTCGTTGGGGCCCAGGCGTTTTTGGCGTCTGTGCGTGCGCGAAAATCGCCATAACCTTCGATCGTTCGATTCGCCATTATGACTAATCAGGAAGATCTCCGAGGCGCCTGAGCATGAGATCGGTGCATCTGGCGACCATATCTCGATTTTGGCTATTTTGAAGCTGCACCGCAGACGGGTTTTGAAAGCAATTTGCGACAAATCTTGTGGCGTGCCGCACCTAGATCCATGAGAACTCTTCAGGTAAGATGCTTGAGTGGGAGCAGTATTATGATGGGTGACCTCTCGTGAAGTCATCGTGTTAAACCATTTGTTGATGTCGCCCATTTTATTTTCTTTTATTTTTATTTTCTCTTACCGTTGACATCGCATAACTTAGAGATCGACTCTGAAAATGTCATCGATTGGATGCCTCGGACTGAAAAACACGAGCCATGGGGGCCACGCGACTAGTTGGCACATCTCGTGCAGAGGCTGTACGAATATCAAGATAACTTTGTGCACGATCGTATGATTCACCATGACCCCAATCCGTAATGATCTTCGCGGGGAGCACAATGCGCGGATGAGCTAAAGGTGCATTTGGCGGGACCCGTCTCTCCGATTTTGGCTATTTGAAGCTTGCTCGCGGCCCGGGTTCGCATGAGCACAATTTGCAAATCTCAGCATAGCGGCCGACCGGATCACATGAAAACTCTTCAGTTAAGCTTGCTTGGGCGAGAGCAGTACTATGATGGGTGGCCTCTTAGGAAGTCATCGCATTGAACCATCTTTTGATGCCGCCCATTTTATTTCTGTTTATTTTTATTTTGATTTACCGTTGATGCATGAGAACTCGGTGATCGACTCCAAAAATATCGTTGACGGAATACCTCAGACTAAAAAACATGAGCCGTGTGGCCCACACGCTGACCCGCGCATCTTGTTTGAAGCCTTACCGTGGCATGGACGAGTTCCTCATGAGCATAATTTACGACAAATCTCCAGCAGGCGGCCAGCATAACACACCGGATCATGAGAACTTTTGATTAAGCGTGCTTGGGTGAGAAGCGATCTTATGATGGGTGACCTCACGAAGTCATGTTGAACCATCTGAGATCTTTGATTTATTTCATTTTATTTTTATTTTATTTTATCATTGGCGGATAACTTCGATGGTCGAAAATGATCGATGGGATGCCTCGGGAAAAAATATGAGCGTGTGAGGCCCGTCGTGTGGCGCATCTCACGAGATAATCGCCGCTTCACGCGTGTCCGATTTACCATTATGTCCCAATCCAGATCTCGGGCACGGCGCTGTGAGCCTGCGGTACATCTGGCGGGATTTGTATCTCCGATTTTGGCTATTTCGAAGCCTCACCATGGCATGGACGGGTCCTGCATGAGCACAATTTGCGGCAAATCTTCGGCACCGCACAGATCATGAGAACTCTTCAATTAAGCGTGCTTGGAGCGATCTTATGATGGTGACCTCGGGAAAGTGCGTGTTGAACCATATGTTGATGCGCCCATTTTATTTCTTTTATTTTATTTTATTTTATGGTTGGCCGGAAGAACTCAGCGGATGCGATGTGCGGTGATGCGAGGTGCATCGGCGTGACCCATATCTCTGATTTTGACTATTACGAAGCCTTATAGCACCACAGATGGGTTCTGCATGAGCACAATTTATGACAAATCTTTAGTGGGTGCGATCGCACCAGTACACCATATCCCATGAGAACTCTTCAGTTAAGCGTGCTTGGGCAAGAGGAGTACTATGAAGGGTGACCTCTTGGAAAGTCATCGTGTTGAACCATTTGTCGATGTCGCGCATTTTATTTCCTTTTATTTTTATTTTATTTTACCATTACCGCTGGAGAACTCAATGATTGACTCTGAAAACATCGTAGATGAGATTCTCGTCTTGAAAAACAGAGCGTGGGGACATAGCGATCGCGCGTCGTGTAGGATTCACGAAAATCATCATAACTTTGTGCGATCGTCCATTATGACCATTTATGAAAGATCTCGTGGCGGGATGCGATGCGAAAGCACATCGGTGGGACCCGTATCTCCGATTTCGGCTATGTCAAAACCTTACCGCGGTTCAGCGGGTTCGCATGAAATGATTTGCCACAAATATCTAGCAGCGTGACGCGGCCGCACGGATCACATGAGAACTCTTGATTAAGCGTGCTTGGCGAGAAGCGATCTTATGATGGGTGACCTCTTGGGAAGTCATCGTGTTGAACCATCTATTGATGCCATTTTATTTTCTTTTATTTTATTTTATTTACCGTTGGCGATGCGAGAACTGATGATCGACTCCAAAATGTCGTGATGGGATCCCGAAAAACATGAGTCATGGGGCCCACGCAGTTGATTCGCGTCTCGTTTGGAGGCCGCACGAAAATCGCCATAACTACGAGCATGATTGTCTGATTCGCCATTATGACCCCAAACCGAAAAGATCTCCGTAGGGCGCACGACACGCAGATGTGCAAGGCATCTGGAATCTCGATTTATAGTTTGAAGCCTTACATGCGCAGGGGTTCGCATGAGCACAATTTAAATCTCCAGCGCGACACACATCTGAGAACTCTTTGATTAAGCGTTCTTGAAGCGATCTTATGATGGGTGACCTCTTGGAAAGTCGTCGTGTTGAACCTTCTATTGATGCCACCCATTTTATTTCCTTTTATTTTTATTTTATTTTACCATTGATACCGCAGAACTCGGAGATCAACTCCGAAAATGTTATCGATGGGATGCCTATGACTGAATGAGCCCACGTGGTTGATCGCTCTGTGTGGAGGCCACAAAAATTGTCACTTTATCGCGATCGTCGATTCACCATTGTCACTGATCAAAGATCTCCATGAGCGCAGCGCCAGATGGCTGCGCGCATCTGGTGGGACCCATATCTCCGATTTCGGCTAGTTACGCGGCGGGATTTGGATGAGCATAATTTATAAATCTCCAGCGCGTGAACATCACAGTGATCCCGAACTTTTATTAAGCATGTGCTTGGGTAGCGATATTATGATGGGTGACCTCCTAGGAAGTCATCGTGTTGAACCATCTATTGATGCCCCAGTTTATTTCCTTTTATTTTATTTTATCATTGACACCAGAGAACTCGATGATGGACTCCGAAAATGTCATAAATGGGATGCCTCGAATTGGCCATGACACGCCCGATCCGCGTCTCTGCGAGGCCGCCGTAAATTGTCGCACGCACGATCTTCCGATTGCCATTATGAATTGAAAGATCTTTGTGGGGCCGCAGATATCGAGCATGCGCGGGACCCTCGATTTATTTGAACACTTAGACGGTTCCGCATGAGCATAATTCTGCAAATATCTGCGGTAGCGCACCACACCGGATCTATGAGAACTCTTCATTAAGCGTGCTTGGCGAAAAGGTACTATGATGGGTGACCTCTTGAAGTCATCGTGTTGAACCATCTTGATGCAGCCCATTTTATTTCATTTTATTTTTATTTTATTTTCGTTGATCGGAGAAGTCGATGATCGACTCAACATGTTAGATGGGATGCCTTTGACTGAAAAACATGAGTCGTGGGGCCTACGTTATCCGGCGCATCTTGTGCGGCGAAAATCCATAACTTCATGCGCGATCATCAATTCTCCATTATAACCCCAAGGAAAGATCTTGGCGAGGTGCGTCGCTGCGCGACATCTGGCGGGACCATATCTCGTTTGGCTAATTTGAAGCACCATGGCAGGCGGTTCCGCATGAGCATAATTTGCGGCAAATCTCAGCAGTGCGGCGCACCCGAGATCACATGAGAACTCTTGATTAAGCGTGCTTGGCGAGGAAACAATTATGATCGGTGACCTCCTGTGAAGTCATCGTGTTGAACCATCTGTTGATGCCGCCCATTTTATTTCTTTTTATTTTTATTTTATTTTATCATTGACGACGGAGAACTCAGCGATTGACTCCGAAAATATCATAGATGGGATGCCTGGAAAAAAAATACGTCGTGGGGCCCATCGATTGATTTACGCGTCGTCAGGGCAATCGCCATAAATTTATGCACGATCTTCTGATTCTCCATTATGACACAAATCCGAAAAGATCTCCGTGGGGCGCACGACACGCAGATGAGACACAGGCGCATCTAGTGGGACACATATCTCTGATTTTGGCTATTTTGAAGCCTTACCGCGGCACGGACGGGTTCCGAATGAGCATAATTTGTAAAAAATCTCTACGACACGACCGTACCAGACACCAGATCCTATGAGAACTCTTCAGTTAAGCGTGCTTGGGCGAGAGCAATACTATGACAGGAGACCTCTTGGGAAGTCATCGTGTTGAACCATTTGTTGATGCCGCCCATTTATTTCCATTTATTTGTATTTTATTTTACCATTGATGCTGCAGAACTGGGCGATCGACTCCAAAAATGTCATCGATGGGATCCTCGATCAAAAAACATGACATGCTGGAGCTCGACGCATCGCGCGAGGTCGCATGGAAATCGCCATAACTTCATGAACGATTGCCCGATTCACAATTATGACTCCATTCTGGAAAAATCTCTGCGGGGCACACGACACGCAGATGTGCCAAAGGCGCATATAGCAAGACCCGTATCTTCAATTTCAGCTATTTCGAAGCCTTGACGCAGCACAGACAAGTTTCGGATGAGCACAAGTTGCGACAAAACTCCAGCAGGTGCCATCGCACCAGCACATTAGATCACATGAGAACTCTTCAATTAAGTGTGCTTGGGCGAGAGCAGTACTATGATGGGTGACCTCCTGGGAAGTCGTCGTGTTGAACCATCTGTTGATGCCGCCCATTTTATTTCCTTTTTAAAATTTTTTTTATCATTGGTGCTGGAGAACTCGGTGATCGACTCCAAAAAATCCATCGATGGGATGCTTCAGACTAAAAAACACGAGCCGTGGGGCCTACGCGGCTGATCTGTGCATTTCGTGCAAAGGCTGAACGAAAATCGCCATAACTTTGTGCACAATCGTCTGATTCGCCATTATGACCCCAATTTGGAAAGATCTGGGCGATGACGGCGATGTTGAGATGCGATCCGGTGAGACTCAGATTCTCGATTTTGTTCAAAGCTCGCGATACGGGTTCCAGATGAGCACAATTAATAAATCTTCCAATGACGCGACGCACTCAAAGACACAAGATCCCGTGAGAGCTTTTCAATTAAGCGTGCTTGGACGAGAGCAGTACTATGATCGGTGATCCCTTGGGAAGTCGTTGTGTTGAACCATATGTTGATGCCGCCCATTATTTTCCTTTGGTTTAACTATTAATATCGGAGAATTCGACAATCAACTCCGAAAATATCATTGATGGGATGCCTCAGACTGAAAATATGAGCCGTGGAGCCCACAAGGTTGATCCGCACATCTCGTACGGAGGCGGCATGGAAATCGCCATAACTTCACGGACGATCGTCCGATTCATAATTAAGACACCAATTCGGAAAGATTTTTGCAGGGAGCACGACGCGCAAATGTTCCAAAGGCGGGACTCATATCTCTGATTTTGGCTATTTTGAAGCCTTACCGTGGCACATACGGGTTTTGCATGAACACAATTTACGGAAAATCTCCTATGGCGCACGAAAGACACCGCATCACATGAGAACTCGCTTAAGTGCTTGGGCGAGAGCAGTACTATGATGGGTGACCTCCTAGGAAGTCGACGTGTTGACACATCTGTTGATGCCGCCCATTTTATTTATTTTTATTTTTATTTTATTTTACTGTTGATGCCAGAAAACTCAGTGATCGACTCCGAAAATATCATCAATGGGATGCCTCGGACTGAAAAACATGAGCCATGGGGCGAACGTGGCTGATCTGAGCGTCTCGTGTGGAGGCTGCACGAAAATTGTCATAACTTCACCCACAATTGTCCGATTCACCATTATGACCCCAATCCGGAAAGATCTTCCTGGGGCGCATGATGCACGAATGACCCGCAAGCGCATTTGGCGGGACAAGTATCACCGATTTCAGCTAATTCGAAGCCTTACCACAAAGACGGACGGGGATGAGCATAAGCATAAAAAAATCTTCAACGCGACCGCACGAAGCATACCGATCCCATGAGAACTCTTTAGTTAAGCGTGCTTGGGCGAGAGTAGTACTATGATGGGTGACCTTTTGGGAAGTCGTCGTGTTGAAACATCTATTGATGCCGCCCATTTTATTTTCTTTTATTTTTATTTTATTTTACCGTTGATGCCGGAGAACTCGACGATCGACTCCGAAAATGTCATTGATGGGATGCCTCGGATAGAAAAACACTACCCGTGGGGCCGACGCTACTGATCTACGCGTCTCGTGCGGAGGCCACACGGAAATCGCCATAAGTTCACGAACGATCATCCGATTCGCCATTATGACCCCAATTTGGAAAGATCTCTGCGGAGCACACGACGAACAAATGACTCACAGGCGCATCTGGTGGAACCCGTATCTCCAATTTAGGCTATTTTGAAGCCTTACTGCGGCACAGAAGGGTTCCATATGTGCATAATTTATGAAAAATCTCCAGCAGCCGCAACAGCACCAGCACACCAGATCACATGAGGACTCTTCAGTTAAGCGAGCTTGGGTGAGAGTAGTAGTACGATGTGTGAGCTCCTGGAAAGTCATCATGTTGAACTATCTGTTGATGCCGCCCATTTTATTTCCTTTTATTTTTTTTATTTTTTCATTGACGCTGGACTAAAAAATATGAGACATGGGGCCCACGCCGTTGATCTGCACATCTCGTGTAGAGGCCACACGAAAATTGCTAAAACTTTACGCAAGGTCGTTTGATTTGCCATTATGACCCAAATCCACAAAGATCTCCACGGGGCCCACGACGTGTAGATGAGTCGCAGGCACATCTGGCGGGACACGTATGTTTGATTTTGGCTAGTTCGAAGCTTTACTGCGACACGGACGGGTTCACCATGAGCACAATTTATGAAAAATGTTTAATGGGCGCGACCGCACCAGCACACTAGATCCCATGAGAACTCTTCCGTTAAGCGTGCTTGGGCGAGAGGAGTACTATGATGGGTGACCTTTTGGAAAGTCATCGTGTTGAACCATCTGTCGATGCCGCCCAATTTATTTTCTTTTATTTTTATTTTATTTTACCATTGACGCCGGAGAACTCGGCGATCAACTCCAAAAATGTCGTTGACGGGATGCCTCGGACAGAAAAACATGACCCGTGGGGCCCACGCTGCTGATTCGCGCATCTCATGTGAGGCCACATGGAATTTATCATAACTTCGTGCACGATCGCCCCGACAATTATGGAAAGATCTTTGCGGCGCTACACAGTAGATGAGCCGTAGGAGCATCTAGGGGGACTCGTATCTCCGATTTCGACTATTTCGAAAACTTATCGCGACGCATGAAGTTCTCGAGATAAGCGCTTTAAAAATCTCCGGCAGGCGTGATCGCACCAGCACATCAGATTCCATGAGAACTCCTCAGTTAAGCGTGCTTGGGCGAGAGTAGTACAATGATGGGTGACCTCATCAAAAGTCATCGTGTTGAACCATCTATTGATGCCGCTTAATTTATTTCCTTTTATTTTTATTTTATTTTACCATTGATGCCGGAGAACTCGATAAATGACTCTGAAAATGTCGTTGATGGGTTGCCTCGGACTGAAAAACACAACCCGTGCGGCCCACACGGCTGATCCGCTCGTCTCGTGTAGAGGACACACAAAAATAGCCATAAGTTCACACACGATCGTCTAATTTGCCATTATGACCCCAATCATAAAAGATCTCGCGTGATGCACGATGAGCAAAGACAAGCGATCTGGCGACTCAGATTCTCGACTATTTGAAGCCTTATGACGGCACAGACTGGTTCCACATGAGCAAAATTTTGCGACAAATCTCCAGCCGACACGACCGCACCAGCACACTAGATCCTATGAGAGCTCTTCAGTTAAGCATGCTTGGGCGAGAGCAGTACTATGATGTGTGACCTCTTGGGAAGTCGTCGTGTTGAAACATTTGTTGATGCAACCCATTTATTTCCTTTTATCAGTTGACACCACAGAACTTAGCGATTAACTCCAAAAATGTTGTCATGGGATGCCTCAGACTGAAAAACATGAGCAATCGAGCCCACACGCCTGATCCGCACGAGTCGTGTGGAGGCCGCACGAAAATCGCCATAACTTAACGCAAGATCGTCCGATTTACAATTATGACCCCAATCTGGAAAGATTTCCAGGCGATGACACAGTGCCATAAAGATCCGGGCGGACCATATTTCCGCTGCTTATTTTGAATCCTTACCGCAGCACAGATGGGTTAAGGATGAGCACAATTTATAGTAAATTTCCAGCGGGCGCGACCGCACTAGCTCACCAGATCACATGAGAACTCTTCAATTAAGCGTGCTTGGGCGAGAGCAATACTATGATGTGTGACCTCCTAGGAAGTCGTCGTGTTGAACCATTTGTCGATACAGCCCATTCTATTTTCTTTTATTTTTATTTTATTTTACCATTGATGCCGCAGAACTCAGAGATCAACTCCAAAAACATCATCGATGGGATGCCTTGAACTGAAAAACACGAGCTGTGGGACCCACGCGGTGGGTCCGCGCATCTCATGCGGAGGCTGCACGAAAATTGTCATAACCTCACGCATGATCGTCTGATTCGCCATTATGACCCCAATCCGAAAAGATCTCCGCTGGGCCCACGACGTGCAGATGAGCCACAGGCACATCTGGCGGGACCCGTATCTCCGATTTCAGCTATTTTGGAGCCTTACCACGGCACAGAAGAGTTTTGGATGGGAACAAATTATGGCAAAGCTCCAGCGGGCGCGACCACACCAGCACATTAGATCCAATAAGACTCTTCAATTAAGCGTGCTTGGGCGAGAGCAAGACTATGATGGGTGAACTCCTTGGAAGTCGTCGTGTTGAACCATCTGTTGATGCTGCCCATTTTATTTCCTTTTATTTTTATTTTATTTTACCGTTAACGCTGGAGAACTCAGTGATCGACTTCGAAAATGTGGTTGATGGGATGCCTCTAAAACACGAGTGGAGCCGCCGATTCACGCCTGCCGACTAAAAAATCTCCATAACTTTGAGCTCGATCGTCTGATTCACCATTATCACCCTAATTCGGAAAGATCTACGCGGGGTGTACGACGCGCATATGAGCCGCAGGCGCTTATGGAGGAACCCATATCTCCGATTTCAGCTATTTTGAAGCCTTATTGCGGAACAGACGAGTTTCGGATGAGCCCAATTTGCGACAAATCTCCAGTGGGCACGACCGCACCAGCACACCAGTTCTCATGAGAACTCTTCAATTAAGCGTGCTTGGGCGAGAGCAATACTATGATGGCTGACCTCTTGGGAAGTCGTCGTGTTGAACCATCTGTTGATACCACCCATTTTATTTCCTGTTATTTTTATTTTATTTTACCGTTGATGTTGGAGAACTCGGTGATCGACTCTGAAAATGTCATTAATAGGATGCTTTTGATTGAAAAACATGACCTGTGGGGCCCACATGGCTGATCCGCACGTCTCGTATTCAGGCCACATAGAAAATGCTATAAATTCACGCACGATCGTATGATTCGGCATGATGACCCCAATCTGGAAAGATCTCTGCGGGGCGCACGACACGCAGATGTGCGGCAAGCCCATCTGGCGGGACCCATATCTCCGATTTCGGCTATTTCGAAGCCTTAATGCGACACGGATGGGTTCCGCCTGAGCATAAGTTGCGAAAAATCTCTAGCGGGGGCGACCGTACCTGCACACCATATCTCATGGGAACTCTTCAGTTAAGCGTGCTTGGGCGAGAGTAGCACTATGATGGGTGACCTCTTGGGAAGTCGTTGTGTTGAACCATCTATGATATCGCTCATTTTATTTCCTATTAATTTTATTTTATTTTACTGTTGACGTCAGAGAACTCGATGATCGACTCTAAAAATTTCATCGATGGGATGCCTCTCACTGAAAAACATGAGCCGTGGGGACCACTCGGCTGATCCGTTGGTCTCTTGTGGACGTCGCACGGAAATCGCCATAACTTCACGCACGATCATCTGATTCTCCATTATCACCTCAATTCATAAAGATCTTCATGGGGCGCACGTCACGCAAAGGAGCCGTAGGCGCATTTGGTGGGACTAGTATCTCCGATTTCGGCTAGTTTGAAGCCTTACCGCTACACGGATGGGTTCCGAATGAGCACAATTTGCGGCAAATCTCTAGCCGATTGCACCAAAGACACCGTGATCCCACAAAACTCTTCGCTTAAGCGTTTTGCCAGAGCAGACTATGATTGGTGACCTCCTGGGAAGTCATCATGTTGAACCATCTGTTAAGGTGGCCTATTTTATTTTCTTTTATTTTTTTTACTTTATTTTACCATTGACGCCAGAGAACTCGGCGATCGTCTTCAAAAATGTCATAGATGGGATGCCTCGGACTGAAAAAGATGGCCGTGGGGCCCATGCGACTGATCCACGCGTCTCGTGCGGAGGCCGCACAAAAATCACCATAAGTTCGCGCACGATCTTTCGATTCGCCAATATGACCCCAATTCAGAAAGATCTTCATGGGGCGCATGATGCATAAATGTGCTATAGGAGCATCAGGCGGGACCCGTATCTCTGATTTCGGCTAGTTCGAGGCCTTACCGCAATACAGACGAGTTTCGCATGAGCATAATTCATGACAAATCTCCAGCGGGCGTGACCGCACCACCACACCAAATCCTATGAGAACTCTTCAGTTAAGTGTGCTTGGACGAGAGCAGTACTATGATGGGTGACCTCTTAGGAAGTCATCGTGTTGAACCATCTGTTGATGCCGCCTATTTTATTTTCTTTTATTTATATTTTATTTTATCGTTGACGCCAGAGAACTCGACGATCAACTCTAAAAATGTCATAGATGAGATGCCTTAGATTGAAAAACACAAGTCATGGGGCTGGGCAAATGATTCGGAGTATCGGAGGCCACACGAAATTGCCATAACTTTGCGATCATCATCCCATTATGACCCCAATAAAAGATCTTTGTGGGTGCACGACGTAGAGAGTCTGCGATCCGGACCCGTATCTCCATTTCAGCTACTAAGCCTTATCGCATGAACGGGTTCCGTGATAGCACACAATTTGTAAATCTCCGGGCATGACCGCACCGACACCGCATCACATGAGAACTCTTCGTAAGCATGCCGAGCAAGATCTTATGATGGGTGACCTCTTCTAAGTCATCGTTGAACCATCTGATGCCGCCATTTTATTTTATTTTATTTTTATTTTATTTTACCGTTGATGCCGGAGGACTCGGTGATCGACTCCGAAAACATCATTGATAGGATGCCTTTGATTGAAAAACACAAGTCGTGGGGCCCACTCGTCTGATCCATGCATCTCATGTGGAGGCTGCACGAAAATTGCTATAACTTCGCGAACGATAGTTCAATTTGCCATTTATCACCCTAATAAAGAAAGATCTCCATGGGGCGCGACGCTAGATGAGCATCGCAGAATCTGGGATATCTATTTGAGTTCAAGCCTTACCATAGCATGGACGGGTTTCGGATGAGCACAATGTGCGGCAAATCTCACCAGATCACATGAGAACTCTTTAATTAAGCGTTCTTGGGCGAGAGCAGTACTATAATGGGTGACATCCTAGGAAGTAGTCGTGTTGAACCATCTATTGATGCCGCCTATTTTATTTCCTTTTATTTTTCTTTATTTTACCATTGATGTTGGATAACTCAGCGATCGAAAATTTGGTAGATGGGATGCCACGACTAGAAAAACACGAGTCGTGGGTCCCACGAGGCTGATCCACTCATCTCCTATGGAGGCCGCTCGAAAATCACCATAACATCATGCACGATCTTCTGATTCATTAATATGACCCCAATCTGGAAAGATCTGCAAGGGGCGTATGATGCACATATGTGTTGCAGGTTCATCAGGCTGGAGTCGTATTTATGATTTCGGCTAGTTCGAAGCCTTACTGCGGCACATAGGAGTTCTGCATGATCATAATTTATGACAAATCTCCAGCGAGAGCGACCACACCAGCACACCAGATCCTATGAGAACTCTTCAGTTAAGCGTGCTTGGGCGAGAGTAGTACTATGGTGGGTGACCTCCTGGGAAGTCATCGTGTTGAACCATCTGTTGATGCCACCCATTTTATTTCTTCTTATTTTTATTTTATTTTATCGTTGATGCCATAGAACTCGACGATCGACTCCAAAAATGTCATAGATGAGATGCCTTAGATTAAAAAACACAAGCTGTGGGGACCAAGCGGCTGATCCGCGAGTATCGTGCGGAGGCCGCACGAAAATTTCCAACTTCACACAGGCTCGTCCAATTCGCCATTATGACCCCAATACGAAAAGATCTCCGCGGGACGCACGACGTATAGATGAGTCGCAAGCGCATCTAGCCAGACCCGTATCTCTGATTTTGACTATTTCGAAGCCTTACCGTGGCACGAAAGGGTTCTGCATGAGCACAATATGCGGCAAACCTCCAACGAGCTCGACTGCACCAGCACACTAGATCACATGAGAACTATTCAGTTAAGCGTGCTTGGGCGAGAGCAGTATTATGATGGGTGCCTCCTGGGAAGTCATCGTGTTGAACCATCTGTTGATGCCTCCCATTTTATTTTATTTTACCGTTGATGCGAGAACCCGATGGGATGCTCGATTGAAAAACACGAGCTGCGGGGCCTACTTTCCTGATTCGAGCATCTCGTGTGGAGGCCGCACGAAAATTGCCATAACTTCGCAAACGATCGTCCGATTCGCCATTATCACCCAAATACGAAAAGTTCTCTACGAGGCGCACGACCTGCAGATGAGCCGCAAGAGCATCTGGTGGGACCCGTATCTTCGATTTTGGCTAGTTCAAAGTCTTACCGCAGCACGGACGGGTTCCAGATGAGCACAATTTGCGACAAATCTCTAGCGGCACGACCGAACTAGCACACCGGATCACATGAGAACTCTTCAATTAAGCGTTCTTGGGCGAGAGCAGTACTAAGATGGGTGACCTCTTGGGAAGTCATTGTGTTGAACCATCTATTGATGCTGCCCATTATATATTTATTTTATTTTATCATTGACGTGGGAGAACTCGGCGATCGACTCCGAAAATGTCGAAGATGGGATGCCTCGGACTAAAAAATATGAGCTGTGGGGCCCACGCTGCTGATCAGCAGGTCTCGTGCGGAGGCTAGCACGAAAATTGCCATAACTTCGTGCAAGATCTTCCGATTCGCCAATATGACCCCAATTCGAAAAGATCTCTGTGGGGATCACGACGCGTAGATGTGCTGCAGGCGCATCAGGCGGGACCCGCATCTCCGATTTCAGCTAGTTCAAAGCCTTACCGCGGCACAGATGAGTTTCACATGAACACAATTTACGGTAAATCTCGAAGGGCGCACAATACACCGATCCTATGAGAACTCTTCGCTTAAGCGCAAGCGGAGCAGATAAGATGAGTGACCTCTTAGAAAGTCGTGTTGAACCATCTGTTGATGCTGTCCATTTTATTTCCTTTTATTTTTATTTTATTTTATGATTGACACTGGAGAACTTGGCGATTGATTCCGAAAATGTCATCGATGGGATGCCTCAGACTAAAAAACATGAGCCGTGGGTCCCACTCGACTGATTCTCGCATCTCGTGTGGAGGCCGCACAAAAATCTCCATAACTTCATGCACGATCGTTCGATTCACCATTATGACCCCAATCCGGAAAGATCTCCGCAGGATGCACGACGCGCAGATGTACCGCAGGCGCATATGGAGGGACCTGTATCTCCGATTTCGGCTATTTTGAAGCCTTATCGTGGCATGGATGAGTTTCGCATAAGCACAATTTGTGGCAAATCTCCAACGGATGTGACCGCACCAGCACACCAGATCCCATGACAACTCTTCAGTTAAGAGTGCTTGGGTGGGAGCAGTACTATGATGGGTTACCTCTTGGGAAGTCATCGTGTTCAACAATTTGTTGATGCCGCACATTTTATTTCTTTTATTTATTTTATTTTACCATTGACGCCATAGAAATCAAAGATCGACTCTGAAAATGTCATGGGATGCTTCGGACTGAAAAACATGAGTCATGGGACCCACGCTGCTGATCCGCGCATCTCTTGCAGAGGTCGCACAAAAATCGCCATAACTTCATGCACGATCATCTGATTCACCATTACGACCCCAATCTAGAAAGATCTCCACGAGGCGCACGATGCGCAGTTGAGCCGTAGGCGCATCTGGCAGGACCCATATCTCTGATTTCAGCTATTTCGAAGCCTTACCGCGACATGGGGGTTCCACATGAGCACAATTTGTGGCAAATCTCTAGCGGGCACGACCGCACTAGCACACCATGTACCATGATAACTCTTCAGTTAAGCTTGCTTGGGCGAGAGTAGAACTTTGACGGGTGGCCTCCTAGAAATCGCCCGTGTTGATCTATTGGTGTCGAACCGATCGACTCCAAAATGTCATGGGATACCGACCGAAAACATGAGATCGTGTTCGTGTATTAATGCACCGTGCATAACTTCATAATGCATCCGCATTATCACCATTATCACCCCAATGGAAAGATCTCCACGCCGCGTTGAGGAACCAGATGAAGGGAAGGACCCATATCTCCGATTTTGACTATTTTGAAGCCTTACTGTAGCATGGATGGGTTCCAGATGAGCATAATTTCCAAATCTTAGGACGCACCGCACACCAAATCCCATGAGAACTCTTCGCTAAGCTTTGGAGCATTTGATGGTTGACCGTAAACCATAATTTTATTTATTTTATTTTATTTTAAGAGAACTCGATGACTAAAACATCATCGATGGGATGCCTCAGACTGAAAAATACAAGACGTGGGGCCCTCTAGGCTGATCCGCGCATCTCGTGTGGAAGCCACACAAAAATTACCATAAGTTCACGCACGATCGTACGATTCACAACTATGACCTCAATCCGTAAAGATCTGTATATGCGGTAGATGAGCCGCGCAGTGCATTTAGCGATTCTCTAATTTGACTATTTTGAATCCTTATCGTAACGCGCATTACAATATGAAAATTCTATAAAAATCGCATGCCTTAACAGATCTCATGAGAACTCTTCAGTTAAGCGTGCTTGAGTGAGAGCAGTACTATGATGGGTGGTCTCCTGGGAGTCATCGTGTTAAACGATCTGTTGATACTGCCCCATTTTAATTCCTTTTATTTTTTTATTTTACCGTTGACGTCGGAGAACTTGAAAATCGACTCTGAAAATGTCTCGATGGGATGCCTCGGACTGAAAAACATCAGCCGTGGGGGTCACGCGGCTTATCCACGCATCTCAAAATTCACCAAAACTTTTCGCATGATCGTCCGAATCGCCATTATGACCCCAATCTGGTAAGATCTCTGCGAGGCGCACAACACGCTAATGAGCCACATGCGCATATGGCGGGACCCGCATCTCCAATTTCGGCTATTTCGAAGCCTTACTGCGGCACGGACGGGTTCCACATTAGCACAATTTGTGACAAATCTTCAGCAGGATCGACCGCACCAGCACAGTAGATCACATGAGAACTCTTCAGTTAAGCGTGCTTGGGTGAGAGCTGTAGTATGATGGGTGACCTCTTGGGAAGTCGCAGTGTTAAACCATTTGTTGATGCTGCCCATTTTATTTCCTTTTATTTTTATTTTATTTTACTATTTATGCCGAAGAACTCAGAGATCGACTTCGAAAATGTCATTGATGGGATGGCTCGGACTGAAAAACACGAGCCGTGGGGTCCACGTGGCTGATCCGAGCATCTCGTGCGGAGGCCGCACAGAAATCGTCATAACTTCGCACATGATCGTCAGATTCATCATTATGACCCCAATATGGAAAGATCTTCGTGGCGCAACGCGTGATGAAGCGCGCGATCTGACTCAGATCTCCAATTTGAAGCCTACCGCGAATAATGAGTTTCAAATGAGCACAATTTATGGCAAATCTCCAGCGAGCGCGACCGCACCAGCACACCAGATCACATGAGAACTCTTCAGTTAAGCGTGCTTGGGCGAGAGCATTACTCTGATGGGTGACTTATTGGGAAGTCGTTGTGTTGAACCATCTGTTGATGCCATTTCATTTCCTTTTATTTTTATTTTAATTTACCGTTAACACTGGAGAACTTAAAAATTGACTTCGAAAATGTTGTCAATGAGATGCCTCGGACTGAAAAACACAAGTCGTGGGGCCCACTCGGCTTGTCCGCACATCTTGTGTGGAGGCAGCACGGAAATCGCCATAACTTCACGCACGATCGTCCCATTTCCCATTATGACCCCAATTCGGAAAGATCTCCTCGGGGTGCACGATGCGTAGATGTGCCGCAAGTGCATTTGGAGGGACCTGTATCTCCGATTTCTGCTTTTTCGAAGACTTACCGAGATAGGGACGGGTTTCGCATGAACCCAATTTGTAGCAAATCTCTAGCGGATGCGACTACACTAGCATACCAAATCCCATGAGAACTTTTTAGTTAAGCGTGCTTGGGCGAGAGTAGTACTATGATGAGTGACCTCCTGGGAAGTCGTCACTATGATGAGTGACCTCCTGGGAAGTCGTCGTGTTGAAACATCTGTTGATGCCACCCATTTTATTTCCTTTTTTTATTTTATTTTACCATTGGCGCCGTAGAACTCGGAGATTGACTCCGAAAATATCATCGATGGGATGCCTCGCACATGAGCCGCGGGGCCCCGCCATCCGCCGCCTCGCGGAGGCCGCATAAAATCCATAACTTGACGCACGATCATCCGATTCGCCATTACGACCCCATATCCGAAAAGAACTTTGCAGGGCGCATGACGCCTAGATAAGCCACAGGCACATCTGGCGGGACCCGTATCTCCGATTTTTTCTATTTCGAAGCCTAGATAAGCCGCAGGACGCATGGAAATCGCCATAACTTTATGCACAATCGTCCGATTCTCTATTATGACCCCAATACGGAAAGATCTCCGTGGGGCGCATGACGCGCAGATGAGCGACAGATGCATATGGCAGGACCCGTATCTCCGATTTCAGCTATTTCAAAACCTTATCGTAGCACGGACGAGTTTCGCATGAGCATAATTTGTGCCAAATCTCCAGTGGGAGGACCGCACGCAAAGACACCGTATCACATGAGCTCTTCGCCAGTAGCGAGCAAAGACATGATGGGTGACCTCCTGGGAAGTCATCGTGTTCAACCATCTGTTGATGCCGGTAATTTTATTTCCTTTTATTTTTATTTTATTTTACAGTTGATGCCGGAGAACTCAGAGATCGACTCCGAAAACATCGTCAATGGGATGCATCGGAATGAAAAACACGAGCCGTGGGGACCATGCGACTGATTTGCGCATCTCGTCCGGAGGTTGCATGAAAATCATCATAATTTTGTGCACGATCGTTCGATTCGCCATTATGACCCTAATCCTGAAAGATCTCTACGGGACGCACAACACGCAGATGAGCTGCAGGCGCATCTAGCTGGACTCGTAGCTCCGATTTTGGCTATGCCGAAACATTATTGTGGATGAACGGATATCGCATGAGCAAACTTTGCGGCAAATCTCAAGCGGGTGCGACCGCACTAGCACACAAGATCAGATGAGAACTCTTCAGTTAACCGTGCTAGGGCAAGAGAAATACCATGATGGGTGACCATCTGTTTCCAACTATTAATGTCACACATTTTATTTCCTTTTATGTTTATTTTATTTTACTATAGACGCCGGAGAACTAGGCGATCGACTCCGAAAATGTCGTCAATTGGATGCCTCAGACTAAAAAACACAAGCTGTGGGGCCCACTCGGCTGTTCCGCGCATCTCGTGTGGAGGCCACATGAAAATCGCCATAACTTCACGCGCGATCATCCGATTCGCCATTATGGCCCCAATACAGAAAGATCTCCTCGGGGAGCATGACGCAGATACCCAGCGATCTGGCGGACTCGTATCTCCGATTTTATTTCAAACATTATCGCGAGAACGGTATCGATGAGCACATTTTGCGGCAAATCTCAAGAGGGCGCGACCGCACCAGCACACAAGATCACATGAGAACTTTTCAGTTAATCGTGTAAGGGCGAGAGCAATACCATGATGGGTGACCTCCTGAGAAGTCATCGTGTTGAATCATCTATTGATGCCGCTCATTTTATTTACGTTTAATTTTATATTATTTTACAGTTGACGCCAAAGAACTCGGAGATCGACTCCAAAAATTTCGTCGATGGGATGCCTCGGAATGAAAAACACGAGCCGTGGGATCCACGCTGCTGATCCACGCGTCTCGTCCGGAGGCCGCACAAAAATCACCATAACTTTGTGCATGATCATCCGATTCGCCATTACGACCCCAATCTGGAAAGATCCATGAGGCGCCCTGAGATGAAGCGTGAGATGCATCTGGCGAGACCCGTATCTCCATTTCTATTTCAAAGCCTTACCGCGGCTCTGAGTTCCGCATGAATTTGAAATCTCAGCGAGGGGTGATTGCACGGCGGATCCCATGAAAACTCTTTAGTTAAGCATGCTTGGGTGAGAGCAGTACTATGATGGGTAACCATCTATTGATGCAGCACATTTTATTTCCTTTTATTTTTATTTTATTTTCTGTGACCAACTAGGAGCGATTGACTCAGCGTCATGATGCCTGGTGAAAAAAATGAGCCAGATGGGGCCCCTCGAGGCGATCCGATTCTTGTGTGGAGGCTGTAAGGAAATCGCCATAACTTCGTGCATGATCGTTCGATTTGACATTATGACATAAATCCAGAAAGATCTACGCAGGACGCATGACGCCCAGATGTGCCACAGGTGCATTTGGAGGGACCCGTATCTCCGATTTCGGCTATTTCAAAACCTTATCGTGACACGGATGGGTTCCGCACGAGCACAATTTGCGGTAAATCTCCAGCGGATGCTACTGCACCAGTACACTAGATCCCATGTGAATTCTTCAGTTAAGTGTGCTTGGGTGAGAGCAGCACTATGATGGGTGACCTCCTGGTAAGTCGTCGTGTCGAACCATCTGTTGCTGCTCATTTTATTTTATTTTTTTATTTTACCATTGATGCCACATAATTCGGTGATCGACTCTGAAAATGTCATGTATGTGATGCCTCAGATTGAAAAACACGAGTTGTGGGGCCCATGCGGCTAATCTGCGCATCTCGTGCGGAGGCCGCATGTAAATCACCATAACTTCGAGCACGATCGTCAGATTCTCCATTATTAACTCAATCCGGAAAGATCTTCGTGGGACGCATGACACGCAGATGTGTCGCAGGTGCATCTAGAGGGACACGTATCTCCAATTTTGGCTATTTCAAAGCCTTACTACGAGACGAACGGGTTTCGCACGAGCACAATTTGTGGCAAATCTCCAGCGGACGCGACCGCACCAGAACACTAGATCCCATGATGACTATTCAGTTAAGCATGCTTGGACGAGAGCAGCACTATGATGGGTAATCTCCTGGTAAGTCATCGTGTTGAACCATCTATTGATGCCGCTCATTTTATTTCCTTTTATTTTTATTTGATTTTACCGTTGACAATGCAGAACTCGGAGATCGACTCCGAAAATGTCATCGATTGGATGCCTCAGACTAAAAAACACTAGTCGTGGGGCCCACACGGCTGCGAGCATCTCGTGTGGAGGCTGCACGAAAATCACCATAACTTAATGCACGATTGTCCGATTCACCATTATGACCTCAATTGGAAAAGATCTCCGTGGGGCGCATCTACCGGGACCCATGTCTTCGATTTTGGCTATATCGAAGCCTTACCGTGACTCGGACGGGTTCCACATGAGCACAATTTGCGGTAAATCTCCAGTAGACGTGACCGCACTAGCAACCAGATCCCATGAAAACTCTTCAGCTAAGGGTGCTTGGGTGAGAGCAGTACTATAATGGCTGACCTCCTGGGAAGTCGTTGTGTTGAGCCATCTGTTGATGTCACCAATTTTATTTTATTTTTATTTTTATTTTATTTTACCGTTGATGCCAAAGAACTCGGTGATCGACTCTGAAAAAGTCATCGATGGGATGCCTCGGACTGAAAATTATGAGCCGTGGGGCCCACGAGGCTGATCCGCGCATTTCGTGCAGAGGCCGTACAGAAATCGGCATAACTCCGTGCACGATCATCCGATTCACCATTGTGATACCGCCCATTTTATTTTCTTTTATTTTTATTTTATTTTACCATTGATGCCGGAGAACTATCGATCGACTCCAAAAATGTCGTAGATGGGATACCTCGGACTGAACAACACGAGTCGTGGGGCCCACGCGGCTGATCCGTGCATCTCGAGTGGAGGCTGCACGGGAGTCGCTATAACTTCACGCACGATCATTTGATTCGCCATTATCACCCTAATCCGGAAAGATCACCGCGGGGCGCATAATGCACAGATGTGCCACGGGCGCATCTCGTGGGACACCTATCTCCGATTTTGGCTATTTCAAAGCCTTACCGCAGCATGGACAGGTTCCGAATGAGCATAATTTGCGGAAAATATCCAGCGGGCACGACCGCACCAGCACACCAGATCATATGAGAGCTCTTCAATTAAGCGTGCTTAGGTGAGAGAAGTACTATGATGGGTGACCTCCTCGGAAGTCGTCGTGTTGAACCATCTGTTGATGCCGCCCATTTTATTTCCTTTTATTTTTATTTTATTATACTGTTGACGTCAGAGAAATCGATTATCGACTCCAAAAACATCGTCGATGGGATGCCTCAGACTTAAAAACATGAGTCGTAGGGCCCATGCGGCTAAGCTTCGCGTCTCGTGTGGAGGCCGCACAGAAATTACCATAACTTCACTCACACGATCGTCCGATTCGTCAATATGACCCCAATCTGGAAAGATCTTTGTATGGCGAACGATGCATAGATGAGCCGCAAGAGCATCTGGTGGGACACGTATCTCCGATTTTGGCTAGTTCGAAGCCTTATCGCGGTACGGATGGGTTCCGCATAAGCTCAATTTGCGAAAACTCTCGAACGGGCATGATCATACCAGCACACTATATCCCGTGAGAACTCTTCAGTAAAGCATGCTTGGGCGAGAGCAGTACTATGATGGGTGACCTCATGGGAAGTCGTCGTGTTGAACTATCTGTTGATGCTTTGCGCATTTTATTTCCTTTTATTTTTAGTTTATTATACCATTGACACCGGAGAACTCGGCGATCGACTCCGAAAATGTCATCGATAAGATTCCTCGGACTGAAAAATATGAGTCGTAGGTCCCACGCGGCTGATCTATGTGTCTCATGTGGAGGCCTCATAGAAATCACCATAACTTTGTTCATGATCGTCCGATTCGCTAATCTGGAAGGATCTCCGTGGGGCACACGATGCGCATATGAGCCACATGCGCATCTGGCGGGACACATATCTCTGATTTCGGCTAGTTCAAAGCCTTTCCACGGCACGGATGGGTATCGCATGAGCATAATTTGCAGAAAATCTTCAACGGGCGCGATCGCACCAGCACACCAGATCCAATGAGAACTCTTCACTTAAGCATGCTTGGGCGAGAGCAGTACTATGATGGGTGACCTCCTGGGAAGTCGTCGTGTCGAACCATCTATGATGTTGACCATTTTATTTCCTTTTATTTTTATTTTATTTTACCATTGACACCACATAACTCGGAGATTGACTATGAAAATGCCATCGATGGGATGCCTCAGACTGAAAAACACGAGCTGTGGGTCCCATGCGGTTGATCCGCACGTCTCATGCGGAGGCCGTACGAAAATTGCCATAACTTCACGCACGATCTTCTGATTCTCCATTATGATCCCATTCGGAAAGATCTCCATGGGGTACAAGACGCGTAGATGAGCTACAGGCATATCTAGTGGGTCATGTATCTCCGATTGTCTAGTCGGAAGCCTTGCCGCGGCACGGGCGGGTTCCCATTGAGCACAATTTGTGAAAAATCTCCAACAGGAGCGACCGCACCAGCACACCAGATCACATTATAACACTTCAATTAAGCATGATTAAGCAAGAGCAGTACTATGATGGGTGACCTCTTGGGAAGTCGTCATGTTGAACTATTTGTTGATGTTGCCCATTTTATTTCTTTTATTTTAATTTTATTTTACCGTTGATGCTGGAGAACTCGGTGATCGACTCTGAAAATATGGTTGATGTGATGCCTCGGACTAAACAACAAGAGCCATGGAGCCCATGCGGCTGATTTGCGCATCTCGTGTGGAGGCCGCACAAAAATTGCCATAACTTCACCCTCGATCGTCCATTACCATTATCACCCAATCAGAAAGATCTCGGGGGTGCATAATGCCTTGATGAGCCACGATCTGGCGGACATCTTCGATTTCGGCTATTTCAAAGCCTTATTGCGACACAGATGGGTTCTGGATGAGCTCAATTCATGAAAATCTCCAGCGGGCATGACCACACTAGCACACCAGTTCTCATGAGAACTCTTCATTTAAACAAGCTTGGGCAAGAGCAGTACTATGATTGGTGACCTCCTGGAAGTCGTCGTGTTGAATGATCTATTGATGCCGCCCTTTTTATTTCAGTTTATTTTTATTTTATTTTATCATTGATGTCAGAGAACTCTACGATCAACTCCAAAAATGTTATCGATGGGATGCCTCAGACTGAATAACTGGATCCGTGGGGCCCACGTGGCTGATCCGGCGTCTCGTGTGGAGGCCACATGAAAATTACCATAACTTCGCGCATGATCGTCAGATTTCGCATTACGACCCCACTCCCGAAAGATCATCGCTGGGCGCACGACGTGCAGATGAGTCACAAGCACAGCTGATGGGACATGTATCTCTGATTTTAGCTATTTCGAAGCCTTAACGTGGCACGGATGGGTTCCACATGAGCATAATTTGTGGCAAATCTCTAGCAGGGGAGACCGCACCAGTACACCAGATCCCATGAGAACTCTTCTGTTAAGCATGCTTGGGCGAGAGCAGTACTATGATGGGTGACCTCTTGGGAAATCATCGTGTTAAACCATCTGTTGATGCCGCCCATTTTATTTCATGTTATTTTTATTTTATTTTACCGTTGACGTCGGAGAACTTGGCGATCGACTCTGAAAAAGTCATCGATCGGATGCCTCTGACTGAAAAACATGAGTCGTGGGGCCCATGCGGCTGATATGCCCGTCTCCTGTGGAGGCCACACGGAAATCGCCATAACTTCACACACGATCATCTAATTCAGCATTATAACCCCAATCGTAAGATCTTGTGCGCGACGCGAAATGAGCCGGCATCTGCCGGACGTATCTCGATTTGGCTATTTCGAAGCCTTAACACGGCACGGACGGGTTCCACATGAGCAAAATTTGTGGTAATTCTCTAGCGGGGGTGACCGCACTAGCACACAAGATCCCATGAGAGCTCTTCAGTTAAGCGTGCTTGGGCGAGAGCAGTACTATGATGGGTGTCCTCTTGGGAAGTCGTTGTGTTGAACCATCTGTTGATGCCACCCATTTTATTTCCTGTTATTTTTATTTTATTTTACTTTTGACGTCGAAGAACTCATCGATCTACTCTGAAAATGTCATTGATGGGATGCCTCTGACTAAAAAACACGAGTCATGTGGCCCACTAGATCTGCTAGTCTCATGTGGAGGACGCAGGAAAATCGCCATAACTTCATGCACGATCGTCTGATTCGCCATTATCACCCCAATTCAGAAAGATCTCCGCGGGGCGCATGACGCGTAGATGAGCTGCAGGTGCATCTGGTGGGACCCATATCTCCGATTTTGCCTAGTTCGAAGCCTTACCGTGGCACGGACGAGTTCCAAATGCGTACAATTCACAGCTAATCTCTAGCGAGTACGATCGCACTAGCACAACATATCACATGAGAACTCTTCAGTTAAGCGTGCTTGGGTGAGAGTAGAACTATGATGGGTGACCTCCTGGGAAGTCATCATGTTGAACCATCTGTTGATGCCGCCCATTTTATTTCATTTTATTTTTACTTTATTTTACCAATGACGTGAGAGAACTCGACGATCGACTCCGAAAATGTTGTAGATGGGATGCCTCAGACTGAAAAACATGAGCCATGGGGCCCAAGAGGCTAATCCATGCGTCTCGTGCAAAGGCCGCACGAAAATCGCCATAACTTTGCACACGATCTTCCGATTCGCCAATATGACCCCAATCCGGAAAGATCTCCATGGGGAGCATGATGCGTAGATGTGCTGCAGTCACATCAGGCGGGACCCGTATCTCTAATTTCGGCTAGTTCGAAGCCTTACCGCGACAAAGAAGAGTTCCGCATGAGTATAATTTACGACAAATCTCCAGCGGGTGCAACCACACTAGCACACCAGATCCTATGAGAACTCTTCAATTAACCATGCTTGGGCGCGATACTATGATGGCTGACCTCCTAGGAAGTCATCGTGTTGAACCATCTGTTGATGCCGCCCATTTTATTTCCTTTTATTTTTATTTTATTTTACCGTTGATGCCGGAGAACTCGGCAATCGACTCTGAAAATGTCGTGGATGGGATGCCTCAGACTGAAAAACACAAGCCATGGGGCCCGTGTGGCTGATCCGCACCGCATGTCTCATGTGGAGGCCGCACGGGAATCACCATAACTTCATGGACGATCGTTCGATTCGCCGTTACGACCCTCATCTGAAAAGATCTCCGTGGGGCGCAAGACGCGCAGACGAGCCGCAGGCGTAAATGGCAGGACCTGTATCTCCAAATTGACTATTTCGAATCCTTACCACGACACGGACGAGTTCCGGATGAGCATAATTTTCGGCAAATCTCCAGCGGGCGGCGCACCGCACCAGATGTCATGAGAACTCCTCAATTAAGCGTGCTTGGGCGAGAGCAGTACTTTGATGGGTGACCTCTTGGGAAGTCATCGTGTTGAACCATCTGTTGATGCCAGAGAACTCAGCGATCGACTTTGAAAACATCATCGATGGGATGCTTCGAACTCAAAAGCACGAGCCGTGGGGCCCACTCGGCTGATCCGCGTGTCTCATGTGGAGGCCGCACGGAAATCACTATAACTTCGTGCACGATCGTCTGTTTTGGTATTATGACCCCAATCCGGAGAGATCTCCTCTGGGCGCATGACCTGCAGATGCGCCACAGGCACTTCTGGCGGGACCCGTATCCCCGATTTGGGCTATTTCGAAGCCTTAACACGACATGGATGGGTTCCGCATGAAGATAATTTGCGGCAAATCTCTAGCGGGGGAGACCGCACTAGCACACCATATCCCATGAAAACTCTTCAGTTAAGTGTGCTTGGGCAAGAGCAGTACTATGATGAGTGACCTCTTGGGAAGTCATCGTGTTGAACCATCTGTTGATGCCATCCAATTTATTTCCTATTAGTTTTATTTTATTTTACTGTTGACGCCGGAGAACTCGACGATCGACTTGAAAACTCCATCGATGGGATGCCTCTAACTAAAAAACATGAGCCTTGGGGACCACGCAGTTGATCCGCATGTCTTGTGTGGAGGCCACACGAAAATTGCCACAAGAAATAAAATATGTGGCATCAATAGATGGTTCAACACAACGACTTCCTAGGAGGTCACCCATCATAGTATTGCTCTCGCCCTAGCACGCTAACTAAAGAGTTCTCATAGGGATCTTGTGTATTGGTGCGGTCATTCTTTGGAGATTTGCCAATAATTATGCTCATGCGGAATTTGTCCGTGACACGGTAAGGCTTCAAACTTGCCAAAATCGGAGAAACAGCCCGCGCTGGTGCATCTAGATCATGCGCTGAGACCTATTGGGGTAATAATGGCAAATCGAAACGATCGTATTGGTAATTTTAATGTGGCCTCCCCACAAGATGCGCGGCGATCTTCAAACTCATGATGAGGCATCCCATCGATGACAGTCGATCACGAAAATCAATATAAAATAAAATAAAAATAAAAATAAATGGCACATCAACATGATGGCCTCTTTCTCATACTTCGCTTCTAAATTTCTCATAGGATGCGGTGTTTTGTGCGGTCACGCTCTAGAGATTTCGCGCTTATCGAAACCATCCGTGTCGCGGTAAGGCTTAATCGAAATCGATAATATCGTCCGTGATGTACTGCGATGATTTACGCATTGCGCCTGGAGATCTTTCCGGTGTAATAATGGGTGAATCAATGATCATGGCAAAATGGTGATTTCGACCTCCCGCGAGACGCCGAATGAGTGCGTGGGCCTCGACTCATGTTTTTTCAGTCTGAGGCATTCCATCAATGACGTTTTCAGAGTCGATCGTCGAGTTCTCTGGCGTAAACGGTATAATAAAATAAAAATAAAAGGAAATAAAATGGGCGGCATCAATAGATGGTTCAACACGACGAGGAGGTCACCCATCGTAGTACTGCTCCTAAGCATGCTTAACTAAAGAGTTCTCATTGTATCTAGTGTGCTGGTGCAGTCGCGCCCGCTGGAGATTTGCCACAAATTGTGCTCATACGGAACCCGTCCGTGCCGCAGTAAGGCATCAAACTAGCCAAAATCAGAGATTCGGGTCCCACTAGATGCGCCTGTGGCACATCTACGCATCGTACGCCCTGCGAAGATCTTTCCGGATTGGGACTATAATGGTGAATCAGATGATTGTGTGCGAAGTTATGACGATTCGGCGTCTACACACAAGATGCGGTCGGCGGCCAGCTAAGGCTCATGTTTTTCGTCAGCGCCATCGATGACGCGTTTTGTCGATCTCGAGTTCTCGGCGTCAATAAAATAAAATTAAAATTAAAGGAAATTAATTGGGCGGCATCAACATATGGTTCAACACGATGACTTCCCAAGAGGTCACCCATCATAGTACTGCTCTCGCCCAAGCATGCTTAACTGAAGATTTCTCATGGGATGCGGTGTTAGTCTTGTCCCCGGAGATTGCTCATGCGTCATCTTTGCTATGCCCGCGATAAGGCTTGACTAGCAAAATCGAGATACTACACACACATTGTTCCCGAGATCTTTTGATTGGGGTCATAAGATGATCATGCGTGAAGTTATGGTGATTTTCGTGCATCCTCCACACGAGACGTGCAGATCAGCCCCGTGGCCTCCACAGCTCGTATTTTTCAATTGGAGGCATCCCATCGATGACATTTTCGAAGTCGATGGCCGAATTCTCCGGCATTAATGATAAAAAAATAAAAATAAAAAAATAAAATGGGCGACATGGATGGTTCAACACGGTCACCCATCATCGCTCTCTCCCAAGCACGCTTAACTAAAGAGTTCTCATAGGGATCTGGTGTGCTGGCATGGTCGCTCGTTGGAGATTTGCCAATAATTATGCTCATGCGGAACCCGTCTGTGTCACGGTAAGGCTTCAAACTTGTTGAAATCAGAGAAACGGGTCCCGCCAAAAGCACCTGCGGCGCATCTGTACGTCGTGCGTCCTGCAGAGATCTTTCCGTATTGGGGTAATAATGGCGAATCGAAAGATCGTGCATAAAGTTTTGGCGATTTCTGTGCGGCCACCGCACGAGACGCGCGGATCAGCCGTGTGGGCCCCACGGCTCATGTTTTTCAGTCCGAGGCATCCAATCGACGACATTTTTGGAGTCGATCTCCGAGTTCTGGCGTCAACGGTAAAATAAAATAAAAATAAAAAAAATGTGCAGCATCAACAGATGGTTCAACACGACGACTCGAGATGACCCATCATAGTCGCTCGCTAACGCTTAATTGAAGAGTTCTCATAGGATCTGTGTTGTGCGGTCACACTTCGGAGATTTTCCGCCTGAGCACTTGCGAACGTCGTGCGCGATAAGGCTTTGAACTAGCCAAAATCTGAGATACATGTCCCACCAGATGTAGCTGCGGCTGATCAACGCGTCGTGCGCCCCGTGGAGATCTTTCCGGATTGGGGTCATAATGGTGAATCAGACGATCGTGCACAAAGTTATGGTGATTTTCGTGTGGCATCCACACGAGATGCGTGTATGAGCCGTGTGGGACCTACGGCTCGTGTTTTTCAGTCCGAGGCATCCTATTGACGACATTTTTAGAGTCGATCGCCGAGTTCTTTGGCGTTAACGGTATAATAAAATAAAAATAAAAGGAAATAAAATGGGCATCACAGATGGTTCAACATGATGACTTCCCAGGTGATCACCCATCATATCTTCTCGCCCACGCTTTAAGAGTTCTCATGTGATCTGTGTCGTCTTGACACCCGCTAGAGATTTGCCATAAATTGTGCTCATGCGTGCGCGGTAAATATAAAATGGAGATCTCCGCCAAATGCGCCTGCGGTACATCAGTGCGTCGTACACCCCACAAAGAATTTTTCGGATTGGGGTCATAATGGAGAATCGGGCGATCATGCGGGAAGTTATGGCGATTTTCGTGCGGCCTCCAGACGAGAGGCGCAGATCAGTCTCGTGGGCCCCATGGCTCTTGTTTTTCAGTCCGAGGCATCCCATCGACGACATTTTCGGAGTCGATCGCCAACTTTTCTGGCGTCAACGGTAAAATAAAATAAAAATAAAAGGAATTAAAATGGGCGGCATCAACTTGTAGTTCAACACGATGACTTCCCTTAAGGTCACTTATCATAATACTGCTCTCGCCAAAGCACGCTTAACTGAAGAGTTCTCATGTCATCGTTTTCGGTGCGGTTCCGAGAAATTGTGCTCATCATATGCGTGTAGCGGGAAGGCTTCAAAATGGCCGAAATCGGAGATACGGGTCCCGCTATATGCGCCTGCATCATATTTATGCGTCGTGGCCCCACAGAGGTCTTTTCGGATTGGGGTCTTAATGGCGAATCGAACGATCGTGAGGGAAGTTATGGTCATTTCCACACGAGATGTGCGGATCAGCAATGTGGTCTCCACGGCTCGTGTTTTTCAGTTTGAGGCATCCCATCGATGACATTTTCAGAGTCGATCGCCGAGTTCTCTGGCGTCAATGGTAAAATAAAATAAAATAAAAGGAAATAAAATGGGCGGCATCAATAGATGCATCAACAAGACGACATCCCAGGAGGTCACCCATCATAGTACTTTTCTTTCCCAAACATGCTTAACTGAAGAGTTCTCATGTGATCTGGTGTGTTGGTGTGGTCGCGACCGTTAGAGATTAGCTGTAAATTGTGCTCAACCGAAACATGTTTGTGCCATAGTAAGGCTTCAAAATAGCCAAAATCAGAGATACGGGTCCCTCCAGATGCGCCTGTGGCACATTTGTGCATCGTGCGCCACAAAAATCTTTCCGGATTTGGGTCATAATAGCGAATCGGGCGATCGTACGCGAAGTTATGGCGATTTTCGTGAGGCCTCCACACGAGACGCGTGGATCAGCCTAGTGGTCCTCACAACTTCTGTTTTTTAGTCCAAGGCATCCCATCGATGACATTTTTGGAGTCGATCGAGTTCTATGGCAACAACATTAAAATAAAATACAAATAAAAGGAAATAAAATGTGCGGCATCAATAGATAGTTCAACCCGACGACTTCCCAAGAGGTCACCCATCATAGTACTGCTCTTGCCCAAGCACGCTTAACTAAAGAGTTCTCATGTGATCTAGTGTACTGGTGTGGTCGCACTCATTGAAGATTAGCCACAAATTGTGCTCATCCAAAACATGTTTGTATCGCGATAAAGCTTTGAATTAGCCGAAACCATAGATACGAGTCCTGTCAGATGTGCTGCCACACATCTGCGCGTCATGCGCCGTGAAAATCTTTCCGGATTGGGGTCATAATGGTGAATCGGACGATCGTGCACAAAGTTATGGAGATTTTCGTCCGGCCTCCACACAAGACGCGTGGATCAACCGAGTGGTCCCCACGACTCGCGTTTTTCAGTCCTAGGCATCCCATCGATGACATTTTTGGAGTCGATCATCGGGTTCTACGGCTTCAACGTTAAAATAAAATACAAATAAAATAAAATAAAATGTGCGGCATCAACAGATAGTTCAACGGACATGAGGTCACCCATTATAAGTACTACTCAAGCACCCTTAACTCAAGAGTTCTCATGGGATCTAGTGTGCTGGTGGGGTGGTGCCCGTTGGAGATTTTCTGCAAATTGTGCTCATGCGGAACCCATCCGTGCCACGGTAAGGCTTTGAACTAGCCGAAATCGGAGATACCTATCTCGCCAAATGCTCCTGGGGCTCATCTGTGCGTCGTGTGCTCTGCGGAGATCTTTCCATATTGGGGTCATAATGGCGAATCGGATGATCGTCCGCGAAGTTATGGCGATTTCCATGCGGCCTCCACACGAGACGTGCGAATCTGTCATATGGGCCCTACGACTCATGTTTTTCAGTCCAAGGCATCCCATGGACGACATTTTCGGAGTCGATCGTCGTGTTCTCCAACGTCAATGGTATAATAAAATAAAAATAAAAGGAAATAAAATGGGCGGCATCAACAGATGGTTCAACACGACGACTTCCCAGGTGGTCACCCATCATATTGGGGTCATAATGGCGAATCGGATGATCGTCCGCGAAGTTATGGCGATTTCCATGCGGCCTCCACACGAGACGTGCGAATCTGTCATATGGGCCCTACGGCTCATGTTTTTCAGTCCAAGGCATCCCATGGACGACATTTTCGGAGTTGATCGCCGTGTTCTCCAGCGTCAATGGTATAATAAAATAAAAATAAAAAGAAATAAAATGGGCGGCATCAACAGATGGTTCAACATGACGACTTCCCAGGTGGTCACCCATCATAGTACTGCTCTCGCCCAAGCACGCTTAACTGAAGAGTTCTCAAGAGATCTGGTGTGCTGGTGCGGTCGTGCCTACTGTAGATTTGCCATAAATTGTGCTCATTCAAAACCCGTTCGTACCTCGGTAAGGCTTCGAAATAGTCAAAATCGAAGATACGTGTCCCGCCAGATGCGCCTGCGGTACATCTGTGCGTTGTGCACCGTGTGGAGATCTTTCCGAATTGGGGTCACAATGGAGAATCAGACGATCGTATTAGTTATGGTGATTTCAGGCCTCGCATGAGATACCAATCGGTAGTGGCTAGGGGTGTCAATTTGGGATTGCAATTGGGTTTACCACCGAAATTGCACGACGTTTATTAAACGGGTCAAAAACTTTAACCCGAACCCGACTTGACTTTAACCCGATCGATCTGACATGACTTGAATGATATATATATATATATATATATATATATAAAGTCAAAATCGAGTCAATTTTGGGTTGGAGGGTCAACCCGAACACGACCCCAAAAATCAAATGGGTCAATTTTTTCAACCCGAACCCGACCCAAAAATTTTTCAGTCAACTGAACCGAATTTTTTTGAGTCGGGTTCGTCGTCAATCAATTTTGACACCCAGCATGGGCTATGGCTCGTTTTTGATCGAGGCATCCCATTGACGACGTTTTCAGAGTCGATCACCGAGTTCTCTGACGTCAACGGTTAAATAAAATAAAAATAAAAGGGAATAAAATGAACGACATCAACAGATAGTTCAATACGACGACTTCCCAAGAGGTCAGCCATCATGCTCTCGCCCAAGCGCGCTTAATTGAAGAGTTTTCGTGGGATCTGGTGAGCTGGTGCAATCGTGTTCGTTGGAGATTTACCACAACTTGTGCTCATGTGGAACCCGTCGGCGGTAAGGTTTGAAATCGAGAACAGATACCGATCTCGCGCACATCGCGTCGTCGCGCCGTGGAGATCTTTCCAAATTGAGGTCATAATGGCAAATCAGACAATTGTGCACGAGGTTATGGCGATTTCCGTACGGCCTCCACACGAGATGCGCGGATCAGCCGAGTGGGCCCCACACTCATATTTTTTAGTCTGAGACATCCCATTGATGACATTTTCGGAGTCGATCTCCGAGTTCTCCGGTGTCAACAGTAAAATAAAATAAAAATAAAAAAAAATAAAATGGGCGGCATCAACAGATGGTTCAACACGACGAGTTCCCAGGAGGTCACCCATCATAGTACTGCTTTGGCCCAAGCGCGCTTAACTGAAGAGTTCTTATGGGATCTGGTGTGCTGGTGCGGTCGCGCCTGCTGGATATTTGCCGCAAATTGTGCTCATGGGGAACACATACGTGCCACAGTAAGGCTTCTAAATAGTCAAAATCGGAGATACGGGTCCCTCCAAATGCGTCTACGGCTATCTGCGCATCGTACACCCCACGGAGATATTTCTGGATTGGGGTCATAATGGCGAATCGGATGATCATGCATGAAGTTATGGTGATTTCCGTGCAGCCTCCACACGAGAAGCGCAGATCAGCCGCGTGAGCCCCACGGCTCATTTTTTTTTAGTCTGAGACATCCCATTGACGACGTTTTCGGAGTCGATCACCTTGTTCTCCAGCATCAACGGTAAAATAAAATAAAAATAAAAAGAAATAAAATGTTTGGCATCAACAGATTATAACAGATGGTCACCCTCTCGCCCAAACACGCTTAACTAAAGAGTTCTCATGGGATCGGTGTCTTTGGTCGGTCGCTAGAATTTGCATTGAGCTTATCGGAAAACATCTTGGGGTAAGGCAAGCCAAAGCGGAGATAAGTCCCAAGATGCTATGGCACATCTGCGCATCGTGTGCCCCACGGAGATCTTTCATTGGGGTCATAATGGCGAATCGGACAATCATTCGTGAAGTTATGGCAATTTTCATACGACCTCCACACGAGACTGGCGGATCAGCCGAGTGGGCCCCACGACTCATATTTTTCATTCCGAGGCAACCTATTGATGACATTTTCGGAGTCGATTCCCGAGTTCTCCAGCGTAAACGTTAAAATAAAATACAAATAAAAGAAAATAAAATGTGTGACATCAATAGATGGTTCAACACGATGACTTCCCAGGAGGTCACCCATCATAGTACTGCTCTCGCCCAAGCACGCTTAATTGAAGAGTTCTCATGGGATCTGGTGTGCTGGTGCGGTCGGGCCCATTGGAGATTTTTGCAAATTATGCTCATGCGGAACCTGTTCATACCGCGGTAAGGCTTCGAACTACCCGAAATCAGAGATATGTTTCCCGCCAAATGCGCGTACAACTCATCTACACATCATGCGCCCCGCGGAGATCTTTCCGGATGGGGGTCATAATGGCGAATCAGACGATCGTGCGCGAAGTTATGACGATTTCCGTGCGACCTCTGCATGAGAAGCGCAGATCAGCCGCGTGGGCCCTACAACTCGTGTTTTTCAGTCCGAGACATCCCGTCGAAGGCATTTTCGGAGTTGATCGCCGAGTTCTCCACGTCAACAGTGAAATAAAATAAAAATAAAAGGAAATAAGATGGCATCAGCGGATGGTGCGGCACCTTCAGTCACCCATCATAATCTTGCTCTCGCCCAAGCATGCTTAATGAAGAGTTCTCATGTGATCTGGTGTCTTTGTGCGGTGCGTGCTCGCTAGATTTGCCACAAATTATGTTCATGCGGAACCCGTCAGGTAAGCGTAGCTTGAATAGCGAAATGGAGATATGGGTCCGAGATCGCTCACTCATCTGCGTCGTGCCCCCGCGATCTTTCGGATTGGTGTCATAATGGCCGTCGGATGATCGTGCGTTAAGGTGATCTCCGTCGGCTTTCCACGAATCGCGATCGGCCGCGTGGAACGCTCATGTTTTTGAGTCTGAGGCATCCCATCGATGACGTTTTTGGAGTCGATCGCCGAGTTCTCTGCCGTCAATCATAAAATAAAATAAAAATAAAAGGAAATAAAATGGGTGACATCAACAGATGGTTCAACACGACGGCTTTCTAGGAGGTCACCCATCATAGTACTGCTCTCGCCCAAACACGCTTAACTTAAGAGTTCTCATGGGATCTGGTGTGCTCCCACTGGAGCTTTACCGCAAATTGAGCTCATCTAGAACCCGTCCGTGCCACGATAAGGCTTTGAAATGGCGAAGGAATCGTCTGTAGATGGCTCACATCTGCGTCATGCGTGTAGATCTTTCAGAATTGGGATCATAATGGCAAATCAAACGATTGTGCGGCTCTTGTTTTTCAGTATGAGGCATCCCATCGATGACGTTTTCTAAGTCGAACGCTGAGTTTTCCAGCTTCAATGTTAAAATAAAAATAAATAAGAAGAAATAAAATGTGCGGCATCAACATATGGTTTGACACGACAACTTCCTAGGAGGTCACCCATCATAATATTGCTCTCGCCCAAGCATGCTTAACTGAAGAGTTCTCATGGGATCGTGTGTGCTGGTGCGGTCTTGACCGTTGGAGATTTACCGCAAATTGTGCTCATGTGGAACTTCGTGCGCGGTAAGGATTGAAATAGCAAAAAATCAGATCTGGGTCCCACCGGTCTTTGGCTCATCTGCGCGTCGTGCACCCCGGGGAGATCTTTCCTGATTGGGGTCTTAATGGCGAATCTGAAGATCGTGCGCAAAGTTATGGAAATTTTTGTGCTGCCTCCAAACGAGATGCACGGATCAACGGAGTGGGCTCCATAGCTCATGTTTTTCAATCTGAGGCATCCCATCAACGACATTTTTGGAGTTGATCGGATTCTCTAGGGTAAACGGTAAAATAAAATAAAAAGAAAAGGAAATAAAATGGGCAGCATCAACAAATGGTTCAACATGATGACTTTCCAGGAGGTCACCCATCATAATACCGCTCTTCCCCAAGCACGCTTAACTGAAGAGTTCTCATGTGATCTGGTGTGCTAGTGCGGTCGTGCTCGCTGGAGATTTTTCGCAAATTGTGCTCATGCGGAACCCATCCGTGCCGCAGTGAGGTTTCGAAATAACCAAAATCAGATCTGAGTCCATGATGCGCTTTGCACATGCGTTATGCACCTGTGATCTTTCTGGATTGGGGTCATAATGACGAATCAGACGATCGTGCGCAAAGTTATGGCGATTTATGTGCGGCCTTGACATGATGGATGGATCGGCGTGGACCCCGGCTTGTGTTTTTCGGTTGAGGCATCTCATCCCGGGACACGATATCCGATTTCCTATTTGAAGCCATCCCGCGACGTCGGTTTATGAGCACAATTTGCGCAAATCTCCGGTGGGCGACCGCACCGGCACATCCAGAACTCTTGATTAAGCGAGCTTGCGAGCGATCTATAATGGGTGACCTCCTGGGAAGTCGTCGTGTTGAACCATCTGTTGATGCCGCCCATTTTATTTCCTTTTATTTTTATTTTGTTTTATCATTGACGGCGGAGAACTTGTCAATCGACTCCAAAAATGTTTGGGTGAATCATCGAGGCGATCCATGGGGCCGCGATTGATCGTGCGTATCGTGTGAAGGAAATCACCATAACGTGCGATCATTTGATTCCATTATGACCCCAATCGAAGATCTCTCGGCGCGCGATGTCGAGCAAAGTGGCATCGGTGGGACCGTATCTGTTCTATTTGCCACGCGTGCATTCGCATGAGCAATATGCGATATCTCGGTCACCGACCACGCGACACCATATCATGAGAACTCTTCGGTCGCGTGCATGGCGAGCGCTATGATGGTGACCTTAGAAGTCATCGCGTTGAACCATCTATTGATGCTGCCCATTTTATTTCCTTTTATTGTTATTTTATTTTACTGTTGACGCGAGAGAACTCAATGATCAACTCGAAAATGTCATCGATGGGATGCTTCGGACTAAAAAACACGAGTGGTGGGGCCGCGGCGATTTCGCATCTTGTGCGAAGGCCGCATGAAAATCGAGTTAGCTTTGCGCGCGATCGTCCGATTCGCCATTATGACGCAAATCCAGAAAGATCTCCATGGGGGTGCATGACACGCAGATGCGCGCATATGCGGACACATTTCCCGATTTCGGTGGTCAGCATTACCGCGTCTGAGTTCCATGAGCATAATTGTGAAAAATCTTCAGCGGGCGTGACCACGCAGCCCATGAGAACTCTTCGATTAAGCAAGCGAAGCGGCGTATCTTATGATGGGTGATCTCTTAGAACTCATTGTTAAACCATATGTTGATGCCCATTTTTTATTTTATTTACCGTTGACGTCTTCGGTGATGAGCGTCGTTGATGGATGCCGGTTACACGTGGGGCTGCGAGGCGATTGGCGTCATGCGAGCATGGAAATCGCATTAACACCACGATCGTCCAATTGATTATGACCCCAATCGGAAAGATCTTCATGAAGATGAAGATGGTAGGTGCATCTGGCGATTTGGTCTCCGGACGATCAATCTGCGGTGGCATCAATTTGAGGGAAAATCTCTAGCATCACGTGCGCAACACACTAGATTATGAGAACTCTTCAGTTAAGCATGCATGAGTGAGAGCAGTATTATGGATGACCTCTTGGGAAGTCGTCGCGTTGAACCATCTGTTGATGCCGCCCATTTTATTTTCTTTTATTTATATTTTATTTTACCGTTGATGCTCGAGAACTCGGCAATCGACTCTGAAAATGTCGTTGATGGGATTTTTCGGACTGAAAAACATGAGCGGTGGGGATCACGCGGTTGATGCGCGTGTCTCTTGTGGAGGCCGCACATAAATCACCATAACTTGGCACACGATTGTCCAATTCGCCGAACCCAATGAAGATCTCGTGCGCAGGATGGCGGTGAGTAGTGCATCTGGCGGGACTCGATTTTGACTATTCGAACCTGCGGTACGCGTCACGGGTTAGCACAATTTGCGATAAATATCTAGTTGGTGCCCGCGCAATCCATGAAAACTGCTCGTTAAGCGAACTTGGCGAGCGATCTTATGGGTGACCTCAGTCATCGTCGTGTTGAACCATCTGTTGATGCTTCCCATTTCATTTTCTTTTATTTTTATTTTATTTTATCGTTGATGCCGGAGAACACAGCAATCAACTCCGAAAATATTGTAAATGTGATGAAATGACACGAGCAAGCCGCTGACGATATCTCGTGTGGAGGCCGCACAAAATCGCCATAACCCGGACGCGATCGTCCATTCGCCATTATGATCCCAATGGAAAGATCTCCGCGAGCATACGGCGCCTGTGCCAAAGGCGCATCTAGCGGGACCCGTATCTCCAATTTATGCTATTATAAAGCCTTACTTGCGGCGCTGCGGGTTCCAGCACAATTTTAGTAAATCTCTCGAGGCGTACGCACACCATCCCATGATAACTCTTTAGTTAAGCTTGCTTGGGCGAGAGTAGTACTATGATGGGTGACCTCTTGGGAAGTCGTTGTGTTGAGCCATCTATTGATGCCACCCATTTTATTTCCTTTTATTTTTATTTTATTTTACGTTGGCCGGAGAACTCGCGATCGACTCAAAATCGATGGGATGCCTCACGAAAAAATGAGCCGTGGGGCCCACGGCGATCCGCGTCGTGTGGAGGTACAAATCACCATAACTTCATGCACTATCATCTGATTCATAATTATTACCCCAATCCGGAAAGATCTCCGCGGGGACCATGGCGTGCAGATGTGCCAAAGGAATATATAGCGGGACTCATATCTCCGATTTTGACTAGAACTTACGGCCGCGACGGGTTCGCATGAGCACAATTTGGACAAATCTCCGGTGACCACACCGGCACGGATCATGAGAACTCTTGGTGGCGTGCTTGGAGGCGATCTCATGGGTGACCTTAGAAAAGTCATGTTGAATCTCTTGATCGCCATTTTATTTCCTTTTATTTTTATTTTATTTTACCATTGATGTTGGAGAACTTGGTGATCAACTCCAAAAATGTCTTCGATGGGATGCCTCGGACTGAAAAACACGAGCCGTGGGGCTCACGCAGCTGATCCACGAAAATCGCCATAACTTTGTGCACGATCGAATGATTCGTCATTATGACCCAATCCGGAAAGATCTCCAGGTGGCACGCCTGAATGGCCAGGCGCATCTGGGACACATATCCGATTTCAGCTAGTTGAAGCCTTGAGCGGTGGGTTCGCATGAGCACAATTTGTAGAAAATCTCGGCGGCCAACCAATCCCAGAGAACTCTTGATTAAGCGTGCTTGGCGAAAACGATCTTATGATGGGTGACCTCTAAGTCATCGTGTTGAACCATCATTGATGCACCATTTTATTTTTTTATTTTTATTTTATTTTATTTTATCCATTGAGAGAACTTCGATGATCGACTCAAAACATTGTTGATGGGATGCCGGTTCAAAAAATATGACCGTGGGGCCACCGCGATCATGCGTCTCGTCGCGAAATCCATAACTTCATACGATCGTCAGATTCACCATTATGAATCAGGAAAGATCTTTGCGGGGCCAAGCGGATGGTAGCGCATGCGGGACTATCTCCGTTTGACTATTTGAAGCCTTACCGTGACGCGTCGGGTTTGCATGAACACAATTTCGAAATCTCCGGTGCGAATGACACACCATATCGAGAACTCTTGATTAAGCTTGGCGAGTAGTATTATGATGGGTGACCTCCTGGGAAGTCGTCATGTTGAACCATCTGTTGATGTCGCCCATTTTCTTTCCTTTTTATTTATTTTATTTTCTGTTGAGAACTTCGACGATCGACTCAAAAATGTCGTTGATGGGATGCCTCTGAAAATGCATGGGGCCCACGAGCGATCTGCGTTTGCGGAGGCCGCATGAAAATCGCCATAACTTCGCGCACGATCGTCCAATTCGCCATTATGACCCCAATTCGGAAAGATCTCTGCGCATGCGAGATGGTGAATCGCATCGGTGAGGGCGTATCTCCGATTTTGGCTATTTTCAAAGCTTACGACGCGCGGGTTCATGAGCACAATTTATGATAAATCTCCGGTGAGGCATGACCACACTACACACGGAACTCATGAGAACTCTTGATTAAGAGCTTGGGCGAGCGATCTTATGATGGGTGACCTCTTGGAAGTCATCGTGTTGAACCATATTGATGCACACATTTTATTTTCTTTTATTTTTATTTTATTTTATCGTTGAACAGAAGAACTTCGGCGATCAACTCAAAAATTGGATGCCTCGAATGAAAAACGAGCCATGAGGCGTGATTGATCGCACGACTCATGGGGCCGCACAAAAATCATAACTTCATGCGATCATCGATTATTATGACCCCAATCGAAAGATCTCAGGTGGGAACCGCGGCCAGATGTGCCGGGCATCAGGAACTTCTCATTCTGGTTTTATTTTGAAGCACTACAGCTCATGGGTTCGCATGACAATTTGCGAAAATCTCGTGAGCGCGCCACGAGATCACATGAGAACTCTTGATTAAGCATGCTTGGCGAGCGATCTTATGATGGGTGACCTTGGGATCATCGTGTTGAACCATCTGACCATCTTTTTTTTTCCATTTATTTTTATTTTATTTTACCATTGACCAGAGAACTTCGTCGACTTCCGTCGTCGATGGGATGCCTTGAAAAAAAACGTGGCGCTGATCCACATGTCGTCGGAGGCGAAATTATCATAACTTCGCACATAATCGTCTGATTCACCATTATGACCCTAATCCAAAAAGATCTCTGCGGGTGCGATGCAGATGAAGCATATGCGGGTCGTATCTCGATCTGGTGCTTTGAAACCTTACTGCGACGCGTGGTTCGCAAATGAGCGAAATATCTCGTCGAGCGCGGCACAGATCACATGAGAACTCTTGATTAAGCGTGCTTGGCGAGCGATCTTATGATGGGTGACCTCTTGGAAGTCATCGTGTTGAACCATCTGATCTTGCCCATTTTATTTCCTTTTATTTTTATTTTATTTCGTTGGCGAGAACTTCGGCGATCGACTCAAAATCGTCAATATAATGCCTTGGGCGAAAACATGAGTGGGGCCGTGGCGATCTGCGTCTCTGCGGGCCGCAATCACCATAACTTCGCGCCGATCGTCCGATTTATGACCCCAATCGAAAGATCTACCGGGGCGCCGCGGCGCAGATGTGCCGGCGCCTGGACTCGTATCTCCGATTTCTATTTGAAACCTACAATGCGTAGGTTGCATGAACCAATTTGCGAATCTCGGCGTGGCAGCGGATCACATGAGAACTCTTGATTAAGAGTGCTTGGCGAGGCGATCTTATGATGGGTGACCTCACAGGAAGTCGTCATGTTGAACCATCTTTATTTCCTTTTATTTTTATTTTATTTTACCATTGGCGAGAACTTCGGTGATGAAGCGTCATCGATGGGATGCCTCCGAAAACCGGCGGTGGGGCCCCATGCGATTTGCATCGCGAGGAGGCGCAATCGATAACTTTGTCCGCGATCGCCGATTTGCCATTATGAATCGAAAGATCTCGGGGAGCGCCTGTGCGGATGAGTCATGAGAGCGCTCGTGTGACCAGTATCTTCAATTTTGGCTATTTCAAAGCCTTACCGCGGCATGGACGGGTTCCATGAGCAATTGCAAATCTCAATGGGCGACGACACCGATCCCATGAGAACTCTTCATTTAAGCGTGCTTGGGAGGCGATCCTATGATGGGTGACCTCTTGGGAAGTCATCATGTTGAACCATATGTTGATGCCCCATTTTATTTCCTTTTATTTTTATTTTATTTTACCATTGTTGAGAACTTCGACTGAAAAAATGTCGTTGATGGGACCTCGGGCAAAACCGCAGTGGTAGCATCTGGTGTGGAGTTGGGGCAAAATTTCCATAACTTCACACGATCATCGATTATATGACCAAAATTGAAGATCTCAGGTGCACGACAGGAGATGTCACGGCTCATTGGTGGGACCATTGTCGATTTCTTATTTGAAACCTTGCGGACATACCGTTCCACATCAGCATAATTTATGGCAAATCACCAACATACGCGACCGTACCAACACACCAGATCACATGAGAACTCTTCAGTTAAGTGTGATTGGGCGAGAGCAGTACTATGATGGGTGATCTGCTGGGAAGTCATCGCGTTGAACTATCTGTTGATGCCATCCATTTTATTTCATTTTATTTTTATTTTATTTTATCGTGGAGAACTTGCGATCGACTCAAATCATCATCGATGGGATACTCGGTGAAAATATGGTGTGGTCCATTGGCGGCGTGTCTCGTCGCGGAGGTACGGATCCATTTCACATGCACGATCGTCCGATTTGTCATTATGACCCCTATCCAGAAAGATCTCCATGACGACGCGCGGATGGCGATACATCGGCGGGTCATATCTCGATTGGTATTTCAAAATGCGGCATGACGGGTTCGATGAGCACAATTACGGAAATCTCAGTAGCGGTACCAACCTCAGATCCCATGAGAACTCTTGAAGCGGTACTATGATGGGTGACTCACTTTTTCGTCCGTGAGATTTGCTATAAATTGTGCTCGCGAACCATTTCGCTAAACTTTAAATAGAAATCAAAATCTGATCTGGATCTGCGGCTCATCGCGCCGACCAGATGGGATTTCGTATGCGAATGACGTCGTGTGTATGAGTTATGGCATTCAGCTCCCCTCGATGTTGATCGCATTTTCCCCACGGCTTGTGTTTTTCAGTAAGAGGCATCCCATCTATGACATTTTCAAAGTTGACCATCGAATTCTCCGACGTCAAGGATAAAATAAAATAAAAATGAAAGGAAATAAAATGGCATCAGCGAAGGTTCAATCGATGACATCTGGATGTCAGCGTCATATCTTTGATATCTTAGCGAAGAGTTCCATGGATCACAGTGTCTTGGTCTTATCACCTCTAGAGATTTCGCAAATTATGCTTATCGCGAGAACATTCGCGAAAACTTCAAAATGTCAAATTGAATATGGGCCGCCATATGTGCCTACAGCTCATCTTCGTGGTGTGCCGCGGGTCTTTCGGGGATCGTAATAACGTCGATTGAGTTATGGCGTTCGTGCGGCCTCCCACGAATGCATCGGCCGTGCAAGCGCGACTGTTTTTTATCGCGAGCATCATCGCGGTTTTTCGAGAGTCGTCGTTCTGGCGTTAACATAAAATAAAATAAAAAATAAATAAATAAATGAAATCAACATATGGTTCAGCGTGAAGGCTTCCCGAGGTCATCATGAACTCTCTAAAAACGCGTGCGAAGAGTTCTCATATGCAGTGTCTTTTGATCCTCCCGCGAATTTTCCATAAATGCAAATGTAGAACCCGTGCGTGCGTGGTATGGCTTTGAAATATCGAGATGGTTCCCGTGCGCGTCACGCTGGCATCGTGCACCTGCGAGATCTTTGGGATTGGGGTCATAATGAAATTGAACGATCATCGTGAAGTTATGGTGATTTTACGTGCGGCCTGACGAGAATCGGTCGGCCGCGCCCATAGCTCATGTTTTTGGTGAGCATCCCGCCGATGAATTTGGTCGATCATGAGTTCTTTGGCATCGGCGTAAAACAAAATAAAAAGGAAATAAAATGGGCATCAAAAGATGGTTCAACACGATGACTTCGAGGTCACCCATCATATCTCTTAACAACTAAAGTTCTCATATGATCGATGTTCGATGCGTCGCGGAAATTTCACAAATTGCGTGCATGCGTCTTGCATGCTTTCAAAAAGCCAAAATCGGAACTAGTCATAAATGCCTTTAGACATCATGCGTCATGCACCTGGCGGAGATCTTTGAATTTTAGTCATAATGGCATCGGGCGTGCCGCAGTTTATGATTTTTTTGTGTGACCTCCGCAGATATGGATCGGGTGGGCCCCACGACTCGTGTTTTCGATGAGGCATCCCATCGATTGGAGTCGATTCATCTCCGTAATGGTAAAATAAAATAAAATAAAGGAAATAAATAATCAACAGTCTTCAAACGATTTCTGAGTCAATTTTACCTCCAAGCAACGAAAAGTTCTCATGGATTGTGTCGGCGGTCGCGTTCGTTGAGATTTGCCACAAATTATGCTGTGGGCAGCGTGCGGCGAAAACGAACTGGAGAAATCGAATACGGATCCAGATGCGCTGCGGCACAGCGTCGTCGCCCCGGATCTTTTGGTTGAGGTCATAATGGCGTGACGATCGAATGGGTATGCGACTCCCAGGCAATGCGGTGTGGGCCCCGCGGCTCATATTTTATGATTCCATCCCATGACATTTTGGGCGATCTTCTCGTAACGATAAAATAAAATAAAAAAAATAAAATGGCGACATCAACAGATGGTTTGAACGACTTCACCATCATGCTTTATCTCAAACACTTAAGAGTTCTCATGATATGTGTCTTGAGTCATCACATTTAGATTTCTTTTAAATTGTGCTCATGCGCGTATGGCGTTTGTAAAGGCCGAAATAGTCATAGGAGATACGTCGCAGATGCTTTTGGCACATCACGTCGTGCACTCGCGAAGATCTTTTTGGATTGGGGTCTTAATGGACGATGATTGCGTGAGTTATGGTGACGTGTGGCCTCTACAAGAAGCGTGGATCGCGCGTGGGCCACGCATTTTTTTCATTAGAGGCATCTCGCCGAAGCATTTTGAGTTGATCATCCGGCATCAACGGTAAAAAAAAATAAAAATAAAATAAATAAAACATCAACATAATTCCAACGACTTCGAGGTCCATGCCCTACTCTCAAGCAGCGAAGAGTTCTCATGGGATCTTGTTGGTGGTCCGCGTCGTTGGTGATTTGCAAATTATTTGAACGTCTTACTTTACGGTAAGGCTTTGAAATATCAAAATGAGATGGGTCCGGATGCTGCGACATCTGCGTGTGTGCACCCGAGATCTTTACGTTGGGGTCATAATCGGTGATGGGTATGAAATTATGGCGATTTCTGACCTCCATACAAGATGCGAACCGTGGCCCCCGCTCATGTTTTGATCAGGCATCCATCGGCGATGTTTTATTGATCGGCGAGTTCTCCGGCGTTAATGGAAAAATAAAATAAAATAAAGAAATAAAATGGGTGGCATCAGCATGGTTCAAGACTTCGGAGGTCACCCATCATATGGATCTCTGCGCAGCTTAAGAAGAGTTCTCATGTGATCTAGTGTCTTGATGCGGTGGCATTGGGAAATTTGCAAATTATTGCTCTTGTGAACCCATCCGTCGGTAAGCTTGAAATAGAAATGGAGATACGGGTCCGATGCTTGCCACATATTGCATCGTGCATAGATCTTTTGGTTGGGGTCATAATGGCGATCGTGCGAGTTATGGCGATTGTGCGGCCTCCACGAGATGCGATCATCAGCGTGGGCTCCACGGCTCATGTTTATAAGTCGAGGTTTCCCATCGATGATGTTTTCGGAGTCTATCGCCGAGTTCTCCGGTGTCAACGCTAAAATAAAATTAAAATAAAAGGGAATAAAATGGGCGGCATCAAGAGATGGCTCAACACGACGACATCCCAAGTGGTCAACCATGATAGTATTGTTCTCTCATGCTTAGCGAAGAGTTCTCAGGATGCTGTGTGTGCGATCCGCGTTGGAGATTTACCAATTATGCTCATGTGGAACCCGTCATGCCTGAAGGCTTGAAATTATCGGAGATACAGGTCCCGCCGCGGCTTTGCATCGTGTTCATGCGAGATCTTTCGGTTGGTGTAATGGCGAATCGGACGATTGTGCGAAGTTATGGCGATTTGTGCGGCCTCCACATGAATGCGGATCACTCGCGTGGTCCCAAGGCGATGTTTTTTGATCGAGGCATCCCATCGATGGCTTTTGAGTTATCGTGAGTTCTCCGTTAACGGTAAACTAAAATAAAAATAAATGGAAATAAAATGGACAGCATCAATAGATTGTTCAACATGATGACTTCTCAGGAGGTCACCCATCATAATACTACTCTCGTCAAAGCACGCTTAATTGAAGAGTTCTCATGTGATGCAGTGCTTTACGTCGCGGAGATTTATCACAAATTGTGCTCACGAAAACGTCGTGGTAAGGATTGAAATAGCCAAAATGAGATATGGGTCCGCTTGATGCATGTAACATCGCGTCATGCCAGATCTTCGGATTGGGGTCATAATAGCGTAAACGATCGTATGAAGTTATGGCGATTTTCATACCTCCACGAGATGGATCGGAATGGCCCCATTTCGTGTTTTCATTCGAGGCATCCCATCGATGATGATTTGAGTCGATCGAGTTCGGTGTCAAGGTAAAATAAAATAAAAATAAAAGAAATAAAATGGGCGACATCAGATTCGGGCGACTTCCGGTCACCCATCATATCTTGCTCTCGCCCAAGCAGCTTAAGCGAAGAGTTCTCATATGATCGTGCAGTGCGGTTGCACCGCGGAGATTTATAAATTGTGCTGATGCAAAACCCGTACGTGCCGCGGTAAGGTTTCAAAATAGCCAAAATCTGAGATACGGGTCTCGCCAAATGCGTCTTTGGCCCATCTGCGCGTCTTGCGCCCCGCAGAGATCTTTCCGGATTTTGGTCATAATGGCGAATCGGACAATCGTGCATGAAGTTATGGTGATTTCCGTGTGTCCTTCACACGAGATGTGCGGATCAGCTGCGTTGGCCCCACGGCTCGTGTTTGTTAGTCCGAGGCATCCTATCGATGACGTTTTCGGAGTCGATCGCCGAGTTCTCTGGCATCAACGGTAAACAAAAAAGAAATAAAATGGGCTACATCAACATATGGATTAACACGACGACTTCCGGTCACCCATAATAGTCTCTCGCGAAGCAGAAGAGTTCTCATGGGATCAGTTTCGATGCGGTGCCTTGAGATTTGCCGCAAATTGCTCATGCGAACGTCGTGCGGTAAGGCTTGAACTAGATAAAATCGAGTTACGGATCCCGCCGGTCTTCTGCTCAACGGCGCATCATCGCCCAAGATCTTTCGGATTGGGGTCATAATGGCGAATCGGACGATCATGCGAATTTATGGCAAATTGCGGCCTCGCCATGGCGATCGGTCGAGCGTCCCATGACTCATGTTTTTCAATAAGAGGGATCCCATCTATGACGTTTTCGGAGTCGATCACTAAGTTCTCCGGTGTCAACAGCAAAATAAAATAAAAATAAAGGAAATAAAATGGGCGGCATCAATAGATGGTTCAACACGATAACTTCCCAGGAGGTCACCCATCATAGTATTGCTCTCCAAAATGCTTGAAGAGTTCTCATGTCATATGGTGTCTTTGGTGTGTGGCGATGAGATTTGTAAAATTGTGCTCATCAGCACGTCGTGTCGGTAAGGCTTGAAATAGTAGAAATAGATATGGTCTTAGATCTGCGCACATATATCATCGTCGCGCCCGAGATCTTTCGGATTAGGGTCATAATGGCGAATCGGACGATTGCGTGAAGTTATGATTTTCGTGTGGCCTCCACAGGCGATCGAGCGTGGGCCCCATCATGTTTTTTTGTCGAGGCATCCCATCATGACATTTTGAGTCGATCGCGAGTTCTCGGCATCAACGATAAAATAAAATAAAATAAAGGAAATAAAATGGGCGGCATCAGCGATGGTTCAACATGGCGACTTCCCAGGTCACCCATCATAGTACTCTCGCCCAAGCACGCTTGCGAAGAGTTCTCATGGGATGGTGTCTTGTGTCACGCCCTGGAGATTTGCCACAATTATGCCCATGGAGCGATTTGCGCGGTGAGCTTGAAATTGCCAAAATCGAGATCAGGGTAGCACATCTTCTGCATGTGCCCCGAGATCTTTCGGATTGGGGTCATAATGGCGAATCATCGATGCGAAGTTATGGTGATTTCCTTTTGGCCACACGAGATGCATGGGACCCTACGTGGGATCCGACTTGTTTTTTGATAAGGCATCATCGGCGTTTGAGTCGATTCCAATTCTTGTAAAATAAAATAAAATAAAAGGAATAAATAAAATGGTATCAACGAGATGGTTCAACGATGACTTCCAGAGGTCACCCATCATACTCGCAGCTTAGCGAAGAGTTCTCATGTGATCTTGTCTTTGCGGTGCTCTTCGAAGATTTGCGCAAATTGTGCTCATTGAATCCGTCATGCGTGGTAAGGCTTGAAATAGCCAAAATCAGATATGGGTCCCTAGATGCTGCGACTCATCTGCATCGTCGCCCACGAGATCTTTTGGATTGGGTCATAATGTGAATCGAAGATCATGCGTGAAGTTATGGCGATTTACGTGGCCTCCGCGAATCGATCGGTAGTGGCCCCACAACTTGTTTTTTCATCGAGGCATCCCATCGATGGTTTTGAGTCGATCGCATTCTCGGTGTCAAAGGTAAAATAAAATTAAAATAAAAGGAAATAAAATAGGGCATCAACATATGGTTCAACGCGACTTCCCATGAGGTCACCCATCATAGTATTGCTCTCGCCCAGCATGCTTAATTGAAGAGTTCTCATGTGATCTAGTCTTGGCGGAAGCTCGCCGTAATTTTGCAAATTGTGCTCATGAGAATACATCGTGCGTAAGGGATTCAAAATCAAGCGAGATCGGGTCCCGTGATCTGCGCACATCGCGTCGTCGCCCCGAGATCTTTCGGATTGGGGTCATAATGGCGAATCGATGGCGTGCGAAGTTATGTTTTCCGTGAATCTCGCATGAGATCGGCGGATCAACCGTGGGCCCCATACTCGTGTTTTCAATTGAGGCATCCCATCGATGATTTTTGGTCGATCGAGTTCTCGGCGTCGATGGTAAAATAAAATAAAATAAAAGGAAATAAAATGCGTAGCATCAATAGATGGTTCAACGATGACTTCCCAGGTCACCCATCATAATTATTGCTCTCAAGCATGCTTAAGCGAAGAGTTCTCATGGATGTGGTGTCTTTGCGGTGCGCGCGTGAAGATTTGAAATTGTGCTCATCACGGAACCTTGCGTGGCGTAAGGCTTGAAAATAGAATCGGATATAGTCACGCTAGATGTGCCTTTGGCACATTTGTCGTCATCGAGATCTTTCGGATTGGGGTCATAATGGCGATGGGCGATTTTGATGCGGCCTCCACGAGACGCGGATCAGCGTGTGGGCCACGGCTTGTGTTTTCGTCGAGGCATCCCATCGATGACATTTTAGTCGATCGTTCTCTGGCGTCAACGGTTAAATAAAATAAAATAAAATAAAATAAAATAAAATGGGCGCATCAATAAATGGTTCAACGATGACTTCTAAAGGTCACCCATCATATTGCTTGCCAAGCACATAATTGAAGAGTTCTCATGTGATCGGTGTTTTGCGATGCGCCCTGGAGATTTGTTATAAATGTGCACATAATGGAACCCGTCACATTGAAGCGGTAGCCACTCGCCGTGTCATCTGATTCGGTCGGATCTTTATAATGCTCGGCGTCATGCATGAAGTTATGGCAATTTTATGCGGCCTCCACATGAGGCAGCGTGGATCACCGTGTAATTCATTTTGGTCGAGGCATCCCATTGTCGATGGTTTGGTCGATTATAAGTTCTCGCGTCAGCGTAAAATAAAATAAATAAAGGAAATAAAATGGGAGGCATCAGATGGTTCAACGACTTCCGGTCACCCATCATAGTATTGCTCTCGCCCAAACACGCTTAACTGAAGAGTTCTCATGATTTGGTGTCTTATGCGGTCGCCCGTTAGAGATTTTATGCAAATTGTGCTCATGCGAATCGTCGTGCGGTAAGGCTTGAAATAGCGAAATTAGAATCTGAGTCCACAGATGTGACTTTGCACATCGCGTTGCAGAGATCTTTTGGTAGAATAATGGTGGGTCGACGATTATGCAGTTATGGGATTTGCTCCTCCACGAGGCATGTGGATCAACCGTGGGCCTCACGGCGTGTTTTCGATTGAGGCATCCCATCGATGATTTTGAGTCGATCGCCGAGTTATATGGCATCAACAGTAAAAAATAAAAAAACAATAAAAGGAAATAAAATGGGCGGCATCAATATATGGTTCAACACGACGGCTTCCCAGGAGGTAACCCATCATATCTTTCTCGCTCTGCTTGAAGAGTTCTCATGGGATTTGGTGTCAGTGCGTCGCGCCCATTTGGAGATTTTGCAAATTGTGCTCATGTCGAACCGTGCGTGGCCGTAAGGCTTAAATAAAAATATCGAGATCTGGTCCCGATGTCCCTTTGGCACATTTACGCATCATGCTCAGAGATCTTTCGGATTAGGGTCATAATGGACGAATGCGATGTTATGGTGATTTTAGTGCGGCCTCCACGAGATCGCTGCGTATGTGGGCCCCCACGGCTTGTGTTTTTCAGAGGCATCATCGATATGTTTTGAGTCGATCTCAGTTCTGCGTACGAAAAATAAAATAAAAATAAAGAAATAAAATGGCGGCATCAATAGATGGTTCAACACGATGACTTCTAGAGGTCACCCATCATATGCTCTCGCCCATGCATAACGAAGAGTTCTCATGATGGTGTCTTTGGTGCGGTCGTCGTTGGAGATTTTCCACAAATTGTGCTCATGTAGAACCCATCCGCGGTAAGGCTTAACCGCGAAATCGGATACGGTCGCCGATCGCTGCGGCGTCGCCACGGAGATCTTTCGGATTTGGGTCATAATGGCGAATGGACGATCGTGCGTGAAGTTATGGCAATTTCGTGTGGCCTCGCGATGACATCGGCGTTGGCCCCTCATCGTGTTTTTTATGAGGCATCCATCACGATGATTTGGTCGATCTCGAGTTCTGGCGACAATATAAAATAAAATAAAATAAAATAAAATAAAATGGCGCATCATCATATGGTTCAACACGGCGACTTCGGAGGTCACCCATCATAATCTTGCTCTCGCATGCTTAGTGAAGAGTTCTCATGTGATGTGTGCGGTGCGATTAGCCTGGAGATTTCTTGCGTAAATTATGCTCATGCGGAACCCGTCTGTGCCACGGTAAGGCTTGAAATAGCAAAATCAGATCTGGTCCCCAGATGCGCTGCGCACGCCGTCGTCATCGCGGAGATCTTTATTGATGATAATGGCGAATCGGTGATCATGCAGTTATGGCGATTTATGCGGCCTTATGCGAGACCATGATCAGCGTGGGCCTCATCTCGTGTTTTCAATTCGAGGCATCCCATCAGCGACATTTTGGTCGATCGCGAGTTCTCCGGCGTCAATGGTAAAAATAAAATGGAATCAGCGGATGATTCGATGACTTTCCGAGGTCACCATCATAGTCTCTCAAGCATGCTTAAGCGAAGAGTTCTCATGGGATGCGGTGTGCTTGCGGTCGCATAGATTTATTGTAAATTGTGCTCATGCGAACCGTCGTGCCTGGTAAGGCTTGAAATAGCCAAAATTGGAGAAAGCATCTGTTAGATCGCGCGCACAGCCGGTCGTTGCGCGAGATCTTTTCCGGTTGGGGTCATAATGGCGAATCGGACAATCACGTGAAGTTATGGTGATTTTGCGGCCTCGCAGCGGATCATTGATGGGCCCACGGCTCGTTTTTTTTCCGCATCCATCATTTTGGTCGATTGTTGAGTTATACGGCGTTAACGATAACTAAAATAAAAATAAAAGGAAATAAAATGGGTGGTATCAATAGATGGCTCAACACGATGACTTCCCAAGAGGTCACCCATCATAGTACTGCTCTCGCCCAAAACGCAGCGAAGAGTTCTCATGGGATCTTGGTGCGGTTGCTTTGTTGAACGCGGTCATGGTGCGGTAAGGCTTGAAATACTGAAATAATGCTGGTCATCGCGTGAGCATGATCTTTTGGAGATCATAATGGTGGTCGCGGGCGGTGGTGATTTTCTCCGACTGAGCGGCGGACCGCGGCGTGTGACTCATGTTTTCAATTGAGGCATCAATGACATTTTTTCGATCGAGTTCTCCAGCGTCATCGTTAAAATAAAATAAAAAGAAGAAATAAAATGCGCGGCATCAATAGATGGTTCAACCGACTTCCGAGGTCACCCATCATATGCTCGAGCGCTTAATTAAAGTTCTCATGTGATATGGTGTCTTTGGTGCGTTCACTAGTGATTTGCCATAAATTGTGCTCATGCGGATCACATGCGTCATGCGATAAGGCTTTGAAATAGGGAGAATCTGGGTCGCGATGCGCCTGCGCTCACGCGTCATGCCAGAGATCTTTCATTGGGTTGTAATGGCGAATCGGGACAATCGTGCGTAAAGTTATGATTTTTGTCGCCTCCACACGAGATGATCCAGTGTGGGCCCCCAACTCATATTTTTTAGATCGAGCATCCCATCTACGACATTTTGAGTCGATCGAGTTCTCTACATGATATAAAATAAAATAAAATAAAAGAAAATAAAATGGGCATCATCAGATGGTTCAAACGCGACTTCCGAGGTCACCCATCATAGTATTGATCTCGCAAGCTTGCTTAACTAGAGTTCTCATGGGATGGTGTGATGCGGTCGCCTAGAATTTGCCAAATTATGCTTTTTTAACCCGTCCGTCTTTGCGGTAAGGCTTGAAATAAAGAAACAGATAGGTTAGATGCCTTTGGCACATCTGGCACCTGGAGATCTTTCTGGATTGGGGTCATAATGGTGGGTCGAATGCGTGAGTTATGTGACATGCGGCCTCGCACCAGCCGGTCGGCCCGCATGGCTCATGTTTTTCGGTGTATCCCATGACGGCGTTTTGGTCGATCACCAAGTTCTCCGGCGTCAACGATAAAATAAAATAAAAAAAGAAATAAAATGGTGGCATCAAATGGTTCAACATGACTTCCAGGTCATCATATCTTGCTCAAGCATGCGAAGAGTTCTCATGTGATCGGTGTCAGTGCGGTCCGCGTCCGAGATTTCAAATTGTGTTCATCGAACCGTCATGTGCGGTAAGGCTTTAAAATAGCAAAATCGGAGATCTGAGTCCTGAGCCGCTCATCTACATGTCGTCCAGAGATCTTTGGATTGGGGTCATAATGCGGGTCGAATGATCGCATGAAGTTATGGCATTTCCATTCCACGAGATGCATGGATTAGCCGCGTGGGGCCCACGGCTCGTGTTTCTTAGTATGAGGCTTCCCATCAACGATGTTTTTGGAGTCGATCACCGAGTTTTCCGGCGTGAACGGTAAAATAAAATAGAAATTAAAGGAAATAAAATGGATGGAATCAACAGATGGTTCAACACGATGATTTCCCAGGAGGTCACACATCATAGAACTGCTCTCGCCCAAGCATGCTTAACTATAGAGTTCTCATAGGATCTTGTGTGCTGGTGCGGTCGCGCCGGAATTTTTGTGCTCATCGGAACCGTCTACCCGGTAAGGCTTGAAATAAATCGAGATATGGGTCCGCCGGATCGCTGCGGCCATATCTGCGCGTCGTGCAGATCTTTTTAATTGGGGTCATGAATCGGACGATCATGCAGTTATGGCGATTTCATGCGGCCTTCGCAGAGATCGCGGATCGTGTGGCCCCACGCTCATGTTTTCATCAGAGGCATCCCATCGTTGACATTTTAGTCGATCCGAGTTCTCGGCGTCAGGTAAAATAAAATAAAAATAAAAGGAAATAAAATGGGAGCATAGATGGTTCAACAATGACTTCGAGGTCACCCATCATACTCTTGCGCAGCAGCTTAAGCGAAGAGTTCTCATGGATCGGTGTGATGTGCGGTCGCCGGAGATTTGCAAATTATGCTCATTGAGAACCCGTCATGTGCGGTAAGGCTTGAATAGCGAAATCAAAGATCAGTCAGCGGATCGCTCTGCACATCACTCATCGTCGCCATGGAGATCTTTCCGGATTGCGATCATAATGGTGAATCGGACAATCATGTGCAAAATTATGGTGATTTCCGTGCGGCCTCCACACGAGATGCACGGATCAGGAGCGTGGGCCCGACGACTCATATTTTTTAGTCCGAGGCATCCCATCATGACATTTTTGGTCGATCTCAGTTCTACGGTCGCGGTAAAATAAAATAAAATAAAATAAATAAAATGGTGGCATCAATAGATGGTTCAACCGATGACTTCCCAGGGTCACCCATCATAAATACTCGCTCATGCAGCTTAACTAAAGAGTTCTCATGTGATATGTGTCTTTGTGCGGTCTGGAGATTTGCCACAAATTATGCTCATGCGGAACCCATCGTGCGGTAAGGCTTAAAGCAGAAATCGATCTGGGTCCCCCAGATGCCTTTGGCTCATCTACGCGTCGTGCGCCCCGCGGTGATCTTTCCAGATTGGGGTCATAATGGCGAATTAGACGATCATGCATGAAGTTATGTTGATTTCCATGCGGCCTCCACACGAGATGCGCGGATCAGCCGCGTGGGCCTCATGACACATGTTTTTTAGTCCGAGGCATCCCATCGATGACATTTTGAGTCGATCGAGTTCTCTGTCAATGGTAAAATAAAATAAAAATAAAAGAAATAAAATGGGCATCAATGGATGGTTCAACGATGACTTCCCGAGGTCACCCATCATAGTACTACTCTGACCACAGTGAAGAGTTCTCATGGATTTGTGTGTTGGTTGTCTCATTTTGATTAAATTGTGCTCATGCGGAACCCATCCGTCGCGGTAAGGCTTGAATTAGCGAAATCGGAGATCTGGTCCCTTCAAATCTTTCCAGATTGGGGTCATAATGACAAATCGGACGGTCGTGCATGAAGTTATGGCAATTTTGCGGCCTCCCACGATGCGGATCAGCGTGGGCCCCGGCTCATGTTTTTTGAGCAGCATCCCGATGACATTTTGAAGTCGATCTTGAGTTCTCGGTGTCAACGGTAAAATAAAATAAAATAAAGAAATAAAATGGGCATCAATGGATGGTTCAACATGATGACTTCCGGAGGTCACCCATCATGCCTCGCCCAGTTTAATTGTAGAGTTCTCATAGGATGCTGTCTTTACGCGCCTTCCTTCGAGAGATTTGCATAAATTGTGCTGCAGAACCTTTCATGTCACGGAAAGGCTTCGAAATAGCCAAAATTGGAGATAAGGGTCCCGTCAGATGCGCCTGCGGTACATCTACGCATCGTGCACCTCACAGAGATCTTTCCAGATTGCGGTCATAATGGCGAATCAGACGATCGTGCGTGAAGTTATCGTGATTTTCGTGCGGCCTCCGCACGAGATGCAGATGCGCAGACTAGCCGTGTGGGCCCCATGGCTAGTGTTTTTCAGTCCGAGGCATCCCATGGACAACATTTTCGGAGTCGATCTCTGAGTTCTATGACATCAATGTTAAAATAAATTAAAAATAAAAGAAAATAAAATTGGCGGCATGAATAGATGGTTCAACACGACGACTTCTCAGAAGGTCAGCCATCATAACACTGCTGTCGCTCAAGCATACTTAACTGAAGAGTTCTCATGGAATCTAGTGTGCTGGTGCAATCGCGCCCGCTGGAGATTTGCCGCAAATTATGCTCATGCGAACCCGTCTGTGCTATGGTTAGGCTTCAAAATAGATGAAATCGGAGATAAGGGTTCCGCCAAATGCGCCTTGGCACATCTACGCGTCGTACTCCCCATGGAGATCTTTTCGGATTGGGGTCATAATGGAGAATCGGACGATTGTGCGTGAAGTTATGACAATTTCTATATGGCGTCCACACGAGACATGCAGATCAGTCACGTGGGCCTCACGGCTCGTGTTTTCAATTCGAGGCATCCCATCTATGAAGTTTTCTAAGTCGTTCGTCAAGTTCTCCAGTGTGAACGATAAAAAAAGGAAATTAATTGGTGGGATCAACAGATGGTTCAACACGATGACTTCCTAGGAGGTCGCCCATCATAAATCTTCTCTAAGCAGCTTAAGCGAAGAGTTCTCATGTGATCTGGTCTTCGTCAGCTGGGATTTGTCACAAATTGTGCTCATGCGAGAACCCATCCGTGCCGCGGTAAGGCTTCAAACTAGCCAAAATCAGAGATACGGGTCCCGACAGATGCGTCTGTGGCTCATCCGTGCGTCGTGCGCCCCACAGAGATCTTTCCGGATTGGGGTCATAATGGCGAATCAGATGATTGTGCATGAATTTATGGTGATTTCCTTACGACCTCTGCATGAATGTGCGGGTCAGCCATGTGGGCCCCACGGTTCATGTTTTTCAGTCCGAGGCACCCATCGATAACATTTCCAAAGTCGATCGCGAGTTCACCAGCGTGAATATTAAAATAAAATAAATATAAAAGAATATAAAATGGGTGGCATCAACAGATGGTTCAACACGATGACTTCCTAGGAGGTCACCCATCATAAGTCGATGTAGCTGCATGCTTAACTAAAGAGTTATCATAGGATCTAGTGTCTTTGTGCGGTCGTACCCGTAGAGATTTTTGCAATTATGCTCATGCGAACCCGTCCGTCGGGTAAAGGCTTCAAATTAGCCGAAATCGAAGATACGGGTCGAGCCAGATGCGTCTACGACACATCTGCGTGTCGTGCACCCTGCGGAGATCATTCCATATTGGGGTCATAATGGAAAATATGATGATCGTGCGTGAAATTATGGCAATTTTCATGCGGCCCCACGGCTCGTATTTTTCAGTCCAAGGCATCCCATCGTTGACGTTTTCGGAGTCGACCACCGATTTCTCTGGCATCAACGTCAAAATAAAATAAAATTAAAAGGAAATAAAATAAGCGACATCAACAGATGATTCGACATGACTTCCCTAGAGGTCAGCCATCATAGAACTGCTCTCACCTAAGCATGCTTGACTAAAGAGTTCTCATAGGATCGGTGTCTTTGTGCGTCGCTGATTTCGCAAATTATGATCATGCGGAACCCGTCCGTGCCACAGTAAGGCTTCAAAATTGTCGAAATCGGAGATATGGGTCCTACCATATGCACCTTTGGCACATCTGCTCGTTGTGTGCCCTGCGGTGATCTTTCCGGATTGTGGTTATAATGCCGAATCGGATGATCGTACATGAAGTTATGGTGACTTCCGTTTGGCCTCCGCACGACACGTGCGGATCAACCACGTGGGCCCCACGGCTTAAGTTTTCAGTTCGAGGCATCCAATTGATGACATTTTTGGAGTCAATCGCCAAGATCTGTGGTGCCAACGATAAAATAAAATAAGAATAAAAGGAAATAAATGAGCGAAATCAACAGATGGTTCAACACGATGACTTTCCAAGAGGTCACCCATCATAGTACTGCTCTCGCCCAAACATGTTTAACTTAAGAGTTCTCATAGATGTCTTTGGTGTGCGTTTCATGGAGATTTTCTAAATTATATGTGGAACCCATGTATATGCATGATAAGGCTTCGAAATAGCTGAAATTGGAGATATTAGTCCTGCCAGATGAACTTGCGGCTCTTCTATGCATCCTCTGCCCTGCAGAGATCTTTTCAGATTGGGGTCATAATGGCAAATCGGATGATCGTGCGTGAAGTTATGGTAATTTTCGTGCGGCTTCTAGACGAGATGAGCGGATCGGCCACATGGGCCCCATAGCTCATGTTTTTCAATTCGAGGCATCCCATCTATGACATTTTTGGAGTCGATTTTGAGTTCTCTGGCGTCAACGATAAAATAAAATAAAAATAAAAGGAAATAAAATGGGCGACATCAACAGATGGTTCAACACGATGACTTTCCAAGAGGTCACCCATCATAGTACTGTTCTCGCCCAAGCATACTTAACTGAAGAGTTCTCATGTGATCTGGCGTGCTGGTGTGGTCGCGTCCACTAGAGATTTGCTACAAATTATGCTCATGCGAAACCCGTCCCTACCGCAGTAAGGCTTCGAACTAGCCGAAATCGATGTGTCTGTCCGCCCGGTTACTGCGGCGTCGCGTTATACTACGAGATCTTTCCGTGTTGGAATCATAATGGCGAATCGGCGATGGTAAAGTTATGTCTGCGGCCTCACGCGAATCGCGGATCATCGCGTGACGGCGTGTTTTTAGTTTGAGGCATCCCATGATGACATTTTTGGAGTTGATCTTCGAGTTTTGTGGCATCAATAACAACAACAACAACAACAAGCCTTCATCCCACTAAGTGGGGTCGACGACATGAATCCTTAGTCTCCATTGTGTCCTATTATTTGACAAATTCTCATTTAATTCAAGTATATTAAAGTCATTTTTTATACATCTTAACCAAGTCTTTTTAGGTCTACATCTACCTTTCTTAACATAAGGCAAATATAATGCATCTAATCTCTAATGGTCATTGACGGCCAGAGCGTTTTATGTGGCCAAACCATCTAAGCGACTCTCTCTAATCTTATCGCCACCGAGCTACTCCAACTTTTTTCCGAGCATACTCATTTTAGCATTTTATCTCAAGAGTAAAGCCACTCATCCACCTAAGCATCCTTATCTCGGTAACATAACTTAGTCTTATGCTTCTCTTTTACAACATTCACCATAAGTCATTGCGGTCTTACCACCATCTTATAAAATTTACCTTTAAGTTTAAGTGGAACTTTTCTATCACACAATAGGCCTGATGCATTCCTCCACTTCAACCATCCAACTTGAATTCTACTAATAACATCTCCATCTATTTCACCATCATTTTGAACAATAGAACCTAAATATCTGAGATCTCACTCTTATTAATGACTTGTTCACCTAATGTCACAACAGCCACTAGAACTTCTACAACTAAAATTACACTCCATATTTTAGATCTACTTAAATGAAAACCTTTAGACTCTAATGTTGACCTCCATAATTCAAGTTTCTCTTGGACTCCCTCTCTAGTCTTATTAATAAGAAGAATGTCATCAGCAAGAAGCATACACCAAGGTACGTCTTCCTGTAAATGCCTAGTAAGAACATCCATAACTAAAACAAAAAGATATGGGCTTAAAATTGATCCTTGATGTAATCCAACTAAAATAGGAAAATATTTTGTCAATCCTCCTTGTGTTTGGACACAAGTGACAGCTCTAGTATATATATCCTTAATTACTTGAATATAACCAATATTAACTCCTTTCTGTTCTAGAACTCTACAAAGAACATCTCTTGAAACTTTATCATAAGCTTTCTCTAAATCAATAAATATCATATGTAGATCCTCCTTACTTTCTCTATACTTCTCCATCAAACCTCTTAGCAAGTTTATAACATCCATAGTAGATCTACCTGGCATGAAACCAAACTGATTATGAGAAACTTTTGTATCACTTCGTAACCTATGCTCAATTACTCTCTCCCATAATTTTAATGTATGACACATTAACTTAATTCCTCATAATTTGCACTCACCTTCTTATATAGGAACCAACAAACTCTTTCTCCACTCATCTAACAACTTTAGTCTTTAAAATAACATTAAAAAAATTGTAAGCCAAGAAATTCCTTGATCTCTAAACATTTTCACACTTCAATTGGAATATCATCAGTCTCTTGTTTTCCACATTTCATTTTCTTTAAAGCTTCTCTAACTTCAGATTTGCTAATACGACAATAAAAATAACATTCTCCATTTATGTTAAGGGTATTAAGGTTGTTAAAATAAATTGTACTTTTAGATCCTTCATTGAAATGTTTATCAAAATACCTCATCCACCTATTTTCAATATCCTTTTCTAAGAAAAGCACTTTATTATTTTCATCCTTAATACACGTCACTTGAACTAGGTCTTTACTTCTCCTATCTCTTTGGTTGGCTAACTTATACATACATCTTTCACCTTCTTTAGTATCTAATCTATTGTATAAATCACTAAAAGCTAAATTCTTTGCATCATATATTATTTTCTTAGAATCTCTACAGGTCATTTTATATCTCTCCCAATTCTCCAAGTTTTACATTTAAACCAAGTTTTATAACAATGCTTCTTATTTCTTATCTTTTCTTGCACTCACTCCACCAACTATTTTTTAAGAAGTTTTTCCTTTTGATTCTCCAAGCATATTTTTAGCAACTTGCTTAATTTCACTTGCTACCTTTTCTCACATAATATTAGCTTCCTTATAAACATCCCAAATTCTAAGCTCTTGTAGTTTGCTCTTAAAAATATTTTTATTTGTGTTCTTTAAATGTCCTCATCTAATCTTAAGACAATAATTTGATTTATTTTTTCTCTTACAATCTTTTATCTTAAAATCTAAAACTAACAATCGATGTTGGGTACTTAAACTTTCACTTGGAATGACCTTGCAATATTTACAATCTAAATGATCTATTTTCTTATCAGAATATAATCAATCTGTGTTTTACTAAATCCATTTTTATAAGTAATAATATGTTCATTTCTTTTCTTAAATAAAGTATTAGCAACTACAAAATCATAAGCTAAGGCAAAATCTAATATAGTCCTACCTTCTTCATTAGTCACTCCAAATCCATAACCACCATGAATACTTTTAAAATCTTCTACCACTCTACCAACATGTCCATTTAAATCTCCTCCAATAAATAGTTTTTCTTCAAGAGGTATCTTTTGTATTAACTCTCTAATTCATTCCAAAATTTTTCTTTTGAGCTACATCTAAACCTACTTGAGGAGCATAAACACTTATAACATTGATAATCTTAGTATCAACAATAATCTTTAGAGCTATAATTCTATCTCCACATCTATTAATATTTATAACATTATCCTTCAAACTTTTATTTATAATCACACCTACACCATTTCTAGTTCGACTTCTACCTAAATATCAAAGTTTAAAACCTAAACTATCAATCTCCTTGACCTTCTCCCCAACCCATTTAGTTTCTTGAACACATAAAATATTTATCTTTCTATGAACCATAATATCTACTAATTCCATTAATTTACATGTAAGAGTACCTATATTCCAAGATGGTTCAACACGACGACTTCGCAAGAGGTCACCCATCATAGTACTCTCTAAACACGCTTAAGCGAGTTCTCATGTGATATTGTCTTTGGTGTGTTGCTTAGAAATTTATCGCAAATTGTGCTCATCCGTAATCCGTCTGTGCCGCGGTAAGGCTTCAACTTAGCCAAAATCGGAGATACGGGTCTCGCAAGATGCGTCTTTGGCACATCTGCGCGACATGTGCCCCACAGAGATCTTTTTGGATTGGCGATCATAATGGTGAATCGGACGATGTGAAGTGCTCTTTATTTTCGTGCTACGGTGAGGTGTGCAAACAACCCTGCTGCTTCGTGTTTTCGGTGAGGCATCCCATCGATGATGTTTTCGGAGTCGGTCTCCGAGTGTTGTGGCATCAATAGTAAAATAAAATAAAATTAAAAGAATATAAAATGGGCGGCATCAACAGATGTTTCAACACGACGCATTCCTATGAGGTCATCCATGATAATACTTCTCTCACTCAAACACGCTTAACTGAAAAGTTCTCATGGGATCTGGTGTGCTGGTGTGGTCACGCCCACTGGAGATTTTCCATAAATTATACTCATACGGAACCCATCCGTGGTTAGACTTCAAAATAGCCAAAATCGTCAGATTCCCCCATACATAGCGGCTCGCCACGGAGATCTTTCCAGAATGGGGTCATAATAACGAATCAGACGATCGTGCGCAAAGTTTTGGCAATTTTCGTGCAGCCTCAACACGAGATTATAGGATCAACTGCGTGGGCCCCACGGCTCGTGTTTTTCAGTTCGAGGCATCCCATCTACGTTATTTTTGGAGTCGATCACTGAGTTCTCTGGCATCAATGATAAAATAAAATAAAAATAAAAGGAAATTAAATATGTCGCGTCAATAGATGGTTCAACACGATGACTTCCGGGGCGTCCCCATCATAGTCGCTCTCGCCCAATCACGCTTTAGCGAGAGTTCTCATGTGATCCGGTGTCTTTGGTCGATAGCTCCGGAGATTTTCCACAAATTATGCTCATGCGGAACTGTCCTACCCTAAGGCCAACTCGATATGGGTCCTGTTAGATCGCGGCATCATTAATCGCCCCAGATCTTTAAATTGGCATCATAATGGCAAATCGGACGATCAGTTATGGTCGTGCGCCTCCCGCGAATCTGTGATCAGCAGGCCGCCACGACTCATTTTTTGATCAGCATCCCATGGCGTTTTGAGTTGATCTTCAAGTTCTGCGGTGTCAACAGTAAAATAAAATAAAAATAAATGAAACTTAGTGGGCAGCATCAACAGATGGTTCAACACGACGACTTCCTAAGAAGTCACCCCTCATAATACTGCTCTCACCCAAGCATGCTGAATGGAGGAGTTCTCATAGGATCTGGTGTGTTTGTGTGGTCGCGCCCGCTGGAGATTTTCCGCAAATTATGCTCATGCGGAACCGGTCCGTGCTGCGGTAAGGATTCAAACTAGCCAAAATTGGAGATACAGGTCCCGCTAGATGGGCCTTTGGCGCATCTGCGCGTCATGCGCCGCGCAGAGATCTTTCCGGATTGGGGTTATAATGGCGAATCAGACAATCGTGCTGGAAGTTATGGCGATTTTCGTGCGGCCTCCACACGAGACACGCGGACAAGCCGTGTGGGGCCCACGGATCGTGTTTTTCAGCCTGAGGCATCCCATCGATGACTTTTTCGGAGTCGATCTCCGAGTTTTGCGGTGTCAATGGTAAAATAAAATAAAAATAAAAGAAAATGAAATGGGCGGCATCAACAGATGGTTCAACACAACGACTTCACAGGAGGTCACCCATCATAGTTCTGCTCTTGCCCAAGCACGCTTAACTGAAGAGTTCTCATGCGATCTGGTGTGTTGGTGTGGTGGTGCCCCCTAGAGATTTGTCGCAAATTATGCTCATCCGAAACCCGTCCGTGCAGCGGTAAGGCTTCGAAATAGCCGAAATCGGATATCTGGTCCCGCTAGAAGTCCCTATAGCTCATCTGTGCGTCATGCGCCCCACGAAGATCTTTCCGGATTGGGGTCATAAAGGCGAATCAGACGATCGTGCGTGAAGTTATGGTGATTTCCGTGCGTCCACGAGCAGCGAATCGGTAGCGTGGGCCTTCATGTTTTTTTTAGTCCAAGGCATCCCATCTACGACATTTTCGGAGTCGATCGCCGAGTTCTCCTGCGTCAATGGTAAAATAAAATAAAATTAAAAGAAAATAAAATGGGTGGCATCAACAGATGGTTTAACACGATGACTTCCCAAGAGGTCACCCATCATAGTACTTCTCTCGCCTAAGCACGCTTAACTAAAGAGTTCTTATGCGATCTAGTGTGTTGGTGCGGTCGCGCCTACTGGAGATTTTCCACAAATTATGCTCATGTGGAACCCGTCCGTGTCGCGGTAAGGCTTCAAACTAGCCAAATTGGAGATATGGGTCCCTCCAGATGCGCCTTTGTCCATCTGCGTGTTGTGCCCCGCATAAATGATTCCAGATTGGGGACATAATGACGAATCAGACGATCGTGCTGGAAGTTATGGCAATTTTTGTGCGGCCTCACGAGATGCGTGAACCAACCACATGGGCCCCACGGCTCGTGTTTTTCAGTCCGAGGCATCCCATCGATGACATTTTCGAAGTCAATCTCCGAGTTCTGCGGCGTCATTGGTAAAATAAAATAAAAAATAAAAGAAAATAAAATGGGTGGCATCAACAGATGGTTAACCATGACGACTTCCCAGGAGGTCACCCATCATATCTTGCTCGCCCAAGCACATGGCGAAGAGTTCTCATGGATCGGTGATCCGTGCGTCAGCCCGGGAGATTTCGCAAATTGTGCTCATCCGGAACCCGTCCGTGCCACGGTAAGGCTTTAAAATAACCGAAATCGGAGATATGGGTCCCGCCAGATGCGCTTGTGGCTCATTTGTTCGTCGTGCGCCTCGCGGAGTTCTTTCTGGATTGGGGTCATAATGGCAAATCGAACGATCGTGCGTGAAGTTTTGGCGATTTTCATGCAAACGCCAGGCGGCGAATGCCATTGGGCCCCGGTCATGTTTTTCATTCAGAGGCATCACATCGATGACATTTTCGGAGTCGATTACCGAGTTCTCCGACGTAAAGGGTAAAATAAAATAAAAATAAAAATAAAAAAAAATGGCGGTATCAGCGAGATGGTTCAACATGTGACTTCTAGAGGTCACCCATCATAAATCTTGCCTGCCCAAGCACTTAATGAGGAGTTCTCATGTGGTATGGGTGTAGTCGCGCCCATTGGAGTTTTTGCAAATTGTGCTCATCACGGAACCCATCCGTCTTTAGTGGAGATTTGAAATAGCCGAAATTGAACATACGTGTCCCACCATATGCTCCGTTGGCTCATCTACGCATCGTGCGCCCCGCAGAGATTTTTCCGGATTGGGCTCTTAATGGCGAATCGGACAATCGTGCGTGAAGTTATGGAGATTTCCGTACGACCTCCGCAAGAGACGCGCGGGCCCCACGGCTCATGTTTTTAGTCGAGCATTCCATCAATGACATTTTGAATGATGCGAGTTATCGTCGTATGATAAATAAAATGAAAATAAAAGGAAATAAAATGGCGGCATCAATAGATGGTTCAACACGACTTCCTTAGTGGTCACCCATCATAAATCTTGCTCTCGCAAGCACTTAAGCGAAAAGTTCTCATAGGATCTGGTGTGCTGGTGCGGTCGCGCCCATTGGAGATTTGTCGCAAATTATGCTCATGCGGAACCCGTTCGTGTCGCGATAAGGCTTTGAACTAGCTGAAATCGGAGATACGGGTCCCGCTAGATATGCTTGCGGCACATCTACGCGTCATGCGCCCCGCGGAGATCTTTCCGGATTGGGATCATAATAGCGAAGCGGACAATCGTGCGTGAAGTTATGGTGATTTTCGTGCGGCCTCCACACGAGACACACGGATCAGCCAAGTGGGCCCCATGGCTCATATTTTTCAGTACGAGGCATCCCATCGACAACATTTTTGTCGATTTCTAAGTTCTATGGCATCAACGGTAAAATATAATAAAAGAAAAGGAAATAAAATGGGAGGCATCAACAGATGGTTCAACACGACGACTTCCTACGAGATCACCCATCATAGTACTCCTCTCGTCCAAGCACGCTTAATCAAAGAGTTCTCATGTGATCTGGTGTGTTGTTGTGGTCGCACCCGCTGGAGATTTGCAACAAATTGTGCTTATGCGGAATGCGTCTGTGACGCGGTAAGACTTCGAAATAGCCAAAATTGGAGATGCGGGTCTCCCTAGATGCGCCTTTGGCACATCTGCCTGTCGTGCGCCCCACGGAGATCTTTTCGAATTGGGGTCATAATGGCGAATCGGACGATCGTGCGTGACGTTATGGTGATTTCCATGCGGCCTCCACACGAGAAGCATTGATCAGCCGCGTGGGCCCCATGATTTGTGTTTTGCTGTCTGAGATATCCCATCTATGACATTTTCGGAGGCGATCGCTGAGTTCTCTGGCGTCAACGATAAAATAAATAAAATTAGAAGAAAATAAAATGGGCGACATCAACAGATGGTTCAACATGATGAATTCTAGGAGGTCACCCATCATAATCTCTCAAGCTTAGCGAAGAGTTCTCATGAGATCGGTGTCTTGATGCGATCCGCTGCGGTGATTTACCGCAAATTGTGCTCATGTGAAACTCATCCGTGCCACGATAAGGCTTGAAAATCGATCTGAGTCTCCAGAATCGCATTACATCTACATCGTCGCCCGGAGATATTTCTGGATTGGAGTCATAATGATGAATCAGATGATCGTGCGTGAAGTTATGGTGATTTCCATGCGACCTCCACACGAGAAGCGCGAATCAGCCACGTGGGCTCCACGGCACGTGCTTTTCAGTTTGGTGCATCCCATCGATGACGTTTTTGGAGTCGATCGCCGAGTCCTTCAGCGTCAATGGTAAAATAAAATAAAAATAAAAGGAAATAAAATGGGCAGCATCAACAGATGGTTCAACATGATGACTTCCCAAGAGGTCACCCATCGTCGTACTCCTCTCGTGCAAGCACGCTTAATTGAAGAGATCTCATGGGATCTGGTGTGTTGGTGTGTTCGCCCCTGCTGGAGATTTTCCATAAATTATGCTAATGTGGAACCCGTCCGTGCCGTGGTACGGCTTCAAAATAGTCAAAATCGGAGATACGGGTCCCGTAAGATGCTGCGGCACATCTACGCATTGTGCTCCCCGCGGATATCTTTCTGGATAGGGGTCATAATCGGATGATCATACGCGAAGTTATGATGATTTTCATGCGGCCTCTACACGAGATGCGTGGATCTATCGCATGGGCCCCATGGCTCGTGTTTTTTAGTCCAAGGCATCCCATCGATGACAGTTTCGGAGTCAATCGCCGAGTTCTCTGACGTTAATGGTAAAATAAAATAAAAATGAAAGGAAATAAAATGGGCATCAGCGATGGTTCAACCGCGATGACTTCGAGGTCACCCATCATGATTCTCTCCCAAAACGCAGCTTCGAAGAGTTCTCATGGGATATAGTGTGTGTTGCGTTACCGGAGATTTGCCATAAATTTTTCTCATGTTGAAACTTCATCATGATAAGGCTTTGAAATAAGCGAGATACGGTCCCTAGATCTTTTTGGCTCATCTCTAGCGTCATCAATGGAGATCTTTTAATTGGGGTCAAGAAGAATCGCATGAAGTTTTGGCGATTTTATGCGGCCTCCACACAAGATGTCGGTCGAGTGGGCCCCAAGGCTCATGTTTTTTTTCGAGGCATCCCATATGACATTTTGAGTAAATCGTGTTCCGGCATCAGGTAAAATAAAAAATAAAATAAAATGGCGGCATCAACAGATAGTTCAACACGGTCTTAGAGGTCATCATAGTACTCTCGCCCATGCACCGAAGAGTTCTCATGGGATTTGTGTTGGTGTGTGCGTTCGGAGATTTTTAAATTGTGCTCATGCGAATCGTCGTGTTGCGGTAAGGCGAAATTTCCAAAATCAGATGGGTCCGGATGGCTGTGGCACATCATGCGTCACGGAGATCATTGCGGATTGGGGCCATAATGGCGAACCGGACAATCATGTGCGAAGTTATGGAGATTTCTGTGCGGCCTCCGACGATGCGGTCGACGCCCCCGGCTCATATTTTTAGTCCGAGACATCCCATCGGCGAGTCGATCGATCATTGAGTTCTCGGTTGATAAAATAAAATAAAAATAAGAAAATAAAATGGCGGCGTCACAGATGGGTTCAATGACTTCCATGAGGTCACCCATCATAATCTTGCTCTCGCCCACGCTTAATGAAGTGTTCTCATGAGATGTCTTGTGCGCGTACGCTTCTGGAGATTTGCCAAATTGTGCTCATGTGGAACCTCCAGCATCGGTAAGGCTTGAAATAAAGAAATCGAGAGATCGTGGATGCACTACGGCACGTGTCTCCTCGTCGAGATCTTTTAGGATTATGGTCATAATGGCGAATCAAATGATCGTACGCGAAGTTATGGGGATTTTCATGGCCTCCACGAGATCGTGGATCATGTGGGCCCCGACTCATCTTTTACGTAGAAATCTCGGTGATATTTTCAGAGTCCATCTCTGAGTTCTGCGATGTCAATGGTAAAATAAAATAAAAGGATATATATGGGCGGCATCAACAAATGGTTTAACACAACGACTTTCCAGGAGGTCACCCATCATAGTGATGCTCTCACCCAAGCACGCTTAATTGAAGAGTTTTCATAGGATCTGGTGTGGGTGCAGTCACACCCGTTGGAGATTTGACGTAAATTGTGCTCATGCCGAACTCGTCCGTGCCACGGTAAAGCGAACTAGCGAAATGGGATACGGTCCCTGCTCGTGACACATCTGCATCGTGCTCCTGCGGATCTTTGGATTGGGTCATAATAATGATCGAGCGATCATGCACGCGATGTTATGGCGATTTGTGCGGCCTCCAGATGTAGTCGGCGTGGGCCCCATGGCTCGTATTTTTCCGTCCGAGGCATCCAATCAACGACGTTTTTGAAGTCGATCTTTGAGTTTCACGGTGTCAATAATAAAATAAAATAAAATAAAATAAAATAAAATGTTTGGCATCAAGAGATGGTTCAACACGACGACTTCCCAAGAGGTCACCCATCATAGTATTGCTCTCACCCAACCACGTTTAACTAAAGACTTCTCATGTGATCTGGTGTGCTGGTGCGGTCACACCCACTGGAGATTTTGCCACAAATTATGCTTATGTGGAACCCGTCCATGCCACAGTAAGGCTTTGAACTCACCGAAATCGGAGATACGGGTCCCTGATCTTCGACACATCGCGTCATGGGGATCTTTCTGGGTGGGGTCATAATGGTGAATCGGGCGATGTGCAGTTATGGTGATTTTTTGCCGCCCAGTCGATCATGAGCCACGGCTCATGTTTTTCAAGCGGTATCCCATCGGCGACATTTTTGAGTCGATCGAGTTCTTGTCAATAGTAAAATAAAATAAAATTAAAAGGAAATAAATGGGTGGCATCAACATATGTTTCAACGATGATGACTTTCTAGAGGTCTAAAATCACTTCTTGCTTTAGCGAAGAGTTCTTAAAAGATCTGGTGTGCTGGTGCGGTTGTGCCCGCTGGAAATTTATCGCAAATTGTGCTCATGCGGAACCCATCCATGCCGCGGTAAGGCTTCAAACTAGTCAAAATCGGAGATCGGGTCGGATCTGCGCTTTGCAGTCTTCACCGCGAGATCTTTTCCGGATTGGGGTTATAATGGCGAATCGGACCATCGTGCAATTACGGTAATTTACGTGGCCAGCCAACGCCGGCGGATCTCTGGCTCGTGTTTTTCGATCGAGGCATCCCATCGATGACATTTTGGAGTCGATCTCTCAAGTTCTCACGGTAAAATAAAATAAAATTAAAAGGAAATAAAATGGGTAGCATCAGATGGTTCAACCGACAACTTCTCAAGAGGTCACCCATCATGCCGCGCCTCGGCGTGTTTAACTAAAGAGTTCTCATGGATGCGGTGTCTTTGGTGCTCCCATGGGAGATTTTCAAATTATGCATGTGAACCCATCGTCAGGTAAGGCGAACTAGCCAAAATGGAGATATGGGTCCTCTAGATCTTCTGCACTTTCTGCGCGTCGTCGACTTCGTGAGATCTTTCCGAATTGGGGTCATAATGGAGAATCAGACGATTGTGTGTGAAGTTATGGTGATTTTTGTTCAACGTACACACGCGCCTGGATCAGCCATGTGGGGCCCACGGCTCGTGTTTTTCAGTCTGAGGCATCCCATCTACAACATTTTCGGAGTCGATCGCCGAGTTATCTGGTGTCAATGATTGTGTGCAAAGTTATGGCGATTTTTGTGCAACGTACGAAGGCAGCGTGGATCGGCGTGTGGCATCGTGTTTTTTTCGAGGCATCCCATCTACAACATTTTCGGATTCAATCATCGAGTTGTCCGGTGTCAACGATAAAATAAAATATAAATAAAAGGAAACAAAATTGGCGGCATCAATAGATGGTTCAACACGATGACTTCCTAGGAGGTCACCCATCATTGTCTTGCTCGCAAGCGCGCAAGAGTTCTCATGGTGTGGTGTGACCCTCTGGAGGTTTGCCACAAATTATACTCATGCGGAACCTGTCCATGTAGCGGTGAGGCTTAGCCAAATGGAGATATGGGTCCGGTAGATGCTTGACATCGTGCGTCATCAATATCTTTTCAGATTGGGGTCATAATGGCGAATCGGATGATCGTGCGCAAAGTTATAGAGATTTTTGTGCGCTCCACACGAGATGAGCGAATCAACCGTGTGGGCCCCACGGCTTGTGTTTTTCAATCCGAGGCATCCCATCGATGATGCTTCTGAGTCAATCTCTGATTTTTGTGGCATTAATGGTAAAATAAAATAAAAATAAGGAAATAAAACTGGCGTTATCAACAGATGGTTCAACACGACAACTTTTCAGGAGGTCACCCATCATAGTACAACTCTCGCCAAAGCATGCTAAACTGAAGAGTTCTCATAGGATCTGGTGTGTTGGTGTGGTCATGCCCACTGGAGATTTTCCATAAATTGTGCCCATGTGGAACCCATCGGTTCGGAGGAAAGGCTTCGAAATAGCCAAAATTAGAGATACGGGTCCCGCTAGATGCACCTGCGGCACATTTGCAAGTCGCGGCCCCGTGGAGATCTTTCCGGATTGGAATTATAATGGCGAATTAGACGATCGTGAAGTTACGGTGATTTTTGTGGCCTCACGAGATCTGAATCATCCGCGTGGGTTTCGGTCGAGCATCCATCGATGACATTTCGAGTCGATCTCCGTCTCAATGGTAAAATAAAATAAAAAAATAAAGGAAATAAAATAGGTGGCATCAATAGATGGTTCAACGATGACTTCCCAGGTCACCCATCATAGTCGCTCTCGCGCAGCAACTAAAGGGTTCTCATGGGATTTAGTGTGCTGTTTCAAAATAGCTGAAATTGGAGATACGGGTCATGCCAGATGCGCCTGTGGGTCATCTACGCATCGTGCTCCCCACAAAGATCTTTCCGGATTGGGGTCGTAATGGAGAATCGGACGATCGTACGCGAAGTTATGACAATTTTGTGCGGCCTCCACACGAGATGCGCGGATCAGCATATTGGGCCCCACGGCTCTTGTTTTTCAGTCCGATGCATTCCATTGATGATATTTTTGGAGTCGATCGTCAAGTTCTCCGGCATCAACGTTAAGATAAAATACAAAGAAAAGGAAATAAAATGCGAGACATCAAAAGATGGTTCAACATGACGACTTCCCAAGTGGTCACTCATCATAATACTGCTCTTGCCCAAGCATGCTTAACTAAAGAGTTCTCTTGTGAACTGGTGTGCTGGTGTGGTCGCGCCCACTGGAGATTTGCCGCAAATTCTGCTCATGTGGAACCCATCCATACCGGTAAGGTTTTGAAATAGCCGAAATCGGAGATACGGGCTCTATCAGTTGTGCCTGTGGCTCATCTGTGTGTCGTGCGCCCCATGAAGATCTTTTCGGATTGGGGTCATAATGGCAAATCGGACGATCGTGCGCTAAGTTATGGCAATTTCTGTGTGGCCTCCACACGAGATGCACGGAACAGTGTCCATGGACATGGACACTGCTGAACACGGAGCCAATTCCATTTTTGTGTGGCTTCGACCATCATGGCACACTGTGGCATCCAATTGGAGGCCACTCAGATGATGGAGGACTCGGGTGCACTTCCAATTATCATCGGCCAAATGCAAAACTCTCTGCCGATGGAGGTCAACATGACCGCGTGCATTCCTCATGCAGTTAAGCTCTCAGATGCGACAGACGTCTTCCGCACGGCTGGAGAACTCTCGGCCACAGTTGGAAATGGTGAATTCAAACTGATCCCAGGCTCTATTGACAGTATTGCAACAATCACAGGTATGTCAAATGTTTCTTCCTCCAATAGGGCGATTGGCCCTCGAGCTTTTGGGGTGTGTAGTCATCGCGATTTTGGGGTGACCGACCCTCGACATTTGATTTAGACTCCTTTCTTTGTGGTTTCTTGCAATGTGTTATATGTGCATTCAGAGTAGGTTAACATTGTCGGCCTTCCACACCACCTGGAAGGGGCTGAAATTGACCCCAACAGGGCTGATTTCCTTGATCCGCAAGCACACACACAACCTATTTGTCATAATGTCGCAATGAGGACCAATTTTGATAATGGAAGGAAATCAATCAGATTTGAAGCCAATAGACATGGGGTGTTTAGAAAAGCTTCTTCCCATCCTAAAGAGGCTAGCAACAATGCAATCTAATAAGGAAGAACCAACTCATGCTTCGACCAATGCTTGGAGGCGACCGGTGGTTGTCCTACTTGCCAAAATCAAGTTTGACGAAATCAAAGATAGTGATGGTGTGGGAGTTACTGTTGATGATAGCTCTATGCAAAATAATATGCAGAGATTAGAAGTAGCCCTTGTAGGGACACTACTTGGGAAGAAACTTCCATTCTATTTCCTAAACAATGACCTTAAACGCAAATGGGGCCAATGGGGGGAGTTCAACTTAGTGCTTGTTTCCCTAGACTGTTTCTTGTGTATTTTTTGATCATTGGAAGCTCGTGATGCAGTTCTTCTTAATGGACCTTGGTTTATTGTCGGCAACGTCATTGCTATGGACAAGTGGACTCCTAACTTCTCTCCTAATTTCTCTAACGGGTTTGACCACCCTGTTATGGATGAGACTCTCCGCCCCCTCCCTCTATTGAGATTGCAACAATGCAATTGTTGTGGAGAGTGTGGATGGACAACCAAACTAGCAAATGGGGGCAAAGCACCTATTCATGGAATTGTGTCAAGGTAGACCTATCAAAGAGCATCTCTCGTGGAATATGGATCAATGGTTACAAAGGCAGCTTCTTTCAGAAAGTGGAATATGAGGGGATTGCTCAACTATGCTTCCAATGTGGAAAAGTTGGACACAAAATTGAAGCTTGCCCAAAAAAAGTCAAAATGAGTGCTCAAACAACACCTTGCAGTATACCCAACACCTCTCCCAACCCTTTTCCCAATCAAACCACATGATAAACCAAGGACAAAAAATCTGCAACCTTTCAGTAAGTAGTTCAGTTGCAGATGCAAGTGCTCCTTCGGCTAAACCATCCAGCTACATGCAAAAAAATTGCAGCAATTCGGTTAGCTTCTCTGCAGCAGAATTCTACACTCATCTTGCTGCTCAAACTAAAGGAAACGAGGCTCTCCTTGATGCTACGGCTCACCTCGAATTAGAAAAATCTTATGGGCCATGGACATAGGTTACCAGGAGGAAGGCTCGGCCTCCTAAAGCTAAAAATCAAACAATATATTCAAAGGAGAAACTTCAAAAACAAAACCTGCTGCTGAAAAAAATAGAAAACCGCATGCAAATAGAAGGAATAGCACCCATTCTAATGACTCCAAAGTGGAAGAACACAGGGATTCAATGCAGATTCATCAAGACAAAGGCAAGGGTGAGCCCCCCACACCTCACATTGCAACTATTTTTAATGCAGCCAAGGAAACACAAGAGGCCAATAAATTGTTCAAACACAAGAAATCTAAAAGTGGGCAGAGCCGAGTCTCCAAAGCACATTTTGATCGAGAATTTGGTCAGTTAGGCCCTATCAAAGAAATCTCACGAAAATGTAGAAAAAGTGACTTCCAAACTGACGACGGGAGGGATGCCTCCCATGACATCCACCCATGACTTCCGTTATTATGTGGAACTGCCAAGGGGTCTGCAAGAAGACTACGGGCCACTACCTACGGCAAATTCTTGGAGAGCACCATGCTCTCTTCATTGGCCTCATTGAAACAAAAGTGGAGGACATCTCTAGAAGGGAAATTGACAAAATTGTAGGTCGTAACTAAGACTTTCTACACCAACCTGCTGTGGGAAAATCTGGAGGTCTCCTTGCTTTGTGGCGGAATGACTTAATCACCTTCACTCCTATCCAACAAAGTGATCAGTGCATTGTGGGGAATATCCAGTTACCTGACAAAGTTAAGTGGATGTTGACAGTTTGTTATGCTCATAAAGATTACCACACTCGTTGTGGCCTATGGAACACATTAACTCCTTTTGTTGAATACTGAACTTCCAGCAGTTGTAGGTGGAGATTTCAACTGCATTTATGCTACAAATGACAAAAGGGGGGGGGGTAAACAATTTAAATTCTCCCCGATGGCCAAAGAGATGATGGATTTTTTTACCAATGGGGATCTCCATGAGCTGAATTTCACCGGACCCAGGTTCACATGGACTAATAACAAGGACAAAAATAGTAGAATTTGGGTGCGCCTTGAATGCTTCCTCATCAACACCGTTGCCTCCAACCCTCTCCCTCTTGCATAAACTAAACAACTCCCAAGGATTGCATCAAATCATTGCCCCATTCTTCTTCAAATCAACTCCATAGAGAAATGGAGATCCCAAAGATGGCTGAGGTTTGAAGATACATGACTTTCTTACCCTATGGCATGAAAGTTAGTTTGGAAAAGCTGGCAAGGCAACTTTGAAGGCTCCAAAGCTGAAAACTTGGATAGGAAGTGCCTCCGGACATTGAAGAACCTTTTTTATTGGAGCAAGAGCAAGATCAATGACTTGAGCAAGAAGAGGGACACCCTTCAAGAGGAAATTCTGTACCTTCAGTTGGCTGATTGTTCTCTAAATGGGCTGACCGAGTAGCAAGATATGGAGCTTCACCTCAAAGCAAATGAGCTGAATTCAACTCTTTCCCGTCTCTCTTGTTGGTGGCAACAACGGGCTAAAATCAGGTGGACTGAAGAGGGAGATGCCAACACTCATTTCTTTCACGCCGTTGCTTTGGCTCGAAAGAGATCTAACATAATCAACACACTCAAGATGGACGACGGACAGAACACTGATGATCCGGTCTTGATCCACCAAGCCTTCATGAACTTTTTTCAATAGAAATGGAGTGCTTATCCTATGACTACCTCCGATTGGCCTTATTTTGTTGAAAATAATAGAATCCAACTTCAAATTTGAGAACTCTTGGAAATTGACATCAATGAAGCTGAAATTTGGGATGTGATCAGAATTATGGTGCTAATCGTGCTCCTGGGATCAATGGCATCACTGCATCCTTCTACAAGCACTTTTGGAAAATCATTGGCTAGGATGTGGCGGCAAATTCTTTGCATGTGATTCTCTTGAAAACATTGGTGATTCTCTTACAAATCTCCAAATCGATTGTTAAATTTCTCATCTTTGTAGAAGCAGCCTTTGTGCCTTAGAAAACTTGTGTGCTCAATACTCTCCCAACATCATTTAAGCGGTGCCTTTGTCTTACCAGCCATGATAAAATGGTTAAACCTTTAATTCTCCATAAATATACCTATGAAATTCTAGAATTGGCTCCTTCAATGTGTTTCCTCCCCTTCCTTCTCCCTTTTTCTAAATGGCCAAAGGACAAATTGGATTCATGCTCGTTGAGGATTTCGGCAGGGATGCCCATTTTCTCCATACATGTTCATCCTTTGTTCAGAACTGCTCTCACTGGCCGTCAAATAGCATAGTTGTGATCTTGTTGTGGCCATTGCCAATGGGGGAACACGTATATCCCACCTACTTTAAGCTGACGACATTCTCTTCATAACTAAAGCCTCCATTGCCCATGCAAAGAGTGTTTTGAAAATTCTAAAAAATTATTGTAACTGGATGGGTCAGCGCACCAACTCCACAAAAACTATCATTTTGTTCAGGAAAGCCACCCATAGATGGAAGGAAAATAGGATCACCAGACTGACTGGCTTCAGAAGGGTCCAAGAGCTTGATTACTTGGGTATTAAATTAGCTATGAGGAAGCTCAAGGCCACTAATTTTCTGTAGCTTTTGCAAAGGGCCAGGGACAAAATCAGCTTGTGCGGAGTTAGGCATTTATCCATGCCAGGCCGATTAACTCTTAGAAGAACTTCCTTGCTTTGCATCTCCATGTATCAAGCAACTCACACCGACATCCCTAAGGGAATCACTAAGAAGATTGAGAAACTTGCTAGAAACTTTCTTTGGCAAGGAAACATCAACCAACATTTCATACACTATGTTCCATGGGAAAAAAATATGCATGCCAACTAGCAAGGGCACTGGCTAACATGGCCCTCTAGGGGCCAATTACTTGGGATTTCATCTCCAAACCTAATATGCTGCTCCATAAGTGCTTGGTCGAAAAGTATGGGCTGAACCCATGGCTATGGAAACCCAAACGTGGGGACTCGAACTGCTGGAAAATCATACATGTTGGGGCTTATAGCCTGAGCCGAAACATCCATTGGAGGGTTTTGAATGGCAAAGATGTTGACTTTTTGAACTCTTCATGGACTGCCGACTTGCCTCTCTCTAAATGGCCTACCTTTCTCAACATGGAATGCAACGATGAATGGAGTGTGGAAAACCTGAATGATGATCACAGAGGATGGAAAACCAAAAATCTGCATGTGCTATTTGGTTTTGAGCTGGCTGAATTAATTTCCATTCTATTGCGGTTGAACAACCACATGATATTCTAGAACTCATTAGGACTCCTATAGGGACTACTCTCACAGACACCATCTACAAAACCTACTTTGCTGAATTTCCAAATTGGTATTACAACCTGCAGAATCTGAAACTTCCACCAAGGGAAAAGCTATTCTGGTGGCATCTCATCAAACATGCCTTGCCAACTAATAGTTGGCTTGCTCACCACGTATTAACAGATACTACCCTTTGCCCATGGGGATGCAACTAGGAGGAGAATACTGAACACCTTGCTGTCCAATGCACCTTAACCACAACCATCATTCAGATTTTGGCCAAATGGGGCTGTTCACTCCCAATTTTCAGTAACCTATGGATTTGCTTCAAGCTCTAATTGATGTGTAAACTAATAACCTAGGCTGGGCTAGAATGTATTGTGCAATTGTTTACCAGGTTTGGAGAACCCTCATTGCTGAAACTAATGGACATAGCTATGGCACTCCAAAAATTATTGCTACATCTATCCTTAGATCCATCACTCATTCTTACTCTTTTCCTCTCTAGAAGCAATGGGACATCACCCAGCCCTTTGGGCTGCTTAAACCAATTTTGTGGTGTCCTCCCCCTTCTAGTTGGATCAAGGAAAATGTTTATGGTTCCCTTCTTCCTAATGGGTCGGCTGGTATTGCAGTGGTGTTGAGGGATGAAAATGACAACTTCCTTAAAGCTATGGGCCACAGTTTCCAACACTGGGATAGCACTACTGTTGAATTGGTTGCCATTCTTTATACACAACATATCATTGAGCTATGGATGACTGAGTACAAAGGCATCATCATTGAAGGTGATAACATTGGAGTAGTGGACCACCTCAAAATGCTCTAAACAAAGAAATATGGCAAAACAAACTTCCAGATAGTCTAGATATCAATTTTTTGAAGAATTTTCACCATGTCATTTTTGCATATACACAGAGATCTAACAACAGTTTAGCGACTTTTGTGCAGACATAGCTACCAGGTTTGATTTTGTATGGCATAACTTAGATAGTCACACTATTCCTCCACAGTTTTTTGTTCTTTTACAGGAGGATAGAAAGCATGCTGTAAGTAGCTAGTTTCTTACTTTTTTGCTATTTTTTATATTGTAATCACCTCTTTTATTATCAATGCAAATGCATCTTTTCAAGGATTAGCCATGTGGGCCCCATGGCTCATGTTTTTCAGTCCGAGGCATCCCATCGATGATATTTTCATAGTGGATCGCCGAGTTCTCCAGTGTCAACGATAAAATAAAATAAAAATAAAAGGAAATAAAATGGGAAGCATCAACAGATGGTTCAACAGGATGACTTCCTAAGAGGTCACCCATCATAGTACTACTCTCGCTCAAGCATGTTTAACTAAAGAGTTCTCATGTGAACTAGTGTGTTGGTGTGGTCGCGTTCGCTGGAGATTTTCTATAAATTGTGCTCATGCGGAACCCGTCTGTGTCGCGGTAAGGCTTTGAAATTGCCGAAATTGGAGATACGGGCCTCGCCAGCAGTTCCCGTGGCTCATTTGTGTGTCGTGCGCTCTGCAAAGATATCTCCGGATTGGGTTCATAAAGGCGGACGATCGTGCGTGAAGTTATGAAAATTTTCGTGCGGCCTCCACACGAGACGTGTGGATCATCCACATGGGCCCCACGGCTCAGCTTTTTCAGTGTGAGGCATCCCATCGATGATGTTTTCAGCGTCGATCGCCGAGTTCTCTCGTGTCAATAGTAAAATAAAATAAAAATAAAAGGAAATAAAATGGGCAGCATCGAATAGTTCAACACGATGACTTCTCAGGATGTCACCTATCATAGTATTGCTATTGCCCAAGCACGCTTAACTGAAGAGTTCTCATAGGATCTGGTGTGCTCGTGCGGTCGTGCCCTCTAAAGATTTGCCACAAATTGTGCTCATGTGAAACTCATCGATGCTGCAGTATGGCTTTGAAATAGTCGAAATTGGAGATACGGGTCCCGCCAGATGCACCTGTGGCACATGTCATGCGCCCCGCGGAGGTCTTTCCGGATTGGGGTAATAATGGTGAATCGGATGATCGTGCGAAGTTATGACAATTTTCATGCGGCATCCACACGAGACGCGTGAATCAGCCGCGTGCACCCCAGGGCTTTTTTTTTTCAGTTTGAGGCATCCCATCTATGACGTTTTCGCAATCGATCGCCGAGTTCTTCGGTGTCAACAATAAAATAAAATATAAATAAAAGAAAATAAAATTGGCGGCATCAATAGATGGTTCAACATGACAACTTCCCAGGAGGTCACACATCATAGTACTGCTCTCACCTAAACATGCTTAACTAAAGAGTTCTCATGTGATCTGGTGTGCTAGTGCGGTCGTGCCCTCTAGAGATTTGCCATAAATTATGCTCATGCAGAAACCGTCCGTGCCGTGGTAAGGCTTCGAACTAGCCGAAATCGGAGATACGGATCCTACAAGATGCACCTGTGACACATCCGCGCATTATTCTCCCCGCGGAGATCTTTCCGGATTGGGGTCATAATGGCGAATCGGATGATCATTTGTTATGGCGATTTCCGTGTGGCCTCCACACGAGACGCAGAGATCAATTGTGTGGGCCCCATGTCATGTGTTTTTCAATCCGAGGCATCCCATCGATGACATGTCATGTGCTCATCCAAAATCTATTCATGTCCCGGTAAGGTTTCGAACTAGTTGAAATCGGATATATGGGTCCAGCCAGATGCGCCTGCGGCACATCTGTGTGTCGTGTACCATGGAGATCTTTCTGGATTGGGGTCATAATGGTGAATCAGACGATTGTGCATGAAGTTATGATGATTTTGTGCGACCTTCGCACGAGACGTGCGGATCAACCAAGTGGTCCCCATGGCTCGTGTTTTTTTAGTTCGAGGCATCCCACCGATGATATTTTCGGAGTCGATCACCGAGTTCTATGACGTCAACGTTAAAATAAAATACAAATAAAAGGAAATAAAATGAGTGGAATCAACAGATAGTTCAACACGATGACTTTCCAGGAGGTCACCCATCGCAATCGCCGCACGCTTAAGCGAAGAGTTCTCTTGGGATCTAGCGTCGGCGCATTGGAGATTTTTCAAATGCGCAACCCATCCTTGCCGTGATAAGGCTTCAAACTAGCCAAAATCGGAGATACGTGTCCTGCCAGATGCACCTACGGCTCATCTGCATATCGTGCGCCCCGCGGAGATCTTTCCATATTGGTGTATAATGGCAAATTGGACGATTGAGCGTGAAGTTAAGGCGATTTCCATGCGGCCTCCGTACGAGATGCGCGGATCAGCCTAGCGGGCCCCACGGCTCATGTTTTTTAGTCCGAGGCATCTCATCGATGACGTTTTTGGAGTCGATCGACGAGTTCTCCAGCATCAATGTTAAAATAAAATACAAATAAAAGGAAATAAAATGCGCGACATCAATAGATAGTTCAACACGGTGACTTCCCAGGAGGTCAGCAATCATAGTACTGCTCTCCCCCAAGTACGCTTAACTGAAGAGTTCTCATGAGATCTGGTGTGCTGGTGCTGTCGCTCCCACTAGAGATTTGCCATAAATTGTGCTCATGCGGAACCCATCCGTGTCCGATAAGGCTTGAACTAGCGTGAAGCTACGTGACACATGCACGGGTCATCTACGCGATGCTATCGCGGAGATCTTTCCAGATTGGGGTCATAATGGTGAATCAGACGATCGTGCGTGAAGTTATGGTGATTTTCGTGCGGCCTCCACATGAGATACGCGGATCAGCAGCGTGGGCCTCACGACTATTATTTTTTTAGTCTGAGGCATCCCATCGACTACATTTTCAGAGTTGATCTCTGAGTTCTACGGTGTCAACAGTAAAATAAAATAAAAGGAAATAAAATGGGCGGCATCAATAGATGGATCAGCACGATCACCTCCCAGGAGGTCACCCATCATAATACTACTCTCCCCCAAGGACGCTTAACAGAAGAGTTCTCATAGGATCTGGTGTGCTGGTGCGGTCGTGCCCGCTAGAGATTTTTTGCAAATTGTGCTCATGTGGAAACCGTCGCTGCGAAAGGTTTTGAACTAAAATCGGAGATCTGAGTCTCTAGATATGCTGCGGCACATTTCGCATCTTGCCACGAAGATCTTTCTGGATTGGGGTCATAATGGCGAATCAGACAATAGTGCACAAAGTTATGGCGATTTTCGTGCGGCCTCTGCACAAGACGCGCAGATCAGCCGCATGGGCCACACAACTCATATTTTTCAGTCCGAGGCATCCCATCGACGACATTTTCGGAGTGAATCTCTAAGTTTTGTGGCGTCAATGGTAAAATAAAATAAAAATAAATATAAATAAATAAGCGGCATCAACAGATGGTTCAACACGACGACTTCCAGGAGGTCACACATCATAGTACTGCTCTCGCCCAAGCACGCTTAACTGAAGAGTTCTCATAAGATCTGGTGTGTTGGTGCGGTCGTGCCCGCTGGAGATTTGCCACAAATTGTGCTCATGTGGAACCCGTCTGTGCCGCGGTAAGGCTTCGAACTAGCCAAAATCAGACATACGGGTCCAGCCAGATGCGCCTTTGGCACATCTGCGTGTTGTGCGCCCCACAGAGATCTTTCCGGATTGGGGTTAAATTGTGAATCGGACGATCGTGCGAGAAGTTATGGCGATTTTGTTCGACATCTGCACGAGACTCGAGGATCAACCGAGTGGGCCCCACGGCTCATGTTTTTCAGTCTGAGGCATCCCATCGATGACGTTTTAGAGTCGATCACCAAGTTCTCCTAGATTGGGATCATAATGGTGAATCGGACATTCGTGCGCAGTTATGGCATTTTCCACGCCCGCACGACGAGCAGATGAGTTGCAGGTGTATCTGGAGGGACTCGTATCTCTGATTTCGGCTACTTCGAAGACTTACTGCGGCACGTACGGGTTCGGCATGAGCACAATTTGTGGCAAATCTCTAGCGGGCACGACCGCACTAGCACACTAGATCTCATGAGAACTCTTTAGTTAAACGAGCTTGAGCGAGAGCAGACTATGATGGGTGACCTCCTGGGAAGTTGTCGTGTTGAACCATATGTTGATGCCGCCCATTTTATTTCCTTTTATTTTTATTTTATTTTATCATTGACGCCGGAGAACTCGGTGATCGACTCCAAAAATGTTGTAGATGGAATACCGAGGACTAAAAATAGAGGCTGTAGGGCCATGGTGATCACATCTCATGAGGCAAGCGAAAATCGCCTTAACTTCACGCACGATCGTTCGATTCGCCAATATGTCCCCAATATGGAAAGATCTCCCGAGCTGCACGCGCAAAGGCGCATCTTGCGGTGGTCTCCAGTTCTATTCTATTTGAAGCCTTTAAGCGACACATGAGTTCCGCATAAGCAAAATTTGCAGCAAATCTCTGGCTGGCGTGATCGCACCAGCACTCCAGATCACATGGGAGCTCTTCAGTTAAACATGCTTGGGTGAGAGCAGTACTATGATGGGTGACCTCCTGGGAAGTCGTCGTGTTGAACCTTCTTTTGATGCCACCCATTTTATTTCCTTATATTTTTATTTTATTTTATCATTGATCCTGGAGAACTGGATGATCGACTCCGAAAACGTTGTAGATGGGATGCCTTAGACTGAAAAACACGAGCCGTGGGGCCCATGCGGCTGATTCGCGCATCTGGTATGGAGGCCGCACGGAAATCTCCATAACTTTGCGCACGATCGTCTGATTCGCCATTATGACCCCAATCCGGAAAGATCTCCGTGGGGCGCACGACGTGCAAATGAGCCACAGGCGCATCTTACGGGACCTGAATCTCCAATTTCGACTATTTTGAAGCCTTGCAGTGGCACGGACGGGTTCCAGATGAGCACATATTGTGGCAAATCTCCAGCGCGCGCAACCGCACCAACACACCATATACCATGAGAACTCTTCAGTTAAGCGAGCTTGCGTGAGAGCAGTACTATGATGGGTGACCTCTTGGGAAGTCATCGTGTTGAACCATATGTTGATGCCTCCCATTTTATTTCCTTATATTTTTATTTTATTTTACTGTTGACGCCAGAGAACTCAGCGATCGACTCGGAAAATGTCATTGATGGAATGCCTTAGGCTGAAAAACATGCTGTGGGGCTCACGCGGCTGATCCGCGCATCTCTTGCGGAGGCGACACAGAAATTACCATAACTTTGCGCATGATCGCTCGATTCACCATTATCACCCCAATCCGGAAAGATCTCCACGGGGAGCACGATGCATGAATGGCCAGCGCATTTGGTAGGACCGTATCTCCATTTTTGAAAGCCACGATGCGGATGGGTTCTTCATGAGCACAATTTACGGCAAATCTTCAGCGGGGGTGACCACACCAACACACCATATCACATGTGAACTCTTCAGTTAAGCGTGCTTGGGCGAGAGCCATACATGATGGGTGACCTCCTAGGAAGTCGTCGTGTTGAACTATCTGTTGATGCCGCGTATTTTATTTCCTTTTATTTTTATTTTATTTTACCGTTGATGAAGAAGAACTCAGAGATCGACTATGAAAATGTCGTAGATGGGATGCCTTGGATTGAAAAATATGAGCCGTGGGGCCCACATGGCTGATCCGCAAGTCTCGAGCGGAGGCTGTGTGAAAATTGCATAACTTTGCACACGATCATCCGATTAGACATTATCACCCCAATCCGAAAAGATCTCCGTGGGGCGCACGATGCGCAGATGAACTATAGGCGCATCGACCGAGACCCGTATCTCTGATTTTGACTATTTCGAAGCCTTACTACAGCACAGATGGGTTCTGGATGAGCACAATTTACGGCAAAGCTCAAGCGAGCGTGATCGCACCTGCGCACTAGATCCAATGAGAACTCTTCAGTTAAGCGTGCTCAGGCGAGAGCAATACTATAATGGGTGACCACTCCTAGGAAATCATCCTGTTGAACCATCTGTTGATGCCGTAAATTTTATTTCCTTTCATTTTTATTTTATTTTAATGTTGATATAGGAGAACTCGATGATCGACTCCAAAAATGTCATCGATGGGAGGCCTCAGACTGAAAAACATGAGCCGTGGGGCCCACTAGGTTGATCCTTGCATCTCGTGTGGATGTCGCACGGAAATCGCCATAACTTTGCGCACAATAGTCCGATTCGCCATTATGACCCCAATCTGCGGGGCGCATAATGTGTAGATGTGCCGCATGCATCTAGCGGGAACCGTATCTCTGATTTTGGTTATTTCGAATCCTTATCGCGGCACGGACGGGTTCCGCATGAGCACAATTTGTGGCAAATCTCCAGCGGGCGTGATCGCACCTGCACACCAGATCCCATGAGAACTCCTCAGTTAAGCATGCTTGAACGAGAGCAGTACTATGATGGGTGACCTTCTCGAAAATCATCGTGTTAAATCATCTGTTGATGTCATGCACTTATTTCCTTCTATGAGAGTAGTACTATGATTGGTGACCTATTGGGAAGTCGTCGTGTTGAACCATTTATTCATGCCGCCCATTTTATTTCCTTTTATTATTTTTTTATTTTACCAGACGCCGGTGAACTCAAAAATTGACTCCAAAAATGTCATTGATGGGATGCCTCGGACTGAAAAACACGAGCCATGGGGCCCACGTGATTGATCCGTGTGTCTCCTGCGAAGGCCACACGGAAATCACCATAATTTCGCGCATGATTTTTCGATTCGCCATTACGATCCCAATCCGAAAAGATCTCCACGGGGAGTACGACGCACAAATGTGCCTTCGGTGCATTTTGTGGGACCCGTATCTCCGATTTTGTCTAGTTCGAAGCCTTACTGTGGCACAGACGGGTTTCGAATTACCACAATTTGCGGAAAAGCTCTAGCATGCGCGACGACACCAGGACACCAGATCACATGAGAACTCTTCAGTTAAGCATGCTTGGGCGAGAGTAGTAATATGATGTGTGACCTCCTCGGAAGTCGTGGTGTTGAACCATCTGTTGATACCGCCCATTTTATTTTCTTTTATTTTTATTTTATTTTACCGTTGACGCCTGAGAGCTTGGCAATTGACTCCAAAAATGTCGTTGATGGAATGCCACAAACTAAAAAATATGAGTCGTGGGACCCACGTTGATCCACGCGTCTCATTCGGAGGCCGCACGGAAATCACCATAACTTTGCGCACGATCATCCGATTCGCCATTATGACTCCAATCCGGAAAGATATCTGTGCGGCGCTCGACGCGCAAATGAGCCGCGGGTGCATATGGCAGGACCCGTATCTCCGATTTCCACTATTTTGAAGCCTTATCACGACACAGACAGATTCTGCATGAGCATAATTTATGGAAATCTCAAGCGGGAGCGACTGCACCAGCACACTAGATAACTCTTTAGTTAAGCGTGCTTGGGCGAGAGCAGTATTATTATGGGTGACCTCCTGGGAAGTTATCGTTGAACAATCTATTGATGCCGCCCATTTTATTTCCTTATATTTTTATTTTATTCTACCGTTAACGCCAGAGAACTCGGCGATTGACTCCAAAAATGTCGTTGATGAAATGCCTCAGACTGAAAAACACGTGTTGTGGGGCCCACGCGGCTTATCCGCGCATCTCGTGCGGAGGCCTCATGAAAATCAACATAACTTCACGCACGATCATCCGATTCGCCTTTAAGACCCCAATCGGGAAACATCTTCGCGGGGTGCACGACGCGTAGATGAGCCGTAGGCGCATATGGCGGGACCCGTATCTCCAATTTTGGTTATTTCGAAGCCTTACCGTGGCACGATGGGTTCCGCATGAGCACAATTTGCGGCAAATCTTCAACGGGCGCAACCGCACCAGCATACCAGATCACATGAGAACTCTTCAATTAAGCATGCTTGGCGAGAGCAATAATATGATGTGTGACCTCCTGGGAAGTCGTCGTGTTGAACCATCTGTTGATACCACCCATTTTATTTCCTTTAATTTTTATTTTATTTTACCGTTGACGTCGGAGAGCTCGATGATCGACTCCAAAAATGTCGTTGATGGAATGCCTCAAACTGAAAACACGATTCATGAGGCCCACGCGGTTGATCCGCGCGTCTCATTCGGAGGTCACACGTAAATCACCATCATAACTTTGCACACGATCATTCAATTCACCATTATGACCCCAATTCGGAAAGATGTCCGTGCGGCGCACGACACGCAGATGCGCCGCAGGCGCATATGGTGGGACCCGTATCTTTGATTTCGGCTATTTCGAAGCCTTACCATGGAACGGATAGGGTCCGCATTAGCACAATTTGCGGCAAATCTTCACGGGCGACCGTGACAATCAATCACATGAGAACTCTTGATTAAGCATTCTTGGGTGAGAGTCTACATGATGGTCAATAGAAGTCGTGTTGAACCATCTGTTCATCCGCCCATTTTATTTCCTTTTTTTATTTTATTTTACCATTGACACCGTAGAACTCAGAGATCGACTCTAAAATGTAGTCGATGGGATGCCTCAGACTAAAAAAATAATGCGTGGCCACGCCGACGCGATCTCTCATGGAGGCCGCATGAAAATCGCCATAATTTTATGCACGATCGTCTGATTCACCATTATGATCCTAATCTGGAAAGATCTCTGCATAGCACATGACGCGTAGATGACCCGTAGGTGCATCGACGGTCACGTAAGCTTTCTAGTTCAAGCCCTACCGCTGCGGATGGGTTATGAGCATAATTTGCTCAAGCTGCGACCGCACCGCACAGATCCAATGAGAACTCTTTAGTTAAGCGTGCTCAGGCGAGAGCAATACTATAATGGGTGACCACTCCTAGGAAATCATCGTGTTGAAACCATTTGTTGATGCCGTAAATTTTATTTCCTTTCATTTTTATTTTATTTTAATATTGATGCAGGAGAACTCGATGATCAACTCCAAAAATGTCATCGATGGGATGCCTCGGACTGAAAAACACGAGCCGTGGGGCCCACTAGGTTGATCCTTGCGGTGTGGATGTCGCATGGAAATCACCATAACTTTGCGCACAATCATCCGATTCGCCATTATGACCCCAATCTGCGGGGCGCACAACATGTAGATGTGCCGCATGCGCATCTGGAGGGAACCGTATCTCAGATTTTGTCTATTTCAAATCCTTATCGCGGCACGGACGGGTTTCACATGAACACAATTTGTGGTAAATCTCTAGCGGGCGTGACCGCACCTGCACACCAGATCCCATGAGAACTCCTCAGTTAAGCATGCTTGAACGAGAGCAGTACTATGATGGGTGACCTTCTTGAAAATCATCATGTTGAATCATCTGTTGATGTCATGCATTTTATTTCCTTTTATTTATATTTTATTTTAATGTTGACGCCGGAGAACTCGGCGATTGACTCTGAAAACGTCATCGTTGGGATGCCTCGGACTCAAAAACACGAGTCGTGGGGCCACTAGGGTGATCCGTTCGTCTTGTGTTTAGGCCACACGAAAATTGCCATAACTTCGTGCACGATCGTCCGATTTGCCATTATGACCCCAATCCGGAAAGATCTCTACGGGGAGAACGACGTGCTGATGAGCCGCAGGTGCATCTGGCGGAACCTGATGTTTGATTTCATCTATTTTGAGGCCTTACCGTGGCATAAACGGGAGCAAAATTTGTTGCAAATCTCTAGCGGATGCGACCGCACCAGTACACCAGATCATATGAGAACTCTTCAGCTAAGCGTGCTTGGGCGAGAGTAGTACTATGATGGGTGACCTCCTAGGAAGTCATCGTGTTGAACCATTTGTTCATGCCACCCATTTTATTTCCTTTTTATTGTTTTTTATTTTACCGTTGACGCCGGAGAACTCAAAAATTGACTCCAAAAATGTCATTGATGGGATGCCTCGGACTGAAAAACATGAGCCATGGGGCCGACGTGATTGATCCGTGTGTCTCCTACTGGAGGCCACACGAAAACCACCATAACTTCATGCACGATTGTCCGATTCGCCATTACGATCCCAACCCAAAAAGATCTCCACGGGGAGCACGACGCGCAAATGTGCCTCCGATGCATTTTACGGGACCCATATCTCCGATTTTGTCTAGTTCGAAGCCTTACTGTGGCACAGACGGGTTATAAATTAGCACAATTTACTAAAGCTCCAACAAAGCGACGACACCAAAGACACCGCATCACATGAGAACTCTTTAAGCATGCTTGGAGAGTAGTAATATGATGACCTCTGGGAAGTCGTCGTGTTGAACCATCTGCTGATACCATTTTATTTTTATTTTATTTTACCGTTGACACTGGAGAGCTTGGCAATTGACTCCAAAAATGTCGTTGATGGAATGCCACAAACTGAAAAACACGAGTCGTGGGGCCCACGCGGCTGATCCACGTGTCTCATTCGGAGGCCGCACGAAAATCACCATAACTTCATGGACGATCATCTGATTCACCATTATGACTCCAATCCGGAAAGATGTCTGTGCGGCACACGATGCGCAGTGAGCCGCATGTGCATATGGCGGGACCCGTATCTTCGATTTTAGCTATTTTGAAGCCTTATCGCAACACGCATGATTTTTGCAGCATAATTTAAATCTCAAGCGGCACACCGCACAGATCCATTGATAACTCTTTAGTCAAGCGTGCTTGGGCGAGAGCAGTATTATGATGGGTGACCTCCTGGGAAGTCATCGTGTTGAACCATCTGTTGATGCCGCCCATTTTATTTCCTTATATTTTATTTTATGTGCGCCGAGAACTCGATTGACTCCAAAAATATCGTTGATGGAATGCCTTAGACTGAAAAACACGTGTCGTGGGGCCCACGCAGCTGATCCGCGCGTCTCGTAGGGAGGCCTCATGAAAATCAACATAACTTCACGCACGATCATCCGATTCACCTTTAAGACCTCAATCGGGAAAGATCTTCACGGGTGCGACGCAGATGAGGAAGCGCTAAGGGACCGTATCTCCATTTCGCTATTTTGAAGCCTTACCGGGAACGATGGGTTCCGCATGAGCAAATCTTTAGCGCGCCGCACCGCAAAGACACCGATCACATGAGACTCTTCAATTATGCATGCTTGAGCGAATATGATGTGACCTCTGGGAAGTCGTGTTGAACCATCTGATTATTTCCTTCAATTTTTATTTTATTTTACCGTTGGTGCCGGAGAGCTCGATGATCAACTCCAAAAATGTCATTGATGGAATGCCTCAAACTGAAAACAAGAGTCATGGGGCCCACGCGGCTGATCCGCGAGTCTCATTCGGATGTCACACGTAAATCACCATAACTTCACGCACGATCATTCGATTCGCCATTATGAGCCAACGGATGTATGTACACGTATGCAAGCGATATGGCGACCGTATCTCGATTTTGGCTATTTTGAAGCCTCACCATGGGACGGGTCCGACATATTTGGCAAATCTTCGCGACTGCACAAAGACAGAATCACATGAGAACTTTTCGTTAAGCGCTTCGAGGCGTATGATGGGTGAATTCCTAGGAAGTCGTCGTGTTGAACCATCTGTTCATGAACCCATTTTATTTCATTTTATTTTTATTTTATTTTATTGTTGATGCCAGAGAACTCGACGATCGACTTAGAAAACATTGTAGATGAGATGCCTCGGTCCGAAAAACACGAGTTCTGGGGCCCACGCGGCTGATCCGCGCGTCACGTCTAGAGGCCGCACAGAAATCGCCATAACTTTGTGCACGATCGGCTGATTCGCCATCATGACCCCAATCTGGAAAGATCTCTAAGACGATGCAATGAATTATCTCACGGACCTGTATCTCCATTTTGGCTATTTCAAAGTCTTATGACATAAAGTTTATGCATAATTTATGGAAATCTCAAGCGGGGGGAGGACCGCACCAGCACACCAGATCCCATTGATAACTCTTTAGTTAAGCATGCTAGAGAGTACTGGGTGACCTCCGAAAGTCAGTGTTGAACCATCTGTTGATTCCATGTTATTTCCTTCTATTTTTATTTTATTCTACTGTAAACACCAAAGAACTCAGAGATTGACTCCAAAAATGTCATTGATGGAATGCCTCAGATTGAAAACACGTCATAAGCCTTGGTATCGTGTCCTTTCTCATAACCAATTTTCATGCGACATTAAATGCCATAGCCTATGTCAAATAAACATGTCAAAAAATTAAAATAAAACTTGACAAAATTTGCATTAGATTAAGTCATACTACTTATGTTCTAGTCTCTTAGAGAGTGAGTTTAAGGACTTAGTCTCTTTTCAAAAATAAACAATAGCTTAGCCATCTTGGAAAGCATATGACTTGCCTACATGTATTTAAAATCATAGGAGAAGTTAGCTGGCTGCCACTCCAGACGATTATAAGTCCAATAGTCAGGTGGTTTATTCTCTTTTGTGGAGGTAAACCATATACCCATTTTCTCCTTAGATTTAGGTCATGCTCTGGCCCTCACCAAAGCTCCTTAGATTTAGGATCTAAGATTGTTGTGTCCCTTTGCAAGCTACAAGCATAAATTCTAATCTCTTTGGCATTTTTACAATCTTGTATGGCAGAATTATAAGCCCTAGATTTCTAATAAAAATTTAACTCAAACATATAATTCTCCTCAATTTCAAAAAAATAAAGCCTGATCATAGGATAGTTTGGGATGCTCACTAGGTTTTCTAGTATCATGAACATCTCATACTCATCTTCCTTTGATTTCGATAATAACTCCCTCCTTACCCCACTTGATTCTCTAAAATAACCAATTGATTGATTCTATCTTTGGAGACAACGATCATTTACCTTAATCGAGAGTAATCCTAAGGAATCTTATTCCTTAGGATGTAATTAACTATGGGAGCTTTCCTCCATAGGGAACTTAATGAACCTGACTTAAAATAAATCCTGCTTTATTTTTTCATGTAAAGTAGAAGAAAAATCTCTAGTACATTTGAAGACCCATTAGCCTTAGGAGTCCTTATTAGGAGATTAGGACCATTGTAGGATGGTGACATAAATCCATTCTTAATATATGAAATCATGATCTATGATGATGCCAAGTACTTTATTCTTAAAAAAGTTGGAGAAGTTAATGCCCAAAAGTAAGAGGCTCCACCTATTAAGGTAATGCTGAGAGGTGTTGATTCAAAAAAGTAAAAACATTAATGAATCAAAATAACCTAAAGTAATTCCACACCTTGGCAGTGATATAGAGAATGATGATGAAGAGTTACTACTTTATCAACCTAAGAAAGCCTTAACCACCAAAAAAGAAAGAAGGATCGGGTGCTACTGATGTAACAAAATAATTAGAAAAAATTCACATTTTTCTAATATGGTACCCAAATCTCAAATCTTTAATAAAACTATGAAAATAACTGTAGTGTCAAAGGTACATATAAAAGCCTTAACAGCTTTAAAAAAAGAGGAAATATAATAATTGAAAATTTTCCATCCCTTATAGAATGAACGGGGGATTCATTTTAATAAAATAGAGTGTGAGCCGAAAATCCTACCTAAGAACTATTTGAAGAGAATGATTTTAAGGAAGAAGATAATTCAATAATAATTCTTCAATACTTCACATCAACTCTAAAGAAGCTAGTCAAGGACAATGTCCAACTAATACAATTAAATATTAAAGCTTAATTATTTAGGAGACTCTAATGAGGGGATAATACCCAAAATTCTATAGGATATAAGAAGTTCACCACATGAGGATTGGGATATATTACAACAACATTTCCTTCAACAAGCTCATGTTATGCCATATAAAAAAAGTTTCTTTTAAAAATAAAAATGAAGAAATGGATGTTCTACATGAAAATAAGAATACATCCAAAGATGATTTAATAATTAAACTCAAACCAAATAAATTTGAAGAAGGAAATCAAGCTACCATTGATGAACTTTAGGAGATTAACCTAGGCACTGAAGAAAAACCTAGTCCAATCTTTGTTAGTACTAACCTCACATCAAAAAAATTGGAGGAATTTAAAGCACTGCTCTATAAATACAAATATTATTTTGCATGGAATTACAGTGAAATGTCATGCTTATCGCCATATATAGCTATACATAAAACTTGTCATTAAACCTAATGTTTCATCTGTAAAGCAAACATCAAAGCGAATGTGATTGGAAATTGAAGAGTAAGTAGTCGTTGAAATCAAAAAGCTTATTGAAACAGGATTCATTCAGGAAGAAAAATATGTTGGTTGAATCGCTAATATAATCCTAGTAAAGAAGAAGAATGGACAAATACATATTTGCATTGACTTCAGGGATTTAAACAAATCATTCCCAAAAGATGACTTTCGCATTCATGGTAGATAATACATTAAACTATGATATGTTCTCATTCATGGTGGTTCATTGACCAACAACCAAATTAAAATGGCTCCAGAATATGAAAAAGCATATGTACTTATGTACACCGATTGACATTTATTGTGACAAAGTGATGTCATTTGGTTTGAAAAAATATTGGCGCTACTTACCAAAATACAATGACCCACATCTTTGATGATCTTATATGTTGGTATGTAAAATGCTGCATTGATGATTTGATTGTCAAAAGAAGAGCTCAAAGTGAGCACATGGGTGATTTATGAGTTGTATTTTGATAGAATTTGAAGTTTGAACCTAAAGATAAATCCTTTAAAATGTGCATTTGATGTTACTTCTGGAAAATTTCTAGGCTTTATTGTGCACCATAGAGGAATTGAAATTGATCCCTCTAAAATTAAAGCAATAATAGATATTCCTTCGCCTAAGATCTTGAAACAACTAAGTTCACTACAAGGCAAGTTGGCTTTTTATAACAAGGTTCATTTCTAATCTCCAACCCTTTGCTCGATTAATGAAAAAAATGCATCTTTTATATGGGATTATTCTTATCAAGAAGCATTTGATAGACTAAAATAATATCTATTACATCCACTAATTTTGGTATCACTAATAATAGGAAAGCCATTGATATTATATACAACATCCCTAAAAAAATCACTTGGAGGTCTATTAGCTCAAATTAAAGAAGAGGGAAAGGAAAACACCCTCTACTATATAAGTCGATGTTTAGTAGGAGCTGAAGCAAGAAACTCTCTTATTAAGAAGCAATGTTATGCTTAGTGTTGATATTTTCTACTCAAAAATTACATCACTTCATGTTATCACACAAGATAATGTTGATATCCAAAGTTGATCCTCTCAAATTTCTAATGATAGAACTACTTTAACAAGTAACTTAGCTAAATTAGAAGTCTTACTACTCCAATTTGACATAACATATATACCAAAAAATGCCATAAAAGTACAAGTTCTAGTTGGCTTTCTAGTCGTTCATCCTTTACTAGTAGATTCTCTACACAAAGATAAACTGTATAACAAGCAAATCTTCAAAGTGGAAGAAGCTCAACAATCATTAGAATTAAAGCTTTAATTGATGGATCTTCATCAATAAAGCAAGCTAAACCACAAGGATTACCTATAGTATAGGTTAGAATTTGTTTAATATTTGTGACACCACAAGGTGGCATACTTAGATATTCATATAATTTGACTAAGCCTCAAACCAATATTGAAGCTAAATATGAAGCATTAATTTTGAGCCTAGAACTAGCAATTAATATTAAAATTATGAAACTTTATGTTTATGAAGATTCTCAACTCATAATCTAAAAAATAATAGGGGCTCTTAAGATAAAAAAGATTAAATTAGTGCTTTAATGTAAGCACATTCTAATGCTCCTAAAATAAATCCCTGAATTAACAATTATAAGAGTGTCACACTAGAAAAATGGAAGGGCTAATGTGTTAGCTAAATTAGTTAAAGAAATGACAAACCTTCAAAGATACTTGATCTGGTCCTTTTAAGCATGATGGATCTTGATTTAAATTTAGATCCAACCCCATTTGAGAATGATGGATCCTAGTTTAAACTTTAGATGCCCTTTGGGCATCATGGATCTAATCTGACCCTTTTGGGCATAATGAATTTTAGTTATAAGTTTAGCTCTGGCCTTTTTGGGCATGATATATCTAATTTAAATCTTATTGATCACACATTCATTTCTTTTGATGGTGGATCTTGCTTTACAAGATAGATAAAATTTCCCCATATTAATAGGAGAATTTCTCATTTAGAATATTTCTTTTGTAGTTATGCATAATATCTTATGAGATATTATTTATTTATAGGGGCATATGTCTGATGCCTTTTGCATTGAAAAGCAGATAAGCTCCACTTTAATATACTTTTTCAATAATATAAGGTCCCTCCCAATTTGGATCAAAATTTTCACCAACTCGTTGATGTGAAATGATGGCCCTTCTTTGTACTAGTAGTAGTTCACTTGCTTTGAAGCTTCTTGGGCAAACCATATGATCATGAGCTTTGGTCATTCTTGCTCCATATATTTCTAGACTTTGTTGGGCTTGTAGTCACACTTATCTAGAGTATCAAGCTCCTCGTATTTGGACATTTTTCTTTATTGTAAGCTCATTTTAAACTGCTATGTGGAGCGAAGGTAGCTCCAGTTCAAGAGGCAGTATTACTTATACTATGAAGACTAAGGAATATGGCATTGCTTGTGTAGTAATTTTGTATGTGATATAATATGCCCATAATTCTTTCATCAATTTATCATGCTATTCTTATTTATTGTTAGAGAGAATTTTCTTGAGAAGTTTAACCAACATTTTGTTGAATGCTTCTACAAGACCGTTGTTTCTTGGATTGTATTTTAATGAATATCACCAATCTATCTCATATTTCTCAATGAAGTGATATATTTTAGTATTCTTGAAGGCGGTGATATTATTTGGTATAATTTTTTGAGTTATCTTGAATTGGTAGATGATGTAAACACATAAGTATTTTACTACATTGTCAGCTTTTACTTCTCTTAATGGGATTGCTTCTACCATTTTAAGAACTAATTAGAAGTGGTCAGAATGAAGTGATGTTTCTTGAATTATGAAGGATCTATCATGCTTATTATATTAGTTCCCCAACTTTTGAATGGCTAGGATGCTACAGTTAGATGTAAAGTATTAGGTGCCTGGTGCAATGTGTCTTCATGTATTTAACCCTGATAATACTTTTCAACATGGTTAGTGCAGTCTTGAACCATGCTGGGCTAGTAATATCTCATTCATTTAATTTTAAATTTCCTTTTAGGCCCATATTTGTTTGCATCACATAATCCTTGATGGACTTTAGCCGTTACTATCTTGGCTTCGTCTAGTCCTAAGCATCATAGCCATCTTTGGTCAAATAAACATTGATATAACATATCATTCATAAGAGCATATCACAACACTCTTGTGAAATTTGACGGGCTTTCAATTTATCCTTTAACAATCCACCTTCTTTAAGATAAGTGATTAATGGTTCCCATCAGTCTTCTTCTTTTATTATTATAAAGGTTTCTTGGCTTTCTTTAGCTTCAGAAGCTTGCAGGATGGTTGGTGTTAATGCTATCCTACTTTGGACTAATATTATAATTAGCTTTTTCTGAGGGTCTATCATTTCTTTGGCTAATATAGCTAATGCATTAATTTTGCCATTATTTTGATGTGACACCCTTATAATTATCACTTCAGGGATTTATTTTAGAAGCACTAATAGATGCTTATGATAAAGTGCCAACACAAGCTTGTTTATCTTAAAAGATCCAATTATTTGTCAGATAATGAGTTGGAAATCTCCATAAATAAGAAGTTTCTTAATTTTATATTAATTTTCTTAATGCTTCATATTTGATCTCATTATTGTTTTGAGGTTCCTTCAGATTATATGAATACAGAGAATATCTTTTTACAGTGTTATAAATATTAAGCTAATTCTGACATGTACTGAATATAAGCTAAGTAGTTTACCTGGCTTTACTGATGAAGCCCCATCAAAGAAGAGTTCCCATTCTAATGGTTGTTCCCATTTTGATGGCTATTGAGCTTTTTCCATTTCAAATGTTTGTTCATCAAGTAATTTATCATTGAGTGGAGAATTTGCTAGTGAGGCATGAGCGAATAGAAAGTCAAACAGAGCTTATCCCCTTAGCTTTTTGTGGGGCATATGTTACATTGAATTGTAGTAACAAAACTGCCCATTTAGTTAAGTGACCATTTATCCCATTCATCTAAAATTATTTGATGAAAAAGATTAAAAATTCCATGCAAGATCAGGTGAAGACTAGGGAGATGATCATCTAGATTGATCCAAAAATGTTAGAAGCAATTTCTCCTCGATCCCATTCAGTGCCCAAATATTTGAAGAGAGTCGTGAGAGAGGAATAACTACTGTATCAGAGAGAGTTTTGTATAATATGGATGGAGAGGCTAGGCCCCACGTCCCTTTATCTTTATGTACTTATTTTAAAATATGAATAAAAAGTTTACCATGAAAGCATTTCTTATGTTTTTGCCATCTCTAATTATTGTGATTTGAATGAAGAAGAAAAAAAAGAAAAACTTAAAAGAACATTCATATAATAATCGTGATATACTTTATGAATCAAGGTCATAAAATGATAGTTCTATGATTGATTTGCAGGAAAATCTTATTAACATAGATGTAGAATTCTGAAATTTTGACTAATCTTTGAAAAAGAACATCAGTGATGAGGGACAGGTTGACATGACCCCTGCTTATAATTTAGGAGATATTACTAAAGTCAATCTCCATAGTGGGATGGTCTTACCACCTGGCCTACCTCCTTCTAAGGATGAAGGTAAACAAATTATTGACCAATATCTTGAACATTTATAGAAAGATCTAGTAGTTGAGCTAGCTATTCCCAAGGTCAACCGCAATTTCTTAGCCCATCTTATGAAGTTACCTGTTAGGCTAAGCATTTATGATGCCCTTGTTCTGTCTAAAGAAATGAAAGATTTACTAGTTCAAGCATTACTGGACTTAGAGATATGTCTGTCATAATTACCAACAATATCCTCAGTTGAAGTTTGCTACTTTAAAGAATTCCTGACTAAGTTTCTTTAATGAAGATTTACTTCTGAGGACCATTGATCATAATCAGCCCCTTTACATTTCAATCAAGGTAAAAAAATATCAAATTATCTAGAGTTATTGTCAATCCTGGCACTTCAGTCAACATCATGAACATCAAACATTATTATTTTCAATGATTGACACATAGAGACTTAGTTCTAACAAAATGTTATTAAGGAGGTTTAATGAAATAAGATAAAAGCTTTAGGTTTAATCACTCTATTAATAAAAATTGATGGGTTGAAATCAAAGCAAAATTTTATATTATTAAATTAGAGACATTTTTTAATGGTCTCTTAGGTAGGCCATGGATACATTAATACAAAATGGTTCCTTCATCACTCCACTAATGTATCAAATACATAAGGGATGGAGTGGAATATACTATAAAGGTGATATACAACTATTTTCTATTCATGAAATTAAGCTCTATGAAGATGTTTCTTATTACATGCCTAAAAGGAAAATGCTTGATTCTATGATATCTAGCATTATCAAGGCATAAAAAAAATTAAAAGAAGATATCAAAATAAATGAAAATAAAGAAAAGAAAGAAATGGAGGAAAAAGAATAGGAAAAAAAGAAAAGGAACCTTCTATAATTCAAACTGATTTGGAATCTAGCTCTGATGACGATTCAATCCAAAATGATGCTTTAACAAAGTTTGAGATCTTGTTAGAATCAGATAATGACAAAGAGCATATGTGAGCATTTAAAGATGAACTTGAATTGTCTACTTATGAAAAGTTAAAAATACATGTGGACACTTTAACTCTTTTGTCTCAACATAAATTGCATAGTTTGAAGTAAAAGTAGTCCGTAATCTTTCAGGAGAGGTTGAGAAGTTATTAAAATTTTACTCTATATCTAAATCTTTGAGCCCATAAGTAGATATAAAGATTGAAGATTCAACTTGTAATGAAATAATAGAACTTCCTTTTGACTGGTATCTTAATCATGTAAAAAATGCAATAAAAATGGTTTGATTTTTAATACTTGGCCCATAGGTGTAGCCCATTACATGGAGAGCTTATGGGATACTAAATATAAAAAATTAAAATCCAAGGCTAGTATTGTGTTTCATACCATTGGACTCTTAAATGACAATGAGTATTGTATAATGATAAATAATTATATGGGGGCCTAATCAACTTTCTGAGAGTTCATCCAATCCATTGGAAGAATTGTATTTTGAGTTATCAAATAAGCCAGATGATTATTTAATTCAAAGCACCCCTAAAATTTGAAGAAGTACTATTGATGAATAAAAAGAAATTAACTTAAGAATTGAGGAAGACCCACGATAGACTTTTATTAGTTCCCTATTGGGTCCAAAAAATTCCTATAATTTGATTAATTTAGTTTCTAAATATAAACATTATTTTGCATGGAATTATGATGAAATGCTAGGTTTATCTCCAGATGTTGCAATGCATAAATTAGAGATTAAACTAGATGTAATTCTAGTAGAATAAGCCCCTAGATGCATGTGTTTTGAGATTGAACAAGTAATTTCTAAAGTGAAGAAATTACTTGAAGCTGATTTTATCTGAGAAGAAATGTATCATTCTTGGTTAGCAAGTATTGTGCTAGTGAAGAAAAATAATGACCAGATATGCATATGCATAGATTTTAGAGACCTGAATATGACTTATCCGAAGGATGAGTTTCCACTACTGATGATAGAACTTATGGTGGATATAGCCTCATCAAATGAAATTTTTTCATTCATGGATGGGTCATCTTGGTACAATCAGATAAAAGTGGCTCTCAAGGATGATAAACATATGGCATTCAAAACCTTGATTAGCATATGCTATTACATAGTTATTCCATTTGGTCTAAAAAATATCTGGGCAACTTAACAAAGAGCAATGACTAGAATATTCGATGATTTGATTTATAACCAAGTGGAATGCCTTTGAAGTAACTTCAGAAAAAAAATTAGAGTTTATAGTGAGATACTATGGGATTAAAATGGATCCTGAAAAAATTAAGGCTATTATGGAAATTCTGCCACTTAGGAATCTTACAATATTAAGATAATTCTAATGTAGGCTTGCATATCTAAGAAGGTTTATTCAAATCTATCTAAAAGATGCCAACCATTCACGACATTAACAAAAAATGATTCTAAATTTATTTGGTATAAAAATGTTAGACTATGTTTGACAGTTTAAAATAATACTTAATGAATCCTCTTGTTTTGGCTGACCCAATCTTAAGGAAGCCATTAATTCTATGTACTATAGCTTTAGATGAATCATTCAAAGCTTTATCATCTTCAACAAGTGAGAAGATAGAATAGCTAAAAACTTTCTTATGTCCCTCTTAGAAGAGGCTATAATGAACACCAAATTCTCTTCTATAAGATAGAAGAACAAACTCCGAATCCAGCACAAATGATGTTGGAAGAAGAAGATTTTGAGGAAGAATATTTTGAGTAATGATTCCTCAATACTTCTCATTATTTATAAAGAAATTGGTTAAAATAACATTCAGTCTATGCAATCAAACATACAAACTTGGTTGTTTAAGATGCTCTAATAAGGGGATAATACCCAAAATCTCATATGATATGGAAAATTCATTACGTGGGGATTAGGATATATTGCTTCAGCATCTTCCTAAATTAACTCATACTATGCCATATCTTGCAAAGAGGAAGCCCTTATGGAAGCTACAAAAAAATAAAAGAATGTTTCAAATGAGAATATACCTAAAGAAGAACTAGTCATTGACCTCAAAGAGGCCTCAAAAGAATTCAAAGAAGACAATCAAGCTACTGTTGATGAACTTCAAAAAATTAACCTGAGAACTGAAGAAGAGCCTAGACCAACTTTTGTTAGTGCTAACCTCCAATCACAAAGGTTGGAGGAATTAAAAGCACTACTCTATGAATATTAAGATTACTTTACATGAATATATATCAAAATGCCATGCCTATCACTAGATGTGTCCATACATAAACTTGTCATTAAACTTGGAGTATAACCTAAAAGCAAGCACCAAGGTGAACACAATTAGAAATCAAAGAGCATGTAATCACAAAAAACCAAAAAACTCATCGAAACAGGATTTATCTGGGAAGATAAATATGCTAATTGGATTGCCAATATTATCCTAATAAGAAGAAAGAATAGACAAATTCATGTTTGCATTAGTTTTCGAGACTTAAAGAAGGCATGCCCAAAAGATGATTTCCCATTGCTAATGGTGGATAATACTTCCAACTATAATATGTTCTCCTTCATGGATGGATCATCGAGCTAAAATCAAATTAAAGTGGCTCCAGAGGATAAAAAGCATACATCCTTCCACACACCAATCAGCATATATTGCTATAAAGTGATGCCATTTGGCTTGAAAAATTTTGGTGTTACATACCATAAGGATTGAACAACATCTTCGATGATCTCATGCATAGATATGTGGAATATTATGTTGATAATTTGGTTGTCAAAAGCAAAAAACCAAAACAATCACATAAATGACTTAAAAGGTGTATTTGATAGAATTCAAAGTTTTAACTTAAAGGTGAATCCATTAAAATGTGCTTTTGGTGCGACTTTTGAAATTTTTTTGAGCTTTATTATGTTCCATAGAGGGATTGAAATTGATCTATCTAAAATTAAAGTAATAATAAAAATGCCAGTGCCTAAGACCTTAAAGAAACTATGCTCACTACAAGGCAAATTGAATTACATTAGAAGATTTATTTTTCATCTTTCAAGGAGATGTCAACCTTTCTCCTGACTAATGAAAAAAGTTTCACCTTTTATATGGGGTGATACTTGTCAAGAGGCATTTGCATCCAAAAAGAATATCTATTGCATCCCTCAATTCTGGGAGCACTAATAACAAGAAAATTTTTGATATTATATACCGTAATCTTAGAAGAATCGTTAGGAACTCGCTAGCACAAAATAATGACGAAGTAAAGAAAAATGCCTTATATTATATAAGTTAATGTCTAATAGAAGCTGAAATAAAATATTCTCTTACTAAAAAGCAGTGCCTAGCATTGATATTTTCTACTCAAAAACTACGACACTATATATTATCACATAAGATAATGTTGATATCTAAATCTAAAGTTGACCCTCTTAAATTTTTGATAGCTCAAGTTAATAAAGAAGGCAAAGAAAATTCCCTTTATTATCTAAGCTATATACTTATTCTAATGGAGATTAATTATTGACCCATTGAAAACCATTATTTAACTTTGATTTTTGCTTCTAAAAAACTAAGGCATTATATGCTTTCACATAAAGTAAAATTGATTTCAAGTGTAAATCCTTCATAGTATCCTATGACCCACCCGATGTTGTCTAGATGTCTAGCAAGTTGATCTATGATTTGGTTGTGATTTGAAATCATATTTATTCTTCTTCATGCTATAAAAGGTTAAGTTGATGCAGATTTCTTAGCACATCCTCTCCCTAAAGGATCTTCTTTAAATGATGATTTCCTTGATGAGTAGATCAAGAATTTAAAGGATTAAAATAATGCCACCTAGGAACTATATTTTGATGGTGCAACATTCTCTTAAAAAATTAAAGAATTTAATTCTTCTATCGTAAGGAAGGTAGGGATTGGATTAATCTTTATAACTCTAAACAAGGAATGATGTGATATTCATACAATTTGTTTGAACCCTGTACAGAAAATGAAGTCGAATATGAGGCTCTTATAATTAGGTTAGAGTTAGCCATAATTATGAGTATTAAAGAAATAAAAAGTGGTCTAAACTACTTATTAACCAAGTGAGCAAAATCTATAAGGTATTACATCCAAAATTTTTCAATTATTATCAATATACAATAAAATTACTCAAACTAATTCATTTTATGACTCTATATACAATATCTCACAAGGATAATTCTGTAATTGACGCTTTGGATAAGCTTGTGAAAGAAATTGTGTGTCCAAAAAAGAATTAATATTTATAGACGTTAAGAACAAACAAATTTTATTCTTATAAATTTAGATTTTATGAATAGAAAGTAAAAATTCAAAGTAAAATCCTATAAGGTATTGCATCCAAAAATTTTCAGTTATTATCAATATACAATAAAATTATAGAAACTGATTCATTTTGTGTTTGTATACAATATCACAGAAGGATAAATCTACAATTGATGCTTTGGCTAAGCTTGTGAAAGAAATTTTGTTCCAAAAAAAAATTTATATTTATAGACGTTAAGAGCCAACAAATTTTACCTCCTATAGATTTAGATTTTATGAGCAGAAAAGTAAAAAAAAATCAAAAGATAGCCACTCTTATTAAAATTTAAGAAGAATGTGATTAGAGATAGCCATTTATTGACTACTTGAGTGAGGGGAGGCTCCTAGAAGATAAATCACTAGCAAATAAAATTTAAAAATATGCTTTATTTTATTTGTTAATCAATAATGTATTATACCATCAGTCTTTTGATCAAATGTGGCAGTGTTGCTTAGATAAGATTATGATTGAAGTATATTCTGGATTGTGTGGTGCTCATTAATCTTGACCCAAGATAAAATAAAAAATTAAAAGGCTTGGGAATTATTGGCCTTCAATGTTAGATGACTATAGGAAATTGCACGTCATTGTCATTAATTACAAGTACATGGTATAGTTTTTCACCAGTTGCTAAATATATTACATCTAATGATTGTCTCTTAGCCCTTTAAGAGTTGGGGTATTGACATCATAGGGCATATTGACCCTCCTTCATCAAAGGGGCATCGTTTTATATTAGCTACAACTGATTACTGCCAACCCCTAACCCATAGTTCAATAGTTTTTTTCCAACGTGAAGGATGATCACCAAAATAACCAAGTTTTTGTACGGGGCAAATTGGCACATTTCGATAGTATTTCCATTAACACATATTATAATTTGCAAAATTTTTTATATGATTAATATCTTTTCTACTACAATAATCACCCTGATTTTAATGTAATCCTTAGTTCCCTCACTATTAGAATTGCAAATATTCAATAAAAATGGTAGGAGAAAAAGATTATCAATTTTCTTGCCATTGGCCTACCAATTGAGGCTAAAGCTTGACATTTTTTGATTTTTGCCAAGTTAATGTCCATAGGTAATATTATTGAGATAATTGAAGATAAAGCCATTTTGAATTATGTCATTCAAATAGACTGTACTATAAATGTAGGAAAGATTATTTATAATTCAATTTGTAGTATGCTTATGGGTAGTACTACCGTAGGGTATGGTCACGCTTCTCATATTTATTTTTTTTATGTGTTGTAACTAGTGCATCATGGCCTAGATGAAGAAGTCTTTACATAAATGGCTCCCTGATTAAAAGAATAATTGAAGGATTTGGATCAATGATGAAAGTAGGAGAAAGCTCATTCACTCTTCAATCCAAATCCAAATCTTGCAAGACTTTAAATGAGTTGCTCCAAGAAAAATGAAAGAGAAGTCTCAGATTTAAGAAAAAGGGTTGGCGAAAGTAGCCAGTGGTAGCAGGAACTAATGATGAGATTTGATTATCATATGTGTTAGTAGCAGTTGTATTTTCTTATATGAATAAGTTCAACTAAACACTTATTCAAATGTTAGAAATTTATAACTTTAAATGTCAAGTCGAATAGAGTTTCTTTTCCTGCAATGCCTCATTATCACTCTTATGTTAGCACCTCACTATAGCTAGAAGAAGAAGAGGAGGAGGATGACTATGAATTCTAGGTAGTCTTTCCCCCTTTTATTTGTATTTATATTTCTCTTCTATTTTATACCATTGTAATTTTATTTAGCACATTTTTGTAATAAGATTTTTTATAATAAAATTTTATTTGTTATTATTTATTTATCATCTCGTGTATCAATTGGCTATCCCCTAGGATTAGTTGTGATTTGGATATTTATTATAAATTAAAATTTTAATTGAATAAAATTTCTAACTAAAAGAAAAGTAGATTGAAAAGTCTGTGTTGGAAAGTGACTGTGTTGGCACTGTAACATTAATGCCTTGGTGCTGGGGATCTTGTGCCTTTGCATTAGATGGTCGTATTTGGGCTTAAAATTGGAGAAGTAAGTCCCTAGGAGCTAGCAAAGTAGTGTTATGGCACTATTATAGTACCTAGCACTACTATACTACAGGTGGATACATTGGCTTTATAAATCGAGATGGCAATGCTACGAAACCAAGATTCAACACCATGGCATTGGTCACAGTGGCTCAGTGCCATACAATAGCGCTGTGGTGCTGCAAAGTGGATATTTTAACTTTTGAACTCAAGAAAGCAGTGTTGTGACACTAAATTTCAATGCTACAACACCTTAGCTCCATATGACAATGCAATGATGCTATGAAGTGAAGAACCAAAGTTCAAAATCTTGAAAGCTCGACACTACAGTACTACGAGTCAGAAGACTCTATTCTAAGGTGATTTTCTTATATGATTTGATGATTTCATAAATTTTGGCAGCATAACAACTAAAGAATAGTAGGTTTCAGTTTACTTTAGTGTAAAATACACTTTTCTCCCTTATTCCAGATCCAAGATCGATGGAGGGACGGGTTTTCATTTTATGGTAGAACTAAATTTGATAGTGAAGGTCTTAAGGTTTTAAATTTATGTTATATTGAATTAAATCCTAATTTAATTTTGATTTCAACAACATTTTTTCTTGGCAATACTTAAAATTTTATAATTAATGCAATCATGTTTTTCTCCTTTGTTCCTAATCCAAGATTTATGGAGGGAGGATCTTCATTTCACACTGGATCTAAGATTAACGGTGAAATTCTTCAAGATTTTTTTGTAGAGTGAGGAATCATATAAATGAGGCATTTCATTAGAGACTTACCTGGAATCTTACCATGCATAAGAAGGAGAGCATGTAGCAGAGAGAAACTTGTAGTGGAGTCTGTATCATAGTGAGGGAAGAGAATGTGGCTAGAAAGAAGAAGGGTCAACCCTTCTCTTCTTATAGGAGTCAGTTATCATTCACTCCCACTCTCTTATCAACCACTCCTGCTCTGCCTTTGAGGGTTTATCATTGATGGGGATGGTTGATGGTAGGAGTGATTAATATTTTTTTTGATTTTTTAAATTTTGGGGTAGCGAAGTCAGTGTCTAGCTGCTGGGGATAGATATTTCAATTTTTGGTTATTATTATTATTAATTTTTTTAATCACAACCTAAATGAAGATGTCATGTCGATTGGACATGATGCATTCATTGCTCTCTTTTATTACATTCATGAACATAAAGAGTATAATATTCAAGAAGTTAATAATCATAATATTCATATATCATGTAGTAATAAGAGGCAGTTGCTAAAATAAATTTTAGCTATAAGTAATTAGTCAGAATTTTTCTAATACGAACATAAGCATTACGAGTTTGATAAACCATAGTAGCATTTCTCTCACGTGCATCATGAAGATGTTGAAAAATTGCTTCCTAGTCATGGACTAATGAAGAGAGAACTTGCTTGAGTTTAGACACCTGAGCGTTAATGTATGAGCAATTTTCTTCTATAGTTGTGATAGCCTGTCTCACCATAGATCTTCATTCCAATAAATACTGCCTACTCTGTTATAACTCTCTCAGTTCAATAGATATGTCGAGAAGCTCGATCTATGCTATGGAGAGCTCTCTTATATATGATCACAAGATTTTAGGGTGAGCTCGAGATCTTGGCAGACAAGAGAGGCTTGATGCAAAGTAGTGTTGAGCAAATTCTCTATATGAGTGAGTGTGTCTGATAAGAGCTCTTGATAAGTAGTACGTAGTGAGAGTAATCCAGACTTAATAACTTGGCATGGGGACTCCCAAAGCTATATCTCTTATGCTTTAAGGCCCAAAACAACAAAATAATCTAACAAAGAGATTGCCTTCAAATAGAAGCTAGAGTGTATCTCTTATTTCGAGGGGAATACAGTGTAGCATCAGTCTAGCTCTCCCAAGTCTATGATTATATATGTAGAATCCCAGCTCTAGAAAGGAAAAGAAAGTATGATGAATCTATAGCAACCATAGGTGCCTAATTCCTATTTTAACCTTCTATAGAGCCACACAAAAATAAGAACTGGTGCTTTGGCGAAGCAAAAAAGACCATGCCATAGAAGCTTTCTCCAAATGAACGGACAATGCTAACATCCCTAGGGAATGATTATTTGCTATATCAATTATCTATGGTAGTATGTCTATAGGTGTAGCTTGAGTAAATCCATACCGTGTAACTACTCTATTGGGATTATATCCCTCTAAAATTATAGATTCATGATGATAGTAGCAAAGCCAACCAAGACTCAGCCTAATGAGAAATTATGCTATGCATCTATACTCTAGCTTCAATAATAATAAGGGTGTGCCTCTATTAGCAACATGATCCATGAATCTCTATCCCACGCTATGATCATGTGAGCTATAAAGAGATGATCTATGAATGATCTATCATGAGTGCTAGTGTAAACTTAATGTCCAAATTTGATCTCTATCTAAAGAAATTATCACTATGCTCAGCTGCATAATTAGCAAAAAATGCTACATTATGAAGTAAAGAGGTGTCTCAAGACAGCTGAAACCTCCAAAAATATGTACTTGAATTCATCCATATATATAATGCCAAAGAGCCTCCACATCATGGTGGCGTGAGTTGGACATGATTCTTACTCTACCCAATCCATGATATAGGTAGGCTAATGCTATAGATGCTAGTGAGATCCTCTCGCTACAAGAAAGTAAACTAGACATTAAGAGAATAGAAGGGCGGAAGAGTCTATTGAGACTTGGGAATGCAAAGTAGCATAGCAACATGGGAATGAAGGCCACTAAGAATTGCTCCTCATCGGTGCCTCATGCTAAAATATATCAAGAATTAGCTCTCCCTTCAAGCCCAAATATAGTGTTGAAGGACCCCTTAGATGAATGAAAACCAATGTCAAATGGATTATCCAATGTGCAAAATGAGGCAAGCATACTACTGGATGATGGAAATTCTTAGACCATATATCAACATACTACATCATCTGTAGCCTAATCTCCATTCTCTGAATAATGTCTGGTAGTGAGCTAGAGCATGATGAAGGTTGAAATAATATTCATGACCTCATCTTCTTCGTTGACCAACTAACTGGCACTGAAAGAGCTCATGGTTTGGTGGGATGGACTCCTCATATGAAATGCCTAAAATAAGGAAGCCTTCTACATTATGTATATCTACCAAAGTAATTGTCATCTCATGTGGACCAATCCGATAAGTATTGGTGGCCTTATCTCAATGCTCTATTATGCCATGGATCCAAGTGAAAGGAAGACAACTATACTCAAAGAGTGATGCATAGATTGCATGATATATGCCAAATCTTCTGAGAATATCATCATGCATCTGCAAATGATCATGGGCCCAATATATGCAGCCACTAACAGCTAACAGAGGTGTGTCAAACACTGACTTGGGGTCCCAATCCTCTGCCTCATGATGTAATATGTGGTAACCCAAAAGCCATATTGTACCTATAGAAGGAGCACTATATGTAACTTATTGGAGTACATCATGATTCCCAAAACTATTTTGATCTATAACTCATTCAAGAGGAACATCATAACTATGTCTCAGCTTCAAATTAATCACTCAATCAAAAGGATCATATCGTGATGGAAGCTATGAATTAAAGAGTGGAGTACAGGATGATTGAGCAAATGAATCCTCATAAATTTCTCTACCCATCCACATATTATGATATCATAATAAACGATCTTGTAATCTGGCTGAACAATGCAGATCATGAGCTTTAATAGTGGCCCATATCTACTCCTTAGTGGCTCAATAAGAGGTATATCATTTGGGTTTATCAAACAAAAATTATAGCAAATCTGAAAGATGGAAGCATATAAATTTTATAAACATCATAAAAAATAATAGCATCTAAATCTATAAGTGAGTTGTGCTTGTGAGCTTTTATTTAGTCATTAGACTTTTATAACATTACTATTTTACGTATAATTTTTAGCCCTTTTTGGACTTGAAAGATTTAAATTTGTATTTAGATTCAATTAATTTTGAATGTGTTGAATATAGATTTATATTTAAAGCTATCCCTTTCAGACATGCATGTTGGGTGTGTTTAGACATAGATCTAGAACATGATAAATCTAAATTTAGATTTAGATGTGATCCTTTTCGACATGATAGATCTAGGTTTAGATTAGATCTAGTTCTTTTAGACATGATAGATATAAATTTAGGCTTAGATATGGTCTCTTTGGACATGATTGATCTAAATTTAGGTTTAGATCTAGTCACTTTGGACATGGTAGATCTAAACTTATATTCAGATATGGCCCCTTTAGACATGATAGGTCTAAATTTAAGTTCCTATCAGTCCTTTAGAATGTGATATTCTAAATTTATATTTAAATTCGACCAATTTGGACATGATGGATCTAATTTAAGTTTAGATTCTACCCCTTTGGACATGATAAATCTAAATTTAGGTTTAGATCTATTCTCTTTGGACATAATAGATCTAAATTTGGATTTAGATCTAATCCCTTTAGACATAATGGGTCTAAATTTAGGTTTATATTTAGTCCCTTTGGACATGATAGGTCTAAATTTTTGTTTAGATTCAATCCTTTTAGACATGTTGGATCTAAATTTTAGTTTAGATTCTAGTCTCTTTGGACATGATAGATCTAGATTTAATGTTAGATTCAGTCCCTTAGGAGATGATAGATCTAAATTTATGTTTAGATCTGACCCCTTTGGACATGATGGATCTAAATTGTAGTTTAGATTTGATCCCTTTGGATATTATGGATCTGAATTTAGATTGGATCTAATCTCTTTGGAAATGATAGGTCTAAATTTAGGTTTAGTTTTGGCCCCTTTGGACATGATAGATCTAAATTTAGGTTTAGATTTGACCCCTTTAGATGTGATGGATTTAAATTTAGGTTTAGATTCGACCCCTCTTGAACATGAAAAATCAAAATTTAGGTTTAGATTTACCTTCTTTGGATGTGATGGATCTAAATTTAGGTTTAGATCTTGTTCGATGTATCTAAATTTAAATTTCTTTGATTTGATAGAGTTTCTCATTGGCGGAGAATTTTCTTGCATTGCAAGAAATGTAAAATTGCCCCTTGTTGATAGCGGCATTTTCATTTAGGATTAAAGTATTCTTCTCGATCTTAAATGTTGAAAATATTTTATCATTTTGGTGATCAATTTAGAGTCAATTTTGACTCTTGTCTTTAAAAAGCATTATTATTTCAATAGTTATGCATAATGTCTTTTGAGATATTTTTTATTTATAGGTGGCATAGGTTTTACACCATTTGCATCAATAAGATAATAAGCTCCTCACTCTTATATTTTTTTTTGATAATGTATGGTCCTTCCCAATTTGGATCAAACTTTCCACCAACCTGACAATGGAGAATGATAAGCTTTCTACGCACTAGCACCAGTTCACCTATTTTGAAGATTCTTGGGTAAACCATACAATTATGATCTATGGTCATCCTTGCTCTATATATTTTTAGATTTTGTTGAGCTTCATCTAAAGCTTCAAGTTCTTTAAATCAAATTTGGACATATTCCTGCATTGTAATTCCATTTTGGACAACAACTCGGAAGCAAAGGTAATTGTACTTCAAGATAAAGTATGGCTTCTACCTTGAAGACCAATGAGCATGGTATTACCTTTGTAGAAGTTCCATAGGTAGTGTGACATGCCCATAAGGCCTCTATTAGTTTATTATGCCATTATATTTTATTTCTAGAGAGAATTGTTTTGAGGAGTTTGACTAATATTTTGTTGAATACATATGTAAGATAAGTTAAATCTATCTTGTATTTTTATCAAAGTGATAGTCTTTGAAATTCTTGAAGGCCCCCATTATTAGATATAATTCATTGAGGTATTCCAAACTGATAGATTATGTGGTCTCAAAAAAATATTATTATGTTGTCTGCTTTGACTTCTCTTAAGGAAATTGCTTCTTCCCATTTTGAGAAGTAATTAGTGACATCCAAAATGAGGTGATGTCCTTTAGATGACGGAGGGTCTATTGGACTGATTATGTCAATTCCTAAACTTTAAAATGGCCATGATGCCATTATTACATGTAAATTAGAAGGTTAACATAATGTGTCTGTATGTATTTAACATTGATGACATCTTCTAGCATGTTGAATGCTATCTTGAACCATATTGGGCCAGTAATATCCCATTAATTTAATTTTTATTTTTATCTTAGGACCAGATTGATGTGCACTACACAACTCTTCATGGACTTTAACTATTACTATCTTGGCTACTTCTAATCTTAGGCATCATACCCACATTTGGCCAAATGAGTGGCAATATAATTTATCGTTCATAAGAGCATATTGTAATGCTCTTTATGAAATTTGATGAACTTTTGACTTATCTTTTGGTAAGCTACTACTTATAAGATAAGTTATAAATAACTCTTGCCAATCATCTTCATTTGTTTCTAAATCTCTTGATTTTTTTAGCTTTAAAAGAATGAAGAAGGGTTGGTGCCAATGGTATCCTGCTTTGGATTATTATTATAATTGGGTCTCCTTGAAGATCTGTCATATCTTTAGCTAATTTAGCTAATGCATTGACTTTACCATTTTCTCATTATACATCCTTGTAATTGTTATTTCAAAAATTTAATTTAGGAGCTCTAGGACGTTCTTATGATAAAGTACTAAATTAGGTTTATTTATCTTAAAAGTCTCTATTATTTGTTGGATTATGAGTTGAGAGTCTCTATAAATATGAAGTTTCTTAATTTTCATATTAACTACTAGTTTTAGCCCGTAGTTAATTCTTCATATTCAATGTCATTATCGGTTTGAGATTTAGTCAAAGTGTATGAATATCGAAGTATGCCACCTTACAGTGTCATAAATATTAAACATATTTTTGGTGGTTTAGCTGGCTTTATTAATGAAGCTCCATCTAAGTAAAGAGTAGGATATTATTGGCCTAGCATTAGTTTAGATTGCACTGAACATGCTAAATGTTGGCATCTGTGTCAAATACATGCAGATACATTACATTGACCTCCTAATATCTTATATCCAATAGTGGCATCATGGTCATTTGAGAGTTGGGGAACTCATATAATTGGTCCAATAGACTCTACATTATCTAGAGAACACTGCTTCATTTTGCCCACCACTGATTACTTATCAAGTTGGGCAGAAGTAATTCTCTTAAGTGAAGTTAAATCAGACACTTTAATAAATTCTTTCAAGAAAATATTGCCTATTGATTTGGAGTACCTCAATAAAATATAACTCATAATGGCACTACCTTAAAAATATCAAAATCTATCACTTCATTTAGAAATATAAGATAAATTGGTGATATTCTTCAATATATAATCCTAGAACTAATAGTCTCATAGAGGTATTCAACAAAATATTAGTCAAACTCCTTAAGAAAATTCTCTCTAAAAATAAAAGAGAATGGCATGATAAGTTAATGGAGGCATTATAGGCATATCACACCACATATAAAATGGCTATGCATGCAATACCATACTCATTACTCTTTGGGTAAAAGCCATACTTTCTCTTGAAGTAGAATTACCTTCACTCTGTATTATAGTCTAAAATGGACTTATAATGGAGAAAAATGATCAAATACAACTCAAAGTGCTTGAAGCTCTAGACGAAGTTTGGATTCTCAAGTCTAGCAAAATCTAGAAACATATAGAGCAAGGATGACCTGAGCTCATGATCATACGGTTCACCCAAGAAGCTTCAAAACAGGTGAACTAGTGTTAGTGCATAGAAGGTATATCATTCTCCATCGCTGAGTTGGTGCAATGTTCAACTCAAATTGGGAAGGAACTTAGATCATTGACAAGTATATGAAGAGAGAGATTTTTAACTCATTAATGCAAAAGGTCTAAAGAATATGCCCACTATAAATGAATAATAGCTCAATAGATATTATGCATAACTATTGAATATTTCATGTTTTACAAACACAAGAGTCAAAAATGACTCTAAATTGATTGATCAAACTGATAAAACATTATCAACATTTAATATTGAGAAGAATACTTCCATCCTAATGGGAAATTCTGCTATCAATAGGGGGCAATTTTTTATTTATTGTAAAGCAAAGAAAATTCTCCATCCAAGAGAAATCCTATCCAATCAAAGGGATCTAAATCTAAAGCTTTGATCTATCATGTCCAAAGGAGTTAGATCTAAACCTAAAATTTAAGTCTATCTTTTCTAAAGGTGTTAGATCTAAATCTAAATTTAGATTCATCATGTCCAAAAGGATCGAATCTAAACCTAAATTTAGATTTATCATGCCCAAAGGGGCCAAATATAAACCTAAATTTAGATATATCATCCCCAAATGGGTTGGATTCAAATTTAAATTTAAATTTAAATCTATCATGTCCAAAGGGATCATATCTTATTCTAAATTTCTATTTATCATGTCTAAAGGGACTTGATCTAAATCTAAACATAGATCTATCATATCCAAAAGGGCTAGATCTAATTTAAACCTAGATCCACCATGACCAAAGAGACTAGATCTTAATCCAAATATAGATCTAACATGCCCAAAAACTAGATCTAAGTCTAAACTCACCAAACATGCCCAAAAGTACGGTTTAATTATCTAGATTAAATAGGTTCAAAATGAACTAAACTTAAATACAAACTTAAATCTATCAAGTCCACAAAGGACTAAAAATTATATGTAAAATGATGATATTGTTAAAGTTTAAAAGACTTAATAAAACCCCACAAGCACAACTCACTTAAAGATTTAGATATTATTGCCTTTTTATGATGCTTATAAAATTTATATGCTTCTATCTTTTAAATTTTCTATAATGTTTATTTGAAAAAGGTCAGATGTTATACCCCCTATTGACCCCACTAAGGATTATATATTTAAGCTCATGATCTCCACTATTCAACTAGACTATAAGATCATTTATTATGGCATTATGATATGTTGATGGGTAGAAAAATTTATGAGGATTCATTTGCTTGATCATCGCACATTCCACTCTTTGATTCATAACTTCCATTAAGGTATGATCCTTTTGATTGGGTAATTATTTTAAAGTTGAGACACAATCAAAATGTCCCTCTAAAGTGAGTCACAGATCACCTTAGCTTTGGGGATCAAGATGTACTTTAAATAGTTGTAGATAGCCCTCTTTCTATAGGTATGATCTGACTTTTGGTCTATAATATAATACACCATGATATAGAGGATTGGGATCCAAAGTATGTGTTCGACACACCTTTGTCAGCTGTTAGTGGCTATATATATTGGGCCTGCCATCATTTATATATGCATGAAAATATTCTTAGGAGTGTTGGCATATATCATGCGCTATGCATCACTCTTCTACTATAGTTCTATTATGTTCACTTGGATCCATACCATAGCTGGGCATTAGGATTAGATCACCAATACTTGTTAGATTAGTCCACAAGAGATGATGATTACTTTGTTAGATATACATGATATAGTAGGCTTCCTTATTTTAGACATTCCATACTAGCAGTACATCTCCTTAGATCATGAGCTCTTTTTGCATTAGTTAGTTTGTTAGTGGGGGAGAGGAGGTCATGTATATTCTTCTAGCCTTCATCATGTTCTAGCTCACTACCACACATTGTTCAAATAGTAGAGAGCAGGCTGTAGATGTGTAGTATTGTTACTCTTGATATATGATTTGAGAGTTTCCTTCGTCCAACATTATGCTTGCCTTATTTTGCATGCTTGGATGATCAATTTGACATTGGATTTCATTCATCCGAGGGGTCCTTCAGCACTAGATTTGAGTTTAAAGAGAAGCCAATTCTCACAATATTTTAGCATGAGGCATCGAAGAGGAGCTATCCTTAGTGGACTTTATTGTCATATAGCTATGCTACCGCTACTTTGTATTTATGTGTCATAGTAGACTCTTCAATCTTGCTCTCTTGATGGCTAGTTTGCTTACTCATGGTGAGATGATTTCACTTGCACCCAAAGTATTAGCCTACTTGTATCATGGGCCGCTATGTTGTGGAGGCTCCTTGGAATTAGATACATGGGTGGATTCACACACATATTTTTGGAGCCTTTAGTTATCCTAAGAAACCTCTTTACTTCAGAGAGAAACATTTTTAGCTAATTATGCAGTTGAGCAGAGTGGCAGTCTCTTTAGATAGAGATCAGATCTGGATATTTTCTTTTTGCACCAAAACACATAATAGATCACTTTCAGATCATTCATAGATCATCTCTTTATAACTTACATGATCATAGCTTGGGATAGAGATTCATAAATTCTATTGTTGATAGAGGTACACCTTTATTGTTATTAAAGTCCAGGTATAAATGCATAGTAGAATATCTCATTGGACTGAAACTTGCATGGCTTTGCTACTGCCAACATGAGTCTGTGATTTTGGAGGGATATAATTCCAACCAAGTATGGATTTAATCTGGCTACACCTACCCTCGTATCTTCATTAAGAGTGTCAATTATTGAGTTAGTAGAAGCCATTTAGAATAAAGACTATTTTAAAATGCCACTACTTATGAAGTCTAATGGGGTCTGAGATCAATCTAGATATTATACGTATCACCACAACAATAGACGTGAAATTGAGGAGTGCCATCACTTGAAAAGCTTAGATAAGTTAATAAAAATGAGGGAGCTTAAATGAATTCACTAGGTGGAAGGACAAAGATGTTGTTGAAATGGGTAACAAACCCACCCTAGTGCACACAATCCATATTGTAGGAGTCATGCCCATTATTTTTGGAGGTGGACAAAAATCCTTGAGGGAAGAAAGCTTAAATGGATGTGGTCTAGAAATGCCAACTTTATCAAAGAAGTCCAATACCCATAATGGGTGTCTAATGTAGTCATGGCTTAGAAGTCAAGTGAAACAGTGAGAATGTGTGTCGACCTCACTAATTTAAACTTGGTATGTCCAAAAGATGGATACCCTCCACCCTGAATAGACAATCTCATAGACTCAATAGCTGGCTATTCAATAATAAGCTTCTTGGATGCATCTTTAAGATATCATCAAATATAGATACATCATGTTTACTTAGAAAAAAACATCCTTCATCACTATGGAAGGACTCTATTGTTAAAATTAATACCTTTTGGGCTCAAGAACTTATGGGTGACCTATCAAAGGTTAGAATATTGAGTGTTCAAAGAGCAAGAAGAGAAAAATATGAAGGTTAATGTTGATGACTTGCTGGATTCATCTCTATGGTAGGAGAATGTTGCTTACCATTCTTCAAAGTTCTTTAAAGTAGCTAAAAGATTTGAATAGACTCTTGAATGCAAGAAAGACTTTTATGAACTAAAAATTCTACTAACATATTCACCCCTGCTATAAAGCCTAAAGAAGGGAGAAATCCTATTGTTATACTTAGGGGATGGAGAAGACTCGATCAATGTTGTTCTTATCAGGGAGTAAAATGTAAATTAGTGGTTTAGTTGTTATGTCAACATATCTTTATGAGGTTCTTAGTTAAATTACCCCATTATGAAAAAGCTTGCACTCACACTCATTTTGTCAACTCGATGATTACGACCATCTAAGCACATTCAATATAAGTCATCATAGACAATCTACTTAAAATTTACTCACTAAATTAGATCATTATGAGAGGCTATTAAAATTTTCTAGCAAATTTTGTGAGTTTGATATATCTTACTTACCTCGAAAGGAGATCAGTGACCAAACACTCACTAATTTCTTCATTGATTTTTGTGTTTCTTATGAAGTTCAGAATAATCCATAATCCTTATGGTGATTATACATGGATGGATCTTTAGGCAAGCAAGGCATGGGTGTAGTGTTGAAGTGTCTAGCAGGGATCACCTTAACATAGTCGATTAAGTTTGATTTCAAATCAATGAATATTAAGGGATATTCATCGAACTGAGATTTGCTCAAGGACTCAAAGATTTGCATATTAAGGGATATTTAGACTCACAACTAGTGGTAAGGTAAGTTAATGGGGACTATAAGGTCTAGGATGAGTCATTACAAATGTATCTATTAAAGTGAAACAAGAAATTGGGTAGATAGAGTACTTCAAGATAAAGTAGATTCCCAAGGAGAAGAATCAACTCGTTGATCTTATATTCAGGGTGAGCAGACTCAAGGAGTACTTTGCCATATGACTCACCCAATCAGTAGTAGAAGAAGATGCAAGTGAAATATGAGCACTCATTGAGCTAGGTTGATCCAATTAGAGATACTTACATACTGGGAAGGTTTAAGAAGCTATTCAAGAATAAAGAAGATTTAGAATAATGGTCGTCTACTACATACTAATCAAGGGTGAGCTATTTCAAAGATCAATTACTTCGTTCAATTTAACATGGTATGGGAGGCCAAGCAAAAAAAGGGTCCTATAGAAAGTGCACTCATGAGAATATGATAGTCATTCAAGAGAAGATCACTCACCCAAAGAATTATGAGGAAAAGATATTTCTTGCTCATGCTAAAAAAAGGATAGAGGAATTCTCCAAGAGGTGCATGTAGTGACAAAAGTTTGCCCCACATCAATAATAGCTTCTACAACCCCTACAACCTATCTCAAGCACGTAGCCCTTCACTATTTCGGGAATAGATTTGATAGCTCCATGTCGATAGCTAGTAGTCAAAGGAGTTTATTTTTATCATCATTGACTATGCCAACAAGTGGATTAAGGCAAAGCTTTTTACCAAAATAACCAACCAGGTAGTTTGGAAATTTATTTGGACTAATATTATTTATAGTTACGGGCAACTTATGTTAACTATCATCAATAAAAGGATGCAATTCACTGATAGGGGCTAAGAGACTTCTACAATTGTTATGGTGTACAAATAAAGTTCACTTTAGTTCATCATCTATAGAGTAATGGCCAGATACAAGTGGCCAATAAAAAGATCCTCAACTTATTGAAGAAGAAGGTGAAAGTCACCAAAACCAAGTGGGTTGATGAATTATTCACCATGCTCTGGGCCCTCAATACCACTCCAACAAACATGATAGGACACTCACCATTTATACTATCACATGGAGTAGAAGTTATTTTATTGATCAAGTATGAGCTCCACATCTAAAGAGTATTAGTAATGGAAGGACTAAGAGATAACACTAGCGAGTGGGACAAGATAAACATCAAAGTGATGGAGGACACAATCGACATGCTCAAAGAATTGAGGCTTGAAGCATCACTAAGATAAGAAAAAATAAAGAGACAAATGGAAAGAGATGTAGCAACTAAGTACTATAATCATAATATGAAAGAGATGCATTTTAAAGGCAGTGACTTGGTGTTGAAGAAGTTGATGTAGCAACTAGGTATAACACCTTAAGTGAACTCACCCACACCTAGGATAGACGTTAGATTATCAAAAATCAAGTTAGACCTAGTGCATACTAATTGTTAACTGATGAAGGATAAGATTTACCCCATACATAGAATGTTAGGGATTTTAAGAAGTTTTGTCCTAAAGTGAGTAGTAGCTTTTATATTCTATATTTTCTTGTTATCCTTATCATTATTAAGAACATGAACTTATGCTTTATAAAGATTATATTCATTCTCACGTAAATTACTTATTTATCGAGTAAGAAAATAAACTTAGAATGAGGCTCGAGAAGCTACGTGATGACTTAGGGTACTCACTGCACCACTTTTAGCACAAGAAAAGGGGTTGTGCCCATTGAGCAATTAAAGCCCAAAGTGAGAAACCTAAGAACTTGGTGCTCCATTATCGCTTGAGAATACCCAAACTAAGCAAGTAACCCATGAGTTGAAATCTTTAACCCTCATTAAAAAAATACTAAAACTCTATGTGGTTAATAACTTAAATGTAAGAACGATGCCTCAAGTGGTCAACAACTATTAATTAAAAGGCCAACTCCTTATAGTTAGCAATAAAGAAAGACCAACACTCTATATGATTGAGAAATCAAGTGTATGACCAACACCTTGAGTGATCGGTGACTTTTAATGGAAAGACCAACTCCTTGTGGTTAGTAACCAAAAAAGACCAATACTCAGTGGGTTAGCAACTCAAGTGTAAGACTCACACCTTGAGAGATTAATGACTATTAACTAAAAGACAAACTTCTTATATTTGGAAACTAAAAAGACCAACATCATATTTAGTTGGTGACTCAAGTGTAAGAATGATGCCCCAAGAGATCAGTGACTACTAAGACTAACTCCTATAATCTATAATGAAACAAATTGATCCTCATTGCTTGACAATAATAGATCATCAAACTTGTCAAATTTGGTGAGTACAAATGAGTGATTTCTTACAATCGACAATCAAGCACAACCTAAAGTTGGCATTCATAAATTTCTTAAGTCCTAGAAAAAATATTCATACAGACAGTGTGAATAAATTTTTTCCAAGACAATCCAATGAGTCTCCATAAAGACATAGGTTGCATATTTATTCAAGTAAAAATATTTGTAATTTTGAAGGTACTCAGCAAGAAGATGAAAACTTTTGGCTTTCATTCACAAGTGAATTTTTTATAAAATGTGCCAGTATAAGGCACATACCATCTCTTGACTTACCTAAACAAATCAACTTGTGTTGCCCTCATCATCATCTTCATTAGAGCCTGAAAGAGTTAGTGTGTTGGAGAAATCCAAGAATTTGGCATCCAACTAACCATGCTTCACTAACTCAACAATGAAGTTGGTGATTATTGACCTCATTTCTAGAACCAAGTGTTAAGACATCTAATCTTAGGTTAAGAGCCTCCACATTAAACACTTAGATCACTATGCTTAGTAACCTAGTGAACTCTCTTAGGGCCTAACCTAACCTAATGAGATTAGGGAGATCTAAACCCAGCCCAACTTAAAATAAATAATTGACCTAATCAAAAACTAAAGCTAATTGGACTTAAGCTAAGGTGATTAGGATGGCTAATCCAACTACCCTAGTTAAGTTCAGAATCACTTGAACTCAAAGAAATCCAAATTAAATCAAAATAAATTCAAATCAAAATTAAAGTCATGAAATTATAACATGAACATAAATGGATTCTAATCCATATAAAAGTAAATTGTGCTCAATCATTGAACATAGATTTGACTTATGTGGGTCCCACCAAGTCAAAGATCAACTCACCAAAATTTGGCCAAATTAAATCATTCTAAAGGTTTCAAATGATGAAATAAATATCTCTAAATATAAATTTAAAGAAATATAAACCCAATAAGGCCTTAATTGGATTAATAAAATCATTTAATCTAAATGGGCTTAAATGGACCTTATCAGATTCAAACTTAAACCAAATTGAAATTAATCCAAATTACTTGTCTAAAATCATTTAAAAGTCATTATTAAACATAAATTAACTAATAGTTAGATTTAATTGGGTTAATAAGGTCATTTGACCTAATTAGACTAATCTTAACCCATTAAGTTCAAATTATGCCAAAGTGGGTTTTAAATCCAAAATAAATGAAACCAAACAATTCATCCCAAATACTTGGATTAACATAACTGGAACTAAATACATTATGATTAATCCAAGCAATTCATTTGACTCAATTGAATTCAACCAAATCCACTTAAGCCATAATGGGTTAAATATTAAAATAAGAAAAGAATTAAATCTAAATCTTATGAAACCTTGGAAACATTATGAATTATTAAATGAACATAATTAAAGCTTAATTAAATCTTAATTTAGCATCAATCCATTAAATAGAATTAACTAGATCAAGCCAAAAGGAAAAATTCCTAAATGCAATAATTCAAAGCATTTAAACCCAAAACTTTGGCTAATCACCTCAGATCATATTTAAACTCATCCTAAGATGAGTTTAGCTAATTATCTGCCAGGATTAAACATATTATGAGTGTCCAAGTGCATACAAAGAAAAGAACATATCAAAAATAAATGAGGTGGACCATGTAAACAAAAATCCTCTCTTCATCCTGATTGCCTTGGATGACCCTAATTAGTTAACCACCCTTTGGAGCTAGCCTAGCCTCCAAGGGTGGTAATCACGATAAGAAAAACCCAACTTGAATTCCTCCCAATATAGCTCTCACCCAAGAGTAAGAAAGCAAGAGAGCCATTCTTGAGCCTATTTGAGCTTCCTATCACCTTCCTTAAGCAAAACAAAAATGAGCTCACCCTTCCCCAATTCCCACTCTGCTAACAAGCCAAAGTTCAACTAAATCTATCAAAAAATGTGTGAGGCTTGGTCTCCATGATGATCCATGGGGAGATAATCCAATTCCTTATACTCAAAGGTTCATCATGTCACCTCAAAGGTTTTTGAATCATCCCTACCACCTGAAATCATTGCTGATGAGATATGGGCTCAAACCAACCACTTTATCATTTGGTGTAGGTCCTTTTTGAAGTCAACTTGATCTAAAGTGAGATAAAGCCATTTAGATGGATTATAAATGAGTCCTTAATCATTTATAATCAAAATCATGAAAAATTAGGATTTAGATCGTTGAAAATCATGCATGCATAACGGATGGTGCTCAATTCTCGTTGTCATTAAGGTAGACATAATCTTCACCATTCATTCCTTCCATTAAGAGTAGACAACCATGATTTAGTCAAATGATCTAATTGAATCCCCTACAAAAAATTATGGCATGATCTAACCTGTCCGATCAAATCGAATGAATTGGATTAAACCGTGCCCCATCGCCATTATAATGTGGGATTCACATGGATCCGATGTGGACCAATCTGCGCCCGACAAATGAAAAGTGATGCCACATTGATGCTGACATGGATAAATACAAAATTTGAGATTTTTTAATTAAAAAATGCTAAAAATTATCAAAAAATTTTAAAAAACCATATAAAATAAAATACTTAACCAAAAATATAAATAAGGGCTCTATGGATTCCTCTCACTAAGGGGAATCCATTAAAATCAAAATCCTCAATTTTTATTAGGTAATTTTATGTTAATTTAAGTTTAAATGAAAACAGTTAAACTCAAATCAATGATCCAATCTATTCCAAACTTTGGGGAATTAGAATTATGGCTAAGGCACACCTTACGTTTATTTGTCAAGATTTATTGATAGATAAATCTTAAGTTATAAAAATTTCATGCTATAGGCCTTAATTTAATAAAATAAATTAATTTTAAATTAAAATTTTTTTGAAATGCCATAGGATTAATTTAAATCATCATAATGAACATTAAAAGATGATAAAATATTATTAAAACTTACTTAGAATCTCATAATCCCAAAAATAGCATAATCAAGCAATTAATTGAATTAAATAATTAAAAGAGAAAGGTTTAATTAGGATGGCGATGGCACAACTTTCCTTCTCCATTATCTAGCCCACTATGGTTACTATTCCATTGATTTACTATGCTTAGGAGCCATCCCACCTACTATGGTTGCTAGAAAGCTATCTTATGTTTCTACCTCAATGGTGAAGGTACTGGCCATGATGCATTTACCTTTACAGCTTCCCATCCCTCCTTTTTCCATGGTTACTCTTCTCCAGGTAATGACCCATCTTTATCCTACATAAAACTCCACTCCAAGAAGCAAGGTAAGCCAATTGTATTCTTGAATGAAGAAGAGATTAGATTCCTTGCTGAACCTTTCAAATACACTTTGATCAGCAAATGTGTAACCAAAAGGATTACACTCTCTAAAGTTAGTACTTTTTTTATGAACTCAAGCTTCTCAAAATTGGAACATGGGTCTTCTTGACCACGGTAATGATTTGCCTCAAAAGATCCTTAAATGGACTATTGACTTTAATCCTGAAGTTGAATCTCTCATAAGTACACTTTTTCAACAAACAAATCTTATTTTCAATTACAGTAATCAATGGAAGGCCTTTGAAGTTAGATATCCCAGCTGCTAACCTATCTAGACCTTTAATGGCTCATGTTTTCATTTATGTTACCTCATAGTTTAATAAAATAGTATGGATAGGAAACATAGAAGTCAGGATATTGGTAGAAGATCCTTTTAAAAAGCATGCCTAAGTATTATGTCCAATGCAAGAAATTTAACCACTCCCTAGGAGAGTGCCTAGCCAAGCAACCACATTCTAATAGTATTAACCATGACTTATAGCAGCAGCCTTTACCTCCATCTCACACTCACACCCAAGACAATAACATCAATTTACTACCCATATCTAACCAACTCGCACAAGAACCTAATCTTACTGTACAAATTGACATACATCTGCCACCCCCAACCAAATTTGAGACATCCTCTTGGGTGAAGCAACCCTTAATGAGATTCACCAAATTACAGATCAACAATTTCATCCTGAAACTAATATGAACTCATTGGGTGACACAACTATCAATGAGATATATAACCTCACACAACAAAGACAATAACATAAACAGAATCCCCTTATCAGCATCACCCAATATACCATTACCCATCCCAGATTCATGAGACAAATGATGAAAGGCAAGAATTTGATGAAGTCCAATGAAGATAATGCAATCAAAACCACTAAATATTAAAATACTTTAGCAATTAGGATCAACAACCAGAAGGTGGGATCCATATTAAAACAACAAAAGGAGCAAGAGAACTTAAAGGATTTCTCAAAGATCTACCAATAAAAATTGAAAGGTCAAATAGTGCTAATTCTCTAGCAATTCTTGATAGCGGGAACCAATCCAAACCCCCTCCATTAACTACATAATATGGAATGTTAGAGGCTTTGCTAAGCCCTAATCCAATGCAAGAATTCACTACCTCATTAACAACCATCATCTATGAATCATTGGATTACTTGAAGCCATGATCTCCAACAATTCTCAACCAACAAAAATCCAAAGAAGGTTCAATATGCATGGCTTCTACTATAACTCCAGTAATAAAATCTGGCTGATGTGGAAGGCACCATATCAGGTAAACATCCTCATTGACCATCCCCAATTCATCCATACCAATGTCACTATGGTTAACACTTTAGTATTTGCCGCAATAATATATGCTGCTTGCTCCAATAGATTAAGAAGGGAACTTTGGAATTGCCTAATTCAAATTGGAAACACTCATACTCTACTCATGGCTAGTTGGTGGAGACTTTAACATGGTAACCTCTACTAAAGAGAAGAGTGGGTGAGACCTCCCAATCCATCACTAATGGCAAAATTTGTGAAACACATCCTATAATCTAACTTAACTAATGCAGGATATAATGGCAGTAAATTCACTTGGAGAAGAGGTAGAATACACATGTGGCTGGATAGAGTACTCCTAAATACCCCATGGAAGCTACAAATTCAAGAAACTCACATAACTCACCTTACAAGGGCCACCTCATATCATTACCCTTTACTTACCCATATATCAAGTTCCCATCGACCTAAAACTTCCTTCTTCAAATATTACAACATGTGGACACTCCCTCCATACTTTATTCCATTCATCCATAAATGTTGGAAAACTGATGAAGATAATTGTGGTTGGACCAAACTCCATAAGCTTCATAAGGTCTGTGCTATAGAGCTTTGGAAGTTGAATAGAGAATCATTCTCCAATTTGCATACTCAACTAAATCAAGTGGAAGAATAAGTCGAAAAGCTTAAAGACCAAATCATATCTAACTTCAATGAAGAATGAGGCACTTAATAAAGCCTTGGAGAATCTCGAGCAAAAGTTGAAAATGGAGGAACTCTTATGGGCTCAAAAATCTGTTAGTAAGTGCTTCATTGAAGGGGAAAGAAACACTAAACTTTTTCATGCACTACTTAGGAAAAGGAAGGAGCAAACAACCATTTCCAAAATCAAAAACACTAACAATAGATGATTTACAAAACTAGCTAAAATTCAAGAGGACTATATTGTCTCTCATTGTCATTCTATCTCTCTAGTATGGCAAGATTAGGACTAAGTCCCCAAGTGGCATCTTTCTCTAGTTGAATCAATGTAGTTTGGTTAGGACTAAAGCCACATCCTCTCCAACTACCACCCCTAGATAGGAGTAACTATTCATAGTGGAATCCTTTCTAGGAATTAAAAAAAATTTAGTACAATGAGGTTAGGACTAAGTCCCCTAGTGGCATTTTATCTCTCTAGTATAGCTACATTTGTACTATGTTCCCAATGACATCTTTCTCTGGTTGAAATCAGTGTAGTTAGGATAGGATTAAGTCCCTTAATGGCATCCTCTCCAACTACCACTGCTAGTTAAGAGTAAGTATCCATAGTGGCATCCCCTCCAAAAAAGTTAAACCTTAGAATCTAGTCTTTCTCAGTATAGACACATATAGATCTTCACATTAAGTTGGCTAATCTTTATAGCTATCCCTTTGATTAGTTTCACCTAGGAAGGTGTGAGTCTCCATGCTTTCTTCCTAAGTTAGTCATTGAAAACTAAAATGAAAGAAAAATGTTGGATCTATTCTATACCGGTATAAGCATTTATAGATCCTCACCTTAAGTAGATTGGTCATCAAGGCCATCCTATTGGCTAGTTCCACCTAAGAAGATGTGAGTCCTTATGCTTTCTTCCTAAGTTAGCCATTACAAATCAATGGGAACTCTTAAGGTTGGTTAGTCTTTAGAGTTAGCTTCTTGACTCATTTTACCAATAAAGATGTGAGTTCCCGTGCTTTTTTTCTATATTAGTCATTAAAAATTAATAAGAAAGAAAAACTTAGAATCTAATATATCCCATAGGTTAGTTAGTCATCAGGGCTATTCCTTTGTTTAGTTCCACTTAAGAAGATGTGAGTCCTCATGCTTTCTTTCTATATTAAACATCACCAATTGATGGATCCATTTAGGTTGGTTAGTAATTAGGGTTATGCCTTTAACTAGTTTTACCTAGAAAAATGTGAGTCTCCATTCTTACTTTGTAGGTTAGTCATTGAAAATCATAGTGAAAAAAAATCTTAGGATCTAGTTTATTTTAATATACACATCTATAGATCCACTCCTTAAGTTGGTTAGTAAGTTAGACTACGCCCTTGGCTAATCCCACATAGAAAGATGCGAGTCCTCATACTTTTTTTCTATGTTAACCATTCAAAACTAATAGAAACTAAAGTCTACTATAATCAAGATAAGAATTAGTCCCTCAGTGACTTCTTTCTTAACCATCACAGCCATGTTCGGATTAGGTTCCCAATAAATCTTTTCTTAGCAACATCTTTTTGTATTCAATCTAAGCAAATCTAAATTCCAAATCAAATCAAATTAAAACCTCTTAGATTCATTTAACCAAATTGGTCAATGTCAATACGTGCACTGTACTCTAGCTAGTCCACCACATATTGGGGGTTCATTTATTGACTTTATTTCAAGGTGAGGTTGACATCCATCCCAATCTTAGTAATTAGAATCTCTAATATTAAGTTATGAGTTTCTTAATTAGACATGTAGGACACTATATCTAGTGATTAGGTGTATAATCCAAATTAAAATGGAAAATAAAAATAATAAATGAAAATAAAATCTAAATCAAAATTGAAATCAAAATCAAACATAAAAGTCAAATTCCTTAAGGTGAAGGCCTAAATTCTCCTAATTAACCCCACCAAAGCTAAGCCTAACCCAATTGGACTAGGTGAGTCTAATCAAACCTAAATTCAATAAAATTCAACAAAAAAATCAAATTATACATATTTAAATTTAAATCTAAATTTAATTGGCTATAGATTGAGCTAATTGTGATGGTTGACCCAATCGAACCATTTAAGCTCAAAATCACCTAAGTTCAAGAAAAATAAAATAAAATCAAAATTAAATCAAACTAAAAGCATAGAGCCAATAATTAAACATAAATAAATCCAAAACTAAGTTCAAATAAGGTTTAAAGTAGCTAATTAAGTTATTTAACCTTAGTTGACCATATGGGCCCTAGCAAGTCAAAAGCCAATCAACTAAAATTTGGTCAATTTGTGCCCAATCAAAGGCTGAAAACTATCAAATAGATATTTTTAAATATGAATCTAAATAAATCTAAATTCAATGATGAATCAAGCCAGTTAATTTAGCCTCTTAATCCAAATGAACTCAAATGGTCCTCATTAAGCTAAATTCAAATTCACCCAAATTAAAGATTTCAAAATACTTAAAAAATCATATTTGAACATAATTCAAACTATCCTTGGGTTTAATTTGACTAATTTAGTCATTTGATCCAAGTGAAATCAAGCCTAATTTGGGTTAAAATGGGTCAAAATTAAAATTAGCTTTAAATCAATTTAAATTAGCTGCCCTAAATCATTCTAAACACTTAATCAAGCATTATTGGAGCATAAACATATTTTCTTGAATCAAATTAGCCATTTGACTCTATTAAACCTAATTTAACCCATTTAGGTCAACATGAGTTAATTTAGGTTAGAATCAAAAATCCAATTCAAATTAAATGGAACCAATCAATTAAAAACATAATAATGGTCAATAAAATAAAAATAAACACAAATACAAACCCTAAAGTAAATAATTAAGTTAAGAAATCTTACTTGACTTATTCAGGTCAAATGGGTTAAACTAGCCTAAATCACACTAAAATCTCTTATTACATCAAACTATTGAACTATAAATCACTCAAGGGACATTCAACAATAATTAAAATTGTTATCCTAAGTCAATTAATCAAGTGAACTCAACATAACTCAATCCTAAGTCAAATTCAAATGAACAAAACTAAGCACTTAATCTAAATAACCTTGAACCCAACCCATACCCCACTTTGGTTTGGCCTAAGAAGTTAGCCAACAACCCATTAGGTATGAGACAAAATATAAAACCTTAATTAAGGTGAGAACCTAAAATTATTTGGATTTAAAATTCCTAAAAATGCTATAAAACTTCAAAAATTCATAGAATATAAAATATATAACCAAAAATTTCAAATGAGGGTTCTATGGATTCAACTCAATGAGAGGTATCCATTGTACCAAAGTCCTCAATTTTATTGGGTGATTTTAATTTAATTTGAGTTTAAATGAAAAATATATAATCTTACTTAAGCTTAAAATAATGATCCAGTTAATATAAAGTTTAAGAAAATGAAATTAGCTTTAGGACCTATTTAACAAAAAAATTTCAAACCCAAATGATTGATGGATTAAAATATATGAAATTTTAAAGTATAAGAGCCTAATTTAACAAAATAAATTAATATTAAACTAACAAAATTAAAGTAAAATAAGGAGATAATTTAAATTATCATATCTAACACTAATGAACTCTATAAAATTATCAAAACCCTCTAAAACTCAATAAACTATAAAATCACCTAATTGAAAGATTAAATGAATTAATTAATTTATTTAATTATGATAAACTTTAAAAAATCATAATGAATGAGATAAAATTCTAAAAAATTTAAATATTCCCCTTACAGAGGGGAATCAAGGAAAAATAAAAGACTTAACTAATGCTCAATATTTTAGGCTTACTTTGAGTTTTCTTACAAATAATAAAATTCTAAATAATCTTAAAAGACACTGCTAATTGAAATGAAATTTTAGAAAGATGAAACTGACATGTAACTTCACTTGCCATAAAATTCTCAAGTCAAAATGAGTTCTAGATCACAAGTTATAAAATATTGAAATATTAGAGCAATTTAAAATAAATAATAAATAAAAAACACAAAAGCTATGAAAATTGATAAAATCTATGTAAAACACTTCCAATAAAATCAAAGGACTTCATAAAATTTCTTAGCCTTCTGAAGATGATCAAATTTGAAATCACAAATTTAAGAATTATTATATGATTAAAGAAATTAAATTGAATATATTGATAATTATTCAAATTAACTTTAACATGCAAAATTCAAAATGCTATAGGAACTTGGAATAGCTTAGTTTAGGTTTGATAACTTAAGTTATTTATTTTTATTAGTTTTCTAAGTTAAGATGGACCATCATATAAAAATGAATGAACCTTAATCTCAGGAAATTTAATTAAACAATAAATTAAAATTAAGCAAAAAAATACCCCTTTGAATAATTAAATCAATTGAATCTAATTAAAATCTAAAATCATGAAATCCAAATTAAACATTAGTCAATGATAAGTTAATCAAATCAATTTAAATTTAATCAAATTTAATGAAAAGATAAAATTATTAAATTTAATTAATAATTGACTCAACTCAATCAATAAAAAAATATATAAATCAATAAAATTTAATGAATAGTTATAGCCTAAATGAAAGAATTAAACATTGTCTGAACTTTTTATTAAAATAAATCTTGGTAAATTGAAACTTAATAATCAAATTAAAATTAAATTATAAAACTAATTAACTATATTTTTTGAACTTAAAATTAGACAATCACAATAGAATTAATTTGAACTCTTAATTAAATTAAATAAATCTTTATCAAATTAAAATCGAATAATCAACCTAAATTAAAATCCAATATAATTAAAATTGGATAATCCCAACATATGTTTTAAATCTTAATCAAATCCAATAAATATAAATTTAAACCTAAACTCCAAACCATATTATGCTATAATTAAATCATATTAAATTATTATTAAATCCAAACAAACATTTAACTAAATTAATCAACATAAACTCAAATAAATGATCAAACTCATTAAACTTAATAAATTATGAAACCATTAATTAAAAAGACCACTAAACATTAATCAAACCATAAGATAATTAAAACTTGAAGAACTTCATACAATTAAGTGAAAAATTAAATAAATTCTTAAATAAAATCCAAACAAAAGAATTAAATATTAATTGGACCATATAGTAAAGCAAACTTAATCAAATTGAATATGATAATTAATTTGAAAATTGAACATCTAACATTTCAAAATTTAATTAAACCAATCATAATTTTAACTTTAATTAAATAAAATAAACATTGATCAAACTAATCTTAATTCAACTAAATTAATTAAATAAAAAATTGAAAGAATGCATAAACCATGTAGTTAGACCCTTTGGTCAATCTTCACCCCTTTGGTGATGACTTCACTTTATTAGGATTAGGGTGATAAATTGATTAAGTCTTACCACAAGTGAAGATTAATCTTTTTTTACTCTTTAAAACTTAAATCCAACTTTGATATAAAAAAGAACCAAAATTAGAATAAAAAATTTAGAATCAAACTAAATCACTTAAAGTTGATACCACCCAACAATAAATCAAATAAAATGTTAAATTTAAATCAAAACTTGAACTTAAAGAAGCTTAGTATAGACTTGTCACACTAGCCCTATCTTCACACACTAAATTACTTCACCCATGATGTAGTTTAGGATAGTGATATGTTTTATGATGTGATGCATTTTTCTTATTTTGTGATGTACTATTTTAGTCTGGATGGCTAGGATTATTTCCTTGCTAGCCTGGATGTTAGAACATCTTCTTAAATTAACATTATTTTCTATAGTGGCTATGCTTAAAGAGATTGTTGTAATAAATAAATTATTAATTTTGTTTTCTTGTAGCTATTTTGCTTAAGTCCTTAAGCATATCTCAATAGGATAGGTTGGATTGATATCCATTGGGGTTGAGCTTATATATTTTTAATATAAACTACTAGTGTGCTTTTTTACTTTTTCTTAATAAATATTTTGCAGGGCTTAGGATTTTTTTGGAGTTTAAAAAGTAATTTAATCTTAGAATTAGTTTAAGATCTATGAGGTTTAGTATTAGTAGGAGCTAACTCTGCCCATTTTGTGGTCACTATAAATCTTAATGAGGTCCCTGAAGAAGGCGATGATCTTGAAGAAGTATAAGTGATGACTCCCATAGAACAAAAAATTAGTTTTAGGTATGGCTATATAAGGGCAGAGCTCGATTACCCATATTTTCTTTTTTCAAGGTATATAATGGTATCTAGTTGCACCGGCTTATTTATTAATTTAATTCATTTGGTGTGATTTATTTTAAGGTGTGTGATAGAGCTACAAGTTTTTCAATAGTTTCTTTCTATGATTATTATTTTTATGATAAAATCCTAATTTGTGTTAAGCTCTTAGGATAAAATTAAATTTTCTACCAAATGCCTTCTCCCATTACACATAAGGTAGCCCTTTATAAGAAAGTGTACCTTCTCTTTTGATTTAACCCATAATTATATCTCATCTTAGGCATAATTTGCATACCCAAAGCCTTACAATAAAATTAATTATCTCAAAATATATAAAGAATTTAGAATTATTGGAAGAGTTAGAAGCATAGCATACCAATTATAATTTTATGGTTAGAGAGTGAGTTATGGGTTATAGCATTCTTTCTTAAATACAATAGACAAACTATCTTGCATTCATAATACTGAACTCATGAATTTAAAATCATAGGATGTGTTAGCTTGCAACCCTTCTAGGTAGGAAGTAAGTTCAAAAGACTTGGGATAAGTTCTCCTTCTCAAGTGAGAAAGAACTAATAACTTCTAAATTTTTTTGATTAAATTATGATGGGCTTATGAATTATGTTAGAAAAACTTTTACAATTAGTATCTATAGCATTCTATTAGAATAAGCCTTCACCTTTTAAGAATTTCTACAGTCTTGAGTTTTTAGATTCTAAGACCTAATTTTCTAATAAAATATGTATTCGATATCTAAATAATTTTTACTCTCAAAGTTATATAGCTAAAAAAGTACGATAAGTTGAAATGCTTATTGAGTTTCCTAGTATCTGAAACATTTTTTACTTAAAATCAATTAGCCTCTAAAAAGAACTCTTCCTTTGAAGCATTCCCTTTTGATTTTGAAAATCATCATCATTTGAATACAAAACTTTAAAATTCATAGAGATAAAGGTCAATTTTCTTAATTGAAAGTTTTTTAGGTGAACTTTTATTCTTCTAAGATGTAATTAACTATAAGGGCTTGTCCTTGTAGATACCTACAAACTTAGAATTAAAATAAACTCTATTTTACTTCATCCATGTAGTTCAAGAAAAAAAATCTCTAGTACATTACAAACCCATCAGCTTTAGGAGTTCTTATTAAGTAATCATATCTATTATAAGATAATAGTTTAATCTCTTATGATAGCTTTTTTCATGAAAGATAGAAATTTTATTAATCACTTACAAAAGTACAAGTAATCTAAAAGTAACAAAAGAGCATCTAATGTTTACATGTTGGTAGTCCTATCGTGTGGTAATTTGATATTGTCACTATCTACAAGAAATTTTAAATGTGTGTCCATGGAGTGAGAAATACAAAAGTTATGTGTGGAAGATCCCCTCTTGACTAGTAAATCCACTAGACGGTTTCCCTCTCTAAATATGTGAGAGATATGTATTTTGAGCTTATTCATACCCTCCTTAACTTTATTACTTAAAAATCAAGGTATGTTGCTTTCATTGCCATCTTTGATAATATGGTGAGATGTTTTGAATCAATTTCCAACCAGTATTAATGGAATCGATAGAAGCAATCTTGATAGCATATATGCAAGTAGCAATTTTAGCTTGAAGTGGAGAGTGTCCTTCCAATGCATTGAGATGTGGAGGATGTGCTTCCCCTTGTGGTCCTTAAAACTTCCACCAATTCCAACAAAACCCATTTGGTTATCAAAACTCCCATCTATGTTAATTTTGGTAATCCCCTTCTCCGATTGTTGCCATTATAGTAGTTCTCACTTCTGTCTAGTGCATTGATCATTCCCATCAAGAGTGGCCAAGTTCATTCTGCATCTAGTTGATTGAGAGATTTTAACAGTCCCACTAATAATGACCCTCTACAAATAAAATTTTGCATTTCTGATAATTGATTCTCTAAAATTTTGTTGTCTTCATGCTTCGCCTCATTCTTTGCCATCCATTTAAACCATATTATAGTCAATGAAGCCATGAAAGAATTGTTAATTTTTCATGGATTTGAAATAAAAAAAATCTGAATTTAGAATACTTCTCGGGTTGCAGCTGTTATCCCAATTAAGAATTGCAGCAAATGCATCCCAGATTCTTCTACTAAATCTGCAATGGATGAAATAATGTGCTACACTCTCTTCATCATTCTTGCAGAGAAAACAAACTGAAGGAAACTTTAAACCTTTGACTTTTAAATATCATCTATTGGGATCAGGTTATGCAATAGTCTCCAACAGTAAAATGATATAGATGGTTTAATAGCTGCATTCCATATCACATCACCCCATGGAAATGTTCTTTCATTCAACCACCGTTTACTATATATCACTTTGAAAGTTGATACCAATTGGGTTTTACCTTTGATAACTAATTTATTTTTTTGGAAGAAATAATTGATAAAGAGCATATTTTGTTGCATATTTATGTAGGGAGGTAATTTTTAGCATTTCTTCATCCCATTTGAAGCCTTTCTAGAAATCAACAACTTTTGTGAGTTATAAGTTTCATTATCAATCCTCCATTTGGAGAGTGCTTCATCACCTATCCAGTGATCAGTCCAGAAGTCAATCTTTCCTTCTCCTATATCCCAAAATATGAGGTCTTCAACATCTTTCCTATGTTTCAGCAAAGTCTTCCATAAGGAGGAATTAATTTTTTTTGATTGATGGCCATTGAGTGTGAATGTTGATAATATTTGTTAAATATGAAGTTTGCCTATAGAGTTCTTCTTTCTCTAAACCTTATCCATAGTTTAATTATGTTGCATCTGATGTTATCCCCAAGTGATTTGATTCCAAGGTCGCATTTCTTGTAGGTTTGCATACTTTCTTCTAGCTTGTCTAATGGATGGTATTCTATTTGGGACACCATAGGAATTTGTTTAACATTCTTTCAATATTTGTTTGGATATTCTTAGAAATTTGTTGGACTTGAGTGGTGTATAGTGGAATTGAATTAAGAATGCTTTTAATCAATGTAATTCTCCCTCCAAATGATACGAATGAGTTTTTCCAAGAGTAGATCCTCTTTTGAATTTTGTCAATGAGTGTGTAGAAAATGGATGAATTGAGTTTCCCTTTATATTGTTGGATGCTAAGATAGGAGAAGGGAGATAAGGATTGCTGAAACATAGTCTTCTCTTTGATCCATCTGATTTTATTATTTTTAATTCTTTTCCCTACAATAAAAAATGACCTGTTAGTATTAATCTCCATATCTGATTGTGTTGAGAAGTCTTTGTTGATGTTCATATGAGCTTTTATAACCTTTTTATTGCCATTATAGAATATTAGGAGGTCATCTATAAAAACCAAATGGTTTATATGCAAATTCCCATTTGTAGATTATCCAATTCCTTGTTAAGATTCCATTTCCTTATTCAATTCTCTTGAGAGGGTATCTACAACTAAAATGAAGAGAGAAGGGGAGAGTGGTCTATTTGTTTAACTCCTCTACTAGCTTTGAAGAATCCATTTGATAGGCCATTTAGCACCATTTTGTAGTGATTTTTGATGAAGATTCTTTCGATAAGGATGCAAAACTCATCAGAGAAAACTTTTTTTTTGAGAGATCTGAAAATGAAACTAAATTGTATTGTTTCAATCTCTCAAGCTAGTATATTTATCCCTTAATTGCATATTTTATCATCTAAATAAGTACCCCCGAGATCTACATAGTGTTTTAAATAAAAACTTTATGATACCTTTAGGGGTAATTAAGGAACCTAAGAACTTTTTGGATCTTACATCAAATGTGCACTTTAGAGGATTTAGGCACATCTGTATTTATTTAAAGTAGTGAATGTCTCTTTTAGGTCTTGAATATGTTTCTCAAGGGACTTGCTCTTGATCATCAAGTCATCTATATAAACTTTCACTTTTGTTCCTTTATATTCTTTGAATGCTCAGTCTATCAACCTCTAATAGGTCACTCATGCATTTTTTAGCCCGAGGGCATTACCCTGTAATAAAAGAGTCCTTCCTTAGCAATGAATGCCAATTTTTTGAGTCAATAAGAAAAATTTGTATCTGATGGTATTTATAGAAATCATAAAAAATAGATCACAAAATAATCTACTATTGAGTTGATGAGTGCATTTATTTTGGGAAGTGGGTATCTATCCTTTTGGCATGATGAGTTTAGAGTAATGATGTTGACACACATCTTTCACATTTTGCTGGATTTTTGTACCAACAATTTTATGACAATCTCGAGTAATTTGGTGACTTTCTCTTTGATTGGCTCGGTGAGTAGAGCTATAGTGTTTCTTTTTTCTTTTTTGCTTTATGGCGCAAGTGTCTTTCCAAACATTGAGTTGATGATAGAAACATTGATGTTGATACCCGATATCTCAGTTGTGGTCCTAGCAAATAAATTTATATATTTTTAGAGCCTAATTGAGTGCTTTCATATGATTGGCCCAAAAATTATGAGATAATTCTAAGGACTTGCTCATGATTTTGGGTAGTTACAACTTCTTTGATTTCTTTGATGATCTCAACTTCAATGTTTGCAACTTCTAATTACAACACTTCTACTTTGTTGGAACTGCCTATTGCTCTTAGGTAGCAGGCTCTGAATTGTTTTAAGTTTCATTTTCTAGTGATCTCTTTCCCACTAATAGATAACTTAACTGTTACATGATCGATCGACACCATTGCTTTGAATGTGTTGAGTAGTGGTCAACCAAAGATGGTGTTGTAGGTGGTAGGTGCTTCCATAATAAGAAAATAAGCCAATAGCATAAATTATTTTTCATTTTCTCTCCATGTCATAGAGAGTGATTATCCCTTCAATCTCCCTTATTTCTCTAGAAAAACCATAAACTGGCCCTATTATGGGGGGTGAATTTTTAACTTGTTAAACCCAATTTTTTAAAAAATAAATTTGAAAATAATATTGAACAAGCTCCCAGCGTTGATCAATATGCCTTTGATTTGATAATTGATGATTAATGCCATAATAATCATGTTATATAAAAGCTGCTGACTGTGGGGCATCTATTTTAGAAAAACTTATGGGAACTATTAAGGTATGCATTGACCACACATTGGCCATCAAGTCGACATCCCTGAATGGTAGTCATTAAAGACTCACTTTCCTTGAAGACTATTCAACTCCTCCAAGATGGAGGGTACAACTCTTGCGATATGATTCGATTTGTAACCCATCTCTCGGATACTTCTTTACCTATCTTCTTATTAAACTCATTGAATTTTTTAGCTCTTATTAACTCATCCATTAAGCTCTTTAGGTAACAAAATTTTTCAGTGTCGTGTCCATGGACATGAACATAGGCACAATACATAGATGGTGGTCACCTAAAGTATTCTTTGTTCAAGATGGCTTCTTGTAATTTGGCCATTGACACTCTCAATAAAGTCATAGTTGTAGGTTGCAAGTAGTATCCATGTTAGTGACAAGTTGGTTGTTTTCCAAATCCTTGCTCATCGTAAGTGCGTCATATTTATAACAAAACATTGATTAGGTTCAAATGTCTCTAAATAATCACTCTAAGGTGACTTCTTCAAAAAATCTCAATGAGTTATCACTAGTAGTTGGGCAACATCATTATATTCTTATGAGTTGATATGGCCATTTGCTAGTTCCAGTAATTCCAAGAGACTCTTAGGCTATTGGAGCCCAAGTGCATACTTTAAGGTACCTTCCATGAGGCATTGAGTGAGTACTACTTGTGCAACCATGGGCTCTAGGTCTTTGACTTCTAAGTTTTTTTAAAAGTGAGTAATAAATCCTTTAATGGAATCATCAGGTTTTTGTCTCATCTGAAGTAGGGCTCGCTAGCTTTTCAATGGGTTTTGAGCACTAATGGATTATGTCATGAACATCTTTTTAAATTCAACAAAAGAGATTATGACTCATACTACTAGGTTTGAGAACCACTTGAAAGCTAATTCCTTAAAAGTGGTGAAGAAAATGTGACAATTCATTGCATCATCCATATTTAGTAAAGATGTCATTAAGTCAAAGTATGTTATATGATCGATGGGATCTATATAACCTTTGTTTGACTAAGTATGGAATTTTTAATTTGCGCATGAGGAGGGGTGGGGGATTCAAGCTTCTAAAATTTTCTTGGAAAAAACATTGGTTGGATTCACTTTCTCTCCTTGTGTCTTTTTCTTTACTAGCATTATATGACTCATCATCCAAACTTGGGGTTCTGGATAATTCTCTCCTTCATTGGTGATCTTGAAAGGTCACTAAGCTTCAGTAATCTTCATTTTCCTTGACTCTTACATGGATACCTTGACCAGGCAGGTGATCTTGTCCTCCATATTCCTTAGATCTTAATACATAACTAATTATCACGTGCTTGGCTCCATGTCTATTGAGTCATCTCATGCTGAATGACCTACTTCACTTTGTACTTAACTTTTAATTCTTGGCCTCATCCATGCCCGCCACACCTAAACAAATGTTCAATCCAAATATATATATGGAATGAAGCAAAACCTTCTTAGGTACCTGGATACTAGGGTTAAGGAAATGGAACAATAATTGATAAGTAAAATAAGAGAAGCATAGAAAATATCCAAAATTCCATTATGTCCAAAGGTTTTAGTGCAAAATGGAATTTCCCTTTCACAAGGGACTTCATAGAACATCATACGAGTTTGAGAGATTAAAAAAGCTAAGAATCTAAAAAAAATGGTCCCCTCAGAAAATTCTCTTTTATAAGGTTTTGGGGTGATAAGTCGTTACATAAGAGAGGGGGATCACCAATAAGAGGCAAAACACCTAGCAGAAAGTGATGAGTCCTTTATTTGAAGTTCTTTGTATTGTCAAGATAAGCTGCTTAATGTGTATTATGATGCTTGGTCATCCGCATTTGGTTGAGTTGTTGTGTTGGAGGCAAGTTGTCAAACCCTAGTTGTGTAGCCTAATCATTCTTTCTCATCCACCCATCTATCTTATGATGATTCTTCATCTACAATGCAAGTTACTATGTTACCATGCATCATCTATGTTAGCTAGAACATTCTTTCCCATTCACCATATGCATGGTGAGCCTTCATTTGTGGGTAGTACACTTGTTTGAGTTTGATCTCATTGGTGGTTATTCAATGTTCATGAAGTTCATCATACATTTGGATATACAGAATAAATACAATGAAGCAAAAAAAATGAATAAATAAATTAAGTGTAGAAAGGTCAATAAGAACAACAAACATTACATTTTTTTTTACTTGGTTTAGCCATACTCTAAAAGACTTACATCTATGCCAATCCACCCCTAGCTAAGATTCCACTAATTATAAAAATTAGCTTATAAATTTTACTCTCCTACAATGGATGGAGTACAACCACTACAATAAACATGTACTCTCTTATAATGGGGTGGGTAGAACCCCAACCAAAAAGGGCAACTTTTATAACATAAAAAGAAAATACATGAACAACAAATTTTGACACAATATATCCCAAATAAGTTTGTTATCTTATAATCCAAAATTATGAACTTATAGCTTTAATAAATTTGCAAACAAATTTGAAAAACTAAGTTGGCTCACTTAAAATTGACAAGAAATAACAAATTAATTCCAAAAAATTGTTTTAGCAAATTATTTATCTAGAAGTGAGTAATAGGCTAATTTAAAAATAATTTTATTGAGAATGCATAAGTGTCCATTATGTAATAAAACAAATTTTAGCAAAGAATAAAAGTGATTTTCAAGAGAAATATCAACTAATATAAATATGACAACACAAATTATTAACTTTGCACCTAAAACCTTTTTACTAACTTGTAAAAGAATAAATACAACAAGCTACATAAATTTCAACAAGATCAAACTATATTTAAGGAAGTTATATTGGTTGGAAAGAAATGATAAGTGTAAAGTCAAACAATTTAACATTTCACAATATAGGTTTTGATAAAAAAAAATTCAACTTTAATGAAATCTAGGAAATGGGCTAAAATTCTAGCAAATATATATTTTTCTTTGAGTGAAATGATGTTTTAAATCACTTCAATAGATCATATGATACTTAACTATATTTTGTATAAAGTAGTTTTAAATAATCTAGGTATTTTTTATTAAAATGAGAAAGACAACAACTATAAAAAATATTAGCACAAATGATTAAAATACAATTATCATGTGAATCTAAAGAAATATATATATTCAAACAATACTAATGATGATATATTTTAAGAATCATAAAGATTTTTATACGAAAACTAAAATTTCAACAAGGTAAAATAATTCCTACAAAGTATTACAAATGTTTTTAATAAATATAATTAAATTCAAGTGAAACTAAGTAAATAACCTTTTAATCAAAGTAAGATCACATGAAAATAGCATATTAAGATTATGTTAACTTTGAAATTACACAACAATAAAAAGGCTCAAAATATTAAATCAAAACAACATCATAAAGATAAATTATATGGAGTAGATCTTACTTAAACCTTGAATGATTTACAATGAAAGCAGAAAACCTTAAGTAAAAATCTTCTATTTGCTTGCAACATTCTATCTTTATGATAGATCTTGAAGCAGCAATTAGATCTAAGAAATAAAACAACATAAATCTCCAAAAGCAAAAAGGAAATGTCTTGGGAGCTCATGGTTTTGGATAAGAGAGGTTGAAAGAGCTTTAGTTATTTTAAGGATTTGTGAGACAACTTAGAGTTTGAAATAAGAAACATATTTAAACCACAAGCTACTATAGTGTACACCCAAATTTCCACAAGCATATAACTGACCCAAAGCAAGGAGGATGTAAGGAAAGATTTAGTCCATGTGATCAAATCAAATGCCTATGAATTTTTTAGAAAGGATTTTAAATAAAAAATTTGAATTAAAATTATAAGTATACAACTTAAATGATTCAACAAAATTCAACCAAAACAAAAATAAACAAAGAGAAATATTATACAAGAAAAGAAAGAAATTTTATTTATACAATTAATAAAATAAAATACTTAAGAGAAAAAATAGTTAAAAATAATTTAAATAAGATAAAAATGATAAAATTAAAGGAAATAGTCAACCATGAATTTTAAATATTTTGTATTTGATTTAAATGATATTTAGCAAAGAAAAATTAAATTAACTTAGTTAAACAAGAAAATTATTTATTCTGAAAAATCAAGAACAAATAAAGTAAACTAAATATAAAATAAATTAAAGAAAATTATAATTTGAAAAAAAATTATTTTTTACCAAAATAAATTTTCAAATGGTTAATTTTGTAATTAAAATAATCATAAACAAAATAATATGATTATGATGTAGTAAAAGTAAAATAGCACATTATTGATTTATAAAAAATATATTTATAACAAATAAATAAATAAATAGTGATTTAAATTTTAATTTAATGAAAGTGAGCTCATTTATCAAATTATTCAACCAAAAGTATAACACAAAACTTTAAAATTAACCAAACCTCTAAGAGATTTGATTGACTTTTCTTGGCTTGTTGTGTTTTATTAATTTTGATAGATTTCCTAAAATTCTGAAAATGAACCACCAAGAATTCCACACATATGTTTATTATATCAAAATATAATTTAGGAGTATATGGGCTTATAAAGCAAACAAAAACAATGGAACAAAGCAAACAATATAGTTAAACAATTATAGCAGTGTGATGGATGAAGAAGAATAAAGTTTAATAGGTTAGTACAACTGGGTTGTTCTCTTATACATACTTAGATAAAAAAGTACAAAGGGGTAGCTAAGCTATACCCATAAATACAAGCTTGGATAAATATAATGAATAAAATATAAATTATGTTTCACATTTCTCTTTGTCCTTCTTTTAGATTCAAATATTTGTTTATTCTTCATGATGTAGTGCCTCTAGGTACTGAGTCAAGAAACATAGTTTATATTTTTTACATAGGGAAAGTTCAAAAAGGTTATTATAAATATAAACAACTCTCAAATTAAGGGGAGACATCATCATCACAAAATATAAATCATAGTAAAATAATAACACTTTGCTAAACAAAATAAAGAAATTTATATTTTGACCCACAACCCTAAAAAATAAAAGTAAAAGTACTAGTTGTATGTCTAGAAGCTATAGAAAACATATCTCTAACTTGAGTGTCTAGAACATTACAATTTGCACAATCAATGGAAAATAATTCTATCCATATTCTTGAGACCTCATCTCATGTAGCTAAAAGATAATGCAAACAAAGCAACCTACCTACAACCTTCTTATGCTAGCGATGACAATACTATAGACTATCACAACACGTAAGTATTTATGAGTTTATATCACCTTGACTTACTTAGCTAAGTTATACGAGCAATTTGATCATCATAAGAATTATCACTTTTACATATAATTTATCCAAAAATAAGTGATATGCTTTAGGTTGTTCAAGATATTAATTGGTTAGATAAAGATTTAATCATAATTAAATAACTTAATTATCACCAACCCCCCCCCCCCCATCTAATAATGCTATTTAATTTAACATGATTTAAATTAAGTCAAAATTCTATAGTGGCATAATCTAACAAAATGTGTTAACCAGTACACAAATGTATCAATATGATAAATAGTAATTTACATAGTCAATCATACATGATATTTGGTATCCATGCAAAACTTGGAAATTAAAATTTTCAAATAATGTGATAAAAAACTTACAATGTTTATAATGTAAAAAAAAGGTGATTGGGAACTATCTAATTATAAGGGAATAAGATTTGGTGTAGTTCTATACTCAAATCCTAATATTGTTCATACTGGCGGATTGAACTAAGGAATGACTTAGTCATAAATACATGACTTAGTCATGTAAGTACTAACCAATAGTGGTTGGTTGGTTTTAGTTAAGCTTGATCCAAATGGATGATCAAGCTCATTGAGAAAAATATAGTAAGGTTTCAAGAAAGCAAACCACACTAGAAATGAGTTAGGTCACTATGTTTATGACCAACTCTTGAAAGTTTCTCAATCACATAAATATGGTAGTGATGAAATTTAGGGATGTTGATTCAATGTATGCTTTATGAATGGGAAAGCCATGTTCAACCCAAAAAAGATAGTTAACTGCCAAAAAAATTGGCAAATTTACATTGCCAAGTATTTAGAAAAGATAATGCTTTACAAGATGCAATTACCTATTAATTTGGTTCATAGATTGATTAGATCTAAGATGCTGTGTAGGGTGATCCTAAGTTGGGTCATGTATATGAACATTATAGCATGCATATGTATTATACTATTTTTACCCTAAATTAACTAGGATGTTTACGATTTGGAATGATGTGGATTATGGTTACACTACAATTTAAAGTTAATTTAATTTCCAAGGAAATATTTAACCTATGGGCCCCCACTTGACTATGTGGGCCTTACTTATTAATTATCTCTTGACATAATGAATTTTAATTCAAATATATATATATATATATATATATATATATATATATATATATATATATATATATATATATATATATATATATATATAATTATCTAAGTCTTCAAGTAATTTTGAGTTTGAAATTTATTTGATGCTTAATATTTTTTATTTAATTGTTATTTGATTTTTTGGGACATTTGAGCCAATTAAAGGAAAAATTACACACACAACACATGTGCATGATTTAAACTCAAGACCTCTTATTTGAAGCATAAGCTCTCAACCACTAGCTTAAGGTCCCCTGCACCTTTTTTTTAGTTGATTGCACTAATTTAAAAAGTTTATGATAACTTGTCATTTTTATTTGTGAAGTTCTTTCAAATTCTATTATAATTTGTAGAATTTTTTATTTTTCTAAAATTACTTAATATAAATTGAGATTTTTATTGTTATCTTCAATGAGTATTAATTTTTTGTTCTATCTATTAAATTGATTATTTGAAAATTAAATTATGAGTTTATAAATTTTCAAATATAATCCTAATTTAGTGAAGTTATAATAATTTTATAAAGAACATAGGTTATTATTTTAATTATTTTTAGTTTTTTAAAAAATTTCATAGTAATTCAATCTTTATATAATTTATTAAATTATCAATTTTATTATAAAAAATAACTTATGATACAAATCAACATGGAAGATTATGAAGTTTTCATAGATGGTATATATTACTAATGTAGGTATCTAAGGAATGTGTCATAATTTTTTAAATCTACTTTTATTTATGTTAATTTTTAATATTATTTAATAATTTTAAAAATTCATAATATTTTCACTTTATTTTAAAAAATTATAAACATTTTACATGGGTCATAGGTTAGCTTTTTAACATTAAATGAATTTTTTATAATTTTATTTTAGATATTGTAGTTTTCTTTAATTTTTCTTATTTTTGAGTAATAATTGATTATTTTGAAAATTCATAATCAATTAATCTTAACTTAGAAAATTATGAAAAAGTTTTAGTTTATTTATAACCATTTTATACATTATTTAAAACTTTCATAGGTTTTCAAATATATTTATTATTTTTTGCACTTTTGAATAGTGTTTAACAAAATAGAATTTTTATAACTAAATCATTTTAATTCAAAAGATTACAAATTTTTTATAAGTTTAGACTAATGTTGTAAGTATTCTACTAATTTTTCATAATTTTTAGTAAATATTTTATTTTTGTATGATTTTTGTAGAATGAAATAGTGAATTAGAAAATCAATAGCACTTTAAGTTTAAATCCAAATAAGTTGAAATTTATATAGGGAGTCTTTGTGATTATTTTGTCAACATATATTTAAATTTAATAATACTTGGACATATTTTATAGATCTAAACATTTGAAATAATAAAGAAATGGATTTTTAAATTTAAAATTAAGTTATGTGATTTGAATTGGATAATTGTTTTAGGCTTTATGTTCCAAGATGTGGGTATCCTTAAAGTTATGGGAGGTGGTGGGATACTGGATACGGTGACAATAAGGGATGAGATGAGCCATCACTTCAAATTAGAGGAGAGTGGTGACTTAATTATAATACCTAAAGAGTAGACTAGGTGGTTCATTAACTTGTAAGACCAATGGGAATTAGATTTAGAATTATTTGGGTTAAGTACATCTATGGTATTAAGCAATAGGCTAGATTTGATGAGGAATTTTGGAGAATTTTGGCCAAATGTATCAATTTGACCCATTAAGATCCATTTCCCTGACCTTTAATTTGACCCATAATGGTTAGCCAAATCGAGTTGGGGAGAATTAGAGAATTTTCACAAACATTCTTCTCTAGCTCCATGCTAAATTTGGTGAGATGATTTGACATTTAGTTAGTCAGTTTTAATTCTAAAATGGAGTATGTCCATTTAGACCTAATTTTGACATGTTGACCTTTAGGATGTAGTTCTCAAATAAATTTGGCTTCAACTATACAAATTTTGAAGTAGTAATGTATCATTTCCTCTTGTATTCTTGCAAGTAGCTTTGAACTAGGCTAGGTGTTGTTGTGAATTTTCTATGCTTAAAAGGTGTTTAATTTTGGCACAATATACCCTTTTAGATACTATACTTGGTCATATTTAGCTATATATGGTTGGATTTTTTCAACTAATTATTTAACAGTATTTAAAGCGATGACTACTTTGACCTTTTTACTGATAAGATCTTATACTTGGGATTTAATAATGATATCACCCTCCTAGTGAGCACTTAGTGTAATGTCTCCTGGAGGTTCTTTCCTTTCTGTTGAAGCTATTAGCCAATTGGGTGAAGCATTCTACATACCCCTAGTTTCAGCTAATTGGGTTGAGCATCTCCTGAGGATTTCTTCAAGGTGCTTCCTACATTGTAGTTGCTATTAAGTTAAGCTAACTGAATAACTCTTTCATTAGCCCATTTATCTCATTGAGATGATTATTAAGTTGGCTAATTTTTTGATCTCTTCTTTGAAGCTAAAATATCTATCATTGTAACTTTATTATAACATCAATTAGTTCTTCAGTTTCTTCAATGTCCATTTGAGTTTCTCCTTTAGGAAATTGATTAATTGGGACCTCCTGATGCTATTTCTCATTGTTGTTTAGGTTTTATATTTTTATTTTGTAAATGTGTATTAACCATGCGAACAATCTTAACTTTTATATAATCAATATTTTCATTATTTTGAAAATCAGGAGCTTATTATTATTCATCAATCAAAAAGTTATCCTCTTCTTAAAAAGGCTAATTATCTGCATCATCAACCATTATTTGACTATATTTGGATCAATGCTCCTAGTTGATGATGGGTGATTCAGCCTTTTCATCATTTGATTAAGTTTGATCATATTGGATTATTTCATTCTTAATGACCTGGGGTTATTTACCTACTTAGATTGATTAGGACCTCCCAATGGTGGATCTCTAGAATGCATCATTGATGTCACACCTAGTGTTCACTAAATGGATTAAGATGAGATGATTATATTCCCTTTTTGTGAAGGTTGTGGGACCTTCCAACAATCATCCACTTAGTACCTTTTACTAAAGGGCTCATTGCCGATTGTTACCAAGCATTAAACCTCTAGATCTTGGGTTCTGATCAAGACGGGCTTTATATCCTCTGATATTTTTGAATATTTTAGAGTAGGACTTTGCTAGGTTGATGAATTAGCTCATTAATTTATTAATTCTTCTTTGAAGGTTTATATTCTTGACTGCCTTCAAAACTTTATAGATTTTGGAGGAAATAGTTTCTTTCTTGTTTGGTTGATCTTATAAAATGGGATGCATATGTTTATCCTAAAAAGAATTCTTTATTTCTCCTCTAGAGCTATTTCTCTAGACCCAACTGGTGGGTATGTTTGTTTTCATTGGTGGTTCATATTATTGCTTAATTTGTACAAGTAATCCAATAGCTCTACAGGAAGCATTGTATTTTCCTCTAACTCTCTTAGACATTTTGGTGCCTAAGGAAGAAGCTTCATGATCATTAGTGCCTGGAGCAAAGGCAGTATCATGTGGAGTGATAGGCTATTTTGAAGGATTATTGAGCGGATCAATAATGATAGATTTCAGTTTAGGCTGAGTTGACATCTTCTCCTTTGTAGGCACTATTGGAGATGTTTTTGACAGTCTATAAAAAATAATACCCCTCTTAGAAGCTGAGTACTTCATGATCATTCTATCACTTAGGCTTATTGAAAATGATTACATTTTGTCTTTTTTTCCTTGCATGACAGCCTCTTATATGCTTTTGGCATTTCATTTCCTTTAGTGATAGCGGTCATAGGTCTAGCTGGTACAAACTATACGACCTTAATAATTGTCATAAAGTGGAGAGTGGCTCTAGTATAACCAATGTAGATCACGGCTTAAGGGAATCTAATAGTAAATCCCTCTCTTAATTATATAGTCATTAGATTTGTTAGGTTTATCATTAAAATTTATACACCTAATCATAGATTTGAAATTAGGTTATACCATATTTCAAAAACCTAAACCTTTGTAAAGAAATTTTCAAATCTATAATAACACCGTATATTTAAATTTTCCAACCAAAGATGGAGAGAGAGAGAGTAGTCCCCAGCAGAGTTTCCAGAAATATAATCACTCAGGAAAAATGCCTTTCGAAGCCTCTATGACATCTTTTTAGGATCTTTAGGAAGTTTAATCTTCATGAAATAGATTAATTGATATATATATATATATATATATATATATATATATAACATTATGTTAGAATTTATTTAGATCTAGGTTCTACTTCCTATGAACACAAGCATTCATAGTTAATTACCTCTCTTACCAGAGTAAGAGAGCACTCCCGATTAAGGTTGGAAGTAAACATGTATCTCATATATGAATCGGTGTCTAGTGGTGTGATGTGCATGACGGTCTAAGAGAAATAAGAAGGTAGTCTTGATAAGATCTCATGGTTCCATCATCTTGAGACTATCTTTATTCTAACCTACCAACATCAGAGGGCTAATAGTCGTAATGTCCATGGAGTCTGATTAGCATTCATGGGTTACCTCATCTCAGATATCTTAAGTAGACTAGAGTCTTAATGTACGTGTTATAGTGTATATTGGTTTAGATTATGCTTACATTGCAAAACAAGATAGATTTACATCTATTTGAAAGCTCTTAGATTAGATTTAAATCTCTTTGGAATGCCATTACTATAAGGGTGTTCACATGGTGAACAAAAAATATTGGACTTGCATCCTTTGGAAAGAATCTAGGGCATTCATATGGCGAATATATAGATTATACTTACATTCCAAAGGTCCCTTTGGAATGTTGAATGGTCTAGAGGTTTGCATGGAAAACAAATGGGTTGCACTTACATCCCTTTGGAATGCCATACATTGTAGGGAAGTTCAGATGGGGAACATAGGATTGGGCTTATATCCACTAGAAAGCTAATTTGATTTTAGAAGTTTTCTTCACAAACACATAAGTTAGGCTTACATCCCTTTGGAATGTTAGTTAAATTTTAGAAGTTCGCATGGAGAACATATTTATTGGGCTTACATCCATTAGAAAGTTAGTTAGATTTTAAAATTTTGCATGACAAACATATATATTAGGCTTACATCCCTTTAGAATGCTAGCTAGATTTTAGAAGTTCACATGACGAACATATAGATTGGGCTTACATCCCTTTAGAATGCTAGTTATATTTTATAAGTTCACATTACGAACATATAAATTAGGCTTACATATGTTAGAAGACCATTATTATAAATAAACACATGAAGAACGAATACATTGGGATTACATCCCAGAGAATGCTAGTAGGTTCATAGGCGTGTTCGCATGATGAACAAAATTGTGTTTGATTTATTTATTTATTATTTGTATGGGACAGTGCCTCAGCATTGTATAAGCAACACCACAATTCTAGGGATTTAGTGCCATGGTGCCAAGAAGTTGGTGCTTTGGTGCCTAAAGTTCAACGCTTTGATGTAAGGGGGCTAGCACCTTAGCATCGTCAGATAGAAATATTAGTCTCAAAATCAGAGAGGGCAGCACTTTGGTGTTGTAAACCAAGTAGCACAGCATTGAGGCATTGTGGTGCTAGTTAAAAGTTGGAATAAGGCCGACAAGCTAAGAGGCATATTTAACAGAAAAGGACAGAACTTTTGACTAGCGTCGTAGTGCTACATTAGAGTGCCACAACGCTCCATCAATATCTGACGCACTTTTTAAATCTAGTTGATTATGAAATTAATGGTAATAAATATTAAAAAATGGTCTTTTTGATAGGTACAGTAACCATATTAACTGGCTAACCAATGCCTAGGCATTGTAGGTGGAGTGCCACAATGTTGATTTCTTATCTCAGAAATTAAGAGGCCAATGCCTCTATGCTAAAGAAGTAGTTTCGCGGCACTCAATTAAATCTATAAATAGAACTCATGCTACCAAAATTTTCATTCTAAAGCCTTTGTTCTTTTAAGAGAGCATTTTAGCTTTTTTCTCATGCATAAAGGAAAGAAGAGGGTATTCTCAAGAAACATTGACAAATTCATCAACATGGATGATGAGGGGAGATACCAATGCATACTCATCAGTAAGCACCTCATTCTAAAGAGGAGCTTCTATAATCCAGGTGGAGACATGGAGAGGGTTATCAATAAGTGAGGCTGGGAGTATCTCACCTATGACAATGCCACTTGCGTTGTCCCCGTAGTGTGGGAGTTCTTCGCCAATGAGAATGATCAGCAAGACAACAAAGTTTTGTACGAGAGAAGTGGATATCTTTTGATAGTACTTTCAGTAATGCATATTATTATTTATAAAATTTTGCATACGATCAATATCTTTTATACTATGATAATCATTCTAATTTTGATAAAATCCTTAGTTTCCTCATTATTATAAATTCAAATGTCCAATGGAAATGGTGAGAGAAAAAGATTATCATCTTTCATGCCACCAGCCTAATAGTTGAGACTAAAGCTTAGCATTATTTAATTTTTGCCAAGTAGATGCCCATTAGTAACACCAATGAGGTAACTAAAGATAGCAACATTTTGAATTATGTGATTCAAAAGGGCTTTACCATAGATGTAAAAAATATATTATTAATAATTCAATTTGTAATATGGTCAAGTTGGTGCATCTGGAGACCAGGATGAAGAAATCCTTATACAAAGGGCTCCGCTAACTAAAAGAACGATTGAAGGGTTTGGATCAAAAATGATAAGAGTAAGCTCATGTGCTCCTCAATCAAACTTCAAATCCTCCAAGACTTTAACTGAATAACTCCAAGATATTGGAGAAGAAGTCTCAAAATTAAAAAAAAAAAGCTTGGATAAGAGCAGCCTAAGACAATAGGAACTATAGAAGAAATTTGATTATCATATGAGTTAGCAGTAGTTGCAATTTTTCTATATGAACAAGTTCAACTCAATACTTGTTCAAATGGTTGAAAATTACAACTTTAATGTTGGTCCAAGCAGAGTTCCTTTTCCTACCATGCCACCTTATCACCCCCATGTTAGCACCTCACTGGAACCAAAAGAAGAAGAAAAGGAGGATGACTATGATTACTATTATAGTCTTATCCATTTTTTATTTGTATTTGTATTTCTCTTCTTTTTTACACTATTGTAATTTTATTTGACATATTTTTGTAATAAAATTTTATTTATTATTATTTGTTTGTCATCTTACATATTGATTGACTATCTCCTTAGCTTAATTATGATTTGGATAATTTCTAACTAAAAAATAACTAGACTAAAAAGTTGGTGCTTCGATGCTTGAAAGTGAATGCCTTTGTATTGTAACATTACCACCTTGGCGCTTTAGATTTAGCATCTCTACACTAGATGGTGGGACTTGGGCATAAAATTAGAGAAAGTAATGCAATGGCTCTAGCAAAGCAGTGCTGCAACACTATTACAACACCTCAACACTTTCATAATAACATGTGGCACTACAGGTGGACACTTTGTCCTTATAATTTAAGAAGGCAGCTACAGAGACAAGTTATAGTGCCAAAATATTGGTCGTAGTGCCTCAATGTCATATAATAGTGTAGCGACACTGTGAAGTGGACATTTAGGCTTTTGAACCCAGAAGGTAGCATTACGGTGCCAAGATTCAACGCCATGGGCTGGTCAGAGCACTTCGGTGCCATATAATAGCATTGTAGCACTACAAAGTGGAGAGCCAACTTTCAAAATCCTGAGAGCTCAGCGTCGCGGTGCTGGGTATTAGTACTATGGTTCTACGAGTCAAAAAACTCTATTCTAAAATGATTTACTTATGTGATTTGATATTTTTATAATTTTGAAAGCATAACAACTTAGCAATGCTAGTTTTGAAAATATTTTGGTGCAGAATGCACTATTCTGTCTTGTTCCAGATCCAAGATCAATGGAGGAAAGGTTTCTCATCTCAAATTAAAACCAAGTTTGACAATATACATCTTAAAGTTTTAAAATTAAAATTTGGTGAATTAAAATCTTATTTAATCTTAATTTTAGTAGTATTTTATCTTGTCAATGCCTAAAATTTTATATTTAGCATAATCACATTCTTCTCCCTTGCTCAAAATCCAAGATCAATAGAAGGAGGTTCTTCATTTCACACTGGATCCAAGATCAATAGTGGAATTCTTCAAAATATTCTTGTACAACAGGGAATCGTATAAAAGAAGCTTTTTATTCAGAGTCTTACTTAGAATCTTGTCTCATGTGTGAAGGAGAGCATGCAATGGAGAGAAAGTTGTAGTGATGTCTACAATAGAAAGAGGGAATAGAGTGTGGCTAGAAAGGGAAGAAGAAGATCTCTCCAAATCCCTACATGGACTATCAACCACAATCTGGGTTAGAGTTCAAAGCCTTCCTCTTCTTTACTGGGATAGCAAGAATCTTGCTCGACTTGCCTCTTTCATTGGTGAGCCACTATGGATGGATGCCCAAACTAATATTAGAATGGGGCCAAAGCACCTATGATAGGCTATGCATCAAAGTGAATCTATCAAAGAAGTTTCCCATTGGAGCATGGATACAAGGCATCAATGGAAGGTTCTTTCAGCCTTTTGAGTATGAAGGGATCTCTTCCCTCTGCTTCCACTATGGTAAAGTTGGACATAAGGTGGAAGCTTTCCCCTCCCATCTAAAAACCACAACAAAACCAGCCCAAAATAGGATTGCACCTAGAACATCTGTAAACCAGCCATCTGTTCAGCCTATAGAAGATAAAAGCAGCCTAACAATGAACAACAATGAAGAACACAAAGAGGAATTCAAAGATAGTAACCTAGGGTAGAATCTAAATGCTGAATATGTAGCTGAACTAGCTAAAAATAGTAACAAAGGAAAACAAATTGCAAAAAAAATTGAGCTCCCAAGACATGATGAGGAGGCCTATTGCCCATGGATCTTAGTGACCAAGAAGAAGAACAAACCAACACTCAAAGGGAGGCAACCCAGCACTAGCAGCAAGCAACAAGGGAGTGCGAACAACAAGCTAAAAACTTCAATAGGTGCAGAATTTTTTGCAACTAATGTTGTAGGATATAGCCTACAGATGCAGAAAGTTGAATGGGGAGCTCCAAATAGCAAATCCAACTCCTCCTTGTAGCAGATTGAAACGTTGGAGATCCCAAGGACTTTGGGGTATCGGCCACAACAACTTTACAAGTTTTTGTTACTATCAACAGCACTGTAGACAAACAAACTGTACACAGAAACATACCACTCAACATCACTAGGAGTGGCAAGCCTAGGGTATACAAGGCGCACTTTGACTAGGAACTCAAGAGCCTAGGGCGCATTGAAACACACCCATAGAAGAGGAAGAAGACCACCAATGAAATAGAAAATAATGGGGAGGCTTTCCCTTCTGCTACCCACATCTAGCATCATTTTTTAAAATTGTAGGGATGTCTGGAAAATAGCCACTTGAGACTACCTAAAGCACATTATGGCTGAGAACAATGCCCTTTTGGGAAAGCAAAGTGGAGAACATCACTTAACGGGAGTTTGACATGCTGGGCGGCCACTCTTGGGATTTCATCCACCAACCTGCTCAAGGAAAATCTAGAGAAATCTTACTCCTTTGCATAAAGGAAATCCTGAATTTTAATCTTGTTGAAATGACTCCCCAATGTATCATTGGTCAAGCCCATCTCATGAATGGACAAGTTTGGAATGTTGTAACCATCTATGCCAATAAAGATTACCTCATTAGAAGAAATCTTCGGTAGCTCTTGGAGAACCATCTCATTAGCTCACAAGCTTCCATTATTGGAGGGGACTTCAATTGCATCCTCTCCCTTCAAAACAAAAAAAGGAAGTAAGAGATTCATGACCTTGGTCATATTGGGGGTGAGGGATCTCGAGGAGACCATGAGGACTTTGGACATCCATGACCTTGGTCATATTGGTACTAAATTCACATGGTGTAATAACAAGAGTGGAGCCAACATAATATGGGTTAGGACATGACAGAATCTTGGTAAATTCAAAAGTGTTTGAAGCTATCCCCAATGTCATTTTCACCACCTCTTAAGGGTGACCTCTAACCATTGCCCCATCATGCTTAAACTCAAAAATAAAGAACATACATAAAATTTTAGATGGAGGAGATTTGAGAATGTTTGGCTCACATATCCCAATACTTAGAAGATTGTTTGGGAAAATTGGAGGAAAGCGATTGGGGGTCTAAGGCTGAAATTCACCTAAGGAAATGTGACAGAACCTTGAAGGCTTGCACTTTTGAAGCAAGAACAAAATAAAGGAGCTTGTGAGAAAAGACCAACCTTGATGCTGAAATTTAAGAGCTACAACAAGCTAAAAGCACACCTCTTGAGCTCAACCTAGAGTAAGAGCATAGAATGAGGGATGTTGTCTAAGATCTTACAAACACACTTGGTTGGATCAATTATTGATGGAAATAAAGAGCTAAAATTAGATGGCTTGAGGAGGGGGATGCTAACAAAAAATTTTTCCACATAGTTGCTTCAGCAAGGAGGAGAACCAACATGATCCACCTATAGGTGAATGGGATGGAAATTTATAGAAATCCAAAGGAAATTGAGGATTCCTTCATCAACTACTTTGATACCAGGTGACAGGACATCCCTATATCCTTGGAGAATCTCCCCTCCCTTGAGGACTTGCCCAAGATCAACCAGGACATGATTGATATGCTTGTAAGTGTTGACCTCATTTTTAGAATGAGCTCTCGACCCTCCCATCTTAGACATAGGACTCCTCTTAGACTTTAAGAGATCCTTAATCTTAAGACATATCTAGTGATTAGGTGGATGTTCCAACCTAGCCCTAGAAGGCTTAGAAGAGTTGGTCATAGGAATAGGTCATGCCTTAGGGGTGTTAGGAAAACCTCCTACCCTTAGCTTAAAACATTCCTCACTTTCCTTCTTTCAAGTCAAACTCCAAATCAATTCTATTTGATTTTCTCCAAAACTCAAATTAAATCCATGATTGAAACCCATGATCAAAATCCATAAAAAATTCCTAAGTCCAAATTTTGCCTAAGTCCTTAATCTTCCTTTAAGGACTTATTCAAAATCATGATTCAAACCTATTCAAATCTTTGAGATTTTCCCACGATCCATTTATATTCTCATTTATATTCACATTTATAAATGAAATATAAATTCAAACCATCAAATCAAATTCAAAATTCAAAATTAATTCATGAAAATTTTCTTAAATCCCTTTAATTTTCCATTAAAGGACTTAGCCCAAAATCAATCCTAAATCATGATCAAACTCATTTAAATTCATTGGATTTTCTCAAAACTTATTTATATTCTCATATATAAATGAAATATAAATATAAATAATTTAAATTCAAGGCAAAAATTAAATTCCAATTTAAAATTCCTTTAAATCCTTTAAATTCCCTTTAATGGATTTAACCTAAATCATGATCAAACTCATTCAAATTTATGGGATTTTCTCAAAACTTATTTATATTCTCATTTATAAATGAAATATAAATATACATCAATCAAATCCAATTCAAAAATTAAATTTCAAATTAAAAATTCCCTTAAATCCTTTAAATTCCCTTTAATGGTTTTAACCTAATCATGATTAAACCACTTCAAATCCTTGAAATTTTCACATGGTCCATTTATATTCTCATTTATTTTCGCATATATAATTGAAATATAAATTCAAACAATCAAAACCAATTTCAAAAATGAAACTTAAATCAAATCAAAATCAAATCTAAGCCTTTCAAGTCAAAATCTTGAACTTAGCTAAATCAACTTCAAATCAAGCTAAACTCTTGATTTTCTCTCATGATTCAATCAAACCTACAATCATGAGTCTATATATAAATCCAAACTTCAATCAAACAATCAAAACCTTGTTAAAAAGTTAAAGCCAAAATCCTTTCATATTCTTCCTTTGAATATGAAATTTTCAAATGGATCAAAACCCATTTGACTTCAAACCACTTGTAAATGGATTTATATTTCAATCATAAGTCCATATACAAGATCAATCAATTTCAAATCAGCTTTGGAAAAGCCATTTGACCCACTTAGGCTCACTTGGCCCAAAGTGACCTAAAGTACCCTTATGAGCCAAATTTAGATCCTAACCAAATTGGATTGAACCAAACTCATATATCCATCTTATCATGATTAATAATCATCATGGGATGATCAATCAATCAAATTGGGTCAAACCAAGTCAAACTTAAGGGTTGACCAGGTCAACACTTAACCTAAAATGAAACCTTACATAGCCAAATTCCACCATAGGCCAAATTAATTGGAACCATTGATCTAAGTTCACTCATGACCTATGTTTGAACTTGACCAAGCCAACAATTGAGCCTAACCTAGCCCAATTGGCCCACTTGACCTAAGTTGACCCATTTTGATCTAAAGGGTCAAAATGTGTCAAAATTTGATCTAAGCCAAATTGATTGAAACCAATGGGTCAAGTCCATCCCAAATCACTTGGGAACTTGACCAAAGCCTCAATTGGCCAACTAGACCCAACCTAGCCCAATTGACCTTAGACCCAACATGACCTAAAGGGGTCATGTTGGGCCAAAATTGAACTTAACCAAAATTGATTGGAAACAAAGATACCAATCCACTCCATATGACTAACCAAACCTAAACCTACCTTTGACCTACCTCAAATAGGTCAAATGGGTAAAATAGGTCAACTTGACCCATTTGACCTAAATGAAGTCATATGAGCCAAAACCAAATATATACCAAATTGAATCAAACCAAAGCCACCAAAATATTTTAAATGATCATTTAAACTTGACCCAACTTGGTTTGACCCACCAATATCAACTTGACCCAAGTTGACCAATTTTGACCTAAATGGGTAAACATGAGCCAAACCCTATTAAATGGATTCCAAATCCAATGAAACTTGGCCAAATCTAGTTTCTCCACATACCCAACATGTCTAAAGTGGAAAAACTACAAAATGACCATCCTAGCCCTAGGCCATAGAATAAATTTTAGCCTAACCCATGGGTAATTTAGTCATACCCTCTTCACAATCACTTGAGGCTTTCCTGAAGCTCAAGGGACTTAGTGATGAGTGGTACACCCAACCCAATGGGTTTGGGTCAGCCCATTTGGTCCCTAGACCAAACCCGACCCTCTAGCTTAAAATTGAATTTTCAAACTCCCTCTTAAGCTCAAATTAAGGCACATGGGAGTTGGCAATCCACTCCTTGGATCAAACCGACCATGTGCACACTCAAATAGATCAAACAGCCCTCCCAATCTCATCAATGGATCAAAACAACATGAAAATTATCGGTCATCCGATCCTTCAAGGGGGAGATATACTCCCCATAATTCACTTCTATTTTCATTCACCCTCTATCGATTGGAGCTAAAGAACCTAGAGCAATCATCAGAGAGAACTCCCAAGCTTCTTAGAGAGGATTAGAATTCCCCATTTCTCAGTTTTTCATAGTGCAAAAATAGGGGAGCTTAATCCAATCTTAAATTTTCTCCACACTAAAAACCACCTCAATTCCTTCTACACACTACTTCTAAGGACCAATCTGAGCTCACTCAAGATTCCATTAGAGTTCCTATAGAAAGGAGAGGAGCATTTGGATCAAAGCTATAAGGATCATCAAGTGGTGTTGGTCCATAGAGCAATCCACTCAATCCCAAGGCCTAGGAATTTCAACAGGGCTTCATCTCCACCAAACGAAGCTACCTCATCAATCTCGAGCACCGGTGATCACCTCGAAGGTATGGAATTTTTTGATCACTAAACTCAATGTAGTGTGGAGCTTTGTGAAAGAAATTTTCACCTCATTGAATTTTGACCATTGGATTTGCCGCTCTCTGTCTCTAGATGGTGTGGGTTGAATTTGGTGTGAATCCATGCTAGATCGAGCTTGGATCTTTCCCTTGATCATGGACGATCTCTATTGATCAAGGGGAACAACTTGGCTCATCTCTGCCGTCCATCCACGCATTTTAGATGGATGGTTAAGATTATTTAACATGTTTAAAATTTTAATTACCCTTTTAAAAATGCAGGGGGATCCTTAGCTGTCTGATCATTGATCGGACGATAGAGAATATAAGCGCGTGCACTGTCGCCATTATTTCTAAGGTGATAACTTAAGTTGTCCCCTCACGGCATGAGGTGTGTAAAGCATGCTGACTGCTGCAGCCATGCGTCAAGCTGTGAGCCAGGGATTATTTAAAATGCCTAATTAATTTCTGATTAATCCATGGATCTTCAAAAATGCATAACTCTTCATAGAAAATTCAAAAAAATATGAAATAAAAACCAATGGATAGATAATTAAACCTAGAACATTTTAAAATTAATTTTGATGAGTTTTAATTATGATTTTTGTTGAATTTGGGATCTATTATAAAGTGTATTTTGCTAATTACTCTTTGATTAGGAATCTAATTAATCCCAAATTTCTTGGGTAAGTTTTAGGTGATGACTTCTACCTCTCCTAATTTTCTTGGGATTTATTGAGGGCTTGATTAGAGTAGTTGCATATGGTTTCCTTAATTACCCTTCCCATGTAATTAAGCCTAATTAGGGTATGATTAGTGGTTTACCCTATGATTAGGATTGATTAATGTCAGATATAATAAATAGGAGGTTTATGGAATAATTTTGGGGCATTTTCCCTAAGCTATTCCCTAAACCCCCTCTTATCTCTTTAATCTCCTCTTAATTAAGGGTTAATTCATTAATTATCCCCTTAATCAATTTCTAAAAATTCTAAAAAGTTCCAGAACTTAATTAATCTACCTTGGGGAGATGCTTAAGTTTTTAATAGCCTAAGTTCAATTAAGGAAATTAAAACCCCATTTATAAGTATCAAAGGGTGTTTTGAAATTACTTAAGCTAAACCCCCTAGCTTAATTAACTTTTAGTTGTGAGCCAAATTACATTAGGCCTTTTCATTATTAGGTGCATTGCAAATTTAAATTCCTTGTGGGTTTTATTTCATCTCATTGGCTCATAATTATTTAGTTAATTCTTCTAAGGTGGTGTAGGTAAGGGTTAATTAAGCTACTTAATTCATACCTTAACCTAATCAATGCATAAAATGGATCTAATCATCTAAAAATTAAATAAAAATACAAAATACATATGGGAATGGGTTAGGAAGAGCAAACTCATCTCACCTTTTCAAAATTATATCAAACTTTGAACTAAACAAAAATAATTTTGAGATTCACTTTGATTTATTCTAAATTTTCTTATTCTATAAGAATGTCTTTAGGATTTAAGTGAAGTGAGTTTGTTTACATGCATTAATTACTTTGAATCTTTCCCTAATATGTTAAGTTGCATGCCATGTGATTTCATGCATTCATAGTTTTGAAATTCAAATTTAAAAATGAAATTGTTTACTTTATGTCAAATTTGCATGTGTTGGCTAAAGTAGAAATATGAGTGATTATTATCACTAGTAAATCCAAATTATTTTCAAAATACATAAATCAAATACCAAATCTAAGCATGTGCTACTTATACTTTAATTATGAGCTCGCATGTGATAGATTATAAAGTCATGCTTAGTATAGTTCTTTTTCCTTTCTTTCTTATGAGAGCATAGTTTTGAATAGGAGTTGGTAAGATGTAGGGTTCATTCGAAAAGAACCCAACACTTACTTAATTTTATACCTTATTCATCTCTATGCTATCATTTAAGAAGGGTTACATATACTTGCATACATAAATTGCATAAGATAAAATGAATGCCTTAAATAACTTTTGCATATTCCTTTTCTATTTCATTTCTCTTATATACATGTTTGTATTTAAGGAAAGTGGTATATTAGTCTGGGAAACCCCAAGGTTGCGAGGCTTTAAGTAGCCCTATGTGGGTCTTGTACCTTACACCTCTGATTAATAATGGTGCTATACTCACTTATGCCTTTCTTACTTTCATGTATGTATGTGAAAATTTAGATAAGGAAAATCCTTTTAACTTAAGAAAAATCATGCATGTTCAACTTCTAAATTTTCTTAAATGAATTACTTAGCATTCCCCATAAAGTGTTTTAAATACTATCATTAGCATATATAGATATGCTTAGGGTCTATCCATATGCATGTTATATATGTTGAAATGAAGTAATGTGTGTTATGTGAATTTTGGTTCATTTTATTTAATCTTGAAATGCCTTTCTTTTTGAATAGGTTTGTTTAGAGTTTATCTAAACTTAGGATTTATTAAAATATGTAATTAAAACATTTACCTAAAATGAAACTAAAACATGAACCTACTTTAGAAAATTACTTAAGGTTAGGGAAGGAAAGAGAAGTTATCTTCTCTTTCCCTCTCTTCATAACTTAGTAATTAATTGTAGGTTTCAATTAAACCAAATTAAAAAATGAAATAAAACTAACCAAAAATACTTAAACAACTTAAATGAAACCCTCCTCTAAGTTGAACATGTTCTTCATACTTAAAAAATTTAAACCTAAAGTCATAGCTAAGCATACCACATAAGCCTTCAAAGCACACACATTAGCCTAAGTCACTACTTCTATCCTTAGGTTAGGTCGGTGCATGGTTTGATGTTATGTTATATTTTATGATATATATTTTAAGCTAAATGTTAGGGTGTATGCTCATAGAATGAATGGTAGGACGTTCTTAGTCTAAATGTTCATTTCTATAGGGAATTATGCTTAAGGGGCGCTATCATAAATATAAATATAAAACTTTTGCTTGCAGATGCTTTATACCCCTAAGTATAATCCAAAGTCCAGGTGGACTTAGTCACCCATGTGTGGGGTGATAAGTCCAATATACATTCTTGTGATTTATGTGGTGTGTTTTAGCTAACCTTTGTTTTGCAGGTGTTGGTTAGATTTCCACTTTTTCTTTTCATGTAAAAAATTTATATAATTAGGATTTTGGAATGATTATTATGGGGGATTAGGATAAGCATTGGTCATGAGATTCTATCTTATGCACCATGTAAATCTTTGGAGCATCCACCTTCCAACCATTCAAATGAAGAAACCAAAAGGGGAAAGAAGAAAAGAAAAGAAGAAAGAAGAAAGAAGAAAGAAGAATAAAGCTTGAAGACTCCCATAACAATGAATTCCTTTTCTTAAATTGTAATTTAATTCATTTGTAATTCGGGTTGTATAAGGGTAGAGCTCAGCTACCCATATTTGATATTTTTGTGTTTGTGTGGTGGTACCTGACCACAACTACCATTTATTCTTTTTACTATTAGTTTTATAAATTGATTGATGATTTGTTTAGCTTTTGCATTAAGTGGCATGATTTTTCTAGTTTCTTCCTTATTTTATGTATGGCCTGGATGTGGATTATCCTCTTTAGGGAAAAATAAATCTTTTACCCAACTTAACAATTCAAATTAAAATTAAACAACTCATAACCTCACCTAAAGCTTAGGTTTAAAATCAAGCTAAACTAATTAGCAATGCCTTAGCTAGATGAGCATTTCTTTATAATATCATGCACAAATGCATCTTATTTCACTCTTGATTAGAGGGCTTCCACCTTTGCCAAAGAACTCGACTTGACTTTTGAGAGCCGTGGTGGAAACTCACCTCCTCCCTTCTCACTAATTTTGGCCAATAATCTGATTTTTCATGTATTAGTCATAAAACTCCTATTAGCCTAAGTCAAAATAATTTTCCAAAAATGAAATAAAGTGAAATTTGAATTGCATTAGATTTAGGTCATTTGAAGCATGCCTTTTACATGATCTAGTCTCTTTAGGGAGTGAGGTTAAGGAGTTAGTCTCTTTCAACTAAATAACAGCCTAGCTATCTTGCATAAACATAAAGACTTGCCTATATGTATTTAAAATCATAAGAGGAGTTAGTTGGCAGCCACCCCCAGGCGGTTGTAAGTCCAAGCTGTCGGGTGGTTTGTCCTCTCTTGTGGAGGCAAACTAATTACCCATTTTTGCCTTAGATTTAGGTTGTGCTTCTGAGCATCACCAAAGCTCCCTGGATTTAGGTTCTAAAGTTACTTCTCCCCTTTCTGGGCCATAAGCATAATTCCTCACCTTTTAGGCATTTCCTTAATCTTGTGTTAAGGAATCTTAAGTTCTAAATTTCTAATGAAAAATGTAACTCAAACAAATTATATCAATTTTTAAATTGTAAAGCCCAACTATAGGATATCTGAGATGCTCGTTAGGTTTCCTAGCATCATGGGCATCTCCTACTTATCTTCCATTTTTGCTTCGATAATAACTCCCTCTTTTGATCAATCTCATTTGATCTTCAAGCATAAACCAATCGATTGATAGACCTTCTTATTGAAATCTTCATATGCAATGATCATTTACCTTAATCGAGAGTTTTTCTAAGGGATCTTATCCCTTAGTATGTAATTAATTATGGGGGATTGCCCTTGTAAGGAACTTAGTGAACCTAGTTTAAAATAAACCTAGCTTTACTTTCCCATGTAAAGTAGGGGAAGAATCTCTGGTAGATATGCAGACCCATCATCCTTAGGAGTCCATATTGAGGTGATTGGTTCCATTAAAGGATAGTGATTTCTATCTCTTGAGATAGTACACTATTTCCTTGATGACGCATCTGATCACTTGAATAAGTACACCTGTGGATCCCCGTGGCATCTTACCAAGATGAATTTTTATATAGGTGTTGCCTCTTTCATTTCTCCCCACAGATTTGAAGGCAACTCCCTATAGGAATTTTTCACCACAGTAAGACAAGTCATTGAAGAAGACATCTAGGATGCCCTCAAATCCATGAGTCCAAATCAAGCCCCCGGACTAGATGGCATCACTGCTTCTTTCTAAAGAGTTTTGGAAGATAATTAAGGGAGATGTGTGTTAAGATATTTTTGAATTCTTTAGCATTGGGTAAATGATGACTAACTAAAAAAAAGACTTTGGTGGTGTTTCTCCCTAAAGAGAAACATGCCAACTCTCCTGCCAAGTTTAGACCTATCATCCTTTGCCAAATAATCTACAAGGTGGTGGCCAAAATTATTGTGAACAGAGTGAAGGGCATCCTTCCATCCCTTATCTCCCAAGAGCAAGGGGCCTTTGTTCCCACTAGGAACATATCAAATCACTATCTAATTGCTTAAGAAATCTTCAACAAGTTCAATAATTCTACCTCTACTAGTGGTTTCATGGCCTTGATGGTTGACATGGACTAGGCTTTTGATAGAATGAATTGGAACACCTTGGAAATGGTCATGCAGACTTATCAATTCCCACACACCTTTATCCAATGGTTCAAGGCTACATCAAGGGTCCCCTCCTTTTCCATCCTCATAAATGGGCATAAAACTAAATGGATTGAAGCTAAGGGTGGATTTAAGTAAGGGTGCCCCCTATCACCCTATCTCTTCATCCTTTGCTCTGAGCTCCTCTCCACTGCCATCCACCAAAGATGCAACCACATGGGAGTTCCTATCACTAATGGAGGTACAAAAATTAACCACCTTCTTTATGATGATGATATTCTCCTATTTGCAAAAGCCAACATAAGGGCTACCAAAGTTTTCAATCCTTGATGATTATTGTGCATAGACTAGGCAAAGAGTAAAAAGACCAAATCATCTATTATGCTCAGTAGAAAAGCACTCCAAAGGTGAAAGAACAAGATGGCCAGAACCATTAGATTCAAGAGGGTTGAGGAGTTTGATTACTTGGTGATCCATCTTGCTATGAGAAAGACAATCAAAAATGATTATAGTAGCATCTTACAAAAATCCAGTGCCAAGATAAAAGCTTGTGGAAATCATCATCTCTCCTTGGCTAGCTGGGCAACTTTGATAAAGTCTTCTTTGCTAGCCATGCCTACTTATCTGATCACCCACACCACCTTGCCTAAAGCTATCACCAATGACTTGGAGAGGTTAACTAGAAGCTTCCTTTGGGATAAGGGACCTAATGCCAAAGGATTGCACTATGTGAGCTGGGAGAAAATTTTCCAATCCAACAAAGGAGGAGGGCTTAGGTTCCACATGTCCACCAAGTGGAGAGGTGCACTCAGTGCCATAATTACATGGTAGGTTCTCTACAAAAAAGAAACACTGCTTACAAAATGCATACATGAAAATTATAGGGCTCCATTTTTGGAGAACAATAGAAATAGAGGAGATTCCAGCACTTGGGATGTTATCCAAAGTGGGTTAGCCAATGTAAAAATGATCTTTGGATGGGAGATTGGTAATGAACTTTATATCAACACTCTTGACCATGCTTGAATTGGAGAGGAAGCACTCAATAGATGGCCCACTTTTATAAATATCCAATCACTTGACAACCCCAAGGTGGTTGATTTTTTGTAACCAAATGGAAGCTAGGATGCAAGGAAGCTGGCCAAAGGGTTTGGTTTGGACCTGCAACACAAAATTTTGCACCTAAAGAGAGCTACTATAGATGGGGAGGATCAACTTAGACTCACCTACAATAGCCTTGGAAAAATTGTGACTTCCATTGCCTACATCATGCAATTTTGTGTGGTAAAAATAGCACAGCTTGGATAAGAAAGTAAAACGCATCCTAGAGAGTAGTTTTTTTGGTGGAGGCTACTAAACAATGCAATCCCAACTAATCATTGATTGCATAGAAGGGGAATTGGGGAACCCATTGATTGCATTTGGGGCTGTAATGAAGTAGAGGACAGCAACCACATCACAGCTGGTTGTGGCCGCCTTGAGAAGGTTTTTCAAAAGCAAGCCAAATGGGGGATCAATTTTCCTAGGCCAACTAGTGTGCAAGGAATCATTGAATAGTTTTCTAATGCTAAAGGCCACCAAATTTCTTTGGGGAGAATCTATTGAACCACTATTTACTAATACTAAAGAGCTAAAAATGCCAAGAAGCATGGAAAAACCTTCCCTACTCAAACCATCATTGCATCAACTATCTTGGAAGCTCTTACTCATACACACATGTATACCAGCAAGGAGCACTAGAACACCTCTAAATCCCTTGGGTTTGTCAACCAATTTAAAATGGTGCCCACCACTCACCCCCCAACTCCTTCTTGGCTTAAATGTAATGATGTAATGTTGATGGGTCCCTTGCCTCCAACCATGTGGCTAGCCATGGTGTGGCTCTAAAGGATGATAGAGGCAACTTCATCAAAGCCATGGGTAAGCAATTCCAACATTGGGATAGTACTCAAGTAGAGATTGAAGATGTTCTCTTCATAAAAGTATGCATTGAGGAATATGATGATAGAGGCAAATTTCATTGTAATTGAAGGGGATAACAAAGCTATTATAGAGCTTCTCCAGCAAACTCTCAAAAGTAACAACTGAGCCTCCCAAGAATACATTAGTATAGATATTCTTTTCTGCATTAGTTCAAACAAATCATATTCCAGCAAATAGCCAGAGAGGGTAACAAGTTGGCATATTTTTGTTCAAGATTTGCACATACTTATAATTTTGAGTCAACACATAGTGATAGTCTTAGACATACTATTCCTCCACTATTTTCTAAGCTTTGGAGGATGATAGGAAGGTTTGTGCATCCTCTTAATTTGTGTATCTTTTTGATAAACATTTGTAATCACCTTTTCTAATTTTAATGCAAATGAAATATTTCAAATAAAAAAGAAAGGAAAGAAGAAGACAAAGAAGGAGGAGGTCAACCCTTCTCTTCTTATAGAAGTCAGTTCTCAACTGCTCCAGCTCTCATATCAACCACTCTCACTCTTATAATCACTCTCACTCTCCCCTTCGATGGTTATCATAGATGGGAATTACTATTAACAGAAGTTGTTGGTGTTTTTGGACTCTTTAAACTTAGGGGTAACAGAGCTAGCACCTAAGTGTTGGGTTTGTAGTGTTGTAGCACTAGAGCCAGGATGTTCATTTTTTTCATTATTATTTATTATTATTATTATTTTAATTTCTAACAAAATTAAAGCCTCTAATTAATATCAATTGATCAATCAAATACACTCATCCAACCCAATTTGGTCAATTTGATTAAATTGGTCAACTTAACCTGTTTGACCCATATGAACCCATATGAGTCAAATTAAAATTTAATCTAAATTAAATTAAATCAAAGGCACCAATAAATTCCAAATTATCATTTGGACCTAACCCAACATCTCTCTGATTTAGTTAATTGGTCAACCTAACCCATTTGAACCCAATCTGACTTATAAGGGTCAAATTGAGCTAAACCCAACCAAACTAAGCATGACTCATCCTTAGGTCTTGCTTGATCTACCCAAGTGAATCCAAGCAACCCATGGTGAACTTAGCTCAGCCTAAAGTAAGTGAACCAAGGGTTCCAAATAGGATAATATCCCTATTTGGAAGGTCTACCAACCCCCTTTAACCATGGCAGCCTCCCATAGCACTCCTTGAGCATAGACCAATTGACCCAACATGACCCAAAGCTACTGGGCTTAGCCATTGACAAAGGTGAGATCTCTCTCACCTTGGCCAAGGTTCAGCCCCCTTGACATATCCACTTCACCACTAACCACCAATCTTTTTGAGCCATTAGGGGACCTCCACATCATCAGTTTCTTGTTATTTTTTGCCACTCCCACTAGCTGGCCAGCTGATATGGCTTGGACTAATCATTTTGGTTGGTTCATATTGGGAGTAGGGTACACACCTCCTTTCCCATTCAAATTAATCACACGCATTCTTCACAAGATGACCCTCAATCCCTTTAGTTCTTAGAGCTTTTCAAGTACCCCATCATCAGCCAGAGCAATGCCCTCTCAAACCTAAACTTCCCTTGCATGGAACATTTTAAATAACTAACAATGTGACACCATGTTGAAAGCACTGCCGCAACAATGCTAATGTAATGTCGTGCGTGTAAATCATTTAATTAGGTTTAAAAATTAATTAAAATGGCTAGAACTTAAAAAATTTATAACTAAATATAAGAAAATCCAAAAAAAAAAATATAAATATACCCATTTTAGAAAGCTTAGATTAGAGGAGAATCTAGAAAAGTAAGAGCCATAATTTTTATTACCTGTATATTGACTAATTGAAGTTTGAAGTTTCACTTAATTAGTGCAATTAAGCCTTAATTTCTTGGTTGATTAGCTTGAAATTTTGTGTGATTGTCTTATGAGATGACCTCATCCTCCCATAATTATTTCAAACTAACTTTCTAAGCAATTTGAGAAATCCAAATTTTCAAAGCTAAAATTGTCATTTTATGCATGTACTAAAAAAGTAAAACTAGAAAAATTATGAAATTAATTATGAGAGCATAATTATGTGTTAAAATGGTAAGAGTGACAAGAAAATTAGTAGGGACCTATAGTCTTGATTATTTCTCAAAATCACCTAAAGGGGCTTTTATATGATTAATTTAATCATTAATTATTTTAGAGCTTAGAAAATTCATTGTAATTAGTGTAGATCTCTAAAAGATTTAACCAAACCCTCTTTGTTCTCAGCTAAGAAAGAGGTTCTAATGAAATCAATTCCCTAATTATTTTGGGGTAGTTTGAGTATAATATATGATTTTGGGATTTTCTCATTTCATTATTAACCCCTAATTATAATCCCAATTACATTAAAACATTTAAGGAATGTTTATTTTATGTTTATGCATCTCCAATAATTTTCTCATAATTTTTGAGCTTATACTTAGCTTAATTATTAATTAATTAACTTCAATTAATTCATAAAAATCATTTAAACCACTTTTAAAGCACTTAATAAATAAAAGTGGGTCAAGGGTTAACCTTAATAATTTACTCTCCTCATTAAGACTAAATAACTCAATCTTCAAAATTATTCCCTAATGAACTTGATTAAGCATAAGTGTGATCATCTTCATATGAATGACTTTAGGAATTAGTAATTTCAAGAAGGCTATTTGATGATTTTTAATTAATTTTCTTCAATCACTTGTAAATTTTAATTTCATATGTTTCATTCATTCATATTTCAAAAAATAAATAAAAGATTTCATTTAATTGCATGCCTTGGATTAATAGTGTGGCTATTATCACTAATAAATCTCAAATTATTTGTCTTAATTTATTAAAAATGTCTATTAATATTAATATAAATATAAATCAATCTACATAATTAAAAGTTTAATCTAAATTCTATATGTATGAACTATATTTTTTAAACCCGAGGCCACAATGCTAATAGTCTGAAGGAGGTCTTGATATCTCGTACCTGTGGTATAACAACGACACTCTCCCTGAGATTTATAGTGAAATACATGTATGGATAAATTATTTTTCTTACTTGTATATCAAAACATCTTAAAATTTTTAATATTTCATCTTGATATCCATATAAATATGGATATGTATATGAATTAATAAATATATAATTTGGACATCCCGAGAGCGCGAGACATTAAGTAGCCCGGGGGGGCACTTTAATTACCTTATTTCTCTAGTTCAATGATGACACATACTTGTATAAATTCAATATACTAATATTTGTATATATGTATACTTTTTCTGAAAAATTCATGCATCATGTAACTATGTCTTATATTAAATATTGACAAATAAAATGTATTAATCCTTTCATGCATTAGAGTGTAAAATATTCAAGTGATATATTTATTAATTAAACTTAATTATTCTATTAAATATATCATTTTATTAAATGAATATTAAGAGATGATGAAGCAAGGTTAAGAAGTTATCATTGAATTATCCATGATTTGGGTTTACTAATCATAAGATGTCTTATATGCTTGGATAAAATAAATTAAATCAAATCTAAATGCATAGCTTAGTTACATGATTTAAAACACTTCATTAAGATGATTACAAGTCATAAAAATTCATCTTTAGGTTCAACTAAGGCTAAGTTTGAGGTGTGTTCCATCCCTCCTCTCTTTCTTTAAAATTACATATTCAATATATAACTCAAATAAAATCAAATTATAAATTCAAATTTTATTTTAAATTATTAATCACTTGAATTATAATCATCCTTTAATGGTAAATTTAAACATTCACCCTCAGATAAATTCAAACATTAATGCCTAATTTAATCGTAACACATTAAGCTACAATACACACTTAGAATGCTAAGTCACCAACTCTAGACTTAAGATGGTGCCTTATTGTAAATTAATATTTTATTTTGTGATATAATATTTTAGACTGGATGTTAGAATTATTTGTACATAGTCTAGATGTTTAGGTGACATTAGACTAATGATATTTTGTAGGGGATTGTTCTTACAAGAACAATGTAATAGTAAAAAAAATTATAAATGCCTCTTACTTGCAGGTGTTGCTTAAGTCCCTATGCATAATCCATTAGGATAGATGGGCTTGGTGACTCAAAGTAGGGTGCTAAGATCAAATATATAAAATATATAACTACTTGGTGTGAATGTGTGTTGAGCTAGCCTTTATTTTATAGGTATAGTTAGAATTTCAATTCATAAAAATGTAATTTTTGCAATAGGCTTAAGATAAGAGCTATAAGGTTTAGGATAAGCAATGGCTAGAAGGAGTATACTTAAGAGGCCCTATGATGCTTGGAGTGTCCAAATCCATGAAGTGAAGATGAAGAATGGAAGAACCCCATAGATTTATTTTTATTTATAATTAAATTATAATCCGGGTTGTATAAGGGTAGAGCTCGACTACCCATCTTTTTTTTTCTTTTTTGGGGTGTACGGTGATACCTAGTCACACCAACCTTTTATTTATTTTTTTTTAAATTGATAATGTTTTATTGGTTTGTTTACATTGATCATGCAATAGAAATGACACTCTTTTCATAAGTTCCTTAAAGTTTGATTATCTATTATAAGACCTAGTTGTGGTATGCTCTTTAGAAAATAATTTGTTTATTCCAATTAAACAATTTCAACTAAATTTTAATAAACTCATAATCTCACTTTAAAGCTTAGGATTTTAACTAAATAAATAAAAGATTTAACAACCTCTTAGCTGTATGATTAATGTTTTAATAGCATGAATACATCTTATTTCTTTTCTAAAAACATGGGGTTTCCACTCTTGAACGATAAGAGACAAGGCTTGACCTGTGAGAGAAGTCCCTTGTAGTAGAGAACACTCCTTCTCGCTAATTTAGCCCACAACTTAATTTCATCTTGATCACTTCCTTGAGTAGAATTAGGTCGAGCTCTTAGCTTATACTAGAGCATTTTAGATATATGTCTAGAGGCTACTTGTTTCTCCTTTGCTATGGGTGCAAGTCCTGACCTCTTAAGCATTTCCATAATCTTGTGTTTTTGGAATCTAAGCTCTAGCCTTCTAATAAAATATCAACTTAAATAAATATAATTTTGCTCATTCAAAAATATAAAGCCTCACTATAAATAGACTAAATCACTCACTAGGCTTCCAAGTATCATGAGTGTTTCTTATTTATCTTTCTTTGAAATCCATTAAGATTCTTCCTATTTTGATTCTTCTCACTTGATTTTTTTAATGATTACTAATCATTTGACCTTAAGCTTTGAAATATTTTGAAGACATTAATTGACTACTTTAATCAAGTGTATTATTAGAAAATATTTGTTTCTTAAGATGTAATTAGCTTAGGGGCTTACCTCCATATGGAACTGAAGAATCTCATTTAAATTAAACCTTGCTTTGCTTCATCCATATGAAGTAGGAGGAAGATCTATGATATCCATAGACATATCTACCTTAGGAGTCCTTATTAGATGATTGAGTTTATCATAGAGTGATGTTTCTACAATTTGAGATAGTACATTATACCTTGATATCGTACTTGGTCATTTCAATAAGTACCTCCTAAGATCTATGTGGTAGCACTATCGCACATTTTTCTAGCAACTTTGCTAGGAAGAGTTTCTCTCTGCAATTTTAATAGTCAATCATTATCTTGAAGCATCAGTAGTAGACTTAAAGTTTTTTTATGGGTCCAAGACTACCTTTCTTTCCAATGTATTTTTTTTCCCATTTCTTCCTTAGACAAGTGTTATCAACATCTCCTTGGTTTTAGAACCTCTCTTAAGTAGGTTTTAGAATCTCTATTGGATCCCCAATAGGTGGAGTAAATCCATAATCAATCATATAAATTTTCAAAAGAAATCCTCAAATCATCTTTTGAACCCATTGTCACTCCCAAATTTGGCAAATTAGGTTCATTGATCCCTCCAAAAATTTATTGAACCCACTTCATAGTAATGTTCAAATCTAAAGTCTCTCTCTTGCAAATTAAAATATCTTCAAACTATGAATCCCATCTAGAATTTGTTGGATGGAGGTTCAAACTCAAAATTCATAAGAAATCAAAGTTCCAACAAGCAATTAACCATTTTCCCTTCTTAAAATAGAGACAAATTCACCAAATCTTCCTTTTAGCAAGCAATAACAACAACAATAATAATAAGTATGTCATATGGAAAGCTCATCTTTCTTTTTTTTTTTTTGCCTCTAGTGTGGATTTGGCCATCAATTAGGCCATACTCACATCTATCCCCATCATCAAGTTTGGTCTGACTTTTGATTACTTTCATATCACTTGTGATGGTTCAGCCATTAGCACCATCAGAAAAGAGGAGGTGGCTGATAACAGGCCACTTCTTTAAGTTGACCTACAATCTAACATGAAGTTTTGCTCTTTGAAGAACAAATTTGTAGAGGTTCCCCCACTAGGAGTACTTATTGTGTCCACCATTAGGACTAGAATTGCCTCAGTGATAGCCCTAGCCTCCAAAGGGAAGAGCAGTACTTATGTCAGAGGTTGTCCTATCTGCATTTAAGGTTGTTTCTTTCTCCTGCCATTTTCTCTTATCTAATACTTAGTGTTGTAATAAGAACCATAAACTTAAGAGGTATTATAAGAGGATGTCCAGGGAGATTGAGTCTACCTCACTTATAGCTAAGGATGGTTCCCCTTATGACCTCTCTCTCTCTCTCTCTCTCTCTCTCTCTCTCTCTCTCTCTCTCTCTCTCTCTCTCTCTCTCTTTCCTCCCTTAAGTGGTACTAAATTTCACCCACTCATAGTTACAAAAGGAAAGGAGGATGTCAAGGAGATAGCTTCATCACCCCCATGATCTATAAAGTATGAGACATCGGCTAGGGAGAGGAGGAAGCCTTATGCTAGTCTGAGGTCCGTGCTTAAGAGAGTAAGGATAGCCTAAACATGCTAAAGTCTACCTTACATGATCTGAGATAAGTCATCATTAAGAGTGTTAGGGATTAGATCCACCGAGAGAGTGCCACAGAGGCTAAAGCGATAGCTCAAGTAGACATGAGAGATAGGAGGAGGTTTGCCTAGCAGTTGATGGCCTCAACATTACTAAACCATCCTGATCAATGAGCTAACAAAGATGATAATTTAGACAGCATAGTTCTTGCTAATTCTAATCAGGGAAGGAGATCCTAGGTGAAGGCACAACTAGTGCCACAACCATCTCATCATTGCTCGACTCATCATCCACTACCACCCATCCATGTTTCACTGTCTGAAGTCATCATCAAATATCATAAATCTACACTCAGAGGGAAATCATCACCCTTAGTGATCCGTCTACAACCTAAGGGCCACATTTCATCTTCTCACACTAATGGTGTAAAGATGAGCTCCCTTATTCGACTTCCTACATCATCAATGGAGAAGGAGTGGCAGTCCAAGAGCATTGTCATTACTTCATTAATCCACCAGGGTGAGGAGAAAGAAGAGAAGAAGAAGGATAAAGTGGAGGCCCCCTAATTAGAATAGTTAGTACATCATCAGTCCAAGATGTCTAGTGCACTCCCTCTATAGAAGTTCACTTAAAAGAGGATCGTCATCTCAAATATGTCCCTATTGATTCAAAGAACATAGATGGTCATTCCCTTAAGTATATTATGGCAGAGTATAAGACAACCATCAAAATCATGGAAACGAAAGGGTGTATTGAAGAAACGGTCAGTTTTGACATGGAGGATGATGATCTTTTGGATGATGTTGTAGAGGTCCACATGGTAGATAGTAGTAGATCCTCCCATAGAGAGAAGCTCAAAACATTGATGTTCAAGGAGCTATAGTTGAAGAAGGTGAGCAATCAGGCTCAACTCATTTCCTTTTGCATCAGCTTAAACTGAAGGATGATCAAATATATCATATAGAGAGGAGAATGGAGAAGCTAATAGCAGTAGTTCTAGCCCTTCATGGTAAGATACCCATATAGAGATAGATAGGCCTAAGTTTGTTCATATCATAGATCAGTAGAAGAACACTACTCCATTAGAAGAGGATATCAACGGTCTACATAGAAAGGGTATAAATAACATAGTTTTCCAAGAGAGTGATATAAAATAGATGATGGAACATCAAGTGAAGGAGGCATTGGCTTAATCCCAAGGTGCCTCATTAGTTCTAAAAGATAGAACCTACCTAAAATAATTTAATGTAGTTTAATACTTTAAGGGTTTTGTTCCACCATCCCTCAAAGTATTTCATGGTAGAGGGAACCCTAGGCAACATATTGCACACTTCAAGGCTAGTTGCTATAATGCGGGTGGTAATGATGCCCTACTCTTTAGGTAGTTCATTAGCAGTCTTTTTAGAGTTGTCTTTAATTGGTACACTAAACTGCCCAATGATTTAGTGAAATCCTTTGTAGAGCTAGTGCATCTATTCATTAAGAGATTTATAGGAGCTCAATAAAAGGTAACTATTGCTGGCCTCATTATAGAGAAATAAAATCCCAATGAATCCTTTGTTAATTATATTCTAAACTAGTGTAACATGAGTATGAAATGTGAACTATAGCTCTAAGAGAAACATTCAATGGCTCAGTCACTTTCATGCTTATAGGCTTCACATTTATGTCATTTAAGAAGTTAATCAACAAGGTGACTAACCTATAAGAGGAACTCAAACAATTACCCTTCTTAGAATAGTCATGCAAGCCTAAACCCTAGCAAGTTTTTGAGAAGAAGCTTGGGGTAGTGTCAGTCATGGAAAATGGGAAGCAACCAGTTAGAATTTGCAATAAAAGATCTAGAGCCTAGCAGCCTCCACTTCCACCTCCTCTTCCACCTCCACAACCACCATAACGGCCTCAATAATAGAGATACCAGTACCCTCCGCTAAGTATTTATTTCTTACCTACTCTTGTAGATAAGCTTAACAAATCTTATTCAATCAAGAGGGAGGTATTTAGAAAAATTTTCAAGAACTTGCTTAAGGAACTTTACTTTCAGCTACTAAAGCCTAAGAAGCTGAAGGAAGTAGATATGTGTGATGATCCTATCTTCTTCCCCTACCATCGCATGTTAGGCCATGTGTTAGAGGATTGCTTTACTTTTAAAGATTAGCTCGATCATAATTACAAATTAGGATCCATTGTGATACCAAAGGAATACTTAGTAGGACAACCTTTTAGTTCTATTAAAATAATCTTTGGGGAATCACTAAATCCTCTCAAGATTAGAGAAGGTTGGGATATTTCTTTGCCTTGTACTTCTGAGAAGATTATATCTAAAATTAAAAAAATTTCTATGTAGATGTCTGAACTAGCTCAGACCTCTAACATATTGGTAGGTCTGCTAGTTGTGAGGGACAACTTAGAGATAGTGGAAGCCAAGAAGCAGTAGCCACCATGTGCTCGAGAAAGTTTAAATGTGTAACCACCATCCAAGTCTAGTATCTCCACCTCCACCATCATAGCTACTACCTCTAACATCTCCTCCACCGCCTCTAAAAGTAGTGTATCTATGGATGAGGGCACCAAGCCACTATTGCCACTTACCTTATATGATTTCTAAGTTGTACATCCAAAATTTATTAAATAAATGAAGAAGAAATATTCCAATTACATTCTTCCTCTCTTTGATGACCTTAGCGATTTCATTTCAATTGAAAGCTCTCCAAGTCATAATAATAATAATTTAAATAATTTGGATCACTTTCTCTATGATCTAGAAGTGGATTTTTCTCTTTTGAATCTTCAAGGTTCACCACTTGAGATAGATTTGGAGTCATCCAACTTTGAAAATCCTTTAAGTGGAGTTGTAAGTATACCTCATGAGTAGTTAGATCACACTAAGAACCTTCCATTCAAAGAAGTCACATAAAGTCAACCTTCATAGTGGCAAAGTTCTACCTCCTAGGGTAGCACCTCAAGATAAGGGTAAACAAGTCATTAGTTTCAGTAAGTAGGTAGACTTTTCACAAGATGCTCCATCACCAAGTATGTTTATGGAAGATCAACCCAAAGTTGACTGCAATATCTTAGCATAGCTGAAAAAGTTGTCAGTTAAGCTAAGCATATATGACGCCCTTATCTTATCCAAAGAGATGAGAAAATCTATAATCAAAGTGTTGATTGATCCTGAAATATGCTTAGCTCAATTGGCTGCTAAGAGTTCAGCTGAAGAAGAGGCATGCTTCCTAAAATAATCCTTAGGAGTTACATTTTCAAATGAAGACATGTTTGGGATGATAAAGCATAACCGCCCATTATACATTATAGTGGATGAAAAGTTTAGACTATCCAGAGTACTTGTTGACCTAGATGTATTGATCAACATCATGAGCATAAGAATCCTTGCCTTCTTGAGGATTATCATAACTAAACTTCAATTTCAAAAGATGATTTTGAAAGGATTCAATGAATAATGTGAGAGTGTTGTAGGATCCATTACACTACCTTTGGAGATAGATGAGTGGAAAACTAAGGTCAAGTTTCATATAATAGATTAGATATATCTTTTAATGCTTTGTTTGAGCATCTTTGGATTTATGAGAACAACATGGTACCATCTTCACTCCACCAAAACATCAAGTTCAAATGAGGTGGCATAGAGTATTGTGTCAAAGGTGACCTAAAGTCATTATAAGTACATGAGGTCGGGATCTATGAAGATGTGATTTACTATCTCCCCAAGAAATAAAGTGTTTATTCTCATGAATTAATTCAAAAATAAAAAGAAAATGAAGAAAAAGAAAAGTGAGCAAGAAGAGTACCTTAGAGAGGAAGTAGTGCCTGATATTACTTTTCGCTCACAATTCACTAGTCCGTTCTAATCTCCTCGGAGATGTAGAAGAGGCAAGCTTAGAGGAAGCCCCATGATAGAAATACATCAATACTTATCACCTAGTTGGAGATTTCTTCTAGCATCTTGGAGCACCCTTGTAATCTACATAGACATAAAATCTAGTTTAGAGGATGAGTCTTATGTAATGAGTACACTAGCCACCTCCTTACCCCTAAGGATTTGGATTGAGGTGACACTCCAGCCTGACAGTGATGATGATAGGATCCCTAAACAAAGCATAAGTGTATATTAATCTTCCATATATGAAACTATGAGACTTCTATGGTGTTTATTTTTGGATGTGAGGGGAGGGGGGCACACCACGCAGATCGTATGGGATACTTATTGAGGTGATCAAGTATAGCATTAAGTTGAGGTATGATGTACTCTCTCGAAAGATAGAGCCATGACCCTACAATGGACCTAGTCACCTAATAAGGACTCCTAAGGCATGATGGGTCTTTAAATTCACCAAAGATTTTCCTTAACTTTACATGGATGAATAAAGCAGGGTTTATATTAAATTGGATTCTTAAGTTCCTTATGGAGGCATGCCTCCATAGTTAATTACATCTTAGGAAATAAAATTTCCTAAGAATGCTCTCAATTAAAGTAGACAATTATCATCTCCAAAGATTTTAAAGTTAGACTATTAAAGAATTGGTTGTATTTGTAAAATCAATTGGGAAAGTTTAAGGAGAAGGCTTATTTTTGGAATCCAAAAGGAAGAAGGAGGAAATGTATATGATACTAGGAAGCCTAGTGAATAATCCAATCTATCCTATAATTGGGCTTTATATGCTTGAAAATGAAGAGAATTATTTTTATTTGAGTTTAAATTTATTAGATTGTTAGGGCTTATAATTCACCAGCACAATGTTGTGAAAATACCTAATAGGTGAGGATATATGCTTGTAGCCTGAAAGAAATAGTTACCTTGTATCATAAATTTATGTAGCTTTAGTACGAACTAAAGCATGACCAGAAATCTTAGTGACAGGTGGACAAAATGATTTACCTCCACAAGAGATGATAAATAGTCTGACTTTTGGACTTATACTCGCCTGGAGTGGCCGCTAGCTAACCCCTCCTATGATTTTAAAACCATGTAGTCTAGTCTTTATGAATTGCAAGATAGCTAGGGTAGTTATTTAATTTAAAAGAGACTAAATTCCTTAACCCATTCCCTAAGAGACTAGAGCATGAGTGGTATGAGCATATGACTTAATCTATAAATGCAAAATCTTTTTAAATTTTATTTTATTTTGACACATCATTTTGATAAAGGCTTTGGGATTTTTATATTCTTAAATGCATGATGAAGTAGATTATTTGCCAAATAAGAAGAGAAAGAGGTGTAGCTCCATCAGTAGGGGTTTCTCTCATGGGTCAAGCAATCCCTGTGCGTGCAAGAACGAAGGCCCTCACTTTGGAAGTGTGATTCAAGATGCACGCACGATGTGAAACATACAACCATACAACTAAGGAGTTTCTAAATATTTTAGTTATCTTGATTATAGCCTAAGCTTCATGGTGAGGTTATAAGTTATTTAGAATTTAATTATGAATGATTAGTGGATAGAAAATTTATTTTTATCCTAAGAGCCTAATGCATCCAGGCCACACATTAGAGCATCAATCATGAAGAAACTATAAAGAACATACCATCTTAATACACAGTTTAAACATAACATCAATCAATTTTATAAGCTATCATAAAAGAATAACAGGCCAATGTGGTGGGCTACCATCGATCAACCAGAATAGAGAAAAGATGGGTAGCCGAGCTCTACCCTTATACAACCTAGAATATGAAAGAAGGGGTGGGGGTCTTCATTCTTCATATCTCCATTTCTAATTTTGTTCCTTCTTTGATTTCAATGTTGCTTGCTTCAAAGGCATCATAGGGCACCCCAGGACAAAGCCTTCTAGCAACTGCTCATCCTAATCCCCCATAGCACTAATCCTAACTCCTATTACAAATTTACACTCATAAATAAAAAAAAGTAAATCTAACTACACCTACAAAATAAGTGTTAGCTAAACATACAACAAGCTCTATTAGCAATAAAGTCCACATATCCTAACTTGGATTATGCATAGGGGATTTAACCATCCTATAAATAGAGCATTTATATTTATTTTTAAGCATCCCCTTAAGCATAATCTCCTGTAGAAAATATGACTAGGCTAAGAACACCCTACCATCTAGTTTATAAAACATACACCCTAACATCCAGTCTAAAATATTACATCACAAAAAAAATATAACATCACACGTACACCATCCTAACTTAGGACAAGAAGTGGTAGCTTAATTCTAATGTGTGTGTGTGTAAAGGCTTGTGTGGTATATCTTGCTAGGCATTAGTGTCTTATTTTTCTAAATGTAAAAAGATTTGATTAAACTTGAAAGTTGATTTCATTTGAAGTAATTTAATTGGTTTGAGAATTTTAATTTTTGTTTTCTTTTATTTCATATGATTTATAATTAACAACTAAGTGTTATAAAGAGAGGGAATAGGATTTCCCTCTTTCATCCCTACCTTAAGCCACTTTCTAAAGCATATTAATTTGATTTAATTCTCTTTAGTGAATGGCTTATTAGATCATTTTTAATTCATTCTAACTTTAGGTTCACTTTAAATAACTCTATTCAATATGACAGGCTTCTTAAGATTAATCTAATTGAATTATGACCACATGACTTATGTTCAATTCTTCCTTTCCATTATATTTAACATGCATATGATCTTAATCCTAAGTATATTTATACATGCAACATATTTTAGCACACAAATGATGGATGTAGATGTGTATTTGAAGTTTATATCTTTCATTTGATTGAATTATTTAAACATATTAATTTAAATTTCTATCCAAATTCTTATACAAAAATACATAGGGATGAAATTAAATAGGTACATGCCATTATTAACCAAGGAAGTGATGTAATCAAATGACGTCCTTGGGGCTAGCAAAAGCCTCATATTCTCGAGATGTCTAGATTGTATACCCATTTGCATTCAGACATATGTAAATCTATATGCATGAATACAAGAAAAAAGCTCCAAATCACATGACTAATCCAATCACTTAGTCAATTATGGATACATGTATTTTTAGTAAAAAAGGGGATTTTCATTCTCTAATTACACATACATACACATGTATGAAGAAATAAGCAAGCACGTGCCTTTATTAACCAGCAAAGTAAGGTAATCAAATGACCTCTTTGAGGCTAGCTAAAGCCTCGTATTCTTGGGATGGATAGACTATATAATTTGATATCTCATTACACATGAATGTATACATAAATAGAGGAAGGAATACCATGCAAAAAATTGCATATTTATTTGATTGAATCATTTGCATGTGAATTAAAGTTCTATCCAAATTCTAATGTAGAAATACATGTAAATGAAATCAATTAAGTACATGTCATTGTTAACCAAGGAAGTGAGGTAATCAAATGACCTCCTTGGGATAGCTAAAACCTCATATTTCCGGGATGTTTAGACTGTATACCTATTAACATTCTAATGCATGCAAAACTACATATGAATAAAGGGAAAGAAAGCTTTACCTCACATAACTAAGCTATAAACACATGCAAAGCTTTTATGTGTTCATAACTACCATCACTCTAATCAATGTTATTGTTTTATAAACTTCAGAAAGTAATTTCAATTTATTAGTGATAATAGCCCCACATATTGTAAATCAATCCATCACATGCAAGCTTGCATAAAAGAAAATCATTTGATTTAATTAGTTTTGAAAAATGAAATGCATGACTTGACATACAATATATAATATGATTGGAAAGGAATAAATAAATATAAACACATGATCTCATTGAATTAAATTAATTCCTAAGTACAATTATATTAAATAAAACTATTTAAAGTAAACCAAAGCTTCTTTATGCCATTTTTAACTTTATGTTTTGATTTGATTTAAAGATATGAGAAAAGGTTTGCTAATCCTAACCCCTTCCCATTTTATTAATTAGTTTGGTTCAATGAAATGTAATTAAGTTAATTTTATGAGTTAATTAGGTCATAGTATGCATTAAGTACATTAATTAACTCTTTCCTATGTTATCTTAATATAACTATCCAAATACTTATGAGCCAATATGATATGCACTTGAATTGAAAATTAAATTTGTAATGATCCTAAGAAACAAAAGGGGCCTAATGGTTCACCTAAAGATCTACCCATTAATTAATTAATTAAGATTTGAGATGATTCAAATTTTGATTTAATTAATTATATCATTTAATTAATTAATTAATTACACCTTTAATTAATCTCAAATTAATTAATCTCCTTTAAGGTGAGATGGACTTATGAAAGAGATTGAGAAAGAGGTCCCCATCTCATTTCCCTTGCTCTATCACTGTTCAATAGTGATCAACATGCATAATTAATCAATTTGCTTGTTAATTAAGGGCTAATTAATCACATAATTAGTTAAGAGAGTAATTACATCTTAGATGAGCAATTCTCCTAATTATCTAAGCAATAAATCCCATGAAGATTATGGGAGGCAGAGGTCATCCCATAAGATAATCTCAAAAAGTTTTGAATTGGTTACTTCAGTAATTAAGAAGTAATTAAGCTAATTAAGTTTTTAATTAAACTCAAATTAATCCCTAATTATTGTTCAAAATCAATTAGAATTAATTTTAAATGATTCTCCTCTAAAATACATTTAAAATAAGTATTAATATGCATTTTATGGACTTTTTTATAATTTATTATGAATTTGAAAGCCAACCCTTGATTAAATTTCTATTAATTTTCTGTCAAGTGGAAGTGAATAATTCCATGATGACACCATGAGATTGATATTAAGATTAAAAAGGTATATGAATCCAATCCAAGCTCAGAATGGACCGGATCTAAATCCCATTGCATTGGATCCCAACCTAATGGTCAAGATCACACGACATGCAACTTTCCTTAAAAAAGCTCCAACCATTTTTCATAAAATCATGATTTTAAGAAATTACCTCATCGAAGCTCAAGATCGGTGGCACAATAGATTGAAGAAGCTTCATCTAGTAGAGACAAATCCCTGTTGAGTAGCACGTAAGCCAATTTCCTCTTGTTCACTCAATAGATCAAGATTCATCAATTTGGAGCTCAATTTTGATCGAACTCCTACCTCCGATGGTCGGGAAGCTTGGTAAGCAATTCATTCTTTCTCGATGAGGCCTGGGGAATGTGTGTTTGAAGTTAATTTGAGTTTGGTGAATAAATGGAGGAGTTTGATTGAGTGAGGTGTTTCCCTATTTCAATTTTTAGGAAATCAATAATAAGGGAGCTCAGGAAGCTTGGAAACAACTCTAGGGAGTGCATCTCTAGCTGATAGGGCTCTCTAAGGGTTGAATGCCTCAATTTGGATCGAATGTAAGGGGGTATACCCCCTCCTCCCTTGGATTAAATGGACTTGATTCATTTGGATTCTAATGGCCATCCGACCATCGGAGGTGGGTGGTCATCCCAGGTGGCTCAGAGTGGCCAAGGAAAGTGAGTGAAGGGGATAGTGGTTATCCTTGGGTTTCAAATAATGGGGAGGTGAGTTCACCTCCCCATGATATGACTAACCCAACCACCCCTTGGGTAAGTGCTGTAAAAGATGAACCAATGGGAAATTGTCAAGTGGTTAAGGAGAAGAAATTACCACTTAAATGGGTCATTTGTCTCATGTGATACACTTAATTCAAAGGTATAATAGTTATTTGACATTAGATTTGATTTGGGCTGGTTAAAAATGAGTCTTAGGTTGGTCAGCCTAAGTTTTAAGTGATTTGGAATTGATTTAATTTAATTTGACTTTGACTCATGTAGGTCAAATTGGATCAATTCGAGTTAAGTTGACCAATTTATCTAATTGGGTCAAACAAGGAGTTCATATGATCATTTGGAATATTTTGGTTTAATTGGTTTGGTTTAGTTTGGCTTAGATTTGATTTTGGTTCATTTTAGTTCATTTGGGACAAATCCAATTTGATACCCAAAGGATTGGTTTGGGTTTGATTGTCCAATTGAAGATGATTGTAGGCTTTGTTTTAAATTAATTTGAGTTTGGTTAAGGTTTAGGTCAAATTTACCCTTTAGGTCAATTTGGGATAAATATGTTAATTGGGTTTAATTGGGGCTTCGGTCAAGTTCAAAAATTAATTTGGAATGAGCTTGAGCCATTGATTGTAATTAATTTTTTTTATATTTTTATTTGGCTCAATTTGACCTTTTAGGTTAGTTTGGGTCAACCTGGGTCAAGAGTGCCAATTAGGTTTGGTTTGGCTCAATTGAAGGTCAAGTCATGTTCAAATATTAATTTTGGGTGGTATGAATCAATGATTTCAATTAATTTGGCTTAGGTTGAAATTTGGCTAATTTAGGTTCATATGGGTTAAGAGGGATGACTTGGTCAAATGACCAAGTTGACTTGGTTTGACCCAATTTATGATAATTGATCAACCTGGGGTGATCAACAATCATGATTGGAGGTCTTGATTGGCTTGGTTCAATCTAATTTGGGTTGGACTAAAGTTTGGCTCAAATGGGTCCTTTGGGTCACTTTGGGTCAAGTGAACCTAAATAGGTCAATTGGCTTGATTTTGGGTTGAATTGGATTTAGTTGAGTTTATATATGGGTTTAGGATTAATATATAAATCCAATTTTAATTGACTTGTGTTTGGATAAGTTTTGGTTGATTTGGACATTTCAAGTCAAAAGGGCTAAGTTGGGTTTGACTTGGGTTGATTTTTATTTGGCTTGATGATTATAGATTTCATTTATATTTGGAATGATGATAAAACGAATGATAGATTTATGAGAATATCAATTGATTTTGGTTGGAATTTGAATGGAATATGACTAGGTCTATGAGGTTGGTTAAAAGGTTTAGATTAGGACTTGATTTGATTTGACTTTGGTTTAGGTCATTTGAATGTAGATTTGATTTGTATTTAGGAAGATAATTGAAGGAACAATTGATCTGTGAGAATATCAATTGAGATTGACTTGATTTGGATGGGATTTGGCTAAGTTCATGAAATTGGCTTAAAGGGTTCAGATTTGGATTTGATTTGATTTGGATATCTATTTGTTCTTTTGAATGTAAATTTGATTTATATTTGGGAAGATAATTGAAGGAACAATTGATTCATGAGAAAATTAATTGAGTTTGATTTGATTTGGATGAGATTTATGCTAAGTTTATAGAATAAAGTCATAGGGGTTAGGAAGGGTTAATTTGATTTGATTTTGTTTAGAATTGGTTATAGATTTCAATCATTTGATTTGGATTTAGATTTGGATTTAGATTTGGAATTCGAATTGAATTTGAGGTTTGGTTATGGATTAAGAAAGTGAACATGGATTGGGTTTAGGCTATATTGTAGATGGATCTCGCTAAGTCCTAGGGCATAGCCTAATTCTATGATTATCCCTTTGAAGTCCCTAAGCTTAGGTCAAGTGTTCTCCTAATTTCTAGAAGTGACTTATGACTAAGGAAGTCTTAGTGTCTAGAAGACCCCTAAATCTAAAATGGAAGATTGAGAACTCACTCCAAAAGTGATTAGGAGCCTTCTAATTAAGCACTCAAAACACTACACCTAGTGAATCCTCTTTGGGTTTAATCTAACCTAGTGGGTTTAGGTAGACTCAACCTAAATCTTAAACATAAATTAAATCAAACACCTTTAACTTGAAACTTGAATTCATTTGAGCTTAAAGTAAGGTGATTAAGATGATTAACCTAATTACCCTATCTATGCTCAAAATTAATTAAATCCAAAAGAAATTCAAACAAAATTAGAACAAATCCGAATAAACCATAACAAATTCAAATCAAATCAAAGAATGAAATAAAATCCAAATCAAGGACAAAAATGGTCAACACTTTTGACATGGGTTTGACTAATGTGGGTCCCACTAAGTCAAAGGTCAACCCACCAAAATGTGACCAAATAAAATCATTCTAAATTGTATAAATGATGGAATAAACATGTATAAATATGAATATAAAGAAATTTAAATTTATTTAGGCCTTATTTAGGCTAATTAGATCCTTTGATCTAAATGGGCCTAAATGAGCCTTATTGGGTTCAAACCCAAATCAAATTGAAATCAATTCAATTTGATTATTCAAAATTATTTAAAATGATCATTAAATCTAATTTAATCAATCATTGGGTCTAATTGGACCAATTTGGTCATTTGACCCAAATAAACCTAAACTTAACCCATTAAGCCTAATTTAGGTCAAATGGGTCAAAATTGAAATCAACTTAAAATTAAATAAAATTAATCACTCCAAATCATCTCATATATGTGATTAAACGTTTTTGGAGCCTAAATATAATTTAATTGAGTCAAAATTGGTCATTTGACTCAATCAAATTCAACTTAACCCATTTAAATCAAAATGATTCAAGTTGATTTAAAATTGAATTAAACTCTCATGTGGCATAAGCTAATTGAATTCTCAATTATCCAATGGACAAACAATGATGATTTAAACTCTAACCTAAAACCAATCAATCAAATGAAACATAGTTAAAGCACTTCAAATCCAAGTGACATTGAATGGGGTTCAATCTCCAAATCCAATGTAAATAGACTTGAGTTTGACCCATATTTCAACTACTTTAGACTTGGCCAACCTACCCCCAATTCAAAAGGATGTTATAGTGGTGCCAAAAGTCAAAGATTTCCATATGAGGTGAATTCATAAGAAGATTAAGTGTAGCCATGGCAAGGAAGTGAGGAATCAATGCAAAGAAGCAAAATCCCATTTCTCCTAGGTTGAGCCTCTTGGAGGAAACTTCCGGGGGGTCAAAGGGATAGGGGATATCACCATGGAAAACAAGAGAGAGGCTTCCATAGAAGACGGTCATGGCCAAGGAGAGAAAGGGGAGGAAGAGACTTCCTACCCTCAGGATAATCATCCAAGTGCACTCATAAGGTTAAGAGGGACCAAAACCATCACTTTGGTCGAGGCTCTTGCCACAGATGACCAGATTCTAGCCACCTAAACTTTGGATATAGGTGCTCAACCATGTATGGAAAGAGGGGAGAGAGGCCCTCTTCTCCCAAGATTTTCACTCCTACGCACTTCTTAGGTGCAGAGGGACTCATACGAGCCCTTTCCCCGAGCCTCTCATCATTGGCATGCTGGAGATTATCCATGGCCTCTGTTATATGAAGGAGAAGAAGAAAATGATCCCTTCAACCTCAATTGAAGATTCCTACACGTTCTATGGTCAAAGTGAATTAAATTGAACCTTTTCCGATCTCTACACCACTGATGAGCCAGAAAACCACCAAGGCTGATGCCAAACGGCCAAGTATTGGTCTCCACGGTTTTTAGCTAGAAGGCAAGCCAAGAAATCTTCACCATAGCTTCGCCCCCATCGAGGTGAAGGTGCTAAGAGCATGGTGAATGTCGAAGATCACCACCGACGAGGTATGGATCCAAACCGCCTTTAAGCAGTTTATTTGGTGGTCATATGTAAAGAGAATTTTGATCTCTAAGGATATCAAACCATACAGATCGATTCTAAATCATTCTTTGATCAGTTTGTAATCAAAATCAAGATAAAATTCCCCTTGGATCACCATAAATCCATCAGATTTGATGGACGATATCCATTTCTTATTGGTGAGGACAAGGAAATGATCTCTGCCATTCATTCCATCTATTAGGAATGGATGGTCAAAATATATCTAAATGACCTCAATTAATTCTTTATAGGAACCACAGACAAAATCATGACCATCCAATCTTCGATCAGATGGTTGTCGTTCCACTATCCCCACTACTTTTGATGTGGGATCCATGTGGCTCAATGGTGCTACGCCACGTGGCAATGGCATCACATTGGCGCCGACTGTTTAAAATAGGAATTTCCCATTTTTATAAATTAAAATTATTAAATAATATTGAAAATTTTTAAAAATTATAAAAAATAAAATTCAAATCCAAAAATGGAAACAATGGCTCTATGGATTCATCTTAGTGAGAAAAATCTATTAAACCCAAATCCCCAATTAATTTTGGATAATTTTGAATTAATTTAAGTTTAAATGAAAACAATCAAACTCAAATTAATCATAAACCATTATTCCAATCAATATGAAACTTTGGGAAATGGAAAAATATTCATGATTTATTGCAAAGTAAATTACAAGATATTGAATTTTCAATCTCAAACCTTAATTTTAATGAAAGAAATTAATATTAAATTAAGAAAATCATGGAAAATTATGAAGTCACCATAAACCATAATAACAAACCCAAATGAACTTAAACTCATAAGTAAAACTTAAAGAAACTCAATAAATCATAAAATGACCTAATTTGACATTCAATTGAATTAATTAATCAATTAATCAACGTGAACTTAAAAACATCATACCAAATCAACAAAAATTTCTAAAATTTTAAATGAACCCCTTATGGATGAATCTTTTAGAGATTAATCTAAGAAAAATAAAACCCCTAAGCAATTCCTTCTAAATAAAGCTTAAGTTAAGGTTTAATAAAATAATTAAGACATTAATTAATCCCAAATCATGCATGTGATTGTAATGAAACTTTAAAAAATTCAAATTGGCAAGGAACCCTACTTGCCATAAATATTTCAAGGCTAATTGACCTCTGGATTGAAATTATTAAATTTCCAATCTCTAGGTTGATTTACATGAAATAATAAATAAAAAAATTACAGCAAATTATAAAAATTCATATATTAATTTGAATCATCTACATCAACATTAGAACACCTAAGGAAAATTTTTCAACACTATAAGTTAAAGAATTTGATTAATTATAGGATTTAATGGAAACCATTAAAAATGCAAAAGCTAATTAAACCTTAAAGTTAATAAATTATTAAATTCATGATAAATCAATTAATGGAATCTTAACATAAAATCAATTCGAATTAAGATTGGATTAAAACATTAACCACGTTAACATAATTCAAACTAAATGAATGCAAATTAAATAAACATAAACATTAATAAAATAAACATTAAACCAATTCAAATCAAATAAGTCAAATCAACTTAAAAATAAATCAAATTTAGAAACATTTAATTAAATCAAAAGAAGTGATAAAGAAGAATAAAATTTTAATTCCAAAACAAAATTAAAATATTGATCTAAATTAAAATAAAACTAAATCATTTAAATGAATCCAAAGTAGTTAATTAACATACTTAAGATCTTAATTAAACCTTTGGAATGTACCTTCATCTTAGGGTGAAAGCCTCATTCTATTAGGGTGAATAGAATGGGTTACACCCAAAGTGGAATCTATTTAACTCTTCAATCTTGAAAATTTAAAATTCATTGTAACATAAAAATGAACTTAAAAATGAAAACAACAATCACAAATCATTTAATCATTTGAATTGAAACCATACAAATCAAACAAACCTCAAAACTTAAATTGAAGCTTGAATCTAAAAAGGCCTTGTAAAGTTTTGTCACACAAGTCTATTTTCTTCATACTCTAGATTTAGGTTAGGTCATTATGTGATATTCTTCTTATTTTATGGTATTATTTAAGACTAGATGTCTAGGATTGTTTGTCCATTAGACTAGATGGTAGGATATTATTTCAGAATAAATGATGTCTTCTACATGGGGTTGTGCTAAAAGGTCTATTGCATTAAATTATAAAAATATCATTTGCTTACAGGTGATGCTTAAATCCCTATGCATAACCTAATAGGACAGGTGGGCTTGGCAAGTAACTAATGTTAAGCTCGTATGTTTATAAATATAACTGCTAGTGTGCTATTTACATTTTCCTGACAATTATTTTATAGGGCTTAGGATTTATTTTTCAATTAAAGATGTAATTTGAGCATAGAATTAGGTTAAGATCTATGGGGTATAAGAATAGCAGAAGCTAACCCTACCAGTGTATAGGTGCAGAGGTCCCTTTTGAAGCCCAATGGAGGTCCCTAAAGAAGGAGATGATCCTGGATAGAAGACCCCTATAGGTCTAAACTTGTAGTTCTAGATCAAATGGTATAAGGGCAGAGCTCAACTACCCATTTTCTTTTTTTTTTTTTTGGGTGTACAACAGTACTAGGTCACATTAGCCTGTTCTTCAAGTTAAATTAGCTTGATTTACTTTGGGTGTGTAATGGAATCAACCTACTTTTTTTAGGTTTTTTATGTGAAGTGCTTTCTGTGATGAATGCTTGGATGATTAGGCTCTTAAGAAAATTAAATTTTCTAGCCAAATTAAACTTAAACAACTTAAACAAAAATTAAAGAAACTAAAAACTTCAAATTAATTAAAATCCTAAGAATAACTTAAAATCAACTAGAAACAACTAACTTTTTAAAACCATGCTAGCATATTATTCTAACTTATTGAATTGGGCACTTTACCCATTGCACATAAGTGGCATTTGAACTTTGAGGATGACCACCTTCCTAGGGAAGTCTATCTTCTCTTCTTGATTTGGCTCATGACCACTTCTAATTGCATGCCATTTAGGCATAAAATGCATATCCTTAAAGCCTTAGATGAATCATCAGTTAAAATATTTAAATGCTAAAATATGTTGCATTAGTTAGGAATATTTCATACCCAAACATGATCTTAGGGATTAAGGAGTGAGTTTAGCTTTTCAGATTCTTTTCTAAAATACAATAGGCCAATCATCTTGCATACATGAGACTTGATATCATAGATTTAAAATTCACTTAGGTGGGTGGTGTTAGCTAGGAGCTTTCTAAGTGATTAATAAGTCTAAAAGAGTCAACGATATGTTTCCTTATCAAGTAAGAGAAAGAGCCAACAATTCCTAAAAGTAAAATTAGGTCAAGCTTCTAACTTGGTGTTAGAAGTACTTATAGACTTAGGTTTTGAAGCTTCTTACTAGAGTAAGTCTTCAACCTCAGGCACTTCTATATTATTGTGTTGCTAGAATATAAGTCCTAGATTTCTAATAAAATTTCAACTCAAAATTTCATTTAAATTAAATTCTAAAATTTAAAGCCCAAAAATAAGATAGTAGAAATGCCAATTAGGCATCCTGGTAGCATTAAGCATTTTCTACTTAATCCCTATTGACTTCTAAAAGAACTCTTTCCACTTTATAGTGTTCCCAATTGAAATTCAAATTTACCATTTTCTCTGGAAACCAACTTAGAAATATTTCATCAATCGAGAGTATCCTTAGTAAGAGATCCTTCATTCTTAAGATGTAATTGACTATAAGGGCTTGCCCTTATAAGGAAGAGGGAACCATGAACCCAGTTTATAATAAACCCTACTCTGTTTCCCATATAGTTCAAGGGAAAACTCATTTGTACACTAAAGACCCGTTAGCTTTATGGATCTTTTATTAAGTGATCAAATCCATTATAGGATAACATATTTATCTTTCGAGCTAATATGTTTATTCTTTAATGATGTATTTGATCATCCAAATATGAAATTCTAAAATCAAATGTGGTGGCATAAATTTTCCCCACACCCATCATTGAGGATTATGGTAAGTAGAAAAATCACAGTTGAGCACACCCTAGCAAAAATCTAAGCTATGGTTGCATGAACTTAAAGGTCTTAAATAGATATGCCTCCACACATGTCAAAGCTTTAAGTTAAACAAGGCATGAATGGTTCAAGCTCACAGTAAGTTGGTCCAATCAGAAGATTTTTGGGTTAAAGAGCCCATTTTAGTTCTTAGAAGACCAATTATTTCCTTCACATGATGGTAGGTGAGTTTGAACCAACATAGGAAGTCCCTTTTATCATAAAAAGCCTACTAAGGTGGATCATACTTATTGATCAACCATGAAGATGATCGCTCGATGCTTCTAATCAACCAGCTTTACCTAAAGAAATATTATGCATAATTATGTTTTCAATCAAATTAAAGTCAATAAAACACATATTTCTCTATTAATCCAATTAATTCTCTACAAAATCACTTTTTCCAAATTTAAACTTTAGAGTCATCTCTAAACTTTGTTCTTAATGCGATTAAGATGGGAGTAACCTAAGAGACATCCTATTTTTGGTTTGCATGACATAAACACATGAAACACCTAAAAAACAAAAACATTACTTTAAGCTACTTCAAGTTGAGATAAGACCCCTAGTGTCTCTCACTTAGAAGCCACCCTAGGTCGAGTTCATTTTGCTAGTTAGTTAATAGGTCACCCTAGTGGTTATTAATGCTCAAGAGGATGTGAGTCTATGTGCTTTCTTTCTATCTTAGCCATCACAAATTGATGGGCACTTTTTCAATTTGGTATGGCCTATTATATGACTGGTAGTCTACCCAAATGGTTGATCATGCCCAAGAAGATGAAAGCCCTTGAGCTTTCTTCTTGAGCTAGTCATCATATATTGACTGAGTCTAAATATATATCCAAGGACTATGGTAAGACTCCTAGTAGCTCCTCTTCCTTTTGACTACCTCAAGTGTGGAATTTGTCCTTCTTTTTGAGTTCCTATTTAGTAGTTACCCTAGGTCAAATAGTAGCTGTCTAGCTAACGACAGACTATCATGATAATTAGTTTTACATAAGAAGATGTGAGTGCCTGATGTATTCTTCCAAGATTAATTGCTGCAAACTGATAAGAACCTTAGGTTGGTTAGTGTTTGCTTTGCTGAAAATGAAGAACCTAGTAGATGACACCATTCAGGCAAGATGTGAGTCCCGGTGCTTTCTTCTTGAATTTGGAAAACATATACCTATTGGATTTATATACTTTAGGGATTAGGATAAGACCCCTAGAGTCACCTTTTCCTGTAGATATGCTATTTGGATGATGTCTTTATGACCCCATTTAGACATGACCTAGGTTACTCCTAGATTGGACATTTCTTCTTTCCTATTAGCCACTCCTTTGGTTAGATATCGCATTTTCCAGATATACAGACTATCCCTTTGGGCTAGTAAATCTAAGGTTGGTAAAAGCCCCTATGACTCCTCCTTAATGTAGCACATTGCAAATTAATGAAGTCCATAATAAATAAATAAACCAAAAATAAAATAAAATATCATGAGGATTAGGATAAGACCCCTAGGGGCACCTTTTCTTAAATAGGCATCTTATTTTCTTAGGCATTGTCAACCAAACTCAATATAATATTAACTTTGATTATTTCAAGTTGAGATAAGACCCCCATCAATTCTCAATTGGTAGTCACCCTAGGTTAGGCTTGACTTACTACACAATCAATAGGTCTCCCACTGGTTGATTTCATTTATAATGATGTGAGTCCTTGAGCTTCCTTCTAATTTAGCAATAATAAATAAATAGGAAACCTTTAAGTTGAGTAGTCTTCACCAAGTGGCCAGTAAGATACTCCTTTGAGCCAATAATTCTAAGGCAAGTTTAGGCTCCTGTAGACTTTCCTTAATGTGACTCATTATTAATCATGCCCTTGAGGCCCCTTTCTTAAGTGACTACTCTAGGTTTGGATCTAGCCACTGCAGTCCCTCTCCTAGTAGTTTTCCCTTTAGGTTGGGTAGCGTCATTCTATGAATACCCAGACTACTCCTTTGGTCTAGTGAATCTAAAGTAAGTTTAGGCTCCAGCAACCCTTCCTTAGTGTGGCTCATCATAAACCTACAGGGTCCCCATTCGATCAATAAATAAATATAAAAAAATGAAATTAATCCAAATCAAACTAAACTCAATCAAACTACGATCAATCCCCAATCATTCCCCTAGCATAAATAAACCCCTAAGTCAATCAAATTCATTCAATTCCTAGTAGATTCCTGGTTCTATCTTTAGCAAGAAACTAATTCTTAACAAATCAAACTAATTCACTTAATTTCCTCTCATGCCCCTGGCATAAAATAAAATAAATCAATCAAATTAAAAATCAACCTTCCTTCTGTGATGGGTCATCCCCTTCATTCAGGCTTTGACAAATTTTGAATATGAATCTCTCGAGACCCGCCTTCTACCTTTGAATATTCTAGATACTTGCTTCAGAACTATTGACAATCGAAAGGTTTTGATTTTATCAAGTGAATTCATTTGGGGGTTCCCACCAAATTCACTTACCCTTCCAATCTAAGTGTAGGCACTGCTTTCTTACTACCTTTTGGACTTGTTGGCCATGTAAGTCAATTTTAATAAGTACGGTATGTCTTGTTAGTTACACCACACCTATTGAGGGTCATTTTATCGACCTCACTTTTGGAGTGAGGTTGACATTCATCTCTTTAGACCTAGGATTCAATCTAGGCACTAAGGTCTTCTTAGAGCTAGGACACTTCTAAAGGTTGGGTGAACATTTACCCTAAGCTTAGAAGACCCATAGAGGTGGCTCAACCTTAGGGTTAAACCCAGACCAAAACCAACTCCTATACCAAATCAATTCTCTAAAATCAAACAAATTGATTACAAATCAAACCTTAATCAAGACTAAATGATTTTAATCCTAATACAACCCATTATGGTTCAATTTGGCCAAGTGGTTACGTTGACCCAATTTAACTCATTTGGGGTTGAGAGAGTTGAATCCAAAACAAATCTAATCTAATTAAAATTTAACTCATCCAAAACCATTTGATCCTTAATTAAACTTGATTGAACCTTAACTAAAATTCAATTGAATTAAATCAAACCCTTAACCCAAGTTGACCCAAATGAACCCTATTGGGATAAAATCCAATTCAACTTGATTTAAGCCAAAGTGAATCAATTCAAATCTCGTGGTCATCTTATTCACTTAATTGAACATATTAGTTCACTCTAATCAACACAATTTGATCTATTGGTCCAATAAACCCAACTTGATGAGTCAAAATTTAATTCAGCCTAAATTTGATGCAATAAAAGCTACCAATCAACTCCAAATCCATCATTAAACAAATCCCAACCCTTAATTGATCCTAATTGAACCCAATCAAGCCCATTGAGCCATTTCACCTAAAAGTCCAAATTGAGTCAAATCTTGATTCCACTCAAATTTAACCAAATCAATCCATTCAATCTATTCTAAAATGTTTATTTGATCATAACTAAACATTCAATTACAACCAACTGAACCCAATTAAGCTAATTTGGCCATTTGACCAAAGTGGACCCAATTTGACCTAATGGGCCAAATTAAGCCAAAACTAAATTTAATGCCTTTAAGTAATCTTAAATTTATTATTGAACACTCTCCAAACACCATTAAAGCTAAATTGATCAACCCAACCCAATCGACCCATTTAGCCCAATTTGACCTTAGGGGTCAAATTGAACTAAAACTTACTATAAACTAATTCAATTCAAACCAAAGCCTCCAATCAATTTCAAATGATCATTCAAACATTACTAAACCCATCATTTAACCCAATTTTGCTAATTTGACAAAATTGGTCAACTTAGCCTATTTGACCCATATGAGCCCATATGAGTCAAATTCAAATATATCCAAATTAAATCAAATCAAAGGCACCAATAAATTTTAAATCATCATTTGAACCAAACTCAATAGCTCTCTTGACCCAATTTGGTCAATTGATCATCCTAACTCATTTGAACCTAAATTGAGCTGAACCAAATCAAACTAAGTCCAAACCAAGCCAAACTTAGCATGACTCATCCTTAGATCTCCCTTGACCTACCCAATTGAACCAACCCATGGTGAATCTGATTCAGCCTAAACCAAGTGAACCAAAGATGTCAAATAGGATAAAATCCCCATTTGGAAGGTCCACTAACCCCTTTTCAGCATGATAGCCTCCTTTAACACTCCTTAAAAATAGACCCATTGACGCAACCAAACCCAAGGCTATTATACTCATCCATTGACCAAGGTGAGATCCCTCTTACCTTAGCGGACCCTCAATTTTAGCCCCCATGACATGTCCACTTCACCGTTGGCCACCAAACTCTTGAGCCACTAGGGGACCTCCACCTCATTAGTCCCTTACCATTTTCGGCCACTCCCACTAGTTGGCCAGCTACCATGGCCTAAACCAACTATTTTATTTATTTTATATGGAGAGTAGGGTATACACTTCCTCCCCCATTCAAACTAAGCACACACGTCCCTCATAAGCCGACCCTTAGTCCCTCTAGTTCCTAGAGCCTCTTGAGCTCCCAACCATCAGCAAGACCAACACTCTCTCAAACCTGAACGTCACATCCAACTTCACCAAAATCTCACCAAATCTAAATTAACTCTTCCCACAACTTTCTCTCACTCTATAAAGCCAAAACATATTTACTCCAACTTGATTCGATTACTAGAACATCAAATTTGATCAAACACTGGTGAGTGATGGCGATGCTTTGTCTTAGAAGCATTCAATGAGGATCTTTTCAATAAGGCTTTGCCTCTTCAAAGTGAAGCTACCTTGATTAATGAACCACTGGTCTTGAGCTTCGGTGAGGTTAATCCTCTCAAACCATAGTCATGGCCATTTAAGGGTGCTCTGTTATAAAGTAAAGTGTGGTTTGATGCAAATCCAATAGTAATCTCTTTAAGGTGTCCCCTTAGTCATTTTAGATGCATTTCAACAATCAAAAGAGCACTAGCAAGCTCGAGTAGTGTGGTGAAAGACAAATGGTGTTCATCTCTCATCAGAGGTTAACGTTAAATCATCCACCATCCGTTATGCGTGATTAAAATATACAATCATGATGAATCGAGTTAGAAATTCCAATTTTATTCCTTGTAACCCACAAGAATAATGTTAACCATTTGATCCATGATCGAATGACTGAGATGAAAGTGCATCCACTACAGCTGAGTCAGCAGCCACACGGGACGTTTTAAATAAGCAACCACATGGTGTCATGTGGAAAGCACTACCACATCTATGTCAACGCAGCATCGACTATGTAAAATATTTAATTAGATTTAAAAATAAATTAGAATGGCTACAACTTCAAAAATTCATATAAAAAAAAATCCAAATATATATATATATATATATAAACATATTTTAGAAAGCATAGATAGAGGAGAATCTAGAAAAAATAAGAGACCCAATTTTTATAAGTGTACACTGACCAATTATGATTTGAAATTTCAACTATTTAATATAATTAAGTCTTAATTACTCGATTTAATAGTTTAAAATTTGGTGTGATTATCTTATGAGATGACCTTTACTTCACGTAATTATTTTAAGCTAATTTACTATGTAATTTGGGAAATCCAAAATTTCAAACCTAAAATAGTCATTTTAAGCATTTAATAAATAAATAAAATTATAAAAATTATGAAATTAATTCTTAGAGCTTAATTATGTGTTAAAATAATAATAATGATCAAAGAAATTAATTGGGATCTCTTTCTTTGATTATTTGTCAAAATCACCTAAATGGGCTTTTATTTAATTAATTAAATCATTAATTAGCATAGAGCTTAAAAAATTTATGTAATTAGTGTAGATCTTCAAAAATTTGACCAAGACATCTATGTGCTTACCTAATCAAGAGGTTTTCAATGAAATTAAAATCCCCAATTAGTTTGAGGTATTTTAAGTGTAATTGATGATTTTGGATTATCTCCATTTCTTTAATTCATTCCTAATTATAATTCTAATTGTATTAGAACTTTAGGGCATATTTATTTCATATATATGCATCTTTAGTAATTTTCTCAAAATGTTGAGCTTATGTTTAGGGCTTAACTGAATTTATGGGCTCTTTTAGGTTTAATTGATTGATTAATTAATTAAACTTTAATTAATTCATAAAATTCACCTTGATCACTTTTAAGGTACTAAATAAATAGAAGTGAGTCAAGGGTAACCTTAATAATTTTCTCTCCTCATTTGGATTAAATAACTCAAATTTCAAATGTAATCCTTAATGAACTTGATTAGGCTTAAGACCTTAGGAATTAGTAATTTCAAGCAGGCTATTCGATGATGTTTAATTATTTTGCTTCAATAATTAGTAAATTTTCATTTCATATGTCTCATGCATTTATATTTCAAAAATAAATAAAACATTTCATTTAATTACATGCCTTGTATTAATAATATGGCTATTATCACTAATTAATCTTAAATTATTTTTCTTAATTTATTAAAAACATCTATTATTCTAAATATAAATCAATCTAAATAATGAAAAGTTGACTTTAAGTCCTATATATATGAACTATAATTTTGAAACCTGAGGTCACAAGGCTACAAGTCCGAAGGAGGTCTTGATACGTCTTACCTTTGGTATAACAGTGATATGTACCTTGAGATTTGTAGTGAAATACATTGCATGTCTATATTAATTTTTTTACTTGTATATCGAAACATCTTAAAATCATCATAATTTCATCCTTACATATATATATATATATATATATATATATATATATATATATATATATATATATATATATATATATATATATATATATATATATATATATATATATATATATATATATATATATATATATATATATCTAAATTAATAAGTATATAGTTTAGACATTTCCGAAGCACGAAACTTTAACTAGTCCCAAAGGGGTCTCAGATTACCTCACTTCTCTAGTTCAATAATGGTACATACTTATATAAGTTCAATATTTTAATGTGTGTATATATGTATAAGAGACTATTAAATTCCTTTTTTTACAAAATTCATGCATCATGTAAATATCTCTTATATTAAATATTAATAGATAAATTGTATTAATCCTTTCATCCAGTAGAGTGTAAAATATTCAAATGATATATGTGTATTTAATAAATTTATTTATTTTATTAAATATATCATTTAATTAAATGAATATTAAGAGATGATTGGCAAGGTTAAGATGATATCATTAAATTAGCCATGATTTGGATTCACTAACCTTAAGATGTCTTTTTTGTTTGGATAAAATCACTTAAGTCAAATCGAAATACATAGCTTATAAGAAGATTTATAACACTTCATTAAGATGATTATAAGCATAAAAATCCATCTTAGGTTCAACCTAAAGTTAGGGAATGAGGTGGGTCCCACCTCTCTCTCTCTCTCTCTCTCTCTCTTAAAATTACAAATTCAAAATAAAACTCCAATGAAATCAAATTATAAGTTCAAATTTTATTTTGAATTATTAATCACTTGAACTATAATCATCCTTTAATGGTAAATTTGAACATTAACCTTTAGATGAATTCAATCATTAAAGCTTAATCAAGTCATACCCCCACTAAGACATTCCACAGATTTAGAATGCCAAGTCATCGACTCTAGACCTAGGTTAGGACAACGCCTTATTGTGGATTGATATTTTATTTTATGATGTAATATTTTAGACTTGATGTTAAGATTATTTCTATGTAGTCTAGATGTTAGAGCAACATTAGACAAATGATATTTTTTGTAGGGATCGATGTAATAACAAAACAATTATAAATGCCTTTTGCTTGTAGGTGTGTTGCTTAAGTCTTTAAAGATAATCCATTTGAATAAGTGGGCTTAGTGACCTAAGGCAGAATGCTAAGCCCAAATTTATAAAATATATAACTATTTGGTGTGAATATGTGTTAAGCTAACCTCTATTTTGCACGTGTAATTAGATTTATTTCATAAAATAATAATTTTTATAATAGGATTAGGATTAGAACTATTGGGTTTAGGATGAGAAGTTGCTTAAAGGTGTAAACTTGGGAGGCCCTATGATGCTTGGAGTGCCCAAATCCATGAAGTAAAGATGAATAATGGAAGACCCCTATAGCTTTATATTTATTTATAATTTAATTATAATCTGAGTTGTATAAGGGTAAAGCTCACCTACCAAACTTTTCTTTTCTTTTTTGGGGCGTACGGTAGTACCCGATCACATCGATCTTTTATTGTTTAAATTGATAATATTTTATTAGTTTGTTTATATTGATTGTGCAATAGAAATGACATATTTTTCATAAGTTTCTTAAAGTTTGATTGTTTGTTGTATGGCTTTGATGCGAGGCTCTTCAGAAAACTAAATTTTCTACTCCAATTAAATAATTTAAACTAAATTTTAATAAACTCATAACCTCACTCTTAAGCCTAGGCTTTTAATCAAATAAATAAAGATTTAGTAATCTCTTAGCTGTATGATTATATGTTCTAACAACATGCACACATCTTATTTCTTCCTTGCAAATAGGGGGTCACCACTCTTGCATGATACAGGATAATTCTTAACTTCTAAGACATTTCCCTTATAATAGAGAACCCACAACTTAATTTTATCATGCCCACTTCCTTGAGTATAATTAGGTCCAGCTCTTAGCTTTTGATAGAGCATTTTAGATAAAGGTCTGAGGCTACTTATTTCTCCTTTGCTACATGTGTAAGTCCTCACTGCTTAAGCATTTTCATAATCTTGTATTAGAATCTAAGTCCTAGACTTCTAATAAAATATAAACTCAAACAAATATAATTTCACTCCTTCAAAAATATAAAGCCTCATTATAGATAGACTGAAGCACTTACTAAGCTTCCTAGTATCATGAGTGCTTCATCTTCATCTTTCTTTGAAATTTGTTAAGAACACTTCCTATTTTGAGTCTTTCCACTTGATTTTTTGAATGATTAATAATCCTTTGACCTCAAGCTTTGAAATCTTTTGGAGATATTAATTGACTACTTTGATCAAGAGTATTATTAGGAAATCCCTATTTCTTAGAATGTAATTAACTATGGTGGCTTGCCACCATGGGGAACTAAAGAATCCATCTTAAAATAACCTTTGCATTACTTCATCCATGTGAAATAAAGGAAAGATCTCTCGTATACGTAGACCCATTTATCTTGGGAGTCCTTATTAGATGATTGAGTCTATTGTAGGGTAATGTTTCTATCTTTCTAGATATTACATCATTCTTTAATGTCAAACTCGATCATTTCAATTAGTACCCCCTAAGATTTTCATGATGTCCCTACAACTCTAAATACGAACACCATAATAGTAAAATTGAAAAAAAAAATTCATAGTTATTTGTGCATAATAAGAAATCCTTCCAGACCATAGCTATGGAATTTGCATGCTAGTTGTAAGAAGTTCTTGGGAAGTGCTTGGAAAATATCCATAATGGGTGTGCCACACAGATGTATAAATCATGTGAAGATCATTAGCCATCGATAGTGTATCTCTAAATTTATTAGTTATTTTATGTTGCTTGTGATAAATAAATGTATATATCTAAAGATAATGAAAATTTTTAAGTGAATGGAAGCAAAGTTCAATGATAGGGTTTCTTATATGAAGGTATGAGATGAAAGGTGTAAGGCTATTAAGGTAATGCTTAGCAGTTGAAATGAATCAAATTAGTTGTCTAATATATTGTAGAAGCTATATGTTATATCATATTAATCATCTTTTACATGATCTAGTCTAATAGTTTGCATATTTTTGGTCAGTTTAACCTTTGATATATGGGTGAGAGTATTGATAAAGCTTAGAAAACACCTTTTTTTTAATAAAGAGGTAATATTCATAACAAATGATTACATGTGTCAACCACTCAAAAAGGGTAAATTAAGATTATATCCAAATAAAAGAGATTGACATTTTCATCAATACAAAAGGAAATAGAGGTGGTTTGAAGTAACTCACCTTGCTTTGCTAAGTAGTCAACTACCAAATTCCTTCCCTAAAGATGTGAGTGACTCTTATCTCTTTGATACCACAAGCTTTCCAAATTCTACAAAATAGATATGTGGGACTCCATGTGGTTTTATATTTTTTTTAAGATGTTTATTAGGTTAAGTGAGTCTGTTTCCACCTAAATTAGATTATTTGGTAAGGCTTGGAAAATCTTGAGGGCAAACAAAAGGTTGTCAGCTTCTAAGAATAATAAGTTAATGGGCTTGCATTGCTTCTGAAATGCATAGATAGCCTCCCATTCCAATCCTAAAGGATGCTACTAACTATAGCTGAGTAGTTAGATTGGTGTATGATCTAGCAATATTAAATTTCAGCCAGGGTGGATTAGGATTAATCTAATAGTATCGTATCATGGAGTTAGCTTTTGAGGAATACAAAAAGTGAGATTTATCGCAGTTCATGCTCAGTGATGGTTCATTAATCTATACCTTAGTAATGTAAGTGTTAATTTTCTACATGATGAAATCAGAGTTCCACTTTATGTTATTAGGTTTACCATCATTTTTTGCATTCAAAAGGTACTAAAAGGTAAGCATTAGAGATAAGAAATGTAGCTTGTTGCAAAAGTTTTGAATGGGAATTGATATCTAGAGTGAGAAGATTTGAGGAAGATCAATAGTTGGATCAATTTGGATGTGTGTTCCAAGCTAGAATTGCATCTTCCTTCATACCTCCAAGGCTTTAGGATAATGTAAGAATAAATGGTTTATCATTTTTTCATCAGAGTAGTGTTGACATTTAGAGGCCAAGCTAATGCCTTTGAGCTAAGGTTGTCTTCACTTGGCGAAGCAAGATGAAATATCCTTCAACAAAACAAAAGATGAAAGGATTACAAAACTTGTTCCATATATACTTACTTTAGGGATATGGTCTAAAGTTAGAGGTAGATTTGTAAAGAGAGCTTGTTGGAGAGGAGTGTTTGTCTAGTGTATGTATGGGTCTATCATTTTCCTTATGATGGAAAGGGATATGAATGATTTCAAGTGCTACATCTTTATGTAAGAATTCTAGCAATTCCTCCTTGTTATAGAAAAATGAGTCATTTTCTTGTGCAAAGAATTCCCAAACATGTGATTTTTGAGTAGGCCTCACTTGAAGAGTGAACAATGGTTTATCTTTGAGTCAAATGTCTTGCCACATGTTAGATTTGCTTTCACTAGTATTCCATGTAATAAATTGTCTTTCTTATTTCTAATACTAAGCATTTTCTTTCAAATATGAGAGTTTGATTGGCATTACTAAATCAACATTGGATGCTTCTTGCCATAGTATTTGGAATTCCTAAAGATTTCCTAGAGTTAGTTGTTCAATCTGAGATTAATCCAAAGTTTCATCAGATTATAACTAGTACTATTCTAAAGTGTTTTAAAACCAAGACCTCTATTAGCTTTTGGTTTACACAGTCTTCTCCAACTAGTCCAGTGATAGCTTTGACCTTTGCCTTCCAGAAGAGTGTGTTTAATAACAATTCATTGCTTTGAGTACCCTTAAGGAGGTTACCAATTTGTAGCAAATGGAGGGGAATTGAACTGAGTATACTTTGTATCAAAGTGATTCTATCACCAAAAGAGAGTAGTTGGTTCTCCCAAGATAGGATTCTATCTTGAACTCTAGAGATTATGTCAATGAAGTAGCTTAGCTTTTTCTCCCTATATAGATAATGTTGCCTAAGTATTTGGTAGGCATTTGTGCCTGTTTTGAGCTCAATGAAGTCTTATATCCATTTGATGGTAGTTATAGAGATCAGTGACTTAAGAAGATGTGGGATTTTCTTTTATTGAACCTCATACTTGTTATCTCTTCAAAGGATTTTATCACTTCATGAAACATTTTAATAAATTTTCTAGAACCATTACAAAAGATAAGGATGTCATCCACAAACATCTGGTGTATTATAGATATGCCTCTTTTTGAATGGTAAAGAGTGTGGAGGGAGTGGGCTTGATCAGGTTGTTGAGCAAATTAGAGAAGTAGTCCATTGTTAAAATGAAAAGAGTAAGGGATAATAGGTCACCTTGCTTGAGCCTCCATTAGAATTGAAAAAGCCAACTTTTGAGCTATTAACCATCACAGAGTAGTAGTTATTTGTGATAGTTCTCATAAGAATAGCTATAGAGTCTTCAATAAAACCTTCAAATTTTAAGATCTATTAAATAATCTACCAGTCAATAGTGTCAAATGCTTTTTGTAAGTCCAAATTGATTGCTACATCTGATCCTCTACATTTTGGTATTGAAGTCTCTCAAAAGCTTCTATGCAAGTAACACATTATTACTTATATTCCTTCCTTTGATTAATGCACTTTGATTTTGTGAGTTGATGTTTGGAAGAATTGGTTAGAGCCTGTTACATAAGATCTTACAAATAAATTTACTTAGAATAGTTATGAGACTAATCTATTTGTATGTATCCAAGTTGGTTGAAGAGTTTGATTTGGGAAATGGCATAATGGTTAAGGAAGTGGAGTACTTAAGTATGTTTTCTCCCATGAAAAAATGTTGAACTACATTGATGACATCTGATTTGATAATATTCTAGGTTGATTGGTAGAAACCTACACTAAAGCCATCTAGTCCGGTTGCTTTGCCCAATGGAAAGGAGAAAAACTACTTCTTCAAATTCTTTGTTATCACGGATTGAACTAAAATTTTGTATTTAGGCAATGTTTGTGATCTAGCCATTGCATTGATCCTTGATTCTCCTTATGTTTATTTTCTCTCTTCATTTCCTTACAAGGGCATGAAAATATTTGGTGTTTCATTCTGCTTCCAAGAAGTTTTTTCTAGCTGATTTTTTAGCCCACAAAAGATCTTCCATTTTATAATTTTGCTAGAGGGTCTATAGGGATGTTGAAGCTTAGTGCTAAGATCTTTATTAAAACCTAAAACTAATTGCCCTACAAGGCTTTGCACTTCTTTTTCAACTTAGGTATTCTTATAAGTTAGACAAGACCTTCTTCTCAATCTAGTATAGAGAAACTTTGTTAACAACTGTAAGAATTGATGCCAAAAATGGCTTCTTTCTCCTTGAATTTACTATTATAAAGTCAAAATGCAATAAATCATGGTTTTTTAATCCTAATTTTTCATTTAAGTGATTTTTGTACAATTTTAGATAAGCATCTAGGCTTGTTATGTGGATATCAAGATATAATTTCATAGACTTCTCATCATCATTGCTTTAAGACATATACAAGAATATTTCAAGAACACCATACAAAAAATTTAAATAGTAGACATTGAATTTCTCTATTAAAAGATGCATATGTTAGACAATACTAATGATATTTATATATATAATTAGTACATGCATAACACAAAAAAAGGTTAATGTAGAGAAATGGTTGATTGGCCATGATGTCATAAAAGGGACCGTAATAATCATGGTGAGATGAGCTATAGAACAATGATGAATAATGAGTTAGAGTATTTTAAAGGAGTCCTAAAACATTCATAGTGACTACTAATGGAAGCTCTTAGAACTACTATTTACTATAATCTTGTGGCATTTTTTAAGAGAATTAACAATGTAACCTATTTGAAAGAAGTAAATGAGTCGACATTTGTACAACAAACTCAATGTTTGTTGCATAGATATGAACGGAAGGCTAGGCACTTTTTAGAAACCACTCATTTACACAATTAGATGGTACATGTGCTTGATATGTTCTATAGGTCCATGTTATTAATAAAGAGATCTGTAGGAGTAGTTGCAATCAACCAAAGATATACCATATTCCTTGCACACATGAAATTGTAACTCTATGACAAAGATGTATAAACCATGTAGCATATGCCTTAAAGTATTATACATTATAGATCTACAGAATAACATGCTATCAAGTTTTATGTTATACTAGATCATAGCGAATGAAAAAACTACGATCATTAATGTGAAAGTTTTTAGTTATTAACATTAAATTAAAGAAGATGATTTAAGAGGCCATGCATAATCATATATTGAAACACCATGGATAAAAGTATAGGCTGCAACAATCATCTATTTGGTCTATGTAAAATAATATGTCATAATTGGTTTATCTTGTTAACATAATTATAATAGTATAAGGTATATTAAGCACACTAATTCATCATTATTTTACTAATATTATATTAATCAACTTATCATATAAAAACTTATAATTTTTAAACCATCTTCATGCAAGTATATTGCATGAAAATTCTACCAAATTGGTTTCACATCAGAGAAAGATGCATGTTGAGGAGGATGATGTTACTTTTGGTCTTGCATTTTCAAAGATTCACCAAAGTATTGCCTTTTATATAGTCAACATAGGGTTATGCACTTAGGCATAATATCAATTCTATTATTATTTTGTCTTATATTTGATATTTAAGATGAAAATTTGGGTAATATTTTAACTCACTTACTCATGCTTAAGGATTGTCTAATAATTATACTCGTTTTACAGCTGGCTTACATCTTATGAGCTTAGACTATACCATTTAATTAGATGACCATTTGCTCAATATATTAATGGAGAGGTAATCCCCATAGACAAACAAATTTCATTTGGTTGTTAAAGAGATGATAGTGGCCCTATAACATATTTTGATGGTTTTAAGTGATTAGTTGGATGTGACACTCCTAGTCAATCATATCATGGTTGTCGAGACTAAGCAATGGAAAACTTCACCTAATTATTGTGATGAGTTATTCAGTCAACATCTTGAAGCAAACATGTTATATCAAGACCCAAATGAACCAACATCACCTCTATAATTCGAATGGGGTAAACACATATGTAAACTTATAAAATTTATTCAATAAACACCTTGTTTATCTCACCGTTTGGTTTGATGATAATAAACCTTGTATGATTAAGACTAATAGCTTTTTTGTAAGTCAAATTATCTACAATAATTTGATTATCATCATTAAATTGGATTTTTATTGACAACAAATATATATACTTGAAGCTATTAATTGTTTATTTCAAGTGTTTCTGAAAATTCACCAGATTCAGCTTACTCAATTTAAATGTGAAAGACATATTAGCTTGGGCAAGGGCAATTTGGGAATATTTTTAGGATTTATAATATAAGACAAATAAAAGCTCAATAATATATAAATAATGGTTTAAATAATTTCATATCATTCATTTGAGTTATTGCATAATTTTTCATATTTTAATTGCATCAAAATTTTAATTATCCATTTTGGATAATTGGAGCACTTGCATGAGTTTAAGCCTTATCCATTGTATTTTAAAGTTTGTTATATTTATTACACACTTCAATAAGTTATTTACATACTTGGTCATACAAATTATCTATTTATTTTGGCATTAGAATTAAATTATTTATGCATTATTCAAATCATTCTTTTTTCCCTCTTCTATTCATTTATTTTTCTCCCTCATATCAAAATTATCATTTTAATTTTGTTTTGACCAAATTTTGTATTGTTTTGGCATGATATTTTATCTGAAATTTATTCAAATTATTGTCATAATATTTTATTTTATTTATTTTATTTTAACATTTATTTTGTTCGAATTTTAAAATAAATGATTTTAAATTTTATAAATTATCTTTGCCATATGTGTGCTAAATTGTTCTTATCCTTTTATGGCTTGGGGTTGGCCGACCCATATGCTTAATAATTTCATCATAATTGAATTAATTTGAATTAATCTAGGTTAATTCAAATTCATTTGTGACTTGATTTTATGCCTTTTCCTTTTTTTTTTTTTTGAATTATTATGGTTGGCACTCTTATTTGATTTTTTGATTTTTTGAGTACATTAATTGAAATTGAATCCATGTTTGGAAACTCCTTGGCCAAAAATCCTTCTTGATTTTTCCTTGACTTATTTTATTTAAATTAATTTTATTGGCTTGCCTTAATTGCATCTAATTAATTAATTAATTAAATCAACATGTGACTTGATTGAAGCTCAAATTAGAATCTTCAAACTGGCCCTTATTACTTGAATCTTTGTGAATTCAAATTTCAGTGCATGTGTCCAATTAACTCAAATACTTGCCTTATTTATTTTCCCTCTAATTCTCTTTATTCTTACTTCAATTTCCTTGGCCAAATTCTCTTTGCTTGGACCCAACTCAAACATGTTTTGACCAACCACATCCTTTCTTGGATCATGTGTTCAAAATCCTTCCTATTTTCCCTCCTTTTTTTTTACTTGGTCATGAGCCTCATTGAATCCTTTACAATTTGGCTTAAGCACCTATATGCTAAGGACTGATCATCATTCATTACTCATCTTTGGTCGAACCTATTGGTTTATAGTTTTATAAAAAGAGAACTCCAACCTAATTGAATTTTTCTTACCTCTCTCCACTAGGCCAAAAGGTTCTCTTATGCTTTAAGTGCTAAAGCTCTCAACCATCTCTCATACATTTATCCCTTGGTCAAATCCTTGCATAAGGATTTTATTAAAGCAAAGTGAAAACTGACTTCATCGTTGCTTGCTTGTACTTTGGTTGAGAACCTTGCTTGAAGATCCTTGAAGGTTTGGTGCCTGAGATCATCTCCTCACTGCATCCTCATCAATCATCAAGTGGAGACTCTCTTCAACCTCTTTCAAGATCAATTCAAGTCATTGAAATTTTCAAAATCAAGTCACCTCCTTCTTTGATCATACATCAAAGACTTGGTAAGAACTTCTTGCTTTCATGTCAAATCTGGAATTCATAGATCTTATTATTTTGAATTGAATGAAAATTTTTATGTGCTTAAAAGTCATAGTATTCCTTGAATCTACTTTCGTCCTCTTCCAAGCAAAATTATAAATCTCTCTGGAAAATTGATTTATTCTGAGTATCTTTATAAGGATTCTACAATTATTATTTAAAGATGTTTAAAGATCATTTCTCTTTGTTCAAGCAAGTTTTGTTAAATTCATTTATAGATTTGCATGTGATTAAAGTTGAACTTTATATCATTATTTTCAAAATGTAGTGATCCTTAATACTCACTCACATTAGTTTGCTTGCACTAAAGCTTTCATTACATATAATTATTAGAACTTCATATTGTGCAAGTGACTTAAGTTGTTTTATTTGTAATCATTGTGTTTCATTAAATGCAAGCTTTTACAAAATACTTTTAAATAAAGAATAGTTATTCATTGTATTTTTTTTAAAATTCATTAAAGCATATAACACAAATTTGAGCCATCTTTCTTATTTGTCTTAATATTTTGTAGTTGGGACTTGGGTGCAAAATCATTTTGAAATTGAGAGTTAGATATTCAAATTGTGTTTCTTTTTCTTGTTCTCTTGTAATTGTTTGGGGTTGTTCTTTCCCATGTAGGAGAGTACATAATTGGGGTTCTACTTATTCATTGTAGGAAAGTATAAGTGCCATAGCCCATGTTAAGTTTACATATTATGTATCACACCATTTAGTTTGATGATAGCAAATCTTGTGTGATGAAGATTAATAGTTTCTTTGTAGATTTAGTCATCTACATAAATTATTATGATTAACATTACAAATTTAGAATTTTGTTCATGACATGCTTAAAATTATTAATAGTCTATACACTTCTTATGCTCAAGTCTTTATATCCATTGGATATGCCATTCACTTTCTTTCATATGTTCATTCATCATAATTTTTAGATTAAATAAAGATTAAATATTTGGTTACTTAAAATAGGGGGAGAATATATAAATCATGTTAATCTTTCAAGTCTATGTAATCACATGATCAATTTTTTATGTATTTAACTAAGGGTGAGAATTTTCTTGATATAACTAACTTTTATTTTATTGTAAGCCTTTTGATGATGTTAAAGGGGGAGAAATATAAATGTTGGTGCATATCACACTGATGTTGGTCATTTTTAAATTCTCATATATGCGTTTAGTTAGAAGAGAAAATTCTTTATATTATTATTTTTACCCTTCACACCAACTTCGATTTATCATCATCAAATATGGGGACATTATTCAATATACACTATGTATTTTACTATTTGATTAATGATAAGAAATCTCCTATGATGAAGACTAACAACTTCATTGTAAGTTCAGATATGTACATAAATTATTATGATTATCATTATAAATTTAAAAGTTTATTATTGATAAATATATATTTAAAATACTAATGATTTATTTTGAGATAGTTAGGAAAATTACAAGACTTAACAAAACTCAATAAGCTAAGTAAAATTAATTTCCATTTCTTATTTTTTTTTGTTAGAATTAGTCATGTTTTGTATTTTTGCAATAAATTTGACATATAAGCTCACTAAAATTAAATTAAAATATTAATCAGTATTTTATTATTTCATTCATAAGAATATTATTTTCATAAATTAATAATGTACAATTTAACTTTCACTTTATTATATTTACATTGTCAAATATATGATTATTTTAATTACAAAATGAATCTTTGGAAAATACCTTTCTGTGATAATTAATTTTCTAAAATCATAATTTTAATTATTTTATTTTATGCTTAATTTATTTTTTCCATAATTTTAGTAAATTAATTGTGCTTGAATTTCTAGAACATGTAGTTTACTTCATTAATTGAAAAATGAAAATGACTTTGCTAAATGTCTTTAAAATTAAATTCATGGATAATTATTTTTATTTATTTATTTCATTTCAAGCATAATTTTTATCTATTTAATTTCACATTGTTCTTTATTTTATGAATTGCATGAATAATATCTCTTACTTTCTAAGTATACATCTCCCTTGTTCCCTCCTTGATTTGGCAATACTTTTTCCCATATAAGTCATTCAAATTCTCTCCTAAATATTAACCTAATTTTTTTCTAGCCCTTTATATTCGTTAAATCCATCCTACTTTGCTTCCATATTAGGGTCAACCACTTAATCATGCTAATTTAATTATATTTTATTTCGAAACAACTTCCAAAATAATAATTGGCAATGGATGTCAATAGGAGACACTTAAGTATTTTTTTAAAACATAACTCTAATTCTTCTAATTTATTTGGATTGACAAAAGTAACATCTCTTCCTCTCCAAAATCACGACCCTCATTACAAGTTTATAATTTTTCTTTTGGAGATTTGGTGAAACTTTCTTGCAAGATTCATTTTGGTGCATGAAGTTCTTTCACCAAAAGAAATTTGTATGTAAAAGGAAGTTCCTTTCAAAGGTTCAAGTTTTGTTTTTATAAAATTTTTTCAAGCCTTGAGTAAGATCTTTAGTTTACAATTATCAAAATATAAAAGATTAAACATGAGATCTTTTGTTTACAATAAAAAATCTCTTGTGAATTGCATGAATTAAAGTTGACTTAATGTTTAATCTCTTATGTTTTGATTATTGATTAGTAACATATTTATTTGATTCACTAAACATTTTTATTTACTAAAATTTTTTTTTTTCAAGCTTAGTAAAATCTGTTATTGAAATTTCATATTCTATGTGCGACTTGAGTTAAAATTATTGCATCTTAATTTTAAATTTTTGTGCAATCATTATCATTATTTAGTTAATCCTTTTGTGCATAAACTTTCATAAATTCTAAAGATGTTATCTTGATTGAAAAAAATCATTTAAATCTTTTATTTTGAATAAAATCATATTTGTAGAAAATATTTTGTGATTCTTGTAGAAAATAATTTTAATTTGTTGTACATTTCCTTCTCCTACAAAATTATTAAAAATTTAAATTTTTTTTAATTTTAAAAATTTTTAATTGTGGTTTATATGTATCTTATCATTGACAAACATTTTTGAAGTATATTTCGAAAGACATAAGTTTTGCTTATTTCTGAAATTTAATTTTTATTTGCTAAAAGTTTCAAATCATTAGAATAATACTTGTTTACCTAAAATTAATTTGTTGTAGTCTTATTTGGCTATCTTCTTATCATTTGAAATTCTTTGGAGCATTATTTTGACTAAGAAAAATATTTATTTGCAAAAATTTTAAATTGTATTCTATTTGTATCATTAGTTATTTAATTTCATTAAGATTTAACTTATTAAAGGTTTAATTGTACCATGATTAGATTAAATTATATATTGCTGAAATTTTCTTTAGTTTGTTGATTCATAACTCCATTCCTAAGGAAAAATTTAATGCAAACATTATCATCCATACTTTGTCATATTGAATCCAATTATAGTTTGTGTTGAAATAAGAAATAACCTTTACTAAAATTTATTTTGTTGCATAATAGACTATTGTATATTTACTACAAAATTATTTTTGCATTAGTCTTTTACTTGCATTAAGATAAACATTTATCAAAAATCATTTCCTAATATAGTTATCTTACCATTTTAGGTATTTTGGAGTTTAATTGTGTCAAAATTTGTTATTGTTTTATTTTTTTGTGCTTTTGAAGTTATTTTATTTTGATTGTATTCATCCTATTGTAAGAGAGTATGAGATTGTTGTTGGAGTTTTACTCACCTCATTATTAGAGAGCATGTATTGTAAATTACTTTTGTTGGGTTAGTAGAGTCCCAATAGTGATAGCTAGGTATGGATGTACTCCTGTTTGTGGTTTTGGCCAAACCACATAAAAATCTTGTTGCTATTGTATCTCTTCATTTTTTGCATTCAGTACTTCTAACTTATCTTCGGTTTCTCAAGCTATAAAAGGAACCTTGGCCTTCCTAAGAAAATTTACTAGATCATACGTTCACTACAAGAGATACACTTCCATTTTACTACTACTACAACAACAACAAGCCTTTATCCCACTAAGTGGGGTCGGCTACATGAATCCTTCATCTCCATTGTGTCCTATTATGTGACAAATTCTCAGTTAATTCAAGTATACTATGGTCATTTTTATACATCTTAACCAAGTCTTTTTAGGTCTACCTCTACCTTTCTTAAAACAAGGCAAATCTAATGAATCTACTCTCCTAACTGGGTCATCGGACGACTGATGCTTTATGTGGCCAAACCATCTAAGGCGACTCTCTTTAATCTTTTTTGCTACTGGAGCTACTCCAACTTTTCCCGAACATACTCATTTCACATTTTATCTCTAAGAGTAAAGCCACTCATCCACCTGAGCATCCTCATCTCTGTAACACTTAACTTAGTCTTATGCTTCTCTTTTATTGGCACAATCTACACCATAAGTCATTGCAAGTCTTACCACCATCTAATAAAATTTTCCCTTAAGTTTAAGTGGAACTTTTCTATCACACAACAGGCTAGATGTAGTCCTCCACTTCAACCATCCAACTTGAATTCTACTAATAACATCTCCATCTATTTCACCATAATTTTGAACAATAGAGCCCAAATATCTGAATTGCTCACTCTTATTAATGACTTGTTCACCTAATGTAACAACACTGCCACTAGAACTTGTACAATTAAAATTACACTCCATATTCAATTTTAGATCTACTTAAACAAAAGCCTTTAGACTCTAATGTTGACCTCTATAATTCAAGTTTTTCTTAGACTCCCTCTTTATTTTTATCAACAAGAAGAATGTCATCAACAAAAATCATATGCCAATGTACATCTTCCTATAAATGCCTAGTAAGAACATCCATAACTAAAGAAAAAAAAGATAAGGGCTTAAAGCTGGTCCTTGATGTAATCCAACTGAAATAGGAAAATATTTTATCAATCCTCCTTGTGTTTGGACACAAGTAACAACTCTAGTATACATATCCTTAATGCCTTGAACATAACCAATATTAACTTTTCTCGCTCTATAACTCTCCAAAGAACATCTCTTGAAACTTTATCTTTTCTCTAAATCAATAAATATCATATGTAGATCCTCCTTACTTTCTCTATACTTCTCCATCAAACCTCTTAGCAAATGTATAACATCCATAGTAGATCTACCTGGCATGAAACCAAACTGATTGTGAGAAACTTTTGTATCACATCGTAACCTATGCTCAATTACTCTCTCCCATAATTTTAATTGTGAGAAGAATATGCATACTCGCCATGGAATCTAAGAGGCACCACGATGATGTTGACTCTTTTAAACAGTTGGTAAGACTTCAAAAAAAGCTGAAGGAATCCAAAAAGCCAGTGGAAATCATTGTTGTTCCTTCTGTGGGGATAAGTACCTCTGATACCTTAGCCCCTAAAATCTTACCTACCAAGGGCAACACTATAGAGTCATTAGCTAGGGTGAGTATTCAACCAATGAGGAGGAGAGGGTGGTCATTATGGTGGGGATGTCGTCAATTCATACCTGAAAGATGGTCGTGAATATTTAGAAGAGGAGCTATTACTCCCCTTATTTTCCATAGAAAGGTAGTGGTGAGGAGATCAGTGTGAACCTTACTTGTAACCACCATTAAAAAGGAGAATTTCACTAAGGTAGGATTATATCTATTTCTTTCTTTAGATTTTTTTTCTAAAGCACTTTTAAACTTTATTATGGTATTATAGATAATTATGGCAAGTATATATGAGTAAATTGAGGGCGATTGTAGGTGTGCGATGGCACATTAGATTATTCCCTTGGACAGTCCAAGTAGTTTTGAAAAGATGACTTATCTTACCACAGGCAATCAGTTGAGTCATCTTCTAAGTGAAGAGGAAGTCCATTTACTTAAGCAATGACCCCCTTCTCAAATGATCCTGCCTTTAGCCGATTATCTTATTGAAATCCCATTACCCAATTTTGATGAGTTCATTTTTCATCATTCAGGGGTGACTTTGAACTTGGCAAGAGTTGACGTGGTAGCCCTGAGTTTCACTTTGATAAATGGCATGACCCTATAAGGAGTGCCAACTAAGGCGCCAACCTTATCTTTTGGAGTGGCAATCAGCTTCGTATCTTCTAACATTGAAGAATTATTGATGAATCTTTCTCCTCATAGTGGCAAGTATAAGAGGAATGAGACTGCTCCCTTGGAGGAGAGAAATGTGGAGGAGATACTAACACTTCTAGACTCTGCCAAGCTCACCAATGAGCAAGAAAAAGTTTCCCTTTTTGGAATAAAATTTAAGCTCATCAAGGCAAGAGTTCAGCAAGCTCAAGTCCCTGTTAGAGGTGGAGTCAAAATGAAGGCAGGTTGTTGGGATCAAGTTCTAGAGAAGCTTGGTGATCATGAGGGCCAAATTAATCTCTCTTCAATGCTCAATGAAGTCAAAGGGGTCTTCTCTCTTCATTACTAGTGTCAACTTCATGTTTGATTATATGTGGGAAAAGGGGAAGCTCAACATGGAATTACATTCAGATCTCATTATAAAACTATTCAAAAATAATAGTGGGATTATAATGAGTGTGTTTGTAATATATTTTTTGTAACAAATATTTAAAAAAAAGTTTACCTCATACTCATGTTTTTTTCAAGTGTCACTCTATATTTGATGGTTGCGAGTAGGAATTCTTTAAACTATTTTGTCTTTCTATGTGCCATTTAAGATTTTTGTGGGATCCTTGTAATAAATTCATCATTGAATGTTTGATGTGATATTTGCATTACTGAGACTTATTTATTATGTCTATAAATGCTATTTCACCAAGGGCTATTGAAACTTTATTACAACTCTTTGTAGAGTAGTGGTATCCTTGTCGAGCAAGTAGGTTGTACATCCTTACTTTTTTTTGAAGTGATTCACCTTTGAGTTCTATCAATGATAACTCTACAAAAGGTGGTGAGTATATTTATGCAATCTAAAGTCAAAGAGGCCTCTGATCTTGACCCCATGATGGCGACCTTCGACTTTTATATTACTGGGGTCAAAGTTGTCATTACTAGGGTCACCTTGATTTTATATTGCAGTTGGATGAGTCATGCATCCCACTCGATCATGTTTGACTTCACTTCTAGCTTCCCTTCCCCCATGAGTGGGTAGACATTCTTAAATACTACAAGGTTATACTCACCTAAGTCCCCCCAAACTCTATGGTGAGTATTACTACATTCTTCCTGATGTTGATGGAAGAGAAAATGCCATGGATCTTGTCTCTTTATTGCCATGTATTCATAATGAAGGGGCATAGTGATGGGACTATTCAATACTTAGTTGTCTTGCCAAAGATTTGCAGCCTATCAAATAAGGTGAAGAAATGGTGTTCAAAGCTTTGTTAATCAAGAGCTCATAGCCATAGACAGTGTCGATTAATCCTACGCCCTTTCTATTGAGTAAGAAGTCGTCCCTAAGATGAATGCCTAGCTATAAGAAGTATAGAAGAAAGTGACTGCTAAGACTCCAAATATCAGTCACTATCTATGCATAGCTGTGTTACTAATGTTCTTAGTGGTAAGTATTTAGTACTTAGCTTGTCTGAGTGTTGATGTTATTTTTTTAACTCACACGCTCTAATATTCTTACTTTTCTCATTTGGTTACAAGGACATTATGACTCTTATACAATTCTTCAGTAATCCAATTTCTTGAGGAGAATAAGATAAGGAATGAGGTGGTGAGTCAGCTCCTGCTAAGGTTTGCAAGGAGGCGAGGTCAAGTAGGGCCTCACAAAAGTCAAGGAAGAGAGCCATGAGCTTGACTCCCTATGGTCCCTCAAGGAAAAGAAGTAAGCCTACAAAGGATAAGGAGTAAGAGGAGGAGTATGCTGAGGATAACTTTATTCCAAATCTCTCCCACCTAATCAGGCTAACGTTCATGCTCAGTCGAGACATCTACTCTAAAAAACTCCATAATCTTGTTGAGGACCTTCCCAATAGTCAACTACCATGTGCTATAATGATTGATCAAGCGATGGCTGAGTAGTTGACTCGAGAAATTTGTTGGAAGTTCTTCATTAAGAGAATGAATCTATCCATAGCTAAAGTGGAGCTAGCATATATGAAAAAACAACTTGCCTCTTCAAAAGTCAGGCCTGCTAAACTTCATGAAGAGGTGAGATGATAAGATGAATAGAAGGGCTGGGTTGTAATGGAACTCACTTGGAAGAAGAATTTTCTCATCATTATCAAAAAGTTTGAAAAAAGGAAAGCTAAGCTCATAATTTTTCTAGATTCTAATGAATACAAAGGAATATTGCAGCAAAGTTCAATGCAGGTGCTTAGTGAATTGGATCCCAAGTTCTTGGGCTTCTTTAATGTAATTTCCCTTTCAAACTTCAATGATGATGAGAGTAGCAAGAGCAGATCTTCCTTTATTTCTTCCTTCTCTAATATTTTCTTTCTTCACTGTGAGTTTGTAGAAAAGAAGTACTCATGTAATCACATACTCTCCCACCTATAAGTTTATATATAAATGGAAAAGATTTACCTCATTTTTTACTAAGTACCTTTTGGTTCTATCAAATATCTTTTATTTGCATAGTTGTACCATGTTTGCTACCATATTGATAGTTTGCCTTGTACTTAGAAAAAATACGAGTGTTGATTATGGGGCACATTCATATTCTTTGATTAGCAATTATGGGGAGTCATTTTCTTAGTCGTCCAATGTGGTGAGTTAGCTCTTTTATTTTGCCAACTAGAGGAGTTGATCTTTGTTTGAGTCACCCTTGTCCTTAAGTTATCCGCAGTGGCAAGTTGACATTCTTTTTTCTTTCTTTCTTTCTTTTGCAATTGCTATCTTAGAGAGTTGATCTTTTAACCTCAGAGATGGTGTTTTCTCAAGTTGTTGACCTCACAAGGTGTCAGTCACACTTTAGTTTCCAATTAGGAGACTTAGTCTTTTATGAAGTTTCCAACTTCTTGTAGTGTTGGTCTTACACTTTAGTCACCAACTAGGAGAGTTGGTCTTCAATTAAGTTGCTGACCTCACGAGATGTCAATCTTACACTTTGGTCACCAACTAAGAGAGTTGGTCATTTTATTATGTTGTGGACCTCACGGGGTGTCATCTTACACTTTAGTCAACAACTAGGAGAGTTGATCATCTATTAAGTTACCAACCTCATTGGGTGTTAGTCTTACACTTTAATTTATAAAATAACTTTAGGCAAGTATTTAGTGATTGTAACTCAAGAATTATCTCCTTTAGTATCCAAGATCTTCCAAAATGGCAAGTATTTAGATTTCACTCAAGCTTTTTTGTAGCAACAAGTGGAACCTTTTCTTGGCCAATGGCACAATTCAACAAGTTTATCAGAGTGTCTATTTCCATCTGATTTCTTCTAAACTGGTTTGTAGCCAAAAAAATAAAAGTATTAGAAATTTTGATGAACATGAAGAACCTTTTATAACAAACAAGTCATATTGACTATCTATAGGTAAAATTGTTTGAGTTCTCATGCATTCTAAGATTGGGATATGTCTTTGTTCTAAATTTGGTGTTTTATTATAAACAGTAATTATGAGTAAAAAATTTGACCTGAGATAAAATTTTAGAACATGAAGATAGTGCACTACAAATCAAGTATCTTAAGTCCCTTCATAGTAAAAGTTTGTCTACCTAACTTACTTATAGTCTTTCTCCCATTTTATAGTCACCAACAAGATCCTCTTCCATTTGGATACAAGATATCCATGTATTTGACTGTAGTCATCCTTTGGCTGGTAGTGTATCATCCATTTAGAACACTCTTTTATCTTTTTACTACTTACATATATATTCTTATTCTTTAAACTTTTATTCTTTGGGTGTACTAAAGTAAACTTTTAACGACTCAATTTTCCCAGATGAGTTGTTGCATTAATGGGCCAATGCATTGCAGTTTTACAGCAAATGATGTCAAATTTAATCTACTTATTAAAATAGTTGATCATAATTATGATGAATCTTCTTTATCTACTACCAATTGGTAAGGAACCAATTAAGTCCATCCCTTAAAAGGTGATGGGCCAGCAGCTTGTAATAAGCTGCAAGAGGGGAAAATTTCTAACATTGCTCGCATCTTCTTACGAATGTCTCTGCATCCTTCATAAGTGTGGGCTAGAACTATCCTTGCCTCAAGACTCTGTGAGCAAGTGTTTTTCTACTTAAGTGGCTGCCAAATTCGCTAGAGTATATCTTTTCAAGTACTTTTCTTTATTTTGTTTCTCAGACAAATCTCATGTTGAGTGAAGTCAACGATCTTTGAAATAACTCACCCCCAATTAACACATATTGGGAGACCTTTATTTTGAATCTCCTTACATCTTGCATAGAGTCTTCTTTCTCCATGGTTTGTAAGTATTTTTTGATAGGATCAATCAAACTTGGTGAATGTTCAATATATATTTGCATTAACTCATCTTCTTTTATACTTGGTCAACTGAGTTAAATAGAAGAGTTGGCTTTCACTTTAATTATGGCTTTCACTTTATCTAGATTAGCCTTTATTTCATTAAATGTGATGAGTCATCTTAAAAATTTACTCAACCCAGCACAAAAAGTATATTTCAGAGGGTTTAGACACATGTTATACTTTTTCATAGTGAAGACCTCATCGAGATGTTTAATATGTTATGTGGGTGACTTGCTTCTGACCAACAAATCATCAACATAGGCTTCCACATTCTTGCCTTTTTAATTTTGAAAATTCGGTCTACCATCCTTCGGTAAGTTGCCCTCACCTTTTAAGCTTGAAGGGAATTACTCTATAACAATAGAGCCCTTCAATTATGATAAAAGATGTCTTCTTTGAGTTGGTTAGATGAATTTGTATTTGGTGATACCTGGAGAATGCATCTAGAAACTTCATTATGGAGTAACCCACTGCTGAGTTGATGATTGCATATATTCATGGAAGGATATATCCATCTTTTGGACATGTTAAGTTTAAGTTGGTGAAATCGATGAACATTCTTCATTTTTTATTTAATTCATATACCTTTACTGCATTCGATGCCCATTCAGGGTATTGGACTTCTCAGATAAAATTGGCTCTAAGTAACTTGGCGATTTCTTCTTTGATGAGTTCAGGGAGCACTATTGTGGTCTTCCTTATTTTTCCTTTTATAGCTACAGTGCTCTTGTGAACATTGAGGTGATGATAAGCAATATTGATGTCAATTTCTGGCATCTTGATCATGATATAAATGAAAACATTGATATCTTCTTGGAGGGTTTGAATGAGGGCTTACCTATGCTAAGTGCAAAAAGTCAAGATAATCTTAAGGACTCACTCGTGATTGGGAGAGGTCGGTACTTCCTCTATCTTCTTAAGAACTTTGATCAATACATGTAATATCTAGTTGTAAAACTTATTTTCTTTACTAGACTTGCCTACCACTATGAGGAAGCAGGTTCTGGTTTGATTTATATTGCCTTTAGCAATGATTTCTTTACCTCTTCTGGTGAACTTGGCAACTATGTGGAAGTGGATATCACTACCTTGAATATGTTGAGCAATGGTTAACCAAAGATGGCATTGTAAGTAGCTGGTGCTTCCACTATGATGAAGTTAGCCATCACTGTGTTTTGTTTGTCATTCTCCCCCCAAGTTATAGAAAGAGTGCTTATTCCTTTTGTCTCTCTTATTTCTCCTAAAAGTTCAAATAGTGGGCCCTTCTTGGGGTGAGTTTGGAACTCGCTAAGCCTAATTTATCAAAGACTGATTTGAAAATAGTGTTGACTGAGCTCCTCATGTCAATCAATATACTCCCAAATTAGTATTTAATAATCAACATTGTGATGATGATTGCATCATTATAGGGGTTTCCAAAGGATAGTTTATCTCTTTTTGAAAAAAGTTGTAGAGACTATGGAGGTGTGTGGTGCATGTGCCATGGTCATCAAGTTAACATCTCTAGAACATAATCATTTGAGACTCGCCCTCCATGAAGACTCTCTATCTCCCCCGAAGATGGCTAGTACTACTCCTATGATGTGGATGGCACGTGCTAGGGTGGCTTCATTACCCATCTCGATAACTTCTTTATCCATTATTCTAGTGAACTCTTTTAACTTTTCAGCATTTATTAATTCTTCGACTAAGCTTTCTAAATTGTGGCATTCCTCTGTGTCATGTTCATGTTCTCTATATGTAGTATCTATAGTGATAGTTGACACCATCAATCTTCATTAGTGGCAGCCTTTTGAAGAAATTTTTATTTGGATGGCTTCCACTAATTTGGCCATCAATAACCTCATTGGAGTCGCTATGGTGAGTGTTGTTGGTAGGGAGTTACGAGTTCCTTAAGTTGCGTCTGGATTGAGTGTTTTGGACTGGTTTTTCTTATTTGGTATTTGTGCTCAAAATTTATCTTCGGGAGACCAATCCAAATGTGGTCACTTCAATGAGACTTTGGCGTGAGTCAAAGGAGTCAGCTGAGTGACTTCATTATACTACTTAGTGTTCACATGATTATTTATTATCTCAAGTAATTCATTGAGTTTCTTTGGATTGTTAATGCTAGAGGGCATACTGAATGGTCCTTATTTCATACCTTGGGAGAGTGTGGCCTAAGCCACCATAAGTTCTAGATCCTTAACTTCAAGCATCTCATGCTAAAAATGAATGATAAACCTTCTCAGGGATTCACCATGCTTGCCTCATTTGAAGAAGAGCTTGGGAACTCTTTAACAACTTCTGAGCATTGGAAAATTGTGTGGTGAACATCTTCTTGAAGTCAGGGAATGAGGTTATGACCCCTAGTGGGAGGTGAGAGATGAGAGAACTCCCTTGCTCTAAAGGGAAAGAAAATTAGAGTTTGAGACAAGAGGGCCTTGGGCAAAAAATTCCTTTGACTAGAATAACACCTCCAACTCCCTCCGCACCCTTATTTTTAATAATGTTTTAAGGGGAGAAGTAATGCAGAAGCTGAGTACAAAATAAAATTGATCAAGTACAAATAGGGACTCACCTTCACTTGAGGTGAGTGTATATTGACGAATGATGAGCTTTTATGGTGAGTGGCTTATGTCTTGAATTATGTGCATCCATTTTCTCTGCTTAAAGGGGGAAGTACTGAACTTAAGTTATTCAACACTGATCATTCTTCCCTGGGCAATCATCCTCTATGGTTGAGTCTTTGTCCATGTGGTTGGCGCTTATACTCCTTCTGACTTTCTTCATTTGCTCGTCATGCGTGTGACATGTTTTTAGCATTTGGACATATTACTTATTTTTTGGATATAGATACATTGTCATATTGAATCTTGTGATAGTTTGTATTAAAATCAAATTAACCTTTGATGAAATATAATTTATTTCATAATAAAGTATTACTTTCGTTAAGATAAATATTTTGCTAAAATCATTTTTTCTAAAGTAATTTTCTATCATTTCTCACTAAAATTAAGTTAAGCATTTATCTATCATGGTTTTTTTTTTTTTTTTTTTTTTGCAAATTATTGGTTGTTGTGAGGTGATCATTTTGAGTTATAAGATCATCATTTTATTTGGGTATATTACTAGATATTTTGGTATTTAATTATGTTAAAATATTTTTTTTCTTTTTGTATTTTCCTTTTGTTTTAAAAGTTATTTTGATAGGGTTGTACTCACTCATTGTAGGAGAGTGTGAGATTGTTATTTGGGTTGTACTCGCCACATCATAGGAGAGTATGTGTTATAATTAGTTTTTGATGGGTTAATAGAATCTTAGTAATGGTGGTTAGGCATGAATATAGGCTTGTTTAGGATTTTGGGTGATCCATGTCAAAATCTTGTGTTTGTTGCCTCTCTTTTATTTTTTGCACTTAATTTGTATTACTTTGTGATTTTTAGTCATTCGCTATTTTATATTGATAATTAATATTTCTACTATAATTAAAATCTAATTTTAAATTGAAATGCTTTTTTAAATACCCAATTCACCATAGGATGTTTTTTGTTGCCATATACTTTAAGGTCTAATGTTCACTTATAATACCTAGTACTATTTGAGGATTTGGAGCTATTCAATGCATTCTTGTTGGGTTGGTTGTATTGGCTCGCCTATATATGAGCTACTAGAGTCTATAAAATCAAGATGAGCTAATATGATTGGTTGATTATGTTTATTACAAATATGCTCTTGAGAGCACATCTATGTTAAAAGACCCACACTACATGTGTAATATCTAAAGAGCATGATGAGTTGTTTATTAACTATAGGTAAATTTCACCATCATTTAAATAAGATTATAAATCAGTGTCCTATTTTATAATGTTTAATTGTAACTATATTAACTAGGTGGAATAAAGATTATGTATGACAAATGCTGATGGCAATGTTATAAAAATATGCTTGAGGTCCAACTACAAAGTTAATTATATAATCAAAAATTAATTTAATTTAATTATAAATTTTACTTTCTTCTTAATTATTCATTTTGTATGTTATTTGAGAGTAATACTATAATCAGATCAAAATTGCATGTAGTAGATATATGGTTGGTGGGTAAATGTATCTTATAAGCTTGTGTTCAAAGAGGGTAGATTGACACTCATTGATAGAGGTTTATAATAGTTTAAGTACTTACCATGCATAGATGTGGTACAAATGGATCATGGGTTTAAGAGAGCCAAGGAAAATTATATGTCGAATGGGTTGACTACTATTAAGTGCAATAATGATGTGGGAGAATAGTAGTGCTTTCATCATTATAGTTTATGATGGTGAGGAAGACAAAGAGCATGTCCTTAATAGTTGTATGTGTTAATAATACATGTCATGGACATGACTTACTTAAAAAAGGCCTTATTTCATCCTCCAAACACCAATTACCCTTGAGCACTAGGAGAGCGAGCAATTGTAAGTTCTTAGCACATTTAGTTAATGTCTTTCTTTTAAACCATTAAAGATGACTTGATTCTTTTTATTTATTCATACAAACTTTTTCTTAGAAGATCTTTCAGTCTTTTTATAAGCAAGTTGGTAACTATGACCTATAAGTAATAGTCAATAAATTTGAGATGTGAAATAAAGATTTGAGATTTGAGGTAGTATTGCACATTAATGATACCACTATCAAGCCGTGCCAGCAGAGAGTAGATCTCATGATTCAGCTTCAGCTCTAACTACACAAGCATCAGCTCTAGCTACACAAGCATCAGCTATGGGTGTCATGCCATATTCGTATGTTGATCTTAGAGCTTTTGTATATCAACACACCTTTCTAGTCCAAGATCCATATTGATATAAAGTAATATGATTTAGTCTCAACCATGGTCTACATTTGGGAGTGTCTACCATCAACAACCTGATGCACCAGTCAATCCTTCGCTCTATCTTATTTCTTCACTATTTTGGATGTCATTAGAGAAAACACCTATTATTCTAATCAACCTAAGGGAAAATCATAATATATGCAACAGGGTACACATATCCACCATATTCATAAGTTGCTCAAGAAGAAGTTAGTATTGAAGGCCAATATCATCTACCTGATAATCTAGTATGTGCATCTCATCTACACTCTTAGTAGTAATAGTAGTATTCATATTGTTATCTTATGTCATTATCATATTCTTCACATTTACAGAAAGTTATGTATTTGCTTTAGTTCAATGAATATAATATGTTCTTTCTTTCATGAAATATAGACTCTTTAAGTTTTTGTTACCTATATATGAAAATTAGCAATATCACATTATGATTGCAACAAGTTGTGACTACATTCTATGAAGAGCATGTATATGCTATTGCATTTAAAGAACCTTTAATCACAATTTTGGTGAATATTAATTAACTTACGATGTGGAGAATTTTGATTAAGATTTCATTCTGATTACAATGGTTGAATTATATATATTTATTAACTTTGTTTGGATAAATATTTTTATCAAAGTTTAGTTGTGTTTGCACTATTGCAACTATTTATCTTTTAAGTTCCAAATCATTTTTTATAAAATCTTAATATAGCTCGTATATTATTGAAATAAGATTCAAATGGGTCAAACTTATTCTAAAAGATATGATTCTTGATTAAACCATATTCAAATAAGATTCTACCAAGAGCATCATGCAACAAGTAGGTTTTAATCTTGAATCTTTTGGAGTTTCACATAAATATCAAGCCATTAGAATGATGAGCATTACAAAATAAAATTAGATGAACTGTTAACATAATATGCACTTCATGAATGAACAACACCTAGATATATTTAAAAAATAAATAAATCATCCAATAATGTTATATCAATACTTAAATACAATATGTGAACAAATTAGTCAAGTTACTTATTATAGATACACTAATTTACCAAAATTTTAATTATATTAATTTTATCATTAATCATTTTTAGAGTTATGATTAATATTTATGTTAAATATAATTGTAAATAATTAAATATATTTTTAATAAAACATTATTAAGAAAGAAATATGCCTTTATTAAATAAAGATCACATTCTAACCAATAAACATCATAATTTTTTTAATATAAATAAATATCCTCTAAAATTTTTAAAAAAAAAAACTACCCCTAAACAATCAGTAGTTAATAAGGTGACTGGTATGAATAGAATTAGTTGTCCATCCAATGAGTGACTAAAGTGTCACGAAAGCACTATTGTGCTTTCTCCTATTTTACAGGTGAATATATTTTATTTAACTTTTTTTAAAGTTAATATATTAACTTTGAGAAAAATCACATTCTAAATATGTAACCTAAAATCTTGATCATAGAAAAATAATCTTCTCTTCTAATCATTGAGCCATAAATCATTCCATTAATTTATTCATTCTAAAAAAAAGTTTGAAATTTTTTCTCAAATGCCTTCCTCCAAAGATAATTTTTTTGCACTGTCACAGATAAATGCTGCAATAATGCAGGTAGCATTAATTATAAATAAAAATTTGAAAAAAGAACTCTAAAGAACAACATAGATGCTGTGAGTCAGCTAGCTCATAAAAACATAACCTAAAATTTTGCTTGAATTATCATAAAATGTAGCATATACATGTGACTTATATTGCACTGCTTCAACCAACTATATGATGCCTTATTTTAGATTTCAGTCGTCATATACATTAATTAAATTAGATCTAACTCTACTTAATCGAAGTATTTTTATACAAGATAACTCATGAATACAGAGAAAGAACTGTGCAAAAAAATTACTACATTCCAGATTATGCACTTACTATCCAACATTTTCCATGATAAAGTGATACTAAAACAACAGAGTTGTTTAATTCCATAGTAAACAAAGAAAACTCAAATCATAAGAGGGAAAAGAGAGATATTTAACGAATATCAATCATTGCATCCAGATCTCAATCTTCATCTGAATTGATAAAAGAGACATCTGCCGTTGATGGAACAATCCACATGAAGAGCGCAAGCTGGGAATTAGGATGATTAGACATCGCTCCATGGGATCAAGGCATGCCGTATCGGCTCCTGCAGAATGATGTTGGCCGCTTGTCCATGCAATGGAAAGATCCATGAAAGAATCGCCTGCCCTTAACGCCAACAAGCATTCGGAACAAGAGCTTACGATCCGAGACACCACGGAGATGAATCGGCGATGGGTTCTGAGGTCGAAAGCACCTTCCATTGGAAAGGGATCTGCTTTTGGATGCTGGAAATTTTAGGAAATGACTGAGGGCTTTCGTGTTAGTGGAGAGAACAGGAAAAGATTTTTCAGTGATGATGAAGGTGATGTGTAGATGTAGGACGGCGAGAGGATCGCCCGGTGTATAGGGAGGAGAGATGACGTAGTATTAGGGTTTTTGTGGGGATTGGGCGTAGAGCGTATTTACTTTGAGATGTGCGAACACTAGTCTGGTGGCTCCTTGATTTTTTTTTTTTTTTTTGTTTTAATGATCGGAGATAAACAGCAGGATGTGACATGAATTAGTAATCATAAGACATTTTTTTTGAAAATTAATATTGAATTCTAATCTATGTTTGAGTGATCTAAATTAGTTAGATAAGCACGATATAGAGAGGAGAGACTCAGAGTATAGTAGGGGCTTTAAAGATCAACTCTATTATCAAAAGGTGGATGCTTGCATGTGGCTCTTGGTTTTGATAAAATCTAGTTGTTTGTTGGGTCTCAATTTGTAGGGTTGGTAAGTCCTCAATTCTCAATAGCTTGGCTTAATAAGCACCATCCTAAAGCTAAAAAGCTAAAAATAACTTTCTTGAACATTAATCTTCCTCTTTATCTTTTGCACTAGTGGGCGATCTTTGTTATGCCTAGAAGTTGTGGGTTGTCTTGCCTTGGTGGCAAATCCTTTGGGCGAGTGGCATTTGAAACTTAGGTGATGATGTTATTTTTATTAGCATTGATGTGGTTGTTGCAAGTTCTAACAACTTGACTAACATATTTGGCTATTGAAGGTCTAGGGAGTACACAAATGACCCTTCAATTTCTAGGTGAGAGCAACCTAAGTCACAACTAGTTCTTGGTTTTTGTCCTCTAGCATTTCTCTTTGAAACCTAATAATGAATCTTATCAGTAATTTATCAACCTTTTGTATCATCTGCAAAAGAACTTGTGAGCCCTTGTGTAACTTTCATGCATTCACAAGCAATGTAATAAACATCATCTTGAATTCAAGGAAGGATATTATGATATATGCAAGAAAGTGTGAGAGCTATCTTAAAGCTAATTCTTGAATTGTTGTGAAGAACAAACATCATTTCAACATGTCATCGATATCCATCACTGAGATGGCTAATTAAAAATATGTGATGTGATTTGTCGAATAAAGACTAACAATATGACTCTAGTGAGACATCATGAGATTTGACAGTAGTATGTCTTCAAAGCCTAAAGAAAGCAATGGCCAACTTAGGACCACTTCTTATTTGCCTATGTGGGATTGTCACCTTATCACTTGCGCGAAAAGAATATCATCAAGGGTGAGTGCCAAAGTTTGTGCATAGTGGTTAAGTTAAGCTCTATGACTAATCAAATTTAAGGATCATTTTAGCTCACTTACTTGTGCTTGTAGGTCACTCCAATACTCCTTATATTAGCATCATAATCCACTCTAATTTCTTCATATCATTATGTGTGACCAAGTTTTGGTTCTCTATATTTACTAAATTTTATTAGGTTGTTGTTTTGCTTCACAAAGTGCTCTTCTTTAGGCCAAGGGAATCCACCCACACTCATTATATCTTTTAAGATATTGGGCACAAATCTATTTGTTTGGCCAACATCTAATCATAAGCATGAGTCAAACTGAGTTAGCGGAAAAAAAAAGAGTAAGATAGAGTAGGGAGGCTTTAGAAATTCACTATACTATTAGTAGTACAAATAATATTATCTTATTGTCTCCCAAAGCAACCAACATAACAAACCTAATTATCTCACTAGATTAGCCATAATAAGCATTAAAATCCATTATAGGAGGGTCTTTTGCTAAATCTTTCCTACAACTTTGATCTGATACTAACTAGCCCTAAGGTAGACTTCCTTCATTACTTAGTTTCAATAATTATTCCTTAGTGAATATAAATATTGGGCTTCAAGAAATCAATTTATCTCATTGATTCAATTTTATATGCAAATTATCATAAGGCTTAGCTTAGCCCACCACAAAAACATTTTATGGATTTGACTTAAGGTTGAGTCAAAGGAACACATCCACCTTCATTTCACACCTAAACTCATAAGGAGATGGTTTTCTTTATTTATCCTATGAACCATAATCATCAATTCCAATTACAAAATCTTTTCCATGAATTTGTGGACCTTTAAAACTCTTGGCCATAGACTTACTTAAGTTGACCATGAACCATGAAGTATAATTTTGGTCAAATCCAGATTAACTTTAGGTCCTCTATAAGTTGACTTTAACAAATATGTCTAATGGTCACTAAACCATCCAAGAATCTCAAGTATATTTAAATGAACACTTTATGTTCAATAGATGGATTCAGTTTCACCAAGCCACCCTAATTGATCTTCTTTGACCCAATTTGACCAAATTGGGCTAATAACACCTTAATGGATTTAAACATCCAATTAATTAGCTAAATTGAATCAAAATATTTTTTTGATGTCTCATACAATTTTTATAACTTGCTTTGGCCTAATTACTTACTAGATGAAACCCAAGTGGTCTTGAGAATGGCTTTGATCCATTAGTGCCCCCATATGCCATTTGGGGCTCGAATTAGACCAATCTAACTTTTATAGAAATTAAACCCTTGGGCATCAAGATAGCCAAGGATGTCCCATATAATTATTTGGCAGTTAATTTGAGCACTCCACGTGGGTCAATTAATTTTAAAATTCAATGTGTCCCAATTTGGCCCAAATGGGCACACTATTCTCCAAAATTAGAGTTGGCTAATCAAATGACCAAATCATCCCATCAAATTTAAAATGGAGCTACAAGAAGATGTTCATAGGAACATTATAATTCATCACTTGATTTGACCAATCCTTGTGGGTTAAAATTAAGTGAAATATACATTAGTCATAATAAGACAAATTGACCCTTTAAAAAAGATTCTCTAAAACCAATTGGGAACCAATTTCAAACTCAACTAAGAGAAGAATAACCTTGCTTACCCTAACCCAAAATAGTTCCCATAGCTCAAATGAGATAGAGGGATACCTAGCATACCCAGTAAGTTAGGTAATCAAACCACCACCCTTGTCTAATGAAAACTAGTAATGGTAGCTCCTCCTATCCCTTCATATCACATTATCTAAGATCCCACCACCTCCCCTAATTGCATTGAGCCATGTCTTGCTACTAACTTACAGTAAATCAAGCTCAACCTTGGTTGAGCTTGAGTTTACTTGAACTTTATAAAGGGAGTTTCAATAGATCAAATTGACAGGTTTAAGATCTTCCTTTGAGCTCCACCACCAAAAATGAATATTTTCCTCATCTCCTTAACCACTTAATCAATCCTAAGGCCATTCCACCTTAAGGAGTTCATTGGACTTTAGTCTCCACATCATTCTAGAAGGAGGCAAACAAATCAAACTCAATGACAAATTCATGGCACCACTTTAAGCTTCCTTAATAGACTTTGATCAAGCCAAGCTCCTGAGGTGAGAATTCTTTCTCGTCCACCTCCCCTGCTCTTAAGTGTAGTAAATCAAACTCACTGGGATGCTTTATGGAAGCTAGGGAATCAATTCCTATCCTTCCCACCATGATTCCTTCTAAACAAATTTTCCTTAGATGCCCGAGATAAAAGAATTTGGCTTAGGTTTAGCTCGGGTCATGTGAACTAGAGCCCAACCCATAGTCATACTCATAGCCTAACAACTAAAGGAAGTGGTTGATGTTGTTGCTATTTGATCTAATTTAGATTATATACAACAGGCCAAATCAAGCCAAATGATAAATCTTACATCAAGTGTATAACTTGTAGCAATTTTCTTCTAATTTTTTTGCTCTAGATTATTTTGTTTGTATACTTTTTTGAAATTCTTAGAATAATCACTATTTGAAACTTATAATCTATGAAAAATGTTGGATATTATTTATTTTGATTAATTATAATTTCACAAAAAAAATTATTGCTGTCTTAAATGATTAGATCATCCAAAATATCAAAAAAAAATGATGAAACTTAAACATATAATGTAGAACATCCACAAAGACTTCTCATTTTAACTTAATTAGGATTAAATTAAAAGACTTATTAATTTTTTAATCCACTATTTCATTATTTGAAAATTAAAAAAATTCATTAAAAATTTATGAAATATTAGAAAAATGTTCTAAACACTAATCTAAACTTATGAAAAGTTTTTATAATTTTCCAAATCAAAATGAATTATTTTTGTAATTTCTATTAGGTCAAATTCCAATTAAAAATATTAAAATAATAATTATATTTAATATATTTATGTAAAGTTTATAGAATGTTAAAAATTATTATTTATGCTCATGTAAAATTTTCATGATATTTTGTGTTTAAATAAATAAATTATTAATTTTAAAAGTAAATTAATTATTATATAAAAATTAAAATGTTAAAGAAAAATAAAAAAATTTAAAAATCATGAAAATTAATCAAAATATTTAAAGTATTAATCTACGACTTCTATAAAAATTTTTAATTTAAAAAATAATATAATTTTTTAAAATTATTTAGGTAGTATTAAAAATTAATAAAAATTAAAATTTATTTAAAAATTATGATTAATTTACTAAATATTTAATTTGATAATCTACACTTCTCATAAAAATTTCATAATGTTTTGTGTTATTTGTAACAATAAAATTAGTTTTATTAAAAATAGGTCATTGAATGAGTTAACTAAACATTTAATAATTTACCAAAAAATTAAGAAATAATTAAGAAAATTGCCCATTAATATCATAAAATTATTATATATTTTTTTATGTCACCATAATAATTAAAAACGAACAAACGTTTAATTTAATGATGAAATAATCAATTTAAGAATAATAATAATAATAATAATAATAATAATAATAATAATAACAATAATGATGATGATGATGATAATAATAATAATAATAATAATAATAATAATAATAATAATAATAATAATAATAATAATAATAATTAATGATCATTGAAGATGAAAGAAAATTTAAACTAACTTAAATAATTCAAAATAATTTGAATCTTAGATATTTAAATAGCAATCAACATTAAAAAAATTTCTAAGAAAAAATAATTCATGTTGATGGGTAATCAATAATGGAGACCCACAAGCATTACCCTTGAACATGAATCAATTTGAAGTTTTATTTGAAGCCATAAATATATTAGTTGATTTATGGAAAAATAGTAAAACCCTTGTATGTGACAATAATTTTGTGCATGCATTACATTAAATTAGGCACTTGTCTTGTGCACACTTGCACTATAGATCTCTAAGTTTGGTTGATTTTAATCTCAACTTTAGTCTTTTTTGAGATTGGTTATATCAATCAATCCCATTCATATCACTTTATATGCACATAGGATACCATCACTTTGAGGTAGGCTAGCTTTTTGGGAAAACACACAACCATGACACCTTGTAACATCATAGCAATTGACTGACCTCTAAACCATGTTGACTTCATGAGCCTCACCTCAAATGAGATTTATTTTGATGATAACAAATATATGTTCAAATTCTACTAATCAGTTTAAATTCAAGTGGGCAGAAAAAATTCTTCAACTCTAGATTCTTCAATCAATTCGAAAAGCTACAAATGTTGGACTTGAACTAGTTGAAATTTTTTCTAGAATTACTATATTAAGACAAATAAAAATCTTACTGAAATAAATAAAATGAGTCATTCATTTTAAAATTATTTACATTTTTTATATCTTAAATTGTAATTATTCATTTAATTATCCATTTTGGATAATATGAACTAAGTGCATGAGATAAGTTCCATTAAATGTGTGTTCAAGAAAAATAAATTAATTATAAACTTCATTAAATTATTTTCAAGCTAATCATTATTTTTATTCATAGTTTTATTGCATGAAAATTTAATTATCCTAAAGTTATCCTTTTATTGTAGTTTCTCTCTCATATAATTCTTTCTTCTCTCTCTTATTATCATTATCATCTCCACATTGTTTTGGCCAAATTTTATATCATATCTTATCAAATAAAATATTTGAACTTCATTCAAAATATTTTCATATATAATTGCCTCAATTTTTGTATTTTAAAAATACATTAATTTGAATTTTTGAATTTGAATTATTTTGAACTATTTTGAATTTAAATTTCTTCATTCATGACATATCCTTGTTGAATTAAATCTTATTTTTTATGGAACATTCTGAACGTCCCAAGCATTAATTACTTTGATTATTTAAAAGTTTAATTAAATTTTTACAAGTCATTTTAAATTTAATTTCAAATGAGCCCTTATTTAAAATAATTCCTTTTTAATTAAACCCTTTTTAAGAAATTATTTGGGGCCGGCCACGTCAATTTAAATTTAAATTAATTTAAATATTGTTTAAACAATCAAAAAGTATATAATATAATCATCTTGGATCCTACTTGGTTCTTTGCATTAATTTGAGAATTGTCTATTTATGAAAACTCCCTTAGCCGAATTTCTTTTGATTATTTTCTAAGGATTTATTTTATTCAAAATCCCCTCATTCATTTATCAACCATGGATCTCCCTTGGCTGAAATATTCATGGAATTTCCTCTCTTCCTCTTGTTGTGAATCCCATTCAAAATACTTCCATCTTGGCCTGTTTCAAATTTGCAAACGAGCCTCTTGCATTTACTTGCTTTATCCTTGGTTGATCCAATGTCCTTTGAATTTAAAATTCAAATTATTGCTAAATCAATTTTCCTCTTATAATCTCATACCTTGGCCAATTATAGCCTCCACCCTTTTCTTTTTAATAGCTTTATTTTGACTTGAAAAAGGTTCCCTATATCTATTATTCTCTCTTGCTCTCTTGCACACCTTTCTCCACCATTATCTGATCCTAGCTAAAATAATTCTTGAGATCCTTGGTGATTCAAATGCAAACACTCATCATCATTCTTCTCTTTTTGTTGGACAAACAGTTGGCTTGAATATTGTTTTGGAAAAGTGATGATTAGTGTAATACTCTCTTGGCTGAAAGTTTCAAGAAGGTTTGTTTCTCTATAATTTTTTTAAGGTGTTGAACTTCTAATCTTACCTTGTTCTCTACTTGGACTTAAGTTACATAAGATTATTCAATTTATTTTGAGCTTTATTTTTTTGTATAATCTTGTTTTTTTACTTGGCCAAAAGTCTTATAAGAGATTTTAATTTGTTTAGTGCTTAATCATTTCATAACTCCTTGATTGTCAGTTTGGCCAAGAGTTACATATAGGTTACTCAAGTTTAAATTGTGTTTAACATTACATTTTATTTAATCCTTGAGTTGGACGACCTCTTCATAACCTTTAAAATATTATGGTGCTTATTGTTAATTTGTTTTCATTTGATTTACATAAAGGTTATGTGATAGCTTTCTTGTGGCATCATTCCAGTTATTATTCAAGTGATTATCAAAGCTTTCTTAATTGCAAATTCATTTATCATTTGCATGTAACTTATCTTTTGTGAAAAAGAATTCAAACCAAAGTAGTGTGATTTAATATTGCATATCAAGTTGGTTCATATTCCAATTTATGTTCGCATTTCAATATTATAAAACCAAATTATCTCAAGCTTTTATAAAGTTCATTCAAAGTTAAATTTATTTACTTGCTTGCATTGAATACTAAATTGAAGATCTTATTCTTATTTCAATTTCAAATAAAGTGAGCTCTCTTTCATTACATTCACTTGCCTTAATATTGGTATAATTTTGGGTTGTGAGTGAAAAAAATCTTTTAAATCTGAGAGTGAGATATTTGCAACATTTTTATTTCATTGTATTGATTTGTGTTAGTGTTGTGCTTGACCGGTAGGAAAGTACGTGTGGGGTTGTACTTTCCCATATAGGAAAGTATAGTGTTGGGTTGTACTTACCCGTGTAGGAGAGTACGAGGGATTTATTATAATCTTAATATTGAATTAGTGAATTTATAGCTTGGGTTGTTAGGCGTGGACATAGACTGATTTTTGGGGTTTGGCTGAACCACGTAAAAATCTATGTGTTATCTTTTACATTTCATACACTTTTACTTTGTATTATTGTTGCTTATTATTGGTGTGATTCATTAAAGTATAATCATTTATAATTAATTCTTTTACAAGCATTTAACATAACTCTTAGTTTGAAAATAAGTTAAAAAACCCAATTCACACCCCTCCCGTGCCCTATTGGGTACCATAATTCAATAACAATTGGTATCAGAGCCTCGGCTTAATTTGTAACTAACATCTCTGAGTTTGATCATTATGGCACAAGTTTTTTCTATAGGTGCGCTACTTAAAAGATAATGTACACTTAGGCCACCTTTACTTGATAATGCTCCATTTGATTATTGGAAAAATGGCATTAGTACATTTATTCGTGGATAATATTTTAGAATATGGCATATGTTGACACATCAATACCGCACACATACTATTGAAACAAATAGTTTGAAAATTTATAAACCCTTTGATGAATGTTCTTCTTATGAAAGAGAATTAGATGAATTAAATACTAAATATTGCAACATTCTATATTATGCTTTACTTCTCGATGATTATATAAGAATCTTCATACTTACTATTGTAAAAAAATTGAATTAGATGAATGGTCTTCTTATGAAAGAGAATTAGATGAATTAAATACTAAAGATTGCAACATTTTATATTGTGCTTTACTTCTTGATGATTATATGAGAATTTTCATACTTACTACTATAAAAAAAATTTGGGATAAATTAAATCTTACTTATGAATGTACTAATGAAGTTAAATATGCCCACAAAAAATAGGTTAGTACATGTGTATGAATTATTCTACATGTTACCCTTTGATGAATGGTCTTCTTATGAAAGAATTAGATGAATTAAATACTAAAGCTTGCAACATTCTATATTGTGCTTTACTTCTTGATGATTATATGAGAATTTTCATACGTACTACTGTAAAAAAAATTTGGAATAAATTTATTCTTAATAAATTTATTCTTACTTATGAATGTACTAACGAAGTTAAAGATGTCCACATAAATAGGTTAGTACATGAGTATGAATTATTCTACATGTTACCAAATGAAAGCATTTCTGATATGTATACTCATTTCATGAAATTATTAATAATTTGCATTCACTTGGAAGAAAATATAAAAATCAAGATTTGGTTTATAAAATGTTAAGATGCCTTCCAAAAGAATAGAATGCAAAAATTACTACACTTAGTGAAGCTAAGAATTTGACTATATATACACTTGATCAGCTTCTTAGTTCTTTAATAGCTTATGAACAAGTCATACCACAAAGGGATCAAACTGACTCTTCCAAAAAAAATGAAAAAGAAAAATTAATTTCTTTGTAGATGAAAGACATTTGTAAAGAAAATTCTTCATGTTCAGATGTTGATAGTGATGAAATTACAATGCTTTCAAAGAAATTGAGAAATATGATAAAAAAGAAACATCGCATGTATGGAAGGTCTAAAATATATAAATTGCCTCCTAAAAAGTTAAATGCAAGTGAATGAATCATATGCTATAATTATAAAAAGTAGAGACATGTACGAAGTGGTTGCCCAAATATTGCTAAAAAAGAAAAACAATCATAAAAGAAAAAGACTTGAGAAAATAAAAAGCCTTGAAAGATAAAGAAAAGAGCACTTTGGACCAATTCTAATTCAGAAGAATCAAGTGAGGACACTTCAGAGGAAGAAACAAACTTATGTTTGATAGTGGATGTGGATACTTCAAGCGAGGTATGTGATGATATTTCTTATGAAGAATTAGATGATGCTTTCAATGAATTAGCACATGAATATGAAAAGCTAAAAAAAAATCAATATTCTAGAATAAGAAAATAAAATCTAGAATGTAAATATAAATTAATACTTGTGAAGAAATTGAAAGAAGAGAATTTATTACTTCATGCAAAATTATATACTTGTAGTAGATTACATTTACATGTTACATTCATTAGAAATAAATCATCAAATGCATCAAAATCACTTAAATTTAGACTTAATGTAAATATAAATATTACACGCAACTTTTGTAATAAAAAAGGTCATGTATCTTTTGATTGTCATTCAAATAGATCTCAAGCATTTCCTAGATCAAATTATATTTGGGTACCCAAAAATAAAATGCAAAAGTACACACACTACATAACATTCATGGCATACTTTTTCATTTAGATGTGGACCCAAATATGTTTGGGTTCCAAAAGTTATCCACTGATTTTATTTCATAAAAATGCCTTCAAAACAAAATTAAAGAAGGCATGTGATACTTGGACAGTGGATATTCAAGACATATGATAGGTGATAAATCTAAAATTTCTACTTTAGAACCTTGTGAAGAAGGGTATGTTGTTTATGATGATAATGTTGAAGAAAAAAGAGTTGGCATAGGTTCTATTTCAAAATATTTAATAACATTAGATAAAGTTTACTTTGTTGAAGGTTTAAAGCATAATCTCATTTCCATTACTCAATTATGTGATAAAGGACTTAATGTTGTATTATTATAAAAAAAAAAAGAAAATATTTTGCTTATTAGTTTTAAATACAAAAATATTTATCTTATTGATTTTGAAAATAGTTGTGATGTTAATTTAAATTTACTTTGTTTAAAAGTTTAGATGATGAAGTTTAGCTTTGGCATAAAAGATTATATCACATTAATATGTACTCCTTAATCAAAATTATAAAACTTAATCTTGTAGATGGATTACCTAAGATGAAATTTCATTCTTATTATATTTGTGATGCAAGTATTCATGAAAAACATTCTAAACATTCATTAAAAACAAAAATATTGTTTCTACTTCTAGACCTTTGAAATTATTACATATGAATTTATTTAGTCCAGTTAGTACTATAATCTTAAGTGGAAAATTCTATAATCTAGTTATTGTTGATGATTTTTTTAAGATTCACATGGGTCATTTTTTTAATTCATAAAGATTATGCATTTAAAAATTTTAGAAAATCTATTAATAATATTCAATGGGATAGAAATCTTCATGTTAGTAAAATTCAAACTGACCATGGTGGTGAATTCTAAAATAATATTTTTGAATTTTTTTATGATGAATTTGGTATTAAAAAAAATTTTTCTGCTCCTAGAAGCCCTTAACAAAATGGTGTAGTTGAAAGAAAAACTAAAACTCTAGTTGAATTAAGTAGAGCTATGTTAAATGATTATAAGTTGCCTAAGTATTTTTGGGCTGAAGCCGTTAACACTACGTGCTATGTGATGAACCATATTTACTTAAGACCTATTTTAAATAAAACCCCTTATGAGTTATTCTATGGTAAGAAACTTAAGATTAGTTATTTTCATATCTTTGGTTTTAAATATTTTATTTTAAATAATGGTAAATACTCTTTAGGAAAGTTTGATAGTAAGTTTGATGATGGTATCTTTTTAGGCTATTCTTTGAATGGTAGATATTATAAAGTATATAATAAAATAAAAATAATTGTTGAAGAATCAATACATGTTATATTTGATGAATATTTAATAGATTTCATTAGAGATGATGTGATTGAAGATCATGTAGATAATTTTAAGAAAATGAATTTGAACAAAAAGTAGATGATTCTTTACCCAAAGAATATAAATTTATTAAGAATCATCCAAAGGACTTGAATATTAGAGATCCTCCCAAGGTGTTAAAACTAGAAGGTAATCTAAGGAAATGACCAATCATTCTGTATTCTTATCCGAAATTAAACCAAAATCAATATACGAAGCTTTGGAGGATCACTATTGGATTGTAGCAATAGAAGAAGAATTAAATCAGTTTGTAAAAAATGACATGTGGGAATTAGTTCCTAAACCTCAAGACCAAAATGTTATTGGAACCAAATGGGTCTTTAAGAATAAATTTAATGACTAAGGACACATTGTTAGAAATAATGATAAATTGATTGCACAAGGATACTTATAGATTGAAGGGATAGATTTTGAAGAATCTATTGCTACTGTAGCTAGACTAGAAGCTATTAGATTTCTCCTTACCAATGCCTATTACAAATACTTTAAACTTTTTTAAATAGATGTAAAAAGTGCTTCTTTAAATGGCTTTATAGATCAAGATGTCTTTGTAAAACAACCTCCTAGTTTTAAAAATATGGATTTTTTTATCATCTTTCTAAATTGAAGAAAGCCTTTTATGGATTGAAAAAAGCTCTTAGAACTTGGTATGATAGATTTAGCAAATTTCTTATTAATCATGGTTTTATGAAGGGTAGAGTAGATTCCACCCTATTCCTTAAGAATTTAGGTGATGACTTAATCATTGTACAAATTTATGTGGTTGATATTTTATTTGGTGGTACAAATGGATCTTTATGTGTTGAGTTTTCATCTTTAATGTCTAAAGAATTTGAGATGAGTATGATGGGTGAACTCAATTTTTTCTTAGGCTTCAAGTAAAATAGCAAGAAAAAGGTACTTTCATTTGTCAAACTAAGTATACTAATGATTTGATAAAAATGTTTAATATGAAAAAATTTAAATCTAATAAGACTCCCATGAGCCCCTTTGTTAAGTTTGATTTAGATGAATTAAGAAAACCTACTGATCAGAAACTTTATAGAAGTATGATTGATTCTTTGTATCTTGCTACTAGTAGGCCTGATATTATATTTGTTGTATGCTTATGTGCTCATTTTAAAGCTGCTCCAAAAGAATCTCATTTAACTATTGTTAAGCATATCTTTTGTTATTTGATTGGAACTTCTAGGTTAGGTTTATGGTATCCTAAAAATTTACTATCATGTGACTTGATTGCTTATTTTGATGCTAACTTTGCAAGTAGTAAAGTAGACAGGAAAAGTACATCAGAAACATGTCAAGTTTTAAGATCAACTTTAGTATCTTAGTCATCTAAAAAACAAAACTGTATTGCTCTTTCCACTGTTGAAGCTGAGTATATAGTTGTTGGAAGATGTGTTGCTCATCTTCTTCGGTTAAAGCAATAGTTGGAAGATTTTGGACTTAAACAAGATCACATTACTATTAAGTGTGACAATACCAGTGCAATTTGTTCAACAAAAAATTCTATTCAACACTCTAAAACTAAACATATAGAAATCGAACATCATTTTATTAGAGATCAGGTTAGCAAAGGAGATGTTACTATTGATTTTGTGAGTATAGATTTGAAAATTGCTAATATTTTTACAAAAACATTACCTGAAGAAAGATTTTATACTTTGAGATGCATGTTAGGTATGTTAGATCCCTCCATGTAAATTCATTAGTATTCATTTTTAAATCTTTTTTATTTTTAAATATTTTTGATGTTGCTAAAAGGTTTTTTTATTTATGATGCTTAGTTTGTTGGGGGAGCTTTCTCATGTTATACTTATATTATATCTTTGTTTTATTCAGCTTAAATTGCTAAATTGGTTAAAATCTTGTTTATTTACTTGCTATAATTTCTCTTTAGTACAAATTATATTTTCAAATGTCGATGAAAGATCACTTTAGACCTTCATCACTATTTAACACCAACATAGATTTGTCATCATCAAAAAAGGGGAGATTGTTGACTTCATGAGCCCCACCTCATATGAGATTGATTTTGATGATAACAAACATAGGTTTAAATGCTATTAATCAATTTAAATTTAAGGGTGCAAGAAAATTCTTCAACTTCAGATTCTTTAATCAATTCGAAAAGCTAAAGCTATTGGACTTGAGTTGGTTGAGAATTTTTTTTAGGAATTACTATATTAAGGAAAATGAAAAGCTCACTAAAATAAATTAAATGAGTCATTCATTTTTAATTAATTAATTTTAAAATTATTTATATTTTTTATATTTTAAAATTCAAATATTCATTAAATTATCAATTTTGGATAATATGAACTAAGTGCATAAGATAAGTTCCATTAAATGTGTGTTCAAGTAAGAGAAATTAATTATAAACTTCATTAAATCATTTTCATGCTAATCATAATTTTTATTAATATCTTTATTATAAGAAATTGAATTACCTAAAATTATCCTGTTATTTTAGTTTCTCTCTCTTATTATTCCTTCTTCCCTCTCTTATTATCATTATCATCTCCACATTATTTTGGTCACATTTTTTATTGCATTCTGTCTAATAAAATATGTGAAATTCATTCAAAATATGTGCATATGTAATTCCCTTAATTTCTGTATCTTAGAAATACATTAATTTGAATTTTTGAATTTGAATTATTTTGAATTTAAATTTCTTCATTTATGGCATATCCTTGCTAAATTAAATCTAATCTTTTATGGAACATTTGAACGTCTCAAACATGAATTACTTTAATTATTTAGAAGTTTAATTAAATTATTACAAGTCATTTTAAATTTAACTTTAAATAAGCCCTTATTTAAAACAATTCCTTTTTAATTAAACCCTTTTTAGGAAATTATTTGGGGGCCAACTTTTGACCTCATTTTTAGATGAGGTTAACATCAATTTTGAAATTAGTAATTAGGACACCTAATATTAGATTAGGAGTCTCCTAATTAAGCACTTAGGACACTATACCTACTAACATAGTGCATTTTCTTTGGATTTAATCTAACTTAATTAGACTTAACCAAAAAACCAAGCTTGAATTAAATCAAAACAAATCGAAATAAACCAAAATAAATTTAAATTAAATTAAATGAATGAATCAAAATCTAAATCAAAGTCAAATCTAGTCAACCCTTTTGACATGGGTTTAACTTATATGGGTCCCACCAAGTCAAAGGTCTACTCATCAAAATTTGATCAAATGAAATTATTCCAAATGATCTAAATGATAAAATTTAATCATAAATCTAAAAAAATTTAAATTTATTTAGGCCTTACTTAGGTTAATTAGATCACTTGTCTAGGTGGGCTTAAATGAGTCCTATTGGGTTCAAATCCAAATCAAATTGAGATCAACTCAATTTTATTTTTCAAAATTATTTGGAAATGATCATTAAACATAGTCTAACTAATCATTTAGTCTAATTTGATCAAATTGGTCTTTTGAGTCAAATGAATCCAAACTTAACCCATTAAGCCCAATATGGATCAAATGGCTCAAAATTGGAATTAACCTCAAGCCAATTGAAATCAATCATTCTAAATCACTCCATATATGTAATCAAGCATGATTGGAGTCCAAAAAAAATTCAATTAAGTCAAATGGGTCATTTGAACCCAATTGAAATCAAGCTTAACCCATTTAAGCCTAAATGGGTTAAAGTGAAATGAAATTCAAAATCAACTTAAATTCTAAAGAAATTAGTCAAATTAAAATTTGATAAATAATTAATTTAATATAATTGAATCCTAATTTAAATCAACTAATCAAAAGAAATGTATTTGAGTTGATTCAAACCCAAATGAATGAAAGGTAGGAATATGACCTTAAAGCCTCCACTAGTCATATCCTAATTAACTTAAATACATTATAAAGTGGGTTTAGAATGAATGGAAGCCAAAACCAAGTAGGTTGGGAAGACCCAAATGCATCCATAAGTGAAAGTCAAAGAGAGATGAGTTGGAGTATACCAAGTCAAGATGCCTTATGAATTCTTCTTCTTCTCATCATCCAAACTCCTTGGATTTTATCTAATCATTTGACCACCTCTTAGAGGATGGTTCCAAGAGTTGGAATCAAGTGGTCATCCCCCTAGCAAAGGAAGACTTGGCTTATTCCAAGAGATAGAAAGAAGAAAGCAAGAGAGAGTTCCATGAAGGAAGATTGTTGGCCAAGGAAGAAAAGGGGAGGAAATGGTTTCCTCCCTTCAATCATCTCATCCCAACAAACTCACAAGGTCAAGAGGGAAGAAGAGAAGGCAATTCGAAGACTCCCCCAAGGCTTTCATCATTGGAAAGCCAAAATTCAACCAAAGTCGGTGGCCAACCTCTCGGCCTCCAATGAAAGAAGGAGAGGGAGAGCATCTCATGTTAAATTGACTATCCTTACACATTCTAGGGGTCAATGTGACCTCAAATGAATCTTCCCCCGAGGGTTTCACCATTGGCAAGCTGGAGAACAACCAAAATCAATGATAAATGGCCATAAGGTGGTCTCCATAGCATTTGGTGGGGAGGCAAACCACCAGATCACGTCCATGGCTTCGTCCCATCGTGGTGAAGGTGCTCGAAGCAGTGACTGCCGAGGATCTTTGCCGATGAGGTATGCCTCACAACCGACACCTACAACAAATTTTTTGGTCCTTTGTGAAGAGAATTTAATTCCCAAAGAGATCAAACCATATGGATTGATTATAAATCAATCCTTGATCATTTTGCAATCAAAATCACATTGAAATTTACCTCAAATTGCCAAAAATCTGTTAGATTTGACTGACGACATATGTCACTCACCAGAGAATAATAGAGAACAATCTCTGTTGTCTGTTCCTTCTATTTAGAATGAATGACCAAGATCTAGCCAGATGGTCTACTTAAATCCCTATAGGAAATCTCAGGCAAAATTAGGATAGTTTGATCTTCGATTGGACAGTCGAGATCATTCCTACGTGGCAGCGACTTTTAACGTGAGATCCGCGTGGCCCAATGGTACCATGCCACATGGTAATGGCACCACTCCACATTGTAATGGTGTCACATTGGTGCCACATCAGTGCTATGGTTTAAAATGAAAATTTCTCATTTTAAGAATTAAATAAATTGTAAAAAATGTGAGAAATTTCAAAAATCTTTTAAAATATGATATAAATCCAAAAAAAATACAAATGAGGGTTCTATGGATTCATCTCAATGAGTAGAATCCATTAAACCTAAAATCCCCAATTAATTTTGAGCAAATTTGGAATAATTTAAGTTTAAATGAATTAATCAAAATCAAATTAATTTTGAGTAAATTTGGATTAATTTGGTTTTAAATAAATTAATCGAAATCAAATTAAATCCAAACCATTAATCTAATTCAAATGAAACTTTTGGGAACTAAAATTGAGGTTAAAATGCATCGTAAATAGTTTATTTTTTAATTTATCTCAAAGTAAATCAAAAGATATTAAATTTTAAATTCAAAACTTGAATTTTAATGCAAATGAACTAATATTAAATAAAATAAATCATGAAAATTGATCTAATCACTTTAAATTAACATAAAAAACCCTAATGAACTTAAACACATCAATGAAACCCATTGAAATTTTACAAATCATAAAATGGCCAAATTTTGTAGTTAATTGAATTAACTAATCAAAATAATTAACTTGAACTTATGAAAATCATTATAAATGAAATAAAACTTTAAAAATTTCAAATGAACCCTTATGGATGTATCTTCTAGAGGGGAGTCAAGAAAAAATAGAACTCCTAATTAATTCCTCTTAATTTAGGCTTAATTTAAATTTTATTAAAATAGTTAAAACTTTAATTAATCTCAAATTACACATTTGATTAGGATGAAATTGTAGTGAACTTAAATTTACAAGGAACCCTAATTTCCATCAAAAGTTCACACCTAATTGATCTATGAATTGGAAACTATTGAATTTCCAAGTCTCTATGTCAATATTAATCATATAATAAATAAATAAATCACAAATTTATAAAATTTATAAAATTTATAAAAGTAACTTGAAATACTTTCATCAACACGAGAACACTAAAGGATAATTTTCCAATATTTTAATGTCAAAGAATTTGGCTAATTACAAACTTAGGGTTTAATGGAAATCATTAAAATTGCAAAACCTAATTAAACCTTAAAGTAGTTAATTCGTTAAATTCATAATAAACCAATTAAGGAAATCTTAATCCATAATTAATGCAAGCTAAGAATGAATTAAAATATTAACCTAAATGTGTTAGGTTAACATAATTCAAACCAAATGAACACAAAATAAATGGATATGAACATTAAGGAAATAAATGTTAAATCAAGATAAAGAAAACAAATGTTACACCAACCCAAATCAAATCAAATTGAAAATGAATTAAATCAAAAGATTTAATCAAATCAAAGAAATGAAATGAAGAATTAAATTCCAAAGATAAAAAAACATTAATCCAAATTAAACTCAAATCAAAATCATCTAAATGAATTTAAAAGAATTAATTAAGATACTTAAGGATCTTAGTTAGGCATTTGGAATGAACCTTCATCTTAATGTGAAGGCTTCATTTTATTAGGATTTAGGATGTTAAATAGAATGAATTTCACCAAAAAGTGGAATTTATTTTATTCTTCATTCTTGAAAACCAAAACTTCACTTTAACATAAAAAAAGAATTTGAAAATGAAAATAAATTTACAAATCATTAAATCATTTGAATTAAAATCATCCTAAGGTAAATTAAAAAAACTTCAAAATTCAAATTGAAATTTGAACTAAAAAGGCCTAGCAAAGTCTTGCCACATAAGCCTATTTCCTTCACACACTAGATCATTTGGTTACATACCCTAAATTTAGGTTGGGTCAATCCGTGATACTCTGTGATATTCTATTTTATGATGTGATGTGCTTTTCTTGTCTTTGTGGTTTATTATTTTCGACTATATATCTAAGATTATTTTCTTGTTAGACTGGATGATAGATGTTTTTTTAGAACTAATGTTATCTTCTATAGAGACTACTATCATAAACAAATTATAAATGCTATTTTCTTACAGGTATGCTTAAGTCTTTAAGCATAGTGCAATAGGACAGGTGGGCTTGGCAAGTAGCTAATGCTAATCCCATATATTTGTAAAATATAACTGTTGTGTGTTGTTTGTATTTTTCAGACATCTATTTTACAGAGCTTAGGATTTAGTTTTGAATTTGAAATGTAAATTTGAGGTTAGAATTAAGTTAGGGTCTATAGGGTCTAGGATTAGCAGGAGTTGATGCTACTAGCAAATGTATGCAGAGGTCTCCTGTGATGCCTAATAGAGATCCTTTAAGAAGGAGACAATCCTAGAAAGAAGACCAATAGATCTAAACTTTAGTTCTAGGCTATGCAGTATAAGGGAAAAGCTCAGTTGCCCACTTTGTCTTTCTTTCAGAGTATACAATGGTACCCGACCACATTAGCCTTTCTTTAATTTAAAATTACATTGATTTATTTTGGATGTGTAATAGAATTAATCTATTTTTCTAGGTTTCTTTCTATGTTATGCTTTCTCTGATGAATGCCTGTACGATTACGCTTTTAGGGAAAACTAAATTTTTTACCCAATCTAAATCTAATCAACTCAAACACAAAATTAAAGAAACTTAAATTTCCCTATAAATTAAAGCCATAGGAATAACCTAAAATAAACTAGAAATAATTAGCTCTTATGAGTCATACTATCATATTACTCTTAACTCTTGAATTAGGCACTTCACCCATTAGACATAAGGGGTATCTAACCTATGATGATGATCACCTTCTTGGAAAATTCTACCTTCTCTTATTGATTTGGTCCATAATCACTTCTAATCGCATGACATTTAGTCATAAAAAGCATATCGTAAGACCTTAAATGAATCATGAGTCAAAACATTTAAAAGCTAGAAAATGTGCATTATTTATGTGCATATCATACCCTACATGATCTGAGAGATTAAGGAGTGAGTCTAGGTTCATATATTCTTTCCTAAAATGCAACAGCTAGCCATCTTGCATACATGAGACTTGACATCCTGGATTTAAAATACGCTTAGGTGGTGTTAGTTGGAAGCCCTTCCAGGTGAGTTCTAAGTCCAAAAGAGTCAATGATAGGTTTATTCCCATAACATAAGAAGATTGACCAATAATTCCCCAAAGTGAGATCATGTCGAGTATCTGACTTATGTCAAAAGCGCTTATAGACTTAGGATTTGAAGCATCCTCCTTAGAGTAAGCCTTCAACCTTAGACAGTTTTATAGTCTTGTACTGCTAAAATCTATGTTCTAGTTTTTTAAGAAAATATCAACTTAAAATCTATATTAAATTCTAGAATTTAAAGCCCAAAGATAGGATAGTTGAAATGCCTACAAAGTATCTTAGTATCAATAGAGATTTTTTTCCTTAATCTCGATTGGCTTCCAAAATTAATCTTTCCATTTGGATCATTCCCAATTGAAATTCCAAAATGTCATTCCTTTGGAAACCAGCTTAGAAATCCATTAAAATAATATATATTTCTTTAATCGAGAATATTCTTACGAAGAGATCTTCATTTCCTAAGATGTAATTAAGGGCTTACCCTTATAGAGAACCATGAACCCAATTCAAAATAAACCATGCAATACTTCTTATGTAGTTCAGGGAATACTCACAGGTACATTAACAACCCATTAGTCTTAGGAGTGTTTTATTAAATGATAGAATCAATTATAGGATAACATGTTTATCTTTAGAGATAATTTGTTTACCCCTTAATGATGCATTTGATCATCTAAATAAGAAATTTCTAAAATACTATGTATAATTTTTTCCCACGCCACCCACTTCAATTTAAATTTAAATTAATTTAAATATTATTTAAATATTTAAAAACTATATAGTATAATCATCTTGGATTCTAATTGATTCATTCAATTAATTTAAGAATTTCCTATTTATAGAAACTCCCTTAGCCTAATTTCTTTTGATTATTTTTTAAGGATTTTTTTTAAAAAATCCCCTCATTCATTTATCTTCCATGGACCTCCCTCAACTGAAATATTCATGGAATTCCTCTCTTGCTCTAGCCATGAAAACCGCTAAAATACTTCCATCTTGGCTTGTTTTAAACTTGCATTTACTTGCCTCATCCTTGGTCGATCTAATGCCCTTTGAATTTAAAATTTAAATTGTCCCTAAATCAATTTCCCTCTCATAATCTCATACCTTAGCTGATTCTACCCTTCTCTCTTCTTTATTTAAGAGCTTTGCTCGAAGAAGGTTCCCTAAATCTATTATTCTCTCTTGCTCTCTTGCTCTCTTGCTCACCTTTCTCCACCATTGGACAATCCTAGCTACAAAATTTCTTGGAGATCCTTACTGATTCAAGTGCAAACACTCCTCATCATTCTTCTCTTTCCCTTAGAAAAATAATTGGCTTGAAAACTGTTTGGGAAAAGTAAAGGATTAGTGCAATACTCCCTTGGCTGAGAGCTTCAAGAAGTTTTCTATAATTTTTTGAAGGTGCTAAACTTCTAATCTTAATTTGTTCTCTACTTGGCCTTAGGTTACATAAGATTATTCAATTTATTTTGATTTTATCTTCTTGTATAATCTTTGTTTCTTGCTTGGCTGAAAGTCTTATAAGGGATTTCAATTTGATTAGTGCTTAATCATTTCATAACTCCTTGATTCTCACTTTGGCCAGAAATATATATAGGTTACTCAAGTTTAAATTGTGCTTAACATTACATTTTATTTAGTCCTTGTTGGCCAACCTCTTCATATCCTTCAAAATATTGTGGTGCTTATTGTTAACTTATTTTCATTTGATTTACATAAAGATTATGTAATAGCTTTCTCATGGTATCATTTCAATTATTATTCAAGTAATTATCAAAGCTTTCTTAATTGAAAATTCATTTATCATTTGCATATAACTTATCTTTTGTGAAAAGAATTCAAATAAAGTTGTATAATTTAATATTGCATATCAAGTTGGTTTATATTCCAATTTATGTTTACATTTCAATGTTATAAAATCAAATCATTTCAAGCTTTTATAAGGTTCATTCAAAGTTAGATTTGTTTACTTGCTTGCATTGAATACTTAATTGAAGATCATATTTTGATTTCAATTTCAAATAAAGTGAGCTCTCTTTCATTACATTCACTTTCCTTAATATTGTTATAGCTTGGGTTGTGAGTGCAAAAATATTTTAAAATTGAGAGTTAGATATTTGTAACATTCTTATTGCCTTATATTAATTTATGTTGGGGTTGTACTTGCCCATGTAAGAAAGTACATGTTGGGTTGTTCTTGCCCATTTAGGAAAATATAATGTTTGGTTGCATTTGCCCATGTAGGAGAGTACAGGAGATTTTTTATAAACTCAACTTTGAATTAATGAATTCCTAGCTTTGGTTGCTAAGCGTGGACATAGGCCAATTTTTGGGGTTTGGCCAAACCATGTAAAAAATTTTGTTCTCTTTTTACATTTTCTGCACATTTACTTTTCTTTATTATTGCTTATTGTTGGTGTAATTCATTAAAGTCTAACCATTTATAATTAAATCCTCTACAATGCATTTAAATTAACTTTTAAGTTGAAAATAATTTTAAAAACCCAATTCACTCCCCCCTCTTGGGTGCCATAATTGCATAGCAAACTAAACTGATAAATAACTATATCATGGTATACATTATCTTTTATAATTAATTAATAATTTTGATTTGCTAAATTTTCTTTCACTTGACCAACCCTTTTTTGGTTGAGTGTGGTCTTCCTACTCATAAAATACATACTAAGTCAACATACTTGATTTGTACCTCAATAATGCCTATATGTATAAGAAATTTTATGAGTTGGTCATGCACATAATGACTCAACTCATTCTTAGCATGGCTTGCTTCCCTGTGATCATATTATATTTACTTGATGAACTCAATCATCTCTTTGGATCAAGTTTAATTAGAGCCAACCAAACACTATTGGTTAGTTCTTATCCAATTAAGTCCAAAACTCATAAGTAACTCATTCCATAATTCAATTAGAAACTATGATTGAATGACATCAAGATTTGAGTTTACACTTGCACTTACGTCCATTCCATTTTTTTTACATGGATGGTTACATTCATATTTACTTTTCACTTTGAACATTGTGTGTTTTGCATCACATTATTTAGAATATTTAATATCTAAGTTTTGCTTATATGTCAAATAATCCCTTTTTTGATTGATTGTGTCAATTACTATAAGAGATTTTGATGCATTTGCATGCTAATTAGCATATCATGTTAGACTACATCCTTTTAAAGCTCAAGCTTGACTTAATTTATGATTAACCAAGTTGTATTATGGTATGGAGATTCATTTGATAATGAAGTTTTTTTAATCATTCTTAAATTTGTATATGAGCAATTAGCATGCTTAAATAGCTTGAAGACCACCACTTGTTTAGAATAGAATAACACAAAAGTGATAAGCTTTACAATAATTGAATTGCTCATATGATTTAGCTTAGTAAGTCAAGGTCATATAAGACTATCCCTAAGAGAACGCTAACTCACACACACATACTGCAATAGTCTATAACCCTATTGTCACAAGCATAGGTAGGTTGTAGTTAGTTCAATTTATTTCACTACCATTTTGGCTATTTGGCATGGGGTTGCAAGGGTGTTGCTAAATTTTTTAATTTATTATACAAATTATAATGTATTATGCCATTTTAATGATATACAATCAATGTTTTAAAGATATTTTTATACGTGTTTAATGTATGGCGAATGCATTACTTTAAATGGGGCATACATCAAATAAAATAATTTAGTGGTTTTTATTATTTGATGTGTTACTTTAATTTTGTTATACTATGATTGCTCCATTTATTTATGAGTTTTTTTTATTTATAATACTTTTTAAAGACTTTTCCAATGTAAAAATTAAAATAAAAACTAAGTTTATTGACTTGACACTTTGGAGGTACTAGACCATGAAGGACGAGCATACATAATGAACTAGATGAAAGACGAGGAGCATAAGGAAAATTAATTAAAATTATTTTTTAAATAATCTAAGCTTATTTTTATTGGTAGAACACAACTACCCTTTTAAACTTTTCTTTTAAATAGAAAATTATAAGTGGATTGTTAAGCCACATAGACCAATTTACCAAAATTATTTTAAAACCATCACAACATAATGATTACTTAATTACATTATTTTCTTTTCTCCTTTTTTAAATATAGTGTTCTTGCTTGGGATCTGTATACTACGATAGGCTCAAGGACAATAGATTATATTTTTTTTATTAACCTTGATAAATTAAAGTAACTTTAAAAATGATTAGAATAACCTATTAATCATTAAAATTAAGGCTCATTCTAGAAATTTTTTTCTAAAATTAATCCCCTCAATCCCTTTTATACCTCTCAGAAGAGGTATAGAGTTGAGTGTATTTATCATGATTCACTAGCACCCATCATGTCAGAACGTTAGCCTGACATGCATTAGACTTCAATTAAAGACAATTAGCATATTATGCATATCCCATTAGAATAAAATTTTAGATAGGCATAATTTTAATGGTGATTAAGAAGTCTTAGTAAGCTAGGTAGTGATAGCCTAACTCAAATAGATTTGTAATTCCTAGTCTTGATAATGCTAGTCATGATATTAGCTTATCACTCATCCTCTTTTCTATAGGCATGTATTCACTCATATGGAAATTATTACCCTTATATCTTCTTAAACTCATTTCTTAAAATACTTTACTCAAGATTCCCTTATTATCCTTTTTTAGCTATGGCCATGAGGTTAAAGTTAGATGACTCAAGTCATGGTTATTGACAAGGCATTTCTCGCCTAAATTCATTTGACTACTTTCCCAAGCTAAATGTTTATGGACTCTATAGCTTAGGGTGATGAATCTATGAGATTTTTACCTTTACTAAGTCTATTCCTAATATTTCATTAATGTCTTCCCTTTACTAACCACTTTTGAGCTAATCACACTCTTTGTAGAATCTTTGGTGGTTTAGTAATGATCATCATATAGGTATTTTTTTATATGAGACCTTCATCTCACTTGTTTATATTGATTAACCATTTTCCTTGTAAATTAATGTTCGATATACAATTATTTTATTATGGCAATTCTTACTAAACTATTAACATTTCCTTTAACAGTTTTAAAAATAATAATTTAAATTAATACTTTCCCTTTATTTGTTGAAAGTTTCTTACAAAGGTGCTTGTAAGTGTAATGAACCAAGATAGATACATCTTCTTGGGAGAATAGGTAGCCCACAACCCTTTCTTTTCCCATTAACTTAGGTGAAGTGTCTATAAATAACTATCTAACATAAGCAGATATAAAAACTAGGCTCTTTCTTAGATTCTTTTTTTTTGTGAAATCTTTTATTTATAGCATATTTCACTTAATTAATATACTTACACCCCCAACACATCTTTTACAAGGCATTTCAACCTCTTAGTTATAGAGTTATGAGTAATTCATGAAATGCAACAACAAAGGCCGCATCATAAGATAATACCATAAGTGTTAAATGACTTTGATGAGTATAGAGAGGTGAACTACTCACTATATAAACACATATGCACCTTAAACAACAAAAGTAATGATTGGGAACTTTTTCTGATGTACCTTCTCAAGGTGAGTGTTATAAGTAACCCCTTAAATTAAATTATTTAAGAAAATGTATAAAATGACTATAATAATTGAGTCTTCTTAATGAGCACACAGGGCAAAAGCTAAGCATGGGTTGTCTGGGAAGTTTCTGTGGTAAGTGTAGCTAGCTAGTCTTTTACAAACTTCCCTTACTATTTAGAGCATTTCTAGAGAGACAAGAGATGAAACCTATGCTAAGTAAGTTTTAAACAAGTTCTTGTAAAAGAGATGAATTCTCTTTGAATCACACTTCCTCTTTAGGCTACCACTGCCCACTTTATTACTAATGGTGACTAGCTTAAGAGGTAAGTTTTATAACCTATCTACTTGATTAATATCCTAGTGTGCTCATTAACTTGAGTTTTTTAATATCCAATTAGTACTAGCTACTTTGGTTGATGAGTTTGAGTCCTCCAAAGTAATCCCCTGCATATAATTAAGTGCTCTAAATACACCCATGGTCAATAATTAGGATACAATATTTTCACTTAGGGCTACAAATAAATTGAGCTAAGTCAAGCTTAAGCTAATTTTCTAAAACCATGTTCAAACTTGAGCTTTATTCAAATATATATATAATAATATTTGAGCTTAATTTGTTTATAAATAAAATAAGTATTATCATGAAGACTATGAGAGAATATTTTCCAATAAACTTTATAATATAGCCAATGTCCCTATGAAGGTTCTCAACTAGATGCCAACATTTGATCATCGTGTGAAACCCATGATTATGCACATTTGGATCAAGTTCCTTAATCTGAAGTTGCTTTTGTTCATGCAAGTGTTTTATTCATTAGTAGCTATTTAATGGAAAGCATCTCAAGTTAGATTTTCCCACATACAATGTCTCAAGGCCTTAAGTAGCTAGAGTGCTCGTAGAAATGTATATCATTGCTAATTACATTAAAGAGGCATGGATAAGCTCACACTATGATAGATGTTAGCAACAAGTAGAGATTGAACAAAAATCATTTTATGATAGTAAGTGTAAGATATTTGGTCATAACTTGGATAATTACTATGTGGCTCTAAATTAAAACCTCTAAAAATGAGAAACTTTGACAAATCTATGGCGGGAAACAATAAGAAAATAGATTTACCAAGGTTTATTGCTCTTGAGCTGTAGAGATTGAAAGAAAATTAAAATGATGGCAAAATAGTCATATTGGCACTAGTCATGTTGTGGTTGAGGTAATCCAATCAATCAGGGAGGATATTAGTATACCAGAAGGAGAAGATAAAGATCTGAGGGATCATAATTAGGTAGACACACTTGTTTTGGATGATGATATAAAGAAAGAAGGTGAGGTGGAACAAATTGATATACAACCCACATTAGAAAATAACAATGATGAATTTGATGGTAGTAATTTTGGAAATGATCAACAATCTTATTTGGGAATTAGAGGAGGAATGGGTGGTGCAAGTCTAAAAATATAAGCAAAATGGAAAAAGAGAACTTAAGTATGTAAACACAATTGTTGCGGCAAATTTTCATGGCAACTCTTCTATATGTATTTTAACTCCTATTAATGATAGTCTAATCCCTAGAGTTACTGGGAAATCCATCTGCTAATTAATTATTAAATTTCTAAATTTGAATATTAGAGGCATAGCTAGAGCTGATGTTTTTTACTATCTTAAGAACCATATTAGAGTTAATAAATTAGAATTTTGTCTATTTTTGAACCATGGTTTGGGTGTGTAGGGCACTTAAAATTTTAAGAAGATTTCCTAGATTTAACTGGGTGACTAATTGCAGTGAGAAAAATTTGTTTGTGTGGAGCCATAATATTCAGGTTGAAGTTATAATAGATGATGAATAATTTCTTTATTTTCTAGTTAGCTATTATAACATTAATTTACTTGTCATAATGGTATATGATGCATGCTCTTAAGGAGGAAAAAATGAGCTATGGAATAAATTTAAAATTAGTAACATTAATGTCCAAGCATATTGGCTAGTTGGATGTTATTTTAATATGATTGCTAATGCCACAAAAAATAAGGGAGGGGAGGGGAGGGTAGCGGGGTGGGAGGGGTGAGGCGGCGGGGTAGGGAGGGAGCAGAAAACAAAAAAAAAACTCAATGATGGAAAAGTTTGTTAATTCTATCTAGGAAGTTGGCTTAGTGGATGATGGTTACTCGAGGTGCTTGCTTATTTGGTCTAGAGGGATAGTATTTGAAAGGACAGATAGAATTCTAATTAACAATGAATGGCATGATAAATTTGAACATACAATAGTTAAACACTTGAATAAGAAAGGATTTGACCTTTCCCATTTATTATTGTCAATGGATTTACATCCCAAACCATCTCATTCTACTTTTATGTTACTTAATATGTGGATTCAACATGATAATTTTTTGAACTATGTTAAGGAAGCATGGTATGTTGAAGGGTAATTTAAATCATGGGAGAGGGCAGGAAACAAAGAAACTCAATAATGGAAGAATTTGTTAATTTTTTCTAGGAAGTTAGCTCAATGGATGCTTGTTACTCGAGCTACCAGTTTACTTAGTATAGAGGGATAATATTTTAAAGGATTGATATAATTCTAATTAAAAATGAATGTTATTTTAAATTCAAACATAAAATAGTTAAACATTTGAGTAACATAGCATCTGACCATGCCCCTTTATTATTGTTAGTGGATTTACCTCCCAAACCTTCTCATTATACATTTAGGTTCCTTAATATGCAGATTCAACGTGATAATTTTTTGTACTATGTTAAGGAAGCATGTTAGGTTGAAGGGCAGTTCAATTCATGATATAGCTTGTTGAAACTACATAATAACTTAGCAGTTAAGCTTAAAGTTTGGAACTAGAATAATTTTGGTAATTTCTTAAATATGGCCAATTAGTTAAAGAGAGGGTATGTATATTGGATGAGAATAGTTATCATGCATCGGTGATAGTGTTAAAACTCAGCTCATACAAGCCGAACATGATTTCCAAAATTCATTGATATGGAAGAACATTTTTTGAGATAGAAAGTAGTAATAAATAATGACATTGAAAGGGCTAAAAATTATAAGTACTTTCATGTTTGCGTCAAGAGGAGAAGACAACACAAGGCTACCCTAAAGATTAACGATGGTAGGTTAGATTAGACTAGTAATCCAAAGGAGATTACTAACAAATTTGTGTAGTATTTCAGACATCTTTTTGCACTAGAAAACTTTGACTTATCGGGTTCAAGTGTGAAGTTTTTTATTATAGTAAAAACTTTATTAACAGCATTAATTTGGCCAGTATTTTGGATGAGCAAGAAATTAAGCTTGCATTAGATTCCATGGGTAATAACAAAACTATTAGACCTGATTGATGGGAAAATTTTGTGACACTTCAGAGAGTTTAGAAATTTCTTATTTAGATAACCAAATGCGTCATTAAAGAATATACATACTATCTTAAAATATAAACATATTTTTCTATAATGGATTTGATCATTTAGTAAAAGACTTCCAAGGATAATGGGTCTTTCATGTACTGGAGAGTTTTCCTCTGAACTACATTGAAAGTAGAATAGGGTTTATTTTAAATTGGGTTCATGGTTCTCTATAAGGGAAAACCCCTATAGCTATTTCTCAGGAAGGGTCTTTTCCTAAGAATACTCTCAATTAAAGAAATAAGTCATTATTTTTAAGGAATTCTAGGTTGGTTTTTAAAAGGAATGGTATTTGGAATTTTCAATTAGGAATGATCCAATATAGAAAAAGTTTTTTTGGAAGCCAAATTGGATTAAATAGGAATGCATGTTAATACTAGGATGCCTAGTAGCCATTTCAACTATCCTATCATTGGGCTTTGAATTTTAGAATTTTAATTTATATTTTGAGTTGATGTTTTTTTAGAAATCTGGAACTTAGATTCTAACAATACAAGACTATAAAAATACCTAGGGTTAAAGACTTACTCCGAGGAGTATGCTTTAGAACCTAAGTCTACAAGTGTTTTTAATACAAATTAGTTGCTCTGCCTAATTTCATTTTGGGAATTATTGGCCATTCCTCTTACTTGAGAGAACAAACCTATCTATGACACTTCTGGACTTACAACCTACCTATAGGAGCTGCTAGTTAACACCACCTAAGCACATTTTAAATTTATGATGTTAAGTCTCATGTATGTAAAAAGACTAGGTTGTTGTTATTTGAGGAAAAGAATCTAAGAACCTCGACTCACTCTCTAATCCCTAGGATCATATAGGACATAAAATGCATCTAACTAATGCACATTTTTTTTAGATTTTTAAGGATTTTGACTCATGATTCATTTGAGATCTTGGGTATCCATTTTATGCCAAAATACCATGAAATTATAAATGATTATGGGCCAAATCACTAAGAGAAGGCATACTTCCCCAAGAAGATGGTCATCCTCATAGGTCAGATGCCCCTTAGGTATAATGGGTTAAGTGCCCAATTCAAGAATTCAAAGCAATTTAATTGCATGATTTTCTAGACCTAATTTTTCTAGTTGATTTTAGTTTTGCCTAAGGCTTTAATTTATGTGAGGTTTCAAGTTTTTTCATTTTTATTTTAGTTATTTAGATTTAGATTGGGTATTAAAATTTAATTTTTCTAAGTGCCTAATCAGCCAGGCATCCATCACAGGAAAGCACAATATATAAATAAACCTAGAAAAGTAGGTTGGTTCTATTACACACCTAAAATAAATCAAGCCAATTTAATTAAAATAAAGGCCAATGCAGGTGGGTACCACTGTACACCTCTGAAGAAAGTGCTAATAGGCAGCCCAACTCTACCCTTAAATAGCTCGACCTAGAATCACAAGTTTAGATTTATGGGTCTTCTTTCCAGGATCATCTCCTTTTTCAGGGAGCTTCATTGGGCTTCACAGGGGACCTATGCACCATCTACTGGTAGGGTTAGCTCCTGCTAATCCAAGACCCCATAAATCCTAACCTAATTCTAATCTCAAATTTACATTTCAAATTCAAAAATAAATCCTAAGCCTAATAAAACAAATGTAAGGAAAATACAAACTTCACACAGTAGTTATATTTTACAAACTTACATGCTTAGCATTAGCTATTTGCTAAGTCCACATATCCTATTGGGCTATGCTTAAGGAATAAAGCACCCCTATAAGAAAATATCATTTTAATTTATTTATGATAGTCCTTTCTAGCAAGTCCCCTGTAGAAGTAATGTTAGTTCTAAAAAGAACATGCTATCATCTAGTCTAACTGGCAAACAATCTTAGACATGTAGTCTAAAATATAAACTACAAATACATGTGAAGCATCTCACATCGTAATACAAAATACCACAAAGAATCACAGAATAGCCTAACATAAGTCTAGGGTCCTTGACCTAATGATCTAGGGTCCTTGTCAAAGAAATAGGCTTGTGTAGCAAGACTTTGCTCAACCATTTTACTTCAGGTTTCAATTTAAGTTTTAAGTTTATTTGATTTACCTTGGGGTGGTTTTAATTCAAATGATTTAATGATTTATTTTTATTTCACTTTTATTTTGTTAAAGTGAAGTTTAGGTTTTCAAGAATGAAGAGTAGAATAGATTTCACTTTGAGATGGAACTCATTCTATTCAACATGCTAACCCCTAATGGAATGAAACCTTCATCCTAAGATGAAGATTCATCCTAAAGGTTTAACTAAGATTTTTAAGTATCTTAATTAATTCATTTTAGATTTGTTTAGATGATTTGGGTTTGAATTGAATTTGGATTTTGGATTAATGTTTCAATTCCTATCTTTAGAATTTAATTCTTTATTTCATTCTTTTGATTTGATTTATTTTTCAGTCTTGATTGAATTTATTCTTTTAATTTAATTTGGTTGTATTATTTCATTTGATTTGGTTCGAATTAGTTTAACACTTGTTTGCATTAATGTTTTAGGTTAGAATTATTTAGGTTTATTTTATTATGTTTATTTCATTTGGTTTGAGTTGTGTTAACCTAAGGCACATAGGTTAATGTTGAATCTATTCTCAAGTCACATTGATTGTATATTTGGATTTCATTAAGTTATTTGATTATGAGTTCATTATTAATTAATCTTGGTTTGAGTTGTGTTAACCTATGGTTTAATTAATCTTCATTTGAATTATTAATTTCATTAATCGTTAAGTATGAAATTGATCAAGTTCTTTGATTTAAGATGTTGGCGGACTATCATAAGTGCCCTAGTGCTAATGAGGATTATTTCAAGTAATTTTATGTATTTTAAAAATTATGAATTTTCTTATTTATTATTTGATTTATATTAACTTAGAGACTTGGAAATTCAACAATCCCTAATCTAAAGGTCAATTGGGTTTGACATTTTTATGGCAAGCGGGGTTTCATGCCAGTTTCATATTTCCAAAGTTTTATCTTGATTAGATGTGTAATTAAAGTTTTAATTATTTTATTAAAACCTAAATTAAGCCTAATTTTATGAGGATTAGTTGGAGTTTTATTTTTTCTTGATTCCTCTATGAAAGATGCTTCCATAGAGGGTTCATTCATAATTTTTTGGAGATTTAGTTGATTTACTAAGATTTATTTAAGTTTTGGTTAATTATTTAGATTATTTAATTCAATTAATTACATAATTAAGTCATTTTGTGATTTATTAAGTTTGAACCAATTTCATTGGTATATTTATGTCCATTAATGTTTATTATATTGAATTAAAGCGATTTGATTCATTTTTATAATTTATTTAATTAAATTTGAAGTTTAGAAATTGGAATTTAATATCTCTTGAATTACATTGAACTAATTCTTGAAAGTTTTTTCTAAGATGTATTCTAACCTTAATTTCACTTCTCTAAAGTGTCATTTCAATTGGATTTATGGTTTGAGATTAATTAGAGTTTTATTAATTTTATTCAAACCCAAATTAAAGTTAAAATACCCCCCATATAATTTGGGGATTTTCATTATAATAGATTCCTCTCATCAAGAGAAATCCACAGGGATCAAATTTTCTTTTTTTTTATATTTATATTTTATTTTCTATGAATTTTTGAATTTTTAAGCATTTTAATAATATTTTAATTAACTAAAAAAATGGATTTACCATTTAAAAATGGTGGCGTTGACGTGACACCATTGGGCTACGTGGATTTCGTGTGGTGGCTATGTCAAAAGTGGAACCTCGCGGGATGAATCTTGGCCTCTAATCCAAGATCGGATGGTCCTAATTCATTCCATGGTCTACTTAAGGTGATTAATCATGTGGCTAGATCTTGGTCATTTGTTCCAAATAGAAGGATCAGACAACAAAGATCATCTCCTGAATGTCTCTAGCAAGAGAGGAACATCGTTCATCGATTTTGACAAATCTTTGATAGATTTCATTGTGATTTCAAATGTAAAACATTCAGGGATCAATTTTCAACCAATCTATATGGTTTGATCCTCATGAGGATCAATTTTATTTTACAAAAAACCAAATCTGAATGCTATAGAGGTCGGTGGTAGAACATATCTCAATTCTAGTGATCTTTGATGGTTGGATTGACTGAAACACCTTTGCCTCGATGTGATGAAGTCGTGAACGTGATTTGGTGGCTTACCTCCCTACTAAATGCCTTAGATACCAACTTAGGGCTATTTTACATTGGGTTTGGCCATTCTCTGGCTTGCCGATTGTGAGGGTCAAGGTGTAGATTCATTCGAGGTCACCTCGACCTCTATAATGTTGAAATGTTCAGTTTGATGTTAAACATTCCCCCTAAGTTTTTGCCATTAAGGGACACTCAGTGGTTACTGAACTGGTTGTTCTTTGGCATGGAAGTGGCGAGGGCTTGGGGGAAGGGTCTCTTCCTTCTTCTCTTCCATTTGTGAATGATTTGGGATGAAAAGATGGAGGGGAAAGACTCTCTCTCCCCTCTTTCCATGGCTGAGAGCCATGTATTTGGCCTTCTAATGGCTGGATTCTAGCCACCGACGATGAGAGAATCAGCCAAAAGGTGGATTCTATCCCCCTTGGCCTTATGAGCATGTTTGGATAGGAGATTAGAAGGGAGGAGGGCATCTCCTCCATTTTACTTCCTTGGCCGAGCACTTAACTCCCATGACTCTCTCCCTTGCCTTTTTTTTCTTCTTCATGGAGGAAGTAAATTTCTATTTCCCTTTTAGCTCATTCCTTGAATTTTCAAACTTGGAACCACTCTCCTAAGAGGTGATCAAAGGCCAAAAGTCACTTGGATAAAATCCAAGGAATTTGTGGTTAATAGAAAAAGGAGGAATCTTCCAAGCATAATTACTTGGTCCAAGCCTTAACTCATTTCCCCTTAGTTTTATTTTTGGCATTTGGCACCACTATGACACCTTTAGGCAGTGTGTGGCTACCCAAATCAAACTCAATGTGGGTTTGAGGCCAAGTCAAAATAAAATTTCCAATCTAAGCATTTGGATTCAAAGTGTTTGATTTTGATTTAATTATATTAATTTTGGATTCAATTTTGTGTAATTGATGATTTATTATATTTTTATTTGATTAATTCATTGAGGATTTAGATTAATTGGTTTTTATTTAATTTCAACCCATTTAGGCCTAAATGGGTTAAGCTTGATTCCAATTGGGTTCAAATGACCAATTTGACTCAATTGGATTTAGTTTAGACTCCAATCATGCTTGATCACATGTGCGAGATGATTTTCCATGATTACTTTTATTTAATTTTAAGTGGATTTCAATTTGAACCCATTTGACCCAAAGTGGGCTTAATGAGTCAAGCTTGGGTTTCATTTGGGTCAAATGACCAATTTGACCAAATTAGTCCAAATTATGGGTTAGATTGTGTTTGATTATCATTTTCACATAATTTTGCACAATCAAATTGAATTGATTTCAATTTGATTTGGATGTGAACCTAATAGGACCCATTTAGGTTCATTTAGACTAAGTAGTCTAATTAATCTAATTAAGTCTTAAACAAATTTATTTATTTTCATATTCATGATTAAACATGTTTATTTGATCATTTGAAACATTTGGAATGATTTTATTTGGTCAAATTTTTGGTGGGTTGACCTTTGACACTGTGGGACTCACCTAAGTCAAACTTATGTCAAATGGGTTGATTAGATTTGCCTTTGTTATAGTTTTAGATTCATTGATTCATTTTAATTATATTTCATTTTGATTTATTTATATTTGATTTAATCTAATCCAAGTTTGGAGGTTAGATCAAACCTAAGGTAGGTGCATTAGGTCACTAGATGTAGTGTCCTAAGCACTTAATTAGAAGGTTCCTAATCTATGAATAAGTGTCCTAATTATTGATTTCAAAAATGATATTAACTGCATCTAAAAATGAGGTAAACACTGATGGATTTATAGCCTTCATCTACAAAAATGCATGGGGCATTATCAAAGTAGAAGCACCACTACTTTTCAAGATTTCTATAAGGGTTGTGTTATGCATAAGTATTTTAAGACTCCATCAATTGCTTTGATTGCAATATTAAATGATAAGGTTAATAAAAAATTTTATACCCATAAGCCTCACTTTTATCTTATGTAAGTTTATCAGAAAAATAATTTAAAAGCAACAAACAATCCTTCCTAACATAATTTTAGAAAATCAAACTGTATTTATTAAAGGGGGATTGAAAACAAATAATTGTTGGCTTGCTCAAGAACATTTATCGAACATTGACAGAAAAGGTAGTGGAGCAATACTTTTATGAAACTTAATATAAAGAAAGCATATGATAGTATTTATTGAAACCTCATTTTAGTTGTAATGGAAGCAAGGGGATTCAATATTAGTTCATACAACATTATGAAAAGAATCTTGGAAAGAAACTACTATTCAATTTTTGTTAATGTACATGGCTTCTTCAAATCTTTCAGAGGAATCAAACATGGTGACACACTCTTGCCAACTATTTATCATTGCACTTGACTATATTTCAAGGATATTAAATATCTCACTAGATACTAGCCCAAACAAATGATTTAATGGTAGAGAGACATTTTCATATCCCATTTAGCATTCGCTAGTGATGTGATGATATTTGGTAATGCTAGCAAAAACTCTATTAAAAGAGTTATGAATAAAATTCAACATTTTGAAAAAGTTTATAGCCTGAAACTAAACAAAGAGAAATGTCATTTTGTAGTTGGGAAGGGACAGTGCAATGTGGATACGAGATATCACTAGTCTCACCAAAACTTATCTTATTATTAAGTATTTGGGAATAAAACTTACTAAGGGAAGGATTACATCAAATATATTTTATGAAACAGTACCCAAAGTCCAATAGGAGATCAGATCATGGGGAAATAGCTTTCTATCTTCTAGTGGTATAATAACATTGGTTGAAAGTGTTTTAAATTTTATACCTTTATACATAATTTAGGTGCTCAACATGCTAATTAATGTTCCAGAGAAATTAGAAAGAATATTTAAAAAATTAATATGGAGCATAAACAAAAAAACCTATCCACTAGATCAGGTGGAAGAGAATCTGCAATCCTACTAAGGTGGGAGCACTAGGGGTTTAGATCATTGGAAGAATCCATTCAAATTATTCACATCAAATTATGGATAAGATTTAAAGGCTAAAAATTTATTATGGTTGAAATATATGCATAGTAAATATGTTTCAAAGATTCATCCTAATTAAGCTAGATTGCATAGGGGGGACTCAACCATATGGAAAGCAATGTTAAGACAATGGGACAAAGTTGAGGACTTAATTTTTTGGAATATGGGAGAGGGTAGAACAAGCTTTTACTGTGATAAATGGTTTTAGGAGGAACCACTAAAAGAGCTACTTGATAATCATAGTGGGACCCAAATATATTAGTTTTAGGTTTCCAGACTAATAATCAATGGGAGCTGAATAAATTTCAACAATGTGTACCAATAGTTGGAGTAAATAAATGATAAAAATTCTTATTAACATGGATGCTTTAAATAGTTTAGTTCTAAAATGTAATGTAATTGAATCAATATCTAATTATATATATATATATATAAGGCAATTAGACCTGTTGCACTCATGGAATGGGGCAAAATTATTTAGAATAGTGCTCAACCGGTCAATTTTTTTCTTCATAGGGAGACCTTTTAATAAACTTCTTCCCATTGTTGACATTTTAAAGTTAAAGGGATTGAGATTTTCAACTAAATGCTGGTTATGTGGCATGCAGGAGAAATAATGCAACAACTTGTTCTTTAAAAGTAAGTTTAGATTGCAGGTTTGATGAAGGATGGGGGAGTATACTCAACATTCAAAGTTCTATAGTGGATTATGACTCTCTTATGGATTGCCTGTTAGATTGAAAATTACCTAATATGCTAAAATTATCTACTCATATCAGAGTCATCAATCCTTGATCACTAAACAAACATATCCTTTTGGAAACTCTCTGCCATCTTTATTGGATGATTAGGAATACATTTGTTATGAGGCAGATTGATATATATTGAACTAGATTTCCCCTAACATTATGTTAGGGTTTATATATATCTAGGTTCTACTTTTTATGAATGCAAGCCTTTATAGTTAATTACCTCTCTTACCACAATAAAAAAACACTCTCAATAATGGTTGGAAACAAACATATCTTTCTGATATGAATCAATGTCTAGTAGTGTATGTGGAATGCCATAAATAACTGTCTGAGGAGAATAGTCATAATCAAGATCCCTTGGTTTAGTCATCCCCAGACTACATTATTCTAGTCTAACAACATTAGAGGGAGTTTGATTATCAATCATGGGTTGCTTTGTCTCAGATATCTTGAGTAGACTAGAGGTTTAGTGTGGGGGTGTTCAAGTGACGAATGTATAGATTGAACTTACATCCCTTTGGAATGCAAGATTTAAGAGTGTTCATATCGTGAATGAATATATTAGACTTACAATCCTTTGGAATGCTAGATTTATGGTTTGGGTTATACTTGCATTATAAGCATGGGTAACACTTACATCGATTAGAAAGTAATCATATTAGACTTACATCTCTTTAGAATGCCATGTTTAGGATGTTCCCATAGCATACAAATAGATTAATAGGATGTTTATGTACTAATAATTAATTTTCAATTCTAAGGATTAGTGCCTCAGCACTGAAAATATAGTTAATATGCTAACCAAGAAACTCAATGATGAATTTTTTTTTAATTATATCTAGGAAGTTGGCTTAGTTGATGATGGTTACTCGGGGTGCTTGTTTAGTTGGTCTAGAGGGATAATATTTGAAAGGATTGATAGAATTCTAATTAACAATGAATAGCAAGATAAATTTGAACATACAATAGTTAAATACTTAAACAAGAAAGGATCTGACTATGCCCCTTTATTATTTTCAATATATTTACTTCTCAATCCTTCTCATTCTACTTAAGCTAGCATTGGATTCCATTGGATCATAATAAAATTGATGGACCTGATGGATTTACAACATCTTTCTACAAACATGCATGAGGCATTATCAAAGTAGAAGCATCACTACTTTTGAAGATTTCTTCAAGGGTTGTGTTATGCATAGGTATTTTAAGACTTCATCAATTGCTTTGATTCCAAAATTAAATGATAAGGTTAATTAGGATAATTTTTTACCCATAAGCCTCACTATTATTTTATGTAAGTTAATCAAAAAAATATTTGAAAAGCAACAACCGATCCTTCCTAACATAATTTTAGAAACTCAAACTGCATTTATTAAAGGGGGATTAATAACAAATAATTGTTCAGATGCTCAAGAACATTTTTTAGACATTGATAGAAAAGGTAGGGGAACATTAATGTTATGAAACTTGATATAAAAAAACATATGGAAGTATTGACTGGAAAGTCATTTTAGTTGTAATGGAAGCAAGGGGATTCAATATGAGTTCATACAAAATTATCAAAAGAATCTTGGAAGGAAACTACTATTCAATTATTGTTAATGAAAATCCAATGGTTTCTTCAAATCTTGCAGAGGAATCAAATAGGGTGACACATTCTTGCTCAATATGTTATCATTACACTTGATTATCTTTCAAAGAATATTAAATATCTCATTAGATACTAGCCCAAACAATTGATTTAATGTTATAGGAAAATTCTCTATATCCCATTTGGCATTTGCTGGTGATGTGATGGTATTTGGGAATGCTAGCAAAACTCTATTAGAAGAGTTATGAACAATATTTAACATTTTGAAAAAGTTTCTATGCTGAAACTAAATAAAGAGAAATACCATTTTGTAGTAGGGAAGGGTTATAGTTTGAACAGAGTAATGTGGATATGAGATTTGACTAGTCTTACCAAAATAGATCTTATTATTAAGTATTTGGGAATAAAACTAAGGGAATGATTATAACTAATCTATTTTATGAAACAATAACCAAAGTCCAACAATAGATCAGATCATGGGAAAATAACTTTTTATCTTCTTGTTGTAGAATAACATTGGTTCAAAGTGTTTTGAATTTTATACCTTTATACATATTTTTGGTGCTCAACATGCTAATTAATGTGAGAGATAAATTAGAAAAAATATTTAATTAATTCATATGGTGCATAAACAACAAACCTGTCCACTGGTGTAGGTGGAAGAGAATATGCAATCCTAAGAATGTGGAGGACTAGGGGATTAGATCTTTGGTAGATCAAATTGTGGATAAGATTTAAGGCTAACAGTTTATTATGGTTGAAATATATGCATAGTAAATATGTTTCAAAGATTCATCCAAATCAAGCTAGATTGCATATGGGGGACTCAACCATATGGAAAATAATGTTAAGACAATGGGACAAAGTTGAGGACTTAATTTTTTAGAACACGGGAGAGGGTAGAATAAGCTTTTACTGGGATAATTGGTTTCAGGAGGAACCACTAAAAGAGTTACTTGATAATCATGGTGGGGCCTTAATATATTGGTTTTAGGTTTGTAGACTACTATTCAATGGGACCTGAATAAATTTCAACAATGTGTACTAGTTAGTTGGAGTAAAGAAATGCTAAAAATTCTTAATAACATGGATGCTTTTTATAGTTTAGTTCTAAAATGTAAAGTAAATAAATCAATATCTAATTATATATACAAGGAAATCATACCCATCGCACTCATGGAATGGGGCCATAATATTTAGAATAGTGCTCAACCATTCAATTTTCTTCTTCATATGGAGACTTTTTTTATAAACTACTCCCCATTATTGACCTTTTAAAGTTAAAGGGATTAAGGTTGACATCTAAATGCTGGTTATGTGGCATGTGGGAAGAAAAATGCAACCATTGTTCTTTAAATGTTAGTTTAGATTGCAGGTTTGAATAAGGATGGGGAGTATACTCAACATTCAAAGTTTTACAATGGATTATAATTTTCTTATGGATTACCTCTTATATTGGAAATAACCTAATATACTAAAATTGTATACTCATATTAGAGCCATCATTATTAATCGCTAAAAAAACATCATTTTGGAAACTCTCTACCATCTATATTGGATGAGTAGGTGTATATTTTTTATGAGGCAAATTGATATATATTCAACCAGATTTCTTCTAACATTATGTTAGAGTTTATTTAGATTTGGATTCTACTTTATATGAATGCAAGCCTTCATAAGTAATTACCTCTCTTACCATAGTAAAAGAGGACTCTCTATAAAGGTTGGAAACAAACATATCTCTCTAATATGAATCAATGTCTCGTGGTGGCATAGATGATTGTCTGAGGAGAATTGTCCCAATTAAGATCCCATGGTTTAGTTATCCCAAAAAAACATTATTTTAATTTAACAATATTAGTGGGCTAGGCATAATGTTTAGGGAGTTTGATTAGCAATTATGGGTTGCTACATCTCAAATATCCCATGTAAACCTCCCAAGTAGAGCAAAGATTTAGTGCAGGGGTGTTCAAGTGATGAACATATAAATTGGACTTGTTTCCCTTTGGAATGCTAGATTTAGGGGTCTTTACATGGAGAATAGATAGATTAGACTTACATCCCTTTAGAATGCCATATTTAAGATTTGGGTTGTGCGTACATTACAAGCATGGGTCACACTTACATCGATTAAAAAGTCATCAAATTGAACTTACATCTCTCTAGAATACCCTATTTAGGATGTTCACATAGCGTTCAAATAGATAATTGGATTAATAGAATATTTATGTATTAATCATTAATTTATGGTTTTGAGGATCAGTGCTTCGGCACTAGAAATATAGTGCCTAGGCAATATCATGGTAGCACTTAGGCGCTATCATGGTGGCAACTTAACGTTAATATAATGGTTTATTGGTGATGAGTGATTAAAAATGTAGTATTATAAGGTAAGAATTCATGTTTTGAAGCCTGAGGGTTTGACACCTTGACGTTATAAGGTCAGTGTCACAGTGCTTAAGAAAGCATGATATTGAAATAATTTGACTAGTTGACTGGTGCATGGGTGCTGTGTTTGGTGCCACAACGCTAGTCAAAGATCAAGTCGGTGAATCTGGTAGATAGACAAGTGATTTAAATGGAAAAGACAAACTTTTTTACCAACGTTGTCGTGCTGTGTCAAAGCACCATGGCGTTACATCAATGTCTGGCCTCACTTTATGCACAATGTTAATTATAAAATCAATTATCATAAATGTCATAAATAGGTCTTTCTGACTGACGCATTGACCATTTTGGTATGATGACCATCGCTACAAAATTGAGAGAGCCATGCCTTGGTGCTGATAAAATAACACCGCAGTGCTAGGTGCGGTCTAAAAATAAGACCCCTCTGGCCGCAAATTTTTCATTATGAATCCTTGGTTCTCTTTTTTATAGATTATTGCTCTCTTCCTCTCTCAACTTGCATTTTACTTTATGAAAGCCAACATGCTAGTAAAATACCTGAGCATGGGTAAGAATACAGTAGCTGTCAGTAACACTAACAGGTTTGTTAGTGTATAGGCGGAGGGCAGATCCACCATGCTCTTCTGTACAAACATCTCATCTTAGAGAGAGATTTTTTTAGTCTAGGTGGGCGCATGGAAGAATTATCAATGAGTGAGGCTGGTAGATGCTGACCTATAATAATGTATTTGGTGACATCTCTATGGTACGTAAGTTCTTTGCCAAGCACTATAATAATCAAGTTTTTGTCCAAGAAAAACTTATAAGTTTTGATAATATTACTATTAATGCATATTACAACTTGTAGGATGTAGTATATGATTAATATCTCTTCTATTATAATGATCATCCCAATTTTGATGAAATCTTTAGTTTCCTCATAGTTAGAAATTATAATGTCCAGTTGAAAAGGTGGGAGAATAAAATTATTAATTTTTCTGGTGTTGTCCTCATTGCTGAGGCAAAGCTTGGTGTTATTTTATTTTTGTCAAGTTAATGACCACTAATAATATGAGTGAGGTTACTAAAGATAGAGCTAATTTGAATTTTGCAATCCAAAAGGGCTTTTGATATGGATGTAGGGAGGATTATTTATATTTATATTTGTAATATGCTTAAAGGTAGTACTATCATACAGTACGATCATCCTTCTTCAATTTTTGCATTGTGAGTTGCAGCGGGTGTGCAAGAGGAGTCACATGAAGAAGTCTTTATACAAAAGGCTCCCTTGACTAAGAGAGTAATTGAAGGAATTGGCTCAAGGACTGAAGTGAAAGAAAGCTCATGTACCCTTCAGTCTAAACCCAAATCCCATTCCAAGAAATTGGAGGACAAGTCTTAGAATTAAAGAAAAGAGTTACTGAAACTTGCCAGTAATAGCACCTAAATAAATTCTTAAGGTTTTATTAACAACTTCCATCTAGACATTTTTTTTAGAGTGAAAAGTTAAGAAAAATGCTAGCTTCTTTACAACAACTTTTCCAATAGTGAAGGTCGAGCCATATAATTTTAAAATCTTCCTAAACAAAGTTCTTATTTATGTTTCATCACATATCCTTAAGCATGGTAGAGAATAAGCCATTTTAGAGAATTTATCTATTACCATAAAATTTTTATCATGCCATTTTATAATACATTGTAATTTTTATATATAATTCATAGACAAATCCTCTAAAGATTAATAATAAATGGAAAATGTGATGTACTTTATTGATTTTTGTTTAATAACTTTGTCTCATTTGCAAATATAATAACAATTCACAAACCTTAAATACTTTTTTATCAGTGAGGGCCAATAAAAAATAGAGTCCATTGAACCTATCATCTTATTTTTCCACACTAATTTTCTATATATAATCAGAATAAAACTTAGTTATTTGAAATTCCTAAAGAGACGTTTTAAGGATGTAGATACTTCCCCCTATATAAATAATCATCAAACATTACAAAAAAAAAAGCTATGTATTATCTGAGTTTTTCTAAAGACTGAAGATAAATGACACAACAATTCATACATACATGATAATCTAATTTAACTCTTTAAATAGGGGACTCATAATCTATGATTATACTAATATCACTAGATATATCTATTGACCTCATTTTGGATGGTGTTCATAGGAAGTAAGTTTTGGAAACCTTAGTCTAACACTATATTTACCCTAGTATAAATGCAATGATACTCAGGTTCTCTTTGGTGGACAATTTAAATTTATTTGGTTTAGTAAAAATCTAAAAAATTTAAACATTAAACTACATCTTATGATTTCTTAAAAGTTTACATGGTGTGTTCTAGCCTTGATATGTTCGAATAAAGTAAAATTTAAATTTCTTTTGGCCTAATGGTATTAATAAGAAACCCTAAGCTTACTATTATGATGTCAGATGATAAGTATAGAATCAATGTTTACTTGACCATAAATCAGCATAACTAGACTCAAATCTGACTCTAATGTTAGCTAATCTAATTATGATGATGGCCAAATTTTAGGATAATTTATTAATCCAAATTAAATTCTTTTTTGTATAACCAAATTAAAGTCAATTGAAATCAAACATAATGGAATGATTAGATCATTACATAACCAATATTTTCTTGACAACCATTTGAAACCATTTTCTAAGCTAAATAAGCTCAACCAATTTTAATTCATTCATTATCAAAGCATAATAAAATAATAAGTTGTAATATGACCTAACTCAAGAACTATGAGATTATTTAGGCTAGTCAAACCCTAGATTAATTGAATGATGTGGCTAGTGGATGGGTTACTTAGGTGACCAATTTGGTAGATGGGACAATTCATAAGATTCTTATAAAATTGAGAAAGGTTATGGTATGATTTAATTTAAACTAGGAAAGTAGCATTACATAACCAAGATTGTCTTGATAACCATTGGAAACCCTTTTCTATGCTAAATAAGCTCAACCAAATTTATTTCATTCATGATCAAAGCATAATAAAATTATAAGTTATAATATGACCTCACTTAAGAACTATGAGATTATTTAGACTGGTCGGACTCTAGATTAATCAAATGATGTAGATAATGGATTGGTTACTTGGGCGACCAATTTGGTAAATGGGACAATTCATAAGATTCTTATAAAATTGAGAAAGGTTATGGTATGATTTAATTTAAACTAGGCAAGTTACAAATGTTTCAGTCAGCCCCAAGTAGAGAACCCTCAATCAAGAACACAAACTTCACAAAATTAGAACTCCATCTACAAAACTCCAAATCACATGTGGAAAAAAGAAATTGTAGATATTGAAGTCTTCTTGAGATTTGAAAATTTTCCTTAATTCTTAAAGTGTAGATATTTATTTTGGAATTTCTCCCAAGATGGGATAGAAGAAAATCATTTTAGCTAAATGGCTAGATTTTCACTTAGGGATAATAAAACTTTGGATAACAAAGGAGTTAAACAAAAATTAACACATGGATATAAAATAAAAGAATTTATAGTACAATTTGAAAACAGTTCATAAGACGTTGTTGAGTTTACATACACTAACTTTAACTTGAGTCAAATTAGGTCAAGTATGACCTAATTATAGATGACCAACCCAAAGGGCCAAATTAGACCCTCTAAGTGGAAGAATAATTTATAAAAAATGATATTACATAGTATAAATATATCACAAAAAAATGCCATAAAAATTTTTTTTTAAATCACCACATAAAATTTAAAATACCCACCTAGCTTTTATAACAAGATCACCAAATCCTCCTTCAATAGGTTGGCTGGCCACCAAGACCCACCTTTATGAAAATTTCTTCCATGTTTTGATTTTAAATTAGTAATGATCTTCCTTAACAACGAATAAGAGTTTATGCAACAACAAATTCAAGTTAGAAAGTGGGGGCGAGTTTAGATGAGGCAGGGGTGGGGGAGATGGATGGTGCATTTCAAGGAAGTAACTTCTCCTTCTAAGAAATCCACCAACCCTCCTCTTTTTAAAACTTAATTATAATTAAATATTTTTTATTAATTAATTATAATGTATATTTAAAACCCTTACCACAACACATATCCTAAATTCTAAATGACATGACACTAAATACATTGGGTTTTTTTTTAATAGCATAACAGACACATCTTGCTATAAAAGCTAGGTTAGAGAGGCTGCCAAATAAATTTCTCATGTGATGCAGCATGATAAAAAAGAGGTATTTATATGTAGTATGGTGCCATCTCTCCATAATTAGGTATGCTCCCTCCCCCACTAGGGTACCTTTCCCAGTTATTGTTCCATTGTCATGCTCTCCATGGAGGGACCGTCTTGGAACTCTCTCTAATAACCTTTCCAACAATGACTCTACTAATCCCTCTATCAAACTCATTGCCACAATCCTATCATGAAAAATTTTGTGAAGGTAGTGATACATGCTTTATCAAAAAAATTATGTCAAAAACTGATAAACCAGCTCTTTATCTCACTGAAATCAAATTTTCTCAGTTAGTTGAGCCTCTAAGATTTACATTGGTTGGCAAGTTCACCTATAGACCTCCAAAGATGGACACCATTCAGATGCATTTTGATGAACTCAAACTCTTTGGTGACTAGAATGTAGGACTTATGGACAATAGACACATTACTATAAGGCTCAATAGATAAGAGGGCTATGCACGTTTATTTTTAAAGAAACTCAACCACATTGACAACATACCCATGAAGATATTAAATTGACTCCTACCTTCAATTACAACATAGAACCACCAATTTTCCCAATATGGCTTGAAATTTCCCTACTTAAACCTTCATCTTTTCAATGAACAAATCCTATACTCCCTTGCTGCATCATTTGGTAAACCACTTAAACTTGACTTATCTACATTTAATCTATCTAGGCCATTTGGTTCTCATGTTCTGGTTGAAATGGACATAAAAACACCCCATGTTGATGAAATCTAGATAGCAACAACCAATGGCTATTGGTAGCAAGTTATTATTGAGCAGAAACCACATTATTGCCCTTAATGTAGGATGTTTGGGCATCTCCTTCAAAACTATTACATTGCCAACCCAGAGGTTAAAATAAAGTACACAAAGCCAACTGAAAAGGGGATGAAATCACTAAAGGACTACAAAACATGCCTACTAGAAACTAGAAAGAAACTACTATCAATTAGTTTGATCAAACTCTTAATTCAAAGCATATTATGATAATTGCAGAGAAAAATTGCTTATCAATTACAACTCACACTATCATGTCCTTTCCCCACCACTCCAGCAACACATGACCTATTATGAGGAAGTAGATAATACAATTCAAGATATTGAGGAGGAATGGTTGATCTAGAAATCCAAAAGAAACAAACATAAGGGAATCAGGGATTTATAGAATATAAACCCAACTACAGCATCATCCACAAGTAATACTTCTACTGCTAGCATACTGGCCAATTGGGATGATAAATTGGATAAGATTACTACTAGAGCCTCTATGGGCTCTAAGTATTCCAGACATGACTAATTTTCTAATCTAGAATATTAGGGGCATTGCAGACACTGCATCATCTAATAGGCTCAAGAAGTTAATAAGGACACATAACTTCCACATCTTTGCCATCCTTGAACCACTTATGCATCCATAAAGTTTTCAAAAACTTAAAATGAAATTCAATAAGTTCATCATCTTTTAAAATTTCAATAACAAGATCCTGCTCTTTTGGAAACCCCCATTTTAAGTAGACCTATTGATGGATGGCTTACAATTTATACACTTACAAATCAGTTGTAGCAATTATTCTATGCAAGAAACTATTGTATATGCAGCATATACCAGGAATCTAGGAAAAATCTTTGAGTTAACATATTGGCATTTGGAAAAGATGTCAACATAGCTGACTAGTGGGGGGAGACTTCAATATGATCATGAATGCATTGGTGAAAAAGGAGGAAGGAAACCAAGTGAAATGGCTATGAGGGAATTTGCTGATTACATAGAAGATGCACAGCTTACTGACCCTAGATTTAGTGGTTCTTCTTATACTTGGAGTAAAGGAAGGGTCTTTGAATGGCTTGATCGCATTCTACTCAACTCACATTGGCTGCACATTTTCATCATTCTATGATGATAGACGCCTAAAATAGAACTTGTTTTGATCATGCTCCCTTATTATTCACCACCTTCAAAAACCCTCCAAACTAGTCTTCAAAATTTGGAATGTGGACTAAGCATAGCCTATTTATAAATTGTCTCCAAAATGCTTGGCAATCAACATAAACTGACCCATGGATCAGGTTATAGATCTTACATAAGAACTTAACAAAAGCACTTAAGCAGTGGAACTGGAATGTTTTTGGCAATATCCATTAACAAATTGAGGTACAAGAGAAGGAAGTTCTCGACTTGAAAGAAAATGAATTTAATGATTCATCAAAGGATGTTGAAGAAGGTCTCAAATAAGCCCAAACTATGTTTAATAATCTAATTGAAATGGAGGAAGACTTTTTGGCATAGAAAGCTGCTATGACTAATCTAAAAGAAGGGGATAGAAATACTAAATATTTCCATGCATGCATCAAAATGAAAAGGGAATATAAAGCTATCATAAAAAATCAAATCTCAACACACTTGGATACACAAGAAAAACATAATTGAGAAGGGGATCAACTACTTTAAAAGCATTATTTCAAAAACAAAGAGTAAACCTTAATCTATTTAGTGGTGAGTTATTCAATAATAATAGAGTTGAGGTAAGCCACTTGAATCTATCATAAATTCCAAAGGAGGGTACACAGCTCACTTATAGTTGAGGTGAAGTTTGGGAATGCCTAGTTGCTGGACCACATGGGTACACAGCTCACTTATACCAACATTCATGGCCTTGGATTAAACAGGATTAACTAGCAGTTATTTTACCATTTTTTATTGGTAAGGACATTCATAAATTCTCTAGTACCTCTACCATCATCCTCATATCCAAAAGTAACAACCAATACAAATGGGAATACTTCAGGCCCATAAGTCTCTCTTCAGTTACTAGCAAACTCATCAGTAAAGTTATAGCAAATAGACTTCAACCACACTTCCCAAACCTTATTCAGAAAAACCAAATAGCCTTTGTTAAAGGAAGAAACACAGCTAAAAATATTCTATTTGCACAAGAACTCATTCTAAATCTTGATAAGAAATGTAGAGGAGGGAACATGATTATCAAATTGGACATTAAGAAGGCCTTTGATACAATCAACTAGAATTTTATCTCGACAACCTTAAAAGCTAAAGGATTACGAGAGGTTTTTTGCTCACTTGTTAATAGGCTTCTCTACAATACCTACTATTCTCTCTTTATTAATGGGGAAGCACATAGATTCTTGAAAGCATCAAGAGGAATCAAGCAAGGTGACCCTCTTTCTCCATCTCTTTTCATACTAATTTTTGAATATCTCTCTAGAATGTTGGATGCAAATCATTTAGCTGATAAAACAATCAACTACAAATCTAAAGGGAATATCAATATTTCCCATTTAGCATTTATGATGATCTATTGTTGTTCTACAATGGATTTAAGAGATTAATTAAGAGAATCATACACATACTCAATAATTTAAACTTATTTAGGCCTTAGGTTAATTAGACCACTTAGCCTAAATAAACCTAGATCAAATTCAAATCAACTCAATTTGATTACTCATAATCATTTGGAAATGATAATCAAACACAATCTAACCCATAATTGGGTCTAATTTGGTCAAATTGGTCATTTTACTCAAATGAACCCAAGCTTGGCCATTAAGCCCACTTTGGGGAAAATGCATTGAAATTGAAATGAAATTTAAATAAAATGAAATCAATCACTCTAAACCATCTTACGCATGTGATCAAGCATGATTGGAGTCTAAATAAAATCTAATTTAGTCAAATGGGTCATTTGAACTCAATTAGAATCAAACTTGACTCATTTAGGCCTAAATGGGTTGAAATGAAATAAAATCCAAAAATAATTTAAATCCTAAATGAATTAATCAAATTAAAAATTAATCAATCATGAATTAAAGTTGATTGAATCCAAAAATAAAATAATTAAATCAAAATCAAACACTTTGAATCCAAATGCTTGAATTGGGTTCAAATTTTTAAACCAATTCAAATGGATTTGGACTTGACCTCAAACACACATTTAGTTTGATTTTGGAAGCCACATACTAGCCAAAAGTTATGGTGGTGATGCCAAAAGCAATAAATGAATCCAAAAGGAAACGAGTTAAGGTTTGGAGCAAGTAAAGATACTTGGTAGATTCCTCCTCCTCCCATCATCAAAAATCCTTTGGATTTTATCCAAGCTACATTTGACCACCTCTTAGAGGAATGGTTCCAAGGCTTGGATACAATGGAATAGCCCTCAAGAAAAGGTGTAATTAGCTTCCTCCATGACCAAAAGTAAGAGAGCAAAAGGGAGAATTCCATGAGAGACAAGTTCATGACTATTGACCTCACTTTTGGAGTGAGGATTCAATTTTCTCATTCTAGATCTATGAGCCTCTAGACACTAAAAGCTTCTTAGTCATAAGACACTTCTAGTAGTTAAGTGAACACTTAACCTAAACCTAGAGACTTAGAAGGATTAGCCTTAGGTTATGTTATGCCTTAGGACCTAGGAAAACCTACCTAGCCTATAGCCAAACTAAACCCATGCCCATTTCCTTAGCCAAAATCCAATCACAGATATAAGAACTCAAATTCATCCAATCACAGATAATCTTTACTATATAAATGGATAACCCTCAAAGAGACTCATCTTTTGATTCTTTTCTAACAAGTTGCCCATTAACATCATATCTTTAATGATTCATCACCACACTTATTTCTCTTCATATTTCTAAAATTTAAGAAGCAAAATTAAAGAAGACAATGTTGTAGTAAAATCTCTAGAAATGTACAACTTTATCTAATTCTTCCATTTGGGCTTTTGATTAGGTTTGGGTCACCAAAACTCACTTCTCACATTCAATCAAGTTGAATGAAGTTATTGTAATGTCCCTTTGTGGTTTGTAGCTTCACCTATCTATTTGGGTTATTTGGGTAAATCTAGGTCAAAAAAACTCATTCACTTCCATCATTCTATGAATTAAATGAAGTTAACATAATATCCTTGGCAATGAATAACTTCTTTCTTGTTGAGTTATATGATTGAGTCTAGGTCATCAAAACTTATTTACTACCTTTAGTTAAATTAAATAAATTGATTGTAACATCTTTAATGGTGAGTAACTTTATTTTTAGGTTGAATTCTAAGACTGGGTCTTAATCATCAAAACCCTTAAAGGAGGTTACTATAATGTCCTTCCATAGTTTGTAACTTAACCATATCGTTTGGTCTTAGGATTGGGTTTTGTTAATAAAACCTAAGAGAGGGATGTTATAAAATTTTTGGAAGTGAGCAGCCAGACTTATAGGTTGTCACTTAATCTTATGTATACTCCCTATATAAGTCATCAACAAATACCCTTATATTTTTATTATGTGGATACACACATCTACATGATTAGGATATGCCTCAACTAGCTCCAATCTATGTACAAACATAGTATTATGATAAGGATGGCCTAAGGGCCTTCAAAGTCTAAGTATACTAAGTCACTAAACATTCTAGAATTAGTGTTATATAATGAGGCTTCAATTATAGGGTACTTCATGTCCATCTGATTCAATCTATTAGAATGAGCCACATAGTTTTTTAGATCTTTCTTTTTGAATATTCTCCATATGAATATGTTTTATAGAAAGGTTTGAATATCTTAAATATGGTATTTTATCTCCACCCTTTACCATGTAAAGAATAATCTTAATACAATTATATATCTACATTGGTGTTTTAATAGTCAAACTTTGGTTTTAAGTCTAATTTCGTGATCTATTTCATATTATTAGAGTTACATATCATATTATGAATTGGTTGTCAATTTTAGCAAACACACAAGATCAAGAAGGTTTATATGAATGTTTTTATTACCTCTATCAAAGAGGTAGAAATGGAAACCTAGGCTAAAGAGCGACCTGCATAACTTGATTGGGGAATTGATTGTTAGTGAGTCGATCATTTTGGCTTGACTAAGACCTACATAACTTGTGATCCACCTTAACCTCTCTAGGTATGATTAACTATTGTAACAGAAGTTCTCATGGTCAATCTTGCAACAAAGCTTGAATGGACACCCTTAGAATGATACCATGATAAGTTACCTATTTATTTATGTCGATTGATCTTAGAATATTTATTCTACACTCTCTCAAAGGTATGGTTAATAAGAGATAGTAATGATTGGGTTCTCCCATATACTCTTTATGGGTAAGGTCCTTCTTTGTCCATATATATGTTAAGTGTAGAACCAAGGAAAAGGGTAACTTGGCCTCTAAAGGAGTATCCTAGCAAGCTCAAAAATACTATGTTAGTTCTGAAGTCTCTATGTAGTTTTGAAAAGTTATGTTAGAAGGTTCAAGTGATTTATTTTCATTACAAAAAGTTATTGTGCTTTGGCTACACCTTTCTATCTCAATTTCTATCGATGAGTAAGAGTGATGTGGAATAATTAATATTTTGATTCAACATAATAATTAAAAGGTTTTATGATCTAACACACTTGTGGTCACTGCCTAGAGGGTTTAGTGATCAAGTCTCACCTTTTAGAGATCATCCTACATGTAGGATAAAATATTGATCCCTTATAAGTGGGATTTGAATCACTATTCATCAGGCTAACTGTTAAACAAACACTAAGGCTTATGTTGATGATAGTTAGACTAAGAAGTCTACAAGTCATTGGCATATTCCTTGATATGAATCCATTAAAAGAGTCTAGGTATAAACATACTCGCTAACATTCAACAATTAGAGGGTTCCCAATTAAAAATTTATTTGTCAAGTCTAGCCATCAAAAAATAAATTCTTTAAAATCACGGCATCATTCTAACATTTATGACATATGACACTAATATAGAGTACATATTGGGGGTCCTTTGTTGACATAGAAAATACCAATAAAACATAACCTTATACCCTCCTCAAGCACTAAACCACTAACCCAACTTATCCCATTAGGTTGGCTTTAGTAAACCTTAAGAGGAATTAATGTAGAATAGTTACATTCAAATCTTTCATACATTACATGTTTGACTCTAGCCAGTCCTAAGATAGACCTCTTTCACTACTTGGGTTCAGTCATTCCTTAGTGGATGTAAGTGTTCATTTAAGTAATCAATTCATTAAATTGATCTAATTATATATATAATTTATCATGATACTTTGAGGATTGGCATGATCATCCTACAAATCAATCTAGGAGTTTGGCCCATGGTTGAGTCAAAGAAGACCGCCTACCTTTATCTCATTTATGTCAATAACAAGGTGACTAGCACACTTAACATGTTGGTCAACTACCCAAGATATTCAACTTTCAGAAGTTCTTAGCATTCTTATGAATTGATTGACCACAAAAACCCTTAGACATATGTCTAATTGACTAAAAACTAGGAAAAATAAATTTAGCTCAATCTAGACCAAACTTAGGCTCAAATTGAACTAAAATTTCATGTACTTATTTACATTAACTACTCCAAAATAAATTGTGGTTATGTTCATGTGACTAAAATATTCTTCTTTGGATATTTGATCAATTAATTAGGCTAATTACACTCAAGTCAACCTGATTAACCTTAATCAACCCAATTACCTTAATAAGACTAAATTGACTTTAACCTTAAATTGATTAGACCAATTAGATTTGGCGACTCTTATATGTGTCTAAGACATGATCTAAGCATCACTAGACCCCATCGCCCTGTGGCGGACAAATAAGGTATTTATACCCATTATGACCAACATCTTTCTTTAGTGGTTGATTAAACCAAGCTAATCATTATATCTAATCAAATCATTAATATTGATTATATTTAATAATGTCATGCACATATGTCTAGTTAATGTAACATGATTTAACAACTTTCTATGGAATTTGATGAAATGGGTTAACATCCTTAACTTAGGCCCAAATCATGATTTTCACTTTCATGATTGGATTAAGTTAACCAAATAACCAAATTACTCTAATCTTTTAAAAGATACTTTAATGGTGAACCTTTAGAAAGATTTCATACTTCAACCATAAAAGGTTTAACCATGCCAAATGGGTCAACCCGACTCATTAACCTAATAGGGGTTTAAATGGGCCAATTATGAAATTAATCCCATCACATGCAATTTTTTAGTGCTTTCCTAAATTCCCAAAATCCATAATAATCTACAACCATGAATTGTGCTCCATTCTAATTCATTAGCCTAATAGTGATAATAATATGGAATGAGAGGCATTTAATGGAATTGACCTTTGTCATGTGCTCTAATCAAATGAATCACTCCAAGCTATCATAAGACATGTTCATTGCTCCCCAAAAACCTAAGTAGCTAAAGCTTATGGAACCACATAGCCTTGTTTAATTGATTAAAAACTAGGAAAGCTAAATTTAGCTCAATCTAGATCAACCTTAGGCTCAAATTGAACTAAAATTTCATGTACTTATTTACATTAACTAATCCAAAATAAATTAATGATTATGTTCATGTGATTAAAATATTCTTCTTTGGATATTTGATTAATTTATTAGGCTAATTATATTGAAGTCAACCTGATTAACCTAAATCAACACAATTAACTTAATAAGATCAAATTGACTTTAATCCTAAAATTAATTAGACCAATTAGATTTGGGGACTCTTATATGTGTCAAAGAAATGATCCAAGCATCACTTGACCCAATCACCCTATGGCCCCCAAATAAGGGAGCACAATTCATCGTCATGGAACCACATAACCGTGGTTGGGCTTTTTATTATACAGCAACATAGCTTAGTTAGCCATGCTTTTGAAACCGCTTGATCCCCTGAAGCTTTATGCTGAAGCAATTTAATTAGAAAATCTTTGATAAATAGAAATTCAATTGTGTTAGGCTCATGAAGCATCAAATCAAGCCCAACCTACATCCTCAAGTTCATCTTACTAAGAAGTTGAAGATTATCTCATAGCTATTAAATCTATTTTAAATAAAATCCAATGGTACATACAAAGTCAGACCATGGGACGTTCTGAGCTAGTGTATTTTTAAGGATTTTTTTCTTTTATTTTTGTTTTAAATGATCTGTAAATTTAAATGACTTGAAATTTCTATCATAGGTTCTTCTATATATGAGAAATAAAAGAGAAATATTAAAATATAATTATTTCAACATATCAAAATTTTAAAGTTTAAATTTTAAATTATTCTACATTAAAAGTAACTGAGGTAGTAAATGAATTAAAAATTTTCCATCTTTTTTTGGAGAAATCTAAACTAGCATGAAGAATCACCTTTAAAAATTTGGGAGCCATTTAAATCATGATGTAAAAGTTATGCATTTTTAAAGTTAATTGCTTAAAGCCCAAAATTAATAATATTTGATATATAGTTTTAAAAGTTATAAAAATTTTAGAGAGAGTGTTTATAAAGTCAATTCACCTTATCATATATTTATTTTTTTATTTTTGAAAGTGGTTTAGTTTCTTAAATAAAATTTTAATTAGAAAATCACTATTTAAAATTTTAAACAAATTATTAAATGCTCATAAAATTTGTAATAAAAAATAAGACATCCTTGATATTAATGTGAGTTATAATAAAAATTACTATAAATTTTTAACAAGTTAGACAATTTTGAATAATTTATATAATAAAAATATGATAATTTTTAAAATAAAAATAAATTTATTTTTTATATTTAAAATAATTTAGATAATTCATGATAAGGTCTTATCAAATTATCGAGCTTTCAAGTATTTTTTTATTGTTATTATTATATTTGGATTAACTTTGGTAAATATTGCATTATTATACTTAGTGGGGTCCACACTGTTACTTGAATGCATGTGACAAAGTTAATATTAAAATTCTCCGTTAAGGTGTTTTCTCTAGTTATTGTTCCATTGTTGTGCTCCCTATGGAGGGAATATCCTTTGCTAATGCTCTCTCCATCAACCTTCCTTCTAATGATGCTACTAATCCATCCATCAAACTCATCTTCCCACAATCCTACCATGATAAGTTTGGAGAAGGACATGAAACAGGTTTCTTTGCAAGAATGGAAAACCTGCACTTTTTCTTTTTGAATCCGAATCTACTCTGTTGGCTGAGCATCTTCACTTTACTTTGGTTGGCAAGTTCACTTACAGGCACCCAAAAATGAATATCATTTGGAAGCACTTTGATGAAGTTAAACTCCTTGGCAATTGGAATGTGGAACTACTTGATGGCTGACACCTTGCTATCAGACTTAACAAAGAGGAAGATTATGCATGCTTATTTTCCAAGAAACTCTACCACATCAACAACATACATATGAAAATCCTAAAATGGACTCCTACATTTGACGATAGCATTAAACCACCAATTATTTTGATTCGGTTGAAATTTCGAAACCTAAAACTCCACTTGTTCAATAAACAAATACTTTATTCCCTTGTTGTATCCTTTGGAAAGCCACTTAAGCTTGATTTATCGACATTTAACCTATCTAGACCATCAATTGCCTAGGTATTAGTTGAATTGGACATAACTTCTTCTCTTGCTGATGAGATTTGGATTAAAACCCCTACAAATGGATATTGGCAACAAGTTATTATTGAGCAAAAACCACCCTATTATCCCAAGTGTAGGATGTTTGGGCACCTTCTTGATAATTGTTATATTGTTAATCTGAAACTTAGAGTTAGAATTCGAAACCAGCTGAAACAGATGAGGTATTTACTGAGGGATTGCAAAACAAACTAAAAAACCCACAAGAATGCTACTATTATTCAGCTTAACCCAACTCCAGACCCAGAGCAAATTGAACTATTCCCAATGGGAGACAAACCAGCAACCATTGCTAAACTTGAAAAATATAGATATAATACTAGAAGATGCACTTCCAGAACCTATCAAGCAACACAATCCAATAAATAATATGATATCTGAATAGTTTTTTTAGAAGACTAGATAGACAACAAGCAAATAATCCAATTTGGAAGAGAACATTAGATGCCACACACAACAAACTCAACCAAATGATGTATTCTCTCCGATAACCCCAACAATAACTAACAAATTATGAAGAATTTGATCATATAATACAAGACATTAAGAAGTGATTGATCCATAAATCCAAAAGGAATAAACATGAAGGAATCAAAGAACTAAGGCACATCAACCCAAATGCAACATCATCAATAGAAAATACTTCTAATGCTAGAATACTAGCCAATTGGGATGATAGACTAGCAAGGATTGCTACTAGAGCCTCTGAGGTCTCTAAGTACTCATGACTACTTTTTTGATTTGGAACATTATAAGTATTATAGATAATGCAAACTCTAATAGGCTCAAGAACCTAATAAGAACACATAACCTCACATTTTTTCCATCATAGAACCACTCATTCATCCACAAAGGTTTGAAAAGCTCAAGAGAAAATTTGAAAGTTTCAGCATCATCTAAAATTGCAATAACAAGATTCTCCTCTTTTAGAAAAACCCTTTTCAAGTTGATCTTATGATTAATGATTTCCAATTTTTACATCTTCAAATTCATTATAGCAATTATTCTATTCAAGCATCCATTGTCTATGTGGCCTGTCCTACATTCCAAGAAAACTCTATGGACAAACATCATTGGTATTAGACAAAGTTGCCATGTTTGTTGGCTTGTAGGAGGTAACTTTAATATGATTACTAATTCCTTAGAGAAATAAGGAGTAAGGAAATCAAATGAAAGGGTGATGAGATAATTTGCTAAATATATTGAAGAAGCATAGCTATTTGATCTAGGTTTTAGTGGATCTTCCTTCACATGGAATAAAGGTAGCAACTTGATCATATCTTACTTAACTCACATTGGCTCTCTCAGTTTTAGCACTCTACTATCAAACACCTAACCAGAACTTGCTCCAATCATGCTCCTTTATTAGCATCCATTCATCATCGCTAGAAACCTATAAACACATTTTTAGGTTTTGGAATATGTGGACTAAGCGTAGCTTATTTCTTAGCTTCCTCCAAACTAATTGGCAAGTAAATTATTGATTCTACATAAAAATCTAACCAAAGCACTTAAAAAGTGGAATTGGGATGTGTTTAGTGACATACATCAGCAAATTCAGACTCAAGAGCAAAAAAGTTCACCTTCTTGAACATAAATGTATTGAGGACTCATCCATGGAGGTAGAGGATACTCTTAAACAAGCCCACATTCCACAAAATAATCTCATTGACATGAAGAAGTATTTCCTAGCACAAAATGTTGTTGTAACTAATCTAAAAGAAGGAGATAGAAATACCAGGTATTACCATGCTTGAATCAAAAAGAGGAGGATATATAAAGATCAAGTCTCAATACATATGGATGCATACAAAAGAATACATCATTGAAGATGGTATAAACTACTTCAAGACCTTATTCCAAGAAAGAGAAGTAAATTTGGATCTTTTTAATGGAAGTTTATTTAACATAAATGGGGTTATTACAAGCCAAGTGGATCTTGCATATATCCCAAAGGAAGAGGAAATATGGAGATGTCTTAATTCATTTTGTGGAACTAAAGTGGCTAGACCAAATGAATACATAGACCTTTTTAACCAGCATTCATGGCAGTGGATCAAACATGGCATAGTAGTCGCTATGTTCAGTTACGTATTGCTATTCTTTTAGCATCAACAATCACACTAATACCCAAATCTAGCAACAAATATAAATGGGATGACTTTAGGCTTGTTAACCTCACTTTTGGAGTGAGCTCTCAACTTCCATATCATATATCTAGGACTCTCATAGATACTAAGAGTTCCTTAGTATTAAGACACTTCTAGTGATTAGGTGAACACTTAACCTAACCCTAGAGACTTAAAAGAGTTAGCCATAGGAATAGTTTGTGCCTTAGGGATTTAGGAGGGCTTGCCTACCCTATAACCTAAACCTAATCCTTGCTTCCTTCTTCCAACCCAAACCTCAAATTTAAAATCTAAATTTGAAAATCAAATCCAACTATCAAATGACTGAAACCCATGATTAAATTCAAACTCCAAATCCCTTCCTAAGCCCTTTGATTTTATCTTATGGACTTAGCCTTAAACAAATTCAAATCAACCCCAATCCAATTGATCTTATCAATTATAAAATTCAATCTCCAATCAAATTCCAAATCATAAATCAAATCCAACCCAAATCAAACCAATTCCCAAGTCAAGCCCTTTTGACCTACATCTCTAGATTTGGTCAAATTTGCTTCCAAATTACTCCAAACTCAAGTGATTTTCTCATAATTCATTTATATCTTCATTTATATTAACAAATAAAAATGAAATATAAATTCAAAAAGCCAAAACCAAACCCAAATCAAATCAAACTTTTGATTTTAGCTCTTTTAGCCAAATTCTTGAACTTGGCTAAATGATACCCAAATCAACTCAAAACTCATGGATTTCTTCTTGATTCAATCACTCCTTCAATCATTATTTCAAATATAAACATAAACTACCATTATCAAACCAAATCTACGTCAACCCAAGTCAAGTCCATGATTAACCCATTTTACATGAAATATTCAAATGAACCAAAACTCATTTGAACCCAAACCAATTGTAATTAAATTTATATATTGATCTCAAATTCATATATAAACTCAACCAAATCAAACCCAACTCAAAATCAAGCCAACTAAGCCCAATTGGCTCACTTGACCCAAAGTGACCGATTTGACCTACATGAACCAAAATCTAATTCAATTCAAATCAAAGTGAATTAAGCCAATCCAAACTTCATGTCATGATTGTTGATCATCCTAGGTTAATCAATTATCATGAATTAAGTCAAATCTACATGAATGGTTGGGGTAGCCATGACTCATGGGGAGATGAATTCACCTCACCTCTCCCATTAGAACACTTGGCACGAAGGACTCTCACCTCCCCTTGCTAGGACACCCATGTTTCCTTCATGGTAGCCACTTTCTATGCCTTAGTCAACCAAAATGAGCCACCTAGGATGATTCTCTTCCATTCCCAACCACCCCAAGCCAAATGACAACATTTTGGAGCCAAAAATCAAACAAAATGAGGGATTTTCGACCAGTTTTGGAAACAAGGAATTAGAGGCTAAAGAACTCCTCCTCCCACTCTCATTTCCATCCCATGGGTGAAAAACACCAAAAATAAGTGGATTTTGACAAGAAAGTTGCGGGGATTGGAGAAGGCATCATTTTGAAGGAAGTCAAGGGGTCTAGGCTCATTCAAGGCTTCTTCCCCCACTCAAAAGCATGCTCGGATCATCACCACCACCAAAAATCATCCCAGTGAGGTAATCTTCAAAAACTCATAGCCGACCGTAGGATTTCTTCCTTTTTGTGATGATTTTCATTCATTTTTATGATATTTTCGTAGAAATCCCTTGAATTTTTCATTTTATTTGATCCCAATATGAAATAGAATTTTTTCTGTGAAGATCGATGTGAAAACAAACCCAATCGGACCTCATTTCATGTTTTTTTGCATTTTTCCCTTCAATTTTGTAGTTGAGCGGAAGCTCGATCCAAGTTGAGATTGGATAAGATCGTGTTGGAGATCTTTCGACTAGGTCAAGCAATCCACCTTTGGATCCTATGAATCAAATATGGATGGCCATCGCATCAGATCGCATCCAGTCGATCTCGCGCATCGCGGTCTGCCCCTCCGGTTTCCGCTCACCGCCCGCGTAGCACCACGTATTCGTTGCATCTTGCATGGTGTCGCGTGCCATGCAGAATCACTCATCGAATCACATGATGCCACGTTGCCATATGAGCTCCATGCGTGGTGCTAACTGGATTAAGTGGGAAAATCCTGAATTTTTTATTTTAAAAAAATATTTAAATCACCTGAAACTTCTCAAATTCATAGAAAATAAAATACTTAATGAATTTTTACAAATAAGGGCTCATTAGATTCATCTTTTTGAGAGGAATTTAATAAACCTAAAATCCCCAAAAAAATATTTGATAGTTTGAGCTAATTTTAAGTTTTGGTAAAAATCAAATTTCATTAATTAAACTAAAAATACTCTTCATATTAAGTTGAAATTTTCATAGATTGAAATTGAAGCAGAAATTTACCTACCATGAAAATTTCAAATCAAAATCACTTTTGGATTGAAAGATATTAAATTTTGAAGTTTAATTGATTTATTTTAATAAAATAAATTAGCAAACTTCATGAAAATTATCTTAATCAACTAAAACTTTGAAAAATCATAACTAATTATAAAAAAAGTCATAAAAATATAAATAAATACTCCTTTTAAATATATTTTAGAGGAGATTAATTGAAAATTAATTCTAATTAACTTTGAGTAGTAATTAAGGCATAATTTAGGTTTAACTGAAAACTTAATTAGCATAATTACTCCCTAATTATCCAAGTAATTAATCTCAAACTTTTTGAGTTTGATTAATGGGATGACCTCTACTTCCCATAATTTTCTTGAGATTTATTTCTTGGTTAATTAGGGAAATTTCTTGTCTTAGCTTGAATTACTATCTTAATTAATTAGGTGTTTAACTAATATTCTAAATAGTAAGAAAATCATTAATTAAGCTTGTTAATCATTATGGGATAGAGAATGGACATGGGTAATGAGATTGGGGCCTCTTTCCCATTATTTTCCCTAAGTTCACTTCACTTGACTTGAAATCAATTAATTTGGGATTAATTAATGGTTTAATTCATTAATTAAATTGAAATCATAATCATTCTAGAACTTGTCTAATTTAATCTAGGATAGCTCTTTTGGCATTCATTAACCCAAAGGGGAGACAATGAAATTATGGTTAGCTCATATGTGTGAGAAAACCATAAATGTAGTTAAGTGATATCCCTTAAGCTTAATTAACAATTAATCACGAGCCAATTCCATTAGGCCTCTTTCATTTCTTAACAGCATTGCAAATTTACTTTCCATGTGGTTGCATATCATATTGGCTCATTATTAATTAGTTAATTAACTTAATGTGATGTAGGCAAGGTTTAATTAATGCACTTAACTCATACCCAAACCTAATTAAACCATAAAATCAACCTAATTGCTTCTTCCTTGAACCATAATTAACTCACACATGGGGAATGGGATTAGGACTATCAAACCTCTTTCACTTTCCTTAACTCAAATCAAACATAAAGATAAATAACTTTAAAGAACTTTGGTTTATTTTAAATGGTTTTATTTAGTATGATTGTCCTTAAGAATTAATTAGAATGAATGAGATTATGTGCTTATGTTCCTTTATTTCTTTCCAATTATGTTAAATGTTGCTTGGCTTATGTAATCATGCATTCATTTCTTTCAAAATTAACTAAAAGAATTGATTGTTTTTATGTTTAATTGCATGTGTTGATTTAAATAAAATGAGTGTGACTATTATCACTATTAAATCAAATGTTATTTTCAAAAACTCTTAAATCAATTATAATGAATGGAGTGATGTTAATTACAAATAGCTATAAGTTTGCTTGTGTTGATAATATAAGATATGCAATATGAAGTTCTCTTTCCTTATCTTACATGGATTCATATAGGATTTACAAATGTATAGTTCATTTGAAGAAAACACAACATTTCTTTAAATCTATTCCTATGCATTTCCATGCTAAGACTTAGAAAGAATTTCACATCACATATGTAAATCATATAATCAAATCAAATATGACTTGTTACATGATTTCTTCTTCTTCTTATGGTTCATTTTATACATTCAACTATATCTGAGAAAAGTGGTATATTAGTCTGGACACCTCGGGGCTGTGAGGCTTTAAGTAGCCCTAAGTAGATCTTGTACCTTATGCACCTAGTGCAGCAAATAATGTCATTGTACTCACTTAAAGCTCTTATACATGTGTATGTGTGATGTGGCCAATGAATAAGAATCATAAGTCAAACAAATCAAATACAATTTTTCCATGGGTTTTCCTATCCTTATAGTTGTTTGTACATACATATGTATCTAAGAAAAGTGGTATATTAGTCTGGACACCCCGGGGCTACTGCAAGGCTTTAAGTAGTCCTAAGTAGGTCTTGTACCTTATGCCCCTAGTATAGAAAATGATGGCAATGTACTCACTTAAAACTTTTATACATGTGAATGTGTATCTAGCTAATGGATGAAAAATCCCTCTTTTCTATTAAAAAGGCATGCATTCATAATTCAATCAAATGAAATAATTAAATTCTAAATACACTTCCTTGCATTTATCATTTAAGTATGCTAGAAATCTAAATTGCATGTATAGATATGCTTAGGATTTATTCATATGCATGATATACATGACGGAAAGAAATGAATGAATATGTGTTTTGTGATCGTAATCCATTCTAATTAATATTATGATATCTTTCTTATTGAATAAGGTCATTTAGAGTGAACCTACACTTAGGATTAATAAAATACATAATAAGTCATTCACTAAAGGAAATTGATGAACTAACTTCCATTAGAAGTGAGTTAAGGTAGGAATGAAAGAGAGATTCCCTCTCTTTCTTCTCTATATAACACTTAGTTGTTAAGTGTAGGCAATATGAAATAAAAGAAAACACTAAATAAAATCTTCAAATTAGTTAAACCACTTAAAGATAAATCAATCCTTTATAAATTAAATCCCTCACACGTAGCAAATTATAACTCTAAAGCCTAGTTAGGACATGCCGCACAAGCCTTAATTTTCACACATTTGACTAAGTCACCATTTCTTGCTTTATGTTAGGGCAGTGTATGGTTTGATGTACGCTTGTTTTGTGATGCATTATTTTAGACTAGAAGTTAGGGTGTATGTGCATAGTCTGGATGTTAGGCCGATATTAGCATAATCATATTTTCTGCAGAGGGTTGTGCTTAAGGGGCTGTCATAATAAAAATATAAATGCTTTTGCTATGCAGGCTTCTTAGCCCCTAAGCATAACTCAAGTTAAGATAGGTGGGCTTGGTTACCCGTGTGTGGGGTGCTAAGTCCAAACTTTTTCACATAACTACTTGGGTTGTATAGTGTGTTTAGATATCATTAATTTTGCATGTGTAGTTAGATTTACTTTCCTTTTTTTAATGTAATTTTGCATTAGGATTAGGATGAGTGTTACGAGGGATTAGGATGAGCATTAGTTATAAGAATAAGTCTTATGTACCATGTGATGCCTTTGGAGCAAGCACATTCAAATCAAGCCAAAAGGCAGAAAGAAATGGAGCAAATCAAATGAAAAAATGAAAGATGAAGAGATGAAGAAATGAAGAATGAAGACCACCATTTATAATTGTAATTATTTTCATATAATATGGGTTGTATAAGAGTAGAGCTCGGTTACTCACATTTCTTTGGGATGTATGACGGCACTCAACCGCATCAGCCTTTTATTCTTTTACGATAGCTTTATTAAATTGTTTGCTGTTTTATTTAACTTGTGCATTAAAAAAGCATGTCTTTTCATAGTTTGTTTATTATTAGTGATTATTGTATGGCATGGACTTGATTAGGCTCTTAAGATAAAAAAAAATTTTCTATCCTATTAACAACTCATAACTAAACTTTTAAAGTAACTCAAAATCTCATATAAAAAAACTAAGTATTAAATCAAGATAATAAAATATTTAGCAACCCCTTTGTTGAATGTTGTATGCTTAATATCATGCATAACCATCTTGTTTCACTCTTGTTAAGAGAGGGCTTCCATCTTTTCCCGATATAATGGGCTTAACCTTTAAGATCCTATGATGGAAGAACACCTATTTCCCTTTTAATTTGGCCCATAATCAATTTCTCATGCATTTAGGCATACAAAATCCCATAAGCTGTGTCAAAATAAAGAGTCCCAAATTAAATAAAATTTGATAAAAAATTGCATTAGATTTAAGTCATTATTCATACCCCTCATGCTCTAGTCTCTTATGGAGTGGGTTTAAGGACTTAGTTTCTTTTCTAAATAATAACAACCTAGCCATCTTACAAAAAACATATGACTTGCCTACATAAATTTAAAGCATAGGAGGAATTAGCTGGCTTCCACTCTAGGCTGTTATAACTCCAGCAGTCGGATGATTTACTCTCTCTTGTAGAGGTAAACCATATACTCATTTTTGCCTTAGATTTAGGTCATGCTTTGGTTCTTGCCAAAGCTCCCTAGATTTAGGATTTGAGGTTGTTATTTCCCTTTTGGGGATACAAGCATAAATCCTCACCTCTTAGGAATTTCCACAATCTTGTATTATGGAATTATAAGTCCTTGATTTTAAATAAAATTTCAAATCAAATAAATAAATCTCCTCAATTTCAAATATATAAAGCCCAATCATAGGATAGATTGGAGTGCTCACTAGGTTTCCTAGTATCATGAGCACTCCCTACTCATATTCATTGGTTTCGATAATAACTCTTCCCTTTTCATCCATCTCGCTTGATTTTCTAAAATGCAACCAATTTATTGATAGTCCTATCTTTGAACTCTTTAGAGACAATAATTGTCTACTTTAATCAAGAGTATTCTTAAGGGATTCACTTTCCATAAGATGTAATTAACTATAGAGGCTTGCCTCCATAGGGAACTTAACGAACCCGATTTATATAAACCCTGCTTTACTTTTTCATGTAAAGTAGGGGGAAAATCTTTGGTATATTTGAAGACCCATCATGCCTTAGGAGTCCTTATTAGGTGATTAAGTCCATCATAGGGTAGTGATTTCTATCTTTCAAGATAGTACACTATTCTTTAATGTCATGCCCAATCACCTCAATATGTACATTCTTAGATTTACATGGTATCCCCTCACATATACACACACAAACTAATCCAAAAAATAAACACTATAGATTTTTTTGGTGACTCTGCTGGAGATGGTTCCTCTCTCCATCTCTAGTAATGATTGTTGTCTCCAAGCATCGATAGTGGACTTGCATTTTGTGTGAGCCTGAGATTATCTTTCCTTCCATTAGCACTTAGCTTATTTCATTCTTAAGCAAAGTTAGCCAATATCCTTTAGGTTTTAGGACCTCACTCCGTGTAGGTCTTCAAACCCCTATTGGGCTCCCCAATAGGTTAAAAAAATGAAAAATATCAATGAAAGAAGAAATAATAAAAATTTAGAACCTCCTTACCACTAGCTTGGTGAGGCGAGGTTCATCTTAAAATTTAAGAAAATAAATTCTTTCAGAAAATGACACTTTCTGAAAGCACTTTTTTTGTAAAATAGCCACCTTCATTCAACATACTCAAATTTGTTGAATAAATACTCTATTTTCAAATCATAACATAAAATTGAAACTCCACTCAACGTATTTTACATATTCTAGAGTTGAAGTTTCTCTCTTTTCAAAATCAAGAAATCACATGAATGGCATTAAAACAAATCATTGAAATCTATTTAACAGATTTAAGATTTGTTAAATAAATTTTCCCACTAATTTGGAATCTTATTTGACATGCCACATTTGCCAAACAAAGAATTCCCCTCTCTTTCCAAAAAGAAAGAGAGCGCATCAAATACATTTGATTCCCACTTAAACATATCAAAGTTGTTAAGTGAGAATCTCATTTTCATATGCATTTGATTCCCACTTCACATGTCAAGGTTGTCAAGTGAGATTCTTTTTTTCATGTCACATTTGATTACACTTAACATGTCAAGGTTGTTAAGTGAGAATCTTATTTTCATGTCACATTTGATTCCCACTTAACATATCAGAGTTGTTAAGTGAGAATCTAATTTTTTTCATGTCATATTTGATTACACTTAACATATCAAAGTTTTAAGTGAGAATCTCACTTTTATATACATTTGATTCTCGCTTAACATATTAACATTGCTAAGTGAGAATATCATTTCCATGATACATTTGACTTTCACTTAACATATAAAACTTGCTAAGTGAGAGTCTCATTTTCATAAATCATATTTGATTTCACTTAACATATCAAATTTGTTAAGTGTGAATCTCATTTTCATGACATTTTTGACTCCCCACTTAACACACCAAATTTTTTAAGTCAGGGTCTCATTTTCCTGTCACATTTGACTTCCACTTAACATACCAAATTTGTTAAGTGGGAGTCCCATTTTCAAAACATATATCAATCACATTTGACTTTCACTTAACATACTAAATTTGTTAAGTGGGAGTCTCATTTTCAATACACATTTGATTCCTACTTAACATACCAAATTTGTTAAGTAAGAATCTCTTTCTTCAAATCACATCACATTTGGGCTTTCACTTAACATACCAAATTTGTTAAGTGAGAGTCCCATTTTCAAAGAAAAGGAAAACATAAATCACATCACATTTGGACTTTCACTTAACATACCAAATTTGTTAAGTGAGAGTCCCATTTTCAAAAGAAAAGCAAAACATATGTCAATCACATTTGTCTTTCATTCAATGTACCAAATTTGTTAAGTGAAAGTCCCTTTTTCAAACATAAATCAAACACATGTGGCTTCTACTTGACATATCAAATTTGTTAAGTAAGTAGCCCCATTTTCAAATCAACATTTCACTCATCACAAGCAAAAGGTATTACATAAAAAAATAATTCAAGCACATAATCACAACCTCTTCTTAGCATACTCAAATTTGCTAAGTAGAAGTTCTTTCAATTCATCAATATTTTCAAACAAGATATAAAAAATACAAATACCTCCAAGAAAATCTCTCCTCAAATTTACGAACCCCACCCCACCTACCTAAATTGGTTGAGTATGGGTTCCAAAATTAAAATCAAATGGAAAAGTCTCTCCTCACATTATAAATCTCTCCAATAGAACTGCATTTAGCATACCTAAATTTGTTTAATGAGAGTTCTAATTCAAAAGGACCAATCAAAATCAACAATTCAAGCCAAGGCAAAAGCTCCTTCACCAATTCTACAAATCTCTCCATGCAATTTGAACGCTATTCAACATAACCACATTTACTGAAATGTGGGTTCTGACTCAAGATCAAAAGATAAAATCAAGCAACAATAATTGAAGAAATCAAGAAATTTACCCTTGCAGGTGCCTGAAGTAGCTCAAACCTCCAACATCAAGGAAGGTTTTCAAGTTGCCAAGGAAAACTTGAAGGAGGTAGAAGCCCAAAAGTAGCAGCAGTCCACCTTACTTTTCTGAGATAGCCAAGTAGTGCAACCACCATCCAAGTCCAGCACTCCATCCACCATTGCAACTACTACTTCTTCCTCCACAAGCTCCTCTTCTACCAGCAAGAGCATTGTATCAGCAGACAAGGGCACTAAATCCCTTATCCGCTTATTTTATTAGATTTCTATCATGTACCTCCACCTAAAAAGAAATCAATGAAGAAAGCTTTCACTTACATCTTGTTCACTTTTGATACTCTAGATTTTATTCCTCTCAAAAACTCTCCAATTCAACAAAATAATAATAATAACTCTGGTTCTGATCATTCCTCGTCTGATTTAGAAATAGATTTTCCATTCCTGAATTATTCAGGTTTGCCCGTTGAGATTAATTTGGAGTCATCTGACACTGATGATCCTATAGGAGAAGCTGTAGGTGAACCTAATGAGCAGGTAGAACTTTTCACTAAATCATCTCACGAAGTCACTGAAATCAACCTCCACAGTGACAAAGTTCTACCTTCTAGGGTAGCACCTCAAGATAAAGGTAAACAAGTCATTGGTTCTAGTGATCAAGAAGCCCCTCCACAAGATGCTCCACCTATGGATATGCTTATGGAGGACATGGTTAGAGTTGACTACAATGTCCTCGCTCATCTAAGAATATTGTCAGCTAAACTAAGCATATATAATGCCCTTATCTTATCCAAAGAGATGAGGGAGTCATTGATCAAAGCCCATCTTGATCCAGAAATATGCTTAGCTTAGCTGACCACTATTGGAGAGGAGGCATGTTATTCAAGAGAAGCTCATGGTGTTATATTCACCAATGAAGACCTTCTTTTGGGGACAATAGAGCATAACCGTCCCCTCTACATCATAGTGTACATGGGAAGATTCAGACTCACCAGGGTGTTAGTTGATCCAGATGCATTAGTGAACATTATGAGTCTAAAGACCCTCATTTACCTGAGGATTGGCATCTATGAACTCTGAGGAGATCGAATGATGTTGAGAGGATTCAATGAGCAAGGCGAGAGGGCTTTAGGTTCTATAGTGTTTCCATTGAGGATAGATGACTAGAAGACAGAAGCCAAGTTCTCCATAATCAATTCAGATACATCTTTCACTTCTTTTCTTGGTAGGCCTTGGATATATGGAAACAACACGGTTCCATCCTCTTTACATCAGTGCTTCAAATTTTGCCGAGGGAGAATGAGTATTATGTCAAAAGAGACTTGAAGCCATTCTCAGTTAGAGAGATCGAGATATATGACGTAGCCTACTATCTTCCTCCAATCAAAAAGTCTATTCGCAAACTTGGTGAAAGTTCAGAAATAAAAGAAAAAGAAACAAAAGAAAAAAAGAAAAAAAAGAAAAAGAAAAAGAAAAAAGAAAAAAAAATGAAAATGAAAATGCAAGTGAGCGAGAATCAAACACCGAGGAAGAAATTGAATTAGATGTTGGATTCCACCTATAGTTCGTTCCTCCATATGAACACATGGGTAGGATGACTCAACCCCCACCAGGCAGAGGTAGAGGTAGATATAGAGGTAGTTCTAGTGTTGGAAGACCTCCTTGTTAGTGGCCAACCAGTAGGAGCTATGTGCCAGCTCATAGGGGTACCCCTACTATCCATATAGATTTGGAATCTAGTTCAGAGGATGAGTCTTATATGGTTAGGACATCAACCAACCCCTCTCAATGCATCCCATTAGAGGTGACATTCAAGCCAGACAATGATGAATACTAGGCCTCTAAGCAAAGCTTGAATATATCTGAATCACTATTATGTAGAACAGTCAGACAGTAGTTGGAAACTTTCCCATAAAGTTGAAGGTTTAGTAGTTAAGGAGGCCCCCAAGTCATCCACAAATGTCAAGCCAAAGAGATTTTTGTTGGGAGTATCATTCTCAAGTCAAGAAGCTAATGTAGAACTTGAGGATGATTCATATAAAGATTTAATACAACTGCCTTTTGATTGGTATTCGCCTTGTCTTCTTAACTTAGCAAAGAAGGGATTAATCCCACATACTTTGTCTAAACATAGGTCAGATTACTATGAAAGGTTATGGGATAACTAAAGTAGATATTCTCAATCAAGACCAGGACTAGTATTCAGCATAATGTGTCCAGTCGACAATGACAACCATTGCCTAGTCATCACCACTCATTTGGGGTCTGATAGGTTCTTCTCAAATCATGCTAAATCTTATGAGGAGGTATATTTAGAAACGATGACTCAAATGAGCTTGAAGTCAAAGAGGCACTGCTAGAGTTTGAAGAAGAGATCAGATCAACCATCGACGAGCTCAGAGAAATTAACTTGGGAATCAAAGACAATCCATGTCTGACATACATCAGTTCCTTGTTGAATGAAAAATAAACCAATGACTTAGTTAGGCTATTAGTTGAGATTAAGGACTACTTCACATGGAGTTATGAAGAAATGCTTGGTTTATCTCTTAATATAGCAGTCCATAAACTAGCAATAGAACTTAATGCTAGCCCTATCAAGCAAGCTCCTAGATGCATGCGATTAGACATTGAATAATAGGTCACTTCTAAAATCAAGAAATAGATCGATGCTAGCTTTACCATGGAAGAAAAATATCCTACCTGGTTAGCCAATGTCATCTTAGTTAAGAAAAAGAATGGCCAAATTTACATATGCATCGATTTTAGGGATCTAAATAAGGCATGTCCTAAGGATCAATTTTCACTTCCTATACCAGAATTAATGGTAGACATCACCTCATCTCATGCAGTATTCTCCTTTCTGGATAGGTCATCTGGCTACAAGCAAATCAAGATGCCCCCAAGGATGAAAGAAACACTACTTTTCAAACCCCAATCAAAATTTATTGTTATAAGGTCATGCCTTTTAGCCTTTAAATGCCAGTGCTACATACCAACGGGCCATGACTCAGATCTTCAATGAACTCATTCATTATTAAGTTGAATGCTATGTTGATGATCTAGTAATCAAAAGCAAAGAAAAGGAAGACCATCTCTTCGACTTGAGAGTAATTTTCAAATGGTTAAGATAATTTAACCTCAAAATGAATCTCCTGAAGTGTGCATTCAGAGTAGCTTCAGGGAAATTCATTGAGTTTATTGTCTGACATCAGGGAATAGAAATCGATCCAGAGAAGATCAAGGCTATCTTAGAAATTCCACCCCCTAAAAGTCTAACTCAACTCAGATCATTCTAAGGGCAGTTAGTGTATCTAAAATGCTTCATATCCAACCTATCAGGATGATGCCAACCATTCTCATCACTTGTCAAAAAGGATGCCAAGTTCAAGTGAGATGATAAGTGTCAGCATGCTTTTGAAGACATCAAGCACTACATGATGACATTGCCAATTCTAGCAACCCCTGTCATGGGCAAGCTGTTGATCCTCTACACCACTACATTAGATGACTGCCATAGCACTTTGTTGGCTCAAAATAATGATGAAGGGAAAGAAAATGCTATCTACTACCTCAGTCATCATCTAATCCCTACTGAGGCCAACTACCCACCTATTGAGAAGCACTACCAAGCTTTAATCTTTGCATCCCAAAAGTTGAAGCACTACATGCTTTCTCATAATATGAGTTTGATCTCCAAGATCAATCCACTGTAATATCTCATGACATGGCCAACGCTATCTAGACGGTTGGCGCATTGGTCCCTGATTTTATCATAGTTTGATATCACATTCATACCATTCTGTGTGGTGAAAGGACGAGCACTACGAATTTTTAGCAACCCACTTCCTCGATTCCCGCTTAGTGATGACCTCCCATGATCAACTCATGAACTTAGGATCGTCCTCTCAAAAGATAGGCAATTTCTTATCAGAGATTCCCGCTTAGTGATGACCTCCCCGATGATCAAATCATGAACTTGGGGGATAGTACATTCACCACTGGGAGATATAATTTGATGGTGTGACTTCTTTTCAAAAAAGAGAAGGACCACGATCTACTCTTCCAGGAAAGGCAGAGGCAAGAATAGTTTTTCTAACTTCAGACTGTGATGTGATGAGATTCTCATATCATTTGTCCAACCCATGTACCAACAATGAAGTCGAATATGAAGCTTTAATTATTGGTCTGCAGTTAGTCATTACACTATGCATCTAGAGCATCAACATCTTCAATGATTCTCAACTCATCATCAACCAAATCACTGGATCCTACAAGGTTCTAAAGCCTAAGCTCCATCATTACCACAAGTACACCATGGAGTTGTTGGCCCAAATCCCAGAGGTTGCCATCTTCAAGATTCCTCGAGGAGAGAATATAGTGGCAGATGCAATAGCCAAGCTTGCCAAAGAGTTGGCATGTCCAGAAGATAAGTCCATTCTAGTAAGGGTCCAAAATAGACAAGTCTTATCTCTTGTTGATGTTGAACTCATTGAGAGATTCTCTCTTGAAGGGGAGGTTGTCGTTGCCAAAAAGGACGAGGAGTCAAATTAGAGGCAACCATTCATGGATTATTTAAATATAGGCAAACCCTCAAGAGAACTCACTAGCACATAAAGTGAAGAATAGAGCCCTTTCCTACGCTCTCGTAGGTGGCACCTTGTATCGGCGATCATTTGATCATATATGGTTACATTGTCAGGAAAAACATGAATCTCGTAGGATCATGGTAACTCGAATTATGTGGAGCATCAATCTCGATGAAAGCTAAGATCAAAGACTATGATACTACGCCTTGATGATCACAATGCATGGATGTAGCTAGGAGATGCCACCAATGTCAGGTACATGGTGTGGTCTTACATCAACCACCCAACATTCTACATTGTCTACATGGCCATTTGAGTATTGGAATTAGGGTTGATGATCCTTCTTCTTCCAAGGGTCACCTATTCATTATAGCTTCCACCGACTACTTTTTCAATTGGGTAGAGTCAATCCAACTTAGAGAGGTCACAACTCAGCATGTGCTCCAGTTTTTTAGGAACCATATCGTATATAAGTTCGCGGTGCCTCAAAAAATTATATCCGATAATGGTACTACATTCAAGAGCACAAAAATCAATAGCTTTTCTTAGAGACACAGCATAGATTAGAGATATTTCACCATCTACTATCCGAGGCCAAATGGTCTAGCAGAAGCATTCAACAAAATTCTCATCCAAATATTAAAGAAGATCTCGATGATAACAAGTGATAGTGGCATGAGCAGTTAGTTAAAGCCTTATGGGCTTATCGCACCACATATAGAACTCCAACTAACCCCTTTCTCCTTAGTGTATGGGTCTGAATCCATTATATCATTAGAAGTCCAACTCCCATCATTAAAGATAGCCATGGGTAGTAAGATCACAATGGAGCATAATGCCAAGTTGCAGTTGCAAGAGCTCAAAGATTTGGAAGGGAGATGCCTCCAAGCATGCCAGAACCTCAAGTTGTATAAAGCCAAAATGATTCAAGCTCATAATAAGTTGGTCCACACTAGAGATTTTCAAGTAGGAGAGCTTATTTTAGTTCTGAGGAGACCAATTATTGCCCATCAAAAGATGGGAGGCAAGTTTGAACCCACTTGGGAAGGCCCTTTTGCCACAGAAAAGGCCTACCAAGGAGGACCTTATCAACTTATAAATTGTAAAGGAGAGCGCCCGATGCTTCTAATCAATGGGCTCTACTTAAAGAAATACTATCCATAAATATTATTTGAAAATAATCATCAATAAAACTTCTTTTCATATCTAATTTTATCTCTCATGTGTTAGAAATATCTTTCTCTTGCAAATCTGCCATAATGTGTTTAGGGTAGGTGTAAGAGAACCCGAGCAGCATCCTATCCCTCCACAACACAAATATAAACTATAAACGATCCTCTAGTACTACTAGGTTATGTGTAAGAGAACCCAAGAGGCATCCTACTTTGATTAGTACAACTAAGTTAGGTGTAAGAGGCGGCATCCTTTCTTGGTGGAGTCACAATTGCCCCTATAATGCCATTTCATCCATTCTTCTACATGTTTAGGATAGGTGTAAGAGAACTTAAGAGGAATTCTATTCCCTCTTTCACAACACAAATGATCACATATATTTTTGTCTCGAGCTATTTTGATGTGGGAGCAAGCCCCCTGTGGCACTCACTCATTAACTGCTCTAAGTTAGGCCAATTTCTACCTTGTTAGTGTGTCACCCCAATGGACACTTATTTGGTGAATGTGAGTCCCTGTACTTTTATCCTAACTTGACCATTGTAAACTAATGAGCTCCTTGTCAATTTTATAGGCCTTGTTGCACAACCAGTAAGATACCTCATGTTGACTTTGTTTAAGAGGATGTAAGCCTACGTGCTTTCTTCTTGAACTAGCCATCATGCACTGACTAGGTTGAGTATATTTGAAGTTTAGGGTAAGTCCCCTAGTGGCTCCTTTCCTCATGACTACTTCAAGCTTGAGTTTAGTTCTTACACAGAACTCCTCTCTTAGTAGTCGCCCTAGGTCGGATAGCCCCTGTCGAGCTGAAGACAGACTATCCCAATGATCAATTCCGCTTTAAAGAGATATAAGTATACACGTCTTTTCTCTAGTGATTGTCGCACACCGATGGGCACCTTAGGTTGGTTCATTATTACCATGCTGACGGTGACCCACCCGGTGGATACACCACTCTTGGCAGATGTGAGTCCTCATGCTTTCTCCTTGACTTGGCCACCATATACTTATAGGTTTTCTTTTACAGGGTTTTGGATAACGCCCCTAGTGGCACCTCCCCTGTGGGCACTCTATTTGGATCACATCCTTAGTGACCCCATTTAGACACTACCTCAATTACTTTTGGATTGGACAGTCCCCTTTCCTAGAAGCCACCCCTGTTGTTGGAGAATTTGTCTTGCGGATATGCAGATTCTCCCTTGGTTCAGTAAGTTTGAGATAGAGCTATGCTGATATGAGCTCCTTCTCAATGTGGTCCCTTGTAAACCTACAAGGTCCACGATAACATAAAATAAATAAAATATATCTTCACTTGTGGATTAGGATTTCAAGCCCACAGTGGCCCCTTTCCCAAGCAGGCATCCTATCTTTAGGAATTTCTTGACTACCTTGAGTTGAGATAAGTCTCTGGGTCGGCACTCTCTCAGTAGTCACCCTTAGATTGGGTTTGAATTATTGTGCCACCAACTAGTCACCCCGGCAGTCATCTTTTCTTTGAAAGATATAATTCTATTACACATTCTTTCCAGCACGACCGTTGCACAGCGACGGGTAACCTTAAGTCGAGTTCAATTTATTGTGCTATCAATTGATCACCCTAATGGTCATTTATTCAAGAGGATGTAAATCCCCGTGCTTCCTTCCTAACTTGGCCATTACACATCGAAAGGCTCCCCTTTGGTTGGTTAACTCTACCCCATGGCCGGTAGACTATCCCTTTGGATTAGTAAATCTAAGATAGATCTAGGCTAATATTAGCTCCTTCTTAGTAGATCCATCGCACACTGATAGGGTCCATACCAAATTAAATTAATTTTGATTATCCTTGAGTTGATATGAGTCCACAGCGGCATTCGCTCAAATAGTCACCTTGGGTCGGGTTTGATTTGTTATGCTATCAACCGATCACCATAATGGTCCTTTGTTCAGAAGGATGTAAGTCCCCGTGCTTTCTTCCTAACTTAACCATTATACACTTAAAGGCATCCCTTAGGTTGGATAGTCCTATCTAATGGCTGGTAGACTATCCCTTTGGATTTGTAAATTTGAGATAGGTCTAGGTTGATATTAGCCCCTTCTTAGTAGATCCATCGCACACCAACATGGTCCATTTCATCAAATTCATCATCCTCCTTCCAGTGGAGTCCAAATCAAACCTATCTTATCCCCATTAGATTCGAGCTCATATCTCCAGTAGATGTTCCCTTAAACTAAATCATATCCTCTCCCCAATGGAGTACCAACTCATAAATCAACAAATCAAATCAAACATTCATTTCCCAGTGGATGCCCCACAAATTAACTCAAATCAAATTCCTCCCCAGTGATGCACAAATCAAATCAAACCTCTATCCCTAGTGGATAACCTAAGCATGCTTCCCTAGTGGAAGGTTCATGCACTCATCCCTAGCAAATCTTTTTCTCCCCAAATCACATCATACCAACTCCTCCCCAGTGGAGTCAATCAAATCCAATTTAAGCTTACATTCCCCAGCGAGTGCACCCTCAAAATAAATCTCATCAAATTCTTATCTCGAGTGGATAACCTAAACCTGCTTCCCTAGTGGAATGTTCATGCATCTATCCCTGGCGGGTTATACATTTTAATCCCCAGTAGATACTCTACCCAAATCATGTTTGGCATTTAATTCCAAACCCCTCATACCTAGTGGATAATCTGAACATGCTTCCTTAGTGGAAGGTTCATATGCTTGATCCCTTAGTGGATCCCTTCTTCCTCCCTTATGCCCTTGGCATGAGCGGAGCTGCATTGAACTAAGATCTTGATTCCTTCTACATCTCGAGTTTAGGAGTAAATAATTTATGTTAGTGTTTGTGATCCTTCAAATGTTGTTGATTGCTCGGTCAACACCAATACGTGTGGTGTGCCTTATTAGTCACACCACACCTATTGGGTGCCCTTTGTTGACTCACTTTTGGATTGAGCTCTCAACTTTCATATCATAGAACTAAGAGTCTCATATACACTAAGAGTTCCTTAGTCTTAAGACACTTCTAGTGATTAGGTGAACAATAAACCTAACCCTAAATACTTAGAAGAGTTAGCCATAGGAATAGTTTGGCCTTAAGGATTTAGAAGGGCTGGCCTACCCTATAGCCTAAACCCAATCCTTGCTTATTTCCTCCAAACCAAACCTCAAATTCAAAATCCAAATTTCAAAATCACATCCAACTATCAAATGATTAAAACTCATGATTAAATTCAAACTCTAAATATCTTCCTAAACCCTTTGATTTTATCTTATGGACCTAGCCTTAACCAAATTCAAATCAACCCCAATCTAATTAACCTTCTTAATTATCAAATTTAATCTCCAATCAAATTCCAAATCAAAAATCAAATCCAAATGATTGAAACCCAAATCAAATCAATTTCAAGTCAAGCCTTTTGACCTCATCCTTTTTTCAAATCAAATCACCAAACTCAAGTCATTTTTCTATTTATATCTTCATCATTATATTCATAAATATAAATGAAAATATAAAATAAATCAAAACCACCCAAATCATTCGATTTTAGCCAAATTCTTGAACTTGGCTAAATGATAAATCAACTCAAAACCCATGGATTTCTTCATTCAATATCTTCATATAAACATAACCATCATTATCAAACCAAACCCAAGTCAACCAAGTTTATTTTTGACTTGAAATATTCAAATGAACCAAAACTCATTAAACCACCAACAATTGATATATATATCTCAAATCCATATATAAACTCAAATCAAACAAAATTAAAACCAAGCCAATTGGCTTGACCCAAAGTGGCCAATTTGACATGAACTAAAATCCAATTCAATTCAAATCAAAGTGAATTAAGTCAATCCAAACTTCATGTCATGATTGTTGATCATCCTAAGTTAATCAGTTGTCATGAATTGGGTCAAACTAAGTCAACCTAGCCTGTTTACCAAGTCAACCCTTTAACCCATATGAACCCAAACTAACCAAATTGTAACCTAAACTAAATCGATTGCAACCAATTGCTCAAGTTCACTTCAAATTGATTATTGAACTTGTCAACCTAACCCAACTTAGCCCAATTTGACCTTAAGGGTCAAATCAACCTAAAACCTAATCAAATCTAAATTGAAAACCAAAGCCTAAAATATATTCCAAATGATCAACTAAACCCAAACCAAGCCATGATTCAAACCAATTTGATTAATTTGGTCAAATTGGTCAACTTAGCCTAAATTGCCCTAAAGGATCAAATTGGCCAAAATCCAAATTAAACCAAATTGATTGAAACTAATTGAACCAATATACTCCAAATGATCATTTGAACTTGACCCAACCCTTGGTTTGACCCAATTTGACCAATTGGTCAACTTAACTCATTTTGACCTAATTTGGCCCAAATGGGTCAAATTGACCCAAAGTTTACCAAATGAACTCCAAATGACATGAAATTTGGTCCAATTCACTTTTGACTCATTTCAAATCTGCTAAATCAAATCCAATATCAAATGACCACTTTTCCCTTGGGTCAAGGGCATCCCATGAGAAAAGACACTTGCCCAAGTGGTCATTTCTATTCCTTGGTCACTTGGCACTCATCCATTGGTCCACTTAGGCACACAAGAACTGATTATCTAGCCTAAGAGGTAGTTGGGTAGCCATTACTCAAGGGGAGGTGAATTCACCTCACATCTCCCATTGGAACACTTAGCATGAAGGACTCCCACCTCCCCTTGCTAGGATACCCATTTGTCCTTCATGGCAGCCACTTTTCATGTCTTAGCCAACCAAAATGAGCCACCTAGGATGATTCCCTTCAATTCCCAACCACCCCAAGCCAAATGACAACATTTTGGAGCCAAAAATCAAACGAAATGAGAGATTTTCAGCCACTTTTGGAACCAAGGCATTAGAGGCAGAAGAACTCCTCATCCCACTCTCATTTTCATCCCATAGAGCTCGTAAACTAACAAGTAATCATTCCCGCTTGATTTTGGGGTGAAAACACCAAAAATATGTGGATTTCAGAGAGAAAGTTATGGCAATTGGAGAAGGCATTATTTTAAAGGAAGGAAAGAGGTCTAGACTCATTCAAGGCTTCTTCCCCCACTCAAACGCATCCTCGGATCATCCCTGCCACCGAAAATCATCCCAGGTGAGGTAATCTTCAAAAACTCATAGCGGGGCTTAGGATTTCTAGCTTTTTGTGATGCTTTTCGTGCATTTTTAGGATTTTACCTTAGAAATCTCTCATATTTTTCATTATTTGATCCCAATATGAAATATAATTTTTTTGATGAAGATCAACATGAAAATGAGCCCAATAGGACCTCATTCACATTTTTTGCATTTTTTTCATGAGTTTTTCTATTGGCGGGAGCCATCCGATCCAAGTTCAAGGATCGGATCCGATCATCATAACATCTTTCCAATGCAATCCACCTTTGGATCCTGCAGATCATATTTCTACCATCCGATCTATTATCGGATGGTCCAGATTTGATCCACACATTGCCATCACAACCCCCATACGTTCTCCTCACGCGCCGGTCGTGTCACGGCGGTCGTCGGAATCCGTTTACCGCATCATCTAATTGCACGGTTCCATGTGGTGCCACATTGCCACATCAGCTTTGTACATGGTGCTGACTCGATTAAGTAGGTAAATCCTAATTTTTTGATTTTAAAAAATATTTAAATCACCTGAAACTTCTCAAATTCATAGAAAATAAAATATTTATTGAAAAATTGCAAATAAGGGCTCGTTTGATTCATCTTTCTAGAGATGAATTCAATAAACCTAAAATCCACAAATTTTTTTTGGATATTTTGAGCTTATTTTAACTTTTGGTAAAAATAAAATTTCATTAATTAAACTAAAAATACACTTCATATTAAGTTAAAATTTCTAGAGATTGAAATTGAAGTAGAAATCTACTACCATAAAAATTTCAAATCAAAATCTCTTCTGCATTGAAAGATATTAAATTTTGAAGTTCAAATGATTTATTTTAATAAAATAAATTAACAAACTTCATGAAAATTATTTAATCAACTAAAACTTTGAAAAATCATAACTATTTATAGAAAAATCTAAAAATACAAATAAATACTCCTTTTAAAGGTATTTCAGAGGAGACTAATTTAAAATTAATTCTAATTAACTTTGAATAGTAATTAAGGCTTAATTTAAGTTTAACTGAAAACTTAATTAGCTTAATTACTCCCTAGTTGCCCAAGTAATTAATCCCAAACTATTTGAGTTTGATTAATGGGATGACCTCTGCCTCCTATAATTTTCTTGAGATTTATTGCTTGGTTAATTAGGGAAATTGCTTATCTTAGCCTTAATTACTCTCTTAATTAATTAGGTGATTAATTAACATTCTAAATAGTAATAAAATCATTAATTAAGCTTGTTAATCATTATGAGATAGTGAATGGATATGGGGAATAAGATTGGGGCCTCTTTCCTATTTTTTCCCTACGTTCACTTCACTTGACTTGAAATCAATTAATTTAGGATTAATTAATGGTTTTATTCATTAATTAAATGGCTTAATTAATTAAATTGAAATCATAATCATTCCAAAACTTGTCTAATTTAATCTAGGGTAGCTCTTTGGGCAATCAATAACCCAAAGGGGGAGATAATGAAATTATGGTTAGCTCACATGTGAAAAACTATAAAAGTAGTTAACTGAGATCCCTTTAGCATAATTAACTATTAATCATGAGCCAATTGCATTAGGCCCCTTTCATTTGTTAGGTGCATTGCAAATTTACTTTCTATGTGGTTGCATAACATATTGGCTCATTATTAATTAGTTAATTTACTGAAGGTGATGTAGGTAAGGGTTAATTAATTCACTTAATTCATACCCAAACCTAATTAAACCATAACATCAACCTAATTGCTTCTTCCTTGAACCAAAATTAACTCGCACATGGGGAATGGAATTAGGACCATCAAACCTCTTTCACTTTCCTTAACTCAAATCAAACATAAAGATGAAATAACATTAAAAAACTTTGGTTTATTTTAAATGATTTTATTTAGTATGATTATCCTTAGGAATTAATTAGAATGAATCAGATTATGTGCTTATATTCCTTTATTTCTTTCCAATTATGTTAAATGTTGCTTGTCATATGTAATCATGCATTCATTTCTTTCAAAATTAACGAAATGAAATTATTTATTTTATGTTTAATTGCATGTGTTGATTTAAATAAAATGAGTGTGGCTATTATCACTATTAAATCAAACATTATTTTCAAAAACTCTTAAATCAATTATAATGAATGGAGTCATGTTAATTACAAATAGTTATGAGTTTGCATGTGTTGGTAATATAAGATATGCAATATGAAGTTCTCTTTCCTTATCTTACATGGATTCATATAAGATTTACAAATGTATAGTTCATTTGAAAAGAACACAACATTTGTTTAAATCTATTCCTATGCATTTCCATGCTAAGACTTAGGAATAATTTCATATCACATATGTAAATCATATAATCAAATTAAATATGACTTCTTGCATGACTTATTCTTATTGTTCTTAATTTTTTTATACATTCATCTGTATCTAAGAAAAGTGATATATTAGTATGGACACCCCGGGGGTATGAGGCTTTAAGTAGCCCTAAGTAGGTCTTGTACCTTATGCCCCTAGTGCAGAAACTAATGGCATCATACTCACTTAAAACTCTTTTACATGTGTATGTGTGATGTGTCCAATGAATAAGCATCATAAGTCAAACAAATCAAATACAATTTTTATCCTTCTAGTTGTTTATATATCCATATGTATCTAAGAAAAGTGGCATATTAGCTAGACACCTCGGGGCAGTGAAGATTTAAGTAGCCCTAAGTAAGTCTTGTACCTTACACCCCTAGTGCAGAAAACATTGGCAATGTACTCACTTAAAAATTTTATACATATGAATGTGTATTTAACTAATGGATGAAAATTCCATCTTTTCTATTAAAAAGGCATGCATTCATATGCTTAGGATTTATTCATTGCATGATATACATGATGGAAAGAAATGATGAATATGTGTTATGTGATAGTAACACATTCTAATTAATCTTAAGATGTCTTTCTTATTTAATAAGGTCATTTAGAGTGAACCTACACTTAGGATTAATTAAAACACATTATAAGCCATTCATTAAAAAAAATTGATGAACTAACTTGCTTTATAAGTGACTTATGGTAGGGATGAATAAGAGATTCCCTCTCTTTCTTCCATTTATAACACTTAGTTGTTAAGTGTAGGCCATATGAAATAAAAGAAAACACTAAATAAAATCTTCAAATCAATTAAACCACTTAAAGAGAAATCAACCCTTTATAAATTAAATCCCTCAGACTTAGCAATTTATAACTCTAAAGCCTAGTTAGGACATGCCACACAAACCTTAATTCACACACATTAGACTAAGTCACAATTTCTAGCTTTATGTTAGGGTGGTGTATGGTTTGATGTATGCTTGTTTTGTGATGTATTATTTTAGATTAAATGTTATGGTGTATGTGGGTAGTCTGGATGTTAGGCCGATATTAGCCTAATCATGTTTTATGCAAAGGTTTTGCTTAAGGGACCATCATAATAAAAAATATAAATGCTTTTGCTATGCAGGTTGCTTAGCCCCTAAGCATAACTCAAGTTAAGACAGGTGGGCTTGGTTACCCGTGTGTGGGGTGCTATGTTCAAACTTTTTCACATAACTTCTTGGATTGTATGGTGTGTTTAGCTAACATATATTTTGCTGGTGTAGTTAGATTTACTTTCCTTCTTTTAATGTGATTTTGCATTAGGATTAGGATGAGTGTTATGGGGGATTATGATGAGCATTGGTTATAAGACCAAGTCTTATGTACCATGTGATGCCTTTGGAGCAAGCACATTCAAATCAAGCCAAAAGGAACAAAGAAATGGAGCAAATCAAATGAAGAAATGAAAGATGAAGAGAAGAAGAAATGAAGAATGAATAATGAAGACCCCCATAACATTCATCATTTGTAATTGTAATTATTTTTTTATAATCCAGGTTGTATAAGGGTAGAGCTCATCTACCCACATTTCTTTTCAAGTTGTACAATGACACCCCACCACATCGACCTTTTATTATTTTACGATAGCTTTATAAAATTATTTGATGTTTCGTTTAGCTCGTGCATTAAAAAAGCATGCCTTTTCATAGATTATTTATGATTAGTGATTATTGTATGGCCTGGATGCGATTAGGCTCTTAGGATAAAAATAAATTTTCTATCAAATTAACAACTCATAACTAAAATTTTAAAATAACTCAAAATCTCACATAAAAACTTATGTATTAAATCAAGATAATAAAATATTTAGCAACCCCTTTGTTGGATGTTGTATGTTTAGTATCATACATAACCATCTTATTTCACTCTTATTAAGAGAGGGCTTCCATCTTTTCTAGATAGAATGGGCTTAACCTTTACTAGCCTATGATGGAAGAACACCTCTTTCCCTTTTGATTTGGCCCATAATCAATTTCTCATGCATTTAGGCATACAAAATCCCATAGCCTGTGTCAAAATAAAGAGTCACAAATTAAATAAAATTTGATAAAAATTTGCATTTTATTTAAGTCATCACTCTTAGGGAGTGGGTTTAAGGACTTAGTTTCTTTTCTAAATAATAACAACATATCCATCTTACAAAAAGCATATGACTTGTCTACATAAATTTAAGGCATAGGAGGAACTAGCTGGCTTCCACTCCATGCGGTTATAACCGCAGTAGTCGGGTGGTTTACTCTCTCTTGTAAAGGTAAACCATATACTCATTTTTGCCTTAGATTTTTGTGCTTTGGTCCTTTCCAAAGCTCCCTAAATTTAGGATATGAGGTTGTTATTTCCTTTTTGGGGCAACAAGCATAAATCCTCACCTCTTAGGTATTTCCACAATCTTGTATTATGGAATTATAAGTCCTTGATTTTAAATAAAATTTCAAATCAAATAAATAAATCTCCTCAATTTCAAATATATAAAGCCCAACCATAGGATAGATTGGAGTGCTCACTAGGTTTCCTAGTATCATGAGCACTCCCTACTCATCTTCATTAGTTTCGATAATAACTCTTCCCTTTTCATCCATCTCACTTGATTTTCCAAAATGCAATAATTTATTGATAGTCCTATCTTTGAATTCCTTAGAGACAATAATCACCTACTTTAATCAAGTGTATTCTTAAGGGATTCACTTTCCTTAAGATGTAATTAACTATAGAGGCTTGCCTCCATAGGGAACTTAACGAACCCAGTTTATATAAACCCTGCTTTACTTTTCCATGTAAAGTAGGGGAAATTTTTTTGGTATATTTGAAGACCCATCATGCCTTAGGAGTCCTTATTAGGTGATTAGGTCCATCATAGGGTAGTGATTTCTATCTTTTGAGATAGTACACTATTCTTTGATGTCATTCCCGATCACCTCAATAAGTACATCCTCAGATTTGCATGGTGTCCTCTCACATATACACACACTAACTAATCCAAAAATAAACACCATAAGGCCCATTAACCATTCTTCAATTATCATCATGCTCATCAACAAAGTTATAACAAATCAACTTCAACCTTTCCTTCCTGGCCTTGTTCAAAAAAATCAAGAAGAAACATTGCTAAAAATATCCTGTTAACACATGAACTCATCTATGATATTGACAGGAAATGTAAAGGGGGAACATGATTATAAAGTTAGACATAAAGAAATCCTTTGATACTATAACTAGAATTTCATTATAACAAACTTAAAAGCTAGAGGATTTCAAGAGAGTTTTTGCGCACTAGTGTATAGACTTCTCACCAACAACTATTACTCTTTCTTTATTAATGGGGAGACCCATGGATTCTTCAAAGCATCTAGAGGTATCAAGCAAGGTGACCCACTTTCTCCATCCCTTTTCAAACTTATCATTGACTATCTATCTAGATTAATAGATGCTGACCATGTAACTGGTAATACAATCCACTACAAATCCAAAGTGAACATCATCATTTCCCACTTAGCATTTGTTGATGACCTTCTTATTTTACAATGGATCCAATAGGTCTATTAAAAGAATTATGCATATTATGAACACCTTTGAAACTATCTTTGGAATGACCTTCAATAAAACAAAGTGCATGTTCATCCTGGGCAAATACTGATCACACTAGTTTTACACCTATGCAACTCCTAATCAAATACTTGGGTGTTAATATTAATAAAAGGAGGAACAAGGCTAAATACTTTGATAACTTATCAATTTTAGTTAGGCCAAAATAAATTCATGGGAGAATACCTTCTTATTGACTAGAGAAAGAACCATTGTCTTGAAAAGCATCCTCAACTCCATTCCATTATACACAATATAAACCATGATTATGCCCATCTTGACACAAACCAAAATTGAGATAATCTTTAACGGATTCTTATGGAGTAGGCATTAAAACTCAATCCATTGGGTTAGCTGGAGGAAGCTATGTAAACTGAATAAGGAAGGTGGATCGGGTTTTAGATCTATAGCTGATCTTCCCAAATTAATCAGCTAAAACCACCTATTAAACTAAGATAGAATGAGTCTCTATGGGCCCAATTTATTTTCAGCAAATACTGCCATAAGGACCATCCATCTATGGTTCAACAAAGAAGAAAGATTTGCAACAATGGAAAAATCTGTTGAAACACAATACACTAGCTAAAACTCAATTATTCTAGCAGCTGGAAAGGGAGAACTCAATTTTTCTAGGGGCCTCTAGTATTCAGACAGATTACTATCTAACTTCACTACCCAAGCCATCCTTGATTAGATACTAGTTTTAAATTTTTGTACTAAAAACACCTAGAACATCTCAATCCTAAAATAGTATCTCCAAGAGGACATGATAAAAGAAATTTTCAGCATCCCAATTACACAATAAAAAAGGACAAACTATTGTTGAAATGTACAATGGAAGTTCCTCCCTCTCCATAGCTCTATCAAATATATTACACCAACTTAGCAAAAATTCAGAATGGCAACCAGTCTTTTTTAGTGCAGCAGTCAAGCCTTCAATTTCCTTCCTATGTTGGAGGCCATTGCATAATCTAATTCCAATAGATAATATTATAAAGCTTAAGGGCCTTAAAATCACTTCTAAATGTCATTTATGTGGGAGATCTAAGGAAGACATCAATCATCTGTTAATTACCTGTCCAATTAGTAAACACATTTGAGAGGAAATATGCTCAAAATTTAGACTTAAAAAGTAAAGGGAGGAGATCTAAAGAAATAATTGTATTGATCTTTTGGATTATATGGTCTTCCACCTGGGACTTGGTAAAAATATTTGCTTCTTGATGGACATTTATTGTAGCCTCTCTTGGGGCTTCTTGCCTTTTGTGTTGGAACTATTGGCAAGATGGATGTGGTATTTTGTATACCTAATTTTAGCTATTGGGCTACTCATTTTCAGAGGATCCCTTGAAGATATTCATTGTGTTGTAGTCTCAATTAGAATAAGCTGACCAAATAGCTCTTTCATTAGCTCGTTCATTTTGTTAAGGTGGGCATTGAGCTGACTGATCTCTTAGTCACTTTACTGGAGTTGAAAACCCATTTGTTGTTGTAACATTATTACAATGTTAGCTAGCTCTTCTATTACCTCAACCTCTATTGAGCTTCGACTATAAATTCTTGATGATTTAGGTTCTCCTAGTGTCCCTTTTCAATTTGTTATTCAGGCACCATGTTTTTATTTTGTAAATGTGTGTCTACCATACAAACAGTTTTGACCTTCATGTGATCAATATCATCATAACTATGGAGACCTGGGATTGATTGCTTTCTATTAGTTAGGAGATCTTTATTTTCCTAAAATAGTGGATTATTCACCTCATCATCCACTGGCTAACTTTTATCAGATCAATATTTCCAACTGATAATGAGAGATTCTACTCATTCATCATTTGGTGGAGTGAGCTTACCATCAATGATTTGGGATTCTTTTGGTACCCAAATCGATTGGAACCTTCTAATGGTGGATCTTTGGGTATGTATACTAGAAGTCACACCCTAGTGTTCATCGAATGTATGTTGTGTTTGTCGGGACCTCCTAGTGGTGGATCTCTGGGTATGTATCCCAGATGTCACACCCTAGTATTCACTAGATGTATGTTATGTTTGTTGAAACATTCTAACGACTGACCACTTAGTATTTTTGTGCCTAAGGGCTCATCATCAATGTTCACTAACTATGGTGCTCATAGACTTAGAGTCTTGTTGTAAAATAGCATGATTTTTGTTAATATTCTCACCTCTTTTGGTGTAGGAATTTATAGTGTTGGCAACCTACTTCACCAACTTCTTTATTCTTCTCTGAAGGTTTCTATTTTTGACATCCTTCAGAACCTTATAGCTTTTTGAAGAAATGGATTCTTCCCTTCGTGATTGACTTTGTGGACTGGAATGTATATGTTTATCTTAGAATGATTTATTTATATCTCCTCTTAATCTATTTCTTTTGACCCATTTGGATCAAAGTTGTTGCTGGTGGATACATTTGCTTCCACCAGTGGGTCAGATTGTTGCTCAGCATGATCAGGCAATCTAGCAGCTCTGCATGCAGCATTCTATTTTTTGCAAGCCCTCCTACATGTTTTGATGTCCAAGGAAGATGCTTCATAGTCATGTGTGCCCGGAGCTGCTATCATGTGGGGGTAGTATGTTCCCTCGATGCATTGTTGAGTGGGTTGACTATGATGGACTTCAACTTGGGCCTAGTGGCCATCTTATCCTCAACATGGGTGGTTGGCATTTCCTTTAATAATCAATCAAAGATAGAAGTTTTCTTTGAGTTTAGGGCTTTAGGATTCAGCTCATTTGGGATGATCACATTCGGCCATTTCTTCTTATTGAATGCCTTTGGCATTCCGGTGCCCCTGACTATGGGAATAGCAACTAGTCTAGCTAACAGGAGCTAGACAACCTCCATGATTTTTTTCTAAATGAGAGAGTAGCTTCAACAAAACCAGTACTGATTATGGCTTAAGGAATCTTATAGTGGATCCTTCACCAAGCTTGATAGTCATCATATTCTTGATGTTTTTCATTGAGAAACCTGATTGTATATCTTAAAATTTTAAAAGGTTCTAACACTTTATTTAAGTCTAAGATGATGCCTTATATTTTTAACTAGAGAAGAATAGAGAAGTAATACCCAATGGAGTAGCCAGAAATTTGATTGCCCAAAAAAAACACCTTCGAGGATGTGCTCCGCCATCTTTGGAAAGATGGGTAAGAGCATGTATTTTCATGAGACAAATTAACATATATTCAACTAGATTTCCCGTAACATCACATTAGGGTTTACTTAGATCTGAGTTCTACTTCCTATGGATGCAAGCCTCCATAGTTAATTACCCCTCTTACCATAATAAGAGAGCACTCTCGAAAAAGATTAAAAATAGACATATATATCTAATATGCATTTGGTGTCTTAAAGGTGTGTGTGGCATAAATGACTATCATGTAGAATTCACAAAGTAATTAAAGAGATTGGTCTTATATTCCTTTGGAATGCGAGAATATAATTTAAATATTCCCATAATGAGAAAAATACAAGTTGCCAATGCATAACATACAACAAATAATGAGTGAAGTTATCATTTAACTTAAAGGTTATATTAGGGGGATGATGACATGCCCGATAAAGATCCCATGATTCTATCATCCAAAGCTATCATGGTCCCTTGTCTACTTAGTCAGAGAAATTATTTCTAACCAAAGAATCCATATTAGCAGTCATGGGTTACATCGTCCAAGGTGTTATTATTGAATTAGGGTGTTATTTATCTAAGGAGATAAATTTAAGTCAACCTTAGCTGATAGAAGGTTTTTTCCTATTAAATATATTTCCTTATTCATAGCTCAAGGAGAAAAGCTATTAAGAAACATATGGGCTATTACCATAACCAAAATATAGTAAAGTTGCATAAATGCCAAGCCACCTAGTTAGAGGGTTCTGATCATAGCCGCATTTCATGTGATATCATTAAGAAGAACCATGCAGACATAAGATACATGTCACGTCCTTACTAGCATAAATTTATTTGAGTATGAACATAAGCATATTTATTTGACATGAGCTCTTTTGTGAGAAAATATTTTCTTAGCTTATCATCCTTGATAAATAATGATGGATGGATGGATGATTATTTACTTTAGGTTAAATTAAATGATGAACTTCATTCAATTTATACATATCCCTTCTGGATGAATTTTATAATCATCACGGCCATCATTGGAGAAAGATTAAATTTTGGTAACCCAAACCCAGTCATAAAACTGTTGACCTCACTTTTGGAGTGAGGATTCATCCTTCCTATCTTAGACTTAGGAGTCTTCTAGACAATAGGGTTTCCTTAATCATAGGACATTTCTAGTGGCTAAGTGAACACTAGACCCAAGCCTTGAGACTTAGGAAGGTATACCTTAAGCTTAGGCTATACCTTAAGATGAATGGAACCAAAACTTATGCTTAACCGTAAGTCTAAAACTAATTAACCCAACCTCAATTAGATCCCATTTCATATCCAAGCTCTAAGCCATAATGACTTAAACCCAAATCCATCCTAGCCCCATGATCCAATCCTATGGACTCAACCCAAAGCTCTTTCAATTAAATAAAAACCAATTGATTTTTTATAAAAGCACTTGAACCATCCAATACATCATTTCAAACTCTTCCAAAACTTACAATCAATTCAAACCAACCAAATCAATCCAATCAACCCAACTTAGCCCATTTAACATAAAGGGTCTACATGAGCCAAAATCCAACTAAATCAAAATTAAATGCAATCAAAGCCATCAATCAACCCTAAATCAATCATCAAACTCAATTCAACCCAACTCAACATAATCCAACTCAATTAACCCATTTGGTTCACTTGACCCTAAGTGACCTAAAGGACCCATTTGATCTAAACTCCAATCCAACCCAAAATTGGATTGAACCAACCCATTCAATACCTCCTACAATGATTGTTGATCATCCTTGATTGATCGATTGTAATCAATTGGGTCAAACCAAGTCAATTCGATCACATGACCCAAGTTGACCCATTTTGACCTGTATGAATCAAATGAACCAAATCTATCTACAATTCAAATCAATTGAAACCAATGATTCTTACCAACCATAAATTAATCCTTGAACATAAACCAACCATCAATCAAGCCAAACCAAGCTAACTTGGGCTATTGACCCAAGTTGACCCAATTGACCTAAAAGGCCAAATTGGGCCAAATCCAATCCTAAATCAAATTGATTGAAACCAATGACTCAAATCCAGCACAATTTGATTATTTAACATGATCAAGCCCTTGTTTGAATCTAATTTGACCAAGTTAACCTAATTGACCCATTTAGCCCAAATTGACCTAAAGGGTTCAATTGAACTAAATCATTCTCAAATCCAAATTAACTCAAACCAATACCTACAATCATCTTCAAATCAACAATTGAATCTAAATCAACCCCTAACCAAAGTCAATTTGGTCCATTTGACCAATTTGGTCAACTTAGCCCATTTGACCCATATGAACCCATATGAGCCAAATTCAAATCCACTGTAAATCAAACCAAACCAATTGAACCTAAACATCCCAAATCATCATTTGAACATGACCCAATCCTTGGTTTGATCCAATTTGACCCATGGGTCAACCTAGCCCAATTGAACCCAATTTGACCTACATTGGTCAAATTGAGCCAAACCCAACCAAACTTTGCATGACCCATCCTTGGGTCACCATGGGTAAGCCCAAATGAACCCAACCTAGGCTTGACCCGAATTAAGCTAAAATGCATTGAGTAAACCTCTCCAAATGGGACAAAATCCCCATTTGGATGGTCTTACCTACTCCTTTTCCCTTGGCAGCCACCTTAAGAGCTTGATTTTGACCTCTGACCCACTGGCTAACCTGACTCAAGTTGATTAGGTCAGCCATGGGTCAAAGAAGGTGAGCTAACCTAAGCCATTCCATTGGCTCACCTAGGGGAGAAAGTACATTCCACCTCAGCCCATCTGAGACTCTCAGCCACTCAAGAGCTTCCACCTCAGCCAATCCCTAACGTCTTCGGCTGCCTGTGCCGGTCGAACGACTGTCAAAAGCTGAGGCAATCCCCATTATTTGATCCCTTGGGGAGGATTGTATACTCCTCTCCATCCCATTCCAAATAGACATGGATACACAGAGCATGAGTGAGTCGATACGAGCTTCCCGAGAGCCTTCCCGACCTCCCTTGAGCTTCACATCACTGGCGACACCAAACCTGAACAAAATAGCAACCCTTCTCAGTCCAACTCCACCTAGACTCCAACAAATCCAAATTAACTTCACCCACACCTTCTTCAAGCTTCGGTGATCCAAAACAAATCAATTCCCAATCGATTCAACCATCAGAGACCACTCCTAAACCAACTCTGGTGAGCTTAGCGGTAGTGTTTGGTCTATAAAGCTATCGACATGGAGGCAAGTTGCAAGCTTCTCAACAGGGTTTTGTCTCTTCAAGAAGAAGCTACCTCAATCATTAGACTGCCAGTCTTGAGCTTCGATAAGGTAAATTCTAGCAAACCATAAAAAAGTCCCTAAGAGTTGGTCTTTATGAAGTGTTTTGCAATTTCATGTGATTTCCATCGTAGGATCTCCTTATATCTCTTTCCTGAATCTTTTGGAGTCGATCCTAATGCCTCATGAGCTCTAGTGAGCTCAAATTGAATAAAGGAGGGTGGGAAGTGTCCATCTTTTATCGCTCGAGGGATGAAAAACCATTTGCCATCCATTCTACATGATTATAATGGATGGACATGATTAATCTGTTAAATTTATCTAATTTAATCCATTAAGAACTGTGGGATTAATACCAATATTCGATCTAGGATTGAATGGTGGGGATGAAAGTGCATCCACCATCGCTAACTCAACATGCCACGTCGGATGGTTTAAGTGGACAATTCCACGGTGCCACATGAAAAGTGTCGCCACATCAGTTCTCGCTTGATGCCGATGAGATTAGAGATTAATTAGGCTTAAAAATGCATTTAATTTCTCTGAACTTCAAAAATTCATAACTAATTATAGAAAATACCTAATAATATGAGTAAACCCATTTCAGAAAGGGTGAATAAAGGAGATTTCAATAAAAAAAAATTTTCTTTGGTTTGAACAGTGAATCGAGATTAATTAGGGTTTGAATTTTATTTTAATTAGCTTAATTAAGCCCTAATTATTTGGCCAATTGATCTCCAATTTGAGATGTTGATCTAATGGGATGTTCTTTGCCTCCCATAATTTTCTTGGTATTTATTGGCTAAGTAATTAGGAGAAAATAAAATCCAAATACTAATCACCCTCATTAAGTGATTCTATAATTATTTAAAATTTTAAACAGTAAACATTAACTAGTTAAAATTGATTAATCACTAATTAATTATGGAATGATGAAGTGGAATGATTAAGGCCTCCTTCCTAATTATTTCCCTAAGTTCATTTCATTTAGGAAGATTAATTAATTCATAATTTGATTAAGTGTAATTTAGCAATTTAAATGGCCAAATTGAATAAAATTGAAATGTTGATTAGATCAAATAATCTAATTTAAACTAGTGGGTTCCCCTTTATGTGTTCAATAGCATAAAGATCCTTAAGAAAATTATGATTAATCGATGGGTGTGGGAAAATTATATAAGTACTTAATTAGATTCTTTAATTTAATTAATATTTAATTATGAGCCTCATTGCATTATGTCCTTAAGTTCTTTGCAATTTTAATTTCTTATTTGAATATCATTGGATGTTCATAATTGAATGCTTAATTGAATTAAGGAGACTTATGAAAAAAGGATAATAAATCATTTGCTTAAAGATCCAAACTAAATCAATTCATTAAAGCTACCTAAACATATTTCCTTAAATATGTTAAGACGCTAATATGGGATGGGGTAAAAACAACAAAGAAATTCTCTCCTCTTTGATTTTATTACTTCAAATCCAAAAATTAAACTTAATAAGAAGCGTTGGTTTTCCTTAAATGATTTTATTCAGCTTGATTGTCCTTATAAATTAATGTAGTTGAATGAATTATATAGAAATGTTAATTATTATTTTTATATCACCATAAATTTTGTATGTCATTTGATTCCATGCATTCAAGTATTTCAAATCAAATAATCAAATGAATATACTTATGTCTAAAGTTGCATGTGTTGAATTAATCCTATTATATGTGTGGCTATTATCACTAATAAATTTCAAAATTATTTTCAAAGCTATAAATTAATAATTAAAAGTTAAAGTGACATTAACTAAGAATAATATATATAATTTGCACGTGCTTATAGCCTAAGCATGTTAAAGTGTAGCTTTCTTTCTTACATTTATGCATATGTCTACATGTGTTTGATGTTAGTCTAGATATCCCAGGAATACGAGGCTTTAAGTAGCCCCAAGGAGGTCTTAGATTACCTCACTTCTCTAGTTTAACGATGGAACATATTTACTTGATTTCATTCATATTTGTGCATGTACTAGAATTTGGATAAAGCTTAACTTTATATGTATACATAACTCACTAAAATATAATCTTTTGCATGATTTTCATTCTCAAGGTTATGTATACATTCATATGTATTTAAGATAGCAAGTATATAGTCTGGACATCTTAGGAATACAATACTTTAAGTACCCCAAAGAGATCTTAGATTATCTCACTTCCCTGGTTTAATAATGGCACATACTTTCTTAAAATTTTTATGCACGCACGTGTGTGTGTGTACTTAGCTAAGAAATGAATTTCCACTTTTCTAAAAAAATCTATACATTCATAATCATGTTAAGTGTGACAAAAATATATTGCATATATAGGTATATTAAGTCCAAAATCATATGCATATTATAGATGATGAAAAGGAATGGTGCAACATCATCTATGTCATGATAATTTAATTACATTATTATTAAGATGCCTTTCATGTTGAATAGGATTCTTTAAGATTAACCCAAACTTAGGATTAATAAGATATTTAATACATCATTCACTAAAAGAAACTAAATCATAATAACATGCTTTTAGAAATTAATTTAGGATAGGGATAAAGAGGGTTAAACCTCTTTCCTCTCTTTATAACAATTAGATGCTAAGTAAGTATCAAGTGAAATAAAAGAAAATTAAATTAAAATTGGCAAATCCTCTAAATAACTTAAAGTAAAACCACCCTTCAATTTTAAATTAAATAATTCCAAATTTAAATAATCATAATTATAATGCCTAGCTAAGACATACCACACTAATCCTAAGCACACACATTAGGATGCTAAGTCATCACTTCTAACTTTAGGTTAGGACGGTGCATGTAGTGATGTTGTGTTTTATTTTATGATGTAATATTTTAGACTGTATGTTAGGATTATTGTACATAGACTAGATGTTAGGCCATTGTTAGCCTAATATTATTTTCCATAGAGGATCGTTCTAAAAGGTCCACTGTAATAATAAATATAAATGCTTCTACTTATAGGTTGCTTATGCCTCTAAGCATAATCCATGATTAGGATAGGTTGGCTTGGTTAACCATGTGCAGGGTGCTAAGTCCAAATTATGAAATATAACTACTTAGGGTGTATGTATGCTTGGCTAACATCTATTTTGCAGGCATAATTAAATTTTACTTTTCCAAAGGTGTAATTTTGTAATAGGAATTAAGATTAGTTCTATGGGATTTAGGATGAGCAATGGCTAGATGGCAAAGTCCTAAGAGGCCCTCTGAAGCCTTGAAGAAAAATCGAGTCAAAGGAATAAGAAAGAAAAGCAAGGAATGAAGGCCCCCATAGCATCTAATTTAATTCTAAATTGTAATATTTTTTGTAATCCAAGTTGTATAAGGGTTGAGCTCGGCTACCCAATCTTTTCCTTTTTCAGGGTGTACGGTGATACCCAGCCGCATCGTCCTCTTATTATTTTATAAAATTTATAAATGATTATTATTGCATTTAGATTACACAATAGAACATCATGATTTTCATTGGTTTCTTAAAGATTAATGCTTGAATGTGTGGTCTGGATGCGGTAGGCTCTTTAGCAAAAAATTTATTTTTTTCTCCCTCAACTAACAACTCATAACTAAAAATTTAAAACAACTCACAACTTCATCCTAAAGCTTAAGATATAATCAAGATAATTAAAAGATTTAGTAACCCTTTAGCTGAATATTGAATTTCAAACATCATGCATATCATCTTATTTCACTCTTAAATAGGGAGGGTCTCCAATCTTTCACTATAAGGAATGCTTGACCTGTGAGAGCACCCCATCATGGTGGAGAACTCCTCCTCTCTCTGATTTGGCCAATAACTCAATTTTATCATGCATTTTGGCATAATTGTCCCAAGCCTTTGTCCAAATGAATGCATCAAAAATTATTTAAAACTTTATAAATTTTGCATTTTAGTCTAAGTCATGATTTCATACCAATCATGTTCTAGTCTCATAGAGAGTAAGTTTAGGACTCTAGTCTCCTTTCCAAATTAAATGACAGTCTAACCATCTTGCATAAACATAAACCAGCCTACATGGTTTTGAATCCTAGGAGGTATTAGATGGCAGCCATTCCAAGTGGTTGTAAGTCTAGAAGAGTAGAGATAGGTTTACCCTATCTTATGGAGGTAAACCAGTATGTCTCATTTTCTTATTAGGCTTAGGTCGTGCTTTTAGCTTGTGCTAAAGCATCCTAGATTTAGATCCGAGATTGCTAGTTACCTTTGGGCTATGAGTATGAATCCTCACCTCTTAGGCATTTCCACAATCTTGTGTTGATGGATTGTAAGCCTTAGCATTTTAATAAAATTTCAACTCAAATTAAAATAAATCATCTCTTTTTAGATATATAAAGTCTCACCATATAATAGATTAGAGTGCACACTAGGCTTCCTAGTAGCATGAGTACTCTCTAATTATCCTCCTTTGGAATATAAAAATAAGCCTTTCCAAATTGAACATTCCCACCTAACTTTCCAAAATACCCAAAATCCTTTGATAGTATAACCTTAAAATCTTTGGAGATATGATTGACTACTTTAATCAAGATTTTTTTAAGAAATCTCATTTATTATGATGTAATTAACTATGAAAGCTTGCTTTCATAGGGAACTAAAGAACCCAACATAAAATAACCTGCTTTACCTTTCCATCTAAAGTAGGGGAAAGATCTTTGTTATATATGAAGATCCATCTGCCTTAGGAGTCTTTATTAAGTGATTAGGTCCATTATAGGGTGATGTTTCCATCTTTCAAAATGGTATATCATACCTTAAGGCCATACCCGATCACTTCAAATAAGTACCCCTTATGATCTGCGTGGTGTTCATATGACTTCAAATTAAGACACCACAAAGACCCAATTGAGGAATTAACTCGTAAAGCATCCTCATGCAATAAAATTAGGAAATTATTATTATATCGGGGCTCATGCTAGTAATTCATTTTTTGTTATGTTCAGCACCTTGGCACTATGAATATAGCTCCTAGGCGCTAAAGTGCACCATGGTGTTGCATGGTTATCTCCATGGCATTACAATTATTTATCATGTTGATCATTTGAATAGCACCTCAGCATTGGTCATGTAGCACCTCAACACCGGTCAAAAGTCAATTTATTATAATTGATAGGCGTTCAAGCACTTTAAGGGTGTAAGAGAAACTTTTTGACCAATGCCTCGATGCTATGTAAGGGCATCGCAGTGCTACATCAATGCGACATGTCTTTTCAATTTAAAATTGTAATGGTAATGAATGCTCTTTTTTACCAACACAGTAATCGACTTCACTAGCTGACCAGCACTTCGACGCTGCATGTGAGCATTGTAGTGTTGGACCACTATTCCATAACCCGAGAGGTTAACACCTCGGTGCTGCTATTGTAATGTCGCTGTGCTAGGCCTGATTTATAAATAGACCCCCTAGGCTGTGAAAAATTTTATTCTGCATTCCTTAGAGATTTTCTTGGAGTTTTCACTTTTTTTCTTTCATTCTCTTATTCTCTCAGCTCTTCTCCCTTACTAAGAAGGTAACCATGTCTCTCAAGTACACTTGTTTTGACAATAGACTCGCTTGGGCATACCTGCTACTTTAGGTATACAATAATAGTAAAAAAATCTCTTTCATTGAAGTCACCCTTGCACAACAAGAGATAGTATAATCAAATACAAATAAACAAATTATTATAAGGAATTTGATCAAAGGTATTTTTTAACTATTTTTTTAGCATGATGCAATTAGTAGACTAATACAAAAATGACTTTGATATGAATTTGTAAGTGTCTATTTTCCAAAACAAAAAAAAACTAATTTTAGCTAATGTTAAATTTATTTTCAATAAGAATTATAACAAGTTTTAATATAGCAAGATAATAATGATTGACTTTCAACTCAAATAATTTTTCTTTGAGTACGGGACAATAAAAATAACAAAGTAAAATAAAATTCAGCAAGATATAATTTAAATTAAAGCAAGGTGTAAAGTCTGCAATAAAAGGAACGATGAAGACAAAATCAAATATAATTTGTATAACTTAAATCTTTACCAAAGCAATAGTTTTTATGATGACTTCAATAAATTCAGCAAATAAAAAATAATTTCAGCAAAAACACACTTTTATCCAAACTAATATTATGCACCAATGTGATTCAAATCATGATGAGGATTTTAATTAATGCTTTGGTGAAATGATATTAAATAAACTAAGAGTTTTTGTGAGGAAAAAAATTTCAGCAATAATAAACTTTTATTCCAACCAAAATGAGACTTCAAAAAAGTAATAATAAATAAGGACTTTTCAAATAAATCTTAGGTTAAAGAATTTTAAGTATAGAAGTGATTTTTTTAGGAGAACAAAATTTTCAGCAATATAGAATATTTTCGTACAAGATGTCTCAATAGTTTTCTTAAAAATATAATTTGGTCTAGATTTAAATGAAACTATAATGAGAATATCATGGTAAATTAAGAAATCTTTCTCAAGGAATACTAATGTATAAGTGGTGAAAATTAATCTAAGCACAATAATAAAGATATAATGAAAGACTTGACAATACTTACTTTTGATCATAAAATGATACTCTTTGAAAAGAAATTTCAAGTTTGAAACTTATCAAATTGAAGGAAAAAACTAGAAATTAAATTTTGATCAAGTTAATTATAACTAATTAAATAAAAAAGATGATTCAACCATTTTTCAATGAAATATCAAAGAGAGAAATTAGAAGGATGAAGATCTCAATCAAAGCTTTGAAAATCTAAACCAATTTAAAAAGAATCTTAGAATGAACCTTCTCATTGATTGCATAACACTTCTTTAAAAAGATCTTGATGAACTGAAGAAGAATCTAACATGAAATTATAAACCAAAATCTCATAACCTAAACTTTTTTGCAAGAGGGAGAAAACTCAATTTTTGTGGTTGGATTGAAGTTATGCTTGCCCAAAATTAGAGTTTTAGGGATATAAAATTATTTTAAATATTCTCTAATGAATTCCATAGCCAAAGAGATGTATTTAGAAGATTTTCAACATAAAATCATTTGGTTTATTAATTAATCGTGGTTGTCTACAAGAATTATGCAATTATAGAAAGAAATAATGTAAAAATCAATTCAAAATACCAAGAAATTTAAGAAAAGAATTTTAAATTAATCAGAAGGGATTTAGAAGGAAATTTATTAAAAATATATAGAATAAAACTGATGAAGTGATCATGGAGAGAATGTCACAGCGGATGGAGGAAAAAGTGCTTCTTGGCCTTCCACTAACCAAAGTGGAAGAGATCAAGAAGAAGTCTGACTCACCCAAGTAGAATTATAGCAAAGGATCAGTGAATCCTCCTAACAGCCGGCCACCAAGCTCCAACCAAAGAGTATTTCACTCAAGTTTTTACACACAAACAAGTTTAATCTTCCATTAGGTCTAAATAAATGTTTATATAAGTATAATACTCTAAGGGATGTGTTTCTTAGGATAAAATCGCTAAAAAAATTTGAAAAAATTAGGGTCAATGCAAAGGCACTAGCTTCTCTATCCCTAAACATTATATATCATTGAATGCAGTGTCAAAATGGCAAACTGACACCTATATAAATTAACAATTTAACTTACATGATTTCAATCATAACTATTATGCAATGCTTAAATATAATCAAACAAATTCACTACTACATAATACAACACATGAGATATCAATATTAAATACCATAATACATAAGGTCTAATAAAAGTTCTTATAAGTTCAAAGTTTGGTTTTGTATCGTGTGATAGGTTCCTTTCTCCTTTGATGCACTACATCAACTCACTTATACCTTAAAGAACTCTTTTCCAAAGAGTTAAGATTCTGAAAGTCTTCAAGAAGTTTGGGGGTGAAGTTTTGTAGTTCTTCTAAGGTCATCTAAGTATCCTCACTTGATGACTTATCCTTCCACTAATTTAAAAATGTCTAAATTGTGCTATCATATATTGGTATTTCAACTGTGATGATGTTCTCCACTTCAAATAATGTTGGTTAGATAGGTACCTACAAATAATTTTATCTCCTCCTACAAAAGTATCATTTTGCAAATTTGAATGTAGGGTAACTCTTTTAAAAAATATTAGGTCTTCCACATTAAAAATAAGGCTAATAACATGTGAGGAGGAAATTCAAGAACATAAGTTTTAATACAAAGTTTCTTATTAATTTTAAATGGCCCACATGCCCTCACTTGTAACTTTTTATATTTGGTAGAAGGAAATCTCTCATGATTGATATGAACTAATACTTAATCAATTATCTCATATTCCTTAAAAAATTTTATCTTTATTTTTTGTTCACACACTTAGCATTTTGTATTTCCAATTATTTTTTATATCTTTATGAAAGTAATAAAAATAAAATAACATAAAATATATATATATATATATATATATATATATATATATATATATATATATATGTGTGTGTGTGTGTGTGTGTGTGTGTGTGTGTGTGTGTGTGTGTGTGTGTGTGTGTGTGTGTGTGTGTTGATTCAACAAAATGTATGAGTAAGTATATTAACTAAGTATATGCATTTTAGGGTTATATCCATAAACTATCTTGAAAGGAGATTTCTGGGTTGATCTGAAAATGGAACTATTGTAGGAAAATTCAGAAGTAATTAATGTTAAATTTCAATTCCTTAAGTTTTTTTGAACTAAACATCTTAGTAAATTTTTTAATATTCTATTGGCTATTTTCATCTATCCATCAGTTTATGGAAAAATATAGAAGAATTTTAGCTATGTTTCTATTAATTTTTATAATATTTTTAAAAATAAGATATAAATTGACATCTATATCAAAAACTATAATAGATGGGACACACAACCTAACAATTTTCTTAAAGAATAATATTATTATGTGAGATGCATCATTTAATTTTGAACAACGTATGAAATGTGCCATCTTAGAAATTTTATCTATAACAATAAATATATTATTATGTCCTCAAGGTCTCATAAATAACCTTAATTTAAAATCTGTGGATAGGTCTTCCCATGATCTAAAAGGAAATGGTAATGATGTGTAATTATTTACCTTTTGTTTGACAATTTTAGCTTGACGATGAGTGTAACACTAGGCTATGATACATTCAACATCTTTTCATAAAAATGGTTCGTAAAACCTTTGTTCAGCTAGTGTTTAGGTCTTTAATTTATCAAAATATTCTGATATACTTCTTGAATGTAATTCAAAGATAAGAAGTCCCTTTAGGGATATTTTAGGATTATATAATATCTTACCCTTATAAAGATATCTATCTAAAATGATAAAGAGCTATTTTCATGTTCTGAGTATATCATATGAAAATCAGGACAAATTTTGTAATCTTCTTTTTAAGGTATTAAATTCAAAAATTTAAAATTTGAAGGATGAAACCATTAGAGATGCTCTAGATAGAGCATCTGCTAGTTTATTTTTAATTCTAGGTTTATGTTTAAGTAGAAAGGAAAAGTTTTAAGGGTATTCAACCTATTTATCATGTTTATAATTTAGCTACTTTTGGGAGTTAATAAACTTTAGTGCTTAATGATCTATATTTAAAATAAACTCTTTATACAATAGATAATGCCTCTAGTACTTAAGAGTTTGAATAATCGTATAAAACTCTCGATCATATGTAGAATAATTTTGTCTGGTGTCATTTAATTTCTCACTAAAGAAAGCAATTGAATGATTTTCTTAACTTAATATTCCATAAATTCTAATGCTTGATGCATCAGAAGTCACTTCAAATATTTCATTGAAGTCAATAAGTTTTAAGAAAGGTGTAGAAGTCATAAGGATTTTAATTTGTTTCATGACCCTTTTAGCATCAGTGGTCCATGTAAACTTATCTTTTTTAAGATGTTAGTGATAGAGGCTACAACAATGCTAAAAATTTTTATAAACCTCCTATAAAAAGTTAGTATTCAATGAACACTTCTAACATTCATAAAAGACTTCAGAGTTGGCCAATCTATAATAAACTTGATTTTTGATGGGTCAGTTTTTAATCAATCAATAGATATAATGAAACCTAAAAAAATTACTTTAGTCTAAAAAAAAAATATTTTTTAAGAATTACATAAAATTTTGTTAATCTTAATTTTTCCAAGACAATTCTTAAGTGAAGTAAATATGACGTCTCATCTAGGCCATAGATAAGAATATCATCAAAATATACTACAAGGAATTGAAAAATAAAAAATGTAAATATAGTGTTCATTAGTCACATGAATGTATTAAGTGCATTTGAAAGACCAAATAACATGACTAACCATTTTTAAAGACCAAGAGTTTCTAATGTTGTCTTCCATTTATCACTTGGTCTAATCCTTATATGATGATATCCACCTCTCAAATCAATTTTAAAGAATAAAGATGAACCAAAAATAAGATCTAACATGTCATTTAACCTAGGTATAGGAAATCTATATTTTATTATGATCTTAATTACTACTCAACTATCAATACACAGCATCCATGTTCCATCTTTCTTAGGAGTTAAAAGAGTTGGTACACCATAAGGACTAAGACTTTGTTGGATAAATCCCTTCTTCAGGATTTTGTCTACTTGTTATTTTAATTCTACAAGCTCAATTGGATTCATCTGATAATGGGGTAAATTAAATATTTATAAACTACAAATCAGGTCTATTGGATATTGTATATATTTTAATGGTGGTAGTTCATTAGGTAAGATATCAACAATCAAATCAATAAATTCAGATAATAGATCATAGACCATAGTCAATATCTAGAGATCCTTAACATTAATAGAGATTTCTTGAATGTGTAAGATAAATCGAGAAGTATAGTCATTGAATTATTTAACTAAGTGTTTAAACCTTAATATCATGATTTGAATACTGTGAAAAAAAATTTATGACACCACATAGATTTTAGGAATTTCTTAATTGGATGATCAAATGATTCATTCAGAGATAAATATATTATCTCAAAAGATAAACATGGTATTCTATAATGGATCGAACTTTTGATAAAAGACTCCTAATACATTAGCCTTTAATGTACCAGAGAGTTTTCACCTGAATTACATGAAAAGTATAATAGGATTTATTTTAAAATGGGTTCATGGTTCCCTATAAGGCCATGCCCATATAATTAATTACACCTTAAAAGAAGGATATCTTCCTAAGAATACTCTTGATTAATGAAATAAGATATTATTTTTATGGATTTCTAAGTTGGTTTTCAAAGGAATGACATTTGGAATTTCAATTGGAAGATCCAAAGAGGAAAGAGATCTTTTAGGAGACCCAACAGGATGAAGTAGAAAATGCCCATTGATAGTGGGATGTCCAGTAGGCATTTCAAGTATCCTATTATTGGGCTTTAAATTTTAGAATTTAATTTAGATTTTGAGTTGACATTTTTGTGGAAGTCTAGGGCTTAGATTCTAGCAGCACAAGACTATAAAAATTCTTAGGGTTGAAGAGTTACTCCAAGAAGGATGCTTTAGAACCTAAGTCTATAAGTGGTTTTGACCCAAGTTAGATGCTCGACCTAGTTCTATTTTGGGAATTATTGATCATTCATCTCACTTGAATGAACAAACCTATTCCTGACTCTTCTAGATTTCAAACCTGCCTAGAAGGCCTGCCAGCTAACACGACCTAAGCGTATTTTAAATCCATGACACTAAGTCTCATGTATGCAAGATGGCTAGGTTATTGTGTTTTTAAGAAAGAATCTAAGACTCCTAGACTCACTCCCTAATCCCTAGGTTCATGTAAGGTATGAAATACATCTAACTAATGCACATTTTTTTGATTTTATATATTTTGACTTAAGATTCATTTGAGGTATTGGTTATGCATTTTTAGGCCTAAATGACATGTAATTAGAATTGGTTATGAGCCAAATCAATAAAAGAAGGTAGACTTTTCCAAGAAGATGGTCATCCTAATAGGTTAGATGCCCCTTAGGTGTAATGGGTGAAGTACCCAATTCAAGAATTCAAAGCTATATGATTGCATGATTTTTGAGAAATAATTATTTCTAATAAATTTCAAGTTTTTTCTAAGGCTTTAATTTTTGTGAGATTTTGAATTTCATTATTTTGTGTTTGAGTTATTCAGATTTAATTGGGTAGAAATTTTAATTTTTTTCTTTGAGCCTACATCTAAGCATCCATCATAGAAAGCACAATACAAAAAGAAACCTAGAAAATAGGTTGATTTTATTATGCACCCAAAATAAATTAAGCCAATTTAATTTAAAGAAAGGCCGATGCGCCCTGGAAGAAAAAGCAAATGGGCAATCGAGTTCTTCCTTATTTAGCCCGGCCTAGAACTATAAATCTCAATCTATAGGTCTTCTTTCCAGAATCATCTCCTTCTTTAGGGACCTCCATAAGGCTTCATAGGGGACCTCTACAACCATATGTTGGTAGGGCAGCTCCTGCTAATCCTAAACTCCATAGATCCTAACCTAATTCTAAGCTAAAATTTATATTTGAAATTTTAAAATGAATTCTAAGCCCTACAAAATAGATGTCATAAAATTACAAATAGCACACAATAGTTATATTTCATAAACATATGGGCTTAGCATAGTTGCTTGCCAAGCCCATGTATCCTACTAGGCTATACTTAAGGTCTTAAGCACACCTGCAAGAAAACATCATTTTTTTATTCATTTATAATAATAGCCCTTTCTAGCACAGCCCCGTGTAGAAGACAATGTTAGTTATAAAAATAACGTCCTATCATCTAGTCCAATAGTTAAATAATCCTAACATGCAGTATAAAATAGTACACCGTAAAGACATGAGAAGCACATCACAACATAGAGTATCATAGACAATCATAGAATGACTTAACCTAAGTATAGGGTCCATGACCTAATGATTTAGTGTGTGAAAAGAATAAGCTTGTGTGGCTAGACTTTGCTAAGCCTTTTTAGTACAAATTTCAATTGGGGTTTTGAGCTTGTTTGATGTCTACCTTTGGATGATTTCAAAAAATGATTTTATTATTTTAATTTTCATTTTCAAGTTTTCTTTTATTTTTTTAAAGTGAAGTTTAGATTTTCAAGAATGTAGAGTAGAATAGATTCCCTTTGGCTAGAATCCATTCTATTCAACATCCTAACCCCTAGTGGAATGAAACGTTCATCTTAAGATGAAGATTCATCCCAAAGGTTTAACTAAGATCTTTAAGTATCTTTATTAATCCATTTAGATTTATTTAAATGATTTGGGTTCGAGTTCAATTTGGATTAAAGTTTTATAATTTTAATTCTTTTGGAATTTCATTCTTCATTTTATTTCTTTTATTTGATTTATTTTTCATTCTTGGTTTAGTATATTTTTAATTTGATTTATTTTGTTTCATTGGATTTGGTTCGAATTGGTTTAACATTTATTTTCATTAATGTTTTAGTTTGAAATATGTTTATATTTGTTGAATTCATATTCTTTTGGCTTGATTTATGTTAACCTAAGACACTTAAGTTAGTGTTTTAATCTATTCTTAGGTTATATTGATTACGGATTAAGATTTTATTCATTTGTTTGATTATGAATTTATTAACATTAAGGATTAATTAATCTTAATATGCATTATTAGTTTCATTAACCTTTAAGTATGGAAGTAATCAAATTCTTTGATTTAGAATGTTTGAGAATTATCTTTGAATGTTAAAATGTTGGTGAAGATTATTTTAAGTTATTTTATGAATTTTATGATTTATGAATTTTTTTTTAAATTTATTATTTAATTTATATTAACTTAGAGATTTAAAAATTCAATAAATCTTAATCCAAAGGTCAATTGGGTTTAAAAGTTTTATGGAAAATGGGGTTCCTTGCCAATTTCATATTTCCAAAGTTTCATTTGAATCAAATGTATAATTAAGGTGTAATTAAGGTTTTAATTATTTCATTAAAACCAAATTAAGCCTAATTTAATAAGGATTATTTGGAGATTTTATTTTTCCTTGATTCCTCTATGAAAGATACTTTCATGGAGGGTTTGTTTATAAATTATTAGAAATTTTATTGATTTATTATAATTTTTTTAGAATTTGAAATTTGACATTTCCTGGATTACTAAGCAATAATTCATGAAAAGTTTTCCTAAGGTGCATTTTAACCTCAATTTTCGTTCTCCAAAGTTTCATTTTAATTTCATTAATATTTTGTGATTAATTTGAGTTTCATTAATTTCATTTAAAGTCAAATTAAGCCAAATTTATCCAAAATTAATTGGGGATTTTGGGTTTAATGGATTCTACACATTGAGATGAATCCATAGAGCCCTCATTTGCATTTTCTTGAATTTATATTTATTTTTTTATAATATTTTGAATTTGCTAACATTTTTCTTAATTTTTTAATTAATTAAAATGAGAATAACCATTTTAAAATGATGGTACTGACGTGGCATGTTTGCCACATGGATTCCATGTGGCAACCACGTTAAAAGTGGCACCACGTGTGATGAATCTCGACCGTCTGAAAGATTGGACGGTCCTGATTCATTCTGCAGTTTCCAATAGGGATATAATCAAACCATGCAACTAGATCTCAACCGTCCATTCCAAATAGAAGGAACGGACGATAGAGATCACTCCCTGTTGGTCTCTAGTAAGAGATGGTTGTCATCCATCAAATCCAATAGATTTTTGACGATCTAAGGCCAATTTTGACATAGTTTTGATTACAAAAGTATTAATTTGCAATCAATCTATACAGTTTGATCTTCATGGGGATCTAATTCTTTTCAAAAATAACCAAAATGAATGCCATATAGGTCGGTTGTGAGGCTTACCTCGATTCTGACAGTCTCCAGTGGGGGGATTGACTCGAACACAACAATTTTTCATCAAATTTTATTATTCTCTAGATCGTTGATGGTGGTGAGCCTCGGTGAGGATTTGTTTAGGGTCACATCGATCTCTAGAATATGTTGGGATGTTCAATTTCAGATGGCACACTTCCTATCATTTTATCATTGGAGGCTAAATGTTTGGCCATCAAATTTGGCCAAACTCTGGCTTGCCGGTGGTGAGATTTCAAGGAAATGGTCTCCTTCTTCTTTTCTTCACTTTGTGAATGTTTTGGGATGAAAAGAGGGAGAGGAAATGGCCTCTCTCCCGTCTTTCCATACATGTCCAAGAGCCATGTATTTGAGCTTTTGGGTGGCTGGGTTCTAGCCACCGGTAGCAGGAGGGTTGGCTAAAGGGTGAATTTTATCTCTGTTGGCCTTGTGAGCTTGTTTGGATAAGAGATTTGAGGGGAGGAATTCATTTCCTCCCCTTTCCTCCCTTAGCTGAGAACTAGATCCCCATGGACTCTCTTTTGGTCTCTTTTTCATCTTCTTCATGGAGGAGACCAAGTCCTCCTTTGCTTAAGGGATGGTCAGTTGATTCAAGACCTTCGAACCATCCTCCAAGAGGTGGTCAAAGGGGCTTGGATAAAATCCAAGAGATTTTGGATGATGGAAGGAGGAGGAATCCACCAAGCATCTTTACTTGGTCAAAACCTCCACTCATCACCCCTTTGGCTCCACTTATGACTTTTGGCATCACCACCACAACCCTTAGACTAATGTGTGGTTTCCCAAATCAAACCCAATGTGAGTTTGAGGTTAAATCCAAACCCATTTGAATTGGATTGGACATTTCAACCCAATTCAAGCATTTGGATTCAAAGTGTTTGATTTTGATTTAATTCATTTAATTCTGGGTTAAATCATCTTTAATTTATGATTTATTAAGTTTTTATTTAATTAATTCATTTAGTTTTTAAATTAATTTTGGATTTCATTTCATTTTAACCCATTAAGGCTTAAATGGGTTAAACTTGATTTCAATTGGGTTCAAATGACCAATTTGACTCAATTAAATTTTGTTTGGACTCTAATCATGTCTAATCATATATGTGAGATGACTTGGAGTGGTTAATTTCAATTGATTTAAATTTTATTTTAATTTGAATCTATTTGACCCAAAGTGGGTTTAATGGGTTAAGTTTGGTTTCAATTGGGTCAAATGACCAATTTGACCAAATTAGACCTAATGATGGGTTGGATTATGTTTTATTATTATTCCTAAATAATTTTGAGCAATCAAATAAAGTTAACTATAATTTGATTTGGGTTTGAACCCAATAGGACTCATTTGAACATTTAGACTAAGTGATCTAATTAACCTTAGTAAGGTCTAAATAAATTTAAATTTCCTTAGATTCATGATTAAACATGTTTATTTTATCATTTGGTCAAATTTATGGTGGGTTGACCTTTGACTTGGTGGGTCAAACATAAGTCAAACCCATGTCAAATGGGTTGACTAGATTTGACTTTGATTTGGATTTGGATTCATTTATTTAATTTAATTTGAATTCATTTTGATTATTTGAATTTGTTTTATTTTAATTCAAGTTTAGAATTTTAGTTGAGTCTACCTAAGCCCATTAGGTTAGATCACACCCAAGAAAGATGCACTAGATCATTAGGTATAGTGCCCTAAGCACTTAAATAGGAGATTCCTAATTACTACTTTCAGAAGTGATGTTAACCTCATCCAAAAAGGAGGTCAATAAATTCTAGGAGATTTGCACATATTAAAATGGAAATCATAAGTGTCCCCTTTATCGTTGGATGGTGATATCACAATTAACTAGAGTTTCGCATTTTTCTTTTAATTGGGTTTGAATTGTACTTCATAATTGGGGTTTAGTTGTCGTTCATAATTGGGTTTGTGAAGAGGAGTAGGAAAAGTTGTATGTGGGAATTGACCTCTTTTTTGTTAGGCTTTATGGGAAATAATTTGATTTATTTTCTCATTATGTTTGAACACATAAGTGTTTTCTCAAGCATAATGGATTATATTCATGTCATAAAATCATGATCTTCCTAATAAGATATGAGTTATTTCAATTAGAAGAACATCACACCAAATTCAATTAACATAGTTACTTATCTTAATTGGAATAAGACATCTGTTTATGATAGGTATGGATGTGTGATTTACTCAACTGACATTGAATGATTTTGGGTGATGTTTAGTCGTAAGGTTAGCTCTAGTGATAGCATGAGTTGATACAACATTCATATCACTCCCTCCATCTATTACTTAACTTACACGTCTTTTCATTACATAAAATATACATTGAAAAAATATTCCTCTTTCTCGAGTCTTCTTCTTCCCAGAAGCAATCATACACCTCATAATTGACATTAGATTATTTATATTTGGATTCATTTCTTCATCTGATAGTAGGGGTGTGCATTATTTGGTTTTAACCAAAAAACCAAACCGAACCAAAGTTTTTGAGTAATTTGGTTCGATTTTGAACTTAGTAATTTGGATTTTGGTTTTAATTAATGAAAACTTTGGTCTTTGGTTTTTGGATCAGTTTGTTAAATAAAATTTTGGATGGAACCAAATAAACCAAAGTAATTATAGGTAATGCGGTATTATTAATTTATGTATAATAGCCTTATCTATTATACACTTATTTTTATTTATTTTTCAATTCTTGGTAGGTGCTATTTTAGAGGATCATTATCCAATTTTCCAAAGTATTTTGGTCTCATGATATAGTAATATGGTTCCATCAACTTCTAAGTTCAAAACATCATTCAAGTAAAAATTAGTTTTAAATTTTTTTAGTGCATGCAGTAGTTAATTGCATTTTTTTATTATATTTATATTATTTTTCTTATTGCTTATTCAGTATACAATAAAAAATTATGCAAATAATTTTTAAATATAGCCAACTTCAATTTATCCAAAACCAAACCAAAATAACTGAACCAAATTATTATTTGGTTTGTTTGGTTTTGCATTTCATTTGGTCGGTTTGGTTCAATATTTTTAGGAATCCAAAACCAATCAGTTTTAAAAATTTATCATCCAATCCATCCAAATCAACCAAATGCACACCCCTATCTAATAGTAGTGTATCATCATGCATCTTTTCAATATCCTGTTGTTCTCCCAATTCTTTCAACTTATCTAAGAACATGATTTTTACTCTATTTTGATTTTACATGTGACTCTTTTTATGAAATTTAAAGCAAACTATATCTCTCACATTTTTAGAAGTAGATTTAGCGGGGATCATTTTAAAGGGGTTGTTCGATATAGAAGATTTAGGCCTAATGAGAGACTTTTGAGATTGGGATACGGTTGAATATTTAGAAGATATTTGATCTTTCATCTTGGGTGTTAGTCTTCTTATGTTCTTCTAAAAGTAAAGAATAGTGAAAGGTGTCCTCTAAAGTTTGGGGATCATGAAGCTCAACCTCATTTCTAATATCTCCTCTTAAACCAATGAAAAAAATTTCAGCTACTTACCACTATTGATCAGTTTATTGAGTTCTAGCTATTAAGTCCTCAAATGTATTTATATATTCCACTGCTGACATATTCCTTTGTTGAAGAGTAGTCAATTATTCGTGGAGCCATTTATCATGATTTATGAGACAATACTTAACCCTTATTTTTTTTTTCATTTTTACTCATGTCATGAGGTTTCTATCGAATCTCTCTTCTTTAGTTAAAATATTATTCTAATAAATTTTTACATTACCTACTAATTTTATTTTAGCTAATGTAATTTATTTATAATTATTTATATGATATTAATTGAAGAAATTATTCATTTGGGTTAACCAATCTTGAATATTATTAGGGTCATGAACACAATCTTACGTTGGGGCATCTATCTAAACTTGTTACATAGGTTCATGTAATGTTTCATGGACTTTAAGATGGTCATGTCTAAGGGTGAGGTTTGGCCTTCTAGCAAGATAATCATCTCTAGGAAGTTTAAGATCTACCACTCCTATGGGTTCTAAGTCATTTGAACATGGAAAAGTCAGTGGGGTATGAAGTCTAGTGCTCAGGTTTGAACTTATGCAATGAGGTTTACGATGTCTTTTACCATGGTGAATTTCTTTCAAATTCACATAGTGATCTCTCTCTTAGTTAAATCTTCTAGCTTGTCCAAACTAACAAATTTAGGTGGCATGATGTAAATAAAAAAACAAACATGTCACTCCAAATAAATTTTTTAAATATGCATTAAGTGAACTAGATTTAACATAATGAGATGCATGTTGACCTCACTTTTGGAGTGAGGATTCAATCTTCTCATCTTAAACCTAGAAGTCTTCTAGACACTAGGATCTTCTTAGTCATATGACACTTCTAGTGACTAAGTGGACACTTAATCCAAACTTAAGGACTTAGGGGGACTTGCCATAGGTTTAAACTATGTCTTATGATCTAAAGTAACCTACCTATCCTATGGACTAACCAATGAATTATGCCTATCCAATCATGCAAAATCAATCCTCAAATTACTCCAACCTAAACCCAATTGAATCCCAAATCATATTCAAATTTAAAGCCAAATGATTGAAACCCATAACCTAAATCATCTTAGCCCCTTAAGCCAATCCTATGGACTTAACCTAAATTCCTTCATTCAAACCTAATTCAATTGATTTTAACAAAAGCACTCCAACCATTCAAACCTTCATTCCAAACTTTACCAAAACCTACAATCAAGCCAATTGACCAAAATCAATTCGATTAACCCAAACTAGCCCATTGAACCCAAAATGTCCAAATGAGCCCAAATCAATTATCAAACTCAATTCAATATAATTCAACCCCAAAACCAATTCAATTGACCCATTAGGCTCACTTGACTCAAAGTGACCTAAAGGACCCATTTGAACCAAACTCCAATCCAACTCAAATTGGATAGAACCAAACCATTTAAAACCTCCTATAATGATTGTTGATCATCCTTGATTGGTCAATTACAATTAATTGGGTCAAGCCAAGTTAATTTGGTCATTTGATCAAGTTGACCCAATTAGCCTATATGAGCCAAATTAAACCAAATCCCATCTCAATTCAAATTTATTGAAACCAATGATTCATACCAATTTCAAATTGATCCTTGAACATGGCTTGATCATCAATTGAGCCAAACTAAGTCTTACTAGCCTCTTGACCCAATTTGACCTAAAGGGTCAAATTGGGCCAAATCAAATCCTACATCAAATTGATTGTAACCAATAATTCAAATGCATCCTAAAATGATTTTTGAACATGATTGAACCTTTGATTGAATCCAATTTGGCCAATTGAACCCAATTGGCCCATTTAGCCCAAATTGACCTAAATGGTCAAATTGATCTAAATCATTTCCAAATCCAAATTGATTGAAAATAAAACCTACAATCATCTTCAAATAATCAATTGAACATAAACCAAAACTCAACCCAAGCCAATTTGGCCAATTTGACCAAATTGGTCAGCTTAGCCCATTTGACCCATATGAACCCATATGAGTCAAATTCAAATCCAATCAAAATTAAATCAAACTAATTGCTCCTAACCATTCCAAATCATCGTTTGAACTTTTCTATGCCCATGGTTTGACCCAATTTGACTAATTGGTCAACCTAACCCAATCTAACCCAATTTGACTTACATGGGTCAAATTGAGCCAAACCCAACCAAATCAAGCTCAAACTCATTCAAGGCATGACCAATCCTTGGGTCACCATGGGCAACCCAAACCAAACCTGAATTGACCTATTACCCATTGGGAAAATCTATCCACATAAGACAAAACCCTCATTTGGATGGTCAAACCCACTCCCTTACCCTTGGCACCCTAAGCTCAAATTGGACAAGAGGGCCACTGGCTCACATGACCCAAAGCTATTTGGGTCAGCCATGAGCCAAGTGGAGGTGAGCTAACCCACCTCCTCCCATTAGAACACCTTGGAAACCAAGGGCAAGCCACCTCAGCTTTGGCAGCCCACTCCCCTTCACTCCTCCGCTCAAATTGAGCCACCTCACCTATTCTCGATCCGACCGCCATGTTTGCCCATGGTTTGGAGGGTGAAGATAGTATACTTTTCCACATTACACTCTCACACACATTAGAACATTTTGAGAGCTTAAGAGAGTTGAAATGAACTCCCACAAGCTTTCTCTGAGTTCCCTGAGCCTCCCCATCATCAAAACCACCAAAATTGAAATTGGATAGAGCCCATCTTTGTCCAACCTCATCCAAACTCCACTATTTTTAAATTAACTTCACCCACACCATCCCCTAATGAATTTATTCGAGCACCAGAGACCACTCCTAGATCAACTCTGATGAGGATTCTAGTGACGTTTGATCCATAGAGCCACAGATGAGGAGGCAAGGCGTAAGCTTCTCAGCAAGGCTTCATCTCTTCAAGATTAAGCTAACTCAGTTGGTCAGCTACTAGTCTTAGCTCCGGTGAGGTTAATTTTGGCAAACTGTCAAAATCTTAATTTTTCTTTGGCCTTTGTGAAGGAAATTATGATTTCATGCGATTCCAACCGTGGATCCCTTTAGACTTTCTCCCTAAAGCTTTTGGAGTTGATCCCAACATCTCATGAGCTTGGATAGAGGGGAGGAGGACAAATAGTGTCCGTCTTTTGTCGCTCAAGGGATGACGGATCATCCACCATCCATTTCACATGATTGGAATGGATGGATATGATTTAATCCGCTAGATTTAATTGATTTAATCTTACAAGAATCATGAGATTAATCCCCACTATCTGATCTTAGATCGAATGGCAGGGATGAAGGTGTGTCCACTACCACCACGTCAGTGCCCGTCAGACAATTTAAGTGGCCAATCTCGCGGTGCCACGTGAAAAGCACCGCCACATCTGCCGCTCACATGGCGCAGATGGGATTAAGGATTAATTAGGGTTTAAAAATGTAATTAATTGGCTAAATTTTCATAAATTCATAACTAATTGTAGAAAAATAAAAAATGCAAATAAATATATTTTGGAAAGGTTAAACATAGGAGAATTTAATAAAAAATAATTTTAATTGATTTTGAATAGTGATTAAGATTTAATTAGGGTTTGAATGTTTTCTTAATTAGCTTAATTAAGCCTTAATTACTTGGGAAATTAATCCCAAAATTGGCATGTTGATTTAATGGGATGACCTCTGCCTCCCATGATTTTCTTAAGATTTATTGGCTTGTGATTAAGGAATTTGAAATTTAAACCCTAATTACTCTCTTAATTAATTTAAGGGTTATTTAAAATCCCAAATAGTAAAAATTAATTAATTAAAGTTTACTAATCATTAATCAACAGTAAGATGATGAGGGAGACTGATTAGGACCTCTTTCCTAATAACTTTTTCAAATTCATTTCATTGAAAAAGAGTTAGTTGAAATATGAATTGATTAAGGATTTAATTAATTAATTAATGGCCAAATCAAATTAAATTGAAAAGGCTAATCACTTCAGATAAATAACATTTAGATTAAGGGTGTTCCTCTTTATGTGTTTAATAACATAAAGAGACTTAAGGAAATTATGATTAGCCCATAAGTGTGGGAAAATCATGAAAGTACTTAATCAGATTCTTTAATATATTTAATCTCTAATCACGAGCCAATTGCATTAGGTCCTTTAGGAGCATTGCAATTTTATTTTCCTCATTTACATGTCATTTGTGGCTCATGATTAAATGGTTAATTAAAATAAAGAAGCATGGGGAAGGGTAATAAAATGAATTGTTTAATGGTTCAACTTAATTAAATTATAAAAAACCACATAATTATTTTTCTTTAAATAAATTAAGATCACTAACATGGGAATGGGATAAAAATAGCCAATGATCTCTTCTCTTTAAATTTAATTAAAATCCAAAAATCAAATTAATAAGAATCTTTGATTTTCTTTAAATAATTTTATTTAATATGATTGTTCTTAGGAATTAGTGTAGTTGAATGAATTATGTGGAAATGTTTAGCTACTCCTTTCCAACCACTTTAAATGTTGTATGTGAATTGAATTCATGTTTTCATATTTTCAAAATCAAATCAAATTTACTTATACAAAATTGCATGTTTTGGCTTAGTCTTATTATATGTGTGGCTATTATCACTAATAAATCCAAATTTACTTTTCAAAAGCTATAAATTTATAATAATATTTGGAGTGATAGTAATTATAAATACATATATATATAATTTGTATGTGTTTATAGCTTAAGCATGTAAAAGTAGTGCTTCTTATCCTATGTTCTTATATGAATTTACATATGTTAGAATCATAATAACTATATTACATGTAAAGTTAGTGCTCTCTTGCTTATGATTCATATATGAATTTATATCTATTTGAATGTTAATAAGTATATAGTCTAGACATCCCAAGAATACGAGGCTTTAAGTAGCCCCAAGGAGGTCATTTGATTATCTCACTTCCCTGGTTAACAAAGGCACATACTCATTTAATTTTATTCCTATGTACATTTACATTAGAATTTAGATAGAGCTTTAATTTTCATGTATAAATAAATCAATCATGTAAAATATAATTTTCAAATGTATGCACTCATAATCATCCAAGCGTGCCAAAATATGTTATATGTATAGGTATACTAAGTGTTAAATCATTTGCACGTTATGGGTGATGCAAAGGAATGGCTCAACTTAATCTATGTGATGGTAATTTAACCATATTAATCTTAAGATGTCTTTCATGTTGAATAGGATTCTTTAAGGTTAACATAAACTTAGAATTAACAAAACATTTAATAAGTCATTCATTCAAAGAAATTAAATTATAAGAATGTGCTTTTAGAAAATAACTTAAGGTAGGGATGAAAGAGGTTAAGCCCCTTTCCTCTCTTTATAATACTTAGATACTAAATATAAATCAAATAAAATAAAATAAAACACATATTAAAACATACAAATCATCTAAAAAACTTAAAATGAAACCAACCATCATATTAACTTAGATAATTCCAAATTTAGAAAATCGTAACTCCAAATGCCTAGCTAAGACATACCACATAAAGCCTAAGCACAAACATTAGAATGCTAAGTCACCACTTCCAGCTTTATATTAGGACGGTGTATGTAATGATGATGTGTTTTCTTTTATGATGTAATATTTTAGACTGGATGTTAATAATATGGATCGTAGATTGGATGTTAGGTCATTAATAGTCAAATATTACTTTCTATAGGGGATTGAGCTTAAAGGGGCCACTCAAAAATAAATATAAATGCTTCTTCTTACAGGTTGATTATGCCCCTAAGCATAATCCACATTAGGACATGTGGGCTTGGTTACCCATGTGCAGGGTGCTAAGTTTAAATTATGAAATATAACTGCTTGGGATTGTATGTATGTTTAGCTAATCTCTATTTTACAGGTGTAGTTAGATTTAATTTTTCCCATAAAAATGTAATTTTGTAATATGAACTAGGATTAGTTCTATGGAGTGTAGAATGAGCAGTGGTTAGAAGACTCAGTCTTGGGGTGCCCTATGATGCCTTGGAGTAAACCAAATCAAAAGAATCAAAAGAAAGAAGAAATTAAGAATGAAGACCCCATAGCATGTATTCAATTCTAAATTGTAATATTATTTTTTAATTTTGGGTTGTATAAGCGTAGAACTTGGCTTCCCATCTTTTCTCTTTTTTGGTGTATGGTGGTACCCGGCAGCACCAGCCTCTAATTCTTTCATGGTAGTCTATAAAATGATTATTTTTTATTTAGATTGCATAATAGAATATCATGCTTTTTATAGTTTCTTAATGATTGATGTTTGAATGTGTGGCCTAGATGTAGTAGGATCTTAGGATAAAACTAATTTTTCTACCCCAATTAACAACTCATAATAAAAATTTTAAAAACAACTCATAACCTTATTCTAAAGTCTAGGATATAATCAAGATAATTAAAAGATTTAGCAATCCCTTAGCTATATGTTGTATGTCTCACATCATGCATATCATATTGAATCACTCTTGCAAAAATGAGAGCCTCCATTTTAGCACTTTCAGGACCACTTGACCTATGAGAGCAACCCCTTATAATGAAGCTTCACCCTCTTTCTCATTTGATTTGGCCAATAACCAAACTTCATCAAGCATTTAGGCATAAAATATCTTAAGCCATTGTCCAAATGAATGTATCAAGATAATATAAAATTTGAAAAGATGTTGCATTTTTAGCTAATTCATATGCTCATACCAAACATGAGCTAGTCTCTTAGGGCAGTGAGTTTAGGACTCTAGTCTCTTTAAAAATTAAATAACAGCTTAAAACATCTTGCAATTATATAAGACCGACCTACATAGTTTTAAAGCATAGGAGGTGTTAGCTGAAGGCCACTCCAGAAAGTTGTAAGTCCAGAAGAGTCGAATGGGTTTATTCTCTCTTGTGAAGATAAATCCTTATGTCCCCTTTCCGCTTAGATTTAGGTTGTGCTTTAACTTGTGTTAAAGCTCCCTAGATTTAAGATCTAAGATTATTTATTTCTCTTGGGCCATGAGCATAAATCCTCACCTTTTAAGCATCTCCACAGTCTTGTGTTGATGGATTATAAGCCCAAGCAATCTAATAAAATTTCAACTCAAATATAAATCCTCTCACTTTCAAAAATATATAAAGCCTCACCATATGATAGGTTGGAATGCTCACTAGGCTTCCTAGTGTCATGAGTATATCCTACTCATCTTTCTTTGGATTTTAAAATAAGTCTTCCAATTGAACAATCCCCAATTCATTGATAGTCTTAAACCTTGAAATCTTTGGAAATAATAATTAACTACTTTAATCGAGAGTTTTATTAAGGAATCTGATTTCCTATGATGTAATTAACTCTGGAGGCTTGCCTCCATAGAGAACTAAAGAACCCAGCATAAAATAAATCTTGCTTTACTTTTTCATGTAAAGTCGAGGAAAGAACTATGGTATATACGAAGACCCATCATGCCTTAGGAGTCCTTATTAGGTGATTAGGTCCATTATAAGGTGATGTTTCAATATTTTGAGATAATACATCATACCTTAATCTAGTACTCGATCACTTCAATAAGTACCCCCCAAGATCTACGTGGTGTCCACACACGAACACATCCAAAAATAAATACCACAATGCATAATTTGAAAATGGCTAGCCTTCAGTAAGCATAAAGTAACTTGTAGATACTACAAAATATTAAGTAAACTTACAAAGAAATAAATCTAATATCTTTAAGGATATGAGTTTTATTTTCTTAGGTGAGATTTTTATACTATGTTTTGGGCTGTAAATGAGTCAATTTTGAGCCGATCTGTGATGGGGTCATAATTGGCTCGAAATTGTTTAAGCCACCTCGAACTCAGATCATGGCTCGATCCGTTCGAGTTTGAGCCAACTCAAATCGAATTATTGACGATTACGAGTTGGCTCAATTTGTTACTGAGCTTGCTCGAATTTTTTTTTCAGCGCTACAATCCGAGCTGGCTCATTTTCAACGAGCGAAAATGAGCCAGCTCGAATCTTTATCTTTTATGCATTTTTTTAATATAATTTTTAATTATTTGATACAAATTACATTAAAATATATGTTTTAAAACACAAACACACACACACACACACACACACACACACACATATATATATATATATATGTAGAGAAAAAAGTTTATAATTTAGAGAAAAATCTTGCAATCCTAATAATATCTTGTTACAGTTTACAAACTAAAATCCGAACAAAGTGCATATCAAATTATAACTTTCAACTTTCAAGTTACATTTTACTAATTACAATTCTTTGCACTAATGTTAATACATTATAAACCACAAGTCTACAACTTACAACTTAAAAAAAGTAAAAAAAAAACATAATTTTGAATCTTTGATTCCTCAATAGGCCATCGAAAACCCTTGCTACAACATATGAAAAGTCAAGAAAAAGATTAGCAATATTCATTTAAATCTATCTAAGGAATAAACAATGATATTATTGAATTTTACAGATAGAAAGAATGATAGATAAATAAGTAGAATATAATAGAATATGCATGACTTTTACCCTCAAAAAACTTAGATGATTGGTTGATAAATGAATATATATATATATATATATATATATATATATATATATAACAATTTCTGTCGCATCATATGAAAACTATGCTATAATCTAAATATGGCAGTTGAATAGCTAACAGCCAGGAAAAAAACAATAGTACGGTATGGAAAAGTAGGAAGAAAGACAAAATAATATAAGTAAAAAACTGCTCTGAACCAAAAAACCCATTACCACTTATCAGTTTACCAAATATAGTAGCAAAATAGAATAGAAAAAAGACTAACAGTAGTACAGTCAACATAAACCACGTGGCAAAATAGCAAAAATCAATAAGCAGAGCAACGAAGGAGCTAAGCTCAAGCCTTCCACCTAAACCAAAGAAGATAAGCAGAATAGTAAAAATCTAATACTAGAGATGGCAATAGAACAACCAGCATAGGCCATAGAAATAAAAAAAAGTTAAGAACAACATAGAAGCTAAGCTCAAGCCTTCCACCTAAACCAAAATTTTGTATGCAGAATAACAAAAAAAGTTAAGAATAGTAGTAGAGCACGGCAGAATTGCTAGAATAGGGAGAAAAACAATAGCAGGAACGGCATACTAAGAGGAAATATAGAAGAGCCAAGACAAATTACAGAAGACCAACATTTCAGGTTTACTTCAACATTCAGCAATACCAAAACATTTAAAGACAACAGCAAGATTATTTTGGCCTCAAATTTATATCATTGGCCAAAACATCACTTAACGATTATCCACCAATATAATGTATTAGTTTTATCCGCCCTCCATACTTATAAGCATCTCAATCAATTTTCATCATTGGGTATATCCTAAACATGCAAATTCTAAAGAAATATAATAATATGAATGTAATAGCATTGAAATATATAAAACTTTCATAGTATCCCAATTATTAAATTCTAAGTGTTCAGACATATCCTAATTGTTAAATAAAGATGCCCAAGTTCTTAACATAATATCAAACCAAACTAATTGATTATTTGATTTTCTTCCTCAAATGTTGGAATTACTAGGCATGTGTTTTGGCACCTCAACTGATAAATTTTCCTCAACAAGAATGTCAAACTGAAATAGATTAGTAATAGTTAGAAATATAGAAATTATAATAAGAAGAAAGACAACATAAATGTAATAGAATAATCTAAAATATTAATGGTTCTTTTGATGACTTATATGAGGAACGAATCCAACTACCAGTACAAATTAAAGCATCAAGTGTATTTGGTGATAATGAGCTTCTATAATCTCCAAGCACACGACAACCAACACTAAAAGCTGATTTAGACGTGACAGTTGTTATGGGAACTGTAAAAATATGTTTTTCCATCTTGCACAGAGTTTTATACTTCAAAGCTGACATTTTCCACCACTCGAGAATATCAAATTTAGAATCTGGACACTTCACACAAGCCTCTAGGTAAAGTTCTAAATTAGTTTTTTATGAAAGTAGCAGTCCAATCGAATCAATGAAATCATACAGGCCATCAAGAACATCAACATCACTTATACTTCTTTGTGGAGTAGTTGTACTATTAATCAGTTGAGAGGATGTACTCTCAAAAAATTCATTTGAAATGATTTGTTTCTGTACTACATAATATGAGTAAAGCTCAAAAAGTTTTTGTTTCACAACATCTATCTTCTCAACAATAATATCAGAATCATAAATTTGTGGGTAATAGTAATTGATCCCAAACATTTTCATCCTGGGATCTAGTATTCATGCAATTGAAAATAGCATAGAATAATTAGACCAGTATTTGTTAAACTTTATCTTCATAGAAATTACCATATTTAAAAGAAATATAGTGTCTAAAGTACAATCTCTATCTAATGTTTTTTTATTAGAATTAGATTTGGAAGCAAGCGATTAGCTATTGGGTAAGTTGAGCCAAAAAAAAACCTCAGTAATATTATTGAAAATAAAAAGAAGTTATCTAATTTTGTCAAATTATTCTCATTCCTCATCTGAAGGCAACCATAAATAATTGTGATCCCTTAAAGCATACTCAAGAAACATAGCTCTATAATAAAAAGTAGACTCAAGCATTTTATATGTTGAGTTCCAATGAGTCAGAACATCTGAGCAAAGTGATTTTGAAGTTGACAATCCTATCTGTCCAGCAATCTCACCAAATTTATGTAATCTACTTGGTGACCTTTTTATAAAAAGAATAGATTCTCGCACTTTCTCAATGATCTGACAAATTCCTTTCAAACCATCTTGAACCATCAAGTTCAAAATATGAGTAACACATCTAACATGAAAAAAATCTTCCATAAAAAGAAATCCAAACCTTCTACTAAACAGAGCTTTCAAGTTTTTAGCAGCAACATCATTAGCAGAAGCATTATCTAATGTGATCATACAAATTTTATTTTGAAGACCTCATTGTAACAAAATTTTAGAAATAGCCATAGAGATAATATAAAGACTATGAGGAGGGTCCAAATCAGTAAAGCTTATTATTTTTCTTTGCAAGTTCCAATCAGAACTGATAAAGTGCACAATCAGACACATATAGTCAATAGTTTGGCTTGATGTCCAACAATCTAAAGTAAGAGAAACATGCTAAACCAACTGAAGATTTTTTTTGAGTTTTTCTTTCTCTAACTCATAAACTTCCATGCACTCTTCTTTGATAGAATGTCTATATATTGTATGAAAATTAGGATTTATTGATTTCATCAGAATATTGAACCATAAATGCTCAACCATCATGAAGGGATACTCATGGACAATAATCATTTTAGCAATGATGTTTTAAACTCTACTATGGTCATAAGTAGAAGAGACACCCAAAGGAGACATTAAATCATCACCTCCTATATCATCAGCTATTAGATCAAAGAGTTTTAATTTTTTTCTCTTTCGTAGTTGTTTTATATTAATGATGAAGTTTAAAATGTCTATTCATCTAAGTAGTACCTATTTTCTATTTGAGGTATGATTTGGAGCAATAACTGTATTTCCACTTCTATACCATATTACCTTTCTCAGAGACAAAAATTTGCCTGAAATGTTGCCAAATTTCTAATCTCTACCTTTTGCCTTTGATGTCTTCAATGCTAATAATTTCCCCAATACTTTCATTAGGAGTACTCTTATTATCAACTGGAGGTTGACTAGAACTTACGGATTGATTTTGAAAATTTGTATCCATTATCTATAAAAGGAAATAAGAATCATAAGGTTAATAAAATGAATATGTCAAAGGCAATAATGTATGTATGCAAAGTGTAGTGTATGCTAATAAACGAAGACTCAAACTCCCAAAGCTTTATGCATTGCTCGACCCTTTTATACAAATCCACATTTAGTAAGCATACCCAAGAAAATAGAGCATGTTTAACATTAACCACCTTTTTTTCTAGACATAATAGTGTGAAAAAAACAAATTGCAAGTGATAATATCATCTACACAGCCAAATAACCCAACTAAACAGTAATAACACATAGAGAAATAAAAAATATGTCATTATCTACCAGCAGGTTGCAGACCCACAATCCACACTCCATAAAACCACATACCCACAAGGCCACAAACTATCAAATTATCAATGTCCCATGTTAGGAGTGGGAAAGACTGAAACTCTGAAAGCAATACCACTGCACCATTGCATTGTATCAATGAGAAACTAGCAACTAATAAAAAGTATGTCAATGGCTTCAATTGCCGCTATCTTATCTTATTTTACCAGCAACCAACAATAATGCTTGCTTTCATCTTATTTGAATGATGTGGCAATAACTAAAATTGTTTTATTCAGTCCAATTCATAAAATTACAAATCATTACCATCATTATAGTCACAACATTAAGAGTATAACCAACATATGTCTTTTCAATTTTTGGCTTAAGATAACAACATTGTGGACATTCCCATTTCCATACAAAATAAACAATAATAAGTGGCAAACTAAACTACCTCCCTAATCTGAAACATTTATGTATCAATGCACTACTGCACCAGGCCACTAACAATACCACTGCACCAGGCTACTAGTAATACAACCCCTCGGCAAGCTCAGCAAAAAATAATACAAACCCTCAAAAATACAACATACAACTATAAGCAGCACCACTGCACCAACCATGAGGCCGCCAGCAAATAACCGAGAGGTAGCAAAGGCAAGAAAACCAAAAAGCTAGAAAATAAAAAAAATAAAACCCTCATCATTCTCAAAAAAAACCCAACCTATGCTAGCAAAAATAGAAAATCCATGTGATCAAGCATAAGTATCTAATAGAAATAATCAGTTACGAATGAGCTATTTAGGACAACAGTCCAATAGTCACCGATCGATGCCACTTAAGAACATGAATCACATGATACTAGATATAGAGGCAACAAATGATAAAACCCTCATTCTTGACATACTTTTTATGTTACCAAAAATTTAAAATATAGTTAATATATGTAAAGAAAATATAAAAACCTTACAGAGATTATTGCCTGAAGATTAGCGAGAATTCCATAGGAGTTAACTTCCTTATTATATAATAAAGGCACAACACAAAGAACTTAACTATCTAAGAATCACAAACAGATACACCGATTGAGAATTTGAAGATTGAGAGAAGAAATGAATTGAAGAGTCAGAGTCGAGGGCTCGAGGCCTCAAAGTCATGGATTAGGGCAGAGCCACAATGGAGAAACTAGAAAGACACAGTGAGTAGGGTCGTGATTCTTGTGAGTTGCGAAAATAATCTTATAACACTATTTCAGTTATAAATTATAGCCCTCCAAACTAAATCGAACTCTCATCGTTTAAAATGCAGAATTAATAATTTGATCCGAGAAGATTCATGAACCGAGCTAGGTTGGGCTCAAAATCAATTTGATTAAATAACCAATTTAGGAACTCGGCTCGTAGCTCATCTCGATTAATTCAGATCGAGCTCGATTCGATCCAAAAATTGAGCTAATTTTTGAGAGATTTTTTATTTTTGATTAGAACTAATATCCCTAACTATGTTTGCCTATTTAGTGAACTTTCCCTTACTCTAATTGTTAGTCAAGTATTATGGGTTGAAATTATGTTAAATAGGGAAAGGTTAGCCTTTATGAGTGAAGACAAGTAGTTGGTAGTAAAATGAATGCGCATAGGATTGCCTGCCATGGGAATTTAACATGAGTTCCAAGAAAGATCGCTAAAGCTATAAAGAAATTTACATAAAATCTAAAATACAAAATTAATCTTGCTTCGATTTGATATAGATTATTTACAAGCACCTTCTCAAATCCTCCAAATCTTCAGCTCTCATACCAAAATTAATGGAATGATCACAGAGAGAATGTCACAGTGAATGGAGGAAGAATAAGTGTTTTACAATCTTCCACTCACCAAAGTGAAAGAGATGAGAGGAAGTTTTAATCACCTAAGTAAAATGGTAGCAAAGGATCACTAAATCCTCCTAACAGCTAACCACTAAGCTCTAATCAAGGAGTTTTTTACTCAATTTTTCACACACAAATAAGGCTAATCTTTCATTAGGTTAGAATATGTGTTTAGATAATAATACTCCAAGGGATATGTCCTTTTGTAGAAAATCATTGAGAAAATTGAAAAAGTTGGAACTTGACATTTTGCAACACCATGGTGCCACAAACCAGCACTAAAGCTCCATAAGTCAGTGTCAAGGTGCTAGCTTCTCTATCCCCAAAATAATAAATACTACAAAATACAATGTTAAGGTGCCAAACTGATATCTATACATATTAACACATTAACTTACAAGATTTTGGGGGAATTTTATTTGGAACACAACGTAGATCTTGGGAGTACTTATTTAGGTAATCAAATACATCATTAAGGGATAAATATATTATCTTAAAAGATAAACATATTGCCATATAATTACTTTCATTACTTAATAAGAACTCCTAAAGTTGATGGTCTTGGTTGTACCATAGATTCTTCCACTGAACAACATGGAAAGGTAAACAGGGTTTATTTTATTGCAGGATTTGATGTTCCCCATAAGGGCAAGCCCATATAGTTAATTACATCTTTTAAGGAAAAGAATTCCTCTTAAGAATACTCTTGATTAAAGAAATTAACTTTCATCTCTATGCATTTCAAAGTGTATATTAAAAGGATGGATAATTTAGAAATTCAAGTGGGAACACTTCAAAGTGGGGAGAGTTCTTTTCAAAATCCAAATGAGATTGAGTAGAAAATACTTTTCGATAATGAGAAACCCATTAAGCATTTCAACAATCCTATTATTGGGCTTTACATTTTTCAGATTAAGATTTTTTAGAATTTTGAGTTGATATTTTTTTAGAAATTTAGCACTTAGATTCTATTAGCACAAGACTATGAAAATCCCTAAAATTTGAAGACTTATTCTAATTAGATGCTTCAAAACCTAAGTCTAAAAGTACTTCTAACATAAGCTATAGGTTCTACCTAGTATAATTTTAATAAATTAGGAAAATATCGATTCTTTTTCTCACTTGAGAAAATAAACCTATGCTAACTCTTCAGAACTTCCATCCCGCCTGGAAGGGGTTGTCAGCTAACACCACCTAAGCATTTGAAATCATGTATGCCAATGCCAGTCTTATGCAAGTGTAAGATGGTTAGGTTGTTATGTTTAAGAAAGAAAGTCAAGAGCTTAAACTCACCTCTAAGAAACTAGATCATGTGTTGTATGCATTCCTTGACTTAGACTAATGTATAAAATTATAACTTTTCCTTCATTTTGACTCATCATTTTTGGATTCAGGTCGGGGAAATTTTATGCCTAAATGCATGATCAAAATTGGTTATGGGCCGAATCAAAGAGAAGAGATGTTCTCCACTACTAGGGACTATGCTCACAAGTCAAGCCTATTTCTTATCATCCAAGAATGGAGACCCCTTATTTATAAGAGTGAAATAATATGTATGCATTCTATTGAAACATATAACCATTCAACTAACAGGTAACTAAATCCTGTATTTTTTTATTAAGATCATAGGCTTTAAAGTGAGATTATAAGTTGATTAAATTTTAATTAAAATTATTAATTATAGTAAAAAATCTAGTTTTTCTATGAGCCTAACGCATCCAGGATTTACTGTAGAATACAGCAATCGTATAAATAAACCTATAAAAAGGATGCAATTCTATTGCGCACCACACAATAAATCAAGCCAATTTTAAATAAATAAAATATACTGGTGTGGCTGAGTACCGCCATACACCCTGCAGAAAGAAGAGAAAGTGGGCAGCTAAGCTCGGCCCTTATACAACCCAACCTAGAACTAAAAGTTTGATCTATGGATCATCACCTTCTTCAGGGGCCTCCTTAGGCCTCACCGAGGACCATCAAATAGGTACAATTACCTCATATTAATCATTTACCCCATAGATCTTAACCTAATTCTAGGCTCAAATTACATTTTAAAATTCCAAAATTAAATCCTAAATCTTGTAAAATATGTTAGGAAAAACATACACTACACCAACAGTTTATATTGCAAACATACGAGCTTAGCAACAGTGATTGCCAAGCTCACCTGTCCTATTGGACTATGTTTAGGGACTTAAGTAGCACTTGCAAGCAAATAACATTTATTTTATATTTATTATAGCAGACCCTTTAAACATAGACCACCTATGAAAAGTAGTGTTAAACTAAAATAAGAACACCCTAACATCCAGACTAGCGAGCAAATAATCCTAGCCATCTAGTCTAAAATAGTACACCACAAAATAAGAAAAAGCATCACATCACAATCAACACATTGGCCTAACCTAATTCTAGAGTCAGTGACCTAGTGTTTTAGTGCGTGAAAAGAAGGCTTATTTGGCAAGTCTATTCAAGGCTTTATTTTATTTTAAGTTAGATTTGAATTTAGAATTTATTTATTTTTACTATTGGATGATTTCAATTTAAATAATTTAATTGATTTTGGATTTTATTCTAATTTTAGGTTTACTTTATGTTGAAGTTCAATTTATATTTTAAAAATGATGAATAAAATAAATTCGGCCATGAACAGAATCAAATATATTCAACATTTTAATCCTAATAATGAAGTTTTCACCTTAGGGTGAAAATTTATTCTAAGGGTCAAACTAAGAACCTAAGTATCTTAATTAGCCTATTTGAATTTATTTGAATGCTTTAACTAAATCAATTTGATTTGATTAACATTTGTTTGATTTGATTAATATTTGTTTGATTTGATTAATGTTTGTTTCATTTGATTTGGATTTCAAAGTTTGTGTTTGTTTAACTTAATATATTTTGATTGATTAATTTTGGATTTATTAGATGTTCAATTTAATTAAATTTTGGTAATTCAATTGCCTTTAAATTAATATATAATTCCTTTCTTTTAGGTTCTAATTTATAATTTTAATTATATATGATTAATATTGATTAGATTATTTCAATGTTGTTTAGATATATTAATATTATCATTCCATTTAAATTTGGTTTGAATTGATTAATCTATTTCAATTTAATTAACTTATAATTTGATTGAAGTTTAATGTGACCTTTTATTTAAATTCCAATTAAGGGTTTAATTCCTTAGCTTATTGAATTTAGTTATTTGATTTGCATATTAATTTTAGTTAGATGATTATTTATTTAATTTGATCCTTTGATTTCATTTAATTAATTTGTACTTATGTTTTATGTTGATTGATTTATTATAATGTTGTTTACAATTGATATTATTTAATCACATTTATATTTAACTTTATATTTATTTTATTTGATTAAAGTTTAAAATATATTTGTTATGATTATTTCATTTCATGTATTTCAGACTAATTATCATATTTATTCTTTCAATTGAATTTAAATTGAGTATTTATTAAGTTTAAATATTTTAAGTTATTTAGTTCAGTTCATTTAATTAAAGTAAGGTTTAAAATTAGTTTAGTTTTTTATTCATTTTATAAGACTTATATTAATTTATTTTCTTTATTAAACTTGATTAAGGATCTTTAGATTCATTATTCAAATGGCTTGTTTTGACCCTTTTTTTTAAAATATTGTTATTTAGATTTTTATGATTTTAGGTCTTCATTAAGCTTTTTTGATTCGGTTGTTTATGTTGACTTAATTAACATTAAGCTCAACACTTTTTTATTAAGTTTAGTAGAACAGTTAATAACCAAGTAATTGTAACTAAAGGTTTATTGGTCAATTAAGCCATTTATGACATGGTCTTATTATTTATTTATGTAGGGATATTGATCTTAACATAAGGAACCTTAAGAGATGAAATATTTAAAGTGTTAAACCTAAACTATGTCATTCTAAGTTTCTAAGATGTTTAAATGCTTATATTATGAATGATTTAAACAGTTACTTATTTCATCTGCAATTCAATTATTCATTTAATTTGATTCATTTACTTAGGTTTCATTTTATGGGTTTATCAAATTCTTTATATGGATTTACATAATTAACTAACTTATAATTTGATTAAGATAAGTTTAATTTCAATTTAAGTTGTAGTTATATTTTAATTCTATTAAACCCATTCTATTTTGAAATTCATATACTTAGTCTCATCTTTAATTAATATCAAATCAATTCAATACTCTCTTCTATCTTTTTAATTAACTTGTATTTTTTAAATAGTTTGAACAAATTCATTATTATTTGATTTGACAAATCCATATCTTGATTTAATAGATTCATTCATCTATTTTCAAATCTTTAAAAGGATATTATATCTACATTCTTTCAGATTTTACTATATAATTAAATTCTATTAAGTATGGATTTATAATTCATTTATTTTAAAGTTTATTTTATTTTGGCAATTTATTTAAGTTGAATTTGATTATGTTCAATTTATAATTTAGCTTGATTCAATTAATTTAATTTGAATGGCCAATTGAATAGTAATGTTTACTTTAAGTGTATTTTACTTGTCATTTTTAAGTGTCTTAATTAAGTTAGTGTTTGATTACTTCAATTTTTATTAAAGATAGATAAAATCAAATTAATTGAGTTGAAGGTGTGGTTGAATAATTTGCTTAATGATCTCTTAAAGATTAATTTGGTATGTTTTGCTTATATGATTTAGGTTGATTTAATTAATTTGATTTGAATGATTAGATGGATGACCATATTTGGTTTTTTTAATGTGTATTACCTTGAATTTCAAATGGTTGGTTTAATTGATAGTTTGATTAAAGACATGTATTGATTAATTGATTTACTTGAAGTTCAATTAGGCATGTTTGATTTAAATAAAAACTAAGTTTAATTATCAATTCAATCATTTAATAAAATGTTGGTTGTTGGTTAATCAAGGTTAAATTTAATTTCTTATTTATTAAATTCAAATGGTTGATATGATTGAGATTCAATATTTAATTATGGATTGATTAGGTTAATTTAATAAATATAATTAACTAAATTTGTTGAATGATTTATAGTTGAGTTAGTTATCTTATTTATTTAATCAAGATTTGATTTAGATGATTAAATTAATTAGATTTCTTAATTCGATCGTGATTAACTTAATCAAAATATGGCTATTGATTAATTTAATTTGCTTGATGTAGTTAGAATTTGTTTAATGATTACCTTAGTTTATCTTACCAAAATTAATTTTTTAATATAATATTTGACTTGGATGTTTGATTAACTTAATTATGTGATTAACTTGACTAAAATATTTAATTAGCTAAGATTATTTTAGTTAAACTTACTAATAAATTTAATTAAGTGTTTGATTTGAATTAAGCTTAATTTAGGGATTAGTTTTGATATGACTTATTTAATTTAGTTTAGTTTAATTAAATGATAGATTAATTTTATTTTTTTTTCTTATCAAAATCAACTAAGGGGGTTTTAATTAGAAGTTGATGGATTATGTTAAATATGATTGGGCAATTGACTCAATTAACATAAGGTTGATAATTCATTAAGCCTCTATTTCATAAAGTAATTAGTTTAATTACAAGTTTAATTTATTTAATGATTAATTAAATCCACTTTAATTAAATGATGGTTCATTGGATAATTAGATGCTTATTTGATTAATTAACATAACTAATTAAAATTTAATTGATGCTTAGTCCTAACCTTTCTTATATATATAAATTAAGTTTATTTTAGCTATATGTTTAATTGATTAGATTTAATTAAAGGTAATTTGATTTTAAATGATTTGAATGATTAATTATTATTTAATTAAATAAAAGTAATGATTTAATTATCCATATAAGTTTGACTTAATTCAATGAATGTTTATGATTAACATAATTAAGTATTTTGTTTAAGCTTAGTTGGCTTAAGAAATGTTATTATCATTATCATTATTATTACTTCCATAAGGTTAATTCAATTTAATTCTAATTTTGTTAAGTTATTAATATATTTACTTTGGACTTTTATTGTTAAATGAATTAAGGGTTATCTTTAATTAGAGGTTGATGGATTAATTACATTTAATTTAATTAACATTATATTGATAATCAATTAAGCCTTTATTTTATGGAATGAATGATTTAATTAAAAAATTAATCAAGAAATTTTAATTCATTTAATTAAGTGATTATCTCATTTTTTTATCATTAACTCAAATTTGTAATTATTTATTTTCTTAAAATAGGCTATTTGAACTTCAAAATTTATTATCTATCAATCAACATATCATTTTTCCTTGAAAATTTTATGGTAGATGTATTTTAATTTCAATTTTATTCCTTAAAAATTTTAACTCGATCAGATTAATATTTTAAGAATAATTAATGAAATTTAGTTTTCACTAAAACCTAAATTAATCTCAAAATACCTAATGAAACTTGGTAGTTTTGGGTTTATTATATTTTCCTTGGAAAGATGACTCCAAGAGCTTTTATTTGCAATTTTTCAATTACTATTTTAATTTTTTACAATTTTCATAATTTTAGATGATTTTAGCATTTTTTTAAATCCAAAAAATTCCCTAATTTTCTATTCAACCCGATTAGTGCCACATGGCGCTGACTGGGCTCCGCCTTTCATGAGTCGAAGCCCAATTAGGCCCCACGATGTTGACGAGGCATTTGAGCAGGAATGACCATATTAGATTGATCAAATGGTTCAGATAAAATCTATTGATCTAAGGGACTAGATTGAATCTTTTGGTGTTCTAATCGCAGCTGTCCGTCTTATTTCAAGAGGATCGGGCGGCTCCTGCCTTTCCTCACTCCTAGCCAGTGAACCAAGCCAGCGGAGCCACTTGCAGCAGATGAAATCTGCTCGATTCTGCCTAAAATGGATGATTTTTCAACGATTCTCGTTGAAAAACTCTATGATTGCATCAAGAGGTCAAAATAATGAAATTGCAAAGGATCTAATGAGAAAATTCCTAGAATTGACCCCCTTTATCATAAAACTAGAATCCTAATGGTTGGATATTGTTTTTGATGAAATTATCTCGTCAAACCTAATGTACAATGGTAAATTTGATTCAAGCATGTTCCAAGATGAGAGACGGAGCTCCAAGATGAAGATGCCCATTTGTCTTCTCTCCATTTGTTGAGAACACTAACCACCGCTCATCGGAGCTCGCTTGATTTTAATTGATTTGAGGTCATGGAAGATAGGGGAAAGCTTGGTTTCTCTCCTTAGATGATGGTGAATGAATATAGAGTATCCAAAGGTGCTGAAATAGGCTAAAGATGGGATTTTATAGGTGGCCAACCCACTCCCCATTAATGGAGCTTGGAGGTGGCTGACCATTGGGAATTGGAGCTTGCAAGTTATTATGGGTGGTGATTAACTTAGTAAATATTATGTTCTTGGTCTCCTAAGTAGAAGAGTGGAGGGAGATATGGAGGATTAGGGACTTTGGAAACTTGTTTCAATTTTCTTTCTTTGCATTTAATCCTTCATCCCACTTGATCTCTTATCAAGCCACCAAAGTTGAAGTCAAATTCATACTTTAGGTAGATCAGCTAGTTTTGGGGTTACCATAGTCCAATTTGGACTTTTTTATCTTGATTTTGAATTTGGGTCAACTTATGTTGACTCAATCGATTTGAGTTTAGCTAGGTGACCCAAGTTGGTTTATTGGCTATGAATTCAAGATTCAATTATGCCAAATTGGTCTTCGATTGTTTATGTTTAATCAATTCATATTAATTTGGGTTTAAGTTGATCTAAGGACATTTTGACTTTCTTTTGATCCACGTGGATCCAATTGAGTTCACATGGCCTAATTGGTCATGTTGGGTTTAGATTAGACCTCAATTATATCTAAATAATTATTTATGATGATTTTGATTGATCAACTTTATTTAGTTTGGATTAATTTTGAATTTGACCCAAGTTTGACCAAGGTTTAACCAACTTTAACCAAAATTAGTTAAATTGATTTATGTGATTCAATTTTTTTTAATATTATGCTTTAATCATGTTTTATAAATTATTTGTAAAGATTTTGGTCAATTATTTCATCTAATTTAGATTAATTTTAGGTTTAACCCAAGTTTGACCTAATTTGGTCTAAGTGGGTCAAAGTGGGTTAAATACCTTAATTGGATAATTTAGGCTATATTTCACCTTCAAATATATTAAATGAATTATTTAGAGCATTTAAGATTGATTTATTAAAAGTAATGTGGGTTATATTTTGAATTTGACCAATTTTGATAAGTTGACCTTCTAACCTAGTGGGTTAACTTTAGGTCAAATGGCCTAATCGATCGTTTTGAACTTCTTTTGAATTTATTTTTGTGTTTATTTATATTTATGCATTGATTCTATGCTTTTAGTTTGATTTAATTTAATTTAATTTTAATTTACTTGATTTTATTTAAGCTTAAGTGACTTTGAGCTTAAATGAGTTAATTGAGTTAATCAACCTAATTACCTCAATTTGAGCTTAGTTAAATTTAGATTTCAATTCAAATATATTTATTTTAGATTTCTACTGAGCTATATTAAGGTTAAATTTGATTTAAATTTCCCCAATCTAATTGGGTTAGGGTAAGTTGAGGAAAGGTCACTAAGATGATTTATTGCATTTTTATTTAAGGTATTTGAGTTCAATTTAGTTTTCAGTTTTAATTTTAATTTTTAATTTAGTTTTTGATTCATAAGTTAAAATTTTGTCATACATTAAAATTATGGGAGAGAGTAATTGAGCATAAGTTATGATGTGATGCAAAAGTTTCTCACAAGTAGTTTGGTTTCATGCCAAGTAGATCTACAATGGATGGTATACATTTGTTTAAGAGGTTTGATGGAGAAGTATAGAGAAAGTAAGGAGGATTTACATATGATATTTATTGATTTAGAGAAAACTTATGATAAAGTTTCAAGAGATGTTCTTTGGAGAGTTCTAGAAAAGAAAGGAGTTAATATTGGTTATATTCAAGTCATTAAGGATATGTATACTAGAGCTATTACTTGTGTCCAAACAAGGAGGATTCACAAAATATTTTTCTATTTCAGTTGGATTACATCAAGGATCATCTTTAAGCCCTTATATTTTTTTCTTTAGTTATGGATGTTTTTACAAGGCATTTACAGGAAGATGTACCTTGGTGTATGCTTTTTGCTGTTGACATTCTTCTTATTCATAAGACTAGAGAGAGTACAAGAGAAACTTAAATTATGGAGGTAAACCTTAAAGCCTAAAAGTTTTTGTTTTAGTAGATCTAAAACTTAAATATATGGAGTGTAATTTTAGTTGTAGAAGTTATAGTGGTAGTGTTGTGACATTAGGTGACAATTCATTAAAAAGAGTGAGCAATTCAGAAATTTAGGCTCTATTCTTCAAAATGATGGTGAAATAGATGGAGATGTTATTAGTAGAATTCAAGTTGGATGGTTGAAGTGGAGGAATGCATCTAACTGTTGTGTGAGAGCAAAGTGCTGCTTAAACTTAAGAGAAAATTTTATAAGATGGTGGTAAGACCTGCAATGATTTATGGTGCAGAATGTCGGCCAATAAAAGAGAAGCATAAGACTAAGCTAAGCGTTGCAGAGATAAGGATGCTCAGGTTGATGAGTGGCTTTACTCTTAGAGATAAAATGCAAAATGAGTATGTTTGGGAAAAAGTTGGAGTAGTTCCAATGGCAAATAAGATTAGAGAGAGTCACCTTAGATGGTTTGGCCACATAAAGCTTTGGTCGTCTAATGACCCGGTTAAGAGAGTAGATGCATTAGATTTTTTATGTTAAGAAAGTACAAGTAGACCTAAAAAGACTTGGTTAAGATGTATAAAAAATGACGTTAGTATATGTTGACCTCACTTTTGGAGTGAGGTTTCAATCTTCTCATCATAAATTTAGGAGTCTTCTAGACATTAAGAGCTCCTTAGGCATATGATACTTCTGGTGGCTAAGTGAACACTTAACCTAATCCTAGGGACTTAGAAGGGTTAACCATAAGATTAGATCATTCCTTAAGGACTAGGGTGGCCTACCTATCATGTGGCCTAATCAAACACATGATTATTTCCTTAGCCAAAATCGATCTCAAATTTGCATATCTAAATCTACAATCAAGACAAGCCAATCTCCTACCCAAAATCAATTCAATCAAACCAAACCTAAGCCCATGATTCAAACGTATGGACTTATCCAAATCCCTTCAAATCAAATTCAATTGATTTTCTCTCAAATCAATCTAATCCTTCAATTATCACTTCAATACCAAAATCTATAATCAAACTAATCGAGCCAAAATCAATTCAATGAAATCTAACCTAACCTATTTAACTTGAAATATCCAAATAAGCCAAAATTAATTCAAACTCAAATCAATTGCAACCAAGACTATAAACCAATCCCAAATCAATAAACAAACTCACCTCAATTCAATTCAACCCAAAATCAAGTCATTTTAGCCCAATTGGTCCAGTTGTCCCAAAGTGACCAATTTGATCTATTTGAGCCAAATCTTAATCCAACCCAAACTGGATTGAGCCAAACTCTCCAAAACCTCCTATGATGATTGTTGGTCATCCTTGATTGATCAAATGCAATCAATTGAGTCAAACCAAGTCAATTTGGTCATTTGACCAAGTCAACCCACTTAACCTACTTGAGCCAAATGAGCTAAATTTCACCCTAAGCCAAATCAATAGAAACCAACAATTAACATCAATCTAAAATCAACCCTTGAACATGACTTGACCATCAATTGAGCCAAACCTAGCCCGATTGACCCTTTGACCCAAGTTGACCCAATTTCACCTAAAAGACCAAATTAGGTCAAATCAAAATCCAACCCAAATTGATTGCAACCAATGCTTCAACTTCATTTCAAATTGATCATTGAACATGATCAAAGCCTTGATTGAACCCAATTTGACCAATTGAACTCAATTAGCCTACTTAGCCCAAATTGACTTAAAGGGTCAATTTGACCAAAATCATTTCCAAATTCAAATTGATTCAAACCAAAACCTACAATCATCTTCAATTGACCAATTGAACATGAACCAATGCCTAACCCAAGTCAATTTGGCCAAATTGGTCACTTGACTTGTTTGACCCATTTGAATCTAAATGGGTCAAATTCAAATCTAAGCCAAACCAACCCAAACCAATTACACCAAAATACTCTAAATACTCATTTGAATTTGACTCAACCCTTGGTTTGATCCAATTTGGACAAATGGTCAACTTGACCCAACCTAGCCTAATTTGATCTACATGGCTCAAATTGAGCCAAACCCACTCAAACCAAGCCCAAACCAAATAAAACTTAGCATGAACCCTCCTTAGCTCACCTTGGGATAGCCCAAATCAAACCCATCCCGAATTGATCCAAAACCAAATAGGTTTGGGCCATGACATAGGAAAAATATCCCATTTGAATGTTCAAACCCACTCAGCCTTCTAGACCTCCACATAAGCATAAGTGACACTGGTTCACCTAACCCAAAAGTGGTTGGATCATGCATAAGCCAAGGGGAGGTAATTTTACCTCTCCTCCCTCATTTGAACACTTGAAAACCCAAGGACAGCCACCTCCTCCCATGGTAGCCACTCCTCCTCACTTGGCTAACCAAATTGAGCCACCTCATATGATTTCCTACCACCCACAGCCACCTATGATGGCTGGATGGTCGCTAGAAGCCAAACATATCATGGTCATTTGATCCAAGGGAGAAGGGGGTATACCCTCTTCATTTCGAGCCAAACTGAGCCACCAAGCATTTAGAGAGATTTCTAGGGTTATTTTGAATTCCCTATAGCATTCTCCAAGCTTCCTAAGCCTTCCCGTCACCAAAAAACACCAACCTGAGATAGAACAAGCTCCCAATCCATCCAACCTCCTCAAAACTCAACCCCATTTAAATTAACTTCACCCACATGTTCATGAAGCTCTAGCGAGGCAAAGTAAACTCTCCACCGATTGAATTGACCATCGAAAGTACCTTCTAGGCTAACTTTAGTGAGGATTGCAGTGGTGCTTAGTCCACAGAGTAAATGGCAAAGAGTCATCACACCATCTTCTCAATAGAGCTTTGCCTCATCAAGATGAAGCTACCTCGATCAGTTTGCCACCAGTCTTGAGCTCCGGCAAGATACTATTCTTTCAAACTGAGATTTCTCAGATTTGTTTAGGCCTTTTCGAAGAAAATGTAAATGCTATGCAAATCCAACTGTAGGATCTTTGTAAATCACTTCCCTAAAGGTGTGGGATCAATCCTGAGCCAATCCGAGCTCTAGCAAGCTTGAATTGGGTAGATGAAGGTCGATGGTGTCCCTCTTCCATCGCACAAGAGATGATAAATCATATATCATTCATCTCACATGATTGGAATGGACAGCCGTGATCTTATGATTAAATTAATTCAATTTATTCTTCTAGGAATCACAAGTTTAATCTCTACTATCTGATCTTAGATCGACGGCGATGAAAGTAGCCGCTACCACGTCAATGCTAACTCGGATGGGTTTAAGTAACCAATCCTGTGCACCACGTAGAAAGTGCGTCATGTCAGTGATCCATATGGCACCGATGGGATTAGGCTTAATTAATTCATTTAAATGGCTAAAACTTTATTAAATAATAATAAAATGTAGAAAAATTAGAAAAATACAAATAAATACTCATTTTAAAGGTAATTCAGAGAAGAAATAATTAAAATTATTTTTATTTAGTTTTGAATAGTAATTAAAGCTTAATTAGGATTTAATTATAAACTTAATTAGCTTAATTAAGACTTAATGACTTGGGAAATTAAATTCAAACTTTGTGTGTTGGTTTAATGGGATCACGTTTACCTCCCATGGTTTAATTGGAATTTATTGCCTAGTAATTAGGAAAAATTAATAATTCAAACCTTAATTACCATCTTTAATTAATTAAATGATTAATTAGTATTCAAAATGGTAAATTTTAATTAATTAAGGTTTATTAACTCCTAATTGATAGTGAATGGAAGTGGGGAGAGGATTATGACCTCTTTCCTAATGCCCTTCCTAAATCCATTTCATCTCAAGAGATTTAATTAAGGTAGGGATTAACTAAGTGATTAATTGATTAATTAAATGACCAAATTAAATCAAATTAAAATACAAATCATATCAAATAATTTATGTATAACATAAAGACTCTTAAGAAAATTATGATTAACATATGAGTGTGGAAAAATCACAAAAGTACTTAATTAAATTCTTTGACTTAATTAATCTTTAATTATAATACAATTGCATTAGGCCCTTTAGGAGCATTGCAATTTCATTTCCTCACATGTCCATATCATTTTATGGCTCATAATTAAGTGAGTAGTTAAATTAAAGAAGCATATGATAGAGTAATTAAATGATTTGCTTAATGATTTAACCTAATTAATTCATAAAATTCATCTAATTATCTTTCCTTGGATCAATTAAGTTTATCAATATAGTAATGGGATTAAAATAGCAAATAATCTCTCCTCTTTCTAAATCAACTCAAATACATAACCAAATTAATAAAAAACTTTGGTCTTCCTTAAATAATTTTTTTTAATATAATTGTCCTTAGAAATTAATTTGGTTGAATGAATCGCATGATTATGTTTGATTATTTCTTTCCAATTATTTTAAATGTTGTATGTCATGTGGTTTCATGCATTCATCTTTTCAAAATTAAGTGATTCAAATAAAAGTAATTTATGTAAGCTTGCATGTGTTGATTTAACTTAATTATATGTGTGGCTATTATCACTAATAAATTTAAATCTATTTTTCAAATTTTATAAATTGATAATAATATATGGAGTCATAATAGTTATGAATACATATAAAATTTGCATGTGATTATAATTTAAGTATGTGAAATGAGGCTCTCTTTCCTATTTTTATATATGGATTTATATAAATTTGAATGTTAGTAAGTATATAGTCTAGACATCCCGAGAATGTGAGTCTTTAAGTAGCCCCAAGGAGGTCACTTGATTACCTCACTTCCCTAGTTTAATAACAACATGTACTTATTTGATTTTATTTCTATGTATTTTGTATTAGAATTTGGATAGAACTTTAATTCATATACATAAATAATTCAACTAAATAAAAATACAATTTTGCATGATTTTCTATTCTTATAGTAACGTATACATTCATATGTATTTAAAATAGCAAGTATTTAGTTTGAACATCACGGGAACATGAGAAGTAGCTCGAAGGAGGTCACTTTGTTACCTCACTTCCCTGGTTTAACAATAGCACATGCTTGTTTACATCTTTTATACATGTGTATGTGTATTTGATTAGAGAATGGTAATCCTTTCTTCCTACTAAAAAAATGCATGTATCCAAAATCATCTAAGTCACTAAACTATATTACCTGTAAAGTTAGTGCTCTCTTGCTTATGATTCATATATGAATTTATATGTGTTTGAATGTTAATAAGTATATAGTCTAGACATCCCAGGAATATGAGGCTTTAAGTAGCCCCAAGGAGGTCGTTTGATTGCCTCACTTCTCTTGTTAACAATGGCACGTACTTATTTTATTTCATTCCTATGTATTTTTATATACTAGTTTGGATAGAGCTTTAATTTACATGTATTAAATAATTCAATCAAATAGAATATAAATTCAAACATATGCATCCATCATCATTTAAGTATGCCAAAATATATTGCCTGTATAGATATGCTAAGTGTTAAAGTCATATGCATGTTACATGTGATGGAAAAGAATGATTTGATATATGTCATGTGATAGTAATTCAACCTTATTAATCTTAAGATGCCTTTCATATTGAATAGAATTATTTGAGGTTAACCTAAACTTAGTATTAATAAGAAAATACTTAATAAGCCATTCACTAAAGAGAACTAAGTCATCAAAATATGCTTTAGAAAGTGGCTTAAGGTGGGTATGAAGGAGGGTAATCCTCTTTCCTCTCTTTATAACACTTAGATGCTAAGTGTAAATCAAATGGAACCAAGTAAAACAAAAATTAAAATTCATAAATCAATTAAACAACTTGAAATGAAACAAACCTTTATGTTAAATTAAATCCTTCCACACATAGAAAATCATAACTCAAATGCTTATTTAATACATACTACACAAAGCCTTAGCACACACATTAGAATTAAGCCACCACTTCTAGCTCTAAGTTAGGACGGTGTATGTTATGATGTATGTTTTATTTTGTGATGTAATATTTTAGATTGGATGTTATGGTGTATGCTTCGCAAACTAAATGTTAGGCCATTGTTAGTGTAATCATGTTTTATGCATGTGATTATGCTTAAGAGATTGCTTAAAAATAAATATAAATGTTCTCTTTGCAGGTCGCTTAAACCCCTGAGCATAATCCAAGTTAGCATAGGTGGGCTTGGTTGCCCAAGTGCATGGTGCTAAGTCCAAATTATGATATAACTGCTTCAGATTGTATGTATGTTTAGCTAATTTCTATTTTATAGGTGTAGTTAAATTTACTTTTTCTTATATAAATGTAATTTTTTGCAATAGGAATTAGGATTAGTGCTATGAGAGATTAGGATGAGTAGTGGCTAGGAGGCTTAGTCCTGGGGTACCCTGTTATGCCTTTGAAGTAAATCAAAAATGAAGAAATGAAGAAATGAAGACCCTCATAGCATGTACTCATTTCTAATTGTGATTATTCTTTTATATTCCAGGTTGTATAAGGGTTGAGCTAGGCTACCCAAGTTTCTCTTTTATGGGTTGTATGGCAGTACCCTGCCGCACCGGCCTTGTATTCTTCTACGTTAGTTTATAAATTATTTGATGTTATGTTTAAATTATGCATTAGGATCGCATGATTTTCATAGTTTGTTTTTATGATTGATGCTTTAATGTATGGCCTGGATGCGATAAGCTCTTAAGATAAAAATTATTTTTTCTACCCAATTAATAACTCATAACTAAGTTTTAAAGAAATTCATAACGTGATCCTAAATCTTAGGTGTAAAATAAAATAATTAAAAGATTTAGTAACCCCATAGCTGTATGGTTGTATGTCTCATATCATGCATGCATATTCCTTCTCCTTTGAATATGGGGGATCTCCATCTTTGCACGATAGGGGAATGCTTGACCTATGAGGGCATCCCTTATGGTGGAGAACACCATCTTCTTGCTGATTTAGCCAATAACATCATTCATCATGCATTTAGGCATATAAAAACCCCAAAGCCTTTGTCTAAATGACTGTGTCAAAATGAAATAAAAGTTAAAAAGATTTTGCATTTGTAGATTAAGTCATATGCTCTAGTCTCTTAGGGAGTGAGTTTAGGACTTTAGTTTCCTTTCTAAAATTAAATAGCTACCCTAGCTATCTTACAATTTTATAAGGCCAAGCCACATGTATTTAAAACATAGGAGGTGTTAGCTAACGGTAACTCTAAGTAATTATAAGTCTAAAGTCAGACGGGTTTATCCTCACTTGTGGAGATAAGCCCTTATGTTCACTTGTCACTTAGATTTAGGTCATTCTTTAGCTTGTGCTAAAGCTCCCTAGACTTAAGATCTAAGATAGCTAACTTTTCTTTGGGCTACAAGCATAAATCCTCACCTCTTAGGCATTTCCATAATCTTGTGTTGATGGATTATAAGCCCTAACAACCTAATGAAAATTTGACTCAAATAAATAAATCTTTTCACTTTCAAATGTATAAAATCCCACCATAGGATAGATTGGAATGCTCACTAGGTTTCCTAGTATCATGAGCATTACCTACTTCTTCCCTTTGGATTCCAAAAAAAAGTCTTCCACTTAGTCTCTCCCACCTGATTTTCCAAACATAACCAATTCTTTGATAGTCTAACCTTTAAATCTTTGGAGATAATAATTGTATACTTTAATCAAGAGTATTCTTAGGGAATCTCATTCCCTATGATGTAATTAACTATGGAGGCTTGCCTCCATAGGGAACTTAAGAACGCGACTTAATATAAACCCTACTTTATTTTTCCATGTAAAGTAGGATAAACTTTTTTGGTATATTCGAAGATCCATCATGCCTTAAGAGTTCTTATTAAGTGATTAGGTCCATTGTAAAGTGATATTTCCATCTTTTGAGATAGTACATCACACCTTAATGTCGTACCCAATCACTTCAATAAGTACCCCCTACGATCTACGTGGTGTCCACCCCACATCCAAAAATAAACACCATAGTATACTTGAATTAAATAAGAATTTGACACATAATAGGACACAATGAAGATGAAGGGTTCGTGTATCTGACCACACTTAGTGAGATAAAGGCTTGTTATTGTTGTTGTTATTGTTGATGTTATTATTGTGTTGTGTTTGATTCAATATTTTATTTCAATTTATTTACCTAGCCACTAAGTATAATGTCATAAGTGTCTAATTATGGAACTTTTAATCTAAGATTAAAGGATCCTAATTTCTAAGATTATGAATGATACTATCCTCATCCAAAAATGAGGTCAACAAATGAACCCCCAATATGTGTGGTGGACTGACAAGAGTACATCACACAGGAGCGGATGCAATGTGGGGGCATTGAGGGCACATGCCCCCATTTCCCACTAGCCCATCATATTAAAATTCATAAATTCTATTTTGATGGAGATAAAATTGATAAGATTTCAAGTTCAAAACCCTCACCTTTCTACCCCTTCTGCTTCATTGATGTCTGAAAAAGAGAAGGGAGATGTGATGAAGGTAACTCGTGCCTTTTCTCCCACCCTCTGTGTGCTTCTGCTTGTTCAAATCCTATAAATCTAGAGGAGCCAAGAGAATGAGGCTTTAGAGGATTACACAAAGCCTCTTTTCAAAAAAAAAAAAATCAATTTTAAAACTAGTTTTACCTAAAATGGAGTTTTAAAATTTATGTAGAAAAAGTTAAAAATATTGTTAAAAAAATGAAATTAATACATACTTATTAGATTTAAACTAAAATTAGTTTATTTATGTAGAAAATAATGTTAACATTCTAAATTAAAAGGACTAACATAACATCAAAATATTTTGCATATTTCATGTTACAAAAAATAAAATCTGTGAACTTAATTTATAAGTATGTAATAAATTATAATTTAATATCTTACATCTATTATGCTACATATATTTTCAAAATATATTACAATTCATTAAATTTATATGTTTAGCATTCATAATTTTCAAAAATAAAAAAATAATTTATTCATGTCTTAAGATAAATTAAAAAAATATTTCAAAATTTTTTTGCCCAAAATTTATTGTTTAAGAAGACAAAGTGAGTGGCTATTGAGATAAAGAGGAAAAAAAAGAAGTGCTCGAGGAGACGAAAGTGGGAGAAACCATAGTGAGAGCAAGAGGGTTAATTACGATATTATATAAGAGAAAAAGGTAGAGTTCATTTTAAATGGAATTATAAAATAGTATTTCAAAATTGTATTTAAACTAAGTTTTTTAGATTTCACATTTAAAAAAAAATGGTTTACCAAGCAAATCTCTAAAAAAAATTTTACGTTTTATAAAACAAAAAAAATTGGGAAAACACTGTACTAAGCAGAGTCTTAGCTTGTCTAAAAACACAGTTTGGTTAGATTTTAGTTAAATCTGACTTAAACCCTACAAACAAATAGCCCCTTTGGTTTTCTCATTTTTCTATTTCTCTCGTTTGAGTCCTACTATTAGTCAACTCAACCCATCACATTGCCTTGCTCTACAATTCTTCCAAGTCCCGAGTTTTGCAGCTCAATCGGACCACCTTACAAGTCACTAATGTGAGCCACTAAGCCAACCAACCATCGGTATGCAACTGATTCATTGAACTCTTTAGAAAATTATATATATAATTAATATATTGTAATGATTTTATACATTTATTTTATAAAATTTTCTAATTTCTATCTTAATATGCTCATAGTAAGATTTGAAGGAAAAAAGAGTAAGTGTAGATTGACTTTCTAATATGTTTAGTTCTTTTCAGTTATGATTAACAAAAATACTTATAGAAAATAATAAATAATTTATTTATATTTTTATATAAAAGTGTATTATTTTTTATAATATTGTTCCCCTTCTGAGAATAGTTTCTGGATCCGCCCGGACATCACACATAATGGCATTGACTGAACTAACCAACAGACTTAATAGAGGTTACAGACAACACTACTTGAGAAGATCTGAATTTTAGATTTTGAATTTAGCTTCGAATTTAATTTTGAATTTTATCTTAAATTTAGTTTTGATTTTGATTTGATGCTTTATTTTGGACTTGATTTGAAATTCAAATTTTGAATTTAGTTATAATTTTAATTGTGAAATATAGGCATAAAAATTCCTTGGTTAATTTTAATTCATTCTTAGGAAAATCTAAATTCACTAGTTTCTAAGAAGAATAAAGATGTTATTAGGAAAAGACTCTGTAGGGAATTCAATCCTAATATAGTGGTGATAGCTAGAAAAGATGTCTCTGAGAAACTTATTCTTTTCCTAACAACAATAGAGTTTAGTTCCCATTGGTTTCTAATAGCTAACCTAGAAAGAAAGCACAGGGACTCACGTCTTCTTTGATGGAACTAACCAAGGGGATAGGCCTGATGACTCACTAATCTAAGGGGAGGATCAATAGATTTCTATGTTGAGATAGACTAGATCCTGCATTTTTATTTCCTTTTTCTGTCGATTTTCAATGTCTAGACTTAGAAGAAAACATGGGGACTCACATTTTCCTAGGTGGAATTAGCCAAGGGGATAGCCCTGATGACTAACCAACCTAAGGGGAGGATCTATAAATGTCAATATTGGGATAGACTAGATCTTATATTTTTATTTCCTTTTCTAGAAAGGATGCCACTATGGATACTTACTCTTATATAGAGGTGGTAGTTGGTGAGGATACCAATGTGGATACTTACTCATACCTTCATAGTACTAAAGGATTTTATTTTTAATTTCTAGACAGGATACTACTATGGATACTTACTCTTATCTAGGATGGTAGTTGGGGAGGACACCACTATGGATACTTACTCCTCACCAAACTACATTGATTTCAACTAGATATGGATGCCTCTTGGGATACTTACACCTAATTTGTTTAACTATAAGGAAGGGGCCATTAATGGGTTAATTCCAATCTAAATAGCTAAAATGTGGGAAAGGTCTTGATGACTTAGTCCTACCCTATGGATAGTAAGAATAGTGCTACGAAGGACTTGCTCTAAACCTATGAGAGACATAAGAAGGGTGCCACGGAGGGCTTGCTCCCAACTTGTGAAGAAACAAGAATGGTGCCATGAAGGGCTTACTTCAATTCTAAGACATTTTTAGGAAGGGTTCCATGAAAGGCTTACTCCCATCCTATGGAAAGCAGGTATGGTGCCATAAAAGGCTTACCACATACCTATGGGAATGGTCCATAAAAGCTTACTCCAAACCCTAGACACTTATAGTAAAGGTGCCACGAAGGGCTTGCTCTTAGCCTATGAAAAGTAGGTATGGTGCCACAAAGTGCTTACTCCAAACCTATGGGAATGGTGCATAAAGGGTTACTCTAAACCCTATAAGCTTATAAGAAGGGTGCCACGAAGGGCTTGCTCCCAACCAATGAAAATTAGGTATGGTGACACGAAGAGCTTACTCCAAACCTGTAAGAAGGGCTTACTCCAAACTCAAGAGATTTATGAGGAGAGTTCTACGTAGGGCTTGTTCCCAACCTATGGAAATTAGGTATGGTTCCACGAAGAGCTTACTCCAAACATGTGGGAATGGTGCACAAAGGCTTACTCCAAACCCAAGAGATTTATAGGGAGGGTTCCATGAAGGGCTTACTCTCAACCTATGGAAATCAGTAATGGTGCCATGAAGGCTTACTCCAAACCTGTGAGAATAGTGCACAAAGGCTTACTCCAAACCAAAGAGATTTATAGGAAGGCTGCCATGAAGGGCTTACTCCCATCCTGTGGAAAGCAGGTATGGTGCCACAAAGGGCTTACTCCAAACCTATATAGCCTACTCGGGAAAGAGGTTGAAAAAACCTTAACATATCTCTAACTCCTTATGAATGCTCCTTCAAAAGAAAGGAGTGCAGTAGAGTCTGCGAAATGATTTCAATTCCAATTATAGTTCAAAAAGATTTTTTTTATATCTAATTTATTATGAACGAGTAAATTTTCAAAAAAGAAGAATGATTGAACATATTTATTTGGAGCCAGTTAATAGTAGAACATTTTGCAAACACTTAATTTTATTGATCATAGCTAATTCAAAGTACAATCATGCATAATACTTTTTTAAATAATGCTCATTTATAGGAAGCATGGGACACTCTCCATTGTAATCCACTAACTGATAAGAACCACCCTCATAAACCTTCTCTATGACGAATGATCCTTCCCACATTAATTCAAACTTACTTCCCATCCTTCGATAAGCTAGAATTGGCCTTAGAAGAATCAAGACCAACTCACCTACTCTGTAGGTTCTAAGATGAACCAATTTATCATAAGTGCCACATAATCCAGCATGTACTTCAATCATGATCTTATGCGCTTCTTGTTAGTTCAAACAACATAGCCATATATGATCAAATGACCAACGGTATAACACACCATTGATTAGAGTATAAGATAATGCTTGTTTCTTGATTTGATTAGCCAATGATTTATCTAATGGAAACCTCCCCTCACTTAAGAAACTGAAGAATAGTTCTCTCCAGCCAACCTCTTCTTGACCTTTAGTAAGAGTGGTTATTTCTTCTTCTTTTTTTGATGAATTCTAAATCTATAACAAACAGAACCTATCAATTTTGTACTTCTATAAGAATTGATTCTTCTTTTGGAAAAGTGATCTTCTTTGCAAGCTTTACTAAGGAGTTAGCGGTGTAATTATCTCCATGTGAAATCTTATATAAAGTTATAATAGGGATTTTCTTGAATAATTTTATAATATTGTAGTTAGTACTTTGTATATTCCTCCGAATTGGTTAATAACCAATTTAGAATCTCCAAATATTTTGATTTCTTTTATTTCCATTTGGTTAATAACCAATTTAGAATCTCCAAATATTTTGATTTCTTTTATTTCCATTAAAATTGCTAATTCCAAAACAGTTATCAAAGCTTCATACTTAGCTTCATTATTTGTGCATGGCTCAAACAAATGTTAAGAATATTGCATCCTCCCCCTTTTAGGAGTTATGAAAACTAACCCAATCTCACCCTTCCCTGGGATGAAAGAGTCTAGTTTCTTGTTTCTCTTAGAAGATGTTGCACCATCAAAAGTATAACTCCCAAGTGGCACTATTCTGTTCTCTCAAACTCATGATCTATTCATTAGGTAGATCATCATTTAAAATAGAACCTAGAGGAAGTGGGTGTGTTTCCAAGAAATATGTGATATCCTAACCTTTTACAACATAAAAGGGAATGAAAGTTATTTCAAATTGTAATAATATCATAAATCATCATGCCAAATATCTAGACAACATCAAATGAGTTAGAAGATATTGTAGTGGGATAACCTGTGAAATTATATTTACTTTGTGAGAGAGTATGTAGTGTCTTAGTTTCTAGGTAGCAAAAACCAAGGCCACACAACGCTTCTTAATAGGTAAATAGTTCACTTCTTCTGGAATGAGTCTACTGCTTAGATAATATAAGGCTTTCTCTTTGCCTTCCTCATTAACCTGAGCTAATAAGGCATTGAGAGACTCCTATAGACCTGCAATGTAAAGTTTTAGTGGTTTCTCTACAATAGGGGCAGCTAAGACAGAAGGATTCATTAGGTATTACTTTAAGTTTTCAAATGCACTCTAACATTTTTCATCCAAATGGAATTTATAATTCTTCTTTGTTAAGACTGAGAAAGGTTAACTTCTTCCAGGTAGATTTGATATAAATCTTCTTAAATAAGCTAGCCTACCTTGAAAAGACCTTAATTATGTGAGGCTTTTTGGTGGAGACATTTCCAAGATGGCTTTAATTTTTTTTTTTAGGATCGATTTCAATTCCATGGTGTCTTACTATAAACCCAAGAATTTCTTTGAAGTCACCCCAAAGGCACACTTCAAATGATTCATATTCAGCTTGTAGTAGTGCAACCGTTTGAAGATAATTCTTAGATTATAAAGATGATTTTTTTTTCTTTACTTTTAATGACCAAATCATCAATATAACACTCTCCTTGATTATGGATTAAATCATCAAAAAATCTAGTCATAGCCCTTTGATAAGTTGCTCCAACATCCCTGAGACTAAATGGATGACCGTGTAATAGAAAATCCTTATTGGGGTTTTGAACATCATGTGCTTCTCATCTTTAGGGGCCACCTTGATTTGATTATAACCATATGAGCCATACATAAAGGAGAAGATTTCATGCGAAAATGCTATGTCCACCATGAGTTCTAGTATAGACAACGGGAATTCATCCGTGGGACAAGCCTTATTTAGGTCTCTAAAATTAACGCATATACGGATCTGACCATTCTTTTTCTTTACTAAAATGATGCTAGCCAACCAAGAAGGATATTTTTCTTCTTGAATAAAGCCAACTTTGATCAACTTTTTGACTTAAGCATGTTACTTAGTTATAGCACCCAAAAGTGGGGGTGAATTAGGTTTTAAAAATAAATTTTAAAAAAATTAATTTTATTTTTTATAGAAGACTTAAATATTTAATAATAATTCTTTTGTAAATGAAGCAATATGAAAGGCAATAACATAAGAGTAATGTGCTAAAAATAAAGAAAGAGAACATAGAGATTTTTACGTTGTTCAGCCAAACCCCAAAAACTGGCCTACGTCCACGTTTAGTCACCTAGGCTAGGAATTTACTAAACCAAAGTTAAGATTACAAAAAATCTCTCGTACTCTTCTTCACATGAAAGTACAACCCAACACATACTTTCATTAATGGGCAAGCTCAACCCAACACATAATTTCCTTAACGGGTAAGTACAACCCAACAAGAAATCAAGATAAAGTAAAGAGAAAGATACAAGTCTAACCCTCAATTTTAAAATGATTTTGCACTCACAACCTAATCTACACTAATATTAAGGCAGCTAAATATTAATGAAAAAGAGAGCTCACTTTAATTTTAAATGAAATTAAAATAGATTTTCAATCAAATATCTAATGCAATTAAGTAACTTAATGTTCCTTGAATGATTTTTAAAAGGTTTGAAATGATTTTCTTGAATGACTTGAGAATGCAAACTGTTGGCCTCACTTTTGGAGTGAGGATTCAATCTTCCCACCTTAGACCTAAGAGTCTTCAAGACACTAAGATCTCCCTAGTCATAAGACACTTCTAGTGGTTAGGCTAACACTTAACCCATTTGAACTAAACTCCAATCCAACCCAAATTAGATTGAACTAAACCATCCAAAACCTCCTACATTAATAATTGATCATCCATGATTGATCAATTACAATTAATTGGGTCAAGCCAAGTCAATTTCATCATTTGATCAAGTTGACCCAATTAGCCTACATAAGCCAAATTAAACCAAACTTTATTCTACATCAAATTGATTGCAACCAATGACTCATTCCACCTTCAAATTAATCTTTGAACATGACTTGACCATCAATTGAACCAAACTAAGTCCAATTGGCCTCTTGGCCTAAGTTGCCCCAATTTGACCTAAAAGGCCAAATTGACCAAATCAAATCCTAAACCAAATTAATTGCAACCAACGATTCAAATTCATCTGAAATTGGTTATTATAAATGATCAAACCCTTAGTTGAACCTAATTTGACCAAGTCAACCTAATTGACCCATTTAGCCCAAATTGACCTAAATGGTCAAATTGGTCTAAATCATTCCTAAATCCAAATTAATTGAAATCAAAACCTAAAATCATATTTAAATGAGCAATTGAACCTAAACCAACACCTAACCCAGGTCAATTTGTCCAATTTGACCAAATTGGTCAACTCAGTCCATTTGACCTATATGAACCCAAATGAGTTAAATTCAAAACTACTCAAAATCAAATCAAACCAATTGAACCCAAACATTCCAAATCATCATTTGAACTTGACCTGAACCTTGGTTTGACTCAATTTGACCAATTGGTCAACCTAACACAACCTAGCCCAATTTGACCTACATGGGTCAAATTAAGCCAAACCCATTCAAACTTAGCATGACCCATCCTTGGGTCGCCATGGGTCAGCCCAAATCCAACCCAACCTAAGTACAACTTGATTTGACCCATTACTCATTGGGTAAAGCCTTCCAAATGGGATAAAATCTATTCTTAGATGGTCAAACCCACTCCCTTACCCTTGGCAGCCACCCCAAGCTCAAATTGGACATGAGGACCACTAGCTCACCTAACCCAAAATTGGTTGGGTCAGCCATGAGCAAAGTGGAGATGAGTTAACCCACTTCCTCCCATTGGAACACTTGAAAACTAAGGACAAACCACCTTAACCTTGGCAGCCCACTCCCCTTCACTCCTCCACTCAAACTAAACCACCTTATCGATTCCCTGCCACCCACGACTACATGTGCCAGCCGAACATTTTCCCATGGCAGAATTGATCCAAGCCATCGATTTGAATGGGGAGGAGGGTATACTCCTCCCCATTCAATTCAAATGCAAATCAAAGTTTCCTTAGAGCACGAGAGAATGAGACAAATTCCCACAGCTATTTATCGAGTTCCCCGAGCCTCCCCATCACAGGAAACACCAAACCCGAAATAGGATAGATCCCATCTCTATCCAACCTCCTCCAAACTCCACCATTTTCAAATTAACTTCAGCCACTGGTTCACCAAGCTCCAATGAGGAGAAATGAATCAATTTCCAATCAATTCGAGCACCAGATACCACTCCTATGCCAACTCTAATGAGGATTCTAGTAATGTTGGATCAACAGAGCCATGGCGAGGAGTTAGGGCACGAGCATCTGAGTAAGGCTTCATCTTTTTAAGACTAAGCTACCTCAGTTAGCTAATCTCTAGTCCTAAGCTCCGGTGATATAAATTTTAGCAAATCATAGAAAATCTAAATTTTGTTAGGTCTTTATGAAGGAAAGTTTGATTTCATGCGATTCCAACTGTAGGATCCCTTTAAATTATCTATCTGAAGCTTTTGAAGTCGATCCCGAGCCTCCATAAGCTCCAACAAGCTTAGATCAAGCATAAGAAGGATGACGGTGCCCATCTTATATAGCTCAAGGGATGAAGGATCATCTGCCATTCATTCCACGTAATTGGAATGGAGGACCATGATTAATCCATTAGATAATATCGATTTAATCCTAATAGGAACCACGAGATTAATCCCCACTATTTAATCTTTGATCAGATGATGAAGATTAAAGTGCATCTCCACATTAGTTGCATTAGATGGTAAGTGGCCAATCTCCTCATGGAAAGTCTTTGCCACGACCATCTACGTAATTAGGATTTAATTAAACTTAAAATGCAATTAATTAGCTGACACTTCCTAAATTCATATATAATTATAGAAAAATCCAAAAAATTTAAATAAATACATTTTGGAAAAGTTAAATAAAGGGGAATTTAATAAAAATGATTTTATTTGATTTTTAATAGTGATTAAGACTTAATTAGGGTTTGAATGTTTTTTAATTAGCTTAATTATGCCTTAATTACTTGAGAAATTAATCCCAAACTTGGCATATTAATTTAATGGGATGACCTCTGCCTCCCATGATTTAATTAGGATTTATTGGTTTTGTAATTAGGAAAATTTGAAATTCAAACCCTAATTACTCTTTTAATTAATTTAATGATTAACTAAAGTTCTAAATAGTAAAAATTAATTAATTAAAGTTCCTCAATCATTAATTAACAGTGAGATGATGAGGGTGAGTGATTAAGACTTCTTTACTAATTAATTTTTCAATTCATCTCATTAAAGAGAGTTAATTAATACATGGTTTAGTTAAGGAATTAGGTAATTAATTAATGGTCAAATCAAATCAAATTAAATAGCTAATCTCTTCAGATAATCAACATTTAAATTAAAGGTTCCTCTTTATGTGTTCAATAACACAAAGACCCTTAAGGGAATTATGATTAGCCCATAAGTGTGGGAAAATCATAGGAGTACTTAATTAGATTCTTTAACTAAATTAATCTCTAATCATGAGCCAATTGTATTAGGTCCTTTAGGAGCATTCCACTTTTATTTTTCTTCATGTTCATATCATTTGTGGCTCATGATTAAATGATTAATTAAAATAAAGAAGCATAGAAAAGAGTAATTAAATGGATTGCCTAATGATCCAACTTAATGAAATCATAAAAAACATTTAATTATCTTTCCTTAACAAAAATCACCAACATGGGAACGAGATAAAATAAATAGAAAATGATCTCTTCTCTTTAGTTTAATCAAAACCCAAAATCAAATTAATAAGAAGCTTTAGTTTTCCTTAAATGATTTTTATTTAATGTGATTTTCCTTAGGAATTAGTGTAGATGAATGAATTTTGTGGAAATGTTTGGCTATTCCTTTTCAATCACATTAAATGTTCTATGTCATGTGATTTTATGCATTCACATTTTCAAAATCAAATGGAATTTACTTATGTGAAATTGCATGTGTTAGCTTAATCTTATTATATGTGTGGCTATTATCATTGATAAATCTAATTTATTTTTCAAAATTTATAAATTAATAATAATATTTGGAGTAATAGTTGTTATGAATACATATAGGATTTGCATGTGTTTATAGCTTAAGCATGTGAAGGTAATGTTTTCTTTTATAAAATTCTTATATAGATTTACATATGTTTCAATAATAATAATAAGTATATCATCTGGAAATCCAGGGAATACGAGGCTTTAAGTAGCCCTAAGAAGGTCATTTGATTACCTCACTTCCTAGTTTAACAACGACATGTACTTGTTTGATTTCCATCATATGTTCATTTGTATTAGAATTTGGATAGAGCTTTAATTTACATGCATAAATAATTCATTTAAATAAAACACAATCTTTTGCATGATTTTCATTCTTCTAATCATGTATACATTCATATATTTTTAAGATAGCAAATATATAGTGTGGACATCCCAGGAATACGAGACTTTAAGTAGCCCCAAGGAGATCATTTGATTATCTCACTTTCTTGGTTTAAACAATGGCACGTACTTATTTACATCTCTTATACATGTACATGTGTGTTTGATTAAAGAATGATAATCTTATTTTCTACTAAAAATACATGCATCTATAATCGTTTTAGCATATTTTACTTGTAAAGGTAGTATTTTCTTTCTTATGTTCATATATAGATTTACATATATTTGAATGATGATAAGCATATAGTCTGGACATCCCGAGAATACGAGACTTTAAGTAGCCCCAAAGAGGTCATTTTATTATCTCACTTCCCTTGTTAACAAAGGCACATACTTATTTAATTTCATTCATATGTATATTTGTATTAGAATTTGGATAGAGCTTTAATCTACATGTGTAAATAATTCAATCAAGTAAAATACAATTTCCAAATGTATGCATCTATGATCATTAAAGTGTGTGTGCCAAAATATATTGTATGTATAGGTATACTATGTGTTAAATCATATGCATGTAATTAGTGAAGGAAAGGAATGGTTCAACATATTTTATGTGATGGTAATTAAATTACATTAATCTTAAGATGCCTTTCATGTTGAATAGGATTTTTTAAGGTCAACCTAAACTTAGGATTAATAAAACATTTAATAAATCATTCACTATAAGAAACTAAATCATAAAAATATATTTAAGAAATAATTTTAGGTAGGAATCAAGGAGGTTAAGCCTCTTTTTTCTCTTTACAACACTTGTGTGCTAAGTGTAAATCAAATGGAACAAAATAAAACACAAATTAAGATTTACAAGTCATCTAAATAACTTGAATTTAAACCATCAATCATGTTGATTTAAATAATTTCAAAACTTAAAAAATCATAATTTAAAGACCTAGCTAAGACATACCACATAAAGCCTAAGCATACACATTAGAATGTTAAGTCACCACTTCTAGCTTTAGGTTAGGACGGTATATGTAATGATGATGTATTTTGTTTTATGATGTAATATTTTAGAATGTTAGGAATGTAGATTGTAGATTGGATGTTAGGCTATTGATAGTCTAATATTACTTTCTGCAAGGGATTGTGCTTAAAGGGGCCGCACAAAAAAAAATATAAATGCTTATTCTTGCATGTTGCTTATGCTCCTAAGCATAATGCATATAATGATAGGTGGGCTTGGTTACCCATGTGCATGGTGCTAAGTCCAAATTATGAAATATAACTACTTGGGTTTGCATGTATGTTTAGCTAATCTCTATTTTGTAGGTGTAGTTAGATTTACTTTTCCCATACAAATGTAATTTTGAAATGTGAATTAAGATTAGTGCTATGAGGTGTAGGATGAGCAGCCACTAGAAGGCTTAGTCCTGGGGTACCCTGTGATGCCTTGGAGTAAACCAAATCAAAAGAATTAAAAGAAAGAAGAAATGAAGAATGAAGACTCCATAGCATGTATTCAATTCTAAATTATAATATTATTTTGTAATTCTGGGTTGAATAAGGGTAAAACCAGGCTATCCATCTTTTCTCTTTTTTGGGATGTATGGTGGTACTCGGCTGCACCAGTCTCTTATTCTTTTACGATAGTCTATAAAATGATTATTGTTTTGTTTAGATTGCATAATAGAATAGCATGATTTTCATAGTTTCTTAATGATTGATGTTTGAATTTGTGGCCTAGATGTAGTAGGCTCTTAGGATAAATTTAATTTTTCTACCCCAATTAATAACTCATAATAAAGATTTTAAAAACAACTCATAATCTCCTTCTAAAGTCTAGGATATAATCAAGATAATTAAAAGATTTAGCAACCCCTTAGCTATATGTTGTATGTCTCACATCATGCATATCATATTGAATCACTCTTGCAAAATGAGAGCCTCCATTTTAGCACTTTCAGGACCGCTTGACTTATGAGAGCAACCCCTTATAATGAAGCTTCACCCTTTTCTCATTTGATTTGGCCAACAACCAAACTTCATCATGCATTTAGGCATAAAATATCCCAAGCCTTTGTCCAAATGAATGTGTCAAGATAATATAAAATTTGAAAATATGTTGCATTTTTAGGTTAAGTCATACGTTGATACCAAACATGAGCTAGTCTCTTAGGGAGTAAGTTTAGGACTCTAGTCTCTTTCAAAATTAAATAATAGCTTAAACCATCTTGCAATTACATAAGACCAGCCCATATAGTTTTAAATCATAGGAGGTGTTAGCTGGCAGCCACTCTAGGAGGTTGTAAGTCAAAAAGAGTCGGACGTGTTTATTCTCTCTTGTTGAGATAAATCCTTATGTCCCCTTTTCTCTTAGATTTAGGTTGTGTTTTAACTTGTGTTAAAGCTCTATGGATTTAGGATCTAAAATTACTTGTTTCCCTTAGGCTATGAGCATAAATCCTCACCTATTAGGCATCTCCACAATCTTGTGTTGATGGATTATAAGCCCTGACAATCTAGTAAAATTTCAACTCAAATAAAATAAATCCTCACTTTCAAAAAATATAAAAGCTGGCCAATGGATAGGTTGGAATGCTCATTAGGCTTCCTAGTGTCATGAGCATTTCCTACTCATCTTTCTTTAGATTCTAAAATAATTCTTCTAAGTGAACAATCCCATTTAATTTTTTAAAATAACTAATTCATTGATAGCCTTAAATCTTGAAATCTTTGGAGATAATAATTGACTATTTTAATCGATAATTTTTTTAGGGAATTCCATTTCCTAAGATGTAATTACTATTTAGATAACCTCTATTTTATAGGTATAGTTAGATTTACTTTTTCTTAGAAATATAATTTTGTAATAGGAATTAGGATAAGTGTTACAGGGATTAGGATGAATAGTAGCTAGAAGGCTTAGTCCTGGGGAGCCCTGTGATGGCTTGGAGAAAAATTAAATCAAAAGGAGAATGAAGAAATGAAGAATGAAGACCCCCATAGCATGTATTAAATTTCGATTATAATTATTATTTTATAATTCTGGGTTGTATAAGGGTAGAGGTAGGCTACCCAACTTTCCCTCTTTTCTAAGGTGTACGATGGTACTCGGCCGCACCAGCCTTTTATTCTTTCATGGTAGTTTATGAAATGATTGATGTTGTGTTTAGATTACACACCAAAATGGCATGATTTTTATAGTTTCTTCATAATTGATGTTAGAATGTGTGGCCTGAATGTGGTAGGCTCTTAGGATAAAATTAATTTTTTACCCCAACTAACAACTCATAACTAAAATTTAAAATAACTCATAACCTTATTCTAAATCTTAGGATGTAAATAAAATAATTAAAAGATTTAGCAACCCTTTAGTTGTATCTTGTATGTCTAACATCATGCATATCATATTAAATCACTCATACAAAATTGAGGACCTCCATTTTAGCACTTTAGGGACCACTTTCCCTATGAGAGCAACCCCTTATGATGGAGCTTCACCCTCTTTTCTCTCTTGATTTGGTCAATAACAAAATTTCATCATGCATTTAGACATAAAATATCTCAATCCTTTGTCCAAAATATTATGTCAAAATTACATAAGAAATTATAAAAATGTCGCTTTTTTAGGCTAAGTCATATAATCATGCTAGTCATTATCTAGTCTCTTAGGGAGTGAGTTTAGGACTCTAGTCTCTTTCAAATTTAAGTAACAACCTAAACCATCTTACAATTACATAATACTATACTACATGATTTTAAATCATAGGAGGTGTTAGCTAGTGACCACTCCAGATGATTATAAGTCCAGAAGAGTTGGACAGTTTACTCTCTCTTGTGGAAGTAAACCATTATGTCCCCTTTACGCTTAAATTTAGGGTGTACTTTTAGCTAGTGCTAAAGCTCCCTAGATTTAGGTCTAAGGTCGTTCATTTCCTTTGGGCTACTAGCATAAATCTTTACTTCTTAGGTATTTTCACAATCTTGTGTTGATGGATTATAAACCCTAGCATTCTAATAAAATTTTAACACAAATAAAATAAATCCCCTCACTTTTAAATATATAAATCCATACTATAGGGTAAATTGTAGTGCTCACTAAGCCTCCTAGTATCATAAGCATTTCTTACTTATAATCCTTTAGATTCCAAAATAAGTCTTTCCAATTGAACAATCCCACTTAATTTTCCAAAATATCCAATTTATTGATAGTCTTAACTTTAAAATCTTTGTAGATAATAATTGACTACTTTAATCAAGAGTTTTCTTAAAAAATCCCATTTCCTATGATGTAATTAACTATGGAGGCTTGCCTCCATAAAGAGCTAAAGAACCTGATTTAAAATAAATCATGCTTTACTTTTCTATGTAAAGTAGGGGAAGAATCTCTGATACATATGAAGACCCATCATGCTTAGGAGTCCTTATTAGGCGATTAGGTCCATTGTAGGATGATGTCTCTATCTTTCGAGATAGTACATCATATCTTAATGTCAAACCCGATCACTCCAACCCACTAAGATCTGTGTGGTATCCCACCCGGAGCATTCAAAAAAACACCACACAAACTAAAATACAATCACTAAAAACTTTTCTTTGAATTCTTTTTCACACAAGCTAACTTTCATTCAAATGATAAATGTATCTGTAATTTCAATACTTAAATAATCACTTGAATAAGAATTTGAATTATATAACATGAATTCTATCACATAACATATGCATAAACCAATTGAATTTAAGTAATCAGTAAGCATAAAATAATTTATGCAATATGCGATGTGGTCAGCCAAATGGAAAAACATAAGTAATAACATTTTAAGCACAATCAAATTTAACCAACATATATGAAACTTTAAGCCAAAGGGATAAACAATGGATGTTCAAATGATTAAACACTTAATAAATTAATAACCTTCAAAAAGACTTCAGCCAAATAAGAAACAAAAGGAATATTCAATGATTAAGCACAAAATAAATTGATTTCCTTATGTAAGCTTTAGGCCAATGTGGTGTTTATTTTTTTATGTATAAGGGGGACACCATGCAGATCGTAGAGGATACTTATTGAAGTGATCGGGTATGAAATTGAGGTATCATGTACTATCTCGAGAGATAGAGACATCACCCTATAATGGACTTAATCATCTAATAAGGACTTCTAAGGCATGATGGATCTTTGAATATACTAGAGATTTTTCCCTTGCTATGCATGGATGAAAAAAGTAGGGTTTATATTAGATTGGGTTCTAAAATTTTCTATGGAGGCAAGTCTCTATAGTTAATTACATCTTAGATAATGAAATCCACTAACAATACTCTCGATTAAAGTAGACAATTATCATCTCCAAAGACTTCAAGGCTAGACTATCAAAGGATTGGCTATTTTGAAAATCAAAAGGGATAGATTAAATTGAGATACTTATTTTTGGAATCCAAGGGGAGGAAGTAGGGAATGCTCATGATACTAGGAAGCTTTGTGAGCATTTCAATCTATCTCATAGTTGGGCTTTACATATTTGAAGTTGAAGAGATTTATTTTGTTTGAGTTGAAGTTTTATTAGATTGTTAGGGCTTATCATCCACCATCACAAGGTTACAGGAATGTCCAAGAAGAGAGGATTTATGTTTATAGCCTGAAGAAAATAGCTACCTCATATCTTAAATCTAGGGAACTTCAGTACGAGCTAAAGCACGAGCTAAATCTAAGTGATAAGTGTATATAATCATTTATCTCCACAAGAGAGAGTAAATCGTCCGACTTCTGGACTTATAACCACCTAGAGTGAGCGCCAGCTAACTCCTTCTACAATTTTAAAATCATGTAGTCCAGTCTTATAAATTGCAAGATAGCTATGGTAGTTATTTATTTGACATAAGTTAAAGTCCTTAAACCCACTCCCTAAAAGATTAAAGCATGAGTGGTATGTGCAATGACTTAGTCTACCAATATAAAGATCTTACAAATTTTATTTCATTTTAGACACATCATTTTTACAAAGGCTATAGGATTTTGATGTCTACATGAACGATGAAAAAAATTTATTGGCTAAATCAAGGGGAAGGGGTGTTTTCCAACACAAGGGATGCCTTCAAAGGTCAAGCATTCCCCTATCATGCAAGGATGGAAATCCCCTATTTTCAAGAGCAAAATAATATGATATGCTTGTTGTGAAATATTCAACCATTCAGCTAAGGAGTTGCTAAATATTTTAATTATCTTATTTAAGACCTAAGATTTATTATGAGGTTATGAGTTATTTTAAAATTTAGTTATGAGTGATTAATTGGGGTAGAAAAATTAATTTTACCCTAAGAGCCTAACGTATCTAGGCCACACATTAAAGCATCATTCATCAAAGAAACTAAGAAAAGAATGCCATTTCTAGTGTGCAAACTAAACAAAAGAAAAGAGGATGATGATATTGGGTACCGTCATACAACCTAAAAAGAAAAGATGGATAGCTGAGCTCTACCCTTACACAACCAAAAATTATAAAAAATAATTACAATTTATAATAAATGAATGCTATGAGGGTCTTCAATCTTCATGTGTATCTTCCTTCCCCTTTGATTTGGTGGACTTCAAGGCATCACATGGCACCCCAGGACAAAGCCTTCTAACCAATGCACATCCTAATCTCCCATAGCACCAATCTTAATTCCTAATGCAAAATTACATTGAAATTAGGAAAGGTAAATCTAACTACTCCTCTAAAATAGAGGTTAGCTAAACATACATACATTCCCAAGTAGTTATATTTATGATTTGGACTTAGCACCCTGCACATGGGTAACAAAGCTCAGCTATCCTAACTTGGATTATGCTTAGGGGCTTAAGCAACCTACAAAGAGAGCATTGATATTAATTTTTAAGCAACCTCTTTAACACAATCTCCTATAGAAAATAGCATTAGGCTAACATCGGCTTACTATCCAGTCTACAAAGCATACACCCTAACATCCAATCTAAAATAATACATCACAAAATAAAACATATATCACATCAAACACTGTCCTAACCTAGGACTATAAATGGTGACTTAATTCTAATGTATTTGTTAAGACTTTTGTGGTATGTCTTGCTAGGCATTAGAGTTATGATTTTCTAAGTTTTGAAGGATTTAATTTAACATAAAGGGTTGGTTTCACTTTAAGTTGCTTAATTGATTTGAGAATTTTAATTTGTGTTTTCTTTTATTTCATATGACCTACACTTAGCAACTAAGCATTATGAAGAGAAGAAAGGGATCATTCCCTCTTATCCCTATTTTAAGCTATTTTTTAATGTACATTAATTTGGTTTAGTTTTTTTTGTGAATGGCTTATTAAATGATTTAATTAATCATAAGTTTAGGTTAACTTTAAATACTCATATTCAATATGAAAGGCATCTTAAGATTAACTTGATTGAAGTACTACCACATGACATATATTAAATCATTCCTTTACATCACATGTAACATGCATATGATTTAATCCTAAGTGTATCTATACATGCAACATATTTTAGGACACTTAAATGATGATGTATGTGTATGTTTAGAATTTATATTTTTATTTAATTAAATTATTTAAACATACTAATTTAAAAGCTTTATCCAAATTCTTATACAAAGAGACATAATAATGAAATTAAATAGGTATGTGTCATTGTTAAACTAGGGAACTGAGGTAACAAATGACCTCCTTAGCGATAGCTAAAGCCTCGTATCCTGGGGATGTCCAGACTATACATCTATTTGCATTCAAACATATGAAAAGTTGTATACATGAACATAGGAAGTAAACTTCAAATCATATGGCTAATTAATTCAACCACCTAGTCAATTATGAATGCATGCAATTTTAATATAAAAGGGGATTTTCTTTCATTAATCACATATACATACACATGTATAAAGGCATAAATAAGTATGTGACATTATTAAACCAGAGAAGTGAGGTAATCAAATGACCTCTCTAGGACTAGTTAAAGCCTCGTATTCCCAAGATGTCCAGACTATATACTTGCTTTTCTTAAATACACATGAATGTATAGATAAATGAAGGAAAGAAAACCATAGAAAAATTACATTTCTATTTGATTAAAATATTTATGTGTGTGAATAAAAGCTCTATCTGAATTCTAATGTTGAAATACATAAGAATGAAATCAAATAGGTATATGCCGTTGTTAAACCAAGAAAGTGAGGTAATCAAATGAACTCCTTGGGGCTAGCTAAAGCCTCATATTCCCGGGATGTCCAAACTATATACCCATTACACTTCAAACTTATGTAAATCAACATGTGAATAAAGGAAAGAGACTTTACTTCATACACTTTAAACTATAAGCACATACATCTTTTATGTATTTATAACTATCATTACTACACATGTCATCATTCATTTATAAGCTTTTGAAAAATGCATTTGGATTTCAAAGTAATAATAGCCACACATATATTAAATTAAATCAACACATGCAAGCTTACATAAAGGAAATACCATTTTTTTTGCTTTACTTGATTTTGAAAAGATGGATACTTGAATTCAAATGACATACCAAATTTAACATGATTGGAAAGGAATAAATAAACATGAACACATGATTTCATTCAATCAAATTGATTCCTAAGGAAAATCATATTAAATAAAGCCATTTAAAGTAAACCAAAGTTTTCTTAGTATCATTTTTAATTTCATGTTTTGATTTGATTTAAGGATGTGAGAAAGAGGTTTGTTTATCTTAACCCATCCCCATGTTTGTTAATTAATTTAGTTTAATGAAATGTAATTAGGTTGATTTTATGAGTTAATTAAGCTGTAATATGCATTAAATACATTAATTGACCCCTTCCTATGTTACCTTAATATAATTATCCAAATAATTGTGAGCCAATATGATATGCACATGAATTGGAGATTAAATTAGCAATGATCTTTAGAAATAAAAGGGGCCTAATGCAATGGGCTCATAATTAATGGTTAATTAAGTTAATGAACTTGATTAAGTACTTTCATGGTTTCCCCACACATGTGGGTTAACCATGATTTTCTTTAAATAGCTTTAGGTTATTGAACTCTTAAAGGTCTACCCAAGAATTGATTAATTGAGGTTTAATGTGATCATGATTTCAATTCAATTAAATAAGTTATTTAATTAATTAGTTAAACATTAATTAATTTAATTTTAATTAATGCAGTAAACTTAGGGGACATAGGCTAAGAAAGAGCTCTTAACCTCATTCCATTAGTCCATTCATTGTTGGATAGTGATTAATGAGCTTAATTAATTAATTTGTTACAATTCATGGGATTAATTAATAATTAATTAGATTAATAGAGTAATTAGGGTTTAATTAGTCAATTCCCTTAATTAAGTAAGCAATAAATCCCAAGAAAATCATGGGAGGCAGAGATCATCCCATTAAATTAACCCATAAAAATTAGTTAATTGTTCAAGTAATTAAGGAGTAATTAAGCTAATTAATTTTATAATTAAGCCTTAATTACTATTCAAAATTAATAAAAATTATTTTAAATTAATTCTCCTTTGAAAAACCTTTTAAATGAGTATTTATTTATATTTTTCCAATTTTTCTATGATTTGTTATGATTTTTGAAAGTTCCAGCCACTAAAAAGAATTAATTAAGCCTAATTAAAGTCTAATCCCGTCGACACCACCGCGGGATTGGTTATTAGAAATAATCCTAGTCAGCACTTGCATGGAAATACAAACGTGCATTCTCGTACACTGTCTAATCTAAGATCGGAAGACCACGATTAAACCCGTTGCTTAATAGGATCAAATCGGATCGACCTGTCAGATCTAATCACGACCGTCCATTTCGATCATGTGGAATGAACGGTGTGTGATCTAACATCATGTGAGCAAGGGAGAATGGAATTTATCCTCCATTACTTGTGTGATCCGAGCTTACCCAAGCTCAAATTGACTCCAAATGGATCCCACACCTTTGCGTGAAGGATCCAAAGGGATCCAACGGCTAAGTTCACATGGGATGAAAGTTTTCTTCAAAATGCTATAACACATTTTTCACCCAAGCCCGATTTCAATGGCATACCTCATCGGAGCTCAAGACCAATGGAAAATTTCATTGAGGAAGCTTCATCTAGTGGAGATGAAGCTCTACTAATTAGCATGAGCTCCAATTTCAAGTGGCTTGCTCGGAAGACCAACACCTGAATTTTGGGAGGCCAGCGTTGATCGAAATCCACCCTCTGGTCATCAAGAAGCTTAGTAGATGATTCATTCTTGCTCGATTAGCTCTAGAGATGGTGTGTACAAGGTTAATTGCACTTTGGTTATCATTTGAGCAAATGTGAATCAAGAGGAGGATGCCCTATTTCAGCTTAAAGAATACCGAGAATAGGGAGGCTTAGGGGTTTTGAAAAAGCTCTGGGAAACTCTCTTAAGGATGAATTTTTCTCTCTCTGAGGATGCCCTAAGTTCACATAGTCATTTTAGATTGAAATGAGGGGGGTATAACCCTCATTCCCAAGATCGGACAGCTCAGCTGAGTTTGGAAGTTTGTGGATGTCCGGTCGCCGATGGTGGCTGGGAATGGTAGAGAATCATCCTATGTGGCTCGATTTGATTGGCCAAAGTTTCGGAGGTGGCTGTCAAGAGGGATTAGTTGGTGTCCTTAGGTTTCCATGTGCACCAAAGCGAAGGGTGAGATGATTTAACTTCTCATGGATCATGGCCGACTCAACCAACCCTTGGGTTAGGTTGGGCAGTGTCCTAGGTGCCTATATGGACTAATGGGAGAGTGCTAAGTGGCCAAGGAGTGAAAATGACCACTTACATGGGTGATTTGTCTCATGTGATACCCTTGACCCAAGGGTAGAATGATCATTTAGCATTTAATTTGATTTGGGCAGATATGAAATTAATCAAAAGTTGGTTAGCACAAATTTCAAGTCAATTAGAGTTAATATGGATAGGTTTCACTCAATTTGGCTCAAATATATCAAATTGGGTTAGGTTGGGTCAAGTTGACCAATTGGTCAAATTGGGTCAAACTAATGGTTGGGACAAGTTCATATGATCATTTAGGATGTGTTGGAGTCATTGGTTTAGTTTAATTTAGCTTAGATTTGATTTTGACTCATTTGAGTTTAAATGGGTCAAATGGGTTAAGTTAACCAATTTGACTAAATTGGCCAAATTAGCTTGAGTTATGAGTTGGTTTGGGTTTGGTTGACCAATTAAAGATGATTATATGCTTTAGATTCAATTAATTTGGATTTGGTTTTGATTTAGGACAATTTGAGCAAGGTAGATCAATTGGGTTCAATTGGGGCTTTGGTATGAACTTAAACCACTGGTTGCAATCAATTTGATTTATATTTTGATTTGACCAAATTTGGTCTTTTAGGTCAATTTGGGTCAATTTTGGTCAAGATGACCAATTCAGTTTGATTTGGCTCAATTGAAGGTCAAGTCATGTTCAAATATTGATTTTGAGTTGGTATGAATCATTAGTTTCAAGAGATTTCATTTAGGTTGTAATTTGGCTAGTTTGGGTTCATATGGGTTAAGAAAGTTGACTTGGTCAATGACCAAGTTGACTTAGTTTCACCCAATTTAGGATAATTGATCAACCTAGGTGATCAACAATTATGATATGAGATTTAGGTTGGCTTGGTTCAATCCAATTTATGTAGGATTGGAACTTGGCTCAAATAAGTCAAATTGGCCACTTTGGGTCAAGTGGACCAATTGGGTTCAGTTGGCTTGATTTTGGGTTGAGTTTGATTTAGGTGAGTTTAAATATGGATTTGGGATTGATATATAAATTTTATTGTAATTGATTTGGGTTTGGATGAGTTTTGGTTCATTTGGATATTTCAAGTCAAAAGGGCTAAATTTGGGTTTGATTTAGGTTGATCTTGGTTTGGCTAAATGATTGCAGGTTTCACTTATATTTGGGATGATAATAGAAGGAATAACTGATTCATGAGAAAATCAATTAAATTTGGGTTTTGGAATGTCAGAATTTGGCTAAGTCCATGGAGTTTGGGCATGTGGCGTAGGATTGGATTTTGATTTAGTTTTGATGATTTAAATGTATATTTCACTTACATTTGTGAATATGATTGAATATATGATTGATTCATGAGAAAATGAATTGCATTTGTAGTGATTTGGGTTAAGATTTGGTTAAGCTCATGAATTTAGCTCAAAGGGTTTAAGGAAGATTTGGATTTAGTTTAATTTAGTGTAATTTAGTTTGATTTAGTTTTGATCATTTGGATCTAGATTTGATTTATATTTAGGAAAATGATTGAAGATATAAATTGAATAGAAGAAAATAAATTAATTTTGGATTAATTTAGAAAGGATTTTGGCTAAGTTCGTGATATTGATTCAAAGGACTTAGGAAAGATTAAAGTTTGGATTTGATCATGGGCTACAATCACTTGGTTTTGGAATTTGGGTTTGGGTTTGGATTTGGATTTGAATTTGGAATTGAATTTGATAGTAAGTTTAAAAGATTAATTGAAGGGTTGACTTGATATTTGAAAAATTAATTGAGTTTAGATTTATTTGAATTTGGTTTAGAAAGGCAAGCTTGGGCTTAGGCTATAGTGTAGGTGGATCTCCCTAAGTCCAATGACATTGCCTAATCCTATGATTAACCCTTCTAAGTCTCTAGGCTTAGGTTAAGTATTTACTTAATTTCTAGAAGTTTCTTATGACTAAAGAAGTCTTAGTGTCTAGAAGACTTCTAAATCTAAGATGGGGAGATTGAGAACTCACTCCAAAAGTGAGGTCAATAAAAGGACCTCCAATAGCCATGGTGTAATTGATGAGGCACACTGCATGTATTGGCGCTAATCGAGGTGATCAACAACATCCAAAGGATTGCAAGCGCTAACGAAAATGATATATACCTAAACCCGAAAGGTAGATAGAATCACAATCTTAGTGCAATGCAACTCAACTTATGCCAAGGGCATAAGAGAGCCAGAAAGGTTTGGTTGGAATTTCATGTCAAGGATGTGAAGGAAGATCCACTAGGGGATCACACATGCATTGGACATGACATGTTAAAGGTTTATGTCAAAGGCATAAAAGGAAGAATCTATTGGGGATTGAGTATAATAACCTTCCACTAGGGAAGCAAGTTAAGGCTATCCCCAAGGGATAAGAGTTTGATTTTGAATATAATTTATGGGAAGAAGATCCACTGTGGGTAAAAATCTATAATTTGTCAGGTATTAAGATCGAATTAATTTTAATTTATTTTGTCTTAATTGATGTGGAGGCATATCTGCTAGGGATATGGGCTCGAATCCGCTAAGTATTGGGAATATGACCCTTCCACTGGGGAAGCAGGTTCAGTTTATCCGCTGGGGATAAGAGTTTGGTTGAATTTCTTTGATTTATTTGATTAGCTCCACTAGGGAGAGATGGGTTTGGATTATTTCAATTTAGACTCCACTGGGGGAGTTAGTTTAATATAGCTCCACTGAGGAAGTTAGTTTTGATTTATTTATTTGATTTTTTATGGCTCCATTGGGGAGGATGGTTTTGAACTGAGGGCATATCCACTGGGGATGTGAACCTAGTCAAGTTTGATAGATTTAATTCATGGACCCAATCGATGTACGATGGACCCACTGAGAAGGAGCTATGTCATTCTTGACCTATCTTAGGTTTACAAATTCAAAAGGATAGCCTACCAACTGTGGGGTAGACCTAACCAACCAACCTTTTAGTGTGTAACAACTGTGCTATGAAGAAAGCACAAGGGCTTGTTCTTCCAAAGCAAAACAACCGCTAGGGTGACCTATTGGTAGCACAACAGATGAAACCCGACCTAAGGCAACTATTGAGAGAGTGGTGTTGGGGATCAAACCTTAACTCAAGAGTAGTCAAGATTAATTTCATTTTTAATTTCATGGACCCGTTGAGAAGGGGCTATGTCAACCTTGACCTATCTCAGGTTTACAAATCCAAAAGGATAGCTTATCAGCCATGGGGTAGAGCTAACTAACCTAAGGGTTGCCTTTCAGTGCGCAACGACTGTGTTAGGAAGAAAGTGTAGCAGACTTACATCTTCTAAAGTAGGGAATAGTCACTGGGGTGACTTGTTGGATGTGCAACAAGTCAAACCTGACCTAAGGCGATTACTGAGAGAGTGTCATTGGGGACTTATCTCAACTCAAGAGTAGTCAGGTGATTCCTATAGAGAGTTTTGTTGACAATGCCTTAAAGATGGGATGCCTGCTTAGGAAAAGGTACCATTGGGGGGTGTTCTCCTAATCCACAAGTGAATATATTTTTTATTTGTTTTATATGTTTGTGTGGACCCTGTTGGTGTGTGAGGGACCACACTGAGAAGGGGCTATGTCAGCCTTGACCTATCTCAGATGTACAAGGCCAAGGGAGAATCTGTACATCCGCATGATAGATTCTCCAACCACAGGGGTGGTTATTAAGAAGGGGAACTGTCCAATTTGATAGTGACCCAAGTAGTGTCTAAATGGGGTTGCAAAGGACATGATTTAAATAGAGTGCCCACATGAGAGGTGCCAATAGGGGTATTATCCTGGACCTTGTAATGAAGAAATTTTGTAGGTGTATGGTGGCCAACTCAAGGAGAATGCATAGTAGACTTACATCTGCCATGAGTGGTGTATCCACAGGATGGATCACTTTCAGCATAGCAAGCACCAGCCAACCTAAGGTACCCGTCAGTGTGCAACGATCAATCTGGAAAGAAAGCATGTAGACCTACAACTTTCTAAGCGGAACTGATCGCCATGACAGCCTATCATTGGCTAGATAGGGACTATTCGACCTAGGGTGACTACCAAATGAGGAGTCCCACGAGGAGGACTAGACCCAAACTTGAAGTAGTCAGGAGGAAAGGAGCTGTTGGGGGACTTACCCTAATCCTCAAATAAACTCATCCCGATTAGTGCACAATGGTTAGTTTAAGAAGAAAGCGTAGCAGGCTTACATCCTCTTAAATGAAGTCATCATGAGGTAGCTTGGCCTCATAGTAAGGCATACCAAACTAATAGGGCACTCATCAGTGTGTGATGGTCGAGTCAGGAGGAAAGCATAGCAGACTTATATCCTCCTAAATAATGAACCACTGGGGTGACGCATTGGCAGGGTAGCAATTCAGCTTGGCCTATAGCAACTACTGTGTGAGTACCGATGGGGGCGTTATCCCAACTCAAAGTAGCCTGAGAAAAAAAGATATATATTTATTTTATATGTTTGTGTGTAGTTTGTATTCGTGTTATGTTGATGAAGGAGAGGATACCACTCGAGTTCCTTACACCTACCCTAAACACATCGTGGCAGATTCCCAAATAAAAATGTTTTCAATATGGAAGTCATTGAATTCAAAATAGGATTTTTAATGATGATAAAGATTTTTAAATATGAATCATGGATAATATTTCTGTAGGTAAAGCCCATTGATCGAAAGCATCGGGTGCTCTCCCTTATGATTAATAAGTTTATAAGATCCTCCTTAGTAGGCATTCTTTATGGCAAAAGGGTCTTCCCAAGTGTGTTCAAACTTGCCTCCCATCTTGCAACGAGCAATAATTGGTCTCCTTAGAACTAAAATAAGCTCTCCTACTTGAAAAGCTCTAGGACGAATCAACTTGTTATGAGATTGAATCATTTTGGCTTTGTACAACTCAAGATTTTTCCATGCCCGTAGGCATCTTTCCTCCACACCTTCGAGCTCTTCTAACTGTAACTTAGCGTTCTGCTCCATTGTGATCTTGCTACCCATAGCTATCCTTAGTGACAGGAGTTGGACTTCTAAAGGTAGAATGGCTTCGAACCCACACACTAAGGAGAAAAGGGTAAACTGAGTTGGGGTTTTGTAGGTCGTGTGGTAAGGCCAAAAAGCTTTGACCAACTGGTCATGTCACTGTCGTTTATTATCATCGAGTGTCTTCTTGAGTATTTGGATGAGAGTTTTGTTGAAGGCTTCTGTGAAGCCATGTTCCCTTAGGTAGTAGATGGTAGAATATATCCAATCTATGTTAGGTCTCTGGGCAAAGTTATTGATCTTGGTGCTCTTGAATGCAGTACCATTATCGATTATAATTCATCGAGGCACCCTAAACTTATATATGATATAGTTCCTGAAACACTAGAGCACATGATGCGTTCTGACCTCTCTGAGCAGAATCACCTCCACCATTTAGAAAAGCAGTCGGTAGCAGCTATGATGAATTGATGACCTTTGGAAGAAGGACGATCAATCAGACCCACTATGTCAGTACCACAATACTCGAATGGCCACAAAGCCATTGTAGGATGTAGAATGTTGGGTAGTTAGTGTAGGACCACACTGTGTACCAACACTAGTGGCATCTCCTAGCTATGTCCATGTCAGTAGTATCCTAGTCTCTTAATCTTGGCTTTCATCTTCAAACCAGATTGTTGAGCTCCACATAATCCTGAGTGTACCTCGGTCATGATCTTATGGGCTTCAAGTTTGTCCATATAGCGTAACCATATATGATCAAAGGATGGTACAAGGTGTCATCTACAAGAGCATAGGAAAGTGCTCTCTACTTCACTTGATGTGCTAGTGACTTTTCTTGAGGTAGTTTGCCTCTATTTAGACAATCCATGAATGGTTACCTCCAGTCTAACTCATAGTCCTTCTTGGCAATGGCAACCTCCCCATCAAGAGAGTAATTTTTGATAAGTTTCGTATCAATAAGGGATAAGACTTGTCTATTATGGACCCTTATTGATATGGTCTCATCTTCCGAACATGTCAACTCCTTAGAAAGCTTAGTTAAAGCATCCGCTATGACATTTTTTTCCTCGGTGAATCTTGTAAATGGTAACATCTGGGATTTAGGCCAACAACTCCATAGTATACATGTGGTAGTTATGGATTTTAAGCTTGAGGATTTTGTAAGACCCAGGGATTTGGTTGATGACTAATTGAGAATCTCCATAGAAACTGATGTTTTAAATGCTTATAGTTATGGATAACTCTAGATCGGCAATCAAAACCTCATATTCGGCATCGTTGTTGGTGCAAGGATTGGACATAAGATATGAAAATCTCATGGCATCATGGTCTAGAGTTAGGAGAACTACTCCTACCCCTGCCTTTCTTGAAAGAGCAGATTGTGGTTCTTCTCCTCTTTGAAAGGAAGCTGCACCATTAAAGTGCATCTCCCAGTGGAGAATGCTAGTGTCCCCTAAGTTCTTGGTTTGTTCATCAGGGAGGTCATCACTAAGCGAGAAGTCAGCAAGAAGTGAGTGTGCTACTAAGAAATTTGCAAGTGCTTGTCCTTTCACCGCACGAAGAGGTACAAAAGTAATGTTAAATTGTGATAAAATCATGGACCAACATGCCAAACATCCGGATAGCGTCAGCCATGTCATGAGATATTACAATGGATTGATCCTAGAGATCAAGTTTGCCCTATGGAAAGCAGGAAGTGTGTTAGCTCACCTAGGTCAAGAGGCCATTTGGCTAAGATTTTATTTTGACTCATTTGAGTTCAAATGTGTCAAATGGGTTAATTTGACCAATTGACCAAATTGGCTAAATTAGCTTGAGATAGGTGTTGGTTTGAGTTTGGTTGACCAATTGAAGATGATTGTATGATTTGGTTTCAATTAATTTGGATTTGGTTTTGATTTAGGCCAATTTGACCCTTTAGGTCAATTTAGGCTAGGTAGGGCAATTAGGCTCAATTGGGGCTTTGGTCAAGTTCAATAATCAATTTGAAATGAATTTGAGCCATTAGTTACAATCAATTTGGTTTATATTTTTAATTTGACCCAATTTAGTCTTTTAGGTGAATTTGGGTCAACTTGGGTCAAGAGGATCAATTGGGTTTGGTTTGGCTCAATTAAAGGTTAAGTCATGTTCAAATATTGATTTTGAGTAGGTATGAATCATTGGTTTCAAGAGATTTATCTTAGGTTGCAATTTGGCTAGTTTGGGTTCATATGGGTTAAGAAAGTTTACTTGGTTTGACCCAATTTATGACAATTGATCAATATGGGGTGATCAACAATCATGATAGGAGGTTTAGGTTGGCTTGGTTCAATCCAATCTGGGTGGGATTGGAACTTAGCTCAAATAAGTCAAATTGGCCACTTTGGGTCAACTGGACCAATTGGGTTTAGTTGGCTTGATTTTGGGTTGAGTTTGATTTCGTTGAGTTTATAAATGGATTTAGGATTGATATATAAATTCAATTGCAATTGATTTGGGTTTGGATAAGTTTTGGTTCATTTGGATACTAAATTTGGGTTTGACTTGGGTTGATCTTAGTTCGGCTAGATGATTGTAGGTTTTATTTATATTTGGGATGATAATTTAAGGCATAATTGATTTATGAGAAAATCAACTGAATTTGGGTTTTGGAATGAAGGAATTTGGCTAAGTCCATGGAGTTGGGTCATGTGGCTTAGGTTTGGATTTTAATTTAGTTTTGATGATTTAATTGTATATTTCATCTATATTTGTGAAGAAGATTAAAGACATGATTGATTCATGTGAAAATCAATTGAGTTTGAATTGATTTGGGTTAAGATTTGACTTAGCTCATGAAGTTAGCTCAAAGGTTTTAAGAAAGATTTGGATTTAGTTTGATTTAGTTTTGATCATTTGGATGTAGATTTGATTTATATTTAGGAAGATGATTGAAGATATAAATTGATTATGAGAAAATCAATTGATTTTGGATTGATTTAGATGAGATTTTGGCTAAGTTCATGAAATTGATTCAAAGGACTTAGGAAATATTTTTTAGGTTTGGATTTGATTATGGGCTATAATAACTTGGTTTTGGAATTTGGGTTTGGATTTGACTTTGGAATTGAGTTTGATTGTAAGTTTGATATATTGATTGAAAGGTTGAATTAATATTTGAGAAAATCAATTGAGTTTGGATTGATTTGAATTTGGTTTAGAAAGGTAAGCTTGGATTGGGCTTAGGCTATAGGGTAGGTGGATCTCCCTAAGTCCTAAGGAATAGACAAATCCTATGATTAACCCTTCTAAGTATCTAAGCTTAGGTTACGTGTTTACCTAATTATTGAAAGTGTCTTATGACTAAGAAAGTCTTAGTATCTAGAAGACTCCTAAATCTAAGATGGGGAGATTGAGAACGCACTCTAAAAGTGAGGTCAACAACCAAACAAGAAATCAAAAGATTACCAAGAAGGTAAAGTCCACACAAAATGATCTTCTTATATTTCTTGGTCAAACAAAATCTAAAGATTATGTCATGAATAAACACAAAAAAATTTACATAACATTGTAAACTTCAAAGCTAAGAACAAAAAAAAGAAGTTTAAGAACTTAGCACCTTAGAAAATATACACCAAAAAGATGAAGTTTTTGGCCAGGGGGGAATCACACCAAACCATCACTTTTTCCAATCAATCTTCAAGACAAATAAATTTCCAAGGGAAAGGAAAGAATGATGAGGAATGCTTGCACTTGTATCACCAAAAATTTCCAAGAGATTGTATAGCAACAATTGGCCAAGGGTGAGCAAGAGAGCAAGAGAGAATGAAAGAGTTTTTAACTTTTTGAAACCTTTTTCAAGTTGAAACAAGAATCTTAAATAGATGATGAAGGAGTCAAGGGTCGGCCAAAAACTGATCCAATGAGAGGGAAATTGATTAGGCGTCAATTTTATTTTTAAATTCAAGGGAATGAAGGATTGGCCAAGAAGATATTTAATAGGCTCCTTTACAAATTTATTTCAAGCCAATATGGAATGTATGCTATGTGATTCACGACTAAGGATGGAGGAAATCCCATAGAAATTTCGGCCAAGGAAGTTTAGTTATGAAGGAGGGAGTTTTGAATAAAATAAATCCATTAAAATCCACTTCAAAGAATTCGGCCAAAGAGGTTTCCTAAAATAGGAAATTCTTAAGATAATGCATGGATTAACTTAAATCAAAGCTAATTATATTATATACTTATTGAATGTTTAAATAACATTGAAATTTAATAAATTTAAAGCATAGTGGTCGACCTCCCTTAAATTTTCCTAAAACAGGACAAATTGGAAAAAGAAAAGGAATTATTTTGAAAAAGAGGGCTAGTTTGAAATTAAATTTAAAATAACTTGTAATAAATCAATTAGGCTCTAAATAATCATAAGTAATCATTCTTGGGATGTTCAACATATTCCATAAAAAATTTTGATTTGATTTAACAAGTACATGTCATGCATGAAGAAGTTTGAATTAAAGAATAATTCAAAAATAATTTAAATTCAAAAATTCAAATAAATGAATTTTAAAATATGAAGATGAAGGAAAATAATGGAAATATTTTAAATGAACTTCACACAATTTATTACACAAAATTCATTAAAAAATTTGGCCAAAATAATGCTAAGATGAAAATGATGATAGGAGAGAGAATAAGAGGAAAAAAGGATAATTTTAGGATAATTCAATTTTCATGCACAAACAATTTTGAATAAGAATTATGAATGACATGGAACTGATTTAATAAAGTTTAAACATAATTTATCTTGCTTTAACACATTTAATGAAACTTATATCATGCATTTAGTTCATACTATCCAAAATGGACAACTTAATCAATAATTATGATATTAAGATATAGAAAAATATAAATAATTTTAGAATGATGAATCTAAAAAAGAATGAATCATTTATTTTAACTTAGTGAGCCTTTCAGTTGCCTTAATATAGTAATTCCTAGAAAAATTTCAACCCAATTCATGTCGAGTAGCTTTAGGAATTTGATATAACTGAAGACTAGGAACTGAAGAATTTTTTATATACACTTGAATTTAACTTGTTTAGTAGCACTTGAACATGTGTTTGTTATCATCAAAATCAATCTCATATGAGATCTGGCTCATGAAGTCAACACAGTAATTACTTATTGTTCAATTTCCAACCGCATGCATCGGGGAGCATGTTTTATCGAAATGACATCAAGTATAATTTCAAGTTTATGGACTGCAACCTCTAGAGATAGACTAGGCATCTCATCGTAGCTCTAGAAAAAATATTTTTAAATTCTAAAAAAAAATCTAACTAAACCATCAGCATCTTCTTGACCCAATAACGAACTTATATAAGTAGGACGTAGATTTTCTTCTGTTCCAAAATTAACTACTTTTAATTCGTCAATAGTAGATTTAATTTCTTCCTCTAACTCTAGAGGTGCATTTTGAAATAGAAAATCTTCTACGTCATTCGACATTTCTAAACAATGTTCACTAAATGAGTTAGGTGAACCAATAAAGAGCTGATCAGATTCCATGTTATTAGTTATTACTAGACAGTATTCATCATCATGAAGAGGTCCAACGATACCGAAGTTGACGCCAGCATTGGATTTTAACTATTTAAATTCAGTATCCCATAGCTTTTCTTGATGTTGATCTATATCCTTAGACCAAGTATAAGGAATAAAACCATGGTTAATTGAATTTTTGACACAATCAGGATATCAATCAAAAGGGAGTTCTAACATTTCATCATTCCATTAAAAGAGTCATCTCCAAGCTCTACACCTGCTTCTGAACTTAAAGGTTGTAGTATAGAGAACTTTTGCACTCTTCCAACTTCTCTAGAGAGGTTAGGAGCCAGCTTGACTTCTAACCTTGCAATCCTATCCCGGGATAGTAGGGTTAAAGTTAAGGTGTTCACATACCTTTTAAGCTTTTCATATGTGCTCGACTCAAGTTCATCTTTTAATTCTTGGACTTGGTCTTCTTCGCTATCTGATTCTAAAGATATTTTAAATTTTAGCAAGGTAGCCTGTTTATTTGATTCTTCATCTAGACTCCAAATCAATATGTATCATATGCAATTTATTTTCAAAATTTTATTTTCCATCTTTTTCTTCTCTACCTTCATTTTCTTTCTTGTTTCTTTATTTTCTTTTCCTTCTCTCATTTCTTTATTTTCTTTTCCTTCTCTCATTTCTTTCTTTTCTTTTTCTTCTTATATTTCTTTCTTTTCTTTTTCTTCTTTTTTCTTTTTTTCTTGAGCCTTGCCAATGTCTAATTTCGTAGAATAGATAACTTGCTTTCTAGGCAAGTAATATGCAGCGTCCTCATAGATCCCAACTTCATGAATAGAGAATTGGTGAACATCCCCTTTGATGGCATGCTCAACTCCAGTGCGAGTATATTCAATACACTATTGGAGATAAAGAGGGGGTCATACTATACTCGTGAATCCAGAGTCTACCTAAAAGATCATTAAAAGATGTCTCTGAGTTAATTATATGAAATTTTGCTTCTTTTTAATTCTCTTATTTCTAATAGAAAAGTAATAGAACCTAGAGCTCTTTCTCTTTTCATTGAATCCTCATAGCAGCATCTTATCTAAGTTGAGCTTATGTGCATAAACCCTTAAGTAAGCTAAGGTTCTCATATTCATGATGTAAGTCTGAAGTTATCCATATTGACAGTAATATATAGTGGTCGATTATCTAAGTTGAGCTTATGTGCATCAACCCTTAAGTAAGCAAAGGTTCTCATATTCATGATGTTGACTGATGCTCCTAAATCAGCAAGCACCCTAGAGAGTCTGAAGTTATCCATATTGACAGTAATATATAGTGGTCGATTATCATCGGTAGTCCCTAGTAGTAAATCTTTATCTAAGATGGTTACCCCAGGGACTTCCATGAAATAAAGAGCATCATCTGAGGAAGTTGTTGCTAATTGAGCAAAGCATATTTCATGGTCGAGCATTACTTTTATTAATGTATCTCTCATTTTTTTAGAGAATGAGAGCGTCATAAATGCTTAGCCTAGTAGGTAACTTCCTAAAATGGGCTAACACATTATAATCAACCTTAGGAACAATAGTTTCAGGTATTGGGTTCTCTGAAAGAGGATTTTTCTTGTGAAGAATCAAATGATTGATTAGTGTTAATAATTTGCTTTCCCATTTCCATAGATGGTAATTGAGGTGGTAAGACTCTCCCGCTGCAAAGGCTAACTTTGAAAATCTCCTCTAAACTGGAGATATGGGCCATGTCAACTCATCCCTCGATGATATTTGATTGCTTTTTTGTAGAGGAATCAGAATCTGACAATTCTACTTCTATGATGAAGGGTGTTCCCTAGAAATCAATCATAGGAATATCACTATCTGATTCTGACTCATAATACAAGTTATGATCATTAATATTACACAAATCTACTAGAGGATCATCTTTAGAGATACTTGAATTGTCATTGTTATTATTTTTATCATCCATAGTTTTATTCATATCATTATCACTGAAGACAAAATGTAACCAACACCGTCTTTCATTGATTTATTATTAATAGACTTAAGATAATCATATAGAGAAAGGTACTCTTTCGGGATTACGACCATCCCTCTCTTGAAGTTCTTCTCAAGCTAGTCTTTGAAGGTAAAGCAATCTTCAATCACATGGCCCAACATACAATGATAAGAATAATAATTAGGCTCGTTGACCTTATCCACTTCTTCAAGTTTCTTTGGATCAAAAAGTACAAAGGCTGGCATTTTTAACAATTTTTGAATATCTTTTTCATAGCCTCTCTCTTGAAGGAATAAACTTGATTAAGCATATCCTCCAATAGGCATGTGAACTGCCTTTGTAAGGGAAACTATTATTGTTGTTGATACTGAGGTCTTTATTGGTATCAGGGAGGAGGCTGTTGATACTGAGGAGGAGGTTGTTGATACTGAGGATGAGGTTGTTGGTACTGAGGGGGAAGTCTTTCTGACTATATTTTTATTGGAATCTTACCCTTATCCACTATTGAGACTAACCCTGACCTTTTCTCTAGCACCCTTTGAGGTTAAGATTTTTTTTAATACGATATAGACTGATCTTTCAAGAAGGACAACCTAGAAGCTTCTTCTTGAAGGTTAGTGGCTTTATTCAATAATTTTTCAAAAGTTTTAATAGTGAAATCCTTTAAAAGAAAAGCTACAGGGCCATGAATATTTCTAAGAAGAATTTTTACGGCATGCTACTCTTACAATTAGGGCTCGCACTTCATGCTTAAATTTCTCCACCTAAGGATATAGTGAACTAGGGGTTCATTAGGTTTTTATTTCTTTACCATTAAATCCCTAACTGTGATATGATGTTAAGTGCTAGCAAACCTTTTAATAAACATGTTTTCCAATTCAGTGAAGGTTTACAATGATCTATTTGACAACTCTGAATACCAATCAAAGCACACACCGGCCTGGCTATTAATGAACTACCTAAATAGGAGGGCATCACTACCCCTCGCATTACAACAACTAGCTCTAAAGTGGGCTAAGTGTTGCCTTGGGTTGCCTATGTCGTCGAACACTTTAAAGGATGGAGGCACAAATCTCTTAGGGTAAGGCACTGCATCAAATTTTTTGGGGTAGGGTCTACCCTTTAGAATTAATGTAGAGCTCTAAGATTGGGCCAATGTCTCTCTTACTTGGTGTTCGATTAAATGTTTTAAATATTTTTCAGGCAAAGTATATTTTATTTTCTTTCATTGGCTTTGTTTGTCAAAATCTAACTTCTTTGTTTCCACTGGATGAGTGATATCTGGCCCTTTTATAGGTTGTGATTGTGATGGTGTGTGGGCATGATTTTGAAGTGATAGCATTGCGGCCATCATCTCCTCCATCATTTTCTTCAGTTGATGGATTTGATCATCCTTCTTTTAGAGTTGAAGAAGTAGCTATTGGGTTAAGTCAAATTAAGGACTTTCCATAATAACAACCTCACGGACTTCTTCAGATTCTCTACGAGATTACCTAGTGTAAATCATAAAAATATGTACTTCATTAATTCTTACATCATCAACCAAGAGATCATCCTGATCAATGTCATAACCCCTCTTTTCAGCTAATCTCTTTTCTTCTTCTTCTTCTTCTTCTCTAATGTGAGTTTTTATTTCTTCTAAAAGCTCTTCGGCTGTCTTTTCATAATTTGTATTGATCAGAGTACAAGGAGTACATTCCTCAGCATCCAAAATCATATCATATGCTTCCTTTTCAAAATCAATATCTTCTATTCCTATTTTCTCTTCATTATTCTTTCATTATTATTTAATCCCTCTGCTTGAATAATTTGTTGACCCTTTTTTCAGGAGTGACTCCTAAACCAAGTCATTCGTCATTAGTCACTTCACGAGAATAGAGAGATAGCTTTGGGCAAGCTAACTTTTATTTAGCAGGTGGAGAGATGATGGTGGACCCTCTACTTGGGGTCCGATAAGGGATGGTTGGGATGTGGAAGAGGCTAGTGACTTAATGGGTTGTGCCTATGATGGACTAAGCTTTATAGAATGGACTTTCTTTCACAAGTAAATAAACCATTTTAATTTCAGTCTTAGGGACATCATTAACTTTTCCCAGGTTTACAAAGTCAATTCTACCAATATGCCTAAACTTAAGCCCTTCAGAATGGTGACAACTGAAATCGCCTTAGTGTGGTGTTCTCCGCTCCTAGGGGATATCTCATTCTTTCCTCTAAACTTAATATCATTTTCTTTTCTAAGAATCTTCCTTTCCAAATCCTTTATATCGCTTTCTTTTCTTAGAATTTTCTTTTTTAAATCCTTGGAAAACTTTCCCTTGATAATCCTAAAAACATCCTCCTTCGTACATCCAGAGGCTTCAATTGTCCTTTGAAAGATGAGTCGACCCTATCGTGACTTTTCTTATCCACTTGTTTGAATGATTTTTGGGCTTCATGTTGAAAATATTAATATGGAGAACATGCTATCCTTACTATACTCTCCTCCCCCTATGCTATAGGGAGTGAATGGAACCGACTCCCACCCAAAAGTGGAGAAGTATCAGGAATGGTATATCCTTCCTCAACCTTGGCTTTCTCTAGAACATTTTTTGCTTTTTCTCTTTCATAATTTTTCTTTTGGTTCTTCTATTTTAGTTCTTCTTTTGGGTTTCAGTCACTAAAATGATTCTAGAGGTCAACTCAATTTCAAAGGAGGAAACAGTTAGGGGAGTCCGCTCATACACGGGTAACTTACCTTTCTTAGTCAGGCTACCAGCTTCAGAACCCACTATAGGCTTAGAGGTTAGGGTGTTAACTGCTCTCTTCTTTTCAAAAATTAGAGCAGAAACATACTTGAAGGTCTCGCAACCACACTGAATTTTGAAATACGTTTCCTTCCTAAGATAGAGCTATCATTAACTGGTGCTATGGTAATTCCATCAAAAGTCATTTTCACATCTTCAAACCCAGTACAAAACTTAATAAGAGAATCATCAGGCAGTCTTCTGCTATCAACAAAAAAGTTGATGTATGATTTAACAACAAAAATCATTTGTCTAACAATTTTCTCTCTATAAAAAAAATATATGAGTTATTTTTGAATTTTATGAAGAAAAGTTTTTTAAATGTTTTTATAAGATTTTTTTAACTTCATCATATAGATGATGATGTAGGGATTTCAGTTTTAAGACCCTGACATGACCTTCTTTAGCTTCTATTACAGCCAAGATAAAATCAAAGATAAGAGAGATTTATAATTTTAATTTTTAGCAATTTCTTTCAAAGGTAAAAAAAAATGAATTTATTTTTCAATTCAAAAGATGTCAAAGCCATTTTGACCAAAGTTAAGTCTAATAAAAATGACTTAAAAATAATTATTTTTTAAATTTTAAAAAATTGGTAGGTTCTAGTACCCATTTGTTAGATTGTAATAAATGAAGAGTTCTAGAACCTAAATTAAGGATGTTGGATGGGCTCTACCAAGGAAGAAATGGAGAGGCATCCAACAAAAAGAAAGGTATTCTTGACCCATGAATGACATGAGTGCACAACCGATTTATAGAGATAAAAAGTCTATTTCTAAAGATGGAGGTAGAAACTACTCTCCAGTGGAGTCGCCAAAAAAATCTGGGGGAATTGTATTTGGAATACCACGCAGATCTTGGGGGGTACTTATTTAGGTAATCAAATACATCATTAAGAGATAAATATATTATCTCAAAAGATAAACATATTACCATATAATGGATTCAATTACTTAGTAAGAACTCTTAAGGCTGGTGGGTCTTTGATGTATTAGAGATTCTTCCACTAAACTACATGGAGAAGTAAAACATAGTTTATTTTATTACAGGAATTATTGTTCCCTATAAGGGCAAGCCCCTATAGTTAATTACATCTTTAAAGGAAAATAATTTCTCTTAAGAATATTCTCGATTATAGAATTTGACTTTCATCTCTATGGATTTCAAAATATATATTAAAAGGATAGATAATTTAAAAATTCAAGTGCGAATGCATCAAAGGGGGATAGTTCTTTTTGAAATCTAAATGAGATTGAGTAGGAAATGCTTTTGAATACTAAAAAATCTAGTAAGCATTTCAACTATTATATTATTGGGCTTTACATTTTAAGATTGAGATTATTTAGAATTTTGAGTTGGTATTTTATTAGAAATTTAGGATTTAGATTTTAACAACACAAGACTGTGAAAATCCCTAAAGTTCGAAGACTTATTCAAATTTAATTTTTCAAACCCTGAGTCTAAAAGTACTTCTGACATAAGCAAGAGGTTTGACCTAGTCTAATTTTTATAAATTAGGGAATTATCAATCACTTGAGAAAATAAACATATTCTAACTCTTTGGGACTTACTTCCCGCCTGAAAGAGGTTGCCAGCTAACACCACCTAAGCGATTTGAAATCATGTAAGCCAATCTTAAGCAAGTGTAAGATGGTTGGGCAGTTATGTTTAGGAAAAAAGTCAACAGCTTAAACTCGCTCTCTAAGAAACTAGATCATGTGTGATATGCATTCCATGGCTTATACTAATGTAATAAAATTTACAACTTTTTATTCATTTTGAATGGTCATTTTTGGATTCAGGCCTAGAAAAATTTATGCCTAAATGCATGATGAAAATTGTTTATGGGCCAAATTAAAGTAAAGAGGTGTTCTGCACTACAAAGGACTACTCTCACATGTCAAATCTATCCTTTATCGTGCAAGAATGGAGACCACCTATTTACAAAAGTGAAATAATAGCTATGCATGCAATTGAAACATACAACCATTCAATTAAGGGGTTACTAAATATTTTATTGCTTGATTAGGATCATAGGCTTTAAAGTGAAGTTATGAGTTGATTAAAATCTAATTAAAATTATTAATTAGAGTAGAAATTTTAGTTTTCCTAAGAGCCTAACTCATCCAAGTTTTATTGCAAAATACAACAATCACAGAAATAAATTTATAAAAAGCATGCAGTTCTATTGCACACCCTAAAATAAATTAAGCCAAATTTAAATAAATAAAATAGGTCGGTACGGCACGATACTGCTATACACCCTCAAAAAAGAAAAGAAAGTGGGCAGTCGAGCTCTGCCATTATATAACCCAGGCTAGAACTAAAAGTTCAATCTATGGGGTCTTTATCAACTTCTGAGTCATCAACGTCTTTAGGGACCTCCTTAGGCTTCACTGTGGACCATCAAATAGGTACAATCAGCTCATGTTAATCCTAAATCCCATAGATCTTAACCTAATTCTAGACTCAAATTACAATTTAAAATCCCAAACTAAAATCCTAAATTCTGCAAAATATACGTTAAGAAAAACATACAGCACACCAGCAGTTTATATTTCAAATATACGAGCTCAGCATCAATGATTGTCAATCTCACATGTCCTATTGGGCTATGCTTAGGGACTTAAATAGCACTTGCAAGCAAATAATATTTAATTTATATTTATTGCAGTGGTCCTTTAAGCATAGGCCCCCTGTATAAAATAGTGTTAGCCTAAAAAAAGAACACACTAATATCTAGACTAGTGAGCAAACAATCCTAACCATCCAGTCTAAAATAGTACACCATAAAATAAGAAAAGGCATCACATCACAATCAACACATCGGCCTAACCTAATTCTAAAGTCATTGACCTAGTATTTTAGTGTGTGAAAAGAAGGCTTGTGTGGCAAATCTGTTTTAAGATTTATTTTATTTTAAGTTTGAATTGAATTTAGAATTTATTTATTTTTCCCATTGGATGGTTCTAATTTAAATAATTTAATTGATTTTGGATTTTATTCTAATTTTAAGTTTATTTTTATGTTGAAGTTGAATTTATATTTTAAATAATGATGAATAAAATAAATTTTATCATGACCATAACCAAATCTATTCAACATCCTCATCTTAATAATGAAATTTTCACCTCATCCTAAGGTAAAAATTTATTCTAAGGGTCAAACTAAGATCCTAAGTATCTTAATTAGCCCATTTGAATTTAATTGGATGATTTAACAAAATTGATCTGATTTGATTAATATTTATTTGATTTGATTTAGATTTTAAAGTTTGAGTTTGTTTAACTTAAGGGTTGTTTGGTTACCCAAAAGGAATACAAAAGGAATGAAAATGTGTTTGGATTACTTTAGTTGTTTGGTTGAAAACTCTATAAATACATGAGTTTTTTTTGATAAAATAAATGTAAAAAGTATTCTTGAGGTTGTGAGCGGCGTTGGCGGCTGCGGAAATGATACCGCTGGAGGGTGGTCCAACCAGCACGGTGCGGCGGTAATATAATATTTTATGACATGTATTTGGAATTCACTCAAATCGGGAGAATTTCAAATGCACCAAAAATGACCTTTGTAATGTATTCTAAATATATTATATTACCTTGAAAACTTTACTTTGCACCATGCCAAACAACAACAAAAAAGATAAAACCCTTGCATTTACTTTACTTTACACTTAAAATTTAGGCAACCAAACAGCCCCTTAGTATATTTTGATTGATTACCTTTAGATTTATTAAATGTTTGATTTAATTAAATTTTGATAATTTAATATGTTTTGAATTAATATATAATTTATTTTTTCAGGTTTTGATTTATAATCTCAATTATATATGATTAATATTGATTAGATTATTCCAATGTTGTTTAGATATATTAATATTATCATTTCATTTAAATTTGGGTTGAATTGGTTAATCTATTTCAATTTAATTAACATGTAATTTGATTGAAGTTTAATGTGATCTTTTATTTACATTCTAATTAAGCATTTAATTCCTTAGCTTATTGCACTTAGTTATTTGGTTGCATATTAATTTTAGTTAGATGATTATTTGATTTAATTAGATCCTTTGATTTCATTTAATTAATTTGCACTTTTATATTGATTGATTTATTATAATGTTGTTTAGAATTGATATGATTTAATGACTTCTATATTTAACTTTATATTTATTTGATTTGATTAAGGTTTAAAATAAATTAGTTATGATTATTTGATTTCATGTCTTTCAGATTGATTATCATATTTATTCTTTCAATTGAATTTAAATTGAGTATTTATTATTAAGTATAAATATTTTAAGTTATTTAGTTCAGTCCATTTAATTAAAGTAAGGTTTAAAATTAGTTTAGTTTTTTTATTCATTTTATAAGACTTATATTAATTTATTTCCTTTATTAAACTTGATTAAGGATCTTTAGATTCATTATTCAAATGGCTTGTTTTGACCCTTTTTTAAAAAAAAAAATTTGTTATTTAGATTTTTATGATTTTAGGTCTTTCATTAAGCTTTTTTGATTCAGTTGTTTATGTTGACTAAATTAACATTAAGCTCAACACCTTTTTATTAAGTTTAGTAGAATAGTTAATTACCAAGTAATTGTAACTAAAGGTTTATTGGTCAATTAAGCCATTTATGATATGGTCTTATTTATTTATTTAAGTAGGGATATTGATCTTAACATAAGGAACCTTAAGAGATGAAATATTTAAAGTGTTAAACCTAAGCTACGTCATTCTAAGTTTCTAATTTGTTTAAATGCTTATATTATAAATGACTTAATCGATTACTTATTTCATCTACAATTCAATTATTCATTTAATTTGGTTCATTTCATTAGGTTTCATTTTAGGGGTTTATCAAATTCTTTATATGGATTTATATAATTAACTAACTAATAATTCAATTAAGATAAGTTTCATTTCAAATTAAGTTGTAGTTATATTTTAATTTTATTAAACCCATTCTATTTCGAAATTCATATACTTAGTCTCATCTTTACTTAAAATCTAATCAATTCGATGCTCGCTTCTTTCTTTTTAATTAACTTGTATGGTTTAAGTCGTTTGAACCAATTTCATTATCATTTGATTTGATGAATCCTTATCTTGATTTAATATTTTCATTCATCTATTTTTAAATCTTTAAAAGGATATTATATCTACTTTCTTTGAGATTTTGTTATATAATTAAATTCTATGAAGTATGGATTTATAATTCATTTATTATTTTAGTTTATTTTATTTTGGTAATTTATTTTGGTTGAATTTGATTATATTCAATTTATGATTTAGTTTGATTCAATTAATTCAATTTGAATGGCCAATTGAATAGTTATGTTTAGTTTAACTGTATTTGACTTGTCATTTTTAAGTGTCTTAATTAAGTTAGTGCTTGATTACTTCAATTTTTATTAAAGATAGATAAAATCAAATTAATTGAGTTGAAGGTGTGGTTGAATAACTTACATAATGATCTATTTAAAGATTAACTTGGTATGTATGACATTTAAATTAATTTGATTTGAATGATGAGATGGATGGTTATATTTGGTTTATTTAATGTGCATTACTTTGAATTTCAATTAGTTAGTTTGATTGACAGTTTGATTAAAGACATGTCTTGATTAATTCAGTTAATGATTAATTAATTTACTTGAAGTTCAATTAGGCATGCTTAATTTAAATAAAAATTATGTTTAATTGATAATTCAAGCATTTAATTAAATGTTGGTTGCTGCTTGATTCAATTTAGTTTGATGTTTATTGAATTCAAATGGTTAATACGATTGAGATTCAATATTTAATCAAGATTTGATTAGGTTAATTTGATAAATATAATTAACTACATTTATTGAATGATTTATAGTTGAGTTAGTTACCTTATTTATTTAATCAAGATTTTATTTAAATGATTAAATTAATTAGATTTCTTGATTCGATCAAGATTAACTTAATCAAAATATGGCTATTGATTAATTGAATATTTATGATTAATTTAATATGCTTGATGTAGTTAGAATTTGATTAATAGTTATCTTAGTCTATCTTACCAAAATTAATTTGTTAATACAATATTTGACTTGGATGTGTGGTTAATTTAATTAAATTAAGGATTGTCTAGGTTCAATGTGATTAACTTGACTAAAATATTTAATTAGCCAAGATTATTTTAATTAAATTTGCTAATAAATTTAATTATGTGTTCGATTTGAATTAAGCTTAATTTAGGGATTAGTTTTTATATGACTTATTTAATTTAGTTTAGTTTAATTTAATGATCGATTAATTTGATTTAGATTTTTTTAGTATCAAAATTAACTAAGGGAACCTTATTAGATGTTGATGGATTATGTTAAATATGATTAGGTAATTGACTCAATTAACATAAGGTTGATAATTCATTAAGCCTCTATTTCATTAAGTAATTAATTCAAAATTAAAGTTTAATTTATTTAATGATTAATTAAACCAACTTTAATTAAGTGATGGTTCATTGGATAATTAGATGCTTATTTTTATTAACTAACATAACTACTTAAAATTTAATTGATGATTAGTCCTAACATTTCTTATTTATTCAAATTAAGTTTATTTTAGCTATATGTTTAATTGATTAGATTTAAATAAAGGTAATTTGATCTTAAACAATTTGATTGATTAAATATTATTTAATTAAATAAAAGCAATGATTTAATTATCCATATAAGTTTGACTTAATTCAATGAATGTTTATGATAAACTTAATTAAGTATTTTTTAAAAAAAGTTTAGTTATCTTAAGAATTGTTTTTACCATTAACATTATTATTATTTTCATAAGGTTAATTCAATTTAATTCTCATTTAGTTAAATGATTAATATATTTACTTTGGAGTTTTATTGTTAAATGAATTAAGGGTTATCTTTAATTAAAGGTTGATGGATTAATTATGTTTCATTTGATTAATTAATTTGATTAATATTATATTGATAATTTTTTTATCATTAACTCAACCAAATAATTATCAATATTAAAGATTAGTTGATTATTGATTATATTAAGATTACTTTGATTCAATAATTCATATGATCAAGGTCGAATTACTAATTTATTATACTTTAGTTTAATTGAATGATAAAAAAAATAAGATAATTAAATTTTGATTTAATAATTAGCTAACTTCATTTTAAGTAAAGGCTAACTAATTGATTCATTTGATCAAAGTTTAACCATTGGTTAAATCAAATATAATTGATTATGCATGGGTTGTGATTAATTAAGCCAATTAAGGGATTCAAGTTAAATATTTAGTTTCGTAGGAGTTTAATTTAATTTGATTTGATGTGATTAGTTTAATTCATATTCTAATTTGTAATTGATAGTTTAGGTTCATTTAGTTAAGTGTATTTTAATATTTGATTGAGTTTAAGTTTAGTTTTGATAAGATTTAGGTTTAATTTGGTTTAATTTGAAGGTTACATGACATTTACTTAATTTAATTTAGGATTGGTTGATGAGGGTTTGAGTATTATTTCATTTTGTTTATTTTGACTTATTATTTAATTTATTATTGATTTTTGAAATAAACTCAATTAATCTTTTTTTAATGATTTACTAAATTCTAAGTGTATGATTTAGAGCTTATTATGTTTCAAAGGTTTTATTTTTTTTATTTATATTTTTTACTCTTTGATATTAATTAAAGCATTTTAAATCAATTTTATGATTTTCCATGAATTTTATAATTTTTAATTATTTATTTTCTTAAAATAGGTTATTTGAACTTCAAAATTTAATATCCATCAATCCACATATCATTTTGCCATGAAATTTTTATAGTAGGTGTATTTTAACCTTAATTTTATTTCCTAAATATTTTAGCTCAATCTGATTAATATTTTAGAATAATTAATGAAATTTATTTTTCACTAAATTCTAAATTAAGCTCAAAATACTCAATGAAAATTTATGATTTCTAGTTTATTAGATTCTTCTTAAAAAGATGAATCCAACGAGCTCTTATTTGTAATTTTTATAAGTATTTTAATTTTTATAATTTTTTAAAGTTGTATATGATTTTTAGTATTTTATAAATAAAAAAATTCCTATTTTTTATTTAACATACCATGTAATGTCGACGGCTTTACCTTTCATGCTAATGATGCCGACGATGCATTTGGAATGCAGATTATATCAGACCATCCGATCAAAGATCAAATGACTTAGATAAAATTTATCAATCTAAGGGACCAGATTGAATCTTTTTGTGTTCTAATCATAGATGTCCATCTTATTTAAGGAGGATCAGATGACTACCGTCCTTCCTCCCTCCTAGCCGACGAACCAGGCTGTCATAACACCCTAAAGCTGACAGAATCTGCCCGATTCCTTCCGAAATGGATGATTTTTTGACGATTCTCGCAAATAATTCTCTGATTCGCATTGAGAGGTCAAAATAATGAAATTACAAGGGATCTAATGGGAAAATTCCTAGAACTGATCCCCCTTTATCACAAAAATGAGAATTATAAAATTTGGCTAAGGTTTTTGATGATATTATCTCATCAGAGCTAATATTCAACGATAAATTTAATTCATGTTTGTGGATGAGAGATGAAGCTCTAAGATGAAGATGCACACTTACCTCATCCCGAGTCATCGAGAACACAAACCACCACTATCTCTCATTGAAGCTTGCTTGATTTCAATTGATTTGAGGTCGTGGAAGGTATGGGAAAGCTTGGTTTCTCTTCTTGGATGATGGTCAATGAGTAGAGAGTGTTCAAAGGTGTTGAAATAGGCTAAAGATGGGATTTTATTGATAGCCAACCCCCTCCCCATTAATGGAGCTTGGAGGTGACCAGCCATTGGGAATTGGAGCTTGCAAGTTGTTGTGGTAGGTGGTTAACTAAATGAGGATTGTGTTCTTGGTCTCTCAAGTGGAAGAATGGGGGAAGATATGGAGGATTAGGGACTTTAGAAGCTTCTTTCATTTTTCTTTCTTTGCATTTAATCCTTCATCCCACTTGATCTCTTATCAAGCCACCAAAGTTGAAGTCCAATTCATACTTTAAGTAGATCAACTGGTTTTGGGGTTACTAGTCCAGTTTGGACTTTAGATCTTGATTTTGAATTTAGATCAACTTATGTTGACTCAATCGATTTGGGTTTAGCTAAGTGACCTAAGTTGGCTTATTGGATATGAATTTAAATTCAATTATGCCAAATTGGTCTTTGGATTATTTATGTTTAATCAATTCAGATTAATTTGGGTATAAGTTGATCTAAGCACATTTTTACCCTTCTTTTGACCCATGTGGATCTAATTGAGTTCACATGGCCCAATCGGTCTTCTTGGTTTTTTTATTAGACTTTCACTATGTCTAACTAATTATTTTTGATGTTTTTGATTGATTAACTTTATTTAGTTTGGGGTAAGTTTGAATTTGATCCAAGTTTGACCAAGGTTTGACCAACTTTAACCAAAATTGATTAAATTGATTTATGCGATTCAATTTATTATTTTATATTTATATTATGCTTAAATCATGTTTTATAAATTATTTGGAAAGATTTTGGTCAATTATTTCATCTAATTTAGATTAATTTTGGGCTTGACCCAAGTTTGACCTAACTTGGCCTTAGTGGGTCAAAGTGGGTTAAATGTCTTAATTGGGTAATTTAGGTCATGTTTCAGTTTCAAATATATTTAATGAATTATTTAAAACATTTAAGATTGATTTATTACAATTAATGTGTATTATATTTTGAATTTGACTAGTTTTGATTAGTTGACCTTCTGACTTAGTGGGACACAAATTAATTAACTTTAAGTCAAATGGCCTGATTTTGAACTTCTTATGAATTTATTTTTGTTTTTATTTCTATTTATGCATTGATTTTATAATTTTATTTTGATTTAATTTTATTTAATTTTGATTTACTTGATTTAATTTAGACTTAAGTGACTTTCATCTTAAATAAGTTAATTGAGTTAATCAACCTAATTACCACAATCCAAGCTCAATTAAATTTATATTTCAATACAAATATATTTATTTTAGATTTCTATTGAGTTTTATTAAGTTTGAATTTGATTTAAATTTTCTCAATCCAATTGGGTTAGGTTAGGTCATGGAAAGGTTCACTAGGATGATTTATAGCTTTTTTATCTAAGGTATTTGAGTTCAATTTAGTTTTCAAATATAATTTTAATTTTAAATTTAGTGTTTGATTCAATATTTTATTTCGGTTTGTTTACTTAGCCCTAAGTATAATATCTTAAGTGTCTAATTAGGGAGCTTTTAATCTAAGATTAAAGAATTCTAATTTCTAAGATTATGAATGATAATATCCTCATCCAAAAAAGAGGTTAACAAATGGACCCCCAATCTGTGTGGTGGACTAACAAGAGTACACCACACATATTGGCATTCACCGAACAAGCCGACAAACTTAATAGAGGTTACAGGAAACACTTCTTGAGAAGGTCTGAATTTTAGATTTTGAATTTAGCTTTGAATTTCATTTTAAATTTTATCTCAAATTTAGTTTTTATTTTGATTTGATGCTTTATTTTGGATTAGATTTGAAATTCGAATTATGATTTTAGTTTTGATTTTGATTATGGAAGATAGGCATAAAAATGTCTTAGGTAATTTTAATTCATTCTTAGGAAAATTTATATTCACTAGTTTCTAAGAAGAATAAAGATGTTATTTGGAAAAGATTTTGTAGGGAATTCAATCCTAATATAGTGATGATAGCTATAAAAGATGTCTTCGAGAAACTTATTCTTACCCTAACTACTATAGAGTTTAGTTCCCATTTGTTTTTAATAACTAATCTAAGAAGAAAGCATAGGGACTCATGTCTTCCTAGGTGGAACTAATCAAGGAGATAGGCCTGCTGACTAACCAACCTAAATTGAGGATCTATATATGTCTATGTTGGGATAGACTAGATCCTGTATTTTTTTTGTTTCCTTTTCCCATCAATTTTCAATGGCTAACCTAAGAAGAAAGCACGGGGACTCATATTTTCAATGACTAATCAACTTAAAGGGAGGATCTATAGACGTCTATACTGGGATAGACTAGATCCTATGTTTTTAGTTTCTTTTCTATAAAGGATGCCACTATGGATACTTACTCCTATCTAGAGGTGGTAGTTGGTGAGGATAGTAATGTGGATACTTACTCCTACCTTCGTAGTACTAAAGGATTTTATTTTTAATTTCTAGATAGGATACCACTATGGATACTTACTCCTGTCTAGGATGGTAGTCGGGGAGGACACCATTGTGGATACTTACTCCTCGCTAAACTACATTGATTTCAACTAGAGAATGATGCTTCTTGGGATACTGTTGACCTCACTATTAGAGTGATTAATCTTTCTTATCCTAGATTAAGGAACCTTCTAGGCAGTTGGATTTTTTTAGTGCTAGGACACTTCTAGTAATTACGGGAATGCTAAAACTTGAGCTTAGATACTTAGAAGATGTGACCCTAAGCTCATAGTCCACCTTAGGATAAATAAGTTCCATGCATCCTATGGCCTAAATCAAGACTCATACATATTCACGCATCCAAACTTATGCTCATATAGATGGAGCTAAACCAACTCCAACCCATTCAATTAATCTTATTTGAATTTGATTTTCTAATCTAAGCTCCAAGCCAAATTAACTTAGGCCTTAATCCAAGTTAACCCCATAACTATCATATAACTCAACTCAAGCCCATTCAAGCAAACTAAATCTAACTTAATTTTCTCATCCACTCTAATTATTCAATAGATCATTTCAAGCCATACTAATACTCACAATCAAGCCAATTAATCCAGAAGAAGGTGACCAACCTATTGACCTCACTTTTGGAGTGAAGATTCAATCTCCTCTTCTTAGATTTAGGGGTCTTCTAGATACTAAGACTTCCTTAGTCATAATACACTTTTAGTAATTAAATAAATACTCAACCTAAGCCTAGAGACTAAGAAGGGTTAATCATAGGATTAGGCTATGCTTTAGGACTTAGGGAGATTTACCTGCCCTATAGCCTAAATCTAATCTATGCCTACCTCTTTGGCCTAAACCAAACCTCAAATTCAGTTCATCCAAATTCACACACCAAATTCAAATTCAAATTTTAAACCAAATGATTGGAACCTATAATTGAATATCAATTCAAACTCAAACCTATCCTATGCCCATAATTTAATCCTATGGACTTGGCCAAGACAAATTCAAACAAACCAAACTCAATTGATTTTCTCAAATTCAATTAAACTCTCTAATCAACCCATACCAAATATACAATCAAATCAACCAAACCAAAAAATCAAACCAAATCGAACTTAGCCTAAGACATATGACTTAATCTTATGGACTTAGCCAAGATCCCCTTCAATTCAAATCGATTTCAATTGATTTCTTGATGAATCAATTATTTTTTTAATCATCTTTCCAAATATAAATGAAACCTACATTCAAATGATTAAAACCAAAATTAATTCAAACATATCGTAAGCCCATAATTCAATCCTATGGACTTAGCCAAAACTCCTTTCATTCAAATCCAAGATCAATTAATTTTCTCATGAATCAAATATTACCTCAATCATCACCCCAAGTATAAATAAAATCTTCCATCATTATGCCAAAATTAATTCAATCAAATCAAATCTAACATAACCCATTTGACTTAAAATATTCAAATGACCCAAAACTCTTTTGAACCCAAATCAATTGCAATCAAAGCTATAAATCAATTCTAAATTCATATATAAACTCAACTAAATCCAAATCAACTCAAAATCAAGCTAATTGACCCACTTAGGCTCACTTGACCCATAGTGACATAAATGACCTATTTAAGCCAAATTCTAATACAACCCAAATTCGATTAAACCAAGCGAACCAAAACATCCTATCATGATTATTGATCACTCTAGGTTGATCAATTGTCATCAATTGGGTCAAACCAAGTCAACTTGGTCACTTGACCAAGGTAACCCACCTAACCTACATAAATCAAACTAGCCAAATTTCATCCTAAGATAAATCAATTGAAACTAATGATTCATACCAACCTAAAATCAAGGATTGAACATGACTCGACCATCAATTGAGCTAAACCTAACCCAATTGGCCCTTTGACCCAATTTGACCAAAAAGATCAAATTGGGTCAAATCAAGATCTAACCCAAATTAATTGTAAATAATAGCTTAAGTTTATTCCAAATTAATTGTTGAACTTGACCAAAACCATAATTAAACTCTATTGACCCATTTAGCTCAAATTGACCTAAACGGTCAAATTGGCCTAAATTCAAATCAAATCCAAATTAATTCAAATCAAAGCTAACAATCAGATTCAATTAACCAACTAAACATGAATCAACCCATAATTCCACTAAAACTAAGATTTTTGCATTTTTTTTTCTTGGTCTTTAGTGAAGAAAATTTGTATGTTATGCGATTCTGACTGTTGGATCCCTTTAGATCTTCCTTGTGAAGGTGTGGGATCGATTTCATGATCATCCGAGCTCGGGTGAGCTCAAATCGAGTGAGGAAAGGTGGACAGAGTCCGTCTCTCATCACTCAAGAGACGATAGATCACGCGTCGTCCATTCTGAGTGATTGGAATAGATAGTTGTGATTAATTTGTTAGATTTAATCTCATTTTATCCTTAAGAACCACGAGTTTAATCTTCTTCATCCGATCTTAGATCAGACGGTGACGATGAAACTGCGTTCGTTGCTAGCCACGTAAGCGCTAAGTTGAACGCCATTAAGTAGTCAATCCTGCGGTGCCATGTGGAAAGCACGCCTATCAGCGATCTGCATGGTGCTAACAAAATTAGGCTTAATAAAGGCCTAATTAATAGATTTAATGACTAAATTTATGAAAATTCATAACAAATTGTAAAAAAATCAAAAATATATAAACAAATACTTATTTTGAAGGTATTTAAGAGGAGAATCATATAAAATTAATTTCAATTAATTTTAAATATTATTTAAAGCTTAATTAAGGTTTAATTATAAACTTAATTTGCTTAATTATTCCTTAATTACTTGAGTAATTATTCCCAAACTTTGTGTGTCAGTTTAATGGGATGACCTCTACCTCCCATAATTTTCTTGAGATTTATTGTTTGGTAATTAAAAGAATTGACCATTTAAGCCCTAATTACTCTCTTAATTAATCCAATTGATTAATTAATCTTTTAAATAGTAAAAATTAATTAATTAAGTGTGTTAATCACTATTGAATAGTGAATAGACAAAAGGGGGTGGGGTTAGGACCTCCTTCCTAACCTCTTTTCCTAAGTCCATTTCTCTTTAAAGGAAAATTAATTAAAATGAGATTAATTAAGAGTTTAATTAGTAAATTAAGTGGATTAATTAATCAAATCTAAATCAAGATTATATCAGATAATTAACAATAAAATTATGGGTTCCTATTTATGTGCTTAATAACATAAAGACCCTTAAGAAAATTATGATTAGCCCATAAGTATGAGAAAATTATAAAAGTACTTAATTAGGTTCTTTAACTTAGTTAACTCTTAATTATAAGCCATTTCCATTAAGTCATTACAGGAGCATTGCAATTTTATTTTCTAACATATTCATGTCATTTGTGGCTCATAATTAAGTGGTTAATCAAATTAAAGAAGCATAAGCAAGGGTAATTAATTGATTTAATTAAGGATCTAACTTAATTTACTCATAAAATCAACTTAATTACCTTATCTTAAACCAAATCAAACTACTAATATGGGAATGGGATTAAAATAACAAATAATTCTTCTCCTCTTTAAACTTAATCAAAACTTTAAGTAATAAATTAATAAAGAAACTTTAGTTTTCTTTAAATAATTTTATTTGATGTGATTGTCCTTAGGAATTAATTTAGTTGAATGAACCATGTGTCTGTACTTAGTTATTCCTTTCCAATCACTTTAGATGTTATATGTTAATTTATTTCATACATTCATATTTTTATTCTTTATGTAGTTGTTCCTTAGAGATTAAATGTACTTAGTTATTCCTTTTCAATCACTCATATTATGTTGGCTTAACTTAATATATATGTGGCTATTATCACTAATAAATTCAAATCTACTTTACAAAAGTTTATAAATTGATAATAATATGTGGAATGATAGTAGTTATAAATACATGTAGGATTTACATGTGTTTATAGTCAAGCATATTAAATAAAGCTCTTTTTCTTATGATTCATATATATAGATTTACATAAGTTTGAACAACAATGGGTATATAGCTCGGATATCCTGGGAATACAAGACTTTAAGTTGCCCCAAGGAGGTCATTTGATTACCTCACTTTCCCAGTTTAACAATGGCATGTACTCATTTAGTTTCATTCCTATGTATTTTGGTATTAGAATTCAGATAGAGCTTTAATTCATATGCTTAAATAATTCAATCAAATAAAAATACAACTTTGCATGATTCTCTTTCCTTTAGTTATTTACACATCTATATGTATTTAAGAAAGCAAATATATAGTATGGACATCCTGAGAATGCAAGGCTTTAGTTAGCCCCAAGGAGATCATTTGATTACCTCACTTCCTTAGTTAATAATGACACGTACTTATTTTTATCTTTTATACATGCATGTGTGTATTTAGTTAAGGAATTAGGATCCTACATTGTCTACTAAAATGCATGCATTCACATTCACCTAAGTTATTAGCATATGTTATATATAAATTAGTTCTCTCTTCTCCTTGTTCATGTATAGATTTACATAAGTTTGGAATGTTAATAAGTATATAGCCTGGACATCCCAAGAATACAAAGCTTTAGTTAGTCCTAAGGAGGTCATTTGATTACATCACTTCCCTAGTTAACAATGACACACACTTATGTGATTCCATCCTTATATATTTTGGTATTAGAATTTGGATAGAGCTTTAATTTATATGTTTATGTAATTCAATCAAAATGAAAAATATAAACTCTAAATATACACATTCATCATCATTTAAGTGTGCTAAAATATATTGCATGAATATATATGTTAAGTATTAAATCATATGAACGTTATATGTGATGGAAAGGAATGATTTAAAATATGATTAAATAAGATTAAAGAGAACTAAATCAAATTTATACTTTAGCTTAAGGATGAAAGAGGATAATCCTCTTTCTTCTCTTTATAATACTTAGTTGCTAGCACATGAAAGAAAATAAAATATAAATTAAAATTCATAAATCAATTAAACAACTTCAAATGAAACCCACCATCATGTTAACTTGAACAATTTTCAAACTTAGAAAAATATAACTCTAATGCCTAGTTAAGACATACCTCACAAGACTTAACACACATGTTAGAATTAAGTAACCACTTCTAGCTCTATATTAGGACAGTATTTGACATGGTGTATGTTTTATTTTGTGATGTAATTTTTTAGACTGGATGTCAGAGTGTATGCTTTGTAGACTAGATATTAGGCCGACAATAGGCTAATTATGTCTTCTACAGGGGTTTATGCTAAAGGGGTTGCTTACAAATGAATATAAATGCTATCTTTGCAGGTTGCTTAATCCCCTAAGCATAATCCAAGTTAAGACAAATGGGCTTGATTACCCATGTGCAGGGTGTTAAGTCCAAATTATATATATATATATATATATATATATATATATATATATATATATATATGATATATATGAGTTGTATGTGTATTTAGATAACACTTATTTTGCAGGTGTAGTTAGATTTACTTTTTATATAAATGTAATTTTATATTTAGGAATTAGGATTAGTGCTATGGGGTTCACGATGAGCATTGGCTAGAAGGCTTTGTCTTGGAGTGCCATGTGTTGCCTTCAAGCAAACAAAATCAAAAGATTAAAATAAAACATGACGAATGAAGAATAGAAGACCCCCATAACATTTATTCATTTTTAATTGTAATTATTCTTTCATATTATGGGTTGTATAAGGTAGAGCTCGGCTATCCATCTTTTCTCTTCTCGGGTTGTACGATAGTACCCGACTGCACCAACATGTTATTCTTTTATGGCAGATTATAAAACTGTTTGGTGATATGTTTAAATTGTGCATTAGAAATGGCATATTTTTCTTAGTCTCTTATGATTGATTCTTTAATATGTGGCCTGGATATGATAGACTATTATGATAAAAATAAAATTTTCATCCAAATAATCACTCATAACTAAATTTTAAATAATTCATAACCTCATCATAAAGCCTAGGTTATAATCAAAATAATTAAAAGATTTAACAACCCCTTAGTTGTATGGTTGTAAGTCTCACATCATGCATGTATGTTCCTTCTTTCTTGGATATGGAGGACCTCCATCCTTCCACAATATGGGAATGATTGACCTGTGAGGGCGTCCCTTGTAGTGAAAAACACTCCCTTCTCATTAATTTAGTCAATAATGAATTTTTATCATGCATTTAGGCATATAAAAATCCCAAAGAATTTGTCTAAATGAATGTGTAAAAATGAAATAAAATTTGAAAAGATCCTGCAGTAATAGATTAAGTCATATGCTCATATCACTCATGCTCTAGTCTCTTAGTGAGTGAGTTTAGAACTCTAGTCTCTTTCAAATTAAATAACTATTATAGCTATCTTGCAATTCGTAAGACTGGACTGCATGGTTTTAAAATCATAGGAGAAGTTAGTTGGCGACCACTCTAAGTGATTGTAAGTTTAAAAGTCGAGCGGTTCATCCTCTCCTGTGGAGATAAACCATTATATCCATTCTCGCTTAGATTTAGGTCATACTTTGGCTTATGCCAAAACTCCCTAAATTTAAGATCTGAGGTTGATATTTCCTTCGACTACAAGCATAAATCATAACCTCTTTGGCATTTTCACAACCTTGTGTTGGTGGATTATAAGTTGTAGTAATCTAATAAAAATTCAACTCAAATAAATAAATTTCTTCACTTTTAAATATATAAAACCTAATCATAAGATAGATTGAAATGCCCACTAGGTCTCATAATATCATGAGCATTTCATACTTCCTCCCTTTGGATTCCAAAAATAAGTCTTCTCCTTGAACTTTCCCAATTAATTTTTCAAACATAACCAATCATTTGATTGTCTAACCTTGACATCTTTGGAGATGATAATTGTTTGCTTTAATCGAGAGTATTCTTAATGAATTTTACTCCCTAGAATATAATTGACTATAGAGGCTTGCCTCCATAGGGAACTTAAGAACTCGGTTTAATATAAACCCTACTTTACTTTTTCATGTAAAGCACGACAAATATCTCTGATATATTCAAAGACCCATCATGCCTTAGGAGTCTTTATTAGGTGATTAGGTCCATTGAAGGGTGATGCTTCTATCTTTCATGATAATACATTATACCTCAATGTCATACTCGATCACTTCAATAAGTACCCCCCTACAATCTGCGTGGAGTCCACCCGACAACAAAAAATAAACACCGCACAACCCAAGTTAGTCCATTTGACATAAATGTTTCAAATGAGCCAAAACCCAATTAAGCCCAAATCAATTGTAATCAAAGCCATCAATCAACTTCATTTGAACACACCATCCATAACCTAATTAGGTCTAGCTTTCAAGTCACTTGACCCAAAATGGCCAAAAAGGGGTAATTGAATCAAACTTCAATTAAACTACCATTAGATCAAATCAAGCCATCCAATCACTTCATTGTGATTTTAGATCATTATTGAACACTCCACTACAATTAATTAGACCTAATCAAGCTAATTGGACCCTTTGACCCGTGTTGACCCAATTTGGCCTATAAGGTCAAATTGAACCAAATCAAATCCTAAACTAGATTGATTAAAGCCAATGCTTCCAACCAATCACTAATTCAATATTAAACATAATACAACTTTCAATTAGATCCAATTTGGCCAACCTAACCTAATTAGCCAACTTAGCCCAATTTGACCTAAAGGGTCAAATTGAACCAAATCACTTCATAATTCAAATCAACTTTTTTAATCAATCACAAATGATCAATTGAACATATACTTAACCCATTCTTAGGTCAATTTGGCTAATTTGGTCAAATTGGCCAACAGTACCCATTTGACCCAAATTGAATCACATTAGCAAAATTCAAAATCTAACTCAAATTGAATCAAACCAATTACACTAATTTATTCTAAATGATCATTTGAACTTAGTCGAACTTCCACTTTGACCCAATTTGATCAAATTGATCAACTTAACCTAATTGAACCCATTTGACCTATATGGGTCAAATTGAGCCAACCCCAACCAAAGTTGGCATGACACATCCTCGGGTCACCATGGGCTTGCCTAAGTGGGCCCATCCCATGTTAAACCTGATTTAGGCAAACCCATTGAACTAACTCACCAAAATGGGACAAAATCTCCATTTGAATGGGTTCTCCACCTCCTTACCCCATGGAAGCCACCTATGGTTCTTCTTGGATAAGAGGACCACTAATCCAACCTAACCCAAACTTGTTGGGCTTAACCTTTGGCCAAGAGAGAGTGAGTTCACCCATGATAACTCATTGATCCACCTAAGAGAGAGGGTACACCTCATACCAGCCCACTACACTCCTACAACCTCTCACCCTCAGTCACCTTAGTAGTCCCATGAAATCTCTAGCCACTTACCTTGGCTGGACAACTACTAAAGGCTGAACCAATCCAACACTTAGTTCAGTTGGGAGGAGGGTATACTCCTCCCCATGGATTCAAATCAAGCACACACCTTTCCCAGAGCATTATACACAGTACCATACCCTCTCACGAGCTCTTTGTGCACTTCACTACCGGCAAGACTAGCTCCCGATCAAACCTGAGAGCTCCGTCCGTCCAAGTTTTCAAAATCTCCACCAAACCCAAGTTAACTCTTCTCACACCTTCACCTTACTCAGACAAACTAAAATGAATCATTTCTCAAGCAATTCGACAACCAGAAAGCAACTCAAGACCAACATCGGTGAGCTTTACGACAGTGTTTGGTCCACAGAGCAATCGGCAGGGAGGCATATTATGATCCTTTCAACAGGGATTTATCTCTTCAAGATGAAGCTACTTTTGTTGATGGACCACAGGTCTATAGCTCTAGCAAGGTAAAAATTTGACAACCGTAGCTTGGCCCCTAAGTATTAGTCTTCTTTTGAAGTGAATCATGTTTTCACATAATTTTCACTATATGATCCCTTTAGATTCATTCCCTGATAGTTTTGGAGTGGATTTTACCATCGAGGGAGCTCTAGTGAGCTTGGATCGAGCGGTGGAAGGAAGATGATGACAGTCTTCTAATGCTCGTGGGATGAGGAATCACTGACCATCCATTCTACGTGATTAGAACGGATAATCGTGATTAATCATGTTAGAAATTTCAATTTAAACCTTTTGGAATCACGAGAATAATCTCGACAGCTTGAACCATGATCAGACAACCGAGATGAAACTATGCTCATCGTTGCTGAGCCAGCTGCTACGTCGGATGATTTAAGTAACCAATACCGCGGTGCCATGTGGAAAGCACTATCGCGTCAGCGTCCGTATGACACTGACAGTTTAAAGGGTTAATTCTGCTCAGAAAATGTAATTAAATGGCCAAAATTTTAAAAAAATCATGACTAATTATAGAAAAATCTAGAAAATGCAAATAAACCCATTTTGGAAAGGTTGGACATAAGAGTATTTAAGAAAAATAAAATCTCTAATTTATGTTTAGTGAATAGTTATTAATTAAGATTTGAAGCTTAAGCTAATTATATGGCTAATTAATTTCAAATTTGGTAGGAAGATTCCATAAGATGTCATCTGTCTCCCATAATTTTCTTAGAATTATTTGTCATGTAATTTAAAGAATTTGGTAGTTCAATCTTAATTATCCTCATTAATTAATTTAATAATTATTAAAATTGATAAATAGTGAAAGTTAAATAATTAATGATAATTAATCATTATGAATAATGTGAATAGTGAGGAGAAGTAATTAGGACCCTTCTCTTAATTATTTTTTAAAATATATTTTCTTAGGAGGGTTAATAACATATGTAATAATTATGGATTAATTAGGAATATTAGTGATAAAGTAGAAATCAAATAGAATCAGTTATTGACTCAGATAATTCAAATCTAATTCATTATTTTCTCTTTATGTGTTTAATAATATAAAGTTATTAAGAAAATTATGGTTAACCCATTGGTATGGGAAAATCATAAAAGTACCTAACTTAGATTCTTTCATTCTTTAATATAGTTAACTCTTGAACATGAGTCTAATTGCATTAGATTCCTTTAGGTGCATTGCAAATTTTAGTTTTCCAAGAGCATATCATTGAAGGCTAGTGATCAAGTAGTTAACTAAATTAAAGAAGTATAAGGAAGGGTGATTAAATTAATATGCTTAATGAATTGAACCTAATAAATCCATAAAATCTATTTAATTGCCCTCTTTAAATATATTAAATCACCAACATGGAGTAGGGTAAGTGTTAAGTATCATCTCTCCTCCTTAGGTTTCAATAACTCAATATCAAAATCAAACCTTATAAGAACTTTGATTAGTCTTAAAGAATATTTATTTGGCTTGATTGTTCTTAAGACTTAATGTAATTGAATATTTTATGTGGCAATTTTTAATTACTTCTTTTTAATTATCATAAATGTGTATGCCATTTTTGTCACATGTTCATGTTTTCAAAAAAAAAAAAAAAGAATCAAAAGAACATGATTATATCTAAGTTGCATGTGTTGGACAAATATTATTATATTATGTGGCTATTATTACCAATAAATCTCAAATTATTTTTAAAACTATAAGCTAATGATGTAAATTTTATGCTAATGTTGGTTATAAATAGTCAATAAAATTTACATTTAATTATAATTTCAAAATAGTAAAGAATTTATTTTATCTTTATGTTTCATGTACATGTCTACATACATTTGACTTGGCAAGTATATAGTTTGGACATCCTGAGAATACGAGACTTTAGGTAGCCCCAAGGAGGCCTTAGATAACCTCACTTCTCCGGTTTAACAATAGTACATACTTGCTTAATTTTATTTATATGTATTCATGTGCTAGAATTTGAGATAAGACTTCATTTTTCGTGTCACTAAGCTTTGCATGAATAAAATAATTTATAATTATATAATCTTTGCATGATTTTTATCCCTAAGCTTGTGTATATGTTTACATGTGTTTAATTTGGTAAGTATATAGTCTAGAAATCCCAGGAACACGAGGCTTTCAGTAGCCCCAAGAAGATCTTAGATAACCCCACTTCCCTGGTTTAACAATGACACGCATTTGCTTAAATCTCTAATACAAGTTTACATATGCTGAACTAAAGAATGAAATCTTTCTTTTCTACCAAAATGTATGCATTAATGATCATTAAGTGTGCAAAATATAAATATGTGTATTAAATCAAATATCATGAATAATAAAAATGAAGAAATATGTATGCTATTATGATGGAAAGAAGTGGTGGAATGTTATCCATGTAATAGTAATTCAATTTTATTAATCCTGATATGCTTTTCATGTTTGAATACGATTCTTTAAGACTAACCCAAACTAAGGCTTAATAAAAGTATTTAATAAATGGTCTACTAAAGAAACCAAAGTCATAATAATATACCCTCAGAAAATAACTTAGGATAAGAATGAAGGGAGTCAAACCCCTTTTTTTCTCTTCATAATAAATAGATATTTAGTATGCATCAAATGGAATAAGAAAGTAAAAAATTAAAATTAATCAATTTATTCAAAGATCTGAAGCGAAACCTCAACTAATATTTAGCTTAAATAATTTTGAATTTTAGATAATCACACTTATAAAGCTCAGTTAAGACACACCACACTAAACCTTAGCACACATATTAGAATGTTAAGTCACCAATTCTAGCCTTAGGTTTTGTATGTTATGATGTTATGTTTTATTTTATGATATAATATTTTAGATTGGATGCTAGGATTTTTTGTGCATAGACTAGATGTTAGGTCGCTAATAGTCTAATAATATTTTATGTAGGGGATTATGCTAAAGGGGTTGTTGTAATAATAAGTACATATGAATGTTATTACTCATAGGCGCTGCTTATACCCTTAAGCATAATCCAATTAAGATAAGTGAGCTTGGTTATCCAAGTGCAAGGTGCTAAGTCAAAAAATGAGAAACGTAATTACTTGGCTTGTATGCTTGTTTAACTAACGTTTATTTTGTAGGTGTAGTTAGATTTCATTTTTCATAAATATGTATTTTTTGTAATAGGATTTGGATTAGTGCTATGAGATTTAGGATGAACAATGGCTAAAATGCAAAGACCTAGGAGGCCCTATGAAGCTTGGAGCAAAATAGATTCAAAAAATAAAAGAGGAAAGATTTACAAGAGATTGAAGACCCTATAGCATTCATTTTAATTGTAATATTCTATTGTAATCCGGATTGTATAAGAGTGGAACTTGGCTACCCAACTTTTCCCTTTTTCAGGATGTACGGTTGTACCCGACCACACTAGTTTCTTATTTTTTTACGAAATTCATATGTTTGATTATTGTGTTTAGTTTATGAATTAGAAATGACATGCTTTTCATATGTTTCTTAAAATGTGATGATTTGATTTGTACCCTCGATGCATAGGCTCTTTAGGATAAAATTAAAATTTTCGTCATCACTAAAAATTCATAGCTAAATTTTAATACAACTCATAACCTCATCTTAAAGCTTAGATCTATAATTAAAATAAATAAACTATTTAGAAACCCCTTAGCTGAATGTTGTATGTTATCACATATGCATATCATATTATGCCACTCTTGAATATGGAGGGTTTCCATTTTTGCATGATAGGAGATATGTTTGGCCTTTGAGAGCGATTCCTTATAGTAGAGAACACCTCCTCTAATTGATTTAGCCCACGATTAAATTTCATCATGTATATAGCATAATTATCCCAAGCCTTGGTCCAAAATGAATGTGTCATAAAATGGTTTAAAAGTTGTAATTTTTGTATTAGTATAAGTCATAATTTCATGACAATCATATTCTAGTCTTTTTAGGAAGTGAATTTAGGATTCTAGCTCTTTTCCTAATTAAATAATAGCCTAACTATCTTGCATGTACATAAGATTGACCTACATGGGTTTTAAAGCATAAGAGATATTAGCTGGCGGCTACTCTAGGTGGTTGTAAGTTTAGAAGAGTCAAGGTGTATTCATTTTCTCTTATGGAGGTAAACTATCATATCCTATCTTTCCTGATTAGACTTAGGTCGTGCTTTTTGCTTATGCTAAAGCATTTTTAGATTTAGGTTCTGAGACTGCTTATTTTCTTTGGGCTATGAGTATAAGTCCTCACCTCTTAGATATTTTCACAATCTTATGTTGCTGGACTATAAGCCCTAGCATTATAATAAAATTTCAACTTAAGCAAAAGTAAATTCTCTCACTCAAATATATAAAGCCTCACTATAGGATAGACTAAAGCACTCACTATGCTTCCAAGTATCATGGGTGCTTCTTACTTATTCTTCTTTAGAATTTGTAAATAAGTCTTCCTATTTGAACTCTCCTATTTGATTTCCATGAATACCTAATCATTTGATAGTCTAGCTTTAAAATTTTTGGAGATACTTATTGACTACTTTAATCAAGAGTGTTCTTAAGAGATTCTAATTTACTAAGATGTAATTAACTATGAAAGCTTGCTTCCATAGGGAACTAAAGAACCCGATATAAAATAAACCCTACTTTACTTCTTCATGTGAGGCAGGGGAAAGATCTCTGATATATACATAGACTAATCTGCCTTAGGAGTTCTTATTAGTTGATTAGGTCTATTCTAAGGTGGTGTTTCTATCTTTTGGAGTAGTACATCATACCTTAATATCGCACCCGATCACTTCAATAAGTACCCCCCTAAGATCTACGTGGTGTCCCTATGATTCCAAATTAAAACACCACTGATACTTACACCTAATCTAGTTAGCTATTAGGAAGGGGCCTTTAATGACTTAATTCTAATTTAAATAGCTAAAATATGGAAATAGCCTTGATGACTTAGTCCTACCTTATGGATAGTAGGAATGGTTCTACAAAGGGCTTGCTCCAAACCTATGAGAGACATAAGAAAGATGCCATAGAGTATTTGCTCCTAACTTATGAAGAAACAGGAATGGTGCCACGAAGGGCTTACTCCAATCCTAAGAGATTTATAAGAAGGGTGCCACGAAAGTCTTACTCCATCCTATGGAAAGCAGGTATGGTGCCATAAAAGCTTACTCAATGCCTGTGGGAATGATGCACAAAGGTTTACTCCAAACTCTATAAACTTATAGGAAATGTGCTACGGAGGGCTTGCTCCTAACCTATGAAAAACAGGCATGGTGCCACAAAGGGCTTACTCCATACCTATGGGAATGGTGCACAAACGCTTACTCCAAACCCTAGAAACTTATATGAAAGGTGCCACAGAGGGCTTGCTCCTAACTTATGAAAATCACGTATGATGTGCCCTTTGTGACATTCTACTATCATTATGTACATTTGACTTTTGCATATAATATTCTTATTATTAAGTTTTTTTTTTCAATTTTAAATTTCATTCATATATGAAAATTAAATTTTAAAATAAGTTCAAAAATCACATTGCACTTCCAATTCACTTGTCATGATGAGTGCTCAACTGATATTTTTTTTGGGACACTAAAATGGTGATATTGTCCATATATTTTTATTCATGTATTTTAATCTTTATGAATCATTTGTTGCAAATGAATTTTGAAATAAAAGTATGTGAAGATTCTAATAGCTCTAAGTACTTTAAGTCAATTTAAATAATTTATTAAATTTTGAATGAGTTAATGGGTTCTTACATGGATGAGATGTCGAGGAGCAAACTAGAAAGTTCACTCTCTTTTTATTTATATTGGAGGCATGCGGCCATTATTACATTATAACATGATGCATTGCCTTATCTAATCTTCATGCAAGTTGGGTAAATAAGATTAGAATTTTTACATGCTTTGGATATACTAATTTTAATGTTAATGGATAGACACACATTTGATTAGCTTCGATTCTAAGGTCCGTTTGGGTGGTGCACGATATATAGTGTCGACCGCAATAGTAGCTTTGGGTATTGCATTCGAACAGCATTTTAGTTGAGTTTTAATGAATTTACAGTGAGAAAGTTATATTTTCCAACCTGGCCTGACTATCTGCGGCAGCGATTAGAAAGTTGCAGTTTGACTTTTGTAATATAAAAAAATTTGTATTCCCACTGTAGCTTCTTCAAATAATATTTTCTTCTATAGCATCTCTACTATTATTTTTTTCATACAATTGTAGCTATCCAAAATAGACCCTAACTTTGCTCAATATTTGAATTAATTTTAAAGAATAAATGAAGCACTTTCGAGATATCTATATTATATTAAAAAATATTCTCTATTATATGAGATTTTTCAATGACAATTAATTTAATCAAGTTTTAATAACATGCTAACTAATTTATCGACATAAACATTAAAAAAAGTTTCTTATTAGAACATAAATAGCACAAAAAAGGTTATCATTTAATTAAAGGAAGATTTACATATATGCTATACAATGCTTATGTATTCATATATCTAATATCTAAAATTAGATATTTATTTATCTAATATTTTTTTATACTTAAAAAAGTATATTTTTTTTAAAAAAGTGAATCAAGATGATATTTTGGATATGATATTTAAGATTAAGATATTATAAATATAAAAATTAAAATTTAAGTATTTAATATATAAATATATAAGAATTGTGCGATATGTATGGGAACCCTTAACTAAAAAATGCACTTTTAAAATCAAGTTCTGCATGCTTTTCCAACGCGTACTAGGTCTCGATGGCCTCTTAACTCTTCCCAGCACCCTTGGCACCCTCTTCCGCTTTACCATGCTGCCGAGCAGTCCGCGCGATTACGAAAACCTTCAACCCCTAAAACCCTAAAACTGATCCAACCTCAAAATCAGCCACACTACAGTAAAAAATAGGAGGACCACGAAGACATACCAATAGCTAGGGCTTTCTCCCTTTCAATGGAGGACCCGGAAGGGACCCTCAGCTTCGACTTCGAGGGTGGTCTCGATGCCGTCGCTCCTCTCGGTGCTGCAGGGGGATCTTCGTCTTTCATGCCCTCCGACCTTACCCCTTCTGTGAGCGCCGTGACGGCTGGCAACATAGGATCCGCAGCCTCCGAAGCAGCAGCCGCCGGAGGGAACATTGCTGGCCGGAGAAGCTTCCGACAGACGGTGTGTCGGCACTGGCTCCGCAGCCTTTGCATGAAGGGGGACGCCTGCGGCTTTCTCCATCAGTACGATAAGGCCCGGATGCCTGTCTGCCGATTCTTCCGCCTTTACGGGGAGTGCCGTGAACAGGATTGCGTGTATAAGCACACCAACGAGGACATAAAGGAGTGCAACATGTATGCTTTTTCTGTTTCGTTTCCCTTTGATTCGTGTGGAATGTAGTGTGTTTTTGCGTTTGTGCTGGTCTACTATGGTTGGTTTGTGACAAGAGGTTGTCTGCTTTCTGGCCTTTTGTTTTATGGTTTTAATCTATTTATGCTTCCCTTGTTTTTTTGTGTTGAATTAGTGTTGCTTCAATGCTTTTGAATATTTTGCTTTAAAACAGTTGCAACGGTCTGAAAACAATGGTGCATTTCTAAGTTCCAACATGCTTGGGTACCTAAGTTTGCACTTTTGATGTTATGCTTTGTTGACAGTTGGTTTTACACTCTGGAAATTGGCGGCCATTACATCAAATACATTGAATACATTGGTGTAGCTTTTAGGAGTTGATGATGGATCTTTTCTGTTGTTGGATAAGATCACATTTTGTCAACTGAAGTGCCAAAGTGTACCTCTACTTGATAAGTAGAACCACTTCAACAAGTTTGTTGATTCACAAGTAAGTTAGACTCCATCTAGAGGTTAATTCTATTGCTAATTTGTTACCCATAACTAAAATCATATTGTGAGTTTGTCTAATACATATCTCTAGAGTTTGACCCCAGTTTTAGCTTTTCTATGAAGATCTACATGAAAGAGTACTATGTGTAGAGTCCAACCACACCAAAAGGAGTAAATTGGGAATGCTATTATTTTGCACTCTAGAATTATCTTTTAAAAATTTTCACAGCTCAAATCCCACAATCTATAATGTGGAAGCTATAAAAGTATATGCATACGGTAATTAATGTATTACTCAACTATGATTATACACACTTGGTGTCACAAGTTCATCTTTTAAATGTAATAACAATATTAAGAAATAATGTTGAATGGTTGATTAAGCTAGTTATATGTGATTTATCTATACATACAATTATAAAAGTTGAATACATTATACTAGTTTATATGACTAATTTTATCAAGAATCAAATTCAAGTGTTTACACAACGAAGATATGAGGTGATGTAATAAAGCTATGATTAATATTAGAGCAATTGACTTTTTAAGTGCCATGATTAAGAATCTGTTTAAGACAGCTGTTGTGGTATGAAAATGTAGTGCTGAAGTTGCTGTCTAAAAGGCTGTGGTGGGTATTACAATTTTTTTAATTTTTTTTTTAAATAAGAAGTCAGACCATTTCTTTCTGGTAGTCACCACACTCTATTAGGTTAGGTTAGAAAACATAATTTTTTCACTACAGATTTCCAAAATACTGCCATAACATAGTTTTCTAAGTGACACCTATCATGTATTTTCATACCATACTACACTTCACCGCACCGCCGCCCCCAAACACACCCTAAGATTACTTAACTACTTCAACATTAATTTAATATTATCCCCATATTAACATGAGAGTATAAATAATTTGTAAAGTCAATGTGCAATGAAAGTAATTCTAAATATAGAGTGAAATGAAGACAATATATATAAATTTAACTCATCCAGTGGTTTGTATCTATACTTATGCATCCCTTGTACTTAGGATTAAGCACTTGTTTAGATCTCTCATTCACAACTTGCAAGTGGAGAAATCCTTACAATCCATTCCTTCAATTGGAAGTGTACTCTCATGCATTCTTCCTTCATATGAAAGCGATGTTGAACATTTGTTTTGGGCAAGGGCATGAACTTTAAGGCAGATCTTAACAAATTGATATGAAAAATCTTCATTTAAAGTGATTTAACACTACGATAGTGACTAAGGTTATCATCAACTATTACGAGGATTATACAGCTAGATCAAAAGTGATTGCAAGATAACTACAATGAAATTATAAATATAAAACTACAAGATTGAGGAAGCATGTTACGTCAAACTTCTCAATAATTTGGGAGGATAAGCTACTTTTTCTTAAATTAACTTATTTATATTTCAAACTAGATCATAAAACCTATGAAATCATATCTAAAAAATTGGATGTATCTAGGATGAACTAGGAATTAAGCACAATTTCATTAATTATAATACAATATTTTTCATTTGTAGTAATTATTATATAATTACATGAATTTTTAAACATATCAATAAAGTGCGCAACCATCTTTCTATGATTATTCCTCATAATGCCTTAATTGTTTGAGGTGCATATAATGAGGTGAATGCTTCTATTTTAGAATTTAAGATGGTGTTGGGTTTTTTTTTATTTAATAGCTCAACGCCTAACCAAGATTATAAACTAAACCTTGATCACAAAAAAATTACGTATGAACTTTGAGATTGTAGATGATGAAGATTGGGAGAATGTTGATATAAGTGAGGATAATGGAGGCAAGAAAGGAATCAACTATGATGATGAATCTAATAAAGACCTTTTAAGTAATTGAATACTAGATAATTTTGAATTCAGAGTCCTAAATCATAGTATTTTATTTTAGGACATGTTTACTTATTTATTTAAATTTTTTACTTTTTATTGAGCACTTATATGACTTTTTATGATGTTATTTTGACATTTTTTTGATCACCCTCAAATGCTTTGTCAGGAGAAAACAAGGCTAAAATTTGTATCATTACTTATTGAATTTGGAGGAAGATTACTATCAAATATTTTATTTTTAATTTTTAATTAATATAATGTTTTAATTTTGAGGTTCATACCTTAAAATGCCTCGAGGCTTATGCTTTTCCTTGTAAAAAGAATGCTTCAATGTTAAATTGCTTAATTTTAAACATTCTATGTAATTAATGACATCCAACAATTGGAGATTTGGTGAAAGCTATAAGAACATTGATTTGCTTGTGACAGTGACTGCATTAGATTAAACCTAGCATTGAAAACTATAGAAGACTTTGAGTAAAAATAAGAGGTGACATTCGCTTGATAAACAAGTTGAATGCCAATAATTGTAAGCAAATTCTTGAGCTGCAGGCACTTGTCATTGGTGATGCAATAGTGTGATATGTCTTTCAAAGATTTCATTTAGCTTATATTTGATACCATTTCCCATTCATATTTGAAGATAAATCTAATTGGTTATTGCACTAGCCAAAGTCTTCTGCTTACTAATGTTGTGAGTATTGGTGATTTTTCCCATCAGATTTTTTTTTTTTATTGTGAGAAAATTAGAGGAATTCTAGTGCGGCTTGAACATAGCTAAACTATTACTTTAATTGAAAATTTTCAATGTACTTGAGTTAACTGTAGGATCAAAATCATGGTGGGTTTTTGGTTTTTGAAAATATTGAACATCATCCCATTAGGCTTATCTATATTGTTTAATGTTAGCTTTATAAAATCTTATTCATCATTCATCCTTTTTTAGTGATGCTTGAGATGTTAAACATATAATTCTCAAATGATCTTGAGCAATTTCCATACATAATATATTATGATCCCTTGTCCTACTTAACCTTTTCACACTAACTTTATCAACCTAAATAATAGTTTTACATATTTTACCTTTCATCATATGTCCAAACCACCAATTCAACTTCAACTTTCAATTAGCTTACTTCATTATAATTATTTAGAACTATGCCATTTGCAAAATGCATACATCATAGTACCTAACTTTGATTTGTATCTCTTTATGCAATATAAAAAGAGGATGGTCACATAAATCATTAGCCGATGACCGTTAGATTAGAATAAAGAAAGGTGATTAAGAGTAAAAAAATGATTAGAAGTAAATGAGAATTTGATACTTTACAAGACACAATTGAGAAGAAGGATTTATGTAGCCGACAGTGCTAATTTAATTTTATTATAACTAAATATTCTTTGATTACTTCACAAATACTTTTAGTACTGTAGTACAGGTCACTTCTTATCATATATGTAGCTTTAATAATTTAAGCTTATCTTTTACACCAAACAAAGTATCATGTTACTCAGTCATGTTCCTTCTCAAGTTCTATAGTTTTTATTGTTAATACAAAAATCACAATTATGAGTACATTGTGATTTTATGCTCAATTGCAATAATGATCTAAGTAATAATACCAAACTGATACACCAATTAGTAGTCATTCTTTTAATATTGATATGCCAACTAAGAACCAGGTAAATTACTGACTTCATTCTTTTATATTACCTTAGGATCCAAATTTTCTAGTTATTTTTAACATACTACTGCTGTTAGCATATATTTAAGATTCTCTACATATTTCGTCAAGTTCAAGTGTTCAACTCTATCTTCATATTCTTTTTTCTTAATTTCGTGATGATAAGCATAGTGATGTGATTAATTTTAATGTGATAAGCTCATAGGTTAAAGGTAATAATAGCATGATTTGTTAGTAATACGGGTAAGTTTTGGTTCAACTAAATTTCAGAATTTAGTTGGGAATAGGTAATGCATGTAGCTTGAGTTATATATTGATGGAAATCATAATAATTAATAGTGATAGCAATAATTAATTTATTAAATATTCAATTAACAATTCATTTGCGTTTATCATAATGATTTAACACCTATTTAGTAGTTTTACCACTTATTACATTCAATTTTGCAATCTTTATAACAGGACAACTAACTAGTTTACTAATTGATAAAACACTCATATTAATTTCAAAGGAAAATTTTTTATTTATAGAAAAATTGAATCCCTTATTTGTGTGGGCATTCCACCTAATTAATCTGCTAAGGCTCAGCCTTAAATGATATACTTGACTTTTACTTATTAGTGGCTACTCCGGCCAATTATAGAGAGGGTATACTATTTTTTCTTGCTTTTGGAGATTTAATCCCTATTAATTGCCTAATTAAGTAGAAAAAAAAACTAATAAGGGTTGCCTGTTATCTTCATTTGGCATACAAAACATCATGATAATTCAACACCTTGGTTAAAATTATGCAATAGAAAATTCGCATAAAAACTCATTTTGGTGCTTTGAAAAAATCACAATGAAGCTTCCCCTCACAAGTGCTATGTGAGGCTTGCACTTTTAGCTATGTTTTAAAAAAATAAATAAATATAAGTTTTAATTATCCTAATAATGTGCATACCTTAACACACATGCAATCGATCTTGAGGTAAAATTACCCAAGAGCCTCATGTTTTCTCTGCTCATCATGCACAGTGTTGGCCACTGCCATCACCATCATTAATTATGATGTTCTTACTTTGATATTAGATACTTAGAGTGGAAGAGAAATACTTGTTATATTAAATTTATTTTGAATTGTTATATATTTAGTTCTTTAATATCTTATATTACTTTGATGTTTGTATAATACTCTTACTATCTAATTTGATGTCAAGATATTAATATTTTACTTGATAGTTTACTTAATTTATTATTTCTTATTATATTAGGATGTTAATGTGTTATATTTGGTATTAATATATTACTTCTTGTTTATTACTTTGATGTGTGTACAATTTCTTACTTTATGTTATTTGTTGATTCTGAGGCTTATGCCTCAAAATACCTAGAGACTTATGCGTCACCTCATGGATGAAAAATGCCTTAATATTCGATTGCACAATTTTAAACTTTGATTCGATAAAAGTTCTTTGAGAAACTTGAAGGATTGGAATGAAGGGTTGAGAGACCTTTTTGAGGTATATTTTGCTCTGTTTAATTGAAATAATAAAAGTTTATTTCAAGCAACCATAATCAGTTTGATAAAGAAAAGAAGCTGGTAAAAAAGAATTGCACCTTTACTGAAAATCCCAATGAGTTCAAGAAATAGTTGAAATCACACAAGCCAGTGAAAATTGAAATGCAACGGTTTGATCTCTCTTTCTTTCAATATGGTACATTTTGGTGAGCTGAGGATTTGAAAACTAAAAAAATGAGTAGCTTATTATAATACTAAAGAGGGTATTGGTTAAATATGTTAACCTTTTCAACTCGTTGCTGTTTGCATCTTTCTCACTTTTATGCTATATATTTTTTTCATTCTGTCCACAAATTTTAGTTGATGTGTACAATTAGCTTATTTATTGTAGCTTACATGCTTTTATAGAGTCATGATCTGTGAACCTTCATATGTAATCATTATGCAAAATAATTTGAAGGCTAACCTTTTTTTTACTCTTTGATTCTACAACTTATATATTGTAAGATAAGTCTTATACCAATCAAGCAACTTCTTGATGCTATAGATGGATTTTCATTTAACAGTTGAAGATATTTGTCCCCTTTATCTCATTTATTAACCGTCTCCATATAAATCCTTGGAATTCACTTATAAATTTGTGCTTCATTTCTTATTTAATCGACATCCAGTGTAAAACTTATCAAAAAAATAAAAATAAAGAAAATAAATAAAAATTATGACATGAATCCTTTAATACATTGTGTTAATGCTCGGGTGTTCTCTAGAAGCAACGCATTGTATGGCCCAAATACAGTGAAAAGTGTGCAAAGGCCGGTACATCGGTGCTAGAGTGTAGTGTTAAATGAGCAAGGGTTCCCACATTATGGACGAATGTAGACAAAGAAGTTAGTCTATGAAACTAGTATTAGGTTAGGAACTTGGAATATATGTATTCTTACATATAAATTAATGGAATTAATAGATATTATAGTCTATAGAAAGTTAAATATCTTATGTATTCAAGAAATTAAATGGGTTAGGGAGAAGGCTAAGGAGATTGATAGTTTAGATTTTAAACTTTAGTATTCAGGTAGGAGTCGTACTAAAAATAGTGTAGGTGTGATTATAGAGAAAAGTTTGAAGTATAGTGTTGTAGATATTAATAGGATTGGAGATATAATTATAACTTTAAAAATTATTGCTAATATTAAGATTATTAATGTTATAAGTGTTTATGCTTCCTAAGTAGGTTTGATATAGGCTTAAAAGAAAAATTTAAGAATGACTTAGAGGGATTAATACAAAGATACCTCTTAAAGAAAATGTATTTATTAGAAAAAAATTAAATAAACTTGTTGGTAGAGTGGTAGAAGATTTTAAAAATATTCATGGTGGATATAGATTTGGAGTGACTAATGAAGAGGATAAGATTATATTAGATTTTATTTTAGTTTATAATTTTATAATTGCTAATATTTTATTTAAGAAAAAAGATGAGCATATTATTACTTATAAGAATGAATATAGTAAAACTTAGATTGATTATTTTCTGATAAGAAAAATAGATCTTTTAGATTATAAAGATTGTAAGGTCATTTCGAGTGAAAATTTAGGTACCCAATATTGATTGTTAGTTTTAGATTTTAATATAGATGATTGTAAGATGAAAAATAAATCTGATTATTGTTCTAGGATTAGATAGATACATTTAAAGGACACTAATTAAAATATTTTTAATAGCATGCTATAAGATCTTAGAATTTGGGATGTTCATAAGGAAGCTAATGTTATGCGAGAAAACATAGCAAGTGAAATTAAACAAGTTGTAAAAAATGTGTTTGGAGAATCAAAAGGAAAATTTTATTTTAGTAAAAGTTATTGGTGATGGAGTCAAAATGTGTAAGAAAAGATGATAAATAAAAAGCTTTGTTATAATATTTGGTTTAGATGTAAAAACTCGGAGAATTGAGAAAGATCTAAAGTGGCCTGTAGAGATTCTACGAAGGCAATATGTGATGCAAAAAAAAAAGGGTTTTACCGACTTATATAATAGATTGGATACCAAAGAAGGTGGAAGATGTATATATAAGTTAACAAAGCAAAGAGAAGTAAGAGATCTCTCAAAAGAGGGTGCATGTTTTTTAGAAAAAAAATATATTGAGTATAGGTGAATGAGATATTTTGATAAAATTTTCAATGAAAGATATGAGAATATGATTGATTTTAGCAACCTTAGTACTCTAATCAAAAATAAGGAATTTTTCTTTTATCTTCGTATTAGTAAAATTAAAGTTGGAGAGACTTTAACGAAAATGAAGTGTGAAAAATCTGTTGGATTTAATGATATTCCAATACAAGTGTGGAAATGTTTAGGAGATCGAGGAATTTTTTGGCTTACTAATCTTTTTAATGTTATTTTAAAGACTAAAAAGATTTAGATGAGTGAAAAAAGAGTTTGTTGGTTTTTATTTTTTAGAATAAAGGTAATGCACAAGAGTGTGCAAATTATAGAGAAATTAAGTTAATGTGTCATACATTAAAATTATGGGAGAGTGTAATTGAGCATAGGTTACGATGTGTGAAAAAAGTTTTCAAAATCAGTTTGGTTTCATGCTGGGTAAATCTACTATGGATGTTATACATTTGTTGAGAGATTTGATGGAGAAATATAGAGAAAGTAAGGAGGATTTCTATATGATATTTTTTGATTTAAAGAAAGCATATGATAAAGTTCAATGAGAAGTGCTTTGGAGAGTTCTAGAAAATAAAGGAGTTAATGTGGGTTATATTTAAGTCATTAAGGCTATGTATACTAGAGCTATTACTTGTATCCAAACACAAGGATTGACAAAACATTTTCTTATTTCAGTTGGATTACATGAAAGATTGGCTTTAAGCCCATATGGTTTTTCTCTAGTTATGGATCTTCTTACTAGGCATTTACAAGAGGATGTACCTTATTGTATGCTTTTTGCTAATGACATTATTTTTGTTGATAAGACTATAAAGTGGGAGTCCAAGAGAAACTTGAATTATGGAGGTCAACCTTATAGTCTAAACATTTTTTGTTTAAATAGATTTAAAATTGAATGTATGGAGTGTAATTTTAGTTGTAGAAGTTCTAGGGGTGGAGTTGTGATCAAGTCATTAAAACGAGTGAACGTTTAAGATATCTCGGGTCTATTGTTCAAAATGATGGTGAAATATATGGAGATGTTATTAGTAGAATTCAAGTTGGATGGTTGCAGTGGAGGAATGTATCTGGCCTGTTGTGTGATAGAAAAGTACTGCTTAGACTCAAGGGAAATTTTATAAAATGGTGGTGAGACTTGTAATGATTTATGGAGCAAAATGTTAGCCAATAAACGAGAAGCATAAAATTAAGTTAAGTGTTGCAGAGATGAGGATGCTTAGGTGGATGAGTGGCTTTACTCTTAGAGATAAAATGTGAAATGAATATATTCAAGAAAAGGTTAGTGTAACTCCAGTGGCAGATAAGATTAAAGAGAGTCGCCTTAGATGGTTTGGTAACATAAAGCGTCGGTCATCCGATGACTCAGTTAGGAGAGTAGATGTATTTGATTTGCCTTATGTTAAGAAAGGTAGAGGTAGACTGAAAAAGATTTGGTTAGGATAGTTAGGATGTTTAAAAAATAACCTTGGTTTATTAGAATAAAATAAGAATTTGACATTTAATAGGGCACAATGGAGAAGAAGGATTCATGTAGCCAACCCCACTTAGTGGGATAAAGGCTTGTTGCTGTTGTTGTTATAGAGAAGCTTATAAAGGAAATTAAAAGTGGGCTATCCTGGTTTATGCTATTTGTAGATGATTTTTTTTTTTAATCAAGGAGGTTGAAAGAGGTGGATGGTTAGAATGTTGGAGGAAATGTTTAGAAGATAAGGTGCTTATGATTAGTAGAGCAAAGCTTGGGTTTATTATATACAATTTTATTGAATTTAAAAATGATAATTATGTGTCAGTTTTGCTTGTAAATTAGGTGGTAATTAAGTGTGATTGGTTTACACACTTGGATCTATCTTTCAACATAATGATAATATCATTTTTCAGAGCTAAGACAAGATGGTTAAAAATAAGGAAGTGCTTCAAGTGTACTAGTATAAGAGAATATTTTGAGTATTTGAAGGTAAATTTAATATAATTGTGCTTATATCGACTATGTTATATGGATTTTAATTGTTAGTAATATAGAAGTCACTTATAGTCTAGTTGAGTGTGGCAATGAACTCGAGCAAGCCAATAATCATATTCATCAACATCCCACTAGATGTTATATTGATTTAGGAATGTAAAAACTTTTAATAATGTTTAGAATTTTCTTCAATTATTTAGTGCATTATAGTCATTTCATTTTTGAAGACTTATCATCATCTACTAAGTGTGAGGGATATTGAGTGATACTCCAGGTCATTATATTTCCTTCGGGTAATCATTATAAGCAATATTTTTCTTATAGTTTTTGATGAAGCATTCAATTTTCTACTTTTGGGAAATTCAACAACAAGAAGCCATTTTTGAATCGGTGTAATGACTTCACTTGCTATCTAAGAGTTTTAGAGAGGTCCATGAGACAATTGGGTTTCTTTCATTTTGGATAACTTCTTTCTTTCAAGCTCCTTCCTACTCTAGTAACCTCAAGATTTTTAACCAAAATTCACTCCTTCACATTCATAGTTATCCCAAAGCATGCATCACCATTCTTTCGTGCTGCCACTCTCTGATTTTATCTTGAAATATGATGAATATATCTTCACTATTTCCAGATTCTTAAGGTTCTGAAAGTCCTTTCGTCATATTTTTTTCTGTAATTTGGTTTTCCAAATGATACAACTGTACAGAGTGGAAATTTAGATTCTGCTCCTATTGACTACTGTTCCTGAATTTCTACACCTCTCCTAGTGGAAAATTTTTTGTTACTGCTGTTGTATATTGCTCATTCCATTGATTTTCTCCTATTTTTATTGTAAAAAAGGTACCCAATTTTCTCTACACAAACACACACACACACACACACACACACACACACAACTCTAAGCTCCCTCTGCTCCCACTCTCTCAATCTTGTCATCCATTTGAATTCTTCTATATTAAAATCATTCTTGAAGCCCCTCCACCTTCCCCGAAAAAAACAAATTTGTATATTAAAATTATAGTTTGAATTTAAATATTGTTACGATGTATTCATTGTCTCTCCTTGTTAGAACATTCCTATCGTGTCTTATGGTAAAAAATAAATAATAGAAATTCAATTATTAAGAATTCAATAAAGAAATTACAAATTTGATTTTTAATTAAGACTTTCAATTCAATTAAAAACAATTAAAAATATGAAAAATATCATATGTAATTCATTCATGAAAGTGGATGAAGTGAGATGGGAGAAGAATCCAATTTTTGAAAGCAGATTATCATACATATTTTTGTAGAAAGAGGAATAGATGCATTCTTGAGTTCTATTTTTGTTATTGATTATTAAATACTTCATATTAATATAATCTTTATATTATTTCTAATCGATTGACTTATCATAAGATATCTTCAAAAATTATAATTTCTAATTATAATAGGTATAAATATGATACCAAGGTATCCATTCTATAGATTTGAACTTTCCCTCTAGTTTTATTTTTTAGTGGGCCTAGTCTTTCCGATAATTGCAATGGCTTCTTTATCTCCTTATGCCCGAAGATATAAGATTGTCTAAATATTATGGGACCAAATCTTATCAATTTATTTCAACATTGGATCATTATACAAATATTTTTTTTTAATATAATTTGGAAGGATATATGATATGGCTTTTCAAAAACAAATGGAAGATTTTATTTTGTATGCTGATGCATAATATATGCATTAATCCATGTATTCACAATTAGAACTTAATCAATTAAATGATTAAATTTAAAATAATCTATAAATTTTTTTTTGAGAAATCTTTAAATGGAAATTCAATGTATTTAGCTAGATATTCCTAATAGTTAATGTTGGAATGTTGCTAGTTGATGAAATTTATTTCGGGATCAAGCATTAAAAGTCGAGTCAAATCCATTTGCTTTCATCTCTCATTCCTCTGAATGCAATTGGATCTAGTATAACATGAATTGGCGATTAGAACATATATGGATAAAACTTATAATAGGGTCTCAGAAAACAAGTATTTTTTGTTGGGCCTGTATCCTTTTTTTAGGTTCAATAGAATTCTTAGTGGTTGAAAATTTTAATTATATTGGTAAAAAATCTAATATTCGTATTTTTGTCTTAACAATTTTTTTACCACTAAGAATCATGATGTCTCTCTATGGAATTGCAGGTCTATTCATTAGTTCATATCCATGGTCAATGAGCCTTGATGTATTGGTGTATCTGTATTTATAGAAGCTATCATTTTTGTGCTTATTTCAATTATTGGTTCAATTTATGCAATGTAAAAATGGAGTGTTGGAATGGCTACAACTGAATTTTTAGACAATCAAAAGAGAAGGGAAGGAAAGAATGTCACCTACGAGAAACTCCCAACCAAAGTGATTAAATGTTACAAGATTATCAAAAAAATGGTTTGAGTGCTTATATTCTTGATTTTCCATCTAATATTCTATTATCCATACCTTCAATGGTGAATTTTTTTTTCTTATTAAGGCAAATCATTGACATTGTGTGCATGTGATTATTTCGTAAGATTGTTTTCTTCCATTGTAACAACATTTGTACCTGATCAGACTCCTCACATGTTATTCATTAGTTAGTGATCGGCAAGTTTGTACTATGGGTGTCAATATTTGAACGATATGAAAACTTGACTCAAAACAACAAGTTAAAAAATTTGAGTTTGGGTCAACCCATATAATATTATAGTTGAGTTTGGGTTAGCTTAAATGACAAAAAATATAGTAGGGCTCTAGTAATGTTAAGGCATGTTTGGGTCAACTCAAAAATAATGATTCAATTATTTAATTACTCTTTTTTATTATAATCTCATTAAAATAATTTTTAATAATGTTTGTTGTTATTAGGGGTGTGCGTTTGGTTGATTTGGATGGATTGGATGATAAATTTTTAAAACCGATTAGTTTTGGATTCCTAAAAATATTGAATCAAACCGACCAAATAAAATGCAAAACCAAATAAACCAAATAATAATTTGGTTCGGTTATTTTGGTTTATTTTTGGATAAATCGAAGTTGGCTACATTTAAAAATTATTTGCATGATTTTTTATTGTATAATTAACAAGCAATAAGAAAAAATAATATAAATATAATAAAAAAAATGCAATTAATTACTTCATGCGCTAAAAAAATATTTAAAACAAATTTTTACTTACCTGAACGATGTTTTGAACTTAGAAGTTGATGGAACCATACTACTATATTATGAGACTAAAATATTTTGAAAATTGGATAATGGTCCTCCAAAAAAGCACCTACCAAGTATTCAAAAATAAATATAAATAAGTGTATAATAGATAAGTCTATTATACATAAATTAATAATACCGTAATACATATAATTACTTTGATTTATTTGGTTCCATCCAAAATTTTATTTGACAAACCGATCCAAAAACCAAAAATCAAAATTTTCATTAATTAAAACCAAAGTCCAAATTACTAAGTTTAAAACCAAACCAAATTACTCAAAAACTTTGGTTCGGTTTGATTTTTTGGTTAAAACCAAATAATGCACACCCCTAGTTGTTATTTATTGAGTTGTCATGTCCAAATTGGGTACTTGTGTTTATTTTGAGTCGAGTTGATATTAATCCATTACACCTTAATAATTTTTTCTTGTTAGGCTAGGTTTAGGTTTAGTTGGGTTGGTTTCGGGTTATGATTTTTGACTTTTATTGAAGAGGATGATGGGTTCAAGTTGATTATATTAGGGTCTAATCTAAACCTTATCCATGAACCCAAATCAATACTAGGTTATTGATATAGCACATCATGTAGATTAAGCAAATCAAGTCAAAGTTCATTTACAAGAGTCCAAGAAACGGCTCAAAATAGTGCTCAATCAAGGTCCATCATAAGGGCCTAATTAAATAGGAAATAATTGAATTTTATATTTTATTATTTAATTTTTAAGTTTAGTTTTTAGAAACTTTGACTTTTTAAATTTGGAGGCATGCATTGGCTAGCCATTTAATTTAAAAAAAATGAAAATTAAAATTATGAAGGTGGTTGGCACATTCCTCCATTTAATGTCCATCTACATTACCCCAAAGTTTCCCTCTTCTTATTTTTAATTTTTGTCAATGTAATCCTTATAAATATGGTTGATATGTAATAAACTTTTTTTAGTTAAAAGTTTTTGAGTGAATTTTTTCCCTTTTGCTTTGTGCTTGGTGGCTTCAAATGTGTCTTTTCGTAGGTGAGATTAAGTATTTACCTCTTATATTTTCTCAAGTCATTCCCATATCTCCATAACACCTCCATACTCATCTCCACTTTTTTCATGTTATAAGCATCTTATAAGATCAATAAACCAGCAACCAAACTCATATAATCATTCCAAATACCTTCTTAAGGCTCTTGGCCAAGAAAGGAAACACTAAAGCCTAGTCTTGTTCTCCACTCCTCAACACCATCTACTCGAAATCATAGGTAGACATCCTAAGCTAATTATTCATAAACAATATTAACTGTTTATCCAACCATAAATCACTTTTCTAAAGAGATCTTCCAAATCTTCCCAAACTAGCCTAATCTAGACTAGTCTTGATATTTCTACTACTATAACCCCTTTAACCTCTCATCCCTCCATTACAAACTCTAAAATACTTATTGAAATATTGAAATAAGATCCTAAGCGTTTTACAATTTTAAATCTAGCAAAAAGATCACCCACAATCATCAATTACACATCCATCATCTAATTATCACATATATTTGTTTCATTAGTTTGGATGTCCAACATTAATTGATATATGAATAACTCATGAAGAGTTATGTTGCCTGTCAAGCCTTCTAGAGGATATCAATATATAAAGTCTCCAAAGGCGAGTTCTTCTTAGCTATTCCTCATCATTTGTGCCCTGCATATTGGATTAGAATATGAATAAAAACATTTAAATTGTATGTTTTTTTATTTGTTTTGGATATTTATTTTATTTTATTTATGACTTAATATATAATTCAATAGGTGTAAGGGATATTAAATGGTGCTTTGGTCATGTTATTTTATAAATATCCCTTGTAGACATTATTTAGGCATAATTCTTGATGAATGTAGTAAATTCTCCTTGGAGAATTATCCTAGCGAAGAAACCTTCTTGGAGTTGGTGTGGTTGTCATCTTATGAGAGTTTGAGAGAGGTGTTGGAGACAAATGGTCTCTTTCTCCTAGGTAAGTTTCCTTCTTTCTAATTTTCAATGCGCTTTTATTTTTATTTTGATCACATGTTTTCCCACCCTTTCACATGCTATTCGATATTGAAGTCCCTTCTTTCATTCATTTAAACTACTATTCTTTCATAAGATTCATTAAGATGGATTTGTGGAAAAACTAGAAAAAATAATTTTGGAGATGATTACTTTAGAGTGATTATTGGAGTAGATAAATAAAATTATTATGGAAGAATTCTGAATGAAAAGTGATTGATTAAGAGAAAATGACAGAAAATGTTAGAAAAGATCCACACATAATAAATTTAACATCTCAAGTGTTAAACTTGGCATGAATTAATACAAAATGAGCTTCATAAAGTTCACCTTAATTTGTTGGACTAGTAGTGAATCCCTTAGCATGGCATATTAAGGAATTCCCGCTTAGATTATTAAGTTTGAGGCAAAAGTTTAGCATGAATTTAATTTAAATTTTTTGGTATTTCTCCATCTATGACATGATTTGATCCCCAACATCTGAGGAGTGTATGGGAAATATCCCCTCCCCAGGCCAATGCTCATTGGTTGAGTTGCATTGTGCGTAATTCTATTCAAGCAGTCAAATACAAGAAAATAAGATGACTTTAAGCTCTATAGAGGATTTGTTTTACAATAGTTATTTCCAATACAAGATGGTAGAATAAGAGTCCGTCTAAAACATCAATCTTTGTACCAAACATGTAAGTGTTGTACACAAACATATTTATTTTCCTCTATTGTACATCATTGAAAATGTACAGCATTAATTATTATTTGGTGTAATCACTAATGATATTCTTCCTCTAAATAAATTATATTGATACAAGAAAGAGTTTATTAAAGCTTTTATCTTATACCTCCAATTGTATGTAAATGATAATATACTTGAATAGAATGCTTTTAATCATTAAAATGCTAATTTTTAATATGTATGAATTATTAGTTGAATAGATTTTCTGAACATTGCCAATTAATGTAGTTATTAAAAAAATTCAGAACTGAAATTGGTGTCACTTTTGAAGAGATAATTTCTGAGAAAAAAATAAATCATGCAAAAATGAAATTTTTACCTGAAATAAATAGTTTTTGTTAATTTAGAATATAGGCAAACTCTAAATTCCATTTTTAAGATAACCATACAAATGATCATCGTTGAATAGATTTTCTGAACATTGCCAATTAATGTAATTATTAAAAAAATTCTTAACTGAAATTGATGTCACTTTTGAAGAGATACTTTTTGATAAAAAACAATTCATGCAAAAATGAAATTTTTACCTGAAATAAATATTTTTAATTAATTTAGAATATAGACAAACTCTAAATTCCATTTTTAAGACAACCATACAAATGATCAATACTTTAAAATTAATAGATGAATATTTTTCTATTTCATTAATCATTTGTTATGATACTAATTTGCTTGATTATGGCCATTATGATTTTAAGCTAAGGAAAAAGGCTTATGGGACCAAATCAAGTTGTTTTAGACGTTTTTTACTTGGCTTCCATAATAAATTCTAAAAAATATTACGCAATGTAATCTTGAACATAAAGTAGGTCACATATCATTTATAAATGTATTCTAAGCTATTTAATACAAAACATGCAAATAATATTTCTAATGGAGATTTTGTTTATCATATCTTTTCAACATCTTCAAGTAATATATAATTATGGCTTTAAGAATCTAGATGTGTTTAGTTGAAACATTCACAAGAAAAAAATTAAAATGATTTGTGATTTATTTGTATAGGATCATTATAGTTTTTCGATTTTGCAAATATGATTCAAAATAGTCACTCTATTTGATTTTGGATCAGATTTGACAATTTATGAGATCAATTTGGCACATTAGATAGTCTGAGATTATGCTCTTCCAAAATAAATAGTTTATGGATCATTTTCATCTTTTTCTTTATATATGCAAGTCTTCTAAAAGAAAAAAAGTAAGCTACATATCTTTCTAGCATGTGATTTTGGTTTGTGATATGACCTATTTTTAGATTCATGCAATAACTAAAGTACTAATAGACTTATGAGAAAACTATTTAGTCTACTTCTTCCGTAAGTATTGGCAATTTCAATGCTATCAATCTTATAATGTAAATTATTAAAATGTTAATCACTAGATAATAAACCTCTTTTGAAATTGTATTTTTCTTTAATAACAATTAATTTAACATGTAAGAATCATATGTAGAAGCGTTGGTAGATAGTTATTCATTCAGTTAAACATAAAACCTAGCATTTTGATTTTTCTAATACATCAATCTTTGAGTGGAAAACATTCATATCGTGATTGTATGTTACAAAAATACCTGAGAATAATGGGTTTTATTTGAGATTGTAGAATTGCTATATCATATTCTGATGACGATAAATAGTGAGCAAATAATGTATTTCAAAGTTTTTCATTCTCATTTCAATTGAAACTACTTTTTCAATTAATCATGGAAATGTCATGCTTGAGTTTATAATTTTCTTTCATCAAAACTTCATTTTTTCTTGTTAGATTAATATTTGTATTTTTTTTCTTGTCTGATTAATATTTGTATTTCAAATTATCAAATGCAAAAAAGATAATTCTTAATATCAAGTGTAAAGATTGCCATATGCACTGTGTAGAAAGAAAATTCAAAATAATTCTTCATAAATGATGATTGCTTTTTTTTTTTGTCTGTTTTTTCTTTTCTCATTTTCATTTTCATTTTCATATATTAAGACCACAAGACATTTGTTTAGTTTCTTATTATCTTTTCGTTTAATTTTCTTCTTCTATTTCTTATTCTTCTTATGCTCTAGGGTGAGGGGTGTTTTGAGACTTATTTATTATTCGGCTGGTAATATTCTGCATATGAAACTACTCACCTTCCATATGGGTATGATTGAAGTTTTGATATAAGGAGGCTTGAAAAATTCAACTACTAACCAATGCAAGAAGGAAGTGCTTTATTTAATGATGGATCCAATCATATTTTACTTTCAAGTTATTTATGAGGGGAATCAAATATTCAAATAATATGGCCATGGATTTATGAGGTGTCTGTTAAGGAAGTTATACATTTTTGTATGTCATGAAATTGTAATATAGATGCTATAAATATATAATAGCTTGGTATTAAGAAGTAGTCTTGGTTGAGTTTTGTAATGGGTTGCTTGTATGTAATGTAAAAGTTAGAATTTGGTGGTTGCTCTTTCATGGAGATTTTAGTGGGTCTTTCATCAAAATTATTTGTATGTTTTTATGGTATTATTTTCTTTTGAATGATAACATCTCTTATATTGTCATGGGTAGCCCACCCATACTTGTATCTATCATTTGGCATTAAAGGAGACAAATAACATGAAGAAATATAAATAATATTTTGATGGAAGTTTCACCAAAGTATTCTTAAAGGAGAGAATCACCAACTTTGACTTTTTACATTGCATACAAGTGGCACTCATTATCAGAACAAATGTACTTTTTACTATAAACCTATTACATATTTATGGTATCTTTATTATGACATAAGATAATATATAAAGCCTTTGGATGAATAGAGTAGCCTACCAACTCATGAATTCATGTCCTCGTGATTTCAATATTTGATTTTTTGAATATTTAATCCCCCCCACCACCCCTTGTGAAAAATATAATATAATTGGATTCTTTATTGAATAAGGGTCTATTTGGGATAGCTGTAGCAGTATAAAAAAGAAGCTGCTATTTAAATAACTGCGATGGGTATTACAAAATTTTTTTATTTTAAAAATGTCGACCATAACTTTCTAAAAGCTACCGTACTCTATCAGATTAGGTTGAAAAATACAACTTTCATAGTGTAGCTTCTTCAAAACATAGCTAAAACATAATTTACCAAATGCCTCTATGGTGTGATTCAAACCACACCACACTGCTATCGCCACCCCAAACAACGCTTAAAGCAACAACACCTTTCTTCCTTGCATTGACGCCTTAAAGGAAAGAAAGGAGAGATGGTGTGGTTGAATTTTGCAAGCCTCATGTTTAGATATTGACAATGACCACATGGAAGGTGAGTGTTTTCAAAATTGTCATTATGATGGCCTATAATGTTATTGATTGCTTCACATTTGGTGGAGTTGTAAATGATGTGTTCTTTTCTTTATTTGGATATATAATATATATATATATATATATATATATATATATATATATATATATATATAATTTTACCATTTTTTATTAACTTTTTTTTCATAAGTTGATGAGGGGGATGATTAATGAATTATCTCTCTATACTTTACGATATTGATTATCAACTCCTTGCATGCTGATGATGGTGATCAACATAGAATATTCCAATTTAGGTGAACTTTTGAATAAACATACAATTTTAATATTTTGCATGTAGTTACGCAATGGAGAAAAGGTATTCATGTAGCCGACCCCACGTAGTGGGATAAAAGCTTCTTGTTATTGTTCGTGGCATGAAGTTACCCTACGTGCTTTGCATTATTGAGCTATTGTGACTGAGAGAATTATAATTATACTTATACAACTTCGTATAAAATACCAAATACAGTTGATCAAATAATGTGATGTCAAGCTAAATTAATCTATGTTATATGTGAGATACATGCATCTTTGATGTACAAATAATTTTTTTTACTCTACACAAGATGATCATAGAAGTTATATAGCACTTGCACATATCAATATTTAAGTGGTTTGATCACCCCTATACCTACATCCATACCCATCGAGCCTTGGTATTTAAATTCCCAATAAATCTTACCATCACAAGCACTCTATTTCATTCCATGAGTATCTCCTTCCCCTCTTAATGGTTAATGGAGACACCCTCCCCTCTTTTATGGGTATTGGAACCACCCAATGCTCTTACACCAAGTGATCTTGTTACTCCCTGCACGCTCTGCGTGGTTGCAATGTTCCTACTTCAAGGTGAGTAACTAATCATTCCTTGCACAAATCGTGGGATAATGAAGACACTCTTCACCAAGCTAATACTCTTTTGAGCTTTAGAGATCACTTAATGACTATCACCTAGATTTATATCTAATCAATTCATACAAAAAATTGAATGCAAAATGGACAATATAGCCACCGTCAAATAAAATGTAAACCTAGATGGTGATTAAGAATCACTTTGCTAACAACCAATGGATTTTTTTGAGTTGATAAATATTTGTATGCCTTATCATTCTTTCTTCAAGTATGTGAAAATTAAGCTCTCAAATTGATCTTTTCATCATTAACACTTAAGTTTGTGAAATTAGAGATTAAGCTCTCAAATTGATATTTTCGTCAATAACACTTGAGTTTGTGAAATCATAGAGTATATATAACCTTTATCATTGTTACAAATAATCTTTATCATCAATTAATTTTGGAATTATCATTGACACAATTATAGCTGTTACCAAAGATGATTCTTGAAAAATAAATCTTTTGGGCTATCATACTATACGATCACACATAGAATTTGATTAGTTCAAATTTGAATGGATCAGGAGATCCTACAATACAATACCTATTATACGGTATGATGTATATCTGCATATCTTGTCATTATACTATTTAAAATGTCAAGTTGCAATTGACGATCGTACAGTGTGATCATCATTGTAGTGTTTGATACACATTATACTATATGATTTAGATCATTCCGTATGATCCACTAAAGATCATGTTATATGCAAATTTAAATGACTAGTTTAATGCATAGATTGTACCATATGTTTGGGATTGTCTGATACAGTTTAGTAATGTTTGAAAATTAGTTTGTATTTTAACATAGAAGCATGTGTGTGTGTATATTTAGAATGCTTGCAAATAAAAATATTTTTGTATTTTTTAGTTTATATGTTTGTCGCTCATTGAAATTCTATGTAAATATTAACTTGGTTATTATTACAAGGGAACTAGACTCATATTAAACTGTGGGCAATCTTGAGTCTTCTTGATTTGATCTTATTGAGCTTATCTCTGAGTGATCAAAGCTTTCAACTGAACCTGTACACAAAGTTATCTTTATAATGGTTACTATCATAAGAAGAACCTGAAAAAGCACCTAGCAAGCTAAATTTAATGACATCATACAAGGTTTGTAATCATCAAATTAATAGTGAGCCACAGATGAGTCATAGGAGTTTATGAGGTCAATCCCTACCTCTTATGGTACCAACTGGTGTAAGGAGTATGATTATTGGGAAGTATAAATAAACAGTTAATTTGCTGTGTAGTGTGATTGAAGCTGTGTTGAAATTTTTGAACATGAGTTTCTTGACTCAATGCAGCTCCATTATGTACCATAAGTAGCAATAAAGTATTTATTACCCATCCGATACTACATTACAGACTTGCTTTGTCATGGTGGTAACAATGTGGAATCTGACGGATGAGAGGACTTCACTAATCGGCCACATGTTTTAGTTTTATTTTGAGTTTCTTTCACATTAAGGATCCATTTAAGCTTTTTAATTGTGTCTTGAGGATTTTATTTTTTTGCACGCAACTTTACTGATGCTCTGGCTCGGGTTGCGCAGGTATAAATTTGGATTCTGCCCAAATGGTCCAGATTGTCGCTATCGACATGCCAAACTCCCTGGTCCTCCTCCTCCTGTTGAAGAGGTTTTTCAGAAAATTCAGCAACTGTTCAATTATGGTTCTTCAAACAAATTTTTTCACAACCGAAATACCGGCTATAACCAACAGATGGAGAAGCCTCAAATTCCTCAAGGTTCTGCTGTAACTAATCACTCTGCTGAACCCAAAGGTCCTGGTTCAGTAGAACTGCTCAATTCACAGCTAGAACCTCAAGGTCAACAATCTCAACAACAACATGAACTGCCACAGCTACAGCAACCACATCAGCTACAACAACAAAACTATAGTGAAAATCAGGTGCAGGGCATTACTAATGGATTGCCTAACCAACCTAATAGAACAGCTTCACCTCTTCCTCCAGGGCAATCTAGGTGTGTTTGGAATTTTTTAGACAAATCCAGGCTTTGTAAAATTTTATTGAGACATTTGTTTTGGGGACCTATTTCCAAAAGGATCAACTTGTACTTGTTGAAGATTTATTGATATTATGCTACAGTTTTCTTATGGTTGCATGTTCATTTTTGAAAAGCAGATCCTTTCTGTCTTACATGTGTACTTTTAGGAGTGCTTTCAAGTATTTAGGTTTGAGTGTTTTTGTTCCTGGTCAAACTGATAATGCTACTGACATTAATCAATTCTGGGAAGTTTTTTTTACCAGTTCAGGATTGATTTTTTTTTTTCTAGGGATCAGTCTGTATTTGTCCAATTTACATGAATTTAGTTCAAGTTTTTTTCTTGTAGTTTTATATGATTTAAACTCATTATTGTTAATAGTTCTTAATTTGGTATAAATCATTATTGCATGCTTTCATTGGCCGATGTCTACTAATTTTTTGTGGTCCATCTATGTTATTTGAGTAGAAGATTTTAGGCTTAACTTTTGATACTGTATTTTGGGTCAGGTTGTGGTGAACCACCAGAGCTGAGAACATGCCTGAATAACTGGCTCCTAATGAACTTGGAATAGGAGCCTAGCTAATGCTATTCTAGAATCTTATTAATTAACCAGTTCAGTTCAGATTCAGCAGGTTCTTTTCTTATGGTCAAATTTATATCCCTCTCTCCATTGTGAGTTTATTGGTTGAGAATCTCAGAGCCATAGGATCCTTTGGCTTTTTAAGTCGAGTTAATAAATAATCTTTACATTTATATTGTTTGTGTTCAAGGTTGCAGCTTGCATTGTAGGCCTTGATGGAATATAACATGATTTTCTTTTAGTTTCTGATGATGTGTAAGCCATTGGCATATTTTTACTTAACTTGCTTGTTGGTTCTCTTCATTGCATTGTTATTTCAAGCATAATTTTGTCCTTCCCATTTTGGAAGTTCATTTAGATGGATTTTGGGGGGTGCTTGCAATGCATTTCTAAGAAACCCTTTCCGTTTTCAAATGTGGAAAACTAGGTACTTTATTGTTAAAAGTTGCAATCGTGAAAACCTGGAAATTTCTGTTCAGCAAGGTGTTTGGGCAACCCAAAGGAGTAATGAGGCTAAACTTAATGAAGCATTTGAGTCCATAGAGAATGTTATTTTGATATTCTCAATCAACCGCACTCGGCATTTCCAGGTAGGCATGGTTTGATGCAATACTGTACCTTAAATACTCCACATATCATTGGGTTCATTAATGACTTTAGAATCAAGTGCAAAATATTTGATATTTTATTGCACAATCAATTGTCAGAATGATTCTATGGTTCAATTTTTAATTTATGTTTTTGATTTAAAAGGGTTGTGCAAAGATGACTTCTAAAATTGGTGGATTTATCGGCGGAGGCAATTGGAAATATGCTCATGGAACAGCTCACTATGGCCGGAACTTCTCTGTCAAATGGCTAAAGGTATAATATCTATATCACTTTCTTCTAAAATATCATGCAACATTTTCTTTAATAAATTAATTGGAATTTTTTTAAGGTGTGGAGTCCTTTACCTATAGGTCAATGAGTATTCATTTTTCTCATAGGGGTCTTGAACTCACGGCCAATATTTAAAGCTAGGTCCTTCATGTTGGTTTGTAAAACCTGTATGGTTTTGAACGAGTATCTATATTCTCTTTTATTGATGCATTCAATTATGTATTGCCTCACCTGACTGCCACACTTAACATTGTAAATTTTTTATAACCAAAGTACCTAGGTCAAACTTGGGCTTCCTTGATTGACTATAAATCTTGATGATCTTGTGGTACTCTTGTCATGGATGAAGATGATTATCCATTTAAACAAAGCTGCGAAATCCCAATGTTCATAGTATCCACATGCTTGTTTATATGCATGCTAGAAATTTGCATCCTGTGTGCATCAGTAATTGGATCTAAATTTTAGGAACCAACAAATAATTGGCCCTTCTTTTTTATTCTATAGCTTTTTTTCATGGTCCGCACATGCTGAATGAGTACAGTGCCATGGAAACTTGTTAACCTACCTTTTATTTTTTGATTTTTTTTCACTCATTGCTATTCAATTATTCCTTGTTGGAAATTAACTTTGTTATTTGCAGTCACCAACCCAACTATTGGAAATTCCATATGTTACCATGATATGCATTGCGAAGCTGATGGGCTAAATCCATGGCTATCATGAGCCTCGTTTTTGGTTTGGAGATTAGCATCCGTGAGTCTGCATACAAACCTTTTGGGATGCAGATTGACTCACCACTTGTAACACTTAGTAGGATAATAACATCCAACTCTTCCTTTTTATCCATTAGGACTAAATTAGTCATCTGATCAGAATATTATACTTTTTCATGCCCCTGCAACAACATTAAAAAAAAAGTAAACAGTTAATTTCCTTGAACTTTGCCCAAGAAGTGCTTGCAATATTGTTATATTGTATAACTATGAATCCAGTTAAAATGTTAGTTCCCTACGGTTTAATTGAACTGAATTCAGATACTATGTAATTGGAACGCTAGGACATGTTTGAGAAAGACAGCGTGCACTTCAGAACCCAACCTATGGATTTACACATTATCTTCTCTCATTTTTTAGTGCTTCTGATTCAGGTTATTTTTGGCTTTAGTCGATGTAGAGTTGAGCAAATGAATGTTAACTAATGGCCTAATTTGGACCGTTTTTTTTCTTTATCTCCTACAAGTTGAAATGTCCTTTTTTGCATTGACCGTTTTTTTCTTGGGTATTTGGCATCAGGTTTTGTGGTTTTGAAAATGCTGTTTTATTTTATTATTATTTTTTTTCAGCTGTGTGAATTGTCTTTCAATAAGACCCATCATTTGAGGAATCCCTACAATGATAACCTACCAGTGAAGGTATGATACACAAGATTATTTCATTATTATAATGGGAGCTTTTCTGATGCAGTTGCTTGGTTTCTGCTTTTAACTTTTTAGTATAAGGTTTTAGAAATGCAGCACTGTAAAATTGGATACAATATCCATCATGAAATTCTTGTTCACAATTTAACAATATCTGAAGGCATTTCTTAGGTGTTCGGAGTTCAAATCCATCTTGAAGGGTTTATATGTGTTTTTGTTGTCAATTTGAGTGTTTTCTGCATCCATTTCATTGTCCACTTTTTAATCTGCATATGTGCAGTTAATACACACAACGAGATAGCATATATTTTTATTGTTGTTGCTAATTGTGATCCATAACTGTAGACATTAAATTTTACTTCAGTTCTTTTTTTATTATTTTTCTTTTGTTTTGGAATCAAAGAATGTGTTTGAGAAATAAGTGTTTTCGTCATAATCATTAGGTTTTTGTTAACTATTTGGGAATGTTTTTATTATTCTTCATTATGAATTCATTCTTGTTAAAATAGTTGTACATATATTGATAAATAATTAGTGTAATGGGAATTTATGGTAATTATACTATTTGAATAATGTGACATTTGGGTCTATCAGCAATCACCAATTAATGAAAATTTCAGACCAACATAAATTTCACCTTCATTTATTGATGACAATTGCAAATTTTGAAATTACCTCTACATGTTAAAGAACAACGCCCTCAACTTTATATCATATTTTCAATATTTTAACAGTTAAAGTAGATTGTGCATAGTTGGCATCTAAAGTGTGTGGCTGCTTTTATGCCCTATTGACATGCATGTCCAAATTAGATGCAGTGTGGAAATGAATACCATTAATTTTTTTTCATAATCACAAGAAGCTTGATGCAGATAGAATAGTATTGTGTTGACATACTCCCTCATTATGATGGTCATTATCGTTAGTTGCATTATTCATCTATTTATGTTTGGCTTTATGAATACTCATTTTTTTTCCATTTCTAATAAATCTTGCCTTAGGTGTTAATCCTAATTTTTATAAATCATTTTGAATGTATATCTATGTTTTTTTAGGTCTCTGCCTTCTCCTTCTTGGTACCCTAATAATGATTTTATCCAACTGCCTACTAAGCATATTTTTCCATCCTTGGTTATGCATGTTCAAACCATTTAAACCTATTTTCAACTTCTTTCATTTTCACTAGATGTCATTCTAAAATTTCTCTAGCATAATTATTTTTAATTTATTTTTTCCATTTTAAAATATTTATTTATGCAATACTTAACTCAGCTATCGATGATTTTTTTATTGGGCAATGTTCGAATTCATGAACATTGCTTGACTTATTATTGTTATAAAATTTATAAGTTTCTAGAATATCATCTTATTGCATTACTACTAAACACTTTGCCATTTTGACCATATAGTATTAAGTTATATATATATTTATATTCATCTTCTTCTATACGATAACTCTAATATATTTATTTCTTACACCTATATATCACTATCTTTTAATAATATTAATTCACAATTGTTTATATAACATCTCTTAAAATTAGATATCATATGCTCATGTTTTTCTTATCGATTCTTAATCCTCAATATGTTCCAAACATTTTTTTGTTGTTTTAAATTTTTTTTACTTATTTCAATAGATGCCTCACCACAACTATGCTTTCAACAAAAAATATGTACTAAGCATGTTTGAATATTTTTATAATCACCTCATATTTGATAAAATAATATGGGCTCAACACACTTCCTTTATGTAAGCTTTTTATAATTGAAGATTTTTTTTGTTCATGTTAAATTTTTTAAATGCTAATAGTGCTCAGTTCCTTTATGTAAGATTTTTATAATTGAAGATTTTTTTGTTCACCTTAAATTTTTTAAATGCTACTTAGTGCTCCTTTTAAGATACACCTTTTTTATTAATTCTCTACGAATTAATTCTCGCATTAATCGATTAATTGTTTCTCAGTATCAATAAAAATATATGAAGATCCTTTCTTTGCACGCTATATTATTTTATTAATGGTCTTAACCAAGGTTGTGAAAATTGGATCGGACATAGAACCGATAGAGAGTGATGTTCAAGGTTTGATGATTCGACCGAGGTTGAACCGGATGATGTAATAAATACGAAAATTATTTAAATATAATCAAATATTATGTAATAATGATGCGATGGCAAAATTATTTAATAAAAAATAATAAAGTCCAACCAAATTAAATGCAAGTGGTACTAAACAAAAATGGTGAAACAATAGCGACATTTTAATTATCAAAATTATAAAAAACTACTAACCTTGCTTTGGTGCTCATATGACAAATGCAAATGATCCTATAAAATCTTGTACTTCATTCTCTTGAAAAATGATAGTTTGAATCTGAAAAAAAAAACTAATAATTTAATATCATTTAAAAATAAAAACATACATGACTCGATAATAACTTTCAATTTGAATTGAAAGACGAAATTATTAATACTTTTGATTCATGGCTCAAAATGCAGATGATAGTTTAGATAAAAAGTATATAATACTAAATAAATATAACTTCTCCAAAAGTACAAAATCATAAATATAAATATAGAGCAGTCATGATTAGAAATATATCTTCTAATAAAAGTACAACACCATAAATAATCTACTCAAAAGATAAAACATTAAAAAATCATCTCCAATCAATGTGTTTATGAAATCTATATCTCCAAAAGTTATTTCCCCACCAACTCCCTCTCCAAAAGCTTCTAAAGTATCACGATCAAGATTTTCGATAACATCATCACCTAAGTCGCCTTCATCTACACATTAAAGAAATTCATTTGTTACATAACCAAGTGATAAATTTAATTTTTCAATAATTTAATTTTGGTGACTTCACATATTGGATATCAAGTTAACATCTTCTGTATGTTGAATAACATCTTCTCTATAAATTTCATTTTTGGATCTTCATAATCAAGTTCAGGACTTGGCTCTTCTTGAACTATCCAAAAATCTATTGTTTCAATGTTTGAATAATCTAATGGATCATAAATTTCTTTTTGAGTTGTGACCTATAAAGTAGATAATTAAATATGAATCATATGATCAAAGAAAAAAAAACATTTAAAACATGATATGAATGAGAAATATACCTATTTCTCAAGGTTTAAGTTATATCAAACATATACAAGATCATTTAGTCTTTGATGTTCCAAATGATTTCTTCTCTTTATATGAATTTGCTTAAATATATTCAAATTTCTTTCGCATCCAGAAAAAGAACAAGTTTGACTAAGAATGCAAATTGCTAACTTTTGTAGATTTGGAGCACTAGAGCCAAACATCTTTCACCATTCATCTAGAAAAAAAAAAAAAAATATTGATTAATTTGAAGAATATGCAAAAAATATATAAATGAATTAAATTATGAAATAAAAAATTTATCAGGCTGCATTCCTTCTGACATTGCAATAGCTATTAGCTTTCCAAAACTTTCTAAGCCATCTCGATTGAGTCTCACTTCATTAATTGCGAGCTTTGGCTTAGCACATATGTTTTTATTTTCAATAATTTCCACCAATCCTTACATGATCTTATGTTTGTGACAGTAAATTTTTTGATCATATTAAAAATGAGGATTCAAGAAATATGCAGCAGAATGAATCCCATGATGAAGTTGGCAATCCCATCAACTCTTAATAATATTTGTAATTGGCTTATAGAGTTTTTTGGTATTTCTAAACATGCTTTTAATTGCTTTTCTTGCTGTACACACTTGATAAAGGTAGCTGAGGGATGACTTTTCATCAGCATCAACAATTCTTAATAATCTTATAATTAGGCCTGCTAACTTTGACACAACCAAACATTCCAAAAGTAAATAATAGTAGTTGCCTCTTTTTCCTTTATTGTTTTTGACCGTTTTGAATAATTGAAGTCTTTACTAGTTACCAATGCTTGCAAATCGTGCTTGTGATCATTTCCACTTTTTAAAATGGTAAATGTTGTTGCAAAACATATTCTAGGCCTGGTGATCTTTCTTCAACATGGTTTTTTTCTTAACAAATGTAGTAAGAAAACATGATTGTAAATAAATATAGTAACTTTGGAAGCTCTCTTAACAAGATCCCCAATATGTGGTATACTACCAATGTCTTTTAAAATGATATTTAAATAATGTGCAACACATGGTGATCAATATATATTATTATATTTTTCATGTAGTAGTTATCTTATTTTTTATAATTTGCTACATTATTAGTAATTGGTTGCACCACATTTTCTGCTCTAATCCATTCAACAACTCCACTAAATAAAGAACATAATGTAGTTGTATCCTTAGTAATATCAGAGGCGTCAACTGATTTTAAAAAAGTAAGACCATGAGGACAATAAACCAGGAAGTTAATCAAAGTTATATTTCTATTATCTGTCCTACCATCAGCCATCAAAGTATAGCCAGTTCCTTCCAAGAACGTTTATAAGTCTCAATCGACAACCTACATTTTTCTTTACAATCCCTTAGGGGCTGTTTGGTTCCGAGTAATTACCGTATAATGTAATTCAAATACGCGCATTTCTTACTTTTCGGACGCTGAATGTAACTACCGTAAAATTTGAGATTTGCTTTCCTTTTTCGCTCTCTTTTAACTAAATAGCGAAAACCAGCGATTTCAAATACACGAACGCGGAGGCGGAGTGAGCGGAAAAAGGGAATTTTTTTCTGAGCAAGAAAACGAAATACTTTTTTTTCCTTTTAATTTTTTTTTCGAATTTGCTGAATCTGTAATGTTAATTTTAACTTTAATTAAAATAAATATTTTATAGCTTAATTAAGATTTAATAAATATAATTATATTTATTCAAATTGATGATAAATAATTCACGATAAATAAAAAAAATTAAAATATTTATTAAATTTTAGTTTATTTAGTAAATAAATAATTAATGATTAAACTCTTTATTAAAGAAAAATTATTTAATAAATAAATATTAAATTTTGATGATTAATTTATTTAATAAAAATTCCTATTAATTAATTAATATTTAATATAGTAATAAAATATATATATATATATATATATATATATATATATATATATATATTAAATTTATTATGTTAATATAAAATGATAATATTCAAATTTTATTTATTTATAACACTAATAATTAATATCTTAGAAAATTTGTAAATTAATTACTAATAATTAAATATTTGAAATAAATTTTATTTGTATTTTATTTTATTTTAATATCTTAAAAAATTTGTAAATTAATTACTAATAATTAAATATTTGAAATAAATTTTATTTGTATTTGATTTTATTTTAATATCTTAGAAAATTTGTAAATTAATTACTAATAATTAAATATTCGAAATAAATTTTATTTGTATTTGATTTTATTTATTTTTTAGTCAAGAAAAAAATTTTATTTATAATTTATTTATATTTTATTTGATAATATTTATTTTTTAATTGAATACTTTAATTAGTGAATAAATTCTATAATTAATTTACATATAATAAAGTATTCAGAATACAAATATTTACTTTACATTCATCCAACCAAACAAAAAAAAATAGTTTCCATGTATTTACTTTACACACAACCAAACAACAATAAATTATTCAATTCATCAGATTCACTTTAATCAGATTTTCTTACGATTCTAATTACTAACCAAATGACTCTTAGTAAATTACCTTACATCCTATAATAAAATGGAATTTCATATCCTGGTCCAATGATAGAAATTACATCAATGTCTTTTTGTGCATATGGTGAGTTTAATACGTTAATTGGAATGCAACTATCAAAAAGTCATCTAGTCAATGCCATATCAGCACAATGTACAACCTCTTTTGATGCCAACATAGATTTTATAGAAGGTTGTGCACTAGGCTTTGTTCTAGGGGCAAAATATTTTCTAGATCAGCAACCTTTTTCTTCTCTTTATCTAATCTTTTATCATGTGTTGTCAATTTTTGTGATTTTGAAGAACCCCTTTCATCTATATTCTCATTATCATTATATTGATTTGCATTCTCTTTGTCAACTTGTGTCCCTTGCTTTCTATGTAATATTTCTTTTAAATTTTGTTGCATCTGGTAGTGAATGTCTTGCGATACTTTCTTTCAAAAAGCAATTCCTTTAACTACTACAAGATGTGCTTCATTTTATTAATGCCACCCCCTTTATATATTAATCCACAATGCAAACACTTGTATTATTTTTTTTCCATCAATACCCTTAAACTCACTAAAGTGATTTCATGCTAGATCAATTTTTCCGCGAACATTGTGCAGCAATATCGAAGGTTGTGATCCAGATGCTTCCATTCTAATATAAATGAAATTAATCAAATAAAATTTTGAATATCAAGCTTAGCCTAAATAAGAACACAAAAAATAAAACAAGACAACAACAAAAATTTTCAATATCAAACTAAAAATGTAAATAAAACAACAACTATTATTCAAATAAAAATAACCAATACATATTTTATTAAATACTTTTCCATAACCACAACTCCTACAAAGATAGTGATAATAATCTAATATAAACAATCTATTAATAAAAAAGTAACCAATACATATAGTGACATTTAATACATATATAAACAATCTGTTATTAAATAAAATATTATCCTTCAAATACTTTTCAATAACCATAACTTCTATAAAGATACTGACATTTAATACTTAAATTATCAATCTTATTAACCTTTTCTACAACCATTTATTTATATATCTATTTTTCTATATATTATAATATTAATTAATTAGAACATCCATATTCTTAATTCATATCCTAATTCTAATCTCATGTTAGCTCAATTTGCAACAAAATTTTTATATAGTAAAATTTTTTCTTTAAAATAATATTTTATAAGAGAATTTACATACATAACAATTAATCATTTAATATTTACATATTCAACCCTAAAAGGATAAAACATATTAGATAAATAAGAATTATATTTTTCATAAGCTTTACTCTTAAGTCTTACCATCGTTTTCTTGTTTACTTATTACTTGCTATGCATTATGTTCACGGTCACGGCCAAATTAGCACTCTCCAACAAAATAATGACTAAAAATTTATTTACTTAACTAATCTTATTATTTTAAATATGAGATATATAAATAAATAAGAATTATATGTAAATTATTTTAAAGGGCAAACTTATGGCCAAAAGCTGATGTCATTGAACTAGTTGCTATCGTCGACTCGCCAAAAGCTGCCGTCGAACTTGCGGTCTTGGAGAAAAGGAGAGAGCAGAGGCCGAAAAGTCTGAACTACTCACAGGTTACGAAAAGAAAATAGGATAAATAAATCAGTGATTAGGGATTTAGCTTATTACTGTTGATTAGTGTTAGAGCGTAAAGCCTGGAATCGTTCGATTGTGGATGAATGGTTGCATGTGAAAAACTCAAATTAACCAAGCGTCGGTTCGCCGGTTGAACTGGTGGTTCTACTCGGTTCAGTCTGGTTTTGTGCATAACCGATTTTTCCGGTTTTCAGGACCGGCCGTCTGACAAGTTCACGGTTGAACTGATCGAACCGGCTAGTCCGGTCCAGTTTTTAATCCTTTGGTCTTAACACAAAAAACATTATCATAGTAGTTTTTCTTAGCATGAAATCAAATTGATTCTCCGAAGCTGACATAATTTTCTTAAGTCTATGTTATAGATTTATATTACTCCGCACTATAATTTCATTGTCTGATTCATAAATTTGATTCTTCTTTAGTTGCTACAATGTGGAACATCATTTTTGTTCTTAAATATTTATTCAATGCTTCTTATTTAGTCATTTGACATCCTTTTAATCTTTAGAATTCCTTAGAAAATATTTCTTGACTAAACAACTTTAGGAAATCCCATATTCTTTAAATCTCACAGTTATTTTGACCAAATATTTTATTTCTAGCCTTTTCTTTATATCTTACTGCACTTTATTTTTTGATTAATTTATAATATGCATTATTATTTATTCATAACTTTTTTTTTTAAATAATTTCATTTGTAAAACTCTCAATCATTAATTTATTAAAATAATATTTAATCTTTGATTAGTGTCTTCATCTTTAACTAACATCTTATTATCTTCATTTCTAATACATTAAATTTGATCAAACTCCTTAAATCTCTTGTATCTTAACTTAGTATTCTATATGTATCTCTCTGTTTCATTCTTTAGCACAAAACATATTATATAAATCATTAAAAGCTTTAATTTTTTTGCTTTGCTCACTGCAGTCGTTACAACATTTTTCACTTGCTAATGATGATTGTATGTGTTAGTTTTGTTACATTTTTGCACACTTTTACAATAATATTTTTACATCTCCACTTTTATACAAAAAATTTCTCATTAATGTGCAACTTATTTTTAGACTCTCCTAAAACTTTTACAACATTTTTTTTGTTAAAACTAAATAATTTATCTCAAACCTGGTTCAACTCAATTAACAAATTCCAATTTGCTTGTTTTAGCAATCTTTTTGGTAGATTTCTTTCTATATATTTTTAATTTATATGTCCATAATTATATAGCATAGTCAAAATCTCTCATAGAATTATTTTATAATATTGAAAAAGATTGTTTTCTTAGTAAAAAGGAGTTTAGTTGTGATTTAGTTCTACTTTTATAAATATTCATGGATTCTTCTCAATTTTTAAAGCATGTGTTTGCTATTGCAAAATCTAGCTTAACCATTACATTATTGATCTCTTATTTTGTATTCTCTATAAATCATTTTATAGCTAAATATTATTTCTTCCTCAACTATATGCCATCCCATTTCAAAAAGTAGTCTATAATTCAACTTAAGGAGTATAAACACTAATATTATTTATAATTTTTCACAGAAAATGATCTTGATAACAATCACACTATCACTAAACCTATTGACCTTTTTCATCTTTCTAATCTATCTTCTATAATCCCTTCTAGCATACGATAAGTTATAACATTCACGAATATCCTTGGATTTTTTCTTTTTTTCACTTAATTTCTTATAAACAAGTAATATTTATTTTTCTTTTAACCATTGTGTCCATCACTTTTCTCTTATCATCTCATTTACAGTCTTTAAATTCCCTGCAACAAATCTAATCTTAGTTTCAAACTTAATCAACTCTTGCGTTTCACTGCATTCATGCCAAGTTATTGCTTGCCACTTCGTTCCTTAAGGGTGATGTTCTAGCCAAATTTTACATATTTTTTCCACAACAATAAGGTAATGTAATGACACATCACCTAGGGATTCTTATCTACTTCTCATCATATAATCTAATTAGATCATGGCCCATTGCTTATTGGGAATGCCCTAGTGTTAGGAAAATTTAAAAGAACTTTTCTTAACAAAAGGAGAAAGCTGAGGAAAAGTTAGATATGCAATCTCAGAAGAATTGTTTTAAGAGCAATCAATAACTTCCATTTAGTTGAATTCAATCTTATACTCAATTGTTGAATTTATGAATCATTGTGCTATGTTCTTTTAGCTGTTTGTACTTTTTTGAAATATTGTTTGGTGTTTTTTCAAACTCTTTATGCTGGTTTGCTAGAAATTTTTATGACAAACAAACACCCTGGTTTGACTTTATTTTTTCTCTTGTAATTTCTTTATGTTATTTTTCATGGAATGTATTGTTTTTGATTTTTATGTTAAATCATAGCGTCCAAAATGTTCTTTGTTATAGAGGAAGTAGATGTAATTTGCATATTGGTTGAGGGAATTTTTGTGTTTATTTTTGCAGTCCTTTTTAATGGGCTGCAATTTGACTATGATTGATGATGAATTATGAGTTTAGGACTATAAGGTTTTTTCGTAAACATCATTTCCCCCTAATGAATGTTGAGGATCCATTTTTGTTGCACTTGGAGTAAATGCTTTAGTGATTCAATAGTAACAACCTTGGGCACTAATTGCTTATCTTCCTTCTTTGTCCACCTTTCTTCTTAATTCTCTTAGCTCTATAGAAGATCCACTATTATGCTATCATTTTGTTAAGAACAATTATTATTATTATTATTATTTTTATTTTTGCATTTATGAAGAATTAGGTGTGATTTTCCTTATTTTATAACACTCTATTAATGATTTAAACATTTTATTATGTCTCGTTTTTTCTCGCCATTTTTTTGTTGCTCGGTCACCACATCCTTCTTTTTGTGAAATTTCTTACAAAGATATTCCTCACCATTTATAAGAAGATTATGAAGTCTACTGAATTGTATGGTTGAAGTGCTGAATCTAATTTATTGAAAAAGATAATTGGATCATGGAACTCATTATTTACACTTTTGGTCTATTATTTCTTAAAATAGTTCATCTTCATGGCTATCCTAATTTTTTTGTGTTGCAATTTAGTGTAAGATTTATTAATTATTGTTGAAATAATAACATGGAATCTTACGGATACAACAACAGCAACAACAATAACAACAACAACAAGCCTTTATCCCACTATGTGGGGTCAGCTGCATGAATCTTTTTTCTCTATTGTCCTATGAAGTGTCAAATTCTCATGTAATTCTAATAAACTAAGGTAATTTTTTATACATCCTAACCCAGTCTTTTTAGGTCTACCTCTACCTTTCTTAAGATAAGGTGCATCTAATACATTTGCTATCATAACTAGGTCGTCGGATGGACAACGTGTTATGTGGACAAACCATCTAAGGCGACACTCTAATCTTATCTGTTATTGGAGCTACTCTTAACCTTATCATGTATATTCATTTTGCATTTTATCTTTAAAGAGTAAAGCCACTCATCCACCTGAGCATCCTCATCTCTACAACACCTAACTTAATCTTATGCTTCTCTTTTACTGATTAACATTCTGCACCATAAATCATTGCAGGTCTTACCACCATCTTATAAATTCTTCCCTTAAGACTAAGCGGTACTTTTCTATCACACAACAAGCCAGATACATTCCTCCACTTCAACCATCCAATTGGAATTCTACTAACAAAATCTCCATTTTTTCACCATCATTTTGAACAATAGACTTGAGATATCTGAAATGTTCAATGTCACAACCCCACCATTAGATCTTCTACAACTAAAATTATACTCCATATATTTAATTTTAGATGTACTTAAACGAAAACCTTTAGACTCTAAGGTTGACCTACACAATTCAAGTTTCTTTTGAACTCCCTCTCTAGCCTTATCAACAAGAAGAATACCATCAGCAAAATTCAAGTTTCTTTTGAACTCCCTCTCTAGCCTTATCAACAAGAAGAATATCATCAGCAAAAAACATACACTGAGGTACATCCTCCTTTAAATGCCTAATAAGAACATTCATAACTAAAGCAAAAAAGATATGGGCTTAAAGCCGATCCTTGATGTAATCTAACTGAAATAGAAAAATATTTGGTCAATCCTTTTTGTGTTTGTACACAAGTAACAGCTCTAGTAATAACTTGAAGCCATATGTAGATCCTTAATAACTTGAATATAGCCATTATTAACTCTTTTCTTTTCTATAACTCTCCAAAGCATTTCTCGTGAAACTTTATCATATTTTTTTTCTAAATCAACAAATATCATATGTAGATCCTCCTTACTTTCTCTATACTTTTGCATCAAACCTCTTAACAATTGTATAGTATCTATAGTAGATCTATCCAACATGAAGTAAATAATAATTTCCAATCTAAAACAATAAAGGATTTAAACTTTTTCTAATCTTGCACCATAAAAGATCTTACAACTTTTCAAATGATTATCTTAGAACATATTCAACTTGCATTAAAGTAACAAATTTGATGCTCATCAATGCTGTTATAATGAAATTTATTTTAGCAAAATTATATTTGAAATAATTTTTGATATTTATAATGATGCGAATGAAAGATTAAGATCTATATAATTTTTAAAATAATTTTTGCAATGATTAAATTATAATTTCACAAGATTAATATGAAAACATCTTTAAAATATCATTTGATGATCCTACTGGGAGTATCATAATATAGTGTATTATCACTGCCACTTGTTGGAGTTGAGCTCTTCAATGTGGTGTGGGTACAAACAAAAATAATTCAAAAATCTTTTTTCATAGCTAATATTTGTGTCATTTTCATTTTTTTTCCAAGCTATGTTAGTTACATCAAATTTATTGCTGGTTAATTACTTTATTAATTCTTTGTTGGTATTTTGTTATTTTTTATTTAAATAAGGTATTTTTGAGCTTTCTGAGACAAATTTATATCATAAATTGATTTTTTTTGAATGTGAAGAAACTTCTTCATATATTCTAAAGATGTGCTCAAGTGTGTGACACATGAAACTCTTTTCAGAGAAACAATCTCTTTGTTTAATCATGATGCTTGTTTATTCTGTTCCTTTTGTTTAGTTTCATATGTATCTTACTTCACCATGCATGAAAATGTCTATAGATGCAGGTTAAAAATCTTCCATCATTTATAATTTATGCAATAGTTCTTTATGATTATATCCTCCAATGTGCATACTCCATCTCTACACTAGGCATCTTCTCTTACAGCTAAACTGACCTTGTCAGTCTTGGGTATAGTTGCTGACATGCAAGGTGGTGCCCGGCTTAGAAATCTAGCTCCAAACTTTTTTTTGGGATAGACCAGGATTATAGCATAAAAATATTTATGTTGAATTTGGATTTGCCCATGGGTCACCACCAAATCCTACTCACGAGTTTGCTAGTAGAAGTAGGAGGATGGTAAATGAAAATAGAGTGTGTATTTATATTATGTCAATAAAAATAATGAGTACAACAACAATCAGAGCAAAAGAGCTATATAGTCTCCAAGTATCTAGAGAGTACATGAAAGGAAGAAAGAGAGAGCAAAAAGGTCTCTAAGGTGCCTTTAAACTCTTTATTTATAGGGTTAGAATGCTACATAAAAGGCTCTAGGGAACCTATAAATTAATAAGTGGAAATACATAGAATATGGGGATTATTCGGCTAGTGATCTGGTGTAGTTGAGGTGTGGTCTCTCTTTTGTATTGACTTGTTGGCCTTTGGATGTGGGGTGAGTTCGTTTTCTAAGTTCCTGTCGAGTTGTGACTTGGGTGAGTAACTGGCATGTTCTTCTGTAGAGGTTGTTCGTCTAATGCACTTGGGCGAGTCCGATAAATGAGCTAGGTATGCTATTCGAGCAAGTGGCAAGTCCCTTGCTAGGGCTTAACCTATGGTGCATTCTTGTTGCCGAGTTGATGGCAAGTGACTGATCTCCAAGTCGGTCTATCCTGTTTGATCTTGCTGCCAATTCTCTCCAAGCGAGTTTGTCTTACTTGTGGTATACTCTGGGTATACACTTTACAAATTTAGAAAGCTTAATATGAAAATGTTCGATGTCTATGTGAGATGGTGCTTAATCATATGCATGGAAATCTACTTTCAGATTCTAAATAAACTGGGGTTCCCGCCATTGCTTATATATTTTCATTAACATGATGGATTGTCAGTCACATCATCGGCCGGATGTTTTTACCGAGTTTGGTTTTGGAGAGAGCTATTGGGGCAGTCTTTCAAGAAATGAATAACATAAACATCATAATCTAATGTTTGGCCTGGCTGGGTATTGGACGGAGCTAGTGGGTTAGTCGGTGAAGAAATAAATTTTTTTATTGTCCTATACTGCTAAATCTAGAAGTGAGGGTAAGTGCTTGTTGAAAGAAATCTAGAAAAGTATAGCCATGTGGAATGAAGTAGATATTTCAGTAAGGTGGAAAAATAAAGCAGTCTGCTATTGAGGTTTGTATCAGTGTCCTAGAAATTGAGCTAGGAAATTACAAGTGGAAGAAAGATCTTTGCATGTATTTTATATATCTGATGAAGCAAATGGGAAATTCCTAAATAAACCTGGTGAGCTTTTTAAGGGGAAGACTTGTATACAACAGGTGCCTTAAGTTTTTTTTAGATGTCTCTAGGGCAATTCATGTAACAGTATTAACTTGAAGCTAAATTTCAAATTGTAAAAAGCATTAGTTTATTTGTCTTGTCCAATTTTTAGTGTTGGTGAAAAATACTTTTACATGTTGTTCAGGGATATCATATAAAGGCTATACAGGTATTGGAGTAGAGCTGAGTTTGGTTGAGATGAAGTTTTGATGACAAGGGATAGAAGAAACAGAATATTAAAAAGGGACTACTTAGTGCATGATGTTTTCACCTATGCTAGTTAGGGAAGGGTTGATTTGTTTGACAAGAGGTGTGACCTCTATATGATATACAATTCAACTTAGTATACAAATAGAACTAGGGAGTGATCACATAATGGTGATATGAAACCCCAGTGTGATAGCTTGCAGTATGTTGTGCATACTATTGGGAAGTTATGGGAGATGGATAGGTATCCAAGTCGTAGAACTAGAGCTAGTCTGTGAAGTAGAAAATTATGCTTGTAAGGTGGTTTGTGTTAATCAGATGTTTGGGAAACAAGTCAAACTTATAAAATGGTAATATCAATCGCTATAAACTGTATTTTAATTTTGTGAATGGGCATTAGGGAATGGAGGGTCCAAACAAACATGAGGTCAATCTTGGGAAATGGCAATACTGCTTGCTCTTTTGCATGGATTAGGGTAATAGAAATGGCCCAGAGAAATCTTTTAGCAAAAGCTAGGATAGAAGACTGGCTTGTGGGAAACAGTAGAATGCTAATATGCAGATTTTTTTTAAATTATAAAAGCTTGGTAGTTTTGACATTTAAGGTTTGTCTTGATACAGAATCATTCAAAATGCTATGGACTTGCAAAATGGATACATGAAGAACCAATGGGTATTAGCTTTGTCTTATTAAGGATGGAATGAAAAGAGGAAGGTATATAGAAAATAAATTGCGTTGAAGTTGCTGGAAACTAATTGTAAAAATTAAACTGCAAATGCAAAAAATTTAGATGAGAGAAACATGTGAATATAGCCATTTAAAAGAATGATAATGTGAAGTTGATCCATTGTGAGTTGAAGTTCATTGGTTCAATGAAGGAAACCTCTTTTCAATGGAAGGGAAATATAGTATATATCAACCTCTCTCCAAACTATATATTGGTTGGAACCACGTATATTGGTTACATTTACGATGCAAATTTAATCAATTTGTTGTGATCTTGTTAAAGAGATTGCAAAGAAACCCAATTCGGCAAGGAGAAGCTGGATAGAAGAGGGTAGATAGAATTCTTTTTAAAATGATTAGTTGGAGTTAACTTAAGGCCAAGCGTTGCAGTTGCTAGCAACAACTAAAGAGGATTCATGATGCTGTTGCAAAGCTGATATGGAAGCATCTGTGCCATTTCACTCACAAGTGGAAATTTCTCCGATGATGCAGTTTTTTGTAGTTCTGGTTTTTCTATCATCTGTTCTATATTAAATGCAACTATTTGAATAGGTTTAACCAATTTTGAAAATTTGCATCTCAGCTTGGCAAGTTTGCAGCTGTTGATGTTTTGACTTTGTAACATTACTTTGCCAGTCAAACAATCCTAGTATCTAAAATTGGTAAACGTGTGAATGAAGACTCTTTTTGATATATGAATGCTATCCCATACTTAATTTTTTTGATTGTCTATATATATCATTTATATCTTCTACATGTGCATAGCATTAAAGATACTAAATTGGATTTGCAGGAAGTTTGAAAGTCAGTCTTCTCTGCTAGTTAAGAGGTTATAATTTTATTTGAACGTGCATATGATTCACAAGCATGCATTTTGTTCTACTGACACTGAAATCACATGAGAGGGGATGCTTGCAAATCAATATATAGTTGATAGATGTACTTCTTGAATGGATGCTTTGGTCTTTAAGAAATTATGGTAATTGTCATAGTTATGCCGTGAAGGTTCTTTCATGAAATTCTATGGCATTCATCATTGAATTTCAATTAAAAAGACTTTGTTATTGTAATTTTATTTTTCTACTACACGATGTTTTTTCCATTGTTGAAATTGTTACTGGACAGTTTCATGTTATTTGTTTTGTACTGATTAATTACAAGTTTGACCTATGTAGTTATAAAACAAAACTTGGCTGAGATTTATCTGTTATCTTTTAAAGGCAAAAGGAGTGATGTTCTTTATACAAAATTTGTTCCTCACTCAAATTCTATGGTTTCAGATTAGTCGTGACTGCCAGGAGTTGGAGCCTTTTATTGGTGAGCAGTTGGCTTCACTTCTTTATCTTGAAACAGACAGCGAACTCATGGTATGCTTCAGTGGTCACATCCGATAAACTTTCTCTTTATTTGGCAGTCTGATGGTTTTACCTAACTGAACTTTCTATTATATTTTCCAAGTTTACTTTTATCATTTATGGTTTACAACTCGATTATCATGTCTCTCATAACTGCCATCAAGCACTTCAAAACAAAAATAGAGGCGTGAAACCAAAATGCATGGTTTAAAGATATGTTTAGATGCAGAACTTAGTCTTTAGATGCTAACGTGTACTATGCCATTGATCCTATCTTACATTCGTGAATTTAATTTACATATACCTTTAAATTTGTTCTTTGAGGTGTAACCACCCTTTAAAATAATTTGCAAAATCTTAAAGATATTTTATAGTTATCCATTTGATTTATTCTCACGTAGTTTAGTCTTGATTTAAGGCTTCACTAACAAATTTCAAATTGTCAATAAGATCTGTGACTTAACTAATGCTCAAATGAATCTAAACCTAATATAAACCACTGGCCCCATCCTTTGTTTGCAGGAGAATAAGAGTTGAGAAGGTTTAAAATCACTAAATTCAGTTAATATAATTTCTTGATGATGACCATGTTGAAAGAAGATCTCAATCGAAGGAAATAATTTCATCAATATATTTTAAAGTCTTAATTCTAATTATCTTGAGTTAAAATCCAAATAAAATATGATAAATTCATCAATTATAAAATGTTTAAATAAAATCCATCATCGAAAAACTTAAAAAGTAAAAGTCATTTAACATCCACTCCGTAATAGTTTGTTCGTGGTGATAATTTTGAGAAAATTCTAGCTAACATAAGAGCTAATGTTAAGTGCATTGATATATTTACTCTTTTAAATAATTTTATGATAGTAAGGACATTGCTCGTGTTCTTTGTTACTTGATTTTTCCCGTAAATGACACCACAAAAAATAGTGATTTTGATCTGAGCTCTGACGTGGTGGTTTGTTCTTAAATGATATTGTTAAATTAGGGTCATAGTTGTAGTTCACAAACTTCTTAATCTCTTTGCTCTTTGAAATTGTGAATTATAAAATGCATTTGATAGGATAAATAGTCATTTGTTAGCTAATGTTGATTTAAAATTGTCTCTTTAAACAAACATTCACCTTAGTGTCACGGAGCTAAATAAAGGGAGATCAATCGCTCTCTACCATAGGAGGGAAGCTTCAGAATTATAGAAAGATGGGGAAAAAACTTGGAAGGTTCCACCATATTCCAAAGCTTTGGAGGTGGAATGCTTCAAGAGGACTATGGAATTAGAAATACTCTAACTCAGATTGGCATGGAAAGATCTAACCATGTACATAATATTGTATTCTAGAATATTCTTTTAGATTATTTCCTGGATAGGGGAGGCTATAAATAAGGGACCTCACCCCGATTTGAAACCATCAAAGGATCCCAGTATTCTTGTATTGTAAAGTTCCTTTACATAGAAGTGCTTTCCAATCTTTCTAATCTCTCCTCTCTAAAAGAGATTTGAGTGTTCTAGTCCTGTGTTGCGAAAGTTAGTGACTTAGCATCGAGGAAAGAGTCTGCGCGCACGTGACTTGGAAAAGTTTCTCCGACAGATGAAAGCAGGTTGGAGGATGAAGGCTGGCAAGGAATAAGTTGTTGGATCGAAGACCACAAATGTGGAGTCATCTCAACATGTTCGAGGTCGTGAGGAGCAACGGGATCCCGCCGCATCCAAGCCACGTGGGAAGTCCAAGGAGGTAATCTCTCAGGCACGCCTTTACTCGTGTAGAGGAGGCTATGGGGGGATGAAAGCCCAAATGGAGGATCTAAAGGGTGAATGGCCTGAGGAGGAGGACGCCACCATCCACTCATCGATGAGACTTGTTGGTAAATAGGAATCGCCTGGATCAAATGGCGAAAATGCGAGGACCTAATGGGGAGTCTGGGATGCAGATCTGGGAGGAGATGACTCTAATGCGCATGGAGTGAGGGGACATCGCTTATGCAAGAGCACTAGCTGGATCCAACAGCCCATGCCATTGAAGCCAAGAGGATCAAGTGCCAAAACCAAAGAGCTTGGAGTACGCAATGCAAAAAGAGGTGGACAACTTCATGGGGCTAGAACAGACTTTGGAGCCATGGGCATCATGATGAAGGCTCCACACCCAATTTGGTGCTCTTTATCTCTCGACACCGCGATGCTGTGGTGGAGGAGGAGGCGTAGAGATATGGAAAGAGGTATGTGCACCATATCAACCTTTGATGACTTCAAGAAGGAACTGAGGAGGCGTTCTATCCGAGAACGGAGGACGAGGCTAGCCAAATTAAGGAGGCTCAAACAGAAGGGTCGATCCGGAGTATGTCAAAGACTTCTAGTCTTTGAAATCCCCGATATGTTTGACAAAGACTCTCTCTTCTACTTCATGGACGGACTTCAATCATGGGCAAAGATCGAGCTTAGGAGGCGTGGAGTGCAAGATCTTGTGACTGTCATTGCCGTTGCCGAGAGCTTGATCGACTACACTAAAGAGTCCACAAAGCCAAAGGAGAGGAGGAGTGCTTATGGAAACGGTGTGGGAGACGAAAGACAACGGAGAGAGGAGTCTCACCAAGAATCGACCCCGACTCGGGAAAAATACAAGGGAAGACAGAAGGAAGGCAAGAGACAATCACATAATAACTGCTTCCTTTGTAGAGGGCCTCATTGGGCAAGGGAGTGTCCTCAGAAGAATGCCTTGAACTCCCTCTTAGCAAGTCATCATGAGGCAGCGGAAGCCAAGGGGAATGATGTGGTGGCACAAGTGGGATCCTTGCAACTCTTGAATGGGATTCAGGCTGCACCAAAGCCACAAGCTGCTTCGGAGATGGTAATGGGAAAAACTACCGCCATGGTACCTGAGGCTTCTCACAATTTCATCTCGGTAGAAGAAGCAAGGCGGCTGGGACTACCAACGGTTGGAGGAGGAGGTTCCATTAAGGTAGTTAATTCAGAGGTAATGCCAATACACGGCTTCGCACGAGGGGTCATGACCAACGTGGGAGCTTGGTCAGGTATGGTGAACTTCTCTGTCATCCCGATGGATGACTATAGGGTTGTTCTTGGATTGGACTTCCTGGATCAGGCAAAGGTAATCTTGATGCCATTTGCCAACAAAGATGTGCATCACGGAGGCGGTCAAACTTGCATGGTGCCGTGATAAGAGCCTCAGTCGATGCAAAGATACCACCATCCAATTCAAGCAGGGAAAGGAGTAGGCCGTTCTTCACGATATGGGTGATGAAGAACTAAGGCCATAAGAAGACATGCCGAGGGAGGCAGCAGTGAAACTTGAAGAGTTCACAGACATCTCATCGGCAGAGTTGTCAAAAGAACTCTCACCCGAAAGGGAGATAGCTGGGGCCGCACTACACAGGGCAATCGGAGGACCGAGAAGATGCGGAGATCAGAAAAGGAGGCACCTAACGAAATTCAAGCAAGCTCCTATACTAGCAAGTACTCTTTTTGACAAGGAAGCAGAGGAAATGGAGGGTCGCAGGATAAGGGTGTCAAACCACCGGAACTATCTCGTCAAATGGAAAGGGTTGCCAGATAGTGAGGCCAACTGAAGATGCAGACACTCCGTGGCAATTCAGATGCAAGCTCGTGATGAGGACATCGCGGGTTTAGGTGGGGGAGAATGTCACGGAGCTAAATAAAGAGAGATCAACCATGCTCTTACACACAATGAGGAAGCTTCAGAATTATAGAAAGATGGGGAAAAACTTGGAGCACTCTAGAAGGTTCCACCAGTATTAAAGCTTTGGAGGTGGAATGCTTCAAGAGGACTCTAGAATGGTATAATACTAACCCTCAGATATCTTGGCATGAAAGATCTAGAACCATGTACATAATATTGTATTCTAGAATATTCTTTTCTAGATTATTCCTAGGGATAGGGGGAGGGCTATAAATAAGGGACCTCACCCCTGATTTGAAACCATCAAAGGATCCCAAGTATTCTTGTATTGTAAAGTTCCTTTACATAGTGAAGTGCTTTCCCAATCTTTCTAACCTCTCCTCTCTAAAAGAGATTTGAGTGTTCTAGTCTGTGTTGCGAAAGTGACTTAGATCGAGGAAAGAGTGCGGCCGATGACTTGGAAAAAGTTTCTTCGTGACAGTTCTCTAGAAGCTTCCCTCCTTGTGTATGGCTAAGAGAGCATGGTTGATCTCCCTTTATTTAGCTCCGTGACATTAGGCTTAAAAGGTCTTCCTGGATGAAGTAACACATGACTGCTTAGAAGGATCTCTCGATCAGGTTGAGTTTACTACTCTTTAAACAAACATTCACCTTAGGCTTAAAAGTTCTTCTTGGACGAAGTAGCACATGGCTGCTTAGAAGGATCTCTCGATCAGGTTGAGTTTACTACTTTCTTTGACTAAGTAAACTAGAGATCATGATAGTTTAGGATGATGGAACCATGATATTTTGATCAGGCTTGTCATCATTTCTCTTACCATTGATGATAAATTTGGAAATTTTAAATCTAATTTACTACTATTATATGTTGAGTTCTCAATAATATAGAATCTTAATCAAAAGTTCTCTCTCATCACTGAGAGAAGTAGTTCACCATAGATGTTTGTGCCTATGACCTAGAACAAGATCTAAAATCCTTGTAAATGGAGGATGATATCTACAACAATTTCTTATGTACAAAACTAATCCGCCTTTTTAAATTTTGACTTGGAACATCAAACATTCTCAACGAGAGGTTGGGCACAATTTTTTGGAGCCCACATTTTCTTGAAAGCAGTCATAAACAACTTCACCTTGAAGGGCTAGAAACATTGACCACAATTAACTAGTGCATTTTCTAAAGACGCTATCAAGGCCTAACGATTAGTAAAGTTCAATTTTTTGCATTTAGATTTTTAGGAAAAAAGCAGATCCAGCTGACAACATCTCGTACTTTTAGTCGGCCATCTCATTATTGAATATCAATTATGCTCTAGGTGCCATCCGTCTCTTACAATCTTAAATGAGTCACCTCTTAGATGGTTCTCCTTTCTTCCACTATGAAGCATCACCTCCTTTGTTGAATTCATGAAACAATTTATTAACCAGCTCCCAAGAGCCATTAAAAAAAATTCATGAAACGATTAGGAAAGTTTGGCAAATCTTTTCACTCCATCAAATATTGATATCAATGGTTTGGAGTTGATAGTCGACTTTGTTGTGTTTACATAGTTCGAGATAGTTCAAATATACACTTGGATTGAAGCAGCCTATGATATTGGCTAAAATGTTGGAACTCGCTAACAATCATATAAACATAAACGAATACAATAAGGTAGAAGCCTTAGGAACTCCTTATATAGAAGTTGTCATAGACTTGTGGCGACCTCATCAAAACTAATTGAATGAGCATTGAGGATTCTTCAGGTTGGCGTAGTTAGAATTGGCTCTGATAATCAACGGCCACTTCAAGTTTGCCATTAAGTAGTTGAACTTAAGAATTATACTTACCAACCTCTAGCCATAGAGATAAGTTGTCCATAATTAGATAACTCACTTGCACCCTTTACGAGCATTTTATATGAAGTTGATGAACACCATCAATGACATTACTTTTGTCAGCCACTAGGGCTACAACCAAGCTGAATTAGCGCTATAGTTACTTTGAGCTTGAGAGCTTGAGCTCGTTTATATAAAGTTTGTTCAAGCTTGGCTCGAATTTGATGTGTGTTTTTGTTATATTGTTCAAGCTTGGCTTATTTAAATTTATATTTATTTGAGCTTGGCTTATTTTGTGCTTATTGAGCTTCAAATGAGCAGGTTGTTTGGAAACAAGTCAAGTCTTATCAGGCCAAGCTTAGTTCAAGCGAGATTATATCTTTGTTAGGGTATTTTTTGAACATAGTACAAATATAGTTCAAAGTTGTTATTTTGCAGTCATTCTCTCTTTTAGAATTTACCCATTAGAGTTGTCTCACTATGCTTGTAAAAATTGGGGTAGATGGAGAAATTAGTTAAATGAAGTGGACTTAATGATATATATTGAATATTAAAGGTAATGTTTATGGTAAGGTTCGAACATATTTTTAAACATATTTGAACAATATTTAATTATGGTTCAAGTAAAGTTTCAATAATTTGAACACTACCATTGCCGGTCCCAAGTCCGGATGCAAAAAGTGGAGGGTTGCGTTAGTAGTCAGTAAAGTAAATTTGTAAATAATTATGACATGAATCCTTTAAATCATTGGCTACGCCCCAGGAAGTATGATTTGAATAGAAAAAAAAAGTCACGATCGGGCTACCGGTGCGATGTTAAATAAGCAAGGGTTCCCTCATTATGGACGGATGCGGGCAAAGAAGTCCATGAAACTAGAATTAGGTTAGGATCTCGGAATATATGTACTCTTACAGGTAAATTAATGGAATTAATAGATATTATGGTTCATAGCAAGATAAATATTTTATGTGTTCAAGAAACTAAATGGGGGAGAAAAGGAGATTGATAGTTTAGGTTTTAAACTTTGGTATTGAGTAAAATGAACCAGAAGAAAAGGATTATAGATAAAAGTTTGAAGGATAATGTTATAAGTATTAATAGATGTGGAGATAAATTATAACTTTAAAGATTATTGATACCAAGATTATCAATGTTATAAGTGTTTATGCCCCTCAAGTAGGTTTGGAGGTAAGTTCAAAAGAAAAATTTTGGAATGATTAATACAAAAGATACCTCTTGAAGAAAAGTATTTATTGGGGAGATTTAAATGGTGTTGGAGAGAAGATTTTAAAGATTCATTGGTATGGATTTATTTAATTAAGAAGGAGACTATATTAGATTTTCTTATTATGATTTTGTAGCTTAATACTTTATTTAAGAAAAGAGATGAACATATTATTACTTATAAAATGGATCTAGTAAAACAGTGATTGATTATTTTTGATAAGAAAAATAGATCGTTTAGATTGAAAGATTGTAAGGTCATTCCAAGTGAAATTTTAAGTACAACATCGACTATTAGTTTAGATTTTAAGATGAAAGGTTGTAAAGAAAAATAAACTTAATTATTGAGGATTAGATGGGGACACTTAAAAAATACAAATAAAAATATTTTTGCACAAGAAATTGAAGTTTGGGATGTTCATAAGGAAGCTAACGTTATGTGGAAAAAGTATCGCTATTAAACAAGACTAAAATTGGCGATGAATCAAAAGCTTCTTTAATAAGAATAGTTGGTGAATGAGTCGAAAGAAGATAAGAAATAAGAAGATTTATAAAACTTGGTTTAGATGTAAAACTTCGGAGATTGGGAAAGATATAAAATGGCGTAGAGATTCTAAAGAAAGAATATATGAAAAAAATTTAGCTTTTAGTGATTTATACAATGACAGAAGAAGGTGAAAGATGTATGTATAAGTTAAACCAAAGAGATAGAGAAAGAAAGATAGTAGTGAGTGAGTATTAAAATAATAAAGTGCTTTTCTTAGAAAAGATATTGAAAATAGGTGGATGAGGTATTTTAATAAACTTTTCAAGGATGAAAGATCGATTGATTTTAGCAACCTTAATACTAAACAAAAAATAGAGAATTTCATTTTATCGATTAGTAATGAAGTTAGTGAAGTTTTAAAGAAAATGAAATGTGGAAAGCAAGAGACCGGATAATATTCCAATAAGTGTGGAAATGTTTAGGAGATCAAGGAATTTCTTCTTTACAAATCTTTTAATGTTATTTTAAAGACTAAAAGATGCCGATGAGTGGAGAAAGAGTTTGTTGGTTCCTATATTTAAGAATAAAGGTGATGCACAAGATTGTGCAAATAGAGAATTAAGTTAATGTGCCATACATTAAAATTATGGGAGAGAGTAAAGCATAGATTACGATGTGATGAAGTTTCTCACAATCGGTTTGGTTTTAGATCTACTATGCTATACATTTGTTAAGAGGTTTGATGGAGAAGCAGAGAAAATAAAAGGATCTACATATGATATTTATTGATTTAGAGAAAGCTTATGATAAAGTCTCAAGAGATGTTCTTTGGAGAGTTCTAGAACAAAAGAAGTTAATATTGGTTATATTCAAGTCATTAAGGATATGTATACTAGAGTCACTTGTGTCCAAACACAAGGAGGATTGACAAACTATTTTCCTATTTGGTTGGATTACATCAAGGATCAACATTAAGCCCTTATCTTTTACTTTAGTTATGGATGTTCTTACGAGGCATTTACAAGAAGATGTACCCGGTGTATGCTTTTTGATGACATTCTTCTTGTTGATAAGACTAGAGGGAGTCCAAGAAACTTGAATTATGGAGGTCAACTTTAGAGTCTAAAGGTTTTATTTAAGCGATCTAAAGCGAATATAGGAGTGTAATTTTAGTTGTAGAAATTTTAGGTAGTGTTGTGACTTTAGGTGATCAAGTCATTAATAAGAGTGAGCGATTGATATTTAGGCTCTATTGTTCAAAATGATGAAATAGATGGAGATATTATTAGTAGAATTCAAGTTGGATGGTTGAAGTGGAGGAATGCATCGGCCTATTATGTGATAGAAAAGTTCCACTTAAACTTAAGGAAAATTTTATAAGATGGTGGTAAGACCGCAATGACTTATGGTGCGAGACAATGTTATAAAACATAAGAGTAAGTTAAGATATGGATGAGTGGATGAGCTTTTTTAGAGATAGAATGCAAAATGAGTATGTTGGAAAAAAGTTGGAGTAGCTCCAATGATAGATAAGATTGGGAGAGCCTAGATGGTTTGGCCACATAAAAGCGTAGTCCATGACCATTAGGAGAGTAGATGCATTAGATTTTCCTTATGTTAAGAAAGGTAGAGACCAAAAGACTTGGTTAAGATGTATAAAAAATGATCTTAGTATACTGAATTAAATGAGAATTTGACACAGGACACAATGGAGATGAAGGATTCATGTAGTCGACCCCACCTAGTGGGATTAAGGCTTGTTTGTTGTTGTTGTTGTAAAGTTTCAATATGGTTCAAATATAACCAAAAACATAGTTCAATTAAGTTTCAAACATGCATTTGAACATGTTCGATTATGATTCAAAGAAAGTCGAACATGATTTGAACACATAATCTAAGTATGTTTGAAATACAATTTTCAATATTCTATCTAGATATGTGTAAGAGCTCTAACAAAATGATTTAATCTATAAAGCATGATAAAAACAACAATAACATCAACAACAACAAGCCTTTAACCCACCACGTGGGGTCGACTATATGATTTTTTTTCTTCATTGTGTTGTTAAGTGTCATATTTGTATTTAATCCTAATAAATTAAAGTAATTTTTTATATTTCCTAATTCTTTTTAGGTCTACCATTACCTTTCTTAATATAGGATGAATCTAATACATCTACTCTTCTAATAAATTAAGATTTTCTACAATTAAAATTATACTCCAACTATTCGGTTTTAGTTCTACTCAAACGAAGGCCATTAAACTCTAAATGTTGACCTCCATAATTCAAGTTTTTCTTGAATTCTCTAGTTTTATCAACAAGAAGAATATCATTAGCAAAAAGCATACACCAAGGTACATCTTCTTGTAAATGTTTAGTAAGAACATCCATAACTAAACCTAAATGATTCGGGTTTAAAGATGATCCTTAATATAATCCAACTAAAATAGGAAAATACTTGGTCAATCCTCCTTGTGTTTGAACACAAGTGATAGCTCTAGTATATATATCCTTAATGACTTGAATATAAGTAATATTAACTTCTCTCTTTTCCAAAACTCTTCAAAGCACTTCTCTTGAAATTTTACATGCTTTCTTTAAATCAACAAATATCATATGTAGATCCTCCTTTCTCTATACTTCTCCATCAAACCTCTCAACAAATGTCTAGCATCCATAGTTGACCAGCTAGGCATAAATCCAAATTGATTTTGAGAAATTTTTGTATCACATTGTAGTCTATGCTCAATTAGTCTCTCCCATAATTTTAATGTATGTCACTTTAATTTAATTTCTCTATAATTTGCACACTCTTATGCCTCACATTTATTCTTCAAAATAGAAACTAACAAACTCTTTCTTCACAATCTACCAACTTTTTAGTATTTTAAATAATATTAAAAAGATTTATATGTTAAGAAATTCCTTGATCTCCTAAGCATTTCCACATTTCTATTAAAATATCATCAGGACCTACTACTTTTTCACACTTTATTTTTTTAAGGTCTCTCCAATTTCCGTTTTACTAATACGATGATAAAAAACAGAAGTCGTATTTTTATTTAAGATACTGAGATCATTAAAGTCAATTATATTCTCACAACTTTTATTAAAAAGTTTATCAAAATATCTCATTCACTTATTATTGTATCCAAATTTGTCTGTGAACGAGAGATAGCTTTTTAGGCACCTGAGAAATAGTGGTAATACAAGTGGGACAGTAGATTAAAGGTAAAATGAGAGGAATAGAAAAATATGAAATGGTTCACAAGGAATTCAAATACAAATAATTTTCTCCTTCTCTTCCAGAGGGAGGTTACAGCGTAATGGAGATGTAAGGTCTAAGAAATCAACCAAAAGTCTCAAAAGGTCAAAAAAGTCTCTATTTTATAATGTCTGGTGAAAAACCAATACATATGGTCATTAGACATAAGGTAGGTCAGGTATGTAAGAGGAATGACTCACCAATAAGAGGAGAATAGACAATGTCGGATGGCGAGTTCTCTTGATCAAGGTTCTCGGAATTGGCGAGATGGGTTATCTATCGTGTATTCAGCACATATGGTCGCCCACACATGGGCAAGTTATTAGATCAAAGGTAGGTTGCTGAACATCAGTCGTTGCCTAGCTGAAACAGTCCCTCTTGTGCATTCGCCATGCGTGAGGCGAGTCTTCATTTATGGGGAGGATTGTTGTGCTTTGGCCTTTTTGAGTAGGATTGTCTTCCGGCTCGTCTCATCTATGATGTGCATGTGAGTTTTCACCTAAGTTAAATATCTTTTTCTTAAAAAATACTTTATCAACTTCATTCTTAATGTATTTCATTTGAATTAAATCTTTATTTCTCTTATCTCGTTGTTTGTTGACTTATATATATGTTTTTCTCATTCTTTAGCATCTAATCTATTATATAAGTTCTTAAATACTGAATTCTTACATCATATATGAAGCATGATAGAAATATTAAAAAATAAAATACCCATGCTTGTTCAAGTTATTGATGAATGAAGAAATCATGAACTCCACCTCTGCATTCGTCTTATTATCTTGTTGAGTGATAAAATCTTGGATATCAGAATGCTAATGCATGAAAAGGATGAGGCATCATTCTTTCTACTACAAAGATATATGAATATTAGGGGTATTTGGTTTGAAGGAAATTTTCATGCATATTTTTTGAAGAAGTAAAATAATGAGTATATTTTTTTTAAATTTTTGCTATTGTAAGGCATATAAAGTCAAATTTTTCTTAAATTGTTCATGATTTGATTGAAGATTTATTTGGACATTTGCAGTGAAATTTTTTATTGAAAATGAAATGATGCATTTTGATATTTTAAAAATGAATTCGGCTACTTATTAGCTTGGAGAATGTAGTACCTTGTACTCAACAATACTCTTGTAAGTTAATGCTTTCCAAGTAGGATTTGATATTGTGGAAATTAGAAAAAGTTGAAAATTTTGAAGTTCGTATTAATTTGTTCATTTTGAAGTTGACCAAGCTTCAAATTTGAAACTTTAAATTTTGATGGCTTAGATAAAAAATCAGAAAAAAATTTTAATCCTTGATATAGGTCGAGTAGTTAAGCAAGAGTTTTTGTTTGGATTCATTGCTGTCCTAGCTTAAGGTCAAGTTAAAATTGGCTGGAGAGCTAAATCCCTTAGGTAGATGAGAAATTTTCATTTATCAAAATCACCATAACATTTAATAGAGTGAGTTTATTTATGGAATCTAAATTCTAATGTTTTTAGTAAAACAATGATTTTTGGTAATTGTCATATTTGTCATTTTACCTACTGATCAACTCATCAAGTCGCTAACTCATCAAATTGACAACTTTTTACTCATTTTGTCATCTGACCTCTAGCAATTTGTGGATATGTCAAAATTTAAACTAAACAACTAATCTAATGGTTGATTATTTCACTATTCAAATGCGCTGGATTTTTTCAAATTTGCATAAGCCAAGTTTTATGTTAAAATTCAAGCATCCGAAGAACAAAAATGTCAATCCCTAGAACTCAGACTTATTTGAGGATATTAGTAGTGACTTGTTTGTTGGTTATAATTTTTCTTACTAATATTTGACTTAAAAGTCCCATTGATCTCTTCATAAATTTCATTTGTATAATGATGTTAATAGTATAATTTTATGTAATATTATGTTTCAGTTAATTGAAGTGAATGTTTTATTTGTGCTTCATGCTTCAAAGAAGAAAAACCCTCTGCTTGTTGAATTGTACTTTTTGTCAACAATTTTGGTTATTAGTCAATTTCTCAGTAGCTTGGCACTAACTGTAGTGAATTGATTTTAGTTTTCGTTATGGCAATTATGCAATTTATTTGTGAGCAGTTTGCTTACAGTTGAACATATGAACTGAAATAATATTTTTATGCCTATTAATTCTGATGTATTCAATATGTTGTCAAAAAAAAAAAAAACAGGATCATTTTATTCTTTGTGATTATCTATCATGCTTCTTGATTTTGTTATTCTTTTTTATTAGTGCATTTAATTTTTAGTGCGAAATGTCCATGACAATAATTTGAAATTATTTTTTTATTATAGGCTTTTTCATGTTATTGAACATATTTTGGGTGACCAAACGCTGACATATTGTCGACCATGTACTTGTGGTTACCTCTTTCTAATTGCATTGAGCAACTTGATTTCAGGTTTTGTTTTAACAGCCAATGTTCACAATATATTTGAACGTCTATTCTATTACTGCGTTTGACTTACCGGTCTGTTACAAACTTCACGCCATTTAAACAACATTAGAGAACAAATATAAATAATCAAGGATTTTAGCTGGTCTGTGGGTAGTTGGTTTGTGCTTGTTTGATTTTTTTGTATTTGCAGCAGCTGGAGTTTTTTACCTCTGCTTTAGTAAAAGATTATACATAAAAATTACTTGTTCACACAATTAAATGAGCATGTCGTACAAGGATGCATCTTGTTGTTTATGCCTTGTAGGCAGGAAGAACACAATATCTCATGCATTTACTTGTTGTACTTCAAAATAGTAAGAAGTTATGAAAATATATTTTTTTGTCATTATTTTTTTGTGCATCTGAAAGAAATGGGATGTCCTTTCCTGGATATCTTCCTATTGAGCATGGCCTTTTTTGTTTTGAGAATTTGCCAATAATTCAATGCTACTATATTCCTGCCATTAGATTTCACATATGATGATGTTGAAAGTGAATTATCGTCCAGCAAATGCTGATTGCTGCGGAATCTAAACGTGAGGAAGAGAAAGCAAAGGGTGCCAACAACACAGATGAAACAGTTGAAAATCCAGATATTGTTTTGTTTGATGACAATGAAGAAGAGGAGGAAGATGAGAGTGATGAAGAGGATGATATTGCAGTTAGCGCCCAAGGAAGAGGAAGAGGAAGAGGGATGTTTTGGCAACCTCCAATGCAATTAGCGCGTGGAGTTAGACCAGTTCTTGGTGTTCGAGGATTCCCTCCTGTGATGATGGGCGTAGATGGCTTTGGTTATGGAGCTGTTGGTCCTGAGGGTTTTGCTGCGCCAGATATTTTTGGAGCTCCTAGGGTTTTTCCTCCATATGGTGGCCAAAGATTTTCTGGTGATTTCTCTGGGGCAGGTCCTATGCCTGGGTTTGTCTTTCCTGGTCGGCCATCCCAGCCTGGTCTTTTTCCTATTGGTGGACTGGGAATGATGATGGGTTCAAGTCGAGCATTCATCGGTGGAATACCAATGGCAGGTGTTAGCAGACCCAATCGTCCCGTTGGCATCCCACCTTTCCTCCATCCACCACCTCTACCCAATAACTGGGTGACAAAGAGGGAACAAAGGAGAGCTGCTAGCGAACGATATGAATCTGGATCAGATCAAGGAATCCGGGGTCAGGAGGCAGCAGGTCAAGATGATGAGATCAGGTATCAACAGGTATCAAGGGCTCCAAATGAGGACAGGTTTGGTGCAGGTAACAGGCACATGAATGATGAGAGTGAAAGCGATGATGAGGCAGCTCCCAGAAGGTCAAGACATGGGGATACCAGTAAGAAGCGGCGTGGATCAGAAGATGTTGCAGCAGATCACTGGGAGGCTCCTTTTACTGAAGCTTCAAATCATTGATAAATTTGACAGTTATACACTTTTTTTTTCTTTATTTATGTCAATGTCATTGGTTTACAATTTGTTGTAGTGTAATATTCATTAGTTTTAATTTGTGGTATCAGGATAATCTGTTTGCGATTACAAATGAGGATTTAAAGTGATGGATGGATATCATCGAGGGAGAGCTAATAGTATCCCACCCTTGTTAATCTGTAAAGTCTGCTAAAACATGTTTGTATTTTTTGCATTCTTCTAGCTTAGGTACTTGTAGCCAGAGCCAGAGGATAATGGTTCGCGGAACGCTTCAAAAGATATAAACGTCATAGTTTAATGATTTATTCTCCAATGATGTACCGAATCTTTTTCCTGCCTCAAATTTCTTGCCATCGATCTTGTTCCGTATATGATCATATGTTCCATGTTTTCAAGGAACCTGAAAGGCAGTAATGTATAATTGTTTAGGCTTTGTGGTATATAGTAGAATTTTATGGTGTATTGATCTTATTGTTTTACTTGGTTCTGAATCGAGATATGATGTCATTAGTACTAAACTGCGATTGAAATAATATGAACATGGGTTTAATTTTCGTTTGTAGTTTTAAGGTTATTGGGGTAATGAGACTCTTTTTATCATCCAACGGAATGGATGAGAGCATTGCGGGGAAGTACAAGTGCAATCATTGTGGCAAAGTTAAGTTCAACTTGCTAGGAGCCCTTTTTGTAGAAGCTTAATGAAATATTGCAGTCCAAATTTTCCGTAATTCTTCCTGTATTTCTTCTGTTTTCCTCCATCTTATTTGTGTTGGAACTGCTGGCGAGTTGTAATCCAATATATACCACTACTAATTTTGTTCTCGTTGATTGATTCAGCTTCTTTGGCTATCTTCGATCTTTCCTTTCCTGATGGTAGATGGATCAAAATCGTTGGTCAAGATGATTGATAACTTTTCAAAATAGAACGGTTAATCCAAAGTACTGAAAATATTTTTGTGAGGTGTAACTCCATTGAACAATGATCAAATTGAAATAGAAGCAATCCAGTAAGTTGATATCCGCTGTTAATGCTGTGAATAGCGATTCTAAGGTTTTTTTTTATTTTTTATTTATTATTATTATTTTTTGATGAGCTGGAGACTGGTATAGAAAAATGAGTAATATCGTGGATAAACTGTTTGATGATGATACGGTTAACCTTCTCCTTGCAAGTCTTGCCAAAGAATCGTTATCTCTGGTTTGAAAAGACGGCATCTTGCATGCTTGGCGGGCACTGATTTGGACATTTGAAATAGCGCGATATAAGGGCTGTTAGCTTATCCAGGCTTACACTGTTGCTGAGTATTAGTTTTGATAGTCATGTAATTAGTAATAATTTTTCTAAGTTTTATGTTTCAGGAGATGGTTATCCTAAAAAATTCAAACTATAATAAAAACTAGGTAATCCAAAAAAATAAAAAAATAAAACCACAAATTTTTGGACTTTGGAAATAATGTTTTTAGTCAAACATTATCTACACCGTTGGATCTAAATTAGATCCAATTGCCTAGCCATCGTCTCCTTCATTGAGATGAACCATAATGAAGGGTTTTGGGTTGAGTTCGAGTCAGTGTGACTTGAGCCTAACTAGAGCCAATTTGCTAAAAGCTCACCATCGAGTTTAATTGATTAGATCCCGCTAGATTGATGGGTGGAATAAAGTCTGACGAACACCGTGCCATGGCTTAGTAGAAATTATATGACATAAAGTTACATGATTTGATTTTATTTGGATTATTTTACTGAATTTGATGTTTAAAGTCATTAAGATTTCAATACTCTATTTTGATCAAATTGAGTTAAGGTGGATCAATTGAGTTGGCTTGATGGAATTAAAATCACTAATAGACTCTAAAGTGTCCATTTAATACAAATGAGCATCTTTGATGATTTTTTTTATCATTATAGAGACTTATTAATGTAAGCTCATATTAGACTCGAGGTTAAATTAAATTTGACTAAAGTTTGACTTCATGGCTCATGATCAACTTAAGCTTATGGTCATGAGTTTTAATGATCCAAAATTTACAAAAAAAAAAAGATTTAAAATTTAAAGTAAAGGATATGATTCATAACATTAATAAATGATGGAACTTGCCTATAAGTTTGGGTATGATATGAAGATAGATGGGTTTATTTGACTCAACCTCAAGTCAAATGTTTAGATTAATTTTGAGGTCAGTATAACTAAACTTTAGAATTTCATTATCAATTGTATAAGAAATTAAATTGTTGAGATGGGTTGATTGCTTAAAATTCAACATTTACATCCACAAGGGAAGGGTTGAACTTAAGTAATGAAGGAAGTATACCTTATGGCTAGCTAAAGTGAGACCTTGCTTGTAGGAAAGTTTTAGCAAAAGACCCTTCTATATGAGCTTCTCCTAAGGCTTAATGGGATAATTCGGTTTGTTGTGTTGGTTGCTTAGGGAGGACTTTGAAGTTTAGTCTTCATAATATTTTTGATGTCAACAATCTTGCCTTAACTCTCTTGTAGAAGAATGTTTCACTTTGCATAGCATCATTAAAATTCAAAATAATCTAATTCCATTTGTTATGTGTATTAATTGAACACAAAAAAGGAGAAAATTAAAAAGAGTTGTCCATTTAAATCTCTTCCAGTAAGATAAAAGAAAACTTCTATCTTTAGTCAAGCTAGGATTCTCCTTACTTTAGGGATTATATCTAATATTTATTTCTCTGCTTCATATGTAGAGTTGAGAAGCAATCTAAAATTTACTTCAAAAATTTTATAAAATCTCTGCTAGTATAGAACCTTACTCTTTTTTTTATAGTTTGGTCATAATAATAAGTCTGGGTCACTAAAACGGATTCAACATCAAGCTCATTTAAATCAAATAAAATTTTTATTGGTTTAAATCTTTATTTCCACTTGGTTCTTAGAATTGAGTTTGGGTCATCAAAATTCATCAAAATGATATTGTTGTAAAGTCCCTCTACAGTTTATAACATCATCATCCAATTAATCTTTGACTGGGTTTAGGTCATCAAAACCTAAAGGAGGGACATTGTAAAATCAATGATAAGGTACAACCTAACTTACGACCTATCTTTTAATATTATGTATGCTCATATATGAGTCATTAATGAACACTCTTGTATTTTGGTCATGTGAATACACACAACAACAAGATTATAATACACCTCTAGCTTTCTTTGATCTACGTACATGCAAAATACCATGAAAAGGGATAGCTACAATAACTTGCAAGTCTAACTATGTTGAGTCATTACGCATCATAGAGATATTTTATATAATGGGACTTCAATTATGGGCATATTCTTGTCCATCTGATACACTCTATCAATTCAAATCAATACCCATGGTCTCCACTACACCATCTTCTTGAGATATCACCATGTAAATATACTTTTATAGAAAGATTTGAACTACTTGGATATGACAATTTGTACTCTATCTTATAATTACATGATTACATGACCACGATACAATTGTATATCAACATTGATGATTTAATAATAAATTTTAAGTGTTAAATATAGTAGCATCAACTAATTCATGCGATTTGAGTTGCATACCAGATTGAGATATTATCTTAACTATGAAAAAACACAATACTGAGGAGGTTTAGTAGAAAGTTTCTACCGCCATTAAAAGTGGTAGAAGTGAAGAATTTATCTAAAGTGTTACTTTTCAAACTAATGGAGGTTGACTATCGCATTGACAAGTTGACCAATTTAGTTTAATTGAGATTTATGCATATAGAGAATCTTTGCTAATCTTTTAGGCATGACTAATAATAATCATGGAAGTTCTCATGGAACCATTGGAATAATAAAGTGACAAGGTTTCCTATTTAATCTATAGATTGAGCTTAAAAAACCCCTTTCGATGCTCACCCATAGCTTACTAAAAGATAATAGCAGTAGGGTTCTTATATATACTTTCTATGTGTAAGGTTCTTCTTGGTTTGTAAGTCTATTAAGTGCAAAACAAGGAATAAGGCTAACTTAACTTTTAAAGGAGTTTTCCCATGAGCTCAAATTAATTTAGTTATTTAACTTCGATTTAGTTTTGAATGGTGAGAATACAAGGTTCAAGCCTAGTCTTATCTATTCTCTAAGGACTTGAGATAATCCTTTTTACCTCATTTGCTACTAAAAAGCAAAAGCAATGTAGAATAATCAATCTTTTATTTTAGTATGGTAATCAAAAGTTTTCTAGTCCAACATATCTTTAGATGATACTTAGAGGGTTTAGTGATTAAGACCCATATTTTAGGATCATCCTTTATTTAGGATGAAATTTTGAGCCCCAATAAGTTAAGAACCAAAGCACTGCTCACTAAACTAATGATTATAGGGACACTTGATCTTAAGTCATATGATCATTTGATTAAGTTATTTACTAGTCATTGGTGAATTCCTACTTATAAATCCATTGGAAGAGTCCAAGTATCAATACTCCTTAACATTCTACAAGTAAAAGGTTCCTAACTATGAACTCATTGGTCGAGTCTAGCAATCAAAACCCAATCTTTCAAAATTAAAATTATCTTGCTAATATTTAGGTCGTATCTTATTGATAAATCATTAATATTTAGAGTCCTTTGTTGATATCCAAAATATTAAAAGGACGTTATCTCATGTCATTCTTGAACACTAAAGACTAACTTAATTTAACTATTAGGATTAGTTTGGACTTAGTAGCACAATTGGAACCACTATAGAAGGTTTAATTGTAAATAATTTTTACATCATAAGTTTGACTCTATCTAGCCATAGGGTTGACATCTTTCATTACTTGAGTTTAATCATTCCCTTATAGATGTAAGTTTGGGTTTAAGCAATCAATTTATTCTATTAATTTAATTATTAATATATTTAATTATGAGACTTTGAGGGTTTATTTGACCATCCGTAAAATTAGTCTAACAAACCTGACTCATCAAACCATCCTTGAAATATTTAAAGTACTTATCCATATTAGTATTTGTACCATCTCTTTATAATGATATTTATATATCATCAAGAGCTAATTAACTTAATGAGAATGTTAAGCAATGGTCTTAGAACATAAAATCAAAAGAACATATTTTTATCTTGCATCTAATATACTTTTGAACCAAGAGAATGCAAGTAAAATAATATATTTATGTTCATATAATTTATAATGGGAAAAGAAGTAGAATGGCTATTGATAAGTAAAAAAAGTTAGTTAAATTAACATGTATTTTAAAGTAAAAATCTTATTATTTTATAATTTATTTTTAAAATTTTAAGTGTTTATAACAGAAAATATCTTATTGAAAAAAAAAAAGTTATGTAGAATTGCAGTATAGCGACACGAAATTACATTTATAGCAACGAGGAACTTGTATAAGAAGAAAAGCTATGCAGAACAGAGAAGACAGCACCTCGACGCTAAATATGTTGCGCCGAGGAGCCAGACCCAACACCAAGGCACTAGAATTAGAATTTTGAAGCCAAAAATCAGAGAGCATAGTGCTTAGGCGCGATAGAACTAGCGCTAATGCGCTATGGCCCAACATAATAGTTTTGTGATGATTCAACAATGATTTCGAGTAGTTTTCAAGGTAGTTATGGTAGGAGTGTATAAAAAAATGACCAAGGTTGTATCTAGGCTATATATAGGGTGCATTTCTAAGGGAAAAAGATTTTTTTTTCATACTTTTCTTACATTCTCTTTTTGTGTCAAGAGGGTGAGTATATGCGAGTGTAGTGATATCACCTAGAAAGTGATACTCCAAGTGTTGTGTGCTGCATGCACGTGTCTGTGTGGAGCGTGTAAAGGAGATCAAAATCAGGAGATCAAGGAGAACAATACTAAACAAAGGGAAAGAATTTACCACTGCATTCTTTTCTTTTATTCTTTCCTTTTTCATGTATTTTCTAGTATTTCCTACACATATTAATATATTTTGTTTGTATTTTCCTTTCTAAAATGTTGAACTAAGTATGCTAACTCTGAATTTATGTAAGCTTTTAGACGATGGTGTTGTATTAAACTTTATTTGTGGATTAATATAAGAAAATTGTTCTTCGTTTTAAAGAAAATGTATTTTGCTTTTATTCATGCTTTATTTACTTATAATCTGGCCAATTACCAAGTTAAATATAAGTGTGATATAGATATATTGATTGAATTATAGAAAAGCAAGTAGGAAAAAGGCAATCAAATGTATTAAATAATCATTAATATGCTAGATAGGTCATGATAGCTAAATAGCCATTAAATATATGATTATTTTTAAAATTTGTAATCATTTAAAGATAAATATGAGTAAAGCAACTAATTAAAATTTACTTGGCACTAGACAAAAAATTAAGTAAAGGGATTAATTTGGCTATACTTGTTTAGAGATATAGTATTGCACTTTTACTCCTGATTGATAATATAAGCTTTAAATTAATTCACCATACAATTTAATCTAATACATAGTCTAAAAGATTCCATAAATTTAGAGTACTCTTTTTAAAATTAAGAAAACCACTTATATATTTTCTAAAAAAATATAAAAAAAATATCTTTTTTATATTTTACAAAATAGTAGATAGCTATTTTAATTAAGCACTTGCATTTTGTTGAATAAAAACTAGATTTTAAAAGATTAGTACCTAACTTAATATAAATTAATACAGAATTTTACTCTAATCCTCATGGGAATGATACTTTACTCATTAAGTATTACTTTGATTCGACACGTGCACTTGCATATAAGGGTTAAAAAGTACCAATCAAGTTTTTGATGTCATTACCGGGGATTATAAGTGAAATAGTAATTTGTATTGAGTTAATATTAGTCTTACTAAACTATTTTTAATTCAACATTTTTATTACATGTATTTGTGTTATGAATTAAGTGTAAAATATCCTTATACTTATTCATATATTATTGTAGTTTTAAACCAAAGTTGTGATTTCTAACTTTGCATGCTTAGAGATAAAATTATAGAATTATTGACATTGAACTTAGAAATCCAACAACTTTTTAGGAAAATTATACAAAAAAGAGCCTAATGATTTAAGTGCAAAAATATTTAATTATTTAACCAATATATTTAATGATCAATTCTCAAACAAATATAATCTAAGTTGGAGGAATTGTCCTAACTTCTCATGGAATAATAATAATTAAAACATTACGCATATTGAGAATATGGAAATTGGAGTAATATGTATTATAATAATGATCAAATTTATACACATATAGTTCCATCAGAGTATCCTCCTCAAAATGAACTTGAAGTCTTATTATTACAAATGTGAATCAAATTACTAAGTCAAACTACTTATATTAAAAATTTAGAAATCCAACTATAACAATCGGCTAATAATCTTGCAAATAGACCTCAGGATAGTGTATCTTGTGATACAAAAATTAATCCTAAGGAAATAGATAAAGAACAAGATAATGTGATAAAATTTAGAAGTGAAAACGACCTAAAAGAGGTAAAGATTGATGATGATAAATTTGAAGTTTAGAAGATATTATTGAGAAAAAGATAAAAAATAAAATAAAATTAATGAGAAAAAGGAATTTGAAATAGAGGCCAGAGAGGCCTTCAGAAAAATAAGAGAGAGACCATCTCCACCTTTCTCTCAAAGACCCCAAAAATATTTAGACAATAAATCTCTCAAGCTTAAGAAAGTGTAATTGTGGATTTGAAGATATCAGTGATTAAAAATTTATTAAAACAAGTTGTAATTGAGGATGAGCAAGAGAATAATGATGATCCATTTCTTACATTTTTCTTCAAAGTTGGTATTATTGACTATGAAAACTTAGTATTGTTGACTATACACATTGTATATCTCATCATTTGATTTGATGATAACAAATCTTGTGTAATAAGAATAAATTATTTCTTTGTCGGATAAACTATCCACATTAATAATTATAAATATTATTTTTAATTTAAATCTTTATTGATGATAAATATATATTTTTGAAGCAACTAATTATTTATTTTAAGTATTTCACTCAACTTGCTTAGTCAAATTGAGAAAGTCATATCAGTTGGACTAGGGTAGTGGGAATTTTCTAAAACTTACAGTACTAGGAAAATAAAGAGCTCAATGCAATAAAATAAATGATCTATTTATTTCAAGATATTTAATTTAAAATTAATCCATATTTTTTACATATTAAAATTACATTATTCCTTTAATTGTCCATTTTGGATAACATGAACTAAATGCATGAGTTAAGTTTCATTTAATATGCTTTCAAGCAAGATGAATTAAGTTCATACTTCATTAAATTATTTCCATGCTTAATCATATTTATTATCCTTTTTTTGCATGAGAATAAATTTATTCTAGAATTATTCAAATTATCATTTTCTCTCTGCTATCATTTTTATCATCCGAATAATGTTTTGGCCAATTTTTTTATAAATATTTGACTAATAAATAATGTAAGATACATTCAAATCATTTTCATAATAATTCCATCATGGTTTCAAATTTTAAAAATTCATTCATTGATATTTATTAATTTAATTATTGTAAATTCTAATTGAATAATCCTTGTTATATCAATGCAAAATTAATTCTAGTCATTTATAGAATGGTATGGCAGTCCCTAGCACGATTTATTTCAGCTAATTAGATTTTAATTAAATTATTTTAAGTTAATTTAAAATTAAATTCAAATAAACTTCAATTTAATATCATTTCCTTTTTGTTAAATCTATTTTAGGACAGATATTAATTAAGTTTAGATTATTTTAAATTATATTTATTACTTAAAATGCATCTTAATTAATCATCTAATATTTAAATTAATTAATTGCATTGATTTGAAACCATTCTATTTATGGAATTGAATGTTAGTTGAAAATTACATTGATTTTTCTGCATTTATTTTATTTGGATTAATTAATGTTATTATGTTATAAATCTTGCTCAAATTGATTCATCATACATTCACTGTATCAAGCATTAAATTCAAATTGAAGCCTTACTTGGATTGTAGCTTGGCTGGCGACCTTCCTTTGGGAATATTATTTTCTAAGTAAATAAAATGAATTTGCTCTTGATTGATTGAAATCCTTAAATTAAATTTTATTTGCTAATCCCATTAATTCCTTTTATTCTTTTGCTGACTATGCATGCTTAATTTCAGTTTAAAATTAAATTTTTAATCATTTATTAAAATCTTCGAAGTTCAAATTCTTTCCAAAAGGATCTTCCCCTCTCATTGTTATTCTTGGCCGAAATCTTCATTGCTTAAATTAGATTTTATTTGATTGGTATGAATAATTGCATTCTATCATATTTCACTCTCTATCTCTCAAAATTTAATCTTAGGCCAAAATCCTCTTCATAAGATTCATCATTATTTGATAGAAAATCTCTCATTCAAAATTCGAATATTTTTCATGATTGAAATATTCCGCTTTTGCCTTGACCGATCTCATCTTTTTAACTTATTGGATTGGATTCAAAATTCAAATTACTACATAATTCATCTTCCCTCCTCTTTCTCTCATGGTCAAAAATCTCAAGAATAAAATTCTTTCTTAGTTGAGTTGATTGTGTAATCCAAATCAAATTATTTCCTAAACAATTTTTCCTTCAACTCCATCATGCTTGGCCGAACCCTTTATCCACCCTTCTCTATTTAAAGTGGCTTTGAATTTGGGTTAGAGTTCTTAGCTATTTCTCCACTCTCGGCCGATCCCTTGCTACATCGTTCCATTGGAGATTTTAGAGATTTAAGTGCTACAACTCTTTATATATCCTTCCTCCTCCCTTGGTTGAAAGTGTGTTGAAGTTTTCTTGGGAGATTTGAAGGTTTAGTGGAACTACATCCTTGGCCAAGGTTTGATTATTGCTCTCAAGATTCTAAAGTGCTTAACTCTTTCATCTTATCATAATTTTCGAATTCATGTGAACGTGATATGCATGAAGAAAGTTAAGTATTGATTGAAGTTCTTCTCTTGGCCTAACTACTTTTTTTTGTTTGAATAGGATTCGTGTTTAAAATTATCATCTTCTCTTCTCACTTTCATAAATATTTAAGTGGAAGACATCTTTTATTTTTTTTAAATTGCATATAAGTGATTAGCAAGCTTATATTTACAAATTATTTTATCACTTGCATACAATATAGTTATTGTGAAAGAGATCTTAAATGAACTTGTTTGATTTGGTTTTTCATATCAACTTGCTTATTATATAACACAAGATTCCATACATCATTTATTTTTGGTTTATCATTCATAATTCAAATCATTGTTGTGTGGCGCTTTATATTTTTAATTGAAGTCACTTTGATTTTAAGCTTTCATATCTTTTAATATAAATCAAACTACTTTAAGGACTTATTTGCATTTAGCATTCTATTCAAGCTCTTAAATTATTTTAATCTTGAATAATTAAGATGTGAGCTCTCTATTTTATTATTTATCTTTATATTGTTTTAGTTGGGACTTAAGTGCAAAAGCTTTTTAATTGAGAGTTAGATACTTTGTATCTTTTTTTTTTCTTTTGTTCTCTTATACTTTGTTGGGGTTGTACTTGCTAATGTAGAAAAGTATGGTGTTAGGTTGTACTTCCTGTGTAGAAAAATATAGTGTTGGATTGTACTTGCTTATGTAGGAAAGTACGTGTTGGGTTGTACTTACCCAGTGCAGGAAAGTATGTGTTGGGGTTGTACTTGTTTGGTGCAGGAAAATACAAGAGATTAGTTGTAATCTTTTCCTATTTAGTGAATTCCTAGTGAGGGTGACTAGGCGTGGACATAGAATAGTTTTTGAGTTTGGCCGAACCACGTGAAAATCTGTGTTCTCTTTTTACTTTTTTTGCACCTTTACTTTTCTTTATTGGTGCTAATTATTATTTTGATTCATTAAATTATAATCATTTAAGATTAACTTTTCTATGAAGCACTAAAATTAATTTTTAAGATCCATGACCACTCACTATGGATATCCATAATCATCATAAATTAGAAAATATGAGAATTCAATTAATATTCTATCACATTACATAAATAAAATTGATTGCATAATAAATGTAGCATAACAAAATTTAAGTTATTCTCAATAAAAAAAAAATTCCAACTAAAACCATAATTGCACATAATCACTAAACCCTAATTTTAATATATATATATATATATATATATATATATATATATATATATATATATATATATATATATATATATATATATATTGAGACGCACACACGTATTATAAAATTTAAATAAATGGTAGCAAAAATTTCAAGAACATATAACTTTTAAGTTTACATATTAAATGACTTAGAGGAATAATTAGGTCTAAATTCCTAAACCTTAAATTTATCAAAAACTAACATGTGCAACTAAAGCTCTATAGACAAATATACATTCTAATATAATATTTAATAAATTCAAATTAATTTGGAGAAAATTTAACCTAAAATATATTAAAATACATAGAAACTTCAAATCCCTTTTTCTCACAACGGATGGAATTATAAAAAAGTGCAATAGAATGAGTAGATCGAGGTATACCTTCGATTCTACGAAATAAATGGAGGAAATATAGACATTTTGGATGAGAATTGACGTGCCTTAGATCTCATTCCCTCGTTGCCTCAGAGAGAGAGAGAGAGAGAGAAATCGGAGAAATGGCTTGGGTTCTAGGGACATCGATCATATATTAATGGTTTGAGGTGGTATTTTTGGTAGAAGATCCACAAAAAATTGTTTCGGTGGACCAATCCATCGGTCAAGTTTAAGTGAATTGAGCCTGACATCCCTTTCAACTGGAAAAGTAGTCAGAAAATTTTTTGACTGACTAACCAAACTGTTATTCAACTAGTAATTTCTGGCAAAAATATCTGCAAAAAATGCCGTTGAAATATAGAAGTATTTCTGTAATGTAATACCCACAATTTATTATATATATTATCCCCTTATGAAGCTGAATTCTAATTTTCTTTCTAAATGATCATAATCTTATAGCACATGTGATTGAAACTTAATATGTTCCTATTATACTAAATGAATTATGTTTATTACAAACTAATTTGACTTTTCATTATTATTTACATGATGGTCAATTTGCACTTATAGTTTACTTTCATTATCTCCATGCAGATATTTCACACTTAAATTAACATGAGTAGTAATAAGAATGTTGATATTATACGTTAATCTTATCCATCATGTGAGCATATTAATAGAAACTATAATTATTCTTTATCCATGTGTCTTTCCATATATTAAGTGAAGATTGTATAATGATTAGGGATATTAAACTATAAGATTATAATCAAATTTAACTTTTGCAATATATTTTGACCCTTCTCTATAACATCTTATTTACTCGTAACAAAAAGAATTATAAGGTATGATTTTTGCCAAACTAACCCTTTGAAAAAAAGTACATAAAAATATTTTTATAATGCTACTACTTGGAGGACCCCCTCCACCATCTTTCATTTTTATTTGCAAGTCTTCCCAGTTTAACAACCACTTTACATATACTTGAAAAAGTTGAATTTGAGCATAGAGTTTCATAAGATTGATACATAAACTCTATAAGAATCTTCTATGGGCGAAGAGTTAATATAGAACACCAAGTAGAATATCATGACCACACAATTAAATCAAGATTAAGAATCCAAAGCAAAATCATGTATAAAGATGGCCCCATCATATCATTAAGATTAAAAATTCAACTCTGAGGCTAAGAGAACACCTTCAATCATTCATAAAACAAAAGTAATAATATAAAAATATGTAAAATTATAATGATAATTTTAATTCAAAAAATTAAAATTTTGAATTTAAAATTAAAATTTTTGAACTCCTAATCAATCCCTCCATACGAGAGGCACTTTAATTGTATTTAACAATTTTTTAAATAGTACAAGATTGGTTTAAAATAGGTAGTAATCATCAACATGCGGGGAGAGAATTATAAAGTGATACCCCTCCACCTCTTATTTGATTTACTAGGTTTTGTTTATTTTTTTAATTTTGAATTTCTAAAATTTAAATTTTAAAAATTTTAAAAAATTTAATTGTTTTCATCTTCTTAGTTCATTTTCTAAAATTTAAACTATAAAACTAAATGTGAATGCTTAGATGCTTTTAGAATGAATGGGAAAAGGAGTTTTGATGTTGACAATAAAATTAGAGAAGTTACTTTTGTGCTTTATTGACCCCTTAGATTAATCTTGGTGGAAGTTTTAGCTATCTCCTTAAGTAATTGCTAACATCTCTTCTCCCTTCTTTAGTCATCCAACAAACATCATCTTTGCACCTCTCCCATAATACCAATTCATTTTAGTTATATTCATCAAATAACCTATGCCTTCTTCAATAAGCAATCAATCGCACATTGGCTTCTAGTAATCTAGTCATGACCTATCTCCTATTACTTTTTAAATCTCTTGGATCTTCACTACTAAAATTCAAGATCTAATTTTTTACATACTTCCCCAACATGATAATGCCATTTTAATCCTTTCATATGCTCTTAAGTTTATCCACTAATGCAATCTTCCATAACTAGTCAAATTTGTTTAAATTTGGTCACCTTAACCAAGTCTTAATTTTTCTTCATAGTTTGGCTTCCAAATCTCTTTAAATTTAGCAAGCATTCTAGAATACAAATAAATATGTCACCCTAGCCTTTCCAACTATTTTGTGGCCCTAAACCTTCTATCATAAGAAATCCTAAATGTGAACTACAACAATGTCACACCCCAAATAACTCATTTTCTAGGTTAGCCCAAGGTATAACAAAATAAAATGACCCAACCAAATGAAGTTTATACTAACTCATTCTAACATTTATAAATTCAATACAAGTGAGTGAAAATTGAATCTCACCCATGTCATCATAAAAAAATTCTTATATGTTGCATTGTTCTAATAATCTTTTTATATTTAAATCATATAATTGGAAAGCATGTAAAATTAAATTATAATAGAATTATATAACATCTAAAAGTACTTTAACATAAACTTTATGTACCCCAAAAAGGCTTTACAATCTTTCAAAATTGTACACCCAAAAGTTATACAAGGTAAAAGTTCATCTAGTCATTTCCTTTCTCCTTGTTCTTGCCTAAAAATGTATAATATCATAAGCTAATTGCCAAGTGAAATGATCAATGCTAAAGTAAATTCAATACATTATAGAAAAAATAAAGTGCATGTAAAATTAAAGCTTGCATGAATGTAACAATAAGAAATGACATGATTTCATGTGTAAATGTTGAACAATAATATGTAAGGCTGTAAAATATAAACAACAATCAACAGTAAAGTATAAATGTATGCAATTCATTTCATAAAGTTTTAGTTTCAATTTTAAGTCAAGTTATCTATTATAAATTTCATAGGCTTGACTCATATCACATTATGAGGGTCTTGGTTTGTCACCCAAAATTACTGATAAGGTTGACCATCTAAACTTTGCATACTAGTAGCTCCCTTGATACCAATTGATTAAATCCAACCTAAATGTGAAAGGTTAGAAATTCTAAAATTCACTGTAAAATGCTCATCTCATTAGAACTTTTGTCTACCTATATAAATTATTATAAAACAATCTATCCATAATAATTTTTAAGTCATTTTTAGCTTATCATATACAATAATTTATTTTGCATATTTACATATACCAACACTAAATCATTTATCAATATGCATAGTAATATTATAAGATAACAAGAAGTCTGGCTTAATTGTTACATTGTAAATCAATGAATCAAAGTTAATAAAGCTGTGCAGGTAATCAATTATATATGTACAAAGTATGAAGAAATATCTAAATATAATACATTATATAATCATAGTAAATAAATACTGATAGACATCAGCCCTATAGAAAATCCAAACTTCATTTAACAATTACACATCTCACCTTGGTATTTAGGTTAGTCTTGTATTGTACTTGTCATCTTCTTGAGTATACAACAAAATATTAATTTTTCTTTCAATTGAACAAAATACTTAAAACAAACATAAGTTTGGACACTACAATATACTAATATTTTAATTGTAATTGATTCCTCCTCATATGATCTTAATTCACAATTGAAGTCCTCTAAAAGCCTTAATAAAACATCAAACACTATTTACGTGATTAAATTAAAATAATATTATTAAACTTATCTTATTTATACACGCGCACCATTTCAATTAACAATTTTAACAATTCTAATTCAAATATTAGCATATTTCTCTTAGATTCATACAATTATATATATATATATATATATATATATATATATATATATATATATATATATATATATATATAACCTACAATACTCCTTCATTCTCCTCCCTATAGTTGTAGAAATTCCAAATTTTTTCCTCAACTCCCATAGTTTCCTACAAGAAAGAATATGTTGGAAGCTCATCCATCAAATAGATGCATGGGTTGAGGGAGAACATAGAAGAAACTATTTATTTGTGTGTGTGTGTGTTGCTTTACATAAGTAATAACCTAATTAATCGTAGCCCTACATGTTTCTTTTAAACCTACAATAGATTAATTGGAATAAATAATAAATTTAATTGAAAACTTAGAAAATTTATTAATGCAAAAATTTTATTTATAATGATTAATATAATAACAATTTATATACACTTCTATATATCAAAATGAACTAAATTGAGAATAGAATTTAATGAAAATATATATAATGATTTTTGGAGTGTGTGAAAAATAGGGAATACTTTAAGATGCATTTAATTTACTTGTTTGAAATATTTTTTGGTACTTCAATGATCCCCTTATAAAATTTCATCCTCAAAAATTCCTTGGTAATCATTCAAATAGGAAGGAGAATTTATACCTCATTTCTTGTTCATTCTCCCAAGTGGCTTCTTTAACTAGTTTGTGCATCCATTTAATCTTAATATGTGGAATTTGTTTGTTCCTCAATTTCTTAACATCAAATTCTAAAATTCTTTCAAGTATCTCAACATAAGTCAATTTTTTTTATATTTCAATTTTTGTATGTGGAATCCTTAGCTCTGTGTCTGTAATCCATTTTCTTAACACTGATATGTGAAAGACGTTATGAATATCTACCATTTTAGTTGGTAGAGCAAGTCTCCAAGTAATTTTACCAACTATTTTAGTAATTTTAATAGGCCTTATGTATCTGATGCTTAATTTTACCTCCTTGGCCAAACCTATTAATACCTTTCATAGGCTTAACTTTTAGAAACACAAGTTCTCTGACTTGGAACACTACTACTCTATGCTTTGAATCATAATATTTTTTATTAATGGTCTAAAACAACTTTTAATCTATTTCTGATTAATCTAATTTTTGTTGCACCTTGATCAACCAATTGTGGACCTAACTGCTGACATTATGGTTCTCCAATCCAACTCAATGGAGTCCTACACTTTTTGTGAGAAGATATACTTGAGACTTTGATGAACAATAAAGATCTTGTGTTTTAATCCATGCAAGAAAATGTTAAGATATACTTAGGTTTTTTTTAAAAATAATTATAGAGAACTTAATTTTAAACTTTTTGTAGAAAACTTAAATATTTAATGATAAAACTTTAGAGAAATAAAACAATAATCAACAATAGTAGAAAAGTAAATTACAGAAAATAAAGAAAGAGAACATAGAGATTTTAACATAGTTTGGCCAAACCTCAAAAATCGGCCTACATCCTCGACTAGCAACCCAAGTTAGGATTCCACAAAGTCAAAATGAGATTACAACAAATCTCCCGTACTCTCCTTCACGGGAAAGTACAACCCAACAATGTACTTTCTTTAATGGGAAAGTACAACCCAACAACATACTTTCCTTAACGGGCAAAGAGCTCAAGGTGAATAAACTTCTTATTAATTTAAAGTTAAAATAATGATATGAACTTTACATGAAACACTTGAACCAAACAAGTCTTGAAAATAACATTTTACTTTAAAATAAGTAAATACTTGAAATGAAAAGAACTTGAAAGACTATGAAATCAAATCACATGGATGATTAAAATATTTTCATGAATATGTAACCCAAAAGAGTTTTACAATAAATGATTCCAAATAAATAATCGAATGTGTATTCCTTATTTGTAAAATCAATTTTGAAACTTTTTCTCAAAACTTTGATGTATGATAATAAAGTTCAAGAAATCAAAGTTTATGAAAGATTTATGATTATAAAATCAATTCAATCAAATCAAAGAGCAAGTCTTTCAAATCTTTTGGAGGAAGAATGAAAAGAGATCAAGAGAATATTTTGACAATAAAGCACATAAAATTTTTTATTCAAATCAGACCAATGAATTTAAATATTCAATAAAATAAATGAAAGCACTTTTTTTACTCAAGTCCTTTATATGTTTGCAAAGAAATCTATGACTTGAAAGTTTCATGAAAGAAGAATTAAAAGGATTTTAGAAAATCTTTACCAATGTTAAAACAAATCCTTTTTAATTAATATAAAATGAATGACAAATATTTTGAATATGAGATTTATGAAAAATAACAAATGTGAGAAGCCTTAAAGATATTATTTCAAATCAATCAAATCAAAAGGAATCACTTGAAGATGAATAAAAAGAGATTATAGAAAAATCTTAACCATAAAGCACATAAATATTTTAATCCAAATCAACCAATAAAACCAATGATTCAAAAAGTTGAAATAAAATAAGTACTCTTACTCAAGCCTTTGTATGTTAGCAATGAAATGAATTGACTTGATGTGAACATTCCAAGGAATAAAAGAGACTTGAAAGATTTGAAGAAGATCTCCACTTGAATGTAGTTGAGAGAGTGAATAAGAGAGATGAGCTTAGCACTTTAACTCCAATAAATTGACTGGCATAGGTTCGGACAATCAAGAGGAATTAAGTCATGAAGTGCACTCTTTAAATATAGTTTTTCCCTATGAGAATTTTGGCCAAGCCTAAGGAGAAAAAGAGGGAAATAATGAGAGGGAAAAATCAATAATGAAAGAATTTGATTTCAAACAAATGAGCACATGAAAAATAAATTCAAATAAGGGTATTTGAATTTTAGCAGAGAGAGAGAGAGAGAGAGAGAGAGAGTGAAGAAAGATAATCAATCTAATTAAATAAAACCAAGAGAATAAATCCAAGGATTTTCGACTAAGCATGAATAAAGATGGGATATTTATTTGGTAACAACTTGAATTTTAGATTCAAGAACACAAGGTAACCATTTGAATTAATCTCCAAATAAGCACATAAGAGGTCGGCCAAGCCAAGAGAGAGAAAGAGATTTATGCATTTAATATTATTGATTCAAATCCATTTAATGAAATAGTCAAGGATGGAAGAAATTTGAGTAACTTTAAAATTGATTTTATTTGAACCTATTTATTATATGGAATGACCAAGAGGATTTTCAAGGATGGATTCAATCAAAAGATATCAATTTAATGCATATTGATGATAAATTTAGGTAAGTTAAATAAATGACAAGCTAATAAAATAAATCAATAATAATATGATGAATTTCGATCAATGCATTCCAAACATGGATCTAATCTTCAATCAGTGCAACAAATCATGTGTAAATGATAATAAAATAATTTAAGAAATTTTTTGAATTAATTGAATAAATTTATTTAATAGAAAATTAATAAAGGTGGCTGACCAAAAGGCTTCCCTAAAATGAATTTAATTTAAAAAGAAAAGATTATTAAATCAAGGCTTATTTGAATTTAATTTTGAATTAACTTAAAATTATTTAATTAAACTCCGATTAGCTAAAATAAATCTTGCTAGGGTCGGCCAAATCATTCCATAAATGGTTAAAATTAATCTTGCATTGATATGATAATGAATCTATAAATTAAATTCAAAATAATTTAAATTCAAAAATTCAAATGAATGGGTTTTCAAAATTTAAATAATAAGGGAATTATTATGGAAATAATTTAAATAATTCTCATATAATTTATTAATAAAAAATCAGTGAAAAAGTTAGTCGAAACAAAATTAGGTTGATAATATGATATGAGAGAAAAATAAAAGGATAGGAGAGACAAAATGATAATTAGAGTAATTCTAGAATATTTTTATTCTCATGCTAAAAATAAATAGATAAATAATGTAATTAAGCATGAAAATAATTTATCTTACTTCAAAGCACATTAAATGATATTTAAACTCATGCATTTAGTTTATGTTATCTAAATGGATAAATCAAGTAATAATGCAATTTTTATATGTAGAAAAATATGAAGGAATTTAAATAAGTTATTTTGAAATGATTAAACTATTAATTTTATTTTATTGAGCTCTTATTTGTCTTATATTTAAAATCCTATAAAAATTCCTAAATTGCCTAACTCCAAGCTGATATGGCTTTCCTGATCTGACTAAGCAAGCTGAGTCTAGTGAATTTCTTGAAACTTGAAATAAATAATTAGTAGCTTGAACAATATATGTTTAGCATCAATATAAATTTAAATTAAGAATAACATTCATAATGAGTAAAGTTGATAATTTATCCTACAAATAAATAATTAGTTATTATTACACAAGGTTTATTATCATCAAATCAAATGATGAGATACATAAGGTGTATAGTCAACAGTAATGTCTCTATATCTTGATAGCAAAGACAATAACTATTAATTTTAAAGCATAAATTAGATAATGTTTTTCATATGATTTCAACTATCTAGAAGCATATGCAATTACTTTTTGCTATGCATTTAAACACAACCTAAACCTTTTCATGATGCATTATCTAAATCTCTTAGTCTTAGGTGGAATAGCTTAAATGGCAGTGGATCTCATATGCTTCTTTAATTCATGGACATCTGCTCACATTCTTTTATCCATTAGAATCTAACATCTTTTCTTATTAAATTAGATCGAGGCATTGCAATTTGTCAGAAACCCTTAACAAACCTCTTATATTATTCTGTTATACCCAAAAAAACTATGAACCTCTATAACATTTTTAGGGATAGGTCATTCCAATATTATTTTTATTTTTTGATGATCTACAAAAAACCCTTCACTACTGATAATTGTACTTAGAAATGCAATATTGTGCATCCAGAACTCACATTTATAAAACTTAATGAAAAGTTAAATTTTCTTTAACAACTTTAGAATTATCCTCAAATGATCAACATGTCCTTCATCAATTTTAGAATAGATCAAAATATCATCAGCAAAGATAATATCAAACTAATCCACATAAGGCTTGAAAGTGCAGTTCATCAGATCCATAAAGATTGCATGAGCATTGGTTAGTCCAAATGACATTACAAGGAGTTCATAAAGATCATACTTGGTCCTAAAAGCTATGTTAGTGGCATATGCATCTTTAACTCTGACTTGATGATATCCACATCTCAAATCAATCCTAGAAAATATAGTAGCTCCCTCAAGCTAGTCAAATAAATTTTCAATCCTTGGCAATGAATATTTATTCCTAATTGTAATTTTTTCAACTCTTTGTAATCATTGAAAAATCTCATAGATCCATCATTCTTATTAATCAACAACACTGGAACACTCAAGGGTGAATTGCTTGGTGTGATAAATCTCTTATCCATTGGTTCTTGTAAATAAAATTTTAATTTCTACACCTTAAGAGTCATTCAATAAGGAGATTTGTATATAGTAGTTGTACCTAGCTACACATCAATCCCAAACTCCATTTCTTTTTCTGGCACTAATCTTAGCAATTCTTCATAGAATACATTAGGAAAATTAGAAACAACTTGGATATTTTTCAATTCTAGTACATCCATATTCAACTCTTCTAATGTGGCCAAAAATACTAACTTGCACTTTTTAAATATTTCCCCACCTTCACTGCATTGATCAAAATATATACTACATCATTATCATAGGAGAAATAGAATGGCTTTTGCCATGCATACTAAATTTGACTCTCCACTTTCAATATTTGATTGTTGTAAAGTACCTAATCAGCCAATCCATGCCTAAAATGATATCAAAGTTTCTAATTGATATTATGATAACTCTTTTGGCAAATTCCTATATTGAAATTCTCCCTTTGTATATGGTCGAGTGATGGTTACATATGAAATGTACACATAAGCTAAGTTAATTGTATGAGAGAAAGGGACTTACCTATGAGAGGTGAGTGTGATGTGTCTAGTAACAAGTCCTCTAAACACATCCACTATTGCTGAAATGTGTTATTTGATGTGTATTCGATAGTGGCCTCTCATATGTAGGTGGGTCTTAATGTGGATAGTAGATATATTGGATGTGATCGATTATCTTGATTGTTCTTTTCCTCATGTTTGCTTGGCTAGGAGTGAGTCTTCCCATGTAAGATGCATCTCTCTATTTTGACTGTCTGATGGATGATCCCTCTTTGTATCTACCTCGCCTATAGTAAGTGTTCATAAGAAAGTGACTCACTTGTATGGATTTTGTCCCTTATCATCGAATGTTCTTGTATTGGATCCTTATCATTTATAAATAATCGTTGAATGTACTTGAACATTTTAGCTATACAAGCTTGACTTGCTACCTTCCAATAACTTTCTCTACTAACTCTATCCCTAAAAGCCCAATAGTTTAATATCTTTTTTCTTCACTGATGGAAAATCTTCTTGATGATGTTTTGCTTGTCCACATCTATAGAGTTTCTCTTAATCTCCTTCTACTTGTTATTAAATTTGAATTTTATTTTAAAAGGCTATCTTTTTCTCAAAACTTTCTATGCTTTCCAACCTATTGATCCTAATGCTATTTAGAAAAGTTCAGCTCATTTTCATTTATCTTGGTTCTTTCAACTAATACTAAAATTTAATTAATTTTAAATGGTGTTAATCCACCCTTAACTAATCCCTAAGACCTCATAGAAATTTGTGTCATTTCTCTTTTAGAGTACTGACTAAAATTTCATATTTGGAGAGAGAAGTAAACTCTACTCATAGTACATCATAGTGTTGGCCTATGTGAAGTGAAAATTTTATTCTATAATACTAATCTGACTAATAGTAGAATAAAACAATCCTTGAATACATTGATAAAATCATCCTGATTAATCTGGGTGATTAAAGACAATCAAAACTTTTTCCTATGTTGAGCCTGCCATTAGCTCTCTCTAGTACTATCCTTCTATTTTTAGGCAAATCATATCATCCATAATCTTTTTAATTTTTAGTGATCATTCTTCAACAACTGTAGGATCACTATCTCCCTTGAATGTAAGTGGTTTGAATGTCTAAAATATCCTTAAATATTGATCCACCATAAAAAATTCAAATCTAGGCCCATTATTCAAATATTTCTCAATAGAAGTTAGCTTATCAACTACCTATAAACTCAACTTAACAACACCTTGAAATTGATTAGTTTGGGCCTCCTCATTTGCTCTAGTATGTATTTCACTTCTGTTTGTGTTATCTTTTGTTTGTAATTCAAGTTATGTGGCTAGACTAGATTGCCCATTCAATCTTTCTAGCATTCTTCAGGGATGTTTATCAATAATTGAATGAATTATTTATTTGATGCACATTTATCATATAATAATATTATCATGCATGCATCACTTTTCAAAATATATGGATTACTAACCCAAGTTCTATTGTCCTATAGCATTATATTGGTCAATTCAATTCCTACTTTTAGATCAAATCACTCTTCCATCACTAATTGCACTTCAAACTTGCTTTGATACCCCTTTTTGTCACACACCAAATGACCCCTTTTTCAAGTCAGCCTAGGGTGTAATAGAATAGGATGATCCAATAAGATGGAATTTCAACCAACTCATCCTGACATTTATGGATTCGAGACAAGTGGGTGAAAACTAAATATCACCAAATCATTACGAATAAATTCATATATTTTGAATTCTTCTAACAAACTTTTCATATTTAAATCACATAACTCAATCATGTAAAATCAAATTCTAACAAAAATATAGAGTATCTAAAAGTATTTAAACATAAATATTATGCATCCCAAAAATGCTTTACAATCTTTCAAAATTGCATGCCAAATAGTTGTACAAGTCAATCGATATGTGTAGTTATTATCTTCTTTCTTGTTCTTGATTAAAAGTTAATATGTAATATCGTAAGCTAATAACCTAGTGAGAAAAAAAAATGCTAAAATAAATTTAATACATGATAGAAAAAAATAATGTACATATAAATTTGAAGTTTGCACGAGTATAACATTAAGAAAAGACATGCTTTCATGTGTAAACACTAAACAGTAATATGTAGAGCTATAAAATAAAATTAATGATTAGTAGTAAAAGTATACATGTATGTAATTTATTTCATAAATTTTCAATTTCAATTTTAAGTTAAGTTATCTGTTAGACACGTCACCTACACTTGTATACCGCTTGTCATATCATGAGGCACATCACCCAACCTATGAAGCAAAATTGCCGATAAAGCTAGCTATCCCAATATTTACATAACAACTATCCTCTAACACCAATTAGTCCAATCCAACCTAAATATCAAGAGTCAAGAAATTTAAGATTCTCTATCAGAGGCACATCTCATCAAAATTTTTGCTTACTTGTGAAAGTAATCATAAAGTAGTTTGTCTACAAAAAATTTTATGATATTTTCAGCTTATCGTAACATTAATTTATTTGCATATCTACATACACCTACATTAAATCATGTATCAGTATACATAGTAACATTGTATGACAACAAGAGATCATATTTTGGTACTATTATTCTAATTAAATGAATTATAATTAATAAAGTTATGCAGGTAATTAATTATATCTATATAAAATATGAAATAAATGCCTAAATGTAATACATAATATAATCATAGTAAGTAAATAGTGATAGACATAAATTCTATAGAGAATTTGAACTTAATTTAACAATTGCATGTCCCACCTTGGTATTTAGATTAGTTTCATGATGTGCTTGTTCTCTTCTTGAATATACAACCTAATATTAAAATTTTATTCTAATTAAATACAATATTTAAAATAAACATAAGTTTGCATATGATAACATACTAATATCTTACTTGTAACTGATTCCTTCTCAAGCAATCTTAATTCACAACTAAACTCCTTCAAATGCCTCAACTAAACACCAAATGCTATTTAATTGGTTAAATTAAAATAATGTTCTTAAACTCATCTTATTTATATATCTATAACATTTCAATTAATAATTTTAACAACTCTAATTCAAATATTAACATATTTCTCTTAGATTCATGTTAATTTACTAATTATACAACATTATATATAACAATCATATAATCATATACTATTCTATTCAATTATAAATCTTCTCACTATTTAAATTAATCTCCAATATTTTAGATTTGCTACAGTGAAACTTTAGAAGGAAAAAATGTTTTTAATATTAATATGTATTTACCTATAATACATACTTGGTGACCTCATTTTTGGAGTGAGGTTTGTTACCCTTATCCTAGAATTAGGATTTTTCAAAACACTAATATTTCCTTAGTGCTAGGACACTTCTAGTGATTAAGGGAACATCAAACTTGAGCCTGGAGACTCATAGGGTATAACCCTAGGACTAGAACTTACCTTAGGAGGAGGGAAGCCTTACCTACCCTAAGACTCAACCAAAGTTAATGGTTAACTAACCTAATGCAAACCATATGATTACAACCCAAGCTCCAAGCCAAACCAACTTAGGTTCAAACTCAAGTTAACTTATTTGAACCTCATAAGACCAAAATCCTACTCAACTTGATTCAAGCCAACCAAACCTAATTTAAACCCCTTGATCATTTCAAACACTCAATTGAGCATCAAAACTTATCCCAATCAATCCAATTAAATCAATCAACCCAATTGAGTCAAGTTGACCCATTTGACCTCTTGCAATCAAAACCATCAATCAACTTCAAATTCATCATTAGACACATTCCAACCTTTATATAACTTCAATTGAACCAAACCCATTCAATCAAGCCACTTGACCAAAGTTGACCTAAATAGCCCAATTGGATCAAACTTCAATCAAACATCAATTGGACCAAATTAAGTTATTCAATCCATTACTTAATTATTGTGGATCATCATTAATCACTCAATTATAATTCATTGAACTAAGCCAAGCCAATTTGGCCTCTTAACCCAAGTTAACCCAATTTGACCTAAAGAGTCAAATTAAGACAAATCATATCCTAACCCAAATTAATTGCAACCAATGCTTCCCATCCATCACCAATTGGGTATTGAATATGATCCAATCACCAATTGAAGCCAATTTGGTCAAACCAAACCAATTGACTCATTTGACCCAATTTGACCTAAAGAATCAAATTGAGCCAAATCACATTCTAATACAAATCAATTCAAACCAACACCTCCAACCAATCTCAAATGACCAATTAAAGATGAACTAACCCCTCACCCAAATTGATTTGACCAAATTGATCAATTTAGCCCATTTTGTTACTTAGCTATAGCACCCAAGATGATGGTGAATTGGGTTTTTAAAAAATAAAGCTAAGAAAAACTAATTTTAACTTTTATAGAAGAATTAATTATTTAATAATAATGCTTTAGTGTAATAAAATAACAAAAAACAATAGCAAAAAAGTAAAGTGTAGAAAAGTAAAAAAAGATAACACAAAGATCTTTACGTGGTTTGGTCAAACCCCAAAAATCAGCCTACATCCATGCTTAGCAACTTGGGCTATGAATTCACGAAGCCAAAGTTGAGATTACAACAAATCTCATGTACTCTCTTAATGAGCAACTACAGCCCACCATGTACATTCCTTAACAGCCAAGTACAACCCAACAAATAAATCAAGACAAGGCAAAAACAAAGATACAAGTTTAAAACTCAATTTTAAATGTTTTACACTCACAATCAAATCTATACTAATATTAAGGCAATTGAATATTGATAAAAAAATAGAGACCACTTTAACTTTAAATGAAATTAAAACAAGATCTTCAATCAAATATTTAATGCAATTAAGCAACTTAATGTTGCTTGAATGATCTTTCAGAAGTTTGAAATGATTTTCTTGAATAACTTTGAAATGCAAACTAAAATGCAATCACAAAAACTTTACTTTGAATTATTTTCACACAAGCTAACTTTTATTCAAATGATAAATGTATTTGCAATTGGAATAACAAAACAATCACTTGAATAAGGATTTTAATTATACCATAAAAAAGCTATCACATAACATATACATAGACCAATTGATGGCAAATAATCAACATGCACAAAATAATTTATGCAAGAGGTGGAGTGGTCGACCAAATAGAAGATTAAATGAAATAAGATGTTAAGCACAATCAAATTTAACCAACTTATATGAACCTTTAAGCCAAAGGGATAAACAATGGATATTCAAATGATTAAGCACTTGGAAATTAAAAACCTTTGAAAAATACTTTAGCTAAACAAGAAACAAAAGGACTATCCAATGATTAAGCACAAAATAAACTAATCTCCTTATGTTAGCTTTAGGCCAAATAAGAAATCAAAGGATTATTAAGTAGTAAAGTGTTAAACAAATTTATCTTCTTATATTTGTTATTGGCTGAACAAGAGTTAAAGGTTATGAAGTGAATGAACACAAGATAATTTAAATAATCTTGTAAACTTCAAAGCTAAGATAAAATAAAAGAAGTATAGGAACTTAACACCTTAGAAATTCAAGACTAATGTTATGATGCTTTTGGCCAAGGGAGGAAACACCCAAACCAGCACTTTTCCCAATCAATCTTCAAGCCAACTAAATGTCCAAGGGAAAGAGAAGAAGGATGAGAAATTCTTGCACTTGAATCAACAACCATCTCCAAATATTTTCTTTAGCAAGGATCAGCCAAGGTAGAGAGGATGAGCAAGAGAGAAAGAGAGAATTTTAGCTTTCTGGAACCTTTTTTAAGTTAACAAGGCTCTTAAATAGATGAGGGAGGAGTCTCGGATCAGCCAAAAATTGATCTAATGAGAGGGAAATTGATTAGACATCAATTTGAATTTGAAATTCAAAGGAATAAGGATCAACCAAGGAGATCTTCAATAGGCTTCTTTATAAATTTGTTTTAACCCAATATGGAATGTTTGCTATGTAATTCATAGCTACATATAGAGGAGATCCCATAAGAAATTCGACCAAGAAGGTTTAGATATGAAGGAGAAAATGTTGAATAAAATAAATTCATGAAAAATCCATTTAATGAATTCGGCCAAAAGGTGTTTCCAAAAATAGAAAATTCTTATATTGATGCATGAATCAATTTAGATCAAGGCTGATTGTATTATATATTGATTAAATGTCTAAATAATATATAAATTTATTAAATTCAAAGCAAAGCGGTTGACCCCCTAAAACTTTCCTAAAGTAGACCAAATTAAAAAAACATAAAGGAATTGTTTTGAAAAAGAGGGTTGATTTGAATTTAAATTTAAAATAACTTGCAGTAAGTTAACTAGGCAATAAATAATCATAATTAATCATATTTGGGACGTTCAACATATTCCATAAAAAAATTGATTTGATTTAGCAAGTATATGTCATGAATAAAGAAGTTTGATTTCAAAAGTTAATTCAAAATAATTCACATTCAAAAATTAAAGTAAATGAATTTTTAAAATATGAAAAATGAGGGAATATTATATGAAAATATTTTGAATGAAATTCACACATTTTATTACACAAGATGCATTAAAAACTTTGGCCAAAATAATGTTAAGATGAAAATGATAATAGGAGAGAGTAGGAGAGAGTAGGAGAGAAAAATGATAATTTTAGGATAATTCAATTTTCATGCACTAAAAAATATGAATAAAAATCATGAATGACATGAAAAAGATTTAATAAAGTTTAAACATAATTTATCTTATTTGAACACACATTTAATGGAACTAATTTCATGCATTTAGTTCATGCTATCTAAAATAGATAACTTAATGAATAATTGCAATATTAAGATATAGAAAAATATAAATAATTATAGAATAATGAAATTAAAATTGAATGAACCATTTATTTTATCTTAGTGAGTTTTTCATTTTCCGTAATATAGTAATTCCAAGAAGAATTCTCACCTAGTCTATGTCCAAGAGCATTAGCAATTTGATATAACTGGAGAACTAGGAGCTGAAGAATTTTTTCTACACACATGAACTTAACTTGATTAATAACATTTGAACATGTGTTTATTATCATCAAAATCAATCTCATAAGAGATGTGACTCATAAAGTCAACAATCTCCCCCTTTTTGATAATGACAAACATATGTTGGTGTTAAATAGTGATAAAGGTGCAAAGTGACCTTTAATTAACCTTTGAAAATTTAATTTGCATTAAAGAGAAATTATAGCAAGTAAATAAACAAGATTTAAAATAATTTAATAATTTTAAGCAAAATAAAATAGGAATATATCTTGAGTATAACATGAAAAAGCTCCCCCTAAAACTATGCATCATAAAGAGAAAGAAAATCAACATACTATTTTCTCTCCCTTTTGACAACATCAAAAAGGTTTAACCATGAACAGTAATAAAATTACATGCTTGGATCTAACATGCATAACATCCACTTTAGGGTATAAAATCGTTCTTCAGGTAATGGTTTAGTAAAAATATTCGCAATTTGTAAATATGTGCTAATATAGTCAATATTCACATCACCTTTTCTCACATGATCCCGAATAAAGTGATGTCTAGCTTCTATGTGTTTAGTTCTAGAGTGTTGGATATAATTTTTTGTCAAACAAATTGCATTAGTATTGTCACACTTAATAGGAATGTGATCTAGTGTAATTCCAAAATCTTCCAACAGCTATATACTCAGCTTCAGCAATTGAAAGAGCAACAGGTTCTATTTTCTAGATGACCAAGATACTAAGTATGATCCTAAAAATTGACATGTTCCGGATGTGCTTTTTCTATCTGTTTTGCATCCTGCAAAGTCAACATCAAAATAAGCAATTAAGTCACATGAATGTGAATTTTTAGGATACCACAAACCTAATCTAGAAGTGTCAATTAAATAGTGAAAGATATGCTTAATAACAATTAAATGAGATTCTCTCGGAGTAACCTGAAAATGAGCACATAAACATACAATAAACATAATATTAGGTCTACTGGCAGTAAGATATAAAAGAAAACTAATTATACTTCTATAACATTTTTAATCAATTGATTTTCCTGACTCATCTAAATCAAGTTTAGTATCAAATCTCTTTATCAAGTCATTAGTATTCTTGGTTTGACAAATAAAAGTGCCTTTTTCTAGTTGTTTTACTTGAAATCCTAAGAAAAAATTGAGTCCACCCATCATGCTCATCTCAAATTCTTTGGACATCAAAGATGAAAACACAACACATAAATATTCATTTGTACTACTAACTAAATTGTCATCCACATAAATCTAAACAATAATCAAATCATCACCTAAATTCTTAAGGAATAAGGAGGTATCTACTCTACCCTTCATAAAATCATGATCTATAAGAAAGCTACTCAATCTATCATACTAAGCTCTAGGAGCTTATTTCAATCCATACAATAGTTTCTTCAATTTAAAAACATGTTCTAGAAATTCCACATTTTCAAAACCAGGAGGTTGTTCTACAATGACATCTTAATCTATAAAGCCATTTAAAAATGCACTTTTTACATTCATTTGAAATAATTTAAAGTCTTTGTAACAGAAATAAACAAGGAGCAATCTAACAGCTTCTAATCTAGCTATAGGAGCAAAGGATTCCTCAAAATCTATCCCTTCAATCTGAGTATATCCTTGTGTAACTAATCTAGCCTTATTTTTAACAATGTGTACCGAGTCATCTAACATATTTCTAAAGACCCATTTGGTCCTATAACATTTTGATCTTGAGATCTAGGAACTAATTTCCACACATCATTTCTAACAAACTAATTTAATTCCTCTTCGATGGCTACAACTCAATAGTGATCTTCTAAAGCTTCATTTATTGATTTTGGTTCAATCTCAGATAAGAACATATAATGATTTATCATTTTTTTAGATTGTCTTCTAGTTCTAACTCCTTGAGAGGGCTCTCCAATAATCAAGTCTTTTGGAAGATTCCTAATGAAATTATAATCTTTACATTTATATTTTTTCCAAACTCATTTTCTTAAAATCATCTACCTCTTCTTCAACCACATCATCTTTAATATGATTTATAAAATTTTCATCAAATATGACATGAACTGATTCTTCGACAATCATTTTTCTTTTATTATAAACTCTATAAAATCCACCATTCAAAGAATATCCTAAAAAGATACCATCATCGGATTTACTATCAAACTTTCCTAAAGACTCCTTACAATTATTCAAAATGAAGCATTTACAACTAAAGATATGAAAACAACTAATCTTAGGTTTCTTACCAAAGAATAACTCATAAGGGGTCTTATTTAAAAGAAGTCTCAAGTAAACACGATTCATAACATAGCATGCAGTGTTAATAGCTTCTACACAAAAATATTTAGGTAACTTATAATCATCAAGCATAGCTTTACTCAATTCAATTAAAATTTTATTTTTCTTTTCAACAACACAATTTTTCTAAGGGGTTCTAAGAGTAGAAAAACTGTGTTTAATTCCAAATTCACCACCGTGATTAATTGAATTTCACTAAAAAGATTTCTATCACACTGAAATTGTTTAACAAATATTCTAAAATGTTCAAAAGCATCATTTTTATGAATTAAAAATATAACCCAAGTAAATCTTGAAAATTCATCAACAATAACAAATCCACAAAAATTTTCACCTAAACTAGCAATGTTAGCAGTACCAAATAAGTTCATATGTAATAATTCTAATAATCTAGTTGTAGAAACAATATTTTTATTTTTGAAATAATGTTTATAATGTTTTCCATAAATACATGCATCACAAACATAATCAGAAAGGAATTTCATTTTAGATAAACCATCAATAATATCAAGTTTTGCAATTTTGTTTAACAAATGCATGTTAATGTGACATAACCTTTCATGCTATAACCAAACATCATTAAGTGAACTTCTAAAACAAAGTAAACATAAATTTGTATTACTTACATTTTTTAAAATCAATAAGGTAAATGTTTTTGTATCTATGATCAACAAGCAAAACAATTTCCTTATTTCTAATAGTACAAAAAGATGCATAAAATTCAACATTAAATCATGTATTGCATAATTGACTAACAGAAATAAGATTATGCTTTAAACCTTCAACAAAATAAACTCTATATAAAGTAATTGAATCCTTAGAAATAGAATCAACTCCAATTATCTTTCCTTTAGCATTATCACCATAAACTACAAAACTTTCATCACAATATTCTAAAGTAGAAAATTTAGATTTATCACTTATCACATGTCTTGAACATTCACTGTCAAAGTACCACATGCCTCCTATGATTTTGCTTTGAAGGCTTTCCTACAAAATAAAATCAGGGTCAACTTTTGGAACCCAAACATGTTTGGGTCCACATCCAAATGAAAAGATATGCAATGAATGATGTATTGTATGTGTAGCTATTTTATTTTTAGGCATTCAAATAAATTTTGAATTAGGAAATGATTGAGATTTTCTTGTATAACAATCAAAAGATACATGACCCTTCTTATTACAAAAATTACATGTAATATTTGTATTTTCATAAGGTCTAAATTTAAATGATCTTGATGCATCTCATGACTTATGTCTAACAAATAGAACATGTGATTGTACTCTACTACAATAATCTAATTTTGCATGAAGTAATAAAATTTTCTTTTTCAACTTCTCCACAAGTGTTGATTGATCTAATAAAGTATCATTCTTAGACTTTAATTCAACACATTCTTTTTCTAAAGATGAAGCATGCATTTCTAAAATTTTTTCTTTTCTTTTTCTAACATATTGAATTTTCTTTTCAGCTTTTTATATTCATGTGCTAATTCTTTGAATGCATCATCTAATTCTTCATATGAAATATCTTCACATACCTCACTTGTAGAACCCACATGAGCCATAAGATATAAATTTGTTTCTTCATCTATAGTGTCATCACTTGATTCTTCTGAATCAGAGTTTGCCCAAAGTGCTCTTTTCTTTTTCTTTTGAGGCTTTTTATTTTTCCAAGACTTCTTTCTTTCAGCTTCCTCTTTTTCAGCTAAGTCTAGACACTCACCTCTTATATGTTCGAACTTTTTGCATTTGAAGCATACTATTCCTTCTCCTGCATTCAATCTTTTAGTAAACATTTTATTTACTTTAGATTTTCCATACCTTTGTTTTTTATTTCTAATTATATTTTCTAACCTTTTTGAAAGCAAAGAGCGACTCATCACTATCAACATCTGAACATGAAGAATTTTCTTCACAACTATCTTCCACCTACAAAGCAATTAAATTTCCTTTTTCTTTCTTTTATGGAAAGAGTCATTTTGATCCCTTTGTGCAATAACCTGTTCATATGCTATTAAAGACCCAAGAAGCTGATCAATTGTATAAGTAGTTAAATCCTCAGCTTCACTAATAACAATAAATTTTGCATCCCAATCTTTTGGAAGGCATCTTAAAATTTTATAAACCAAGTATTGATTTTTATACCTTCTTCTAAGTGAATGCAAGGTATTTATAATTTTCATGAAGCGAGTGTATATATCAAAAATACTTTCATTTGATAATATGCAAAATAATTCATATTCATGTACTAACCTATTTATATTGGCATATTTAACTTCATTAGTACCTTCATAAATAAGATTCAATTTATCTCAAATTTCTTTTACAGTAGTAAGCATGAAAATTCTCATGTAATCATCAGGAAGTAAAGCACAATAAAGAATATTACAAACCTTTGCATTTAATTCATTCAATTCTCTTTCATAAGCAAACCATTCATCAAAAGGTTTATCAACTTTTAAACCATTTGTATCAATAGTGAGTGTGTGATATTTATGTGTCAATATATGCAACATTTTAGAATCTTGTCCATGAATAAAAGTACTAATGTGGTTTTTCCAATAGTCAAATGAAAACTTATCAAGTAAAGGTGGTCTATGTGTAAATTGTCCTTCAAGTAGTGCACATTTAGGAAAAACTTATGCCATAGCAATCAAACTCAGGGATCTTAAGCCACAAATTAAGCTGAGGCTCTGATACCGATTTTATTAATCTATAACACCCAAGAGGGGTGGGGTGGGTGAATTGGGTTTTTAAAAAATAAAGTTAAAAAAATATTGAACTTTTGTAGAAGACTTAAATATTTAATAATAATGTTTTAGTGAAATAAAATAATAAAAATAATAATAGCAAAAAAAGTAAAGAAAGAGAACACAGATTTTTGCATGATTTGGCCAAACCCTAAAAACTAGCCTACGTCCACGCCTAGTCACCTAGGCTAGGAATTCAATAAACCAAAGTTGAGATTACAATAAATATCTTGTACTCTCCTTGATGACAAGTACAACCTAACACATACTCTCCTTAACGAGCAAGTACAACCCACCACATACTTTCTTTAATGGGCAAGTACAACCCAACAAGAAATCAAGGTAAGGCAGAGAGAAAGATACAAGTCTAACTCTCAATTTTTAAATATTTTTGCACTTAAATAATTTAAATAATCTTGTAAACTTCAAACCCAAGAAGAAATAAAATAAGTATAAGAACTTAACACCTAAAAAATTCAAGACTAATGCTATGATGCTTTTGGCCAAGGGAGGAAACACCCCAAACCTTCACTTTTCCCAATCAATTTCAGGCCAACTAAATGTCCAAGGGAAAGAGAAAAATGATGAGAAATTCTTGCACTTGAATCACCAAAAATCTCCAAATATTTGCTTTAGCAAGGATTGACCAAGGCGAAGAGGATGAGCGAGAGAGAATTTTAGCTTTTTGGAACATTTTTTAAGTTGAAACAAGGCTATTAAATAGATGAGAGAGGAGTTTAGGGTCGGCCAAAAATTGATCCAATGAAAGGGAAATTGATTAAGCATCAATTTGAATTTTAAATTCAAAGGAATAAGAATCGGCCAAGGAGATCTTCAATAGGCTCATTTATAAAATTTTTTTAACCCAATATGGAATATTTGTTATGTAATTCATGGCTACAGATAGAGGAGATATCTCCCATAAGAAATTCAACGAGATATGAAAGAGAAAATTTTGAATAAAAAAATTCTTGAAAAATCCATTTAAATTCAACCAAAGGGTTCCAAAAATAGAAAATCCTCATATTAATGCATGAAATCAATTTAGATCAAGGCTGATTGTATTATATATTTATTGAATATTTAAATAATATATAAATTTATTAAATTCAAAGCAATGTGCCTAAAACTTTCCTAAAATAGATCAAATTTAAAAAATAAAGGAATTATTTAGAAAAAAGGCTGATTTTAATTTAACTTTAAAATAACTTGTAATAGATTAATTAGGTTATAAATAATCATAATTAATCATTCTTGAGACGTTCAATATATTTCATAATAATATTTGATTTGATTTAGCAAGTATATGCTATGAATAAAGAGGTTTGAATTCAAAATAATTCACATTCAAAAATTCAAATAAATGAATTTTTAAAATATAAAAAATGAGAGAATATTATATAAAAATATTTTGATTGAAATTCACACATTTTATTACACAAGATGCATTAAAAAATTTGTCCAAAATAATGTTGAGATGAAAATAATAATAGGAGAGAGAAGAAAGAATAATATGAGAGAGAATAAGAGAAAAAATGATAATTTTAAGATAATTCAATTTTCATGCACTAAAAAAATATGAATAAAAATTATGAATAGCATGAAAATAATTTAATAAAGTTTAAACATAATTTATCTTGCTTGAACACACATTTAATGGAACTTATTTTATGCATTTAGTTGATACTATCCAAAATGGATAACTTAATGAATAATTGTAATATTAAGATATAGAAAAATATAAATAACTTTAGAATGAAGAAATTAAAATTGAATAAACCGTTATTTTATCTTAGTGACCTTTTCATTTGCCTTAATATAGTCATTCCTCGAAAAATTCCAACCTAGTCTATGTCCAAAAGCTTTAGCAATTTGATATAATTGGAGACCTAGGGTTGAAGAATTTTTTTCTACACACTTGAATTCAACTAGATTAGTAGGATTTGAACATGTGTTTGTTATCATCAAAATCAATCTCATATGAGATGTGGCTCATGAAGTCAACACATTTGACCCAAATCCAAATCCAATTCAAATTGGACCAAACCAATTGCACGAACTCATTCCACATGACCAATGAAACATAACCCAAGTCTCCTCTTGACTCAATTCGGTCAAATGGTCAATCTAGGCCAAATAAATCTAATTTTACCTATATGGATCAAATTGAGCCAAACCCAACTAAACTTGGCATGACTCACCCTTAGGCCCCCATTGACTTGCCCAAGTGGATCAACCCATGGTGAACCCTAGTTGGGTCAGCCCAATTGAACCAAGCCCTCAAAATAAGATAAAATCCTCATTTAGAAGGGCTCTCCACTCCTACACTTGGTAGACACCTTTGGCCTTCTTTGGGCATAGGACTACTAACCCAACCTAAACCAAGGTTATCGTTGCCATTGGTCCACCTAAGGAGGAATGTACACTCCATGACAGCCCACTAAACTCACTTGGTCACTCAAGCACCTCCACCTTATCAGCCCAATGCCACCTCTAGCCACCAACTCCGGTTGAACGGCTTCTAAAAGCTAAACCAATCATGAGCCTTAGTTATGCTAAGGATATTGTCCTCCCCATCCATTCAAACTTCATAGAGACCTTCCTCAAATGATTCCACAGTATCCCAAATCTTCTCCTGAGCTCCCCATGCACCCGACCGCCGGCAAGACCAAGCTCCACCAACACCTAAGAGCTCCATCTATCCAACCTCACCAAATTTCCACCAAAACCAAATTAACCTCTCCCACACTTTCACCACGCTCCGACGAGCTGAAACAACTTGATTCTCGATCGATTCAAGCATCGGAAGCCACTTGAAGACCAACTCCAGTGAGCTTCATAGTGGCGTTTGGTCCACAGAGTGATTGGCGGCGAGGCAGCTCACGATCTTCTTAGCATGGCTTCATCTCTGCAAGACAAAGCTACCTCAGTCGTTGGACTGCTGTTCTTGAGCTCCAACGAGATGAAATCCAACAAACCATAGGATTGTTGGTCTTTTTGAAAGAAATTTCATTCTCATGTGATTTCCACCATAGGGTCCCTTAAGATCTCCTCCCTTATTGTTTTGGAATCGAATCCTCTATCAAATGAGCTTCGGTGAGCTTGGATTGAGTGGCGAAAGGCGGATAGTGTCCGTCTTTCAGTGCTCGCAGGATGACAGATCATCGGCTGTCCATTTCTTATGATTAGAACGAACGGTCGTAATTGATCACTTTAGATTTTTTGATTTAATCCCTTTAGAGTCACAAGATTAATCCCGACCATTAGATCCTAGATTGAACGACCGAGATGAAATTGCATTCATGACCGCTGGGTCAGCTGCCATGTCGAATAGTTTAAATAATCATCTCGTGGTGCCACGTGGAAAGCATTGCCGCATTAGCATCCGTGTGGCTCCGACTATGTAAATGAGTTAATTAAAAGTTTAAAATATAATTAATTAGCTAGACCTTTAAAAATTCATAACAAATAATAGAAAATTCTAAAAAAATATAAATAAACCCATTTTGAAAAGATTAAAGAGAGGAGAATCTTGGAAAAATAAAAATATTCAAATTTTGTTTAGTGAATAATGGCTAATTAAGGTTTTATTTTAATTAAGGTTTAATTACTTGGTCAATTAATCTAAGATTTGGTATGTCAATTACAAGGGATTTCCCCTTGCTCACATAATTTTCTTGGATTTTTTTTGCCAAGTGTATTAGGGATTTCATAATTTCAAACTCTAATTACCTATTTTAAGTGAGTTAATAATTATTAAAATTAAGAAAATAGTGGATTTAATTAGGGAAGGTTAATTAATCATCATGACAGTAAGGATGACCAAGAAAAATAATTAGGACCTCCCCTCCTAATCGCTTTTCTCAAGTTCCTTAACCCCTTTAATTAAATAACTAAATGAATAAATGGTTAAATAAAATTAAAAAAATAAAAATAAAGAGATTAAAATTTATTATATCATCATCATAGTTAATACAACTAGCAAGATTGATTTAATTAATTCTTCTTATGTGCTTAGTAACATAAGGGTTTTAATGAAATTATTGTTGGCTTAATGAGCCTTATGTTCAATCCAATCAATTTTGATGATAACAAATGAATATTTTTATGTGTTTCAGATATATCAATTCTAAATGCATATCCATACATCGATATGTTTGAGTAAATTGCAAGAGTAGAAGAATAAAAGATAGATCAAAATGGATAATGTGAAGCTCAAGATACAATATTTTAGATTATATGCATTTATAACTATCTTAGAAATTCATTGGCATAAATCAATTTGCTCACAACTTAACATAATATTTTAATGAGGTTAATTATATAAATCTCAATCTAATTTACATTCAATTATATATTTCATACATAACATTTGAATTGTCAAAATAATAAATGATAATGACCATTAAGTGTAATTATTTTATTTACTTAATATAATTAAATATTTTAATATAATTTGAAGGTTATATGATAACTAACATATATATGATTATATATAAATTATATCATAATATTTAAATATCACATGTCAAAATTAACAAAAATATATGAAATTTTGCATTTTAGCCAAAGTCATTTTATAATCAAGGAATTTATATCTAATTTCATCTCCAATGGATTCCTTGGATTTTTTTCCTTTAATTTGATAGGTCACATGACCAACGTTTGATTAAATTGAATTTATTATGATTTTTGAAACATTAGCTGATTTTAATAATGAATGCATGCTACATGCTTTGAATATATTAAGAGTCATATTTGATTATTTTTGACTTGCTCATGTAAATAGTCGAATTTTGGCTGCTTAAATTTAATATTTATTTAATATAAATTATATTTTTATTGAATATTAAATTATTTATGATGATAGCATGAGGTTAGAATAATATATTTTTTTTGAAATAATTTAAAATGACCTTCTATAAATAGCCTCATTCTCGTGAAATTCCTCATTTTCAAATTCAAAATCCCTCCAACAAATCTAAGAGAAAATTTCTTAGATTTTTCTTCTACGTGTTCTCCAAATATTGCAAAATCAAATCCTTAGTTCGAAAACTTCAACATCTTCAATTAAGCAAGCTTTCTCAAATTACTTGAGTTTGTTTTCTTGATCTTAATCCTTTTTAGTTGTTCATGCTATTTTCATCATCTATTTATTCTTTCTAATTTCTATTTTTTTGGTAGATTAGTCTTTTGACATTATTTTTCACATCAAAATTTCTCAATCATCTTTTTGTGAAAAACTCTTGTGATAGTTTGTAGGATCTATTTCAACTTGTTGAAATTTTTAACTTCCTACAAATTTCTTTTGATTTCATGAAATATTTCTTCATTAATCTCATTTTGAAAGATCATTTATTCCTAAATCTATTTTAGAAGTATATTTTAAGCATTTTAAATTAAATTATTATCTGAAATTATTTTCATATTCTTCTCTTTTAATTAAAATCTTACTAGCATACTTAGATCTATCATATGTTCATTTTATTTAAGTATTTTGTGATCATTAGCTTTAATTGAAAGAATCTTTTGGTTAAAATAAAATAAATTATTCCTTTCAAATTTATTTTATTGTGCAAAAGAATATTGTAAATCTATTTTGAAATAATTTTTATATTAGTCTACAAATTATAATAACATAAATATCTTAATAAAATCACTTTAAGATATTTATTTTATTATTTCTTATCAATATTAAGTGAGCATTTTATCTTGCCAAAAATTTTTAAGTGATCATTTGTAAATTGTGATATCATTTTTTGAATTGGATAGCTTGGTATATTTCTGAGAGATTTATTTCATCAAAATTTATTATTTTGTATTTTTTTTATGCTGTAAAATTTATATTGGGGTTGTACTGCTTTGTAGAGAAGTACATATTATTAGGGGTTGTACTCGCGTTATAGAGATCTATTTATAAGTATTTTTGCATTTAGTGGATTCTCAGTCGAGGGGTGGTTAGAGTGGGCGTATTTTGGGGTTTGGTAGAACCACATAAAAATTGTATCTATTATCTCTCTCTTTTTCTTTACTTTTATTTTCTTTGCATTAAGAATTGTATCTATTATAAAATCAAGAAAATTAATTTTCTACTAAAACTTAAAATTTAAGATTTAAGTTTTAAAATTTTTAATATCGCCCAATTCACCCACCCACCCTCTTGGGTACTATAGTGACTCACAATTATGATTTTTCATAAGTGTGGGAAATCATGAAAGTAATTAACTCAATCCTCTTAATTCAATTAATTAGTTAACATTGGCCTAATTGCATTAAAATCTTTAGGACATTACTAATTTTATTTTCAATTACATCATCATGTTTCAGAGGCCTTTGCTTAATACTTAATTAAATTAAGGGACTTTTTGGGAGGGTAATTAAGTGATTTATTAATAAACCAAACTTAATCAAACTCTAAAATTCACTTAACCTCTCTTTGAACTTATTAATTAACTAACAATGTCATTTGATAATATTTAATTACTTTATTTCAATTATCATAAATATGCATGCCATATGTTTCATATATTCATGTTTTAAACTCAAAAGAATATGTTGCATTTAATTGCATGATTTGGATACGTATAAATAGATGATGTTACTATTATCACTAATAAATCCTAAATTATTTTAAATTTATGTGTTGATTATTCATTAAGTGATTTGACTCCTAGTTTGGTGCTTATAATATTTGTCATAAATGAGGAAACATAAACATGAAACTAACTTCTCTTTTCACAATTAAAAGATGATAACTTTCAACTTTTCATGGTTTCATCTTTACATTTATACATGTGTGTATATGTATTTGATTTAACAAGTATATAGTCTGAACATACTGAGAATACAAGATTTTAAGTAGCCCCAAAGAGGTCTTAGATAATCTCACTTCTTTAGTTTAACAATAACATGTACTTGCATAATTTCTTATACATGTATGTATGTGTTTAAATATGAAGTGAAATCCTTTTGCTATAAAATTCATGCATGCTCATATACTGAGTGTATAAAATAAAATACATATAAGTGATACATGTATACTAAATTGAAATAACAAAAAGAAATGAAATGAGAATGTTATTGATAATGAAGTTAAAGTGATAAAACTTTATGAATTTGATAGTGAATTAGTTTCATTTAACTTTAAGGTGCTTCCATGTCTAAATAAAATTTATTAAGCTAAATCTAAATATAGGATTAATTAAAATTTGTGAATGATTCATTATGAAGGTTAAAAAAAAATCTATTCTTTAGAAATTAACTAAGGCTAGGGAATAAAGAGAGTTAACTCTCTCTTTTTCTCTTTATAATATTAAATATTAAATAAAAAATGAACAAAATATGCATACTTTAAAATTCAATTAAAAATAATAAATGAATTTAAATGCAATTACTCTTAATGAATAACTTGAATGCTCATTAATTAGAAAACTCTAACTCTAAAACCCAATTAGGACATGCCACACTCTAACCTCAACACACTTTAGAATACTAAGTCACTGATCTTAGTATTAAGTTAGATACTCGCTTATTGTGGTGATATATTTTTTATTTTGTGATGTAATATTTTAGAGTGAATGTTATGATTGTTTGCGTGTGGACTGAATGTTAAGTCATTATAAGCTTAATGATATTTTATGCAAGAGATTATACTTAAGGGAGCGCTGTAATAATAAAATATAAATATGCTTTTTGTGCAAGTGCTACTTAAGTTCCTAAGCATAATCCAATTAAAATAGGTGAGTTTGGCTACTCAAGTGCAAGAATATTTGAAATACAATTAATTAGTTTTTATGATTGTTTAACTAACATCTATTTTACAGTGTAGTTAGAGTTATTTTACTTATAAAAATGTAATTCTATAATAAGATTAGGATTAGTGCTATAGGGTTTAAGATGAGCAATAGTTAGAAGGCAAAGACTTGGGAGGCCTTATGAAGCCTAGAGCAAGCTAATCCAAAGAAGGGAAGAAGAACAAGAATTTAAGATCCCTATAGTATTTATTTCATTTATAAAATTTAATTGTAATCCCTATTGTATTAAGGGTAGAGCTCGACTACCTAACTTTTTTACTTTTTTGAAGTATACGACGATACCTGGTCGGACCGACATTTTATTATTTTATAAAATTTAAATGTTTGATTATTATGTTTAGATTGTGTAATAGAAATAACATGATTTTTATAAGTTTTTTAAAGTGTGATGATTTGATGTGTGACCTAGATGTGTCAGGCTCTTTAAAATAAAATTATTTTTCTACCCTCATTAATAACTCGTAATTAAAATCTTAATCAACTCATAATCTCACTTTAAAGCCTATGTTTATAATCAAGATAAATAAATAAAAGATTTAGCAACTCTTTAGTTGAATGTTGTATGTTATTACATCATGCATATCATATTATTTCACTCTTAAAAATAAAGGATCTCTATTATTGCACAATGTGGGGCAGGCTTGACCTGTGAGGGTAGTCTCTTGTAGTGGAGAACACCCCTTCCCTATAATTTAGCCCATAACCTACTTTCATCATGCATTTAGACATAAACTAACCCAAGCTTTAGTCCAAAATAATGAGTCAAAATGAAATAAAATATATAAATTTTATTGCATTAGCTTATCATGCCAAACATGATCTAGTCTCTTAAGGAGTGAGTTTAGGATTTTAGATTTCTTCTTAATTAATAATAGCTTAACTATCTTGCATTAACATGTGACTAGTCCACATGATTTTGAAATCGTAGGAGACGTTAGCTAGCGACTCCAGGTGATCGTAAGTCCAAAAGTGTCGGGATGGATTCACTTTCCCTAGTAGAGATGAACCAATATATCACACTTTCCTAAATAGAATTAGGTTGAGCTCTTAGCTTGTGCTAAAATGTCTTAGATATTAGTTCAGAGGCTACTTGTTTTCCTTGGGCTACGAGTATAAGTCCTCACATTTTAGGCATTTCCATAATCATGTGTTATTGAAATCTAAGTCCTAGCATTCTAATAAAATTCAATTCAAATAAATAATTTTCCCTCTTTCAAAAATATAAAGTCTCACTAAAGGGTAGATTGAAGCACTCACTAGGCTTCTTAGTATCATATGTGCTTCCTACTTATTCCCCTTTAGAATCTACTAAGAACTCTTCCTATTTGAGCTCTTTCAATTGCATTTAAAAATTATTAATTCTTTGATTACTTATCTTTGAAATCTTTAGAGATATTAATTGACTATTTTAATCAAGAGTGTTCTCAGAGAATTCCCATTTTCCAAGATATAATTAACTATGAGAGCTCGCTTCCATATGGAACTAAAAAACCCGACATAAAATAAACTTCACTTTACTTATTCATATAAAGTGAGGGAAAGATCTCTGGTATATGTGTAGACCTATCTGTCTTAAGAGTTCATATTATGTGATTGAGTCTATTGTATAGTGATGTTTCTATCTTTCGAGATAGTATAACATTTCTTAGATGCTTGTTCGATCATTTTAATAAGTATCCCTAAGATCTGCATGATGTTTCTACGACTCCAAATAAAAAATATCAAATAAAAAATACCACTTTACTTATCCATACAATAAGAATCTCTAACTCAAATTATACTAAAAACATATATAAAATACAATATAAAATTACAATCAAATTCTAATTCAGTTCAACTTGAATACTCAATGATTCCCAGTCTTGAATCTCAATTCATTTTATTTAGTCTTGGACCTCATATGTTGAATGATAACCTGAACAAAAGTAAGGCCTACATATCCAAATTACAAAAAAAATAATAATAATACTTGATATTTATAATTATTATTGTTGTTAAGCTCAGAGTCTGAAATCTCAATATAAATGATAGGCACATGCCGCACATGTATATGATAAAGTGTCAATCAAACAACCATAGTAAAATAGAATGAAAGACTAACTGATTAAACCCATATATATAAGCGTTCTCATCATTGCTCAACTAAAATAATAGATCACCAAAATTAGCCTCTCAGGTGTACTGTTCTTGTGCATGAGAAAATAATATAACTTTTCAGGACTTCCGAGTAAAACAGTGCAGCATTCAGCAAACCGAAAGACAATAAACGAAATGAATAGTTAGACTAGCATTCAATAAAGGAGAAGCTAACACAAGAACAACAAACTGAAAGCAAATATAAGAATAACAAATCGAAAGCCAGCACAAGAACATCAAATCAAAACCAGTACAATAATAGCAAACCAAATGCCAGCACAAGAACAACAAATCGAAAGTCAGTATAATACACAAGAAAACTGTAGACCATTATACAACAAACTGAAAGCCAACCTAACTTCACAAGAAAAGTGAATCAAAGATATTACTAATTTCCTAAAATATCCTGAATTGCAGCTAGATTCCAAACACCAACAACAGCAATAACTACTGAGTAAACCAAATAGCAAAATACCAACTCATAGCTCCAGTAAATAAAATACAAGCATACACAATATATCACTGTCAGTATAATAATGTGGAACTTATTACACATTCTAACTTCCAAATAAAGCAAAAATCATGTTGAACACCCTTTGTTTTACCATAAATAGCATAAATGACCTTTTATGCATTCTAATTTACTTCTTCTGTTTGCTAAGTTGAAAAGTTGTCATTTCTATTGTACAAGCATAAATGACATGTTTGTTGAGCTCATAAGTTTTGTCACTTCAGAATAATAACAACTAAGCATTAACCGAAGAGCAACTGATGGATATATCACATATAGAGGCCCAAATTTAAAATTAAATATCAACTTCACTTATAATTTAAAGAGTTGCATAATGTTATGATGTCATGCCAACTTTAGATTTATCAGAATTCATCTAAAGGGTTGCTTAATATTATTATGCTATGCCAATTTTAAATATATCATAATTCATTTCTAAGACAACTATAATAGATATTATCATATTTAAAATCATCATAACCTCTCTAACGAATCTTTAAAATAAAATATTCATAAAACCAACTTAGAGGCCCGACAAATCAACTTTTAACCAATCTAATCTTCTATATAATTGCACAATATTGTGTCATAACATATAGAAGAGAAAGCTTCAAATGTAACTAACATTCACAATTGTACCTGCAATATTAAAATGAATAAATGAAAGCACATGCAGAATACAAAATAATATTAAATAAATAGCTACACATATAAGGTAAGCCAAAAGTAGAGTGTCTCAATTTGCAATAAATATGAAAATTATATAAGAAGTAAAAAATTCATTGATCGTCGACTTCAAATTTTTGGTAGTTGCACATAAAGATTTTCCTCTTCTAATATCTCTTGCTGAAAAAAAAATAATAATAATAAATTTTAATATTTACTTATAAATTATAAGTAGAAATAAAAAGAATTAAAAAAAAACTATATTGAAAGAGGGGATTAATACGGGTATCTTTGCATTCTTTTGAGCATATCTAATTCAACTTGCTGCACATAACAGTTTTAGTAGATAAGAAGCTTCTATAATCATCCAATACTCTATCACCAGCACTAAAAGCAGATTCTGAGGCAACTGTAGTTATAAGTACAGATAAAATATCTCGAGCCATAATATAAAGGCAAGGATACTTAAGCGTATTCATCTAAAGCACATCAAAATTTTCACCACTGCACACAAATAATCTCTCCTCAAGATATACTTATAAATCAAGCTTGGAGAGTTCCATAGAGCTAAAAGCTACAACAAAATCTTTGAATCCAATCATACAGTCAAATTTAGATAAAAAAATCATAAAATCAATTGTTGAGGAAGATGCCTCCTGTGAAATAATAGTTGTGGAAGTGGAAGGGGTAAAATCAATAATGTAATATGCATATATTTTTCATAGAGCATCTTGAACTAACTGTATATTATAATCCACCTCTTTTGAGAAAAATGTTTTTGGAAATGTATAAGTAATAAACTTGAATTTCAATCTGGGCCTAAAACAACTGCAATTGACATTATATATTGCATTCTCCCTAATATTTATTAAATTTCATTTGCATACTCAAAGCCATATTTCTCATATAATTATCTTCTGACATTGATTGCTCTATCAGAATCTTCACATGTATACCAGTAGGTAAAAACATGTTTGTTATAGGATAGAGACCAGCACAAATTATCTTAATCACATTATTAAAAACTGAAAAGAAACTTTCTAATCTTCTCATATTTCAACAAATCAAACTCAACTGGCAACCATCTAATTACTCTCTCTAACTGCATAATGATGAAAAACATCAAGATAGATAAATGCCGACTCTAGCATGTTGAAAGTTGAGTTCCACCTTGTTGAAACATCAATAGCTAAAGACCTTGTTGTTGGAACACCTAGCTGTTTAGTCACTTCTACAAACTTATGCAACCGAGCAGGTAATTTTTTCAGATACTTTACTAACTCTGTAAAATTTTGAATGATATCTTGAACCTCCCTAAACCCATCTTGGACCATTATGTTTAAAATATGCACAACATCTAATATGAAAAAAAAATATCATGAAAATACAACTTTCCCTTTGATTAAAAATTTACTTTTAAAGAGCTAGCTGATATATTATTACTACTTGCATTGTCTAAGGTGATTGTAGAAATTCTGTCTTAAAACTTCCACTCCAACAAACAATCACAAATAGCATCATATATATAAGTGCCAGTATGAAGAGATTCTAGCTCAATGAAATTAATAATTACATTTTCTAGGTTCCATGTTTCATCAATGTAATGCACAGTTAAATACATGTACCCTATAATTTGATTGGATCTCCAACAATCCGCAATTAATGACACTTTATGAACATCTTGAAGACAACATTTTAACTTCTCTTTCTCGCACTGATACACTTTCATACAATTATTTTTTATAGTGTTTTTTGAAATGCTCTCAAATGCTTTCATACTTAAGATTCAACATTTTCAACAATATGTTAAACCAAGTATATCCAACTATTATGAATAGATATTCATGCACAATTATCATCTTGACAAATACCACTCTGATTAATCGTTAATCATAGTTTTTTGGATCATGAAATATTGAGATCCTTACTTCTGTTTCAACTCTAGAAGGAAAAAAAATTAATCTATTTTGTCTATTATCTGACATGTCAATGAGTTTTTGACTCCTTGATTTTACCTTCTCACATCCTTTAATGTGCTTGACATGTCAATGAGTTTTTGACTCCTTGATTTTACCTTCTCACATCCTTTAATGTGCCTTAGAAGTTCTGAAATTGTGTCTGATTTTAGTTTATGAAATTTTACCTCACAACAAATACATTGTAAAAAAGGAACTTCGACCCCCTTAGAATTAAATTTAACATCTATAAAAGTACTCCCATACAGTTGATTTTCTCTTTCTGACTTTCTTAGTCTATATGTCAGTATTAATAGTGTTAATAGATTGAGAGACATTTTGAGTACTATCATCCATATTTATTTGGGGAACTGGAAGATGTTCACTAGCTAATGCAGATTGGGATTACTCTAATGATAACATTGAGAATAACTAAAAATAAAAATAAATTATCATGCGAGAAGTCATTGAATGCATGTAACTAAACTTTAAATTAAAATATATAAATTAATATCACATCTTAGATAAGAACATTCTATGAACAATATAATCATAAAGGAACAACAAACTATACAAAAAATATCTGCAGCAATAACAAATCAAATAAATAATTGACTTCAACTACAAAAATCGTCTATGGATATATATCAAAAATTTTACAATTAACATCTATTTATATGAAAAGAAACAATCAATCTTACTAGATTAATATAAAATAAATCTACATTTTCATCTAGAGTCGAGCAATCTTCACAAAATTGAATTGAAAAGAGAATATGAGTCAACACTAAAGTTACACACCATATGCTTAAAATAAGAACATTAGCACATTATGTTGACACAATGCTATAGAGAATTAGACCGTAATTGCGCAACTAAGTGGAACACATAGACATAAGCTAAACAATATTAGTCTATTACAAGCTTGTACAATAAAAATGACAAAACTTTTGATCTTAGCAAATAGAAGAACCAAATTAAAATGCATAAACAAGCCATTTATACTATTTATGATAAACAAGAGATATTCAACATGACAATATTAGTGCATTTGACATTTCAAGTAAAAAAGCAAACTAAAGAAGAAAAGTATAAATTATTACTACTTAAGCCATATTTTTCCTCATCTCTTAATTTTATTGTAGTAGTAACAAAAGGTAAATATAAATCATAAAATATCATTTTATATAGTGGATTGCAACTTAAGAAAATGTCATTCTTGAATCTAATAAAAAGCTTATAAATATTTAATCCAATGATACAACATCAAATATATGTTTTGCTCAAACATATTTATCCATCCAACTATCAAAGTGATTAGAAATTAACTGAAGTAAAATAAATTTAAATCATAATTTTACATCACCATTCTAACATAATCAGCAAATACAAGGCCATCATAGCAAATATAGCATCAAAACAGAAGTACAAAAACTACATATAAATTAATAGTTTGCAACATGGATAATATACAGAACTTCTCGTATAGGTCGAAGGCTCAAACCTATTGGTAGATGGAGTGAATAAATACACAACAATATAGATATCATACCACAAAATGAAAACAGATAATAAAAACATCAAGATGACAACATTTACTCTCAAATTTCCACCTATGAACCAAACATTAAAACCCGTAAGCTCTAAATCATAAGCTCTCAAATTTTGAAAAGATTCTCTTGAGATTCACAAATCACAAGCATTTACATAAACTATATATTTCGAAAAGTCTCTCTGAGACTAATTCTTTAGTTTTCATAAATTAGAAAATGAACAGCTAGATGTATACAGTAATCAGTAAGCACCAAAATATATATGACATCACAAAATCAAATAAAGAATAAATAGTTCAACCTCTAAATACACATTCCGAACAACAAATCAAACACCAAAATCAGCAAATCCTAAAAATTTCAATAGCATTTTTTCTTCAATTGGAACCTGTAATAAGCTCCACATCTTAATCACTTCATGGATTAAAAAGAGAAATAATATAGTAAAAATAATACGGAGGATATGAGTGAGAGGGGTGAAGAGAATAATATTATAGATAGAGGAAAGAAAGCCTCGAGAGGCAACTCAAGAAGTCAGGAAAGAAGGAGAGTAATAAATGATACCGAACCCCAGCAAACCAGAGATCACAATCGGAGGTACGGCTCTTCCCGTGGATAGCAATGTCGCAAGACTCGCAAGTCACAAATCGCAACTCGCGCTCTCGCAGAGATAAGGGATGGGGGCTCGCAAAATTAGGGCAACGAAGTCGAAATCTTGAATCGATAGTCGGCGAGTGTACATGAGCCGCAACCGTGGGGTTATATACATGGGGGGTTTTTAGTTTATAAAATCTGAGCCATACATTTAAAAGCCATATAATCTAATGACTGTGATCAAAATCATTTAATTACTTCTAATTTTTTATAATATCTAAACTTATTTAATTTAAAATTTATTAATTAATTCAATTATTTAAATAAATATAAATTAAATGAAAAATATTTAATGATATAAACTACATTTTATATAATATTTATATAATTCTTTATAAATATTTGTTTATAAAATACACTACATTTACTGGTCCCAAGACCGGATGTGAAAAGTGGAGGGTTGCGATAGGCAGTCGACAGCTAGCATAAAACTTATCAAAATAATCATGACATGAATCCTTTAAAACATTGTGTTAATGTTAAGGCGTCCCTTGGAAGCAACGTGTTGTATGACCTGAATACGGTGAAAAGGGTGCAAGGGAAGCTTCATTGGCACCCGGGTGCAGTGTTAAATAAACAAGGGTTCCCACATTATGGACGGATGCGGGTTAAGAAGTTAGTCCATGAAACTAGAATTAGGTTAGGAATTTAGAATATAGGCACTCTTACAGGTAAATTAATAGAATTAATAAATATTATGGTTCATAGGAAGATAAATATTTTATATATTCAAGAAACCAAATGGGTTGGGGAGAAGGCCAAGGAAATTGATAGTTTAGATTTTAAACTTTGATATTCAGGTAGAAATCAAATTAAAAATGACGTAGGTGTGATTATAGATAAAAGTTTGAAAGATAATATTATAAATATTAATAGATTTGTAGATGGAATTATAGCTTTAAAGATTATTGTTGATACTAAAATTATCAATGTTATAAGTATTTATGCTCAAATAGGTTTGAATGTAGGCTCAAAAGAAAAATTTTAGAATGAATTAATGGAATTTTTACAAAAGATACCTCTTGAAGAAAAAGTATTTATTGGAGGAGATTTAAATGGACATGTAAGTAAAGTGGTAGAAAATTTTAAAAGTATTCATGGTGACTATGGATTTAGAGTGACTAAAGAAGGTAAGACTATATCAGATTTTACTTTAGCCTATAATTTTATAGTTGTTAATATTTTATTTAAGAAAAGAGATGAACATATTAAAATGGATATAATAAAACACAGATTGATTATTTTCTATTAAGAAAAATAGATCGTTTAAATTTTAAAAATTATAAGGTCATTCCAAGTGAAAGTTTAAATACCACTATTGACTGTTAGTTTTAAATTTTAAGATGAAAAATAAATCAAATTATTGTCCTGTTATATGATGGAGGCACTTAAAGAACACTAATAAAAATATTTTTAAGAGAAAGCTACAAGAGCTTAGAATTTGGGATGTTCATAAAGATGCTAATGTTATGTGCGAAAAAAATAGCAAGTGAAATTAAGCAAGTTGCAAAAAATGTGCTTGGAAAGTCAAAAGGAAAAGCTTCTTTTAATAAAAATAGTTAGTGGTGGTGTCAAAATGTGCAAAAAAAGATAAGAAAAAAGAAACATTATTATAAAATTTGGTTTAGATGTAAAAACTCGGAGAATTGGGAAAGATATAAAATGACCCGTAGAGATTCTAAAAAAATAATATATGATGCAAAAACTTTAACTTTTAGTAATTTTTACAATAGATTGAATACCAAAGAAGGTGAAAGATGTATTTATAAATTAGCCAACCAAAGAGATAGAAGAAGTAAAGATCTAGTTTAAGTGAGGTATATTAAGGATGAAAATCATAAAGTATTTTTCTTAGAAAAGGATATTGAAAATAGATGGATGAGGAATTTTGATAAATTTTTCAATGATGGATCTAAAAATACAATTGATTTTAGCAATCTTAATATCCTAAACAAAAATAGATAATTTTATTTTATCGTTGTATTAGTAAATTTGAAGGTAGAGAAGCTTTAAAGAAAATAAAATTGTGAAAAAACAATAAGACCTGATGATATTCCAATAAAAGTGTGAAAATGTTTAGGAGATCAAGGAATCTCTTGGATTATAAATACTTTTAATGTTATTTTAAAGATTAAAAAGATGTTAGATGAGAGGAGAAAGAGTTTGTTGGTTCCTATATTTCAAATAAAGGTGATGGACAAGTGTGCAAATTATAAAAAAAATTAAGTTAATGTGTCATACATTAAAATTATGAGGGAGAGTAACTAAGCATAGGTTACGATGTGATACAAATATTTCTCACAATCAGTTTGGTTTCATGCCAAGTAGATCTACTATGGATGTTATACATTTGTTAAAAAGCTTGATGGAGAAGTATAGAGAAAATAAGGAGGATCTATATATGATATTTATTGATTTAGTGAAAGCTTATGATAAAGTTTCAAGAGATGTTCTTTGGAGAGTTCTAAAAATGAAAGGAGTTAATATTGGTTATATTCAAGTCATTAAGGATATGTATACTAGAGCTGTTTCTTGTGTCCAAACACAAGGAGGATTGACAAAATATTTTCCTATTTCAGTTGGATTACATCAAGGATCAACTTTAAGCCCTTATCTTTTTTGTTTTAGTTATGGATGTTCTTACTAAGCATTTACAGGAAGATGTACCTTGGTGTATGTTTTTAGCTGATGACATTCTTCTTGTTGATAAGACTAGAGAGGGAGTCTTGAATTATGGAGGTCAACCTTAGAGTCTAAAGGTTTTTGTTTAATTAGATCTAAAACAAAATATATGTGGAGTGTAATTTTAGTTGTAGAGATTCTAGTGATAGTGTTGTGATATTGGGTAAACAAGTCATTAAAAAGAGTGAGCGATTCAGATATCTAGGCTCTATTGTCCAAAATGATGATGAAATAGATGGAGATGTTATTAGTAGAATTCAAGTTGGATGGTTGAAGTGGAGGAATGCATCTGCCTGTTGTGTGAGAGAAAAGTACCGCTTAAACTTAAGAAAAAAATTAATAAGATGGTGGTAAGACCTGCAATGATTTATGGTGCAAAATGTTGGCCAATAAAAGAGAAGCATTAGACTAAGTTAAGTGTTGCAGAGATGAGTATGCTCAGGTGGATGAGTGGGGTTACTCTTAGAGATAAAATGCGAAATGAGTATGTTAGGGAAAAAGTTGGAGTAGCTCCAGTGGCAGATAAGATTAGAGAGAGTCGCCTTAGATGGTTTGGCCACATAAAGCATCGGCCAAAAGTGACCCAATTAGGAGAGTAGATGCATTAGATTTGCCTCACATTAAGAAATGTAGAGGTAGACCTAAAAAGACTTGGTTAAGATGTATAAAAAATGATCTTAGTATACTTGAATTAAATGAAAATTTGACGCATAATAGGACACAATGGAGAAGGATTCATGTAGCTGACCCCACATAGTGGGATAAAGGCTTGTTGTTGTTGTTATTTATTTCGAGCTAAATAGACGAACACGATCAAACAAATGATTGTTCGTGTTTGACTGGTTTATAATTCAAGCATAAAATATTTATTCATGTTCGGCTCTCTTACTTTATGAATGAGCTGAACACAAGCATTTTTGACAATCCTAATGACTACTTGACATCATTTTGCTCTCCTACTACTTATAATTCTGTAAGCATTTATAACTTATGTTTATGTTTGCAACAACGTATCAGAGACTACAGCTTAACAACCTTCTCCTTTTTTTTTTTTCTATTCTTCCCCTTCATAAGGATGTCAAATTCTCCAACTAAATCGATGATGCGCCCATTGCACAAGAATTAAAGTTCCTCATCTCCAACCTTAAAAATATAGCACACGTTCAACTCATTATAAAAACTTTTCAAAATTTTCACCACAAAGAAGGCTTTCCCAATTGAACAACAACTCGCCCTCCCAAACACACCATGATTGAATGTGCAATATCCTTCAATCCAGCTTACAAAACTTGGTAACTACTTGATCAAAATCTTATCGATGCCCTTTTAACAATTATTCAATACCTTTCAGCCATTAAATCCTTGGTGGATAACATCACTGCAGCTGGTTCACATATTGATCATGAAGACATTATTCTTTACATTCTAAATGGTCTTTCTCCATCATACCAAGCTTTCAAGACACCTATCCACACTATGCTCACTCCCATCAGCCTAGATGATTTATACTCCTTACTTTGCAGTGAAGAGATCAATATAACCAATGATCAAGCTAAGGAAATGTCTACTACCGACACCACTATTGCTCTTACAACAATAAAAAGTCGCAGTACATTTTTAACCAAAAGCTGTGGCAGAAACAACAATTGCAATTGATGAGGCACATCCTTATCTCGTCCAGGCAAATTTCCATCCCCTACCTCCCAATGCCAAATATGCAACAAATTTGGACACAATGTTGTTCATTGCTGGTATCGCTGCTCTCCTTCTCCTTCCACTTCTACCAACACAGCTCTGCGTGCAACTCAACCCACATCAGCAAATGACTGGTACATAGGCAGCGGCACCACTACTCATCTCACCTTAAACATCAATCATCTTCATCATCCTGCTCCATTTGATAGCCATGAAGAAGTCTTTATAGGCAACAGTATTGCCCTACCCATAGCTCACAATGACAAAGGTTTCCTTCCTACACCAAACCCCCTCCGTAAGCTCTCTCTTCCACTGTTCTCCATGCTCTCACAAACTTCTCTCTATTAAAAAACTCATGACTAATAATAATTGTATTGTCTCTTTTGATGCTAACAGTTTCACCATTTAGGCACTCTGACTAAACAGACAATCCTAAAGGGTAGAAGCCATGATGGTCACTATCCTTTATCACTCCAGTCGCCTTCTCCACAAGCCTTGATAGGCATAACTGCTTCATCTCATCTCTGGCATAATCTCTTGGGACAACCCCATCAGGGCATCTTAGTTGTTATTTCTAAAAAACACAGAGATCTATCTATTAGTCCTTCTTCTAGTTTATGCAATTCTTATGGTAATAAATTCTGTCTTGTTTATTGATGATGCAACTAAATACTACTGGTTATATCCTCTATATCATAAATCAGAAACCACCAACAAATTCATCGAATTCACACAATTTCTTGAATGCCAATTTAATACCCCTATAAAAACTCTTTGGTCAGATGGTAAGGGAAAATACACCTCTCTTAATCTCCAACATTTCCTAAAAAACAAATGGTCTTTACTTGGTGGATAACATCACTGCAGCTGGTTCACATATTGATCATGAAGACATTATTCTTTACATTCTAAATGGTCTTTCTCTCCCAAGCTTTCAAGACACCTATCCACACTATGCTCACTCCCATCAGCCTAGATGATTTATACTCCTTTGCAGTGAAGAGATCAATATAACCAATGATCAAGCTAAATGTCTACTACCGACACCACTATTGCTCTTACAACAATAAAAGTCACATTTTAACCAAAAGCTGTGGCAGAAACAACAATTGCAATTGATGAGGCACATCCTTCTCTCGTCCAGGCAAATTTCCATCCCCTACCTCCCAATGCCAAATATGCAACAAATTTGGACACAATGTTGTTCATTGCTGGTATCGCTGCTCTCCTTCTCCTTCCACTTCTACCAACACAGCTCTGCGTGCAACTCAACCCACATCAGCAAATGACCATAGATAGGCAGCGGCACTACTCATCTCACCTTAAACATCAATCATCTTCATCATCCTGCTCCATTTGATAGCCATGAAGAAGTCTTTATAGGCAACAGTATTGCCCTACCCATAGCTCACAATGACAAAGGTTTCCTTCCTACACCAAACCCCTCCGTAAGCTCTCTCTTCCCACTGTTCTCCCATGCTCTCACAAACTTCTCTATTAAAACTCATGACTAATAATAATTGTATTGTCTCTTTTGATGCTAACAGTTTCACCATTTAGGCACTCTGACTAAACAGACAATCCTAAAGGGTAGAAGCCATGATGGTCACTATCCTTTATCACTCCAGTCCTTCTCCACAAGCCTTGATAGGCATAACTGCTTCATCATCTCTGGCATAATCTCTTGGGACAACCCCATCAGGGCATCTTAGTTGTTATTTCTAAAAACACAGAGATCTATCTATTAGTCCTCTTCTAGTTTATGCAATTCTTATGGTAATAAATTCTGTCTTGTTTATTGATGATGCAACTAAATACTACTGGTTATATCCTCTATATCATAAATCAGAAACCACCAACAAATTCATCGAATTCACACAATTTCTTGAATGCCAATTTAATACCCCTATAAAAACTCTTTGGTCAGATGGTAAGGGAAAATACACCTCTCTTAATCTCCAACATTTCCTAAAAAACAAAGGTATCCTCCATCAAATCAGCTGTCCATACATAAAATAGACTAGCTGAATGCAAACATCACTATCTACTTGAGACTACTAGAACCCTTTTAACCACAGCTCAACTAACAACACAGTCCATGACCTCTAAGCACTCTCCACCTTCTCAACCTCCAACAACTCATCTATCCTCTCAACATTCACTTTCACCTCCTCTCTTTACTAACACACATCTGATGCAAATTTGCTCCAAAATAAGACACTCAAAACCCAAAACTCTTCTCAATCTTCACCATCATGCTCAACCACACTCCACTCATACATCCTATACCCAAGCAGCTCGCAACCCTCACTAGAGAATGGTCATGTCTAAGGAATTCCTAGCATTACAACAACAAAAGACCTGGACCTTGTTCCTCCTCCATCCAACTAACTAGTTCTTGCTTGCCGATGGACAAACAAACTGAGACTTAAACACGACAGCACCATTGACCAATAAGCTTGCCTTGCAGCTTAAGGTTTCCATCAAGAATATGGCATCAACTTTCATGACACCTTCAGCCCTGACACCAAAATGCCTACCATTAGAATTCTTCTCACCATTGCCTTGCATATGACTGACCAATCCTACAACTAGACTTTAACAATGCTTTTCTTTATGGTAAATTCCGTGACAACGTGTATATGCAGTGACCGTCAGGCTTCAGAGACACACAACATCCTTCTCACATTTGCAAACTTAACAAAGCACTCTATGGTCTCAAACAGGCTTCCCGTCAAAGGTCTCTGACTCTCACCACCTACTTACAAAAACAAGGCTTTTAACCCAACAAATTTGATCCCTCCTTATTCATCTTCCATCATGACTTTATCCAAGTCTATCTCCTAATATACATTGACGACATTCTTATGAACAACAATCATTCTTCCACCATCACCACTCTCATTTGAACACTTCAAACTCAATTTAACCTCAAAGAACTTGGATCGATCTCGCACTTCCTCAATCAAGTACTTCACACATCTACTAGCTATCTACTTCATACAATATCTCAAAAACATTCTTCATCAATCAGGGATGCATGATCATAAGCCCATTAGTACTCTAACTCCTTTTCGACAACCTATAGGTCAAACGCACAACTTCCTTTTTCTCAGCCTCATCTCTATCGCCAACTCATTGGTTCCCTCTATTACCTCATAGTTACCTGATGCTGCCTTTGCTGTCAAACAACTATGTCAGCACATGCACCATCCCCTCAACTGCCACAATATAATCTTAAAACGGCTCTCCATTATCTCAAAGGCACCTCCCACAATGGCCTAGATTTGGACAGCGATCCGAATGATCATCAAACTATGATAGGCTATTGCACCTTCCTTCACTCCACACTGATCTCTTGGGTACTCAAAAAGCAGACCATCATCTGTGAATCCTCACAAAGCCAATTATCAGCCCTCACTAGTGCATCCTATGACATCATTTGGTTTCGCCACCAACTTCAAGATTTCTAGCTTCCTACTCTATCACCCACCCCATTGCACTGTGACATATTTGCAATGTCCCTAGCCAACAATCCAGTCTTTCACGCCAAAACCAAACATATCGCAATACACTACTATTTCACTTGGGAATGCATCTTGAATAAAGCAATTACAGTTCTAGATATTAATTCACTTGATCAACCCGCACCGATATCTTCACCAAATCACTGTCCACACTCAGGTCAACAACTCGTAGAGAAGTCGAAACTTCAACAATTAGCTGTCAACTTGAGGGGTAGTAATAGCAGCAGATCAGCAAATAACCAGCTCATGCCACTCTCCCATGTGCTCTACTAATAGCCTCTACACTGCTAATTGAATCTGTCACATTAAAACATATTCTGTTTTCTAAACTATAATATAAAAACATATATTTATAAACACTGCTCTGCAACAAAGAATATGAGTACTTGACATCATTCTGCTCTCTTACTTGTAACCATAAACCTTCTGCATATTCCAACTACAAGCAGTACTAATAGATTCTGAAGTGCCTGGCACCAGCAGGAAGCAGGCAAAAAAGATGACGTTGTGGTTAAAAGTTGCTAAATTCATCAAAAATAGACATTTCTAGGACATTCCAAATCCTACACAAATGTTTTGCATTTGATTCACGTCAAACAAAATTTAAAAAAAAAAAAATCCTTCATATTTTTTTACTTCACACTCCTATTAAGATATTTCTGAAAGCCAGCTAGATGTTCCATAAATATGAATTAAGGCAATCATATAAATGACGTTTCACTAACTTTTTAGAAAACATAAAGCAATCAAACATGAGAAGGCTAGTACCAATCTTCAGTAGTACATTCTGATTTCCATTCACCATTTTGATGGGAAGCCAACAATTTATGAAAGAATAAAAAGCTCACAAGTATAATTACCCTAGAAAGTTAGTTACAAGTTGCAACAACTTACTAAAGCTTCAAATAAAGTTGGATCGAAATAACTTGGATGCAAAATAACAGCATATTGGGAGTGGAATCATGATGACCAACAAAACATTCTAGCTCATCCAAAACATGGAGCGCTATAGTGCAAATCATTGTTTGCACTAAGGACCAAAATGGAAGGCGCCGGGGTGTTTGAAAGCAGCAATCCAAACTTCTGCTTGATAACATGAAAATGTAAGACCGCTTTCCCAATTCTTCTTTCAGTTTTGCCTACTTATGAAACTGTGTCATGTGTTGCTTTCATGGCCTGACAAATGTGCACATCCCTTGACATCAGATATGAAATATAAATACATTATTGTGCGGTAGCAAGAATGTTTTCACAAACTATATTAAAAGCAAGTGCTAATCAAACACCACTGATCTTTCTGTACTCGTACAATCAACAGGTTTATTTGGAGCCACCTTGGATTCAGCATCATCAACTACCATAGTGTTGCCATTGGCATTGTCATTTACAGTTCCAGATCCAAAATTCTTTATTTTATTCATTTCCCCCTTTGCCGCATCAACAGAAACCCTAAGATTCCCCTGCTTAACATTTTCCTGTAAATCAGGGTTATTTGGAATAATTTTTAATACATCATCTGCAGTCATGGTTGAAATATCATTTATTGTTGTTGACCCGCTATATTTTCTATTGCTGACTTTTCCTTTTGCAATATCAAATAAACTGCTGGCATTTTCCAGCTTAGCATCCAACAGAGAATTTGGTTCCCCGATATATGAGGCACTTATACCCATTCCCTTGGAAAGACATACATACTTGAGCACTAATTTTTTATAGCAATTGAGTAAACTTTCAACGTCATCAATTGTCAGGTCACCTGCATTTGCATACAAGTATGGGTACTCCTTGAAATTTTCAGTTAGCTCATCATCCTTCAAAAGATCAGAAGCCCCTTTCTTCTCTAAATCCAATATGGAAGATCTATTTGCAATCAATTGAGCCCTACCTAGGTCCTTGTTTTCCTTCAAAATATGGGCAGCCTCGCCTTGAGATTTTGAAGCATCTGTTATGTTCTCCATGACATTCTCAGTTGTTTTATACCTGTCATGAACGGTTTCTGTTGATAAGCCTAATAGTTGTGCACGAGCTGACTCCATTTTCTTTTGAAACTCAATTTCCTCCATTGAAAGAGACTCTCCATTAATGTTCCATACAAAGGATTCTGCGGATAGAATGTTTGTAAAGAAGTAAGCTGCTTCAGAGACCAAACGAGTTTGGCGCCTATATCGTTGTATGTATACAAGATTTGAGTGCAGCTGTGGAGGGTTTGCCTGGGTGAAATCAACGATAGCATAATAGCATTCACAAAAACCCAAAAGGTCAATTGAAAAAGATAATGTAAAAACATATGAACAGAGAAAATTATAAACTGTTAAGAAGACTGGGAACTGTCTCAGGGTAAATTCATCAATGATGAAATGCAACCCCGCAAGTCACAGGAAGAATAGTCCAAAAATGTCTCAGAAGAGGAGTTCCACACCATCTATTTGATAGCAAAGCAAGTACTCCTAGCTTCACTCATATGCACAGGCCAGCTAGTAGGGTTGATCATTCAGAAGGGGGTGTGATAAAAAAACAAGTAGTTGTGATTCCGATTATTAACCATGATTTGAGTAAGGTCTAAATCTTTTGATTTGGTAAAAATTAGATTAAATTGGCCGCATTTCACCAATCAGCTAATGGCACTGGATGTTATCAATTATTTTAACAAAAGTTAAGGCAAGGGTAATAATGAAATGTAGCATTTCACATGGCATAATCAGCCATGCCTCTAATTTCAAACTAAAAAGAAGAGTATAATGATTTCCTTCACAATTTATCATCAAAATTAAAGTCAAAATAAGTACTCTGCATAATAAACTAAAACCTAAGTAAAAGATCACGATAGGAAGAGGTTGCTAAATTTATATTGAGCCATTTTCATATTCTTGTACAGCATTATACATAGCTTTTGATGCATGAACAGATATTTTACCTAGTTAAACTTGCTTGCCACAGCAATATTTCCGATAGCATCCAATATTTATCAAGATTAAAATCATAAAAAATATAGTGCCTACAACATTAGGACATGAAAGAGCTACAAGGTTGGCATACTTGAGAACGGTAAGTTATGCAATAGTAATTTGACAAGTCAGATGCTAAAAAATGGCTATAGAAAAAAAATCATTTTTACTCATTAAAATATGATTGCACAAAATTTGAGCTTGCCTTTATAGTAACATATATGAGGACTGGAAGAAACTCATCTGCTCCAGGAGGATTTGCATTTGAAGCAATGGAGACATTTAACAGTAAGTTGTTGATGACTCTACAACAATTGAGAATACAGACAAGTTTATCTCTAGGAGCCTTGTACATATTGATCTTCTGCAGTTCTTTCTGTGCTAGCTGAAATGGGAGGAAATACAGCAAACGTTGGCATAAAATTAATTGGTATTTTCAACATGGAGGTAAGAAAAATAATAGTGTTTCATAAATAAATTAGTTAAAGGTAGCACCACCATCAAAGAAAAAAGGCATTGTCAATATCTTCGCAGCTCTCAACATTGATAGTGAAGGGCTCTTGCTTTCTTGAAAAAATAAACAAGAAAATGTACACCTACCCAAAGATTCGTCATCTTCATTCCAACCACATATCAGTTATCTGCTATTTAAGCTCTACTTGGCATGTCAGCTAGGGACTACTTCCACTGAACCTTAGTTTTAAGCAAATGATCGAATGGAAAAGTTGTTTGGCCATGTGTGAAATGGTCAAAGCATGCACAGATTACGTACAATGCAACCAATGCTGTCACCCTAAATGGCACTTAGATGTCATATTATAGGTATGCTATTAAAAAATGTTTACTAAGTTCAAACTTGAGTAAACACATTGTGATATAATAACAGGATAAGGATGGAACTAATGAAAAAATACATGCAATTTCATGATATTCACAAGATTCATTGCACTAGATTTGTCAAACCACAGACTAAAAAAGTAGTCTGTTTTATCAAGATTGATAGGATAGGATTGTATTTATATGCTTTTAATAATTAAAATCTTTTTATTTATTATATTCATGATTGATAAACCCTTGGGTATACTTCAAATTTTCACTTATTAAATTACTTCGATAAATAGCTCCTGCTTCGCAACGCCTTCAACAAAATAAGGAAAGTTGCACTAAGGCTTAAATATGATGAGTTGAATAACTCCATATAGCTTACATCTTGGCATGGATTGTGCGAGTTTGTTTGGCCAAGCGAAGAAGGTCGTGGCCGACGTGGATTGCAATTGGTGTCATGTGTGTGGAGATCGTGTGCCAAGGTAGAGGGGATAGTGACCGAAGGCTCAAGTTAAAGATGATTGTGGAGACTAGGTCAAAGTCGAGTTCGGATAGGTTTGGCTCGTGTTTCTTTTTCATTTCGATTTAATTGCAAACACACAACTTAAGAAAATATTCTAACGCATATATAGTATTAAATATAATTTTTGGTTTAATATGAAGTGAAATTTCCTAAAGCAATAAGTTGTGCATGCCACTAGACTTGCTCAAAGCTTTTCTGGAATCAAAGATTCATCTCAAATATAAAAAAAAGATTAAATCAAAGACTCACCTCAAACAGAAAATAAAATTGAAATCAAAGATTCATCTTAAACATAAAATGAGATTGAAATCAAAGATTCATCTCAAACATAAAATGGGATTAAAATCAAGAATTTATCTTGAAAATAAAATGAGATTAAATCATTTGATGCATGGTATTCCGAAAGGATGTAAGTCAGACAAATATACATAAAACTGATTACACTAAATAATAACATTGAATATAAGCCCAATCATTATCTGCAAGGCCGACCCTGCATTCTAATGGATCAAAACTCAGTCATTGTTCGCAAGGCGGATCCTACATTCAACTATGGCATTCCGAAGAGATATAAGTCCGGTATATATTCATAAAATGAATTATATTTAATAATTGGCATTCCAAAGGAATGTAAGTCTATCATATATTCATAAAATGAATTACATTTAAATTTGGCGTTCCAATGGATATTAACCTAGTTATTTTTCTGCAAGGCGGACCCCATAGTTAGTCTAGAAACTTTAATAAATATAAAACTAACTCATGTTCATAAAAATGGAATACAAATAAAACATTGGCGCTCTAACAGATGTGAGTCCAACCTGTATTTGCATAGCAAACATCATTCACATGAATGACATTCCAATAGATGTAAGCCCTATTCATATCTGCAAAGTAGACTTCACTCATATTTGAATATTTGCACAACAACCCTAGTCTACTCGAGATTACTGGGATGAAGCAACCAAAGGCTACTACTCAAGTTCCTTGGACATTTCGGCTAATAGTCCTCTGATGTTGGTAAGCTGGAATAATAGTAAGCTCAGGATGACAGAATCATAGGATCATGATAGGGACTACTCTCCTTTATCCAAAATAATCATTTACACAATATCATTAAGCACCAATTTACACCAAAGGTCAAAATTCACATCCAACCTTAATCGAGAGTATCCTCCCATTATGATAAGAGGGGTAATTAATCATAGATGTTTGCGTCCAAAGGAAGTAGAACTCAAATCTAAATAAACTATAACATAAATTTAAGAAAAATATAATTGAATGAAAATCAATCTGCATCACAAAGAATGGATTCTCTAACATGTTATGATGATGGAGATTTCTAAGTATTTTTTTCTGAGTGATCATTGTGATATATGTTGATCATATGCATTTGATATATGAAGAAGTCTAAAGTGTAATTGAAACATTTTTTACTTTATTATTTGATAAACTCAATTTGTTATTATTAGGATCCTTGCCAATAACTCAAGTTTGAAACTAACAAGTCTAGCTTGCATATTAAGCTATCCTTTTATCCATATATTATATAGTCTTTGTGCCTATTTTCACATCTATCTAGCACCATGAATCATGACTGTTAAGAGGTAAATATGAAAGGTTGCCTAGAGATGTAAAATAGGTTAGTTAACTTTAAAATCAAGAAGAATAAAAATGAAAAAATTATGAAAAATTTAGAAAATAAATATGTCAAGTGATGAGCAAGTTGGATAAGATTTGGCTAAATAGAATACATAAATTGCAAATGAACAAATTTAGAAATTTTGATGAAGGAATCTCTCATGGTGTTTAGACCATATGAACAGCTGAAAAGGTCAAAGGAAAATTTTGATCCCAAATTAGCCTAACTAAAGATCAAAGTAGTATTGAAAGAACCCTTGCAAATTGGCCTAACTAAATTTTGATCCCCAATTTTAATCCTAGAACTTCAATGTTACCAACTTAATTGTTTAAGCTAAGTAGAACCTTAAAGAACCCTTACAATCCTTTTGATTATCATAAATTAATGCTAACTCAAAAGTTAACCCACTTTGTAAAACTCAGCCATGATTATTAATTAGCTCATAGATTGACCTACTCTGACATTTAGGTGTCAACTAACCCATCTTGGATTCCAATTGACCTTGATTGATTAACTTAAATTCGCTTAAATGATTTAATACATCTTAATCAACCAATTCCATACTTCCCAAGCCCTAAGCAACGTCCATGGTCTCCGCCCTCCCGTAGGCCCATCAAATGTGCAAGTCAGTAATCTATGTGTGTAACTTGGGCATCCTTTCTATATACATGCAATTCTAGTATGCATGTTGTAAGCATATAGTCAAGTATGAATTAATGTTCACTTGTGACTCAAGGGCGAGTAACATTGCATCGTCATTTCTTCTTTGTTGTTCCTTCACCTGCTCCATCAACTTAGCCCATGAAGGCTTATCTATTTGCCTTGTCAATTTTCCGCTTCTCTATAGGGAGCAAGCACCTCTAAGTAATGTGCTTGCTCTTAAGCTATCACCATCCAAGCACCCTTACAGTTTTGATTTGATTCGTTGCCTAAAAATTTATGTTCATTATCTAATATCTGACATCATATATCTTTTTCTTTCACAGGCACATGATGTAGCAACAAATATGGGTCATATAGAGATTCTTATCTTTAATTTAGCAATTGAATATTTTATCTCAGTAATTGGACCAATCTCATGATGAATTTGTGGTCTCTTTGAATAAACAGCCTAAAATTAAATTTTTCCTTAATAATTCATGAAATTCTCAAAAAATAAATTGAGATATATCTCATGCTAAGGAGCATCAGTCCTTCAAATATTTCTAAAAGAAGTAAAGTTGTTAAGTGCTAGAAAGCCCCTCAAGATGTGAAAGATGAGCTGCTTGTCTATCGAGTAAACAAATTAAAACAAAGTTTATTTATGGAACATGAGAAAAGGTAGTTGATATTACTGGGGAATCGTTCAATTAACCACAATGCACCATGGTAAGAGGTCACTTGAATCATGTTCTAGATCTACAAGTGTCAATGTTTGTAAAATGAAAGGTTCAATAGATCAATTATTGTTTAAAGAACCTGAAAAAAATGTAACACAAAGAAAACAAATGACATAAATGGAAATCAAAGAAAATATAGATCAAGAAATTAGAGATAGAACTATACAATACATAGCTAGGTGATTGTATCAAGTAGGGATTTCTTTTAATGCAACTAAGTTGGAGAATTTTGAACATATGATAAAAACAATTACACAATATGAATCAAGGCTTCGACCTCTATCTTATCACATGTTGAGAGTTCTTTTAACTTGAAAAGCAGTTCCATAAAACTATGAAAGATGTGGAAGATCACAACAAAAAAATCTAGCAAAAGAAGTGCACACTTTATGTCTGATGGTTGGACAAATAAAAAAAAGATCAATAATTATTTGTTTGGTTAATTTACCAACAAACATTATATTTTTGGAGTCCATTGATGCATTTGAATATTCAAAAACTGCACTCAAGCTTTTTAAACTTTTAGATTCACAAATAAGGGATGGGTGTAACTTATAAATCTTAATGTTGGATATGAAAAATAGCTGAAGTGAAAAGCACTATTAACAATTCATTTCAGTTGACCAGCTACATATATAACCATGAATTAATTTGAACAAGATGAAAAAAATACACTAATGGCATAGAAATGGTGAGACTGAATATCACTTGTTTTGCAACTTCATACCTATATAATTTACTTGTTATAAGAATTTGTCATATAGCAGATTGGAACAGTCCAAAAGCATATAATTTGAAAGAAAGAAGATTGTTCTCAATACTAAATTTTAGAATGGTATATTTCACATTTTGAAAGCTATAAGCCCAATTGTGAAAATGTTAAGGTTAGTTGATAGTGGCAAGTAGCCTGCGATGGATTACAATTATGATGCAATAAATAGAGTGAAAAATACAATCAATAGTGCATTTGGAGGAGATGATAGAAAATATGATCACATCTTTCGTATCATTAACGTAAAACAATTATTTGGGACTATTTCAAGTAAATGTACATTCCCCGCTTTTTTTGGATCGTCTAGACAAAAAAAATTATCTTTTAATATAAACGAAATGAAGAATCTAATTTTTAGGAATTGGATGAGCAGAGACCAAGAATCAGAATTCACAATTTCCCAGTTTGAAAATGAAGATGCAAAAGAAGAAAAGGATAAAGAGGAAAAAAAACATAAAAATGAACAGATAGAAATATCATAAGCTTGGGATACCTTTATATTTACTCAAGTAATAAGAGGTTTGATGTTAGTAACCCAATCTTTTCTTAGAAAATATATTATATTGCCTTCATTAATAATAGCCAAAAATATTTTCCCTATGTTATTATTCCAAATTCCCGAGTGCCAACTACAGTAGTCATTACATCAAGCTGGATATTATCTTAATCCAAAATTCTTTTCTAAGAATAAATATAAAATACAATTAGACGGTGAATTGATGGAAGGAGTATATGCCATTATCAGCAAGCTAGTGGCAAATCCAAAATGAAATAATGGTCATAAATCAAGAACTCTATATTTATAATCATGCTAATGGTCTATTTACAATTGAGTATGCCATGCGCAACAGAGATAAAAAGTCTAGGTATGATTAACTGATCCTCTATAAATTTTGAAGTATTTAATTGATTAAAATTTCTTGATGTGATATGTTGATATTTAGATTTTAATACAATAAAATAATGAAAAATATATGGTGCATCAGGATTAATTTTATAAAAAATAGCCACTTAAATTTTAGGTCTGACTTGCAGTACTGTTGATTGTGAGAAGAGCTAGAATATCTTCAAGCAGGTTAATAAATCTTAAACTTTACATATTATAAATAATTGAATTTTTATATATTTAATACATTTATTATGATTTTCTTCTTTACAGATTCATACTAAAAAAAGAAATGGATAGATCAAAAGTGCTTAAATGATTAAGTTTTCATCAACTATAATCAAGATTTAAAGAGAAGATTTAATTTGAGAAATATTATTGTTTTAATTAGTTTGGATTAAATTGATGAAAGTTGTGAATGATTGATTGCAGAAATGAAGGATGTTGGTGAACAATAGTTTGCTTATAAAGATCTCACGTGGAGAGAAATTGAAGAGGCTTCGGGAAAGGTTAATTCAAGGTGGTAAATAAGATTTACCAAGTCAAAACAAAAAAAGCAACATCTATAATGAGAGTTAGTTCATCTCAACCTCTACACACTTATGATCTGTATGAAAAAGAAGATGATATTGATTCATAAAAGGAAGAAGATGTTGAAGAAGAATTATTGAAGATCAAGAAATTTTACTTGAATAAGAAAGGGAGTATATTATTAAAGAGAGAATGATGATGGCTAAATTTGTATAGTTTATTTTATTAAACTTAAAACTTTATTGGTTTATTTATGCTTTAAAGGTTAGAATTTATTATTAACTATAAGAGTTTCAATGCAATCTTTAAGTTTTAAATTATCACTGCAACTTAAGATTATTTCAAGTTGTAGGTTCACCCTTAAAGTTTATCTTCTAGTTAGGTATATGATTATGTGTATTACTTTTTTATGTTGTATCAAATCTTAGAATGTATGAATATAGTTATGATTTTGTATAATTTATGAGTGTTTTGATTAAAAAAAATATTGCTTCACTTTGCGCTTTGAAGCAAAATTAGACACTAGAGCATTCCATTGCAATTTGCACTTTGAAAACATTGCATAAGAGATAATCGAGCATCCCTCTAATTAGTAGAGCATAAGTCTCACTTGTGAGCTTGCCCTAATACTTAGGTCAAATATCCCATATTTAGATATTTACATAATTAGGATTGTATGTTTCGATCATCTAGGCATCTCTTTAAATAGAACAACAAGTATATATCAAACTCCAAACACATGTCAAGTCTTAGAATCAAAAACACTCACCTTAAGGGGTATGTCTCGTGAATATCACAAGATCAACACAAAAGCAATAGGATACAAGCACATAAACATATCAATATCATAATATATGGTCAACTCTGAAATGAGAGATGTAAACCCCAACCCTTAAGCATCCTACCACATTCAAAGCATAAGCCCAAGCTTATGGGCCTCTTTAAAACCCATTGTTTAAAATTGTGCAATCTAAAGCATATCTTAGTGTAATATGAGTCTAAACCACATTGAGGCTTAAGTCTCATGGGATTCAAGTGAGGCTTATGCCTAACATATAATAAGGAATACCTCACCTCAATTCTATTGAAGCCTACACCTCTTTGTTTTAAGGTTTTTTTTATTTTAATTAATGTTATAAATTATAATTGAATAGTCACCTCCTTCGTGCATACAACCCTCTTCACTCACATAGCCAACTTAACATTTGAAACTCCCTTTTCATGCATTTGACGGCATTTCCTTGGGTTACTGTCACCACCACTACCCATTGACTGATAAGAATATTGAGGGATTTTGATCAATTATTATATTTTTATTTAGATCTATAAATATTGATCTATACCATGAAGTGCATGAACCCGACGAACATTCACAAAATAGCCAAGGGTTGACACATGAGCATTCAACTATGAGAAGCAGAATTCAAACAAGTAATGCAATTGCCAAAGGGACTTGCATTGAGCAGTTGAGCATGAGGGAAAAGACATCCAGTCAAGTCACCAGCATCAAGCAACTCACCTCGTATACAGAGACTTGTCCACACACTGACAACTACACAACCATGTATTTGTATCAGATAACTTGCCATGCCTGGGTTGGCGACTACACTAAAGAGACTATCACTTGACATGTATATCCATATACACCTCATAAGCAAGGCAACCAGGAGAATAATCGAAGTCGGGATAGCTAGAGCATAATGACCCATCTTAAGGTCAAAGACTTGGGTGACCAGACAAGGAATAGAACTTCCACTAAGCGACTGATGCTCAACAACTCAAATAAAGTTCAATTAATTGTTCATATATGGATGACTATATATATAGAGCGGATGTTGGACAAACCATTATGCCAAAGTTCAAGATCTATCAGTCAAGGAAACTCAACACCTGGCCACAATGAACTCGTCTCTTGTAGGCGAGTCATTTATCTTATCTATTCAGCATTCTTCATGAAAGCCAACCATGTGCAAAACTCCCCTCCAATCTCTAAGCGAGTTTAGGGGGTTTATTTAAGATTTTTAGGCTTTTTTCTCTCTTTTTCTTTTTCTTTTTTTTGGGAAGGGGGGAGACATTTTTTGTGGAGAATCTGTCTTATTCCCTCAAATCATTCACTATAACACCTCCTTGAAGAAAAAAAAGAGTTATTTGCACTCAAATTTCTTAATATAGCAGAATCCCTTATACTTTTCTACTCTTTTTATACTATCCTATTTACTCTAACTCTGCTTCTCCTCAAAAATAGTGTATTGCTTGTGCAAACTTATATCATTCTAAATATATCAGTAAATTGAAAGAAAATCTATTGTTAGGCTGTCTATTTGAGGAGACGACGAGTACATAGCATCATTAAACAAAATATTAAGGTGACACATATAACTGCTAATTTAGGATTGTTGGTTGTCTCGATTTCACTTACTTCTTGTGGATGTTTTATATAATGAGACATTTCTGCCATATCATGTTCAGATAAGACTGATTACTTGCATAGCTTAAAACCCATGCTTTATTGATTTAATATGATTTTAATCAAGTCAAATTCATTGACGCTATATCATAAAGTTCAGCATATTGATAAATGATTCAGTACAGGTATTTCTAAATGTTAAATGAAAAAGTAATGCATATGATAAGTCGAGAAATATCATGAAATTGCTATATGCGGACTATTTTATAAACCTATATAGGTAGGCAAAAGTCTGATGAGATGAACCTTTGATAGAGAACCTTAAAATTATTAACTCTTGTCATAAAAGTTAGAACAAACCAAATGGTGTCAGGGGAACCGTTGGTATGAAGTATGGATATGGCCTGCCTTATCAACAGCTTTAGCCGATAGGCTAGATAACTACCCTCATGTTTTATAGGAGTCAAACTTATACAAATATAAATGACAATTCTAATAAAATAATTTGATATAAAACTAAACAAAATTTCATGAAATCAATTGTTTATATTCATAGACATCTCAGCTATTTACTATTTACATTTAATAATTTTTCAAACTACTCTTCAATTCCTACGTATAAGCATGCATTTACTTATGTTCAATTTTTATACATGCAAGCATGTCTTTACTTACTATTACAATCATGCAAGTTTAACTTTACCTGTACATTATTTTTTCTGTCGTGTTAGATTTTCTTTAACATTATTGGTCTCACTGTCCATGTAAATTTGAACTTACATGAACTTATTGGTCTTACTGGTCTCACCGTTCACTTACTATTACATTCATAAAAGTTCAACTTTACATGCACGTTATTTCTTCTATCAATTTCTACGTATAAGCATGCATTTACTACTGTTCAGTCTTTATATATGTAAGCATGTCTTTACTTACTATTACATTCATGCAAGTTTAACTTTACATGCACGTTGTTTCTTCTGTCATGTGTTGGATTTACTTTAGCATTACTAGTCTCACCGTCCATGTAAATTTGAACTTGTATGAACTTACTGGTCTCATTGGACTCACTAGTCTCACTGGTATCACCGTTCACTTACTATTACATTCATGGAAGTCGAACTTTGTCGTGTGTTGGAATGACTTTAGCATTACATATAAGCATGCCTTTACTATTGTTCAGTCTTTATACATGCAAGCATGTCTTTACTTACACATTCATACAAGTTCAACTTTACATGCAAGTTCAATTTTACATACACGTTATTTCTTCGGTCGTGTGTTGGATTTACTTTAGCATTATTGGTCTCATTGAGCTTTTAGCTTACGATATTACACGCTGACTTTTAGGAAAAAACAATGAAAGTAGTGGCTAAACAGGATTTTTGAAATTTATAATTTTGGATTATAATTTTGTGAGACTGTAAAGATTTTTTGAGTTCATACAAAATTTTAATTTGATGTTTCTAATTGCTTTGTATTAGTGTTCAAATTTGAGTTTACACACTGCCAAGTAGGTGATTTAAATATGAATTGATTATAAGAAAAATATGAAATATAAGAGTTTGTTTGTAATGATTTAGTGAGATTTAGTTTTCACTTACTTGTCCTAAATCCTTATAGGTCGAGATGAGTTGGAGAAAGCTACGTTACTAAGTCATCCTATTTTATTACATCTCAGATTGACCTTGGGAGAGGGGGGTCGTTGGGGGCGTGAAATAAAACTTCATAAATGATAGAGCATCCAATCCCTCTATAATTGATATGCGAGCTCCATCAAGTTGATCCGAGATAATGAAATTATAAGATCTTGATAAGATTGATTGTTTATCTTCCAACCATACCCCAAATTATAAAATAAAACTTAACCAACACTAGTCCAAAGTAAATGTGCTTTCCATAGTTAAGAGCAGTCTCAAATATCACACCTTAGATATAATTAACAATGTGTTCCAATAATAAACCTTGAACTCCTCCCCCCTAATCCAAAATAAAATATAAACCATAAATAATTATGCATTAAGAAAATATAATGTATACTCTATGCTACTCAATATTTGATCCGAAGAATGCAAAAGAGTCCAAAAGGAGAAATCATATATTCTGCATATAGGTGTTTTAAGATCCCACAGATTTTATAAAAGATTAGTGTCATGGGGGATCTTCATCTCCTCCAAACACCTAAAATAATTTTGTAGATGATGTGCTTCCTAAGAAGACATACCATTTTAAGAATTATGTTGTGCCTCTTCAATATACTAGAAATGTCCTTAATATAAGTTTGAACTATGAACCTTGGACTACACAACCTAGAATTTCTAGAGATATTTGTTTAAAATTGCACAATATGAGAAACGTCATAACACCTTTTAAGATTTTCCTTTTCATATAAGGCACACGTGACACGGTCCATGAGACATGCATTGTCTAAAAATGATGATAAGTATGCATTATATTAAGGATTTAAGTTACTTTTTTAAGAATAAATAAATAATATAAATAAGATATATTAATCAAGACATCACCTCTCCTTTGTGTAGCACTTATGCCACCACTACCCTCTCCTTTTCCTATAGTGCCACTGCTATAGCTACTTGTCAAGTCATCTTTCACCACAAGGACCACAATATTTCCTTGTCCTCTATTACATCTCCTTTTCATATTGGTAACAATAGGCAATTTTATGTTTAATAAACATAAAATATTTGCATTGTTTAATTTAGGATTTCTTATTGTGAACAAGTACATGCCATGCTTTACTTTGATTTGAGAGTAGAAGAGAGAGACTTATTGTATTGGACTTATTTTGACTTGCTATAATCATAGTTCGATATTTGTATGATACTTCATGGTTCGATGTATGTTAATACTTATCTTGGTTTACACTTTGATGTTAGTATAATACTTCTTATATTACGTAATTTATTGATTTTGAGGCTTACGTCTTAAAATGCCTTAAGGCTTACACCTCAACTCATGGACAAAAATTACTTCAATACCCAATAGTGCAATTTTAAACCTTACTAAAGCCCATATGGATATAAATCATAAGATCTAAGAGATGATAAAGAACCATAAATATCTTCTTGAGAATTATTATTCTAATAATTATCACATTGATTTATACACTAAATAGCAAGAAAGAGTTTCAAGATTGATATCATGGTTACCAAAAATCAAAACCTTAAAATAGATGCTCAACATTTGATAGGAGGTATAATCCTAAGATGTTTGTTTATTGAATATTTAAGCCTGGTGATAACTTTGATTGACATCCCATTAGCAAACAAGAATGCATCAAATATGTTAAGGTTAAATTAGTAGGTGCTACTAAAATATTTTTGTAAAAAAATTAGCATGACTAAGTTTACTGAGACCTATTAGAACTTAGGCTATCATGAAAGCTAAAATGAACGGCAAATACTTGCCTACATATCATAAGTCTACAATAGTTGAGTAGTTGATAAAATTTAAGGCAAGATAATCAAAATGTAAATGAATATCTATAATTGTTTAAGGAATTGAATTCTAGATATGATTTGTAAGAAAAAACTTGGGTGATAATATCTATGCATATAAATGACCTCCATGAAATTAAGACCAAAGTTTGAGGTTCTTTGAACCTAAGACAATGAAGTTCAACACAAAGCCTTAAAAGGTGAAAAGGTAAATGTGTGCTTCCCCTAGACGTAATCTCAATCAAATTGTTACAACTAAGGGAATTTCATATGGATCTATTAAATCAGCCATTGTCTATACCTCAATTCAATCAAAATCTACACCCATTAAAATTTCAAATACTAAAATGAAATAAAAGCTTAAAGCAATCAAAAAATGATTGGTTTATTCACCAAGTGTAAAAGGTTAATTAAAATCAAAATTCTATTGAGAAAAATATGAAAGAATTTGAATTTATTTTTCTTACGACGATTTAAACTTAGACACAAAATAAGAAATAATATCATACATGACCTATCATAATCGTATAAGTGCATTTAAATTTGAAACTAAAATAAAATTTTCAACAAATAAAATTTAAAATTGAATCTAAAAGCTTAAAGCAATCAACAAATTTGACTTTAATGCCTTTGTTGATTTGTATATTCACCATCAGATAACTTTTGAGTTACTGCACTCTCAAAAAAATGTATTCTATCATTTTGCTGCAGTGTGTGTTGGGTACTTGCATGTATTAACCACCAACTTTCAATGAATATTGCTTTGTATGATGATTGATATATGATTGTCATACAAGCTAAACATAGTATTTGGGACTTCTTCATGAATAACTATGATTATTGTCTAAAGTTTGCAGAGGGCCTACTGATGTGGAACTTCCCTTTCACTTATGTGGCATGTAGCTTCCTCTTTGATTTACAATACTTTGGTATTTTTCAATTATTGCAATAGTATAGAAATTATGTGATGGTGACCTTTGTACCAATAATTGGATATCATTGAATAGCCTATGATTAGTGATCTTTTATTAAGATCACTAATTCAACAACTGTAAATTACCAAGAATTGCACTTTGTGAAATTCTAAGACATTTATGGCTATTTGTTATGGTTGTCTACCTCTATGAGATTTCATCCTACCATCAACATTCTAAATTTTATTATTTGAAGAGAGATTTTATAATATAATAGGGGCTACCTAAGACAAAAAAAGATAATTTTTCCAACAATATTCTATGGGTTATTTTACTCTTTCTAGAGTGGTACAAATGATAAGTACCAATTCAAGGGAAAAGCTATCTCCTTGTATCAACATAAGTCATGGATTATTATTTGGTATTTTTTATTTTTATAATCTATAATTAGAGATATTGGTTTGTTTGATATTTTCAAAAAAATTGGATTTTATATTATGGCGTGAATTTCGATTAAACTTGTGAATCTTTTGTGATACTTTATGTGCAAATTGCTACTAGATGTGGTTAAATAATCACTTGAGGGGATTTTTGCTTCTTTTTTTCAAATTATCATCCAAATAGATGACTAATTGTCTAAATTAAGGAATTTGCAAACAAAGAATATGTCCTTGTTCATGATTTTGTGCATCTCATCCTAAATTAGTATTAAAAGAAATCCTACACCAAAAGAAGCCCACATCAAATTTGGTATCAAGGCTTAAAGTTGAGTCTATGATATAACCAGAAAGTATTACATGGCATAATAATTTCATCAATCATTAAATAATAATATAATGCAATTTACATGAAAAAAAAAGTAAGAAACTATGATACGACTCTCATGAAGTTTAGAATTATATTCATATATTCGATAAGAAGTGTAATCTTAGAGAATGTTTAAATTGGATTGATAATTTAAATGATATTTTTTAAAGTTAAATATATTTGATTACCAAAGTGTTAATATGCTAAATCAAAATAAATGGGGGTGGGCATGTTCAATCATTTTGACATAATATTGCCGCTATATATATGAGTTGATATGAAATATAACATAATCAATAATATTTGTTATTCAATGAACATGGAAAATGATTGAAAGATCAATTTAGAAATTGTAAATAAGGTGACAATGGTGTGTTTGAATTCGATATAAATTCTAAAGGTGTAGTAGTCAAATATTATTGGACTTTATACTATTTGTTACTTATATATGCTTTAATAAAAGTCTAAGGAAATAAACTACAAAACAACTAAGCTATAACTCAACAAAAACATTATATAAGACTGAAACAAAACTTTTCATATTATTGATATTATAATTGTTCTCTTATTAGGACTACTATATATTTACTTAATATGCCTAAAGAAAAATCCTTATCAACTATAGTAAAGTATTTCAAACATATACTAACATAGGAATTATGAATGATAAAAGCATTTGATTTTCTTGAATCAAAATCTAGGCCTGTACTAGAACATTTTCATAAATTTGAATTTATTTTAAGTCAAAATTTTGAGCCTGAAAATAAAATTCTACATAAGATTATCTAAATAAACTTAATTGAATCTATTAATAAACTTAAAAAAAAGAAAAAAAATCATAAGAACTTTTGTTGATGAATCAATGAAGCAAATTGATAAAATAATCTTTAAGACATTATTTGCTAATATTATTTTATGATGACTAATTAATTTGATATTATTTTACTCTTGGTTCTTGATATATAAATTTATAAAAATAATCTTAATCATCAAAGCCATAAAGTCTTATTTTATTTATAATAAACAAGGATCTAATGTATTGGTGCATCCTTCGTATTGATCATTCTTTTAATGATGCAAGTCTCTTCCTAAGTCAAGGCACCTTTGAGTATTACATTTTGAGGAGGGTGTAGAGCTTGTTTATGTTTCTGATATCAATGCTTATGCTTGTAGCATATGAATATATTACCATTGCTCTAACAAGATAAAGCTATCTTTAAAATATTTTAAAGTTCCTTTGATGAAATACATTATTGCTCTTCTAGCAATTTAGACAAATAGGTATGCTCTTATTTAAAAGGAGAGTTCTTAACCTGAGAGCATTAGTTTCATATATTATTTGATTGCTAATGACAAAGATTAATATGATTTTCTTTTTGCATGTGAATTAATTACAGTTAGTTCTTTTTCTTTATCATTTATTATTTAAATAGGGTTTATGTGATAAGACATTAAGAATTGTTTGAATTTCCATTGATATTTCATTAGATAGCTTCTTAGGCTTAGTAAAAAATTTAATTATCATGAATTGAATAAAAATTTCATGTACCCACATTCTGGATCCTTAGGTTTTTCTTCTACACTTTGCCAGATTTACACAAACTTTCATAAGGATTCAACAATTGAAATGCTTTGAAGATCCAATATATAGCTTGAGCCTTATTGTCTTACTCTTTTATCTTTCCCTTCTTAAACTTCCCTTCAATGCCTACTGAATTAAACACTTAACGTTGCCTACCCTCCATCAAGCAATGGAACCTTTTTAAGTTGTATTTTAAAATTATCTAAAAAATCTGATACGAAATAGTTATATGATTATATCAGAGAATTTAACTTGCATCTTACAAGATAAAAAATTATGAGAAGAGAGAAACATACAGATCATATAATCTAATATTTCAAATTAAACATATCTTTCTTTATAGACAATAAAGGGACATGATTGAGTACCAAAAATTTTGGTATTCTGCACTAACCAGCCAAGATGTCTCATTTTGAAATGCTGGCTTTATATCAAGGTTTTCTGGTCTTACAAACTGTTGCAGTAGAGCCATCTTTTCAAAAAGCTCCTCATCATGTTGCACATCCTCTGGAAGTGAAGCAAATGCCCGATTAAAAAGTTTTGTCATGACATATTTCTCCAATCCCTACAATTAGGAATATAAAAAAAATGTCCTAAAGTTCAAAAAGCATCCGAAATGAAAGGCAAAACATGAAAAAAATTAAAATTGGTAGGTGGTTAGGTTGATTGTAAAAAAGAAGAGTCAAACCTGGTTTTATAGAGAAATTCCTGACCATAAGTTTTAATTATTTTGGCGTAAGAAACAATACAAGGTAGAACAGATATTCATGTTCAAGACCAAAGCTAATTAAATGTCATCAACTTTAAATAAATTGATAATCAAACTTAAAAAATCAATTTAGGAAAAGATCTTAAAAAACAAAATTGATGGCTTTAGGCCCAACTTTTAAATTAAAGATTATTTTATCTCTTTGAGATGTATAAAATAGAGCTTATCAACAAAAAACCTAGTTAATGCACATACATGTCATGGCTTATCGCAATGCAAATAGGTAAAAGACCTTACATTAAGGATAGATAACTCTGCATTTATTTTTATCACTTGGGATAGTTATCAAAACATAAAAGTATAATTTATTGAATACACAGAGATTGATGTCTACTACAGTAAGTATTGACAATCCTGACACAAACATGATTGTAAATCCAATTAGACAGCTTTGATAGTGTACAGTCAAAATATATCTTTCACATCTTTTAGTAAGCATTCCTTATACCTCCAAGGATTGCAAGTCCATCATCTTTCTACCAGGTATATTTCATATAAGATTTTTTTTTTATTTGATATCGGAATGATGTAATTCATGGTTGCCAACAAAGCATCTCAAAATCGGACTGGATTGACTACCTTTACGGTTATGCGATCATGTGATTCATAAAATGGGATGATGTATCTATGAAATCTTGACTAGATACTTCTACATTTTTCAAGAAATCCTTGCATATAACCATCACCCTTTGAATCCATTCATTCTAATTGAGTTTTAATGGTTCATGACTATCAGCGCATATGATTTTCTATCCAAAGAGATGGATGTCTTTCTTGGTTACTATGATTAACTCTTTGTTGTGTGAATTGGCCCATCTTAAAATGTAGGCAATCCTATTAAATGAAAATATGAATAAAGTCTACTCTTGATGTCCACTCAATCAAATTAGAACACAAGCATTTTTTTTAATGTATCCCTTAAAGGTGTTCTCAAGCGTAATTAATATTAAGGAGTCAGTTTTCTTTTGGAAGTTGACCCAAGTCATTTAATTTTAATTAAAAAATTAAATTAATAATATTATTTTTCATGAGTATTTTACAGAAGTTGAGACAAGACTTACAATCCTACTTCATCGGCCATCTTTTCGTATATCTTTTCTTGGAATCTACTATGTGAAGAGTCACCCTCATATTATCCACTTTTTATTATCAGCATTTGGTGCATACAAATGATTAAAATTTTAAATGACCAATATATAAAAATTTGTTATAATGGTTCTTTAATTTTTTTATTAGCTTTTTTTTTTCTTTATATAGGTTGTTATTGAGTGTTTTGTAATAAATGATCAGTTGTCTAAATAACAATTTACACAAATAATTTAGTTTGTGCTTATAAATAGGCCACCCACCCCCTTGTATTGAGTAAATGAATCCAGTACATTCTCCAAGCTTTCCTCTTTTCTTCTGCTTATGTATAACTATCTCAACTATTTATTGTTTACATTTCATAGCCTTTTACTATTCAGTCCTTATATTGATTAACATGCCTTTATTACTATTTAGTTCTAACACCTACAAGTATGACTTTACTTACTGTTACCTTAATTCAAGTTCGACTTTACATATACATTATTTTTTAATCCTTATTTTGGGTATATCTTAATAGTACTTGTGTCACTAGGTTTCTAGTCTATGATATTATACTTTGATTTTAGGCAAGAATAAGGAAGAGGGTAGTGGATAGATAAGCTTTTTGAATTTTATAATTTTGATGTATAGTTTTGAGAGAATGTAAAGACTATTTGGGTATGTACAATTTACATTTTGATGTGTTTAATTGTTCTATATTTATATTGATGTTCAATATTACATACTTCCAGGTATATGATTTAAATATGAAATGATTAGTAGAAAAATTCAAAATATAAGAATTTATTTGTGAATAAATGAGATTTAGTTTTCACCTACTTGTCCAAATCCTTATATGTTGGGATAAGTTGGTGGAAGCTGTCTGACTAAGTCATCCCATTCTATTACATCTCAAATTGATCTTGGGATAGAGGGGGTCATTTGAAGTGTGATAGATGTACTTTGGTGTATGCTTTTTGCTGATGACATCTTCTTGTTAATAAGATTAGAGAGGCAGACCAAGAGAAACTTGCATTATAGAGGTCAACCTTAGAATCTAAAGGTTTTTGTTTCAATAGATCTACAACTGAATATATGAAGTGTAATTTTAGTTGTAGAAATTCTAGTGGCAGAGCTGTGACATTGGGTGATCAAGTCATTAAAAAGAGCGAATGTTTCAAATATCTCAGATCTATTGTTCAAAATGATGGTGAAATAGATGGAGTTGTTATTAGTAGAATTCAAGTTTGATGGTTAGAGTGGAGGAATGCATATGTTCTGTTGTGTGATAGAAAAGTACTATGTAGATTTAAGGAAAAATTTTATAAGATGTTGGTAAGACTTGCAATGATTTATGGCAGAGAATATTGGCAAGTAAAAGAAAAGCATAAAATTAAGTTAAGTGTTGTAGAGATGAAGATGCTCAGGTGGATGAGTGGCTTTACTCTACAAGATAAAATGCGAAATGAATATGTTCGTGAAATGGATCGAGTAGCTACAGTGGCCCCAATTAGGAGAGTAGATGCATTAGATTCAGCTTATGTTAAGAAAGGTAGAGGTAGACCTAAAAAGACTTTGGTTAGGATATATAAAAAATGACTTTGGTTTATTAGAATTAAATGAGAATTTGACACTTAATAGAACATAATGGAGAAGGATTCATATAGCCGACCCCACATAGTGGGATAAAGGCTTGTTGTTGTTATTGTTGTTGTTGTTATTGGGCTGTTTTGCAATAAAGGGTCATTTGTGTAAATTGCAAATAATAATTTACACATAACTAGGTTTGTGGTTATAGATAGGCCACCAACCCCCTTGTACTAAGTGAATCCAATTCATTTTGCAATCTTTCTTCTTCCTGCAATCCCTCCCTTTTTCTTTTGTTTTCTCTTGTTGCTAGTTTCAGGTTTAGGATTTTGATCCTTCAATTAGCATGTAATTGTTGGAAATAGCAATCACGTGAGGAAGGTGCTTCAAGAAACAGACAAGAAGCAAAGGAAGAATAGCAACCATCTTGCATTGACTGCTGCAGTAATTCTAATGTGAATCGCTAGTGATTGCTGTTACCGGCTAGGAGGGAGGAGCATGCAAAACTGCAGAACAACAGCAGCCAGGAAAGAACCATGCAACAACAAGAGAATGCTGATTCATGAAACAACAGAGCGTAGTGGACGCCATACTCCAGAACCATACATTCCAGCAGCTTTTGTGGTCACCAGCCTGAAGCCGTGGATAACATTTGCTGAATTCTTTGGACTGTTGCTGAACAAGTTCAGAATCCGTAACGGTGAGAATTCTTTGTTTTTCTTGTAATCTAGAACTTGTTTTGTTATAAAGTTGTTGTGAACTTCAAAAGAGACTGGTTTAAAGGAAGAGATCACAAGGGATTGGAATGTATTATCTTGAAGGATTAAAATGAACATGGTCCCTTATGCTCCTGCAAGAGAATCAATGAAGGTAACATGAGTCATGCATACCTCCATTTTTGGAGTGAAACCATGGAGAGGAGCATATTACCACAAAAGATAGAAAGTGATTACGGACTCCAAATACAACAATAGAAATAACATAAACTAGATTTCCTCTGCTTGATGCATAATACTGAATAAGGTTTATTTTCATAATGAAAGTTAGCTTTCTCATGAGTGCCAGCCCTCATAGTTAAAAAAGTTTAGAGTACATCAAAATGAAAGGAAAGCAAAAACTGGAGGGCAAGCCTCTGGTAAATGTTCAAAAGGCAAAAAGATCAAGTACAAACTATATGAAATCAAAAAGAGGCTAATAAGAAGGCCTAATCCGCCAAGATCTTTGAGAAAGTCCAGCTCCAAGTAAAAGTCTTCTCTATTAACTTGGTGGCCCATGCCCTTTGCAACAAAAATTAGGTTCTTGATAGAAGACACCTTGGACCAACCAAGAGAGGAAGGAACATCGGGAAGAGTAATAAAACAGTCATAATGGTTGATTAGTATCCCAATGCTCCTGAATTGAGCCCAAAAATATCTCTATCTTGATCCCAAAGATAGTAGCAAATGAGGCAATAAGAGGCCCAAATGGGAGAAGGGTCATGTGATCCCCAAAAGGGACGTGTCCCCAATGTTCAGAGAGTCATTGGAATTCTTCTTGCACTTTCTTGGCATTGGCTCTACTAGTCCAAGTTGAGAAAGCTCCTTATCAAAATGTGCCTTTGATACTCTACTATTCCCTGCTCTGTCTTTGCTCCAGCACTCATTTCTGTTCTTTCTAGACCATGAAGGTGTAGCAGTGAGTCCAAAGATTGAAGTCTGTTGAGGTACCAGGGCTCTAGCTCTTAGCTGCATTAGTCTCCATGGAATTCCCCAAATCCTCTTGAATTGAGGGCTCTTCCTGGCTCGGTTCTTCTTGAGGCATTTTTGTGAGGGTGTCCTTCTCCTTGAATCTAGGATCAATGACCTTCCCCTTAAGATTTTTCATGTTATTGGGCTTGCATGGAAAACAATTCTTTCATCTGAAGACAAGAATCCAGGGCCATACCCTTCCTCTTTAGTTGTATCCCATTTACTCTGATCAGAGGTATCAATTTGCATACTCGGTGGCTGCTCCTTGGGTGGTGGACAACTCTCACCAATAGAACTTTTGTTTTCCCCTCTAAGTGCCTAACAAGCTTCATTCTCTTTATTTGTAGTGACTAGGTTGTGTACAGTTAGGGGATTCCCATTGGCATAAGCAGCATTAACATCATGAGCAACATTAGTGGGTGTGGTTACATGTTCCTCACAATGTTCCTCCTTATGATCAATCCTCCAACATCTGAAGCAGAAAAGGGCGATAAATTCATACTCCACTCTTTGGAAGAAGCTATCTTGCAAACCTTGAACCCAACTTCGGCTGTGAACTTTTTGGACAAGTCTGGCCACACACAAACCCTTGCAAAAACACTACGCCCCATTCATTGGTGTGTGCATCTATCCTTGAAATATTGCATATGCATTAAAGAACAAAGAAGATTACAAAAAGTGTAAGGCAAAAAGGAAAACTAGCTAGTTACAGCATGCTTTCTATCCTCCTCCAAAAGAACAATATTATCCAAAGCAGTTCACCAACCATTGAAGCAATGTGAACAACATTATCATTATCCCAGTACATGAGTGGAAGGGATGATAGTCAAATCCAAACTGGGGAAGACAGCTTGGTTTGATGTTGGAGTGAAGATGGGAGACCATTTGTCCAGCCCAATGATTTCCCCCATCAGTTGTCATGGTCCTCTCATGATAATAGCATCTCTAGCTTCCACTTCTTCAAACATACATATGAACGTCTCAATTGTGACCAGCTGAAAGTTTCCAAATCCACCCCATTTCTTCTGTAATTTATTCCTTAAGATGTGATAAGGGAACCTCTTTCCAAAGGTTCAGTCCACCAATGGTCTTTCAAGTTTGCTCAGATTCTGCTTGATGGCTTTTGAGCTGAGCACAACACTTTTACCATCCTCAGCCAAGATTTGATGCCTTTTATCCACATTAATTTGAACATACTCTAGCCTCCTCCAAGCATTTGTATTTCAATGCCAAGAGCTTCCATGCATATCATCCCTACACCCTCATTCATACTCTTGGGCACAACAAATTGGTGAACTAGAGATCTTTATCCTAAGAAAAGGAAGATAGGTTTTAGTGGATTACCAAACACACTGAATCTCATAATGACATAGACCAACAAATCATAAGGAGACATAAGTTTCATAGATGATATCATCGAGTGTTGTAGATATGTGGAGCTTTGATGTAGCACAAGGAGGTCCAATCACAAGAGTTAAAGCAAAGTAAATAAAAACTAAACATGGTGACCCCATTATAAGGAGTAAGAGTGTCATGGGAAGAAATTAGAGCTCAAAGTATTGAAGATCATTGAAGAATTATTAACTGTTAATTTTATTTTCTTACATGTCATGTTTCTTTTGCATTGTTATGTGAAATATTTGTGTTAAGTGACTTGTATGGTAAATTAATGTTATGTGTGATGAGAGACATGCAAAATTATAATTATAATTAATTAAACATATATTAATTTACTCAAGAGATGAGAGCGGGCAGTTTATGGTGGGAGTAGGTACTGAGTTGGGTAGTAGGTCAACATCCTCACTCTCTCCATTTCCTCTATTGTGTAAGTTCGAATTGTGTAAATTGTATAAAACTCTTATTTTGTACTTAAATTACTAATGTTTTGAATCAAAATGGGAAAAAAAAATCTCCAAATACTGGAGCTTGGTGGTTAGATAACAAAAAGTAAGGATTTGGTGATCTTTCCCATAAGCTATTTTGTTGAGTAGTATAAATTTTATTGTTGAAGTTTTTTAGAATTTCTTCTTGTGTTGTGTTGTGGAAGTGTTCTACTATCTTGAAAATTAATCTCCCTAAATTTCCCCTACTAAAAGACCTTCAATTTGAGTCTAGTTGTAATCGGCTAGAGACCTAGTTTGGTTAATGTTGTCAATTGGTGTACCTAAACTTAATGAAATCCAGTGAAAACCTTCAAAATTGTAGTTAACATACTTGTTTTCCATAGACAAGTGTTGTTTGGTGTTTAAGTATAATATATCACCTCTTCGGAAATTCAAGTATTGTGTTAAGGTTTACCTAAATTGCAGTATTGTTAAGATTTACCTCTTTGGAATCTCCCTAAATTTAAGTATTGTGATTCTCAATTGGAGCTAATTTCATTTTTATGGTATTTTAAAATCTATTGCAAATTCAAGTTATAAATTGTGTTTAAATCAATTCTATAAGCTTATGATACTTTTAATCACTCTATATTTGTGTTGGAGTTTAATTTCACAATATTTCAATTATGTAATTTAAACATGAAAGATTGTTATACGAATTCAAAATGTAATAATTTGTTTGTGATAACTTGGTGAGATTCAGTTTTCACCCACTTATCTTGAATCCTTGCATATCGAGGTGCGTTTGTAGAAGTTACATTTAACTAGGTCATCATATTCTATTGTACATCAGGCTAACCTGAAAAAAGAGTTTGTTTGGGATGTGATAATTAATGAAATTAAATTTATCCGTTGAATAATGTAGGACCTTAATTGGCACGTAAAGAGTAGGGCAAGACCAAACAAGACTAAGCAAAAAGAATATAAAAAATGTATAAAATATTACTATCTCAAAATATGAGTACAAGAAATCAAAGTATATGAATCAACTCTCCCTCTCTTAGGAGAATAAAAAAGTTTGAAAAAAGATCCCTCATCTCTCAAAATTCCCACTTTTTATAGGATCCAAGGGTGGTTACAAAATAAAAATACATGTTAATTTCTAGAAGGTATATGGCGATTGCAATATAAAGAGACTAGCATGTGATTATGGTGGTTAGACAAGTGTTATATGCCGAGTGGTGAATTCCCTAATGTGGTCACCCATCTGAGTCAAGAGGTTCAACATTAGCTACATGACTAAGATGGGTTCCTTCACAAACTTGCCAATGAGGAGGTAAGTCCTCTAGGATGGCTGATGAGTGAGTTCTTGCTTCAATTCTAGCACTCACCACTAAGTGTTCTTCGTCCGCTAAATCCTTCTGCATCTAATGGGGGGTATATTTAGCTCCTCGATTTGTCTGCTTCTTATAGAGGCAACTCACTGAATGGATAAAAGAATGAAATAGAAATCAATCTTTAATGCCATTATTAGAAAGGTTGACTAAAAAATTTTTTGGATATTTTTGTCAGATCACATTTGATTTGATCTCCACTTTTGACGTTTTTCACGATCCATGCTATATAAAAGGATTGTTGAGCTCCAAAGTAATTTGTGTTTTTGCTGAGTGTCTCTTTAATTCCTTGTCAACTCTTCTCAGTTTATTATGGTATCCAAGAGAGCTTGTAATGATATTGATGCTAGCTAGCTCTGGTTAAGCTTCCAAAAAACAAAAAAAAAACTAAGAAGGCACTCGAAAGAGGTGTTGCTATAGTGCCTTCTATTGAGGCGAGTTCCTCAGTCCTGGTGGTGCATAATGCAGATGTAGATGCCACACTTAGCAAGGGAAGTGATACAAACTCATAAATTGAAGCGAGTGCCTCTAATGTTGCAAGGTCAAGTATCACAAGAAAGAAGGCTATGAAGTCAACTGCCTTGCCTTTTATTGAAAAGGAAACTCTAAGTGTCGAGTGTTCCTAAGGAGAGTGAGAAGCATCCTCTCATATGGCAACAGAAGGTTTTGAAGTGAGTTAACAAAGACTCCGTCTCAGCAGAAGTTTGTAAAGAATTTGACTCACTGCAATAAATGACTTCATTTTTGATATCTTAGCGTGACGAGCATTCGTAGGTCCGCCAAGAGGGATGATGGACAATCACAAGCTCGCACAAGTGGTTCTCTTGAGCCTATAAGTAGGATTGAGATGAGTATTCAGCTTACTATGAGCGAGTTCTTAGGACATTTATCCAGTGAAGAGCAAGCGCATTTACTTCATTGGTAGCTTTATTTCCCTGGGATGATTCCTTTAAGTAGCTACCTCATAAAGGTTCCTTTACTCACAATTCATGATATTATTTCTCTTTATGTAAGAGCGACTTCAGTGAAAATGATTCTTGTTATCGTAGACTCCCAAGTGACTCCTTCATACTGAGATTCAACAATTTTATTTTGCTACCTCTCTACCACCGAAACGACCAATTTTATTTTGGTGGGTTTCCCATCTTTGAGTCGCCATGAGAGTGGCAAGTCAGAGAAGAACAAACCCTATCCCCTAAGAGGAGGAATACCATGAAAAAACCTCTTCCTTTTGCTTCTTCTGTCGAGCATGTCTCCTTACAAAAAAGGGTAGTTCTCCTTAAAGAAGGCGCGAGAGAGAAGTGATGGTCGAGTTGTAGAAGAGGCTGACTATCAAATAAGCCGAGTTGATCTCTCTTCGCCATGGCAACGAATTAAGCGAGTCCTCTCAATTTATCATGGGCACCAACTTTATTTTCAATTATCTATCAAGCAAAGGAGCAGGAACACTTGCTAGTGAGTGACTTGCAGATCTAGTAGTTAGGTAATTCAAGAAATAATGTAACGAGTAAGGGCAAATGTGTATGGGAGCAATTTTTTGTAATAAAAATCTATTACTTGAACAAAAAGAAATATTTTTATTTTACCCACCTTTTGTATTCAATCTGTGATTCAAATAGTTTTACCTTTATGCCTAGTTGTTGAATTTCCTAAATGATTATGAGTACGCTTATTGTTATTTTGTCATAACGCGCGATGTTTGAGTTCTTTGCGGGATTTGGTAATGATTTTTTGAGATTTTTTGCATTAAATGATTGATATGACTATCGCATTTCCGAAGATTTTTACCCCTATAAATATTTTCATCTGTGGTTAGGTGACCTTTTATTGCAGTGATTTTGTGATTTGAGTGTGTGGTTGCTGTCTTGTACAAGTTTTCTTTTTTCTTTCTTTACGAGTTTTATTTATGTGAGTTCTTTTCTCTTCCAAGTATAGTTATGTGGCAACTTTGAAGAAGGTTTTTGTCAACTTTTCGGTGAGTGTGGGGCTATCACTCATCCATTCTTGACCTCAAAGGTGGAGAATTCCATCTTCAATACTTATTGCCACAGTAACACCAACTAGTCGGTGAGAGTTGCTCAAAGTGATGAGCGAGGTAATATAGTGAAGGATGACAAGTTATCCTGTTCGACCAATTCTAGTGCGGCCTTTGTTTCACCCTCGCCAATTTGGGGATAATATTCAACTTTTAGGACATGATTCTCTGTTAAGTTTTGTCTACCTCTATAGTGAGCATTATGACCTTCATTCTTTATTTGCAGCAAGAGGGGCTATCATGGAGTTTAACTCTTTTCGCAACGTCTTCTCCATTAAATAATGGGACTGCAATTCTCAAAGTCCATCTGAGAATAATTAGCTTGGCAAACAAGATTCGAAACTAGCATTCCAAGCTTTGTTTCGTCAAGTGATATATAAGCTAGGCAGTGCCAACTGAGCTCACCCTCTTCACTGTCAATAAGGTGGTGGTTCCTTAAGCGAGTCATGCTAAAGAGGAGACACTATGAAAGTTGGAAGGAAAGCCGCTTAATATCAAGTTCTTCCTCGCATTTAGCAATATTCATGAGCAGATATATCGCAAGTGCTAGCCCCTTTAAAACTCTTCATTTTCTTTTTCCTTTGGATAAATTTACTGTGTTCATTTTTGCAGGGCATGATGTCTTCACTCTCTTCCCAACTATTCTTGAGGTGCTTCAATTCCTCGACGAGTCCGAAGAGGGAGAGGAAGGTGGTGGCGAGCCTACACATGTTGAGGACGTTTATGGAAGATCGACTGATATGGCTAGTATGGTCAGGCCGAATACTTCAACCCCAAAGCAATCCAAGAAGAGATTAGTGAATGCGACAACTTCACGAACTCCCTAAGCCCTACCGAGCAAGAGCACAACAAGGGAAAGGAGCTAGCATGTGATCCTTGGTATCTTATGTTGAGGATAATTACACTCCTAATGTCACCGATCTGACTAGTCAGGCCTATGCATTGGGCCATCTTATCTATTCGGTGGAGTTGGATATAATTCTTGAGAAGCTTCCCAGGAGACGACTGCACTACGCTGTTATGACTGCTTAGGCAATGGAGTGTCAATCGTCTTGGGAGCATTGTAGAGAGTACACATCCAATTTGAAGGCATTGGTTGACTCTAAGATAGAGCACGACTCTAACCAACTGTAGTCTGTCGAGTCCGAGGCCTCCAAATTTAAAGAGGAGGCACAATGCTAAAAAGAAGAGAAGGATGGCATGACAGTCAACTTGAGAGCTTTGTAGAGAGTACATAGCCAAGCATTGGTGACTCAAGGTGAGCCTGACTCAGTCAAGTCCAAGGCCGCCAAGTTTGAAGAGGAGGCGCAATGCTAAGAAGAAGAGAAGGATCGAACAGTGGTGGAGCTAACTCACCTCTCTAAATTGAATAAGCAGTTGAAGGTTGAACTCTCTCGTCGCACTAAGAACTTCTAACAAAAGGAGACCGAGTTCACCAACTTCCTCGACTCTAATGGGTACAAGAACATTTTGAGAAAGAAATTGAAAGAAGGTGTCAACCTTGTAATTGAGAAGTTAGTCAGCATGGCCAACTAGATGCCAAAGTTCCTCAACTTCAACAATGTGCTCATCTTGTTAGAGTCGGAGTCTAAGGAGAGAGAAACACAAGCTAAAATTTTTGCTTTACTTTTTTCATTAACTTTTCTCTTCTTATACCTACGAGTGCGAAGATTAACTATAATTTTTTTTTTGTTTGTCATTTGCCTTTCTTAAATACTTTTTTCAGTGAAATAAAATATTTACATTTTACTTATCTTCACACTAGCTACTTAAGAATTATGATAATTTATTCCGCTAATGCGGAGCACGATGTGCAGGATCGCATTAGATAATTGTCGCAAGCAGTGAATCCACATACAAATGTCATATGGCTCTGAGCTATTCTTAACATCCTGAAAGTCATAGTAATCTATAAGGAAGTTGGTGAATTATTGTGCTTTGAACGTCGTCCAAGGAGAGTACAAGATATTGAACTTACTCAATTTAACTGACCATTTTAGCAATATTTTAAATTGATTTAGTTTCACGAGTATTGATTTGAGTGGATAATCAGTGATGATTTGGATTGAGTAAGCTTGTAAGTAGGGTCAAATTCATCGGGCTGATATAATAAAAGAGTGCGAGTTTATCCATAATTGAATAATGTAATTTGACACCCCTCAACGACTTATTAACATTTTAGAATAGTCATTGCTTTGCCTCTTCTTCTCTAAATAAGACTAAACTCACAACATCTTTAACTCCCAGGTATAACATGAAGGTCTCACCTTCTTTTGAGCTTTGCAGTAGAGGTGGTGAGGTTAGTAAAGCATTTATATTGTTAAAAGCATTCTCACACTTTGAGATTAATTCGAGCTTCTTTGCACTCCTCAATATCTTGAGGAATGACAAGTAGCACTCATCCACCTATGAGATGAACCTGTTCAATTTGGCGACTCGGTCGTTGAGTCATTGAACCTACTTAGCCATTCTCAATAATGATATGTCGAGTATGGCCTTAACTTTGTCAATATTTCTCGTCATGCCTTTAGGGGTGAGTATGAATCCTAAGAACTTGCTTTACCAAGCGTCGAATGTGCACTTCAAAAGATTTGAGGTGCAAGTTGTACTTCTTTAGTGTGACAAAGGTCTCCTTCACATCAGTAATATGTTGCTCAAGAGACTTAGTTTTGACCAACAAGTCATCCACATAGCACATTCTTTCTTTTTTGCTCTTTGAACACTTGGTTAATCATCTATTGGTAGGTGACCATAGCATTCTTCAAACCAAAGAGAATCACTTAGCAAAAAATCCCTTCTCAAATAAAGAAAGTTGTCTTTTTCGAGTCGGCCAGGTGCATTCAAAGTTGGTAGTAACCTAAGTCTCTAGAAAACTCATAACTGAGTATCCCACTATTGAGTTGATGAGTGCAACTATGCATGGGAGTGGGTATCCATCCTTAAAATAGATCGAGTTCAAATTAGTGAAATATACACACATTCTATATTTATCGTTAGACTTCTGTACCATAATCACATTAAAAATCCACTCTAAGTACTAAACCTCCCTAATGAAATCAGCTTCAAGAAATTTGGCAACTTCCTCTTTAATTAGTTTGGCAAGTAATATTGAAGTCTTCCTCATCTTATGTTTGATTGGTCTAGAATCCATCTTGATGTTAACCCTGTGATAAGCAATATTAATGTCTATGTCAGGCATCTCAACAGCAAACTAAGTAAATATGTCTATATCTTCTTAAAGAACCCACATAAGGGGTTCTGTATACTCGCTGCTATAGGACAAGATGATTTTAAATACTCACCTTGCGTCTTCGGTTGTTGGCATTTCTTCAATTTCTTCTGTGGTTTCCAATCCAATGCATATGACTTCTAATTGCAACACTTCTTCCCCTTTGTGCGAGTCAATGATTGCTCGCAAATAGCATGCTTTGGATTGATGCAGGTTTTCCCTTATAGTAATTTCTTCTCCTCCTACCAGAAACTTGACAATCACATGGTATTTAACACCACTGCTCTAAATATATTGAGCAATGGTCAGCCCAAAATAGCATTGTACGTAATGGGTACTTCCATAATGATGAAATCGACCATTACTGTGAATTGTTTTTCTCCTCCCCAAGTCACTGGGAGAGTGATTATTCCTTGCGTTTTCTCTCCTTTCTCCAAAAAATTTGTAGAAATGACCCGCTATAAGCACAAGTCTCAAACTCATCAAGTTCATTTTATCAAATATTTTGTAATTGATCAATCTCCTCATGTTGATCAAAATGCTTCCAATTTAATAGTTGTTGATTAATGCCATGATAACTATTTCGCTTTTTGTCATTGTAATTATTGGTTAATCTTTTTAATCTTTCAACTTGGCTTGGATGATTTCACCATGAGTGTTTAGTTTACTTCACCTGTCCATAGTCATATAAGGCCTATTCATCGTGACAACTCTTAATCTCCTCCAAAGATGGCAGACACTACTCCAATGATGTGAATCGTATGAGCAAGAGTTAGTTTATTACTCAGTTCTACTACTTCTTTTCTCGGTCTCCTCATAAATTCCTTCAGCTTTCTTGCCTTAATAAGCTCTTCTACCAAGCTCCCCAAATGTCGACAATCTTCGATGTCGTGACTGTAGTGATATGCATAATACCTCAATCGATCTCATACTCTATCAACCTTCATGGAAGGTGGTTAATTGAAATATTCTATGTTTTATATGGCCTTAACTAATTCAACTATAGATACCCACAATGATATGACCATTGGTGGTTGTTGATACTCACCTTACATGCAACAAGCCAATGGGTTCTATCTATACTGGCAACCGTGCATTGGTGCTCTCTTATGTCAAGTGTGTTGCCTTCTTCCTCTATCATGTCTTTTAACTCGAAACTTCTCTTTTAAGAATGTTTTTGGGAGCGACATCTTTCCTTAATCTCTTATGAGTCACCTTCAATATAGGGTGATCCCATTATATTCCTCCAAATTCATGTGGCTATTAGCTAATTTGAATAACTCTATCAGCATCTTGGGCTACTACAGACCACGGGTGTACCTGAACAACCCTTCTCTGAGGCCATGGGCAAGTGTAGCCTATGCGATTACAAGCTTTAAATCTTTTAATTCTAATATCTCCCTTTAAAAACGAGAAATAAACTTCCCGAGAGACTCGCCTGCCTCTTATCTTATTTATGGAAAAATTTGTTAACTCTTCAAAAGCTTTTGAGCACTCATAAACTAAATAGTTAACATTCTCTTAAATTCTGCAAAAAAAGATAATAACACTCCCACAGAAAGGCGTGAAAATCATCTGAAAGCCGACTCCTTAAAATTAGTACAAAAATAGTCGGTACTTCATCACGTCATTAAGGTCCAATAGCAGTGTTGTAGATTCAAAGTATGCTATATGATCGGCTAGGTCAATCCAACCTTTGTAACATTCTAGTTGTGGAATTTTAAACTACGGTGAGTGCACGCCTCCGTGATTTCCATAAAGAAAGCATTTGTGGAAGTGGCATTTGCTAGTCTCTCCCCATTAATCTTCTTATCACTCACATGATAGGACTCGTCATGAATACTAAGTGTCCTCGACAACTCTCACCAATGATGGCAAGTTCGGCGAGTTGTTGAGCTTGAAGGTCGTTCATTCTCCATGACCCTCGAAACCTCATTCTTCACTTTCTTCATAGTCGTCTAGACTATGCGAATGATCTTGTCTTCCATGTCTTTCAAATCTTATTGTTTAATGAATTTGCATGTTATTTATAATATATAATAGGCTACTTGTTGATGGACTTCTTGCTCTCGACATCTTCCATGCTCACCGCACCAAAGAGAATGTTGAATCGAAATTTATTCATAGAGTAATGTAGGATCTTACTTAGGCACATTAAGAGTAAGACTCATTGCTAAGTGGCTCGATGCACCAAGTCTTTTTATTACAACTAAAGGATTTACACACACTCACTCTTACACTTTACATTATTTCTTAAATTGCCTAGATGCTCCCTTGTCTACAGATAATCAGACATAAAGCTAATGTCTGCAATGAGATGAGATGGCTCGTTCAACTCGTCGCGGTGACGAGTTGAGACCAACTCAGCTTCATGGACATCAACCTCCTTTTCAATTTGACAACAAGTTCTCACACCAAGCTTGTACCTTCTTCAAGGAGATCCCACTCTCCTTTGCAAATAGACAAACTCAACAGAAGAACCAGAGAGTAAAGGTTCTTCCCCAATATCTCCTCCCTTAAAGGAAGGACTTGTTCTTCTTTGACTCGCCGCTCTCAGAATGAATCAAAGAGGGAAAACCCACCAATATCTCATTCAAATCGGCCGAAGGGAAACTTGTTACTTCAACGTTAGAAAGAGCCAGCGCTGTCGAATCCTTTCAAGGCAAGGGGAGGTCCACCCTTAACGAGAAACATGAGACTGTTCCTAAAGGAACAACTAGGGTATTAGTAACAAAAAGAATCATTTCCACTGAAGTCACCCCTACACGACAAGAAGAATATCATAAATTGTGAATAAGAGCAACTCAAAGGAGTCATCCTTAAGAAAAGAAACCACTAATAGAGCAAATGCACTTTCTCCTCAATCGGAGGATATCCTAGCAACTCACCTACAATAAGATGAAGGACGAGTCCGAAGAGGGAACTCATCACAATTCTTCTTATGGGATCAAGAGATCCATCTTAACAAGCCAACGAATGTCTATTATCCCCTTCAGCAAACTCGCAAATGCTCATCACACAAAGCTGTAAGAATAATAGAAACTCAGTTAAATTCCTTTTTAAAACTAACAAAATTGCAAAATGAATACTCAAATACTGTGGTTAAACAATCCTCTACAAACTTTTGTTGTGATAGAGTCCTTGCCGACCTTTGCCAAAATCGTTTGTGGTCGAATAAGAGGAAACTGCTCCTCATCCTTCTAAGTAACACTCGATACCTCAAGAGTCATCTTTTTAGCAATGGCAAGAGACACAACAATGAGCTCAGTCTTCTCCCCTGCTACACACTACATTAGAGGCCCTCGACTCAACCTAGAGATATGTGCCACTTCTCCTATCCAATATGGCATCTGCAACCATAGTTGGCATCAATGGAACCAAAAAACTCGCCCCAACAGGAGACACCACAACACTCTCCTTTAGGCACTTTCTTAGTATTGTTATGAAATTATGACAAGACCTCAGTGGCATCAATATCACCTCATGGTCTTTTGGATGCCATATGTATACTCGATTAATTAAAGAACTCAGCAAGAAATTAAAGGGAACTTGGCAATGATGTAACAAAGAAATAACTAATTCTAGAGCTCAGCACTCCATTTTATATAACCATGAAGAGTGAAAAATTCCAAAAAGTGGCAAATCAAAGGTGACGAGCACCTCCTTTCCATATAACCACAATGAGCGAAAAACGCCAAAAAGGGGCAAATCAAAGGTGATGTGATATAAATATAAAAAAAATATTCGATCAAACATCTTAATAATGACACTAATGAATGATTTCTGTTTCATTCTTCTATCATTTTCACAAGTCGTCTCTATAAAGAGCAGAAGAATTAGACAGCTAAATGTAATCCCAATAAGCACACAGAAACCTATCATATAACCTATTATGAAGAACACTTAGTGGCAAGTAGTAGGGCTCAAGACAATAACCCACTCGCCAACCATCTAGGAGGACTCGTCTCTGCATGGGAGAGTATGTAAAGTAATTCACCTCAGCCAAGCGACTGATGCCAAACTTATTTGCTCGAATGAATGACATATTAAAAGACTCAATACTGAACAGGTAGCACTTGCCAGCCACTAGAGCACGAGCAATTCACTTAGTAGTTACACATGGACAACTGTGATATTGTATTATAACTGACATAGTTTCTAAAACCTAACATGTAGTTTCTATTTATAATCAACCCTCATATCCTATATAAAGGAGAATCTCAAGGGTAGAAGAACCCTTTTCCTAGTTTTTTATTGTTCATGAGAGGGAGAGAGTTATTGCTTGTACTCTAATTTCTTGCTCATACTCATATTTTGATACAATAAAATCTCTTACACTTCTACATTCTTTTTGTTTAGTTATGTCAAGTATTACCATATACTTCATATGCTTAAGTAAGATCTTGCATCACTCACATACAGATTTGAATTCAACACAATGCATTCATGGTGAGGTTTCTAGGACACCATAGTAGCTTCGAGATTCGATCTTTACTAAGCAAGTGTCCGTGAATGTCTATTTTTGCAAAGTTATAAGAGACCTCCTTACATATGAGTTCTGAGTGCCTGTTGACTCAATGTAAGAATTAACCTCAAAAGAATGTGTGGTAGTTGGCTTCCAAGAAGGAAATAAAGATAATTGAAGAGCCTTTCATGACCTCTAAGAAAGACGTACTGATCAGATCACAAAAGATAAAAGGTATATCCCTAGTTAGACTAAGCAGGGCAACTCCTGGGCTAGATGCCATGGGCAATGCAAGGGGCATTGATAATGATACTAATGAATGCTTCCAAGTGAAAGGGTTGTAGCAACTATTTATTGAGGATGACCCTATGTGGTTCAAAAGACTTGGACAACATAAACTACAATCAACCTGATGAGCTGGCACTCACCCGGTTATGCCCCTACAAAGATTGAATAATGCCTTAGATGTACCAGCAAGGATTTAGGAAAAGATAGTTACAATGTCTCATCGAGGGAAAGGGGCAACAATGCGAGAAGCCACTAAGATGTGTGCAACAACCCTCTCATCACCACTCCCTTCCTAAAGAGAGAAATGACCACCCTCGACTAGAGGTGATTGAAAGAGGCAAATTGTGCTGGAACTGTGATTGCAGAAACTAAAGCAGCAGAGGCAAAGGTCGACCCAAGTGCTGCATAGCGTAGACTCTTGAATATTGAGAGGGATATTCACCTGGAGGGGAAACTCCCTAGGTTGCAGCACCTCTTAGGGAATGAAGAAACAAATATCGAGGAAGAGGAAACATCCTAACATCTAACTAAAAGGTGATCATTTGAGAGGAAACAATGGGATAATACATAAATATTTTCAAATTTCTCTAAGTCAGCAAGGTAGAGATGAAAAGATGAGGCAATAAAATGAATCTAAATAGGTATGACGAGATCAGACTAGAACTATATGAGAAGGCATTAGAAATGGGAGAATTCCAACATGAGATGAAAAGTGAAGTGGCCTAGGATTGGATAACTTGGAGTGAGCCAAATTAAATTGCAGGGCTTTTTCAAAAGGCTTAAGAGAGTGATATAAGGTTTGAAGGGTAATGCTTGAAGTAAATTTAAAGTTTGAGTCACTATAGTGATCAGCCAACACAGAAATAGTCTAACCCAAACTTTGTAATGTCCCCATTCAGTAGTATAGCAAAGACTGGCCATCGCCGAACTTGAAATAAAATAGAGATGATAGAGGAATGTGTCTACTTCAAATCCAAAAAGTGGGGGTGTAATCGAGTCGCGTCAAGCTCGACTCGTTTGCTAAAAATATGGCTCAAACTCAAGCTCGAGCTCGAGTCAAGCTAATAGGATGAGCTCAAGCTCGACTTGTCTACATGTTAGGTAGCTCGAGAGCTCGACTTGAGAGCTCATCAGAAGAAAAAAAAATCGCTAGCGAAGAATTAGGAATTTCCTCCAACGAGAGGGGCAAAAGTTACAAGCAAAGCAGCAAGCATTTTTATCGAGGGATGGCTTCATAGGGGAGAGGAAAAGTTAATATTAAATAAAAAAAGGTTGTAGTAACATTTAATAAATTGAGTGAAAAAAAAGCATTTTTATTCTATTTTTTAATACAAATATTGAGTATTAAATGTATAATAAAATAATATATTTATATAATGGATTATATATAAATATATTTATATTTATTTATTAATTTATCGAGCTTGCTCGATGAGTCGATGAGTCAAGTAAAGCTCAAGCTCGAGCTCGAATAGTATATAAGCTCAAAATATGAGCTCGTGCTCGATAAGCTTGACTCATGTGCTTATTATCGAGCCAAATTCGAGCTAACTCAGCTCATTTACATCCCTACCAAAAAGTTTTAAAAATTTTTTGAGTTTAGATAATTTTTTTCAGATTTTTTTTTTCAAGATTGGGTCAGGTAAACCCTATCTAAGCCAACAACCTATAAGGTTTAGAGTTCTGAAAGTGAACTAAACCTAAAGGAAAATTGCTGGAAAAACTTGTAAATGAAACTTCATTATCTTTTGTGTAGATCTAGAGTTTACAAGAATTTTGGTTGGGTTTAAGGCCACTAGACATAATTTAGAATTAGATCAAGTTTAGTTCTTCAAGTCCTTGATCGGCATCCATAAGGAAAGAACTCTAGTGTAATTTATGGGGCTTTAGTTGAATAATTATTATTCTTATAGATTGAGAGGAGATGGAAGAAAAAATCCACAACAAGAAACCACAGGAAACACAACAATAACAACAACAACAAGCCTTAATCCCACTAGGTGGGGTCGGCTACATGAATCATTCGTCTCCATTGTGTCCTATTATGTGTCAAATTCTCATTTAATTCAAGTATACTAAGATCATTTTTTATATATCTTAACCAAGTCTTTTTAGATCTACCTCTACCTTTCTTAACATAAGGCAAATCTAATGCATCTACTCTCCTAATCGGGTCATCGGACGGCTGACGCTTTATGTGGCCAAACCATCTAAGGCGACTCTCCTAATCTTATCTACCACGGATACTCCAACTTTTTCCCGAACATACTCATTTTGCATTCTATCTCTCTAAGGGTAAATCCATTTCGAGCATCTCATCTCTTAACACTTAACTTAGTCTTATGTTTCTTTTATTGGCATAAGTCATTCGGTCTTACCACCATCTTATAAAATTTTCCCTCAAGTTTAAGTGGAACTTTTCCATCACATAATAGGCGGATGCATTCCTCCACTTCACCATCCAACTTAAATTCTACTAATAACATCTCCATCTATTTCACCATCATTTTGAACAATAGAGCCTAAATATCAATCTGCTCTTATTAATGACTTGATCACCTAAAGTCACAACACTACCACTAAAACTTCTACAACTAAAATTACACTCCATATATTCAGTTTTAGATCTACTTAAACGAAAACCTTTAGACTCTAAAATTGACCTCCATAATTCAAGTTTCTATTGGACTCCCTCTCTAGTCTTATCAACAAGAAGAATGTCATCAGCAAAAAGCATACACCAAGGTACATCTTCTTGTAAATGCCTCGTAAGAACATCCATAACTAAAGTAAAAAGATAAGGGCTTAATGTTGATCCTTGATGTAATCCAACTGAAATAGGAAAATATTTTGTCAATCCTCCTTGTGTTTGGACACAATGTTTCTAGTATACATATCCTTAATGACTTGAATATAACCAATATTAACTTCTTTCTCGTTCTAGAACTCTCCAAAGAACATCTCTTGAGACTTTATCATAAAATCTCTAAATCAATAAATATCATATGTAGATCCTTCTTATTTTCTCTATGCTTTCCATCAAACCTCTTAACAAATGTATAGCATCAGATCCGGCATGAAACCAAAATTATGAGAAACTTCTCGTATCACATCGTAACCTATGCTCAAATTCTCCCATAATTTTAATGTATGGCACATTAACTTAATTCCTCTATAATTTGCACACTCTTGTGCATCACCTTTATTCTTAAATATAGGAACCAACAAACTCTTTCTCCACTCATGCATCTTTTAGTCTTTAAATTAACATTAAAAGATTTGTAAGCCAAGAAATTCCTTGATCTCCTAAACATTTCCACACTTATTGGAATATTATCCGTCTCTTGTTTTTCCACATTTCATTTTCTTTAAAGCTTTAACTTCGGTTACTAATCTGACGATAAAATGAAATTCTCTATTTTTGTTTAGGTATTAAGATTGCTAAAATCAATCGTCTTTCGGATCCTTCATTGAAAAGTTTATTAAAATACCTCATCCACCTATTTTCAATATCTTTTCTAAGAAAAGCACTTTATTATATTATTCTTATCTCTATACACTTGTCTTTTCTTATCTCCATCTCTTTGGTTGGCTAACTTACATACATCTTTCACCTTTAAGTATCTGTAATCTATCATCACTAAAAGCTAAATACATAAAATTAAGAATCACTCATCAAAGTGATTTATAAGAGAAGATCACCCAAACTCCCTTTGGATCAACAGCCACCTATCCTCCAAGAAATGGATTTCTCTACATTTTTTTTTCAATCAAAAGTCACCTAAAGCTATAATTCCATAACAACCATAACATATTATTGGTTCATACAAGAAATATTTAAAATTTTAAATAAAGGAGGAAGAAGGTAAGAGGAGTCAACCCGTAGTCATGATTACCAAAATTACTCTAATATAACCACCTAAACCACTTTATTCTTCCTTGGTAGGTCACAAATTAATGAAATTATAATTATTTTATGTAAATAATCATGTTCTCATTAATTTAAATGAATCTCCTATCATATTTGAAGATCTAAATTCCAAGCATTTGAATTTTGAAATTCAAATTTTCAAACTATAATGATTATCACACAAATACATAAAAATACATGGTTTAGCATATGATATTCACTTAATTGAAATAAAATTCAAATAAAATAAAATTCCCTAAACTAAAATCTTCATTTTGCTCCTAGTTATAAGACCTTCATACTTTGTTTCATCTTTTCTTACAATAAGCTCTTATTGTGGGATAATTTCTCATTGTATTGAAACCTTGTGCCACATCAAAGAGAAATACCATGGCAATAGAATCACCAAAAATCTGTGGGCTTGAAAAACACTCATATAAATTGAAACGTCATAAGGGATTAGATTGTACCATGTCAAAGAATAGAAATAATTCTAGGCTCTTATACTCCTCCCATTATGAGAATTAATGGAAGGCAAACCAAGTCGTGCATACTTCTGTCTTTAGAGTGAAACTCATGGAAAGGGGATCTCTCTACCTCTAAAAATAGAACTCAACTCTCACTATGAACTCTAAATATAACAATGTAAAAAAAAAACAAATTTCCCCAGGAACACTATATAAGGTTCATTTGTTTCTAAGGACATAATTTCTCATGAGCACAAACTTGAAAGATTAACTACATGAGTGTCACACTCGAAAATACTGTCAAATAAAAATATTCAATCATACTTTTGGATTCAAAAAATATGTAATCTAGAAATGTTTATCCCTAGCAATGAAGTTGAGTGGGTTTACAAGTACCTTACATGTCATAATGAGGTAAACCAAACAAATCAAAAAAGAAATAAAGATCTACTAGGTTATGACATCATGATAGATATCTGAGCTTATGGTCCATGAAGAGATGATCGCCCAACAATAAGAGAGATTGCTATCATCAACCCCTTCTGAATAAGATTAATAGAACCACCTCAAAAAAATATATATATTTTAATCCTCAGTAACCAGAAGGGGATTTGTATGAACCTTGAGTAAAAGAAAGCTTGATACTGAAGGAACTCTCCTAAAAGACCAACACACAATAAAAGGTTTATGCCAAGTTGATGATAGGACTTAAACCCAATGAGCGTGGAAAGCTTTTGAACTCTTATATATCTTAAAATACATGATTTCAAAGGAAAGGAACATGCATGAGGGTCTATAATGCAATTACTCTAAATCTATATGTCGACACAACTAAAATCATGCAATATGTGTGCATTGATCAAGTTGTTGGTTATTAAATCTAAGATATATGGTTTGAAGGTGTATAGCTAAATGTTGCAACACTAATATGTTCTAGCTATAATCTAGACCAATGTGCACTTTAAAGTTATTAATAAAAAAGGGTGGCCATAAGCCATAATTATAAAAATTTTGATTAAATTTTGTTATTTTTAGCTTTTAAATTTCCTAAGGAGCTAAAGAGTTGTCTAGAAAGAACCAAAAAAATTTACCAAAGCATTAAATATAAAATGAAATCTCCCAAGATGTGCTAAGAAAGTGATAAAATGATGGCATGCAATACAAGAAAGAAACAGCATCATAGCATAATAAAATAGATAAAGTGAACAAAAAATGATGTATTATTTATATTTGGATATTGGCAAGTAGATTAGCCTTTAAGATTTACAAATAATTTATTATAATAAATGAATACATGTTCCTAATGCCTATTACATGAAATAGAACAAGATGTGAACTCAAGGGAAATGAGGTAAACATATTGGGTAACTTCTAAAAAAGGAAGATTAACTATCTTGAGTGCCAATTGTTAATCAAATAGATCGACATGTGACATGGTGAGGCTATGGCTACTAGGTGTCCAAGAGGTGTTAATGCTAATAGATTGGCAAGATAGGAAGTCCTCAAATCGGCAGAGTGCAAGAATAGTAGAGACGGAGAAAACAGCATATCAAAGCATTACATGGATTGATGGAAATGAGACCCACGAGGCAAAGGAATGTCAAGTCAACAACAGCCTTCCAGAATGACAGCAAGATAGCTTTGGCATATATGTGCACATTGATGAAGAGTGTTACATGCACGCATATGTGTTGTAGGGTAAATGGCTACAAGATAGTGAGGTACATGTCTACCAAGTCTTCTAACATCCTAAGTTGCCAGCCTCCAAGAGTTTCCGAGGGGTATTCACAATGAGTTATAAGTTCACTATAGATGGTGGCCTACCCTTCCCCTTTGCTTTAAACAATGGCGGCCATAAAAGGGCCGACAAGTGGAAAGCCAATGATGGAAATGTATTAATGAGAAAACACACAAGAAAGCAAAAAGGTGTTCTAAACAAAATGCTTCCTCTAAGATTGTGATGATAGGTTGACCTACTTTGCATAACCTTGCATGGTGCACAAAGAAGGCATGAAGAGTAAAGAGAGCTAGTGAGTCCTTGGGTGGTGGATCATTAGAGTGTATTAGTAACCCAATTTCAGAAAGAAAAAGAGAAAAATAAAAGGGTCGATGATGAGGGTCACCGAACACAAGATGGAGAAGACAACTACTAAGCAAACTGCTTAAATAAGCAGTGAGCATGCTAGGAAGTTTTAAGAACCAATGATAATAGCTATGAAGAATCGAGAATGAGAAAGATGGCTCATACAGGAGAGTTGGAGAGTTCAAAATCGCGAACCAAACAGTTGACTTCTGAACAAGAAGGATTTATAAAAAAAAGTGTGCAGCCTTCACTAACTGGAAGAGAAAGTTGTGCATATGATAACGGCCAAGTAAGGGTTGGTTGGCCTCGACGGATGTATCACCTTGGAATGACAAAGCGATAGGCCAACTTTCTCTAATCTCCTCTTTCGGGCATGAAAGAGGAAACTCACTATAAGAGGAGAGCTGTCAATGGGTAGAAGACTAATGCACCGCATTAGCAAGGAAGATGAAGGTCTTGAGGTCCATTGATTAAAAGCAAAAGAAAGAACTAAAAAGGTAGATTTGGCATGATCTGCATGTCCTACTTGCAAGTGGCAAAGAAGATTGATGGACACGACACCTAACTTGAATGAAAAAAATCATTGATGTATTAGGGTGGGCAACAAGACGTCAACAATAGAGACAACGGCAAATGCAAACATAATCAAAGATAAAGCATTAGGAAGACACTAAGACATAGTCAATGGCTCTTAATCTTGCCTTCTAAGATTGACAACTTGAAGTTGGTTTAAGGTAACTTGTTGAAATGTCAACTAGTTTGTGACTAGCAAGAAGACTTAAGAGACATTCGTAGAGGAAACCAAGATGTCGGTAAGGTTATGAGGTAATCGTCGGTCATGATGCCAAAGTTGTCAACCATAATACTATGGAGAGATGTCAATGAGGCGACAAGAAAGGTGTTAGCGTGGCTATAATGGAGATGTCAACCATAAAACTAAGAGAATATTGGCATGTGGTGCTGAGACAAAGGCCATGTGGTTTAGGAGCACGTAGTCGAGTACTTCGGTATTAGCAAATGGAATATAGGATAATAGATGTGAATGAACCAATAACTTTTAAGAAAAATCCATTTGTTAAGGAGTCAAGTGAGAGATGTTAAGAAAAAATATAAAAGCAACATTTTGACACATTAGATTGGAGCCAAAAAATCGAAACTGCCTAGAAGCAAGTGTACTGAAAAACAACCAAGTCCATAAAGCTGACCGATAGCTTACTATTAGTTTTATGATAAAATGATGTAATATGAAATCTTTTGTCATCTTATAACCCATTATAGTCCTACATCACTTGATATTTCAATAAAACCTCTTAAATTTAAGTTTTTAGTTTTAACTCTTGAAGTTGTGTTCTTATTAGGTTTAAGACCAAATTGATCCCTCAACTATTTATGAAGGACCAATTTAGTCCCAGACTAAACAGGAGGCCAATTTGATCCCTTGACTATTTGATCAAGGACCAAGTTGGTCCTTCCGTGGTGTGGCACATGACTGAGAATGAGAAGAGGGTAAGGTTTATTAATTATCAACTTATTTTTATTTTTGTTATTCCAAAAATGCCCTGTAGTATTCATTATTTCTCTACAACTTTCCGTTAAATTTGAATGGAACAACTTGGTCTCACGATCAATAGTTGAGGCATTGGTCATCCTTTAACTAAATCCTTCACGAATAGTTGAGGGACTAATTTGATTTTAAACTCTGTTCTTATCTATATCTTCATTCATTTGTAAGATGGATCTAAGGCACAAAAGCCTAATGCTAAGGTACACTTGATCTTCCAACAATAACTATTACCGAATAATCAAATTTTCACATGCACTAAAAGGTTGAAAGAAAATACCAAAGACTAATAAAATAATAAAATTATATTTATATTGAATATGCTAAATGAATCTAATTATTGGCAAACAATAAAGTCATTGATAATTAAGTGTGGAACAAAAAACAATGTTAAGATATATGTAAGAAAAAAATAAAGATGCATGAAATAGCCATATAAAAAAAAGTAATTAATTTTGCACCTACTTAAGATAAGATACTGCAAAAAAAAAAAATTTAGGAGGATTTGAGCATATAGAATTGAAGAGAAAAAAATGTATCAAATTGAGTGTAAATAAAACTCATTTGAAAATAATAAAAAATGTGAATGATAAAGCTATGTGGAAGTTGTACAAAGAAGACTAGTGGAAACTTGAATCATTAACTTGTACCACACGTGTAGTGGCAAGAGAATGAGGATCCAAAAAGTAACCCAAAATGATAGATGATGCTGGCAAGAATTATCTTTATTGAAGTTACAAGGTTGAGCTAACAGCACATTTAGTAATTGTAAGTCACCTAAGAAAAATGACTGTTATTGTAAATTTTCTTAGAAGATATTTTGATCCCATTCAATATCTTGTATGGAAGAGAGAACATAATTCAAAGACCAAGTTTTATGCATAACAAAATAACAACTTAAGAGAAGAAAGAAAAGTTTTAATCACAATCAATCAAGTTGTGACATGAATAATCAATGCAAACCAATTTTAAAAGAAATTTCATGTTAAACATTGATAAAGAAGTTTTAAAAACTAAACATGGAAATCCCAGTACAATCCCTTTTCATTTGCAATATTATGATACAATCAGTTATCAAGGACATATATGTCAATAAAAACTCACTATAAAAGATGATAAACTCACCTCACCGGCACTTTCAAGTTCTTCCTCTGAACTACCAGCCCAAAGCATATGAGCCCTGAAAGCCTCTTCCATATTAGCAAGAAAATATTGTACAGCAGCACTATCTTTTTCAGGATCTGGGGCTCTATTTGAAAAAGATACAATGAAGCTGCCAATCCACAAAATGTTAGCACTAAAGAGCCTAGCATTGAAAGCTAACAGCTTTTTTAAATCGGATAGAATATGCCAAAAAAATTTTGCAACAAGACAAGTACGTAGTGCAAATATATCATTCTACAAAAAATGGAATCAACCATACATTAATGGAAAAAGGTAATTAGTGCAATCAATGAACAACCTAGTACCCTTTAAGCCTTAAGGCTCATTTAAATTCATTTAATTTAGTAATCAAAAAAGACTTTGAAAACTAGTTTATGAGCAAGTTTTAAACATAGATCCACTCATTTAATTATATTCATGAACATGTTTGTTTAGAGTATAATAAGCAACTTACTAAAAAATTAATAAATGCTTGTTCAATGATGCTTTACTTACATATATAATATTTGTCCCAAAATCTAAAATTATTTTTTCCAGTGCATGCATGTTAAGAATAAGAAATATTACTATATTAATAGCATTACAACTTTGATGGAAATTAATATTGACCAAATAACAGAAAGTACTTTTTTTTTTTTAAACCAACACTTGAGCTTTTAAAAAAATGGCGTAATTATATTGAGTAAATTAAGTCAATTGTCATGAACGATTATGAATACATTTATGTTGTATATTAAAGTTAAATGCTTAAATCACTAACATCTTATTTATAGTTAGTAAGGCAAAACAAAAGTTTGATTACAACTTGATGTTAATAAAAGAATGAGTAAACAAACTAGAATTAAAAAAAAAAAGTTTTAAAACTTGGTTAAAGCTCAAACTCAAACTCAAACTCAATAATAAGTTAAAAAAATAAACTTGAACAAGAGAGTATATGGCTCGACTACATATGACCTGATCTTTTTCCTATATTGGTTGATAAAACAGCTTACTAGATTGTGATTAGACATGTAAAGACTCAAGAAAAAAATTAAGCAGAAACGAAGAAAAAAAGAATGGATCGGGTTTATGAAATCATTAATCTTATGTCAGTTCATAAAATTAATTCAAATCAACTATAAGATAAATAAAATCATCCTTATAATCAAAAGTCTTATCCAACAAAATGTTGACTCCATGAGCCCCATGACAAATTCATTAGATTTTGATGATAATAAGCAAATAATTGGAAGTTATTAACATTTTATTTTAAGTGTTTAAGGTGAATTACCAAACTCAGGTTGATCAGCTAGCTCAAGAAAACAAACTCAGCTTGGACTTGTATTTATTTAAAATTTTTTTAGGAATTATATAAAATCATAGGTAGAGCTCACAAAAATTAATAACAATTGCAAAATTAATTTCATTTCATTTGTTTTAATTTTTGAACTATTTATTTCAAAATTATTTTGCATTATTTTTCAGAATTTATGAAATTATTATTTTTGGATAATTTGGCCATTTGCATTATTTCAGCACTTATCCATTGTATCTTAAACTAAGTTAAATTCAGTTAATGATGCACTAAATGGTCTTAATACTTTATTTATCAATTATACATTTAATTTGATCACGTGACATGAACTATCCTTTTAATTAATACATCTATCATTTTTCTCTCCAAATTATTATTTCTCTCTCATATTATTCTTGCATTTATTTTGAAAAAATCCATCATATTTTTGGCCGAATTTTACATGGATTATTTCCACAATATTTTGACTTATTTTATTAAATTAATGCATTGGTTATTGTAATTTATTTATATTTTCAAATTTAAATTATTTTGAACATCAAATCTGAATTAAGCATTGATTTATTTCTAAAATTCTTTTCTATATTTTTGAAAATTGTTGGATGGTCCCCTTCTTATCTAAACTTGATTTGATTTGTTTGATTCAATTCAAATTCAAATTAGTTTCTATTGGCTTTATTTCCTTTTTTCCAAAATCTCATTTTGGGAACCTTTTGGCCAGCACCATTATATTTCAAATTAAATCTAAATTTTCAAATTGCTTCTTAAATAGTTTGCAATTAATTCATGATTTCTCCAATTATGGAAACTTTTTAGTCATTCCCTCCTTTATTGAAATTGTTTTGATTTAAATTCAAATTACTTTCATAATTATCACCTTATTATCTAAGCAAATTGATGTGTTCCAAGTCATTCCATCCAACATTCAAAATTAATTTGAACTAATTTAATTCAATTCAAATTGATTCATTTTGGAATTCCAAATGAAAATTTGAATCATTTCCTTAACCATCTCTTCTTATAAATTTGCATTGCTTCCACTTGAATAAAATACATTAAGGACTTCTTCATTTCAAAAGAAAAACTTTTTCTCCTCTGTCTTTCACTTCAAGCTTTTTCAAAAAGAAGTAATAACCATCTTCTTCAAGCCATTGCTTTATATTTGAGAAGGGGCTTGAGTAAGATTGTTCTTAAATTTAATTTGATTGTGCATTTTGATTTCACTTGTTGAATGATAAGATTTTGATTTGATTTTGCTAAGCTTTTTTTTATCACTGATCATTCTTCATTCAAGTGATCTCTTATGATTTGTATTGATTATCATAGTTTCATATGTGATTTAATTACATTAGTTTTCTAAGATTATATCTTAAAGGTTTTTTATCATTGTATTTTGCAAGTGATTTAAGGTTAAGATTGTTGACATCATTGCATAAGTTTGTTATAACTTAAGATCCATATCATTGCATTAATCATTTTAATCATTCTTCAAAAATAATAAAGAAATATTTTGTGAGCCTTCTCTTATTTGTCATCTTATTACTTAGTAGAATGTGAGAGCAAAATTTTTAAAATCATGAGAGTTATATTCAAGGCTTGTAATTTTTCTTTTTCTTTATATTTTCAACTTGTTTGGAGTTATGCTTGCCCGTGTAAGAAATTAAGTGATTTGTTTAGGATTGTACTTGCCCGGTATAAAAGAATATGTTTGAGTTTGTATTTGCTCGATATAGGAGAGTACATGTTTTGGAGTTATACTTGACTAATGTAGGAGTACGAAAAATTGTTATAATCTTGTGAGATTTAATAGATTCCATGCTTGAGTTCCTAGACAAGAACATATGCAAGTTTTTAGGTTTAACAGAACCATGTAAAAATATTATGCCTCCTGTCTCTCTTTAATTTTTTGTACTAGTTTTTTCTTTGTTGATCTGCTCATTTAAAGATTTAAAATTAATAACTATCTTCTATTAAAATTAATTTTTGAGCTTTAACTTGAAAAAAAATTTTAAACACCCAATTCATCTCCCATCTTGAGTATCATAGCCACTTAACACTAGATTGGGTTGGCTTTATGAAACATTGATCTCCACTCATGGCTATTAAGTGCTCCTTGATGTGTTAAATCCACCTTGAAGACATCTATTTGGACAAATTCTATCAATTACTTTTCATCTACCAATGTTTCTACTTAGTCATTCCATATTAATTTTATCTATCCATCTTGTTAATACCAATTTTATCTTTCATTGTTTAAAACTAAAGCATGCAAGTCAATTTCTCAATAAATTATCTTCAAATAGTTCAATTCTAGTGACCCTGAACATATTATCATTTATCAATCAAATTTTGATGGATAATTTTAATATTCTTATTTTCATCCGATTTAACCTAGCTATAAATAATCTCTTAATTTTGAGATGCTTAGATCCCTTTAATCATAATTTTATGAATTTTTCCTTAAGAATCTATGCTTGTTCATGAAAAAGAATCAATGATTGAGCTGTAGACTTTAAGAAATCATAGAGAGAGAGAGATCAAGAATTTTGAAGACCTAATTGAACTTATCCCTAGCACTATGCTCATTATCCAAGAGAGAAAACATATTGTGGCTCTTTCAACCCTGTTGAGATCAATGACAATTAATGGCAAAACTAAAGGGAGCTGTTGGTGGCCTCCATGAGGATTGTCAAAGTTAAAGCACCAAAGAAATTCTAGAAAATGAAACAAGAAGTAAAGGAGGATCAATTGAAGGTTTCAAGACTGACTTCGGAGAAAGAAAATGGATTGCTTCTATTGCTTACCTATTTAAATAGATTTAGAAAATTTTAAATAAAAAACAAACTCTTATCTCAAAACAACGAAATAAATAAATCATTGAAGTAAACTTATTGCTCTTCACTATCGTGTCTTCTAGTAAATCCAAAAAAAGATGCATTGAATGGACTTTATGAGAAAAAAAACTTAGGCAGATCCTAAAAAGAGATTTTGTCATCAATCTATGCATGATATTGATGAAGGAAAACTAGACATAATGCATTCAATCATCCAACGTGATGCAGAAATAAAATAGTTGCAATAGAAATCTAATTTTTTCCAGCAAAAATTTGATTTTTTTTTTTATTTGACAAAATTTTCTAGATTCCTTGCAAGTGAATTCATCATGTAAAAAGTTGATCATATAGAAAAATACAATGATTATCCATTTATAACAAAATATCATTATTAACAATTTATAAAAAAAATTATTTAACAAATTATGTTGTCATCATCATCACAATCATCATGGAAGAGGTTAATTACCATCATGATAATCATTTAAATTTCAAAAGAATTCAAATTCAAATGTATCATACAAATAAGAAAAAAAATGTTCTCTTTTATAGAAAAAATGTGCCATCAACAACTTAACTAGGGTGAAGCAATCATAAAAGATATTGATCATCATAAAAGTAACTTTTAGGATTCACTCTCTTCCAAACAAGATAGAGCCAAATTTTGAAGCAAGAAAGCATGCGTGGGAAGTTCACTTCACCTTCCATTAAATCTCAAATGATAGAAAGGAAAGCATGAAAGTGATTTGGAATCAAAGATCTCAACTAAAAAGTCACAATTAATCATGCAAGTCATGAAGATTTTGGAATGTGCTTTTCCCAAAGAAGAGTGTGTAACAATATGAATTTGAATGCTGATAAACATGGAGTGAGTTGTATTAGAATTATTTTAATTGAAATCATGTAAGGTGTTATTTGTATATAAATGTGAAACTTCATGGCTTACTCATATTAAATTTCTTTTGTAAATTCCCTAGAAATATTATGTATGTCTGACTTTACATTGTTATTCTTGAAAATAATGTTATCATCTACTTCATTATTCATATTATGAGTAGCCCGCCTTCCATCTCCACATTTGGTAGCAAAGCTAAAAGTGAACATTGCATGTAAGGAAAAGTTTGACCACTTTTCATCTCATTGAAATATTTGCTTATGTAATTAGTTGTGCTGCCAAATTTGCTCTTGTTGCTTTCTAACATTTCACAAACTTTCTAATTTACTTTACCATCTACCCTAGAAAGAGTTAAAAGTTTGATGGCCATTTTATATTGATTCTTTAGCAAGTTTCAAACCCTTTTTAAAAATACTACTTGGAAAGTGAGTATTTCTTGTGATGTGTTCAGAGTTTCCCTTAGCCTTTCATAAATTTTTTTGTTTTTATTTCCTTCAATCTCACAATAAGTTTAGCGATCAGTAGCTATTAAGTGCTTATTTTTTAATAAGTATTAACCTTCTTAAGAACTTATTTGGGATTAATAGCTTGATTTGCCATGTTGAATTAAGGGTAACTATCTTAGTTACCTTAATTTAGTACTTTTTTTAAGTTTTCTCTTCCTTACTTATTATGTTGTTTCTTCCATTTTCTGTATGTCATGCAAGCAACATTATGCCAACGTCTCACAAGCTTTAAACCTGAGGATAGAGTTTCTTGTTGAGTGTTAGAATATGATGTAAAATAAAAAGATTATGATAATTTTTTATTTCTTTTCATGGCAAAAATATATTTTTTTCAACATGACAAGATTTTTGAGGTGCCTTAAAGTAAATCATCATCAATGTGTAAATACTAAAAAGCATAATGATAATGCATTTAAGAAAAGAATGCAATCATAAGTAATTTATCAATTTTTTTCTAATTTGAAAATTGTTGTATTCTTTATCATCTTCATCATCATCTCAAAAGAAGTTGATAATCATCATGATCATTACTTTTTAAAATAAATTTTAGCTTAAATTTTATTATGCAAACAATGAAATAAATATTTTTTTTATGGAAAAAATGTACCATCAACATCTTCAATTAAGGGTGAAGCAATCAAGAAAAACATTAATCATCATAAAAACAATTAATGGAAATTACTCTTTTTTCAATGAAGAATGGTTAGAATTTGAAGCAAGGAATCATGCCTAAGACAACAACTCCACCTTCCATTTAAGCTTGAATAATAAAAAAAACAACAAAAAGATGATTTGTAATCAAAGATCTCAATTAAACAAAGTAGCAATTGATTATACAATTAAATTATGAAAAGTTTAAGCTTTCCTTCTCCCGGAAGAAATTATGTAATAATGTGTATTTTAAAGCTTATAAAAATAGAACAAGTTGGATTAAAATATTATGCTCAATTGAAACTATATAAGAAGTTATTTATATGCAATAAAAGGTGAAGCTTGATGACTTCCTTTTATTATCTTTTTTTGGTAAGATTCCTTAAAATTTTATTTATATCAATGCTTATGTTATTAATTATAGGAATAATAGTATTAACTCTTTATTTTGTGCAATGCTCCATTGATCAAATCATGGGTAGCCAACCTTCCATCTCCATCTATGCTTAGAGCAGTCATCCATCAATCATTTAAGTCCATTTACCAATGATAATAACTTTAAAATTGACTAAAACTTATAAAGAGTTACTGTGATCATACAAAAATCTCAATCTAATAAGTGGCATGTGCACCTAACCGAATTGCGAGTGTTGATTACATGGCTTCAAAATTATTGCTTAAAGCTATTTTATATAAGCATTATATTTCTTTTTTATGATTTTGCATTTTGAATGTGTGGGTAATTCATCAAAATATGATAACTAATATTTGTATTTTATTTATGTAAAATGAATTTCCAAAACACTCACTTCACTGTTCAACTTAGGGATTGGTCTTGCATCATCTTTCTAAGGACCATTCAAAATACTTCAATTTGACTCCTACAACGATGATACCTTCTTTGCCCCTATAACACAACTAATGATTAATCATGTCCAAGTCACATCTTTGAATGCGCTAGTCAAGAGGACTATACCTCAACCCATTGCAGTGCTTGTCGAACACATTCCCCTCCCAACTCAAGAAAAGAGACCAAATATGTTCATTCCAAAATGAGCCCAGGCGCTAGCCCACAATAAGTCTACTTATTGTTGCCACTGTCACTAAAGTCCCTTATAGGAGGCTTTAGTGTTTGAAAGATTAACACTTGATGCCACTATAAAAAAGGCGGCTTGTTGTGAAAAAAATTCTTTCACACTTATCAATTCTGCCATTTCTTCGGTCATGCCTCTCTCACCATGAGGGCACGATGTAAAGGTTCTTCATATAGAAAGAAACCATTCAAGAGACTGGCCTGGTAAGGCAATGCTAGATTGAAAGCTCTAAAACTACAACATTACCAACTGACCAAGCCATGGAACCTAAAGTTAGTAGTGGCCATCCCCACTAAACATAAGTTTGAAAAACAGAAGTTGATAAGACACGATAGCTCAATAATGGAATATAAAGAGACATATGGGCAAAGCTAAAATTCCAAGCCTAGAGAGCCTTACAGAAAGAAGCATTAGACTCTGTATTCCAAAGTGTACTAGATCTTCAAGATCGTAAAAAATGAATAACTGAAAAAAAAATATCATAAAAACTATCATAGGTTCCAAGAAAACAAAATTCAATGGCATCACTTAAGGTGTGACACTTGAGACTATGCCCAAGGATCTAATGTTGGGAAATCCCAGAAGAAGATGAAGCAAGAATGAACGTCAAGGCCTCCTACAAAAGATGTTATTAAAGCTCAAGACATGGCATTTGGGTATCATCTAATGAGAAGACTAGTCGAGAAAGGTTTCAAGTAAAAAATATTTTGAATGTAACAATTAAAATAGTTGACACCCTAGAGAGTCCATCCATTCTCAAAAAGGTGGGAGTGATCTTTTTTACCATCATGATTCAATCACTAGAATAAAAGAAAAGACTCCAAACCAAGATGATGTGGCCAATGAATTTATAATGCCTTAGCACCAGATATTTATTGGAGGCATCATTCTGATTTTAAGGATAAGAAGACAAGGAAAAGAAGAGATCGCAACAATCGAAATGGTTTATATTATCAGTCATAACATCAACAAGCCCAAAACTAATCTTTATCAATATCAAAATTGTGCAACTGTAATCTCTCATCCTCAAGGAGAGCAACTATCATAAAAGCAAAGGGAACAACAAAACTCCAACAAGAGAAGGAGATGCATAAGGCACCTTAGATGTTGCCATCTTAGCCTGATCACAATGAAAATGCAACAACAATAGAAATCCAAAAAAAAGTATATATTTTAAACATCGAGGTAAATAAAATGATGGTATGAATAAATATGATGATGGAACTCTTACAAAAATAAAATGCAACAACAAATCCTTCAAATATCTTGTCCACCAATGAGCCTCAATAAATGGCTACTGATGCGCAAATTAACTAGATACCCTAGGTTTCTGGAGACCAAGGCGCCCTTGAATGAAGGATAAAAGCAAGCATGAGGGAAGCACATCTTACAACTCAAGATAATCAAAGAGCCTCAAAAGCTATGACAACTGCCTGAAGGTGGCTATAACTTTGGAGCATGTTGGGAAGCTAATAGAAAAAGGTCATTCATATTTGGCAAAATATGACCAAGTGCCATCCTAAAGGGCACCTGGTGCAAAAATCCTACAAATTAAATGAAAACAAGAACCCAAAAAAACATTTGGCACAATTCAAGGTGATTTGTGATAATATAATGGGTGTAGATACTCCATTATTTCATCAATTATTGGTCTTAAAAAGACCGCTTTCAAATAGTATGTCGGGCTTCCTAATGATTCAAACAAGGCATTTTTCATATTAGAAAGAATGTTAGTCAAACAATTTACTAGCACAAGTCACCATTGATGACCTTATCATAGAGAATGGTAAAAGACGTGAGTCAATGATGAAGTACATTACTCATTAGCAAGGCATGAGTAAAAAATGCGAATAAAAATTAAAAAAGGACCAAGATGTTCAATTTTTTATAGAAATTTTGATAATCATATTATTCTATACTTATGTGTGCTTCAATTACAACATTCTAATATCTATTGAACAAATTAAGATTATCAAAATCCTAAAGTAATATAGAATGTCTAAGCGAAACAAGGCTCTAAATGACAAGAAGGGTTAAGAGAAGACTATTTCACCTGTAATGTTAATAAAGAAAAACAATCAAACAAACTTATAATATTGACAAAGAGAAGTAGTAGGCCAATGATCAATCAAATCTCAACCAAAAGTTGTTGCTCAAAATAAATGATAAGCATATATTCACTTGTCGTGAAGGTAAATGTCTCAAACCAATAACATATAGCAGTGGCAGCTTCACATCTCTCAAAAATAAAATAAATAAATAATATTCATTCCAAATAAATAGTATGACAAAAATATTTCATCTAACACTAAGGGGTGCTATCTAGATATCGAAGTCGAAAGATAAAAAACAATCAGATGCATAACTAAAATTATTGTTCATCTCAATAAGCATTTATCCTATTGAAGGTTGTTGTGTCAAAGCTCAATAAAAAAATTACAATTATGAAGAATTTAAACTCTCTGAAAGTGTTATAATAAATTCTAAAAATGAGTCAATGAAAATAATCATGTTCTTTCCTTTTCCTTCACAAAAAAGGTATAAGAGAAAACTAAGCACTCTCAAGAAAAAGACCAGGAAGTCATTGTATAGAAGAAAAATAAAAGAATATTAAAGATATTTGCATACATAGCATCTAAATTTTATGTATTTAAAAAATTAGCATCCACATAATTTTATTGAACTACCGAGCACATATATTATGCATGGCACAATGAGATTTGATAAAAGTAAACATTAAGGGTTGGAAGTTTAATATGAATTTGACATATGCGTGAGAATTTGAAAATTTGAAGAAAGAGGGTGCTAGTTTTATAAATAACCATATTTTAAATGCTATCTATGTAATTTCCCCAAGCTACTAATATAGCTTATGGTGTTCCCAGTGTTTGTTGGAAAATTCCAATTGAACCAATGTTTAAATTGAGAGCAAGTTAACATCCCAATATTTCCACCACTAAGCTACTATCACATAAGGGCAACTTAGCCAACCTAGTTTGTCCCAACAAAGAGGGCAAACTATTCAAATTTTGACAAAAAAAAGCCTAAAATATCAACTTAGCAAAAAAAAATCAAAGAAGAGCCCACCAATAAGAGAACTATAATCATTCATTAAGGCAGTCCATCAAGCTTATAAATTTCATGACTAAGCACAAAATGAATGCATCAAAACAAGAAATAAATTTTTTCCCTTGAAATTTGCCAAATAAATTCTACCACCACACTTGTTTATTAGCAAACAATATCTCAACTCTATATCAAGGCAACAATAACAATGTTAGTATAATCCATAACTCCAAAAAAAGGCAGGTTTATAATGCATTCAATGAGATCCCCAATAAATCTTCTTTAGATGAAATAAAAAACGCTGAAGATACACAACCACAATCTTGTTTCATGGTGCATTCCAAGCAGACAACATCTCTAAAGACGATTTGTATTACCTTCAATAAAATGATTTAAAAGCCTCAACTGATGCCAAAAATGAGTTGTTTGAAACTGAAAAGTGACATAGAACTTTCTAACCGAACTCCTGAAACTATCAAATAAACTGATTCTACAGACCGTTTTCAGTAGAGGAACTTGAATCAAAGGAGAGGGACCAGATTTAATTAAGGAACGTTAGAGTACTACTACCCCATAAAAGAAGAGCACATTATATAAGGGAAAAAAGGGCATAATAATCTATGAAAAAGTCCTCCCTAAAAACTATAAAAAGGCATTGGCCTCAACTAAAAAAATTGACTATAATATTCTTTCACACTTACAAAAAATTATGATGCATCTCAATGTGCATTAACAGCTTTTTATGTCAAAAGATCTCTTAAAAACTCTAATTGAAGCCCCTCAAAACTTAAAGCAATATGAAGCATATTTTTGCGGATTAGTTTGTGCCTACATAGAAAACTCCAATTATTACATTTTGTGAAGATCTTATGTTGGAAACATATAAATAGGATATCACAGTAAAGAGTAATAGTATCTTAGTGAACCAAATTCTCATCAACCTAGGGTTCTCAGTGAACATCATAAACCAGCAAGCATTAAAAGAATTATCTCTTGATATCTAGCACCTTGGATTAGATAAATGCTTGTACAAAACTGAAATTAGCAAGAACAAAAACTTTGGGATCCTCATACATTTGTTGAGAGGCTTGATGGAGAAATATAGAGTGAGGAAGAAGGATCTACATATGATATTTGTTGATTTGAAGAAAGCATATAAAGTTCCAAGAGAGGTGTGTTGGAGAATCCTAGAAAAGAAAAGAGTTAATATTGCTTATATTCAAGTCATTAAGGATATGTATACCGGAACTATTACTTGTGTTCAAACACAAGGAGGATTGGTCAAGTATTTTCCTATTTCAGTTGGATTACATCAAGGATCGACTTTAAGCCAGTATCTTTTTGCTTTAGTTATGGATGTTCTTACTAGACATTTAAAGGAAGATGTACCTTGGTGTATGCTTTTTGTAGATGATATTCTTCCTATTGATAAGATGAGAGGGAGTTCAAGAGAAACTTGTGTTATGAAAGTCAACCATATAGTCTAAAAGCTTTCGTTTAAGTAGATCTAAAATCAAATATATAGAGTGTGATTTTAGTTATAAAAGACTTAGTAGTGGGGTTGTCACATTGGGTGATCAAGTGATTAAAAAGAGTGAACGTTTTAGATATCTCTACTTAATTGTTCAAACTAAAGGTGAAATAGATGAGGATGTTACAAGTAGAATTTAAATTGGATGGTTGAAGTGGAGGAATGCATCTGGCCTGTTGTGTGATAGAAAAGTACTGCTTAGACTTAAGGGAAAATTTTATACGATGGTGGTAAAACCTGCAATGACTTATGGAGAAAAATATTGACCAATAAAAGAGAAGTATAAGATTAATATAAGTGTTGCAAAGATAAGGATGCTCAAGTGGATGAGTAGTTTTATACTTAGAGACAAAATGCAAAACGATTATATACGTGAAAAGGTTGGAATAGCTCCAGTGGTAGAAAAGATTTGAGGGAGTTAGAAGATTTGGTCACATAAAAAATCAGTCATCTGATGACACAGATAGAAGACTAGATGTATTAGATTTGACCTTCGTGAAGAAAAGTAGAGGTAGACCTAAGAAGACTTGGTTAGGTGACACACAAAAATGATCTTATTTTATTTGAATTAAATGAGAATTTGACACTTGATAGAATACAATAAAGAAAAAGGATTCATGTAGCCGACCTCACGTAATGGGATTAAGGCTTTTTGTTGTTATTGTTGTTATTGTTGTTGTTGTTATTGTTGTTTTTATTGTTGTTGTTGTTGATAGAGTTAAGCTAAGTTTAAGCATGAACGAAACAGTCCTTAAGAGTATGTTGAATGATTTAAGAAGTATCTTCTCAAATTTTATACGGAAAAGTCAAACTAGCTTCTTTATCAAGCTTTTTGAATTGAAAGAAAAGGAGGATCCCAAAGCTTAACCCTGCCCAATTGATCAAAACAAATTTTCCTAAGCTAGACTCATCTTAAGTAAAGATTTCCCTCAAAGCATGATTAATGCAAGTTAACTTTAAGTGTAACCAACCTTAACTTAATGGTTTGACAAAGCCAAAAACCAACAATGTGAAACATTATTAATAATTTATTGGGATAAAATTATAAAAAACTAGCATATTATAAAATAATTAATTAATTTATTGAATAATAATAGTAATAAATAATTAAGTTAACTTTAATTAGCATACTTAAAAAGTTCAAGGTAACTTTAATGAGCTAAGATTTCAAAATTATTTACTAAGGACAATTCACACCTACTCATAAATTATAATACCATGATGGGATAAAGAAATGAGCTAAAGCAAAAGAGCAACTAAATAGTTTTCTCAGCTTATCTTAGCCTACAATAGCATATCTTTTTCAATCAAATGGCTTAATCCCACATACTACTTAATATAGCTTAACTTATTTATCATAGCTTAACTTAAACCCCAACAAATAGGCCCTTAAGTTTTAATATTCTATCTACCAAAAAAAAATTGTTAAACAAACTACTTTCAATATCTCCCTAAGCACTTTAAATTTTGGGAGATATCTTAATTGGACCTAAAACTTTATCTTCATACATCTTTTTGAAATAGGCACAACTTCTCCTTTTTTTAAAATTAATCTAAAAAATAATCTGTGATTCTACAAATTATGCTGTTATTCTTTTCCCCTTAAATCTACGATTTATTAACTTTTAAAAATAGAATTTTTTTTCATATTTCTTTGTTATCTTCATCATTAACTAATGTCCTGTTATATTCATTTCTAGCAATCAAGCTCGATCAAAATCACTGGATCTACTCTTACCATAACAATTGTATATACCCCTGAATAAAATTAAATCAAATCAAAAAGTAATCATTTCTCACACTGCAGCATGGATTTACAATTGTAGATCAATATTATCGATTTATAGCACAGAAATATAATTGGGGAAAACCATTACATCTACTTCTTATAGCTGCCAGCATTCAATAATCAAAATCACACCATTAGGACAATTATAACAGCATCCAGGATAAATAAACTACATGATAATCGCAAGATGAGCATGTGCAGGCAAAAGTTCATGTCGGAGAAAAAGGGCTTAGGGCTAATAAAAACGGGAAAGCGGACCGGACCTCTTGATAGATTTGACGAAGTCAGCGGCTGAGGGGTGACGCATGCGCTCCAGAAAATCGTGCCAGGCGAGGGGAGCTGTTGAAGCACTAAAAGTGTCCGAAGCTCCGCCGCCGTCCATTGGAAATGATGGCCCGAGAAAATAACGAGAGATGGCTAGAGAAATCACGGGAAATAGAAGTGGAAAGCGAAAGATATGATCGATTCTGTACTCAATGAATGTCAATCAAGTAGGTGGAATAATCAAAACAATCGAATCAGAAATTCTTTTGTCGGTGACGCTGGAGAAGTAACATTTGGGCTGCTGTTTCAGTGGAAACCCATTCGATGATAACAGGCCGCTTTCAAAACGGCGATTATATGTGGTTATAGTTATATAGTTTTACGGTTTTCGTCACGCTTAACAGCCACAGTGCGCGTACCGATGATCCATAGGTGTCAGCTTGTTTTTAAATAATTTATTTCGATTTTAAACTTAGAAATTTAAATTTAAATTTTAATTAATAAAAACTTTAAATTTTGATTTTTGGATGAATTTGCCAAATAAAATTTTAGATGAAACTAAATAAATGGAATTTATTGATTACTTGATAATTTTTTTCAATCATCATAAAAATTTAAATATTTTTAATACATATAAGTAATTAATTATTTTTCTAATTATATATATATATATATATATATATATATATGGGTTAATTTTTAAACTAGGTCAATTTAAAATCTTAATTATGTGATTAGGCATGATATGATAAAAAAAAAATTTAAAAATAGCCAGTCAGTCAGGACTTTTTCAGCCGTCAGTATAAGTAATCGTGACATAATAATTAAAAAAAAATCTCTCTCTCTCCCTCTAAGTGAAAAAAAAGTTAAATTTATTTTTTTCTTTCTCTCTCTCGTGAAAAAAAACATAAGCGTAAATTTATTTTTTTTTTTTTTTTGGAAAACCGTAAATTTAATAGTTATTTATTTAATTTAAAATATTTATTTATTTAAAATATATAATTAGTTAAATAAATAAATAAATAAAATTTAAATTATATAAATATTTAGTTATTTAATATATTTATAAAATATTTATTTATTATATATATTTATTTCTTTTTTATTTGTTCATTAAAAATTATTTATTTATTTAATATAGACTTATATAAATATATATATATATATATATATATATTTAAATAACTTAAAAATATTTATATAATTTAAATAAATAAATAACTGAATATTTTATAAATATATAAATAACTAAATATTTATATAATTTAAATTTTTTTAATTTATTTAAGTAATTATATATTTTAAATAAATAAATATTTTTAAATAAATAAATAACTAATTAAATAAAAATATATATATAACTAATTATTTATTTATAGATTTTAAATATTTTTAAATTATTTATATAACTTAAAATATTTATATAATTTAAATATTTAAATATTTAAATATATATATATATATATATATATATATATATATATTTAAATATATATATAACTATAATTATTTATTTATATAACTTATTTATTTATTTCTTTATTTATATAATTTATTTTATTTCTTTATTTATATAACTTAAAATATATAATTTTTATTATTTTTTGTTAATATATAATTTAAAATTATTTAAAATATATAAATAAATAATTTTTAATAAATAAATAAAGAAAAAAATAAATTATATAAATAAAGTAATTATATATATATATATATATATATATATATATATAGTTATTTATATATTTAAATTATATAAATATTTTAAGTTATATAAATAATTTAAAAATATTTTAAATATATAAATAAATAATTAGTTATATATATATTTTTATTTAATTAGTTATTTATTTATTTAAAAATATTTATTTATTTAAAATATATAATTACTTAAATAAATTAAAAAAATTTAAATTATATAAATATTTTAAGTTATTTAAATATATATATATATATATATATATATATATATATATATATATATATATATATATATATATATATATATATATATATATATATATATATATATATATTTATATAAAATACTAAATAAATAAATAAATGAACAAATAAAAGAAATAAATATATATAATAAATAAATATTTTATAAATATATTAAATAACTAAATATTTATATAATTTAAATTTTATTTATTTATTTATTTATTTATTTAACTAATTATATATTTTAAATAAATAAATATTAAATAAATAACTAATTAAATTTACGGTTTTTCCAAAAAAAAATAAATTTAAGGCTAATGTTTTTTTCACGCGACGGAGAGAGAGAAAAGAAAATAAATTTAATTTTCTTTCACTTTACGGAGAGAGAGAGAATTTTTTTTTAGTATGCGGTACTTTTGTGACTATCCGTCTGAGCCAGCAATATTGACTATTTTAAATTTTTTTTATCGTCTAATCATAATTAAGATTTTAAACCCTAGTTTAAAATTAACCCTATATATATATATATATATATATATATATATATATATATATATATATATATATATTATGTATATAATTTTGCTTATTACTTATTCATTATACAAAAAAAATTACATAATGAATCTAAATTTCACAAATAGTTTTTAAATATAGTAAACTTCAGTTTATCCCAAACCAAACAAAAATAATCGAGCCAAATTGATATTTGATTTGTTTGATTTTGTATTCTATTTGATCGATTTGGTCTAATTTTTTGAGAATTCAAAACCAATTAATTTTTAAAATTCATCATCCAAATAAATCAAATGCACACCCTTAGTGTCAGCCAACTAACCAAGTGAGCTCGCGAGTCGAGTCAAATTTAACAATTTAATAAGCTTATAAATTAAATGTATAATGTGAGTTCACTTTTATATATATATATATATATATATATATATATATATATACACACACACACAATGTTAGAGCCAAAAAATTTTCCTTGTGGCATAATCTAGCAAATAAAAAAATACCTTCAATCCTTTTATTTAGAATATATTTATAAAATATATATAATATCTATGAATAAAAATTTTATAATTTATAATATTTGATGTTAATATTTTCAAAGTATTGAATAAAAATATCATTATCAATACCATACAATATATATTTTTAATATAATTAATTAAAAGATCAATATCTCATCTGATACTATTTCAAAGTCAATTTTTTTCATTATCCATAATAAAATATGCTCTTTCAATACTTGTTATAATAATTTGAAAACCAAATAATATAAAATTATTATTTTTTATTTCATAAGAATGAAAATTATTCATTAAATTATACATATGTAAAATAATTTAAATAAATTTAAAATTTTTTAATTTCTTATTATGAATAGAAAAGACATAAATAATTAATAAAAATAATAAAATTGACCCAAGGTTATATGAATGGTACCATCCACCTTTATCTTATGCCAAACCCTTAAGTAGGTGACTACCATGATCAACTTAAAAAATTATTGCCCTCAATCTCCATCTTAAAACATTTTTTATGTGTTCCTTGACTTGAAAAGTATATGATTATGTGCCTAATTGCTAAGAATCATATAGTCAAACCTAAGTCAATGATAAGATCAATATAAATTCAAACTTAATGAATCGCCTAATGATCATCCAAAATCATCTAAGGAGCATATTAGTACTTAATTAGACAGTATGGAACTATTGCATCCTAGTAAATCTAATTGCTCCCCCTTTGACACAAATTGGAGCCATTGAACTAATTATATTGAACTGGATTTAGACATTAAACTAATTAGCCTAGTTGAATTAAAGAACTCCTCTTGACACCGACACAACAGTAAAACCTTTCTTGGCCTAATTAGTCATAAGAAGTGCATTAATCCATTAATGCTTACACTTGACTTTGGGGGATAATTAGACCAACCTAACATCAATATTTAATCAAACACCTAAGCATCATTTTTGTCAAGTCCCAAACAAATGCCTAAATCAACTAATTCAATTCAACAACTCCAAATAGGTAAATTTAATCAAATGGGTCAACGTACCCAAATTAAACCCAAATGATCATAACTCATTTTCATGATTGAAATTAACTAAGCAAATAAAAAAATTATTCCACAATTTTTAGATGGAAGTTAAGGGAGTTTATCAAAAACAATTCCCTAGTTTACTTCAATCCATTTTGAACAAGATAAATGGGTTAAACCGACACCTTATTTAGAATGGGTCAAACTAACCCATATGATGAAAAACTTCATTAAGCCCATCCTAATTTCAAAAATTCATTAATCTAAACATTATCTTCTTACATAGTCCAGCTAACAATGTGATTACTTGGCCATAAGGGGAACGAGTTAGCCTAGCCTAGTCATAGGGTAGTCACTCCATTGCCACTCTAACCAATCTTGGTAGCTTGATCTCCATCTAGATCCTTTTCTGAACATTCAACAACTACCTCCTAGCCTACATGACCCGCCACCTGGATAAAAATTGGGAACCAACCTATGTTAAATTGATCTTAACCATGGTTAATTACATATAAAAGGCTACTATCACCACCAATAAAATGGTTTTCTTACATTCACCTAGTCCCTAAGAGCATAACCCAGCCACTCCCTACCACCATATCCAATCCATTGATCTAGAAATCGAGGTGTGGAGCATGGTCAAAGCATCATCCAAAGCGAATTAAACCAATTCCTTAAAGCCTCAAGTTTATGGCAAGTTTGTGAAGCTCTCTTGATCAACTCTCAACCACCCCCAGTCTTTAATCAAGTAATCCTGATCACTTCTCCTCTCCTTTGGTTTCATGCTCGATTGCTCGAGCTCCCTAAGCAATGACATGGCTTATGGAGCCATGCATTCAACTCCTCTCTTCCTCTAGATTTCTAGTGCATGGTTTTTTCTTGGGATCCTGGAGAGTGATAATTTTTCATGGGTTAGACTCATTTTGTGTCAACTCAACCCCAACCCAAGATGTCCAATGTCTCCACTATTTGATTTGATTTAAATACAATCAAAGACTCCAATCGAGCTCGACTGTAATCCCTTCCATCTATAAAATAATTTTAAATTTTTTATTTATAGTTTTTTCATAGATAATCTCTTATATATCATGACTTAACATATTAGGCATAGGTGTAACCAACTATGTAGAATCTAGGAAAAAAAATACTAAACATTAGTAAGTCTACCTATTTTTATTTAAAAAAATTAAGAGCCCCCTGCTTCACTTAATTAACCAACCTTCTAAAGTCACCAAACTTTATGGAATGATGCTAACAAACATTAGGAATTTATAATTAAAAATTGGAGTCAAATTGAATAAAAATGAATGGAATATGATTTTTACAAAGATGATCAATCATTGTTCACAATTAAACAAAATAGAAATATATTTAGGAAATTTTTTTGAACAATTCAAGAAATATTTGAAACCTTAATATATGCTTATAATAAATTTTTCATAATTTCTTAAATTGATTTGAAATGTAAAACTAATTTTATATGAAAATTCATAATTTGATAATTAAATTAAATAATTATTAATTATGAAAAATACATGAGAAATTCTCTAAAAATTTATGAAAATTTTCTATAAATTTTTGTTATTAACATGTGTCAAATAAAATTTATAATAAAATAAGGAATAATTTATGAATTTTTAAAACTAAAATAAATTCCAAATAATTAAAATAATTTGAAATCTTAAATAGTTAGATAATATTTAAAATTTTTTAACTTATTGTTCTAAAAAATATTTATCTTATGGAGCCTTCTTAACCAAGTGGCTAGCTCAAGCTGGATGAAGAGAGGACCAAAAATAGAGGTACCCCTAGGGTTTTATTATATTGAGAAATTAGAGTACACGTGGTCTTCTCTCTCCCGAGGAAGAGTTTCTGCATTAAGAAGATAAAGAGTAAAAAGAGAATAGAGAAATAAGATGAAAGATATAAGAAATCTCAGAAAATGTCTATACATCTTTCCATTCATCCATTCCCCTAAAAGTCTCTTAGACCCCCATTTTATAGAGTTTGAAAGAGGGATCATTACATGTTGTCAGCGTAAATGAAAGTGCTGAGTAAGTAAAAAATAGAAAGACTCGTTCATGAGAGGTGGGTTCATCATTGTTGGGTGGTGAGTTCTCTTGGTCGAGAATCCTAAATCCTTACGGGTCGACTGTCTATCTTGCACCCACAATGTATAATTGTCTGCTTATGGGTGTGATGTTGGGTGAGAGGTCAAGCTTTAACTACTCAGTTGGGATGTTCTCTTTCTTGTTTGTCTTGTGTGTGGAAAGTATCTAATCTTTGTGGTAGGTCAATGCATGCCAACCATCCTAGTTTAGACAGTCTTTATGTTGCATGGCTTCTAAGGTTCTCATGGGTATACATTTAGCTCTCTAATTCTTCTGCTTCTTCTAAAGGCAACTCGTGAAAAGATTAAAAAGAATATAAAAGTAATTAATCATAAATACTCATTATTTATGATAATTTTCTTAAAATTGTTGTTATGTCACCTTTTGAATTTGACATTTTCCATATCTTAGGATATAAAAGGGGCAACTTGGTGCTAAAGATTCTTTACCTAGTGTTATTGTGTAGTGGATATTACCCTCTTTTAATTGATTCAATTCTTGTTAGTATGAAGGTGCTCGTTTCGTGCTGGATTCCAAGAGATCTCATGGCTACATAAATTCGATTGTGATCTAGGCAAGCCTTCAAAAGACAAAGAAGACTAAGCAGATGGAGGAGTTTGAGACCTTTTTCCCTATTAAGGAGAGAACTTTGATGGTTACTAGGCGTGTCAATGTTGTTGCTATAGCCAAGGGTAGCAGTGAGGACTCATGGGAGGGTGTGATTATCCTTCTTCCTCTTGTGGTTGAGAGGGGCTTGCATGCTATGGTTAAGCTATCTTTTGCTCCTCTTTTAGTGGTGATGGTGGGCATTTGATAAGTGTTAAAATTGTAAAAAATTTCATATGATTATAAATCCATAATCATGTGTTTTTATGTTAAAATATATTTATTTTAAGTATATTTTATGTTGTAACAGAAAATTTATCAAAAAAAAAAAAAAAGAAATTTAGGCCCATCGCCTAGGCACTATAAATGGCTTAAATTGGGGCAGTTTTATAGCAAGGTCAACACATAGGCGCTATATCAACAACATCACGATGCCATATTAAACTCATTTTAGGATAGTTTTATAGCAAGCTTGATGGTGTAGTGTTGTACTAGATGAAAATTATAAGGCAGAAGTAGTAAGTATAGCGGTGTAGCGCTACGACTCGATATAATAGATTTGTGATGGTTCAACGACAGTTTTGAGCAAATTTTTAGGCAGTTATGGCAGGAGTGTCTGGACAATTGATCAGGGTTATATCTAACCTATATAAAGGGGACATTTCCAAGGCATAGAGATCTCTTTTTTAGATTTTTTTTTTCTTTTTCACTTTTCATGGCAAGAGGGTAAGTGTGTGAGTTCTTTATAAAGAATTTGGAGAGTGACACTCCAAGTGATGTTAGAATGTGTAAGGGTAGTTTGAAAGGGTGTTTTCTTAAGCAAGAGATAAAAAGACATCAACAACTAAGGATTTTTAATGGGGGATGCTGGACATTCCACAATGAAGCAGTAGAGGATCGCAAGGAGTAGACTTAGAAGATATACTTGATGTGCTCTTTCCTTTCTTCTCAGGTTATCCTAAGTCTTATTTTATTATGTTTAATATGATTTTCTTCTTTCTCTCTATTATGGAACACAAATCTAAAAAATGCTCTGAATTTATGTGAACTTTTGGAATGTTTATGTTATAATAAACTTTGTTGTAGATTAATATAAAAATTTTATTTGTGCTTTTATTGAAATTATGTTTTGCTTTTTCGCATACTTCATTTACTTGTAATCTAATCAATTACAAAGTTAAAAATATGTGTGATCTATAGATATCGATGAAATCCTAGAACAAGTAGAAAAAAGGCAAACAAATGTACTAAATAATCATTAATAAATAGTCATTAAATATATGATTATTTTAAGATTCGCAATCATTTAAAAAAAATATGGGTAAATCAACTAATAAAAATTTACTTGACACTAGGCAGAAAACTGGGTAAAGGGATTAAGTTGGTTACACTTGTCTAGAGATAAAGAGTTTAACACTTTTACTCTTAATTGATATTACAAGCCTTAAATTAATCTACTATATAGTTTAATATAATACATAGTCTAAAAGATTCCATAAATTCATAATACTCCTTTAAAATTAAGAAAAATACTTATATTTTTATAAAAATATTAAAATATAAAAATTTGTCTTTTCATTATATTAAAAAATAGTATATAGTAATTTTAATCAGGCATATGCATTTTTGTTGGATGAAAACTAGATTTAAAGAGATTAGCACTTAACTTAATATAAATTAATATCTAATTTTGCTCTAATCATTGTGGGAATGATACTTTATTTATTATGTATTACTTAACGTGGGCTTGCATATAAGGGTTAAAAAATAGGAAGATTAACATACATACCACTCAATTCTAATGTATTTACATATCTCACCTGATTAATGTAGATGATTAAATTCAAGAGAAATAAATTGAATATAATTCCTTAAATTAACAAGATTGCCCAAAATTAGAACTAACCACATAAATAGTTTTCCCTTGAGCTCAACATGTATCTAGACAATTTGGAGTCATTTGGACTAAGTTCAAATGATAATTTGACTATTATGACCAAATGGTTTAATTAGGCCAAATTCAATCTAAGTTAAAAATTAAACTTCTAATTCACTTCTAAATAATTTAAAACTATTTTATAGATCAATTATAGGCATTTTTACCACTAATTTATTAAGCTTGATCAAGTCAAAAGTAACTGACATAATAGGCTTCGCAAGGTATAATCTTCAATTTTCTTCAAAAATTTGATTCTTAATAAAAATTCTTAGTATCTTGAATATCTCAGGTGTGCCTTCATTAAAAAGATGTAGGATCTATACACTATGAATATCTCAGGTGTGTGCCTTCATTAAAAAAGAATATACTCTTACGATAGATGGAACATATTTCCTATTGCATGTCATGACTAACAAAAATAATTTAAAGCTTAGTATCTTGATGGTTTCCCATTAATCAATCACATAAATATGAAGACCTTAAAGACATACATATTTTACGAAAAAAAAATTGTGCTCAGATACATACAACTTTATGCCTTCAATGAAAAAAAAAGATTAAACACCACATATATACACATAAATTAACTTTATGCCTTCAATTAAATACATACAACTTTATGCAAAATAATCACATAAATGTTTAATCGTACTTAATCAAACTAAATATATCCTCTTAATCAAACTAAATATATACGCATAAATTAACTTTCCCTTAAAAAAATATAAACACCACATTTAAACCTAAATTTCACAAAAATTTCCTATGAAAATCAAACTAAATAGCTTAATCATAACAACTAAACCCATAAAAATTAAAATCTAACACATTTGGTGCATTTAGGGTTAAAAATACCTAAATCAGTGGAAAAAACCAAGAAAAATCCTTGCGAGCTTCTCCTTCACTGGTGGCAACCTCCTTGTGGTTGGCGGTGACCTTCCTTGGCCGACGGCGAGCTGGGTCTTGGCCAGCGACGAGCAAGAGCGGTGGCGGGCACCAGATCTGGAAGGAAGGGGGAAAAATGCAATAAAACTGAGAGCCAGTGAGCTGTCGATTTTGATTTACACCTAAATTAGGTAGTAACCACCGTCGACGACCGACCAAATGTCACTACCGTCAGGGATCACATGGGCCTATTTTAAATTTTTTTTAAGTGCCTAATTAGCTAATTAAGTTTTTAATTAGGCTTAATTTGAAAATTAAGCTGTCGACAGAAAGGTTGGTGCATTCTAGGATGAAGGGTGAGCTTGAAATCCTGGAAGGCAAGCTCACCAAGCTCGGGAGGAAGCGAGGAGCCAAGAAGCAGAGAAGGAATGAGCTATCATGGAGTTGACTCCTGGAGAAGGAGAAGAAAAAGCTTGAAAAGGAGTTGTCTTATCGCACTAAGGAGTTCTAGCAGAAAGAGGACATTGCTAAGTTAAAAAGGCATGATTGGTTAGATTCATAGTTTCTAAACTATGGCAATATACTAGCCCTATCAGGATCAGACTCTAACAATGAAGACGAGGGCCATGCCAATTAGTTGTTTTTTCTTTCTCTTTTTATTCTCCTTTTTTTGCGAGTCTAAAAGAATGTATATAATATTTTGTATGCTCATATAATTTGTATATAAAAACTTGAAGAAATGAAAGTTTCTTGCCACTTCCTTTCTTTTTATCAAATATTTTGAATGCACTTGTTTGGAGTAGTGACTTAATATATCCGCAAAAATAAGGGTGAGTATCTGTTCGAGTTTAGTAATTGATTACACATTGTCATCTGCAAATATGGTATACATTGTGAAGCGAGTTCACTAAGTATCTTGTCAAGTTGTCAACGAGAAATTTTATCTAAGTGATTTGGTTGATAAAAAGTTTTGATCGTACTCACTATAATATAATTAGTTTTGAATCATTTTTTTATTTCACCTTAGAGAGAGTACAAAGGTGTCAACTGTGAAGGATTGGTCTTGGTAGTCATTGATCTTATTGATTGTTAGTCTTATACAAAGGTGCCAACCACACGAAGTATTGGTCTTAGTAGTCACTAATCTCACACGGTGTTGGTTTTATATTGACGTGTCAACCTGACAAAGTGTTGGTCATGGTAGTCACTAACCTCTTAGAGTATTAGTCCTATACTGAGGTTCCAACCACATGGAGTGTATGCCTTGGAAGTCACCAACCTTATGGGGTGTCGATCTTATATCGAGGTGCCAACCACACGAAGTGTTGGTTGTGATAGTCACTAATCTATTGAGGCGACAATCTTATACTGAGATGCCAACCACATGAATTATTGGTCTTGGTAGTCGCTGACTTTATAAGATGTTAGTCTTGCATTCAGGTGCCAACCACATATATAATTCATCCTTCTTTTGATATCTTGAAAAATCATTTTTAGGGAGTATGATTTATTACTTTATATCGTGTCATGCTGAGCTAACTTTTCACTCACTAAGGCCAAAGATGGCATGTTTCAAGCTTCATATTTTTTTTGTTTGGGCTGATAATGGCACACTGAGTAGTTTGGAATTAACATATGGTATCTTTTTTCTCTTCTTCTTTTCCTTTATTTTAGCTTTGGGTGAGTACAGGGTGAGTTCATATTACTGAGTCAATTTTTACTAGACAACGCCATGGGGTGCGAGTCGATTATCATCTTCTTGAGTATTAACTCGGGCTATATGTACTTGCCCAACATGCTTTTATTTCATTTATGACCATGTAGTGAGTCCATAAAAATTTCATATTTAATGATAAGTAAGGAATAGAGTAATGGGATGACATTCATCTTAGGGATAGAACCTCTTTAGATCCCTAGCATTCCAAGTGAGTAGTATGTCTTGTATGGAGTGATTCCATCATTTGTATGCTTTAGAGATGATTTGCTTTTTTATTAAGTAGGGGCCATCTCATGTATGGGTGAGTTCAACAAAACATTTTGGGAAGCGATTGTGTTGATATTTTTAAGACTACATCATTTTGTGAAATGTTTTTCTTTGACACCGTGATTGTAATATTTAGCCATAAGTCTTTTCATCTCTTCTTGAATCAGTGATGCTTTAGCTTTGAGTTCCTTCAATAAGTCAAGAGTGGTTTTCATGGAGTTAGCATTTGTTCTGTCTCATTTGTTGAGCCCCTCATTTGAGTCAGTGATTGATATGACTCTTTGAACATTTTGTACTCGACTATGACAGCACCTCTACTCCATGGGAATGTGCGAATGGTGTATGCCTATTTGCTATGGTCTGAGTTATTCTTAAGGCCTAAAGTATAGTGGCCAAGACATCTAGCCATTTTCCTTAGCATCATGTACTTTTTGCTTTAACAAATTTAGGATCTTCTTGTTCGCCACTTTTATTTGGTCATTGCTTTAAGGGTGTTGCATTGAAGTGAATTTCAGCCTGATTCCCTACAGCTTGTAGAACTCCCTTAGTCACTTGTTAGTCAATTATGACCCATTGTCTATTATGATCAACATTGGTTGCCTATACTTGTAGATGATGTCAGACCAAATAAAGTTTTAAACTGCCTAAGTTGTTATATTAGTGAGTGATTTTGCTTCGATCCACTTACTAAAGTAATTAGTTATGATAAGTATAAATTTTCTTTATCAGCTGGCGAGTGATAATGGGTTAATGAGATCTATCCCCCAAATGGAGAAGGCTAGACACTATTGATGGGTCATATATGTGATAACGGTTATTGCTGAAGAGGTGCCACCTTCTAGCATTACTTGCACTTTTTGGTGAATTCTTCTAAATCTTTTCTTACTGTGGGCAAAAATTCCCTTGTCATAGAATTCTGTGGGTGAGTGTTCTTCATTCGAAGTGGCTCCCACACTCACCAGAATGCACTTCTTCGAGTATTCCTCTTTGTTCATTTTCTCATGCGTACTACATGTTGAGCGAGGTTATCGATCTCTGAAGGTATGCAACTTTGATTTTAAATCTTTTTAGGTCTTTGATTTCTTTCCTTAGTTCCCCAGTTCATATGTATTTCTTTTTGGGTCAACCCAACTATGTGAGTCTTTGCTTTATTTGCATGGTTTCTTCTTCTTCTATGCTATGTTAGTGAGTTAATGGCAGGTCGCTCTTTGAGCCCACTCATTCGAGATAATAAGTTGATGATCTTGTTCTGATCTTTCAGTACTTGTTTGATCTTGAAGTACTAACTCACCAATTTCTACCCTTACATTTAGCATGAATTCTTGTAGGGATTCATCCATAACTTCATAATCCCTATTGATTTGCCTTAATATGAACTATGAGTCAGAGTAGGAGGCTATGTGCAGAGCTAGTCCTTAGGCGAATCTTAGTCCAATGAGTAATGTTTTGTACTTGGTTTGATTATTTGTTGCATGATAATTGAATTTGATTGGCTTGGTTGTATTGATCTTAATTGGACTTTTTAGCATGATGCTTATTCTTGTGCTTTGCTCATCTAAGGAATCATTTATGTATAAATTCCATAGAGGTTTTAGTTGATCGGGACATCACATGGATTGTTGAAATTCATAAGGAAGTCTGCGAGTGTTTATGCCTTGATCACTATGCTTGACGAATAAGATATATCAAACTTGTTGAGTTCTACTAACTATTTCAGTAATCTCACTGAATGGTCTAGCTTGACAAGTATAGAATTGAGTGGGTTATCTATGATGACCTATATTAAATGAGCATTGAAGTATGTTAGAGTCGCCATGTCGATAAGATAAGTGTGAGTGTGAATTTTTTTGTAATGGGATAATGTAACTTAGTGTTATGCAACAACTTGCTCATATAATACATGTGGTATTTATTTTTGATTCATTTGTGTGTGTATATGTGAAGGGACACTACGTAGATCTAAGGATGTACTTATTGAGGTGATCGGGTATAATATTAAGAAATAGTATACTATCTCGAGAGATAGAAGTCACTACCTTATAATGGACCTAATCACCTAATAAGGACTCCTAAGGCATGATGGGTCTTCGAATATACTAAAGATTTTTCTCCTACTTTACATGAAAAGTAAAGCAAAGTTTATTTAAACTGGGTTCATTAAGTTCCCTATGGAGGCAAGCCTCCATAGTTAATTACTTCTTAAGAAAAGTGAATCTCTTAAGAATACTCTCGATTCAAGTAAGCGATTATTGTCTCCTAAGAATTCAAAGTTAGAATTATCAATAAATTGGTTATATTTTAGAAAATTGAGTGAGATGGATCAAAAGGGAAGAGTTATTATCGACACCAAATGAGTTGCTAAATATTTTATTATCATGATTTAATGCCTAGGTTTTTATATGAGGTTATGAGTTGTTAATGGGATAGAAAATTTAATTTGTATTATAGGAGCCTAATTGCATCCAGGTCATACAACAATCATCAAATCATAAATAAACTATGAAGAGGAAAATTTTTTAATGCACAAGCTAAACAAAATATCAAATAATTTTATAGAGTTATCACAAAAGAATAAGAGGCCGATGAGGTCGGGTACCACCGTACAACCCAAAAAGAAATGTGAGTAGTTGAGCTCTACCCTTATACATCCCAACATAATGAAAGAATAATTATAATTATAAATGATGAATGTTATGGGCGTCTTCATTATTTCTTCTTTTTCTTTTATTTCTTCATTTGATTTGCTCCATTCCTTTCTTCCTTCTATCTTGATTTGGATGTGCTTGCTCTAAAGGCATCACATGGTACATGAAACTTGGTATTGTAACCAATGCTCATCCTAATATCCCATAACAACCCAAGCAGTTATATGAATAGTTTGGACTTAGCACCCCACATATGGGTAACCAAGCCCACCTGTCCTAACTATGCTATGCTTACGGGCATAAGCAACATGCACAATAAAATTATTTATATTTTTATTACAGGGCCCTTAAGCATGGCTCCCTGCAGAAAGCATGATTAGGCTAATAACGACCTAACATCTAGACTACACACATACACCTTAACATCCAATCTATAATAATACCTCACAAAATAATCATACATCAAATCATACATCATCCTAACATAAAGCTAGAAATGGTGACTTAGTTTAATGTGTGTGTCAAATCTTATGTGGTATGTCCTAACTAAGCTTTAGATTTGTAATTTGTTAAGTGTGAGGGATTTAATTTATAAAGGGGTTGATTTTTCTTTAAGTGATTTAATTAATTTAAAGATGTTACTTAATATTTTCTTTTGTTTCATATGGCCTACACAAAATAACTAAGTGCTATAAAGAGAAGAAAGAGAGGAGATCCCCCCCTTTCATCCTTACCTTAAGTCACTTCTAAAATAAATAAATTAATCAATTTCCTTTAATGAATAGCTTATTATATGTTTTAATCAATCCTAAGTTTAGGTTGACTCTAAATGGCCTTATTCAATGAGAAAGACATCTTAATATTAATTAGAATGGATTACTATCACATAACACATATTCATTTATTTCATTCCATCATATACATCATGTATATGATTGAATCGTAAGCATACCTATACATACAATGCATATCTTAGCACACTTAAATGATGAATGCAAAGAAATATATTTGGAATTTAGACATTTCATTTGACTGAATTATGAATGCATGTCTTTTTAATAAAAAAAAGAGGGATTTTTTTCATCCATTAGTTAGATACACATTCATATGTATAAAAATATTAAGTGAGTATGTCACCATTGTTCTGCACCAAGGGCGTAAGGTACAAGACCTACTTAGGGTTACTCAAAGCCTCGCAGCCCCGGGGTGTCTAGACTAATATAACACTTTTCTTAGATACATGTAGATGTATAAGCAACCATAAGAATAGGAAAACCCATGCAAAAGTTATATTTGATTTATTCAGTTTAAAGATTCTTATTCATTATCCACATTGTACGTACATATGTATAAGAGTTTTAAGTGAGTACAATGTTATTGTTCTGCACTAGGGGCATAAGGTACAAGACCTACTTAAGGCTACTTAAAGCTTCACAGCCTCGGGGTGTCTAGACTAATATACCACTTTTCTCAGATACATATGAATGTACAAAAAGAACCATAAGAATAAGAAGTCATACAAGAAGCCATATTTGATTTGATTGTATGATTTACATATGTGATATGAAATTTTTTCTAAGTCTTAACATGGAGATGCATAGAAGTAGATTTAGACAAATATTGTGTTCTTTTCAAATGAACTATAAACTTGTAAATCCTTTATGAATCCATATAACATAAGGAAAGAGAACTTCATATTTCATATCTTATATTATTATCACATGCAAACTTATAGATATTTGTAATTAACATCACTTCATTTATAATAATTGATTTATAGGCTTTTGAAAATAATATTTGATTTAATAGTGATAATAGCCACACCTATTTGATTTAAATCAACACATGCAATTAGACATAAAAGAAACCATTTCATTTATCTAATTTTAAAAGAAATGAATGCATGATTCATGGCAAGCAACATTTAACATGATTAGAAAGAAATAAAGGAATACAAGCACATGATCTCATTCATCCCAATTAATTCCTAGGGACAATCATACTAAATAAGACTATTTAAAATAAACCAAAATTCTTTGAAGATATTTTTAACTTTGAGTTTGATTTGATTTAGGAAATATGAAAGAGATTTGTTAATCCTAATCTAATTCCCCATGTGCAAATTAATTTGGTTTAATGAAGAATATTTAAGTTTATTTTATATTTTAATTAGGTTAAGGTATGAATTAAGTGATTTAATTAACCCTTAACTATATCACCTTAAGTTAATTAACTAATTAATAATAAGCCAACATGATATGCAACCGAATGAAAAATAAATTTGCAATGCTCCTAAGGAATGAAATGGGCCTAATGCAATTAGCTTATGATTAATAGTTAATTAGGCTTAAGAGATCTCACTTAACTACTTTTATAGTTTTCTCACACATGTGAGTTAATCATAATTTCATTATCTCTCACATTGGTTATTGAACATCCAATGAGCTATCCAAGATCAATTAAATGTTGCTTAGAGGTGAGGTGAATTTTAGATTGAGTTAAATCAAGTTTATTAATTAATTGGTTGATTTTTTTTATTATAATTTGATTAGAATGATGAAATTAGCTTAGAGAAAGGGATCAAGTACAAGGCCTCAATCCTTAATCCTGAAGCCATTTCAAACACTCAATTAGGCTCTGATTGTTGTCTTGTGAATTAATTAATTAATTAAGCAATTAATTACCTCATTAATCATCAATTAATTTAATTCTAAAAGTGAAGGAAATCTAGGAAATGAATTAGAAAAAATATTCTAATTGCACTCCCTAAGTTTCCTTACTATTACGTAGAGGTAATTAGGCTTAACTAATTAATTAAACCACTATTTATTTACTAATTATTACTAATTAAATTAAGAGAGTGATTAAGAATTAATCAATTGATTTTCCTAATTAAACAACCAATAAAATCTCAAAAAAAAAAAAGAGAGGTAGAGGTCATCCCCTTAGATATCCACATAAAATTTGAGATTAATTGGATGCTTAATTAAAGATTAATTAAGCTAATTAGATTTCTAATTAAGCTAAAATCACTATTCAAAATCAATTAATAATATTTTTCCTAGATTCTACTCTGAAATACCTTTAAAATGAGCCAAAGTTTGCATTTTTTGAGTTTTTTTCTATAATTAGTTATGAATTTATGGAGTTTCAGTCTTAAAAATTAATTAAAATAGCCTAATTAAGGCCTTAATCCCATTGGGCCACGTGGTGGCTGATGTGGCACGCTTTCCAGATGGTATGATGAGAGTGGCTATTTAAGTTATCACATCCGGCTAACTCGGATGGCAACGGATGCAGTTTCTCCGTGAACTATATGATCTAAGATTGGATGGCCACGATTCGAGCCGTGGGTTAAGTGAGAAAATAGCAGGGATCTACCATGATCTAATCATAGCCATCCACTCCAATCATGTGGAATGGATGTCATATGATCTTCCTCCTTCATGAGCGATGAAAGACAAACACCGTTCGTCTTTCCCCATTCAATCTGAGCTCACCCAAGCTCATATTGGGATCAAATTGATCCCACACCTTTGAAAGGAGGGGAGATGCACATCCAACGGGAAAATTCACATGGGATTCAAATTCCCTTTGAAAAAGACAAGTCACGATTTCCCTATAGCTACAGTTTGAGGAATTACCTAATCGGAGCTAATGTTCGGTGGTGGGTCGTCAGAGGTAGCTTCGCCTAGTTGAGGCAAAGCCCTGTTGAGAAGCTTTGAGCTCAATTTGGGGTAGAGTGCTCGGTCGATCAATCCACGCACACAAAGGCTTCAACTCTGATCAAACTCCTATCTCCAGAGTTCGGGAAGGCTTGGAGAGGGTTCGGTTGGCTTTGATAGAGTACAAGAATGGTGTGGGTGCAAGGAATTGGAGTTTTATTTAGTAGAGGGGGTGCATTGCTTGAAGGGGTGTCCTGTTTCAGCTTTGCTCAAAAATGGGAAATATCGATCGAGGAGGGCTTGAGGAGGCTTGGGAGTGCTATGATAGAGTTCAAAAATGTCTTAGGAACTCTCAATGTAAATCATTGCGTTTGCCGCTTGAATTGAGGGGGTATACCCCTCAATTGCTCATGTTGGACGGATGAGATGCATCTTGTAATTTTAATGGGGTAGTTCCTGAGGGGTTGTCGTGCCATGTGACTCGCTAGGAGTGGTTGAGCCAATGACACGAGTCTTAAGGCTTGAAATGGAGGGATTGATCTCCCTTGCATCCAATGGGTTCGGCCATGAGGGGGAATGGTTTGGCTTTGTTCTCTTAGTCCATGGTAGATGCTAGGGTGAGTTAGGTTGGCTAGGATGTTCTAGGAATGCTTCATTTGGCCATTTAATGGCTAGCATGGGGAGACAAAGTGGACTTTGCCACTTAAGGAAAGGATCCAATGCAAATGAGAGGGTGTCCATTGGTTAATACCCTTGGGTTGGGTCTCACATGGACTTGGTTGGTTCGGAGCGGACCTAGGGTCCAATTGGGTTAGGTTAGGTCAATCACCAAGGTTCTACAAAGTGGTTTTGGGTGATTTGGGTTCATATGGTCAAAATGTTTTCATTTGGGCTAGGTTGGGTTGGGTTGACCAATTGGTCAAACTAAGGTTTAGGTTAGGTTTAAATGATTATTTGAGATATTTTGATACGATTATTTTGGGTTGGTTTGGCCTAGGTTTGGATTTGACTCATTTGGGTTCAAAAGGATCAAACTAGTCAATTTGACCAATTAGACCAATTTGACTAAATTGGGTTGGGTTAGGTGTCGAGTCAAGTTCAATTGGTCAATTAAAAATGATTGGCTTCGGTTTGGTTTAATTTGGATTTAATTTGAATTTTGGCTAATTTGACCCTTTCGGTCAATTTGGGCTAGGTTGGGTTAAGTTGACCAATTGGTCAACTTGGGCTCAATTATGGCTTTGGTCAAGTTCAATAAGTGATTTGGGATGAGCTTGAGCTGCTGGTTGTAACCAATTTGGATAAAATCATGATTTGACCTATTTTAGCATTTTAAACCAATTTGGGTCAACTTAGGTCAAATGGCCAATTGGAGTTAATTTGGCTCAAGTGAGGGTTTGGTCATATTCAATCATTGATCATGAATGAGTTTGAGTCAATGGTTTCAATCAATTTGGCATATGATAGATTTTGGCTTGGGCTAAGTGTTGACTTGGTCAAAGGCTAGGTTTGATTGAATTCAATGTAATTGATCACCCTATGATGATTGTTGAACATGATTGAAGGATTAGATGGGCTTGGTTCAATCTAATTTGGATTGGATCAAAACTTGGCTCAAGAAGGTCTTTTAAATTTCTTTGGGTCAAGTGGACCTAAATGGGTTGGTTGGCTTGATCATGGCTTGTTCCAAGTTTGGTTGAACTCACATATGGACTTAGAATGGAAATATAAATCCAATTATAAGTGGTTTGGAGCCAAATGGGTTTTGGTTCATATGACAATTTTAAGCCAAAAGCGTCAACATGGGCTTGGTTGACTTGGGTTTGGTTTGACAATTGTGGTTTATGTTTATATTTGGGTTAATAATTGTAAGAATGATTGAATCATGAAGAAATTCATGAGTTCTGAGTTGATTTGGATATCATTTAGCGAAATTCAAGAATTTGGCTAAAAGAGCTAAACTTAGGAATTTGATTTGATTTGAGTTTGGTTTTGGTCATTTAGATTTATATTTCATTTATATTTGGGAATATAAATGAAGGTATAAATGGGTTATGAGAATATCACATGAGTTTGGAGTGATTTGGAAGCAAATTTGACCAAGTTAAGGGATGTAGGTCAAAAAGAGCTTAAGTAGAGAGTTGGTTTGGTTTGATTTATTTTTGGTCATTAGAGGGTGGGTTTCATTTATATTTTTGAATATAAATGAAGGAATGATTGATGTATAAAGAAATCAATTGAGTTTGATTTGATTTGGATAGAGATTTGGTTAAGCTTATGGAGGTAGGTCCATATGGCTTAAGAAAGGAATTTTAGATTTAGATTTAGTCATGGGTTCCAATCACTAGGAGTTGGATTTAATTTTTGGAATTTGGATTGGGATTTGATTTGAGATTGAATTTGATAATTGAGAAAATCAATCGGATTGGGGTTGATTTGAATTAAGGCTAAGTCCATAAGATAAGATCAAAGGGCTTAGGAAGGGATTTGAATTTTATGATGGATTTCAATCCTTGAATTTGGAATTGATTTTGGAATTTGAATTTGAATTTGAGGTTTGGTTCGAAAGAAGGAAGCAAGGATTGGGTTTAGTCTATAGGGTAGGCAAGTCCTCCTAAGTCCCTAAGGCACAACCTATTTATATGACTAACTCTTCTAGTCTCTAGGGTTAGGTTAAGTGCTCACCTAATCACTAGAAGTATCTTAAGACTAAGGAACTCTTAGTGTCTATAAGATTCCTAGATCTGTGATGAGAAAGTTGAGAGCTCACTCCAAAAGTAAGGTGAATAGTACATTAGCCATTGTCTTTTGCTTTCTTCCTTTATTAAGAAAGCTCACATAATCTTCTCTGACTTTTAGGTATAGTGATTGAGTTTTACCTTCTTTTGGGCTTTATAGTTGTGGTGGTGATGCTAGTAGATTCTTCAAATCACCAAAGGCTTCTCATCACTCCGTGGTCCACTAAAACTTCTTGGCACCACTGAGCAATTTGAAGAATGGAGAACAACATTCTCTAGTTCTAGAGATGAATCGACTCAATCATGTGACTTGTCTAGTCAGTCGTTGAACTTTTTTAGTCATTCTTGGTAATGGCATGAAAAGAATGGCCTTTAGCTTATTAGAATTGACCTTTTTCCCTCTAGAGTGATCAAGAATCGTAAGAATTTTTCTTACCCCATGATGAATGTGCATTTTAGATGGTTAAGATGCATATTATGTTTCTTTAGAGTGGAGAAGGTTTCCTTTAGGTTTTTGATGTGTTGTTCGGGTGACTTGCTTTTAACAAGTAGATCATCTACATATAACTCAATGTTCCTACCTTATTTACTTCATGAATATACGATCTACCATTCTCTGGTAGGTCGCCTCAACATTCTTTAGTTTGAAGGGTATCACTTAGTAACAATAGAGCCCTTCTCTCATAATGAATGTTATTTTTTGAGTCCATAGGGTGCATTTGTATATGATGGTACCCTAAGAAGGAATCCAAAAAAAATTCATTACCAAGTGGCCCACCATTGAGTCAACGATTGCATCTATTTGTGGGAGTGGGTACCCATCTTAAGACAGGTCTAATTTAGATTTATGAAGTCTATGCACATCCTCCATTTTTTGTTAAATTTTTATACAAATACTATGTCTGATATCTATTCTAAATATCAAACTTCTTTAATAAAGTCAACTTCTAGTAGTTTGGTAACTTCTTCTTTGATCAACTCTATGAGTAGAGCCGTAATTTTCTCATCTTTTATTTTTTGGGCTGAGCATCCTTTCAAACATTAAGTTGATGGCAAGAGACATTGATTTTTGTGGCCGGTATCTCGACTATAGTCCAGGTTAATATGCTTATGTCATCTTGGAGATTCTAAATAAGAACTTCTTTGTGCTTGATGTTGAAGGCTGAGTTGACTCTCAAGACTCATTTTGAATTCTGTGTGGTCTCCATCTCCTCAAAATTTTCAATATTTATATGCTAGTTTGTGTGAATTCTAGTTATAGAAGTTCTTGCAGTTTGTTAGAGTCACCTGCTACTTGTAAGAACCAATCTCTAAATTGGCTTAGGTTTCCCTTGACTATGATCTCTTCTCCACCCAATCAGATGTTAAGAACTACTTGGTAGGTCACACCGCTACTTTGATGTATTGATTAGTTGTCAGTTAAAGATAACATTGTATATGGCAGGAGCCTCCATAATGATGAATTCAACCATAATTATAAATTGTCTCTTGCCCTCTCCCTAAGTGTTGAGAAGAGTGATAACTTCTTCAGTTTCCTTTCTTTCATCATAGAAGTCAAAAAGTGGAATTCCCATAGGGGCAAGTTGAGAACCTACCAAACCTAGTCTATTGAAGATGGATTTAAAGATAATATTGATTTAGTTCTCTCCATCTTCACTAAAGATGGAAGGTACAACCCCCACGATGTGAATTGCATGAGCCAAGATGAGTTCATTACTTGTCTCAACGATTTATTTTCTTAGTCTCCTGGTGAGCTCCTTAAGTTTCCTAACTTTGATGAGTTCATCTATCAAGCTTTTTAAGTGATGGCATTCCTCAGTGTTGTGTTCATGGTTGCGACGAGAAGTGCAATACTTAGAGTGGTCACAGACTCCTTCTGCATTAAAGGGTGGTGGCCACTTAAAGCATTATTTTTTAAATTGTCCTCTAGCAGTTTGTCCATTGATACCCTCAGGGATGGTATCATGGCTGGTTGTAAACACTCATCGTGTTAATGGCAAGTAGATGAATATCTAGGTTCCCATTGAGGCATCGATCCTTCTGCCATTTAGATGGGCTTTCACCGCATTCTAGTCTTCTCACTTTGAGTCTATCTTTAAAGAGTCATTCTGATGGCACTTCTTTGAGGGTGACTTCCATGAGCCACCAGGATGGTTGGGCGACATTGTTGTACTCTTCTACATTGACATGATTGTTTCCTAACTCTAGCAGTTCAACAAATGTTTTGGTTGTTGTAGCATAAGTGCATACTTGAATGAACATTCTTTGAGACTTTGAGCATGTGCATCTTGTGCGATCATAGGATCTAAGTTTTTGATTTTCAACATCTCCCTATGAAAATGAGTGATGAATCTCCTAAGAGATTCACTAGGCTCTTGCCTTATTTGTAGCAGGGCCTGCAAGCTCTTTACATTTGAGAGTTATCAAACTGTGTTGCAAACTTCATTTTGAACTTAGCAAAAGAGATTATAACCCTTGCTGGTAGTCGTGAGAACCACCTGAGAGCCATTTCTTTGAAAGTGGTGAAGAATTTTTAGCATCTCAACATGTCCAAATCTGTTGGGGATGTTGTTGACTTAAAGTAGGTGACATGATTAACGAGATCTGACCTCTATATGATTCCATGTTTGGAATCATAAATTTATGTGTTGAGCGAGCTTTTACAATCTTCTCGGAAAAAGTGTTGGTCAAGTTAATGTGCTCCTTTTGGGTGTCCTCATCTTCACTGGCTTGATAGGACTCATCATTAATGCTTAGTGTTCATGATCTTCTGTTGGTGAGCTCAATGAGTCATCAATTCCAAGGAGCTTTTATTTTCTCTATTCCTAGATCCTCCACTCCTTATCTTCTTTATGGAAACTTATACCAGGAAAATGATTCTATCCTACATGTTGTTTAGTTCTTATTGTGTGGCAAATGGTTGGGTACCTTGCTTTACTCTAGCTCAGTTATTACATGCTGAGTGGTTTGCTTCACACTACACCTGACTTCTAATTCTCATCCTATTCATGCTCATCATACCTGGAAGGATGTTGAATCTAATTTTGTTCATAGGTCAAGAAGAACCTATTTTAGGCTCACTTTGTGGGGATAGACCAAAACTAAAAGAATAGTAGAGTAAAAATAGAGGGGGTACCTCTAGAATTTTATATCGAGAAACTAGCCTTTGAGTTGTCTTCCTTTCTCAAGAAAGAGATACTGCATGAAAAAGATAAATAGTAAAAAGAGAATAGATGGAGGACACGATAGCCATAAGAATTCTCAGAAAATGCATGTCTGCCCTCTCGTTCGCCCGCTCCCCTAAAAAGTCCTTGAGATACCCCTTTTATAGAGTTTGAAAGGGGGACCCTTACATATAATTGGTGCCTATGAAAGTGCCAAGTAAGTAAAAAAATGAAAGACAAGTCCATAGGATGCAAGTTAACTGTTGTCAAGTGGTGAGTTCCTTTAGTTGGGAATCCTGGATCCTTGCAGATCGATCCCTTTGTCTTGAGCTAGGAATATATGATCATCTGCTTATGAGCGAGTTGGGGGTGAGAGGATGAGCTTTGGTCACTTAGTTAGGAAGTTTTTCTTAGTGTACAACTTGCATTGGGATAGTCTCTAGCCTTTGGGTTAGGTCAATGCATGTCAACCATCTTGGCTTGGATGGTCTTTAGGTTGCATGGCTCATGAGATGCTCATTGGTATACATCTTATTTTGAAGTTGATGGTTTCAACTATTCTCCATCATATTGATGACTTGCAAGAAGTGGTGTCAGCATTTTAAGTTAGATTTTCTAACAATAGAGCCAAGACTTGAATTAGATTGTGATTGACTAGTTATTATTATTAGATGAAAATTTATCTAATAATTAAGCTTCTATCCATAATCATATCTTATATGACTTACTAATATATTTGACTATCTTAAAGCTCATCACTTCATTCAAACACAATATATGTAATGTGATAAGCTTTAGGGTAATTGACTTAGCTTGATAAGTTATGGTTATGTAAGATATACTTAGCATAAGAAAGATGTAGTGAAGTCATTTTAATATGCAAACTATTTTACTACTAGGGATGAGGTTGCTAGAGTTTGGCTAAGCTTCTCTATGATTATTTTTTATATTATTTTATGTTGTAGCACTTTGTTTGTTATGCTACAAATAGAATAAAGATATTTTTCTATTGATACTTGATGTACAACCAATATTTTGTTTTACTTTTAAAAGGGTCTGTATGTACAAATATAAATGTTAATATTAATTATAATTATTTTGTTATTCTATTGTGCTGTGATGGCTTCATTTAGATTAAGAATTTTCTCTTGCTGCATTTTTAAATACTTTATGTAAAAATAAATTATATTTTATGTTTCTCGACTTAGTACAAAGTGCCTTAACTTTGATCAATATACTCACAACTTGAAGTAGAAGGAGGAAAAAGAGCAAAGGAAAACTTAATTTATAATTAATTCATGAAATTTGTCCAAGCTTACTGGGAAGAACTCAACAACCCCTTTTTTTATCTAGTTATGTATAATTAGGCTGCCAAATTGCACCAACCTATTACTCTTATTCTTTTACAACCATCATAATATAGTGATTATTTGTTTACCTCATTTATTGACTTATCTTTTTTTTTTATTATACTATGATTGCATACCCACATGCACATGATTAACCAGACGAGCGAGAAGACATCTAGTAAAAATGGCTAGAGCACCGTGGTCCGCCTTATAAATGAAGACTCACCTCACGCATGGAGAATGTGCAAGAGGAAGTATTCTCGTCGGTCAACCAAATCCAGTTTGACCACTCATTTGTGTGTGGATGACCACATGATTAGAACACATGACATATAGTTTGTCTCGCTAGTTTGACGAACCCTAGTCAAAGGAACTTGCCACTTGATACAATAAATTTGCCTCTTATGGGCGAATCATTCCTCTTATATACTCAACCCACCAAACCTTATAAAAAGGGAACTTTTGAGACTTTTACAAAACTTTTTAGCTGATTTCTCAAACCCTTCATCTCCATTATATGGTAACATCCCTCCAAAGAGAAAAGAGAAAGTTGTTTATAATTAGATTTTTTAATATAGTTGAACCTTTCATATTCTTCTACGTTTGTCTTATTACTATTCCACTTGCCTTAATCCTATTTCTTCAGTGCCTAAGAAGATTTTGCCTCATTCATGAATAAAATTAGATTCAACATTCTTTTAGGTGTGATGAGCATGAATGAGATCATGAACTTAAAGTCAGGCACAAAGCGAAGCATATCACTCGATATAAGATAGTCTAGTAGGAATGGAGCCATGTGATGAATAATTTATCACATGATAAAATCTTAAGAACATGAAGGACATGATCACTTGTTTAATACAAGCTGGCATGAAGAAGCCAAATAATGGAGGATGAAAGGTTAGAGAAAATAAGGGGTTTTTAGGATCATCAACTCATCAAGCTCATCAATGGAGGAGAGAGCAACCCAGAACATTGAGTGCCAAAGAGGAGTCGTATTAGGCAGGTGAAGAAGATGATACTATGAAATACTAGCAAACTTGCCCAACACTTTTACAAATTAAGACTGTAAATGTTGTCCACTCACACAAATTCAAAATTTCACATTTGGATTCATATATGGGCTGCACTGTCCCAGTCGATCATAAGGCATATTTTGAGTCGACTACATCTATACTAGATTTAAATGATGCAATAAGATGCTGACTCTTTTCTACTACCTCAAAGAATGAGTCCTCAGATGGTTCTCATGACTACCAATCAGAATCATAACTTCTTTCATTAAGTTCAAGAGGATGTTCACAATGCAATTTCTTAGTGCTTAGAAACCATTAAAAAGATTCGAAGCTCTATTGCAAATGAGGCAAGAACCCAATGAATCTCTCAGGAGATTTATCACTCACTTTTAAATGGAAAAATGTTAAAAATTAAGGTCATAGAGCCTATGGTTCAGCATGTTGTGCTCGATTAAGGCTTCAAGGAAGGTCTTTTTAGATATGCACTGTTGTTGCAACAACCCAAAATTCTTTTAAAACTATTAGAACAAGTAGATAGTCATGTTAACGTAGAGGAATATAATAAGGTCACCAAGCCATCTATGATGACTTATGGAGGTGACCCATCAAATAAGCCATTGTTAGAGTAACTCTCTAGAGATAAGTTCCAACTATAGTGACCGTATACAAGAAGAAAGGTATTGCAAAAAGAAGAATTAAAAATTAACACATTTGCCATTATCATGGAGAGTACTTACTACCTAGAACCATGCCACCTTAGAGGGTATCGATGGCTACGTTGGTGGAGGCCATTCAGAATAAATAATACTTTAGGTGGCCACCACCTTTAAAGGTAGATGGAGTTCGTGATTGCTCTAGATATTACACCTATCATCATGACTATGGACACAACTCTGAGGAGTGTCACCATTTAAAGAGTTTTAGTGGGAAAGCTGATCAAGGCTATAGAAATCATGGAGTTCACCAAAAGACAAGGAAAGGAAGTCAAACAGATAGCTAATGAAGCTGTCCTGGACCAAGCAATCCAGATTATGAGAATTGTACCCATTATCTTTGGAGAAGATCAAGAGTCCAAAAGGTGAGCCAACCTTAAAAGATTTTGATCTAGCCAATTAAACTTGAAGATCATAAGATGGGTGCCAAGTTCTCCAATAATTCCTAAAAGTTTCTTTGAGAAGGACTATCCCACTATCGGCAACTCATATGGTGACATAATTATCATCATAATGATGATCATGAATTATCAGATTGGAAGCATATTGATCTTCACTGGAGGCTTAGTTAATATCGTCTTGGGACACCACGCAGATCTTAGGGGATAATTATTGAAGTGATTGGGTATGACATTAAGGAATGATGTACTATCTCGAAAGATAGAAATCACCACCTTATAATGGACCTAATCACCTAATAAGGACTCTGTTGACCTCATTTTTAAAATGAGCTCTCAACCCCTCCATCTTAGACATATGACATTTCTTAGGCTTTAAGAGTTCCTTAGTCTTAAGACACATCTAGTGATTAGGTGGACACTCAACCTAGCCCTAGAGACTTAGAAGAGTTAGCCATAGGAATTGGTCATGCCTTAAGTGTGTTAGGAAATTTTGCCTACCCTTAGCTTGAACCACTCCTCACCTTCGTTCCTTCAAGTCAAACTCCAAATCAATCTTATTTGATTTACTCCAAACTCAAATCGACTCCACATGATTGAAACACATGATTGAAATCCATTATTGAAATCAATGATTGAATTCCAAGTTGAAATTCCAAATTCTAAATCTTGCCTAAGTCCTTGATTTTCTCTTCATCGACTTAGCCAAAATCAAACCAAATCAATTTAAACTCATAAGATTTTCTCATAACTCATTTATATTCTCATTTATATTTACATATATAAATGAAATATATTCCAATCAAGCAAACCAAATCAAAAATTCAAAATCAATTTACAAATCTTTCATAAGTCTCTAATTTCTCTCTTAAGGACTTAATCTAAATCATGTTCAAATCAATTCAAACTCAAGAGATTTTCTCATAACTCATTTATATTCTCATTTATATTCACATATATAAATGAAATATAAATTCAAATCAATCAAATCAAATCCAAGATTCACATTCCTAATTTAAAATCCTTCTTAAGTCCTTAATCCCCTCTTAAGGACTTAGCCTAGATCATCATCAAAGCAATTCAAATTCTTGAAATTTTCTCATAACTCATTTATATTATCATTTATATTCACATATATAAATGAAATATAAATTCAAATCAATCAAATCAAATTCAAAATTCAAGTCCCAAACTCCAAAATTTCTTAAGTCCTTTAAATTTTTTCTTAAAGACTTAGCCTAGATCATGATCAAATCACTTCAAATCCTTGAAATTTTTGCATAACCCATTTATATTATCATTTATATTCACATATATAAATTAAATATAAATTCAAACAATCAAAACCAATTCCAAAAATAAAACTCAAACTCATCCAAAATCCAACCTAATCCTTTCAAGTCAAAATCTTGAACTTAGCCAAATCAACTTCAAATCAAGCTAAACTCATGATTTTCCATCATGATTCAATCAATCCTACAATCGTAAATCCAATTATAAACACAAACCTCAATCACTTAACCAAAACTTAATTCAAAAATCAAACCAAAATATTTCATGTTCACCCTTTGAACTTGAAATTATTAAATAAATCAAAACTCATTTGACTTCAAACCACTTGCAAATGGATTTATATTCCAATCATAAGTCCATATACAAGTTCAATCAAACTCAAATCAAGCTTTGACCAAGCCATTTGACCCACTTAGGCTCACTTCACCCAAAGTGACCTAAAGTTTCCTTATGAGCCAAATTCTAATCTTAACCAAATTGGATTGAATCAAACTCACTTAAGCCTCTCATCATGATCAACATTCATCATGAGATGATCAATCACTCAAATTGGGTCAAACCAAGTTAACACTTAGCCAAAATGAAACCTAATATAGCCAAAATCCACCATAGGCCAAATTGATTGAATCCATTGATCTAAGTTCATTCATGACCAATGTTTGAACTTGACCAAGTCAATATTTGAGCCTAACCCAGCCCAACTGACTACTTGACTCAAGTTGACCCAACTTGACCTAAAAAGTCAAAATGTGTCAAAACCTGATCTAAGCCAAATTGATTGAAACCAATGGGTCAAGTTCATTCCAAATCACTTGTTGAACTGACCAAAGCCTCAATTGGCCAACTAGACCTATCCTAGCCCAATTGACCTTGAACCCAACTTGACCTAAAGGGTCATGTTGAGTTAAATTCAAACTTAACCAAAATTGATTAGAAATAAAGATACCAATCCACTTCATATGACTAACCAAACCTAAATCTACCCATGACCTAGCTCAAATAGGCCAAATGGGTCAAATTGGTCAACTTGACCCATTTGACCTAAATGAAGTCATATGAACCAAATTCAAACCTAAACCTATTTGAATCAAACCAAAGCAACCAAAACATTTGAAATGGTCATATGAACTTAACCCAGCCCTTGGTTTGACTCAATTTGACCAATTGGTCAACTTAACCAAAGTTGACCCATTTTGACCTAAATGGGTCAACATGAGCCAAACCATACCAAATGAACTCTAAATCCAATGAAACTTGGCAAAACCTATTTTCTCAACATACCCAACATATCTAAATTCAAAAATTAGCCAAATGACTATTTTATCCCTAGTACATAGAATAAATTTTGGCCAATTCCACTTGAAATTTGGTCAAACCCTCTTCATACATACTTGATACTCTCCTAATAGGTCAAGTGAACACTATGGAGGGTGGTGCACCCAACCCAATGGATTTGGGTCTGCCCAACTTGACCCAAGGGCCAAATCGAGCACATGGCTTGAAATGGGCACATGGGGATCATGTCTCCACTCAAATGGAACACATGGGGACTCCACTAATCCACTCCCTAGCCTAAAATGAACTCAAGGAAAACCTAAATGGCCTAACAAACTCACTGCCTAAGCTCAATTGGATCAAAATGGTGCCTCCCTTCTTGGCCATCTAATTACCAAAGCGGGAGATATACTCCCCCTAATTCATTTGAATCTTGAGCCCCATCGAAATGAGAGTGATAGAGTCATCTGCAAGAGTTCTAAGCTTCTAGGGAGATTGAATTTTGGCATTTCTCGATTTTCCTTAAGTAAAAATAGGGGAGGTCCATTGAATTGCCAACTTCCTCTACACTCAAACTCCACTCATTTCCCTCTTCAAGATTCATTAGAGGACCAAGTCGAGTGCACCCAAGCTCTCTTCCAAGTTCTTGAAGCAAGGGGAGATCCATTTTAATCAAAACCGAGCTCAAGCTAAGAAGGAGTTGGTCTATAGAGCCATCCACTCGACCTCAAGAGCTAAAAATTTCACCAAAGCTTTGTCTCAACCAGACGAAGCTTCTCCAAGAGAATCGAGCTTCGGTGATCACCTCCGATGAGGTATGCCATTTTTTGACCATTACACTCAATGTGGTGTAGAGCTTTGTGAAAGAAGTTTTGATCTCATGGAATTTTGACAATTAGATGTGTTTTCCATTAGGTTTAGATGGTGTGGGTTGATTTTCAATCCAATATGAGCTAGATCAAGCTCAAATCTTCTCTTTGAAAGTGGACGGTCCCAATTTTTCATAGGGAAGAACATGGAGGATCTCTGGTCATCCATCTGCACATTTTGACTGTATTTTGGGGGATGACTTCTGCCTCCCCTAATTTTCTTGGAATTTATTGGTGGCATAATTGAGGAAATTATTAATTCATTTCCTAATTACCCCTTTAATATAATTAAGGTTAATTAAGGGTTTGATTAATGGTTTAATCTTTTGTTGAAGTTGATTAAGGTTGTTTCAGTGAATAGAAGGTTTAGGGAATAATTTTGGAGCATTTCCCCTAAGCTATTCCTTGAACCCCCTTTTTTTATTAATCCTCTCTTAATTAAGGGCTAATTCACTAATTATCCTCTTAATTAATTTCTTAAAATTCTAAAACTTTCTAGAACTTAATTAATCTACTTTGGGTAGATGCTTAGGTGTTCAAGAGCCTAAGTTCAATTACGGAAATCAAAACTCAATTCATATGTGTGAGGGGTGTTTTGAAATTACTTAAGTTTAACCCCTTAGCTTAATTAATCATTAATCATCAGCCAAATTGCATTAGGCTCCTTTCTTTTAGGTTCATTACAAATTTAAATTCCTTGTGAGATTTTATGTCATTTCATTAGCTCATAATTATTTGATTAACTATGCTAAGGTGGTGTAGGTAAGGTGTAATTAACATGGTTAATTCATACCTTGACCTAATCAAAATATAAAATGAATCTAATCACCTAAAAATTGAACAAAAATATCAAACACATGTGGGAATGGGTTAAGAATAGCACTAAATTCATATTTTCAAAATTAAATCAAATTCAAGATCAAACAAAAATCATATTTAATGAACTTTGATTTACTTTAAGCTTCCTTATTTCATAAGATTGTCTTTAGGAATTAATTAAAATGAATATGTTTACAGGCTTTCATTATTTTAGTTCTTTCCCAATATGCTAAATATGTGTGTCATATGATTTCATGCATTCATGCTTTTCAAAAATTAAATTTGAAATGAAAATATTTCTTTTATGTCAAATTGCATGTGTTGGCTAAAGTAAGAATATGAGTGGCCATTATCACTATTAAATTCAAATTATTTTTAAAATATATGAATCAATTATCAAAATTGAAAGTGTGCTACTAATATCTTACTTATAAGTTTGCATGTGAGAAAATTATAAGGATGTGCTTAGTAGGTTTTCCTTCTCCTTTTTTTATTATACTTTTGAATAGAATTTGGCAAGGTGTATGGTTCATTTGAAAAGAACCTAACACTTGCCTAATTCCATCTCCTATTCATTTCTATGCTATTACTTAAGAAGGATACATATACTTGTACATATAAATTGCATAAACAAAAATAAATCAACCAACATAAATTTTTGCATTCTTTCTTTTCCATTCATTTATTTTGTACACATGCTTGTATTTAAGGAAAGTGGTATATTAGTTTGGACAACCCCAGGGTTGCGGCTTTAAGTAGCCCTAAGTAGGTCTTGTACCTTACACCCCTGGTTAACAATGGCGTTGTACTCACTTATGCCTTTCATACATTCATATGTGCATGTGAAAATTGGATAAGAAACCCCTTTGCTACTTAATGAAAATCATGCATCATAAATATGCAAATTTTTTTAAATGAACTACTTAGTATGCATCATAAAGTATGTTAAACATTCCCATTTGCATGTATAAATATGTTTAGGATTCATTCATATGCATGTAATACATGTTGGGAAAGAAATGAAGTTGTGTATCTTTTATGAATTTAGTTCATTTTACTTAATCTTAAAATTCCTTTCTTTTTGAATAGGTTTGTTTAGAGTTCATCGAAACTTAGGATTAGTTAAAACACATATAATAAAATATTCACTAAATGAAACTAAAATATGAATCCACTTTAGAAATTACTTAGGTTAGGGAAGGAAAGAGAAGTTCTCTTCTCTTTCCCTCTCCTTATAACTTAGTAATTAATTATAGGATTCATTTGAACCCAATCAAAACATAAAAATAAAATCAATCCAAAGTAATTAAATCACTTAAATGAAACCCTCATCTAAGTTGAACATTCTTTACACTTAGAAAATTCTAACTTAAAGCCATAGCTAAGCATACCACACAAACCTCTAAAGCACACACATTAGGCTAAGTCACAACTTCTAGCTTTAGGTTAGGGCAGTGCATGATTTGATACTTTCTTTTATTTTTTGATATATGTTCTAGTCTATATATTAGGATGTATGTGCATAGAATGAATGGTAGGGTGATCTTACTGTAACCATTATTTTCTGCAGGGGATTGTGCTTAAGGGGATCTGTAATAAATAAAAATATGAATGCTTTTGTTGTGCAGGTGCTTATAGCCTTAAGCATAATCCAATAGGCCAAGTGGACTTAGTCACACATGTGTGGGGTGATAAGTCTAATATACATGCTTGGTATTTTGTGTGATTTATTTAGCTAATCTCTATTTTATAGGTGTTAGCTAGATTTAATTTTCCTTTCCATGTAATTTTAGCAATTAAGATTTTGGAATGATTGTTATGGGAATTAGGATGAACATTGGTCATAAGATCTCATCTTATATATCATATGTAGCCTTTGGAGCATCCACCTTCCAACCATCCAAAAGAAGGAACCAAATAAGAAAGAAGAAAAGAAGAATGAAGAAATGAAGCTTGAAGACCCCCTTAACAATGAGTTCCTTTCTTAATTGTATTTAATTTATTTTATAATCCGGGTTGTATAAGGGTAGAGCTTGGTTACCAATTTATTTATTTTTTGGTTTCTGCGGTGGTACCCGACCACAATGGCCTCTTATTCTTTTGTGACTAGCTTTATAAATTGATTGATGATTTGTTTAAGCTTGTGCATTAAGTGGCATGCTTTTTCTAGTTTCTTCAATGCTTAATGTATGGCCTGGATGTGTATTAGGCTCTTAAGAAAAAATAAATCTTTTACCAAATTTAACAATTAGAAAAAAGAACTCATAACCTCACCTAAAACTTAGGCTAAAATCAAGATAAAAGAATTAGCAACCCCTTAGTTGGATGAGTACTTCTTTTAAAATATCATGCACAAATGCATATTATTTTCACTCTTGATTGGAGGGCTTCCACCTTTGCCAGAGAAGCTTGGCTTGACATTTTAGAGCCATAGTGGAAACACACCTCCTCCCTTCTCACTGATTTTGGCCAATAATCTTATTTCTCATGCATTAGGCATTTGAATCCTATCAGCCTGAGTCAAAATAATTATCCAAAAATAAAAATAAAATGAAATTTGAATCGCATTAGATTTAGGTCATTTGAAGCATACCCTTACATGATCTAGTCTCTTTAGGGAGTGAGTTTAAGGTCTTAGTTTATTTCTAAATAAATGATAGCCTCGCTATCTTGCATAAAGCATATGGCTTGCCTACATGAATTTAAAACTGTAGAAGGAGTTAGTTGATGGCCACTACTAGGCGGTTGTAAGTCCAAGCAGTCAGGTGGTTTGTCCTCTCTTGTGGAGGCAAACTAAATACCCATTTTTGCCTTAGATTTAGGTTGTGCTTTTGGCCCTCACCAAAGCTCCATAGATTTAGGTTTTGAGGTTGCTTCTCCCCTTTATGGGTCATGAGCTTAAATCCTCACCTCTTAGGCATTTTCATAATCTTGTGTTGTGGTATCATAAACCCTAAATTTCTAATGAAAAATTCAACTCAAATAAATTAAATCAATTTCAAAAATATAAAACCCAACCATAGGATAGTTTGAGATGCCCCCTAGGTCTCGTAGCATCATGGGCATCTCCTACTTATCTTCCTTTTGCTTCGATAATAACACCCTCTCTTTGATCAATCCCATTTGATCTTCCAAAATAAACTAATCGATTAATAGTCCTACCTATTGAAATCTTTTAAGATAATGATCATTTACCTTAATCAGGAGTATTCCTAAGGGATCTCATTCCTTAGGCTATAATTAACTATAGGGGCTTGCCATTGTAGGAAAATTAATGAACCTAGTTTAAAAAAACCATACTTTACTTTTCCATGTAAAGTAGGGGAAGAATCTTTGGTACATATGCATACCCATTGTCCTTAGGAGTCCTTGTCGAGGTGATTAGGTCCATTGTAGAGTGATGACTTCTATCTTTCGAGATAGTACATCTCTCATTAATATCATACCCGATCACCCTCAATAAGAATATATGCAGATCTACGTGGTGTCAAAATGCATAAAGAGAAAGAGATGTATATTTCCATCCTCATTTTATCTCGCATAGAGTGAAAATGGAAGTATATATCTTATTCTTTAGAAATCTCATCTTGAAAATTTCACTACATATTTTTCTAGCGACTCTGCTGGGGATGGTTCCTCTCTCCATCTTTGGTAAATGATCATTGTCTTCAAGTATCGATAGTGGGTTTGTACTTTGGTATAAATCCAAGACTATCTTTCATTCCATTGGCACTTAGCTTATTTCATTCTTAAGTTAAGCTAGCCAATATCTTTAGGTTTTAGGACCTCACCCCGTGTTGGTCTTAAAACCCCTGTTGGGTTTTCCAATGGGTAAAAATAAAAAGATATAAATAAAAAGAAAATATTTAAAGACCTCCTCCTTATCATAAAAATGATAAGGAAAGGTTCATTCTAAAATAATAAAGATAAAATAAATTTTTCATAAAAGTCTTGCTTTTCAAAAAGCACTCTTTCAAAAAAAGGCACATAATAAAATATTTTCCACAAAATTTTCTTAAAATCACCCTAATTTAATAATTCTCATAATTGTTATATGTAGGAATCTTCAAAAATAAAACTAACAATCTTTTCCAAAAGCACAAATGAACATCTTCCTTCAATTCATTTTGATGAAGTTTTCATTTTCAAAATAAAATGAACAATCATCTTTCCAAAAGTCAAAATCAAAATTAAAAATAAAACTTTCAAAAAGCACACATGAACATTTCCATTCAATGTACCCACACCTATTGAATGGAAGTATCATTTTCAAACAAGACTAATTCTTTTTATTATTATTATAAAAAAGCACATATGAACATCTCCATTCCATATACCCAAATTTATTGAATGAATATTTCATTCCCAAATAAAAATAATATCATTTGGAAAATCCCACTAAAACATATCTCATATATGGTTAAGTTGGAATTCCCTTTTTCAAAAAGCAATAATCACACACAAAATAAAATTTTTACATTTTTTGCAAAAATGAGATTGACTTCCATTCCTACATACCCAAAGTTGTTGAATGGAAGTATCCTTTTCAAAAATCAAGACTTAACAATCATATTTTTAAAATTCAAAACACATTTGGAACTTCATTTATCATACTCAAACTTGCTAAGAGAAGTCTCCAAATTCAAAACCAAAAACTTTCAAACACATTTGAACTTCATTTAGCATACTCAAATTTGCTAAGTGAAGTTTCCAAATTCAAAATCAAAAATTTTCAAACACATTTGGAACTTCATTTAGCATACTCAAATTTGCTAAGTGAAGTCTCAAAATTCAAAACAAAAAATTTTTCAAAAACATTTTGAACTTCATTTAGCATTCTTAAATTTGCTAAGTGAAGCCTTCAAATTCAAAACCAAAATTTTCAAACACATTTGAAACTTCATTTAGCATACTCAAATTTGCTACGTGAAGTCTCTAAATTCAAAACCAAAAATTTTCAAACACATTTGGAACTTGATTTAGCATACTCAAATTTGCTAAGTGAAGTCTCCAAATTTAAAACCAAAAAATTTCAAGCACTTTTGGAACTTCACTCTTTAGCATACCAAATTTACTAAAAAGAATCTTCCATTTTCAAAAACAAAACATAAAAATTTTAAACACATCTTCTGAAATTCCATTTAGTATACTCAAAATTTGCTAAGTGAAATCTCTATTTCACAAAATTAAATGGAACTTCATCTTTAGCATACCTTATTTGTTAAAGTGGAGTCTTCACTTTCAATCAAAAATAAATCAAAACTAAAAGGAAATATATTAGGATTTCCTTAGCATACCCAAATTTGCTAAGGATCCTACTTTTTAAAAATCAAAGTATCCAAAATAAATGAAACACTTTAGAATTTTCTTAGCATACTCAAATCTGCTAAGAATCCTATTTTCAAAAATCTTTCAAACAAAAACAAAACACACTTGGGTTCTTCACTTAGCATACCTAAATTTGCTAAGTGGGAATTTCAATTTTCAAAATCAACAATAATTCATAAAAAAAGAAATAATTATTTTCAAATACTTCACTTAGCATACCCAAATTTGCTAAGTGAGTAAAATTCAAAATACCAAATCAAAAATAAAACCAATTGACCCTTACTTTAACATACCCAAATTTGTTAAAGGAAAGGATCCTCATATCAAAAATCTAATTTCAAACATGAACCTATGGAAGCATCTTTCTAAAAAAAATATTTGAATCCACTTTTTCAACATACCCAAATTTGTTGAAGTTGGATTCATATTCAAAAATTCTTCTTTCCAATCAAATTTCTAAATCTTCTATAATCCATTTGAACCCCACTTAACACTTCCAAGATGTTGGATATGGGTTCAAATTTTAAATTCAAATTCAAAAATAAAAAAAATAAAAATGTGATCCAAGCTCATTTTCTATATTACGATTCTCGATCGCCATAAATTACGCCTAGTCTTTTGCCAGTTGAGAAATGGCAAGCAACGTAAGTTTGTGTACACTTTCCAACACGGTATGGACTTGGCCTTGGATCAGGCCAATCTCCCCCGACCTGATCATGCCCACCTTATCCATTTTGGCAGGGGATTTGTGGGAGTGAATATCACCTATGAGGGCACTCCACTCATAACTATCAGTAGGATTGTGGTGACCGGGCAGAAGCTGGTCATCCAGATCGATTTACCCTCAGATTCTGACATCTCCTCATTAAAGAGGAAAGTAGTGGCAGTCCCACCAATTTTGGCAGTGACAGTGATAGCACCTATGCATCCCATGGTTTCTTTTGCTACCCAGTAAGGGCTAGCACCCACTCTTTGGCACCCTCTAAGGGTAAGGCTCCTCTGATCCCAGAGATTGCCTCCCCAGCCTTTGAGGTTGGGTCTAGTTCTTACTCTACTCATACTACCTAGACACAGAGGAGAAATAAAAACTGCCTGATCAAGTAGTATCATACTAGGATTGTTAGGGAGATTCAGGCCACTACGCGGTCAATTGTAGAGGAGGTACCTACTTTGATCACCCCGCTGGTTACAGTGAACCAGTTTCATCCTCTCTCTAGGTCAGACAGAGAGGATGCTAAGAGGATTCGTGCTTCACCACCACCGGTTCAAAGACCGCCTCATTTACTCGAGCGAAGGTCATATGCCTCCTCATCGCCTTTATGCCAGTCTGTGAGCTTACGACATGTCTAGAGCTCGATTTGATTTGAGATCCATCATCCCCCACAGTGTGGAGAAACATATGCGATAAGAGAGGGCCAGAGAGGCCCATACATCTGTTCATATTACCAGTAGGAAGAGGTGAAGGTTCAGTCGTTAGTCAGCAGCCTCTACACTCATCAATTTTCCAGCTCGGTACACTACCTGCGTCGACCATATAGATAACATTCTACTTACTGGGACCAGTCATCATAGGAGGATATCTCATGTTCATAGAGAGTCGGTGGTGTCTCCACCACACCACTCTACCTCCTGTCCGCCATCACCTGTTCATGTCACAACATCTTCAGTTCCACCGAAGGCCATGAAGGCCATATTCGGGGAGAAGCATACCCCATTGGTGATCTAGCTATGATCGAGGGATCCTATTCCATCTACACCACCTATTGTGGCAAGGTCGAGCTCTCCTGCTCGGCCTTCTACCCCAGTGGTGGTGCGGAGGGAATGGCGACCCTAAAGCATAGTGGTCGTCCCTTCACCAACTCCACCTTCATGGAGATGGTAGCCTATTATGAGGGAGTGTGATGATAGCCATGCACCGATGATAGTAGAACCTCCTAGGAATGTCACCCCTTTCATAATTAGTAATAGTCAGGAGTGTGTCTCTTCTAGTGAGTACAATCCTCATATGATTGACTCTCCAACAAGAAGGTCCTGGTCTCAAGATATCTGATCACACCTACCTAAAATCATTTATTCCCATTCAGATTGATCATTCTCTTGAAGAGATAGTAGCACATTGTTATGGAGATAAATTCCCACACACATAATAGAGTCTCCTTCAAATCTGTTGGTGAAAGGAGAGGAAAAATTATATATGTGGAAATTCATCTTGGTAAGATGCCATGTAGATCCCCAGATGTACTTATTCAGGTGATCAGATACGTCATTAAGGAAATAGTATACTATCTTGAAAGACAGAAGTCACAACCCTTTAATGGAACCAATCACCTCAATAAGGACTCGTGAGGACAATAAGATATGTACTAGATATTCTTCCCTACTTTACATGAAAAGTAAGCGGTTTATTTTAAATTGGGTTCATTGTTCTACAAAAGCCCCCATAGTTACATCCTAAAGGACAGGAACCTTTAAGAAAACTCTCGATTAAGGTAAATGATCGTTGTCTCTGAAGATTTAAATAGGAAGGACTATTAATCGATTGGTTTGTATTTTTGAAGATCAAATGGGATTGATCAAAAGAGGGAGTTATTATCGAAGCCAAAATGAGAATAAGTAGAAGATGCTCACGATGTTAGGAAACCTAGCAAGCATCTTAAACTATCCTAAAATTGGGCTTTACATTTTAGAAATTAATTTAGTTTGTTTGAGTTGCATGTTTCTTTAGAAGTTTAGGACTTAAGATTCCTTAACACAAGAATAAGAAAATGCTTAAGAGGTGAGGAATTATGCTTGTGGCCTATAAAGGGGAGAAGCAATCGTAGAACATAAATCTAGGGAGCTTCAGCGCTGGCTGGAAGCACAACATAAATCTAAGATGAAAATGGGTAATTGGTTTGCCTCCATAAAAGAGGACAAACCACCTGACAACTTGGACTTACAACCGCCTGGGGGTGGCCACCAACTAACTTCTCCTACGATTTTAAATACATGTAGGTAAGTCTTTATACTTATGCAAGATAGCTAAGATATTTTTATTTAGAAAGAGACAAAGTCCTTAAACTCACTCCATAAAGAGACTAGATCATGTAAAGGGACATGCTTTAATGACCTAAATCTAATGCATTTCAAATTTCATTTTAATTTATTTTTGGACAATCAATTTGACTCCAGCTAATAGGCTTTTTATGACTAATGTATGAGAAAGTAGATTATTAGCCAAAAATAGAAGTTTAGGAGGTGAGTTTCCATCATGACCCTCAAAGGTCAAGCTAGGTTCTCCAGCAAAGATGGAAGCCCTCCAATCAAGAGTAAAATGAGATGCATTTGTGCAAGATATTATAAAGAAATGCTCATCCAGCTAAGGGGTTGCTAATTCTTTTATCTTGATTTTAATCCTAGGCTTTAGGTGAAGTTATGAGTTGTTTAGTTTTAGTTTAAGTTATTAAATTGGGTAAAAGATTTATTTTTCCCTAGAGAGCCTAATCCATATCCAGGCCATACATAAAGTAAGGACGAAACTAGGAAAAGTATGTCACTCAATGCACAAGTTAAACAAGCATCAATCAATTTATAAAACTAGCGCAAAAAGAATAAATGGTCATTTATAGTCGAGCACCACTGCACAAACCCAACAATATCAAATTGGATAGCTGAGCTCTACCCTTATACAACCCAGATTACAAATGAATCAAATTATAATTTAAGCAAAGGAATTCATTATTATGGGGGTTTTAAAGCTTTATTCTTCTTTCTTCTTTCTTCCTTCTTCTTTCTTTCTTTTGTTTTCTTCTTTTCTTCTTTGGATCTTCCTTTAGATAGTTGAATGGTAGATGCTCCAAGGCTTCACATGGTGCAAAGATAGGATCTTATGACCAATGCTCATCCTAACCCCCATAATAAATCATTCCAACATCCTAAATATACAAATTTTTTACATAAAAAGGGAAAGTATAAATCTAACTAACACCTGCAAAATAAAGGTTAGTCAAATCACACCACACAAATCTTAAGCATGTATATTGCACTTATCACCCCACGCATGGGTGACTAAGTCCACCTGGCCTATAGATTATGCTAAGGGGTATGAACACCTATAAGCAAGAAGCATTTATATTTTTATTTATGATAGCACCCCTTTAGCATAATCCTCTGCAGAAAAGAATAGTTATATTAAGCACGTCCTACCATTCATTCTATGAGCATACACCCTAACATCCAGTCTAAAATATTCATTACAAAATAAAACATAAAATCAAGCCATGCACCGACCTAACCTAAAGCTAGAAGTGGTGACTTAGACTAAGGTGTGTGCTTTTGAAGGTTTGTGTGGCATGCTTAGCTTAGGACTTTAGGTTTGAGTTTTTGAAGTGTGAAATACATGTTCAACTTAGAGGAGGGTTTCATTTAAGTTGTTTAAGTTTTTAGGTTATTTTTATTACATGTTTTAATTTGGTTTGAATGAAACCTACAATTAATTACTAAGTTATCAAGAGAAGGAAAGAGAAGGGAACTTCTCTTTCCTTCCCTAATCCTTAAGTAACTTCTAAGGTAAGTTTCATACTTTAATTTCATTTAGGTGAGTATTTTAATTACATCTTTTAATTAATCCTAAGTTTAGATCAACTCTAAACAAACCTATCCAAAAAGAAAGGCATTTTAAGATTAAGAAAAAATGAATCAAATTCACATAACATAAATTACTTCAATTCTTTCCCAACATATATAACATGCATATGGATGAACTCAAAGCATATCTATACATGCAAATGAAGATAATTATCACACTTTATGATTCATGCTAAGTAATTCATTTAAGAAAATTTAGAAGATTTAGATGCATGATTTTTCTTAAGTAGAAAAGGTTTTCTTTCTCCAAAATTTCACATACATGTATGGAAGTAAGAAAGGCATAAGTGAGTACAGCGCCATTGTTAACTAGAGGTAAAATGTACAAGATATACTTAGGGATACTTAAAGCCTCACAACCTTGGGGTTGTCCAGACTAATGTACCACTTTCCTTAAGTACTAACATACATTTAAAGGAAAGGAAATGAAAAAAAAAATAACATGCAAAAGTTGTTTAGTGGCTTCATTTTTGTTTATTCAATTTATTCATGCAAGTGTAGGCAATCCTTCTTCGATGATGCCATAGGGATGAATAAGGTATAGAATTAAGCAAGTGTTGGGTTCTTTTCAAATGAACCCTACATCTTACTAACCCTTATTCAAAATTATGCTAACATGAGGAAAGAAGGAAAGGATACACTAAACATTACTTTATAATTCATCATATGCAAGCTTATAATTAAATTATAAGAATAGCACACTTTCAGATTTGATGTTTTATTTATAGGTTTTGAAAATAGTTTAGATTTAGTAGTGATAATAGCCACTCATATTTTACTTTAGCCAACACATGCACATTTGACATAAAGTAAACAATTTCATTTTAAAATTTTGAAAACATGAAATTATGAATGCATGAATCACATGACATACAATTTAATATGTTGGGAAAGATCTAAAGCAATGTAATCATACAAACAAACTCACTTTACTTAAATCCTAAAGACATTCTTAAAGAATAAGAAAATTTAGAACAAATCAAAGTGAATTTCAAAATGATTTTTGTTTGTTTGAAGTTTGATTTAATTTTAAAAGGGTAAGATGAGTTTGCTGTTCCTAACCCATTCCCACACATGTTTTGTATTTTTGCTTAATTTTTAGATAATTAAATCCATTTTCAAATGTTGATTAGGTTAAGGTATGCATTAAGTGACTTAATTAGCCCTTACTTACACCACCTTAGGAAAATTAACTAAGTAATTATGAGCCAATGAGATGACATAAAACCCACAAGGTATTTAAATTTGCAATGCACCTAGTAATGAAAAGGCCTAATGCAATTTGGCTTACAATTAAAAGTTAATTAAGCTAAGGGGTTTTAGCTTAAGTACTTTTAAAACACCCCTTCACACTTATGAAAGGGGTTTTAATTTCTTTAATTAGACTTAGGCTATTAAACACCTAAGCATCTACCCAAGGTAGATTAATTAAGTTCTGGAGATTTTTAGAATTTTTGAAAATTATTTAAAGGGATAATTAATGAATTAAACCTTTAATTAAGAAGGGATTATGGAAAGAAAAGGGGATTTAGGGAATAGCTTAGGGGAAATGCCCCAAACTTATTCTATAAAACCCCAACTCGTTGGATCTAACCTTAATCCAACTTAATCATAGGAAAAATCCACTAATTATACCTTAATTACCATAAATTACATGAAGGAGGGTAATTAGGGAATGATCTAGCAATTTCCCTAATCAAGGCTTTAATAAATCTGAAAAAAAATTAAGGGAGGTAGAGGTCATCCCTAAAATGAACCCTAGAAGTTTGAGATTAATTGATGACTTAATTAGGGAGTAATTAACTAATTAACATTCCCAAAGAAACCCAAATTCAAAGAAAAAGGGAAATCAAAATACATTGAAAACATTTTAAAATATTTTAGATGGAATTATCTATCCATAGCATTTTTCCTTATAATTTTAGGTTGAGGTATGATTTTTTGAAGGTTTCTAAATTAATTATAAATTAAGAATAATCCCTAACTAATCCTAGGTTAATACCCGCTAATGGCGCAATGCGTGGCGGTAGCGGTTAGCGCGCTTTACACGCATCGCGCCGTGAGCCCCCTACTTAAGTTGTCACATCATGGGAACGGTTGTGGCGCACACGCTTTTTTTCCTTAACCGTTCGATCAAAGATTGAATGGATGAGGATACACCCACGATTTTAAAATGATGATTAATTTCTAAAACATGGGAAATAATCTCAGTCATCCATCTTAAAATGCGCAGATGGATGGCTAAGATGGGTTGAGTTCTTCCCTGAGGATTAATGTGAACCATTCACAATTCAATGGGAGATCCGAGCCTGATCCTTCATGGATTCATTCAAGACTCAACCCACACCATCTAAAGAACCAAAGCGGCCATTCCAACGGTTTATTTTACATGAAATGAAAATTTCTTTCACAAAAGACCAACTCCTCTTAGCCTAAGTGGTCAAAAATTCACTAACCTCACCGGAGGTGATCACCGACACTTGAGATTGATGAGGTAGCTTCATCTAGTGGAGATGAAGCCCTGATGAAGTTCCTAGCTCTTGAGGTTGAGTGGATGAATGGGTGGACTAGCTCTTCTTCACTCCCTTTGCGGCTTTGATTGAATTAATCTTCCCCTTGCCTCTAGAACTCAATTGGATTCTTAGGCAAGCTCAAATTGGTCCTTGGATGATGAGTGTAGAAGGAATTTAAGTGGGATCAAGTGTGGAGAAAATTAGGAATCAAAGTGAGCTCCCCTATTTTGTATTGTACAAAATCAAAGAAGATAATAACCAAATCCTCCCTAGGTGCCTTGGGAAAGCTCTGTGAAGGTTGCTAAGAGTTCTTAGGCTCCAATTGATCAAGTGTGAATGAAAATTTTAGTGGATTAGGGGGAGTATATCTCCCCCTATGATAATCGGACGGTCGAGCATAAGCTTGCCATTTTGATCCAATTGACCATATGAGATGAGTTGTTTGGGTGGTTAGAGGTGTGCACATGGCCAGTTTGGCTAAAGGAGTTGAAGGCTAACTCCCATGTGCATCAATTGAGCTTTAGGGGGAGTTTGAATTTTCAATTTGGCCATGGATGGTCGGGTTTGGTCCATGGGCCAAATGGGTTGACCCAAACCCATTGGGTTGGGTGCATCACTCATCACTAGGCCCCCTTGAGGTTTTAGGAGAGCCTCAAGTGATTATGATGATTGCATGACCAAAATACCCATAGGCTAGGCTAAAATTTGTTCTATGGCCTAGGGGTATAATGGTTATTTTGATATATTTTTTTTCAATTTGGATATGTTTGGTGTTTTGAGAAAATAGGTTGGGCCAAGTTTCAATGGATTTGGAATCCATTTGATAGGGTTTAGCTCATGTTGACCCATTTAGGTCAAAATGAGTCAACTTGGGTCAAGTTGACCAATAGGTCAAATTGGAAGGGTTGGGTCAAGTTCATATGACCATTTGAAATGTTTTGGTGCCTTTGGTTTGGTTCAATTTGGTATAGATTAGGTTTTGGCTCATATGACTAATTTCGATCAAATAGGTCAAGTTGACCTATTTGACCCATTTGACTTATTTGGATTAGGTCAAGGGTAGGTTTAGGTTTGGTTGGTCATATGGAGTGGATTGGTATCTTTGTTTCCAATCAATTTGGGTTAAGTTCAATTTTGGCTCAACATGACCCCTTCAGGTCATGTTGGTTCTAAGGTCAATTGGGATAGGTTGGTCTAGTTGGCCAATTGAGGCTTTGGTCAAGTTTCATAAGTGATTTCGGATGGACTTGACCCATTGGTTTTAATCAATTTAGCTTAGATCAAGTTTTGACACATTTTGACCCTTTAGGTCAAAATGGGTCAACTTGGGTCAAGTGGGCCAATTGTGTTTGGTTAGGCTCAAAGGTTGACTTGGTCAAGTTCAAACATAGGTCTTGAGTGAACTTAGATCAATGGTTTCAATCAATTTGTCCTATAGTAGATTTTGGTTATGTTAGGTATCATTTTAGGTTAAGTGTTGACTTGTTTTGACCCAATTTGATTGATTGATCATCCCATGATGATTGTTGATCATGATGAGAGGCAAATATTAGTTTGGTTCAATCCAATTTAATTAAGATAAAAAATTAGCTCATAAGGATACTTTAGGTCACTGTGGGTCAAGTGAGCCTAAGTGGGTCAAATGGCTTGGTCAAAGCTTGATTTGAAGTTGATTGATCTTGTATATGGACTTATGATTGAAATATAAATCCATTTATAAGTTTTTTGAAGTCAAATGAATTTTGATCCATTTGAAAATTTCATATTCAAAGGAAGAATATGAAGGAGTTTTAGGTTTGATTTTTAATTTTGGTTTTGATTGAAGGATTGGGGTTTGAATTTATATATGGCTCATGATTGTAGATTTGATTGAACTATGAGAGAAATTCAAGAGTTTGGCTTGATTTGAAAGTGATTTGGCTAAGTTAAAGATTTTGACTTGAAAGGCTTAGATTTGATTTTGAGTTAATTTGAGTTTGATATTTGGAGTTTGTTTTGATTGTTTGAATTTATATTTCATTTATATATGTGAATATAAATGAGAATATAAATTGATCATGAGAAAATTTCAAGAATTTGGAAGAGTTTAATCATGATTTGAAGTTAAATCCATTAAAGGGAATTTAAATGATTTAATTGAATTTTTAACTTGAAATTTAATTTTTGGATTGGATTTGATTGATGTATATTTATATTTCATTTATATATGAGAACATAAATACAAATATAATTTGATTTTGAGAAAATCCCAAGAGTTTGAAGTGGTTTGATAAAAGTTTAGGTTAAATCCATTAATGAAGAATTAAGGGATTTAAGGGAATTTCAAGCATTTTTAATTTGGAATTTAATTTTGGGTTTGATTGAATTGAGTTATATTTATATTTCATTTATATATCAGAATATAAATGAGGATATAAATTGATTTTGAAAAAAATCCTAAGGATTTGAATAGGTTTGATCAAGATTTGGAGTTGATTTTGGCTAAGTCCTTTAATGAAAAACTAAAAGGACTTAAGGAATTTTTCATGAATTGATTTGGAATTTTGAATTTGATTTGATAGATTTGAATTTATTTTTCATTTATATATGGGAATAAAAATGAGAATATAAATGGATCATGAGAAAATCTCAAAGGTTTGAGTGGATTTAGATCACAACTTTGGCTATGTCTTTAAGAAAGGGTTAAGGACTTAGGAAATTTTGACTTAGGAATTTTTGATGGATTTTGATCATGGATTTCAATCATGGACTTCAATCAAGGATTTTAATCATGGAATTGAATTGAGTTTGAAGAAAATCAAATAGAATTGATTTGGAATTTGACTTGAAAGAAAGAAAGCGAGGAATGATTAATGCTAAAGGGTAGGAGATTTTCCTAACACCCCTAAGGCATGACTTATTCCTATGGCTAACTCTTCTAAGTCTACTAGGGCTAGGTCAGAGTGTCCACCTAATCACTAGATGTATCTTAAGACTAAGAAACTCTTAAAGTCTAAGAGAAGTCCTACGTCTAAGATAGAGGTGTTGAGAGCTTACTCTAAAAATGAGGTCAATAATTATCTTGTAGAGAAGAAGGAGATTCTGGGGTATGATTGGTCAGATGAGGAGAAGATCAGCTTTGATCCCAATGAAGATGATTTGTTGGGATACTCAGCTGGGGTCTATATGGTAGATACCAGGGGATCTCTCCTCAGGGAGCAGCAGGCCATGGAAGGTGATGAGGTTGATCAGGAAGACAAAGCCCAATCAGCCCAACACCTTCGATATCAATTAAAGAAGAAAGAAGAGCAAATAGATAGGATGGCGAGATAGCTTGAGGACTTGTTAGCAGTAATTTTAGTACTTCAAAAATAAGCCCCAACAGTTCATCCTACTACAACCAACATTAGTCAGCACGAGTTAGTGCATGTCTTAGACCAAGCCAAGACCTTACCTCCTGCTGAGCAAGGTAACACTAGCATGTATAGAAAGGTAGTGGAAAGTACCTCCATATAGGAAAAAGACATCAGATCCATGGTTGAGCAACAAGTTAAGGAAGCATTGAATCAAGCCTGGGGAGGATCATAGGTTCCAAAGGGTATACCTTACTCGGAGGAATTCGATGCAATCCAATATCCCAAGGGCTTCGTGCCATCTTCCTTCAAAAGCTTTGATGGCAGTGGAAATCCAAAGCAGCATATTACACTTTGCCAATGTGGAAGTGGCTTCACTCTTCCGCTCTTCGTTGTAACTACAGGATTGCTTTCGATTGGTATGCTGAACTTCCCAACAGTTCAGTAAAGACATTTACTGAGTTAGAGCAACTCTTTATTAAGAGATTTACTGGAGTTCAGCAAAGGGTTACTGTAGGTGCTCTCGTTGTAGCACAACAATGCCCAGGTGAGTCCCTTGTTGACTATATTCTCTGATGGCATAACCTGAGTATGAAATGTGAGTCACAGCTGTCTGAGCAGCATACCATTGAAATTATTTTAAAGAATATCCATGGCCTGGTCTCCTTCATGCTTAAGGGCTTCACAATCAAAACATTTGAGAAGCTAATCAATAAGGCAGCTAGTCTACAAGGAGAAGTCAAACAGTTGCCTTTTCAAGACCAGTTGCCCAAAGCAAAATCCTGAAGGTTTATGAGAAAGAAGTGGAGGCGATGATAGTAGTAGATAAGGGAAGCAATAAGATGGGTCAGAGACCACGTGCTTCCCTCCTTTACCACCAGAGCCTACCTGTGAGCCTCCATGGCCAATACCCTCAACTCCATACCTTGATGGTGACACATGGTCACCTACTCTTTTAGAAGCTTAACAAAGCCTTATTCATTTAAGAGAGGTAATCGGGAAGATCTTTAAGAATCTCTTAAAGAAGCGATTTTTAGCTACGAGCCTAGGAGATCGAAAAAAGTAGCAAAATTCATGATCTAACTTTTCCCCTACCATTTTATGCTAGGTCATGTTTTGGAGGATTTCTTCACATTCAAGGACTGGCTTGAACATAGCTTCAAGACCGGTGCTGTAGTTATCCCAAAGGAATACATTGTGGAACAACCATCCATTTTTATTAGGGTAATCCTTGGGGGTACATGTGATCCTTCCAAAACCAAAGAAGGTTGTGATATCTTTTTATCCAAAACCTCTAAAAAGATCATCCAGAAGATCTAGAAATTTTCCTTGCAGGTGCCTGAGTTAGCTCAAACCTCCAACATCAAGGAAGATTTGCAAGTTTCTAGTGCTAACTTGGGGAAAGGGGAGTTCAGCAGCAGCAGCAACATGTGTCAGCTCTGGATAGCCAGTAGCAAAACCACTGATCGAGTCTAGCCTCCAGCTTACCGTTGCAGCTACCACATTGATGACCTCCTCTACTTCAGCTAGTTCTTCTCCTTCTACTACTAGTAGAACTCTTGTATCAGCGGATAAGGGCATCAAATCCCTTACCCCACTTACTTTACTTGATTTCTACTTTGTACCACCAATCAAATCCAAGAAATTGAAGAATAAAGCTAGCTTGAATTACATTTGTGTCACTTCTGATGGGTTGTCTACTTCTATTCTTAATGATAACCCTTCAAGTAAAAATAACTATAATAATTTCAATATTCCTCTTTCTGATTTATAGTTGGATTTTCTTACTCTGAATACTATGGGTTTGCCTCTTGAGATAGACTTGGAATCATCCAATTCTGAGGATCCCATAGGAGAAGCTATAGGTGAGCCTGATGTGCAGGTAGAACCTTCCATTACCTTGCCACAAGAGAGCACCGTAGTTAAACTCCGTAGTGGCAAGGTTCAACCTCCTAGGGTAGCACCTCAAGATAGAGAGAAACAAGTCATTGGTATAGAGGATTGAGAAGCCCCTTCACAAGATGCTCCACCCATGGATATGCTTGTGGAGGACTAGCCCAAGGTGGACTACAATGTCCTCTCTCATCTAAGAAAGTTGTCATCTAAGCTAAGCATATACGATGCCCTTGTCTTATCCAAAGAGATGAGGGAATCACTAATCAATACTCTCCTTGATTCTGAGATATACTTAGCTCAGCTGACCGCTATAGGTGGGAGGCACATTATGCAAAAGAAGCTCAGGGGATCACCTTCACAGATGAAGACCTTCTTATGGGGGACTTGGAGCATAATTGCCCCCTCTACATCACAGTTGACATGGACAGGTTCAGACTTACTAGAGTTCTCATTGATCTAGGTGCATCGGTGAAAATTATGAGTCTAAAGACCCTTGCCTATTTTAGGATCAACATCTCCACACTCCGAGGAGATCGAATGATGTTGAGAGGATTCAATGAACAAAGTAAGTAGGCTTTAGGTTCCATAGTGTTACCTTTGGAGAAAGGTGACTGGAAGATTGAAGCTAAGTTTTACATCATTGATTCAAATACTTCATTTACTACTTTGCTTGGTAGGTCTTGGATACATCATAATAAGATAATTTCATTCTCCCTCCATTAGTGCATCAAGTTCAGAAAAGATGGGATTGAATACTGTGTTAATGGAGATGAAAAGCCATTTTCAATTAGAGAGGTTGAGATTTATAAGGATACGACCTACTATCTTCCTCAAAATACCCTTTCTCGTGAACTTGGATAAGACTCAAATTCAAAAGAAAAATAAAATGAAGAAAAAGAAAAGCCAAAATAGTAAGAAAAGAAAAAGGAAAATTCAAGTGAACAAGAAAGGGGAATTGAAGAAGAAATAGATTCCCATATCACATTCCAGTTCATCCATCATATAGACATGTGAGTAGGATGACTCAACCTTCTCCAGGCAGAGGCAGAGGCAAAAACAGAGGCAGTTCCAGAGGTGGAAGACCCCCTAGTTGGCCATCAGTCAATAGAGGTCATGTTCTAGTTCATAGGAGTACCCATACTATTCACAAATACTTGGAATCTAGCTCTGAGGACGATTCTATTGTGATTAGTATACCAGCCAATCCCTCTCAGTGGGTTTCATTAGAGGTGACTTTCAATCCAGACAGCAGACAAAGACGAAGACCAGGCCTCCAGATAAAGCAAAGTATTCAAATTAGGTTTATGTGAGACTATTAGGCAGTTAAATCTTAGCTCTAACCTCACTTACATCTCAGAAAGTTGAAGGTTTTATAGTTAAGGGAGTCCCTAAGTCTTCCAGTGATATGAAGCCGAAGAGATTCTTTTTGGGATCATCATCCTCAAGTCCTGAAGTTGATGTAGAACTTGAGGAGGATACATTTAATGGAATTATTTGACTTTTACTGCCTTGTATTCATAATCTTATACATAAAGGTTTAGTTCCTCCTACATGGTCTAGGTACAAGTCAGAGTACTTTGAAAAGCTATGGAACAATAATAGGGAAAATCAAGCGGGGACTAGGATTGGGTATAGTGATGATTACGATGATGCTACAATCATTTGGAGTATGATAGGTTCTTTTCACACAACACCAACTCTTATGAGAATGTGTGTTCAGAAACCTCATATAATCCAAATGATCTCCAAATCAAAGAGGCACCGCCAAAATTTGAAGAGGAGATTCATTCAATAATTGACAAGCTTAAAGAAATCAACCTCGGGACATAAAAAGATCTGCGCCTAATGTACATTAGTTCATTATTGAATGAAGAAGAAATTAATGAATTAGTTAGGCTATTAATTGAGTTTAAGGATTGCTTTGTATGGATTCATGAAGAGATGCTCATTATCTCGACGTAGGCAAGCTAGCAATAGATCCTAATGCTACCCTATTAAGCAAGCTCCTAGACACATGTGATTAAAAATTGAACAACAGGTCATTTTTGATGTCAAGAAATTGATCGATGCTGGTTTCATCTGGGAAGAAAAATATTCTACGTGGTTAGCTAGTGTCGTACCAGTTAAGATGAAGAATGGTCAAATTTGCATTTGAGTTGATTTCAAGGACTTAAGCAAGGCATGTCCTAAGAATGAGTTTCCTCTTTCTATACCAGAATTAATGGTGGACATCGCCTCATCTCATGCAATTTTCTCTTTCATGGATGGGTCATCTCGCTACAACCAAATTAAGATATCTCCTGAAGATAAAAGAAACATCATTTTTCGAACCCCGATCAGAATCTTTTATTATAAGGTCATGCCTTTCGGTCTCAAAAATGTTGGTGCTACATACCAACGGGCCATGACTCAGATCTTCAATGAACTCATCCATCATCAGGTTGAGTGCTACGTTGATGACATAGTAGTGAGAAAAGGACTTGAGAGTAGTTTTCAAACGGTTAAGATAATATAATCTCAAAATGAATCCCCTGAAGTGTGCATTCAGAGTAGCTTCGGGGAAATTCCTTAAGTTTGTTGTTTGACATTGGGGAATAGAAATAGATCCTAAAAGGTCAAAGATATCTTAGAAATGCCACCTCCTAAAAGTTTAACTCGACTTAGATCCTTTCAAGGATGGCTAGAATATCTAAGACGCTTTATCTCCAACCTATCAGGGAGTTGCAAGCCATTCTCAGCACTTATCAAAAAGGATGCCAAGTTCAAGTTGGATGAAAAGTGTCAGCATGCCTTTGAAGACATTAAACAGTGTTTGGTGAAGTCGCCAATTAGCGACCCTATCCAGGGGCCACTCATTCTACACTCGCATTGGATGACTCTTGGCTGTTGGCCCAAGCCAATGACGAAGGGAAGGAGAACACTATCTACTACCTCAACCGTTCTCTTATCCTACTAAAGCAAACAATCCACCTATTGAGAAACATTGCCTAGCTTTGATCTTTGCATCTCAGAGCTGCGACACTACATGCTTTCTCATAAGGGAACTTGATCTCCAGAATAAGTCCACTACAGTATCTCATGACACGACCAATGCTATCCGGATGTTTGGCATGATGGTCCATGATTCTCTCATAGTTCGATATCACATTCGTACCCTCATGCGGTAAAGGATAAACACCAACATTTCTTAGCGCACACCCACTTCTGATTCTTAGCAACGATCTCACGATGAACAAATCATGAACTTAGGGGAGGCCAGAAACTGCCGATGGGAGATGTATTTTGATGGTGCAACTTCTTTTCATAAAGGGGAAGCACCACGATCTACTCTTCTAGGAAAGGCAGGGGTAGGAATAGTTCTCCTAACTCTAGACCGTGATGTGGATGAGATTCTCATACTATCTATCTAACCCTTGCACTAACAACGAAGCCGAGTATGAAGCTTTGAGTGCCAGTCTAGAGTTAACCATCACTATCAGTGTTAAGAGCATCAACATCTTTGGGGATTCTCAGTTGGTCATCAACCAAATTGTCGGGTCCTATAAGGTTCTCAAACCCAAGCTTCATCATTACCACGAGTATTTCATGGAGTTGTTGGCCCAAATTCCTGAAGTCACCATCTACAAGGTTCCCCGAGTAGAGAACGCATGCTTGGCTTTGGCCAAAAAGGCATGTCAGGAAGATGAGTCCATTTCAATAAGGGTCCAAAATAGACAAGTCTTATCCCTTATTGATGTTGAACTCATCGAGAGACTTTCTCTTGAAGGGGAGGTTGCCATTGCCTATAAGGACAACGAGCTGGATTGTAGGCAACCATTCATAGACTATTTGAACACCGACAAACTACCTCAGGAAAAATCACAAGCCCATCAGGTTGAAAAATAGAGCTTTCTCCTATGCTCTCGTTGATGGCACCCTGCATCGCCAGTCCTTTGACCAAATATGGTTACAATATTTAGACAAACACGAAGCCCATAGCATTATAGCCGAGGTACATTCAGGTATATGCAGAGCGCATTAATCCAGTCTGAAGATGAAGACAAAGATCAAGAGACTAGGATATTACTGGCCTTTGATGATTACAACCTACATGGATGTAGCTAGGAGATGCCATTAATGTTAGGTACAGTGCGGTCCTCTACCAACCACCCAACATTCTATACCTTACTTTGGCCTCATGGCCATTTGAGTGTTAGGGTACAGACATTGTGGGTCCGATCGATCCTCCTTCTTCCAAGGGGCATCGGTTCATCTTAGTTGCCACCGACTACTTTTCCAAGTGGGCGGAAGCAATCTCACTCAGAGAGCTCACAACTCATCATGTGCTTCAATTTTTCAAGAACTATATCGTATATAGGTTTGGGGTGCCTCGATGAATTATATTGATAATATGCGCATTCAAAAGCAAGATCAACTTGCTAGAAGACGATATGATTGGAGATACTCCACCATCTACTATCTTAGAGCAAATGGCTTAGCAGAAGCATTCAACAAAACTCTCATCCAAATACTAAAGAAGACTCTTGATGATAATAAATGATAGTGGAACGAGTAGTTGGTTGAAGCTTTGTGGGCCTACCGCACCACATACCAAACTCCAACCCAGTCTATCCCATTTTTCTTAGTGTATGGGTCCGAAGTTGTTCTACCTTTAGAAGTTCAACTCCCATCACTAAGGATAGCGTTGGGTAGTAAGATCACTGTAGAGCAGAATGCAAAGTTACTGTTAAAAGAGCTCAAAGATTTGGAGGAGAATCACCTACGGGCATACTAGAACCTCGAGTTGTACAAGGCCAAAATGATTCAAGCTGACAACAAGCTGGTCCGCCCTAGGTCTTTCCGAGTAGGAGAACTTGTGCTAGTCCTAAAGAGACCAATTATTGCCTGTCAAATGATGAGAGGCAAGTTTGAACCCACTTGGGAAGGCCCCTGTGTCATAGAGAATGCCTACAAAAGAGGATCTTATCAGCTTATTGATTATAAAGGGGAACACCTGATGCTTCCAATTAATGAGCTCTATCTAAAAAAATATTACCCATGAAATAAATCATGTTTGAAAATAATTCTATCGAAGAACAAAATCAGATTCCATTCATTAAATCTTCTCTTCTTTCGAAGCATTATTTTCTTATCTTGTGAATCCATCGTGACATGTTTAGGGTTGGTGTAAGAGTCCCCAAGCGGCATCCTATCCCCATTTCACAACACAAGTACAATCTCCTGATGCTATTAGAATAGGTGTAAGAGAACCCGAGAGGCATCCTATTTTGATTAGCACAATTAAGTTAGGTGTAAGAGAACCCAAGCGACATCCTTTCTTAGTGGGAATTCCCGATTGCCATCTGTGGCACCATTTCATCAAAATCCCCTAGCATGTTTAAGGTAGATGTAAGAAAACTTGATAGGCATCCTATTCTTTTTTAACACATGCACGATAATAAACACAAATCTTTTGTCTTGAGCTATTTGATGTGGGAGAAAGCCCCCTGTGGCACTCACTCATTAGTTGCTCTAGGTCGGGTCTACATGCTACCTCACTAGTATGTCACCCCAGTGATCACTTGTTTGGTGGATATGAGTCCCCGCGCTTTCTTCCTAACTTGACTGTTGTAAACCAATGAGCACTTTATTAGTATGGTAGACTTCACAACTCAACCAGGAAGCTACCTCGTGTTGATTTTGTTTAAGAGGATGTGAGTCCCCGTACTTTCTTCTTGAACTAATCATTATGACCTAACTAGGTCGAGTATATTTGAGATTTAGGATAAGTTCCCAGAGGCTCCTTTCCTCTTGACTACATTTGAGTTAATATAAGTCTCCCCAGTGGCATTCACTCAGTAATCACCCTAGGTTGGATAGTACCTATCGAGCAAAATACAGACTATCCCTGCCTTCGCATAGGAAGATGTGAGTCCAGCTTTCTTCTAGGTGATTACAAACCGATGGGCACCTTAGGTTGATTGATGTTTGCTATGCTGACAACGACTCACCCGGTGGATACACCACTCTTGGTAGATGTGAGTCCCCACGCTTTCTCTTTGAGGTGACCAACAAATACCTATTTGATATATGACTAGCCATGTCATCTTCTCCAGGGTTTTGGATTAAGCCCTTAGCGACCCCATCCCTAGCACTCTATTTGGATAACATCCCTTGCGACCTTATTTAGACACTACCTAGGTTGCTTTTGGATTGGACAGTCCCCATTTCCTAGTAGCCACCCATGTGATTGGAGAGTTTATTCAGCAGATGCGCAGATTCTCCCTTGGTTCAGTAAATCTGAGATAGGTCTAGGCTGATATAAGTTTCTTCTTAATTTTATCCCTCACAACTAATAGGGTCCACGATAAACAAACTAAACAAAAAAAATAAATTTAATTCACTTGTGAATTAGGAATTCAATCCCCAAAGGGCCCCTTTTCCCAAGCAGACATACTATCCTTAGGGCAGTGTCAGCAGAACTCCCTATAGGAATTGCCTGACTACCTGAGTTGAGATAAGTACCTGGGTTGGCACTCACTCCGTAGTTGCCTTTAGGCTGGGTTCAATATATTTTGATTAAAAGCAGGTTATCCCGACATTCATTCTGCTTTGGAAGATGTAAGACTATGATGCATTCTTTCAAGCATGATCGCAAATCGACGGGTAGCCTTAGGTCACATTTTATTTGTTGCCCAGTGGTCTTTTATAGTGAAAGATGTGAGTCCCCTAGCTTTCTTCTCTTCAATTGATCATTGCAAACTGAAAGACACTCCTTTGATCAGATAGTTCTCCCATTAGCTAGGATGCTACTCCCTTTGGCTCAGTAAATCTAAGATAGGTCTAGGCTGATATAAGCCCCTTCTTGGTACGATCCATCGCAAACCAATGGAATCCATCAAAATAAATCTAAAAAATGAAATTAATCTTTGACTATCTTTGAGTTGATCTAAGTCCCCCAACGATATTCACTCAATAGCCAGCCATAGGTTGGGTTCAATTTGTTGCCTCGCCAATAGATTACCCTAGCAACTGGTCCCTACTTTGGAGGATGTAAGTCTACTATGCTTTCTTCCTAAGTATAGCTGCTGCATACCAAAAGGCATACCTTTAGTTGGCTAGTCCTACTACATGTTTAGTAGACTATCCCTTTGGATTGGTAAATATGAATTAGGTCTAGGCCTCCATGGCTCCTACTCAGTACAATCCATCGTAAACCAACAGGGCCCATCTCAAAATCCAAATCTAAAAATTGAAACAAATTCAAATCGCTTCCCTAGTGGAAATTTCTTCTCAGTGAGACTTAAATCAAATCAGACCTCTCATCCCTTTGTGGATGACCTGAACCAACTTCCCTAGTGGAAGGTTCACATATTCTATTTCTAGTGGATTCCTCCTTCTCTCTCTTATGTCCTTGACATAAGTAGAGCCATATTGCACTAAGCTCTGGATTCTTTCTACACCTTGGATTAAGGATAAAATGTTTTGTTAGTGCTTGTGATCATTCGGTGTTGTTGATCATTTCGGTCAACACCAATACGTGCGGTGTTCCTTAGTCACACCACACCTATTGGGCACCCTTTGTTGACCTCATTTTTAGAATGAGCTCTCAACTCTTCCATCTTAGACATAGGACTTCTCTTAGGCTTTAAGAGTTCCTTAGTCTTAAGACACATCTAGTGATTAGGTGGACACTCAACCTAGCCCTAGAGACATAGAAGAGTTAGCCATAGGAATAGGTCATGCCTTAGGAGTGTTAGGAAAATTTGCCTATCCTTAGCTTGAACCACTCCTCACCTTCCTTCCTTTAAGTCAAACTCCAAATCAATCTTATTTGATTTACTCCTCCACATGATTGAAACACATGATTGAAATCCATGATTGAATTCCAAGTTGAAATTCCAAATTCCAAATCTTGTCTAAGTCCTTGATTTTCCCTTCATGGACTTAGCCAAAATCAAATCAAATCAATTCAAACTCATAAGATTTTCTCATAACTCATTCATATTCTCATTTATATTCACATATATATATGAAATATATATTCCAATCAAGCAAACCAAATCAAAAATTCAAAATCAATTTACAAATCTTTCCTAAGTCCCTAATTTCACTCTTAAGGACTTAATCTAAATCATGTTTAAATCAATTCAAACTCATGAGATTTTCTCATAACTCATTTATATTCTCATTTATGTTCACATAAATAAATGAAATATAAATTCAAATCAATCAAATCAAATCCAAGATTCACATTTCTAATTTAAAATCTTTCTTAAGTCCTTAATCCCCTCTTAAGGACTTAGCCTAGATCATCATCAAATCAATTCAAATCCTTGAAATTTTCTAATAACTCATTTATATTATCATTTATATTCACATATATAAATGAAATATAAATTCAAATCAATCAAATCAAATTCAAAATTCAAGTCCCAAACTCCAAAATTTCTTAAGTCCTTTAAATTTTCTCTTAAAGACTTAGCCTAGATCATGATCAAATCACTTCAAATCCTTGAAATTTTCTCATAACCCATTTATATTCTCATTTATATTCACATATATAAATGAAATATAAATTCAAACAATCAAAACCACTTTCAAAAATCAAACTCATCTAAAACCAACCTAAGCCTTTCAAGTCAAAATCTTGAACTTAGCCAAATCAACTTCAAATCAAGCCAAACTCTTGATTTTCCTTCATGATTCAATCAATCCTACAATAATGAATCCAAATATAAATACAAACCTCAATCACTTAACCAAAACTCAATTCAAAAATCAAGCCAAAATACATTTCATGTTGAAAACTTGAAATTGTCAAATGAATCAAAACCCATTTGACTTCAAACCACTTGCAAATGGATTTATATTTCAATCATAAGTCCATAAACAAGTTCAATTAAACTCAAATCAAGCTTAGACCAAGCCATTTGACCCACTTAGGCTCACTTAACCTAAAGTGATTTAAAGTACCCTAATGAGCTAAATTCTAATAATAACCAAATTGGATTAAATCAAACTCACCTAAGCCTCTCATCATGATCAACAATCATCATGAGATGATCAATCACTCAAATTTGGTCAAACTAAGTCAAACCTAAGAGTTGACCAAATTAACACTTAGCCAAAATGAAACCTAACATACCAAAATCCACCATAGGCCAAATTGATTAAAATAATTGATCTAAGTTCATTCATGACCAATGTTTGAACTTTACCAAGTCAACATTTGAGCCTAACCTAACCCAATTGGCCACTTGACCCAAGTTGACCCAACTTGACCTGAAAAGTTAAATGTGTCAAAACTTGATCTAAGCCAAATTGATTGAAACCAATGGGTCAAGTTCATTTCAAATCGCTTGTTGAACTTGAACAAAGCCTCAATTGGCTAACTAGACTTAACCTAGCCCAATTGACCTTGAACCCAACTTGACTTAAAGCCTCATGATTAAGGAATTAATTAGGGTTTATTTAATTCTAATTAATTTCCTAGACTTTCAAAATTCATATCTCAACATAGAAAAAAAAAATGAAATAAGTTGCATTAGAAAGATAATTGAATGTAGAATATTATATAATTAATTTTGATTAATTTTGAATACTTCTTTTCTCAAAATTTTGGTTTTATTGGAAATCTTAATTTGCTAATTACTCCTTAATTAATCCACTGATTAACCTCAAACTCTTGAGTGTATTTTGGGGGATGACTTCTACCTCCCTTAATTTTCTTGGGATTTATTGGTGGTTTAATTGGGGAAATTATTAATTAATTTCCTAATTATCCCCTTACTATAATTAAGGTTAATTAAGGGTTTGATTAGTGGTTTAATCCTTTTTTTGTAGTTGATTAAGGTCTGTTTCAGTGAATAGGAGGTTTAGGGAATAATTTTGGGGCATTTCCCCTAAACTATTCCTTAAACCCCCTTTTCTTTCTTAATCCTCTCTTAATTAAGAGCTAATTCACTAATCACCCTCTTAATTAATATCTTAAAATTTTAAAACTTTCCATAACTTAATTAATTTACTTTGGGTAGATGCTTAAGTGTTCAAGAGCCTAAGTTCAATTAAGGAAATCAAAACTCAACTCATATGTGTGAGGGGGTGTTTTGAAATTACTTAAGTTAAACCCCTTAGCTTAATTAATCATTAATCATGAGCCAAATTACATTATGCCCCTCTCTTCTTAGGTGCATTACAAATTTAAATTCCTTGTGAGGTTTTATGCCATCTCATTGGCTCATAATTATTTGATTAACTATGCTAAGGTGGTGTAGGCAAGGTGTAATTAACATGCTTAATTCATATCTTAACCTAATTAAAATATAAAATGTATCTAATCACCTAAACATTGAACAAAAATATCAAACACATGTGAGAATGGGTTAGGAAGAACAAACTCAATTCATATTTTCAAAATTAAATCAAATTCAAGATCAAACAAAAATTATATTAAATGAACTTTGATTTACTTTAAGCTTCCTTATTTCATAAGATTGCCTTTAGGAATTAATTAAAGTGAATTTATTTACAGTTCTTTCCCAATATGCTAAATATGCGTGTCATATGATTTCATGCATTCATGCTTTTCAAAAATTAAATTTAAAATGAAAATATTTTCTTTATGTCAAATTACATGTGTTGGCTAAAGTAAGAATATGAGTGGCTATTATCTCTATTAAATTCAAATTATTTTTAAAATATTGAATCAATTATCAAAACTAAAAGTGTGTTACTTATATCTTACTTATAAGTTTGAATGTGAGAAAATTATAAGGGTGTGCTTAGTGTAGGTTTTCCTTCTCCTCTCTTTTAATATAGTTTTGAATATAATTTGGCAATGTGTATGGTTCATTTAAAAAGAACCTGACACTTACCAAATTTCATATCCTATTCATTCCTATGCTATTACTTAAGAAAGATACCTATACTTGTACATATAAATTGCATAAACAAAAATAAATCAACCAACATAAATTTTTTTCATTCTTTCTTTTCCATTAATTTCTTTTGTACACATGCTTGTATTTAAGGAAAGTGCCATATTAGTTTGGACAACCTCGGGGTTGTGAGGCTTTAAGTAGCCCTAAGTAGGTTTTGTACCTTACACCCCTGGTTAACAATGGTGTCGTACCCACTTATGCCTTTCATACATTCATATGTGCATGTGAAAATTGGATAAGAAACCCCTTTGCTACTTAATCAAAATCATGCATCATAAACATCCAAATTTTCTTAAATGATCGACTTAGCATGCATCATAAAGTATGTTAAACATTCCCATTTGCATGTATAGATATGTTTATGATTCATTCATATGCATGTTATACATGTTGGAAAAAAAAATGAAGTGGTGTATGTTTTGTGAATTTAGTTCATTTAACTTAATCTTAAAATGCCTTTCTTTTTGAATAGATTTGTTTAGAGTTCATAGAAACTTAGGATTAGTTAAAAAACATATAATAAAACATTCACTAAATGAAACTAAAACATGATTCCACTTTAGAAATTACTTAGGTTAGGGAAGGAAAGAGAAGTTCTCTTCTCTTTCCATCTCTTTATAACTTAGTAATTAATTGTAGGATTCATTTGAACCCAATAAAAACATAAAAATTAAACCAATCCAAAACAATTAAATCACTTAAATGAAACTCTCCTCAACATTCTTCATATTTAGAAAATTCTAACTTAAAGCCACAGCTAAGCATACCACACAAACCTCTAAACACACACATTAGGCTAAGTCACCACTTCTAGCTTTTAGGTTAGGGCCGTGCATGGTTTGATGCTTGCTTTTGTTTTGTGATATATGTTTTAGTCTGGATGTTAGGATGTATATGCGTAGAATGAATGGTAGGGCGATCTCAGTCCAACCATTATTTTCTATAGGGGATTGTGCTTAAGGGGCACTGCAATAAATAAAAATATGAATACTTTTTCTATGCAGGTGCTTATACCCCTAAGCATAATCCAATAGGCCAGGTGGACTTAGTCACACATGTGTGAAGTGATAAGTCCAATATAGATGCTTGGGATTTTGTGTGGGTGTTAGCTAGATTTACTTTTTTTTTTATGTAATTTTGGCAATTAAGATTTTAGAATGTTTCTTATGGGGATTAGGATAAATATTGGTCATAAGATCTCATCTTATATACCATGTGAAGCCTTTGGAGCATCTACCTTCCAACTATCCAAAAGAAGGAACCAAAGAAGAAAGAAGAAGAATAGAAGAAAGAAGAAGAAGAAGAAAGAAAGAATGAAGAAATGAAGACAAACAATGAGTTCCTTACTTAATTTTATTTAATTCATTTTGTAATCCGGGTTGTATAAGGGTAGCTCAAATTTATTTTTTTTTTTTTTGTCAGCGGTACCCAACCATAATGGCCTCTTATTCTTTTGAGATTAGCTTTATAAATTGATTGATGATTTGTTTAAGCTTGTGCATTAAGTGGCATACTTTTCATAATTTCTTCCTTACTTTATGTATGGCCTGGATGTGGATTAGGCTCTTTGAAAAAATTAAATCTTTTACCTAATTTAATAATTCAAAATTAAAAAAAATGAACTCATAACCTCACCTAAAGCTTTGGCTAAAATCAAGATAGAAGAATTAGCAAGCCCTTAGCTGGATGAGTACTTCTTTTAAAGCATCATGCACAAATGCATATTATTTTCACTATTGATTGGATGGCTTCCACCTTTGCCAGAGAAACTTGGCTTGACCTTTGAGAGCCATGGTGGAAATACACCTCCCTTCTCGCTAATTTTGGCCAATAATCTCATTTCTCATACATTAGGCATATGAATCCTATCAGCCTAAGTCAAAATAATTATCCAAAAATGAAAATAAAATAAAATCTGAATCGCATTTAATTTAGGTCATTTGAAGCATACCCTTACATGATCTAGTCTCTTTAGGGAGTGAGTTTAAGGACTTAATCTCTTTCTAAATAAAAAAAATATATCTATATTGCATAAAGCATATGACATGCCTACATGAATTTAAAATCGTAGGAGGAGTTAGTTGGCAGCCACCCCAGGTGGTTGTAAGTCCAAGCAGTCGGATGGTTTATCCTCTCTTATGAAGGCAAACCAAATACCCATTTTTGCCTTAGATTTAGGTTGTGCTTTTGGCCCTTACCAAAGTTTCCTAGATTTAGGTTTTGAGGTTGCATCTCCCCTTTATGGGCCATGAGTTTAAATCCTCACATCTAAGGCATTTCCATAATCTTATGATGTGGAATCATAAACCCTAAATTTCCAATGAAAAATTCAACTTGAAAAAATTAAATAAATTTTAAAAATATAAAGGACAACCATAAGATAGTTTGAGATGCTCCCTAGGTCTTTTAGCATCGTGGGCATCTTCTACTTATCTTCCTTTGGCTCCAATAATAACTCCCTCTCTTTGATCAATCCCATTTGATCTTCCAAAATAAACTAATCGATTGATAGTTCTATCTATTGAAATCTTTTGAGATAATGATCATTTACCTTAATCAAGAGTATTCCTAAGGGATCTCATTTCTTAGGATATAATTAACTATAAGGGCTTGCTCCTGTTGGGAACTTAACAAACCTAGTTAAAATAAACCCTACTTTACTTTTCCATATAAAGTAGGAGAAGAATCTTTAGTACATATGCAGACCCATTATCCTTAGGAGTCCTTGTCGAGGTGATTAGGTCCATTGTAGGGTGGTGACTTCTACTTTTCGAGATAGTACACCTCTCCTCAATGTCATAATTGATCACCCTCAATAAGAATATCTACGAATCTACGTGGTGTCAAAATGCATAAAGAGAAAGAGATGTATATTTTTCATCCTCATTTTATCCCGTATTGAGTGAAGATGGAAGTATATATCTTATTCTTTAGAAATCTCATCTTGAAAATTTCACCACAGACTCCTAAGGCATGATTGGTCTTTGAATATACTAGAGATCTTTCCCCTACTTTACATGAAAAAGTAAAGTAGGGTTTATTTTAAGCCAGGTTCATTTAGTTTCCTATGGAGGTAAGCCCCCATAGTTAATTACATCCTAAGGAATGGGAATTCTTTAAAAATACTCTCGATTAAAGTAGACAATTAGGGTGGCAAGGTTAACACTATCAAATGATTGGTTATTTTAGAAAATCAAATGAGATAGATCAAGGAGAAGACTTATTATTGGAAGTCAAAGGGAGATGGGTAGGGAATGCTCATGATACTAGGAAGCCTAGTGAGCATTCCAATATATCATATGATTGGGCTTTATAATTTTGAAATTGAAGAGAGTTAATTGTTTGAGTTGACATTTTATTAGAATACTAGGACTTATAATCCCACAACATAAGATTGTGAAAATGCCTAAGAGGTGAGGATTTATGCTGTAGCCCGCAAAGGGAATAACTACCTCAGATCCTAAGCTAGGGAGCTTTGGTGAGGGCCAAAGCATGTCCTAAATCTAAGGAAAAAATGGGTATATGGTTTACCTCCACAAGAAAGAATAAACCACCCGACTGCTAGACTTATTACCGTTCAGAGTGGTAGCCAGCTAACTCCTCCTACGCTTTAAATCCATGTAGGCAAGTCATATGCTTTTGCAAAATGGCTAGGCTGTTATTTATTTAGAAAGGAGACTAAGTCCTTAAACTCACTTCCTAAGAGACTAGAGCATGAGTGGTATGAATTCATGACTTAATCTAATACAAATTTTATCAAATTTATTTGATTCTTTTGGACTCTTTATTTTGACACAGGCTACAAGATTTTGTATGTCTAAATGTGTGAGAACTTGATTATGGGCCAAATCAAGAGAGAAAGGGGTGTACTTCCATCAAAGGCTCTCACAAGTTAAGCCTTTATTCTCTCGCACAGATGGAAGCCCCCTCTTAACAAGAGTGGAAGAATATGATATGCATGATGTTATACATATAATCATCGAGCTAAGGGGTTGTTAAATATTTTTATTATCTTGATTTAATTCCTTGGCTTTATGGTGAGGTTATGAATTATTTTAAAGATTTAATTATGAGTTGTTAATTGGGGTAGAAAAATTAATTTTATCCTAAGAGCCTACCGCATCCAGGCCACACATTCAAACATCAAACATGAAGAAACTGGAAAAAGCATGCAATTCTAGTGCGCAATCTAAACACAACATCAAACAATTTTATAGACTATTGTAAAAGAATAAAAGGCCGGTGTGGTCGGGTTCCTCCATACACCCCGAAAAGAGAAAAAAAAGATGGGTAGCCGAGATCTACCCTTATATAACCCAGATTATAAAAATAATACATGCTATGGGGGTCTTCTTTTCATCATTTCTTCATTCTCTTCCTTTTGATTTGATTTGCTCCAAAGGCATCACAAGGCACCCCAAGGACTAAGCCTTCTGGCCACTGTTCATCCTAATCCCCCATAACACTAATTATAATTCCTAATGCAAAATTACATTAAAAATAGGAAAGAGTAAATCTAGCTATACCATCAAAATAAATGTTAGCTAAACACACCATACAACCCAAGCAGTTATATGAATAATTTGGACTTAGTACCCCACACATGGGTAACCAAACCCTGTCTAACATGAGTTATGCTTAGGGGCTAAGCAACCTACACAAATGCATTTATATTTTTTATTACAAAACTCTTAATATGATTAAATTTAATCACCTACCATCCAGTCTACGAGGTAAACACCCTAACATATAGTCTAAAACATTACATCACAAAATAAAATACAACATCATACATACAACGACCTAACTTAGCACTAGAAGTGGTGACTTAGTATTCTAATGTGTGTGCTTAAGGCTTGTGTGACAAGACTTTACTAGGCTTCTTTAGTTTAAGTTTTAATTTGGAGATTGAATTTGTTTAAATTTTACCTTTAGGTGATTTCAATTTAAATGGTTTAATGATTTATTTTTTTATTTTTATTTCACTTTTATTTGGTTAAAATAATGTTTAGGTTTTCAAGAATGAAGAGTAGAATGAATTCCATTTGTGGATAGAACTCACCCTATTCTACATCCTAACTCCTAAAGAGTCTAACGAAGGTCCTTAAGTATCTTAATTAGCCCATTTGAATTTGTGTAATTCATTTGATTTAATTTATTTGATTTGATTTAGATTTTAGAATTTGAGTTTGTTTAATCTTCATGTATTTGATTTATTAATTTTGGATTAAATATGTTGATTTAATTAAATCTTGATAATTCAATATCCTTAATATCTAATGAGATTTAAGTTTGTTAAATCCATGTGTTTTTTATTAATTAATTTTAGATTATATGTTTTGGTTTAATTAAATCTTGATAATTCAATATCCTTAATCTCTAATGAAGTTTTAAGTTTGTTTAAATCCATGTGTTTTTGATTGATTAATTTTAGATTAAATATTTTGGTTTAATTAAATCTTGATAATTCAATATCCTTTTAAATTAATATTTAATTCTTTTCTTTGATTATGATTATGTGACTTAATTTTATGTTTATTTGATTTGATTATGGTTCATTTATTTGTAGTTTGATCAAGTTAGATTAATTGAGATATTTATTTTTATTTTAATTGAGTTTGATTCATTGTAATTAGGATTTTATTTTTAATATCATCCATTTATCATGTTTATCAAAGTTTGGTTTGTATTTTGATTTCATACATTGGATAGTTAATTAGTTTATCTTATTTAAGTACGTTGAATGAGATTTGATTTGATTACATATTAAATTGATGAGAGTGTTTCTTAATTTAACCTAATTTGATTTAATTAGCTTTATTAGTGTATGGGTTCGCTTATGTTCAATGTGATTATGTAATTAGTTTAATTAAGAAGTGTATTTATGTTAATTATAAAGATTTGTTTAGTTTTGAATTTTATTTCATATTTATTTAGATTAATGATGTACTTAATGACTTAATAATTTAAGTTTAATTTAGGTTTTGATTAGTATTTAATTGCATTTATGTTTGATTAAGTTTAAGTTTAATATGATTAATTTGATTGACTTAACTTATTTAAGATGTATGATCAAATTAATTAGTAGATTAATTAAGTGTTGAATTTGATTTAAAAAGTTAATTTGGTTCATTAAGATGATGGATTAATTCATTAAGATTACATTAATTAGGTGTTTATTCAATTGGATTAGCTTAAGGGTAATTAGTTTAATTAAGAAGTGTGTTTAACTTAATTATTAAATTAAATAAAGATTTGTTTAATTTTTAATTTGGTTTTATATTTATTTAGATTAATGATGTAATTAATGACTTAATGATTTATGTTTAATTTAGGATTTGATTGGTATTTAATTGCATTTATATTTAATTAAGCTTAGGTTTAATATGATTACTTTGATTGACTTAATTAGCTTATTTAAGATGTGGGATCAAATTAATTATTAGATTAATTAAGTGTTGATTTGAATTTGATTTAAAAAGTTAATTTGGTTCATTAAGATGATGGATTAATTCATTAAGTTTGCATTAATTAGATGTTTAATTAATTAAGTTTGATTAAGGGTAATTAAAATTTTAAATCATTAGATTAATTAAAGGTTTGTTTAATTAGAGATTAATGAATTATTTGATTTGATAGTTTTAATTAAGCATTTACCTAAATTTTATTGATTAAAAGGTTATCATTGTTACTATCATTTGATTAGATTAAGTGATTTAATTATTTATTTTTATTTTAATTAAACTTGATTATTCATAATCATAGTTAGGTTTGATTTTCTTCATTTATTATGTTCATTAGATTTCATTCATGTTTGCTTTAGCTATTAGGTTTATGTATTAATGACTAATTAATTATCTTATTCTAAATGGATGTAATTTAATCATATGTTAATTAAGTTTAATTTAACTTTATTTGGTTTAATTTGATTAATATGAAATGATTATGTTGAATTAGTTTATTAATAAATTTGATTTTTTAGTTTATTTAATGATTAATTAATATTTAATTTATTTTAATTTGTTAAGTAGTTTCATATAATTAAGATTCAATACATGATGTTGGTTTAACAAGATTAGTTTGATTTTACTTTAAAGTTTCATTGATTTATTTAATTATGAGTTTAATTTAAAATTTTAATCATTTAATTGAATTTCATTAACTCAATTAAGTTCAATTATATTTAAATTCAATTTCATTTGAGGGCTATGATACTTTTCTGACTTAAGGTTTGATTACTAATCATTTGGGTATTACATCATTTCTTATTTTGATTTGGTATTTAAATTATTTTTAGATTATGTTTTAATTAATTTTTTAATTGATTAAACTTTAATCTTAAGTGTTTATTTGGGGGTCATCAGGATTCAAAAAGGTCACATTATTTTCTTAAGAGTCCAAGATCTCAACTGAAGTGATTTAAGCCATTTTGAAGATTTTTGTAAATTTCTAGATTTTTCTTTGATTTATTTTATTTAAAATGGATGATATGAACTTCAAAATTTAATTTCTCCAAATCGAGAAGTCCTTTTCACTTGAGATTTTATGGTAGGTGTATTTTAACTCTTATTTCAATCTCTGAAAATTTCACTTCAATCAAACTTGTATTTTTAGAGTAATTAATGAAATTTTATTTTCACTAAAATTTAAATTAAGCTCAAACCATTCATTGAAATTTGGAGATTTTTGGTTCGTTGGATTCCTCTCGAAAAGATAGATCCAACGAGCCCTTATTTACAATTTTTTACTAGGTATTTTATTATTTTATGAATTTTCAAAGTTTCAGGACACTTAAATAATTTTTAAAATCAGAAAATAGGCATTTTTCCACTTAACTCACATCGGTGCGACGGAATATCACGCATGCGCATACAATTAGGTGCCGCGTGTGGCATGTGACACCACGACTGCGATTGGCGATCTGCGTTAAGCGGGTAAAACCATGTGATGCATGATCATGATGCACGAATATGCACGGACCATTCGATCACGGATTAGACGATCTAGTCTGATCCATGTATCCGAGGGTGGAAGCTGCGCGGAACAACTTTTGATCCAAACTATCCGATCATGGATCAGACGGTTCAAATATGATTCACGATCTGAATGGCTGAGATCACGTAGATCGTTGCATGAAACGGGATCCGGATCGCGCGATCTGTGTGATCCGAGCCATCCGATCTTCCTAAATGGGAGATCAGACGGTTGCTGCTTCATGGGATCTGGTGAACAGTAAAATTGGGCCTTTTTGTAATTTTTACTAAATCAGAATGAAATCTCATCCAAATGGGCTCATTTTCACAGCAATTTTCACTTGAAAATCTTCCGATTCATATTAGGACTAAATATAATGAAAAATGCAAGGGCTTCTCTAAGAAAATTCCTAAAAATTGTGCAAGAATTGACACAAATAGAAGTTCCTAAGGCCGACTAAAGTTTAACAAAATTATCTCACCGGAGATGGTTTCTGACAGCGGTGAAGATCCGAACGAGCTCCTAGGTGCAAGAGGAAGCTTTGGAATGAGTGTAGCCTTCGCCTTCACTTTGAAATGATGTATCTTCTAATGCTTGTCGTTTCCTCACCGAAATTAACCCAATTTTGATGTTTTTGGCTCAAAAGAAGTGGGAAGTGGTGGATGATTATTTTGGGGAGCTCTTGGGGGCAGAATAGTGGTAGGAGAAAGAGGAATGAAGTCTCATTTTCCCCACCTTTAATAGTGGCCAAAAATTCTCTTTTTTTTTGAATTTTTGGCTCCAAAGTGTTATCATTTTGCTTGGGGTGGTTGGGATGGATGATGGATTGATAAGGACTTTGGATTTTTGCTCCAAAGCCCTCTTTTGCTGCCATATGATCACTTCATTGAATACCATGGATGAGTTGAATGCATGTGATACAGAGAATTAAATGAAGTTGGGTGGAATATATGTGAGGGAGGATCCATGAGAGATTTATTTGGGTTGGATTGATTTTGGGCTGATACCAAATGGGTTTGGGTCGGGTTTGATCAGCCCCCAATGGGACATGACTTGGTTTCAAGGGATTTGGCTCAATTTGGATCATATGGGTCACATTAGGTCATATCAGGTTAGGTTGACAAATTGATCAAATTGGGTCAAACCAAGGCTTAGGTTAGGTTCAAATGATAATTTGAAGAGTTTTGGTATGATCAATTTATTTTAATTTGTCTTAGAATTGATTTTGGCTCATTTGAAATCAAATGGGTCAAATGGATCAAGTTGACCAATTCGACCAAACTTGGCCAAATTGGCTTGGGTTATGGGTTGATTCATGTTCAATTGGCTAATTGAAGATGAATGTGGTCTTTGGTTCGGATCAATTTGGATTTAATTTTGATTTAGGCTAAATTGACCCTTTAGGCCAATTTGGGCTAAATGGCTCAATTAGGCTTGATTGATCAAATTGGATTTAATTATGGCTTTGGTCAAGTTCAATAATCAATTTGGAATGAACTTGAGACATTGGTTACAATCAATTTGGGTTAGATCATGATTTGACCCAATTTGGTCCTTTAGGATAATTTGGGTCAACTTGGATTGAATGGCCAATTGGGCTTTGTTTGGCTCAATTGGTGATCAAGTCATATTTAAATATTGATTTTGGGTTGATTCAAATCATTGGTTTCAATCAATTTGATGTAGGATGAGTTTTTGCTAGTTTTGGTTCATTTAGGCTAAGGTTGACTTGATCAAATGACTAAGTTGACTTGGTTTGACCCAATTGATTGCAATTGATCCTCCTAGGGTGATCAGCAATCATGGTGGATGGCTTTGATGAGCTTGGTTCAATCCAATTTGGGTTGGATTGGAAGTTGGCTCAAATGGGTCCTTTAGGTCACTTTGGGTCAAGTGGACCTAAGTGGGTTAATTGATTTGGTTTTGGTTTGATTTGAGTTTAGTTGAACTTGTATATGAGCCCTGGATTGAAATATAAATTCAACGACCATCAATTTGGAGTCTAATAAATTTTTGGCTCATTTAAAATTTTCAAGTCAAAAGGGCTAGGTTGAGTTTGACTTGGGTTGGCTTTGATTTGATTTGATGATTATAAGTTTCATTTATATTTGGGTAGATAATTGAATGAATGATTGATTAGAGAGAAAATCCATTAGTTTTGACTTGATTTGGATGGAATTTGACTAAGTCCAAAGAATTGGCTCAAAGGGCTTAGATTGGGTTTAGATTTGATTTTGGATATAGTTTTGATCATTCGGATATGGATTTCATTTATATTTGTGAATATAAATGAAGGAATAATTTATTTATAAAGAAATCAATTGAATTTGATTTGATATAAAGGGGGTTTTGGCTAATCTTATGAAGGTGGTTCATATGGCTTAGGAAGGCTCTTAGGATTTGAATTTGATTTTGGGTTTCAATCATTTTGAGTCAAATTTGGGATATGGATTTAGAATTTGGATTGAATTTGAGGTTTGGATTGAGATTTAAATCTAGGTTTGATTTGAGAAAATGTATCTAGATTAGGTTTAGGCTATACGATAGGTAATTTCCTTAAGACAAGGCATAGCCTAATCTTATGATTAACCCTTCTAAGTCTCTAAGATTAGGTTAAGTGTTCACCTAATCACTATATGTGTCTTATGATTAAAGAAATCTTAGTGTTTAGAAGATTCTTAAGTCTAAGAGGATGGGGTTGAGAGCTCACTCTAAAAGTGAGGTCAACACAACTTTAAATCTATTTTAGATAAATTGGGTCTAGCAAGTTCCAAAATCTCCCTTACAAGAGGACCACTTTACGACATTTTTGGAGAGAGAAGAGAGACTGAAGAAGTTATAGCTCTCCCCATGACATGAGGGGAAGGCAAAAGTAAATTTATGGCTATGACTTACTTTGTCATTATAGAAGAGCTTGCCACATACAATGCCATCTTTGTTTGACAACTACTCAACAAGTTCAGAGCAGTAGTGTCGACATATCATGTAGTGGTCAAATTCTAGTAGGTAGAGAGGAGATCACTGTCAAAGGAAACTTAAAGTCATCTAGAGCTTATTTCTTGTGAGCAATAGGTAGCTCTAATAGGGTATAAGAAGTGCTACAACTAGAGGTAGCATACACTGGAGTATAGATCATTCGAGCAATCGAGGAGGTTTTGATTACACAAAATCCTGAGATGGTCTTATAAACTAGCTTGAATTTCAACCCTGAACACAAAGAAGCTCTCATTTTGGATCTTTAAGAAGATGTTAATGTATTCGCTTGGCATTGACATTAATGTTTCTTACCACAGGATTAATGTTTGAAAGGATGCTCATCCTTCAAACAAAAAAGAAAGAAGATTATAGCCCTCATTGTTGAACCGATCAAAGTGGAAATCACCAAGTTACTAGAGGCTAACTTCCTCAGAAAAGTTCAATAGTTAGAGTGAGTGGAAAATGTAGTGATGGTACACAAGTCAAGTGAGAAGTGGAGGATGTGAATGAATTTAACTAACCTAAACTTGACATGCCTAAAGGATGGGTATCCACTTCCTAAGATAGAAGTGCTTATTGACTTTGTGTCAGGTTACTCTATAATGATTTTTTGGATGCTTTCTCATGATGCCATCAAACATAGATGTACTTTACCAACTAAATAATAATAATAATAATAATAATAATAATAATAATAATAATAATAATAATAATAACATTCATCACAAGAGAGGGGATTTACCATTACAAGGTAATGCCTTTCAAGCTAAAAAACACTGTAGCAACCTAATTAAGTTTGTGTTCCAACCTAGTATATGCATGGTTTCCAAAATCTCTTTATAAATTGCGCACTTCAAAATATAAGAAACCCAATTAAGTTTGTGTTCCCAAAATTCTAACCTAAATCTATTTTATAGACATGCCTTCACTCAGGGAATGGCAGAGGTATATGGTATTTGGATAGTTGGTGTTCGAGACATATGACTAGAGACAAAATCAAGTTCATCTCCTTTGAACTCAAAAACTTGGGAAAGGTCACTCTTGGAGATAACACAACTTGTAAAGTATTCAGTTTAGGTACCATTAGTATTAAAATTTCTTATCCATTGAAAATTCCCTCCTTGTTGATGGTTTAAAATACAATCTAGTTAGCATTAGTCAATTATGTGACAAGGCTTCAATGTCAAAATTTTAAATGATAAATGCTTGCTTGATCTAAATGACAAAATTATTTTTGATGATGTTAGGACTAACAACATTTATATGATTGATCTCGATAACTTAGATTATTCTTTGATACCTTAGATTATTCTTTGGCTATTTATTTGAAGTCCACACTAGAAGAGTTCTGATTATGACATAGGAGACTATGTCTTGCTAGCATGCATACACAAAAAAATTACACTAGCTGATTTGGTTAGAGGCATACTTAAGTTAGACTTTTTTTTATGATCATTTGTGTGATGCTTGTTTGCATGGTGAGTAAGCTAAATCCTCTTTCAAATCTACATTTGGCACTATTACTTCACAACCTTTAGAAATTCTTCATATGAATTTATTTGGACCTATTAGCACCACTAGTTTGGGGGGAAAGTCATACACATTTGTTATTATTGATGATTTTGCTAGATTTACTTGGGTGAAAATTTTGAAACACAAAATAAATCTTTTTCTAAATTTAAGATCTTTGCTATTTGGATATAAGGAAAAACTAGTTGTAGCATCGCTTCTATTTATAGTGATTATGATGATAAATTTAAAATGGATAAATTTGAAACTTGTACAATAAGACAAGAATAGAGCACGATTTCTCAACCCTTAGAACTCCATAATGGAGTGGAATAGCTGAATAGAAAAATATGATACTCATAGAAGCTACTAGATTCATGGTTATGGAATATAAGCTTCCAAGATATTTATGGGCTGAGGCAATTAACATAGCTTGTTATGTGCTGAATCGAGTTAACATTAGACCTAAGTTGAATAAAACTCCTTATTAGTTTTTGAAAGGTAAAACTCTGGACTTGTCATATTTACATATTTATGGTTGTAAATACTTTATGCTTAATAATGGAAAGAATAATTTGGGAAAATTCAATTCTAAGTTTGATGGGAGGATTTTTCTAAGATACACTTAATGTGGGAAAAGCTTATAAAATCTTTAACAAAAAATTGATGTTTGGGAATTAGTACCTAGACTATCATCTCAAAGTGTGATTAGAACAAAGTGGATTTTCAAATATAAATTAAATGATTTGGTAATTATTATGTGGCTAAAGACTTTAATAAAATAGAAGGTACTAATTTTGAAGAAACTTTTGCTGTTGTTGCTTATTTGGAAGTTGTTTGATTATTACTTATGTTTGCCTGCTTTAAAGGTTTTAAGTTATTTCAGATGGGTGTCAAAAGTGCCTTTTTAAATAGTATTATAGAAGAAGATGCTTTTTTATTGAACAACCTCCTTGATTCGAAAGCTCATTGCACTCTGATTATATTTATAAATTAAAGATGGCCTTGTATATTTTAAAATGAATGTCTCATGCTTGGTATGATAGGCTAACTCTTTTCTCTTGGAGAATCCTTTTATGAAAGGATCTATTAACACTACTTAATTTATGAAAAGAATAAAATATGAAATCCTTTTTGTTTAAATTTATATTGATGATATACTATTTGAATCTATCGGCTCTTTGTTATGTGAAGCCTTATCAAGGCTAATGCGAAAGAATTTGAGATAAGTATGACGGGTGAGCTTAGTTACTTCTTGGAATTTAATGTTAAGTAAGAGCAAAAAGGTACATTCTTAATACATGAGAGGGTTCATAAAAAAAATTTAGATCAAAAGGTTGTAAGAGCATCAACACCCCCATGAGTCCTGACACTCAGTTAGACAAAGATCCTTCAAGTAAATTAATTGACCCTAAGAATTTTTGTCGAATGGTTGGCTTGATACTTTACTTGACAACTAGTAGACCTAATATTATGTTTAGTGTTTGTGTTTGTGCACTAATTCAAGCTGACCGAAAAAAATTGCATTTGAAAGTTGTGAAAAAGATTTTTTGATACTTGATTGATAATCCTAATTTGGGAATTTAGTACCCTTGTGATATCATAACCTTTGATCTTGTTGAATATTCTAATTTGATTGTGTAAGGTGCAAAGTTGATAGAAAAAGTACTTCAAGAATATGTGAGTTTGTAGGACACTCAATAGTGTCTTGGTTCAATAAAGAAACAAAATTCCATTGTCTGTCAACCGTTGAATCGGAGCACATTACTACTGATAGTTGAGTTGCCTAATTCTTTTTGTTGAAGTAACATCTTCTATATTTTGATCTATAGGTTGATATGGTTCTTATTATGTCTAATAACGCTAGTGATTTTTGCATAACAAAGAATACCATTCAACACTCACGCACTAAACTCATTGAAGTCCAGCATCACTTCATTAGAGGTCAGGTCTTGAAAGAGGATATTGATATCCAATTTATTAACACAGAAAATCAATTAGAAGACATCTTCACAAAAGCCCAAAATTTTGATAGGTTTAGCTCTCTTAGAGTATGGCTAGGGTAGATAAACTTTTATGATTAGGATTTTTTTGTGTGTGTATATTTTTTTTTTAGCTCTTCTATTTTTTCTTCTTTTTTATGCATGTTTTTCACTCTCGCACCTTTTTTTTCCTCTTTTCTCTTTTATTTCTTTCAATTTTTTTTATTTATTTAAATTTTTTTAAAAAAATTGTTGGGGAAAGTACCATCAGTAGTGTTTAAAAGTCCAAGTTGAGTTTCAAGCGTAGTTTGATGCTCTACATGATATTTTCTTACCACCACCACCTAACGAGGGACCTTCTTGTTTTCAGGATTTTTTAAACTTCTCTTTGATACTATAGTCTATGTTAGTTTGTTTTCAACATCTGATGTACTTGTTATCTTTATTCTTAGTTGTCATGTGTTATCTACTTCATGTTAGTTGCATTAGTTAACATTTGATATGTTGTTTGTGGATTTAAAATTATTGTGATACTTTTTAAAAAAAAAAAAATTCACATTTCTTTTATAATCAAATAGTATTTAGAATCTGTGTAATTAACATATGTATTATTAAATTAACCTAACATCCAAAATTTCTTATGATGATGCACATATCTGTTTAAAATATAAATTTTCTTGGGTCAATCACATCTTTTTCTTTACTATATTTTTCTTTGCATTTTGCAACAAAGCATTTTGTGCATAAATATTAGTGTAAATGTATGTGATTTTGCTAACTGTAGAAGTAATCGAGCAACAATAATTGTGAGGCTAGGATATTCAATTTGAGTAAAAGCTAAATAATTAATTAAAAAAAAATTTCTAAAGCGGGAAAATATATAAAAAAATTCCCTAAGCAAGGAAGGATAAAAAATTCATGTGGATCATATATATATATATATATATATATATATATATATATATATATATATATATATATATATATAATATATATATATATATATATATATATATATATATATATATATATATATACACACACACACACACACACATACAGATAAGTGTTATAATGGGTCAATTAATGTCATTTACATAAGTTATGAAGGTATCAATAAACTTATGTTGCATATAAGTAGGAAAATTTGAAAGGGTGGTTAGGAAATAGTTAATGATGCATATCATTGTTGACCTCACTTTTGGAGTGATGATTCAATCTTCCCATTTTATACCTAAGAGTCTTCTAGATACTAGGATCTTCTTAGTCATAAGACACTTCTAGTAACTAAGTGAACACTTAACCCAAACCTAGTGACTTAGGAGGACTTGTCATAGGTAGGCTATGTCGTAGGACCTAAGGAAGCCTACCTATCCTATGGCCTAACCCATGAATTATGCCTATCCAATCATGCAAAACCAAACCTCAAATTAATTTAACCAAATCCCAATTGAATCCTAATTCATATCTAAATTCCAAGCCAAATGATTGAAACCCATAACCTAAATCCATTTTAACCCTTTAAACCAACCCTATGGACTTAACCAAAATTACTTCAATCTAACCTAATTCAATTGATTTTCATAAAAGTACTCCAACCACCCAAACCTTTATCTCAAACTCTACCAAAAGCTACAATCAAACCAATCAAGCCAATTGACCAAAATCAATCCAATCAACCCAAGCTAGCCCATTTAAACCCAAAATGTCCAAATGAGCCAAAATCCAATTAAAACCAAATCAATTGCAATCAAATCCATCAATCAATCCTAAATTAATTATCAAACTCAATTCAACCTAATTCAATTCAAAACTGATTCAGTTGACCCATTAGGCTCACTTGACTCAATGTAACCTAAAAGACCCATTTGAGCTAAACTCAAATCCAACACAAATTGGATTGAACTAAGCCATTCAAAACCTCATATATTGATTATTGATCATCCTTGATTGATCAATTGCAATCAATTGAGTCAAACCAACTCAATCAATCATTTGACCTAAGTTAACCCTATTAACCTACATGAATCAAATTAAACTAAATCTCACCTCAATTCAAATTAATTGAAACTAATGATTCATACCAACTTAAAATTGATCCTTGAACATGACTTGACCATCAATTGACCCAAATCGAATCCAATTGGCCCTTTGACCCAAGTTGACCCAATTTGACCTAAATGGCCAAATTGGGCCAAATCAAATCCTACATCAAATTGATTGCAACCAATGATTCAAATCCAGCCTAAATTGATTATTGAACATGATCAAACCATTGATTGAATCAAATTTGACCAAGTCAACCCAATTGACCCATTTAGCCCAAATTGACCTAAAGGGTCAAATTAGACTAAATCATTCCTAAATCCAAATTGATTGAAATCAAAACTTGAATCATCTTCAAATGATCAATTGAATCTAAACCAACACCTAACCCAAGCCAATTTGGCCAATTTGATCAAATGGGTCAACTTAGCCCATTTGACCCATATAAGTCAAATTCAAATCCAATCAAAATTAAATCAAACCAAGTGAATCAAAACATCCCAAATCATCAATTGAACTTATCTCAACCCATGATTTGACCCAATTTAACCCATGACAACCTAACCCAACCAACTTTAATTTGACCTACATGGGTCAAATTGAGTCAAACCCAACCAAATCAAGCCTAAACCCATTCAAACTTGGCATGCCCTATCCTTGGGTCAACCCAAATCCAATCGAACCCAAACCAAACCTGAATTGAACCATTACCCATTGGGTAAAGCCATCTACATGAAACAAAATACATTCTTGGGTGGTCAAACCCCCTCCTTTGCATTTAGAAGCCACATAAAGCTTAGTTTGGACCCTTGACCCTATGGCTAACCTGACCCAAGGCTGGTAGGGTTAGCCATAGGTCAAGGGAGGTGAGCTAACCCACCACCCATTAGTACACCTAGGAAACCAAGGACAAGCCACCTCAGCCCTTGGCAGCCCACCTCAGGCCCTCATTGACTCAAACCGAGCCACCTCAGCTTCCTCCGTCCTGGTTGCCTTCACTGGACATGTCCATGGTAAAACCAACTGATATTGATTGGAGGGGAGGATATCCTCCCCATTCCACTCTCACACACATCAGAGCCTTCTTAGAGCTTGAGAGAGTCAAAATGAACTCACCCAAGTTTTCCCTAAGCCTCCTTAGCCTCCCCATCACTGGCGACGATGAAACCGAGTCAAACTAAGCCTTAGCTCCATCCAACCCCACCTAAACTCCACCATTTCCTAATTAACTTCATCCACTCATTCACAAAGCTTCGATGAGGAGAAACAAATTGATTAGGATCGATTCAAGCATCAGAGACCCTTCCAAGACCAACTCCTATGACATTTGGTCCACAGAGCCACAAGCGAGGAGTCAAAGCGCGAGCTTCTTAGTAGGGTTTCGTCTCTTTAAGACGAAACTACCTCGATCAGTTAACCGCCGGTCCTGAGCTTTGGCTAGGTAAATTCTGGCAAACTGTAGAAATCCATTAAGGTGTTAGTCTTTTATGACGCAAATCGTGTTTTCTTGTGAATCCTACTATTAGATCCCTTTAGATCCCCTTCTCGAAGCTTTTAAAGTCTATCCCGAGTCCTCATGAGCTCAGATCGAGTGGAGGAGGGCGGACGATGTATGTCTTCTATCGCTTAGAGGATGATGGATCATCCACCGTCCATTCTGCATGATTAGAATGGATGGTCGTGATTAATCCATTAGTTTATCTTGATGTAATCCTATTAAGAACCATCGGATTAATCCCCACTGTTCGATCTTGGATCGGATGGCAGGGATGAAAGTGCGTCCACCACCGCTGACTCAATTGTCGCGTTGGATGATTTAAGTGGCTAATCCCACGGTGCCATATAGAAAGTGCTGCCATGTCAGCCTCCCGCATGATGCCGATGGGATTACGGATTAATTAGGGTTTAAAATGCAAGTAATTGGATAAAACTTTTTAAATCATAACTAATTGCAAAAATACCAGAAAATACAAATAAATACATTTTGGAAAGGTTAAATAGAGGAGAATTTAATAAAATTAATTTTATTTGATTTTGAACAGTGATTAAAGCTTAATTAGGGTTTTAATGCTTAAATAGTTTATTTAATTAAGCCCTAATTACTTGAGTAATTAATTTAAATTTTGATATGATGATTTAGTGGGATGACCCGTGCCTCCCATGACTTTATTGGGATTTATTAGCTATGTAATTAGGAGAATTTGAAATTCAAATCCATTAATCTAATGATTATTTAAAACTCCAAATATAAAAATTAATTAATTTAACTTCACTAATCACTGATTAATAGTGAGATGATGAGGGAATGATTAGGACCTCTTTCCTAATTACTTTTCCAAATTCATTTCATTAAAGAGAGTTAATTAATGAGGGGGTTAATCAAGGAATTAAATAATTAATTAATGTCCAAATCAAATTAAAAATGCTAATCACTTCAGTTAATCAACATTTAAATTAAAGGTTTCTCTTTATGTGTTCAATAACATAAAGACCTTTAAGAAAATTATGATTAGCCCATAAGTGTGAAAAAAAATCAAAAAAGTACTTAATTATATTCTTTAATTTAATTAATCTATAATAATGAGCCAATTGCATTAGGCCTTTTAAGAGCATTGCAATTTTATTTTTCTCATGTGCATATCATTGGTGTCTCATGATTAAGTGGTTAATTAAATTAAAGAAGCATAGGAAAGGTTAGTTAAATGGATTGTTTAATGATTCAACCTAATTAAATTGTAAAAAATCATTTAATTATCTTTCCTTAAACAAATTAAAATTACCAACATGGGAAGGGGATGAAAAACAGTAAATGATCTCTCATGTTTAAGTTCAATTCAAATCCAAAACTAAAATTAATAAGAAGCTTTGGTTTTCTTTAAATGATTTTATTTAATGTGGTTGTCCTTAGGAATTAGTGTAATTTGATGATCATGTGGAAATGTTTGGCTATTCCTTTTCAATCACTTTAAATGTTGCATGTCATGTGATATCATGCATTCATATTTTCAAATTCAAAATGAAATTTACTTATGCAAAATTGTATGTGTTGGCTTAATCTTATTATATTTGTGGCTATTATCACTAATAAATTTAAAATTATTTTCAAAAGCTATAAATTAATAATAACATTTGGAGTTATAGTAATTATGAATATATATGTAAGATTTGCATGTGTTCATAGCTTAAGCATGTGAAGGTAGTGCTTTCTTTCCTATATTCATGTATGGATTTACATGTGTTGAATGATAATAAGTATATAGAATGGATATCCCGGGAATACGAGACTTTAAGTAGCCCCAAGGAGGTCATCACTTCCCTGGTTAACAAAAGCACGTACTTATTTAATTTTATTCCTATGTATATTTGTATTAGAATTTGGATAGAGCTTTGCTTTACATGTATAAATAATTCAATAAAAAATACAATATTTTGCCTAATTTTTATTCTTATAGTTGTATATACATTCATATATATTTAAGATAGTAAGTATATAGTCTGGACATCCCAGGAATATGAGGCTTTAAGTAGCCCCAAGGAGTTCTTAGATTACCTCACTTCCCTGGTTTAAACAACGGCACGTACTTGCTTACATCTTTAATACATGTGTGTGTATTAACTAAAGAATGAATATATATCTTTTCTACCAAAACATATGCATTCATACTCATTTAAGTGTGGAAAAATATATTGCATCTATAGGTATACTAAGTGTTAAGTCATATGCATGTTATGGGTGATGAAAAGGAATGGTTCAACATATTCTATGTGATGGTAATTCAATCACATTAATCTTAAGATGCATTTCATGTTGAGTAGGATTCTTTAAGGTTAACCTAAACTTAAGATTAATAAAAGAAACCATTCACTAAAAGAACCTAAATCATAAAAATATGCTTTTAGGAAATACTTTAGGGTGGGGATGAAGGAGGTTAAGCATTCTTCTTCTCTTTACAATACTTAGATGTTAAGTGTAAATCAAATTAAACAAAAAAAATACAAATTAAAATTTACAAACCTTTAAACAACTTAAAATGGAACCATCCATCATGTTAACTTAAGACATACCACATAAAACCTAAGCACACACATTAGAATGCTAAGTCATCACTTCCATCTTTAGGTTAGGACAGTGTATGTAATGATGTTGTATTTTATTTTATGATGTAATGTTTTAGACTGGATGTTAGGAATGTGGATCGTAGATTGGATGTTAGGTTGCTGATAGCCTAATATTATTTTTTGCAGGGGATTATGTTTAAGGGGCCACTAAAATAAATATAAGTGCTTTGTTTGCAGGTTGCTTATGCCCCTTCCATGTTAGGATAGATGGGCTTGGTTACCCATGTGCAGGGTGCTAAGTCCAAACTATGAAATATAATTGCTTAAGATTGTATGTATGTTTAGCTAATATTTGTTTTATAGGTGTAGTTAGATTTATTTTTTCCAAATATATAATTTTGCAATAGGAATTAGGAATAATGCTATGGGGATTAGGATGAGCAAGGGCTAGAAGGCTTAATCCTGGGGTGCCCTGTGATGCCTTGGAGCAAATCAAATCAAAAGAAGAAAGAAAGAAGACATGAAGAATGACGACCCTTATAGAATGTATTCAATTTTAATTATAATTTTTCTTTTGTAATCTGGGTTGTATAAGGGTAGAGCTAGGGTTACCCAACTTTTCTCTTTCTTGAGGTGTACGGTGGTACCCGAACGCACCATCCTTTTATTCTTCATGATAATCGATAAAATGATTGTTATTTTGTTTAGATTACGCAATAGAACATCATGATTTTCATAATTTCTTCATGATTGATGTTTGAATGTGTGGCCTAGATGCGGTAGGCTCTTAGAAAATTAATTTTGTTACCCAACTAACAACTTATAACTAAAGTTTAAAATAACTCATAAGCTCATTTTAAAGCCTTGGTTTTAATTAAGATAATTAAAAGATTTAGCAACTCCTTAGCTGTATGTTGTATGTCTAACATCATGCATGTCATATTATACCACTCTTGCAAAAAATGAGGGCCTCCATTTCAACACTTTAGAGATTGCTTGACTTATGAGAGAAACCCCTTATGATGGAGCTTCACCCTGTTTCTCTTTTGATTTAGCCAATAACCAAATTTCATCATACATTTAGGCATAAAATATCCTGCCTTTGTCCAAATGAATGTGCCAAAATAACATAAAAATTATAAAATATTGCATTTTTAGATAAGTCATATGCTCATGCCAGTCATGCTCTAGTCTCTTAGGGAGTGAGATTAGGACTGTTATCTCTTTCTAATTAAATAATAAGCCTAACCATCTTGTAATTTCATAAGACTGTACTATATGATTTTGAATCGTAGGAGGTGTTAGCTGGCGGCCACCCTAGGCGGTTGTAAGTCTAGAAGAGTCGGACGGGTTTATTCTCTCTTGTGGAAGTAAACCATTTTGTCCTCTTTCCGCTTAGATTTTGATCGTGCTCTAGCTTGTGCTAAAGCTCCTTAGATTTAGAATCCGTGGTTGCTTATTTCCTTCGGGCTATGAGCATAAATCCTCACCTCTTAAGCATTTCCATAATCTTGTGTTGATGGATTATAAGCCTAAATAATCTAATAAAATTTCAACTCAAAAAAAATAAATCCTCTCACTTTCAAACATATAAAGCCTCACCATAGAATATGTTGGAATGCTCACTAAGCTTCCTAGTATTATGAGCATTTCCTACTTATCTTCCTTTGGATTCTAAAATTAGTCTTTCTAATTGAACAACCCCATTTGATTTGTTAAAATAACCAAATCCTTTGATAGTCTTAACCTTGAAATATTTGGACATAATAATTGACTACTTTAATTGAGAGTGTTCTTAGGAAATCTCATTTCCTAGGATGTAATTAACTATGAAGGCTTGCCTCTATAGGAAATTAAAGAACCCAGCTTAAAATAAACCCCACTTTACTTTTCCATGTAAAGTAGGGAAAATATCTCTGGTATATTCGAAGACCCATCATGCCTTAGGAGTCCTTATTAGGTGATTGTGCCCATTGTAGGGTGATATTTCTTTCTTTCGAGATAGTACATCATACCTTAATATTTTATTCGATCACTTCAATAAGTACCCTCTAAGATCTATGTGGTGCCCACGCGATGCATCCAAAAATAAACACCATAATCATACCATCATCAATTAAGCATTCTAAATTCACTTATTTTATAAGAACATTGTGGGAATTTTAGTTGGAACACCACATAGATCTTGGGGATATTTATTTATGTAATCAAATACATCATTTAAGGATAAATATATTATCTCAAAAGATAAATATATTATCCTATAATGGGTTTAATTACTTACTCCTAAGACTAACGGACCTTCGATATAACAGAGATTTTTTTTCCTGAACTACATGGAGAGGTAGAACATAGTTTATTTTATTACAGGGTTCACAATTCCCTATAAGGCAAGCCCTTATAATTAATTATATCTTATAGATGAAGGATCTCTTCCTAAGAATACTCTAGATTAAAGAAATAGAGTTTTATTTCTATGGATTTCAAAGCTTATCTTAAGAGGATGATGATTTAGAAATTAAACATGGAAAGTTTCAAAGGGGAAATAATTCTTTTAAAGACCAATAGGGAATATGTAGGAAATACCTATAAATACTAGAATGCCTAGTAGGTATTTCAACTAACATATCATTAGGCTTTATAATTTTCATATTGAATTTAATAAAGTTTTGAATTAGCATTTTATTTGAAATCTTGGACTTAGATTCTAATAGTACAAGACTGTAGAAATGCCTAGTAGTTGAAGACTTACTCCAAAAGGATGCTTTAAATCATAAGTCTATAAATACTTCTGACATAAGTTAGAGGCTCAACCTAATATGAATTTTTGGAAATTATTAGCTCTTTTCTTACGAGGGGAAAAATGAACCTATCTCTGACTCTTTTAAATTTATAACCCACCTGGAAGGGTTACCAGCTAACACCACCTAAACAATTTTGAAAATCTTGGGTCTGATCTTATATATGCAAGATGGCTAGGCTATTACTATTAGGAAAGAAGTTAAGAACTTAAACTCACTCCATATCCCTAAGATAGTATTTGGTGTGTTATATACCTAGCTAATGCAACAAATTTCTTCTTTTATGTTTTGACTCAATATATTTTAAGGCCTTGGGTATTCAATTTATGCCTACAATGATATATAATTAGAAGTAGTCATTTGGCCAAATAAAAAAAGAAGGTACACATCCCTAAGAAGGGTGCCACGGGTTAGATGACCCATTATGTGCAATGGGTGAAGCGCCCAATTTAAGATGAATGAATAATATGCTATCATGTTTCAAAAAATTTAATTATTTCTAGTTTCTTTTAAGTTGTACATTGCTCTTTTAATTAATATGAGGTTTTGAGTTTCTTTATTTTATATTTGAGTTGTTCAAGTTTAGTGGGGTAAAAAATCATAATTTTTCTTCTTAGGAGCTTACGTTCTAGGCATTTCACCATAGAAACACACCAAAAAACCTAGAAAACCAAACAGTTTTTATTACGTGCCTAAAATAAATCAATCCAAATTAATTAATATAACAAGCCAATGCAGCCATGTACTATTGTGAACCCCGAAAGAAAGAGAAAATGAGAATATTAAGCTAATCCAGCGGTCCCTTTAAGCACAGCCCCTTGTAGAAAATAACATTTGTCTAAAAAGAATACCATATCATCAAAAGTAGCGGGCAAACAATCATATCCATCCAGTCTAAAATATTACAAAAAAAAGAAAAATTCACATCACAAAACATCACAGATTATCAGTCTAGCCTAAGTCTAAGGTCAGTGACTTAATAATCTAGTGTGTGAGAAAATGGGCTTGTGTGGTATGACTTATTAGGCTTTTTAAGTTCAAATTTTAGTTTAATTAAAAATCTAATCTTTCACTTTTCATAATTTTGCTTCATAGGTATGTGTTATTATTAAACCAAAAAGTTTGACGTATCATGACTTCCTTCAAACTAGTAGCCCTCTGACCTTGGGTGTATAGATTATATACCATATGATCGCTAGTTAAGAAAAATTTTATTTACATTTATTTGGTTTCTTTTATTTTATTCTTAAAATTTATTCTATTTTCTATTTGGCGGTTTTCAATTAAGATATTTAATTGATTTATGAGTTTATTTCAATTTTTAGGTTTACTTTTGTGCTAAAGCTGAAGTTTATGTTTTAAAGAATGAAGAATAAAATCAATTCTACTTTGGGCTAAACCCATTTTATTCAATCATCCAAAATTATAATAGAATGAAATTTTCATCCATTCTAAGGGTCAAACTAAGATCCTAAGTATCCTAATTAGTCTCTTTTGAATTGATTTAAATCATGTATTTTAAATTGGGTTTGATATGATTAATGTTTTAATAGTTAATATGGTTAGGATTTATTTTTCTTTTATTTGTCTTAATTTGATTAATATTTCTTAATTTAATTTATAATCTCTAATCAAATTTAAAGTATTTCTTTAAATTATAGTTAAGAGTCTAATAATTTATTATGGTTATTTATATGATTTGATTTGGTTTCAAATAATTTCATTCATTTAAATTTTATGTCATTTAATGTTTTATATTATTTTCATAATTTAGCTTTATATTTAATCTAATGTTTTTTTTAATTTGATTAAGTGTTCATTTGATCTTATGTGTTTTAATTTCTTGGTTTATTTGATTTGAATTGCTCTCATTTATTTATTTCATTAATATTTATGTTTATGAATTTGGATGAGTTAACTTAATTAGTTTCAATTAGTCTTTAAGAAGTTTTGATTTCATCACTTAAGGAATTCATTATATTTTAATTTCATAATTTAAAGGAATTTATTAACATATATTTTTAATTCAACATTTAGAATACTTATAATGGAACATTATATGTTAAAGTTTCATTATTTAATTTAACCTATTAAGATGCAGTTTGGTTTATCAATCATAACTTAGAAAACCTAAGAAATGAGCTACTTTGGATATCCAGCCTAAATCTAGGCCATTTTAATTTTCTAGGTCATTTAAATTAAGTAATTTGATTATTCATTTTTATTTTCATTTGAAATAATCATTATTCATTAACATTAAAATAGACTTAAAGTAATTTTAATATTAATATGTTTCTTGAATTGAGTATAAAGTGTAGAGGTTGATTAGTTTTAATTTTAATTAATTTAATTGATTAAATGTAAATTCATTAATTTAATGATTTAGGGTTTGATTAATTTTATACATTTTTAATCATTTCATTAACCTAAGTATGTAATTAATTAAAGTCCTTAACTTGAGAGAACTAAGAAATTTTTCTTAAGTGTTATGATATTAATAAAAATATTTTATGTGGATTTTACAAATTTTTATAATTTCTATAATTTTTTTAATTTTTAATTTCATTTAAATTGACGTGAGGATTAGAAATTATACACATTTGATCTAGAGGATATTTGGCCTTGGAATTGTTATGGCAAGTGGGGTTACTTGTTAATTTAAGTTTTCTAAAATTTCATCTTAATCAGATGTATATTTAGAACTAATTAAGATTTTCATTATTTTAATAAAGTTTAAATTAGGCCTTAATAATTAGGGGTTTTAATTTTTCTTAGTTCCTATCTAGAAGATGAATCCATAAGGGCTTATTTAGACTTTTGGAATTTTGATTGATTTATTATGATTTTTTAAAATTTAGGCCAATTAATTACCTAATTAGGTTAATTTGAGGATCGTGTACTTTCATTAAGGCTTTATATTTTCCTAAGGTCTACTAATATGGATTATGATGTTTCAAACTAATTTAATAAATTTTCCTAATTTTCTTAATTTATTCTTAAATTATTTCATTAAATAAATGGGTTTAGGATTGAAAATTTTACATCTTTGGGATTACTTACCAATAAATCCTAAGAAAATTATCTAAGGTGTGTTTTAACCTTAATTTAATTTCTCCAAAGTTTCAAATTAATTAAATTAATGGTTTGAGTTTAATTTTAGTTTGATTATTTTTAATTAATCTCAAATTAAACCAAAAATACTTAATAAAATTTGAGAATTTAGGGTTGTAGAGATTTCTCTCACTGAGATGAATCCATAGAGTGCTTATTTGCATTTTTTTGGTTAAATATTTTATTTTCTATGAATTTTTGAAGTTGTGTATATTTTTCTACAATTTTTAAATGAGAAAAAGGCTAATTGTTTCACTTTATACAGTCAGTGCTAACACGACATTGATGTGGCACTATTTGCCACATGGCATGGTGACATTGAACTAGTTGGATCCACATAGATCTAGCTTAAAAGCTATGGGGACGATGATTTATTTATGGTCGTCTGATCAAAGATTGGATGGTCAGTATTTAACCCATCATTCCTTAAGGGATTTAAATTAGATCGTGCGGCTAGATTAGAGTCGCCTGTTCCAAATAGATGGATCAGATGAAAAAGATTATGTCTTCTTCCTCCACTGGAGAATCAAGAGTCATTGGCTCTTTAGAGTTGATTTTCGATGATTTAAGCGGGGGGAATGCATGATTTTGATTACAAAATGATCATGGATCGATTTGCAATTGATCCATACGATTTAATCTCACTTGAGATCAAATTCATTTCATAAACTACTAAACCAAAATTAAGGGTGGTTGTAATTGGATCATACCTCGTTGGCATAGATCTTTAGTAGTGGGGATGCTTCGTATACCTTCGCCTTGACACGACGAAGCTCTAGGAGATGATTTTGTGGAATGCCTCCCTATAAATCGACATGAAGATCAAGCTTTGCCTCTTTATTGATGAGTTTGGTTGAACTTCGGCTTGCCAGTGGCATGGGAATCGGGGAAGGGGTTGGTTCTCCTTCATTTCACCTCTAGAATGTGTGTGAATGCTTAGATTGGCCATAACTCCTCTTCTTCCTCCCTTTCCCTATATGGCCAAAAGCTTCCTATAGGGAATTCAAAATGGATTTTGTCTATGGTGATTGCCATCCTTGGAGGCTAGCTCTAAGAGGAGGTCAATTGATTAAAATTAGCCTTTATCAGCTTAGACTGAAGAGGTGGCTAAGGAATAGAGGAGGGAAATGAGATTTTGCATCTTATGCTTTGATTTTTTTTTTGTTTATTTTCTTTCTACCATTACATCACCTATAACCCTATGAATTTGGGTGGTCTTCACCTCACTTGAACTGAGGTATGATCAGTCCTAATTAATTTGAAAGTTATCTTTGAGTTAGGCTAACTCAAAGTTGATTTGGGTGTAGTGATTATATTTATTTTGATGCCAAATTGATTTAAAGTGATTTTTATTATCTTTCTTTTAATTTATTGACCTTTAATTTGAATTTAAATCAATGTTGATTATTTACTAGATAATTTGGAAGCCAATTGATCCATATTAGGTGAGGGTTTGATATGGTTAGAGTTAAGTTTAGCTCAAATGTTTACATTTGGTCCATTTGGATTTAGCTTGATTTGGATTAGGCTATGTATGATCAATATTTTTTATTCATTTATTTGGATTAATAAGTAGCTATCCAAATCCATTTAAGATGAGTAATGAGTTAAACAAACTCATTTAAATTAGTTTGAACAAAAACAACTTAAGTTAGTTTACTTAAGTATTTGTTCCCTTTGGTTTTGCTTGGTTTGTTCCATTTAATAAATTGGATCTAAGTTTAGGCTTCAATTGTGTTTAACCAAGTATTTAGGATGGTTTGGATCAATGAATTTCATTTCATTTGGGGTTAAATTTGAATGCAAACCCACTTTGACCTAAATTGGGTTTAATGGGTCAACATGGGTTTAATTGGGTCAAATAATCAAATTAAATCTCATAATTGGTTGAATTATGTTTAATGCTGATTTACAAATGATTTTGGAAATTTAATTTGAGTTGATTTTAACTTAATTTGAATTTAGTTTCATAAGGTCCATTTGTGCTCATTAAGATCAAGTGACCTAATTAACCCAATTAAGGCCTTATTGGATTTAGATTTATTTAGATTCATGTTTAAACATGTTCATTTGATGATTTTGATTTATAATGATTTAATTTAATCAAATTTTGGTGGGTTGGCCTTTGACTGAGTGGGACTCACATATGTCAAGTCAAATGGTTGACCATCTTTGACTCTCATTTGAATTTAGTTTTAAATCCATTCATCTTCATGTAGTGACTTCATGTTTTTTATTATATTTGATTTCAATTTATCGTGATTTTCTTTGAATTTCTTTGGGTTTAGTCAATTTTGAGCTTAAGTAGGATAATTGGATTAACTACCTCAGTTACCTTGATCTAAACTCAGTTAAATTTAGATTTCAATTAAGATGTATTTAATTAATTTATTTTTTTAAAATTCAAGTTTGGTTTGGGTTCATTTTAATTCAAACGGTTTAGGTCAAATCCTAAAGAGATTCACTAGGATAGCTTAAGCCTTAGGGTATTGAGATTTACTTTTAATTTTGGTTTTGATTTGTTTATACACTTGGTCACCCAAGTGTAGTGTCCTATGTTCCTGAATAAGAAATCCCTAATCTAACATTTGATATCCTAATCAATAGGAATGAAGATGATGTTAAACCTCATCAAAAAAATAAGGCCAATAGATTTCTCTTGTGTTCAAAGTTGATGGAGATTTTGAACTTCTATGGATTGGTGCTTAATAAATTACTACCAAAATTTGTGGTGAGTATAGTTACCTTCATTACTTACCTATTAGATGAAAGGATCCCTTGGAGATTAACTCTATTTTTCTACTTATTCACCATAAAAGCTCCTAAAAATGGAATTATCCAATTTTCTATGGTTCAAATTAGAAAAATTAGCTTTGTGAACAAGGTCAAGAACTTGCGAGGTAAGTTCCTATTTGTAAAGCACACAATTAGATGACCTGTGTAGATTAGACCCATCTTGATTGAAAAAGAAAAAGGAATGGTCCTAGAGTTTAGTGTGATAAAGGTTATTCTTTCAAAGACTTTAGGGAAGAAGTCTCATCATCAAACCATACTATAGAAACATCTAAGTCTACCAAACTTATGATAGTAAGAACTTGATAGTAATCTTTTCTTATGGGTTATTAAGGTTTATCTTTAATTCATGTATTTGCTCTTTTGACATGTAGGTAGCGTTGATCTTATGGTGTAGACATGAAGTTCAAAATTCTCACCCTTTTAGACAAGTAGCCTTTGAGCTCCATACAAGTTGGTGAGTTAGTTATCCCAGCAGCCTCACTCAGCAAAGTAAAATAAAATATTATGGAGTACACACTAATAAAGGCAGTGGGTGACACAAAACCACAAGTTCCAACTCACCTAATTAATGTAGTGGCATGGAGGTCATTGAGATTGAGTCCTCAAAATAAGAGAAGATAGTGAAGAGGGTGAGATGAGCTTCTCCCATCAAGTTAATGGGTTCTTATGACCTATGCATAGCCGATCCTTCTAGCTATGCATTTGATATAAAAAATATTGTATATACTCATCATTATCCAAAAGAAACTAGAGTAAATTCCTCTACAAAGTCTCCTTTTACTCTCAGTTGGTAATGCACCTATGACTTAAGCTAGGTAGGCAGAAGGTTATGTGACCAAAGTTCATTATAGGAAGAGTTCAATTTCTACATGGGAGCTAAAAAGCTCAAAAAAGGTTGAAAATAAAAAAAAATTACTATAGAGCATGCTTATAAGAAGGAAGAGTTTAGTTGAAGAGAATCCAAGTTTTGGTGCAAGGAAGCTCTTTAGGATGAATTTTTTTTTTAAACTTGTCAAAATATGGAGCTATTCTCTCATGTAAGTTTAAAGGGGGGTTTTCAATTTGGCATTGGGAAACTTATCACTAATGGTAACCTCCTTTCGTAACTTTTGGACATTGAAAGTTTTCAGACATTGTCGTACCGTAACAAGAGTGATATGGTGGGCATTATACCTTAAATCCCTTTTATATATCTTATTTTTATATCTGTGTGTAAAAAAAAATATGTAAATGAGAAAGTAATTATCATCCCCATTTTTGGTGTATGCATTTTTTTAGTAATGAATGAAAAGATTTTTCTTCTAACTTCCCACACTTTACATTTTTTTATCTATATTTTATATTGATAAAATTTACTTTTTGTAAATATTTCTAATCTCAAATATTTTGTTTTGAATGAGATTTTGTTTATAATTGATGATACTTTAGTTAAGTATACACATAATGTTAACTCTATGACATTAATACTTGTGGATACTTTGGGCTTTTATGTACTCAAGAGTACTTTAGTTTTAGTGTTATGAGTAATTTAATAGTCACTTAAGGTGTGGTTCATCTTACTTTAAACTCATGGTCTTTATGGGGTGGGGTCGCCTACTTAGACTTGATAATTTGAGAGACTTATGTGTAACTCATTATGAATTTTATTGTAAAAGGGAGAGTTAGCTCACTATGGCTATAACCATCACCTTAGATTCACTTTACCTTATGTTAGAAACTTTGTCTTCATGGAGCACTCATCTAGACTCACTAGCTAGGAGAGACTCACGTACTACTCATTACAAATATGATAAAGGGGAAAGTCATCTTGCTTGGACTTGGCTATTTGAAGAAATTTTTTTTGCGCTCTTGTTGTAGATGAACATATACGAGTACGTTATTGCAATTATTCAAGTAGTCATCAAAAATTTAGCTATCAGTAATTTAAATATACTTACAACTTGGAGTGAGTAGGCCTATAAGTAAAGTAATTTTGTTAGGTGTATACTTGTCTTCATCATGGAAGATTTAGCTCATCTATTGTCTTTTGCCTAGGGTCTTCAACTCTCCCATGGTGAGTAGTCTCATTATCATTGAACACCTTAAGATTTGACTTTGTGTCTTCTCTTAAGTTGGTTGACTTATATTTGTAATTAAGTGCTCTAATTAAGTCAATTTTCTTCAAACTATGATTAGCATACTTGACTTCATCCAAAGTTGGCGAGCTTTTGACAATTAAATGTCGTATTAGCTTGTAGGTGATTTGTTTAAATCACTCCATCATGGATGCAAGTTCCTTAAACATTAATAAATATGGGTGAGTTGATAACATAAAAGGCATGTAACTTAATGCTTATCAAGTTAATGGGGGTGAGTATCTTGAGTGCTTAGCAAGTTATTTTTTCATTTTAGTATAATACTTGTATTGGATTAACACATAATAAAAATTAATATAATAAAAATATTAAAGTAATATTTATGAGGATAAAAACCATATTTTTAAGATTGACATAATTCTAAGTTCTTAATATCTTTTCTTTTGAATTTGTCTGTAATTAGTAAGAGCTTAGCCTAACTTTCTTTTTGATGTTTTACATTTTTTTCTAAGGTAATCCAAGCTTATCTAATGTCATTTATTAGGTTGCTTTGTCCACTTTCTATAGAACTAAATTACCAAAATAGAGAGCTATCACTTTCACATTAATGTTGTAGTATCTTTCATCCTTATTTTAGTCTCTTATAGCTTCAATGAAGCTTGTTTTATGACTTTTTCAAAAAAGTTGGGTGCCATTTTCATGACTCTTCTATTTTATTCTATACATTTAATAGGGTTATATTCATAATCGACACTCTTAATGACACACTGGCTACGCAAGCCATACTCGACAGGTAAGAGTGCATCGAACTTATTAGATTGAGTGTATGTCATTTGGCATGTTGTTGATGAATGAGCTCTTAGGAGTGCCCATAAAATTTTGGGCTATACTTTCACTCACTTGATTTTGGACCCTTTGATCTTTTAGATTGAAGATCTACTTGTTCATTACTTCTAAATGGGCATTTGTCCCTAAATGATGATCTGAGGTGAAATCCATGAGATTGTAATTAATGAATTATGTATTGTGTGTGTATGTGTGTGTGTGTGTGTGTGTGTGTGTGTGTGGTGAGGGATGGGTTGAATTGTTTTTTTTTAAATTAATTTCAGAAAACTTAATTTTAATTTTTTGTAGAAGACTAAAATCAATGATTAATGATTATACTTTAATGAAATATAACAACAATCAACAACAGATAGAAAGGTAAAGTGCAAAAAAAATAAAGAAATAAACTACATAGATTTTACATGGTTCGACCATACCCAAACCTGGGGTTAATTGGTTTTTTCTTAAATTAATTTCAGAAAACTTAATTTTAATATTTTGTAGAAGACTAAAATCTTTAATGATTATACTTTAATGAAATATAGCAACAATCAACAACAATATAGAAAGGTAAAGTGCAAAAAATAAAGAAACAAAATACATAAATTTTTACGTGGTTCGACCATACCCCAAAACCGGCCTATGTCCACGCCTAGCCACCGAGGCTAGAAATTCACTAAATCAAAGTTGAGATTACAACAATCTTTTATTCTCTCCTTGATGAAAAAGTACAACTCAACATCGTACTTTCTTTAAGGGGCAAGTACAACCCAACAACGTACTTTCCTTAACGGGCAAGTACAACCCAACAAGAAAATAAGAAAAAGGAATATGAAAGTATCTAACTCTTAATTTAAAAGTATTTTGCTCTCACAACCCAATTATGACAATATTAAGGCAACTGAAATCAAGTGTAAGAAAGGTAGGTCTCTTTAATTGATATTTAAATTTGAAAGCAATATATATATATATATATATATATATATATATATATATATATATATATATATATATATATATATATATATATATATATATATATATATATATATAATGATGCAAATGATTCTTTAAACTACTTGATGTGAATATAATAATTGAAATCAAATTGACTTAATTGATGATTTAAAATGTAGCACGATAAAGATTTGAAAACTAAATCAGATAATTGTTACAAAAGAGACTTTTAGTTTTCCAAAAGATCAAATAAAAAAAAATGAAATCTTAAAGCACATGAACTCAACTGAAATCTCTTCTAAAAGAACTATTACTTATGCTGAAGATGAGACAATTTAAAGGAAAAGAAAACTTGCTACTCATAAGAATTCTATATGAAATAATCAACACAAAATTAATCTCACTTAAGGATACGTAAAAATAAAGAAGAGAGAAGAATTTGCAAACACAAACAAAGCTTTTGGCTAACTTGAAAAGGTGCATGAATAGATGAGTTAAGCACAAAACAATTTGACCAAATACCAAGGAATATTAAGACAAGAAAAAGATCAAGGTCTCACACAAGAATAATAATAAAAATAAAATAAAGAACCTTGAATAGCTCTCGGCCAAGATGGATTTCCGCCAATCCTCCAACTTTTTTTGTGCAATCTTCAAAGAAATCACTTGTAAGTTAGAAGATAGAAGAATGATGAAGAGATTAGCACTTGATTCACCAACAAAAATCTCCAAAAAAAAGTTTGCATGGACCAAGTGAGGAGAAAAGTCCAAGAAGAATTAACCTAGTCTTAAGAGCATTATATACACTATTTTTGGCCCAAGTTTGCACGAGACCTGGTGCGCCACCTTCGGCCTAAGAAAGAAGTTTACTTGCCTACCTTGATTAATTTAAAAAGACCAACACTCTATGCATTGGAAACTATAATGTAAGACCAATACCCCATGAGATCGGCAACTAAACTTAAAAAAGGCCAACTCTTGTGCGATTGGTGACTATAGTGTAAGGTCGATATCTCATAAGGTCGGCAACTAAATTTATAAAAACACCAACACTCCGTGTGGTTGGCGACTATAGTGTAAGACTGATACCTTGTGAGTTCGGTAATTAAATTTAACAAAAATACTAATAGTCTATGTAGTTAGTAACTACAATATAAGAATAACATCTCATGAAGTCGACAACTAAACTTAAAAAAGACCAACACTCTGTGTAGTTGATGATCATAATATAAGATCGATACTCCATGAGACCGACAATTAAAATGCAAAAAAAAAATCTACCATTGAGTGCTTAAGTGTTTTACTTACTAAGTCATAATGAAGAATTCATCTAACTCATAGTAGTTATGCAACTACCCAAGGAAGGTTAGCTACTGATCAATATTTTTCTCAAGTCTCGAATAGAGTGATAACAAAAAGTATAACACTAGTGATGTGAGTATGTTCTTAATTCTAACAAGAAGCAACCTTCATTGTCACTCAGATAAAAGAATTTATAATAACACTCAATAGAAGAAAGAGAAACATTTATAATATACTTAATAGAAGGAAAATATTGTATATTTCATTTACAAATAAAGTTTATACAAAAAAGTGAATAATGAATACATGCTTGCATCATACTCGCCAAAAAAAGGAGATCATTAACTTGTGTTTCCCTCATAGCTGTCTTTATTAGAGTTCAAAAGGGAAAGTATTTTAGAAAAGTCCAAAAACTTGGCGTCCAATGGGTTGTGCTTCACTAGCATGGTGATAATGATGTCGCAATAGCCTTGAACTTCTACTCTAGTCATAACCCAAAAACCCAGCGAACTCGGCATCTTTTTTTGAAACTCTCCAGTGTGATGAGAGAGCTCTTATTCCAACTCCCTATTCAAATCAGCCAAGTCAGTAAGCTTTAGGGTCGCCTTATTTTTCTCCTCCTCTTGCTTAGTTGTCTCAGCTTAAAGATCCCTGTGCTTGGCGTAGAGAGATAAAAGATCTTTCTTCATAGTTGCCAACTAAATCTTCACTTAATAAGCTAGTTTCTTCTTAACAAAAAACTTCCTATATACTTTCTAAGTCATTTGCCATGCCATTGCTTGGACATTCATGACAACAAAGAACAATCGTGCATTAAGAACCTCCTCCAAAAGTTCATCAAACTTCTTGGAGTAGATCACATGTTCGAGCTCGTAGGCTTTATTGCTTAGCTCAACTAACTTTGGAGTGTACTTGTCTTCCACAAACTCACTCTGTTCCTCTTCCTCCTCGGGTTTGCTCAATTGCCAATGACTCGAGGAGCTGAGCTTATGGACCTCTTCTTAGATTTCTTGAGAGTTGTACATGGCCCAAACTCATCAGCGACTTCCGTTGGGGCAACACTTGACCCCACCTCCTTTCCTCTCCCTCGGTGACCTCAATGGGAGCGGACTCACCATCTTTAGGCTCATGCTTGCAACCTCACTCTTGCCTTCCTCAAAGAATTTGAACATGTTGTGTTCAAGTTCAAGGGACACCAAGATTGCCTATCCCATGAATAGAAAATAATGAATGATTAAAAGGAGCGAGTCAGAAAGATGCATATCAAATAGCTAGTATTCAAAGAAAGGAACTTATCTTAGAGAACGTTGGTGGCCTTACTGAAATGGAGGTAGTTGAAGATATTCAAGGATCGACCCTTCAATTTCTCCAACACCTCCTCATCCTGCGCATTTAGCTTCCAAGGTTGGGACTTTGTTGGCCAAGAAGGGAAGAGGAAGAGTCAACACTGGCCATAATGATGAGCTCCTAATGAATAAGACCTTCAAGTGCCACTGCTACACCTTATTTTCCATGCTATAAATCTTTAGTAGAGTCACTGAAACTTGCATAGTCTCATCATGGTGGCTCTTCACCATGAAGACTCACCAAAAAGGCTCATACTCCATGGGACATTCTCTTCTCGCAAATGTAGGATGAAAGTTGTAATGCTCACCATAAAATTAGGGGGAACTTGGGTGGGCACCAACCAGTAGAAATTAAAGATGCCATTCCACTAGTAGTGAAGAGGGAGCCAAAACCCATTTCTAAAGTGGGCAAAAGGGATGCACAACTCACCCGTGTGAGCAATATTGAACCACTCACTCTTATTTGCTACCCACATAGTAAAATTGGGGTCATTGTAGCAATAATTGTAGAAGATAGAATTCACATTAGACTTGTCTAAGTCTAGCAACTCCTTAACCTAAGCTTGATGGAATGATGAAGCCGTCTTCTTCAAAAGTGTCATCACGAGAGAGATCACTAGACAAAAGTGGGAGTGAGTTCTACTTAATAGAAGAGCTCTAATCACTTAAAGAATGAAAGGAGAAATAAAGACTCAACTACTCATGATAAGAGTGAATTTATAAAAGCAGTAAGTAAAGCACAAAAATACAAACATCATATCAAGAATTAAATAGAAAATTAATTACTTGATTTCGCAGATATCACATGAAACCCAAATTACAAGAAAATCCATTAATAATATTCACTCACATCATAAAGCAAAATCGATAAATAATGATGGAGAGTAGAGAAAAAGCAATATTTTCATTAAAAAGCAAGAGAAATAAAGATACAACACACACTCTTTAAAAACCCCTATATATTATTTCTTGAGCAATTTTATGATAGGGTTCGAGTGCCATTATTCATTGCGTCTTCTTGCACATGTAATCATTTAAGAAATTCATGCTAGAAAAGAGGAGGGTGGTCCTCTATAATTAACTGAGCTCTAAAGCAAGCTTAGCTCAACTCTCATAATCAGAGAAATGTGTTGATACTACCCCCATAGACTGCCTCTGCTATGACTCCATCTCTAGTTGCAACTCGCTTATTTCCTGCTTGGATGAGTCTAGGGCCCTCTTTAAGAAAGTGTTCTCTTCTTGTAGAATGGCAAGCTCTGATGGGTTGGCTAGTGTCCGCGGTTCCTTCTCCATATTAAACTTGGCAAATGAGAAGACTCACCACTATCCTGATGAGCAGAAGAAAAATTTGCCAACATGTCTCTAATATCTATAGAAGTGAAGTTGGCCTCCATAGCAAAAGATAGGGTAAGCACCTCGATGGGCACCTTTTGTCAACACTGCCAAGGTGGCCAAGGGTAAAGCTGGAGTCACCGTTGAATGACGAGAAAAGAGATCAAAAATTAAATGGGAAATTTCAATAAGGAGATTCGCTGGAGGCCAGACTCTTGGAAATGGGAGCCATAGCATAACTGAATAGAACTCCTCATCATTTGGATCATGGCCTAACAAGTTGCTTATAGTAAGATAAATCAGTTTTGTAAAACTACCTGGACTATCAGAAGATATAGTTGGAGGGGCTAGCAAGTGTTCTTCATCGCCCTCAAGTGATGCTTGCATACTGGTCATACTTAGCTACAACCAATGAAGAAAAACTTATGAACGCAATTGAACCTAAAGTACAAGTTAAGAGAAAGTGAGTCTCACCTCAGCTTAGCAGTTCTCTACAATCGCCTTCATGGTAGCAGTTCCCAATAATAGGCTCACCATAACCATCCTGAACCGAATCAAGGGGACCTCCACTTTTTCCTCTCCCCAAGCACTAGTGGGGCGTGTAGAGATGGGAGTCACCGATTGGGTGGTATTTAGAGCCGAGTGCTTGGCTCCCACTGTAGTTCTAAGGTGGTATTCGCAACAGAAGTGACAACGGTCTCTCCAATAGGGCAGACTGGAACACACTTCTCCACCATGAAAGCAGTAGTGACCTCATCACGCTTCATAGCATTTTTCACCTTTTTTCGAAGGTCGACCTAATGTGTAGCAGAGTTCATGTCACCACACGATCTCTTAGCATCCATGGCGGTTAAGTGTGGCTTATTTTTTCACAAATCCAATAATAAGAGTGAGAAGGCCTGATTGAGGGAGTAACACAATAGATTGAGGAGAGTGATAAGAGGAGACATGGTTTTCCATTTATATCCATTGAAAGCCCAAATGTATAAAAAAAAAAAGAGAACCAAATCAAAAGGTGATGTGATTCTTCATAATTATCTTTTATGTCTTCCTTTTTTACTAAATATTTATAGCTCATTGATCTTTTTATTCTTGTGCCCTTTTTGTGAGTTGTCTCTATAAGGAGCAGAAGATTTGGAAAGTTGAATGTATACCCTAAATTAAAAAGTTGAATAAGGATGGACCACCTAGTGAGGTAATGTCAGAATGAACCCAAGTTCATGGGGAAATAACTACTCATTCTCCCCAAGTGCGGTGAATTAGGAAGAACTTGAAGCATACAATACAAGATCAAATGATGAACATACCTGCCAATAGCCAGGTGATCATGGAAAGTGCAGATGATCACTGTTCAATGATTTGACCTCAACTCGTAGGTCAACATCTAGCTCACCACGACCAGCCATCAAGATAGCTACTCACTCAAGCATACTCACTTCAAGTCAGAATGAACTTTAACTCATACTCGTTCTACCTTATCTGTCCTTACCATATGTAATACCACCCCTTAAAAAGTATAAAAGGGGGGTGTTCCTCCTCAAGGGTGATATTTGGCTCTTTTCTCTAGGCTCTTAGCTTTGTACTCAAATTTAGAAGGGAAAAAAATTCATTTGTTATCATTTCTCTATTTTTGTTTGTATTGTTTTGTTTAATCATATTTTTAGGTATCTGAAAAGGTTCTTCCTCAACTCACAGATAAAATTGAATTCAACAAGTAGGATAGGTTAAGTAGTTTTTTTTATTGACCATGGGTTTAAAAAAGGTAGAGTAAATACCACCCTTTTTCTCAAAAATATAGGCAATGAATTGATTGTTGTGCAAATATATGTGGATGATATCTTGATTGGAAGTACTAATGAATCTCTATGTTTAAGTTCTCATCTATGATGTTAAGGAAATTGAAATGCGTGTGATGGGAGAACTTAACTTTTTCTTGGATCTTCAAGTGAGACAACAAGAAAAGGACACATTTATTAGTTAAACTAAGTATACAAATGATTTGATTGAAATGTTTGAAATAAAGAGATTCAAATCTAGTAAAACACCCATAAGCCCTTCCATTAAATTAGACTTAGATGAATCAGGTAAATTCATTGATAGAAGCTTTATAGGAGTATGATATGTTCACTTCTATACCTTGCTACTAGTAAGCCTGATATTATATTTGCTATTTATTTGTGTGCTAGCTTTTAAGTTGCTTCTACGAAATCTCATCTAATTGCAATCAAGCATATATTTTGTTATTTGACAGACACTTTTATGTTAAATTTCTAGTATGCTAAAAATTTGATCATGTGATTTGGTTACTTATTTTGATGCTGATTTTACACATTGCAAATAAATAGAAAAAGCACATCAAGCACATGTCATTTTTTATGATCATCACTTGTGTCTTGGTCCTCCATGAAATAAAATTTTGTTGCTCTTTCTACTACTGAAGCTGAGTACATAGCTATTAGAAGTTATGTTTCTTAGGTTCATTGGTTAAAACAACAATTAGAAGACTTTTGCATTATGCTAGAACACATTCTTGTTAGGTGCGATAACACTAATGCTATCTATTTAACTTAAAATCCTAACTAGTACTCACGGATCAAGCATATTGAGATTAGACACTAATTCATTAGAGATCATGAATGTTAAATTTATTAATACTGCTTTAGAAATTATTGACATTTTTACAAAACTTTTACCTAACGAATGTTTTTACACTTTGAGACATATGTTTGGCATGTAAGATCCATCTATTTAAATAAGATATATTTTCAGTATTTTTTTACATATTTATATCTTTCGATGTTACCAAAAGGGTGAGAAATATGTATGTTAGGTTTTTAAAAAAATTTAAATATGCATAGATTAAGGGAGCTAGTTAATTTTTAAATTACTTGATTTTTATGTTGCTACATGTTTTACTCAGCTACTTGATTTTACATTGCTATATTTTTCATTTTTCCAACTTCCTTAACTTTGATAATTTAGTTTGATATACTACTTAAATGCACCGTTGCTTAAAAGTTGATGAAAAGTTACTTTGCACCTTCATCTCTAAACATTAACAAATATATTTACCATCATCATAAAGGGGGAGATTATTAACTCTATAAGCCCCCCATTGCTTATGCACTTGATTTTGATGATAACAAAAATATGATTTGTTGAAACTAATATTTTATTTTAAGTATTTTAGGAAGCTCATCAAACTTAGTATGCTCAGTCAAATTTCGAAAGTTAAGATCAGCCTAGACCTTATTGTATGGGAATCTTTCAAAGTTTTGTAATAATAAGATAAATAAGAACTTAATAACTTGAAAATAATGGCTAAAATATTTTTAAATCATTCATTTAGACTTTTGCATTTTTTATATTTTATTTTCATTAATTTTTTTAATATCCTTGAAATCATTCTTTTTGGATAATTTGAGTACTTGCATGAGTTTAAGCCTTATCCATTGCTTCTTAATGTGAGTTGAATATATTTTTACACTTTTTTAATTTATTTCCATGATAGTTTAATTTTTATCCATTTATTTTGGAATGAGAATAAAATTATTTCTTCATTATCCAAATTATTCTTTTTTCTCTCTCATATCCTTCACTTTCTCTCTCCTACAATAATCCCTTCTTACTTTCATTTTTGGCCATTTTTTTATTTGATTTAAGTATGATAAATTTTACAGGGAATTATTTTTCTATTATTTTCCCTTATTTAATGAAATTTTAAATTCATATTTACTTGAATTTTGAAATTAAGTAATTTTTTTTTGAATTTTAAACTGTATTTTAACATAAAAAACTCTTAAGTCGTATCTTGCATTTAGATTTATTTGATTTATTTAATTTGATATTATTTCAAGTTCCTTCCTTGTTTAATCTTTTCTTTACTTAGCTTGTGTTCATTTATGTTAAATGCATTATTCTCTTTCCCTCCTCTATTGCTTAACCTACCACACACTCATTAATTTGAATTACATTCAAAGCTTTTAGCATGTGTTTAATTCTTCAAATTTTAAAGTCTTACCTTAATAACCTTCCCTCCTACTTTCCTTCTTCATATTCCAATAGCCTTGGCCGAAAATTACATTGCATGAAGTCATTTTATTTTTTTCATGTGGTTTAATTCTTCCATTCAACTTGTCTTAACTGATCACATCATTCAAATTTGAATTTATTCAAATTTTAGTGCATATTCTTAATTGTTCAAAATCAAGTACCTTCCATATGTATTTTTCCTCTCACTATTTTCCTCTCTTACTCTCTTGCTTTAGCCGAAAATCTCCTGACCTATAGTCTATTTAAAGAGATGTTCTGCTAGCTTATTTTTCTTCTTCATTCTCTCAGCCGTGGTTGACCTCTTGCAAATTGAATTCTTGATGTGTTCCCAAGTGTTAAGGCTCTTCTCTCTTGATTAATCCTTCAACAACATTCAATAGAAGATCCTTTTCAACTTTTTCAAGTTTCTTTCAAGTCTTAGAGAAGTTTATATTAAGTACTACAATTATTGTTGAAACATACAAAGGACTTGAGTAAGACTGCTCAATTCATTTTAATATTTTGAATCCTTGGTTTTTATTAGTTTGATATGAATGAAAAGATTTAAGTGCGTGATTTTTAAAGTTCTTCTTTAAGCTCTTTTTGTTCTCTTTCCAAGTGATTTGAAAGAATTTCTCATTATTTGATTGGATTGAAATCATATTCATAAAGCTTTTGTAAAGATTGTTTCTTGCTTTCATATTTTCAAAATCATTATACTTTATCTTTATGCAACCTTGTATAAAATCATTTTAAATCTTGCACTTGGTTTAAGTCAATTTGTTCATTGTATCTTTCAAATTTGTAAAACATATAATATAAGCTTGAGCTCTTTTCATATTTATCTTAATACTATTTAGTGGGTTTAAATGCAAAATTATTTTTACAATTGAGAGTTAGATATTCAAATTATATCTTTTCATTTCTTGTTAACTTAAACTTATTTGTGTTGTACTTGCCCATAATAGAAAAGTATAGTGTTGGGTTGTACTTGCCCGTGAAGGTAAATACAGTGTTGGGTTGAACTTGCCTAATATAGAAAAGTATGAGAGATTGGTTATAATCTCATTTTGATTAGTGAATTCCTAGTCAGTGTGACTAGGTATAGATGTAGGCTGATTTTTAAGGTTTAGCAAAATCACATAAAAATATTTGTTCCGCCTATCTTTACTTTTTATGCCCTTTATTTTTCTTATTCGGTTGCTTGCTTTCTTTGCTTCTTTATTAGAATTTATTTTCACTCTCTTGTAACTAATTTTTCTACAAAAGTTTAAAATTAAATTTTAACTTGAATAATTTTTAAAATACTCAATTCACCCTTACTCTTAGGTGTCATTGCCTCTTAACAGCAATTATGATTAAGCTTCCACACTTGATATTAAATAAATTTCTTCTTCTCCATTCCCCATTATTTAGATAAGGCATTAGCTAACCATGACATAACCCAAATCCCATAGCTTGTTTAAGACCAAGTTGCCCATAACATAAACTCATTAATAAGAAGTTAATAGACCCTATGGAATCAATTCAAACACTTTCACTTAGTGTAACCTAAGAGATAATATATGTACTCCTAAAGTGGACCAAAATAAAGCTTAGGATACTAGTGGATCCCTTATACATCTCTTAAACTCCTTTAGATTTTAATATTATATGTTGCCATATTTATGACCTAGTATGTACTAGGTATACTCTCAGACTATATATTGATGCTTCTTACCTAGAAAACCTTACAATTTAGCTTGACTCTAATACACCTAATTGTGGGAAAAAATTATGACACCACATAAACTTTAGAAATTTCTTATTTAGGTAATTAAATTTATCACTAATGAATAAATATATTATCTCAGAAGATAAACATATTATCCTATAATGGATTTGATTACCTAAGCAAGGACTTCTAAGGTTAGTGAGCATTCTTAATGTTCCAAAGATTCTTCCCTTGAACTATATGAAAAAGTAGGACTAGGTTTATTTTAGACTGAGATCATAGTTCATTATAAAGGTAAGCCCTTATAGTTAATTACATCTTAGGAATGAGAATCTCTTCCTAAAAATACTCTCGATTAAAGAATAGACTCTTATTTATATGGATTTCAAAGTTGGTTCCAAAAGATGGTTAAATTGGAATTTCAAAAGGGAACACTTCAACAGGGGAAGAGTTCTTTTTGAGGTTAATTGAGATAAAATAGAAAATGTCTATAGATATTGGGATGCCTAGTAGATTTTAACTGTCTTATCATTGGACTTTATATATTTGAGATTAAATTTATTAAGATTTGAATTGCTATTTTATTAGAAATATAGGACTTAAATTCTAGCAATACAAGACTGCAAAAATGCCTAAGATTGAAGACGTATTCCTAAAATGATGCTTCTGAACCCAAGTCTACAAATGCTTCTAACACAAGTTAGAGGCTCGACTTAGTTCAACTTTTGAAAATTATATGTTCTTTCTCTCACTTGAGGAGAGGAACTTATCCCTGACTTATCACCCACCTAAAAGGGTTGCCAGCTAACACCACCTAAGCGAATTTTTAAATCCATGATATTATGTATGCAAGATGGCTAGGCTGTTATAATTTAGGAAAGAATCTAAGAACCTAAAATTACTCTTTAATCCCTAGGACCATGTTAGATATGATATGCATCTATCTAATGTAACAATTTTTAGCTTTTAAATGTTTTGACTCATAATTCATTTACGGCCTCTAAGGTATGCTAACCAAGCTCGGCCTAAAACTAAAGTATAGATTTATATGTTTTTTCTCCAAGATTATCTCCTTCTTCAAAGATCTCCATGGGCTTCACAGGAGTCCACCAACTAATAGGGTCAACTCTTGCTATTCCTAGACCCTCATAGATCCTAACCTAACTCTAAGCTCAAATTACATTTAATTTTCCAAAATAAATTCCTAAGCTCTACAAAATAGATATTAGGAATACACATAACACACCAATAGTCATATTTGCAAACATACAAGCTTAACATTAGCTGTTTGCCAAACCCACTTGTCTTATTGGACTATGCTTAGAGACTTAAGTATGCCTACAAATAGCATATATATATATATATATATATTATGACAGTTCCTTTAACATAACTGCCTGCAAAAAATAGTGTTATACTAGAAAGAACATCCTACCATCCAGACTAGCGAACAAATAATCCTAAGTGTGAAGAGTCTAAAACCATACACTACAAAATAATAAAAATATTTCACATGACATCACAGAACATCACAGATTGACGTGACCTAAGTCTAGGGTCGATGACCTAATAAATTAGTGTATGAAGGAGAGGTTTGTGTGGAAAGACATTGTTAGGCATTTTAAGTTCCAGTTTCAATTTAATTTTTCAAATTTTGGTTTAATTTGATTTTGAGATTTTTCACCTTTCATAATTTCGCATCATAGGTACATGTCATTGTTAAACCAGAAGTTTGAGGTATCAAGATCTCCTTCGGACCAATAACCCTGCAACCTCAAGTGTCCACACTATATACCATATGCTTGCTAATTATGAAAAAAAATTTGTTTCATTCATTTAATTTCTTTTATTCTTAAACTTTGTTCAATTTACCTTTGGGTGGTTCTAATTTAAGTAATTTAGTTGATTTATAATTTCATTTCCATTTTTAATTTTATTTTATGTTGAAGTAGAGTTTAAGTTTTTAAGAATGAAGAATAAAATAAATTCTATTTTAAGTGGAACCTATTCTATTCAACATCCTAAATCCTAATAGAATGAAGTCTTCAACCTAAGGTAAAGATTTATTCTAAGGGACAATCTAAAATCTTAGGTGTCTTTAAATTTATTTTATATTTTATTTGATTTGATTAATATTTTAATTTTTTTTACTTTAGAATTTTGATTAAGGTTTCACTTCTCTTGATTGATTAATGTTTCTGAGTTTGATTCATGATCTTTTAGTTGATAACCTTTGATTAAGATTTAATATGTTTCCTTAACTCTTATCTAAGAGTTTAACCATATAGCATGATCAAATTTAATGTTCATTTTGGTTTGATTTATTTCAAATAATTTGATTTATTTGATTTGAATTGAGCTTATCACTTATTTCATTAGTGTTTATATTATTATGAATTTAGTTTGATTTAGTTTCATTTTAAGTTTGATTTTAATTCATTTGTATTTGGTGTTGTTTAGTTAATATTTTAATTTCATATTTACTCTTTTTGATTTGGTTCATTATTTACTTGATTTTATTGATTTAGATTAATCTTGTGTTTCACTAATATTTATGTTTATGTTTAGATTTATTTTATTAAATATTTATTGGTTTAAATGAACTTAATTAACTTAATTCAAGTTAATATCTTAATTCAAGCTTCATTTATTTGATTTTGTTTAATTTTTTTAATTAATTTATTTAATTAATAATATAGATTTGAACAAGTTGATTTGATTTATTTTTCTTTTATGTTATTCACTTTATTTATGTTTAATTTCATATTCATTTCCATTTAATTAAATATTTAATTGATTGTTAATTATATATTTGAATTTTGTTTGGTTTCATTTATTCATGTTATGAGTTTAATTTCAAGTTATGATTTCATTCATTTATTTATATTTATTTAGGTAAATTGATTAAATTGATCCTAATTAATCATTGAAAATCTTAATTTCATCATTTATAAAATACATTTTCTTATGTATTCTAAATTATTGTTTTAAATTTCAGCTTAATGAAACATTACATTACATGTTGGAGTTTTGTTTATTAATACTGATCTGAGAAGCCTAAAAAATTAATTGATTTTGGGTACCCAACTTAAATCTAAGCCATTTCAAACTTTTGGATTATTTAGGTTTAATTGATTTTTTTTTTCATCTGGCATTATGTTATTCAATAATCTAAATGAGTTTAAGAGATTCTCATTTTAATGAATTTCATATTTGATTGTAAAGTTCAGAGGCTATATAATGTTTAAATTTCAATTCATTAATTGAAATATCATACATTCAATAATTTAGGATTTAAGATTAAATTTTATATTTTCTTATTTTATCTTAAATCCTAAGTATATTATTAATTTAGTTCTTTAACTTCAAAGACTTAGGGTATTTTTCTTAAGTGAATTAAAATGATTTTTAGAATTTCTATAATTTTTATAATTTTTTGATTTAAACTTTTCATTTAAAATAACCTAAGAATTATAAATTTAATAACTTCCAATCCAGATATCAGTTGGCTTTGATATGTTTTATGGCAAGTGAGATTCCTTTCCAATTTGAATTCTCTATAATTTTACCTGTAATCATATGCATAATATGGGACTAATTAAAGTTTTAATTATTTTACTAAAACTCAAAATAAGCCTAATTAGAAAAAATTAGTTAGAGGTTTTAATTTTTCTATGTTCCTCTCTGGAAGATGTATCTATTAAGAGTTTATTTGAATTTTTTGAATTTTGGTTAATTTATTATAAATTTTTGAAGTTCAAGTTCATTAATTAAATTAATTAATTCAATTAATTACTTAATTAAGTCATTTTAAGGTTTATAAAGTTTCAGTAAGTTTTAATAATGAGTTTAGACTCATTAAGATTTCTTATGATGGTTTAGCTTAATTTTATAGCTTTCCCTAATCTTTCAAATTTAATATAAATTTATTTCATTAAATCAAGCCTATGGCTTGAAAATTTTGTAATTTGAGGTTTATTTCCAAATAATTCATGAAAAATTAATCTAAGGTATGTTTTAACCTTAATTTCAATTCCCTAAAGTTTGAAGTCAATTGGATTAATGGTTTGAGTTTAATTTGGATATATTATTTTCATTTAAATTTAAATTAACCCAACTTTATCCAAAATTAATTAGAGATTTTGGATAAAATAGATTCCTCTCACTAAGATGAACCCATAAGGCCTTTGTTTGTATTTTTTGATTGAGTATTTTATTTTCTATGATTTTTTGAAAGTATGATATTTTTTTTTAATAATTTTTAAATTCAAAAAATTGGATTTTATCATTTTCAATGATTAGCATCACGTGGCGCTGACGCGACACTGTTTTTTTTTTTTTTGAAATAGTGCATATTCGCATTAATGAGAAATAACAAAGTACAATATACGTGCTTTGATACAAAACATACTAAGAAGAGACACACTCTCCTCAAGTAAGGAGTGAAAAGATGGAGGAATAGTGGTACAAGAAGGACTAGGCCACAAGAAGCTAGAAGTCGTAGCAAACTTGTACTGTGGCGACTCATTGCGATCCCTCTTCACATGTGTAAAAGCACTTGATGGAAGTCCGTGAGGAAGGAAGACGGGGTGGGGCACGGTCTTCCATGTCATCGCCAGGTCGCTCTTTGGAGGAAGTCAATCAGAGGCATTGTCTCCTTCCAATATGAGACCCTTATACTCTAACATCCATGCTTCAATGCTCGCTGAAATGTAGCATAGCCTTGAGTTCAACCTGCGTGTCCCAATGATGGAGGTGTACCCCAAGAGCTTTGAGGAGAGTGCCACTATCATCAGTAGGGACAATACCAATGCCAGATCACCGAGGGGAGGAGAGCACCATCTATGTTGGCCTTGAGCCATCCGAGGGGGGGGGAGTCCAAAAGGGTTGAGAAGGCACGGGGCAGGTGGACATCCCATTGCTCTGAGAGAACAAGGCTTGGTAAAGGTACTCATGATGTATGACCAAGATCACGGGAGTAGCAAATGGGCTTCCATGTGTCTTGGCATTGCGGGCCCGCCACACCTGGTAGATAGCATAGCAGAAGGTCTGTGCAACAGGTAGGTGTGCTGTGGTAAAGAAAGCAGATAACGTCTCAAAGGTCTGCAACGTGGGCATAGAGATACCCCAATTGGTGAGTTCCTGCAAAACAGAAAAAGTAAGTGAGCAGTGAAAAAGGATGTGGTCAATGTCCTCCATGGCATCACATGGTGGCAACTCGGTCATTAGCTCTCGGATGAGAGCCAACATCTAGTTGGTAATGCCCCACGACTAAGTCTCCACCAAAATAGTCTCTCTCGCGGACGAAGCTTGAGTTTTCGCAGCCAGGGATGTACAGGGGTCTGATCAGGAAAACCAGCCATATAGGCTAAGGAAGTGATAGTCCTACCAATTGGTAAGTAATGTAGGTGAGGTTTGTCAGCTGGCAAGTCATGATGTACTGGAATCAGGGAAATCTGGTCAACAAGATCAGGGCCAAATGATTGGTGGAGTTTAGCAAGATCCCATTGGTCGTGAGAAAATCAGATACATAGGTATTTTGGAGAGCTGTGGCATCCACGAAAGTCGGGGTTTTGGACAATGGTTGTGAATGTAGCCAAATCTGTGATAGAACCTCAATGCTGCGACCATCAGCAACATCCCAGTGTAGGAGGGGTTTCAGGCTAGTTGCGCCGTCCCGAAGTATCTTCCAAGATCCGAATCGATGATGCTCATGCCATAAATCTGCTCCAACGCGTTCAAGGCACGGAGGGTTGAAGGTCTGAAATGAAATCGCAGCACCTGAGTGGTCCTTGCTGAGTGACGAATGGAACCCCAAACCACCAAGTTGAGGCAGAGGTCCTTCCGGATGCGTGGGATGCCCCTAGAGTGGGAGTCGTGGTTCCATAGAAAATCCCTGCAAAGTCGCTCAATTTCCTGTGACACATTCCGGGAACCAATGTATGAGTATCGATAAACTGAAGTGAGTGAGAAACTGAGATGTAATGTACACTAATGAGAGCTAATTCTTTTTGAGAAAATCGATTTAATATTAGTTTGATGCCAAGATAGTCCATTTCCACTCTCAGGAGGTTATAATAACCCGATTGATGCACGTTTTGATGTTATATTTGTCATGTGTAAGAGTTGCACGGGAGGTTATCGATGTCATCGATATAGTAAGTGAGAGACACATGTACTCCGAGATATAGACATCCCCAAATGCGGACCCTCGCTTGAAAGCTAAAGTAAGTAATTGAGCAAAGGAGAAAGAGGTATGGCACGTAGACCTGTCAAATCCGCAGCTAGCATGAATCCAGTCAGATCTCCTCCCGTTCAGCAATAAGGTAAATTTCGGAAGTGTGATGCATTGCAGAAGCCAGTTAGAGAAGAGGGAGGGGAACCCCATCAATGTAAGCACATTTGAGAGGGTCTGCCAATGCATTTTGTCATAGGCTTGCTCCATGTCAACCCTAAGTGCCATAAATCCCACCTTGGAGGTTGAGTGCTGAAATTTGTTCACAATTTCCTGTGCCAATAGACAATGGTGTGAGATGGTCCGTTTTGGTACAAAGTTCGTGAGATGAGTGTGGAGGAGGTGTTTGAGACGACCGTGATTTTGGCAATGAGCTTGTATATGGTGGAGCATAAACCCATCGACGGAATTTGGATGGTAGCTCCCCAATCTTGGGATCAAAACAACAAGTATCTGTTCCGTGCATCATCCATGTGGGAGGTAGCAAAGAATTCCATTACTGACAATCACATCTTCTTTCACACAATGCCGAAATTTTGTAGAAGGAAGTAATACCATCTATTCACGGGGCTTTGTTTGGGCTCAATGATGGGGCCTCCCAAATTTCAAAAGCAGGTGCATTCAACAAAGGAATGAGATCGGGAACTGATTAGAGGAATAGTTGGCCACTCATCTAGGGAACGCCGGCCCATTTTGTTGAAAAAGGAGGTAAAGATGGTAGAAATATCACAAAAGTCGGTGGATAAAGTCCCATTGTCCAATTGATAGAAATTCTACTTCTATGGCGGGATGATGCTCTTGAGTGAAAGAAATGTGTATTTTGATCTCCCTCGTAACCATCGGACTTTTGCCCTTCGCCACCATGTAGCCAATCTGACAATAGTAAGTTGCAAGACTTTTCGGTAAGAATAGGTACTGGTCCGCCGAGACCTTGTGGAGAACATTCCACGCTTGTAGCTCCATTACCTCTTTTGTAAGTGAATCATGTTCAGCATGGAGTTGCTTAAGCATTTACTCTGGTAAAGGGCTTTGATAGTTCTACCACTTTTGCGGTTCAAGATAGTCGCTTTAGTCCCAAAGTCATTTTTCTTCGTGTGTGCCACACTAGTTTCCAAGCAAATGGATATGAGAGCCATGTGTCTTCAAACCCGATCCATCTTGTGGTGGATCACCTCCGTAACAAATGGAGGAGAAGTGGGCGGATCGAGTATGCAAATGTCGGGTACTTATTGTCAGGTAGATTGGAGGCCAAAGAGTTCACCATAACCCCAACTGATTTTACTTCTCCCATCTTTGTTGTTGGTCCGTAAATCTAGGGCCAACAAGTCAAGTTCTGTAGGGAGGTTGAGATAAAGCAATCATCCATTTCCTTGGCGGAGTAGGAGAAAGACTTGCCCCTTCTTATCCACGAGAAGTGATTGAAATCCCCTCCCACAATAGGGTAGAGTGATCAACAAGTGCAAGGAGAGATCGCCATAATAGTCTGGTAGTCATGATGGGCATAAATCCATCCAAGCATCCACCGAGTAAGGTTGCTTTTCCAAATATGATCCGTCTAAAGAATAGAGAGAAGCTCACAATGTCGAGCAGAGAAGGATGATACCACCAGTATCCTCAAGGGTGACAAAGAAAGCTCCAGTTCTTGCCGAAGCTTATCCACCTCACGGATATGTGTTCAAGTGTCTCCGGTAAGCCAACAAAGCATATATTATGACCACCGCAATTTAGGTAGTTGCCCGTGGTGCCTCAGGCACCCCTACAGTTCCAGAAAAGTATGGAGGACATCAGGGAACCAAAGGGGACGCGTCCCCGCCGTCCGATGTGTCCACCCGAACCTTCTTCCTTTTCTTTGAAAGACCAACAGTGTAGTCTTCATGGTTTGCCTCTGTCAAATCAGAAGTTGCCAAGTTCTTTGACTTTTTGGACTTTCCTTTACCGGATTTACCTTGTGTGGGATGAAGAGGTATGGAGTGGAAGTGGTTTGGAAAATGGGGGTTGTGGTGGTGTCAACGTCGGGGAGGAATTGATAAAGGTGGTTTACTGGTGGTGAGGGGAGTGTTGGTGGGAATGTGGAGGTGGGGGTGGCTTGGGGGTAGGTGACTCATGAGGGTTAGCCGGTAGAGTAGCACTGGGTGGTTTGGGTTTCTTTTTTCTAGTCACCAGGACCCAAGGACCATAGTCATCCTTAGGTAAGGCTGAACGGGGTAAAGATGAAGAGTGGGTGACTCCTTCAGAGGTGACAACTTCCTTTCCCCTGTTAGATTGAGCAGCCACAGCAGAGGAATTAGTCTTAGTGGTGGTAGGTGTAATAGCTATACCTAGAGGTTCAGGATCGGAAGCTTCTGCCATAGAAGTATGTGGAGTGGTGCCGCGTGAGGAGGAGGGGAGCTGATTTCTCAGGGCAGCTATCCACTTTGTGGCCCACTTTGCCACAAGAGAAACACAAGTGAGAAATACCCTCATATTCAACAGGTTGGAAGAATCGGCCATATCTGCCCTGTAGCCAAATTCCAGGAGGTAACTTCTGTGAGAGATCCACCTTGATACACACTCTGGCATAGAGGCTTTGCCCCCATTTGTCTGTTTGATGGTCCACCCAAAGAGGGGCTCCAATGTATGAAGCAATGCGGGCAAGATTAATATTATCCCAATACAAGAGAGGCAAGTTTGGGAGCCCATATTGGTGAAGACAATCCATGGAAAGATGTTGGGTTGAATGATGGTGACCATTTGTCGAGGCCAAGAACATTGCCAGCAATAAACCAAGGTCCACCCATGAGGACAGCATCTCTAGCTTCCACGAATCAAATACAGACAAAGCAATCAATGGCTACCATGATGAGAGTGAATTTGCCCCATCATTTCGTTGAAGATCATTGTTAAGGTAGAAGAAAGGCGTCGCCAATAACCTTGCCAACCAATGCTCTTTCCAGGTTTGGAAGTGTTAATATCGTGGCCTCATCATCCAAGAGAATGGTGGTTCCATCTCCCATTAGAGCTTCAGATTTGTCCACATGTGGAAGTCGAACATTTTCCTTTCGCTTCCAGGGGTTGTCTTGTTGGTTTGCCGGCTGTCCATGGGTTGGCCGAGAGCTTCCAAGCTTGGAAATAACAGGGTTTGCTGGTGGAGGAGCAGTGGACCTTGAAAGCATGGTCCTGGGCCTTTGTCCAGTGAGTGGGCTATTTGCCGGAGGAAGAACTCCCCCCCAAAAAAAAAAGGGTTTGACTTCGGTGGAGCATAGTCCCTTATTGGAGGAATGCCCTCGGGTAGAGGAGCGGAGTCAGCCATATTGTGGTCGGAACGAACGTTGAAAGCCGAGGAACAATGGTCTTGGTTAGGTGCCATGGTATGATGATGAGCCATGCCATGTCCGCCTCTGAGTTCGCAATTTGTCGGACAAGGAATCACTCGGACAAGACTTGTCCATAGGGTCTCCAGGGCGCTAACCCGTCGTTCTTCCAAATTTTGTCCGCTGGCTTATTTGGCCCTTCCGCTTCCACTTTGTCTTCTGGTTTCCACTGCGCCACACAAGGGACAAGTGAGATCCCGCCTCCTTCCCTCCTTGCTGAGTAAGCTCACATTCTCCGCTAGCTACAAGGACGTATACGTTACCCGCAGTCGATCTCCGGTCCGCGCTCCTCCGGGCCTCCGCCCTTTATTCCGCCCACTGGCCGCCGATCCGCCAGCGCTGGACAGCACATGCTCCCAGCCTCACTCTGCCCTGCAGATGGCGGGCGGCTGAGTAATCCGCCAGGTGCCTCCTCAGACGCCGTGGGTGAACGCAGCCTTGCCGTCTGGTCCATGGACCTCCGTCTTGTCGAAGACCGCGGCTAGTCTCCCGGCTTCCCATATTGGTATCCTCGGCCAAGGCAAAACCGACAAGGCCAGGGTCGGCCTTGCCGTGACAAGCTTCCATCATGGACAATTCCTTCTCGGCTGGTTGAGGCTGTTCATCCTTGAACCTTCCGGCCAAAGATGGCCATCCATGGAGAGTTGGCCATCTTCCTCCATAAAATCCATGGATGATCTCCCACCGCTTTGTGGCTTCTTCCCGTGAGCTTATCAACATGATGATCGTCCCTCTGCTCCAGAAGGGTAGATAGTCTTGCACTCTCCCGAACTCCCCTCCTCGTCGATTTGTCACGGGGAGGAGGCGACCGACGGCCACTCCCTGCCAGGACACCACCACCTTGTCGGCTACCCTCCTTGCTACCACCACCCCCACTCCTCGAGTGTGGGGGCGACCCTTGGTCACCCCCCCGCATACCCAGAGCTTCTCTCACTAGAAAACAAGAGAGAGAAAAAAGAAATCTTTCTTTAATGCTTCTAACTCACTGGGTCAATGGGATCCACGCAGATCCCACACTAAAAGTGGCGGCCATGCGTGATGATCTACAACAATCCAATCTTCGATCAGATGGTCAAGATTTACCTCGCAATTCCTATAGGTTATAAATTAGATCGTGCAAATAAATCAAAACTGTCCATTCCTAACGAAAGAAAAGGATGATGGAGATTATATCTCCTTTAACGACGATGAAAGTCGAAGGAAGTCCGTCAAATCGAGGTAATTTTCGGCGATCTAGCCGATGAAATCACTCAATTTTAATTGAAAATTTATCAAGGACTCAAATGGAATGCATCTATACAGCTTGATCTTACTTGAGATCAAGTTCATTTCAAAAAAGAACCAAAACCGAATGCTTAAGGGGTCTGTTTGATTTCATACCTCATTGGTGGCGATCTCTAGTGATGAGGATTATTCGAAAAGTTTTGTGAGAACCTAGCGATGCTTTGGAAAGAAGAAATTAAATTACCTCCCTATGAATTGGCCTATGGACCAGGCTACGTCCATTTTCTAACGACTTTGCTCAAATTTTGGCTTGTCGATGATGTGGGGATCGGGGAATGGGTGCACTCTCCTTTGTTTCTCTTAAGGAATTTGATGGAAGGCTCAAACTTACTTGGTAAAAGCTCTCTCTTGGTTTTCCACTCTTGGCCAAGAGGTATAGGTAATGGGAAGCCACCATGGCTGACCAAGGTGATTGCCACCCTTAGAGGCTAGCTTCAAGGGGTGGTCGGTTGATTGGGAATAGTCCAAGACATCTAGGATGAGGAGTGGAGGAGAGGAAATGGATTGGGTAAGGAGTTTGTCTCCAAGCTTCCTTCTCTTTCTCCATGGAATATTTCTTTGCTTGGGTGGACTTGAGCTCATTTTCTTTGCTTAGTCTTGGCTACCAATCATCCTAAACTCATCTAAGAATGAGTTTGGACATATTCCAAGGTGATTAATCAATGTTGGAGTTCAAATAGCTTGAATTATATCACTTAAGCATCAATTTCATTTGGCTTGATCTACCTTATTTCATTTGATGGATTGAATTTAGATTTAAGTTTCAATTATATTTGTTTAGCCATTTATGATGTCCCTAATTAATGGGCTTCATGGAATTTGGAATTGATTGCTTGCTTATTTCAACACTTAACCTATTATGTATTAAATGGATTTGGTTGAATCCAATTGAGTCAAATGACTTTCTTGACTCAATCTTAATGTATTTAGCTTTCAATTATGTTAATCCGAGTATTTGGAATGATTTAATTCAATTGAATTTCATTTATTTTAGGTTTAAAACCCATTTTGGCCTAATTTGGGCTTAATGGATTAAGATTGATCTAATTAAGTCAAATGATCATATTAGTCAAATTAATCCCAATAAATGGTTAATTTATGTTTAATAATGATTATTAAATGATTTTAGATAATTAATTTGGCTGATTTCAATTTAATTTAAATTTAAATTCAATACGATTCATTTATGCTCATTTAAATCAAATGGTCTAATTAACCTAATTAAAGACTTATTGGATTTAGATTCATTTGATTCATGTTTAACCATAATTATCTTATTATTTGTAACCTTTGGAATGATTTAGTTTAGTCAAATTATGTGGGTTGACCTTTGACTTGGTGAGACCCACACAAGTCAACCCTATGTTCAATGGCTGACTTTCAATTGGATTTGACTCCATTCATATTCATAAATAAATTTTATGCTTTTGGTTAAATATGATTTGAATTTATTTTGATTTTATATGAATTTCTTTGGGTTCAAGTGATTTTGAGCTTAAGTAGGATAGTTGGATTAGCCATCCTAATTCATTAGCCTAAGTTCAATTAGATTTAATTTTCAACTAGATTATGTTTGTTTTGTTTTGGGTTAGGTTTGGATCCACCTAATCCCACTAGGTTAAGTCAAGCCTTAGGAGAATTCACTAAGTCACTAAGCATAGTGATCTAAGTGCTTAAATTAGGAAACTCCTAATCTAAGATTAGTTATCTTAATCTTAGTTTTAGAAATGATGTTAGCCTTAGAAATGATGTTAGCCTCATTCAAAAATGAGATCAACACTAGTAGAGCTTATGCTACTAATGTTCTTTAAACTCCCTTAGATCCCTAAGCCTTTCTAGAGGTTTAATGGTTAACCTTAAGCCCTTATGACCTTAAAAATAGTCAACTTTATGCCTAAACCCATGGATAATATCACATAAGTCCCTTAATGATGGTGTTGGGAAACCTTTTCGATGAGATATAGAATTTTAGTTAATGTTCAGCAAAGTGATCTAAAGTTTATGATAGAAAGGTGGGAGTTTATAAGGGCTCGGTGAAAGGAATGTGAAGCCCAGTATAACTTAGATTAGTTTGGGCTAATTTGAAAGATAGCTTTAGGAAATGACTTTTAAGTAGTGTAAAACGTTGAAATTTATGATGGATGATTATCTTAGGTTCTTATCTTTTGATCTGCAGCAAATAATTCGGTTGGAAAGAAGACCACGATTGTTCCAATTAGGATAGTTTGGGTTATTCTAAAATTTCTCTTTTGAAAAATAACTTGAGTATAAACAAAAGGAAGTGATGGTGGTTGCTTAATATTTTGGAGTATTTGGTGAAGTTTGTTAAGATTTATGATGTTGTAATAGTGAAAAGAATAATACTATGTAGATATTCATCTAGTTTAGGTAATGAGCCTTAAGAAAAGCTTTAGAGTGAGTTTTGAAGACTTGGGTGATGGATAGTTTGACTTTAGGGTTTATTTGGATATAAAATGAGTCATGAGAATGGTTAAGGAGAAGATCTGAGATAAGGTTCAAAAGAACTTATAAAATAAAGATCAATCCCATTAAAGAAAGATTAAATTAGACCACCAAGCACAAATACAAAGAAAAAAAAAATTCTTCAAAATATTTTTATCATGTCAAAGGTGATAAATTTCATTATATGCATACTCTCTTTAAGGAAATTATAATGATTATCATTAATAAAAGAGAAGAGGTGTGTGGCCATTAATAGAGGAAGATGTCAACATCATCATCAATCCTTTTTTACTAATGCCCAACCCATACATATTCTTGAAGTAAATATTTATAATTTTTAGAATCTAAATCTATAAATAATAAAACTATTAATTTAATTATCTTTTAAGTAGGCTCTTATGATCTTATGATGGGCCTTGATTAGGCTCTTACTTGGACACTTTCTTGAGCACATATAATTGAGCCTTTAGCTCTAATTTTCATATTCACTTGACGTGTTAGATAAACTCTCATGAGCCCATTTGAACTTTGCCTTGTAGAGTTAGATTCTAAGTAGTCTAATATAAGCTAAGGGCAATGGTCTCCAAATCAATTAAGGCCAACCATGTATCTTATGAAGGTGGTATGCTATTCTAGTGAACAAAAAAATATATGAATGCTAAAAGAGTGACTTCCTCAATAATAATTTAGTTAACTTCTAAGAAGGTGGATGATTGTAAGAGATTCTCTAGGTGGGTAGTTGTATCTCCAAGTAAAGAGTGAGATTGAATAAGTGAAGTTTTGCCAACTTATTTATATAGTAGTAGCATATTGCCCTATAGAGTTAGATTCCAAGTAGTCTACAACAAGTTAAGAGCAAAAATCTCTAAATTAGTTCAGGTCAACCATATATCTTACCAAGGTGGTATGCTCTTCTAGTGAACAAAAAAAAATATGATTGCCAAAAGAGTATGTGGGAACTTTCTCAATAATAATTTACTAGAAAAACCTGAACTCCAACTAAGAATTTTACTAAAAATACGTGAATTGAGCCGCAAACAACCATACAAATTCAATTAAAAGAAGAAGAAAAGAAACAATATCCATCCTAAAAGTAGGAAAAAATAAAAAACATACAAATGGATGAGAATAAACAATATAACTTTTGTGATATGAGAGTAATTTTTAGTCGTCGGACATGAAAGCCATCGTATAGGTAGAGATTGTCATACAGTTTAGGTTAGAGAGAGCGACTCCAAAGATAGTTTAAATTGACATCGACATCGGCAAAATTTTCTGTGTGGAAATCTGGGGCTTAATCTGCCAAGAATCCATCTGCTCTAACTCTTCGGGCAAGATGAATGGTTTGGATATTTCTCCAATCATTAATTCACCGCAAAATGGGCATTCACTAGCTACAGCATCATCTAATTGTGACCGCAGCTGCCATGACGAATTAAATCCATAAATAAGCATACAAAAAAACAGGTGATTTTGGTGTCACAAAAGCCAACTACATAAACTAATTCTACACCATACTAACATTATTAGCAGATATCACGCTTGTGATAGAATCACCACTGATACTAGTGCCTGCATCCTTCGTTGGCTTCCCACCAACTAGACAGAGCTGCTTCTGAAGTTCCAGTATGTGTTCTGCCTAATGCAAGCATAAAATTCAAGAAAATTTTACGAAGGATGAAAAACATCAGAGAAATGGAATATAAGGAAGAGCAGCAGTCTCTTAATGCAAGAGTTCAGTATCTACCACAATCAAATTCGGCCACATAAAATGACTAGAACCGGTAAGTAAGAACAAGAGTCAATTTGATCAAAGATAATCCAGAAGGCAATTGTATAAAAAAATGCATAAAGTACTATTATCAATTTAAAGCTCAGATTATGCGACACATTTTCAATTTAAAGCACCTCAAAACCCTTCCTGTTAAATAAGATTTTGTCCATGAATGAGACAATCTTCTTTGGCATCTAAGAAGTAGGGTTAAAATAGATAGGACAGTAGATAAAGGGTAAAATGAGAGAAAGATAGAAGAATATGAAAAGTTATACTATATCAGGAAATCTGATTACAAATAACTCTCTTTTCCATTTGAAGGGATGTTACAGCACAATGGGGATGTAGGTTTTATAAATCAGACAAGAAGTCTCAAAAGTCCCCACTTTAAGGTCTGGTAGGGGGCCATTACAGGCGGTCTGCACATATAAGGTAGGCCAAGTAGATAAGAGGAGTGATTCTCCCATAAGTTTTCTAGACGTGTGGTCGCCCATACATGGGTAAGTTATCAGATCAAAGGCGGGTTGCTGAGCATCGATCGCCTAGTTGGAATACTTTCTCTTGCACATTCGCCATGCGTGAGGCGAGCCTTTATTTATGAGGCAAATAGTTGTGCTCTGGCCATTTTGATCAAGACATCTTCTTGCTCCCCTTGTCTATGATATAATTGTGGGTTTACATTAGCTTCCTGATTCTTCAGCTCCATGTAAAAAGGACATTAGAATGAAAAGATACATCAACAACAACAAGCCTTTATCTTACTATGTGAGGTCAGCTACATGAATCCTTCTTCTCCATTGTGTCCTATTATGTATCAAATTCTCATTTAATTCTAATAAACTAAGATCATTTTTTATACATTTTAATCAAGCCTTTTCAGATCTAACTCTACCTTTCTTAACATAAGGCAAATTTAATACATTTACTCTCCTAACCGGGTCATCGAACGACCGACGCTTTATGTGGCTAAACCATCTAAAGTGACTCCCTCTAATTCCATCTGCCATTAGAGCTACTCCAGCCTTTTCCCGAATATACTCATTTTGCATTTTATCTCTAAGAGTAAAGTACTCATCCACTTGATCATCCTCATCTCTACAATACTTAACTTAGTCTTATGCTTCTCTTTTCCTGGCTAATATTTTGCACTATAAATCATTGCAAGTCATACCACCATCTTATTAAAATTTCCCTCAAGTCTGAGCAGTACTTTTCTATCACACAACAGACCAGACGCATTCCTCCACTTCAACCATCCAACTTGAATTCTACTAATAACATCTCCATCTATTTCATCATCATTTTGAACAATAGAGCCTAGATATTTGAAATGGTCACTCTTTTTAATAACTTGATCCCCCAATGTCACAACACCACAACTAAAACTTCTACTACTAAAATTATACTCTAATATTCAATTTTAAATCTACTTAAACGAAAACCTTTAGACTATGATGTCATCAACTCGAGATTAAAGTTTCCCCACCCCGCTTGTCGCAGAGTTGACATCACTCTTTCCTTTGCCGAGTCTTTTCTTGTCAGTAAAAAGGTGCTCGCTTCATCATGGATTCTAAGAGGCCTCGTGATTATGTGACCCGGTTGAGCTTTGTGGAGGTTTTCGAAAGATGAAAAACAAGAAATCAATGGAATTCGCAGATGCCTCTCTAGTTGAGATGACCACTGGCGACTCCCCATGAAAGATTCACGGGTAGAGGTGAGTGCTCCTCCTCCTTTGATTGGGAAGACTGCATTTGCCATGGTAGAGCCATTCTTGGTCATGGCTTGGTATGGAGATGCCCCTCATTTGAAGAGAAGAGTTATGATAAATAAGCTAACAAGAACCACGTGGAAGACTTTGTCATTGTTTAGTATCTTTGTTGTTTCATTTGTATCGCCGAACTTAGTGGGACAAGCGCCAGTGTCGATGAAGGGTGATAATGGACACTCGTCGGCCTAAAGTTATCTCTCTGGATTCCCCAGGTAGTCCCAAGAGAATGATCCATCTTACCATAAGAGAGTAATTAGGGCATTGTCTAAGTAGTGAGAAGTTCATTCGCTCTAACAGTGGCTCCCTTGCAGGAGAATAATGCCCTTAATAGATTGCTTCATAAAAATCCCTTTATCCTTGTTTGATGAATTTGCTTCTCGTCGTGTAAGGGTGAGTCCAGCTCTTTCAAGTATTGACTCGTTTGAGGGTGGACCTCCTTTCCTTTCCCCAAATGTGGACATTGTCACCCAGATCTGTTAGTCGCCAGAATGGCTAGCTTTACCTTGGCGGATATCTAGTAAATGTTGGTCGAGTTTTTCTTCATCAACTCATTAAGGGTGGACCTCCTATTTCTATTTCTATATTGAGCAAATATCTCTATAATGGCCCATCCTCGGCTTCATAATCTCTGTTTATTTATCTTATCATAAGTTGTGAATACGGGTAGCAAACTACATGTAAAGCACCGAGCTCTCGAGTGAATATTAGTCCAACGAGTAAAGTTTCATACTCAGATTAGTTATTTGTTGCCTTTAAATTAAATTTAACGGACTGAGTTATTGTAACTCTTACTGGACTTTTTAGCATGATGCTCCTCACCTGCTTTGCTCGCCTGAAGAGCAGTCCACATATAAGCGTCAGAGACTCTAGGCTGGTTGAGATATCATGTGAATTACTAAAATCTATAAGAAAATCAACGAGCACTTGCACCTTTATCGTCGATCTTGCTGAGTACGATTTATCAAACTCAATTGTATTGACCATTTCAACAATTTTCTTGAATGATCCGGCTTGGCATGTATGAACTTGAGTAAGTTATCAGTGAAGACTTGAATTGAATGAGCTTGGAAGTATGATTGGAGCCGTCATTCTAATATGATAAGTGTGAGTACAAGTTTTTTCATAAAGGGATATTGTAATTAAGCAGCTCACAATGACTTGCTCACATAATACACCGACTATTGTGTCTTGTTCTCCTCTGTAAGAAGCAGAGTGATGAACGAGTCTTCTCCAACTCTTAAGTATAGTAGCAAGGTCTCACCTTCCTTTTAGGCTTTGTAGTAGTGCAACGGTGCAAGTAGGCTAAAAATCCTTCTCACACTCTAAAGCCCATTTAAACTTTTTAGCACCTTTAAGTACTTTAAAGAATGGTGAACAATGATCCCTAGGTTTAAAAATAAATCGATTCAACCCCATGACTTGCCCGATGAGCAGCTGAACATCTTTTGTTGTCTTTGGCGATGGCATGTCGAGTTTGGCATTTGTTTTATCCGAGTTGGCCTTTACGCCATCGGGGTGATCGGGAATTCTAAGAATATCTTTGATCATACGCCATATGTACATTTCAAAAGATTGAGACACATTGTATTTCTTCATACTGGTAAATGTGTCCTTCAGATCTTGAATGCATTGCTCAGGCGACTTGTTCTTAATTAGATATCATCTACTTAGACATCAACAATTTTTTTCGTTCTATTCCTTGAATACTCGATCTACTATCATGTAATAGATCGTCTAGATGTTCTTTAGATTGAAGGACATTACCTTATAATAGTAGAGCCCCTCACCTATGATGAATGTCATGGTAGGATACATTTATATTTGATGGTATCTCGAGAAAGCATCGAAAAAACTTATCACAGAGTAATCTGCTGTTGAGTCAACAACACATCTATCTTGGGAAGTGGATACCCATCTTTTGGGTATGCTGAGTTTAGGTTCATGAAATCCACACACATCCTTTACTTCCTACTAAGCTTCTATACCATCACTACGTTAGACACCTCTCCGGATGTTGAACTTCTCTGAATGAGTTGGCCTTTAGTAGCTTGGCAACTTCCTAGTTGATTAGTTCGGCAAGTAGGACTACATTCTTCCTCATTATTTATTTGATAAGGTGAGTGTCCATCCAAACATTGAGCCTGTGGCAAGCGACTTTGATGTCGATGCCTAGCATCTCAGCTACGGTCCAGGCGAATACATCAATGTCTTCTTAGAGAGCCTGAATATGGGTTTCTTTGTGCTCGGTACTAAGAGTCGAGCTAATTCTTAGGACTTGCTTGGGATTTTGTGTGGTCAAGACCGTCAATTTGTTCAATAGTCTCCACTCCAGTGTGTGCGACCTCTAATTATAATACTTCTACCCTATTGGAGCTGCCTCTGCTCTTAAGTAACAAGCTCTAGATTGACTTAGGTTTCTCTTAGCGATGATCTCCTCTTCGTTTACCAAGAATTTGACTACTATAGGATAGGTCGACATCATTGCTCTAAATGTGTTAAACAATGGTCGATCAAAGATGATGTTGTATGTGGAGGGTGCTTCTACAATGACAAAATCGATCATAACTGTAAATTGCCTTTTGCCTTCCTCCTATGTCACGAGGAGAGTGATAACTCCTTCGATCTCCCTTCTTTCCCCAGAAAGCCATAAAGTGATCCTCTTATAGGGGCAAGTTTAGAACTCACCAAACACAATTTATCGTTAACAAATTTAAAGATGCCATTGTCCGAAATAAATATGCTTTCAATCTGGGAATGAGCGATTAGTGTTGTGTTGACGACTGCATAGTTATATGGGTTGTTGACCACGGGATGGTCCTTCTTAAAGAAGCTTATAGGGACAATTGGAATACTCAAGGCCCATGGCATGGCTACCAAGCTAATTTCCCTAGATCGCAATCTTTTAAGGTTGACTTGCCTTGCATATTCTTCAACTCCACCGAAGATTGCGAGCACAATTCCTACCATATGAATAGCATAGTCCGGGAAGGATTCATTACCCATCTCGATGACTTCTCTTCCTTGCCTTCTAGTGAGTTGTCCAGCCTTGATCAGCTCATCCACTAAACTCCTTAGGTAATGACACTCTATGGTATTGTGTCCATGGTTGCAATGATAGACACAACATCTAGAGTGATCATGGAGTCTGTTTGCCTTTAGAAGTGGTGGCTGCATGAAATATTCATTATTCTGAATGACCTTCACCAAGTCAGCCATCGATACCATCAAAAGATGACACAATTTAAGGATGTAAGTACTAGTTGTGTTGATGGTGAGTTGATTGATTTCTGAATTCTCACCGGTGCATCGAACATTTCTTCTCTTTGGACAAGCTTTCTTCGTTTATCTTGTATCCTTACTCAAAATTTGTCTTTAGAGAGTCGCTCAAGGGGTGACTTCTTTGAAGGGTAGCCTCCACGAGTCGTCATGAATGGTTAAGCGACCCCATTATATTCTTCCGCGTTAACATGGCTATTTGTTAGTTCCAATAGTTTTGCAAGAGTTTTGGATTGTTGCAGCACGAGTGCATATCTGAAAGAACCTTCCTTAAGGCCCTGAGTGAGCGCGGCTTGCGCAACTGTGAGCTTTAGGTTCTTAATGTATAGTATTTTCCTCTAAAATCGGGTGATGAAGCTCCTAAGAGATTATTCGAATTATTACCTCATTTGACAAAGGGCCATTACACATGGTCAATGAACATAAGGTAGGCCAGTAGATAAGAGGAGTGATTCAACCCTAAGAGGTGAATTTTACAGCGTTGGGTGGCGAGTTTCCTTGATCGGGCCCGGCTCTCAGAATTGGCGAAGCTCTGCCGTGTATTCTAAATGTGTGGTCACCCGCACATGAGCGAGTTATCAAACCAGAGGTGGGTTGTTGAGCATTAGACATTAGTTGCCTAGGCGGAATATTTCCTCTTGCACACTCGCTATGCGTGGGACGAGCCTTCATTTATGAGGCGGATCGTTGTGTTATGGCCATTTTGATTAAGACGACTTCTCGCTCATCTCATGTATGATGTGCATGTGGGTATACTCATCCCAAAGCAAATTTTTGATCCTTCTCTTTTGTTCTACAACTCCTGTAGAATTGACATATTCATGGAAAGATTGATCTACTGCTTTGAAGGTAAAGAGTGGCTCAAAAACCTATGCAAGTGTCAAACTTTTTACCTTGACTAAAACCGAAAAATGCAAAACAACTATGTGCATTACTTAGTTAACAAATGTCGAATTAGTTAATTTGTTTTTAGACTAATCCAAAGGCTGCAGCGTATGTTAGAGAGCTTTAGATTTAAAATTGACAACAAGACACAAAAGCACAGTAAAATAAAGCTTGTATTGAGATAATACAAACAAGTTTTTCTAAGTAAACATCTGCAGAATACAAATAATAAAGTCGAAGGAGAAAGTGATAAATATCAAAGTGTAACACAATCAAGTTGAACGAACATTTCCTAAGGTTTAACAAATATCTTTAATTTTCAGAAGCTGATATTCAAGGAACAATGCTATAAATAAAAAGATAAAAGAAATAGTACGACAATCAAGGTAATTGGCCAACTAGATAATGCTGATATATTAGCAAGAATGTATCTTTCATTTACTCACTTGGCTATGAGGGGAACATCGAGTGACATGAGTTATCAGGCATTGTGCATGGAATGAATGTCCACAGGGGAAAACATAAAAAGGTGTCATTGGACCAGTTGGCATATAACCTCTTCCAATATGATGAGCCCCTCCAATTGATAATATTTTGCGTTTACAAACCTGACAAAAGATTGTTAATGTTAAAGAAGATGAGCTGTTCCACTAGGATATCATTAGCTTCTTAAGAACCAGCAAGTCAAATGGTTGCACATAAAACTACTCGGTCTCTAGTTTTGCATGATTTACTTTGACCCTAAATTCAATGAAAAAAGCAAGAAAAGAAAAGCTAAAATTAAGACTATAGTATTGAGAACAAGGAATGCCAGTTTAGGTTTTGCGGACATAATGTGCAATAGCATTCTTCAATAATCAAAGCAGATAACACCTAAGAAGTGTTAGTAAGCATTCATCAAGGTAAATAAAAAAAGATTTTCTTCACACTTAACATAAATGGGAAAGAAATATCAACTTTGGAAGAGAAGTATATTTAAGTCAATTAAGATTAAAAATAGATCGACAAATAACAATGTACAAATAGGCATTACAACAAAGAATAACGTTTGGTCAGGTCAATACCCCACAATCTTCATCACGTTCAACAACAGCATATCTTTGAGCAAGGGCGGTGATATCACTCCTTATGTTATCAGCACCAAGTGTGGCATCATTCATTTCCTGTTTTAGTAGCTCAATCTGCTTGTTATAGTCCGCCAGGGATGAGCAAATTGCTTCCTGCATTAGCAAAGAAAGAAATATTGAATTTATATGGACAAAAATACTACATTCACAGAAATGACTGAGTATAAAAAGAATTTTGTGCAATCTGAATACACAGAATTGTAATAGATAATTTTACTTAATGCCAAACAGGAAAATGATCTTGGGACCTACTCTGTAAAGAAAAAATTGTTTATTCAAATAATTTAAAAAGTATATAGCTGCCTGAGCTCCCAAACCTTTTATGAGTAGCATTTACCATTTGAGAATACTATAAAAATTCATTCACGTGCAAAGGTACAAAAAGTAAAAGTCAAACCCGCAGCATTCTGTCATTCTGAAGGGTTGGTTAAGAAAAATGTTTTAGTTTCAAGTACATTATTGATTGAATTGTGAACGCACAGTTTAAGCATCTATACACAATGCACTTTAGAATAGCCTTTATGAAAATTTCCAAAACTCTATTTTCTGAACTTTGGTTTTTCAAGATCCACAAAAATCAGAACAAATCCTGCATGCATAAATAAAACTTGCTCACAAACATATCATAAAACAAATCAATTGATACAGAAAAATCCTATTTCTAAATCATAAAGGTGTTGAACACTACAAAATTTATTTTCAGCTTCCTGAATTTTAAACAGTTTGAATGCTCAAAGTTCTTGATTTATTTATTAATATAAACAAAACAAATTACCATTGCAAGCTACCCTTTTCTTACAAGGTAGAATATGAAAGAGATGAATGTGATTAGCACCACTATGAGCAATTTTGTTGGCAACTTGTATTATATTGTATATTACGTAAAAGTCCTATGCTTTCAATTCGTAGCTCAAACAAATTTTATACACGGAAAATATGAGCCTTCAAACTTTGGGCCATACTTTAAAATCATCAATAAGTGCGAAGTCTGGAAAAAACGGAAGAATATCCTCAATCTTTAGAAGCCCGTCTGTTTCCTTCAGAAATGCAATTGCCTTTCTTATATTCTCTCTCTTAATTCCTTTTTCCAACTGAATCACATGCTTAGCCACCATAAGCCATAGCCTCTTCCTCAGATCTTCATCATCCTCAACTTTATCTGCTTCAGCCATTGCAAGCTCTGGGTCTACCTAGCGGATCAAGTTACAGTGAAATGATTAGAAACAGGAAGTTACCAATAGAAATATTGGACAAAAAAATTTATGTTCATAGACATTGAAAATGACGGAAACTAAACAGGATATAACAAATGCAACAACAGCAGATTGAAACAAACAATTTCTTGTGTTAAGGTGTAATAGGCCTTCTTAAGGAGTAATAGGCCTTTCACTCTTCGAAAAGGAGCTCCTCTTGCCCCAAAAGAGACAAGGAGCCCATCTTGCCACTCAAAAGCAATCCTTGTGCGTTTTCCGGGTGAGTTATTACGTACAAAGGCCCTTATAAGGACTTGAAATTTTTCACACTAAACTATTATGAACATATTCTAACATACTGAAGATTGAGGATGAGAAAATAAACTAGAGACTCGATGCCACCAATCAACCTTCTCAAGAGCATTCAAGCGTGCCCTTCCCCTGAATGTTTCAGATGTTAATGCGAGATAGCAAGTTACCCCACTCCAAAGTCAACTCTCTGTCATTTCCCTCCATTGTTCCTTCTATCATTACTTTGTTGTTGTTTTACCTTCTTCAGGCATCCATCTCTTTCTCTACACAAAAGCCCTGACATTGCTTCTGAGCAACATTCTTCAAACATTCAGTTACTAGAGAATTATGAACCATTAAAATAACAATAAAAACCTATGCCCATCCATGTGCTACTATTGAGATTCAATTTTATCATTTGTCCATGAGACGCTAACTAAATGATTTTTCCCTCTACATAACTAAAACAATAGTCAGTTGCAGCAAGAACTTAATAAGCCAGAAAAGGGAAAAGTAAAAATAAGCTCATTGCAAACTACATTGCAAAGTATCATATTCAATCTAAATCATAGACTGTATGTCCCAAAACTATCATTATTTCACCAAAAAACATATTACCCAATATACTTCAATTAACAAAACGAATTGTACATAATCATTTCAAATTAAGAACATCAAGTTCAATTTGATGAAAACCAAAAAAAAAAAAAGTAAATATCAACAAAATAAAGCACCCATCAGCATACTTACCAGCAAAGCAAGAGCTACAGCTTCTTCATGCATGGACATCATACTATAGATATGAACACAAGCACGCATCCTTTTTTCCTTAAGGCATAAACGTAAAGCATACTTGGGATCGTAGAAAAACTCAGGCCCATCAACTAGTCCCTTGCCAAATTTGAATTGCAGAAATCGCAGAAGCGAACTGTCATCCTCCTGAGTTAAAATGTTTCTATGAGATGTGAATTGAAATAAAGTACAATAGTTAACCTTAAGCTGAGACTTATCTAATTAGAAATTGAGTTGAAGTTATATGACTTTCAAAAATATATAATGACATGAGGATAAATAACATAAATGAATATTTAAAAATATTAAACATTTAAAAATAAATCTACTAGTTCAGGATAAAGAATGAATACATCAAGCGAAAAACTTTAATATTAAATAAACATACGATATGGAAAATACACAAGATTTTTCCTTCATCTAAAAAAAAGAAAAAAAAACAGTGGGTAAGGTCCTGCTAACAACTTCAACATGTTTTTAAAGAGTGCGTTACAGTTCACTTCATCCTGAGATTGCGTCACAAAGATAAGAATTTAGGTTTTCAGGAATAATGATGAGGATGATTTCTACTATCTTTCCACACTACATGTAGCCAAGAAAAGCAGTTTTTACTAAATTTTTATGCGAGGATGGTGTCTGGAGTATTACATGCCTATGCTACCAAAGCTTGTTTTCAATAATGTTATTTTAAATAAAAGCTAATAGTATAATCTATCTTAAATTATGATTAATCCTATAGCCTTCATACACTACAAACACATCTTCAATTTAATTTTAGGGATTTCTTTGATAACCAACACTAATATCCATACAACATAGCTGATAACTTTAAAAAATAGGACTAAAATGAAAAAAACAAAAAGTAAGATCTCACTAGTTATAGTTGCTTTGGACAACAATACGGTATGGTGCTGGGACAATGATCATTGACTTGTATTCTTTAATATCTGATTTACATGCTGAAATGAATAAGAAGTATCACACACTCAGGGTTCTCATATGGTTTTTGCAGCTCAAGGGGCACAAAATGATGACAGGAGACCACAGGCATGGATAGATTACACAAATTGGATATTGTAAAGCTTGCGAAGAAACGAAGTCATCCACACCAAACTTTTAGTATAGATAGTAACCATTACAGAGCAAACCTAAATAAAAGAGGAAATGATAGGCAGTAACATCTATAGATTGCTGTAGAAAACCTCAATGCTTTACAAGTTGATGTTGATGATACACACCACACATTAATAATTTCCACAACAAATTTAACTTCCCTACTAATATAAATAAAGAGATATTACTAATTTAAAAAAAACACACTTCAATAAAGTCCTCAAATCATCTACTTTTCAAAATAATTAATTTTAAATACAGATGGGCAATGGGCGAGTGTTAACGACTCTTCTGCAGGAAACAGGAAAAAAGATTGACGTCCAGGACACCAAAGTAGGACCTCGTTAAAAGAAGTTTTGATTATTAGACTTTCCAATAAAAGAGGGCCAGATAATATAGAAACTTGTTATATAAGCAAAATAAAGTTACACGAGAAGAATAAAAAAATTAAGCAGATGATACACCACATAGAGAATGGAGAGTCAAATTATAACCCAACCTGTTTTGCATACAAGGAAAGCAGCAAGTTGTGGATTCCAGGATCTTCATTATGCAACTGATGGACAGAGTATTCCAAATACTTGATCACCTCATGTGTTTCATTTCTAGAACCAGAAAAAAAGATTGTTAACATTCTTTAGCATCAATAAGTAAAGATAAATAAATGAAAAAAAGGTCAAAGTCACTGAAAGAAACGCATGAACCTTGTAACAAGCACATTGATCGTAAACACTATAATTAAATCAGGGGAAAAGAACATGTTAAACTTTGGTTACTCCACCTTTTATTAAAAACTTTGATTTTTAAAGATACAAGAAGTTATGCTTTGCTTACTCATCAATAGAAAGTCACAAACCGTTCATTTTTATGATACACTTCACATGAGGCACCATCAAGCAAGTGGTTGAATGGTATTGACTTTGATCTCTCAAGTGGAAGTTCAAGGTTCGAACCCTTGCAAAAAAGGTCACTTCACATGAAGGTCATTAGACTTGGTTTAAAAGACCCGTTAACAACCAAATATAATTTAACAAACAAAGCTAGTCCTAAACCTTAATTTTACAAAGCTTCCTTAAAATTATAAATAACCACTGCAGATGGTTTAGGGTAATTAGGAAGATAGGGCATGATGGTCCGCTATGACAAAGAAAACATTTCCACTTAAGAGTTTATGGCCGGAGAAGGACAAGTTAGCACCATACACATTTCTCTAGTGAAGTTTTAATGAAAATTATCTTAATTTTCCCAATGGATGTTGTATGATTAAAAATATATCAAGCTAAAATGTGGTAGTTCATCACTATATATAGCATATATTCATGTTCGATAATTGATATTTCACATCTTATCCTATAAATTTTGTTAACCGTGTAATCATATCTTTTGCTAGGGCAATGATTATTAGTGCAATTAAAATATATTATCATAGGATCAACAAAGTCATGACCACATCAATTAACAAAAGAATCACTTTGTCTAATGCTTTACACAGAAGCGAACAAAATTATGTATAATAGATACATCCAAAAAATTAATGTTCCTTTAACTACAACCATAATAATAAGGTTTAGATAAAAAAAAGATGCATACTGAAACATGAAAGAGTGAGAAATAAACAAAAAAAGATGCATACTGAAACATGAAAGAGTGAGAAATAAACTATCATTTAGCCATGTAACGTGCGGCAAAATAAGATGTTAAAAAGTGTGTAGAACTAGAGGATCATTTTGGCATGTACTATGGGAGGAAGAAAATGCCTCAATTTTAATACCACAAAAATAGCTAAAATAATATATATAATAAATATCTAACAGTGTTTATAATTTTAATGGTAATTAAGTTGAAATAACTTAATTTATTATTTTTCATTAAGTCGGTTGGGCACTATAGCAGCATTATAGCAAGATCCACTTTGAGCGGCATGCATTGATTAATCAACATAAGTGGGTACTAAAACCGATTCCCCTCCCAATTCCTTCGCTTTTCCCTCATTCCTCGTCCCTATCATCCATCATGCACAAGAGGAGTAAGTGGGAGCCGTAGGAGGGGACAATCATGGATGCTAGGGGTTTCGACCACTCGAGAGCGACTGCTTGGGTTCAACTGTGCGTCGTCAAGACCTCGCCGAGGGCTGGAGGTGGTTTGGCCACTTGCGGAGGGAGCTTCGGCATGGAGAATCTAGGTCGGGGTGAGTCAAATGGCGCTTTGGGCTTCAACTTGAGAAGATAAGGTAAGTTTTGGCCAATTGGGGAAAAAAGATATAAGATATTTATGTAATTTAATTGATATATAAATTGTGTTGATTTAATAAAATTGCTAATTATAAATATTATATATATGGTTTAGGGACAATTTAAGTGTAATAGGTTAGTTAATTTAAAAAATGATTTAATTTTGATGATTTAAAATTTAGAATTCTCTTAATTTGTTAAATAAGATTATATACATATTGATAATTATATGTATATTTTACTTAGTTAAAATATGAATTAATAAGTTTCATTAATTTAAGATAATTAATTTAATGTTTTTAAGATAGTTCTAATTAAAGCCAAATTATATTTAATAGTAAAATATGACTGGAATATGATTTATCAATTAACTATTTAACTTAATTAATTGAATGAGTCTAAATTAAGTAATGATTATTATGGATAGCATAAAATTAAAAGAAATTGATTTTAATTGACTTAAATATTTTAATGAATAATCTAATTTTGTTATTTTTACAATTTAATAGGAGTAAAGCACTAAATGAACAATGTACGCTAACTGTTGATTTTGTCAGGTAAGTTCCAAATGATTATTAGAATGTAATAATTTCATTAATTTTAGCAAAATTAATAGGCAATTAAATTGAATAAAATATGTGAATATTAAATTGGAAGTTTGTTATACACTTTTGATTCCGTGGTATTAAGAGAGTCGGGACTTTGGATAGTTGATAATAAGTGAATTTATGAAGAAAAGCCCCATCGATACAATCTATGTATGAAGAAGGTTGTAGACAACCCATTTTATGAGAAAAAAATTATCAATTAAATAAGATTTGTAATTCTAATATTAAAAATAAGTTTCTTTTTCCCTATATTGTTATTTGTATACGATCTTAGATGTTAATATTGTAAATTTTTTATTTTTATAAATAATACTTGTTACAAGTTTATTTGAAATCAAATCATGTAATTCAATTGAACAATTAATTATGTGTTGTCCCTTGTAATAATCCTCTATTAAGTAAGCGATTATATTTTATTTTTAGTTATTTTGCATAGTTATATTATATATTAATTACTAAATGAACATTAAAAACATTAACATAAACTTAACTGAGAAATGTCATGTGATAGGAATCAATTTGACAATATGTTAAGATATTACTTGTACACAAATTTAAGGCAAAAGGGTCCCAATGAGGCAAAAGAATCCTCAAATAATATAATGCGAGTATAAAAAGTCCTCAAATAATATAAAATCGGGCAAAAAAACCTCCTACAGAGGCAAAAGGGTCCTCAATGTTGTTTTCGGGCTAGTTTACGTAGTCAATGACCTTAATAACTATAGATGACACATTTCAAAGCTAAAAATTGTGATTTATATGTAATATCCCATTTAATCCAATTAGCTTATTTCCTAATTGCCTAATTAATTTTGTCGTTACTGTAGCATTAGGGTTTAGCATTCGGTGGGATTAAGCCATTCAACGCGTGTATGGTTGGATCTCTCCAGCCGCTTTCTTTTTCCTTCCCTCTCGGCCTCGGTCCTTCGATTTTCCGCATTGCTTCTCCTCCTTTCCCTTCCTCGACTTGACCGGCCGCTCGTGACACGCAGAACGCTTCCTTCCCTCGGTCGCCGACGAGAACTCGGTGGCGAGACCTCGTCGGCAGGATTCAGCGTCGCCTTCCCTCCTGGCCGTCAGGAGGTCCAGATCGACTTCCGGGGACCGCGTCAGTGAGGTCAGTCACGGCGGGGCTACTGTCAGGTGAGGTAAGATCTGCGGGGAGTTAGTGAATTAGTGGCTGGATTTGAAATTTCGGGTTCTGGCCGATAAGAGGGAAGTTCGGGGAGTTCTGACTTCTCTTTCCTATTCTTTTTCTTTCGGCCTTATTAAAATGCGTGATTGAAGTTCAATTTTTTCAGGTGAGTTGCGATTATTGAAATGGGGATTTAGGATTACATTGTTTGTTAATTTTAGTTTTGTTGATTGAAGCGTAATTAATATTGGCGTTAGTAAGTTTGTTGATTGAAGCGGTGATATTGGCGTAGATTACGACTCAGGTAAAATTTTATGAGAGATATTTCGTAAATTGATGTTAATTATGAGTTTCATTTATGAGTTAAATGTATTAGAAGTATTTAGAAGAGTTATTTAATGGGTTTGTGTACTCGATGAGAATCGTCGACATCACATCGCAGGTGAGAATAATTCTTAATTTAAATTCGCTTTATTCCATGTATGTCAATTTCTACCACTTCATTATATCAATGCGAATATATAGATATTTCATCATATTGTATCTGAAATACAAATGTTTATTACTGACCTGTATAGATTCGATTTATAATGATTATAAGACGGTTAGTTCATAGATATGATTTCATTGATATAAAAATGTTTTAAAACATGTATGCACGATAAATGTGCAAGAAATGTCGGGAAAATTGTGATAGGAAGAGATGTTATAGAAATCTGCGAGATGAGATGCCGTGATTAGGGGATCTTAGTATTCCTCGAGATTTTGAGGTTGGCCGTTAAAAGTCAATTAATTGGGTAGGTAAGTAGTGATGTTGCCCTGCCTTACCTAGTTTAGTAAATGAGGGGTGTGGCACTTATGTTATGAAGTCAAAACCTACGATTATAAATGATATTTCAAGAAAAATGATTTGATATAGGCTGAAATGATTTTAATGAAAATCACGCTCCGACATTGATCTGATGTATGACCTACGATATTGTTCGCTTATTGTTACATTTCGGCTCATATTGTTGATTCGTTATTCATTCTTGCACGCTTCGGTTTGTAAATTTACGTATGCATCGATTGTTCTCGTCTTTGTCGAGAACACTTTAGCATTCTTGTCTCCATGAAACTTTTAGCATGATCTTCTGTTGATAATTTCGAAAAGACGAAAGGGTAGAATAGTCTGTTTTGTTAAATTGTACAGTTTTGAGGTGTATAGTTTTGGAAGCTTAAAACTTTTGTGCGTCTGAAATTTTATCGATGTCTTTGGTTCTTTCAGATTTATTTACAAACTTAAAGATTTCATGCTTCCAGTAATTGTGATATGAATATGAGTTAATTAGTATATGAATTGTAAATATTTGTGATGATTTGATTAGATACACATTTCACTTGCTGGTTCAAGAAGAGGTTGGAACGTGTTGGTGTTCATTCGAATCGTCTATTATGTTACAACTTGACCCAAGATAAGGGGTCATCGGGGTGTGGCGAAAGTGATATCGAGCAATAAGGTTGAGAAACGAAGCGATTGATGAGTAATAGTAATGGAAGCATGATTTGGATTTAGGGATAAGTGTTGAATTGATGATCTGATACATAGGGCGATTAAGTTTGGGTTAGGAATCTATATTCTTAATAATTTCAAATGTATGATATTTAATAAATATGTATCATATAAATACTTTTATAATTCGATTAATTTGCGAAGAAATGCAGGAAAGGTTAGAGTGGGCCTCCTCAGAACCGAGCTAGAGGCGGAACCTAAACTCCATCGGAGATAATTCTAACAGGTGAGCTGGCAGAAGCAAGTGGTGAAGGTAGATCGATGAATTCAAGGGGTAGTTCATTGATTTCCGGGTTGTTGATAAAATAGCATCATTGAAAAATCTGCTGCACTGAATGTCGACAAGCGCGACATTTAGAGACGTATTCTATATGCTTTCTTCATCACCACCAAAATGTTGCTTTTAAATCTTTATATATTTTGAACTACCGGATGAATAGTATATCACTGATGAGCCTCACTAAAATTTCTTGTCCAATTCCATGACGCAATATGTGAATGCTTAGAATATCTCTGCATCTACAAGAAAATTTTGCTTCAATCTGGATTTGTTCAATGAATTTATGATATCCGATCAGGTTTAAATGCGGATTATCCAATAAAGTTGATTCTTGTTCAATTGAGATAAATGCCCAAGATCAGAATATTCTAACTTCCAGGTTGTAGCCTCTAATTCTCACTTCAATTGAGTAATAATCCAATTTCCCATGGACTTGCTTAATCGGCCAACTTAAACTTTCTGACAATACGAATATCTAAATCATAATCTTTAATAAACTCAAGCCATCTTTGTCTTTGATTAGTTCTTTTTGTGTAAAGATATATTTAAGACTCGATGATCGATAAAATTTATTTCCATACAAGTAATGTCTCCAAATTTTTAAAGCAAAACCATTCTAATTAGATCATGCGGGATAATTTCTTTTCGTGAGGTTTTAATTATGCAAGACAATTACTTCTACGTTTGCATTAAGACACACCTTTTAAAGATGCATAAATATTTGGAATCCCTAAGTTCACGATGGAATAAAAGCAGATGGTTTTTTTTTGAAAACTCTTCATCAAATCTTGAAATTTGATATCCTTTCTCAATAAATTAGATAGGCATTCTGATATGAGAAAATCTCTGACAAACTTATAATAACTGCCGGAAAATTACGAACTTCAGTAACATTCTTACCATCGAGTGGAAGTGGGAAGAAATTGCAATGGACTTTGTTATGGGATTTCTGATCTAAGTCTGATAGTATGGGTTGTTGTGGATAGATTAATCAAGTCATTTCTTACCCGTAAACAGTGATTGATTGATAAATTATCCAGATTATATGTTAAAGAAATTGTAAAGAATATGCAAAGTGATCGTCTGGAAGATGGTAGATTTACTTCAGATTATGGAAAGAATTAGAGGCTTGGGCCACACAAAATCGCTTTTCATCCATGGGATCGAGAAAGAAACAATTCAAGTCCAAGATTTGTTGGCTGTGTTTTAGATTTTGGAGGTAGGAAAGATCATATTCATGATCGAAGTTTCTTCAATAACTACCAATCTAAGTATTGAGATGGCTCGTGTATGATGGTCGAAAGTGTAAAACTCCATTAAGTTGGGTCAAGTGGGAGAAAAGGCAGTTAGGTCGTTGGTTGATCAATTCTAGAGAAAATCGGAATCGAGATAGATTGAAAGCTGAGATCGTCGTCAGAAGTATTACGACTTAAAACACTGAGCTGTAGAATTTCAAGTTGGAGAATTTGTATTTTTGAAAGTCAAACCTATGAAAGGAATTAGTAGATTTGGTCACGAGGTAAATTGAGCCAGTACATGGACCTTTTGAAATCATTGAAAGGATCTAATACTACAGCTTGCCTTACCAATGAATTGCGGATATTCACAACATTTTCACATTTCAATGTTGAAAATGGATCTGAATCAGAGCAGAAGATTCCATACACAAAGTTTGAAATACAACCATATTTGACTTATGTATTAAAGCCAGAAAAGATTTTAGAATTTGATGTGAAGAAATTCTAAATGACAAATTTCTTATGTTAAAATTAAATGGAGACCGTCAAAAGAAGCACTTGAGGTTGAATAAGAGATGAGCGGTTTCCCCTGTTTGAATGATTCAAGAAATTTGAGACGAAATTGTTTTAAGAGCGGGTGTAATATCCCATTTAATCCAATTAGCTTATTTCTAATTACTAATTAATTTTGTCATTGCATTAGGGTGTACGCATGCATCGGCATTCGGCTATGGTTGGATCTTCCAGCTTATTTCATTTCCTTCCCCCCTCCTTCGATTTCCTTCGCTGCGAGTTCTCCTCCTTTCCCTTCCTGCCGCTGACGGAGCTCCGTGACCTGAGCAGCTTCCTTCCGGCGTCGGCGTCGGCAACCGCTGCTCGGTAACCGCAGCCGTGGCGTCGGGAAGGATTCGCTTCCTCTCCGTGGTCCAGGTGAGGTCCTGTGTCGCTTCACGGACCCAGCCGTCCAGTGGGTATGTCGACGGGGGAGATGAAGTCAGTGGTGCTGGGAGTTAATTTGGCTGAAATTTGAGTCGCCAATAAGAGTCCAAGTTCTGTGACTTTCTAATTCTTTCCCTATTCTTTTTCTTTCGTGGCCTTCCTATTGAAATGCGTGATTGGAAAGTTCAAGCTTTTACAGTGAGTTCTGAGTATTGAATGGGATTTAGGATTATTGTTTGTTAATTTTATTTTGTTGATTGAAGCAGTAATTAATATGGCATTAGTAGAAGTTTGTTGATTGAAGCGGATGATATTGGCGTTCTTGATTACGTACTCGAGTGCTATGAGGAGATATCAATTTGGTAAGATTGGTGTTAATTATGAGTTTCATTTATGAGTTTATGTATTAGAAGTATTTAGAAGTTATTTAATGATAGGTTGTGTATCGAGGAGGAATCATGATCATAAATCATGACGCATGAGGTGAGATATAATTCTTAATTTAAATTAGTTTATATTACATGTATGTGTTTTCATATAAATTATAAATATATATATTTCACATGTACAATACAAATCTTATTACACCAGATAGATTCGATTTATAATGATTATAAAGACAGTTAGTTAGATATAATTTCATTTAGGCATATAAAAATATTTTAAAACATGTTGTAAATGCGATAATGTGATAAGCGAAATGTCGATAAAATGTGAGGAAAATATGTTATAGAAATCTGCAGATAAAGAAAAGTTCGGCAGATGAGCCGTGATTAGATCTTAGTATTCCATTTGAGGTTGGAGTTCATCCATCAATTTGGGTAAGTAGTATGGTTGCCTTACCTTCAATTTTAGTGACGACGGGGACGCATATGTTATGAAGTCAAAATCTATGCATTATAAATGACATTTCAAGAAAAATGATTTGATATAGGCGAAATGATTTTAATGAAAATCATCTCGACATATCTGATTTAACCTCCGTATTGTTATATATTATTACATTCTGCGACTCTAAGATATTGTTCATTCGTTGTTACATTCGGCCTACAATTTGTAAATTTACATTATACGTGCGATTGTTCTCTTGTCTTGTCTTAAACTGCATTCTTGTCTCATGAAACTTTTAACATGATCTGCCATTGATAATTTGGAAAAGACGGGTAGAAGCTAGTCTGTTTTGTTAAATTGTACAGTTTTGAGGTGTATAGTTTTGAGAAGCTTAAACTTTTTGCGCATCAGATGTCTTTAATTCTGTATTTATTTCAAATTTAAAGCTTTCAATTGTGATATGAATATGAGTTAATTAGTATATGAATTGTAAATATTTGATGATTTGATTAGATACATTTCACTTTTCGTTAAGCAAGGTTGGTGTTGGTATCTCGTAATATCAGTCATCTATTATTTACAATCATCGGGGTAGGGTGTGACATTATATATTATACACATGAAAAAATGTTGTTTCTTCCAAAATATTATATAGTAAGGTTTAAAACGACCAACTGTACAATCAAGTTGATCATATGTATACATTTTTATTTTAATTATTTTAGATTAACATGCATATTAATTCTGTCATTTAGTATTTGAATTCTACATTAAACTTGTTTATTTTGCTAAGTCATATGATTTATTAGTTGAAAATAACTATATTTATAGGGAAAAAAAGAATAAGTTGGAGGAGTGATTTTTGCAAAAAAAATCAATGTAAATAACTTTTAAAGTAAGTTTTAATGAAATTTTTAAGTTTAGCATTTTACATTTAATGCTATAAATGCACTGTAATTCAACATTATAAGTTTTAGTTTTGAATTGTTTTCGCTTGCGATAAATAATAATTGATTTTAATAGACTACTCATATGAAAATGTTCTTGTGTACTTATGGGCGAATTTAATGAACTGAGTGAACCTCCTACTCTATTTTATGGCAAAAAATATTTTTTGAATAGATGTTTGAGAAACATTCAGTCAACTAAATCTACTCTCTTTATTACATTCTGCTTCGATGGGTTATAGAATATTGTGGCAAGGCATGACATAAAAAAAACAGATAATAAATGAATTTAAAAGAAATAGAAAGGAATGGATCAAAATATGATGGCAAGATGTGCCAAAAAAACATAAATAAAAGTAAACATGTTATGCAATACTCAATAGTTATTTAGAGATGAAAAAAATCACTAAAAGGCAGCTCCAAATGCTTACGATAAGATAATGATGACAATGTGTGAAATTAAAGGCTTCACACTTTAAGCAACTTAAGAGTTGACCAATAGCCTCAATTAAAATTCATGACCATAATTATAGCTATTAGATTGATAATAATAGTGATGTAGGGTGAACAACCATAATTCTAAAAATAAGTGATGTAGGTCATCCCGGTCAGCACAATTGCGCGAAACAACTCCAAGCTTAAGATGATTAGTTATTGCATGTATAGTTTGTGTCATGCTATGAGAGAGGATGTATTAGGAATTTGGGCAAATATCTTCATATTTTTATCAGTAAATTTTTCTTTCATTTCATTTTAAATGGCTCCATACAAGGGATAAGGCATATATGGCTGTACGTTAGGGACACTTAAACAAATAAGACAGATATTTGTCTAAATGCCTAATGTATCCCATCTAATGGCAAGGGGAGGCATATATGGCTGCAGGTTTGCGCAATTTAAACAAATGAGGCCAAGGCATTTATCTACCCATCTAATGTATCCCCTCCCATGATAAGACAAACATGACACGTGATAGCTAATTATGTTGAGTTTGGAGTGAGTCAAGTACTGATGTCGATAAGTCAACAATCTGGTTTGACCATCAATAAGTCAATGCTTGCATGTGGCCATAATTCCATGCCCAACTGCAACATATATGCAATCAACATACTCATTTTCAAAAAGCCAAGACCACCATTCAATTCCTAACTTTAATGAAAAGAATATAGAGATACTAAATAAATTACAAAACAAAACTGATAATTGTCATCCTAAAGACATTAGCATAAATAGTTAAATGGTACAACAAGAAACTTAAAGAAGGAAGCATACTTGGCATGTGGCTCACTTGCATAACGCATCATTGCAGGTATTAACTTCCTTGGGTTCAGTTTGTTTGTAGACATCCACGATTCAACAGTTTCATAGGCATCAAGCATGATAAGATCAGGAGCAAATTTGTACTACAATAAAAAAGAAAATTGATCATTCAAACAACTAATGAGACTACCATTATTATAAAAAAGCCCCACATAACCCTTGCTGATTTATTTATTTATTATGAACAAAAAGCTAATACACAAATAACATCTGAGTATGTATATAGTTATCCATGTTTTTGTGAGTGGATGCAATTAAAGTATCAATAGAGCAATCTGTAAGATGAACAAAACGCAATTGATGTATTACACTAGTACCTGAAGATCAACATGAACATTAGGTCTCTGAAGAACCTCAAGTGCTTTCTTTGTTTCCCCTTGCTAAATACATTCAACAAAAGAGATATCAGTTAAATGCAAGAAAATCTATGGGGAAGAGGTCAAGTAAGCTAGTCAAATAATTACTTATTATTTGTGTAGCAATTAGTTCTACTTTGCATGATGTGAGTTTATTTTCTATTTGAGTAGCAGAGATGTACAAGCTAAGATTTAAGATGGTAGTCCTAAGCCAGACTGGAGCACATCCCAGCTTCGATACTAGGCTTGTGATTCACACAGTCACTTATTTTGTCCCAAGGAAAATATTCCACCCCTATTATGAATCATCAAACCAAAGTATAACTTCCTTGATAGAAAATCAAATAACTCCTATAGAAGTGGCTTCTCTCATTCACTTTCAAAAAACCAAGTTCAATGTTTTCAAAAGATTAGATATTGCTATATACTCCATTATTCAATATGGGATATACTACTGCGCATGTCGCATGTATGTCATTTTCAAAATTTGCAAACGTGATAATTGAAATTATGATATATTGCTATTTTTAAAGAATTTCATCATTACTGTTTTAAGCGTTCTTGCTAATTTTGTACGTGGATATGTGACAAATTTATATTTATGTTGCAATAGTCTACACGCATAAAATGATGGTTCTATTTCTAACAATGTGAGCATATACTTGTGTATTAATAGGCACGTGTATGTATTATTCTCCCTCCCTCTCCACACAAAGGTACATGCACGTAGCAAGCATGCAAATACGTGTACAGATAAAATTAGATAGAGTCACTTAAATGGTTTGGCCACATGAAACATCAACTATCTGATGACCCGATTATGAGAGTAGATGTATTAGATTTGCTTTATGTTAAGAAAGATAGAGGTAGATCTAAAAAGACTTGGTTAAGATGTACAAAAAAATAACCTTAATTTATTAGAATTAAATGAGAGTTTGACACATAATAAGACACAATAAAGAAGAAGAATTCATATAGCCGACCCCACATAGTGGGATAAAGGCATGTTGTTGTTGTTGTTGTATGTTATTGAAGAGATAATAATAATTTAAATTTATAAGCATAAAGAATAGATAAAATTTGAACTTACGAAATTAAAAATTTATTAGGTCGTAATTATGAATTAAAGATTTCTAAGAATTATTTAAACAAGTATAAAATAATTAAATATGATTTAAAGGAAATATAGCATAAGAGTTATTTAATTAAAAAGTAACTAGTAAATTGTTTAATTGAAAAGCTTATACATAATATGGCATAAGAGTTATTATCATAATTTAAATGTGTTATAAAAAAAAATACTATGATTATTTATATCATTTTATGAAATTACAAATGTTTATTGAAAGAAATAAATAGTTCAATTATATCATAGTATGTTAGGCTCCTAAATAAAATTATATAAGTTCAAGAGGACAAAATTATAATAAATATAAGAATTAAATTAAAAATAAATATTTATAAAATTTAATTGCGATCAATAACTTAATGTTTATTTTAAATATAATATAAGTGTTAACCTAAATGAGGCAAGATTAGAGATAAATTTATAAAATAAGATCAAATGAATTCTTTCAAATCAAGCTCAGAAGGAGATCTTAAAGTGATTAATTAAATTTTAAATTTTAGTACTATTTTCTACTTCTAAATCTTACACATTTAATTAGCATGATCGATTTATGTTCTTCTCATTCATGACTTTAATAATTAGTTTTCTATCACAAATTTATCTGACATATTATTTAAGGATGAGACATGCATTAGTCTAATTTAAAGTACGTATATGCAGTAGTTTTCCTAAGAAAATACTAGATCATTATAGCATAATATATAGATTTCATTTGATATGACATAAAATGATTAGTAAACAAACATCACGTCATAGAGAAAAATATGCATATTGTGATGATTACTCATAAATGTGTTTGCTTGTGCATGATGAAAGAAGTTCACCTTATAGCATTGGTTGGGGATGCAATAAACCCGCATGCGTTGATGACTAATTTTTCACCTCAGATAATTGTAAAAATTAAACCCACGGTTCGGTGTGCAAATGTGGGAAGTATCGGCCAGGGGCGAGTTGGAGCATTTCCATCTCAAATAATAGTAGACTTATCTATACCCGACTATGTCGATGAGATATGTATCTACTATGAGTAAGTTAGGTTATACTTAGATGGTGCTCCTACGATGGATGTAAAATTAGATATCAAGTTTATTAAGATTTTAAAGCGTAGATCATGATTTGTATAATAGGAGATGATGTTTTCAGAATTACATATATTAAATATTTGATTAGAGGACATTCATAGTCATAATGAGTCAGATCTTTATATGGATTTTCTTTTAAATGTCATAGAAAGGATGAGCATGCATATTGTTTTCTTATCATTTGAGTATTACATGTAATTTAGATTTGTAATTATTTCACAGAGTTCGAAAACTCATTATATTGCTATTTATAATTTCAGATTTAAATGAATGAACAAAGAGATAATGTATATCATAAATGGGATAACAACTAACAAAGGTAAATTTAAATTTTTTATATATATTCTTTTAAGATTGGCTTATTCATTACTTTTTGGATTTAGATGATTAGAATTTAAAAAATAAATATTTTAGTTTTCACCATACAACCGTCTATTCTTGTATTGAAAATTCCAAGCCCTGAGTCTAGTCGTGACAATATCTGTGCTTGTCTTGTGTTTTTAATAAATTAATACATAAACCATTAAATTTAAAGAGGATTCTAAATAAATGTGATTTAGTTGCTTTCAAGAGGATTCTAATACACATTCTTGAATTTTAAATCCTACTATGCTCTTAAAGTTAATTTTCAGAATATGAAATGCCAAATAAGTAATTTTTTGATAGAGTTAAAGATGTATAACTTCAATTTTTATGTAATGAAAGATGCAACAGAACACATCCCTAAGTTGTGCTATTGGGTGCTTTCGTAGTAGTAGTACAAAAACCATAAATTTCAAGGAGCCAAATTAAGGCATCTAATACTGAGGACAAGCGTTAGCTTGGTGCAACTGAGTTGTTCCCGTCACATTCTTAAGTTTCCAACTGATAGCAAGGATTAAAATTCCTAAGGAATAAACGCATAATCCTAATCCCAGTGGCTGGTCATTTGACGGCACGGCAAAGGAGAATAGTTTAGTGGTCACATAATTCTTCTTAGGAAATGAAGCAGCTAAGCAAAAAAAAAAAAAAAAAAACAGAGGTAACTGACCCAGTTATCCTTGAAAATGGGGTAAAAATGGAGAATACAAGCCAAAATAAGCATAAACGATTTTCAGGGTAATAAATGGACTCCATTTTGGATCAGTACCAGAAACTGAAACTACTTTTCACAGTAGAGCTTTTAGTTTAGAGTTTCATAAAGTTCCACAAAATTTTTAACAACAAAAACATAAACAAAGAAAATTTTGAATCAGACTATTATATTTCGTTGCGAATGAGACATTTTATTTTCAATTATAAAATCAAATCATTTTCAGCAGAACTTTTAAACCATGGCTTTTTTACTTAGAAATAAACTGTCTTTAGAAGTAAATAAAAAGCACCTCATCCTTATTAGTATTTCTTACCGAACTATTTCGCAACACTTCTATGCCTGTAAACTAAAATAAACATGTGTGACAATTTTTTTAAAAAAATGTAATAGGATGCATGAAAGCCAATTAGATGGGCGATAAACCTTTCACCATGGATAATATATCCTAAATCTGAAATCTAAAGAAGCATTTTAATTATAGTTATAATTATAATTCTAATTATTATTTGTATATGATAGAAGCTCTATATGAAACAGGAGAAGAAAATTCTACCTGAATGTAATGATGAATTACTATTTCATACTGTTCCTTCAGAGCAGCAAAAAAGACTAGCTCCTCAACTCTGCCATAACTGCAACAGATTTTGGCTTAGTTATTTAGTTTAGTTGTCCAAATCCAACAGCATCTAATTAGAAGCATTTCAGGGAAAAAAACAATGTTACTTAAAGAAATTCAGAATTTTAGCCAAAAAAAGAATAAATGAAAGTAACGGGTTTGATAGAAGGTATGAGGACAGTACCATGAAATACAGACCATTACAAACGTTCAAAAAATTAACAATTTATTATCTTCCATGGGTACCAAGAAGACAGGAGAAAACAATAGTAAGATTAACATGTCTGGAGTACTACATAAATTCTTTGTAGCTGATGGAGTTGGCTTTCAAGCAGAAAAGTTACCAAGGAGGCAGATTAAGGACAATAATCACAAAATAAAAAATTTAAAAAAAAACAAAAACAAACAATTCATGATTAATTCATGCCCATCAAAACTCCTATAGGAAATTCATAGCTAAGTTCTCGGAGACCACAAAAATTGTTTTTCATTGTTGAACTGACTAATTAATTTATCACCAAAAAAATCAAAAAGGAATTTTGAGGCAAGCCTACCATTCTGCTAAAACTAACAAAAGATAGATGCACCCCACCTTCAACCTTGAAAGTGTGCATTTGCATTAATATAAAAGAGACAAAAGTACAAAGGATGAGTACAAAACTATGGGTAAACTATATGAGCCAAGTCTTCCTTGAGGACCTGAACAAAATTAAAACTATACTCCATATCTAAGATAGTATCACCCAAACAAAAACCAAAATCAAGAGATAAAATATTTACATGATGTGTGTTTCTTCAAACAAAAATATGCTTGAGAGCAATGTACGCACAAAAATCAAGAGCCCTATTGCTCTCTCTATATGTGGTGTAGAATATAACCTACTTAAATTGTTGGAGGATCCCAATCTCTGGTTGTGCATTCCTTCTGCCCTCCAGAAGTCTCTGCTAAAAAAACCTTATAACATTGATGTTATCTCCTTCAATGATCAGCCCACCTTCAACTTGAGAAATGGTCAACACCAACTTGTATTGTTGTAATGTTCTTTTGATTCACCATAGACAAATTTTCTTAAAAGAAAGATCATTCAGGAAAAATAATTGATCTTCATTATCTAAGATTTTTAGGAGTTCATTCTCTATGAGAAAGATTAAAATTTTTTAGTTAACCAGATTTTCCCTAACAATTATATCAGGGTTTATTTAGATTTGAGTCATACTTCCAATAGACGCAAACATCCACAATTAATTACCCCTTTTACCACAATAGAAGAGCACTCTCAATTAAAGTTGGACGCAAATATTTGTCTCAAGTGTGAACTAGTGTTTAATAACATCGTGTGGATGATTATTTAGAATAAGTGGAAATAGTCTTGATCAAGATCTCATAGTTCCATCGTCCCCTGAGCTACCATTGCTCCCAGTCTATAAACATCAGAAGATTTTTAACCATAAATACTCAAGAAATTTGATTAGCAACCATGAGTTACCTTATCCTGAGAATCCTGAGTAAACCAAGGTTGATGTGTAGGTATTTCATTGAATTGTTTGGGCTAAACTCAATTTGTGAGTTTGTCCGATTATTGGATCTCATGTCCTTGTATTTTAGGTGAGATGGCCCAAGAATTTTCTAATTCAGATATAGATTACAACAATTAAAATGCCCTATTGTTAGGCCTTACAACCAATGGAAAGCCTTAAGTGAAAGTGGGGTCTGCCTTACAGACATAGGTTAGGCTTACATCTATTGGAATGCTTATGTTGGCGAGAATGGTCCGCCTAGCGAACATAGGTTGGGCGAGCTTACATCCATTGGAATGCATGTGTTGGCGAGTAGGGTCCACAATGCGAACATAAGTTGAGCCAATATCCATTGAAATACCATAGATAATTTTGTAATCTCCTTCTATAGATGAAACAATCCTTAAATTATCAAATTGTTTTGATTTATATAGAGGATTATTGGATTGCACTCAGGTCTTTGACATATTATATCTGATCAATCAAACGATAGATAATTGTTCATGATATGATGAAATGTGTTTATGTGGCCATTTTTGAGTCACTAGAGTTAGACTTTTATGCATTTTGAATTTTGTGAGCTCTTTGTTGCCGGTCCCAAGTCCGGATGCAAAAAGTCGAGGGTTGCGTTAGGTAGTCGGCACAAAAATTTGTCAATAATCATGACGAATCCTTTAAATCATTGTGTTAATCTTGGGTGTCCCACAGGCCGGGACTCTGATGAAAATGTCTTAGCCCATGCCGGGTGCAATGTTAAATAAGCAAGGGTTCCCACATTATGGGCGGATCGGGCAAAGAAGTTACTCCATGAAACTAGGTTAGGATCTTGGAATATAGGTACTCTTACAGTAAATTAATGGAATTAATAGATATTATGGTTCATAGAAAGATAAATATTTTATGTGTTCAAGAAACTAAATGGGTTGGTGAGAAGGCCAGGAGATTGATAGTTTGGGTTTTAAACTTTGGTATTCTAAAAGTCGAACTAGAAATGGTGTGATTATAGATAAAAGTTTGTGATCTGTTATAAGTATTAATAGATGTGGAGATAGAATTATCTTTAAAGATTATTGTCGATTATCAATGTTATAAGTCATGCTTTCCCAGTAGGTTTGGAGGTAAGCTGAAAGAAAATTTTTGGAATGAATTAGAGGATTAATACAAAAGATACCTCTTGAAAAAAAAATATTTATTGGGGAGATTTAAATGGACATGTTGGTAGAGTGGTAGATTTTAAAAGTATTCATGGTGGTTATGGATTTGGGTAATGAAGAAGGTAGGGACTATATTAGATTTTCTTACATGATTTTGTAGTTCTTACTTTATTTAAGAAAAGAGATGAACATATTATTACTTATAAAATGGATCTAAGTAAAACACGATTGATTATTTTCGATAAGAAAAATAGATCGTTTAGATTGTAAAGATTGTAAGTCATTCCAAAATTTTAAGTAAAATCGGCTATTAGTTTTAGATTTTAAGATGAAAGGTTCTGAGAAAACTAATTAAATTATTGTCAGATTAGATGGGGGCACTTAAAGAAAATAAAAATATTTTTAAGAGCAACTGAAATTAGAATTTGGGATGTTCATAAGAATTATGTGAGAAAAAATATCAAATGAATTAAGCAAGTTCTTAAAATGTCTTGGAGAATCAAAGGAAAAGCATCTTTAATAAGAATAGTTGGTGGCGAATCGAGTGCTGAAAAGATAAGAAATAAGAAACATTGTTATAAAACTTGGTTTAGATGTAAAACTTCGAATTGGGAAAGATATAAAGTGGCCTAGAGATTTAAGAAAGATATGTGATGCAAAATTTAAATTTTAGTGATTTATACAATAGATTAGATCACCAAAGTGAAAGATGTATGTATAAGTTAAAACCAGATAGAAAGAAGTAAAGACGTAGTTCAAGAGGGTAAGGATGAAAATAATAAAATGTTTTTCTTAGAAAAGATATTGAAAATAGGTGGATGAGGTATTTTGATAAACTTTTCAATGAAGGATCCGAAAGATCGATTGATTTTAGAACCTTAATACTCTAAACAAAAATAATTTCATTTTATCGTCAGATTAGTAAATCAAGTTAGTGAAGCTTTAAAGAAAATGAAATGTGAAAAGCAAGAGAGGATAATATTCCAATGAAGTGTGGAAATGTTTAGGAGATCAAGGAATTTCTTGGCTTACAAATCTTTTAATGTTATTTTAAAGACTAAAAGATGCAGATGAGTGGAGAAAGAGTTTGTTGGTTCTATATTTAAGAATAAAGGTGATGCACAAGAGTGTGCAAATTATAGAGGAATTAAGTTAATGTGCCATACATTAAAATTATGGGAGAGCAATTGAGCATAGGTTACGATGTGATCTGAAGTTTCCTCAGTTTGGTTTCATGCAGATCTACTATGGATGCTATACATTTGTTAAGAGGTTTCATGGAGAAGCATGAGAAAGTAAGAAGGATCTACATATGATATTTATTGATTTAGAAAGCTTATGATAAAGTCTCAAGAGAAGTTCTTTGGAGAGTTCTAGAGCGAAGGAGTTAATATTGGTTATATTCAAGTCATTAAGGATATGTATACTAGTCATTTACTTGTGTCACAAGGAGGATTGACAAAATATTTTCCTATTTCGGTTGGATTACATCAAGGATCAACATTAAGCCCTTATCTTTTTTACTTTAGTTATGGATGTTCTTACGAGGCATTTACAAGAAGATGTACCTTGGTGTATGCTTTTGATGACATTCTTCTTGTTGATAAGACTAGAGGGAGAATCCTGAAACTTGAATTATGGAGGTCAACTTTAGAGTCTAAAGGTTTTCATTTAAGTAGATCCAAACCGAATATATAGAGTGTAATTTTAGTTGTAGAAGTTTTAGTAGTAGTGTTGTGACTTTAGGTGATCAAGTCATTAATAAGAGTGAGCGATTCAGATATTTAGGTTCTATTGTTCAAAATGATGGTGAAATAGATGGAGATGTTATTAGTAGAATTCACGTTGGATGGTTGAAGTGGAGGAATGCATCCATTATGTGATAGAAAAGTTCACTTAAACTTAAGAAAAATTTTATAAGATGGTGGTAAGACCTGCAATGACTTATGGTGCGAATGTTGGCCAATAAAGAGAAGCATAAAACTAAGTTAAGTGTTAGAGATGAGGATGCTCAGTGGATGAGTGGCTTTACACTTAGAGATAGAATGCAAAATGAGTATGTTGGAAAAAAGTTGGAGTAGCTCCTGGTAGATAAGATTAGGGAGAGTCGCCTTGATGGTTTGGCCACATAAAGCGTCGGTGACAGATTAGGAGAGTAGATGTTTTAGATTTACCTTATGTTAAGAAAGGTAGAGGTAGACCTAAAAAGACTTGGTTAAGATGTATAAAAAATGATCTTAGTATACTTGAATTAAATGAGAATTTGACACATAATAGGACACAATGGAGATGAAGGATTCATGTAGCCAACCCCACCTAGTAGGATTAAGGCTTGTTGTTGTTGTTGTTGTTGTTTGTTAAGTGAGATAATTCCAAATTTGTTAATAGATTTAGACTTCACCAGAGGTGACAATGGTTCACGTCCTCGACAGGTGATCTTGATTGATTAAATCAAATTATTTTGATGCGATGAGGAATTATAGACCGATCACTTCTAATATTTTAATGTCTCTTCAAATTTAATTTTAACTTTTACATGAATAATTTTCCATTTTTAATCTTACTCATCTCTTTCATTTCTATTTTGTTTGATTTTACTAAGAGAAGATTAAGAATAATTTTTTTATGAAATTTCGACAAAATAATCACGTAACAATGCTTTATTTAATGAAATTAAGCTTGATCGATGCGCTCTTCTTCTTTTGATTCAAAATCGATGGAGGGAGATTTTAGTCTCTTACCAGACCTAAGATCAATGGCAAACCTTCAATAATTATCCTGAGTAGACACAAGATTAACATGCATGAGTCATTAAAATTTTCAACATGCAAATAAATTTTTTTCAACAATTTTGAAAGTTAAGGCTTTTTACCAAAAATTAAAACTTTTAAAATTCCCCAAAATTCCTTTTTTTTCCTCAAGACAGAGTTATTCATGTGAAAAGGATCTCATGTGACCTTCTCAGTCTCCCTCTCATGCAACAAAGCTCATTGACTCTCCTTCTCTCCCTAATCTTCTTCTTCTTCTTCTTCTTCTTCTCTCTCTCTCTCTCTCACTCATGCTCTCACCTTCACCCTCCCTGTCTCGACTATCTATCTCTCATGCATGCGCTTATGATCACTCCTGCTCAGTTTCTAGCTCCCCTCTTTATAGAAGGTTAAGCTCTAACTGCTTGTGCCACTACTTCATCCTTCTTTCTTGTTCAGTCCTTAGGCAATAGGAGAGATCGTGGGACGAGATAAGGGCTAGATGTGCTCAGATCATGAGTCGCAACTAGGATTGCATGAGTGCAGATCGTGGGTCATGGAGCGTCAATCTTCCTCTCTCTTCCTTCTCTTTTTTTATTTATTTATTTTGAGAATAAATTACCCCCTAACGAATGTGGCATGTTAACTAAGAACAATACATGTGTTTCCCTCTCTCTCTCTCTCTTTTTTTTTTGATTTTGTCCCTTTCTTATTTAATATATTCTTGAAATTATTGTTTTATTTCTTGTTCAGATTTTCCATGATGATTCTTTGGCATAAGGCACATGATATGCCTCCTATTGAACCCATAGAAGAGCTAATATGAGCCATAATTGAAACTTATGATCCATCCTATGCAACTTAGACACAGGACCATTTGTTGTGGCATCAAGAAATATTGATGGAGAGAGACATATAATGATACATTTGCTAGATCTTTTCAAATTCCTTCTTATGATTCGGTTCTCCTGGTAGAGCATGATCATGTTGATTAGATTAATAACTTAAAGCTAAGGCATAATAAAACCACTCATTTGGAATGAGTTGCAGATCATCTTAGCTATGGTGATTAAGGCATACTCTAGTTGACAACAGACAATGTTCATCCTACAAGTGTTATTCGACTTTTAAGTTATTGTATGCTACACCATGAAACAGAAGAATGAAGTCCTAATCTATGCTTGGTACTTCTCGTTTAGCAATGAGTGGATATTTGTATTAAGTTCATATGTTTTAAAGGTGCATCATGCAATTCACGAAGAAGCCAATCTTTATTATGCAGTTTATGCATCAATTTTTTATTGCATCTATCACACTTTTCTTGGATTCAAGGCATGATGAACATTAGGAACTAGCAACTTATACTTACGGGATTGGTACCCATGACAAATATGCAAGATATTTCTGGTCCTTATGTTTTAGAAATTCCTTATGAGGAGTGCAATCCCCTTGATTATGAGCTCTTTTAGTGTCAAGCATTTGGTCAACAAAAGAGAGAAGTGTATGTGTACCCTTCTAGCCTCCATCATATTTTAGCTCATTATTAGAAGCTTTTCAAAGAGAGAAGATCAAGATGTGGTTATCACAGGATCATTACTCTAGACATACGGTAAGAAAGTTTTCTTCGACAAGAGGTGCACGTCACATTTTGCTCATCTTGATGATTCATGTGGGATTAGTTGGCAATTATCTGAGGAAGCTCCAGTAATTATATTTGAGTCTGAGGCAGATGTTGGGTTTCACCGTATTCTAACTTGAGGTGTTGATGAAGAATTATCTCTTCTGACTTTTCTTGATATGTATTTATATTATTTTATATTTCCTAAACAAGTAGGTTTTTTTACCCTTCTATTCTTCTGATATTTAGTTTACTTGCTCATGGTGAGAGTTTTCTAGCTCTTGCTACATTAGCTTATTTATACAATGGACCTGGCAGCATAAGTGAAATGCTTGATTCACACTCTTATGGGCACCGTGACACTATTTACATGGTTAGATCCATATTCATGCTACTGGAGTATTCAACTATCCTAAGAAACCTTATTTTAGAGAAAAAATTTTCCCTCTAATCATGCAATTAAGTAGGACCATATTCAGAGTTGCTCCTTCTCGTATGATAGATCGCTTTCATCACATTCATCAATCTCCTTCATATAGTGTGTCTATTCAGAGTTTGAAACAGACATTCACAGATGTTGTTACTGACAAAGGTAGGCATTTCTTTCGAGAGCAAACTACTAACGCATTGTAGAGTACTTCATTGGAATGAGGTTAGCTTAACTTTGCTATCATCATTATGAACTTGTAATTTTGGAAGGATATAATCCCAACAGAGTAGCCAAATAATTTGATTTTACCTAGACTACTCCCCTGGATGAACTTCCGTTCATTCCAGGCATGGTGTATGTCTGCTCTTTGAGGTTATTACCATTCTCTATCCATTTAGAGGCAGATTTTATGGCTTGGGCTTTCTTACTTCATTTGGAAGCTGATTCTTCTTTTTACATAATTCCATAAGATGCCAGTGATGAGATTAGTTATTTATGACCATCATGGATTCACCATACATGCTTTTCTTTTTGGACTTAGGTTTACATGTGTATAGCCACAAATTTCGAAGATCTCAACCAATGAAACACTTTCATTCATTTCAAAATACGGCTCATGCTTCTAAGACTCGTCACATAAACAAGTTGAAGGTCGATAACAAGTTTGAGAACCTTCACCAACTCATGCAGGTATGAGCTTGTACCATTCTTTTCTTTTCTTGACTCTCCTATCGCTTTTTCTTTGCATATTTTTTTTCTCAAATATTCTTTGATTGTTATAGATTATAAATCCTCTGCTCATTCAAAGTAAAGTGTAAAATGAGATTAGCCTATATCACCTTCCATTCTTAGGAGATATACTCAATGCAGGTAATCTCCTTCTTTTGGAAGTCCTAACAGAAACATTCTATCTGCTTTATATCCAGGTTCTTCCTCAAGCCTCGAGAGGTCTTCTTTTACTAATACTGACATTAATATGCTTTTTTTTTGTCTTAGATACATATGTTGGATTTTCCTTGCTAAAACTTGACTATAAATGTATTCTTGACAGCTGAGCATGATAATCATACGACAAGCTCAACTGATTTTATTCATGATCCGCTCTTATTTTCAAGTATTAATCTCTTATTTTGTTATACAACTTCATGTATAATCATTAATCTTATACTATGTAATTTCTTCTATAGATAAAAAGCCACTAAAAGACCCAATTAGGAGTAGTTCCACTCTAATCTTATCGACCAATAACACTACTATGCTTGCAAATTCTCAATCTACTAGGCCTGTCAGTAGTTGGATTCATGTATTAATTAGAGATGGTAATGAGAATCCATCCGTAGAAGTTGAGCCAACTGTCACAATATCTAGTTTTAATTCACTTATGTCAAGCTCTACTTCGATGATGGTAAGTAATTCTTCACGAGATTCTACACTAGATCCTGATTCTTGTGTGGAAGGTCACCCAATTCCTTTCTTAAAAGATAATTTTGAAACGTTTATCTCGTAATTTATTAAAATTTTCTTCCATTTAATATTTGGAAAATTTGCATACATACCACACAATTCTTAATCATTTACATATCTAACACTTTCCTATGCTTAAAAATATGCATTTTATTTTTAAAAAGTGAGTGATTATGATATTTTTGATGTGATATTAAAAATTGGGATGGTATTTATATAAAAATTAAAGTTTATGTATTATATATGTAAATACATAAGAATTGTGTGGTTGTACGTAAATCTCCTTAATCTTTATCTTCATTTCTTTTCATATTAATATATATTTATTTGTCATTCAAATTTAGAGCTTTCATGCTTTGTTTCCAAAATACATTTTAGATCTTTGAGATCAATCACAACCAATAGTAATTCTCTAAAAGTTTATTTTATATATTGGTGGCATAACGCAACATATTATTGAGTGTTGATTTGGATGCCTTGCCTAAGCTCTCTAGCCTTTATGTGGAAACAAATTTATTGCTAAATTGTGCTTCTATTTTAGGTCTCAAATAGGGCTGCAAATGTACCGAGCGTTCGACAAGCTACTCGTGGCTCGGCTCGATTAGAACTTATTCATGATCGTTTGATTAACTAATCGAATGAGTTTGAACACATTTATAAACACTCAATTGCTAAATGGACAATCTTGAATAGCTTGTCGTTCGGTTTATTTACATTCATGAACAATATCGTTTAAAGCTCATGAACAAGCTCATTAAGGAACTCAATTAAGGTTTATTTGTAAACATTACTATTTAATTTTTTTTATTTTTTAGGCTCAATAAGCTTTAATTAATACAACTCATATATATTTCTCAATAAGCTGCTGGCAAACAAGCTCAATTAGGGCTTGATTAAAGCTCATTTATTTTATTAAATGAGTTGCTCATTAACAAGCTCAATAATCCAATTTGAACAAAGCTCGTGAACAAACTCAAATCAAGCTCAAGCTCGATAATAGTAAAGAAGCTCAAGCTTGAACACCATCCTGAAAAGCTCAAATGGAGCTCGACCTTAATAATTGTAAACATGCTTGAACTAAAACAAGCATATGCTCAGCTCAGCTCAGTTTGTTTGCAACCCTAATCTCAAAATAGTGGAATTGCAGCTATGGGGGCCATTTATTCAAATGTTGAGTTTGGAATGTTAGAATTGCAAATAGCTTATTAGTTCTCTTCAAATTTGCTTATTAATGTGGCGATTATGCTTAATGCCACATCAAATCAAGTTTCTCAAGCTCGTATGGATCTTGTGCATAGCCTTAAAATCTTGAGATCGTGCTAGAGGAAGCTTTCTCAAGAACACCTTAAACTTCTTGACATTTCTACTTCGTTAAGAAATTTGAAAACAAAGAAGACGAGATCTTTTGAAGAGGAGATCTATAAAGAAGAGGCTATTGCTGCTATAAAAAAAAATGTTCACAAATGAATGCTTGGATATCTAAACTTGAGTATGTGCTTTCTTCATTATCCAGTGATCGTGAGACAACTTACAAATATCTTTAGGCATATGGGAGAGACAAAGAAGTTTAACTTATCGATCCCATACTGCCTCTATTTACATTCAAGAGATCCAATTTTATTATTTGTAGCTAGATTTTTATTTGATGATAATTTTCCTATTATTTATTTGCACTTCACATGAATTTTATGACTAAAGGCTTCAACCGCTATGTTCCTGCTACTATGTTTTTTCTTTTCATTTTTTATTAACTTGCTTTATTAACTTTTTTAGATTTGTGAGTGAACATATTATTAGTTCAACTCTTTATTGGATTTAATATTCTAATTTGACCTTTAGTCTCATTGAACCAAAAATTTAGTATTTGGAATTGATCTATTTGGATTTAATGAATCAAAATTTAATATTGAGATTCAATCTATTTGAGCTTGTTGAATCAAAATTTAATACTTGATTCAATCTCATTTAAACTTGTTGAATCAGAACATCACATGTTAACTCGGCATCTAAAGTTTGCTAGTCAACTCATCTGTTCAACCTCTTTGGGTTTATGAACTAATATATTATTATCTCAGAACTTTTAGGATTTATTGAGCTTATAGAATTATATGTTAACTCAAGTTCTGAAGCCTTTAAAGATGACTATGTAGGTCTACCATCCTGGGCTTATGATATAAATATCGATCCTATTTTTTGTTGAATCAATTAAATTTGAATTTTAAAACATTTAGAAAGGGTTTAAGATCAAATTGGTCTATCAACTATTTATGAAGTATTAATTTAATCCTAGACTAAATAAGAGAATCAATTTGATCACTTATTTGATGGGGTTAATCCTTGTAGCGATTGAATGAAAATGAGAAGAGAGTAGGGTTTATTAGTTATCTACTTCTTTTTATTTTTTATTATTTTGAAAATGCCCTACAGTATTCATTATTTCTCTACAACTTTTCATAAAATTCCAAACAGAAGGACCAACTTGGTCCCTGATCAAATAGTCAAGGGACCAAATTGATCCTCCTATTTAGTTTGAGACTAAATTGGTCCTTCATAAATAATTTAGGGACCAATTTGATCCTAAATCCCTTTAGAAATGACAAAATAGTTTTACCCCTTTTGATTTATGAACTTATATAACCATTTATGAACTTATATAAATACTAATTCTATTTTGCAACTTGTTGAATCAATATTTGATTATTAAAACTCAACTATTTAAGTTTGTTAAGTTTAATAATTGAGTGTTAATTCAGCTCCCTTAAGCTTGTTGAGCCATGATTGGATACTTGAGCTCAATTTTTTAGACTTGTTAAGCTTATAATATTAATTTGACCTTGAGGCTTATTGAATCAACTAAAATTTTTTCCTCTTTGATTAAATAAAACTACTCTTTGATTGGTTGAAGAGGATGGAAAGAAAGCTTGATTTGCAAGAAATAAATTACCCCTTATTTGACAAGTCTTTTTTTTAAGTTGAACATATTTTGCTCTTTTAAGCTTAAGTAGTGATAACGACCTTTGTAAGTAATTGTTTTGATACTAACTTTGACGTCAATTTGTCTACTTGTGTTTGACAGACATCACATATTTGTTAGTTAATACATAATACTTCTTAAGGTATTGTTCAATTATAAGGGACGTACGCCTGATACCCTTTGCATTAATGAGATGATAAGCTTCCACTTTAAATATCTTTTCTATAATATAAGTTCTTCTCAATGTGGGTCAAACTTCTCACCAATTCGACAAAAGGGAAGCTTTCCACGTACAAGCACTAATTTACTATCTTGAAGCTTCTTGGGCAAATCATACGATTATGAGCTCTGGTCATCCATATTTTATATATTTCTAGATTTTGTTGAGTCTTAGAGTCGAAGTTCAGCTAAAGCTTGAAGTTCATTAGTAATATACGAACATTCTCTTCCAATATGAGTTCATTTTGGATTGCAATTCGAAGTGAAGATCATTTTACTTCAAGAGCAAGTATAGCCTCAACCTTGAAGACTAGTGAGTATGAGGTTGTCTATGTTGTAGTCTTATGTATGGTGCGATATGTCATAAGGCTTCTATTAATTTACCATACCACTTTGTCTTATTTTTAAAGAGAATTTTTCTAAGAAGTTTAACTAACATTTTGTTAAATACCTCAATGAGGTCATTAACTTTCAGATTATATATAAAAACATAACAACAATCTTTCTTGTATTTCTTAATGACGCAATAGATTTTTGCATTTTTAAAGGTATTGTCATTATCTGATATGATTCGTCAAGACAATCTAAATCAATAGATAATATAGTCTCAAAAGAATTTCATTACATTGTCTTATTTTACTTCCATTAATGGAATTACTTCTACCCATTTAAGAAGTAGTCCATGGCAGCCAAATGAATCAATATCCCATGGGGATGACAAAGGGTCTTTTAGATTAATTAAATCAATTTCTCAACTCTCGAATGGCCAAGATGCTACTGTTAAATGCAAGGTAATAGGTGATCGATGTAATGTGTCTCCATGTATCAGACACTGATGACATTTCTTAATGTGCTCAATAGAATCCTGAATCGTACTAGGACAATAGTATCCCATACTGTGGGTTCCGAAAATTCGTCACCGACCTCTCGTAATGAAGAGAGTGTCTAAAGTGTCGGTGAAATTTTCAGAAGACAGATGAAATAATAAATAAGACACTACCCAGAGATTTTGCCCTCATTTTGCAAGGACTTTAGATATGATTCCAGATTTCTTATAGGAGCAAACACCTATAGTTAATTATCCCTCCCAATACTGCACTTTCGATTAAGACTAGTCGATGAATCACTAAATAACAAGTGTATAATAACAGTGAGTGGAGTTTGAATATTATGAGATTTATTATTTTAATTTAAAATTTTTTGTTTAGGGGAACGATAACGCGCCCGGTCAAGATCTCATGGTTCCATCATCCCGGGCTATCGTGGTCACTGGTTCATTTAATCAGAAGAGTTAGTCGACCCAACCTGACTGAAGGATCATTGTCAACAACTATGGGTTACGTCGTCCATAGACCTAGGGTAGAGTTTGTCTAAGAAGACAAATATAAGTCGATCTTAGCTAACAGGGGGCTTTTGCCTAATCAAATACATTCTATAGTTCACAACTCAAAGAGCAAAGTCATTTGAACATACTGCCGTAGTGATCGTAATTTATATTTTCAAATCACTTTCGCCATCATGCCTCCATTTATATAGGTCATTTTGTGGCAAAACCACGCAGACAGAAGATATAGTCCATGTCCTTACCGACTTAAGATTATTTGAGTGTGAATATAGCTATGTATTTGATTTGATATTGATTATTTATGAACAAAAATCTTCTTAACTTGTCACCCCCGACAAACATTTGCAGATAAGTATATTGATTTAACTTTAAATTTAATTAATTTTATTTAATTTATATTTTTTATTTGATCATATGATTATCTTATAATTAATTTAAATTTGAATATATAATTATTAATCATTTAAGCCTTAATAATGATAGCCTTTTGATCATATATTTTATTATTGGCTAATAGGCTTTCAGGCCTTTCCTTGCAAAAAATTGTCTAAATTAATTCTTCTCATTTATAATCCTAACTATTTGGCGTAGAGGATCAAGTTTGAGACTTTCCTCTTAGGAGCTTGAACTTGAGAAGTCATGTCAATGGATTTATCTTTTTTCAATTATATGATAGAATTAACTTCTCAAATTTTATTAAATGAAAATTTTTATAATATTATTATTGAGTTTTTTAGATTTTGTTAACTTGGGTCCAAGACCAATGAGGTTCACACGCGGATCCTCATGCACTAAATTTATATTTTAACACGTGTCGGGGCCCATGCGGGTCATTGATTGATTGTGACTATAGGGATCTGTTCTTTCATTTCATTTGGTTGCTTGCACATATTTATTTGAGCGTTTAAACTATTGAATACTTCAGCATGCAAACAAGTATCTGTTATTTAAAATATTATACGGACATTGAGATGTTAAAATTGAAACAATTGTATTAGATGTGACAAACATGACAAATAGCAAACATGGGTTTTTAAGATACCTTCAAACATAGATCAAGTATAAATCTGTTCTATAGAGATAAGTTGACCCTTTCAACTGCTTGTCATGAGTCAAGTATAGATCTGTTCTATAAGACATGTATTGACTCTTTCAGATACTTGCATGAATCAAGTGAGAATCTGTTCTAACATGAGTTTGACTCTTTCAGATGTTTACATGAATCAGCCAATTAAGTGAACATCACTCTATGAAGTAAGTATGAGATTCATTTAATTTGCATATTAAAGACATTCAAATTGCATGGAATTCAATAATCATTTGGATATGCACAATGGATCATTCTACTAAGCATTTGGCACGAAGTCCAAAACTTATGAACTCACATGTAAGTGGTTCATGATTCATGCTTGGATTTAATTTCTTTGAATATTTATGCAAATCATAAGGCATTATACTTAAATGTAAGATTGATCATAAGCATATGTGGAATCTCATTCATTTAAATGCATAAAAAAGTCTCAAATCAAATATTCATTTTTATATCAATGGATGCATCTCCTTCATATTCATTAAAATATTGTCAAACTCTACTGATGCTCATAAAGGAGCTATTCTTTGCAAGTTTTTATGTCTCAACTTAAGTTGTATTTAATTCTCCTCCCAAGAAGAGAACTAATTTGAATTATTTTCATATTTTCAATGCATGATATAATAAAATTGAATTGAACGTATTTATTGAAAAGTTTAGTTTACATTTATTGGCAAACTTAAGGGCATTCAAGCTTAGCTTACGCCTCCCTTAAGCTCTTTTGATTCAACCAATAAAATCCTCTTTGTATTTCAAATGTTGATTGAAAGTTCATCCTTGTTTGCTATTAAGCTATCAAATCATGCTTGTTAGTGAGCAAGTCATCAAATTCTTTTAAGTCTCTTTAACTAATTCATTTGATGTCTTACAATTTATGATTCTAAGTGCCAATTTCATAATTTGAATCTTAATTCACATTCATCTTGTGATACATAAGGTTTAAAAGTTTATCTAAAATGTTAAAACTTTATAAGTTTAGTTCACTAGAAATTTTGGCAACCTCCGGCGTCTCCTCTGCGTAGAGCTACTTGAGACACTTCACCATAAGAAAGGCATACATGGTAGGTGTTATAAGACACCGCAACCAAAAATATAATTTACTTATCACGCCAAGAAAGGCATGCATAGGTCTTCAATTCCATCTGTGCAAAGAGGAGCATAGCATTTCCATGCCACATTAGAACAATGCGTGCAAGTACTTATCTTACAACAGGTTTCCCCGCCACATTGGAACAATGTGAACAAGTACTTATATCACAAGTTTTTCTGTCACATTGTAACAATGCAAATGGATACTTATTTTAAAGCATATTTCTTTATCACGTTGGAACAATGTGAATAAGTACTTATATCACAAATTTTCCCGCCGCATTGAAACAATGTGAACATGTACTTATTTTAGAGCATATTTCCTTGCCACGTTGAAAAAATGTAAACAAATACTTATATCACAAGTTTTCCCGCAACATTGGAACAATGTGAACGGGTACTTATTTTAAAACATAGTTCCTTGCCACGTTGGAACAACGTGAACAAGTACTTATATCACAAATTTTTCGCTACATTAGAACAATGTGAACGGGTACTTAGTAACTTTAATATTTCTTTGCAATTTTATCTGTACATATACATTGAAATAATACACTTAGGATATAAGTAGAGTTGTGCTATCATACCATAGTTATATTAACTTTTTATTCAAAAGTTGACCTTTCAAATACACCAAACAGGAAGCTATAGTATAAATTCTCAATAAACATAAGCCACATTTCATTTTTGATATTAAGCATCAAAATACCATTGCTTTCTTCAAATCCAACAAATAAAATGAGAATCTTATGGCGGAACATTGCTAAATTTCAGCTTGTTGCACTGAAAAGAAAACAGTATTATACTCTACAAATATGGGATTTCATAAATTTGAAATTTCATCACCATTTCAACTCATATAAGCTTAAAGAGGCATTAAAGTAAGAAAAATAAACAAGATTTATGTCCACATGAAGGAAAACTGAAATTCCATTCTCTTCTCTTTGCCTCAAACCCAACAAATGAAATAGCGTGATTGATAGCCAGGCATAAGCAAATTTCATCACATTGAAAATATGAAATAGGCAAAATAAAAGTAAAAAGGCATCAAAGAATACTTTACCCTCCCTTTCATTTCTCTTTCTTCAATATGATAGCTAAAAGAGTTTAAGCTACTTAAAATGAATAGCTGCATTAGGCTTGATATTACATACACCCAAAAGAAAATTTCAGATCTAGTAAAACATTCTCAAAACCATAAGATTTGAGTGAAGCTCAAATTGAATCTTGCTAAATGCTAGGAAGAGACAAGAGGTAGGGCAAGAGTAGCTAAATTTCAACAAGATACTCAAGTGAAACAACAAGTGACAATTGAAAACCTTACCATTTTACTTATTTATGAAGCCAAAGTATGACAACTTTAAGTTGCATGCAAATGGGGCTTCATTTCAAATCCCATTTTTAAAGTTTATTGATTTGGTAATGAAGGTAGTGGAGAAAATATGCATGAAAGCAAAAATCCCAATTTATCTCCTCCAAATCCAAGCAAATGGGATAACAAATCAATAACCAATTCAAATTTCAACTAATCCCACTTCACATTCACTTGAAGGTAAGGAAAGGTAATGAACATATGAATTCCAATGACTTTAAGCATACATTACATTGTGGATAGCTAGATAGCAATTTGATAGAGAGATATAGGAAAATACTACTCAACCAAATCACAAAATGAAACAAAATAAATTTCAATAGCGAAAACAGAATTTTAAATTGATGGCAAGCCACATGTACTCATTTTCCTTACATGATTTCAAGATAGTAGAAAGGTCCAAGCAAGATTTAATTGAGCAAGGCAAAAAGTAGCTGTTCTAAACCTTGCAAATTATTCATTCAACCAATGAAGGACAATGACTTTTAAGTTCTATGAAAATGAAATATCATTTCAGATTGCACTTCAAATGTCCGTTAACTTGATGATAACAATGGAGAGAAAAAAATAATAATAATGCTAGCGAAGCCAATCACTCTCCCTCTTTTCCCCTTTCTTTTAAAATGATAGCCAAGTAGAATTTAAGCAACATAAAGCAAGCAATTTTAAGGGAATTTTTAAACCAACAAAGCATATAATACCCTACATCTACAACAATTCATTTCAATTTAATGCAAGACAGAGACTTGGCAATTGCTTGTGAGTACAATATGAACAAGCACTAGGTAAGATGCAACCTTAATGAAGCTAAACTACAAAAATGAATGCTTTAAACTTGCACAAAACCTCATTTCAGATTGCATTTCAAAAGCCCATTAAATTAGTGATCATAGAAGAGAAGAAAACAAGCACAATACTAGCAAAGTCAATCATTCCTCCCTTCATTCTATTCCTTTAACATGATAATTACATGGAGTTTAAACTACATAAACTAAACAATCACATTAAATTTGATAAGTCCAGGAAATTTGAAATCTTGCCTAAACAAGATAACCACCTTCATGATTGCACGTAATCAAACAAAGGAAAGAGGCATAACAAACCAAGGGAACCCTCATGAAAGATCACTATCCTACTAATTTTTTTATTTTTTCAGTAACTCCAATAGATGCATCATAGAAATGCTTAGTAACAAAGCAAATCAACCATACTAAATTTGATATCATGCAAACCAAGAAATTTCAGATTTTGTAAAACATCCACATAACCATAAGATTTTAAATGAGAACCAAGTTAACTCTTGCTAAATGGTGGAAAGAGATAAAAATAAAGCAAAGGTAACCTCATCCAAGTAACACCTCTACCAATTCTCCTTTCATTTTGCTTAATGACCCAAAAGAGAAAAAGAGAAGTCAAGCATCCTGCAAGCATTTCGCCTTATACCACAAATCTAACACCACATTTTCACCTTATTGCAAATCCATAAGAAAAATCCAACCATAGAGCAAAAATGAAAGAGGGATTTGCTAAAATCAATCCCTCCAAGAGAAAATACAACTTAGGGTCAAATAGAGACAACCTGAAAATCCGGTTGGAAGGAGGAAGGCGAAAAGAGCCGAGCTTGGTCGGCTAGGGTTACTCAACCAAGAGGGGAGAAAGAATTGTTGCTCGTTCCTTCGGGCAAGACGGGTCGAACGAGAGAAAGGAAGGGAGAGAGGAGTCTCCTTCGGCTGGAACGTGCGAATGGGATGGAGGGGATCTCTTGTGCCACTCGAGATGGTCGGGAAAGAGGAAGAACCGAGAGAGAGGGTATCTTCAGTCGGCTTGCACAAACGAAACACAAGAGAGACGGACAGAGGGTAATCGTGCGAATGGGATGATCGCTCAGTTCAGAAGGATTTAGGGTCGGTTGGCTCACTTGATTGGCTGCCCAAATGGCAGCCAATAAAGAGTATTTGGCGGTGAATTCTATTGGGTAATTGGGTGGCAAGGTTAGGTAGATTTGGGTTGGGTTTCGACAACTAATCATCTTGACTAGGACTTAACATAACGATAAAATTATTGTTAATAATTTATGAAAATTTTGATGAATTATCTTATGTGGTAAAGCCTAACAATATGGATAACAATTTTAGGTGATTTCACTGTGTCGGACGCAATGACGCATTTGATTTCGCGATCGAAGGTCATTTGAGCATCTTCGATGATAATCGGAGCGAAATCAAACTTAAATTGCGCGACATTGCATTCAAATCACTCGACGTTCACGTAGACTTTGTCGAATTGATCGCGGAAGATGTCGTTTGATAAATTTCGATACTTCGGCGACAACGTCGCAGTCGATTTCGCGAACGGAGGTCGTTTGGACGTCGTCGGGGCTTCCCGACTTCGATATGTGCATAATTTTATTAAAAAATAATTTTAATTAATTGATCTGATATTTTTCATTTAATTAATTTTGATATTTTAAACACAATTACGAAGCTAAATTTTTAAATCGAGATGATATTTTTTTAATTAATTTCGATCATAATTTAAGGGTTTTAACTTCAATTCATGCGACGTTGCGCTTTATAGGTTGTTGATTTTAAATTTCACACTTAAACCAACTTATGAAGTATATGTATGGGTTAACAGATGCATTTAATTTTATTTTCATCTTTAAACCAAATTGATGTGCATAGCACAATCCCTTATAAATTTCAACAATAACTATTTTGTTTCATCTAACCCTCTGCAACATAACTATATTTGGTGAAATGAACAGTGATATAATATATCATTCATGAGAGTATATAGTACGCTCTTCGTAAAAATTGATAGGCTTTTGATTTATCATTCGATAATTCATAGCTATTAAAATAAGTGATAAATGACACCCTCTAATCATCTTCTTCAACTATTATTAAAATCTATTATTTGTTTTTGTTTCAAAAGCTCGAAGAAGGGATTGAACCAATATGAATCTACTCTAGAGTGTTATTGTAATTGGTTTTTCATTAAAGATTTGTCATTTCTTTGACTAATTTAGCCAACGTATCGATTTTGTCATTTTTCTGATGCGACACTCGTGTAATTATTACTTGAGAGACTTGCTTTAAGAGCATTAGTTCAGGTTCATTAACTTTGAATGCTCTGATTATTTATCGGATTATAAGTTGAAAATCTTCATAAATATTAAATTTTTGGATCTTTATAATGATTGCTTACTCAAGGCCCACAATTAATGCATCATATTCAGTCTCATTGTTAGTTCAAAATTTCGATGGACCATAAGAATATCATAATATATTGCCTTGCAATGAAATGAATATTAAACAAATTTCAACCACCAGTACTACTAGTAATGCAAGTGGTTTATCTAGTTTTATTAATAAAATTCCATCAAAGTAGAGCTCCAAATTTGAGATTGTTGAGCTTACTACATTTCAAAAATCTGCTCATCAGACAATTCATGATTGAGCAGAGAGTCTGTTAGTAAATAATGAGCAACTAGAAAATCAATAAGAGCATACTTATTTACAATATTTTGTGGGACATAAGTGATGTCAAACTAGAGCAATAACACTATCCATTTAGTTAAGCAACCTATTAAGATAGGTCTAATCATTCAAAATTTAAGAGGATCAATTTTAGATATTAAAATTATTTTATATGATAACATATAGTGGCATAATTTTTAGTCACAAATATTAATGTTAAACATTATTTCTCAATAAAAAAGTATTTTATCTCAGCTTGTACTAAACACCGACATATATAATATAGAGCATTTTTTTTCTCTCCTTATTGAACTAACAATACTCTGAGTGATTCTTCTATGATTGTGATATATAATATTAATAGTTTTCTTCTTATTGGTGCTATTAAAATTGATGAATATAATAAATATTATTTTATATTATCAAATGCCTTTTGACAAGTATTATCTCATATAAATGGAGTATTTGTTTTCATTTGTCTGCCAATGGTTGACATTTTCATAAGAGGTTGAAAATAAACCTCCTAATCTATGTCAACGTGTATTGTAACAAAGTTGCTTTAAAGTTTTTTTATAGTAGTATTTCTATTATTGTTTTCATTTTAGAAGGATTAAATTCAATTTTTTGTGATGCATAATAAAACCCAGAATTTTCTAGAAGCCAAACTAAAAGCACATTTCAAAAGATTTCTTTTTAAAGTAAAACTTCAAATTCTATTAAATATAATCCTTAAACAACTTACATGCTCATTTTCAGCTTTACTTTTTACAACCAAATCATGAACATAATATTCTATATACAAGAACTGTGATCTTGAAGTCAATAACCTAATAGTTAATACTAATGACCGTCCATTTCGGGCCTCATACATTTATTAATAAAACCTCCCAAAATCAATAATTAATACTCGCCTCTGAAAATCTTTTATATTGATAACTACTAAAAGCATTTCTATTTCTTACAAAGTTGACATCGGCCTATTTAAACTTTCTCGAAATTAACTTCGAAAACTGGTTCGATCATCTTGATCTTGTCCTTGATCTTACGGATGGCCGATGTGTCCATGTCAACATCTTCATCGAGCTGTTCCGGAGCCGCACCTCCTCTCTCTGAGGGTTAGAGTATTTCACACTATCCTAGAGTTCTCTTGAAGCCTTCTTCCTCTAGCACCTTCTGGAATATGGTGGAACCTTCTGGAGTCCTCAAGGTATTTCCCCATCTTTCTATAATTCTCTAAGTTTCCTCCTTATATTTAAGAAGCATGGCGATCTCTTTATTTAGCACTGAGCGTCAGTGGAATTGTAGAATATCGCACCTCCCAGCAGCGAAAAATCAATTAATTAAATGACACTCTCTTTATTAATATCCTGCCTAAATTAATACAATGCCCCTGGTCCCGGGAGTATCAATTTAGACAAGTTCTACTGTATTTGTGTATGAGGTCATTAAAAATTTAGGTCTTTGCCATTTGGTATATGGCACTATCATTTTTCAAACTAAATGATATTATTTTATAATAATAAATATCGATTGGTGTACAAATGGATGTATATTACTCATCCTCTAAAGTCACTTTAATTGGTTGCTGCCCAATGAACTAACCATAAAAGAGAAAATATCATAATTTGACGTATTATCCACTATGAGTTATGCGCTATGTAATGAAAAATTATCTTCTGGACATGATTTATTTAAATCTTGAAAGTCAATATAGACATGAATTTGCCGTACTTTTTCTTCACTACAATAAAGTTGGCAATCTAATCAATGTATTTTCTCTCTTGGATGAATCCTCCTTCAATAAGCATTTCTTGTTTCAGCGATTACTTACTCTTTCGATTTTAGCTGCATTAATCTTGACGCTTGCTTTACAGATGATACACCAAGTTTAATGGTAAGTTTATATACAACTGTATTTGATGATAAACTTGACATTTCACAATAATTTCATGCAAATCAATCTTTATATTTACAAAACAGTGCTTCCAACATTTTCAATTTTTCTAGTGCAAGATAACCACAGACAAAGGTTGGCCTAGGGTATTCTTCAATATTCAAGTTAATTTCCAAAAATTCATCAACAATAGCATGACTACATTCTTCAAACTTATTTAGGGACTCTTTAAGATCAATGACTAATTCTTCTTCAGGTTTATCTTTATTTTCAGGTGAGATATCCTTATGTGTATTTGCAATTTTAAATGAAGTACCTTCTCCTCTTGAAATGGCATAACATCAGCTCATTGAAGGGGATGCAAAAGTAATGTTTGCATATTCTTAACCAATTTCTTCAGAGCTGATTAGAAGTATTAGGGAATCACTATTGGAATATATTTTTCCTTAAAATCATCTTTTTCAATCAACCCTTTTAAAGATTTGAGACTCTGGCACTCTTATTAAAGAAACGAGTTTTCTCTAATTGCTTTGTTATAGTGTTGCTTCTCGAATCTTCCTTCTTCTTTTTTTTTTTTTTGATTAATTGAGGTTTCTTAAGTTAATAGAGTAACAACTCAACTTCATTATTTGTATCATTGCCCAAGCGAGGGATTACTTTTGACTTATTCGTGCCATTATCTATTGAATCGTCACCATTTTGAGCTTTTCTTTAACAGGTTGAGCCATATGCTTTTGTTGAGGATTAACATTCTCTACTTCTAGGTATAAAGTACTTAGCGTCATCATAAATCTTGATTTCATGTATTAAGAATAGGCACATATCACCCATCAATTCGACATTTTTCACATTTTGAATATATTTGGCATATTCATGAAATCATGGCCTCCCAAAAAGCACTTTATAAAAAACATTGGCATCAATCACATGAAATTTAAGATCAATGTATAGCTTCCTAATGCGTAGTGGCAAAATAAGAGATCCTAAGATTTGTTATCCACGTTCATTAAATCCTTATAGAAACATAGTACTTTTATCCAAGTAATGCACTTCTAATATCAATGTTCAAAGCATTTTAGTAGTCAATAGATTGACTAAGAACCTAGACTAAGCAATATTCTTTTTCAACAGGTAGCATTGCTCTATGTTGTGACATAATGGGTCGATTATGTTTAGTTATCCCTAATAATAAATCATTATTACTAAATGTAATGATTGTTGATATCTAAGTATGTAAGTCTACTTTCATTCTTTCTCCAACAAAGAAGGTTTCATACTATTATAGATTTACATCATTAGATAAGAGGACAACTTGCATAAATGTGCTAAGACATTATGGTCTACAGCTACTTTAAGTGATTTTTGAGATTTAGTCGGCGATGGAGACTAAGCATCTTCATTGATGTAATTTTTTTTACCTTTACCATTCACTTTTTTCAATAGAGATAAAGAAATTGATCGTCAACTTTTTAACTGGATTTGGGTTACTTCCTCGAATGAGTCTTCTTCTTCATTAGAAGAAGCCTCTGAGCTTTTGAAATCGTCAAAATTTCCAAAGCTTTCAGAAAATACTACCAAGTCTAAGACACAGCTTCTTTGAATTTGTTGTTGATTTTCTTTTTGAGGGCTTCTTCTCATGAAAGCAAAACACTTCTTCAGAATCAATTAATGTTGCAACTATATAACATGTCCCCTTCTATGGTTGAGACATCTCTTCATCAAAATTCTCATGAATATTTATGACCTAACATGTTTCTCTTAAAATCTCATCTATACGATTTTTTTTATAAAGCTATAAATTGGCCATATATTCTTCTAACTTAACCAACCTTCGAGAAGGTTGTTCATACTCCATAGATTCAATCTTCTTTTGTATTTTAGATTTTGACTTTTAAAATTTTCTCTTCTTCAATTTGCGAGGTTTTGATGAAGAACATTGACTGATCTACTCAATTCTTTGAATTATATAAAAATTCCCCCTTGTTGAGCAAGAAAATCCTTACAATAATTTTAGGTTCTAAAGAATTTCTCCAATAAATACCTTCAACGACTAGAAAGATATTAATTATTTATTGAGTCATTTTTTTTAGATGAAAGTCTAAACACAACCATCTTTTCCTTCTTTTATCTACGAGTCTTTTTCTTTATCATAACGTATACTTTGAGATTTTCCTTCAGTTGATACTTTGCACTGCTCAACATTTACGCTTTGACCCAAAGTTTGTGATAATAACTTCCTTTGCATGTTTTGATTTAAAACTTCTCTCAGTAGTTTATCACTTGCTTTTGAATCATGGCTTGAGCATAATGAAATAACATTCACTCTTTCCTTTTTAGGATACACTAAGACACTATCAGATAAAGTCACTTCACCATTTTTATAGTTATTTTTTACTCAATCATTGAAGCCAAAGCAATCTTCAATCAAATAACCAATAACTTGATGGTATGGACAATCATCAACCTTATCCACTTAATCAAATCGACGTAGTTCTAGAAATTGTAAGCCCAACTTAAGGGCGTGCTTGAAGATTTTAGCAGTACACTCCCTTTTGAATGAGTATTACTTGTTTGTCTTTTCTTTAAGTGTGGGGACTATTAACTTTTCCTTTTTTGACTTTGCAATTTGTCGTGAGATTGTTACTCCTCCATTTCCTTATCAACTATAAATATGAATGTTGTGTTCACATCAATCTTTTTTTGAATCAAAAGATTTCGATTGTTTTTCTTTTCTAGAAGAACTATTGGTGAGGCTACTATTCAAGCCTTTATGCTTGGTAGCCTCTCAAATTTAGCTACAAGATATGATAGCTCTTGAAAAGTATTAATTGTAGTTACGATTAAATGTGGAGACATCTAATCATCAATGTTTCCAATTTGGAGTTCCATTATGTGCTTTTATGTGAATTGTTGATTACAACTTATGCTCAAATTCTATCATCTTCTGATATATTTTGTAATGTTCTCATCTTTTCTCCTTCTCTCTATAGAAAAATCCATAGTAGCTACATTGGCAAATTTCTTGGCAAAAGATATTTTCAATTCATCAAAAAATTTTGTTGAATCATTGAGTAACACAGCGTATCATTCAAGGCCATGTTAGTAAGACTGCTAGCAAATTGGCATAGCAGTAAGCATTATTTCCTTCAGTATTTTCACAACTTTCTTTGAATTGAGTCAAATGTTGTCGTGATTTTTTGTATCATAAAAAGTATTGAATTTCGATACAACATATCCTTTAGGGTATTGCATATGCTCATATTCAAATGAGTATGGCTGGACTTTTCTTACAGTTGTTCAATACTCTCTAAGGCAATGATCGTTGTAACTTTAATGCTAAAGAAATCTTCAACTTGGGACTTAGTAATAACATCAACTTCTTCATGCACATTTTGAGCAGCTTCTCCTCGAGACTCTTACCATTGCTTTGATATTGTTGGCAAGTTTGATGAAATAGCCTAAATACCTCCAAATTCAGCTACTACATTGGCGACTCTAGAGAATTCCTCGGAAGCATTTGTTGAGTTGGTGTTGCTATTAAGCTAAACTAACCAAATATTTTTTCATCAAACCACTCATCTCATTGAGACAATTGTTAAATTAACCGACTTATTGATCTCTTTTATGAAACTAAGAAATCATTTGCCTTAGTAATTTCACTATGACATCAGTCACTTCTTGAGCTTCCTCGAGCTCCTCCTGGGTCTCGTCTTTAGATACATAGTGACTCTAATCTTCTTGGTGTAACTCCTCATCTCGAGGTTTTGGTGCGAACTCCTATTTTGTGAGCATGTATACACATAATGAATACATGGATCAAGAGTGTGATCCACTGTGTGGACAACTTTGACCTCTATACGATCATCATGTTTGTCATCTTCGTATCCAAGACTCACTTATTCTTCAACGAATGGAGATTTTTCAATTCCCTAAAAGAGTTAATTATCACCTTCATCATTTATTAGCTTATCTATGTTAGGTCAGCATTTCTAATTGATGATAGAAGAATTAGCTTTTTTCTTTATTTGACTGGGTTTATTTATGTCGAGTTCCTTCATCTTTTAAAATTAGAGGCTCTTTAGGGACCCAAATTGATTGGGGCTTTCTAATGGTGGATTTCTGAGAACACATCTCAGATGTCACACGATAGTGTTTTCCAAAAGAACAGGGACATGCTTATTGATATTGTTCCCTTTCTAATGGTTGTTGAGACATTCCGACTACTAACCACTTAGTGTTTTCATACTGAAAGGCTCGTTGTCGATGTTCACTGAACACTAAACCACTATATCTTGAGCTTTTCCTGAATCATGCATGGTATTTCCCTAAATCCCTTTCTCCCTTAGTATGAACATTAGTTAGTTTGGTGACCTTCTCCACCAGTTTTTTTATTTTTTTTAAGATATCTATTTTTAATAACATTCAAACCTTATTAAATTTAGAAGAAACAATCTCCTCCTTTAGCTGCTCTTTTGGGATAGTTTGCATGGACTTGGTCCAGAAAGATTTCATTGCGCTTCAATAGAATTATTTCCCTTTGTCCACGTCAGGAACTCGAAGTATTTGTAATAAGTACATTGCCTCCACATGAGGTCCATATTTCTGCTCAGAGTACACAAGTAAACCTACAGCCTTATATCGAGCATTATGCTTTTGCATAGCCCTCCTGGATATTTTGGTGCCAAAGAACAATGCTTCATGACCATATATTACAATAGCAAAAACTATGTTTTGTGAAATCATCAGCTCTTTCAGCAGACTACCGAGTGAGTCCATAATAATGGACTTTAGATCGGGCTCACAAGCTATGTTCTCAATAGCATGAAATAACCCCTACTTCTTATGGAAGCAAGCATCTATACTTAACTACCACTCTTATTGCAATAAAAGAGCATTCTAGATTAAGGTTGGGCATAATTGTTTGTCTCAAGTGTGAACTGGTGTTTAATAATATTGTGTTGATGACCATTTGGAATATGTGAAAGTAGTCTTGATCAAGATTCTATAGTTTCGTCGTTCTAAGACTATCGTTGCAGTTACCAACATCATAAGATTTTTAACCATAAATGTCCAAGGAACTTGATAAATAGTCATGGGTTGCCTCATCCCAGAAATCTCAAGTAGACCAGATTTGATATGTATGTGTTTATGGATTGTGGGTTAAACTCAGTTTGAAAGTTTGGCCAATTATTGGGTCTTATGGCCTTATCTTTTAGGCAAGTTTATCAAAGAATTTTCTAACTTAGGTGACTCTTACAGCCATTAAAAGGCCCTATTAGCAGAACATAGAACCATTAGAAAGCTTTAAGTGAAAGTGGGTCCGCTTTGCATACATAAATTGGGAATACATCCATTGGAATGACTATGTTGGCAAGTAGGATCTACCTAGCGAATATATGTTGGGCTTGCATCAATTGGAATGCTTGTATTGGTAATTAGGGTCCTTGTGAACATAGGTTGGGCATACATCCCTTGAAATGCCATAGATAATTTTGTAATCTCATTCAATAAATGAGACAACTGTTAAATTATCATATTGTTTTAATTTCTATAAAGTACTATTGGATTACACTCAGGTCTTCGACATATTATGTCGAATCAATCAAGCGATTGATAATTGTTTATAATTTGTTGAAATGTGTTTATATGGGCATTTTTAACCCTAGAGTTACTTCTATATATTCTGAATTTTTGTAAGCTCTTTGTATTAGTGAGATTATTCCAAATTTTTTAATACATTTAGACTTCACTAGGGGTCCTAATGATCTAAATTATGGTCCTCAATATGCGATCTTAATTAATTAAATCAAATTATTTTTGGTGTGAAGAGGAATTATAAACTAGCTATTTTTAATATTTTAATATCAATTATTTAAATTTAATTTTGACTTCTACATGAATAAATTTATTGGCTCATGGAGACTTTTTTTATCTTACTCATCTCTTCCTTTTTTTATTTTGTTTGATTTTATTAAGAGAGGATTAAGTACAAATTTTTAATAAAATTTTGGCAAAAATAACTGCTTAGTAGTGTCATATTTTATGAAATTAAGCACAATCAATGTGCTCTTCCCTTGCTTCGGACCCATGATTAACGGAGTAGGAATTTCATCTCTGTCGAACCCAAGATCAACAGCAAAGACCTTCAATAAATATCTTGGTCGGATACAAGATCAACGGCAATGGTCTTCAAAATTTTAAACCTGTAAATTTTTTTTTTTCAACAATGTTGAAAGGTAACGGCTATTTTACTTAGAAAATTTCAAAATTTTCTCAAAACTCCCCCCAAATTCCCACTTTGCCCTCAGGACAAGGTTATTCACACAAGAAGGATCTCGTGTGACTTACTCAGGGTCTCCCTCACACACAAAACTCATAGACTCTCCCAAATCCTCTCTTCCTCTCTCTTGCTTGCTCTCCCTCAGTTCTCTCGCTCTTTCTCAGTTTTTGGCTCCACTCTTTATAGTAAGTAAATCCCTAACTGCTCACATCACTTCTTCCTCCCACTCTCTTATTCGATCCTCACACGATAGGAGAAATCATGGGATGTGGGTAGGGCTGGAAGTGCCTAGATCATGCGCCACGGTTGGGATCGAGTGTGTGAAATTCATGGGCAGTGATTGGAGTTGTGGGGTGCAACCGAGCCTAGGGTTCGATCTTCCATTCTCTTCCTGCTTTTTTTTTTACAAATAAAGAATATCTATTGCATCAGAGAAACATTGACTTGAGGTAAGAACTCAAAATATATGCTATGGCATTGGCATAGAGAGAAATCATATTACAACATTTTTCTTACAAAAACAAACCAAAAAACTGGTTGATATAAGGTGGTGGCATATTAAAAGAAGATACACAAGTCAAATAAAAAAAAGTACCTAGTGCATGAAGGTCCAGATAATGTAGAGCTTGGAAAACAAGTCCAATAGCTTTAAAACCAACCAAAAAAATTTACAATAGAGACAGAAATAAGTGATGCCACGAAAACTCTCTTTGAAGGCTCTATAGTGGTACTGAAAAAGATCTGCAGTTCTCACATTTTGCATTCACAGTGATAATGTGTCATATAATGGTGATATAACGATATAATATTTCAAATTTCTTATTTCACAGTGATGACAGACTATCAATACAGCACAGCAGGCAGACAGACTGCTTCAAACTGCAGAATTCCCTAACACACTATCCAGTGTAATGGCTATACGTTATGAAACATTTTGTGGGCTAAGCTGAATTCTTGTAAAATCAGTACAGGACTTACAATTTATGCGGAATCTAACATTTCTTCTAGAAAAAGAAGACCAACGTGTTAAAAAGATGTTTACTTTGGTGGCTTGTATCAGAATTTCTCACAGAACAAAAATTAGAACCCAACAGGAAGAGAAATTAGCGAGTGGTAACCTAGATAGGCTTTTAGTTTTAAGTCAATTGAAATAAATATTGTTGTGGAAAAAAAATTTTGAGCCACACTGGCAGTCAAAAGGGTGATGCAAGCTTGGATTTAGTTTTGGAATTACCCAGAGGTGACTCCTATCTCACCTCTCAAGTAGCTTCATAGTGGTTGCCTCATCTAAAACATCCTTGGAATCACTAAGGAATGCTCTAAACTCTTTGATAATTGATTGATATTCTGCATTCCCAGCTGAAATTGGTTCTTCTTCTAGTAGCAGCCGATTAATCTGCAAGAAGTGCAGTAAAAATAGTTTACCAATCAAGTTAAGCATCATTAATCAAGTATTAAAGCATTTAATCGTGAAACAAGCAGATAAACATACTGGCAGTAAAATGCCTGGCAGGACCATGAGTAATGCGTTCCTCTAAACTAATTAAAAAGGGCAGATAAGATTTGTTTGTATTTTTCAGGCTGAACAACAGTAAATACCAACACGGATCTTCAATAACAGTTACAAAAAAATCAGTATCATTCCCTTACCTAACTATTTGGGTTTATTTTTTATGACCCTTATTTTCATTTAATCCTATTGAATGCTACCTGTGGTCTTTTTTCAAATCATTTGAAAAGCATTGAAAAAAAATCGAATGGACAGATAAGCAGATGAGTCTATTGGCTGATCAGAACCATTTGTCCATTCTAAATTAAGAAAAAGAGCAAGGTCAAATTAATTCGATGACAAACTAAGCCTCAAGTTAAATTCCATCATCACCAGCAAGACAAATAATCAGGATCTATTAGTTTCCTTCATTTGGAATAAAAGAAAAAACCATTTTTTAATCACTCATGAGGCTCGTCAACATGAAGTGCAAGCTCTATAATATTTAAATTTAAATTTTAAGACTATCATCACAACTATCCTTATCACACTGTGTGGTCTGCTTTAAAAATCCTCATTCTTATTAATTATTACTTAAGGCATTAAAACCATTTCGTGAATCTATTAGCACAGTTGCTATACAAGTTACGTTCATAATCATTCCACATTAAATTTATCTATTCATTCAATTGAAGTATCATGTGCCCTCCATTATACATTCCCAAATCACTTATATTTTTTACTATATTATCTTAGTAAGTGCTACTCCCACTATCACTCCATATAATCATATATCAATCCATTATTCCTATTTTCCACACATCCAATCATAACATTCTCATCTACTACACTCATACATAACACTAACACAAAATAACTAGCGCTATAGCTCTAAACGTAACAAGGCACACCTCTTAAGCTTTTAAAATAGGATGGTCCAATTAGTCAAAATAGTATATTATATGACCATTGATATGCTATAACACATTGTTCTTAAAACACATGTTATTTAATTATTTAATTTCAATTTTTAATAAAATAGACTTTGATATCCATGTAGAAATCATACTAAAAATGATGTGTGTGACTATATATAAGAGTTTGAAGAATAATATTGTGAAAATTAATAAAATTGGAGATAGATTATAACTTTAAAGATTATTGTTGATGCTAAGATTATTAATATTATAAGTGTTTATGCTCATCAAGTAAGTTTTTTGAATGTATGTTCAAAAATAAAATGAAATAACCTCGAAGAATTAATTTAAGTGAGATATCTTAAAAAAAAGTATTTATTGAAAGATAATTAAAAAACCTATTGGTAAAATGGTAGAAAATTTTAAAAGAATTTATGATGACTATGAGTTTAGAGTGACTAATGAAGAAAGTAAGAGCATATTGGAATTTGCTTTAGCTTATGATTTTATAATCACTAACACTATATTTAAAAAAAACACAAATTGATAAATTTCTTATAAAAAAATTATCGTTTAGATTATAAAAATTGCAAGATCATTTTGGATAAAAATTTAAGTGTCTAGTATCGACTATTGATTTTTGATTTCAAGATGAAAGGCTGGAAATTGAAAAATAAAATAAAATATTTTCATATGATAAATGAGGATGCTTAGGTGGATGAGTGGCTTTACTCTTAGAGATAAAATGCAAAATGAGTATATTCGGGAAAAAGTTGGAGTAGCTCAGTGGTAGATAAGATTAGGAGAGTCACCTTAGATGGTTTGGCCACATAAAGCGTCGTCAGATGACCATTAGGAGTAAATGCATTAGATTTGCTTTATGTTAAGAAAAGGTAGAGGTAGACCTAAAAGACTTGGTTAAGATGTATAAAAATGATCTTAGTATACTTGATTTAAATGAGAATTTGACATATAATAGGACACAATGGAGCGAAAGATTCATGTAGGACCTAATTGGGATTAAGGCTTCTTGTTGTTGTTGTTGATAAATGTGGATACTTAAATAATGCAAATAAAAAAAATTTTAAGAGTAAACTATAAGATCTTAAGATTTGGGACGTGCATGAAGCTAATATTATGTGAAAAAAAGTAACAAGTAATATTAAGTAAATTGCAAAAAATATGCTTGAATAATAAAAAAAAATTATATTAGTAAAAACATTTAATGGTGGAGTCAAAATGTATAAGAAAATATCAAAAATAAAAAATTTTGATATAAAAATTGGTTTATATGTAAAAGCTTAAAAAATTATGAAAGATATAGAGTGTCTCAGAGGGATTCTACAAAAGCAATATGTGAAGCAAAAAAATTCAACATTTAGTGATTTCTATAATAGATTTGATACTAAAAAGGGTGAAAGATGTACGAATAAATTAGCCAAACAAAAAAATAGAAAAAATAAAGATTTAGTTTAACTAAAGTACATTAAAGATGAAGATAAAAAAAATCATAGAAAAGGATATTCAACATAGGAGAATGAGATATTTTGATAAACCTTTCAAAGAATGTTGTGAGAATAAAATTGACTTTAGTGACTATAATATCCTAAATTAAAATAAAGATTTTTGTTTCTATCATTGTATTAGAAAAATTGAAATTAGAGAGGTTTTAAGTAAATAATGTGAAAAAATGACATAACCTAAAGATATTCCAATAGAAGTGTGAAAATATTTAGGTGATCAAAGACTTTGTTTGCTTACTAAACTTGTTAACAATATTTTAAAGACTAAAAAGATGTCAGATGAGTGAAGAAAGAGTTTATTGATTCTATTTTTAAGAATAAAGGGGATGCACAAAAGTATGCAAATTATAAATGAATTAAGTTAATGTTTTATACATTAAAATTATACGAGAGAAATTGAACATAAGTTATGACATGATACAAAAGTTCTATAACAATTTAGATTCATGCTAAGTAGGCTACTATGGATGTTATATATTTGTTGAGAGGTTTCATGGAGAAGTACAGAGGGAGTAAGAAGGATCCATATATGATATTTTTGTTAATTTAGAGAAAACATATGATAAATTTCCAAGAGAAGTACTCTGGAGATTAGTAGAAAAAAGAGTTAATATTACTTATATTCGAGTCATTACAAATAAGTATATTGGAGATGTTGCTTGTGTTTAAACACAAGGAAGATTGACCAAGTATTTTTCTATTTTAATTAGATTACATCAAAGATCAACTTTAAGCTCATATCTTTCCACTTTAATAATGGATGTTCTTACTAGACATTTACAGAAGGATATGCCTTGGTGTATTTTTTTTTGTTGATGATATTCTTCTTGTTGATAAAACCAGAGAGAGTTCAAGAAAAACTTGAATTATGGTGATCAACCAGAGAGTCTAAAGACTTTCGTTTGAGTAAATCTAAAATCAAATACATAGAGTTTAATTTTATTAAGAGTACATCTAGTGGTGGGGTTGTGACAATGGGTGATCAAATCATTAAAAAGTATGAATGTTAGATATCTCAGGTGTATTATTTAAAGTGAAGGTGAAATAGATGGGGATGTTATTAGTAGAATTCAAGTAGGATGGTTAAAGTGGAGAAATGAATCGAGTCTACTGTGTGATAGAAAAGAACAACTCAAACTTAAAAGAAAATTTTATAAGATGGAGGTAAGAGCTGCAATGCTTTATGGTGGAGAATGTTGGCTAGCAAAAGAGAAGCATAAAGTTAAGTAAAGATGAGGATGTTTAGGTGAATGAGTGCTTTACACTTAGAAGCTATTTGGTTAGCTCAAAAAAAAAAAAAAAATACATTGCATTCCAAATGCAGAGAAAAATAAAATTTCAGTATTTTGTTAGCAGCAAAAGAATGCAATATAAAAAACCAATGCTTTCCCTTTTCAACTTTTAGTTCATATCCAGTTAAAAAAGTTTTACCTAATTTATTGTGTTATCTATCCATCATCAATTTATACATAGCCAAGTAGAAGCTACACCAAATTTAATAGCCTTTTCACCCATTTCAATATTAGCATTGATATCTTTTTTCTCATCATTATTCAAGGTTACTCTTTCATTTTCAACTTTAAAACATTCATTATTTTTGACATTATCCATCAATCATCAGATATCATATCATCAACAATGAAAGGAACTATCTATCATCATTATTTCTTTATCTCCATAACTTAAGGTGTCTGTCATACATTTTTTTATTGAACATAATATAAAATAACTTAATCATTCATCCTACAACCAGTTAATTCTTTCTTTCTTTATGCAATTGGTTGAATGTGTTAAAATAATGCTTACATGCAAAAACTAAATAAATAAGATAACTCTTATTGCAAATGTTTTAAGTTCAAACATATCATCTCTAAATTATGCCTACCAATGGTCTATAATAGAAAGAAAATGAAATGATTGATATTAAGATAGGAAGCTTAAACTTAAGTCATATACTTTTAGATTTCAAATTATACTTGAATATAAATTTACCAAGAGAACATATCTTCTAGCATGCTTGAGCTGCTTTACATCTAAACATTCTATTCTTCAAATAAAAATCTTTAAGTTGATCATTTGTTTTAAGAAAGTCAGCCTTAGTAACATGTCTATCCATGTATGCACATAAATCGATCTTAACATGCATGCATATACTAGTCTTAACCTCCTTATCCATGGGAAAATTTGGCATAATTAAATTGGGGTTTTACTAACATGCAACATGAAAATATTGATATTTTGGTGATCCCATTTTTACCTATAATTTCACATATTTCATTATAAACAACTTTTATCTCTAAGCAATGCCGCACCACACCGCAATGTCATTTGAGGCAGTGCATTCCGCCTATGTTTTGAAGGATCTGTGGTAAGAAAGCTATGTTTTCCAACCTAACTTGGCTCCCTAACTGTAAAGGTTGTATGAGTTATTTTGAGGTAAATAACATTTTAGAGTTCTTCTTACGTAAATAAACATTTTAAGATAATTTTGGTTAGATTTGAGTTATAACTTAGAAAAATTCTTAAAATTGATAAAATGAAATTTTGCAGATTAGTTACAACCAAAAAAGATTACAAGACAACCGTAGCAAAGAGGCATATCATATACTTAATCATCAACTAGGTAAGATAAGAAATTTTTTATTCAAATCAAATCAATTTTAATTAGATGAAAAAAAACTTGATAGATAGACTAGCACATAATAAACATATTGGAAGTTATTTGTATTGTAAGTTGCATAATAATGTCCTATCAAATTGTTTAAAATTGATTAAGAATTTATTAATTCATGAAAAATATAAATTGAGTAATAAAAAAGTAATTTGGTATTATTTGAAATTTTGACAAGGTAAAGTTTTATAGCTAATTTTAATATATATATATATATAATGTTCAAAAATAAAAATAAATGATATATGCATCAAAATAATGTCAATGGATGATTTAAAGATTGGATATGTAAGTAGATTGACAATGATATATATATATATATATGATAACTAGCATAGGTAGAGCAATAAAAGTGAGCCTATACGGAGATAAAAGGGCCCTCAAGCAAATATTTTTATAATATATGTACAAGTAAGGCTGCAGATGAACCATGCATTCTAGAAGCTACTCGTGACTCTGCTCTATTAAAGATCGTTCATGATTATTTGATTGACTAATCGAATGAGCTTGAACACTTTTGTAAATACCTGAATGTTAAATGAACATGTTTGAACTGCTTATCGTTCGGTTCATTTATGTTCAGAAACAATATTATTTAAAGCTCGTGAACAAGCTCGTTAAAGACCTCAATTAAAGCTTTTCGAGAACAATATTCTTTGATTTTTTATTTTAGACTTAATAAGCTTTAATTGATACAACTCATGTATATTTCTCAACAAGCTGCCCGTGAACAAGCTCGATTAAGACTTAATTAGAGCTTATTTACTTCATTAAACGAGCCGCTCGTTAACGGGCTCGATAATCCCAATTTAAATAGTGCTCATGAACAGATGACCCCTTCTTGGGGTGTCGAAGTGTAACGAAGAGGATGATTTCGATTGGACACAGATTCCAACCGTTGACTGTCTTCTGAACGAGCAAGTGAAAGGTGTATCTAATCAAATCATCACTAAACTATTCGATTCATCTTTAACTTAATTCATATCACAAATCTGAGCGTGAAATCTTTAAATTTGTAAATAAATCTGAACAACTAAAGACATTTAATTTTGCGTGCAAAAGTTAAAAAGCCTGATTCAAACAACAAACTACACTTTCGGTTGTCTTTTCAAATTTTTAACTGGCATCATAATAAAAGCAGTGAGACAAGAATCTAAAACAAGCTCGATTGACAATAATAGAAATAATCGTATATGTAAATTTGCAAAAGTAAAAGGTAAAGCATCTTTGCGGAATGTAGCATTATGGAACAATATCTTTGTAGGTCTTTTGAGAAAATATGATATAAGCGAATAATATCAAGTTAAATGCATATCAATCGATGTCGAACGTAATTTTCATTTCGTTTGGGTTATCAAATCATTTTCTAGAAATGTTTATAATTCGTAGGTTTTGACTTTCATTCATTCGTCACGGCGTCACTAAATGTAGGTAAAGGCGGTAGAACCATACTACATTGCCGGCAGGTTGACTACACACTCAATGCGAGTAGGATCTAAGATCCCCCAATCACTCATCTCGTCGAGAACTTTTCTTTTATCTGCGCAGATTCGCGTAACATAGCTTCCTATCAATTTTCACGGACATTTCGTTTATCACATTCGCTTTACAACGTATTAAAACATTTTATATGCCAAATGAAATCAATCTTTGACGATTACGTTGTAAATCATTAATCATCTGAGGTAATAATAAGCGTTGTATTTACATTCAATATGGCAATCAGTCATTCATACAATTATCTGAGGTAAAACGATTGGCATACATAGGCATGGCTTTACATTAGATTATATGTCTCCGATTAATACAGTGATTGATTGATGTGCTCGATTCTCGCCATACAACCTATAATGAAATAACTCTTCTAAGCACTTCTATAACATACAACTCATAAATGAAACATAATTAACACCAATCTTACCTGAAATAGATCTCTCCTCATAAGAACCTTTGGAGTCGACTCCAAAGTAATCTCGAAATCTCTAACGTCATATTAATTACGCTGATCGATAAACTAAAATTAACAAACACGATCCAAATCCTCGATAATTCTACCACTCACTGCGACCAAAGCGGTTGAACTACTCAATCGCATTTCAGGAAGAAGCTATGAAAAAAAAGGATAGGGAAAGAAATTAAACTTACAAAATTCCTTAAGTTTCCGTCGGCCGAGCAGAATCCGGCAGAACCGATCGGTTCCACGCAGCCCGTCGGTTCCGGATTTCAACCGAAGCGGTTTGGGACTTACTTATGCGGTCGGCGTTTCCGGGCCGAAGATTCGAGCTTCCAGTGCGGCAGTCAGCGAAGGGTTGACTCGAACTGCGGTCGGCATCGAGGCGGCACTTCTCTAAGCCCGGCGGGATCACGGCGTTCCAGTTCAATGGCCGAGATTCCTTTCTTGCAGATCGACAGAGCGGCGATCGAAGTGGGAAATCCGTCGATCTTAGAAGGAATGGGGCGGTCTTGATCTCGCGTGAAGGAAATGAAAATGGTAGCGTATGGAAATAAAATTACCTTCGATCGATCCGGCATTCGAGGCTTTAATCCCGTTGCATGCAGTAAAGTGGATTTGCTGATGTCCTTCTGATAAATGGGTTAATTAGCTTAAACAAAAAAAATTAATTAGGAAATAATAATTGGATATTACAATTTCCCCTCTTAACAAAATTTCGGAAATTTCTTACGAATCATTCAAGGGAAGGAAACTTACATCTCTTATTCCCTCAGTCTTCTTTGATTGATGCTTGTTTAATTTTAACATAGGAAATTTGTACATTTTGATCTCTTCACATCAAATTCTAAAATCTTTTCTGGCTCCAACGCATAAGTCAAATCGGGTTGTATTTCAAATTTGGTATATGGAATCTTCTGCTCTGCATCTGTGATCCATTTTCTCAACATTGAAATGTGAAAGAAGTTGTGAATGTCGGTTCAATGGGTAAAGCGCAGTATGCAATCCTTTCAATGATTTCAAAGGTCCATCAGGACTCAATTTACCTCCGTGAAATCTAATTCCTTTCATAGGTTTGACTTTCAAAATACAAATTCTCCAACTTGAAATTCTACGGTGCTTTAAATCGTATACTGGCGGCGATCCGGCGACTTTCAATCTATCCCGATTAATCGATTTTCTATAGCTTGATCAACCAACTGACTTGCGGTTGTCTTTCTCCACTTCCAACTTCAGTAGTTACACTTTCGACCATACAACGCTTCATACGACCATCGAATCTAGATTGGTATTATTGTAGACTTCGATCATGGAATATGATCTTCCTACCTCAAAATCTAAAACACATAACCTCAACAAATCTTGGACTTGAATTGTTCTTTCGATTGTCCTGGCTACGTACATGAAAAGCAGTGTAGCTATTGCCCAAGCCTCTCAATTCCTTTCCATAACGGAAGTAAATCTACCATCTGTCGAGGCGATCACTTTTTTAGTGCATGAAGTCTTTACAATTTCTTTAACATATAATCGGATAATTTATCAAGCGAATCTACGTTTCATGGGTAGAAATGGTGACTTGGTCAATCCCATGACCGGATCTTATCACGACCTTCTGATCTAAATCCCATAACAAAATCCATAATTTCTTCCCACTTCCACTCCGTTATAGGTAATAACAATCCGGGTCTTTGATGCTCGCCTTTAACAATCGACAAACTTGACGAGAGACATATTCTATGTCTTTCTTCATACCGACCACCAAAATCTTTGCTTTTAAATCTTTATACATTTTGAACTACCGGATGAATAGTATATCGCACGATGGCTCTGTAAAATTTCTTGTCTCAACCAGCATCGCAGTGCCGTAATTGTGAATTCTTAGAATAATACCGCATCTACGATTTACGCTTATTGGGATTTGTTCAATGAATTTCGATATCCGCGATCTAGTTTACGTGCGATGATTCTATCAAATAAAGTTGACGATTGTGTCGATTGAGATAAATGCCTTCACTGAATCTTAACTTCTTGTAGAGCTCTAATTCTCTAATCAACTCGACTTTTGAGTAATAATCCAACGCATTTCCATGGACTTTGCGCAATCATCGAACCACATTAGCTTTACACGGACAATACTCGATATCTAAATCATAATCTTTAATAAACTCTCTTCATCTTAGATTGATTCTTTTTTGTGTAAAGATATACTTAAGACTAAATTAAAATTTCGCATTTCACTCCATACAAGTAATGTCTCCAAATTTTAAGAGCAAAACCCACTTAATTCTAGATCATGCGGGATAATTTCTTTCGTGAGCTTTAATTATCTCAAGCATAGATTACTCTTTACTGCGTTAAGACCAAAAACCTTTTAAAGAGGCATAAATATTTGGAATCCCGGTCGATGGAATAGCTAAAAGCTGGGGCGTGAAATGCTTTTCAATTCTTGAAAGCTCTGCTCACATTCGGTTGTCCATTTGGAATTTGACATCCTTTCTCAGATAGAAGTGCGATATGAGAAAATCTCTTGCCAAACTTCCGTAATAACCTAAACCCGAAGCTGAACTTCGCAACATTCTTTGGTGCGGACCATTCTAAAATTGCTTTTACTTTTGAGGATCAATGAAACTCGCCACTTATAATGTGACAAATGCGACGCTATGCATCCAAAATTCACATTTTGAAAATTTGGCATATAATTGATTTTATCTTAACAATTCTAAGACAATCCTCGATGATTTGCATTCTTCGTGTTTAGAATAAATCGAATATCATCAATAAAGATGATATGGCCCAGTCCGACAGCGATTAAATCCAAAAGCGGAGCGTTAGTTAAACCAAATGGCATAACAATTCATAATGTCCATACAGTTCCAAAAGCTTTTAAAATATCGGCGTCTTTAACTCGATGATATCCAGGATCTGAATCAATTACGGAAAATCTTGGCTCCCTCCGTGATCAAATAAATCATCAATCCTGGTAATGGATACTTGTTTTTGATTGTCACTTTATTTAACTCCTTGTAATCAACACATGTCATAGACCTTTTTTCTTAATATCAGTGCACTCGCGGTGAGTTCTTTGTGAATAAATCCTTTTCATCAATTTACGCAACGACACTTCAATTCACGCAATTCTTTGAAGTCATCCTATAAGGAGATTTATGTATAGAAGTTGTACGGGTTGTACATCAATCCCAAATTCTACTTACCGAGTTGGTGGCAACTGGTAATTCTAAACACATCGAAATTCAAACAAGCGGAATGTTTTTCGGTTCAACCACCTCATCAACACATCCCAATTTGGCTAGAAATACCATTTCACCGCTTACATATTTACTCTTCACGCCTTAATCGAAGAAGCGGACATTCTTATCAGAAAAATAAAATGATGTTTCACCCAGAAAATTTCACTCTCCTCTTCCGGATTCAATTGTTGCAAAATATTTGATCAACCAATCCATACCTAATTATAACGTCAAAATGTCGATTGGTAAGATAATTAGTAGGAAAGTGTTTATCTTGAATGTTAATGTCAACAACACATTTCTATTAGTATTCAAACTATCAGGCATTCCATTCAATCTGTATGAAATAAATAGCATCAAGTAAAGCTGGCGAAAAAGGAATCGAAATGAGCATGCCGGAATCAAACGAGCGAACCCAAATGATCGAAATTTTAAGCATACGACACCACTTCATTTGATTCCTTTGCTTCTTGTGGGGTGATATCAAAACTCTAACTTTACGGAGGGTTGGTTTTCGTTAAAATTCTCCTTTTCTTGAATTGAAGGTCTTCCCAAAATTGTGTTACGGCTTCGGCTTCCAAAATTTTCTTTGTTGACCGTCCACTTGTATGGCTTTATGTCCTTCTTCTCCATTAGGCGTCAGTGACGATGTCCAATCGACCACATCGTAGCATCTCTGATCTGACCAAAATGTCGCTTTCACACTTATCACAAATAGGTTTCTCTAATTGAATTTGTTTACGTATCATCGAGCTTAAATTTCTTCTTGCAAATCGGCTCGTGAAGCTGCGTTTTCCGTAAAACCCATTGTTTGGAAAAATTCAACTCATTTTCAATTCTTCTTTCAACTCAGAACTTATCGAGGGGTAATGCGCCTTAATTGATCTCGGGTACCTGAATCTATGACATTTCTCTTCTTATGTGATATAATGTGGAGCATATCTGAAAGAAGTGAATTCTCTATTGCATTATCGTTTTGGGCCTTGAGTTAGATTGAAAAATTTGTCTTATAAGCTCACGGGCGATGGAGAATGAATCTTTGAATACTTTGACAAACTCGTCCCATTTGATCGAGTAATAGGTATCGGTCAAATCTTTCCCTATCTTGAGCCTGTACCGCCTCCCTTCTACAAAGTAGCCAATACTACTCTTACGCTTTTTTGCAAATCATCCCATCCAAAATTTTTCCAATTTTAAGCGACCAATCTTATTATAAATCGGCTCCCTTGAATCTTTGGTGGTTTGAGCGTTTAAAATATCTCAAATGTTGGTCCCACCGAACCATACTCGGATGTACTAATTAGTAGATTTTCCATGAGGCTAGCTTATCAACAACCCGAAATCAACTACCAATTTGCAATTCATCGATCTACACCACTTCTCAGGTTGTATTTCACTCTGTTAGAATTATCTTCGAGGCGGTTCAGTGCATTTAGTCAGAGGCCGACCTTTCGGCATTTCTTTGCATGTCGAAATTAAAAAAAAAAATATTTATATGATCGATTTATTCAATATCATTCATGCATGAAATTAAATATCATACATGCATGAAATTAAGAACATATGGATTCCTAACCAACATTAATCGTCCCATACTGTATTGATCAATTCAACACTTATCCTAAGTCCAAATCATGCTTCCACCTATCAATCTTTTTTGCTCATTATCAACCTTTGCTCGATACCACTTTTCACACCCCGGATGTTATCTTTGGGTCAATCAGTGTAAGAGGATGACTCGATTGGACCGATTCCGTATTCCACGTCTTCTTGCGGAGCAGCGTGAAAGGTGTATCTAATCAAATCGTCATTAACTATTTGCAATTCATATACTACTTAACTTAATTCATATCACAAATCTGGAGCATGAAATCTTTAAATTTGTAAATAAATCTGAGACATTTAATTTATGCGTCAAAAAGCCTTTAAAACTACATCTGATTGACAAAACGGACTACTTCTACCCATTTCGTCTTTTCCGAATTGGTGGCGTCATAAGCTAAAAACTTGGTAACAAGAATCTAAAACAATCGGATAAGACAATAGAAACAATCGTGCATGTATATGTAAATTTGCAAAGTAAAGCGTAGGTAAACATCTTTGCGATGTAATAACATATGGCGAACGATATCTTGTAGGTCTTTGAAAAATATAATATAAGCGAATAATATATCGTAAGTTAAATGCTCAATCGATGTCGAGCGGTGATTTTCATTTTATTCGATTATATCAAATCATTTTCTAAATGTCATTTATAATTGCATGGTTTTGACTTTCATTCATAAAATTAGTCCACGTCGTAAAACAAGTAGGTAAAGGCGGTAGGACAACTCTACATACTATACCCACAGTTGGACGACTACTCGACCTCAATGCGTCGGGGATCTAAGATCCCATCGCTCATCTCGTCGAACTTTTTTTCGCTCTGCGATTCACATCGTAGCGCCTGTCACATCGACATTTTTATCACATTCTTTTCTGACATGTATTAAAACATTTCATATACGATGATCTTTGAACTAGGATTCATGTAAATCATTAATCATGCAGGTCAAATAATAGCGTTGTATTTACATTCAATACGCAATCTCATTCATACAATTTATCTGACGGTAGAAGCATGGCATACATGAGGAATTTACATTATTATGTCTCACCTCGATTACAGGTCGGTGTCGTGATGTGCCGATTCTCGAGTACACAACCTATAATAAAATAACTCTTCTTTTCTATAACATACAACTCATAAATGAAACATAATTAACACCGTCTTACGCGAAATAGATCTCTCCTTAAGCTTTGGAAACAGATGCGACTCCAAATCTCGAAATCTCCCGTCACTATTAATTCACCTTGATCAATAAACTAAAATTAACAAACATTGTCAATCCAAATCCCTAATTCTACTCACTCACCAAACGGTTGAACTCCTCAATCACGCATTTCAACGCCTTGAGGAAGGTGAAAGAAAAGGATAGGGAAAGAAATTAACTTACAAAATTCCTTAAGTTTCCGACGGAGCAGAATCCGAACGTCGGTTCCGCCGAGCCGTCGGTTCGGATTTCCCGGCGGTTCTGGGACTTACTTATGCGGTCGGCGTTTCAAGCGGTAGGAAGGGAATTCCAGTCAGCGGTCCAGGCGAAGGGTTACGGCTCGAACCTGCCGATCGGCCCAGGCGGCACTTCCTCTAAGCCGGCGGGATGCGGCGGTTCTCGACACGGATTCCTTTGCTCACGCGACGCTGATCTACGACACAAAAGCAAGTCGGTCAAGGAAAGGAAAGGAGAGGAACCACGATGCGCGAATGGGAGCGCCCCGATCTCAGGGAAGGAAATGAAATAGTCGCGCCATGAAGGAAATAAAATTATCTTCGATCGATCCCGACCATACAGCGTCCGAGGCTTTAATCCCGCTGCGCGAGTAAAGTGGATTTGCTACGAATCGCCACAAGAATGGGTTAATTAGCTTAAACAAAAAAAATTAATTAGGAAATAATAATTGGATATTACATGAACAAACTTGAGTTGAGCTTGAACATAATTTTTTTACATGAGCTCAAGCTAGAACACTATCCTAAAAGCTCAAATAAAGCTCATTAATGATAAACAAGCTTGAACTTTAACAAGCACATACTCGACTTCATGATTCATTTGCAACCCTATGTACAAGTAGGACAACAAAGTAGAGCCCACATAAAAGAAAGAGAGTTCTCAATATGTAGCTTTTGAGCCCGTGTTGCCAATAAGCCTAGTCCCATGTATAGAACAAATTCTCAAGCTGAATTAAGATCCTCTATGTCAAGTAATAAAAGAAGTTTTCAAAAAGATTATTTACTAGAATTACTTAGGTATATGTATACATAAGGAATATAATTATAATATTTAATCTCGACATGATGTTAAAGTTCAGGTAATTACATATCTCACTTACAATCAAACAAATCATGATTAAGATAATTTCATTTTTTTTATTTTATTCACAAGACATAAAACTATTTTATGGGCATGTTCTAATAATATGAAAATTAAATTTTGTATTAGAATTTTTTTTATCTTAATGAGCTTCTAAGGTCATTAGATGTTATGCTGAATGTTGTTTCAAATACATGCACAAATAAGGTAAAGCCTGAATGAGTTTGTGTTTTGAATGATGTCACTATATTTTGATGTATAGTTTTGATGCAAGTATTAAAAAAAAACAAGTATGCATATGATAAATGTTTTTAAGTTATTGAATACTCCATAGTTAAATAAATGAAAATTTTGAAAATGCTTTCACTTAATTGATTGATGTTACTACTCAAAATCCTTCCGATTAGAAATAAATATTTATGGTATCCCTCCTCCTTATGATCGACTGGTAATGAATTGTCATGGGCTATGACAAAAGATCTAGTCCTCTACTATAATTCACAACAAAGTGAAGCATATTGATCCATGAAAGACTACTAGCCACATTGAATAAAATTTTATTCTCAATAAATTATCTTGCAATGTCCAAACATACTGTGTTTCTATGTTCTTCTATAGAAACTAGAGGAGGAATTGGTTGAGAGTAAATATTTTCATCATCACCATTCATAGCAAATATAACTAGTAGTCCCCAAATTCTACCATAAGAAGAAAGAAAATCTATTTCTATTGCTAGAACCATCATATTAGGAATCAAAATAAGAGCTATTTCTATTCACTCCATATTTCTTGAGCTGTTTCAGATGGCATACATCCTTAAATATTCAAAACATTACTTTTTGATTCATCTAGCACTTTCTCACATACTCCAATATTTATGAAAATAAAGTGATCTTTATATCCTTAACACCCCCAAATAATTCGCTTGTCACAATAGTTACATTTCAAGCAAACATACTTCCTTTCATATTGTTCTAACATTTCAACTTGAATGCCATATTTCCAAATTAAATCAATTCAGCCACCCATTCTAATAAACAGAAAAATTATTATAACACAATAACAACAAGCCTTTATCCCACTATGTGGGTTCAACTACATGAATCCTTCTGCTCCATTGTGTCCTATTATATGTCAGATTCTCATTTAATTCAAGTAAATTAATGTCATTGTTATACATCTTAACCAAGTCTTTTTAGGTCTACCTCTACCTTTTTATACATCTATTGTGTCCTATTATAACAAATTCAATAAAAAATAATAAATTGATAGTAAAATTCTTGAATAATAGTGTTGGAATAAAAATTCATATGCAACGAAAGCAACCACAAATGAAACATTTGAAATTCCTACACACAAACCCATGCCTCGCACTATTACTAATGAAAACAATTAAAATAATTTAACACGTGCACATAATTTCAAAAAAGGTTCATCTTAAGCATAAAACAAGGCTTTGAGCTTTTGATGAAATGAACTGAAAAACACTGAAATACAATTCAAAAGGTGATTGAAATTTATTTGGTAAAAGTAAATCAAAACATAAAATCAATCCATTTCCATCCTTACCCAAATGTGCTAAAAAGGATTGTTACATAAAATAATATATTTTCTTTCTTCAAAAGAGGACTTTTTAATGAGAAGCGAATCTTATATTCATAATATAGGCATTATTAGAAGCACCATCTAATGAATAATAAAATTTTCTAGAGTTAAGCACCTCCATAATATGATCAAACTAGCTAAACCCTAAATAACAACAATAAGCGGCGAATGAAAATTACTTATAAATATATACCAAATATATAGAGATAATCATAACATGGGAAAACACAAAACTTTCACAATAGGATCATCACCATAAGCATGTTTTTGATAAAATAAACTAAGAAAAAACATACAAAAGAAAATGCTAAAAACCCTATAGTAGAAACAACAAAAATTATATTTATATTCAAGTAAGTAAAACTTATTTAGAGATGAAAGCTCCAAAACAATAATCAGCGGTGCAGAAGAGGAAGAAGAAGGCACTCATGCTGCACAGAAATGACAATGACCCACATTGGCTAGTTGGGAGATTTTGATGGATGGGATCAAGTAGAGACAAAGAAACAAAACTCAAACAAACCCTAATCTCACACAAGCATTTACAGTGGTGTATTGTGGAGTGTTTATAAATGTAAATCAAGATATAAAAGTATTTAATATTATTAATATAATGAGATGCAGCCTCAAATGCCTTGAGGCACGCACACCATTCAAAAAAAAGCTTAAGTCTCATTAATGAGAATGAGGCTTAAGCCTTGAGGCGCATGCTAATATTTTTTAAATGATAATGTGTTCAACTTCTTTTTATGTACCTTTGGACTGTTCCCTTAAAACCACTCCATCTCATGAACTTTTAAGTTGATAGGTTTCTTTAGGGATGTCATTTGTGTCATCAAACTCTAAATCAAGATGCAATGAACTTTTCAATTTTAGTTTTTGATTTTCTTGACCTATTCTTTTTTAGTCCTCCAAGGTTTGATGAAGACACTTGAAGTTGCCCAAAATTCTTGGAGTTGTCTAAAAAATTAGCAATGTTATCATAAGTCTCCTTAGAGAAATGAGCGTTAAATCATATTCTAACTCAAAAGAGTTATTCCAACGAACAAGCATTGTGACTAACAGAATATTGATCAACCATCTTATTTTCATTGAAATAAAGATCATCAAACCATGTACCTCCTATGGTGCCTTATCATGATCATTTTTGCATCATGGCTTGTGGTAACTAAGATGACTGTTTTCTACCCTTTGGGATAAATTAAGATATTGTCTAACAATTCTACTAACTCCTCTCAACCCATTCTTCATGGACTTATCACAACATACCATAATATATTATAATATACTATCTTATGGCGCCTTACATTATCTTAAGCTATAATATAATCTAGCATCTTACATTATACCACATGAGGAATCACAAAAAGGCTAAGAAATCCTCCAACTTGACTTAAAGAATAAATAAGATTCATTTTTGACATAAAGTCTCATTTTTTACTAGAAATAGCATAACACATCTCTAGCACACCACACTAAAGATCATCAAGAATTCAGCCAAAATTCATCATCTGAATCTTCATATAAGCATTTTATGATTCATACAATCATAATATCAACTAAAATAATCTTCAAATGGATGGTTAATGACTCTATATTATAAAAGTAATATGGTTCATCAACCTTATCAATTTGCTCAAAAAAGGGTTAGTTAGTAGGTGATGGGTGCTATATGGCTATCAAGACAGGGTCGATAAAATTTATCAACTTGTTCAGGTGGATAAAAGTATGGAAATTGATGACTCGTTGTGAGTGCATACTATACTGAAGAATTTTTACAATATATTCCTTCTTAAATGAGTATAGCTTATTTATTTTCCTTACAAAGATGAAGGTCTTTTGACTTTCTTCTCATGGCTTCATCATCTTGGGTGGGATGCATTGCTCCCTTGGTCCTTCTTATCAATTAAGAATATGAATGTTGTATTCAAATCATTTTTTCTTAGAACATAATATTTTACCTAGTTTCCATTGCTTAAAGAAATATTACTATTGAATCCCCTAGGCTCAAGGAACATTTCAAATTTTATGAACCATGTTCTAGCAATTCTTAGAGAGTGTTAATCAAAGCTAAAGAGAGATAAGGGACGATTCGGTCATCAATGTTCCCAATAAGCAACTATGCAACATCAATTTCATAAACTTTTTGCTCACACCATATGTTAAAATTTCACCATCTTATGACATACCTGGTGTTGTCTCAGTCCAATTTTTATTAGGGTTTATAATAGTCACCTTCTTTATGCGAAAGTGAATCTTTTAACAAACATTATATCTACCTCCACAAATATTTTGATTGAGTAATTAAGCAACTCAACATATCATTTAAAGATAGTACTTGTGAGATTGCTAACAATATAATGCAATAATGAGGCAAAATTTGCTAAAAGTGGCCTTAAATTAGACCAAATATTGTCTAGGATTTTCAATGACAACAAATTTATTAAACATTAACACAATATATCTCTTTGGATACTTGGTCGCATTTGGCCAAGTACAATCGACCTTTGTCAACCAAAGCATCAACATTAAGCTTTCCAAATAGCTATTTCATCATGTCACTCATTTCAACAAGACTAACTCACAATTGGTAAATCTCCATGAGTTTTTCCAGTTTTCGGATTGCATCCATCATTACAATCTTAATGCAACTTCAAATGTGTCAACTTTCTTGAATTTTTCTAGTTATTGAGAGGGTTCTTTGTTATCCATTTGTTACTTAGAGTATCCTGAGGTTGCCCTTCACCCTATGAATTTGATGCCACATATCTATTTTTTTTAGTGATCAATCATAAGAACAACTTCAACCACCATCTTCTTCTTCATTTATCTTGTCATAGTGATCTCCATTATTAATAACAATATCCTCCCCCCAACTTGGCCTTTAGCTGAGACAAATGCTTCTAATAGATTATTATAAATTTGAAAGAACACCAACTCCATCTTAGTTTGTAGTTTGTGGTATTAGTTAATGAAGCGACCTTCTATTAGATAATGATCCCTATTTATAATTTTGAGATTGTCCTCCATAGCTCACCCTCATGCCAATTTTTAAAAAAATTTGAAATTTTGAGCTCCACTGGAACCCAAATTTGCTGAGATCTTTCAACAATAAATATTTGGGGATTTTACCTAATGCAAGCAATGTTCAGCATTTGTCTAAGAGTATGTTTCATGAGACCTTGGCCTTTGTTGTGGTTGCCATTATCATCTATCATACTTCCATGTGCATTACTCCAATGTTAATCAAGCAATCACCTGTCATGATTCAGACATTGCCCGAACTACAAGTAATATATTCTCATGTCCTAATATTAAGGGGCTTGGTAAGGAACTTCGCTACGATATTTTCCTAAATTGTTCTCTATGAAACTTGCATTTTAAATTAACTCTAAGAAAAGAAAGTAAAAACTATGCAATTATAAAGTGATCCTTGTCCTACCTAAGAAAGTCAAAAAAGTAAAACCAACATTCAAACAATTCCAAACAAATCTATAAGGTTATTTTTGTGCAAAAACATGTAACCTTGTTGCACTCTCTTAGAACAAAATGAAAGAGCACCTATATGAACTATGTGAGGAATGCTAGGTTCGATCCATGTTATGGTCGAGAAGACCAAGTGTTGTCATCCATGCTTTAGCAATCGAAGTTTATGAAGTTGAAGTTGTCCCCCTCAATGATGATCCCCTTCATCTGAATAAGGCTCAAGGATTTTTCTTGATGTTAACAGCAAGCTCCACCTATGTACTATCTCCATGCTCAAATTATTGCCCAGCAACAATAATAATATTTGCACCCCGTCACGAATGGCCACCCCTAAAGTAGCAGAATGAGAATATCTATTCTCTAGGAGTAAGTTGTATTCAAGATAAGAGTTTCAACCATCAACTACTTAAGTCTTCTTACAAGACCCTTATCTTTAACAACATTCAATACCATATAGATACATGAGGAAAATGATTCCTCCTTACATTATGGTCCCTTCAAAATTGATTATAAAGGTGCATCCCAAAAGACTTCTTCATATCTCCTTTAAAGGTGTTGCTCTTTACCTAGTGCAATAACTCAAAGCCATTTATTGTAGGAATATTAGCCACTGTTTAAGGCAACTACTCCTATATGACAAGGATTTTAGGCTTAAAGGCATGCATTAACTTTTCTTCTAGCCCTCTTTGACATCTTAATTCCAAATAAGGGAGCTTCAACATAATGTGTCTCAGGAGTAAAAATCTCATAAGAGTCGCATTATTATTCATGAGTTCATTGGCTAGACAAACAGTGATCAATTTCATTTTGGACTCGCAAGCCCTACTTTTATTGGTCAGAGCACGAGCAATTATGGCTGGTAATCTAAAGAATATGGAGGCTCGATTGAAAGCCAGCCCAATAAGAAGAAATCTCAAGAGATTTAGTAAATTGGCGCATTGACTCATTAAGAATGACCACAATGGTTCTCTTCCCCTAAAGGCAATCCCATGTTGAACCATAGCTCGTTCAATTGTAGCCATATTTATCGATACAACTTCAATGTTGGGTTCACAAGGATGGACCTCACAACCTTAAAGATTGTTTCAATATAGATGATAGCTCCAACAAGATTAGTATTGATGATGGCTTGTAGGAATTGGACCGACTCCCCCCAACCTTCATGTTCATTATGTTGCTAGCAGATGGCATGTCATGTAAAATTTGAGTAGTGCCTATTATAGAACTAACAAGTCACAAGCTTAAAGATTGTTCCAAATCGGAGGGTAGTTCCAACAAGACTAGCATTGACGATGGCTAACAAAAATTGAACCAACTTCATTTTGGACTGGTAAGCCCTACTTTTAGCAGTCAGAGCTAGAGCAATTATGGTTGTAGTCTAAAGAATATGGAGGCTCGATTGTGAATCACCTCAACAAATGGATATCTCAAGAGCTTTAGAAAATTGATGGCTTGGTTCATTAAGTAAGACCACATTGGTTCTCTTCCCCTAAATAAGAAGTAAAACACACATTATTAGCACAATAATTCGTTCAATTGTGGCACTATTACCAATACAGCTTCAATGATGACATCAACATGGTTGAACATCATAACCTTAAAGATTGTTCCAATCTGGATGGTAGCTCCAGCAAAACTAATATTGATGATGACTTGTATGAATCGGACTAACTCCCCCAAGCTCTTGGTCATTATGTTGCTAATAAATGCTATGTCTTATGAAATTTTTTTAGTACCTATTATAAAACTAACAAAACCCAAAACCTTATAGATTGTTCCAAATCGGAGAGTAGTTCCAACAACGATAGGATTGATGATGGCTTGTGGAACTCCCCAATGGTTTCACATCCCAAGAATATCAACAATCTCAATTTACAAATGTTAGAGGACCATAGGCCACAATGCTAACAAAATCTAATTAGCGATTATAGATTGTCTCACCATATGAATCCAGAGTAAACTAAAGTGAATGTATATGAATTTTGATATGTTATGTTTTAGGTTTTAATAGGCTTATTAGCATAAGAGCTAGCCCAAATATAATTTGAGTATGGGTATACATCAATTGAAAGGCTCAAATTTAATTGGAATGGTAGATGATGATCTATTTATGAGTTGCTCAACAAATTGACTATTACGCCCTTGTCTTATAAGAAAGGCAACCCAGAGTTCTATTTTAACTTGATGGATTGGATAATTTTATGTTGATTCAATAAATTTAGTTAAACTAGAGCTTACATACATTGAAAGACCCATATATAAGTTGGGTTTGCATCCATTGCAATGCCCAAATATAATTGGGACGAGGCCTACTACTCTGTTTATGAGTTGCCTAAAAGTTTAACTTTATTTAAATGGGCTTAATGGATTCATGTCAACCGATGAATTGAATTGAAAGCTTACATTCATTAGAATGTCAAAACAATAATTTTTTGTTAACTTCTTTTAAATATTTGCATGTATATGTGTATACATGTGTGCGAATGAGCAAGCATACATTGGCGCATGCATGTATATATGCCCTATCATTGATGATTGAAAATATATTAAATGAAAATCATTATTGCAATGAAATTTCCTATTCTTGCAAGAGCACAGTTGAGCTTGGTAAAGACCATTTGAAGTCCACCATCAATAGGTCATAAACAAACAACTTTCTTATTATCTCATTGGCTCCAAAAATTCATGGCCGACCTATCAACGAAGAGAGTTTTGATTTATGTCGGTCATTTTCAAAAGACAAATTAGATTTAAGATAAAGCACTGCCCAAAGATTTCACCCAGGCACAAGCACCTATAGTTAATTATCTATCCCAATGATGAGAAAGAACTTTCAATTAAAGCTAATCATTAGTGAATATCCAAAGCAGTGGGTAGGCCGAAATGAGCTTATAAGTCAAAACAAGGATGCTCGCATGAAGGGTACTCAACAACCCACAATAAGAACACTCGCTGCAAGGAACACTTAACAAGGGATAAGTCTGACCCAATGAGCCAAGAGCTTGGAGTGCGATAACTCAAAAACAAGACATAATTCTACTCATTGGCATCTGGCGATTAGGCTAAGAAACAATGTGACTATGCTCCTTCATCTCATCCTTACTCGCACAATCGATGAATCTTACTCACTCACCGCCATCAGCTTAGATGGAAATCTTTTAATTTTGTATTAAACTTACCTTATATAATCTTTCTATATATGATCATCCTTTGATATTATAAAAGAGGTATTTCATTTTCATGAGGGGTCTTTTGGCTCATTGTCCAAACCCCTATATTCTGTACTTGCATTTTGGGCATCTTGAACAATAAAGATTATATTTTCTCCACTTTTCTACTTTCTTGTTTTCCTCCTATCAATATTTTTACCTAAGTTTGTTTCTCCGGTATCTCAAAAGGTTCTTCCTCCATCTACGAAGGGATTTAGATTCAATAATTAGGTTGTTGAGAATTCAATGTATACTAGCAATAATTTTTAGACTTTGACATTTAGAAATGCACAATAATTTACTTAAAAGTGAATAGTGGGGAAATGATGATATGCGATCTCATCTCATGTCGGCCCGTCTATCATGGTTTCTACCTAGAGACAATCAACCCAACCTAACCGAATGATTTTTGTCAATAGCCACAGGCTCTGTTATTCAAGGAGACCTTATATCCTTAGGATAAGTATTTGTCTAAAGGGATAAATATAAGACTTGTCCTATCACATATATTTTATGACTCACAGCTCAAGGAGCAAAGCAATTAAAAAACTTACAGGCTACAGTCGTGATCATAATTTAATGGTATCATTTTAGGACGAAACCACTCAATCAAAGGGCACTGGTCAAAACAGATATTTATGTGGTATCATTTGGTGGCAAAATCACATGAACAAAAGACATGAATCATGTCCTAAATAGTAAGTGGCTTGAGTGTGACTACAAATGTATACTTGATATGACCTTGACTTTTTGTGAGCTTAACTTAATTTAAAATTGTCACCCTCAACAAATTATTATGAAAGATGGATGGATTTTTGCTTTATGTTTTTTTGTGTGGTAATGTCTTTTAGACATTTGAATTTTAAAAATTTTGCAAAGCATTTGATATTTTCATTTTGATTTAAACATAAGATGATTAGCATAAAAGTTTATAAGAATTTTGTTAAGGATAGTCCCCTCATATTAAAATCAACTTTCAACACAACAATCATCTAGGTGATAAATAACTTTAATCAATTTGCTTAGAATTCTATCAACTCACTTTATTGTTAATAGAGAATCAGATTCACAACATAAAATAAATGAAATATTTTTATATTGCAAATTTTGTTGATTCTACTTTCAATTGTAAAGGATTGGATCTAAAAATGAACTTAGAATCATGTTTTGTAAATGTAAGCCTTGAGAGTTAGATTTAAAATCATTGTCTTGCTGTGATTCATTTGAAAATCTATATTTTTAACTTTAACAAGATTCAAGTCATGCCAACTCCCATCTTAACATGTGGAGGATTAGACCAAAATGTGGAACATAACCCCATGTTATTAGCAAGGTAGCATGATTAAGAGCTTGGGTAGGTTAATAAATTATGTTTTCATTTAAAAAAAATTAAAATTCTTTATGACAATAATAAGTCTACCTTTAGGTTTTTTTTTTTTAAATGTAATGTTTGTGTGCTTCTCCAAATAGAATGAGCATTAAATTCAATATTTTTTAATCTTAACCAGTGCAACATTCTCAAACTATATAGGTTTAAATATTGTAACACAATTCGGAACACGTGACTAATTGTATCTTAACACCATGTACTAATTTTGATGCATTTAAATAATGCATTTATGAAAATATGTAGTTACATAATGAATTTATATGTGCTTATATGGCATACATATATAAGTTTCAATGCTTGCATGACTTTTGATGTACTTGCATTATGCAACTATATATTATATTTGCATCATATTAAATGAATTTATATGATGCAGTTGCACACATTTTAACATATTTTGATTGAGCTTGTAGTTATCTTATGATTCGTGCACATTTCTTAGAGGTATTCAGTTTTATTGTTTGCACAAATGCTTCATCATTTGTGATGCATGCAAATAATTTCCAACACAACATATACAGCATCTGAAAAGTTTGATTTATTCATAAATTGTCTTGTTGAGCTACCAAGTTCTCTACAAGCTCTAATTGCATGTAATTTTATCTTTTTCTATTAAAAAAAAGGCTAATATCACATTCAATGTTTACTTTTTATTCCCATTTCAAAAGATTTATATTTATTGAATTCATTTTAGTCACAATATTAAACTTAATAAGTTCTAATTTTATATCATTTGTGCAAAGTTTTTGGCAAAATTTTGTTAGCCTCTTGATATCTCTTCCTTCAATGGGGAGATACTTAGCAAAAAAATAGGCATGCCAACCAGTATAAAAAGCGCTCATGGGTAATATTTTGTCTCCAAATGCCTGCATAAGAGAAATATAGGATTTCTCTTCCACGTTGGAATAGCGTGAATGGGTACTTAAAATAGATTTTTCCTATCACGTTGAAACAACATGCATGGGTACTTAATTTTAGATGATTTTCATTAATTTTACCTTCTCTCTTTCTAGATTTCTAGAGAGAGTGAGGAAACAAGTAAGAAATTGAGTGGTTGTTTGGAATGACTTTGGCTAGGGCTAGGTTGGGTTTGGCTAAGGCAGTGGGAAGAGAAGATGGGTTGTGCGATAGTGTGCAAGGCTTTTATTACACGAGTAAAATAGCAATTTTGTAGTGCATGTAAACTTCTCAACTACCCCAATATATTTCACAAATTTTGAAACAAATGATATCAATTTGTATGGATTCTCGCAACGCATTGAATAACCTTATACAAAACATCATTAATGTAATGGTGCTTTAGAGACCATGTTTGGCAAACTTTTTTTTTCCTACAATTAAGTTTATGTGCCTATTATTTTTAATACCATCATGACTGCTATGTAATCCTTGAGTATTATATTAATAGAAAATCCTTAATATATTAGTGACATTATTTGCTATAGCCGAAGTATCAATTAGTCAAATATGGATATTTAAACTACAGTTTTAATATTATTAACATCATAATTAGTACATAACTTCCATGGGCCAATTTGATAACCTTAAATTGTATTTATTTTTTTAATAAGGAATTAGTTAATAAACTTTATTTCTTCTTTTAAACCAGCTTTTGACTCAAAAACTTCACCAAAGCACAGCAGCTATAGGCTTTGCAAATTTCAAATCAAAGAATTTATTATTCTTCATATTGATTAACCTATAGATGTGTTGATGGGTAGAATCTATTACTTTTCTTTCCACCTAAGAGGTTGGAATCTATTAATCTTCATTGTTGTGTTTACAAAGTTCTTTCATTGATGATTGAGATAACAGTAGTCATGTTTGGCACCATGATAACCAAGCAATATCATCTAAATCCAAATCAGACAACTATTGCGAGGAACATTTCCCTATGGTGCCCAAAGGTTGACATTGAATATAGAGTCCTACACAATCCTTGGCGATGACACTAGCTCTCCCTTAATGTAATTCAAAGATCGCTGGAAGGAGGTAAAACTATGGCTAGCTCAAAGATCAATGGAGCACAAAGGGGGTCTTCATTCCCAACTAGACCTAAGATCAACGAAACACAGGTTCATCATGGATGGCAATGAAGTGAAATAATTACGAACATAAGTACTAAATAAGATAATGTTCATCTTAGTCATATTTTATCCTTTTCTTGTTAATAAACAGTAGAGTAAAATTAGTTGTTATATATAGAAAGCTTAGTGTGATAAAAATAAAAAAATCCTTAGTAATGATTTAATAAAGAATTTATGGCATATATCACACCTCTTTTTTATCACTAGATTAAATAAATTTTACTTAACTTAATCAACTAAAATTAATTAACTTGTTCATATTACTATTCTATAATTTTTTGTGAACATTTATTTATTCAAATACAAATTTTTTGACAATAATGTGTATATGTGCACAATGAATGATTCTAATTCATTATCTCTTACATCACTATTAATGAAAATAATTAAAATTCAAAAATGGTGTTGAACTAAACTGGGGAACAAATCATTTAATTTTTAATTCAACTAAAAAATTAATACACTATGATGGTTTATTTGTCTCAAATCAAATTTAGTTTAAGTCCGAAATAGTTCAAGCAATATCAGTTTACTAGTTAACTTTTATAACTAGAGCTCGGAAGTTCAACATGTATCAAATCCTTAAATGATTTTGCTTTTTATGCTTCACGTTTTTTAATATATATTTTTTAGAAAATAAAATTATTTTAAACACTAAGACATTCAAAACATCAAAAACATAATTTCTATAAAAAATAAATGTAAAAAAGCTTTTGTGAGTTTTTTATGGGTTTTAATAAGATTACCTACTCTTACCCACGAGACATCTCTTATCCCTTCACATAAAATCTCTAAAACAATTCTTATTTTTCAAATAAAATTTTCCCAACAAACAAAACTCAATGTCATCATCTAAATTGAAGAAGGAAGAAAGAGAGTCATAATCACCAGCAATTCAATATAGGCTCAACTTTATTGTTAAAAGTGTTGACATCAAGAACTCCAACTCAAAGCCTTTTTCTTTTGAGTACAAGCAACAAACCCCAACAAAGATGATCAACAGAGATATTCTAGTATACACAAATTATAAAAAAAAAGGTCATCATACAAAAAAAGATGTTGGAAACTTCATGAAAAACCAAAGTGAAATTAGACAACATAAAGAAGATATGGGAACGAACAAAAGCATACATAACTAATACATGTGAGAGAAGATATCACCAATGAATCACCCATTAGTTCCACAAAGAAGAAATAAAAAGGCTAAAAATCTTACTAGGAGCACTAGAAAATATCTACGATAAGTACCAGTACTCTTATTCTCAAGTATTACATCATTTTCTCGTGCCTTCAAAGTCTCAATTATGTCCATTTCTAATTCCTGAATCGATAATTCACAAGCAACATATTATATGATCAACTCTCACAAATTTAAATCCCATACCCCAATCCTGAGCAATTAGTTAAAAAAACATTACAAATGGATCCTTGACAATAGTGGTGACCTGACCTTATAAAGGGTGAGCCAATGCTTTGACTAGTTGTAATTATTTATGCGGGGAACTCTTTAGGTGGTTAGAAGAATTATAGTCAAGGAAAGTTGGTCGACCGACGGCTATGAGCAAGTAACCTTAGAACTAGGTTTCACCTTTGTTATTGCATCATAGAGAGAGATAGTGGGAATAAATCTACATTAAACTATTAGGGAAATTTTAGGAGACGTGTTCTGGAGTTTTTGATGGAAATTCACAAGGTTTAGGGGTTTCTAAAAGAAGTTAAAATAAAACTACATCAAAATGCCTACTTTAAGCTAATTTTGACTAGTCTTGGAATATTGGAATGAGGGAAGGTCTTAATGATGTCTTTAGAGGTTGAACAAGCTTGAAGCGTTAAAGAGATATGTGAAGGCTATATTTAGAGTTTTTGGTGAGAATTCAAGAGCTTAAGAGGATGGTGGAAAAAGAGGATAAAATTAAGTCAAGGTTTAGCCAAGATTAGCTAATTCCTTAAAAAAGATTTGAGAAAGTTTTTTATTTCTATAAGGTGCAGAGAAAACATATAGAATAATACTATGGATTTGGGAGAATAAGGAGAGGCTAGGAAAAAGATCAACAAATAAAGAAAAGAAATCTAGGGATTCCACCAAGAACACAAGAGGGGGGTCGACCACCAATGAAACAACCTTAGTTTTTACTCTCAAATTTGTGTCAAAACACCGAAAGATCTTTTCTATGCATTCAAGTGAATATTTAAATGATTACATCATATATTTTTTAATCTTTATCCTTAATGCACTTCACTTAAACTAAATCTTTACTTCTCATATCTATTTATTCTTTCTGAACTAACAAAACACAAACACATCAATTTTTTTAAGAATTGACACGAGCCCTTATTACTTTTTCTCTTCTTCATTGTGGCATCTTGAGATCATCCTCTACAACAAACATCATTGAGGCTTTATGGTTTGTCATTTATCGATGAATATTTGTATGTGTCATTGATCTTCTACTAAAAACTAAATGTGCCACCATTCTCCCCTTCTACAACATAATCAAAAATCAAGTTGAAATAAAAAGTCAAATCCTACAATGCCAAAGACTATTTTAACCACTCTCCTTGTACTTCTAAGAGTAAAGAATAATACATCAACTAAGATTTATATACTCCAAATAAAATAGTGTGGTTTAATAAAGAACAATCACCTACATGATACCACAAGAGCTCTCTTTTTTTAAGAGAATGTTCCAGAAAATTATTGGTGGAAAATTTATTTTAACAATTGTTCAGATCATAAACCAGTTACATATAAGAGTTCTTGGGTTCAAAAATTCTATGGAAGTCCTAACAAATTTTTCTCCTAAGTCCAACACCTCAAATAACCTTATACCCGGAATATTTAATAGTGTTGATTTTGACTTTTTTCATACACATTCTTAAAATAAATAAATCTGTTATCCACTAGAAATTAAATGTGTCTAAGCTCCCAGAAAAGGGATATAAATGCTACCACCCCTCTCACGACAAAGGTGTATATATCTACTGATAACATTTTTGATGAATAATTGAAATTTTTTAATTACTTACCCTCACAAGAAAATATCATTCAAAAATAATGAAAATATTTTTTACTAAATTACCCTTCCTTAACACTCATCTAAGCAAATAATTTTATCCCTAAATCAGCAGCTCAACCCAAACCTAACCTTTGACTCGGCCATTAATTTCCTCAAGAAAAAAGACATCAATCTCTAAATCTATAAATATCTAATCAATTAAATCAATCCTTATCATTGTATGTACTGAATGAACTATCGAACTTATAGCTAAAATAAATCTTAGTAATAAAAACACAAAAAATTTCATTAAGCACCCTCTATATTTATTTTTATCATACAAAAATTTTTCAATACTTCAATACTAGCCTGCATGCTACATTTATCATTACGACAATATCTAATACATTAAATAATGAGACTTGAGATAATATTATGGAAGATATGAAAGCTCTAAAAATAAAATTAAATATGGAAAATTATAAGGTTACCATACGAGAAAAAATAATTGGATGTAGATGGTCTTTTCTATAAAGTATAAATCAGATGTTTATTTAGAAAGGTATTATGCTAAATTGGTTGTCAAAAGCTACACTCAAACATATAAAATTGATCACTTGAAACATTCGCTCCAATTGATAATAAATCTTTCACAGATTTATTTATCATTAGAAGCTAGCATGGCCTTAAAGAATACAATAATTTGATGTTAAAAAAATTATCTTATATAATGACCTAAAAGAAGGAGTATAAGTAGAAAATCCACCATGGATTTATTATAAATATAGAATAAAAGGTAATGTAAACTTAAAAAGTCATCATATTTATTAAAGCAATCTTTAAGGGCATAGTTTGAAATGTTCGCCAAGATACTAATCAACATGAGAAACAAAAAACATCAAAGAGGCCATATTTTATTTGTTAAACATATGGCTTCATGGGGGAAATCTATGCACTAGCAATTTAGGTCAACACCATTATTATGATAGGTAATGACATGGAACAAATGATGAACTCAAAGGAAAGATTATACGAAAGGTTTAAGGTCAAAGAAGTAGTCAAGGTAAACCATTTTGGTGTTGAGGCTACATACTTTCAGCATGGACTTTTGATATCACAATAAAACTATTTAATAGACTTGTTAAAGGATACAAGTTGGGATGCGAGGCTATTGATTTGGAGAAGCTCCATAAAAATACACAACAATATAAAAAACTCCTATGAAAGATTTATGTGAAGGCCTACCACCTTATCACATATAGACCTAACTCTTGTCACATACACAGCTGCAGATTACGATGTTTTATGATTGATAGGAAATCAATTTCAGCATATTGCACATTCTTAAGACTTCATGATTTGAAGAATTAAAAAAGTGAAATGTGATCACAGGATCTAGCACAAACGCTGGAGTTTGGTTCAGGGCACTGAGTTATCCTGAAAATTTTAAAGATTGAATCAAAAGGCCCTATAAGGCTCTATTATAGTAACAACTCATTGCATCAAATATATATAATCCCATACAACATGACTGTAAAAAGCATATTAAAGTTGATAGATATTTTATAAGTAAAAGCTTCATACTAAGTTGTTTAATATGTACTCCATTTATAAACAGAGGTGAACAACTTGTGAGCATACCCACCAAAAGCTTAGCAGGTCTATCTTTTAAAAAAATAATAAGTAAATTTGAAATTAATGACATTCATTCATTCATTTGAGAGAGAATATGAAAACAATTCCCTGACTACCACAATATTCCTTGATGCTACCACTTTTCCATCATAGATCCACCCTCTTCTTTCCCCGACCCTACCAGCTCATGAATTTGTTGGATGTCTACCACCAACTCACCAATCTATGAGACTTGTAATTATTTAAAATTATTTTTCCAAAATGTTCTATGTTTCAACTTAGAAGCTCCCCTACGATTATATAAATGTACATATTGAAATGAAAAATGCAACAAACTATTCACCAATTCTCATCTATAAACACCATTTAAAGGTTTTGACCAAGTTACTCAATATGGCTGCATTTTATAAACCTGCAACACAAAATTCTTTGATTCCACTCTTTATTATGCTAACATCATTCACCTTCACAGTAAAAAAAGCGTCATAAAAAAGACAGTGGTTAATCCTACTTCATTGAAAGCCATGCAAATACAGATGCAAATACAGAAACACTACAGCAGAGAAATAATTGTTCCTGCCACTTTTTCCATTATTTCATTTGAATAACATTTGCATGCCAAAAACATAGGCATGTAAGAAGTTTCAAAAACAATATCATCATATGAAGATTCTGATGATGCTTTAACGGCATTTACCTTATCCAAGTACAACTCAGTGATCCATGTTGAAATCATTGTGATTTGACACTTATCATCTCTTGTAAGATTATCGAGCTTTCTTAGAAGAAAAGTCCTTAGAGCATCCTGCATGTAAAAAAGCATCACATATATAATTTGAGAAAAAAGAATCATCAGCATATACCACGTTGCAGTTAAAAAAGACACAAACATGCTATGTATGGTGCAAAAAACTTGTGCACTAGCAATCACATAAAAAAGGCCAGCTTAAATGTCAAGTTCAAACAAAATGAATACAAAATAAAAGAATAAAGGATGACAATGCTATGGTCGTTCCCTGTTACAAAGTTTTTTTATTACTAGTAAAGGATAACCAACAACAACAACAATAAGCCGTTATCCCACTATGTGGGGTAGGCTATATGAATCCTTCTTCTCCATTGTATCCAATTATGTATCAAATTCTCATTTAATTCTAATAAATTAAGATCAGTTTTTATACATCTTGATCAAGTCTTTTTAGGTCTACCTCTACCTTTCTTGAAATAAGACAAATCTAATACATCTACCCTCCTAACAAAATCATCAAAAGGCCAACGCTTTATGTGGCAAAATCATCTAAGGAGGCTCTTTGTAAACTTATCTGCAACCTTTTCGTGAATATATTTATTTTGCATTTTATCTCTAAGAGTAAAGCCACTCATCCAACTGAGCACCCTCATCTCTGCAACACTTAACTTAGTTTTATGCTTCTCTTTTACTGACCAACATTCTACCACCATAAATCATTGTATGTCTTACCACCATCTTATAAAATTTTCTCTTAAGTCTAAATGGTACTTTTCTACCACACAACAAGCCAAATGCATTCCTCCACTTCAACCATCCAACTTCAATGTACTAATAACATCCCCATCTATTTCACCATCATTTTGAACAATAGACTTGAGATATCTAAAATGCTCACTCTTTTTAATGACTTGATAAGCCAATGTCACAACACCACCACTAGAACTTCTACGACTAAAATTATACTTCATATATTCAGTTTTAGATCTATTCAAACTAAAACATTTGTACTCTAAGGTTCTATTGGACTCCCTCTCTAGTCTTATCAACAAGAAGAATGTCAACAATAAAAAGCATACACCAAGGTACATCCTCTTGTAAATGCCCAGTAAGAACATCCATAACTAAAGCAAAAAATATGGACTTAAAGCTGACCCTTGATGTAATCCAACTGAAATAGAAAATCATTTTGCCAATCCTCCTTCTATTTGGACACAAACACAAACAATAGTTCTAGTATACATATTCTTAATGACCTGAATATAACCAATATTAACTCATTTCATTTCTAGAACTCTTCAAAGGACCTCTCTTTGAACTTTATCATATGTTTTCTATAAATCAACAAATATCATATATAGATCCTCCTTCTCTATACTTCTCCATCAAACCTCTCAAAAAATATATAGCATCCATAATAGATCTACCCAACATGACACCAAACTGATTTTGAGAAACTTTTGTATCACATCATAACCTATGCTCAATTACTCTCTCTTATAGTTTTAATGTATGATACATTAACTTAATTCCTCAATAATTTGCACACTCTTGTGCATCACCTTTATTCTTAAATATAGAAACTGACAAACTCTTCCTCCACCAATTGGCATCTTTTTAATCCTTAAAATAACATTAAAAAGATTCATAAGTCAAGAAATTCCTTGATCTCCTAAGCATTTTCACACTTCTATTGGAATATCATCAAGTCCTACTGTTTTTCTGCACTTCATTTATTTTAAAACTTCTCCAACTTCAAATTTACTAATATGATGATAAAAATAAATTCTCATTTTTGTTTAGGGTACTAAAATTGCTAAAATCAGTCGTATTATCAGATATTTTATTAAAAAAGTTTATTACAATAACTCATCGACCTATGTTCAATATCATTTTCTAAGAAAAGAACTTTATGACTTTCATTCTTAATACACCTCACTTGAACTAAATATTTCTCTTATTTCTTTGCTTGGCTAGCTTAAATATACATCTTTCACCTTATCCGTCATTGCATAAATCTAAAAATAAATTTGTTTAAATCATATATTGCTTTATCAAAATCTCTACAAGTCAGTTTTTATCTTTTCCGATTCTCCCAGTTTTTACAGCTAAACCTAATTTTACAACAAATCTTCTTATTTTTTTTATCTTTTCTTACACTTGACTCCACCACCAACTATTTTTACTAAAACAAAATTTTCCTTTTGATTCTCTAAACAAATTTTTTGCAACTTACTATTTTTTTCTCGCATAACATTAACTTCCTTATAAACATCCTAAATTCTAAGCTCTTATAAGTTGTTCTTAAAAATATTTTTATTAAAGGATGACTTTGTCAATAATCCACAGTTAATATTGTTGATAGATAAACGAAGCCATCAATCCTAATACAACCATAATCACATTATAAACGAAAGACAAAAGAGGGAACTTATTTAGCTGCGAATTTATATACACCAAAGGTTACATAAATTTTCATGGACATAAAACTGTAGAAACCATTGGCTGCATCACCCAAAAAAAAAGTTGAATATCTATAATAGCGCACAATATTCATGAAGTCATTAGAAACTAAGAAATGTTCATAAAGTATGAGAAATGAAATTTTAACTAAAGCTTTGAACAAAATATTTTCTCTACCGAAATTTCATAACTGATTAAAACCTTAGGAAATTCTTGTACATAAACTTGATATAACATGAGGTTAGTGATATTGTGATAATAAAATATTGATCAGGGAATTATAGGATGATCAATCTTTTCATCTATTTCACAAAAGACTACAAGAAAAAGAATGGAGATCACATAAGTTGATTCTGGACTGTCCGATTACTTCAAAAATATTCCCAACGATAATAATTCTCTCATAAAAGAGATTATATCTAAGAAAATGTTGTAAACAGTCTATATGTGTGGACGGATCATCAATCGAATGTTAGAGGTAGATTATAGAGCTAGAAATTCGTTCGTTGAATCATATGAATTTGAATATTTTAAAACAGTTTTAAAAAGGAAGTTATTGAATTTAAATTCAGATTAGGATAATTTATACAGTTATTCTCGTTTAATTTGAACTAATCAAGGTTGTTATTATAGATAGGATTTTCTCTTTTTGTTAAGTTAACTTGAGAATGAATTAGATCTATCATCATTGTCGTAAGTTGTAAATTTAAAAGGCTAGATTTCAACAGCAAACACAATGAAAATCTTTCTGAAATACTCTTTCTTTTTTATTGTTCTACTCTGCACATACCCCATTTGAAGTTGCTTGTAATACCCCAAATAAATTGTACCTAAAATTTCAACTTTCACAGAAAAATCATCAAAAGTTATTTTATTGTATTATTCTCTTCAAAATGATCATTTTGATATACAGAACCAGGAGCTAATTCTCAAAAACAAGAAAGATACGGAATTTTGTTCAGTTTATAAAAAATTTCATAAGGTCTAATTTCATTTACTGTTCACGGTACTGTAGCAGATAGTGGAATTCTGCCCTTTCCCATATTATCTGGACATGTAATTACCTGTGCGTATATCATATAAAATAATATAATTAGTTTAGGTAACATTCTGCACATATAATAATAAAATTATATATACTTATATATGCTTATATGTAACACAGCATTGAACCATTTCACATTTCACATTTCCCTTCTATTGTCAGTGTGTGACTCGTTAGTTTTTTCTTTAGAGTTTAGAATTTAGATTGAAAAATAAAAAGAGACTGTCTGATCCAACTATAAACTTAGTAACTATCAAAACTCAAGAAACTCAAAACTAAAAACCAACTTATTGTTTTGTATTGTCGAGATCCCAAGAAACAGTCACTATATGACTGATTCGATCATATAGTTGTAGCAACTGAAATTCTTTTAATAAAAAAGAAATCTGATTATGAATTGTGAAAAAAAAGAGGATGTGGAAAAATGGAAGGATAATAGAAAGAGAGAATAAAGATATCAATGATATATGATTCCCATATGTATGGTTTATGAAGAATTAATCCATAAAAAAAATAAAAAAGGCAATGTTATAAAGCATCAACATCAATATACAATAAAAATAAAAAGTATCTAATTACAAAAAAATATCAAATTACAATAGAATAAGAAATATACAAATAAAAAATAGAAACTATAGAAGAAAATAAATTAAATAAATGAAATTAAAATAATAATCTAAATAATTTAAAAATAATTTAATCGATAATATAGTCTATCATATAAGATATCAAAAATAGAAGAATAGATAATCTAAATAATAAAAAATAGAGAATAGTTTAATCGAGCTTCGGGTTAAGAAAAATTGAGAAGATTAACTCGCAAATAAATAACAAATTTTGTTGAGAGCTCCATTGCAGAGTTCAAGTAATTCCGTGGCTGCAACTTGAGAACGTGAAGCGGAGAGAAAGGGTTGTGTCAAAGTGGAGGAAATTAAGGAAATCAAGTAATATGCATATTTATTGAAGTAATTAATTTTAAATATTTAAAAATCACTTAAGTTGCATTTTAGTTGCCTCCTATTAACAGCCAACACAAAAGAAATTGTTGAAAATCAAAATTTGGAGAGAATAAATTGTGGCTGCTGAAATATAGGTACATGATATGATTATTTATACAAATATGTGGTTCATCTAAAAAAAATTAGTAATTTTAATATAATTTAATTCAGTAATCAGCATTTAGAGCTTATTTAAGTCGCTTCTGGGAATTTGCAGTTTAAGGAGAATAGGATAAGCTGGTAGAAACTCAAATTAGAGAAGATTATATGAGGGGAAGTCACGTGAAAACTGTTTATGTCATGAGAAGAATTCAGGCACCCTGATTAGCAAAAGTGAATCTTCAATTAGGTATGATTGTCAATTCTAATACAAAACACCCATTTCTTGCACAGGTATTTACATGTGAAATAGCGTGATAATAGCAATACAATGATAACTATACATGTTATAACTTTTGATCGTGTGCAAACTACATGTGCAAATTTTATTATTGCAATCCTGCAAACTGAGCATTTTGATTATATAAATGTTTTCTTAGTTGACTAAAATGTTAAATAAAACAATATGGTACTTATATGTTTGCTCATTTGCATATACAATTAATTTGCAAGTTTAAACATAAATTATATGCTTAATTAAATGTTTTATTATTTAACATGCGAAGCTTAGAAATGTCATAGGATGTTTATGATATCTGCACAGGTGGGGAAAAGGGGGTCACAAATGAAATGAAATGAAATTTGGCAAAAGTGTCGTCAATATAACACTTAGCTAATTTATAGTCGGTTAAGTTTGGCAACCATACCTAACACATTCTAAAGCTAAAATGAATTAAAAGTTTGCAGAAAACAAATGAATAAAAAAAGACTCTTGCATTTAATGTGTCCATTGAAGTATATTGTTAATCTCTTATACAAGTTTTATGAAATTAGAGTTGGAACTTTTAAACTGTTATGATATTATTGGTCATATGAATTTAGTATTATGATTACGCTATTTATGGATTGGCATGCATATTGATTTTTATTATTTTGTATATATTTGGTTATCTTGTTAAGTCTTGTGATTTATTAGATGGTTACTAATATTTTTATAGGAAAAAAAAAAGATAAAAGTCAAGGTTAAGGTTGAATAGAATCAAGCCCTTTTTGTGAGCACATTTTGTGAGACGGCTATTGTAAATAAAGTTTTGAGGTATGCTTTCAGAGGAGCTTATGTTAGTTATTCAGAATTTTGGTGAGTTTTAGATGTTGTTTTGTGGTTAAAATTAATGAAATGTTTTGGATTGCTTCTGGTTATATTTAAATGGTTGAGTTTACTAAATTTATAAAATTGAATAAATGTTTAATGTGTGTCGTTCAGTGAATTTAGGTGACTGATTATACCTCTCATTCTGAGATAAAGGATACTAAAATGGATGTTGGAGATGCATTCAGTCAGCTGAAGTTTACCCACCACTGTTACCTCGTCAATTGAATGAAGGGTCGTAGTGCGTGAGAGAGCAATTAAATTATGAGGATGTACTACGAAAGCTTAATTGGATTTAGTGTTGATAAAAAAATTAATATGATTTGAATACTATAGAGCATGGGTAGGGGCAATCCCCATAATCCTACAATCCATGTTGTATATAATATGAATGTATTTTATGAATGTACATTATGATATAAATTTCAAATAGTATGGCTGAAAGAGTGCCTGAAGGAACGAATGGTCAATCAACATAGCCAAATAGAGCAGTTGAGAATCTTAAAAATATTGCACTGGCTAAAGGCAGTACCGTTAGAGCAAAAAATATGTCAATATTAGATTTTATTGCTATGATGCCATGAAATATGATGCAAATGCACATGATGAAAATGATGATGTAAATAATAAAAGAATATAATCTTTTGTCTTGCATCACCTATTATACCATCAACAGTAGTATCATACTAGCATCAGTGAAGAAATTGATAAATATTTAAGACTATTTTTGAGTTTGGAGCCACCTTTATTCAAAGAAGAAGATGCAAGAGCTACTGAAGATTAGAATTATTAGAATTGAGAAAATTTTAAATTGAATGAAACAACCTATTGAAAGAAAACTTTCTCTTGTAGTATTTGTGCTTGAAGGTGAGGCATAGCAATGGTGGAGAGGCCAAAAGATAGAGAAGTTTGAAGACATATCTAAGGAACAGATTACTTGGGATGACTTCGGGTAAATTTTTATAGATTGGTTTGTCTTTCCTGCAAGGAATGCAATGCAAGAAAATTTTATGAAATTAACTAAGAGAGCAAAGATTGTGATTTAGTATAAAACAAAATTTACATCTTTGTCAAAAAATGCTCCATACCTTATTAGCACACCAAATGAGAAGGTTACAGGTTTAAGAGGATTACGAGATTAGTTGAGACAGCCCCTATTTTCACTATGAAACAAAGATTTTATTGAATTAGTGAAAAGTGTCAAACTTCTAGAACAGTATATAGAGATGGTAAGTGAAAGGATCAAACTAGTCTGGACATTTTAGACCGGATAATTTCACGTAACTGGAACAGCTAAGAAACCCTTGAGCGAACACCTCGATTGTGCCTTCGCCCCCTTACGTCATCCCTCCCCTCCTTCAATGGAGAAAATCACGCAATTTCATCGGTGCTTACTACTACCTCCTAGAGATTTAAGTAGTTAGAAAGGCTAGGGTACACACACTCCCTTGCTCGTTCTCCCCATACACGTCAACTCTCTTCGCCGCCCTCGTATGCTATAGCTGTCAAGCTACCATCATTTCAAGCCGAAATTCTCTTACCTAAAACTAGGGAATTGCATCCCTTTCTCCTCCTCAAAGTCACCAACACACCCCTCCATCCTTCTTCTTTCTCTTCCTGAAACCCTCGCCGCAAAGCTCCTTCGAGTTCAAGTTAATAAAATTTACATAAGAGTTTTTTACTTCTTCTTGAAACCCTAACTGAGTCTTCTTCCTATTCTTCACCATAAGAGTTTGTCAAAATGGTTATTTTCAAGTATTTAAATATCCTGTTAATTTCATTACTCTTCTTGAGATTTAATTTGATAGTTTATATACAGAAGCTAGCAAATGTTTATATTAAATTATTGTATTTTTCATTTAATGAAGTTTATGTAAGTTAAGATGATTATGTCTAATATTATTAGTCATATTCTTTGATAAGTATAATTATTTTAGATCTTTCATAAGACTAGTTAATAAAATAAATTCATTTGTCTTGGTAAATTAAGACACCATACAAGTGCCTTATAATTTAATTGGTGAAAACACCATTTAGAGCATGTCAACTTAGTTTGTATAACAATAATGATGACTAGGATTGCTAGTTCTGCTTTTAATGCTCAAACATTGTTACATGCATTCAATATATTTTGTCTATTTTTCATAATGAAATAAATCATGTGGTAGTAGTCTTTTCTTGAGTCATTGTAGCATTAACTCTGACATACTTAATTGACTTTTTTTCATATATATCGAAAGATTTAATTTTTCATGCACATTATTCTATTAAATATGTTAAATCTTCAAACCACATTTTGGAACAATTAGCCATTATCATTTTGAAAATTAAGACCTATGGGAGATTTGCCTATTGCATATTTAGCACTGGTGTCTTTGTATGCATTGGTGTGTAGATCAGTGAAACCTTTTTGGATATTAGATAGCCAGGCCAACAAGCCAACAAAGTAACGGCTCCACAAAAGATTACTTAATTTCCTTGGGTTGATGTTTACCTCTTCAGTTCAATGTGTCTTGATATAACCAACTATATCTATGTGATAAATACATAAAATAGATTAGTTAAAGGACTACGGAGTCATATTTTGATGTATATGAATTTACTAGTTTTGAATGATGCATAAATGTTTGCCAAAAAATGCATGAAGCTTATATATTATCATAAGCTTGTCATGATGAAAATCATCTTAGAATAAGTATTACTTTTCATTATGCATTGTAACTTTGATTTCCACACATCACTCATTGGATTGTTAGTTATATATACAAAATGGTATAAAACATGATTGATGAACCACATTTGGAAATTTAGTGTATATGTTGGTGATGATACATATGATTATGCAAAAATTAATATGAATCGGTCGCCCTTTTTTCATGCAAATGATCACAAGTATCATCATTGTAAAACCTCATTAGAACTTATATTGAATATCATTAGTGCACTCAAGTACATGTTGACATAATGATTTAATTTTCATACTCATATATAGTCACTCTACCCTTTTTGTTGTACATACTACATTCACCATTCCTTTACCATTTATGCTTTAATAGATAATGGTTACTTGCTGAAATTGTTTAATCAAACTCATTAATTGAAACTCTTTTATACCAAGTTCTACCAGAGTATTTGGTAGACCCTCACCAAAGGAGCAAATTATACAACAATAAAGTCATTTTGGTATGTTGAGTTAATACACCAATTTTATTTAGATTGTTATTAGGTTGGGTACCTTTGTTTCTCCATATTATTGTTTCCTTCAATTCTCTTTTTGGATGTTAGTTTGTTCATTATTATTAGACATTATTTTTTCTTCCTTGTTAAACTATTATACGAGCTATTTCAATTAAATGAGATAATATATGTTTCCTCGTTTATGTCAGTTTATTATAAATATTGATATTGTGTGTAAATTTTTCTTTACAAATACAAAACAAGACTTCATATTCTTCTCATCACATCCCGTCTAGCTGAGGCTTACCGCCTTCTAGACTCAGGATGAGACAGTAAGGCTGAAATTGGAATCTAATAATAAGAAAAGGCAATTGGATATTATACTTAGTAAATTTAAAAAGCAAAAATTTATTCAAAAGTCATAGCAAACATCAATAGGGTAGTCAGAAGTTGATATCAGACTATGCTACTTATGAGAAATCACATTCATGAAAATGTTTATTAAACTCTAGAAGATATTATCTGTGGGAAGAGGTAGACCATATCAAGAAAATTTGTCTTAAGAACACTTAAGAGTTAAAGATTGTTCAATAGCTAGAGCATTTAACAGGTATTGTATCTGGTATAAAGCCAATTCATAAACTAGCACCAAAAAATAAAGGATAAATATCTAAAGAAAATGTGAAATTAGTACCAGTATGAGTTTTTGCTATAACTTCTCAAGAGGCGAGAGAATCTTCAGAAGTTATAATAGATATGATTGTCATTTCAAATATTCTAATTAGAGTACTTTTTTATTCTAGTACATCACACCCTTTCATATCTAAGCTATTACGTGATAAGTTGCATTTATAACTTGTTTGTTTTAATTTTGGTATCAATATTATATTACCGTCAGGTGATTGTATAATATTCATTACTTTATGTTTTATTGACATTATGATAACCGGTAGAACTTTTAAATCTGATTTAATCCTATTATCTTTAACTGAATTTGAAGTAATATCGGGAATCAAATGATCAATAAAGTATTATTCTACAATTGCATGTTAGAAGAAAAGATCAAATTTGATTTGACTAATGATAAACCATTCTACTTACAATGGCACCCTTAATTAATTCAATTAAGATGAACAAATCTATAAGAGCTAGAGAAATAATTATTTTTATCCAAATTAGAAGTTGGCAACAAAGCAACCATATAGATATAAAGGCTCTTCATGTGGCTAATGGGTTTGTTGATATTTTTCCTGAGAAACTTGTAAGTTATCACCAGAGCGAGAAGTAGAATTTACAATTGACGTGCAACTAGAAACTACACATACCATAAAAAACACCTTATAAATGGCTATTAAGAAACTACAAGAATCAAAGAATTAGTTATCCAAACTATTTGAAACGAGTTTCATCAATCCTTGTACATCTCCAAGGAGTGCATCTGTTCTATTTGTTAAGAAAGGAATGGTTCAATGAGCTTGTGCATTTATTATAAAAAGTTAAACAAACTAACTGTTAAAAACAAGTACTCTCATCCTAGAATTGATGCTTTATTTGATCAATTGAAAAAAGCTTCTATGTTTTCTAGGATTGATTTGAGATATGGCTATCACCAATTCAGAGATAGAGAGAGTGATATTAAGAAGACAACATTTGATACAAGATATGGGCATTATGAATTTTTTGTTATGGCTTTTGGATTAACAAATGTGGTGGCCTCATTTTTTGATGAAGTTGACATTATCCACGCTTAGTAATTAGAATCTCTAATCTTATTTTAGAAGCTTCCTAATTATATACTTAAGACACTATACTTAGGGACTAAGTGCATAATCAAATTAAAATCAAATAATAAATTAAATCAAACATAAAATTTCAAATAAGGCTTGTTGTTGTTGTCGTTGTTGTATAAAATTTCAAATAAAATTTGAAATTAAAATCAAGTTCAACACCCTAAAGTGAACGCCTTGGGTATCTTAGTGGACTCCACCAAAACCTAGCTTAACTCAATTAGGCTAAGTGAACCTAATCAAATCCAAACTCAATAAAATTCAACAAAAATCAATATTAACATATCTAAGTTGAAATCTAAATTCCATTAAGCTTAAATTGAAATAATTGGAATGGTTCACTCAACTCGTCCATTTAAGCTCTAAATTACCTAAGCCCAAGAAAATCGAATAAAACCAAAATAAATCAAAATAAAATCAAACAAAAAGCACCAAATCCAAAAAATAAACATAACTGAACCTAAAATTGAATCCATATGGGATAAAAAGTGGCCCGCCAAGTCATTTGACTTAAGAGTTCACCCATGTAGGTCTCACCAAATCAAAGGTCAATCAATTAAAATTTGGTCAAATTGAGCTATTCCAAAAGCTCAAATTCATCAAATAAACATTTTCAAACACAAATATAAACAAATCTGAATTCAACAAGGATTCGAATGAGTTAATTGAATCACCTAATCCAAGTAGACCCAAATAGACTCTATTAATCCTAAGCTCAAATTAAATGAAATGAATTCAATTTAAACATCCAAAATTATTTTAAATTCATGACTAAATATGATATAACTCCTCCTTGGGTCTAATTTGATCAATTTGTTCATTTGACCCAAGCGAATCCATCTTGATCCATTAAGCCCACATTGGGTTAAAATAGGTCAAACTCAAAATCAAATTCAAATTAATTAAAAATAATTACTTCAATTCATATCAAATACTTAATCAAACATGACTAAAACCTAAACATACTTTGGTTGAGTTAAATTGGCAATTTGACTCAATTGAACCCATTTAAGTCAAAATACGCCAATTTGGGTTAAAATAAAAAATCCAATTCAAATTATCAATCAAAAAACATACTAAATGATCATTCAAATATAATTAAACACAAATCCAAACCTTAAGATGCACAAATAGGCTAGGAAACCCAACTTGGCTTATTTAGTTCAAATGGCTCAAACTAGCTTAAAATCACATCAAACCCAAAATAGAATGTATTGATTGATCCATAAATCATCAATGAATAATCAAGATGATTGTAAGCTTAAATTTAAACCCAATCAATCAAAAAGAATAACATAACTCAATCTAAATTAAATCAAACCCAAATTAATCAACTGAAAGTACTTAAACCAAAACCCAATTCAAGTGAGCTTGAGTTTGATTCAACTCACTTTGGGCTTGATTTGGATAGTCAACTAGCAATCTAAAGCTATAGGATGGTGAGGTAGAGTAAAGAAAGCGATGTGCGGCCATGGAAGAAAGAAAAAAGCTCATGCATATGAAGTTAAAATCCCCATTCCCCTCCATATCTCTTCTTTTTCCATTAATTGATCAGAGGTCATCTTCAATCAATTGACCACCTCTTAAAGGAAGCCTCCAAGACTTGCAATCACCATGGCCGGCCACATTTAATCCCTCTAATGGGGGGTAGCTCTCGATCATAAAGGAAAAAGAGACAGAAACATTCTTCTCTCAATCCTAAGCACTCCTACACCTTCAAAAGAGAAAAGAGAGAAGAATCAAGCCTTCCATGAGGTCCACCGCCGCCGACAAGCTAAAGATTGGCCAAAGCCAGCGACAAAGGTGGCGGCCAAACATGGAAATGCGGGAGGAGCATTGTTCCGAACAATTGATGATTCTTACACATTTTATGGAAGAAACCGAGCTCAAACGAACCATCCATAGGGTTTCTCGACACCGACAAGCCGAAAATCAACCACGGCCGCCAACAAAGGGTGGAGCTTTGGTCTCCATGGTGATCGACGGGGAGGCAATCCAAGCCAACTTCACTGAAGCTTCGTCTCGACGTGGGGAATGTGTTCGAAGTGTTAACACCGCCAAGGATTGACATCAATGAGGTATGCCTCAAAACCAACACCCCTCTTAGATGGTCTGGTCCTTTGTGAAGAAGATTTGATCTCCATTAAGATCAAACCGCATGGATTGATTGCAAATCAATCTTTGATCAATTTGCAATCAAAATCCCAAAGAACCGATTCCTAGATTATCAAAATCAGCCCCTTAAAGTGGACGGCTCTCGATTCTCGCCGACGAGTACAAGGCAAAATCACCATCATCCATTCCTTCTATTTGGAATGGACGGTTATTATCTAGACAAACTATTTGATTCTAATCCTTTTAGAAACTACATGATTATTTTGGATCGTTCGATCTTTGATGGGACGATCCTGATCAAATCCACATCCCCGCCGCCTTCCTACATGGGATCTACGTAGATCCCCCGTAGTCCAATAGCGTATTGCCACGCATAAAGTGGTGCTCAGTCAACACCGCGTCAGCGTTGAGTTGATTAAGTGAGAAATTCAGATTTTCTAAATTTAAAAATTATTTAAAATGCAATAGAATATCAAAAATTCATAAAAAAATAAAATATTTAATCAAAAAATGTAAATAAGAGCTTTTATCGATTCATCTCAATCGAGGAATCTATTAAAATCAAAAGCTCTGATTTTTATAGAATAATTTTGATTTAATTTGAGTTTAATTGAAAAACATAAAACGCTAATTAAAGTTAAAATAAGTATTTGTTCAAATTGAAATTTTTGGGAATTAAAATTAGTGTTTGAACACAGCTAATATAATAATTCAAGATCTAATTCTAATTGGATCATAAGTTATAAAATTTTCTAGTTAAAACAACCTAATTAATTAATTTAAAAACGAGAAAATTAAGGAAAAGCATGAGATTAACTTAAAACATCATAATCAACACCAATGAATTTTAACAAAAATCAAGCCCCTCTCAAACCATAATAATCCTAAAACCATCAAATTAAAATTAATTATAATTAAATAATTCAATTAATTAAACAAAACTTTAAAAAATTATAATAAATTGATCAGAGATCCTAAAAATATAAATAACCCCCTCCTTAGATTCATAATATAGAGGGGAATTAAAGAAAATAAAAGCCCTAATTTATTATGTATAATTTTAGAATAATTTGAGATTTAATGAAAACTATTAAACATTAATTAAGCATAAAATAATTGTCTAATTGATGTGAAACTTTTACATAATGACATTGATGTTAAAATGCACCCTATATAAAAATTTTAAGGGCTAGAGTTAACTATATTAAGAGATCTAAAAATTTTAAATCTAAACATATAATTTAATTAAAATAATTAATTTAAAATTTAAGAAAATTAAAAATAATTATGAAAATTATTTAAAATATCTTAAATAACATCAGGGAACCTAACAAAATATCAAACTTATCTAGAAACAAGAAAAGCTTAAAATCATCTAATTAGAGATTAATTGAAATCAAAATAATTTTTGGATCAAAAGTTATGAATTCTTGAAGTTCTAAGGTAATTTAAATCAAATAATAACTTGATAAATCATAAAAATTATAAAATTCACGAAATCACTTTGAAATATTTATAATGACATCAAGGAACTTTTAAAAATTTCTTTAATCCTCTGAAGTTAATCAATCTTAAAAATCTCATATTTAGGGTTAAAGAATAATGAAAGAAACTAAAATCAAACAAAAAATTAAATTAAATTAATTAAAATAAAATAATAATAAATCAAATATAATGGCTAATCTGAAATTGAACATTAATTAAACTTAAATTAAATAAATCAAATTAAACTTTAATGAAATTATTTGGTTAAATCAAAAAAATAAAATAAAAAATGAACTTTAATCAAACTTAATCAAAATGATTATTTAAACTAAAAATTAAATCATTGAAACAATCAAATTAAAACATAAAAAACACCAGATGCAAATGATAACAAAACCAAATTAATTAAATTAATCAATATAAAATAATAAAAACCTGATTAACTTCAATAATAAAATTGAAATTGAACTTAAACTAAATGATCATAATAAATGTAATTTGAATTATGGGTCAAATCAAATAAACATTAATCAAACATAAACAAAAATTAAAACTTTTCATAATAAACAATCACAAGGCATATAGTCTATACACCATGGTTGCAAAGCTACTGGTCCGAAGAAGGTCTCAATATCCTGAACCACTCGTATAATAACAACACGTATTTGTGAAAGCAAAATTATGAAAAATAAACTAAATAAAAAAAACAAAATTCATTAGGTTTAAAAGACTTAGCTTTTAGGATAACTCTGCATTAGTTGGACTAGGGGGTTGATTAGAATGAGTTTTGTCTCAAGCAAGACCTATTTTTTCTTCTTCGCTCTTTACAACTTTAAAATCAACTTCAACATAAATAAATTAAGATTTAAAACACATCTTTAAATTATCTAAATCATTTAAAAGTGAAGCCACCTAAAAATAAAATAAACAAACCTTAGAAACTCAAATCCAAACCTTAAACCTAAAAGAAGCCTACTACATTCTCACCACACTAGCTTATTTCTTCACACACTAAACTATTAGGTCATCGACCCTAAACTTATGTTGGGGACAATGATATGTTTGTGATGTGATCTTTTTCTTGTTTTGTAACGTATTTTTTTAGTCTAGAAATTTAGATTATTTTTTACTAGTCTGGATGTTAGGACGTCTTTTTAAACTAACACAGCTTTCTATAAGGGGGTTGTGCTTATAAAAATTATAAATGTTATTTGCTTGCAGGTGCTTTGCTTAAGTCCTTAAGTATAACCCAATAGATTAGGTAGGCTTAGCAACCACTGGAATCAAACCCATATGTTTGCAATATAAACTGCCAATATATTGTTTGAATTTACTAACATCTATTTTGCAGGATGTAGAAGTTAATTTTAGAATTTAAAATATAATATGATCCTCGAATTATGTTAGGAACTATGTGGTTTAGGATTAGTAGAAGGTGACTGTACCCGTTTGGTGGTCTCTTGTAAAGTCTAGGAGGTCATGAAGAAGGTAATGATCCTTAAGCTAATAAGACCCCATAAATCGAACATGTAGTTCTAAGTTGGGTTGAATAAGAGCAAAGCTCAACTGCCCACTTTTTCTTTTCTTCCGGAGTGTACAGCGATACCCGGCCACATCGGCCTGTTTATATAATTAATTTTGGAATGCACAATAAAACTACATGTTTTTCATACATTTTTTCTAAGATTAATGTGTTCTGTGATGAAAATCCTGATTACATTAGGCTCCTAGGAAAAAATTAAATTTTCTATCCAACTTAATTAAATAATTCAAACATAAAATAAATAACTCATAACCTCACCAATTAAAGCCCTAGGAACAAATATTAAAAATAACTAAAAACCCATATAACTGTGAATCATTATTGCATATTTCTTCTCAAATTTTTGAATTGGGTCTTCTCCTATTGCACATAAGGGGGCATCTGACTTGAGAGAATGGCAACTCATCTGGAAGAAGTTTATCTTTTCTTTTAATTTAGCTCATAACTCATTTCTAACTGCATCTTATTTTAGGCATGATTTGTTTACTTGAAACCTTAAAATAAAATGATGAGCTAAAAAAAATTTAAAATTTAAAATTATTACATTAGCTAAAAGCATAACATGTCAATTATGATCATAGGATTAGAGAGTGAATTTAAGTTCTTAGCTTCACACTTTAATTAACAACAAGTTTAAACTATCTTGCATTTATAAGACTAGACTCATAGATTTAAAATCATTAAGAGGTGGTAGCTCGCAACCCTTCCAAGTGCGAAATAAGTCTAGAAGAATAGGGATAAGTTCTTCTCAAGTGAGAATGAAGTAATAATTCTCAAATTCCAATGAATAGACTATGTCGAGCTTTTAACTTTATGTCAAAAACATTTTTAAAATTAAGATCTGAAGCATCCTATTAGAGTAAGTCTTCACCTTTTAGACGTTTCTATAATTTTGTGCTGTTAGGATCTAAGTCCTAACTTTCTAATAAAATGTTAAATTCGAAATTTAAATAACATTATTTTTAAAATTATAAAGCTCAACAATAAAATAGATTGAAATACTTACTAGACTTCATAATATCTTAAGCATTTATTACTTAATCCCATTTAGCCTTCGAGAAAAACTCTTCCTTTCAAAGCATTTCCTTTTGATTTTCAAAATCATCATCCTTTGAATACAAAACTTTGAAATCCATCGAAAAAATAGTTAATTTTTTTAATCAAGAATATTCCTAGGAGCACTCTTGTTATTATAAGATATAATTAACTATAAAAACTTGCCCTTATAGGTAACTATGAACTCTGCAGTAAAATAAATTATGTTCTATTTCTATATATAATTCATGAGGAAAATCTCTGGTATATTATAAACTCATCAGCCTTAAGAGTCCTTACTGAATAATTGAAGTCATTATAGGATAATATTTCTATCTCTTGAAATAGTATAGTTATTCATTAATAATGTATTTGATTACCTAAATAAGTACCTCCGAGATCTACATAGCGTTCCAAATAAAAACTCTGCAAAATACCCCAGTAGTATTCATGAATAAGATGAACTGAATTTTCAAACCTTACCTCAATTAGTTTGTGATAGTGTTAATCGATAACATACTAGTTTATTCCAAAAATGATAAAGATCATGTCAGTCATTTAAGCGCAATGCTAAGCTTATTCAGAGAGCATAAATTATTTGCTAAAATTTTTAAATATGAATTCTAATAGAGGAGCATTACTTTTTTGGAACAAATTATTAATGGTGAAGATATTTCAGTGGACTTAGAGGAAGTAAAAGAAATAGTATATTGGCCAAAGCCAACCAGTGTATCATAAGTTGGAAGTTCTATGTGATTAGCAAGTTATTATAGAAGACTTATAAAAACATTTTCAAAAATTGTAGTGCCTTTATCTAGACTAACCAAAAAAAAAAATATGAACAGAGTTTTCAAAACTTAAGAGATGTTTGATAACTAGACCAATCTTAACAATTCCACCAAAAATTGAAGGTTTTCAAATTTACAATGATGATTCTTTAAATGGTGGGTTATGTTTTATTTTAGAATAACAAGGTGATTGCTTATGCTTACAAACAACTGAAATCACATAAAAATAATTACCCAATGCTTGTTTTAGAGTTAGCTATAATCATATTTGCTCTTAAATTTGGAAGTATTATCTTTATTGAGCAAAGTGTGAAATCTTCATTGATCATAAAAATTTAAAATATATTTTCACTAAAAATAATTGAATTTAAGATAGAGAATATAGTTAAAATTAATAAAAAATTATGATCTTAACATACAGTATTGTCATGGAAGGATTAATATAGTTGTGGATGTGCATTGAGCAGAAAATCTAGGGAATGGGTAAATTGGTTACTAACTCAAAAGGCAAATTTGATAAGGGATATGAAAGTTTTATAGTTAGAAGTGAGAATAGAGAATAATCAGGATACAAGTAATTTGTATCAGATGTATTCAATCCACTCAGGAGGATGAATCATAATTATACAAAAAATAAATAGTGATTGACATTAGTGTAAATGCGTAGAGTATAATTAGAAGCAATTTACAATTGTGGGTAAAAAACATGCTTAATCCAAAAAATCCTATATGAAGCTCACAATTCAGGTTATTTAATTCATCCAGGAAGTATAAAAATATATAAAGTTTTGAAAGCACCATTTTGGTGGCATGGGACGAAGAAAGACGTTAACAAAATATGTAGCTAAATATGAAGCATGTCAAGTAGTTAAAGGATTATATCAAAAACCTAGTGATATATTACAATCACTATCAATACCAAAGTGGACATGAAAAGATATAATTATGGACATTGTTATAGGTTCTACCAAAGGCAAGAACATGACTGCATTTGGGTGGATGTTGATAGATTAATAAAGTTAACACACTTTCTACCTATTCATCAAATTGATTCTCGAGAAAAATTAACAAAGATGTTTGTAGAAGAAATCATCAGATTACATGAAATCACTAAAGGATTGTGTTAGATATACATAGATGCTAGATTTATATCTAAACTATAAAAAAATACTCATAAAGGTTAGAGCACTAAGTTACATTTCAACATTATATTTCATTCACAGACAAATGGGCAATCAAAAAGAACCATCCAAGTATTACAAGATTTGTTGAGATTGAATTTTAAATTTTGGTGGTAGTTAAGAGAATCAGATTCCCTTGATAGATTTTCCTATAACAACAACTATCAATCCAATATTAAAATGGCAAGCATCTATGGCTATAAATATAGGACTCAATTGAGTTGGGTTGAAACAAAAGAAAGACAACTATAGGGTCAAAATTAGTTGACCAAAACATTGTAAAGAGCAAAATCATCAAAGAAAAGTAAGAGTTGCACAAGACAGCCAACAAAAACATTATGATCCTAAACACAAAATGAAGTTTGAAATTGGTGAATTTGTATTTTTAAAGACCCGACCAATGAAAGGTATATCTAGATTTGGCCAAGGAGGAAAGCTGAATCCTGCATACATTGAACCATTTAAAATTATTGAGAAAATTAGTAAGGTTATCTATAGATTAGCATTACCTTCAGATATGTCTGATGTACCCAATGTATTCCATATATCAATGCTAAGAATATGGAATATAGATGAAAACTAAAGAATATTATATAATGAAATTGAAGTATAAAAAAATCTAACTTATATGAAAGAGCCAAAATAATATTAGAATTTGAAGTTAAAAAAACTAAAAAAATAGGCATATTCTTTTTGTAAAAGTAAAATGAAACCATCGGCGAGTTAAAGAAACAACTTGAGAAAAAAAATAAGAAATGAGACAAACTATCCTACCTATTTGAATGACTGCTAAGAAATTTCAAGGGAAAAATTTTTACAAGAAAAGAAGGATTGTGATGCCCCAAATAAAATATACCCAAATTTTTTTCAATGTTCTTAAATTCATTTCTTAATTTTCATTCATATTATTATTTTTCAGTGTATTATAATAATCGATATTAGAAATGATATAGCTAGAAAATATGACATCCATGTCAAAGTACTAGAAGAAGGTGAAATAAATAGTTATATATACTTAAAATGAAAAGCTAGTGATAAGAGAATTACCAATGGTATTAAAAGCTTGAATGATCACTTAGCTTGTGTACACCATAATGTTGAACCATATAAAAAAGTGTGGGATGATATTAAAAAGGAATATGTAGAATATTTAAAATGCTAACCCATTTCGAAATAAGTATCTTACAGAAACCTAGAGAAAAATGATTAAGAATGGCTCTTAGTTTGGTTCTTAATAAGATGATTTTGTAGTAGAAATTATCTTCTTTCTTTTAATAAAGGAACTCAGAGACTAATTAATAGATTTGTTGTTAATTTGGATAAACATGATCATAATAGCTCAAATAATTTCTCCTTCGGCTTCAACAGAAGAACAACAAAATAAAGTATATTTAAACATTGCAAGATGCTTTTATTAAAATTTCATTTAATATGGCAAGGATTCCTTCATGGATGAATACTCTTCACCCTATTGAGAAATTATAGTCGAAAATTAAATATTCTTAACATGTATGAGCTTTGAATATGAATATTAGATGAGAAGCCATGGAATTAAATAGAAGTTATAATAATATTAGATGGCTAGATAGATATCCGAGTCTCTAGTTTAAAATTGCACAATAAAAAATCACTTAGAATTTTTTTGAAAAAATTGCAATAAAACTTACACCTCATTGGTACTATGTGAGGCTTACGCCTCACATGATGAGAGGCACGTCTCAAGACTCGCCTCCCCTCAATTTTTATGAGGCATGCACTTTTAGATCTAAATTTTTTAAGTCAAATGTAAGTTTAAGGTATCCAAATAATACACACGCACACTTGATCTTAGGATAGACATTATCTAAGTGTCACTCTCGTGCTTCCACCACTCCTCGCACACAGCATTGGCCACCATCACAACCATCTTTACTTGTGATGTTCTTATTTTTATATTGGATAATTTAGTGGGGACAAAAAAATTTAATATATTAATTTTATTTTGAATTATAAAGTCATTGATTCTTAATTTAATATATTATATTACTTTATATTAGTACAATACTTTTTAGTTCATGATTTATTGTCAAGATATTAATATGTAACTTGATATTTTGCCAATTTTATTATTTCATAATATATTAGAATATTAATGTGTTACATTTTAAAAATGTTAATAGGTTAGGGTATTAATATATTACTTTTTGTTTTGTACTTTGATAAGTGTACAACTTCTTACTTTACATAATTTGTTAATTCTAAGGCTTATGCATTGCTTTACGAACGAAAAACGCCTTAATACTTGACTGTACAATTTTAAACTTCGGATGCAACAACTTTCTTTAAAGATGTAGCTTTGTTCTTTAAAATGTTTTAATGAGATTGTTGAAGGAGAGGGCATAATTGTACAAGTGCAAATAAGGCTACAAGAAGAATGTTAATAGAGAAAGATGAGCATCTTTATTGGGCTCCATGTGTTGTCCATTATCATAATTTGGCGCTTTAGAATTTAGCATAGTCGCCAGCCGCCACAACATTTTTTAGTATTGAGTTTGATGAGAAAGTTCACAAATAAAGATATCATATCAAAACTAATCTTTACAAAAGTTTAAATTAACGGTAGCCTTTTAAAGGCCATATTTGTATTTGAAAAATAAGTTAGAAGTTCATATGCAAAAAAATAAAAATAAAAAAATGTGAAAGCAAGCATGTGAAAATTTATAATAATATAAGATACTTTTTGGCACGAGGCCTCTAGGTAAGATATTGATAATGGTTAATGATGAAAAGACTCCAACAATCGGATTCATCTATGAAGATAAATAAGGCTAGAAAATAAATAGTGTGATACTTACAAGAATAATCAGCTGCTTATAAAGAGATATGGGACATTATAGAAAAAATGAGATCATTAATTACATAATAATTGATTATTGCATATTATTTAAACCCCCAATTTCATTATGAAAATCACCTTTTTGTGAATAAGAAAATAACTAATATACACCTATGGATAAACTTGTCAATAAACAACATTCAAAAGTTTATGATCAACTTGAAGATTTTCATTTAAAGATTAGAATATTTGGATTTAGAGCAGTACAGTCATGTTACAAAAAATCTCGATAAATTTTTATGCATTTCTAAGTTTATAACAAAAAATTTTCATTTAAACTTCCTACATTTACATAAATTAATCATCCTTTTTTATTCTAATCTAGAACGTGGTAAGCACAAGTTGAAAATGATATATCTAAACTTAATGCATGTGCAGCAATCTTGTTCAATTACCACATGTGAATGTAATGGGAGCACATTCAACCAAGTCATACAAAAAGAAGAAACCAAATAGTTGCAAGGTAAATGAATAAGTTCATTTATGTTCAATGAAGAATTAAAAGATAGACATTTCAAATTAAAAAAATAATGAAGATGAAACTAATCCTTTGATTACTGATAATGTACAATTAAATGATGAATGGATGGCTCAAAAAATTATGAAGAATTTAATGTTGAAGATGAAAGAATTCCCTTAAGCGATGAAGAGAATGAATACATCATTATTGACATTGAAAGGGATATAAAGCTGAGTTCAATTTATACTTCAAAATCATTCAAAAAAAAACATTATGATTAAGAAGATTTTGAAGATGATGATACGAGTAAATTGGAGGATGATAATTTTGAAATATATGATAACTCTTCTAACAATGTTTAAAGTGAAGAAATGACCATTATAAATCTTGTTCCTCGTGGTGTATTTAAATTATAAGTGAGTGCTTACATTGAATCTTATTCCACATTTTTGTTTTTTATTAACATTTAAGATTGAGCTTTATTTTTTTCATTACTATGTGATTTTGTAGTTTATGTTGATGAACTATGTTATTTTGTTGATGATTTATGCCATATTTATGAATTTCTTTTAATATTAATAGTTTTGTTTTAGTTTTGAGTCTTACATTTCCACAATTTCATCTCTTTAAACCTTAAGATCAATAGAGAATCTCCAAAAAATTCATAAATGTTTATGAAAGCCATTCTAACCTCATATTATGAACTTTCATCATAATCTTAAGAGATTGACTACAAATTACATATAAATACTGCAACTAACATGCATTCAAACATTAAGAATCTAATAATATGAATTTTGGGTCGAATGTTAAAGATGCAAGCACTTGCTATCCCAACATAGAATGGTGCTATAAGGAAATATAATTTTAAACCATATACATCTTTCTCGTAGAGGTTATCATGATATCAAATATTCTAACAAATGCCACATGACACCAAATTATGGTTGGCTTGCATCAATTACTCACATATAAATGATACAAACTGTTCAGTTAATTATTTACAGCAATAAAATGTATTCTCGAAGTATGAAAATAGAAATATCAAAACACATGTTAATCAATGTTTTGCCATATAAGATGCTGGTTTACACCTACATTTGGCAAAATATTTTCCAACCTCAACAGATCAATCCGCAGAAACAGTTTCATTAGCATAGAAGTAAACACATAAACAAGGTATCCAAAGTGACTATAAATCTTTGGAGGATCCAAATTACTGTTCTACTAACGTTTTCTTGCAGGCTAGAAGTGTACTAAGGTTTCCCATCTATTTAAGAACATCTTAAATTCAAGCTATAGAAATCATTTCCACTGAAGTCAAAAGTTGAATTAATTGAAATTGTGCACTATTATTATTGTGGACATAGTAAAATTAACTAGGGGTGTGCATTTGGTTGATTTGGATGGATTGGATGATAAATTTTAAAGCCAATTGGATCTGGATTCCTACAAATATTGAATCAAATCAACCAAATAAAATGCAAAACCAAACAAACCGAATAATAGTTTGGTTCGATTATTTTGGTTTGGTTTTGGATAAACCGAAGTTGGCTACATTTAAAAATTATTTGCATAATTTTTTATTGTATAATGAACAAGCAATAAGCAAAACAACATAAATATAATCAAAAATGTAATTAACTACTTCATGCACTAAAAAAATATTTAAAACTATTTTTTTACTTACCTGAATGATGTTTTGAACATAGAAGTTGATGAAACCATATTACCATATTATGAGACCAAAATATTTTGAAAAATTGGATAATGGTCCTCCAAAAAAGCACCTACCAAGTATTCAAAAATAAATAAAAATAAATGTATAATAGATAAGTCTATTATATATAAATTAAAAATACCGTATTACATATAATTACTTTGGTTTATTTGGTTCCATCCAAAATTTTATTTAACAAACCGATCTGAAAACCAAAAACCAAAGTTTTATTAATTAAAACCAAAATCCAAATTAATAAGTTCAAAATTGAACCAAATTACTCGAAAACTTTGGTTCGATTTAATTTTTTGGTTAAAACCAAATAATGCACACCCCTAGAATTAACCACCTCTATGGAAACCTCCTTAGCACACTATTCTCCTCTGATAAAAGAAAAGAAAACAAAACATGACATTTAATAATGTGCTTAAAAGTGATGTATCGTATTAAGAGTATTAAGAATATTACTAAAGATACACTGAGGGGAACAAACAAAAGAAGGGAGGCCTGAAAGTAAAATAATTAGGTAAAAACAATAAAAAAACCATTATGTAAGTTTACAACGGATAAATTAAGAAATCATAAATTATAAGCAATATAAGTCACGAGAATATAAAATAGTAAGGTAAGTCAAGGCAACAACTTTATATGGTATTATAAATGTAGGTTAAGCACTAAAAATTGAAAGGACATAACTAAAATAAGAGGAAGAATCAAGACCCTTAGATCAAGTAAAATTTGTTCATGGTGAAGACATTATGATCATTTTTAACCACAGGTATTAAAAAAATAGCATCATTAAGAAAATAACTAAATGAGAACTTATAAAAGGGAAAGTAAAAAAAAAAATGAAAAAAGTCCAAAGAAAGAAGAATTGATATATTCCTGAGGACGGAATTTAAAAAATAAAAATTTTACTCCCAAATGAGCTATTAATTGAAATTTGGAAAGTTGCAGAGATATTATAGAGTTAACAAACTTTACTGGATTCATAAAGATGAAGGAATTCCAGCTAATAAGTGCCTTAATAGAGCATGCCAAATCGGTTCACCCATGGAAAACACAAGAACATTCCCGCTACCTTCTAACTTGGCACCAAATTGCAATAACTTCACTTTATTGTGCCAACTATCAAGTATAATGAAAAACGGTTTTAAAAAAACAATATGTAGAAAAAGGTATGCATCAAGAGGGTGTTGAAATCATAAGGATATCAATTAAAGAACAATAACTAGTTATAAAATTTGTTTTCGACTAACAAAAAATAGCTAGCCACAATAAAGTTACATCAACGGTCAGCATTCAATCCAAAAAAAAAAATTCTTAGTTTTTTATAGATGGGCATATTAACATATTTTAAAAACATGTATCATGGTATATTTTATTTCCTCTTGAGTCCCTTGTATAAAATTACGTAATTAAAAATCCACCTCAATGTTTTTTTTTTAAATCACAATGATGTTTACACCTCATTAGTGTTATGTGAGTTTAGGCATCACATGATCTGAGTCACACCTCAAGGCTCGCCTCACTTCAATATTTGTGAGGTATGCGCACTAGACATAGGTTCTAAAAAATCAAATATAAATTTTAATTATCATAATAATACACACGCCCTAACATACACAGTTGATCTCAAGATAGACATCACCTAATTGCATCACCTCTTGTGCCCTCTTCGCTCTTCACACATAGTGTTTGCCATAGCCGCCACCATGCTCATGATGTTCTTACTTTGATATTGGATGACTGAAATGAGAGTGAAAAACTTATTATTTTAAACTTATTTTAAATTATTATGTCATTTGATTTTATTTTGATATCTTAATGTTAGAATAACACTTCTTACTTCACGATTTGATGTCAAAATATTAATATATTATATGATACTTTACGCAATTTATTTCTTTATATTATACTAGGATGTTATAGTTTTACATTTTATTAAGTTAATAGGTTAGGATACTTCTTGCATTATACTTAGATATATGTACCATACTTCTTACTTGCGCAATTTATTGATTCTGAGGCGTACACCTAAAAATGCCTTGAAGGGTGACACCTCGGCCCATGGACAAATAACACCTCAACACCCAATTGTGCAATTTTAAACTTTACTTGTGGCATAAATTTTATATGTAATATTAAGTTAAACTAAATAAAAAGATTAAGCAAGGTCAAAAAAAACTAAAGAGAATAAATGCTTTAAGATTTGTGGAATTAATGATTGAGTACTTCTATACTCATTTTGTGGTTGTGAAAGCTTGAATTAATTAGGGAAAAAGATCAATCCTTTCTTGAGCATGATAATTTTATGTTAATTGGTTAGGAATATTATTGTAGTATACATTGATGTATGTACCATACTTCTTACTTTGCGCAATTCGTTGATTTTGAGACTTATGCCTCAAAACGTCTTGAAACTTACACCTCACCCAATGAACAAAAATACCTCAATAGCCGTTTGCGCAATTTTAAACATTGCTCATGACATAAATTTATATGTAATATTAGGTTAAACTAAATAAAAAGATTAATCAAGGACAAAAAAACTAATGAGGATAAATGCTTTAAGATTTGTGGAATTAATGTTTGAGTACTTGCTACACTCATTTTGTCATTGTGAAAACTTCAATTAATTATGGAAAAAGATCAATCCCTTCTTAAGCATGATAATTTTATGTTAATAGGCTAGGATACTTCCTGCATTATACTTTGATGTATGCACTATACTTCTTTTGAACAATTTGTTGATTCTGAGGCTTACACCTCGCCTCACGGACAAAAAATAACTCAATACTCGATTGCGCAATTTTAAACTTTACACATGACATAAATTTCATATGTAATATGAGGTTAAACTAAATAAAAAGATTGACCAAGGAAAAAAAAAATTAAAGAGGATAAATGCTTAAGTTTGTGGAATTAATGATTGAGTACTTACTATGCTCATTATGTGGTTGTGAAAACTTCAATTAATTCTGAAAAAGGATCAATCCATTCTTGAGCATGATAATTTTCAAGAGTCGGTGCTATAAAAAAAAATGTAGGAACTTCAGAGAGATATGTGATAGGGGAATATCTCAGAGGCTTACACAAATACATATAGTGGGACACATGGTTATGTTGTATGGATCAAGAATTCAACAAAATACTTCTTTTGAAACCAAGTTGGCTGGCACGAGTAAGAATATTATATTTAAATGGATGAGACTTCTCAGGATAGAATATGAAATGATTATTGGAAAAAGTGGGTGATTTATGGAAAAAAAACAAACAATCATTAGCAAATTTGATGAAAGGGTAATTTAAGCTAAGTTATTAATGTAACCCTCTAGGCCAATAGTGATTAGGAAGACAATTAACAAGGCCCAAACATCTGCTTGTTGGGAGTAGAAGATTGAATTGAGGTAAACCAAGCAAAGAGATATGCATTCCCAATATATCCAAACCCCCCAAAAATTTCCCCATTGTTCTCCGAACTACAAATATAACATGCCCATCCCCACAAACAGGAATATGAATCAATTACATTTTGCTTTCATTCCATGCACTAAGTTCTAAACAGGTTTAAAGAATATACCCCACAATTCTTCTCACTTTCCAACATCATAGAAACAAAGCTTTGTGTGATTGAGAATTATAAACAGCATCACAAGATTTAGCAAATTTCAAGATTGAAACAAAAAATCTTCAAGAATTCCCAGCATTTTAGAGTTCTGCAAGACAGTTTGTGTTGAACAAGACAAGATACAACAAATTAGTGTTTAGCTCAAACTAGAAGCTATTCCATTACCTGTTCATAAATGTTGATAAACTTTAGGCTGATTTCTTCAAATGACAAAATATAGTTCACCTGCAAAAATATCAAAATACCAAAACAGGTTAAATAATTTAATAAAATACGCACATAAAAACCACACCCTGACAACAACTGAACATTTGTAAGGAACACTATTGCAAACTAATGAAGTTAATAAAACTGTTTAGCAATTAAAAAAAAAGATTACAAGAACACTTAAGACCATCATACTCAAAAAGAAAGTAATCTAATTTAATTCATCATATTTAGCAGTTGATTACCAAGAAACAAAATTATATAATCAGCCTTATAACAACTAAAGATTATCAGCTAATGAACCAAAAACGTTAACATGAAGAGATGCATTTGCAATAGCTATAGCTTCACAAAACAATTTAGTAAAAATACTCTACAACTGATTTCTAATCAAGTCCTTTCTAACTATTTCATGCATTATTGCATATCGACGTATGCAACCTGAAACAAGTATAATGTGTCTACCACAATCTGAAATAAAGGGAGATCAATCGAAAAATGACTAAAACTAAGAAATCCATCAAACAAGAATTGCTGAAAATGACATTCACATTAATGTTTCAAGCAATTAATTAAACTGAAATTGTCTGAGTTACCACTTCTATACAAATCAGCATTGCAGTTGTAATGGACTGGTTGATAGCACAAACAGGGTGTTTGCATGATCAAAATAAAAAGATTCCTACTAAGGTAGCATGATTTTATGAACCCAAAGAGAATAAAATCAATAACAAATAGAATAGAATTTAACGTGTAAGAATTGTGAATTAAAAGGGTGAATCGTAAGTACCATTACAAGAAAATGTATGATGAGGCATTAGAAACTAGAGTAAGCATCACATGACAGCACATGACATCACTTGACAAGAAGGAACGACTATTAAGAAAGCTGACCACATATAGTGGGCCCAAAGCCAACTATGAACAAGATGTTCGATGAGAATAAAAATAATAAAAATAGAAAGTTAACATCACATTTATTAAAGGATGATTCTTATAGAACTCTCTACCTGACCAGCTCAAGAACTTAAATATTGCAAATCTTTAAAACAATATAGGGTGCCCATAATGCTCGCTTTCAATAGACAAATTAATGTCAGCTTTGATTAGCTTGATTGCTACAGCGCCTTACCACCAATACTATTAAAGTTGGTCCCATGAAAAGTTATGCATATACACCTCATTGTCTCTTCCCCTGCAATCAATCTCAATTCTAGAAGAAGAGAAAAATATCACACAACACCAGATCTACTGCATTAACAAGATCCTCTCTAACACAAGACATTATCAACTAGTAGACAAGATTGCCTTAGCTTTGGTCTTTTTAGTAAATAAGTTGCACCCACGCTTCTTAGCCACACACCATTGGTTTCTAAACCAAACTTCCACTAAAGTCCATCTTTCAGAAACCAAAAACATCCAAACAACTATTACATAGTCGATAGAATTAAAGAAGACTGACATTTGATTCTTTCCCAAGCCTAAAACCAAGTCACCAGGGTTACAGAATTTGTGATTGAATGTACCCATCCCTCTCCTGACAAGTCACTTGCTCCCTTTCCAGACCATCCCATTAGACATTACAAGTTGAACCGAAGTTAGGGTCAAATCCTGCTTATCCACCCAGGCAAGTCACCCTAAAGTATGCACTTTGTTAGAAATTCTCTATAACCAATAATATGGTAGAATAATAAATACTTATAGCAGAGCTCAAAATAACTCCTGATAATTGAATTCAATCATGATAATTGACAATAATTTCAAGCTCACTATTTCTCAAGTCAAAAGAGATTTTAAATCCAAAACCAGCTATTTGTACAATATCCCAACTTAATAAAATCACTTCCCCTCCCCCCCCATCAGAGAATTTCAAATTGTCGATCTAACTTGGGGCAAAACAATTGGATCAACACCCTCTACAAACTTGACATTTTAATAACTGGAGATCTATTTCCAAGGTGTATGGAGATACATTTCCCAAGCAGCCAGAGAACTTTGGCAATGCAATTCCTTGATATGGCAAATAACCCAGCTTAAATAAACCTTATCCTGTCATTTCTACACAATGGAACATTGCTTGAAGATCATATTATTAACATTTACCTTCAACAGCATTATGCAAATTTTATTATAATTAGAAGTGAAGCAAGCATTTACTAGGCTATACCTAAAATGCCTCTCACCATCAAAGGTCAATTAGGTGATTTTGGAGGTCCACCCAAGAAATAATAATGAATTATAATGAACTAAGACCTCACTTGTAAAATTTTAAAACAAGGATTCTAGTAATCCACAAAGAAATTGAATGCCCTGAACTTTGTATAAAAATGAGATAATTGTCAGCTACAATCTAACCTCGCTTATGTCTCCCTAGTAGAATTTTTCACCCTAGAGCACTTGTCCTAAGACCTAGTGTAGGAATTTTATTTTACTTTCCATGGACATCAGATGAAGAAAATGCATATCTTGGTTGTTGGCTACTTCATTAAATGTTGGAGGCCCAGCTACTTCCTAAAATCATCGAGTGAAATGCTAAAGAAATCATCTAGAATAGCATCATATGTCGCTTTGAACTTACTTGCCAAGATTATTACTATCAATGAGACTTAATTCACCAAGAAAGTCTTCATTTCTTTTGACCAAAACCTTCGCATTCAGCTCATATGATTATTTATCATCTTCAAATGAATTGACAAGTAGAAGATACCTACGGAACTATTTAAAGACTCCAGGAACATTTTCAAAGAAACAAGAGACAATGGGTCGAGGAGCAAATTCACCTGATCAAGAATAGATTTTAAAGTAAATTTCGAGCATCAAAGCACATAAATATTTGGGCAAGAAAACTCAAACATTAACTTAAAGATCAATCGAACACCATTTTAATAAACTTATAGTCAACAATTAAGATAGTATTGCTTAACAAGAAAAAATAGAAAAAGTACCAAGAACATATTGATTTTTGTCCAAATGGACCTAAATCAAGCACTCTAAAGCATAATTGAAAACTTTTCAAAGTAATTTGGAAGGTAAAATACCCTCTGATTTTGTGTACTTATAGGCAAAAAAAAAACATCTTCGAATTTAATGACCCCATGATAACTCAATAATGAGATTATTAAGCCATCAAGATGTCCAAAACATATAGTTCGATCAAGGAAGATTTACTAAGCCACCAATATGTCCAAAACATATGCTAGATCAAAGAGAAATTATTTAGTTAATCCTATGGAGTGTATAGATTTTAGAAGAGAATAAAATTTTCCCTCAATAAACCTATAAATAGACATTGTTCATAGGCATTAAATGTCTTCTTGTGGAATGTCTAACTTAGAGAAATCCAGACCTTAGACTAACAATTTGGAATTCTGATTAGCCATATTTGGAATTCACCAAACATCGATTGTTGTCTATCTGTCATCATCCATTCATCATCACACACCATCAACTAATGTCAAAATCGACTAACGCTTATTCGTTGTCAACCAATGCCAACATCTACCATCATTTGTACATTATCAGCCAACATCGATAACCACTGTTACCAATCCCCTATATCTTGTCAATGTTAAAAGTCTTTAATTGTATCCAAACAATCTCCACAACTTAACAATAGATTACCTGACGATTAAATCTTTATAATTCCACCTTTTTTCCCGGCAAAGGATGAACTATTTTAATCTTTAGCATAAATAACATAAACGTATCAACTGAGCCAAGTCCCATGATTTTTCTCTTTCCAAAATTGTTCACATAAAAAATCATACATTTCCTTTGCTTTATTGGCTAGTTATCAATCTGAATGCGAGAATTTCATACAACATTAAAATAATAAACTCAATTTTACTGTCATAAACTTCTAGCACACAACAAACACAAATCATGAAATCTACATAATATTATTTCTTTTAAAACTAATCACTCAATTTCTTGTCACGTCTCACGAAGATGTTGATAAATTCTTGGAAGTATTTCCAAGGAATTACCTCGATCTTAATGAGCTAAATTCACTTTCCGTCTAGTGCATTGTACTAGCTCCATCTTCCAATTTGAAGGTTAAAACAACGAAAACCAGTAAATTTTTGCCAAGCAAAATTTGTTACTAGTGGACATCATCAACCTAAACAACTTCTTTGTTCTTGATAAATTGTACCCACAAAATTACAAATACCATAGGGCACAAGGCGAGTTAAATGTTTTATCAACTTTAATAACATCAACTAAAAAAGCATTCAAATGCATTGTCTCATTCCATGAAAAATAGATATAAGTACTAAAAGATTGTGACAACAGTGCAAGCAAAAAAATAAGGTTGTAAAGGAAATCTAATAAAAAAACTATTAAAAATGGCAATGATAAAGATAATATAAGTGAGTGATAAAAATGGGTTTTAAAAAGGTTGTTCATATTTTGCAAATAGCCTATTCGGAAGATGTACAGTCCATACCTTTGCGTAGAAGGATGCAGCTCTATGGTATTCTTTTGAAGAAAAAGCAGCATCAGCCTGCAGCAGAACCATTTGAATCATTCTCTACTGAAAAACTAATGACCATCAACATATATTATAGATACTTCGTGACAGCATAGCAGCGCACATTACCTGCATTAAATATACTTGATCCCTCTGTGATGGAGACCGACAACTGGCTAAAGCTGCTGCATATTCCTTCATGTCAAGGTAAACTTTCCACATGTCTCGACCTTCATCTAGAGTAGACACCTGAAGAATCGACCATTTTTTGCATTGGCAATTTTAGTTTCACAATATGAAAACTCCAAATATATATCAGGTTCAACGAAATAAACAAACCTGGAAAACAGAACTGTCATCATATGCATAGAATAGTCCAGCAGTGGCATCACTGCATAACCCAATTATGCCTTTTGAAACCGAATCTGGCGAATGGTCAAATTTCAGTTCCTCCACAATTTGTTGGCTAATTCTGTTGACAACCTATACCAATTACGAAATTCATCTTGTCATAGCATATCAATATCAACAATGAGGGCAAAAAATGGTTTTTTAATCATCACTGCAGTAGATATCAAAGATGGTAGAAGTTTTCATGATGTGATCAAAGAAAGCCTGTTTATAATCCTGTTGTCCCATGAGTATAGCAACACTTATCAAATGCATATTGAGAGGCCAAAGTAAACATATTTCATTGAGTCAAGATTTTAAAAAAATGTACGAATGTGTGGAACAAACTTTCGGGATGCATATGTTTGAGAAAGATACACAAAATATCTCTACTATTTTTGATAATAAGATTGCTTTGCTGAAAACTCTGCCTATGTGAAAATCATACTTATTTGATCACAAATTAAAAGCATACAGTCAACATTTCATGGCACCATTCATATAACATCCTGCATCAAATAAACACATCTTTTTATGTACATGCCCTATTGTTACTTCCAATCTTCAGCATCATAAAAATGAGATTACAATTCCAACAAAAATTTAAAAAAAAATAACTCACTTTTATTTTGATTTCTATTATAAAAATAAATAAATTCTCCAATCATAAATCAATGATCCATAGCCAGCCTATTAATTTTAGGGGGATTTACGTACCTAACACTCAAAACTGTAAAAATTACCTATTAACACCCTAAACATAAATTTTATTATTATACCACTTCAATCTTTACCCCATCAAAAATACCACCCCAACACTTCTATTATACTGAACCCGTTACACCTTTCATTCTCGTTAAACCCTTGATATCACGGAGAAAAGTCGCAAGTATTTTCTCCTCGACTCAAACAAGCCTCTGTCACTTATGCCCTACATTGTGACGGAGACAAATACTCTTCAACTCTGCAACTTGAGCATCTCCGTGCAAAAAAATACCTAGAGAAGCATATGTCATTCTTCTGCTTGCATCTGTGTTCTTGGAGATCGTCTTCTTCAAACCTCCTTTTTCATAGCCTCTCCTCCTCTTATTCACAATCGGCATACTAGTGGTACGACTTCTCCAAACTTTCACTGCTTCACCTCTCCTCCTGGTTATAGTTAGGACGGCATAACATTCTCTTCTCATTCGAATATTATCTCTTTGCAATGGCGTTTTCTTTCTAGCTTAGGGTTTAGAGAATCCTCTTTTTTAATATGAATGTCCTATTTTCCTATTAATCTGAAAGCATAAATGATAAAAAAAATTAATTATTCGCTGGAACGGATCAATATGGTGAATAAAATTTGGGTTTGGCTTCAAGTCTATTCCAATAGATCTTTGAAATTAAACCTCAAACACAAAATCCCTTCTTTAAGACTATGGAAAATGACCTTCAACATTTCAGTTGGCCATTTTATTGCAGTCAGATTACCATTTTTTCTTTACTTTTTTTATTTTTTTGGTTTTATTGGCTTTTTCATATAATTTGAGTTGGAAGGCTTTCATGAATGTAAAGAATTTTCTGTTTGGGGAATCTATATTTTGTAATCCAATATATGTAATTTGAGGAATTTTTATTCGGTTAGCTTTAATATAATCAGATCACTGTTTACGGTTTGTGTTTTCCTGTTTGAGGTTGGTGTTAAGTTTAATTTTTACAGTTCTAAGTGTTAGCTATGTAATCCAACATTTTTAGTGTTAAAATGAGGGTTCGTGTTAAGAATCTTTTGTTTGGGGAATGTATATTTTAGAATCCAAAAAATGTAATTTGGGGAATCAATATTCCTTTGGCTTTTAGACATATATACATTTGATTTGAAAGGCTTTAAAACATTTGATTTGGAAAGCTTATTCTGTAATTTGTATTTTAATAACTATGGTTAATAGGTACAAAATTACTCTGAATGAGCTCAATACAATCATCCACATGTAAAGGTGTAAACGAGCCGAGCTTGAGGGAACTGAACCCTCGTTCATGTTTGGCTAGTTTAAAAATTGCTTTGCTTGTGTTCTGCTCATGTTCAAAATGACTCAAAATTTCATTGTTCGTGTTCAGGTCGTATTAGCTCGAAATGGCTCGAAATGCAATAATCCGAAAAATCTATAAGAGGATTTGAAACTTGGCCAATCATTTGCATAACAAAAGCTTTAACTTCTTTAAAATATATATATATATATATATATATATATATATATATATATATATAAATATAATATAATATAATATAATATAATATAATTTTTTATTTCGAGCTCAATCGAGCCGAACAGATCGGCAAAGGATTGTTCATGTTCGGCTCGTTTATAGATCGAGCTTGAAATATTTGTTCATGTATTGATTAACTACGATTAACAGGTCTTACTTAGAACATGGCTGACAATGAGCTTTTTGTGATCTATCCACATCGATGGGCTTCTTTAGAGAATCTCAAGTTATTTGTCACTGTAATTTACAATGTGTTTTATTCACTAGCCACAAAAGAAGAAGTTATGGGCGAAAATTTTTGAGATGTCCGCATAATCGAACGAAAGAGGATTGTGGTTATTTCTAATGGTTAGATGGCGATGATCAAACAGTGTATGAAATGGAGAATTAATCACAAGCCTTTCAAAAGAATACAACAAAGAAGCTTGAGATAATATCGATGCAAAACAAATTTGTATTGGCAATGCTCATCTTTGTTATTGTAATGATGTTTTTTTTTTGGCAAAGAAAGCTATGATTTCAATGATCTCGTGAAGATCATACATCATATTTTTGTATGCACTAATATATTTGACAAGTTTATCAATAAATCTATTTTATTTTCGTTATTAGAATTTCTATAAAGTTATATTGGAATTGCATGTCATATGTAGCTTAAGTATAAATGGATCTAAAACTTATATAAAGTTATATATACAAATTCTAAGTGAAGCTTCAAGTGGTTGTTTGCAACATGAATCACTACATTTTCAGGCGTTTCACTTCAGGTGGTTGTTTAGTGGTGTTTTCTTTGTAGTGATCCGCCTGATGTAGTCTTCAGCAAATGGAACTAATTCCTCTCTCCATTTAGACTCTACTCTTTACACCATCAACATAGTTCTAATCAAATCTACCAAATCAACCACCATCTTACTTCGGGCCCAATTCTACCAAATCACTACTTTGAAGGTCTGTCAATCTCTGACCCATCCGGCATTGTAATCACTATCTCAGCTCGATCAAAGTGATTGGAATGTCTCAACATTTCTATCCACTCACTATCTGGTGTCATGAGTTTATACTCTTTTGGTGAGGTGCCTTAAAAATAATGATATAATTCATAGAAATAGCCTTGTAGCCATGGATATATTTTTTCAATCTCTTCTACTAAAATATGAAAACTGAGCACCTTCTGCCTATCTTGATTCTTTTCTGCTTACCGCCTTCATATTTTCTTCTATCTTTATTCTTAATATTACTCCAAAAATCACCAAATTTAAAAATACAATAAATCATTTGCGTCATGTTCACCATCGTTATTCCTACAAAAAAGTATTATCATTGTAATGTCAGCTACACAATAAATTATGTAATTCAATTGAATAATCTTCTATGACAAGTTAAAAACCACCTGAATGTTGTACATCTTGAAAATTCATTTTGCCAAATTAATTTCTCAAATGTACTTCTCTTGTATTACAACTGTGATCAGAATAACCAATGTTAAATTTAAATAATTTTTATTTTAGCTCAGCACAATCTAAATAGCTTCCATTTTTTATTTGTAAAAAATCAAATAATTTTTATTTAAAAACTGTAAATCACTTCACATAAAAGATAATGTAAGAAAAAAATTTAGAACCTTTCTTCAGTGGATCATTTTGTTGCTTTATGGTGAAAGCCAAAGTGAGAACACAAACAGCTCACGTCGGTGTGACCATTGCTGGAATAAAAGAAGAAATGTTCAGGAAATCATTTGGTTAGTTGATTTTCTCGTTCTAAGCCTCGGCAATTCATTCCTAATGGTTTGCTCGACTCTCCACGAGTCTACGACGTCGTATATGAGATTACGCACGGGACTTTTGCCGCCAATAGGCTACAACATCGCTACTAGGGTAGACAAAAATACTTGCGACTTTTCTCCGAGATGACAAGGGTTTAACGGGAATGAAAGGTTTAACGGGTTCAGTCTAACAGAAGTGATAGGGTGCTATTTTTGATGGGGTAAAAAGATTGAAGTGGTATAATAGTAAAATTTATGCTCAGGGTGTTTTATAGGTAATTTTACAGTTTTGAGTGTTAGGTACATAAATCCTCCTTAATTTTATGTGTAAGCCTACAATGAGAGGATAGAAAGGATTTAAAAAGGTTTAAGAAATTTCTTTGAAGGTTTCCTATATAACTACAAATCAATAAAAAGGTACACTGTTGTTTCAAACTACATATGATTTTCATTCGCTGTTTTTGCCTCAAACATCTTGTGGGCAGAAAATTCTCTCTTTATTCCACAGAACAGAACCAAGCGCTGTTGCTGGATTCTTTTTAGGGATTTCTGAATGCATCAATCTTGGCAGTTTTCATTTGCAGGACAGCAATACTCACTGTTTTTATCCCTGGGCAGTAACCAGTTGCTGTTTCAACTTCTATTTTTGAAAGCAAAGCAACAGAGCAAGCAGCAAACAGAGAAGCAGAGGCAACAGGAAGAAAGCAAACGTGGCAAGTCTTCAGCAAGCAATGCAGTGGCAGAACAAAGTAGCCATCAACAGCAGCACAAAATAGAGCAGTAGCAAGCAGCAAATCAGCTACAAAGACAGCAGGGTGGAAGCGGCTTTAGCAAGCAAAAAACAACGCTCTGTGCTACGGTAATACTGTGGCACTTTTGCTGCTTTACAGGGATAGTAAAAGGCTGCTGCTGTTTTTTGGCTTTGGCCATTAGAAATTCAGATAAATAGAACAAAAAGGAAGGCATTTGAGAAAGATATCTGATTTCTTATTGATTTCATTGCAGGAAATTAAGCAATTTATCAGTAATTATAGCAAGGATATATTTTTATCAACTTCCTAAACAAAATCCACAAAGAAAGGAAGACTATCTACAAATAACAAATTACATAAGTACAATAGGAATCAACATAATCTGGATTCAAATAAAAATTTATCCAAAATAAACTAGAATTTTTTAGTAATCTGAATTTTTAATCTAACAGCCCAACTTCTGAGTACATGACCTCCCCCAATTGATGTCTAATTAATGATCTAATCATGTGGCTACATACTCTTGAATCTCAAAGGTTTATTCAAAAAGTCAATAATTTTCAGAAGGGAGATCTACATATATATACCACACAATTCTTATGTATTTATATATCTAATATCTAAACTTTAATTTTAACATATTAACAGTTCAATCTTTAATATCACCATTAAAAATATCACCATTACTTTTTAAAGTGAAAAGCAACTTTTAAAACATAGAAAAGCATTAGCTAAGTAAAAAATCTAATTTTGAGTGTTAGATATGTAAATGCATAAAAATTGTGTGGTATGCATGTAAATCTTTCTTTTCATAAAATGTTAGACTGCTAAAACTTTAACAAACACAATATCTTCAATTTTCCCACACTTTGATGCCCAAATCATAAGGAAACCTTCTCATAGAATTCTTGATGTGGATGGTCAAATTGGTTGTCGCCGTTATGATATGATCTCCAAGAAAATCAACAATCAAGCACTCAATATATTAGTCAAGTTATACTATTTGGTTTTCTGAAGCCTGAAACCGGTTTATGAATAATCAGCCCATTAAACAGAGCGATAAAAGTGGCATTATCAACTACAAAAATTAATAAACTGTCAGCCATTCTTCTAAGACCCCAAACTTTGACTATCCTACTAACGTCTTCTTTAATTTGTTCTAGTCCCTTTTTTCTAAAGGTATATTTTAGCAACATGCTGATATAAAAACCATATTCTAGCAATAGAGGCTTGACTGGGCGAATGCATCAGTCATGAGATCCATCCAACGAGGATGAGCACAAACGTGAAAAATTAAACAAAAAAAAAAACATAAGAAAGGGATGTGAAAGAAACACAGTGGGGGCGGGGGGGTGGGTGAAGCAAATGAATGAGAAACTGAAAGAAAATCAGATATATCTCAGATCAATTATGTCATCACGACTGGATAACTTTACAGGGAAGCTCAACAAAATAAAGTATGCTTTTGCAGTCCAGAGAATAGGACCATCGCATCCCACGGTCGTAGCCCAAGCTTAGGTGTGCTGGATGAGATAAAACAATCAACTCATCTTTGGTCACCAATAATCAGGATGCCAACGGGTGGGTTAGTTTAGTTTGTGTCCAATGAACTTAAATAGAGTTAACAAAGATAGTTTACATCAAAGGAAGAAACATGAAGAGCTATAAAGATACTAGATGTGTACACGAATGTGTGAGCAGATCAGATTAGCTTTCATAGCAAGCAGCCATCAGAACGGGGCCAAATCCATGAAAGTTAACTACTACATAATTAAATCTCACCACATAAATGGTGAGTAAAAGAAGAAAAGTCTAAGGAATAAAACATGGATGCCAACTACATAGATTACAACTCTCCCATGATAGACAAGTGATCAAGGAAGGCCGATCACCTGAGCGGTCAAAATTCAATGACATGAGAACCCGCTATGTAAGAGTAGTCTTACATCCGAATAAACAGCAAGTTGCTCGTTCCGACGGTCTTTAAAGTTCGCCACTTGCCACCGAACATTAGCCTCATGTCGAAGCAAATTACCTCTTGTACTCGGCTTACCTTATATGTACTTACTATATGTAATAGCCATACCCCAATATTATAAAAAGGGGTGAGGATATTTTTTTTTCACTATTTTCTCTCTCCTCGAAGGTTTGGAGAGCCTTTACTACTTTGTATTGAGATCTTGACCGAATAATAAAATTTGGGATATTTCTTGCACTTTTTTTATTTTTTGCTACTCTATTTTTCATAACCTTTTTCCCAAGTGCCTAAAAAAGTTCTACCTCACTCCACGAACAAATTTGGATTCAATACTTTTTAGATGTTGTGAGCGTAAATGAGGCCAAGAACTAGAAGTCAAGTACAAAAAGAAATAAGACACTCAGCGGGAAATCAGTCAATAGATATGGAGTCGAACACTTAGCAGTTCGACACACAACAGGACTAAAAAGATGTGAAGGATAGGATCAATTGCCTGGTACAGGCAGCCACGAAAAAACCAACCACAAAGAATCAGAACTAAAGAAAACAAAATATCTTCAGGATCGTGGACCCCCACCGATCCCATCGAGTGAGAAGAGAATTATCCAAAATCCTCAGCCTAGATGATGAGCCATATTACACGAATGAAGAAGAGGGTGTACCGAGAGAGCAGTCAAACCCGACCAACACTTTCTCCCCAAAGAGTAGGGAGGCTCATCCCCCGCACAAATTCAAAATCCCACACTTGGAATCATATAAAGGTCGAACAGATCCAACATACCACATAGCATACTTTGAATCAACATCATTATTGGACCTGAATAATGCAATGAAGTGTTGTCTTTTCTTTACCACTTTTAAAGAGTCAACACTCAGGTGATTCTCGCACCTCCCAGTAGAGGTTATAATCTCATTTGCTGATTTTAAAAGGATTTTTGTTACACAATTCGTCAATGCTCAAAAGCCATTAAAAAGTTCTCAGTCTCTTCTACAAATGACTACAAATGAGACAAGAGCCTAACAAATCCCTAAAGAAGTTCATCACTCGTTTTCAATAAGAAATGCTGAAAGTTAAAGACTCAGAACCAATGGTGGCCTAGAGTGCACTTGCTCAAAGTTTAAAAGGACCGTTCAGACATGCCCTCTAGCTCCAACAGCCCAAAACACTCGCTGAACTACTTGAGTTGGCAAATAATCCTGTGAACGCCAAGGAATATATTAAAGTTGTTCAACCGGTGCTCTTGACTCGAGCGAAGGATTCAACGAATAGGATGCCTTCAAAACAATTGCACGGAGATAAATTTCAAACACAAAGACCAGACAAAAAGGGGCAATTCAAAGCGCTTCTACCTAGGCGAGACTTTAGAAATCCCTCAAGTAGTTATTAAGGAGCTGAATACTCACAACCCACCTTGGCGACTCCTTTAGAGGGTATCGATGGTCGAGTTAGTAAAAGCCATCCATAATAAGAAATACTTTAAATGACCACCTCTTATGAAGGTCGACAATATCCGCGATCGCTCCAAATACTATGCCTACCACCGAGATCATGGACACAACATTGAGAAATGTCGTCACTTGAAAAGCTTAGTCAACGAGTTAATAAAGGCTAGGAAGCTCACGAAATTCACCAAGGAGAAACAATTAAAAAGTTGTCAAAACAAGAAATGAACCAGCTCCAACACACGCGATCCATGTAGCAAGAGTTGTACACGTTACTTTGGAGGTGGTAGAGAATCCTCGAAGTAAGACTACAATTCAACGACGTTAATTAGGCAGTCATGGCGCGTGCGCCATGCAACTCCATAGTTCTGGTTAAGTTTTCATAGAAAGATAAACCCGTCATTGGCAACCCATACAACGATGCTATTGTTATCACGGCGTTAATCTCCAATTACCAATTTGAGAGTATATTGATTGACATTGGCACCTTAGTCAATATTATTTTTAAGTCTGCCTTTAATACGTTGGGCTTGGCGATTTCTAAACTCATCTCTATTGGAGGACCTCTATACAACTTTTCAGAAGAAAGAAAAGAGACTGAAGGAATGATTGCTCTCCTTGTGGCCTAGGAGGAAGGAAAGAAATAATTCCCCGCTATAACCGACTTCATTATAATAAAATCACCAGCAACCTATAACACCATTTTTGGCCATCACTACTTGACACGTTCAAAACAATGGTGTCGACATACCATGTAGCTATCAAATTCCCTGCAAGAAGAGAAAAGATCAATGTTAGGAAATCTAAATCAATCTAGAACCTACTATCTAAAAGTAGTGGCGGCTTAGGTGAAGAAGATAAAATTTTACAATTAGACATTGCATGCACCGAAGTAGAAATTCTCGAGGAGATAGAAGAAATATCTACCGCACAAAATCACGAGCAAATCCTCAAAATTAGCTCGACTTTTTGCCCCGAGCATAAAAAATCCCCCTTATCCAAACTATCTAAAATGACATTAATGTGTTCTCCTGGACCGTATCTGAAATGATATTGAAAATTACTTTAATATTTTATAAATCTATATAACATATTTTATCCTTTTTTATATTTATTAGATGAACCTTTATTTTTTCTTATTCAATACCCGATTTAATTTATAAGATCAAGCAATTTTCTTAAAGAAATTAACAAGAATTCAACTCTCTCTCTCTCTCTCTCTCTCTCTCTCTCTCTCTCTCTCTCTCTCTCTCTCTCTTTCTCTCTCTCTCCCTCCCTCTCTCCCCCTTATCTCACTTTCTATCTAATCCACCCATCTCTCAAAGTTAGCCCCTTCACTTCACCCTATTTCTCTACCAAACTATGTATCAAATCATGAAGAAAGAAATTGAGAAGAGGAATGTCAACCCTTAATTAGAGAGTTCATCATCATATCATCATTACATAGTTCTAGCAATAAAATGACCGCTCTCCCGCAATCCTATATTCTATATTAAACTTTCTTTCTAATCCATATATACCTTATTCCCCTATTCACTAAACCCATATCTAATCGACAAAAATCATACCCCCTCCCGACTTATACTATGAAGAGTTAAAATAAAGATTTTCATAAACAATTATGATTCCATCATTAAGCTTAAAAAATTATTTTATCTAATCTTTAAGTTTAAACACTAACATCTAGATTGAGAGAAAGAAAACTAATGCCCTTAGTTTGGATTAAAGATTGACCTAAAAAGTAAATATTGACAAATAGCAAAGATATTATTGAATGAGTAAACTATAACAAAAAGCAAATGATTGCAAATCTGCATAGAATATCAACATGTAACCAGAGTTCAAACATCGACCAAACTGAATAGTCAAATTAGTTAGACTTCAAACCAATCCTTTAGCCAATCCATTAATAAAAACTGGAATGTTTGAATATAGGAAAAACTGATAGAACTGGTGGTCAAACCATTGACTAGCAATAAGTTTAATGAAACAAGCACTTCATTTTGATGATTCAAAATCTTTAAAAAAACACAAATCTCTCATCATGTAGTTTTGATTTATCCATGCATTGATGCCCTAAAATGAACTATTATTCGAAAGAAATAAAAAAACAAGTTCATAATATAAATCATAAATTTCATGGTATTATGCTTTTACTTTACAAAAACTCAATTGTTTGTTGGTTGTCTGACAATAAATTGATATGATCACTTAAGAAAAATAACTAGAAATCTCTGCCAACCTAGGATGTTAGGGAGTTCATTCTTCATGAGTCAGATTGATTTTTATTCAAGTAGATTTTTCCCAACATTAATGTTAGGGTTATTCAGATCCGGGTCTTACTTCCTATGAACGTAAGCATCCCTAGTTAATTACTCCTCTTACTGCAGTAGGAGAGGACTCTCGATTAAGTTGAAAATAAATGTAAATATCTGATATAAATCAATGCTTAGTTATGTGGTGTGGATGACTGTCTAAAAGGAAAAAAAGTAGTTCAAGATCCCATGGTTCCTTCGTTCCAGGATTGCCTTTTTATTTTAGCCTACAAACATTAAAGGGCTATTAGCCGTAATGTCCAGAAAATCAAATTAACAGCCATGGGTTACCTCGTCCCAAAAATCCCGACTATATTAGAGTTATTGTGTAAGTATTTATTAAGTTATTTAGGGGCTGTTTAGTTGACTGAATTTTAAATGCAGTGTAAAATAAAAATAATGTATTTGAAATACTTTTAGATTACTTGGATGAAAACTCTACAAATGTATGATTTTATTTTATTTTTTTATTTAGTAAAACCAAAGTAACGTAAAGCATTTGTTGGCAGATGGTGATGGGCGACAGCGACAAATAGCGACAATCGGTAGTGATGGACCGCAATGGTCGATATCGACCCAAATGAACGGAAGAAGCTAGTAGCAAGCAAGGGCGACCGTGAGCAACGACGACAATGAGCAGTCTCAATTTACATCAACTAGTGTATTTGAATTTCACCCAAATTGAGTAAATTTCAAATATATTAAAATTGAACTAGCAAGTGTATTTCAAATTCACTTCAAATATACATTGCATTTTAAATGAAGACAACTAAACAATAGAATTTTAAAAATGCATGGTTGTAAGTTTGCCTAATCGTTTATTTATGATTATGTCCTTTGAACAGTGATTTTATGGATGAGGTAGAGTTAGCATCCATCAAAATGCTATGTTTCACATGATTGGAATATGTTTTGTAGACAAATACTGGGCTTACATCCCTTTGAAATGCCGATTTAGATTGATGTTTGCATTGCAAACATAAGTTGGGCTTACATCTATTGGAATGCCCTTGTTTTACATATGTAGTTTGTCTTGCAAACAATGGCTACGCTTACATCTCTTAGAATGCCATGTTTGGAGTGATGTTTGCATTGTAAACATAGATTGGACTTAAATCCATTGGAATGTTGTGATTTAAATTATCAAAGTTTGCACTGCATACGTGCTTAAGTCTTACATACATTGGAATGCCAATATTGAATATGATTGAAGCCTGCATTGCAAACATGCATAGGACTTACATCCATTGGAATGTCATGCTTGATATGATTAAAGTCTACATTATAGACGTGTATAAGACTTTACATCCATTGGAATGCCAAACTTGGATTGCTTACATCCCTATGGAATGTCGTAATTTTAAATGTAGAGTTCGCCTACGAATAATGGCTAGACTTTACATCTATTAGAATGCCAAGTTTGAAGTTTTTTTTGTATTGCAAATATAAATTAGGCTTACATCCATTGGAATGAAAATTTTTTAATATGGGTGCTTTACAGACAAGCATTGGACTTACATATATTGAAAAGCCAACGTTTAAGTGATATTTTCCTTACAAACATAGGTCGAACTTACATCTATTAGAATATCATATATTTAAGAATGTTTGCATTGTAAACATTTGTTGGTCTTAAATCAATTGGAATGCCACTGTAGATTTATTTTTACAAGCATAAGCTAATCTTAATCTTACAATCATTGGAATGTTTAGACTAAGTGTGAGGTTTGCATTACGAACAAATGACTGGACTTATGTCACACCCCAGATGACCCCTTATGCGGGGTCACCTGTATCGAATAGGATGACTGATTGGACACAATTAACAATCGCTCCAACCTGCGGCGATGAACAACAAGTGAAATTTGGCCTAATCAAATCATCACAAATTTTACAATTCATATACTACTTAACTTAATTCATATCACAATTACCTAAGCATTTAAATCTTTAAGTTTGTAAATAAATACTGAACCAAACATTTAATTTAGACGCATCCAAAAGCTTTAAGCTTCCCAAACTATACAATTAACAAAACAGACTAACCCACTGCCTTTTTCCAAATTATCAACGATAGAATCATAAGTTTAAAGTTTTAGTGAGACAAGAATGCTAAAATAAGCTCAAGATAATACAAGAACAATCGCACGCATAATGTAATTGCAAAACAGTAATGGCATAAAGAATGTAACAACGTGATCAACAATACGTTGTAGGTGTAGAAATATAACAATATAACCGAAAAAATATCGGTAATATGATGATAATACCGTATCAAGATGATCGATTTCATTAAATCATTTCGCCGCCTATATCAAATCATTTTTCGAAATGTCATTTATAATCGATAGGTTTTGACTTCATAACTATAGGTCGCCATCGCTCCCTAAAAGTGTAGGTAGGTGGAACCATACTCTACTAATCTGACACCAATGACAACTAACCCAACAACCTCAAAATGTCGAGTCGGGAATACTAAGATCCCCTAATCACGCCATCTCACAAAACTTTTGCTTCAAGATTCTCAGAATATACCCTTCCTATCACAATTTTCGACATTTCGTTTATCACATTATCGCATTTAACGTTTTCAAACATTTCTATATACCCAATGAAATCATACGCTATGAACTAACCGTTTTATATTCATTATAAATCGAATCTATACTGATCACGTAATAAACATTTCAGATTTGATACAATACGTGTAAATATCTATATGTCATTCGCAATTTATAAGTGATAAAATGGCATACGTAAGAATAAAACCGAATTTAACTTAAGAATTATTCTCACCTCAGGTCATTGTCGCGGCTCCTCGATTCCTCCTCGAGTACACAACCTATAATGAAATAACTCTTCTAAATACTTCTAATACAAACTCATAAATGAAACTCATAATTAACACACATCTTACGAATTGATATCTCCTCATAAGTTTACTTAGTACCCTAACGCCAATATTACCCGCTAATCAACAAACTAAAATTAACAAACACCGTCCAATCCTAAATCCTCATTCAATAATTCTACAACTCACTGCAGCCAAGACGATTGAACTTCCAATCACGATTTCACGCATTTCAACACCGCCGGTCAAGAAAGAAAAAAGGATGGGGAAAGAAAATTAACTTACAAAATTACCCTAAGTTTCTCGGAGAACAGAAATCCTACTGACCGACGGTTCTGATTTCCCAAACCGAAGCCACGGATTTCCAACCCGTCTCACGGGACTTACATGGGCGTTCAAGCGACGACGAAGGCACTTCGCTTCCACCGAAAGCAGTCCAGGAGAAGGTTACGGCTCAACATGCGCGGCGCCACCTGAGCGGCACTTCGGAAGCGAAGCCGACGCCGGTGGAAGCGGTGCTGGTCTCGCTCACACGGAGCTGGCCGTCGGCCGGCGAGAAGGAAGGAGGAGAAGAACTTCAGCGGGTGAAGGCGAGGAAGAATGAAAATGAGGAACAAGATGATCCATATCGTCGAGAAGCGTTAATCCAGTGGTTGCATCTTGCTTTTAGATCTCTACGGTAAGTCTTCTGATAGCAACCGGGTTAATTATTAAAACAAAATTAATTAGGAATTAAATTAATGGATATTACAATTTCCCCTCTTAAAAAAAATTTCGTCCTCGAAATTTCTTCTGAATCATTCAAACAGGAAGGAAACTTACTCATCTCTTGTTCTCAAGTAACTTGATTGGTGCATTGCTTATTTAATTTTAACATAGAAAATTTGTCATTTATGATCTCTTCACATCAAATTCTAAAATCTTTTCCGATGCATGGTCAAATCACGGTTGTATTTCAAACTTGGTATATGGAATCTTACTCAGATCATGATCCATTTTCTCAACATTGAAATGTGAAAAGGCGTTGTGAATATGCCGAGTCAATGGGTAAAGCGCAAGTAAGCCATATTGCCGATCCTTTCGATGATTTCAAAAGGTCCTATACGAATTCTCCTCCGTGACCAAATCTACTAATTCCTTTCATAGGTTTGACTTTCAAAATACAAATTCTCCAACTTGAAATTCTCGGTGCTTTAAGTTAATACTTACCGGCGATCACGACTTTCAATCTATCTCGATTAATCGATTTTCTGTAGCTTGATCAACCAACTCGGACGGTTTCTTTCTCCCATGACCCAACTTAAGTTACACACTTTCGACCATACAATGCTTCATACCACAGCCATCGAATACTAGATTGGTATTATTATTGTAAACTTCGATCATAGGAATATGATCTTCATACCTTCTCTCAAAATCTAAAACACATAGTCTCAACAAATCTTAAGACTTGAATTGTTGTTTTCGATTGTCCATCGATCTGCGGATGAAAAGACTTAAGTGTAGCGTGTGCAAGCCTCTTTCAATTCCTTTCCATAATGGAAGTAAATCTACCATCTCTCGAGCGATCACTTTAATACATGAAGTCTTCTGATTTCTTTAACATATAATCGGACAATTTATATGAATCAAATACGTTTTGTGGGTAAGAAATGGTACAATTCAATCTATCCACAAGATCTTATCACGGCCTTGCCAGATAAATCCCATAACAAAATCCATTGCAATTTCTTCCCACTTCCTCCGGTATAGGTAATGATTGTAACAATCCACCGGGTCTTTGATGCTCAGCTTTAACAATCGACTTGACATTTAGAGACATATTCGTCTTTTTCATGCCAAAATCTTTGCTTTTAAATCTTTATACATTTTGAACTACGGATGAATAGTATATCTCGCGATGCCTCGTAAAATTTCATGTCTCAACTCAGGGTGTAATTGTGAATTCTTAGAATAATACCTCTCTCGGTAAAACCAACATTGTCTGGATTTGTTCGATGAATTTCGATATCACGATCCGTTTACGTGCGCTTTGATTATCGAATAAAGTTGATTCTTGTCGATTGAGATAAATGCGATTCATTTGAATTTTCTAACTGTAGAGCAATTCGATCAATTTCGACTTTGAGTAATAATCCATTGGCATTTTACTTTCGAACAATGCATCATACCACATTAAACTTTGCGGACAATCTTGAATATCTAAATCATAATCTTTAATAAACTCAATCTTCTTTGTCTTAGATTTAATTCTTGTTGTGTAAAGATATATTTAAGACTCGATGATCGATAAAATTTCGCATTTCATATAAGTAATGTCTCCAAATTTTAAGAGCAAAACCACTAATTCTAAATCTGCGGGATAATTTCTTTCGAGAATTGTCTCAGCGTAATTACTCTTACATTCGCATTAAGACACACCCCCAAAGATCGTCATTTAAATATTTGGAATCCCCTTCGATGGAATAAAAGCGGGCGTGGTCAATCTTTTCAATTCTTGAAAACTCTGCTCACATTCAATTGTCTTTTGATATCCTTTCTCGATAAATTAGATAAAGGCATTGATATGAGAAAATCTCTTGACAAACTTCGCGTAATAACCCTGGCAGGAAAGCTGAACTTACGTAACATTCTTTGGTGCGGACCATTCTAAAATTGCTTTGACTTTTGAGGATCAAAAACTCGCTTCGCTTATAATGTGACTGAAATGCGTATGCATCCAAAATTCACATTTTGAAAATTTGGCATATAATTGATTTTGTCTTACAATTTAAAACAATCGCAATGATTTGCGTATTTTTCATCGGTTTTAGAATAAATCGAATATCATCAATAAAGATGATATGGCTGGTCCACCAGGGCTTGAAAACACGATTCATTAAGTAAATGGCAACGTTAGTTAAATATAACATGCATAATTCACTTAAGCTGTTTTAAAAAACATCTTTAACTTTGATGATATCAGGATCTCAATCGGTACGGAAAATCTGTGGCCTCCAACCGATCAAATAAATCATCAATCTCGGTAATGGATACTTGTTTTTGATTGTCACTTTATTTAACTCCTGTCAACAATCGATGCCATCCTTTTCTTAACAAATATCTTGGTGCACTCGCGGTGAGTTCTTTGAATAAATCCTGTCGATTCGCATTGGCACTTGATTGCAATTCTTTAGGGATCCGTAAGAGATTTATGTATAGAAGTTGTAGGGTTGTACATCAATCCCAACTACTTCTCGTGTTGGTGGCAACGGTAATTCCTCCGAACACATCGAAATTCAAACAAGAATGTTTTCGGTTCAACCACCTTATTTAACACATCAATTTGGCAAATACAATTTCACGCTTCTTAAATATTTACTCAACTTCTGTATTAATCGAAGACGGCATTCTTATCCGAGAAAAATAAAATGATTTTTCACGAGATGCAAAATTTTCTCCTCTTCCATTCAATTGTTGCAAAATATTTGATCAACCAATCCATACCAAATAGCGTCAAAATGTCGATTGGTAAGATAATTAGTTACGTATGAAAGTGTTTATCTTTAATGTTAATGTCAATAACCACTATTTATATTTATCCATGAAGGCATTCACATTCAATCTGGTGTGAAATAAATAGGTAGTGGCGAAAAGGAATCGAAATGAGCGAATCTGTAGAATCAAACGACCAAATGATCGAAATTTTAAGCATACGACACCATTTGATTCCTTTCTTCTTGTGGGTGATAGTAAAACTCGGCTTTTGGAGGGTTGGTTTTCTTCAGTTTTCTTTTCTTGAATTGAAGGTTTCCCAAAATTATGTGTTACGCTTCGGCTTCAAAATTTTCTTTGTTGACCTCGCGATAATTGTATGGCTTTATGTCTTCTCTTCTCCATTAGTCCCAGTGCGATGTCAATCGTAACCACATAGCATCTCCGATCCGATATACATTGACCAAAATGTCGCTTTCCACACTTATCAAATAGGTTTCCCAATTTATTTTTCATCATCATTAGCAATTTCTTGCTAGGCAAATCGGCCTTCTTTCAAAGCTTTGCATTTGCCTGTAAATCTCTTTGAAAAAATTCAACTCATTTTTTTTCTTTACTAATATCGCGAGAACTCAACGATATCGAAGAGTCTTGTGCCGTCTTAATTGATCTCGGAGCGCATATGACATTTCTCTTCCATTGTCTTGATATAATGGAGCATATCAGAAGAGAAGTGAACTTCGAACTATTGCATATAGTTTTGAGCGTTGAGTTATATTGAAAAATTTGTCTTGTAAAGCCGGTCAGCGATGGAGGAATAAACCGATCTTTGAATACTTTGACAAATTCATCCCATTTGATCGAGTAATAGGTATCGTTAAATCTTTTTGTGTTGAGCCGCCACCACGCTCCTCTTCTATACAAAAGTAGATCTCTTACATTTCGGGCAAATCATCCCATCCGAATTTTTCCAATTTTAAGCCAATCTTGCCTATAGGATCAGGCTCCTTGAATCTTGGTGGTTTGAGCGTTTGAAATATCTCAAATGTTGGTCCACGAACCATACGGTCATTGCCCGGTTCGCAGATTTTTCCGGATCTTGTTGCTTATCAACAACGGAAATCAAGACTACCCTTCTTAAAGGGGTAACATCTTCTGTCTTTCACAAGGTTAGACATTTCTGACGGCCTCAAAATGTAGTCGGGATCTTAGATCCCAATCACGGCTCATCTGTCGACTTTTTTTCTATCTGCGATTCATCGTAACATCTTTTTCGGCGTTTCACTTGTTTGTCACATTCTGCATTTAACATGTTTTCAAACATTTATATCGCGATGAAATCATATCTTTAATGTCTTATATTCATTTATAATGTAATCTGCATTGTAGCGTTTGTATTTGCGTCTGATATGGCGAAATATCTATGTCGTTTAATTTCTGAAATTGGTAAAAGCGGTGGCATACGAGAATAGAAGCGTTAACTTGATTATGTACCTTTATTAACAGGTCGGTGTAGTGATGTCTCCTCGATTCTCCTCAGACACAACCTATAATGAAATAACTTCTTAAATACTTGTCACGACATAAATCGTAAAACTCATAATTAACACTACGCAAATTGATATCTCCATAAACTACTGAGTGCGACTCCATATTAATTAATTCGCTTTGATCAACAAACTAAAATTCGTTCGATCCACAAATCAATTCATAATTCTCTCACCTACAAGACCGATTTGAACTTCGATCGCATTTCATTTCAACACCGAGGAGAATGAAAGAAAAGGGATAGGGGAAAATTAGAAACTTACAAAATTACCTAAGTTTCCGTCGTGAGCAGGAAATCCTGGCCAGGTCACTTCTGATTTCCCAAAGAGCGATTTCCCGGTTCGGGACGCATGTCTGGCGTTCAGCGGCGGCAGACCTCTGGGCTTCCACCGAAGTCAGGCGGTCAGCGAAGGGTTACGGCTCGAACATCTTGATCGGCGCGGAGGCGCACTTCTGTCAGCCCGGCCGAGGAAGGAAGCGGCGGTTCTCTCGTTCAGTCACGGGAGGCCGTCGTCGGCGAAGGAAGGGAAAGGAGGAGAAGAACTTCGCGGCGTGAAGGGGCAGTAGGGAAGGAAGTGAAATAAATGAAACGGGTATTACCTTCGATCGATCATACCATACGCGTCGAGAGCGTTAATCGGTCGTTGCATCACCAAGATCTTACATAAGTCTTCATAACGGCAGGTTAATTAGCTTAAACAAAATTAATTAGGAATTAAATTAATGGATATTACAACTTACATCCCTTGGAATACCAATTTTAAAGAGTTCAATCATATTTTATGTTTGAGATAAATGATTTCTTCTATATTTGAGATGATTTTTCAGTTCAATTTTCATTTATGTTTGATATGAATCTTTGATTCAATGTTTGATGTGATTCTTTGAGGTGAATCTTTGATTTAATCCCATTTGGGTGTTTTGTAATAAATCTTTATTTCAATCTAATTTATATTTTGAGATGAATCTTTGATTCAATCTCATTTATGTATTTTGAAATGAATCATTTGATTCAATCTCGATTTATGGTTGAGATGAATCTTTTGATTCAATTTCATTTTGTGTTGGATATGAGCTCTGATTTTATTAGAATTGATTGTGAGATATTTATATCTTCAATATGTTATGTCTAATCAAAAAATTAATTGATCAATTAAATTTGTATCTATTGCAATGCTAGTGTTAATTTCAATGTTATTGTCTAAAGGGGGCAGTTTTTAGATATTTGACAAGACTATCTTGATTCTCATATGGATTATTGGATTGCGTTCAAATACTTAACACATTCTGTTTGATCAACCGAATGGTTGGGGATTAGTTATGTGAATATTTTCCTCTCAAAGTTAAATCTATTGATTTTATAAAATTAGCATATGAATAAGATAATAATTAATTCATCCATATGTCCAAATTCATCAAAAGTTCAATAATTTGACTCTAAGTCCCTGTGTTATAATTTTTGTTAAATTATGTTATTTTAATGTGAGGGAGAGCATCAAGCAATTTATGAGTAAATTTAACTCAATTTGCTGAACATTACGAGTTTATTTTGTTTAATAATTCAAAATTTGGCAATCATTCTAATTTTTTATCTTAATTTTGAATAAAATTTAAGTTCAATAATTTTCATGAAATTTCAGCAACATGATAACTTAACAATGATGTGTTTTACGAAATTTAATGCGATGTATATTCTTCTCCCTTGCTCTGGACCCAAGATCAACGATAGAGGTCTTCGTAAAATATGTGGCCGAATTCAAGATCAACGGACACGGGTCTTTAAATTTTAAAACCTTGTGATTTAGTTAATTTCAAATAATTTTGAATTTCAAGTTAATTATTTTTAATTTGGGTAATATAACACTTATCAGCGCTACGTTTTGTAAAATAACGCACTCACGCCTGCTCCCTTGCTCCGGATCCAAGATCAACAAAGAAATGTATGTTTATCTCGCATTGACCCAAGATCGATGACAAATTTGACATGTGAAACAAGAAATTAATTATAATAAATTTCATTTCAAAATTTACCTGCAATCGGAACCCCAAAAAGTTAAACTCAAACAAGGCTTAAGAGAGGAGGGGCGGTATGGGAATTTGGTTTTTTTCTCTATTTTCTCCTTTAAGCCCACGGTTCACCTTCTCTAGAGCTCAAGCAGCTCTATTCTTCTTTCACACGAGAAGGGGAGGCAGTTCGACTAGGGCATCACACAAAATGGGAGAAAGGCCAATGGCTTCGATCCAACACCAAGGGAGATCATCGACAACTTGCGATAGGCACAGGGGAAATTGCTCTCTCTTCCTTTCTCTAGCTCTCTTGTGTGTATGCGCATAATGTGTGTCTAACACTTCGGCCGACACTCCTCTTACAGCTGGCCGACCCTAACCATTCCCACTCGTGGAAGACAGTGGCTAAGGGTCGATTATGGCCTCCTTTTTTTATTTTATTCCTTTGTTTTCAATGTTTTTTAGCCGTGAACATGATAATAGAAAACAAGTGTTGGAAATTAGTTCACTATTTGTTATCATATGATTATATCATTATTAAAAACATTATATCATTTAAATAAAACATGATCATTTCCTATGGTTTGAAGTCTTGAGCATTTCCTTCTCATGGTTTGAAGTCTGGTCTGATTTTCAAAACCATTTATGTAACAATATACATTCTTCACATTTTAATCATAGAAATTAGTATAATGATAAAAAAAAGAGAAAATTCTGACTTATTTTTTGCAAATGAGAAGGCAAAGTTTTGTTGATAGTTTACCCAAAAACAAATACCTCCTACCAAATACTTAAATTTCCTACGCTTTCAACCACTTCTTTGATCTTGCAATAAAAATATAATATTTATCTCAAAACTTTTTTGTAACTTTCAAGAGTGTTTTATCACATTGTTCAACTAATTCCTAAGCTACTGAAAAGATAAAAATATACTTAGGCTTGATAGTCTTGACAATAACACATAATGGTGATAAAAAATTTAAAAGTTTATACATAAAATCATCACAAGATATGGGTATTGAATTTTTATTTTGTATTTTCTTTTTGTTTCATAGTTTATTTCAATGTAATCATGCCTATGACAATACTACCAACAAAAATGAAATTTGTTCTATTATGTTTTGATTACCTTGGTAGGTTTAGGTTATAGTTGTAAGTTAATTCAATTTAGCACTTGAATTCCTTATTTCAAATATTTTCAATTCAATGTTTCAATAAATAATTAGTTCCCCTAATTTCTTTTCAATCACAGCTTGGTATTCTAATAGAGCTGTCTGAGCCAGATCCTAATTCCTTCCAAGTCATGCTCTATTCCTTCTACTTAAGTTTTCCATTAAACTCCTTATTGTTAACTCCTTATTTTTCCACTATGCTAACATGTAAATTAGCAGTGTTGTAGCAGGATGTAGTATGTATGTTTTATGATTGTCGAGTGCTTGACCTTATGTGCTTTATCTATTATATCGTAGCTCCTTGTTTTCTTATATTCAGTTGGGTGGTACCCTTCCATGTAAGTATATGCAATAGTGCACTTGTATTTTATTGTTTTGCCCAAAATTAATTTGAATTTGTAACCTTCTTGGAATCCAAATTTGCCAAGTTGAATATTACAATTTTCACCTTATATTGGAGGATTATAAGAAACTATTAACTTGGGCGTTTCAATATTATAAATATATCATCTAATGCATCTATTTTAACAAGAATTATTAAATAAAAGTTTTTTATTTTTCTCTCAAAGTATATGTATTGATTGGACGCAAATTCTTCGGGAGTGGTGCAAGTCTTAATGATAACTTTTGGAAGATGCTTCTCTGTAAACCTAAATCTCTCAAATCAGTCACTTTATCTTTTTTTTTTTTTTCTAAATGTTTTGTGACTTCTTTTATGTGTGTAAATAAGATTTGGTCAAGTTCATTATATATCAATTCCCGTTCTTGCAGTATAAATCCTAAATAACCACATGATTTTCGATTTTCATTTGCACTCAGGTTTCTTACAAAATTTTGCATTTTGATAACTTTAAATTATTATTTGGGATGAATTGAAGATGTCAAGAAAGGCTGATCACTACTAGGAATTCCAAGTTTTTTTACCTCATCTTATTTGTGTACTAATAATCTTAGACCCTAAAATATCCTATAACAAATTTAAAATCATAGCTTGTAGTTGCATCATCACATCACCTAAAAGTATAATATTAATTGAGTTAATTAAAAATAATATAGAAGCAATTTAAATAAAATATGAGATGAATAATATAGAAGAAATTTAAATAAAATCTGAGAGTTGTAACTTTAAGCAACTGCATTATAACAATCATGTGGATTAACATTAAATTCCTACTTTCGATATGAGGTATAACCTTGCAAATTTTTCATAGTGCATCAATAATTTGGAAGACTTATTTAAACATTACCATCTAACTGATTCCAACAAAATTGGAATTGTTGAAGCAAAATTAATGGAATATGCTAGAGTAATTTAACGAGTGTCTCCTATGAAATAAACTCAACATGAATGGGCATAGACAAACTTGAAGTGCAAGGTCTATCTTTCAATGATTGTAGTGCTCAAATGCATAATCAATGTCATTCTAATAAGTTTGAATATTATTAAAAGTTAGCTCATGTAGCCAATTATTCTGTGCCTCAACAAAATATTGTTATGATTAATATTTTATTAAAGATTTTACACGAGAAATTAAAGATGATGTAAGCTACAATTTATTAAGAACCCTGAATAAAATGTTATCCATATCTTAGAATTTTGAGACATGATACAAATGTTCGATTAGGACTAACAAGCATGAAATTAAAATCCCTAAACAAGAACCATTGGCTTATCCTCCAAAACATATAAAACATACATCAACAGAAAAAAATTATGCATAGTCAAATCTAATCTTATTGAAAAAATAAGTCATATCATGTGTTGAAATTGAAATTGAACCTAAAGTTATAACTGAACCTAAACTGCAAAAAAGATTCAAATCTACTCCGAAATGCAAACAAAAAAATTTCAAATAAATTGAACGCACTCTTGAACATAAATCTGAACTCGTAATATAATGTGAACAAATCATATCTAAGAAAGTTGATGAGCCAATTAAGCAAGCTAACTTAACTTGTAATGAAGTTATTTCTACAAGAGTACAAATAAATTGAAAATCAACTTTTTGTTGGTCCTTCATTTATTGATTCTCAAACTCAGAAAGAAATCTTCGAGAGAAAATTAGGTTGTGTCAACATTTCAAAGAGTTTGTGTTGACCTCATTTTTGAAAGAGGTTATTTTAGCAATGAAAAGATCTCCAGTTCAAATAGGAATTTCCTAATTCACTATTTAAGTCACTATGCTTAGTAACTTGGGAAATGCATTTTAAGCTAAATCCAATCTACTTTGTTTGATGCAAAATCAAGTCAAATATCTAACATAAATTAAATCAAGTAAATCAATAAAAAAATGGAAGTTCAAAATCAAACCTAAAGTCAACTCTAGTCAACCTAGGATTGACTTAAGTGGGCTCACTTGGTCAAAAAGTCAACCCACTAAATTTGATTAAATTAAATCACCAAAAAATATTTTAAATAATCAAATGAATATGTGTGATCACAATAACAAATGAATTTGAGTCCATTAAGGCCTAGATAGGTAAATTAAACTCCTTAAATCAAAATAACCTAAATAGGCTACATTGAACTCAAACGCAAGAAAAATTAAAATAAACCCAAGATGATTTGTCTTAAATCATTTGGAAATGATGATAGGACATAACCTAATTCGCCATTAGGTATCATTGGGTCAAATGAGTCATTTGACCCATGTAAAATCAAGATTAATTCACTTAATCTCATTTGGGTTAAGTGAGTTAAATAAAAAGAAATTAATGGGAAAGCAATAAAAATATTTTAGAAACTGATTAACTTCTAATAAAACCCCCTTAATTACTCCATGCTAAGCTCCAAAAAGGAAGAAGTCAAGTGCAAAGTCAAAGGAAACTAAGTGCAAATGAAAAGTATCACAAAATAAAATATCATTTGTCGAGCTTCTTCCCCTCCACCTCTTCATTTGAAACAGGTGGAGGATGATGAATCATGACAATGGCCACCGAGTTCTTTATCGACTAGCGATTAGAAAAATGATTCAAAGATGGAACTGGCAAATCGATATAGGCAGAAAAAAAAGTCAATTGAGGGATTATTCAGGTGAAAATCGAGCAAAGCACCCTTCCCCGACTCCCTGACTGCCTTGGAGAGAGTGGGAGGAAGCACTGCGAGAATGTGTGGGAGGCGTAGCTTGGTCTAGGGATCAGTTACAAGGGAGATTGATCTAATTCCTTTAGCGCTGAGCCTTCCGGAAGCTTTGGAGCTAATCCAGACCAACTCCCCCCACTCGAGAAACAAAGGTACATTGATGACTCTATTTTCTTCTCAATACCGGCTTTGGTTTGATTGTTTCGTAAACATAATCTTGAAGTTGATTCCATATATAGAATCATAAGATTTTTTTTAAAGCGATCGTATAGCGAAATCGTGTGATTTTGTTACCTATATCAAAAGATATTAGCAAAATACTATCAACGATCCTCGGCTCTCGTAGGAATTGAAGGAGACGATCTCTGCACCGTCCGATCCGTGTATTTGGATCGGACGGCCCAGATCTAGGCGGGTCGGATCAATTTCAACTTATAGAAACCACGGGATCGATCTAGATGGTGATCTTTTGATCGGGCGGTCCCTGGCGATCCCATTTTTTTGAACTTCTGGCGGGTGGCACCCGGTGGCCACAGACCAACTGACTCATACGTGGATCTCGCGTGGGACCCCCAGTTAAAAATCGCTAAATAACAGTTTAATTAATTTAAAAAATGCAAGAAACTTATAAAATCATATAAAATCAAATATAAATCAGAAAATTATAAATAAAAGCTCTATGAATTCATCTTGATGATAGGAATCCATAGAAATTAAAATCCCCAATTTTTATTGGATATTTTTTCCTTAATTTGGGTTTAATTGAAAAACATTAAACCCTAATTACTCTCAAATTAATAATCCAATTAATTTGAAACTTTGAAAAATGAAATTAAGCATAAAATACACCTTAGGTGAATTTTTGGGGATTTATTTCTCTGTATTCAAGGAAAATTGAAATTTCATATGCTTAACCTTTTAATTAATTAAATTAATTAACCTTTAATAAAATAATTAAGAAATATTGATCTAACAACCTTAAATCAACATAATAAACATTAATGAGCATCAGAACACTAATTAAACTTAACTAAACCTATTTGAACCCAATAATCCCTAAATTGACTTAATTAGATAAGTAAATGAATTAAGTTCAAATAGGTTTAAATGAATTAGGTTCAGATAAGTTTAAATGAATTCAATTTCAAACTTATCAAGAGAATCTTAATTTCTCTAATAAGTTAATCATTTCAGTTCCCTTATTAATTAGGGATAAAAAAATTTGTCTATCAGAATTCAAAAGATTATCCTAATTCTCATTCACTTTAGAAAGCTTTAAAAGAATCTCTTGATCTTTATTGAATCCAAGAGAAGGCCTTATAAGCTGTTGATTTATGTTGACAAAGTAAAAATAACATACATGTCCAAATAGAAAGAAAAAAAATTCCATTTGAGAAGCACTAGTTGACTTTGATTCTTACTACCTAAAGAACTACACAGTCACATGCAAGCTCAAAGTTATAGAATTCTCAGGTTAGTACTCTATCATGTCTTGCCTTCAGTGACATAGATATCTAGCATGGTTCATTATAACTTTGAGACGGAAAGAAGAAAGAAAGAAAAATGATGAACTTCTATGCTCATTAAGAAGTTAATATTGGTTATATTCAAGTCATTAAGGATATGTATACTAGAGCTGTTACTTGTGTCCAAACACAAGGAGGATTGACAAAATATTTTCCCATTTCAATTGGATTACATCAAGGATCATCTTTAAGCTCTTATCTTTTTACTTTAGTTATGGATGTTCTTACTGGCATTTACAGGAAGATGTACCTTGGTGTATGCTTTTTGCTGATGACATTCTTCTTGTTGATAAGGCTAGAGAGGGAGTCCAAGAGAAACTTGAATTAAGGAGGTCAACATTAGAGTCTAAAGGTTTTCGTTTATGTAGATCTAAAACTGAATATATGCAATGTAATTTTAGTTATAGAAGTTCTAGTGGTAGTGTTGTGACATTAGGTGAACAAGTCATTAATAAGAGTGAGCAATTCAGATATTTAGGCTTTATTGTTCAAAATGATGGTGAAATAGATGGAGATGTTATTAGTAGAATTCAAGTTGGATGGTTGAAGTGGAGGAATGCATCGGCTGTTGTGTGATAGAAAAGTTAAACTTAAGAGAAATTTTATTAGATGGTGGTAAGACTGATGACTTATGGTGCGAGAATGTTGGCCAATAAAGAGCAATAAGACTAAGTTAAGTCTGAGAGATGAGGATGCTCAAGTGGATGAGTGGCTTTACTCTTAGAGATAAAATGTGAAAGGAGTATGTTCTGGAAAAAGTTGGAGTAGCTCCATTGTGATTAGATTAGAGAGTCGCCAGATGGTTTGGCCACATAAAGTCGATCGTCGATGACGGTTAGGAGAGTAGATGCATTAGATTTCTTATTAAGAAAGATAGAGGTAGACCTAAAAAGACTTGGATGAAGATGTATAAAAAAAGGATCTTAGTATACTTGAATTAAATGAGAATTTGACATAATAGGACACAATGGAGATTAAGGATTCATATAGCAATGGGATAAAGGCTTGTTGTTGTTCTGCTCATGGCATAAAAGCATTGGGTCCAAAATATACCCAAGTCTTCCTTCAAAAAAATAAACTCTGCCTTCTAAAAACTTCTTCATGTGTAAGGAGTATTAGTGAAATCAAGAAATGGAAGCAAACCTTCCATTACCCTTTCATCAAGTTAGATTAATCAAGTAAGGTTCAAGTCCATGAGACTCTTGCTTATTTGTCAAAACTTTTGGGGATTAGGAATAAGTCACTTTAACTCATTTTTCTTATCCATATCACATATAGGTTGGGAGCAAGCCCTTTGTAGCACCTTTCCTATACATTTAATTATCTTAACCTAATTCATTAAATTATCTAATTAAGTCAATTTAGAGATTATTAAGTTCATATAGGTTTAATTAAGTTTAATTAGTGTTCTGATGCTCATTAATATTCATTATGTTGATTTAAGGTTGTTAGATCAACATTTCTTAATTATTTTATTAAAAATTAATTAATCTAATTAATTAAAAAGTTAAGCATATGAAATTTCAATTTCTCTTGAATTCACAGAAATAAATTCCCAAAGATTCACCTAATGTGTATTTTATGCTTAATTTCATTTCCCCAAAGTTTCAAATTAACTGGATTATTAATTTGACAGTAATTAAGATTTAATATTTTTCAATTAAACCCAAATTAAGAGGAAAATACCCAGTAAAAATTGAGGATTTTAATTTCTATGGATTCCTCTCATCAAGATGAATCCATAAAGTTTTTATTTGTAATTTTATAATTTATATTTAATTTTATATGATTTTTATAAGTTTTCTGCATTTTTTAAATTAATTAAACCGTTATTTAACGATTTTTAAGTGGGGTCCCACGCGGGATCCTCGATCCTCGTGTATCCATACAGAGTTGGTCCGTGGTGCCACTGCGCCATCCGGTAGCGGTTCAAAATGCGGATTGCTTACGGGCCGTCAAAGATCGAAGCATCTACATGGCGTCGCGGTTGGTGCGTGGTGCCACTGGTGCCACGCGTTCAAAATGCGGATTATATAGGCCGTCAATCAAAGATCGAGCGGTCCGGTCGATCCGCGATTCTACGGGTGAAATCGGTCCCGCTTTAGATCGTCTCAAATACGGATGCGTGCGTCTCCTTCAATTCTGCGTAAGCACCCATAGTATTTTTCTTAATATCTTTTGATATATGCGATTTGAGTGTAACACGTGTGGAAAAAATCCTATGATTTTATACGGTTGGATCAACTTGAAGATCACGTTTCCTATGAAAACGATCAAAACCGAAAGCTTGGAGAAGAAAAGGAGGTCATCAATGGCGTACCTTATTTTCTTGGGTCTTGAGTGGGGGAGTTGGTTCGATTAGCTCCAAAGCTTCAAAGGAAGGTCTTGTGCCAAAGGAATTGGATCAATAATTTGATCCTAGACCAAGTACCTCCACATTGGCCGGTGCTTCACTCTTTTGGGCTTGGGTGGGAAAGGATACTTTGGTTTGTTTTCATGAAGGTAATGGAATCCTCGATTGGACTTTTACGTATTGGATTTCCTTATATGGCGTGAGTTTCATCTTTGAATTGCCTTGTTTGAATTGCTAGGTTGATAGCAAATTTTGGAAGGTTGTTGTCATGCTCATTCATCATCCTCCACCTGTTTCAAATAAAGAGGTGGAGGGGAAACTGAATGACATTTTGTGATACTTCATTCCTTGACTTTGCTTTGACTTTGCATGGCATACCTTTTTTGGAGCTTAGCATGGAGTAATTAAGGAATTTTATTAGTAGTTAATCAGTTTCTAAAATATTTTAATTACTTTCTCATTAATTTTTTTTTATTTATCTTACTTAACTTAAATAAGATTAAGTGAATTAATCTTGATTTTACATAGGTCAAATAACTCATTTGACCCAATGATACCTAATGGCGAATTAGGTTATGTCTCATCATCATTTCCAAATGATTTAAGACAATCGTCTTAAGTTTATTTTAATTTTCCTTCTGTTTGAGTTCAATGTAGCTTATTTAGGTTATTTTGATTTAAGGAATTTAATTTACCTATTTAGGCCTTAATGGACTCAAATTCTTTTGTTATTGCGATCACACATATTCATTTGATTATTTAAAATATTTTTTGGTGATTGAATTTAGTCAAATTTAGTGTGTTGACTTTTTGACCAAGTGCCCACTTAAGTCAATCCTAGGTTGACTTTAGGTTTGACTTTGAATTTCCATTTTTTTTATTAATTTACTTGATTTAATTTATGTTGGATATTTGACTTGATTTTGCATCAAACTAAGTAGATTGAATTTAGCTCAAAATACATTTCCTAAGTTACTAAGCATAATGACTTAAATAGTGAATTAGGAAATCTCTATTTGAACTGGAGATCTTTTCATTGCTAAAATGACATCTTTCAAAAATGAGGTCAACAAATGGACCCCCCATTTGTGTAGTGGATTATTAGAATACATGCGCATATTGTATTAGTGAAATTGATCAACATACAAGTATAAACTTGGGGTTACGATTCATGATTTTGATTTTGATTTAGAATTTTATTTTAATTTTGATTGAGATAGATATATGTATACATATCTTTGCTTTGGAGTGTGATTCATTCCTAGAAACTTAACTTTCATTAAGTTCTAGGATGAAGAGAAATGTTATTAGGAGTAAACCCAAAGAATGATCTAACCCTAATGCAATCACTATGCTCAAGAAAGATGCCTTCAGGGGACTTACTCTTACTTGAGAATAGTGATAATCCATGTGATTAGCTAACAAGATGGGATCGTTAAGGGCATGATCCATCCTAATTAGCTGAAGAGAGGAGAGGGGTCTTTAAAGACATAATCCAATCCTCAAAAGCTATGCTAGGGAGAAGAGGCTTGAAATGCTTGATCCTAATCCGCAACACATTGACTACTAAATAGGGGTCGCATGGACTTGATCCTATTTGAGTAGTCCAAAGAAATGGGGCCTTCAATGGCTTGATTCCATTCCTTAGAAATTTGAATAGGATGTCAACGGAGGACTTACTCCAATGTGATTAGCTAATAAGATGGGGCCGCTAAGGGCATGATCCATCCTAATTAGCAAAAAAGAGGAGAGGGGTCCTTAAAGACATGATCCAATCCTCAAAAGCTATGCTGGGGAGAAGAGGCTTGAAATGCTTGATCCTAATCTGCAAAACAGGATGTCAACTGGGGACTTACTCTTAGGTAGGATGTCGACTAAGGGACTTACTCTTATGTGATTAGAAAGAATGCCGACTAAGGGACTTATATCTCTCTGGCTATTAGAAAGGGGTTATAAAGATTTGATCCAATCTAACTTTGCCTGTGTAACATGAAAGAGGTCGTGATAGCTTGATTCAATCATGTACACAAAAGTAGGATGCCGACTGGGGACTTACTCCTAGAAGATTAGAAAGAATGCGGGCTGGGGACTTATATCTTTCTAGCTATTAGAAAGGAGTCATAAAGACTTGATCCAATCTAACTCGTATGTGTAACATGAAAGGGGCCTTAATGGCTTGATCAAATCATGTACACAAAAGTAGGATGCCGACTAGAGACTTACCCCTAAATTATTAAAAAGAATGTCGACTGGAGACTTATATCTTTCTGGCTATATTTGAAAGGGGTCATAAAGACTTGATCCAATCTAACTCGTCTGTGTAACATGAAAGAGGCCTTAATGGCCTGATCCAATCATGTACACAAAAGTAGGAAGCCGACTAGGGACTTACTCCTAGATGATTAGAAAAAATGTCGACTGGGGACTTATATTTTTTTAGTTATTAGAAAGGGGTCATAAAGACTTGATCTAATCTAACTCGTCTGTGTAACATGAAAGAGGTCTTAATGGCTTGATCCAATCATGTATACAAAAGTAGGATGCTGACTAGGGACTTACTCTTAGATGATTAGAAAGAATGCCGACTGGGGACTTATATCTTTATGGCTAAAGATTTGATCTAATCTTAACTCGCCTGTGTAACATGAAAGGGGCCTTAATGGCTTGATCCAATCATGTACACAAAAATAGGAATGGTGCCACGAAGGGCTTGCTCCAAACTTACAAAGATAATTTTTCATGGGAATGGTGCACGATGACTTACTCCAAACCCAGAAGGACATGAGAAAGATGCCACAGAAGGCTTGCTCCTATCTCAAGTCATATTTGCTCCTAATCAATAAAAGAAAAGAGAGAGTAGCGAAAGAGAATTCTAATTCTCCTGATAAAGTTGAAATGAATGAAATCTAAACCAATAAATCTAAATCAACTTCCTTAACAAGAGTTTACTCTCATTAAATGAAATGATATTTCGAGAATAACTTTAATTAATTTTAAGGCTAAATCATGAAAAGAAAATAAATGAAGAGTTTAATCCTTCTAAAGAAATCATGACCTAATGGTGATATTTCTCTCTCATAGTGAAAGTATGAAATTCTTACCTCTGGTTAGTTGATAGATAAATCACTTATGACTTTGTCAATCCAAATGAATGAAGAAAGCCCTAGTTTTCTTTGTTCAAAGACTAAGGCATTATATGCTTTCAATACAAAGTGAACCTAAGGAGAATCCTTTGCAATGTCTTATGACCTACTTGACATTGTCTTAATATCTAGTCAAAGATTCCTGAGATTAGATTTAATCTTAATCTATATAAAGAATGCAAATCAAACTCGACTTTCTAATAGCACAGCATCTACCCTAGAGGGTCCTCTTTTAAATGATGATCCTCTAAATGAATAGATCATGATGTTTATTGATCTATTGAGGATAGAGTTAGACTTACCTTCCCTTCATATCAAAAGGGAAATTCTTTAAATCAAATTCAAAATGGTAGAGTTATACCACCTCAAATGACATTGAAAAGAAATGGCAAATAAGTCATCTTCAAAATGTGATGTTTTGCCCATCTTAGAGAAGTTGCTTGCAAAATCAAGCATCGTAATGCTTTGTTAAAAATAAAATGAAATATGAACTAAAATAAAATAAAAATGAAAAAAGAAATGAAAGTAAAGCAAGGCATTACATAATCATGTAATTTTCCTTACTTAACTATAAGCAACTTCCTGATGTGGCATTCATAAAGAAGTTCTAGGGTTATCTTCTATGATAAAGATAAACTACTAAGAACTTATTAACATCTTAGTCGATGTGGAAAATTTAAAAGAAGAAAATCTCCGAAATATATATTGAACCGGGTGCATCGATCAACATTAATTATAAACACAAAAAATGAATTTATATAGGCCCAATTCTAATCAAACTTTGATAAGATTGTGCCATATAAATTCAATCAAATAAAGAAAGTAATTTTCAGCTTCATGAAAATTCAATCTTAAAAATTCAACCTAGAAAAAGAACTTAATTTCAATCACATTGTTGATTGAAGATAAAAATTCAAACATAAAAGAGCAACTTAGGAATTCATGAAACATCTTTGAATACTCTTGGATGGTCCTATCCATCCCAAATAAAAGAAAAGAGAAAATAAAAAGAAATCAAATGAAAAGAAAAAGATACACGAAAATACTCTGGTACACGAAAGACTCATTAGCCTTACGAGTCTTTTATTGAAATAATCGAATCCATTACAGGAGAGCATGTTTATCTTTAGAGATAGAATGTTTATTCGATCATCTAAATAAAATATTCTTAAACTCTATGTAGTGTCATTTATTTTCTCTATTCCAGAGAGAACACCAACAGTTTGTTAACATTATTTGATTTAAAGAAAGCATAAAATTTATATTTCATCTATCTAGTCCAATCCAAAAGTGTAAATTTAATCTCAATTGACTTTTAAGTCACTTTGATTAGTTTTATTTAAAGAGACTTTTTGCTCATATAGTCATATCATGCGTACTAGCATTAAATTTTATGTATCATCTTGTCTTCTAAAAATTGAACACAAGTCATTATTGGCATTAAATAAGATACATATTAATATTTTAGTATTTTTTATTATTTGAATCATATTGAAATAGTCGTTTGCATGATTTACACGAAAATAGTCACAAAGAATTTATAATTAATTAAAATAATTATAAATCAATTAATTATGTGAAAGGAGATATAAGACATCCAAATCAAGTGATAAAGCATAATACATTTAAATATAAGTCTTCCAACAAAAACTTTTTTATATACAACAACAAGCTTTTATCCCACTATAGAGTTAGCTACATGAATCCTTCTTCTCCATTGTGTCTTATTATGTGTCAAATTCTTATTTAATTCTAATAAAGTAAGGTCATTTTTTATACATCCTAAACAAGTCTTTTTAAGTCTACCTCTACCTTTCGTAACATAATACAAATTTAATACATCCACTTTCTTAACCGGGCCATCGGACGACATACGTTTTATGTGGCTAAACCATCTAAGCGACTCTCTCTAATCTTATATGCACTGAAGCTACTCCAACATTTTTCCGAACGTATTCATTTTGCATTTTATCTCTAAGTGCAAAGCCACTCATCCACCTGAATAACTTTTTTAATATAATTAAATAATAAAAAATTAAATGCAAAAGTGTGATATCTTCTAAAATCATATGGCACATGTCTATAATGATTATAAATTAAAAATTTAAAAAAATAGTACTATTGTTGTCTTCCATAAATTTGATTTGACTTTATATCATAAATATGTTACCAACAACAACAACAAGCCTTTATCTCACTATATGGGGTCGGCTACAAGAATCTTTTTTCTCCATTGTCATATTAAGTGTCATATTCTCATTTAATTCTAATAAATTAAGGTCATTTTATAGTTCATAACCAAATCTTGTTAGGTTTACCTCTACTTTTCTTAACATATGTCAAATCTAATGCACTCGCTTAATTGGGTTCAGCAACTGGCGTTTTATGACCAAACCATCTAAGGAGACTCTCTCTAATCTTCTCTACCACTAGAGCTACTCCAACATTTTCAAGGATATATTCATTTCGCATTTTATCCTTAATATTCTTGAATAATTCTTTCAAAACTAAACTTGCCTATGAAGTTATAATAAATAAGATTGTGTATACTACTAATGGCGAATATCAAAAATATCTTATATGTTGGTGTGACAAACCTACTAGTGATGATTCATTAATTAATTGCAAAAAGCAAAACCAACTACATGCCTAGATTTTCTTAGCAAATATCAAATGCTCAATTCATTGGATTTGAATTTTTCCAAACCAAAAAAATTTGATATAAATTAGAAAAAGCTTATACTCATTGGAAAAACAAGATGTGCAATTGAGTTTTGGAGTAACCTTTTTTAGTCTATGTTGATGTAATAATACCCATGATATTAATGTGTATGTCCTCAAATGTTTTGATTATCCTATAGATGTGGTTCACTATTGCAAGTTTATTCGATTTAACTCTTAGATATCTTAATTCAACCATTTTTATTCCCAAATTCAATTTTTTAGCACACAGGTGGTTCCCTTTCTTTTCAATCATTGTCTAGCAGCAATTCTAGAACAGGGTACTATAGTTAGAATCAATATATCTATATCATGACTGCTAACATAACGGACCTTATATGTATTGTAGTACATATGTATCTTGTTTTCTTGGACAGGAAGTAAAAAACATGCAAATCTTACTAGAATCAATTTTTTGTTGAATTGGAACTTATAGTTTTTAACTAGACCTTCAAGGATTCAGAAAACTTATTAATTAGAACCCCTATGACCTTTATTTTGGAATGTACTATTGAAGAAGTTTTTTTTTTCTCTCAAACTTGTGTGCATTAGTTGTATGCAAATTCTTTGGCTCTAATGCAAGTTGACAACTATTGGGAGATGCTTCTACATATACTGTGAGGCCTATATCCTTAAATAAGTGATTTCTACAGTTGTTCTTTCCCTCTAATTATTGTGTGATTATTATCTTGCTTGATTGAGATTTGTTCAACTTTGTTGCACGTTGGTTTATCCTATTTGTAGTGTAAATCCTAAAACACAATGGTTTTCATTTAGGGGTTGTTTGATTGCCTGAAAAAAGAGTGCAATGTCAAAGAAATATAATGCAAAATAAATATAATGTATTTGGATTATTTTAGGTTGTTTAGTTGAAAACTTTACAAATATATGAGTTTGTCTTTTTCTTATTTGATAGGAATGTAATGTAAAGTATTTTTGAATGGGGTGACGGTGACCCAAGAGCAAGAGGGTTCTCGGCACCCGACGCGACAATGGTGGGCGGCAAGGGTTGCCGCCACTATCATTATCCCTCCCGCTTCAGCCACCATCTGAACCGCTACCGCCACCGCATCACGGCCTTCCACCGTTGTCGCTATAGCGAACAGCTATAGTGTCTGAGATGGATTGAGGTGGATCTGAGGTGGGCGAGGGTACCGGACGGTGACGCGTGCGCGTAAGTGACAACGCGGCAAAAGTGCCAAGACCAGCAGCGACGGCACGACGGCAAGCCGCGTAACCGGCAGCGTGGCGGGTAGGCGAACGGCGAGCAGGGCAGCCATTCTCACTTTATATCGATCAGTGTATTTGGAATTCGCTCAATTGGGAGAATTCCAAATACACCACAAATCACATTTCAAATACACTACAAATACATTGGAATTTTACTTTGCACCATACCAAACACTCCAAAAAAGAAAATCCCTGTATTTTGTTTACTTTATACTGAAAATGCATCCAACCAAACAGCCACTTATTCTTAGGTTTCTTGCAAAGTCACATATTTTGATAAATTAAAATTATTGTTCATAGAAATTGAACGTGTTTTTTGATTTTGTATAGAAAGAAACAAGCCACGTTTAAATTAAAAGTTGAGAAAATGAGAATTATGATCTTTTAAATCTTGTATATGCATTTCATCATGGATTTATACTAAAAGATCCAAGACCCTATATGTCTTATATAGAGCAGGATGTCAAAACATAATAGGAAGTTAATGAAAGACCTAAAGTACACATTTATGAAATGCATGCCAATAATGCCAAAATTCCAAAAAAAAATTAAAGCCAGAAAACCATCTGATAGCAAAAAGAAATCATCACCGAGACTTCCTTATGCATTCCTTACTAAATCGCTCTTTCCTCATACTACAAAGGTTCAAGAAACTATAACCTTTTTAGCAATATTAGAATCAGGAATAATCATAACCATAACTTATCTTAATGAAATCAAGAATGATGGCGGCATTAAAGACCAATAACTTCTCCTTGGCTCTATCAAAATAAGTTAACACTAATGATATTTGCACTTACACTTATCAAAACCAACATAATTCTAGTTACTTCCTGGTCTAACGCATTTTTTTCCTTCGGTTATTAGTTTTTTATTATATAGTGTCATTGATTGCACATTCGTAAAAAACATTGCACAACTATTTCCACAAATCCCTCATCCCACACCAAGATAAAAAGATAAATGGAAAACAAACACAACAAAAAATAGCAAAAGAGATACCTAAAAGCAAAATAGTAAACAACTTCCAATGAAATAAACAATAATAAGCATTGACTGTTAAAAACTTTTGAATGGCCTTAGGCCTAATTTTGATTGTCAAAAATGGTGAAAAGCAAGAATAGACCCTCATAGAACGTTACTTAAATCTTGTATATGGAGCACGACTAATACAGGATTGTTCATAAAAAAGCAAAGAAAAGAATGAAAAGCATGAATTGTTGATGTAAAAACTTGAGAATCTCTTTAGGACAAGTTTTCTTGGATGCACATACATTACAATAATCCTCTCAAATATGAAAAGTGTCATCACGCAACCCCATCAAAAACAAGATCAAAAAAGGTTAGTCATTGTAAAATAGACTTCTGAAAATAGTAAACGGACAAAACATCATGATATGCCAGAACAACATCAACAAATGGCCCAACTTCTCCATCCAATTGATTCACTTTAGATTTACATCTGTAGTACTTTGCCTCGATCATTTCAAATTTACAGTTCATGTAGTGCAGATTGTTTTATTTATGACTGAGAGTTTGTTTCCACACAACATGACACCATGCATATGATAATCTATTAGTGATAAAAAATAATCTAAAATATTCCACCATAGTTACATGAAAAAAAAAATCCCTAATAAACCTTATGACTAAAAAGTCAAGTTAAAAAGTTTATTGCAAAACATTATCCAACATACATGCCATACTGCCAGACAGAAATTAAATTAGTACGCATACAGAAAGCATATCATATCCAACAAAATAACATTACCTGGTCACAATTATACAGGTATAAACATACCTTGACCTTTTCTCCAATAAGAAAAAGAAAATGAAATTCAGACACAGCCAGAGACCTCGGCTTCATTGTTTCACCCAGCTTTTCATAGTTTAGTAGACCTTTATTTTCCACAAAATTTTCATCTCCTCCACTTGAGCTATTTAACAGAATTAAAATAATTTTAACTTGCTCAGGTACTCCAAATCATGCTAAATATAAAGGTGTGACACTGCATGATGATGTTCCCATGACTAAAGCTTGTATAATGTGGTGACTAAGAAATACAGCAACAGTGATTTGCATATATATAACAGGAAGAAGATCATATACAAGTGATATACCTATGCTGGGCTCCAAAGTTCAGGTCGCCATGATAGATTCCAGCACCAGAAAGCCAAGCAAAATGTTTGGCTCTTCTCTGTGTGATGAAGAAATGCAGTTCACTGCAAATCAAATGAAGAACCTCATCAAGAAATCCAGGATATTTTGGATTTTACAAAATCCAGTAACACCCTAGCATAGATTATAAGCTTACCATAAAAAATGTCAACATTTATAAGCAGAATAAGAAGCCTCATGGAACAAAAAAAATAATTAAACTTCATGTTCAAATTTAGATTGCGTAAAGAAACTTTTTTTTCCTTCGTTTTTAAGAAGGGTTCAAACCTTAGACTTCGACTTGAGTCATCTAAACCAATACCACTTAGCCTAGTGTTCGTGTTAAGAAACATGGAGATAGCTTCAACAGAGCTAGAACTAGCATTTCTCTCCTAGTAAGTTAGAATAAATCAAATTCTCCTCACATCCTAAAACATTGATCACATGTTCATTGGTTACCTGCAATAAAGAAACACTTCTTTATTAAAAAAGATGGTAAGCATCATACTTCGGGCTTTCCTCTGTCATTGGCCACTGAATCTTACTTCTCTGGCCAATAAATACTCATATTGCATTACATGTTGCTATAGATTGATTGACTTCATGTTGTTTCACGATGTAGAAGTAATATTTCAACTTTAAAAGTGTGAATACCCTCTGCTCCAATAAAAACAGTCATGAGAGCATACCACTGTTCCACCAAATGTGATGATTGCTAAGTATCAACTATAATCCTTAGTCATGTGTCATTTTGCTTGTCAGTTCAGTCAGTATTAATTAGTGTATTTGTTCCTATACCATCTTTATTTGTCAGCTTTTTATTTCTATTTGATTATATTGTTCATGAGATTATGACAACTATTACATATGTTTGATGATGGAATTAAAATATAACCCTTTTTTGCATCACCTCTTGGAACTAATTCCTAGCTCTTTATTCTATCCATGATATATTTTCTCTTTAGCTTTCATTACTCCCCTTTAGTCATTCATTCCTCACTAATTATAATTTCCTCTTTCTCTTCATCTCTTGGTTCATCTACATTGGTTCTTCCCCTTTCAACAATCAAGGTATCAGAAGTCCTCTACAATCTCCACTTTGGGTACCCAAATCTTTGTCAATTGGCAGCAGAGCTCAGGTTCCTGAATCTAAGGAGCTATATTTAAAGAAATTAAGATGTGTTCTATTTTTGAGATTTCAAGAGATCAAGGCAACACATTATTCGCAATCTACTGGTCTCTAATTTCATTTACCCTCTACAAGAATTTCTGGGAACTTCCCAACAGATTGATCTAGGTTTTTTTAATGATTATTTTAACATATTTTATATAGTTCATCTTGCATCCAAATCTTTCTTCCTCCTTCCATCACACATTTGTTTAATTACACAAATTATACTAAAAAAAAGAAAAAGAAAGTAAAATGCCTTGAAATTTAGAAAAAAAAATCAATTATGATAATCCAAAAAGGTCAATTTTAAATGTGAAATTTTGAAAAGAACAAGAGCTTCAAAAACAGTTACATTTCAAAATTTCAATTCAAATTGAATTAAGAATTTAAAGTCTGAAATTTCATTGCAACTATCTTATCATTTTTTCCACTTTTTGAGTAATAATGAATCGGCATCATTCAAAACTCCTTCCATAATATCTATCATAAAATCCTCCACACTATTCTCTAGTATTCCTTCACCAAAAACTCCAATTTTGTTTACAGTTTGAATTTCAATTTTAAATATGGGTTTCAAAAATTCAAATTCAAAATATGGATATAGACTTTCATCGAATCTACTTTCACTTTTACTCCATAATTTTCTCTAATCACCCTGGCTAATCAAACATAATTAACTTCACCAAACCAAAGGAGCTGTTGAAATCACTTTCTATTTTTTATTTTATAATTTTTTTTTTCAGTTTCTTCGCTTTTTGTTTTAATATGAAACAAAAATATATTTGTTATTTTTATGAATTTTATATTTTTAAAAATGAAAAACAAAAAATATGTTTGATTTGTAAATTTTTTGTTAAACTTTTTGTTAATCTGATTAATTAGAGATAATCAAGCCATAAAATCTCAAAATTTTTAAAACGGAATATAATCCATGAATTAATAAGTAATAAGCTTTAGAGCTGAAGCAAATTACTCCTGCAATTAATTCGAGCTAAGTGAAGTACAAATTGGAAAAAAAAAAAAGGAAACGAGTTCTAGTTCATTGAGTTAGAGAAAAGAAGAAGACGAGAACTCTGGAGCTGATTTTAAGAATAAAGTAGTTGTTGGCCTCATTTTTAGATGAGGTTTAACATCTTTTTTAATCCTATTGATTAGGGATTTTCTATTCAAGCATTTCGGACACTATGCTTGATGACCTAGTGAGTCCTTCTAGTGTTTAGTTTAAACCTAATAGGATTAGGTGGACCCAAACCAAACTCAAATCTAAACAAATGATTGAATCAAAAAAAATATATATTTTCTAATTGAAATCTAAATCTAACTGAGCTTAGACTAAAGTAATTGAGATGGTTAATCCAATTAACCTACCTAAGATCAAAACCTCTTAAACCCAAGAAAATTCAAATAAAATAAAAACAAATTGAAATTAAATCAAATGAAAAGCATAAATTCATTACATAAACATAAATGGATTTAAAACTAAATTCAAATAAAAGTTAAAAGTGGTCAACCATTTGACAAAGAGTTGATTTATGTGGGTCCCACCAAGTAAAAGGTCAATCCAAAAAAATTTGTCCAAATTAAATTATACCAAAAGTTCAAAATCATCAAATGAATTTGTCTAAACATGAATCTAGATAAATCTAAATCAAATAAAGTCTTAATTGAGTTAATTACTAAATAGGCCTAAATGGACCCTATTAAACCTAAACTCAAATTAAGTTAAAATCAACTCAAATTAAATATCCAAAATTATTTGGAAATCATCATTAAACATAATTCAAATAATTATGAGATTTAATTTGATCAATTTGGTCATTTGACCCAATTAAACTAATATTAACCCATTAAGCCCAATTTGGATCAAAGTGGATTTTCAAATAAAATAAAATTAATTGATCTAAACATCTCAAACACTTAAATAAATACAACTAAAGCCTAAACCTAGATCAAACAATCAAATGTAATAAATCAAACTAAACCAAAGAGAACAAATGCTTAAGTGAACTAACTTAAGATGTTTGTGCCTAATCAAAATGAATTTGCTTGACTCATAAATCATCCTAAATTTGATTTGGATAATTAATTGTGAATTTAAATGAATGAATAATAAACATTATTCATGCTTAGCCTAATCCTAATCAAACTAAATCCAAATGGACCAAATGTGAACATTTGAGCTTAAACCTACACTAATCACATTGCAATACACCAAGCCTCATTCTAAGACGAGTCTAAAAGGATTGGCAACCAAAACTAAGAAAATTCAAAAGTTCCAAATCAATCCAAATGCAAGGGAATATGTCATGGAAGGTGATGTGAAACATGAAGACAAATCTCCTCTAATCCAAGACACTTCCTCCATTTTCTCCTCCACTCCTCATCATAGCTGATTGGGATTGACCCCAATCAGTTAACCACCTCTTAGAGCTAGCCTCCAAGGGTAGCAATCAACATAGCCAATCCATATTTGAACTCCCCAAAATGAAGATCTCGGCTAAATAAGAAGAGAAGAGGAGATCTTTTTTGGCTATTCTAACACTACTCATACGTTCCCCAAGTGAACCGAAGAAGAACTAATCCCTTCCCCGATTCCCTCGCTGTAGGCAACCCGGATTTCGACCAAACCCGCGGGCGAACAGGAGGAGATTGGTCTCCAGAGCAATTGACGAGGAGGCAATTCAATTCCTTGTACCCAGAGGTTCGCCACATCCCCACAAAGGAGTTCGAAGTGTCCCCGCTACTGAGGATCAACACTAGCGAGATATGCCTCAAAACTGACCCCTCTTTCAATTCGATTTGGTCCTTTGTGAAGAGGATTTGATCTCAAAAGAGATCAAACTGTATAGATGCATTCTAGATGAGGCGTTGATGGATTTGCAATCGACCGACTAGATCACCAAAAATCGCATTGATTCAACTTATGATGCTCGGCCTCCGTCGTTAATGGAGGAGATGTAATCTCTACTATCCATTACATCTATTAGGAATAGGCAGCCGACATCTAGTCGGATAAATTGAATAAAATCCATATAAGAACCGCGAATAAAATCGTGACCGTCCAATCAAAGATCGAACGATCAAAACGAATCAAGCGTGGCCCGTTTAATAACGCGGGATCCAAGCGTGGACGAATCACGCGCCATCGTGTGTAAAGCAGCGCCGCATCAGCACCATGTGGCGCTAACAATTTTAAAACGGTAATTCCAATTTTCTGAATTTTAAAATTACAGGAACCCTTAAAAACTTTAAAAAAATCATAGAAAAAAAAATGCATAACCAAACAAATGCAAATAAAAGCTCTATGGATTCATCTCAGTGATAAGAATTCATTAAACCCAAAATCTTCAATTTTTACTTGGTATTTTTAGATTAATTAAGGTATAATTAAAAATAATCAAATCCAAATTAAACTCTAACTATTAATCCAATTAATTTCAAACTTTGAGAAATTGAAATTAAGGTTAAAATACACCTTAGATAAATTTCTCAGAATTTATTGAAAATTAAATCCATAAATATGAAATTTTCAATCATAAATCATTAATTTAATGAAATAAATTAATAATGAATTAGAAAAATTATAGAAAAATATAAAATCAATTTAAATCATTATAATGAACCTTAATGAACCTAAAAACACCATCTAAACTCTCTAGAACTTAATAAATCTCAAAATGATCTAATTAAATAATTAATTGAATTAATTAATTTAATTTATTGATCTGAACTTTAAAAAAATTATAATAAATTAATCAAAACTCCAAAAAAATCTAAATGAACCCTCTATGGATTCATTTTCCAAAGAGGAATTCAAGAAAATTAAAACCCTTAAATAATTTTATCTAATTTAGGCTTACTTTAGGTTTTATTAAAAAAAGTAAAATCTTAATTAGTCCTAAATTATACATATGATTAAGATGAAAATTTAGGAAACTTAAATTGGTTAGATGAAATAATAAATCAAAAATTAAAGAAATTATAAAAACTTATAAAATCAATCTAAATCATTTTCATTAACATCATAACGCCTAAAAAAAATTTCCTAGCTCTCTGGAGCTAAAGAATTTAATTAAGTAGGCATTTAGGATTTAATGAAATGATTAAAAATATAAAATTTAATCAAATCTTAAGTTATCAAATTGATAAACTCATAACAAATCAATTAATCAATTGAAATTCAAAACTAATCAACCTCTAAATTTCATACCTAAATAAGGAATTCATTAATATGGAAATTCTTAAGCCCATTTAATTTAATGAATAACATAATTCCAATTAAAAAAAAAAAAAGAAATGAAAGAAATGATTAATCAAATCAACTAAATCTAAATAACCTAAAAGTTTGGAATGACCTAGGCTAGGTTCGGTGCCTGAAGTAATTCATTTCCTAAGTTTATTAGGTTATTATTAATAAGCAAAAATTCATCTTAATAGGTTTTAACATATAAAATGCCATTATAATTATCCTAAAATGATGAATTAGAAATGCATAAGTTAATGAATCATCTTAAACTATGAAATTGAAATATGATGAATCATTCAAATAATGAAATCAAAATATCTTAAAGATTAATTAATTAAGTTAACTTCTCTAAATTCATAAACATTAACATTAATAAAAATAAATATTAATCAAATGAATAAATGAGATCAATTTAAATCAAATAAACTAAGTAATTAAAATATATAAGATCAAATGAACACTTAATCAAATCAAAAGAAACATGACATTAAATATAAAGCTTAGTTATAAAAGCAATGTAAAACATTAAATAATATAAAATATAAATGAGTCAAATCATTTGAAAGGAAATCAAACTAAAATGAAAATTACATTAAACTTAACCATAATAACATAAATTTTCAACTAAGATTTAAAGAAAAAATTTAAAAATTTCAATAAATCAAACTAAAGAAATAATAATCAAAGCAAAAGAAATAGAATAAGAATAATAAGATTACATAAACTTTAAACCTGAAAAGAAAAAAAATTTAAGACAATCAATCAATTAAATAATAAATTCATAATCAGTTAATTCAAGATGCATTAATCAATAAAACTCAAATGAAGAGAATAAAGAATCTTTAAACAACTTTTCATAAACATAAGATGAAAACTAAAAATTTTAAATCCTAATCAAATTATATAAACATTAATCTAGATTTAAATATACCCAACTTAAAATAAATTATTCAAATGAATTCAAAAGAGGTTAATTAAGATATTTAGGATCTTAATTTGACCCTTACAATGGATAAAAATTTTATTTTACTAGGATTTAGGATGATTGAATAGAATGAGTTCTGTCCCAAAGCAAAATTTATTTTATACTCCATTCTTTAAAACCTAAATTTTAACTTTAACATAAAAGTAAATCTAAAAATAAAAATAAACTCATGAATCAATTAAATCGCTTAAATTGAAACCACCTAATGAAAAATTGAACAAATTCTAAGAATAAAATAAAAGAAATCAAATAAATTAAAACAAAACTTTTCATAACTAGTGATCATATGATATATAGTCCGGACACCCGAGGTCATAAGGCTACTAGTCCGAAGGAGATCTTGATACCTCAAACTTCTGATTTAACAATGGCACATACCTATAAAGCAAAATTATAAAAAGTGAAATATTAAATTTTAAATTAAACTAAGACTTGAATTTAAAAGGCCTAGTAAAAACATACCACATAAATCTCTTTCTCACAAACTAGATTGTTAGATCACCGACCTTACAGTTAAGTTAAGCCGGTGATCTGTGATGTTTTGTGATGTGATATTTTTCTTGTTTTGTAGTGTAATATTTTAGACTAAATTGCTAGGATTATTTGTCAGCTAGTTTGGATGTGCATCATTTTTAGACTAATACTGTTTTTTGTAAGAGGTAATGCTAAAAGGGACCACTGTAATAAAATATATACAAATGTTGTTTGCTTGCAGGTATGCTTAAGTCCCTAAGCATAACTCGATAGGACAAGTGAGCTTGGCAAGCAACTAATGCTAATCCCGTATATTTGAAATATAAATTATTGGTGTATTCTGTGTATTTCTTGCCATTTGTTTTGCAGTGATTAGGAATTTATTTTAAAATTTCAAAATGTAATTTAAGCCTAGAATTAGGTTAGAATCTATGAGGTCTAAGAATATTAGGACCTGACTTTACCAATTGGTGATCTCCTGTAAAGCCCGTGGAGATCTCTAAAGAAGGTGACGATCCTGAAAGATCCCCCATGGATCAAACTTTTAGTTCTAGACCGGATTCTATAAAGACAGAGCACGGCTGTCATTTTCTCTTTCTTCGGGGGTGTACAGCGGTACCCTGCAGCATTGACATGTTCTATTAATTAATTTGGTTTGATTTATTTTAGGTGCGCAGTAAAAATCATCTGTATTTCTAAGTTTTTTTTTCTGTGGTGTGTTTCTGTAATGAAATGTCTGTAACATTATGCTCCTAGAAAAAAATAAATTTTCTATCCCGTTAAACTTAAACAATTTAAACATAAATTAAAGAAACTGAAAACCTCACTTTAATAAAAGCCCTAGATACAACTTAAAAATTACTAGAAATAATTAATTTTTTACGGAACATGACAACATATTGTTCGTTCCTCTTGAATTGGGTGCTTCACCCATTGCACATAAGGGGACATATGACCTGTGAGGATGACCACCCTTCTTAGGGGAAGTGTGCACTCTCTTTTTAATTTGACCCACGACTATTTTTAAATACATATCATTATAGGCATGAACTGCATACCCAAAGTCTTAAAATGAAGCAGGAGTCAAAATACATAAATGAAGAAATTTATTGTATTAGTTAAGTGCATATCGTGACAAAATATTATCTTAGGGTTAGGGAGTGAGTTAGGCTCTTAGCTTTCTTCCTAAATGCAACAGCCTAGACATCTTGCATACATAAGACCAGATTCGGGTTTTCAAAATCGCTTAGGTGGTGTTAGCTAGCAACCCTTTCAAGCAAGTTATAAGTCCAAAAAAGTCAAGAATACGTTCATTTTTCCTCTAGTAGGAAAAGAACCAATAATTCACAGAAAATTTACATTAGGTCGAGCCTCTAACTTATTTCAGAAGCATTTGTAAACTTAGGATATGAAGCATCATACTAGAACAAATTTTCAACCACTAGGCATTTTTATAGTATTCTGCTATTAGAATCTAAGTCCTAGACATCTAATAAAATATCAATTCAAATCATAATAAATTCAATCTGAAATTTGTAAAGCTCAATAATAAGATAGTTGAAATGCTTGCTGAGCTTCTCGATATCTAAAAATATTTTCTACTTATTCTCGATTGACTTCTAAAAAGATGTCTTCCGCCTTTGAAGCGTTCTCTATTGAATTTCTAAAATAATCATCTTTTTAAGACAAATTTTGAAATCCATAGAAATCAAAATATATTTCTTTAATCGAAAGTATTCTTAGGAAGAGATCCTTCATTCCTAAGATGTAATTAACTACAGGGACTTGCCTCTATAAGGAACTGGGAACCCTACAATAAAATAAACCATATTCTATTTTTCCATGTAATTCAGAGGAAAAATCTCTGGCACATCGAAGACTTATCAACCTTAAGAGTCCTTATTAAGTAATCAAATGTATTATAGGATAATATGTTTATCTTTCGATATAATATATTTATCCATTAATGACATATTTGATTACCTAAATAAGTACTCCCAAGATCTGCGTAGTGTTCCAAAATAAAATTCCCACAGTAGCCACAGCGCTTCAGCATCAGACCTTGGTGAAAGATGGAGATAAAAACTTTTCCCAATGATGGTGCGATCATCCACCATGACGGTGACAGTGACGGCGACAAATCTCACCGACAATGGTGGTGAACGATTAAAGTGGTTAGGAATACGCAACGTCACATGACTGAGAATAAGCGAAGGGAAATTCAGCATGCTCGTTATCTCCATTTGCTTTCTTGGTGAGGAGAGAAATGGCACACGAGAGCGTGTCATGAAAAATCGATATGTTTTAAAAATAGGGAAAATAGGTTTACCTATTTTTAGTATTTTTGAAAATAAAAAATAATAATAATAATAATAAAATAGATAAACAAACCTATTTTTTTAATATATTTTTTAACAACACTAAACAAAAAAAATTGATTCCAAACAAGGCCAAAACTAATTTCACTTATTTCTCAAACTCAAGCTCAAACAAATCAAACCCAATCAATGGGATAAGCTAAGCCATTCAATCCCTACCCAACCCAATCAAATTGAACTTCAACAAATCCAAATTACTCAACCTTTATTCATGAAGACCTCAAAGCTTCAAAAGATATCTTCCTAGACTTGTTATTGTGACCTTCAGAACTACAACAATAACCTTCTATCAATATTTCTAATGTAGGTAGTTGTTCTTTCAATTAGTCGCTCTTCTATGGGATGTTTTTTGTTAGCCTAGTATAATCAAAAATTTTCAAATCTTGCTTCAAAAATATTTCAACTATTTGAAGTACAACTTCACAAACTAGGAGAGCTAATGTAGAGTGAATTGTCTACTTCAATCCTTAATCATAAGTTCTTGTTTTAAATTTAGCAAGTTCATTTATTGCATTATGTTTATGTCCATGTCCTTGTTATTTATTATATGTTGTTATATTATATTATCCATGAGATTATGACTAATATTATATGTAATACTCATAAGGGTTATAACTTAGATGACTAATGAAGAAATAAATGAATGTTAAGACATTTCTTTGGCATCCTTGACAGTAATTAATTCCCCCATCCCTCCTGGTATGAAGATTATTTAATCATTTATTTTCCCTTGCTTCCATATCCTCAAAGCCTTCATTCATATTCTTCTTCATCTTTTGTTTTCCACTACATATAGGATCATCTATACTAGATTCTTTTTTTCAAATAATCAAGCCATCAGAAATCCAAAATGATTTCCTCTTCAGCTACACCACATTTTGTCAACAAGAGTTCTCAAGAAAAGAAAAAAAGAAAAGAAAATGAAAATAATATTACTTATGCATTTGAGCTAGCATATCTTTGGTAGCAAAGATAGCAGTATATAATTCTTTGCCAATCCACCGGCACCTCAAAAATACACACATCCAATTAAAGATAAAAGACTAGTTTAAACCATGTTAAATTTTATGAACGCTAGCACTCTTGCATAACACACTAAAGACACAAACTTATTAAATGAAATATATCAAGTATATCTAGTAGATTAAATGTTGCAGAAGCCTATCATGTTAATTGGAAGAGATGTAAAAAAACTAAAGGAAGAACAATAATGAAATTAGACGTGGTGTAAATACGAAATGGGAAGATAAATTGAGATTTCTTCAGATCTTAACAGACCAAGAAGAGTTATGTGGATCAATTGATACAACCAAAAAGGTATTGAGGTCAAACTAAAGCCTGCAATTATATTAAACCATGTGGAAGATAGTTTTAATGTTTATGTTTCATTCTCTAACTCCCTTAATTTTCTGGTCAACAATGAGAAAGCTTTAGAAGTAATACATCAAAACCCACCCTTTAGTATAATACGGCCCTAGTAATGTTGTCCCAATCACTAGCATGGCTGATTTACAGCATATAAATTCTTATGAAATAAGAATTGACAAAAAAGGGCTGATGACATTAAAGCATTGCTGAAATTTTGCAAAGTCAGAGCAAATCAAATGAATCATAAGACAATGGGAACTCAAAATTAGGAGGGGGATGAAAACAGATTAATATCAAGTGACAAAAGAGTTAAACGATATTCAAAATGAAATAATTCATATGGTCTATTCACCTTTGCAGAGGTAAGATCTATGGATCTATCTTAGTTGGTAATAATAATAATAATAATAATAAGCTTGATGAATTATTTCTTAGACCATCTCTAACAACAGCCATAAAAGTAGCACTTACCTATTTGGTATTTCTCCTGGAAGCTCCATAAAGTGCACTGCACGATCAGAGTAGCTAGCAAACACAGTCTGCAAAAGATGTAAATAGTATTGTTCATAATACCAAGTGGTTTGTGATTATCAAGATTAGACTGAGATTAGATGCATATATGTTGACGTTTTAAAACTAAAATAGCATGTTTTTTGACCAAATAGGAGTTGTACTTCGCATTAAAAATACTTTTAAACCCAATTTCAACCGAAATATTAAAAAAGTGAATATCAATTTTTGTTGGTGTAACATTAGATGTTCAAATTCAAATGTGAGTCGAAACATTTCTAAAAATGATATTTTCTGCATATTCAATTCAAGGGATCAAATAAAAATTAGTACCAAAGAAATGACCTTCAAAAAAAGCGTGTTATCATACTTATGTCAACAATCATATGATGAAATCAAAGAATTTGAAAAGTAAATACAATGAATTAGAATAATAGAATATAAAAGTGTTTTGTATTAACTTGCACAAACAACAACCTTTAAAAGTCAATTACATGGATCTTAAAAATACGTAATAATAATCAAGCAGGATATTGGAGGTAGACATAAGATTATGTATTGATTTAAAATAAATAAATACCATAGCATGTAATTCAATCCTGCTTCACATAAAAAATAAAAAAATTCAGTATATTAATAAGAATGTGGTTCTTGTCTATCTCTTTACATGCCTAAACCTCAACCTTTATGTTGGCGCTTAATGATTTCCCTCAAAGCCCATATCATCTCAATTTGATCTCTTTCCAATTATTTTTTTGAATCAGTGCTACTTCACCTGCTCCCCACCTAGTGGGATTAAGGCTTGTTGTTGTTGTTGTTGTTGTAGTGCTACTTCACCTGCTCAAATATATTTATATCTTAATCCTTCCAATTTACATGTAATGATTATTATAAAGGATTGCAAGCATATGATTTAATGTTCAAGAGCATTATAAACATTAGTTATCCAGGGCAAGAAATACAGCCAAGGGATACGGGAAGAGAGTAGAGAAGAATAGTTAACGTATTCATTCTACATAAATAAATAAAACAAAACAACAAATCACAAACAAATGTATGTGGGTGGATGGGTGGGTGACTGTGTGTGTGTGTGTGTGTGTGTGTGAGAGAGAGAGAGTGTGTGTGTATCCCAAATCAATACAACTCAACCACACGACAGTATGCCAAGTCGCAGTAGGAAAATAGTAAGATTGAAATTTGGCAAAGAAAAACATACATCTAATGCTCCAATGCCCGTGAACGAGTACAAACGTGTTGGTGTGACGGCCATGACATAATATCTCATAGTATTGCCAACAGAGGCAGTCTCCATCTGAGGTATAGGAAAGAAAAAGTCATCAAGTTAACATCTATTTTACCAGTAAATTGAATCGAAAAGAACAATAATTCCACAGCACCTGCAAACCCATGATAGCTTCAGGTAGCTCAGTTAGCTCAAATAGAAACTTTATATGCTTCTCCTTCTTATCCACTTCATCAATTGCTATCTCATACATCTGCCCATTCTCAGTTCCGAGAATCACTTCACGAGTTGAAGCTTAACTCCCACAAAACACAATACAATTCAAATGCCTAATCCTTCAGTGACAAAATCAAGAACAAACCAAGAGTATAAGAACCCTCACACTCAGTGATCTGCTGCCGATTCCAAGCAACTGCGTTCACTATCAGGCCCTTCAGCCGGCTCAAAACCCTAGGTCTAGCCCACTTCGCGTGCATATAATAAGTCTCCGCGCCGCCGGTGTGGAGAACATTAGCAAGGCAATGGCTGCCGCCTGGGTCAACGAAGACACGGTGGACAGGCTGCTCGCCACCACGGCCACCGGAGAAGTCGACATCTGGAAACGAAGATCAACGATAATATATCCGTCGGAGGGTTGCAGAAGCAAAGCAAGAAAAAAAAAATTTCCAACCGTAGGAATCTCCAACTCCAAAGTCGTGCCTGATAAGCCACCCCTTGCTAGTGCCGATAAGGATGACGTCATTTCCGGCGGCCATGCAGGTGATAAGGCCGTGGCCTTTGGCGCCATTCCGCTCTAGGAGGTCGACTGAAAAGGCGTGACCGCCCGCGTCCATTTGGTGGAATTATCTGAGCCAACTAAAACCTTAAATGGCTCTTTGGACTCCGCCGAAGTCTCGCGAACTCCTTCACCTTGTCGCCAAGGATTTAGGAATCATGGGAGACGGAGAGCAGAAAGAGAGGCAGGCGAGGGTTAAAATATATTATTTAAAATTCTAAATAATATTCATGATTATTATTAATTATAATAGGAGGATTTACATACATTCCATTCACGTCAAATTTCACTATTTATATATTTAATACCTAAACTCACTATTTTACAAATTTAATTCCTAAAACGTTTTAATACAATATCAATACCACTTACCATCTTCTCAAAAGCTCTTCGTAACTGTTTATTTCTTTGTAACAGCACGCAATTCTCATCTGTTAGGAATTCGTCTTCCCTCAAAAGCTCCCCATAACTCTTCGGCTCTTCATAACAGCACGCAATTCTCCTCTTTAGCAACAGCGCGTGAAGCTCATCGAGCTTTCCCGCGTCTTCCCTTCAGCCATCGTCGATCTTCTCCTTGTGATATTTAGCTTTGTTTTCAAACTGCCGCTGCACCCCATTCAGCGTTATCTCAAAGGTGCAATGTCTTGTGTTTTTATTCAACTTGGGTATTGCGGTTTTATTCTGTAATAGAGCCTGCATAAAAAAAATAGAAGTGAAAAACAAAAATAATGTATTACGGTTTTATTCTAAAAAATAGAAATTTATTAATCTGAAATATGTTTTATTCTTATTTCATTTTTATAAATTTTTTAGTACTTAACTGCAATGGTGTTTTTTTCTGTATTCTTGAAAGTTCTTCTCCTTGCGATATTTAGCTTTGTTTTCAAACTGCCGCTGTACCCCCATTCAGCGTTATCTCAAAGGTGTGATGTATTGTGGTTTTATTCAACTTGGGTATTGTGGTTATATTCTGTAGTAGAGTCTGCATAACAAAAAAAATGAAAGTGGAAAATAGAAATAATATATTGCAGTTTTATTCTGGAAAGTATAAATTTATTAATCCGAAATATGTTTTAATCTTATTTTATTTTTATAAATTTTTTAGTACTTAATTGCAACGGTGATTTTTCAGCATTCTTAAAAGTTATTAAAAGCAGAAATAATGCTTTCTCTGTTAATTATATTAGATTTTTGTTAACATCGAATGCTGAAAAATTATTTTCTAATTACCCTACCAAGGAAGATGTCTAAATTTTAATTTAAATGCAGATATGAGTCATTGGCTATATATAATCTTCAAATTTGGTGGACACTGGGTTGAAGTAAAGAAAATAAATAGAAGTAAATATGAAGGGAGAAAATAAATGACAGTTAAGCATGAGAAAGACCTACTCAATTTTGTTGTGCTTCAAGAGAATGTGAAAGGAATTTGCCTATGGCTAAAAAGATATGAATTTAAGTTATACTATCATATTTTTGGGACATCTCCAAAGGAATATAGACTTATTGAAAGTGGCGTTGAAGTTTTGCAAATAATTGAAGAGTATTTTGCAAGTATCAATGTTGAGGTAGTGGTTACAATAAAAAAAGATAATGCAAATAATACATTATCACAAGGTAGAGAGGTTTGTTTTCATAGTGACATGCTTGAGTGTTATCATTCTTATCCCAATAATATTGATGCTTCTAACTCTCTACTCGATGAAGTTAATGATGCCAAAGCTTTAACAATCGGTGCATGTTTTCAAGATTCAACAACTTTCAAGCAAGCCTTACGAACCACTGCAATTATAAATAATTTTGGGATTAAGATCAAAGCTAGTGATAAAACCTATGTTATAGCTACTTGCTCATACAGAGATTGTCCGTGGAGAATTAAAGTAACACTTTGTGCTGATGGCCAAACATTTGAGGTTAAGAAATACACTACAACACATATATGTCCATGTATTAATAGAGCTAGAAATAGATTGACAATTTCAACTTGGGTTGCCCAAGAGATACAAGATATTGTGAAGAAACAACCAAATATTCCTCCAAAACATATCAAAAATAGTTTGGAGTCGACTTTTGGGTTATCACCACCATACATGAAGTTATGAAGATCTAGAGAACAAGCTCGAAGCATTGCATTTGGGTAAATCGATGATAATTACAAATTAGTGCTTTCACTTGTGGGAGAGCTTATTGTTAGAAACCCCGATTCTCGCATCACTTACACTTACGATAGTGTTGATTGGTCATTCCAACATTTGTATGTGAGCTTCAAGGTTTGCATTGATGGTTTTCTTGTAGGATGCAGACATCTAGTAGGACTTGATGATTGTCACTTGAAATCAAAGTACTTAGGGGTGCTGCTATCTGCAAACTCCCTTGATATGAACAATGGGTTATTTACTCTAGCATTTGCAGTGGTAAAAACTGAGTCTAAGGCAATGTGCAATGATTTCTAGAAAACTTATTTGAAAGTCTTGGCTACAAGTTATATCCACTAGCATTCATTTCAGATATGGAAAAAGGATTAGGTGAAGCAATCAGACTTGTGTTTCCTAATGCAGAGCAGAGGGTTTGTATCTGTCATCTGCGAAAGATCCTTAAAAAATATTTTTAATATCCTCATAGTCATAAATTGCGTAGCCTTGTTTAGCCTACTGTGAATGCGTACACAGAGCATGAGTTTAGTTCCAAAGTTGCTGAAATATATAATATTAGTCCACAATTTATTTATACTTATATGCACTGCTTTATAAGTAGTCTAAGAGTATATTTTCAATTGAGATAAAAAATTATTATAATACAAATAATATGGCAAAGTCCTTCAATTCCTAGATTGGACCTGTGAGGGATAAACCAGTTGTAGATCTTGTTGACACGATTAGAGAAATAATCATGGAACAAAGAGCTGAGAGAAAAATCGACTCTGCAAGATGACACAGTGAGTTAGTTCCCCATATTGAGGAGTACATTAGAGAAATTACAACTCGAAAGGAGTACTTTAGCATCAGGCTTTGTGATAGAGGGGTGGAAAATGATTGAGTTACCTTGCATTCATGCAGTTGTCATTGTAGGGAGTAAGAGCACCCTCTGTGGTATACATATGTTGATAATATTTATCATGTTAATAGGTATGACTTTAATATCCTTCTTTTGTACTTATTGGTTTCCAGCATGTTAAGCAAATTTTTTTAATTGTAGGTATCAAATGGCATACAAAGGAGCAATAGCAACTCTTCCAGGGAAAGGTTAATGGAAGACATTGGACAATGAATATTATATTAAGGCTCCCAAAATTTTGAGGCCACATGGGAGACCAAATGAATAGATTAAAAAATTTTTTAGAAAAAAATAGCCAAAAGACAAGAAATGTCCATAAATGTATTAGGTGTGGCCTATGGGGACACCACAAAACCACATGCAAAAATTTGTTAAATCAAGTAGATGAAGAAACAAGTATGCGCACCTCCATAAGCACCACTGGTGATAGTAGAACCTGTGCCAAGTTACCAATTAGATGGAAGAGATTTGAACGACAATAACTTAAATTGATAGATTTTTTACTAAAATTTCCGATGTGACTGCTTTTAGTTTTTGATACTATAGATTTTCTGACAAAGTCACACAGCTTTTGTATTATGAAATATGCAATAGTTTACTCAGTCATTGAATGTTAGTTTTATTATTTTGTTGGGGTTTTTAGTTTCAGCAAAAGTATATTAATCTTGCTAGTTTCCAATGGATTTTGTTCAGTCATTTAGTTATTGTCAAAAGGTCAAAGATGGCATGTTCTTGGCATTTCACTTTATATAAATCTTGTTATTGTCGATGCTATCAACATGGATCCTATATATCTGAAAACTCTAATTAACTCGAATTAGGACTCTGTTTACTATTTTCTAATTTCTTCACGTTTAAAAAAGTCAAAAATTATGTTTTAAAACCAAGGTGAAAATGTTTGGGGATCATCTAAAACTGTTGGCTATATAAAGTTCAGGCTAATATTAAATCATTGAAAAAAAAATTCTATAGATTATGATTGTATACTCTGCAATGATATGATATATATAATGAATTGCTTGTGTCTTCTCATTAATATGTATATATATGTGGTGTTAGCAAGGCTTATGTCAACCTACTGATGTATAATTTACTTAGAGATAGAACATATATGTTTGCAAATGACCATTATACCTATTGATCAAGTGCTTCTCGCATCATCACTCATGTCCTATAGATACACAACCCAGATCCCTATGGTTAAAATTGCTAGAAGGTTTTTTATAACTGAGGTATATGATTGTTCATGAAAAGCTTGTTATTCTTAACATAAATTGTTTTCTGATCAAATTCTCTTATCATTTCTTAATCTGGTTTTGTAGGGAAACAGGGACTACAACTCAAAGACTTGGGATTCTAGGTTTCTGATTACTCACATTGTTAGCAGCATCGTCTCCTCGTTTGTTGCCAAACATCTTTGACAACTAGTATTTTACATTTTTGTTGCGAAGTCTCCATTGTTGAATCTTCATTGAACCATACAGCTTACGAAGTCTCCATTGTTGAATCTTCCTTGAATCTTCTTTGAACCTTTCTATTGCGAGTTCACTTCTGATGAGAAGGCTGATGAAATCGAAGAATTTTTCACGAGCCAAATCAAACCTGCTATGTCTAGAAGCTTAAAACAGAGACTAGAGAGAGTTAGGATTAATGCCAACTAGGTGAGAAGCATTAGGAATGAAGATTCGCTTGCTGCTATTATGATTTTATCAAATTCTTTTTTCACACAATGTAATTTGAGCAAATTATCTCTTTTCTCTACTTGATCTTTTGAATGTTATATTAAACATTCTCTTGTAGAGAATGTCTAACAACTATATCTATTAAGTTATCTTCAATAACCTGTGGTTTCTCAACATTCTCTGTTTATTATCATTCACCGAGCATAGTCTGTGCTGATTTGAACCATAAAATGAATTTGAAATGCGCATATTGCTGGACTTAAGGGACTTGAGCAAATGCATGTATTGCTCTTAGAACTCAAGCATAGTATGTGCCCAAACTTTGGATCACAATATCGACAAGAAAGGTTCCCCATAACCTACTACTTTGGATCACAACATCAACAAGAGAGGTTCCCCATAAAATGAATTTGAAATGCACATGCAGGTTGATGTCAGCTTCTTGGTGTCATTTTCTCTAATAAAATAGACAGTTGAAGTCTACGAGTTTTTGAATTCATTCTAGAAAAATAAAAATTGTTCTAAATACATTCAAACCAGCTAAAAGAAAATATCTACTTTTGCATACCAGTGAAGGGAAGATCAGCATTGTGAAGGATATATATGAATCAAGTTGATAGTTTCATAATTACAAATCAAACAATTCAAGTCAAAAGAGCATATGAAGATTTTTTATCATTCGAACTTTATAATCGATAGTCTCCAACAACTTCCAGTGTTGAATGGAACTCATATACCAACTCAATTGAGTTTTCATCAAGAATTCCATCACTAATTAGGATGAACTAAATAAAGAAAATGAGAAATCACAAATCAAGAATTGAGTTTTCTATATCATCGATATTTTTCAGTGATATATATTAAAATTAAATATATATATATATATAAATTTATTGATATACAACATAATAATAATAGAAATAACAAGTACTAAGCTGCCGCAAAGTGATACTGAAACACATCGATAGAGTTGATTATTATAATAGCTAAAATTCGGGGGTACATTGATGACTATAATATTACGACAATCGATGTTAACCACACAATGCTCATACATAGTAACACTTTTTAGCACCACACACTTCATCCACACATATTACGATAAACATATAAAAAGTACATTAGAATAATAACAACAACTCCAACAAAAATTTTCATAAGAGTTAATATGAGCTTGAACTTAATTCTAACCATCTCATTATGAGCTCTTAAGAGAGGCAACACATCATGTATTGAAGGTTCAACTTCATCTACCCAATTGAAAAAACCGCAATCATCTTATGTTTTGTTCCGAGGGCATTGATAAAAATTTTTCTCAGTATTTGGTCCTCTATGAGTAGTATATAAAGTACATTGTAAGTTACACATGCATCTCACTTGATTGTTTTGGAGTACATTCCCTGTTGTTGACGACTTACTCGAGCTCATTCATGATATTATTGAAAAAATGCTTTAGTCAATTTATATATAAAGAATTATATATAACATCAAATAAAGTACAATAAGATTTTTGTTCCTGGGAACTATGAACAAGTGCTTCCACTTCATAAGATCACAATACCAAGAACAATCATAGTTCCTGGATATTTTAATTATCACTAATTTTTTAAAAAATAAAATGCATATTTTCATGTATAAAACAAGTACTAAGTGTTTAGGCTATAGTTGGCACATAAGTATCACTAATTTTTAACAAGATAGGCTAATAAGTGAACCAATCAACAAAATTTTTAGCAAAGGTAAAAGAGAAACACAAAGTCTAATGACAAATTTAGGCTTCCATTTTCTGGGATATTTAATATAGTATATAATCAAATCACACACTGGACAAAAGTAAGCACTCACAAAACATGCAATAGGACAATACCCCCATGTTATCCATAGTTAAGTTGCAAATAAAAGATTCATACTTTGTAATAAGATCACATCTTCAGGAACAATCATAGATCCCATAAACATAAAAGAATACATCTCATTCCCAATTACCACTTTGAAAAGAGCTTCCCATTCATCCTCCTTGAGATTCCATTTTCTTTAAAATGAACGTTAACTTAGTCTATAAGGGAAAATGATCGAACACTTGATGTGCATCTAAATAGGCTAGGAATGCTTTTAGAAAAAAAGCTATTATGCATCTTAGCCTAGTACATGTGCGGGAGTATTGAGAATGTGAAATTAGAGTTTCTGAAACTTACCTCCAACTCCTTCATGACGTAACGACAGACGATAGAAGTTAAAAGAGTAGTGAGGGGGTGCGGAGATGAGTTGTGAGGAGGTTCTACTCCGACCTTGTTGGAGAGAAGCGCTGCTATATGAGAAGGTTTATACTCTATGAGCTTTGCGTGCTGTTGTTAACGGAGGAGAATTGCGTGCTGTTACGAAGAAATGAACAGTTATGGGGAGCTTTTGAGAAGACAGGAAGTGGTATTAATGTTGTATTAAAACTTTTTAGGTGTTAAATTTGTAAAATAGTGAGTTTAGGTGTTAAATATGTAAATAGAGAAGTTTAATGTGGTATATATGTAAATCCCCCTCTATAATAATAAGCAACCTTAGCCCATGATTTAGAACTTAGGCCATCAAGGTTGAGAACTTAGGCCGTCAACTAAAAATTTTAGATTAAAAGCTTAAATATGTAGTGTGTATATAAGCTTAAATGTCACAAACAATATCATTTATAATTTATTTTTCATTAAATAAAATTATTATATTTATTTAATTAGGTATTAGTGTTAGCAAATTATAATTATAATTGATAAAAAATGTAATTAATTAAAATTATTAATAGTTAATAAAAATTAGATATGTATATATATAATTAAAAATTAAATTAAATAACCAATATTAATTAATTAAATTTTATTAACTTATTAATATTTAAATAATTAAATATTATTTTTATTTCTATTTAATTTATGTGCATAGAAGTTTTGATTTAATTATTTAGTAAATAACTAAATAATAAATAAGATTTTTATGTGGATTAACAATTATTTAATTAGTATAATCAAAATTGTAAAGTAAATTTAATAAGATATCTCAATCATATAAATATTTAAATTCTGAAATAAGTAAGATAAACATTTTACCTAGATTTAATTTATTTAACATATATCATAGCAAATAATTTTTAATATTTAACCAACATAGAATATATTAAATCTAAATTTATAAGAATTAATAAATCCTACTTTAGTCAAATAGTCCCTAAGTAAGAAGAGATTCAAGTAAATAAAAATTGGAGAGGAAAAGGAGGAAGATAGGAAATATTATCAGAGGAATTCTTAATGGTCATTGGGTTAGAACCTCCGTAACACTACCTACCACCATTGGATTAAATTTATAAAGCTACCATTGAACATTATCCAAAACCACGACTAATCAAGTAGAATCATCAATGGGAAGAAAGGAGTTATTTTTAATAAAAATATATACTATAATATGTGCTTTTATATCGTATGGATTTGTAATCATATTAAATCTTACTATTTTATTTTATTAAAAAATATCATAATTTTTTTTATGTACATGTAATTTAAAATATAACACAAGTTAAATCATTAATGTTGTCCTAAGTATAAGTAAAACAAGAAGACTAAAATTTATCCTTAACTTTAAAGTAAATACCTTTATAAAACTTTGGTTAATCGTTTAAAATAATATGCTATATGAAATAAGTTTTTTTTTTAAGTTTCTCTTTAATATTCCCCAAATATTTTATCTCTTTTGCTCACAAATGCATAAATAATCATTCATCTCAATTAGAAAACCTAACTATTAGGTCTCTATAAAATTAGTCTTGATATTTAAAAATCTCAAATAAAGCTTTCCCCTTTCTTTCTTTTATTTATTTTTCTTTTGGCCTCACTTTTCGTGAGGTCAATACACACTTCTCTCTCTAACTCTTAGGATCCAATCTTAGCAATAGAATTCCCATAAAGCCTCAAGACACTCTTAGTGACTAAAAGACCCCAAAGACCAAAGTCAAATCAGATTGAATCAAGACTTAAAGTTAGCCACATTACATTAGAGGGCCCCTTTTAAAACCAAATATGAGACTAAACCAAATCATTTGAAGTTCAAACCTAGTTTGAACTAAAACTGGCCAATTAGACCTAGGGTAATGACCCCACGCCCATTTAAACCAATTATTACCCATTATCAAATTCACTTTAAAAGTATTAAACTAGAACAATTTAATAGAATCTTATTAAACCTACTTAAGTATAAATGACAACCCAAAATCAAATCAACTTGAGCAACTCAGGATTGACTTGCTTAAAGCTTTAATGGGGTCATGAAATCATTCAATCCAAATAGATATATTTGAACCAAAATAATGGCAATAAGCTTTTATCCCCCTAGGGTCAACTACATGAATCATTCTTCTCCAATGTGTTCTATTAAGCATCAAATTATCATTTAATTCTAATAAAAGAATGCAATTTTTTATACTTCATAATCAACTCTTTTTAGGCCTACCTCTACCTTTCTTAACTTAAGCTAAATCTAATACATATCGTCTCCTAATTAGGACATCAAACAGTTGATGTTTTATGTGGCCAACCATTGAAGATGACTCTCTCTAATCTTATTTTCCATGCATGTATATATTCAATTTGCATTTTTATCTCTATGTGTAAAGCCACTCATCCACATGAGCATCCTCATATCTACAACACTTAATTTTATATTTTTCTTTTATTGGCCAACACTCTGCATCATAAAGCATTACAAGTTTCACCACCATCTTATAAAATTTTTCCCTTAAATGGTACTTTTCTATCACACAGTAGGCTTGATGCAGTTCTCCACTTCAACCACCAAACTTGAATTCCATTAATAATATCCCCATCTACTTTACCATCACTTTAAACAATAGGCTTGAGATATTTAAAATGTTCACTCTTTTTAATGACCCGATCACCCATTGTTATAACCCCACCATTAGATCATCTACAACAAAAATTACACTCTATGTATTTGGTTTTAGATCCAATAAAATAAAAGCTTCTAGAATCTAAGGTTGACCTCCATAATTCAAGTTTCTTTTGAACTCTCTCCCTAATCTTATTAATAAGAAGAATATCAATAGCGAAAAGCATACACCAATGTACAACCTCCTATAAATTTTTAGTAAGAACATTTATAACTAACGCCAAATGATATGGCTTAAAGTTGATCCTTGAAGTAATTTAACTAAAATAGAAAAATACATCGTGAAACCTCCTTATGTTTGAACACAAGTAATAGCTACAGTGTACATATCATTAATGACTTTTATACTTTTCTAAAACACTCCAAAGTATCTCTCTTGGAAGTTTATCATATGCATTCTCTACACCAACAAATATTATATGTAGATCCTCTTTACTATCGATACTTCTCCATCAAACCTCTCAGCAAATGTAAAGCATCCATAGTAAACCTAGCCAACATTAAACAAAACTAATTTGAAAGAATTTTATATCACGTTGTTACCTATGCTCAATTAATTTCTCCTATAATTTTAATGTTTTCTAGGTCTCTCATACATATTTGGTGGTCCATTTAGTTCCTTGATTCTTTTGCTCCTTATAGAGACGACATATGAAAAGGATAAAAGAATGAAAATAAAGGAAGTATTTGTTAATGCTATTTTAAGAAGTTTGACCAAAATTCTCTTAAGCATTTATGCCACATCACCTTTCATTTGACTTTTTTTTTTTTGACATTTCTCACATCATGTGGCTATATAAGAGGCGCTCTAACATTTTAGAGCTACTTATTGCTGCTCTTTTATGCTTTCCAACAAACATTTTTCTTGATTATTTGTTGACTCTTCATTCTAATTAATCAAGTTCTTGACATGACTTCCAAAGATCTCATATTGATATTGACATTATTGACCCTTGGGTAATTTTTAAGAAAAGGGAAATTAAAAGCCCAAGGGATGGGGCATCACGATTTTGACATCAGTCGTTGCACTCGGTGAGAAAATTGGTATATGCTCACAATCAAGGCAAATGCTTCTAACCCTATTAAGTTGAGTGTTGTGGGAGAGCATGCGGATGCTTCACCCCTTGTTGGAGCATTCCTGAGAGTGACAAGTATCTTTGAAAGAGATGAAGAAGAATGCCCTCCTATTGTTCATCAAGGAAGGTTTTGGGGGGGGGGGAGGTTGGCAAGGAATTTGCTTGAGGAGAAGTTAGTGGAGGATTCTCTCACCATGGTAGGTGACTCATTCATTCTACAATCTTGTTAATATAAATAAGAGATTTAATTTATTTTCTTTATTCTTATAATGTAACATATCGAGTGTTCTCAAGTACTCTTAGAGAGTCAATGAGCAATCATTATCTCATACAAGCAATTACTTTGGTCTTCTTAGAAGAGTTAAGCTAAGTATTCATTTTATTATTGGAAAATTATAAGGATGTCATCCAAGTGAAGAGAAAGTGACTTGGCTTCATCAATGACTACCCTTCCTTTAGATGACTCCTTCAACTAATCACCTTATAATGGTTCATTTGCTTATAATTTACAATATATATATATTTATCATTTTTAAGAGAAGGCTTCAATAAAAAATGATTTCTACTACTATTGATTCTTATGTGATTCTCGGTGACTTGACAATCCTAAGCTTTTCTCTAGGAGTCAACCTTCATATGTTGAAAAGGGCTTGGTGGTGCTAATTCTTTCATCCACCGAAGTGACTAGTTTTACATTAGTGGACTTGAATGAGATGTTGACAAACTTTTCTTCTTTGGCTCACCATGAAAGCAATGTGTTGGAGAAGAATGTACCCATTCCTCTAGAGGAAGGAAATACATGGAGGAACCTTTGCTCCATACCCTTTTTGTCAAGTTAGTTACTTTGTAAGAGCTAATGGCTTCTCTTAATGAAGACATGAGCTTAGTGTGGGTGAGATGTAGTGGGGGCTGGCGACCATAGAAGGTGAGTTTACTTTGTTGAGTCACTGCTCACTTCATTATAGAGGCCCTCAAGCAAAGAGCCTCGTGGTTAGAAAATTTAGAAAATGAACGTAATGGAATGAATGTGAATTAGTATTTATAAGTTTTTAATTTGAATAAAAAGAAGATACTTCTTCTTTACTCTTCTAATGTGTTTTATTTAGTAACATACTATGGTTTTGCCTTTATGCCGAGTTAGCTGGGTCTTACTTTATCGATGAGTGAGCATACTTGCTGTTTTGATATTTTGTGTGATTGTGGTGTTTATTTTTAGATGTATATGAGGGACACCATGCACATCTGAGGGGGTACTCATTGAAGTGATCGGGTATGACATTGAGGTATGAAGTACTATCTCAAAAGATAGAAACATCACCCTTCAATGGACCTAATCATTTAATTAGGACTCCTAAGGCATGATGGGTCTTCGAATGTACTAGAGATTTTTCCCCTCCTTTTCATGGATGAATAAAGTAGGGTTTATATTAAATCGAGTTCTAAAGTTTCCTATGGGGGCAAGCACCCATATTTAATTACATCCTAAGGAAGGTGAATTCCTTAGGAATACTCTCGATTAAAGTAGATAATTATTGTCTCCAAAAATTTTAAGGTTAAGACTATCAATAAATTGGCTATATTGGAAAATCAAATGGGAGATATCAAGAAGACTTATTTTTGAAAGCCAAATGGAATAGGTAGGGAATGCTCATGATATTATGAAGCATAGTGAGCATTTCAACCTATCATATGGTTGAGCTTTATAATTTTGAAAGTGAGGAGAATTATTTTATTAGAGTTGAAGTTTTATTAGATTACTAAGGCATATAATCCACCAACACAAAGTTAGGGAAATGCTTAAGAGGTGACAATTTATGCTTGTAGCCTGAAGGAAATAGTCACCTCAGATCCTAAATCTAGAGAGTTTTAGCAAGAGCTAAAGGGCGACCTAAATCTAAGCGCAGATGAGTATGAGGTTTACCTCTACAAGAGAGAGTAAATTACCTGACTACTAGACTTATAACAACATGTAGTAGTAGCCAACTAACTCCTCCTATGCTTTAAATCCATATGGTTCGATCATATGAAATTGTAAGATTAGTTAGACTATTATTTATTTAGAAAGAGATTAAAGTCCTTAAACTCACTCCCTAAGAGACTATAGCATGAGGGGGTATGAACAATGACTTAGTCTAATGAGAAATCTTTTCAAAATTTATTTGATTTTTTATTCTTCATTTTGATAGAGGTTATAGGATTTCTTTTGCTTAAATGCATGATGAAAATGGATTATGGGCTAATCAGTGGGAAAGAGGTGTTTTCCAACACAGAGGAGGCTCTCAAAGGTCAAGCCTTCCCATATCGTGCAAAGATAAAAATCCTCTCTTAGTAAGAGTGAAATAATATGCGTTCGTGATGTGAGACATACAACATTCAACTAAGGGGTTATTAAATTTTTTAATTATCTTGTTTAATGCCTAGTCTTTATAGTGAGTTATGAATTATTTAAAATTTTAGTTATGAGTTGTTATTGGATAAAAGATTTATTTTTTTCTAAGAGCCTAATCGCATCCAGACTACATATTAAAGCATCAAGCATGAAAAAACTAGGAAAAAATATGTTATTTCTATTGCGCAATTTTAAACGTAACATTAATCAATTTATAAAACTACCACAAAGGAATAAGCGGCCGATGCGGTCGGGTACCGTCGTACAACCTAAAAAGAAAATATGGGTAGTCGAGCTCTACCCTTATATAACCCAAAATATAAAAAAATAATTACAGTTTACAAATGAATAAATACTATGAGGGTCTTCAAATCTTCATCTCCATGTCTCCTCCATTTCTTCATGTCTTTTTTTCTTTGATTTGGTAGGCTTTAAGGCATCACATGGCACCCTAGGACAATGCCTTCTAGCCAATGCTCATCCTAATCACCCATAGCACTAATTCTAATTTCTAATGCAAAATTACATTAAAAGTAGAAAAAACAAATCTAACTACACATACAAAATAAGTATTAGCTAAACATACATACATTCCCAAGCAGTTATATTTATTAATTAGACTTAACACCCTATACATGGACAACCAAGCCCACCTATCTTAACTTGGATTATGCTTATGCATTTTAAGCAACCTACAAAAGAGAGCATTTATATTTATTTTTGGCACCCCTTAATCACAATCCACTGTAGAAAATATGATTAGGCTAATATCGGCCTAACATCCAGTCTATGAAACATACTCCCTAACATCCAGTCTAAAATAATACATCATAAAATAAAACATACATCATACCATGCACCATCCTAACATAAAGCTAGAAGTGCTGATTTAGTTCTAATGTTTGTGTTAAAGCTTGTGTGGTATGTCTTAATTAAGCATTAGTGTTATGATTTTATAAGTATGAAAGACTTTCATTTAATATAAAGGGTTGATTTCACTTGAAGTTATTTAATTGATTTGAGAGTTTTAATTTATATTTTTCTTTTGTTTCATATGATTACACTTATCAATTAAGTGTTATAAAAAGAAGAAAGAGGATTGCCCTCCTTCATCCCTACTTTAAGTCACTTTCTAAAGCATGTTAATTTGGTTTAGTTCTCTTTAGTGAATGATTTATTAAATGATTTAATTGATCCTAAGTTTAGGTTCACTTTAAGTAATTTTATTTAACGTGTAAGGCATCTTAAGATTAATTGAATTGAATTACTAACATATGACACATATCAAATCATTCATTTTCATCATGAATATCATGCGTATGATTTAATCTTAGGTATATCTATACATTTAACACACTTAAATGATGAATGTATGTGCATGTGGAATGTTATATAATTTATGTGATTGAATTATTTAATCATATTAGCTTAAAGCTCTATCTAAATTCTTATACAGAAATACATAATGATGAGATTAAATAGGTAGGTGTCATTGTTAAATTGGGAAGTGAGGTAATCAAATGACCTCCTTGGGGCTAGCTAAAGCCTCGTACTCCTGGGATGTCTAAATTATATAACCATTACATTCAATCATATGTAAATTTGTATGTAAGAATATACGAAAATAAACTCCAAGTTACATGATTAATTAATCCAATGACTAGGCAATTATGAATGCATGTATTTTTAAATAGTAAAGTAGATTTTCATTTTCTAATCAAATACACACATATATGTATAAAAGAAATAAACAAGTATGTGTATTTGTTAAATCAGAGAGGTGAGGTAATCAAATGACCTCTTTGGGGCTACTTAAAGCCTCATATTCTCGAGATGTCCGGATTATATACCCATTTTTCTTGAATACATACACATATATTTATAATTAAGAAGATTAAAATCATGCAAAGATTGTATTTTCTTTAATGAAATTATTTAGGTATATGACTTAAAGCTCTATCTAAGTTCTTTTGTCAAAGATATAAAAGAGTGAAATCAAATGAGTACATGCCGTTGGTAAACCAGGGAAGTGAGGTAATCAAATGACCTCCTTGGGGCTACTTAAAGCCTCATATTCCCTATATGTTTAGACTATATACCCATTACATTCATGCTTATGTAAATCAACATGTGAATAAAAGGAAAGAAACTTCATTTCATACACTTAAGGTATAATCACATGCATATCCTATTTATTTATAACTAACATCACAACATATGTTACCATTCAATTATAAGCTTTTGAAAAATACATTTGAGTTTAGTAGTGATAATAGGCACACATATATTAAATTAAATCAACACATGCAAGCTTAACATAAAGAAAACTATTTGATTTAATTAATTTTAAAAAGAGATGGATGTATGGAATTAAACAACATACAATATGTAGCATGATTGGAAAGGAATAATCAAATACAAGCATGTGATTTATTCAATCTAATTAATTCCTAAGGATAAAATATCAAATAAAACTATTTAAAATAAATCAAAGTTCTTTAATGTCATCTTGATTTGATGTTCAATTTGACATCAGAAATTTGAGAAAGAGTTTGCTAATCCTAACCCATCCCCATGTTTATGAGTTAATTTGGTTTAGTGAGATATGATTAAGTTGATTTTATGGATCAATTAAGTTGTCATATGTATTAAGTTCATTAATTAACCCTTATTTATGTTGCCTTAAAATAGTTATCCAAATAATTGTGAGCTAATATGATATGCAAATGGATTGAAAAGTAAATTATCAATGGTCCAATGAAATGAAAGGGCCTATTGTAATTAGCTCACAATTATTGGTTAATTAGATTAAGGAACTTACTTAATTACTTTTATGATCTTCCCATGCATTTGGGTAAATCATAATTTCATTAACTCTTTTTAGGATATTAAACACTTATGAATTAATTAATCAAGATCAGATATGATTATAAATTTTTAATTTGATTAATCAAGTCATTAATTAACTAATCAATTTCTCTCACTTAATTTTTCAAATTTGATTAATTATCCTCCAAATGAAATGAACTTCAGGGAAAAGTCTGGGAGAGAGGTCACAATCCTATTCCATGAGCCCTCTCATTTAATTAAACAAGATTTGATGTGATTTAAACTTTAACTTTTAATTAATCTTTAATTATTATTTCTTAAATAAATGAGAGGGACTTAGGGAAAAGAGATTCGGAAAAAGGTCCCAACCTAACTTCATAAGCCCCTCACTATTATACAGTGATTGAGGAGCCTAGTTGTTTAATTAATTATTGTTCACATGCTTAATTAGCCCTTAATTAAGTTAAGAAGGTAATTATGGCTTAATAAATTAATTTACCCAATTAATTAACTAATAAATCCTAATAAAATTAGGGGAGGCAGAGGTCATCCCCTTAAATAATCTCAGAATATTTGAGGTTAATTAATTAATTAATTAGGGAGTAATTGGGATAATTAAAATTTTTAATTAAACCCTAATTAAGCTCTGATTACTATTTAAAATCAATTAAGGATAATTTTAATGAATTCCTCTTTGAAATACCTTTAAAATGAGCATTTATTTGTATTTTTTGGATTTTTTTATGATTTGTTATGAATTTGTGAAGTTTCAATCTTAAAAATAGATTATTTAAGCCTAATTAAGCCTTAATCCTGTCGGTGCCACGTGGCGCGCTGACGCGATGCACTTTCCATGTGGCACCACGGGATTGGATATTTAGGTTATATCATCTGAGTCAGCCAGTAGAGAGATGCCCTTTTGATCTCTATCATCCGATCTCTGATTGGACGACATATATCAATCTTGTGGCATAAAGCGAATAAAATAGGATGATCTAATGGGATCTAATTTTGATCATCCATTTCGATCACGCGAAATGGATAGTGCGTGATCCATCGTCACTCGAACGAGGGAGAATGGCATCCTTTCGCCATTGTTCGCATGATCTGAGCTCACCTGAGCTCAGATTGGTTCTAAATGGAACTTACACCATCGCACGAAGGATCTAGGAGGATTCGACAGCTAAGATTAGCTTATACACACATTCCCTTCACAAAAGACCTACAAATTTTTAGCTAGAGGTCAGTTTTCATAGAATTATCTCACTGGAGCTAAGACCGACGGCTCACACGCTTGAGGAAGCTTTGTCTGGTTGAGATGAAGCCTTATTGAGCACCAATTAGATTAATTCCATGTCGTTCACTAGGGAGGCCAAGATCCATCCTTTAGAAGCTTGGTTGTGATCCATGTAGCACTTCTGGTGGGCTTGGAGTTGGAAGGAAGGTACGTTTGGCTTCAACGAGGTGCAGTGATGGTGTGTACAAGAGAAATTTGATCTAAGTGGAGAATTGGTGGAGTTTGGATCGGATGATACTTGCCCTATTTTGGCTTCACTTGGGAAGGGGAAATTTTGATGAGGGAGGCCTTGGGAATGCTTGCGAGCTCACTAGGGAGTTTAGAATTCACTTAGAAAGCTTGGACGATGAGAATGGTTGTGTTTCCCATGCAAATTGAGAGGGTATACCTCGTCGATTACTTGTGAAGGACATACATATCAAGCTCATCATTTTCGGTCGGCCAGCCACCGCTAGAACGTCGGAGTTATCTCCATCAAGTCCACTTGGTTTGTTTTGGTTTGAGGAAGGATTGACAGGGAGCTCCAAGGAAGGATTTGGCTGGATTACTCTTCCTTAGATCTTTTAGGTTCTCAATTTGTAAGGGAGGTGAGTTAACTCACCTCCCTTTGGTCCATGCCAAGCCTAGCCCACTTAGGGTGGGCTAGGTGGCTAGGTTAGACCCTAAAGTGTGCTTGATGGTTGCCAAGGGTGATGGGAGAGCAGACTTTGCTAAAAATGGGTGGAATCCTATGTAAAGAGGTTTAGCCAATGGGTAATACCTTGGATTGGACTCATTTTGGTTTGGGATAATTTTGAGTTGATCCCAAGTGGGTTTGGGTTGGGTTTGGTCAGGTTCCAAAGGGTCAAGGCTTGGTTTCAAGGGGTTTTGCTAAATTTGACCATTATAGGTCAAATTCGGCTAGGTTGGGTTAGGTTGACCAATTGGTCAAATTGTGTCAAACCAAAGATTGAGTTAGATTCAAATGATGATTTGAAGTAAGTGCTTTTAATCAATTTGACCTAAGTTTGGTTTTGGCTCATTTGGATTCATATATTTCAAATGGGTCAAGTTGACCAATTTGACCAAATTGGTCAAATTGGCTTGGGTTAGGTGTTGGTTCAAGTTCAATTGGTTAATTGAAGATGATTGTAGGCTTTGGTTTGAATCAATTTAGATTTAATTTGGATTTAGATCAAATTTATTTTTTAGGTCAATTTGGGCTAAGTTTGTCAATTGGATTCAATTGGCCAAATTGGATTCAAATATGGGTTTGGTCAAGTTCAATAATCAATTTGGAAAGAACTTGAGCTATTGGTTGCAATCAAATTGGGTTGGATCATGATTTGACCCATTTTGGCCTTTTAGGTCAATTTGGGTCAACTTGGATCAAATGACCAATTGGGTTTGGTTTTGCTCAATTGATGGTCAAGTCATGTTCCATCATTGATTATGAGTTAGTGTGAATTAATGGTTTTAATTGATTTGGTGTCGGATGAGTTTTGGCTAATTTGGTTTTCATATGGGCTAAGGGTTGACTTGGTCAAATGACCAAGTTGACTTGGTTTGACCCAATTTAAGGTAATTAATCATTCTAGGGTGATCAATGATCATAGTATGAAGTTTGGATGGGCTTGGTTCAATTGAATTTGGGTTGGATTAGAACTTGGTTCAAATGGGTTCTTTAGGCCACTTGGAGTTAAGTGGACCTAAATGGGTTAATTGACTTAGTTTTGGTTTGATTAAGATTTAGTTGAATTTATATATGAGTTTAAGATTGAAATATAAATTCAACTGCAATCAATTTGGGCTATGATGGTGTTTGGTTCATTTGAAATTTTCAAGTCAAAAGGGCTAAGTTGGGTTTGACTTGGGTTGATTTTAATTTAGCTTGATGATTGTAGATTTTATTTATATTATTATTGAATGAATGATTGATTCAAGAGAAAATTCATTAATTTTGACTTGATTTAGATGTGTTTTGTTTAAGTCCAAGGAATTAGGTAAAGGGTTTAAATTGTGTTTTGATTTAATTTTAGATGTGGTTTTGGCTATTAGAATGTATTTTTCATTTATATTTAGGAAGGTAATTAAATATATAATTAACTTATGAGAAAATCACTTGAGTTTGAGGTAATTTGAAGGCAAATTTGATTGATCTCATGGAAGTAGGTCAAAGGGCTTAGAAGAGAATTTGATTTAGTTTGGTTTAATTTCTTGGAATATGGGTTTCATTTATATTTGTGAAGATAATTGAATATATAATTGATTTATGAGAAAATCAATTGATTTTGGGTTAATTTGGGTTAATATTTTGCTAAGCTCATGGAGGTAGGTCCATAGGGCTTATGAAGAGTCTTGACTTGACTTGATTTAGTTTGATTTAATTTAGATCATTTTGATGTGGATTTAATTTATATTTAAGAAGATAACTGATGGAATAATTGATTTGTAAGAAAATCAGTTGGGTTTGACTTGATTTGAATGAGATTTTGGTTAAGCTTTATGAAGGCGGGTAACATGGCTTCAGAGGGATTTGGAGCTTGGATTTGATCTTGGGTTTCAATCATTTGGAGTTGAATTTGGATTTGAATTTGATAAGTGATTGAGAGATTGAATTAATCTTGGAGAAAATCAATTGAATTTTAATTGAGTTTTATTTGTCTATGGTTAAGTCCATGGAATTCAATCATAAGGCTTAGGAAGGATTTTGATCATGGATTTGATTGTGAATTTTGGGAGTTTGGTTTTGAATTTGAATTTGGGAGTTTGGTTTTGAATTTGAATTTGGGGTTTGGTTTGAGAAGGAGAACATGGATTGGGTTTGGGCTATAGGATTGATAAGTCTCCCTAAGTCCTCAAGGCATAACCTACTCTTATGACTAATCCTTCTAAGTTCCTAGGCTTAGGTTAAGTGTTCACCTAATCACTAGAAATGTATTAAGACTAAGGAGCTCTTAGTGTCTATAAGAGTCCTAGATCTATGATGAGAAGTTTGAGAACTCACTCCGAAAGTGAGGTCAATAGTGATACTTAGACTTCTTTTGAGATTTGTTAATGATTTGTGCATTAAATGCTTTATATGGCATCACATCTTCAAAAAATTTTACTTAGCTCATAAATGCCTCCATATGTGGTTAGGTAAACTATTCATTATGGTTAATCCAAATTCAACCTTTCTTTTTCTCTTGCAAATTTATTGTGAGTTTTGCTCTTTCTTGATCATGGCTATGCAGTCTTAAAGAAGGCATTTACTAACTTCTTAACGAGCATTATGAATGAGTTTTCCACCTTTGAACCCAAGAAATTGGTCATCATTTTGCATGGGCATTGCCATGAAAATTCAAATTTTCTCCATGTGTAAGGCTAGGAGTAATAAGTGACTCAACACCATGAAGGATGATGAACTTTATCTCCCTTTCAACCATTTTTTTCCCATTGTGTGATGAGTTGGTAAAGATTTTGAATTTTTATTGTATAGTGCTCACTCAAATTTTGCTTAAATCAATAACAAGCTCTATGACTGTCATCTTATACTTGAGGTAAGAGAGGTTGTAGTGGAGTCTGACCTTCTTCCACCATGTGTTCGTGGTGAGGAGGCACAAAAATGAGACTATGCAGTTTTTGACCATCCTCTTGAAGATAGTGGGCTTGGAAAATCAAGTCAAGAACTAATGTTCCAAGATTTATTTTGTCAAGATTTATATCGAGTGAATGGTGTCAAGTACTCCTGCTCCTTTCACTACCAACATGATGATGGTTCCTCCAGCCACCCTGTCGAGTAAGGGACATTGGCTAAGTTGACAAAGAAGTCACTCAACATTTAACTTTTCCTCAAGATTAACAACATCTATTAGTAGATATGCCATGAGTGTTCATTCACATAGAGCTTGTCACTATTCATTTTTATATACAAGTCATTATGTCTTTGCACCATTCTTATATAATCCCAAAGTTTTATAATTTATTAGTGAGTTTGAGGAAGGGAAGGATAGAGAAGAGAGGGGCATGTGCAATCCTGCATTTCGAGGTCATGCCTAATAGATCCGCTAAGGAAGCGAGTACGATAAGGCACTATAGTAGCTCCAACATAGTCCAAAAGAGGTTGGTGAGTGTAGCAGTGACATGAGCTCCCTAAGCTTCTAAGAACCATGTGAAGGGAAAGGAGCCCACTGATGAACCTCTATATGTTTTCCTTAGAATTTTCATATGAACTCTCCCAACATTGTCGATCCAAAAGTCAAGCTTTTGCTTTAAGTCACTACATCTACTAGGCTGAGATGGATGATATTCTTGTAGAGATTCCCATGAGGTAGCAACACTATTTCTCCATGTCCGCACAGGCAATGACTTGGCAATCAATCAGGGAGGAAAACTCATCTAGGAATATACATCTTGGTTCAAGATTGTGGCATAAACCAACTTGCTAAAGGAATAGCTGAGAGTTGTTGAGTTTAAGAGGTCAAGCTCAAAAAAGAGACAAAGAGCCTAAAGTAAGAGAAATAGCGAGTAGTGCTAGAGATGACTCACCTTTTTCTTCTTAATAAATAATTAGATGCCAAACTTTCTTGCCAAGGACTTCTAGAAGAAGGAGGCTGAGTTGGCTGATTTCTTATATTTTGATGAGTACAAGGACACACTATTGGAGAAATTAAGGGAAGGCACCGATCTTATTGTCAAAAAGTTTGTCAAATTATTGATCTCATTTGGATAAGGTTAACATCATCTCTAACCCTAGTAATTAAGACACACAATCTTAGATTAGGAGCCTCCTGATTAAGCACTTTGGATATTATGTTTGGTGACCTAGTGAATCCTTCTAGATTTGATATAACCGAATAGAATTAGGTGAACCCAATCCAAACTCAAATCTAAATAAATAATTAAATCAAATATATTTTAATTGAAATCTAAAATCTAATTGAGGTTGAACCAAGGTAATTGGAATGATCAAACCAATTAACTTATTTAACCTCAAAATCACCCAAGTTCAAAAAAATTTAAATAAAATTAAAATAAATTGAAATCAAATTAAACAAAAATTATAAAGTCAATTCATGAACATAAACAAACCTGAAAAAAAATCTAAATGAGGTTCAAGATAATCAATCATGTCATTTGACCTAGAGTTGACATATATGGGCCCCACCAAGTCAAAAATAAATTCACCATTATTTGACCAAATTAAATTATTATAATGACTTAGAATTATCAAATGAACATGTGTAAACATAAATCTAAATGAATCTAAATTCAATAAAGGCTCAAATGGGTTAATTAGATAGCTTGATCCAAATGAACTCAAATGAACCTTATTGGAATCTAAATCTAAATAAAATTAATTTAATTTAAAATAAACACCCAAAATAATTTGAAAGTCATAAATGAATATGATTCAACCAATTGTTAGGTTTAGTTTGGTTAATTTGGTCATTTAACCCAAATAAACTCATGTTGACCCATTAAACCCAAATTGGGTCAAAGTGGGTCTAGATTCAAAATCAACTCTAAACAAAATGAAATTAATTCAAAATCATTTAGAATACTTAATTAAACATAATTAAAAGTTGCTCACATTTTAATTATGTCAAATTAGCCATTTGACTTAATTAAAGTCAATTTAATCTAAGTTGTGATCATTTCAAAATCAAAAGTAATCTCAAATCGAAGAAAATTAATCAATTAGAAATGTTATAAATGGCTAAAAAAATACAATTGAATCTAGTTTTCAACTCATTGATCAAAGTCAATCCAAAAACCCAAATGGATCAAACTTAAACACTTAAGCCCAATTCTAACTCGAATGAGCTTGAGTTTAATCCATAGTACACCTTAGGTTTGATTTGGGCAGTCAATCATCAATCTAAATAATTGAATAATGAACATGCAATGCTAATTGATCTCACATAATCTAATATAAATCAATATAAACTCAAATGGATCAAATTTAGACCTTTAAACCCAAACTCAAACTAATTACACTTGGATTCACTTAGACTCATTCTAGGATGAACCCAAGGTAATTGCCAACTAAAGTTAGAGGTTTAAGGATGTTCCAATCAGTCAAAGGAGAGCAGAATATACCACGGTAGAGAGAAGCTAAAATTGAACCATCCTCCTCCCTAATCCATTAAATTTTCACCCATATATGCTACTGCACCATCCCTAAGTGATTTGAATGCTTGTTTTAACCTCTTAAACACCTTTAGAGCAATCACGGATTCAAATTCCCATGGCTGATGACCTCCATCTCAAGCCAATAAGGGAACTCTTGGTCAACTTTAAAAACCTAAAGAGAAATCAAATTTAGAGCTTCTTTTGATTCTAACACCTTCCTTAAGTGAAATTGAACACAAGCACACTTTCCCCATCCTTCCAAGCTCCTCCGATCGTTCCCAACACCCAAATTCGGCAAGTGACAGTAGGCATTTGTCTCCACACCAATCTAGAGGGAGGTAAAACATGATTTATTCTCCATAAGTTTCGTCTAACTCCCTTGAATGTTTTGAAAACCCAAACCACCACTGAGACCCCATGCCGACGAGGTATGGACGAAACTAACCTATCTTTAATTTTACATCTTAATTAACCTAAAAATATTAATTTAATTAATTTAAAACTTTGGGAAATTAAAATTGAGGTTAAAACACATCTTAAGTTAAAGTTTGGGGATTTATTGATTATTGAATCAAAAGGTACAAAAATTTTAATCTCCAATCCTTAATTTAATAAAATAAATTAATAAAAATTTAAGAAATTTAAGTAAAACTATGAATCAATTTAAAACATTTTAATACACGTTAATAAAACCAAGAAAAATATTAAATCTCACTGAAGCACATTGATCTTCAAAATGATCTAATTAGGTAATTAAGTGAATAATTAATCCATTTAATTGATCCGATCTTTGAAAAATTATACTAAATTAACCAAGAATCCAAAAATCCTAAATAAATCTTCTATGTATTTATCTTCTAGAGAGGAATTAAGAAAAATTAAGATCCATAAAGAATTCTCAATAATTTAGTCTTAATCAAGATTTTATTGAAATCATTAAAAACTTAATTTGTCCAAAAATATGTATTTTGTTAAGATGAAATTAGAACCACATTTTCTATAAAAGTTCAAAAAACGACTTTTCAAATTATAAGTTCAATTTATATCAAATAATAAATCAGGAAAGTTACAAAATTTTAAAAAATTAATGAAATCAATTTAAAACTTCTTAAATAACATCAGAGGACTTGCGAAAAGTTTTATAGTTCTCTGAAGTTGAATAATCTAATTGATCCTTCACTTTGGGTTTTATAGAATTAATTAAGAATAAAAAGAGTTAATCGAACCATAAATTATTAAATTAATAAATTCAAGATAAAATAAATATTTGATTGAAAATTGAAACTTATTAACCTCTAAATTTCATAGAATTCATCAACATTGAAACTACCTTAAGCATACTTATCATCAAATGAAAGACATTAATGATGAATAAACATAAATAATTAAGTTAAATCATTTAATTAAATTGCCTAAGAATAAAAATGGCCTATACTAGGATTAACACTTAAATAGTACATTCCTTTGAATTTCTTATGTTATAATCAATAATGAAATATTAATAATGAAGTCTTTATCTTAAGAAATTTAATTAAATAGTGAACCCTAAACGTAAGATATCCCTTGAAGTCAATCTAAACAAATGAACTAAATGAACAAATACATTCATGAAAATTTAAATGAAACAAATTATTTGAATAATGGAATTAATATTACTGAAGTAAGCTTAAATTAAAAATTACCAACCAAATCATTTAATTTAATAAACATTAACATTAATAGAATTAAATAAGTAAATAAGGCTAATTAAATTAAAATTAGATGAATCAAATTCATATATGTGAAATTAAACAATCGTTTCTCTTTTGAACCTTAATCAAATCAAAGAAATATAAAATTGAATATAAATCTAAATTATGAAATCATATCCAATAATATTCATATTAAACCACCAAGATGTAATATAAACAAATTAGGTTACTTAAAACCAAATTAAAAATTCAAATAAGCAATTAACTAAATGATCAAACTTTAATTGAGATTTATAAGACTATTTTAAGTTTTAATTAAAAGATATAAACTTATTAAGTCAAGATTCATTAATTAAATTAAATGAAATTTGAATAAGAGAATAAATAAATTTTTTTTTTAAATTTCAATAGTATTTATGGAATAACATAAACTCCAACCTTAGAAAGATGAGTTAGAAACTAATTAAATTAAATTCAACTTAAATAAATCATTCAAATAAGTTTTAAAAGTTTCATTAGGATACTTAAGTTCTTAGTTTGACCCATAGAATAGTGTTTTATCTTAAGATAAAAATGTAATTATATTAATATTAGGATGTTGAATGGAGCGAGTTCTGCCTAAAGTAGGATTTATTCTATTCCTCATTGTTTAAAACATGAATTCTACTTTTTAGACCTCAAAATAGAATAAAATCTAAAAGTAATTAATTCATTTATGTTGAAACTTCCTACTCGTAAATTGAACTGACCCTAAGATTGGATAAAGAAAACCAATCTGGATAATTTAATGAAAACAAAAATTTTTATAATAAGCAATGGTATGCTATATAATTTGGACACCTGAGATTACATGGCTACTAGTCCAAAGGAGGTCTCGATACTTCGAAGCTTTGGTTTAATAGTGGCACGTACCTATGAAAGAAAAATTATCAAAAGTAAAAGACTAAATTTTAAATTAAATCAAAACTTAAACCTAAAAGGCCTAATGGAGTCATACCACACAAGCTTCTCTTTCACACACTAGATTATTAGGTTACCTATCCTAGAGTTAAGTTATATTGATAATCTATGATGTTTTATGATGTGGAATGATGTTTTTATTATTTTGTGGTATAATATTTTAGACTAGATGACTAGGATTATTTGCACGCTAGTCTGGATGTTAGGGCACTCTTTTTAGACCAACATTATTTTTTTAGGGGGTTGTGCTTAAAGAGACCGCTGTAATAAAAATAAATTGAATGTTATTTTCTTGTGGGCTACTTAAGTCGATAAGCATAGCCCAATAAGATAGATGGATTTAGCAAATACTAGCACTAAGCCTATATGTTTGGAATATAAACTACTGGTGTGTTGTTTATATTTCTTGACGTCTATTTTGTAAGGATTAAAAGTTTATTTTGGAATTTTAAGAAAGTAAGTGGAGGCTAGAATTAGGTTAGGTTCTATGGGGTCTAGGAATTATAGTTGTTGAGTTTACTAGTAGGTGGTCCCCTATGAAACCCGTGTTGGTCCTTGAAAAAGGTGATGATCATGGAGGAAGACTCCCATAGATCAAGACTTTTAGTTTTAGGCTAAGCTATATAATGACAGAGCTCGATTGCCTATTTTCTTTTTTTTTCCTTGCGGTGTACAATGATACCTGGCCTTATTGGCCTATTCTATTAATTTATTTTAGGGAGCTTAATAGAAATATATGCTTTTTCTAGGTTTCATTCTATGATGTGCTCTATGATGAAATTCCTGGAAATGTTAGGTCTTAAGAAAACTAAATTTTCTACCTTTCTAAAAATAATTAACTTAAACATAAAAATGAAAAAAAAAAACTCATAATCTCACTTTAATTAAAGCCTTAAGCAACTTAAATGCAACTAGAAACAACTAAATATTGCGATCCATGAGAGCATATTGTTCATTTCTCTTGAATATGATGCTTCACCCATTGCACATAAGGGAGCATCTGACTTTTGAGGATGACCACCTTTATTGGAGAAGTGTGTCTTCTCATTTTGATTTGGTCCATAATTACTTTTTCACTACATCTCATTGTATGCATAAATTACATACCCAAGCCTTAAAATGAATCATAAGTCAAAATATATAAAAGATGATATTTTTTGCATTAGCTAGGTGCATAGCATGCCAAACATCATCTTATGATTAGAGAGTGAGTTTAGGTTCCTAGGTTCTCTCCTAAATGCAATAGCCCAACCATCTTGCATATATAAGACCGTAATCATGATTTTAAAAATTGCTTAGGTGGTGTTAGCTTGCAACCTTTTTAGGCAGGTAATAATTCTAGAAGAGTCAGTGATAAGTTCATTTTCTCAAGTGAGAAAGAAAGCTAGTAATTCTCAAAATTTAAACTAGGATGAGCCTCTAACTTTTGTTAAAAGCATTTATAGACATAGGGTTTGAGCAACCTATTAGAATAAGGCTTCATCCACTAGGCATTTCTACAATCTTATTTTGTTAAAATTTAAGCCCTAAATTTCTAATAAAATGTAAACTCAAAATCTTAATAATTTCAAATTTAAAATTTATAAAACATAGTGATGAGATAGTTGAAATGCTTCTAAGCATCCCTATATCAATAAACATTTTCTACTTAATCCCTATTGATGTCAGAAAGATCTCTTCCCATATGAAGTATTTCACGATGAATTTCTGAATTAACAAACATTTAAGAGAATCTTTGAAATCCATAAAAAAGTCATTTTTTAAGCCAGAGTATTCTTAGGGGGAATTCCTTTCCTTCTGCAATGTAGTTAATTATAGAGGGTTGCCCTTATAGATAACTATGAATCCAATAAAAAATAAATCCTGTTCTATTTCTCTATGTACTTCAGAAAAAAAAAAAAATCTTTAAGATATGGAAGACCAAGTAACTTAGGAGTCCATATTAAGTAATTGAATTTTTTTATAAGATATTATATTTATCTTTTGAGATAATATGTGTAGATGCCTTAATGATGCATTTGATTATTTAAATATGATATTCATAATATATATATGGTGCCATAAATTTTTCTCATAGATTTTTCTTGTGACTCTATTAGGGAAAAGTTCTTCTCTCCATCTTTAGAAATAGACTTCTATTTCTATATATCGGTAATGTACTTGTGCTCTTCATGAGCCAAGATTGCCTTTCATTCTCTTGAGTACCTCTCCATTTCATCATTGGTAGGGCATATTAAACATCCACTAAATGGATTGTAGAACTTTCCTATTTGTTAAAGTCAAATAAGAAGGTTCTATAATTTCTACATTTTAAAAAATACTTCTTATAAACACTTTGCATAATAAAGATGGCTACTTTCTTTTAATAAGTCAAAAGTTTTTGGACTACTTTATGTTCATTAAAGTTTGTTATAACTTGTACAATTTTGATGCTTTAAAAATAGGAAATAATTGGATAGCACATTTTCGTTGCTACATCTAAGATTAGCTTTTCCATTGATAGTAGTAGATTATCTGATGTGTTCACCATCAAATTTAGAGCCAGCTTTGAAGACTTAAACATCATTACCAATGGAGTGACTCTCACTTATGTTAGTGATATGGTTGTTAAAGATAATAAGCCTATTCTAGGGTTTTCTAGATTTCCCTATAGTACCCCTATTTTGGAAAGAGGCGACTATAGAGGCCATTGAGATGGTCGAAGCATGCCCTATATTGAAGAGTAAAATTACCTACTGAAAAGACACGTACTCTTTTCTTTCCAAGTACTTTCAAGATAGGTTCCACTTTGAGCCCTCACTAATGACCAAGAGTTAAAAGAAAATAGAGGTAAGAGGCTTAGGATACAGGCCCTTAAGAGAAAAAAAAAGAAGAAATGTTAGAAATTAAGCAAGACAGGGTGAGGAGAGGTATACCCTTCCAAATACTTCTCTTCTAGGAAGTTACAAATTTCATCCTCTTTCTATTACACAGGGAGAGGAAGATGTATCTAGAATTACGAGTTCTCCACCTTATCCCTTTGCTTATAAAAGTAAAAAGAGCTTTATACTAATGAATAAATTGACTCATGGTAGATTATAACAAATCCTTTGTAGAACCTTTGGGTCCTCTTCCTAAACTAAGGAAGAGTTACTTAGGGTTATGAAGGGATAGGCCTCCAGAGAAGTTAAGAGAGAGATCTCAGGGAAACTCATGACTACCCCAAAGTAAAAGAAAGGGAAAGGTAGTCTTCTCAGATAGAAGAAGATTCTATCAACCCAAGTCTGTTACACCAGACTGATATCATCTTCATAGAAGGTCATTAACTTGGCATAGGGGTGAGTTGATTAGCTCTGAGAGGGATAAGATTATCCCTAGAAAAGAAACTAGAAGAATTTATGTTAGGAAAACCCCACTAGCCATTAAGCCAATAACACACTCACCTTAATAGCAAGAGAGACCAACTATAATTTAGCTTACTAGAGAGAGGCCTTCATCACCATTGTCTAGGCCTCGAACTAAAGGGCCATCCTTATCTCATACCTCCAATAGGGAGATAGAACCTTCTTTTCTATCTCCTTATAATAGAAAAATTTCAGATGAGAGACACCTTGGTTTGGGAGCCACTCTTATTATAGAGGAAGTCCCCGACATTCAAGAAAATCATGAAGGAGAAACATCCGAAATAAAACTCATGGATGTAGAAGAAGAATCTGAAGTCATCCTTGACATCAATGGTATTCCACTTCATTTAATTAAAGAAGAAATAAAAACCATTATAAGAGATAATGAAGAGAAATAAAAAGTAAGTAGGATTCAAGACACTTTGACTTAGATCATGTTGATTTGTTAGGTGATGACTCAGAGCTACCCATAACCCATGTCTTTATCATATATATGAGGGCATCTAAGAAAAAGTAAGAAGAAACACATGATATTATGAAAGAGGGTTCTATACCTAATCCCACTCAGTTGTTGATCCTTCAATTATAAAAGAAGGACGATGAAATTTTGAAGATGGAAAAGAAGATGGAGGAGATGATTGCCACTATGCAATCACTCCAAAGTCTAATTCCTATCTCTTCTCAGCCACATTCTTTAGAACAACCATAAGAGTATTATCCCATAGATGAGAAGAAATTTGGTTCAGGAGAGCATCACCAAGGGCATAAAATAATGGAGGATGTATCTCTCAAAATTGACTTAAAGTCTCTAATGGAGCAGCAAGAGAAAGAGGCGTTAGCACAATTTCAATGTCCAACTCTAATTTTAAAGGGTAGATCGCTCCCTAAGGAATATGTCTCTATACCTTCACCAAAGGGATTTGTAGCCCTTTCCATCAATTTTTTTGATAGAGCAGGCAATCCCAAATAACACTTGACACATTTTCGAATGAGTTATTGTGAAACCCTATTGTTTAGTTAGTTTGTTAGTCATTCAACTAGGGTAGCCTTTGATTGGATACAAAAATACCAAATGGTTCAGTATGCACTTTCACTGAGCTAAAAAATATGTTTATGAAATGATTCACTGGTACACAACACCACGTTACTGTAAGCGACTTAGTCATCAAAAAGCAAAAGCAAGTTGAATCCCTCATAGAGTATATTTTTAGGCGGAGAATTCTTAGCCTCAAGTGCAAACCTTAGTTACAAGAGCATAGAAATTATTCTCTAAAATATCCATGATCCTGTTGCCTTCCTATTAAAACCTTTGAAAAATTATTATGTAAAGCCTCGTGACTTGAAGAAGAAGCCTGTAAGATGTCATTCCTAAGAGATCAATCCACCGCAAAACCTTCAAAATCTAGGAAAGTCATGAAAAAAAAGGCATGCAATGTCTCTATAGTGGACAAAGAAAAATATCTAATTTAGGTCCAGGTAGAGTGCCCTTTCACCTTATAGGCCATCACAACAAAAATTATCACTACCACTCAAGACAACCCCCACTAGCCATTTCAACAAAAGAATAAACTATACATATTCTTTCAAGAGAGATGCAATGAGGAAGATATTTAAAAATTTAATGAAAAAAATAGATTTTAAGCTGTATAATTAAAAAAAAGCTAGAAGAAGTCAGCAAGATCAATGACCTGAATTTTTGCCCATACTATTAGATGTTGGGTCCTATTATTAAGGGCTACTTCACTTTTAAAGATTGGCTTGAAAGAAATTTATAAGAAAGGGTTGGTGATTATCCCTAAAGAATACCTTGTGGACCCTAGACAAGGGTCCATTAAGGTGATCACAGGTAGATTTTCCACCTCTTCTAATACATCTCCTTCAAATGATTGAGATATTATTTTATCCCATTCTTCTAAGAAATATCTGATGAAGAAATTTAAAAATTTCATGCAAGATCATATGAAGACCCAAAAGAAGATCATCTAGATTGATCTACCGACATCCAAAGACTTAATTCCTCCTCGACCCCATTCAACACCATCAGATGCCTAGATGTCTGAAGAGAGTGGTGATAGAAGAATGTCCATTATATTAGAGAGAGTTTTGTATAATAAGGATGGAAAGGCTAGGCAATACATCCCTTCATCTTTATGTACTCATTTTGCAAATATAAATAAAAAATCTCTCATGAAAGGCATTTTTACATTCTTACTAATGATGATCATGTTATGAATGAATAAAACAAAAATATATAAAACAACATTTCATAATGATTTGCAAAACAATCTTGTTAATATAGAAGTAGAACTCTTAGATTATGATCAGTCTTTGAAAAAAGACTGCAGTGATGAGTGATAGGTTGACATGATTCAAACTTGATATGAGATATTATTGAAGTCAGTCTCCATTGTGGGAAGGTCCTACCTACCTCCTCATAAGGACAATGGTAAATAAATTGTTGTACAATGTTCTGAACCCTTAAAGGAAGACCTAGTAGTTAAGCCAACTATTCCTAAGGTTGACGATAATGTCATAGCCCATATTAGGAAGCTTCCTACCAGACTAAGCATTTATGACACTACTATTTTATCTAAGGAAATGTGGGAATCATTAGTTCAAGAATTACTCAACTCAGAGATATGCTTTACATAATTAGCAGCAACTTCTTTAGATGACGCTTGATTTTTTATGGAGATCCTTAGGTTAACTTTCTCTGATGAAGATTTACTTCTGAAACTACATATCATAATCAACCCTTTTACATTTTAGTCAAGGTGGAAAACTTTAGACTATCAAGAGTTCTTGTCGATCTTAGTACTTTAGTCAAAATCATGAACTTCAAAACATTATCATTTTTAAGGATCAACACATGAAGACTCTATTCCGATAAGATATTATTAAGGGGGTTCAATGAAACAAGGGAAAAGACTTTGGGTTCAACACTTTAATACTAGAAATAGATGGGTTGAAAATAGAAGCAAAATTTCATATTATCAATTCAGAGACATCTTTTAATGCTCTCTCAGGTAGACCATAGATACATGAGTATAGAATGGTTCCTACATTACTCCACCAATGTATTACATACACAAGGGATAGAGTGCAATAGACTATAAAAGGTAATATACAGTCATTCTCTATTCATGAAATTGAGCTTTGTGAAGATGCTTCTTATTACATGCTTAAAATGAAAATGACTGATTCTATGAAATAGAACATTATTGAGGCATCAAAGAAAATGAAAGAAGATATCAAAATAAATGAAAAAGAAGAAAAGAAAGAAAAAGAGGAAAAAGAAAAATGAATATGTATAAGAACCTCTAATAATTCAGAATGATTTAGATTCTAGTTTTGATGAAGATTCAAATCAAAAGGATGCCTTAATAAAGTTTGAGATATCATTAGAATCAGATAGCAATGAATAGCAAATTTTAGCATCTAAGGATAAATCTGAGTTGTCCACTTATGAAAAATTGAAAACGTATGTGGACACTTTGGCTTTGACTGCTTTATCTCAAATAAAATTACACAGTTAAAAGTCAAAGTAGCCCCTAATCATTCAAGAAAGGTTGGAAGTTATCAAAGTTTTATTCTGTACCTGGATCTTTAAGCATAGAAGTACATATAAAGCTTGAAGATCCATCTTCTAATGAAATAATAGAACTTCATTTTTACTGGTATCCCAACTATGTTAAAAATGCTATAAAACATGGTTGATTCCATATGTTTGGCTCGATGATACAGCCTAATGTATGGAAAGCTTATGGAATACTAAAAATAAAAACTTGAAATCCAAAGCTGGCATTGGGTTTAATACTATTGAACCTTTGAGTGATGATGAACATTATCTAATGATAAGCAATCATATGGAATATGATCAGCTATTTGTGGGTCTATCTGACCCTTTAGAAGGATCTGTCTTGAAACATTATATAATCCAGATGATTGCTTAATTCAAAGTGGAGTCCCTTAATTTGAAGAAGATATAAAATCCACTATTGATAAATTAAAGGAGATTAACTTAGGGACTGAGGAAGACCCATGAAAAACTTTTTTTAATTTGTTATTGGGTCCAAAAGATTCTGATGAGTTAAGTAATTTATTTCCTGAGTAAAAGGGTTATTTTGCATGAAATTATGATGAAATATCAGATTTATCTCTAGACATTATAGTTTATAAACTAGAGATATAACCTGATATAATTATATTGAAGTAAGCTCCTAGATGCATGAATCTAAAAATTGAGCTACAAGTAATTGCTGAAGTTAAAAAATTAATTGAGGTTAGTTTTATATGAGAAGAAAAATACCCTTATTGGTTAGCAAGCATTGTCTCAATAAAGAATAAAAACTACTATATACATATATGTATAGAGTTTAGAGGCTTAAATAAGCTCTATCTCAAAGATCAGTTTCCATTATTGATGTTAGAACTTATGGTGGATATTATCTCATCACATGAAGTTTTCTCATTTATGGATTGGTCATTTGGGTATAGCTAGATAGAAATGGCCTTTGAAGATTAGAAACATATAATGTTCACAACCCTGATTGGGATATTTTTTTACACAGTTATGCCATTTGGTCTCAAAATGGGGCTACTTATCAAAGGGCAATGACTTGAATATTCAATGATCTAATTCATAATCAAGTTGAATGTTACTTTGATTATCTAGTCATTAAAAGTAATGAAAAAGAAAATCATCTATATGATCTACATATTATTTTTGAATGGTTGGGCCATTATAACCTAAAATGATCCCCTTGAAGTGTGCTTTAGGAGTAACTTTGGGAAAAATTTAGGGTTTGTTGTGAGGCACTGTGAAATAGAAATCGATCCTAAAAAAAGTAAAGCTATCATGTAAATACCACCACCTAGAAGTTTTACACAATTAAGATTATTCTAGGGTAGGCTTGCATACTTAAGAAGATTTATATCAAATCTATTTAGAAGATGCCAACCATTTATAACATTAATGAAGAAAGATTCTAAATTTATTTAAGATGAAAAATAGTAGAGTGCATTTGAAAGCTTAAAATAATATTTAATGAATCCTCTTATATTTGCTACTCCAATCCTAGGGAAGCCATTAATTATATATACTATAGCTTTAGATGAATCCCTTGGAGCTTTATTAGCTCAAGTCATTGAAGATGACAAAGAAAACACCATTTCTTTTCTAAGCCACAGACTCATCCCAACATAGATGAATTATCCACCTATTGAAAAGTACTATTTAGCTTTAGTTTTCATCACTCAGAAACTAAGGCATTACTTGCTCTCATACAAAGTGAATTTGATTTAAAGAGTAAATCCATTGTAATATCTTATGGCTCACCTAACATTGTTTGGATGTCTAGCACACCGATCTATGATTTTATTGCAATTTAATATTATAATTATCCCCTTTCATGCTATAAAGGATCAAATTATAGCTAACATTTTAGTGGCACATCCTCTCCCCAAAAGTTCCCCTTTAAATGATGATTTTCTAGATGAACATATCTTGAATTTAAGGGATGAAACTAATGCCACCTGGGAGCTATATTTTGATGGTGGAACATCTTCAAAGAAGAATAAAGAGTTGAATTGTTCTATCTAAAGGAAGGTGGGGATTGGATTGATTTTTATAACTCAAGACAAAGGAATGGTACGATATTAATATCACGTGTCCGAACCGTATATAAATAATGAAGCCAAATATGAGTCTCTTATATTGGGATTAGAATTAGCAATTCTTATAGATACTAAAAATATTAAAGTCTTTGGGGATCCCAACTAGTTATGAATAAAGTGAGTGGAATCTATAAGGTTCTACACCCAAAACTCTTCAATTGTTATCAATATAAAATGAAGCTACTTGAATAGATTCCTTTTGTGACTCTATATAGGATATCATGCAAAGATAACTATATAGCTGATACTTTAAGTAAGCTCACTAAAGAAATTATGCTCAAAAAAAGTCTATATCTATAGATGTTCTGGATCAATAAATTATATCCCTTATATATTTATATCAGATGAATTGAAAAATAAAAATGCAAAAGATAGTCACACTTATTGAAGGTGAAGAAGAATATGACTGCAGATAGCCATTCCTTGACAATTTAAGTGAGTGGAGGCTCCAAAAGATAAGTCATTAGCAAATTAAATTAAGAAACATACCTTGTCTTATGCATGAATCAATAATGTGTTATATAGTAGGCCATTTGATTAAATGTGGCTATGCTATTTAGATAAATAAAAAGTCCATAAGATTGTGACTTAAGTACATTCTAGATTTTTTGGAACTCAATTATTTGGACCCAAAATGAAAGTAAAAAATTAAAGGACTTGGATATTATTGTCCCTCGATGTTAAATGAATGCATGAAAATTACAAGTTATTTTCATCAATATCAAATACATGGTGTAGTATTATATCATCTATCTAGTGTATTGTATCCATGATTATCTCTTGGCCCTTTGAGAGTTGGGGCACTGACATCATATGGACAATTGATCCTCCTTCATTAAAAGGGCATCATTTTATATTGGCTGTAACTGATCACTTTTCTAAGTAGGTTGAGATGATTCCCCTGAAAGAAGTTAAAGCATACAATGGATTTAAGTTCTTTCAGAAAAAATATCTTATATCATTTTGGTATTCCTCACCAAATCATTTTGATAATGGTCCATCATTTAAGTCCACTAAAATAAATCACTTTGTGGTTACTCATAACATTGATTGAAGATATTAAACCATCTATTACCCTAGAGCAAATGGATTGGCCAAAAATTTTAATAAAACTCTTGTACAAATTCTAAAAAATGTTTTTGATGAAAATAAATGTTAGTGGCATTAAAAGTTTGTTGAAGCCTTATGGGACTATTAGACTACATATATGACACAAACTAAATCTGCAACAATGCTTTAGTTTATGGAATTGAAATTATTTTTCGTTGAAAGCACAACTACCTTTTTTGAGGATAGTAGTTAATAACAACATTACAACAAATCAAAATCATAAACTTCAATTGAAAGAACTTCAAAGTCTTGAAAGAAAATGCGTGAGAGCTCAACAAAACCTTGAAATTTACCAACCGCATATGGTTCAAGTTCATGATAAATTGGTCCAACCTAGAATTTTTGAAATAGGAGACTTGGTATAGGTTCTTAGAAGGCCAATTTTGGCTCATCATATGATATGCATCAAATTTGAGCCAACATGGGAAGGATCATTCATTGTGGAAAAAGTCTATGAAGGAGGTTCTTATTAACTTGTAATGATGAACATTCAATGCCTCCTATTAATGTATGTTACTTAAATAAATGTGATGTATGGATTGTACTCTACTTTTAATGATGATGATCAATAAAGTTATGTTAGTCTCATTTTTTGTAATTTATTTGGGTCCAAATAGTGATCTCTATCACATTTAAATTTTATCTATAAATTTATGTAACACCTTTTAAATATTTTGAAAATGGATTCAAGATGCTAAAGGCCCCATTTTAATATACTTCAAGGTTAGGATTAAGTCACCAAGAATCCTTTCCAACTAGCCAAAATTTGAGGTTTAGGGTTAAGTCATCAAGACCCCTTTCCTCACTTTAGCTATTTTGGTTGGAATTAAGCCATTGAAGGCCCTTTCCTAATAGCTAATAAGATAGGAGTAAGTCCCTTAGTAGATATCATTTCTAAAAGATAAGAATATGATTAAGTCATCAAGACCCCCTTTCTATCAAATGTACTATCTAGGTAAGTATTAAGTTACCAAGACCCCTTTCCTATTAGTCAAAACTTAAGCTCAAAGATTAAATCATTAGGACCACTTTCCTCACTTTAGCCATTTAAGTAGGAATTGAGCCATTGAAGACCCCTTCTTAGTAGCTAACAAGATAGAAATAAGTTCTTTAACATGCATCCTTCCAAGAAAATTAGGATAAAATTAAGTCCTTATGACCCCTTTCCTTTTCAAGCTATTTAGGTTAGAATTAATCCCTTAAAGGTCCCTTCCTGTTAGTTGAATCTAATTAAATTAGGATTTAAGTCTTTATGATCCCTTTATAGTTGAAAATAAAAGAAACTAAGGGATGAGAATAAGCCATTTCAAGGCCATATTTTTATAGACTATTTAGGTTAGGAACTAAGTTCATGTGACCCATACCTTTTAATCAAAATATTAAAAATTAAAAAGTAATCCATTAAAAGCCCTATTTCTCTAACCCAGTTATTTAGATTGGAATTAAGCCATTAAAGACCCTTCCTAATATCTTACTAGATAAGAATAAGTCCCCAAGTGGCATCCTTTTCTAGTTAAAATTCTTGTAGTTTGGAAAATAATAAGTATACATAATGGCATCCTCTTCGACAACCATCTCTATACAGGAGTGAATATCCATAATGGTATTCTTTCTAGGATAAGATAACTTTACAGTACCTATAGACCCCTTCTTTAGAATTGGTTGGTAATTTAAATTAGCTTTTGACTAATCCCACTTTGAAAGATTTGAGTCCTAGTGCTTTCTTTCTAGATTTTCTATTAAGAATTTATTGTAGTCAATATAAGAATAAGTCCCTTAAAGGCATCGTCTCTGGAAAATATGACCATGTTAGAATTAGATTCCTTATTGAGTCTTATCCTAATAACATTCCTATTCTTTTCTTAGAGACTAGTGAATCTAAGTTCTCTAAGAATGAATCATTCTAAATCAGAACAACTTAAGACATGTTTATGCTATCTTTTACAATCAAATTCAAAATAAAATTTGAAATTAAAATAAAACTAAATCTAAAAATGATTTTTGGTTGAGGTTAACATCATCTCTAACCTTAGTAATTAGGACACCAAATCTTAGAGTAGGAGCCGCATAATTAGGCACATAGGATATTTTACTTCATGACCTTGTGAATCCTTTTAGGATTTGACCTAACCCAATAGGATTAGGTGAACCCAAACTAAGCTTATATTTAAATAAATGATTAAATCAAACACATTTTAATTGAAATTTAAAATCTAATTGAACTTGAACCAAGGTAATTGAAGTGGTCATCCCAATTAAGCTCAAAATCACCTAAGTCTAAAGAAATTCAAATAAAATCAAACAAAAAGCATAAAGTCAATGCATGAACATAAATGAATCTAAAAATAAATCTAAATGAGGTTCAAATGGTCAATCTTGTCATTTGACTTAGAGTTGACTTATGTGGCCCCACCAAGTCAAAGAATAATTCACCAAAAATTGACCAAACTAATCATTCTAAGCACTCTGAATTATCAAATGAACATTGTTGACCTCACTTTTGGAGTGAGGATTAATCTTCATCGTCTTAGGCTTAGGAACCTTCTAGGAACTTGGAATTTTTTTAGTGATAAGACACTTCTAGTGACTAATGAAACACTAAACCCAAGCCTACAACCTTAGGAAGGCATACCCTAAGCTTAGGATATGCCTTAGGACAAATAGATCTTACTATCCTATGGCCTAAACCAACCCATGTTTATCCACTCATCTAAAACCAACCTTCATCCAACATAATCAAACTCAATTGAATTTTGTTTCCTATCCAAGCTCCAAGCCAAATTGACTTAGGCCCTAACTTAAGTTCATTCCACCATGATCCAACTCAAAGCCCATTCAAACTAACTAAATCCAATTTGATTTTCTCAATCACTCCAACCACTCAAAAGACCATTTCAAACCTTTCCAGCACTTATAATCAAACTAATAAAATCAAATGAATCCAATTAACCCAAGTTAGCCCATTTGACCCAAAAGGTCCGATGAGCCAAAATCCAATCAAACCAAAATTAATTGCAATCAAGGCCACCAATCAATCCTAAATCCATCATTGAACTCTTCTTAACACTCAATTCCACCAATTCAATGGTTCATTTGACTCAATATAACCTAAAGGATAGATTTGATTCAAACTCTAATCCAACCCATACAATACCTTCCATAATGATTGTTGATCATCTTGGATAGTCCAATTGCAATTAATTGAATCAAACACAACCAATTTGACCAATTAACTCAAGTTGACCCAATCTAACCTAAAGGGTCAAATTGGTCCAAATCTCATTCCAACTTCAATTGATTGAAACCAATGCCTCCAATAAATCATAAATTGATTATTGAACATGACCCATCCTTCAATTGAACCCAATTTAGTCAACCTAACCCAATTGGCCCCTTTAGCCCAAATTTACCTAAAGGGTCCAATTGAACCAAATCTTTCACAAATCAGAATTGATTCAAACCAACACCTACAATCATTCTCAAATGATCAATTGAACCTAAAATAACCTTCCACCCAAGCTAATTTGGCCAATTTAACCAAATTGATCAACTTAGTCCATTGGCCTAAATGAACCCATATGAGCCAAAATCAAATCCACTTTTAATTAAACTAAATCAATTAAACCAATACATTCTAAATGATCAATTGAGCATACCCAAACACTTTATTTGACTCAATTTGGCCAATTGGTCTAGCTAACCCAATTGAATCGAATTTGACCCATATGAGTCAAGTTGAGCCAAACCCAACCAAACTTGGCACGACTCATCCTTGGGTCGCCATGGGTCTGCCCAAGCGAGCCCAAGCCATGATGAACCTGGTTTGGGTCAAAACCCTTGAACCAAGCCACCGAAATGGGGGAAAATCCCCATTTGGATGAGTTTGCCACTCCCCATGCCTTGACAATGACCTTTGGCCCTTCTTGGACATGTGGACCACTGACCCAACCTAACCAAAGATTGTTGGGTTCAGCCTTTGGCCATGAGAGGATGAGCTCACCCATGACATGTCAATAGTTCACTTGGAGGAGGAGATATACCCCATGCTCTCAAGCACCTCCACCTCTCAAGCACCTCCACTTCTCCTTGACTACCAAAGGCTAAGCCAATCTTAGCCCTTGGTTCACATGGGGAGAAGAGTATACCTATCCCCATCCATTCAAACTTCACATAGAGCATCTCCAACGTATTCCGAGTAGTGCGGGCATTCTCCTTGAATCCATAGCACACTCCATCACCGGCAAGACCAACCACCAAGTGAAACGGAGAGCCCTGACCATCCAACCTCACAAAAACTCCTCCAAACCCAAATTTAATCTTCCCATACCTTCACCACATGCTGATGAGTTAAAATGAATCATTCCTCAAGCGATTCAATCACTAAAAGGCAAGCCAAGATGAACTCCAATGAGTTTCATGATGGAATTTGGTCCACAAAGGAATTGGCCAAGAGGAATCTTGAGATCATCTCAACTGGGCTTCGTCTCTTCAAGATGAAGCTACCTCAATCGGCGGACCACTGGTCTTTCGGTCTAACGGGGTAAAAATTTGACAACCATAGATTTTCCCCTTAGGTGTTGGTCTTTTGTGAAATAAAATGTGATTTTATGTGATTTACATCCTAAGATCTTCTTAAATTTCCTCCCTGATCATTTTAGAGTCGATCTTGCCATCCTACAAGCTTTAATGAACTTATATCGAGCAGTGGAAGGTGGACGGTGTCCGTCTTCCAGAACTCGGGGGATGTTGGATCATCGACCATCCATTCCGCCTGATTAGAGTAGACGACCATGATTTAATCTATTAGATTTTGATTTATTCCTTTAGAAACCACGTGATTAATCTCTACGATTCGATCTGAGATCAGATGGCAGGGACGAAACCATGTCCATCACCATTGAGTCAATTGCAGTGTCAGACATTTTAAATAACCTATCCCATGGCACCTTGTGAAAAGCGATGCGATGTCAGCTTTCGCGTGGCGCCAATGGATTAGGAGGTTAAGTAAGCATTAAAAATAAGATGAAATGGAAAAAACTTTAAAAATTTATAACTAATTGTAGAAAAATCTAAAAAAAATATAAATAACCCATTTTGGAAAGGTTAAATAGAGGATAATTTAATAAAAATAAAATCCCTAATATTTGATCACTAAATAGTGCTTAATTAAGGTTTGAAGTTTAGGCTAATTGCATTAATTAAGGCTTAATTACTTGACCAATTGATTCCAAATTTGGTGGGTTAATTCTATGGGATGTCCTTTTCCTCCCATAATTTTCTTGGAATTTGTTTTGTATGTTATTTAAAGAATTTAAAATCATAATCCTAACTATGCTTCTTAATTAATTTACTATTTATTTAATTGCTAACTAGTAAGAATTAAATGATTAATGATAATTAATTATTGCAAATAGTGGAAATTATAAGGGGAAATAATTAGAACACTTTGTTAATTATTTTCCAAAATGTATTTCCTTAGGAGTGTTAATTAATTTATGACTTAATCATAAATTAATTAAGCAATGAACGATAAAGTAAAAAATCAAATTAAAATGATGATTGGTTTTGATAAATAAAGTATGATTCATGGGTTCCCCTTTATATGTTTAATAGCATAAATTCCTTATGGAATTATGGTTAAACCATAGTTGTGGAAAAACTATAAGAGTACTTAGCTTATATTCTTTCCTTAATCTAATTAACTCTTAAGCTTGAACCTAATTGCATTAGGTCCCCTTAAGTGCATTGCAAATTTTAATTTCTCATAAGCATATCATTGAAGACTCGTGGTTAAATGGTTAATTAAATTAAAGAAGCTTAGGGAATGGTAATTAAATTGAATACTTAATAATTTAAGTTTAATCAATTCTTGAAATTTACTTAATCATTTTTCCTTAAACACATTAAATCACCAATATGGGATGAGGTAAACACTAAGTGTCTTTTCTTCTCTTTAAGTTTTAATAATTCAAACACCAAAACCAAATTTTATAAAACAACTTTGGTTGATTTTAAAAAAAGGTTTATTTGACTTGATTGTCCTTAAGAATTAATGTGATTGAATGCATCATATGATAATATTTAGTTATTCCTTTTCAATCATTATAAATTTTTATGTCATTTATATCATGCATTCATTTTTTCAAATAAAAGAATTAAATGAATATGCTTATGCATATGTGCTGAATTATTCTTATTATAAGGTGTAACTATTATTACTAATAAATCTGAAATTATTTTCAAAATTATAAGTCAATGACAAAAATTTAAGTTAATGTTGGCTATAAATATTCAATGAAATATCCATTCACTTATAATTTAAGCATGTTAAAGGACCGTTCTATTTTTATAATTCATATGTAGGTTTACATGTGTTTGAATATTAACAAGTATATAGTCTGGACATCTCAGGAATACGAAGCTTTAAGTAGTCCAAAGGAGGTCTTAGATAATCTCATTTCCCTGGTTTAACAATGACACGCACTTGCTTAATTTCATTCATATGTGTACATATATTAGAATTTGGAAAGAACTTTACTTTACTTGAATAAATAATTTATTGTAATACAATCTTTGCATGATTTTTATTCCCATGTTTATGGGTTCATATATATTTAAGATAGTAAGTATATAATCTAGACATCCTGGGAATACGAGGCTTTAAGTAGCCCCAAAAAGGTCTTAGATTATCACATTTTTCTGGTTTAACAATGACACGTACTTACTTAAATCTCTAATAAATGTGTATGTAGATTTAGTTAATGAATTAAATCTCTTTTTTCTACCAAAATACATGCATTAACAATCATTCAAGTATGCCAAACACACACACACACACACACACACACACTCACACACACACACACACACACACACACACACACACACACACACACACACACACACACACACACACACACACACACACACACACATATATATATATATATAAAGATGCTTTTCATGTTTGAATAAGATTAAAGAAGGTAACCCAAACTTAGGTTCAATAAAAATGCTTAATAAGTCATTCACTAAGAAACCCAAAGCTATAATAATACACCTTTAGGACATGACTTAGGATAGGGATGAAGGATGTCAAACCTCTTTCCTCTCTTTATAATAAGTAGATATTGAATAGGAATCAAATGAAACAAAGAAAATACAAATTAAAATTAACCAATCCTCTTAATAACTTGAAGTGGAGCATCTCTTAATGTTTAACTTAAATAATTTCAAACTTTAGATAATCATAATCCTAAAGCCTAACTAAGGTATACCACTCCAAATCTTAACACATACATTAGAATACTAAGTCACAAATTTTAACCTTAGGTTATGCTGGTGTATGTGTTGGTGTTATATTTTATTTTGTGATGTAATATTTTAAACTAGATGTTAGGATTGTTTATGCGTAGACTAGATGTTAGGCCAATAATAACTTAATGATATTTTTTGTAAGGGATTGTGCTAAAGGGGCCACTAAAATAATACATAAATGTAAATGTTCTTGCTTGCAGGTTGCTTATGCCCCTAAGAATAATCTAATTAGGACAGGTGAGCTTGGTTACCCATGTGTAGGGTGCTAAGTGCAAATATATGGAATATAGTTGCTTAGTTTGTATGTTTGTTTAGCTGACACTTATTTTGCAAATATAGTTAGATTTTATTTTTCATACATATGTAATTTTTCCAAATATGATTAGGATTAGTGCTACGGGGTTTAGGATGAGTTGTGGCTAAGAGGAAAAGACCTGGGAGGACCTATGAAGCCTGGAGGAAACTAATCCAAAAGAAGGAAGTGAAATGAAGATAAATAATGAAGACCCCCATAATATCTATTTCGTTGTAATTATAATATTATTATTTTTATAATCTAGGTTGTATAAAGGTAGAGCTCGGCTACTCAATTTCTTTCTTTTTTGGGGTGTACAGTGATTGCTCGTAGCACTTGCCTTTTATTCCTTTAGGAAATATATGTGTTTGATTATTGTGTCTAAATTGTGCAATAGAAATGTCATGCTTTTCATAAGTTTCCTAAAGTTTTATGATTGAATGTGTGGCCTAGATACAATAGGATCTTTAGGATAAAATTAATTTTTCTACCCCCATTAAACATCTCATAACTAAATTTTAAATATAACTCACAACATCACTTTAAAGCCAAAATTTCTAATCAAGATAAATAAAAGATTTAGCAACCTTGTTGACCTCAATTTTGGAGTGAGGACTCATCCTCCTCATCTTAGACTTTGGAACCTTCTAGGAACTAGGATTTCCTTATTCATAGAACACTTATAGTGATGAAAGGAACAATAAACCCAAGCTTAGAGGCTTAGGAAGGCATACCCTAATCTTAGGTTATACCCTAGGACAAATAGGTCTTACCTATTCTATGGCCTAAACCAAAACCCATGCTTACCCACTAATCTAAAACCAACCTCAAGCTAGCACAACCAACCTCAATTGGATTTTGTTTCTTATCCAAGCTCCAAGCCAATTGACCTAGGCCCTAACCTAAGTTTGCTCCATCATGATCCTATGGATCCAACCCAAAACCCATTCAAACAAAGTCTAACCCAAATTGATTATCAAAAAAACACTCCAACTATTCAATATACCATTTCAAACTCTTTCAATACTTATAATCAAACCATTCAAATCAAATGGATCCAATCAACCTAAGTTAGCCGATTTGACCCAAAAGGTCCAAATGAGCCAAAATGCAATCAAACCCAAATCAATTGTAATCAAGGCCACAAATCAATCCTAAATCCAACAATGAACCCTTCTCAACACCCAATTCAATCTAATTCAACCCAACTAACCTAATTGTTCCAGTTGATCCAAAGTGGCCTAAATGACCAAGTTGACTCATACCTCAATCCAACCCAAATTGGATTGAATCAGCCCATCCAATCTCTTCTATAATTATTGTTAATCATCCTTGATAATCTAATTAAAATTGGGTCAAACTAATTTGATCACTTAAACCAAGTTGACCCAATCAATACATATGAACCAAAATGAACCAAATTTCATTCCAACCTTAATAAATTGAAATCAATGACTCCCATCAATCATGAATTGAGTATTGAACATGGCTCAACCACCAAGTGGTCCTAACCAAGTCAATTTAGTCTCTTGACCCAAGTTGACCCAATTTGACTTGAAGCATCAAATTGAGTCAAATCAAAATTTAAACCCAATTGTTTGAAACTAATGCCTCTAATCAATCATAATTTGATTATTGAATATGATCATACCTTTAGTTGAACCCAATTTGGTCAACCTAAACCAATTGACATCATTAGCTCAAATTGACCTAAAGGGGCAAATTGAACCAAATGCTTCCCAAATCCAATTTGATTCAAACTAACACCTACAATCATTCTCAAATGATCAATCAAACGTAAACCAACCCACCATCTAAGACAATTTGGCCAGTTTGGCCAATTTGGCCAAATCGATTAACTTTTCCCATTTGATGCAAATGAACCCATATGAGCCAAAACCAAATCCACTTCAAATTAAACCAAATCAATAACACCAATATATTCCAAATGATCATTTGAACTTACCCAAACCCTTGGTATGATCCAAATTGACAAATTAGTCAACCAAGCTCAATTGAATTCCATTTGACCCATGTGGGTCAAATTGAGCCAAACCATATCAAACTAAATCCAAACCCAACCAAACTTAGCATGACTCATCCATGGGTCACCATGGGCCCGGCCAGTGGATCCAACCATGGTGAAACCAGTTTGGGTCAAAACCCTTGAAGTAAGCCACCCAAATAGGACAAAATCCCCATTTGTATAGGTTCACCCACTCGCCAAGCCTTGACAGCCACCCTTAGCCCTTCTTGGACACTAGGACCACTGACCCAACCTGACCTAAGGTTGTTGAGTTCAGCCTTTGGCCATGAGAGAGTGAACTCACCCATGACTCTCCATTAGTTCACTTGGAGGAGGAGGTACACCCAATGCCAGCCCATGCTACTACCTCAGCCTCTCAAGCACCTCAACCTCAGTAGTCCACTACCACCTCTGGCTACCTACCCCGGCCGGACGACTGCTAAAGGCTGAGCCAATCTTAGCCTTTGGTTCACTTGGGGATGAAAGTATACTCCTCCCTATCTATTCAAACTTTACAGAGCTTTCTCAGAGTATTTCGAGTAGTCCTATACCCTTCCTCGAATCTCTAGTGCTCTCCATTATCAGTGAGACCAACAGCCATTTGAAACTGAGAGTCCCGTCCATCCAACCTCACCAAAACTCCACCAAACTAAAATTAACTCTTCCCACACCTTCCCCTCACTTCAACGAGTCAAAAAAAAATTGATCCTCGGTTGATTTGTTCACCAGAAGGCACTTTAAGACTAATTTCGATGAGCTTCGTTGTGGTGCTTGGTCCATAGAGGAATCAACGGGAAGGAAACTTGAGTTCTTCATAATAGGGCTTCGCCACTTCAAGATAAAGCTAACTCAATTGATGGACCATAGATCTTTAGCTCTGGCGAAGTAAAACTCTGGTAAATCATAGAATTTTCCCTAATTATTGGTCTTTTATAAAGTAAAATATGATTGCATGTGACTTTAACCATAGGATCTCCTTAGATCTTCTCCCCACACATTTTGGAGTCAATCCCATCATCCTACAAGCTCTGATGAGCTTAGACCAAGCGACGAAAGGCAGACGATGTCCGTCTTCCAGCACTCGGGGGATGATGGATCATCGGCCATCCGTTCTGCATGATTAGAATAGACGACCATGATTAATTTATAAGTTTTTTTGATTTAATCCATTAGAAACCATGGGATTAATCTCCTCCGCCCAATTCAAGATCAAACGGTGGGGATGAAACTGCATTTGCTACCTCTGAGTGAGTTTTAAATAACCTATCTTGTGGCACCATGCGGAAAGCGCTGCCATGTTAGCTTCGCATGGCGCCGATGGTTTGGGAGGTTACTTAAGAGATTAATATGTCATTAAATGTTCAGAACTTTGGAAATTCATAACTAATTAAAACAAATCCAAAAAATACTATGAAACCCATTTTGGAAAGGTTAAATATAAGATAATTTAATAAAAATTATATCCCTATTATTTGATTAGTGAATAATGCTAAACTTGGGTTTAAAATTTATGGTAATTATCCTAATTAAGGCTTAATTACTTGGTCAATTGATCTCAAATTTGATAGGTTGATTTTATAGGATGTCCTTTGCCTCCCATAATTTTCTTGATATTTATTGGCCATGCAATTTGGAGAATTTGAAATTTCAATCCAAATTACCCTCCTTAATCAATCCAATAATTATTGAAAATGCTAAATAGTAAAATTTAAATAATTAATGATGATTGATCACTATAAATAGTGGAAATGATGAGGGAAAACGATTGGGGCCTCCTTCTTAGCTATTTTCCTAAATATATTTTCTTAGGGGGGTAATTGATTCATGGCTTAATTAGGGATTAATTAGACAATTAATTATAAAGTGAAAATCAAATTAAAGTGATGATTGGTTCAAATAATTCAAATTCAATTCATGGGTTTACCTTTATGTGTTTATTAACATAAAGATTATTAAAGGTATTATGGTTAACCATAGGTGTGGAAAATCATAAGAGTACTTAGTTTAGATTTTTCCTTAAACTAATTAACCCTTAAGCATAAGCATAATTGCATTAAGTCCCTTTAGGAGCATGTGGTGTTTATTTTCAATTTCATTTGTGTGTGTGCGTGTGGGTGGGGAGGGACACCACGCAGATCTGAGGGTGTACTTATTGAGGTGATTGGGTATGAAATTGAGAAATAGTATACTATCTTGAAGGATAGAAGTCACTACCCTATAATGGACCTAATCACCTAATAAAGACTCCTATGGCATGATGAGTCTTCGAATATACGAAAACTTTTTTCCCTACTTTATATGGATGAATAAAGTAGGGTTTATTTAGATGAGGTTCTAAAGTTCCCTATGGGGTCAAACCCCCATAGTTAATTACATCTTATGAAAATGAATCCCTTAAGAATACTCTCGATTAAAGTAGACGATTATTTTATCCAAGGAATTCGAAGATAGGACTATCACTAAATTGGTTGTGTTTTAGAAAATCAAGTGGGTTGGATTAAAAGGGAAGTTCTATTATCAAAACCAAAGGAGATGAGTAGGGAGTGCTCATGATATTAGGAATCCTAGTGAGCACTCCAATCTGTCATATGGTTAGGCTTTACATAGTTGAAATTGAGGAGATTTATTTATTTGAGTTGAAATTTTATTAGAAATCTAGGACTTATAATTCCACAATACAAGATTGTGGAAATGCCTAAGAGGTGAGAATTTATGCTTGTAGCCTATAGAAAACATCAATCTTAGATCCTAAATTTAGAGAGCTTTGACAAGAGCCAAAGCATGACCTAAATCTAAGGTGAAAGTGGGTATATGGTTTACCTTCATTAGAAAGAGTAAACCACCCGACAACTAGACTTATTACCACATGGAGTGGTAGCCAGCTAACTCCTCCCACATTTTAAATCCATGTAGGCAAGTGATATGCTTTTGCAAGATGGCTAGGTTGTTATTATTTAGAAAAGAAAACTAAGTCCTTAAGCCCACTCCCTAAGAGACTAAAGCATGAGGGGGTATGAATAATGACTTAATCTAATACAAAATTATATCAAATTTCATTTAATTTGGGACTCTTTATTTGGACATGGGCTATAGGATTTTGTATGCCTAAATGCATTAGAAGTTGGTTATGGGCCAAATCAAAAGGGAAAAAAGTGTTCTTTCATCATAGGCTCTCAAAGGTAAAACCCTTACTATCTGGCAAAGATGGCAGCCCTCCCTTAATAACAGTGAAATAAGATGATTATGCATGATATTAAATATACAACATCCAGCTAAGGGATTGTAAAATATTTTATTATTTTAATTTAATGTTTAGGATTTTAAATAAGATTATGAGTTATTTTAAATATTTAGTTATGAGTTGTTAGTTTGGGTAGAAAAATTAATTTTTATACTAGGAGCCTAATCGCATATAAGCCATACAACAATCACAAATCATAAATAAACTATGAAAAGACATACTTTTTCTAATACACAAGCTAAACAAAATATCAAATAATTTTATAAAACTATCATAAAAGAACAAAAGGCTGATGCGATCGGGTACCACCGTACAACCCAAAAAGAAACGTGGGTTGCTGAGCACTACCCTTATACAACCCGAATTATAAGAGAATAATTACAAGTACAAATGATAAATGTTATGGGGGTCTTCATTCTTCATTCTTCATTCTTCATCTCTTCATATTCCATTTTTTCATTTTATTTACTCTTTTTCTTTCTTCCTTTTGGCTTGATTTGGATGTGCTTGCTCCAAAGTCATCACATGGTATATAGGACTTAGTCTTATAGCCTATGCTCACCTTAATTCCCATAACACCTATCCTAATACTAATACAAAATTTCATTAAAAGATGAAAAGTAAATCTAGCTACACCTGAAAAATAAATGTTAGCTAAACACACCATACAACCCAATCAGTTATATGAATAATTTGGATTTAGCACCTCGCACATGGGTAACCATGCCCACCTATCTTAATTTGGATTATGCTTAGGGGCATAAGTAACCTGCATAGAAAAAAGAATTTATATATTTATTTAGCGGCCCATTAAACACAACCCCATGTAGAAAGCATGATTATCCTAATATTGGTCAAACATCCAGACTACACTCATACACCCTAACATCTAGTCTATAATAGTACATCACAAAATAAGCATACATCAAACCATACACCACCCTAACATAAATCTAGAAATGGTGACTTAGTTTAATGTGTGTACATTAAAGCTTGTGTGGTATGTTCTATATAGGCTTTAGAGTTGTAATTTGCTAAGTGTGAAAGATTGAATTTGTGAAGGGTTGATTTCTCTTTAAGTGATTTAATTGATTTGAAGATTTTACTTAATATTTTCTTTTGTTTCATATGGCATACACTTAACAACTAAATGTTATAAAGAGAAGAAAGAGAGGGAATCTCTCTTTCATCCCTACCTTCAGTCACTTCTAAAGCAAGTTAGTTAATCAATTTTCTTTAGTGAATGGTTTATTGTATGTTTTAATCAATCCTAAGTTTAGGTTCACTCTAAATGACCTTATTCAATAAGAAAGACATCTTAAGATTAATGAGAATGAATTACTTTCACATAACACATGTTTATTCATTTCTTTCCATCATGTATATCATGCTTATGATTAACTCCTAAGCATACATATACATATAATTTTTGTCTTAGCACACTTAAATGATGAATGCAAAGAAGTGTGTTCAGAATTTAAATATTTCATTTGATTGAATTATGAATGCATGTCTGTTTAATAGAAAGAGGGATTTTCCATCCATTAGTACACATTCACATGCATAAAAGTTTTAAGTGAGTAATGCCTCCATTGTTCTGCACTAGTGTTAAGGTACAAGACCCACTTAAGGCTACTTAAAGCTTAGAGCAAGGAGTGATTATACCACTTTTCTTAGATACATATGTGGTACAAGGACTTATCGCTTAAATCACATGTGGTGTCCAAACTAATATACCACTTTTCTCAGATACATATGAATGTACAAAAAGAACCACAAGAATGAGAAGTCATGTAAGAAGTCATATCTGATTTGATTATATGATTTAGATATGTGACATGAAATTTTTCCTAAGTCTTAGTGATGCATTAGTAGAAGTAAATATGTGTTCTTTCAAATGAACTATACATTTATAAATCCCATGCAAATCCATATATAAGATAAGAAAGAGAGCTTCATATTACATATCTTATATTATCAACACATGTAAACTTATAGATATTTCTAATTAACATCACTCCATATATTATAATTGATTTATGGGCCTTTGAAGATAACTTTTGATTTAATAGTAATAAAAGCCATACCTATTTTTAATTTAAATCAACATGCAATTTGACATAAAAGAAACCATTTCATTTGGTTAATTTTAAAAGAAATGAATGCATGATTATATATAAAAACAACATTTAACATGATTAGAAAGAAATAAAGGAACATAAGCATATGATCTCATTCATTCCAATTAATTCCTAAGGATAATCATACTAAACAAGGCTATTTAAAATAAACCAAAGTTATTTAATGGCAATGTAATTTTGAGTTTGATTTGATTTAGGAAATGAAAGAGGCTTGCTGATCCTAATCCCATTCCCCATGTATGAGTTAATTTGGTTTAATGAAGAATTAATTAAGTTGATTTTATGGTTTAATTAGGTTAGGATATGAATTAAGCTAATTAATTAACCTACCTACATCACCTTAAGTTAATTAACTAATTAATAATGAGCCAACATGATTTGCAACCACATGAAAAGTAAATTTGCAATGCTCCTAAGAAATGAAAGAGTACTAATGCAATTGACTCATGATTAATAGTTCATTAGGCTTAACGGATCTCACTTAACTACTTTTATGATCTTCTCACACATGTGAACTAACCATAATTTAATTATCTCTAACTTTGGGTTATTGAACACCCAAAGAGCTACCCAAGATTAATTAAAGGTTACTTAGGTATGAAGTGAATTTCAGATTGAGTTAATCAAGTTTGTTAATTAATTGATTGAATTCTTTGATTATATTTTAATTAGAATGTTGAAATTAATTTAGGGAAAGGGATCAATGATAATGTCTCAATTAAAAAGTCATTTCAAACATTCAATTAGGTTCTGATTTTTAACTTAGAGATTAATTAATTAATTAAACAATTAATTACCACATTAATCATTAACTAATTAAATTCCAAAAAAGTGAAGAAAACTTAGGAAATGAATTAAGAAAAGTGTCCCAACCATATTCCCTAAGCTCCCTTACTATTCAACATTGGTAATTAGGCTTAAATAATTAATTAAACCATTATCCATTCACTAATTATCATTAATTAAATTAAGAAAGTGATTAAGGCTTAATAAATTGATTTTCCTAATTAAGCAACCAATAAAATCCCAAAAAATTGGGGGAGGTAGAGGTCATCTCCCCAGACATCCATAGAAAGTTGGAGATCAATTAGATAATTAATTAAGGAATAATTAAGCTAATTAGATTTCTAATTAAACTTTAATTAAGCCAAAAGCACTACTCAAAATCAATTAATAATAACTTTCCTAGATTTTACTCTGAAATATCTTTAAAATGAGCCTAAGTTTATATTTTTTGGATTTTTTCTAGGATTAGTTATGAATTTAGCAAGGTTTAGGCTTAAAAATAAATTAATTAAACCTAATTAAAGCCTTAATAGCCACAGATGACGTATGATGCCATTTTACATGGCAGATGTGAGTGGTTACTAAGTTGTCATGAATTCTGAATTTGAATGGTGGCACATTAACTCCGTGGGTCATCCCATCTAAGATCGGACAACCATGATTAAATGCGTGATTTTGAAGGATTAATCAGAGGTTATATGTTGATTGATTGTCCATTTGATCATGGAATGGACGGTTGATTATCTCCTTTGAGTATTAATGATGGATATCATCCATCAATTATCCCATAAGTCACAAGCTTAGATGGAGATGAAAATTATCACACACCTTCGAGGAAGCAAAACAAAGAAATTCAAAGATGGAAATCGCATGACATAGAACTTTCTTTCATAAAAGACCAACCTATTTTTATTCAAGTATTGGTTTTAATGGCATACCTCATCCAAGTTTGTGACTGATAGTTCTAATGATTGAGGAAGCTTCATTTGGTAGAAATAAAGCCCTGTTGAGCTGCATAAGCTTTGATTTGGTGTAGTGTGCTCAGAAGACCAATCCACGACATGTAGGAAATTGGTCTTGATTGAACTCCTCCCTCTGACCATTGGGAAGCTTGAGAAATGATTTTTTCTCACCATTTAGCTCCAAAGAAGGTGTGTGCAAATTTAATTGCACTTTGGTGGAGGTTTGAGCAAATAGTCATCATAGGTGACCACCCTTGTTTCAGTTTTTTGTAAAACTAAGAGTGGAGGATTTGGGGAGCTGGGGAAATGCAAGAGGAAGCTCTGGATGGAGTTCTCTGGCTGCTAGGGTTGAATCAACGTATTCTCGTTTGAGTGAGAATGAGGTACCCCTTCATTCCTGATGGATGATTATTACTAGTTTGGCTTTTTCTTGATCATTTGGCCATTTCGGAGGGTTGTGGAGGTCCTTAGGTGGATGATGTGGCTCAGTTTGGTTGGGTAAGGCTGTGGAGGTGGTTGCCAAGGGTGGTAGTGGATGTCCTTGGTGGTTTGAAATGCTCTAATGGGAATGAGGAGGTGATTTCACCTCCCCATGAGTCATGGCCAACCCAACCACCTTTAAGCCAGGTTAGTCATGGTCCTTGGTGCCTAAGTGGACTTATGAATGGGTGCCAAGTAGCCAAGGGGAGAAAATGACCAAATATGCATGTGTCTTATCTCATGGGATGCCCTAGACCCAAGGAAAAAATGATCATTTGGCTATGGGTTTGATTTAGGCAGATTTAAAATCGGCCAAAAGTGGGTTAGCCCAAATTTCAAGTGGTTTGGAGTTTATTTGATTTGATTTGGCTTGATTTGAGTAATTTAGGTCAAATTTGGTTAGGTTGGCTCAAGTTTACCAATTGGTCAAATTGGGTTAAACCAAGGGTTGGGTCAAGTTCACATGACCAATTGGAGTGTATTGGCATCATTGGTTTGGTTTAATTTACTTTAGATTTGATTATGGCTCATTTGGGTTCATATAGGTCAAATGGGTCAAGTTGACCCATTTGACCAGTTTGACCAAATTGGGTTGTGTTAGGTGTTGAGTCAAGTTCAATTGGCTAATTGAAAATGATTGTAGGCTTTGGTTTGGTTTAATTTAGATTTTGTCCAATTTGACCCTTTAGGTCAATTTGGGCTAGGTTAGGTCAAGTTGACCAATTGGTCAACTTGGGCTCAATTATGGCTTTGGTCAAGTTCAATAATCAATTTGAAATGAACTTGAGCCATTGGTTGCAATCAATTTGAACCAAATCATGATTTAACCCATTTTTTGCTTTTTAGGCCAATTTGGGTGAACTTGGGCCAAATGGCCAATTAGGCTTGGTTTGGCTCAAGTGAGGGTTTGATCATGTTCAATCATTAATTATGAGTTGGTTTGAATCAATAGTTTCAATCAATTTGGCATGTGGTGGATTTTTGCTAGTTTGGGTTTCATTTTGGCTAAATGTTGACTTGGTCAAAGGCCAGGTTTGAATTGGTTTGACCCAATTTAAGGCAATTGATTACCTTAGGGTGATTTTTGGTTATGTTGTGAGGTTCAGATGGGCTTAGTTCAATTCAATTTTAGGTTGGATTAAAACTTGGCTCAAAAAGGTCCTTTAGGCCACTTTAGGTCAAGTGAGCCTAAATAGGTTAATTGGCTTGATCATGACTTGATTCAAGTTTAGTTGAACTCACATGAGCCGAAGATTGAAATATAAATCCAATTGCAAGTGGTTTGGAGCTGAATGGGTTTTAGTTCATATGATAATTTCAAGTCAAAAGGGGTCAACATGGGCTTAACTTGGGTTAACTTAGGTTTGGATTGATAATTGTGGTTTATGTTTATATTTGGGTCAATGATTATAGGAATGATTGAATCATGAAGGAATCTATGAGTTTTGAATTGATTTGGGTATTATTTAGCCAAGTTCAAGAATTTGGCTAAAAGGGCTAAAATTAGGAATTTGATCTGATTTGGGTTTCAATCATTTGGAGTTTGGAATTGATTTATGATTTAAAATTTGGTTTGAGATTGAATTTATAATTGAGAAAATCAATTGGATTGAGGTTGATTTGAATTTGGTTAAGGCTAAGTCCATAAGATAAAATCAAAGGGCTTAGGAAGGGATTTGTAGTTTGAATTTAGTCATGGGTTTCAATTATTTGATAGTTGGATTTGATTTTGGAATTTGGATTTGGATTTGAGGTTTGGTTTGGAAGAAGGAATCAAGGATTAAGTTTAGGCTATAGGGTAGGCAAGTCCTCCTAAATCCCTAAGGCACAAACTATTCCTATGGCTAACTCTTCTAAGTCTCTAAGGTTAGGTTAAGTATTCACCTAATCACTAGAAGTGTCTTAAGACTAAGGAACTCTTAGTGTCTATAAGAGTCCTAGATCTATAATGAGAAAGTTGAGAGCTCACTCTAGAAGTGAGGTCAACAGAGCATTACAAATTTTAATTTTTCATAAGCATATCATTCGAGGCTCATTATTAAGTAGTTAATTAAATTAAAAAGGCTTAGGGAAGGGTAATTGAATTGATTGCTTAATGACTTAAACTTAATCAATCCATAAAGTTTACTCAATTATTCTTCTTTAAACATAATAAGTCAGTAACATGGGTGGGGCAAAACATCAAATGTCTTTCTCCTCTTTAGGTTTTAATGACTTATAATATCAAAATAAAATTCCATACGAAACTTTGGTTATTCTTAAAGAAAATTAGTTGACTTGATTGTCCTTAAGATATAATGTGATTGAATGTATTATTTGGCAATGTTTAATCATTCCTTTTCAATCATTATAAATTTGTATATCATTTGTATCATGTATTTATATTTTCAAATAAAAGAATTAAATAATATGGTTATATATGTATAAGTTGCATGTGTTGAATTAATCCTATTGTATGGCATGGCTATTATCACTAATAAATCTCAAATTATTTACAAAATTGTAAACTAATGATAAAAATTTAAATTGATTTTGGCTATGAATATTCTATATGATTTACATTCACTTATAGTTTAAACATATTAAAGGATTATTCTATTTTCATGATTCATGTGTGTGTTTACATGTGCTTGAATGTTAGTAAGTATATAGTCTGGATATCCTGGGAACATGAGGCTTTATGGAGCCCCAAGGAAGTCTTAGATAATCTCACTTCTCTGGTTTAACACGTCACATACTTACTTAATTTCATTCATATGTGTACATGTGCTAGAATTTAGATAGAGCATTACTTTACATGAGTAAATAATTTGCTAATATACAATCTTTTGCATGTTTTTCATCCCTATGTTAGTGTATACATTTATAAGTATTTAGGATTGCAAGTATACAGTCTGGACATCCTGGGAACACATGCATTAAGACTCATCAATACATGTGTATGTATACTTAACTAAGGAATGAAATCTTTCTTTTCTGTCAAAATACATACATTAAGACTCATCAAGTTTGCCAAACATATAAATATATTGTATGTATAAGTAAGAATGAAAAGATATGCATGATATTGATGATGAAAATAAATGATGTAACATTATCCATGTGATAGTAATTCAATCTCATTAACCTTAATATGCCTTTCATATTGAATAGGATTCTTTAAGATTAGCCCAAACCTAGTATTAAAAAAATGTTTGATAAATCATTCACCAAAAGAAACAAAAAAATCATAACAACATGCCTTTAGAAAATAACTTAGGGTAGGGATGAAGAGGGTCAAACTTCTTTCTTCTCTTTATAACAACTAGATGCTAAGTAAATATTAGACGAAACAAAAGAAAATATAAATTAAAATCCATTAATCTTTTTAATAATTTGAAGTGTAACCTCTCCTCATGTGTAACTTGAACACTTCAAGACTTTATAAAATCATATACCTGAAGCCTAGCTAAGACATACCACACCAAATCTTAGCAGACACATTAGAATGCTAAGTCACCACTTCTAACTCTAAGTTAGGATGGTGTATGTTATGATGTTATATTTGTGATGTAATATTTTAGACTGGATGTTAGGATTGTTTATGCATAGGCTGGATGTTAGACCGTTCATAGCCTAATGATCTTTTCTATAGGGGATTATACTAAAGAGGGCTGCTGTAATAATAAATATAAATGCTCTTGCTTGCCGGTTGCTTATTGTCCTTTACATAATCTATATTAGGACATGTGGGCCTGGTTACCCATGTGCATGGTGCTAAATCCAAATTTATAGAATATAACTGCTTGGTTAGCATGTTTGTTTAGCTGATAAATGTTTTGTAGGTGTAGTTAGATTTTATTTTCCAAAAATATGTAATTTTGTAATAGGAATTAGGATTAACACTATGGTGTTTAGGTTGAACAGTGGCTAGAAGGCAAAGACTTGGTAGACCCTATGAAGCCTTGAGTAAACCAAACCAAAGGAAGAAGATTGAAGGAAAATTAAAGAATAAAGATCACTATAGCATCTATTTAATTGTAATTATAATGTTCTTTTATAATTCAGGTTGTATAAGGGTAGAGCTCGACTTCTCAATTTCTTTCTTTTCTAGGGTGTATGATGGCACACGACTGCGGCCTTTTATTCTTTTATGAAAATCTATGAATGTTTGATGATCATGTTTAGCTTGTGCAATAGAAATGACATAGTTTTCATAAGTTTCTTGAAGCTCGATGATTGAATGTGTGGCCTGGATGCGATAGGTTCTTTAGGATAACTTTAATTTTTCTACCCCCATGCTGACCTCATTTTTAGGATGAGCTCTCAACCCCTCCATATTAGACATAGGACTTCTCTTATACTTTATGAGTTCCTTAGTCTTAAGACACATCTAGTGATTAGGCGGAAAGTCAACCTAGCCCTAAAGACTTAGAAGAGTTAGCCATAGGAATAGGTCATGCCTTAGAGGTGTTGGGAAAATTTACCTACCCTTAGATTGAACCATTCCTCACTTTCCTTCCTTCAAGTCAAACTCCAAATCAATCTTCATTGATTTTCTCCAAACTCAAATCAATTCCATATGATTGAAATCTATGATTGAAACCCATGATCAAAATCCATCAAATTCCTAAGTCCAAATCTTCCTCTTAAGGACTTAGCCAAAATCATGATGTAAACCAAATCAAATCTTGAGATTTTCTCATAATTCATTTATATTCTCATTTATATTCACATGTATAAATGAAGTATAAATCTAAACCAGTCAAACAAAACTCAAAATTCAAATTCCAAATCTAAAATTTTCCTAAGTCCTTTAAGTTCTCCTTCATGGACTTAGCCAAAATCATGATCAAACCAATTCCAACTCATGGGATTTTCTCAAAATTCATTTATATTCTCATTTATATTCACATATATAAATGAAATAGAAATACAAATCAATCAAATCAAATCCTCAAATCAAATTCCAAATCTAAAATTTTCCTAAGTCCTTTAAGTTTTCCTTCATGGGCTTAGTCTAAATCATGATCAATTCAATTCAAATTCATGGGATTTTCTCATAACTCATTTATATTCTCATTTATATTCACATATATAAATGAAGTATAAATACAAATCAATCAAACCAAATTCAAAAATTCAAGCTTCAAACTCTAAAATTTTTCTAAGTCCTTTAAATCCCTCTTAATGGACTTAGCTCAAATCATGATTAAACCACTTCAAATCCTTGAAATTTTCTCATGGTCCATTTATATTCTCATTTATTCACATATATAAATGAAATATAAATTCAAATAATCAAAACAAATTCTAAAAATCAAACTCAAATCTACTCAAAATCCAACCTTTGTCTTTCAAGTCAAAATCTTGAACTTAGCAAAATCAATTTCAAATCAAGCCAAACTCTTGATTTTCCTTCATGATTCAATCAACCCTACAATCATGAACTCACATATAAATACAAAATTCAATCACCAAATCAAAACCCGATTCAAAAATCAAACCCCAACTCCTTTCATATTCTTTCTTTGAATATGAAATTGTCAATTGGATCAAAACCCACTTTACTTCAAACCACTTGCAAATGGATTTATATTTTAATCATAAGTCCATATACAAGTTCAATCAAACTCAAATCAAGCTTTGACCAAGCCATTTGACCCACTTAGGCTCACTTGACCCAAAGTGACCTAAAGTACTCTTATGAGCCAAATTCTAATCCTAACCAAATTGGATTGAACCAAACTCATCTATGCCTCTCATCATGATCAACAATCATCATGGGATGATCAATCAATCAAATTGGGTCAAACCAAGTCAAACCTAAGGGTTGACCAAGTCAACACTTAGCCCAAAATGAAACCTAACATAGCCAAAATCCACCATAGGCCAAATTGATTGAAACCATTAATCTAAGTTCATTCATGACCTATGTTTGAACTTGACCAAGCCAACATTTGAGCCTAACCTAGCCCAATGGGCCACTTGACCCAAGTTAACCCAACTTGACCTAAAAAGTTAAAATGTGTCAAAACTTGATCTAAGCCAAATTGATTGAAACCAATGGGTTCAAGTTCATTCCAAATCACTTGTTGAACTTGTCAAAGCCTCAATTGGCCAACTAGACCCAACCCAACCCAATTGACCTTAGACCCAACTTGACCTAAAGGGGCCATGTTGAGCCAAATTTAAACTTAACCAAAATTGATTGGAAATAAAAATACCAATCCACCCCATATGACTAACCAAACCTAAACCTACCCTTGACCTAGCTCAAATAGGTCAAATGGGTCAAATAGGTCAACTTGACCCATTTGTTGAGCCAAATTCAAAACTATACTAAATTGAATGAAACCAAAGCCATCAAAACATTTCAAATGATCATATGAACTTGACCCAACCCTTGGTTTGACCCAATTTGACCAGTTGGTCAACTTGACCCAAGTTGACCCATTTTGACCTAAATGGTCAACATGAGCCAAACCTTATCAAATGAATTCCAAATCTCATGAAACTTGGCCAAACCTAGTTTCTCTACATACCCAACATACCCAAATTGAAAAATTAGCAAAATAAACATTCTACCCCTAGGACATGGAGTAAATTTTAGCCTAATCCATGGGTAATTGGGTCATGCCCTCTTCATATCCACTTGATACCTTCCTAATACCTTAAGGAGACCTAATGAAGAGTAGTGCACCCAACCCAATGGGTTTGGGTCAGCCCAAATGGACCCAAGGCCAAGCCCGACCGCATGGGTCAAATTGGCTCATTTGAAATCCCTCCTCCACCCAATTTGATGCACATTGGAGGTTGAAAATCCACTCAAGGCCTCAAACCGACCATGTGCTAACTCAAAATGGATCAAACAACCTCTCCAATGTGGTTAATTTGATCAAAATGGCAAAGGAGGTGTCGGCCATCCGATTGCCATAGGGGGAGATATACTCCCCCTAATTCAATTCAAAATCATCATTCCCTCATTCGATTGAAGCCTAGAGAGTGTTAGGAGAGATCAAAGAGCCCTCACAAGCCTGCTAAGGAGGATTTGAAATTGCTTCTTGTCAGTTTTCTCCATTGAAAACTAGGGGAGCTCCTTTGAATCTTCAACTTTTTCTACACTCAAAATTACTTCAATTCCTCTTGCACACTTTCTCTAAGGATCAATTCGAGTGCACCCATCGGTTACGTATTGCTAGTTCAGCAGGAGAGCCTGATTAGATCAAAGCAAAGGGAGATCAAGTGGTGTTGGTCCATAGAGCAATCCACTCAACCCGAGGCTTAAAATTTCAGCAGGGGCTTCATCTCCACTAGATGAAGCTACCTCATCGATCTCGAGCATCGGTGATCACCTCTAGTGAGGTATGGAATTTTTTGACCACCTAGCATAGAGGTGTTGGTCTTTTGTGAAGAAATTTTCAAGTCATGCAAAATCCACCATTGGATGTTCCTTATTGGCTTTAGATGGTGTGGGTTAAGTTTCAATCAGCTCAATCGAACTCGGATCTTCCCTAGATCATGGCGGTCTATTGTTAAGGGAAGAACTAGGGAGATCTTGGCCATCCATCCACACATTTTGGATGGATGGTTGAGATAATTCCCATGTTTTAGAATTAATAATCCTTTTATAAACCACGGGATGATCCACGCCATCGATCTTTGATTGAAAATAGCGATGCGTCCACCATGCCGATGTGATGTTTAAGTGAGCTCACGCATGTGTGTAAAGCTTGACCCACCACGCGTGTAGTGTGGTAGATTAGGAGTTAATAATTTAATTAATTAATTAATCTGATCTTCTAAAATTCATATCTTCAATAAAATTTAGAAAAATATGAAAAATTTATGGAAAGATAATTCAACCTAGAATATTTTAAAATTTTCAATGGATTTTGAATTATCCTTTTCTGATTTTGGGTTTTATTAGAAATTTATTTTGCTAATTACTCTTAATTAAGATAATCCCAAACTTCTTGGGTATGTTTTGGGGATGATTTCTACCTCCTAATTTTCTTGATTGAATTGAGTTGCATATGGTTTCCTAATTACCCTCTTATGTAATCAAGGATAATTAAGGTGTGATTAGTAGTTTTAATCCATCATTAGAGTTGATTAAGGTCAGATCCAATAGATAGGAGGTTTAGGGTATAATTTTTGGGGATTTCCCCTAAGCTCCCTGAACCCACTTTTCTTTCCTTAATCTTCTCTTAATTAAGGATTAATTCATTAATTATCCCCTTAATTAATTTTTAAAAATTTTAAAAATTTTTAGAACTTAATTAATATACTTTGGGTAGATGCTTGGTGTTTAAGCCTAAGTTCAATTAAGAAAATCAAAACCCAATTCATATGTGTGAAAGGGTGTTTTGAAATTACTTAAGTTAAACCCCTTAGCTTAATTAACCATTCATGAGCCAAATTGCATTAGGCCTTTCTTCCTAGGTGCATTGCAAATTTAAATTCCTTGTGAGTTTTTATGTCATCTCATTGGCTCATAATTACTTGGTTAACTATGTAAGGTGGTGTAGGGGTTAATTGCTTAATTCAACCTAATTAATGCATAAAAATGAATCTAAATCTAAAATTAAATAAAAATATCAAACACATGTAGAATGAGTTAGGAACAACAAACTCAACTCACCTTTTCAAAATTAAATCAAACTTAAAACTAAATAATAATCTTCAATACACTTTGATTTATTTTAAACTTTCTTATTCCATAAGAAGGTCTTTAGGATTTAATTAAAGTGAATGTGTTTACATGCTTTCATTAATTTGACTCTTTCCCCAACATGTTAAATGTATATGTCAAGTGGTTTCATGTATTCATATTTTTCAAATTCAAATTTAAAAATAAAATTATTTACTTTATGTCAAATTTGCATGTGTTGGCTAAAGTAGAAGTATGAGTGGCTATTATCACTACTAAATTTCAAAACATATAATATCAAATCTGAAAGTGCTACTTATATTTTAATTATAAGCTTGCATGTGAAAGAATATTTGGTTTAGCTTAGATTTCCTTCTCTCTCTTATGTTAGTATAGTTTTGAATAGGAGTTGGTAAGATGTATGGTTCATTTGAAAAAAACACTTCTATATTTTATTCATTCTATTCTATCACTTAAGAAGGGTTACTATGCTTGCACACATAAATTGCATAAACAAAATGAATCAATTAATACAACTTTTGCATTCTTCTTTTCCATTTCATTTCTTTTACACATGTTTGTATTTAAGGAAAGTGGTATATTAGTCACGGACAACCCCTAAGGGCTTTAAGTAGCCTAAGTAGGTCTTGTACCTTACACCTCGGTTAACAATGGCATTGTACTCACTTATGCCTTTCTTACTTTCATGTGTGTGGATAAAGAAACCCTTTCTACTTAAAATCATGCATAAACTATTTCCTTAAATGGTTAGCATGCATCATAAAGTGTGTTAAATATTCTCATTTTATGTATATGCTTAGGATTCATTCATATATGCATGTTGGGAAAGAAATGTAATGTTGTGTTTGGTTCATTTTATTTAATCTTAAAATCTTTTTTGAATAGGTTTGTTTAGAGTTCATCTAAACTTAGGATTAATTAAAGATAATCAATACATTCACTAAAACAAAACTAAAATGAATCTACTTTAGAAATTACTTAGGTTAGGGAAGGAAAGAAGTTCTCTTCTCTTTCCTCTCTTCATAACTTAGTAATTGTAGGATTCATTTGAACCAAATTAAAATAAAATCAATCAAAATAATTAAAAACTTAAATGAAACCCTCTAAGTTGAACATGTTTTCACACTTAGAAAATTTCTAAACTTAGCTAAGCATACCACACAAACCTTCAAAGCACACATTAGCCTAAGTCACCACACTTAGCTTTTGTTAGGGAGGTGGTTTGATGTTTTATTTTATTTTGATATATGTTTTAGGCGGATGTTAGGATGTATGCTCATAGAATGAATGGTAGGATCTTAGTCTAATCATTATTTTTAGGATTGTGCTTAAGGGCTATCATAAATAAAAAATATAAATGCTTTTGCTTGAGTGCTTTATACCCTAAGCATAATCCAATAGGCGGTGGACTTAGTCACCCATGTGTGGGGTGATAAGTCCAATATACTTGGGATTTGTGTGGTTTATTTTAGCTAACCTTTTGTTTTGCAGGTGTTAGTTAGATTTCCACTTTTCTTTTCATGTAAATTTGTGTAATTAGGATTTTGGAATGATTATTATGGGATTAGGATGAGCATTGGTCATAAGATCTATCTTATGCACCATGTGAACCTTGGAGCATCTACCTTCCAACCATCAAGAAGGAACCAAAGAAGAAAAGAAGAAAAGAAAGAAAGAAGAAATGAAGAGACCCCCATAACAATGAATTGCTTAATTGTAATTTAATTCATTTGTAATCAGGTTGTATAAGGGTAGAGCTTCGACACCCATATTTGATATTTTTTTTGGGTTTGTGCGGGTGTGATGACCTTTATTCTTTTGATTAGCTTTATAAATTGATTGATGATTTATTTAGCTTTTGCATTAAGTGGCATATTTTTCTAGTTTCTTCTTGCTTTATGTATGGACTAGATGTGGATTAGGCTCTTTAGAAAAATAAATCTTTTACCAAACACAACTTATTAAAATAAAGAACTCATAACCTCACCTAAAGCTTAGGTTTAAAATCAAGATAAAAGAATTAGCAACCCCTTAGCTAGATGGATTTTTTTTACAATATCATGCACAAATGCATCTTATTTTACTCTTGATTGGAGGGGTTCCACCTTTTCCAGAAAAACTTGGCTTGACCTTTGAGAGCCATGGTGGAAACTCACCTCCTCCTTCTCATTGATTTTGGCCATAACTTTATTTCTCATGCATTAGGCATATGAATCTATTAGCCTAAGTCAAAATAATTGTCCAAAATAAAAATAAAATTTGAATTGCATTAGATTTAGGTCATTTGAAGCATGTCCCTTTGATGATAGTCTCTTTAGGGAGTGAGTTTAAGGACTTAGTCTCTTTCTAAAAATAATAACTAGCTATCTTGCATAAGCATAAAGACTTTACCTACATGTATTTAAAATTAGGAGGAGAGTTGGTGCCCCCAGTTGTAAGTCCAAAGGGTGGTTTGTCCTCTTATGGAGGCAAACCATTTTGTGCTTTTAGGCCCTGCCAAAGCTCCTAGATTTAGGTTAGAGGTTGCTTCTCTCCCTTTATGGGCCATAAGCAATTCCTCACCTCTTAGGCATTTCCTTAATCTTGTGTTAAGAATCATAAGTCCTAAATTTCTAATGAAAATATAACTCAAACAAACTAAATCAATTTCAAAATGTAAACTATAAGATAGTTTGAGATGCTCTAGGTTTCATATATCTACTTTCTTCCATAATAACTCCTCTCTTTGATCAATCCCATTTGATCTTCAAAATTAAACCAATCGATTGATAGTCCTTTCTATTAAAATCTTTGAAGATAATGATCATTTTAATTGAGTTTTCTAAATCTCATTCCTTAGATGTAATGCTTATGGGGCTTGCAGAACTTGAACGATTTAAAATAAACCTTGCTTTACTTTTCCATGTAAATTAGGGGAAGAATCTCTGGTACATATGCAGACCCATCTTTCTTAGGAGTCTTTATTGAGGTGATTAGGTCCATTAAATGGTAGTTACTTCTATCTTTTGAGATAGTACACTATTCTTTGATGACATAGATCACTGAATAAGCATCTGATCTATGGCATCTAAAAGATGAATATCTTGCTCTTTCTTCACCATAGATTTGAAGCGACTCATATAGAAATTTTCTCCAATTTTTACTCTCAGGGATGGTTCCTCTCTCCATCTTTGGTAAATGATCATTGTCTTTGAGTATCGATGATAGTGGGTTTGTACTTTGGTATGAATCAAGACTATCTTTCTTCTTGGCACTTAGCTTATTTCATTCTTAAGTTGAGTTAGCCAACATCTTTAGGTTTTAGGACCTGTTGGTCTTAAAACCCGTTTTCTCAATGGGTAAAATAAAAGATCTAAATAAAAGAAACATTTTAAAGACTTCCTCCTTATCATTTTTTATGATATGAAAAGGTTCATCTAAAATAATAAAGACAAAATAAATTTCCATAAAAACTTTGCTTTTCAAAAGCACTCTTTCAAAAATGCACTTAATAAAATATTTTCCACAAAATTTTATCACCTCATTTAATAATTTTGTTACATGTAGAAATTTTCAAAATAAAACCAATCTATTTTCCAAAACAAATGAACATCTTCCTTCAATTCATTTTGATGAAGATTTCATTTTCAAAATAAAATGAACAATCATCTTTCCAAAATCAAATAATAAAAAATTAAAGTTTTCAAAAAACCTTTCCATTCAATACACTCACACTATTGAATGGAAGTTTCATTTTCAAATAAAATTAAATTTTCAAAAGCACATATGAACATCTTATTTTATACTCAAATTTATTAAATGAAGATTTCATTTCAACTAAAAAATAATCATTTGGAAATCCCACTTAAATATATCCCACATATGATTAAGTTGGAATTCCCTCTTTCAAAAAGCAATAATCACACAAAAAAATTTTCACATTTCAAAATAAGATTGATTTCCATTCTACATACCCAAATTTGTTGAATGGAAATCCTCTCTTTCAAAAAAAATTAAAACTTAAACAAATCATATTTCAAAATTTTAAACACATTTGGAACTTCATTTAACATATTTGTTAAGTGAAGTCTCCAAATTCAAAATCAAAATTTTAAACACATTTGGAACTTCATTTAACATACCCAAATTTGTTTTAAATTAATCAAATCAAAATTTTCAAACACATTTGGAACTTCATTTTATACTAAATTTAAGTGAATTCTCCAAATTTAAAATCAAAATTTTCAAACACATTTTGGAACTTCATTTTACCCAAATTTGTTGAAGTCTCCAAATCAAAATCAAAATTTTCAAACACATTTGGAACTTCATATAAATTTGTTAAGTGAAGTCTCCAAATCCAAAACAAAATTTTCAAACACCTTTGGAACTTCTTTCCTTAGCATCAAATTTTAAGGATAAGTTTCATTTTAAAACCAAAAAATCAAAATTTTGAACACATCTTTGAAATTTCATTTAATCAAATTTGCTAAAGAAATTTCCATTCAAAAGTGGGACTTCATCTTTAGCATACCAAATTTGCTAGTAAGTCTCCACTTTCAAAAAAAATCAAAAATGAAACTTAGGATTTCCTTAGCATACCTAAATTTGCTAAGGATCTCTTTTCAAAATCAAACATCAAAAACAAAATGAAACACTTAGGATTCTTAGCATACCTAAATTTTCTAAGGATCCTACCTTTTCAAAAATCAAAACAAAAAATGAAACACTTAGGATTTTCTTAGCATACTTAAATTTGCTAAGAATCTATTTTCAAAATCAAACAAACACACTTGGATTCTTCACTTAGCATACCTAAATTTGCTGGGATTCCAAATTTCAAATCAAAATAAAATTCACAAAAAGAAACAATCACTTTTTCAAACACACTTAGCATACCCAAATTTGCAAGTAAGTGAAATTCCAAAATCAATCAAACAAAACAAAATCAATTGACCCTTACTTTAACATACCCAAATTTGTTAAAGGAAAGGGTCCTCAAATCAAGAAAATCAAATTCAAACAAACATGAACCTATGGAAGCATCCTTCAAAATTTTGAATCCATATTTCAACATACCTAAATTTGTTGAAGTTGGATTCATATTCAAATTCTCTTTCAATCAATCTTCTCAAATCCATTTGAACCCACTTAACACTTCCAAGTTGTTGGATGTGGGTTCAAATTTTCAAATTCAAAAAAAAATCTATAAAGAGAAATCATACAAACTCATTTCTCATTCGATTCTTACGTCGGTCGGTACATTGTTCAATTTTTAGTTTTCTTGTTGAAATGGCTCACAAGTTTATTTTACCTTCCCCATGGTAGTATATGGCTTTGGATCAAGCCAACTTCCCTGACTACCATACATCGATTCACTTTGGTAGGGATTTGAGGAGGATTACTTGAGGGCACTCCCCTCACAGTTAGTAGGACCACGGTGGCGGCGAGAGGGTCATCAATTGATTTACTCTCGACTCACGATGTCTCCTCTAAGAGGAAAGTGGTAGTAGTCCCGCTTATTGTATAGCGTACCCTACCGGCCCAATTGCGTATGCCAGAGTTTCTCATGTTGCCTGAGGGTAACACCATCTCATCTACCCTCAGGGTAAGGCTCCCCATGGTCTCGGCTTGCCTCCCTACATTTGAGTATGGGTCTAGCTCGCCTCATCATCCCTACGGGAACAATGTAAAATAATCGCATGATCAAGCGGTACCACAGGATGCTAGGGAGTTAGATAGCGGTTTGATGAGGAGTTCCATTATTAATCCGTTATAAACCAGTTCCATCCTCTCTTTGGGTAGAAGGAGGATGTTCATCACCTCCTCAGTGGTGTAGTATCGGTCAGTAGTTTCCGAGGCGAGGAGGTTGTATGCGACCTTGATCTATCTTACTGCAGGAAGAGCATATGGATGCTTAGTCAAACTTAGTTTGATCTTTGATCCATCATCCCCATAAGGGGAAGCATATCCAGAGGGCAGAGGCCCATACATATTAGGGAGAGGAGGTTCAGCTTGGTCGGCATTCTCTTATTAATTTTTTCTTCGACGCTACACGCGACCATCGATAGTATCCTTCTTATTGGGACTAGTCACCATAGGAGGGTTGTGCAGAGAGTCGGTGGTGTCTCCACCACTCCTCGTCCACCATCACTGTTAGTTACATCTCTTATTCCAAGGCCATGAAGGCCATATCCGAAGCACCGTTGGTGATCCGGTTATGGTTGAGGATCTACCCTTTTACACCACCCATTATGGTAGGAGCTCTCACGCTCAACCTTCCTGATTGGTGTGGAAGGAGTGGCGACCAAAGCATCATGGTCCCTTCACCAACTCCACATAAGATGTGGAGATGGTGTCATTTATCTCAAATATTAGATGATAGTCTAGTTGCAGTGATAGTGGAACATCTAGGATTGTTACCCTTCATAGCTGGCCTCGAGTGTCATTCATCAGTGAGTACAATCCACATAGGATTGACTCTCCTGATAGCGAGGTTGGTGCCTCTTAGTGCATGATAGTGATCCGTTATTATTTGTACACCTTTAGATGGATCATTCTTTAGATGAGATAGTGCACATTATTTCATGGAAGAAGGAGATCTTGGGGTACAATTGGTGAATGAAGAGAAAGTTAACTTGATCAACAAAAATGACTTGTTGGAGACTTCATTATGGTTTGGATCTCTTCTTAGGGAATAACAAGCCATGGAAGGTGATGAGGTTGATCAGAAGATGACAGCATTAACACACCTCAAACATGGGTAGAAGGATGAGTAGATTGATAGGATGTCACGGCGTTAGAGGACTTGTTAGCGGCGGTTTTGATTGCTTGAAATAAGCCCCAGTTCATCTACTACAGTCGACATCGGTCAACTGAGTTAGTGCATGTCTTGGGACCCAAGACTCTACCTCCTTGAGCAAGGTAGCACTAGCATGTATAGGAAGGTAGTGGAAAGTACCTCCATACGAAAAAGACATAAAATCCATGGTTGAGAAGGAAGCTTTGGCTCAAGCAGGAGGATCATCGGTTCCAAAGGGTAGACCTACCTAGAGGAATTGATGCTATCCAATATCCCAAGGGTTTCATGCCTCTTCCTTCAAAAGCTTTGATGGTAATTGGAACCCAAGGCGACACATAACTTTAGGGCAGTTATTGCAACACAGTGGCTGATGCTTTGCTTTTTTTTGCTTTTAGTAGCTAGTGGGTGCTTTCTGGTATGCTAAACTATCCAATGGTTCATAAAGATATTTGTTGAGTTAGAGCAACTCTTCATCAAGAGATTTGGAGCTCACAAAGGGTTGTAGGTGATCTTGTTGTGCACAACACCCGGTGAGTCCCTTGTTGATTATATTCTCGATGGGTGTAACCTAAGTAAGTGTGAACTGCTATCAAAGCATGCCATTGAGATTCTCTTGAAGAATATCCATGGATGGTCACCTTCATGCTTAAGGGCTTCACTATATAAAAATATTTGAACATTAATTCTAAGGAGAGGCCAAACAATTGCCTTTTCAAGATCAATTGCCTAAGTAAAAGCCATAGAAGGTCTATGAGAAGAAACCTGGAGCAGTAACAATGGTTGATAAGGGGAAGCGACTAGAGATCGGTCGAGACCATGACCTCCACCTCCACCTTTTACCAGGGGTAGCCTATGGCCTCCACGCAGCCTCCATCAACCGACCACCACCTCGACCATACCACCAACATGACATGCATGGTAGGTAGCTACCCTACTCTTTTAGATAAGTTAAATAAACCTTATTCTTTTAGAGGAGGTAATCGAAAATATTTAAGAATCTCTTAAAGAAACGATTTTTTTTAGCTACGAAAGGGAGGAAAAGTCATGATCAAACTTTTGCCTTACCACCATATGCTAGCCACATTTTGGAGGATTGCTTCACATTCAAGGGTAGCTTGAACATAGTTTCAAGACGGTGTTTCCCAAAGGAATACCTTGTGGAACAACCTTAGTTCCATTAGGGTAATCCTTGGGGATACATGTGATCTACCAAAAAAAGATTGGGATATTCTCTATCCAAAACCTCTAGAAGATCATCCAAGATCAAGAAGCTTTCCTTCTGCTTGAGTCAGCTCAAACCTCAACATCAAGGAAGGTTTGCAAGTTGCCGGTCAACTCTAGGAAAGGGGAGCTCGACAAGAGCGGCGATAGCATGTTAATGGGACCCTTTAACCACCCGTGTCCAACCTCCCAACAGGTTCTTCCACATTGACTTCTTCCATTTCTAGCTCTATTTCTTCTAGTAGAACTCTTGTATATCTGGATAAGGGCATCAAATCCCTTACTCCACTCATTTTATTTGATTTCTACTTTGTACCTCCAAAAAATTCCAAGAAATTAAAGAATAAAGCTAGTTTGAATTACATCTGTCACTTACGATGGGTTATCTTCTTCTAATGATAACTCTTCAAGTCTAAATAACTATAATAATTCCAATCTTCCTCTTTTGATTGAGTTGGACTTTCCAACTCGACATTATGGGTTCACCTCTTGAGATAGACTTGGAATCATCAATTAGGGTCCCATAGGAGAAGGGTGAGCTGATGCGGGTAGAACCTTCCATTACCTTGCCAGAGATCTAAGTCAACCTCCGTAGTGGCAAGGTTCTACCTAGGCACACCAAGAGAGGAAAATAAGTCATTGGTACTAAGATCGAAGCCCTTCCAGATGCTCCACTTGGATATGCTTGTGAAAGACTAGAAGGTGGACTACAATTTCCTTTCTCATCTAAGAAAGTTTCCATCTAAGCTAAGCATATATGATGCCTTGTCTTATCAGATGATGAATCACTAAAGGCTCCTCCTTGATCACGAAATATGCTTAGCTTAGTGCTATAGGTGAGGAAGCACATTATGCAAAAGAAATCACCTTCATAGATGAAGACTTCTTCTTACGGGGACTTGGAACAACCGTCCCTCTACATCATAGTCATGGACAGGTTGACTTCGCCGAGTTCTCATGGATTGGTGCATCGGTGAACATTATGAGTCTAAAGACCCTTGCCATTTGAAGATTGACATCTCTACACTCAGGAGATAGATGATGTTGAGAGAATGACCAAGGTGGCGGGCTTTAGGTTCTATAAGTGTTACCTTTAGAATGTGAATGGAAGGCTGAAGCCAAGTTCTACATCATTGATTGAATACTTCATTCACTTTGCTTGGTAGGCCTTGGATACATAACAAGATCGTTCCATCCTCCTTCATCGATTCATCAAGTTTAGAAAAGATGGGAAATTATTCAATGGAGATGAAAATCCATTTTTAGTTAGAGAGGTTGAGATTTATGAGGATCGACCTACTATCTTCCTCAAAACACCCTTTCTCATGAACTTGGACAAATGAATACAAAGAAAAAAAAGAAAATGAAGAGAAAGATAAAAAAAAAATGAAAAGAAAAATAAAGTCAAGTGAACAAGAAAGGGAAGAAGAAAATAGATGCATATCACATTCCACCCAGTTCATTCCATCATATGGACATGTGGGTAGGATGGCTCAACCTCCACCGGTAGAGGTAGAAAAAATTGAGTTCAGAGGTGGGAGACCCCTAGTTGGCCTTGACCAATAGGGTTATGTTCAGTTCATAGGAGTACCCTTATTCACATAGACTTGGAATCAGCTGGGATGAGTCTAATGTGATTAGTATACCAACCCCTCTCGGGGTTCCATTGGAGGTGACTTTTGATCTGATAGAGGAGGAGACCTCCAAGCAAAATGAGTATCTAATTTATGTACTATTAGAGTTGGGAACCTTAGCTCTTACCTCACTTACATCTCATAAAGTTGAAGGTTTAGTAGTTAAGGAAGTCCCTAAGTCTTCCTGACATGAAGTAGAAGAAGTTCTTTTTTGGGATCATCATCCTTAAGCAGTTGATGTAGAGCTTGAGGAGGATACTTTTAAGAATTAATGGAATTTTTGACTTTTACTCACCTTGTGTTCAAAATCTTATACAGAAAGGTTTAGTTCCTCACATGGTCAGAACACGAGTACAAGAAGCTATGGAAGGAAACACAATCAAGAAGCGGGACTAGGATTGTATAATTGATGATGAAGATTATTGCTGTTATTAGTTTGAATTTCTTCTCACACATTATATGAGAATGTGTGTTTAGAAATCTTAGATGATCCAGATGATCTCCAAGTCAAAGAGCCCGAATTTGAAGAGGAGATTCATTCAAACAATTGACAAGCTTAAAACCTCAAATGAAGAAAATCCCCATTAATTCATGAAGAAGAAACCAATGACTTAGTTAGGCTATTGACTGAGTTTAAAGATTGCTTTGCTTAGAGTTATCAAGAGATGCCCAGATTATCACCTAATGTAGTAGTCCACAAGCTAGCAATAGATCCTAACGCTACCCCTATTAAGCAAGATCCTAGATGTATGGGATTAGAAATTGAACAATAGATCATTTTTGAAGTCAAGAAACTGATCGATGCTGGTTTCATCAGGGAAGAAAAATATCCTACTTTGGTTAGTGTCCGTTAAGAAGAAGAATGGCCAAATTTGTATATTTAGGGACTTAAATAAGGCATGTCCTAAGGATGAGTTTCCTTCTATACTAGAGTTGATGGTTACTCATCTCATCGTCTTTTCTTTCATGGATGGATCATGCTATAACCAAAGATGTCTCACGAAGATGAAAGAAACACTTTTGCTTTCCGATCAGAATCTTTCTATTATAGGGTCATGCCTTTTGACCTTAAAAATGCTAGTGCTTACAATGGGCCATGACTCGGATCTTCAATGAACTCATCATCCATCATCGGGTTGAGTGCTATGTTGATGATCTAGTAGTAGTCAAAGAAAAGGAAGAACATCTTTGACTTGAGAGTAGTTTTTGAATGTTAAGATAATATAACCTCAAAATGAATCCCCGAAGTGTATTGAGTAGCTTGAAATTCTTGGGTTTGTTGTTTGACGGGGAATAGAAATAGATCTAAAAGATCAAAGCTATCTTAGAAATGCCACCTCTAAGAGTTTAACTCAACTTAGATCCTTTTAAAAGGTGGTATATCTAAGATGCTTTATCTCAAACTTTAGCCATTTTCAGCACTTGTCAAAAGGATGCCAAGTTCAAGTGGGATGACAAGTGTCAACATGCCTTCAAGACATCAAATATTTGGTGAAGTAGCCCCTATCCGGTGACCACTCATCCTACACACATTGGATGACTCTCTCGGTGCTCTCTTGTCCCAAGCCAATGATGAAGGGAAGGAAAGTGCTCTCTACTACCTTAGCCATCATCTGATTCTCGCTGAAGCAAACTATCCACCTATTGAGAAACATTGCCTAGCTTTGATCTTTGCTTCCCAAAAGCTATGACATTACATGCTTTCTCATAAGGTGAACTTGATCTCCAGAACAAATCCACTGCAGTATCTCATGACACGACCAACACTTTCTGAATGTTTGGCACACTGGTCCATGATACTTTCACAGTTTGATATCACATTTATACCCCTCGTGTAAAGGATGACCTTGATTTCTTAGCGGCACCCACTTCCTGCTAATTCTCCACTTAGTGATGATCTCCCCGATGAACAAATCATGAACTTAGGGGAGGCCTACAATCACCGATGAGAGATATATTTTGATGGTGTTTCTTCTTTTCTTAAAGGTGAAGCACCATAATTTTTTCTCCCAGGAATGGCAGGGGTAGGAATAGTTCTTCTAACTATAAACCGCAATGTGATAAGATTCTCATACTATCTTTTCCAACACACCAACAGTATGAGGCTTTGATTGCCGATCTAGAGTTAGCCATCTATGTCGATTAACAACATCATTAGATTCTCGGTTGGTCATCAAGTTGTTCTCTCAAGATTCTTCATTACTATGAGTATACCATGAAGCTGTTGTAAATTCCGTTACCATCTACAAGGTTCCTTGGTAGAGGGATGTATTTGGTGGCTTGCCAAGAATTGGCATGTCGGAAGATGAGTCCATTTCAATAAGGGTCAAAAAATAAGTCCTATCCCTTATTGATCTTTAACTCATCGAGAGACTTTCTCTTGAAGGAGGTTGCATTGCCAAAATGGACAAGGAGCTGGATTGGAGGCAACATAGATTACTTGAACATCGAAACTACCTCAGAAAAGTCATAAGCCCATCGGGTGAAAGAGAGCTCTCTTATGCTCTTGTTGATGGCACCATATACCACCTTTGACCAAATGTGGTTATGTTTAGATAAACATGAAGCACTGGCATGGCAACATTCTCATGTGGACATCAATTGGTCGAAGATGAAGATGAAGATCAAGACTTTGATACTTTGGCCGATGATTCATGGATGTAGCTAGGAGATGCCATCGGTGTGGTACGGTGTGGTCCTCAATCACCCAACATTCTACCCTACATTGGCCTCATGTCCATTTGAGTGTTGGTTGATCGATCCTTCTTCCAGATTCATCTTAGGCCAGACTACTTTTCCAAGTGGTGGGAAGCCATCCCACTCAGAGAGGTCACAGTTCAGCATGTGCTCCAAATTTTCAAGAACCATATTGTATATAGGTTCGGGGTGCCTCGATAAATTATATTTGATAATGCTACTGTATTCAAAAGCATGAAGATCAATAGCTTTACTAGAAAACATGGTATATATTAGAGATACTCCACCGTCTACTACCCTAGAGCAAATGGATTATTAGAATCATTCAACAAAACTCTCATCAAATAATGAGGAATACTCTTGATGATAACAAGTGACAGTGGAATGAGCAGTTGGTTGAAGCCTTGTGGGCCTACCGCACCTCTACTCAACTCTCATTTTCCTTAGTGTATGGGTCTGAAGTCGTTCTACCTTTAGAAGTTCAACTCCCATCACTAAGGATAGCATTGGGTAGCAAGATCATTATAGAGCAGAATGCAAAGTTGTGGCTAGAAGAGCTTGAACATTTGGAGGAGAGTTGCATACAGGTGTGCCAAAAGCTCGAGTTGTACAAGGCTAAAATGATTCAAAACTCACGGTCACTAGGTCTTTCTAGGAGAACTTGTGTTAGTCTAAGAGAAAATTTGTTGCTGAAGATGGAGGGTTTTACATGTTAGGAGGATCTTATTATTGTGATTGTAAGAGCTCCCATGCTTCCAATTAATGGGCTTTATCTAAAGAAATATTACCCATAAAATAAATCATGTTTGAAAAATAATCATTAATTAAAAGAATAAAATCTAATTCCATTCATTAAATCTTCTCTTCTTTCAAAGTGTTGTTTGCTTATCTTGCGAATTCATCATGATGTGTTTAGGGTAGGTGTAAGAGTCCCTTAGTGGCATCCTATCCATTTTTCACAACACAAACACAATCTCTCAACATTTTTAGAATAGGTGTAAGAGAACTTAAGAGGCATCCTATTTGATTAGCATAGATATGTAAGAGAACCCAAGCGACATCCTTTCTTGGGAATCCTTTTTTTTGCCATCCATGGCATCATTTCATCAAACTATTGTGTTTAAGGTAGGTGTAAGAGTCCCCGAGGCATCTATTCCTTTTAACACATGAACAATAATAAACACAAATCTTTTATCTCGAGCTATTTGATGTGGGAGCAAGCCCTCTGTGGCACTCACTCATTAGCTGCTCTAGGTCGGGTCTACATGCTACCTCGCTAGTATGTCACCCCAGTGGTCACTTGTTAGAGGATGTGAGTCCTTGAGCTTTCTTTCTTTCAATTGACCATTGCAAACCAATGAGTGCCTTGTTAGTATGGTAGTCTTCTTTGCCTATCTACCTCATGTTGACTTTGTTTAAGAAGATGTGAGTCCGTGCTTTCTTCTTGAACTAGCCATCATGCTCTAACTAGGTATTTGAGGTTTAGGATAAGTCCCCGAGGCTCCTTTCCTCTTGACTACTTTTGAGTTGATAGTCCCCAGTGGCATTCACTCTAGTGCCTAGGTCGGATAGCAAGAAGACACTATCCGACAATCGGTTTATAGAGGATGTGAGTCCCGAGCTTTCTTCTAGGCGATTATTGCAAAGCGGGCACCTTAGGTTGGTTGATGTTTATGTTGATAGTGACTCACTTGGTGGATACACCACACTTGACAGATATGAGTCCCCGTGCTTTCTCCTTGAGTTGGACACTGAATACCTATTGGATATATGACTAGCCATGCCATTTTCTCCAGCGTGTTGGATTAAGCCCTGAGCAGCCCCATCCCTTGCGAGCACTCTATTTGGATCAAGTTCTTTATGACCCCATTTAGACACTACCTGGGTTACTTTTGGATTGGATAGTTCCCCTTTCTTAGTAGCCACCCTTGTGGTTGGAGAATTTTTTCAGCAGATGCATAGATTCTCCCTTAGTTTAATAAATCTAAGATAGGTCTTGGCTGATATAAGCTCCTTCTTAGTTTGATCCCTCAAACTAAGGTCCACATAAAAAAACACTAAATAAATAAAACAATAAAATTAATTCACTTGTGGATTGACTACAAGTTGAGATAAGTCCCGGTAGCACTCACTTGCATTATCCCCTTTGGTGAGTTCCCATTTTTCCATAAGCATATTATCCCATCATTCCACTTTGAAAGATATAAGACTATGACACATTCTTTCTAGCATGATTATCGCAAACCGACAGGCAGCTCTAGGTCGAGCTGATTTAAACTCCTAGTGGTCTTTTCTTGTGGAAGATATGAGTCCCCGAGCTTTCCTCCCTTAAATCATTGCATTTGGGTTGGATATTCTCCCATCGGTGAAGCTATTCCCTTTGGTTTAATGAATCTAAGATAGGTCTAGGCTGATGTAAGCTCCTTCTCAGTATGATCCATCGCAAACCAACAGAATCCATGAAACCAAATTAAAATGAAATTAATCTTTGATCCTTGGTCCCAAGTCCTGACCTGTTGAAGATGTGACCATTGTATCTGGCACCCTTGTTGGATAGTCCTACCTTATGGTTGGTAGACTATTCCCTTTGAATTGATAAATCTGGGTTAGTTTAAGGCCTCCATGGCCCCTACTCAGTGCAATTCAACACGAACTTATGGGATCCATCATAATCAAAATAAACAAATCTAAAAAAGAAATCAATCTTGACTATCTTTGAGTTGATCTAAGTCCCCTAGCGGCTTTCACTCAATAGTCAGCCCTAGGTTGGGTTCAATCTGTTGTCTTGCAGATAGATTTCCCAACAACCCTACTTAAAGATGTAACTACTTTCTTCCTAGTACATTTCTTTGCATAGGCATCCCTTTGGTTGGCTAGTCCTACTATGTGTTCAGTAGACTACCCATTTAGATTGGTAAATTTGAGTTAGGTCTTGTCCCTCGTGGCTCCTGCTTAGTGCAATCCATCACAAACCAACATGGTTCATCTCAAAATTCAAAGCTAAATAGAAAAATTAAAATAAATTCAACCCTCTTCCTGTGGAACTTGAACAAATCTTTCTCCTGTGAGACTCAATCAAATCAAACCTTTCATCCCTCTGGATGACTTGAACTGCTTCCTAGTGGAAGGTTCACACTATCCCTAGTGGATTCTTCCCTCTCTCTTATGCCTTGGACATAAGTAGAACCACATTGCACTAAGCTCTAGATTCTTTCTACACCTTGGGTTAAGGATAGATTATTTTTGTTAGTGCTTGTGATCTTTCGGTGTTGATCATTTAAACACCAATATGTCGTGTTCCTTTATCACACATACCTATTGGGCCCTTTGTTGACCTCATTTTTAGAATGAGCTCTCAACCCCTCCATCTTATACATAGACTTCTCTCTTAGATTCCTTAGTCTTAAGACACATCTAGTGATTAGGACACTCAACTCAGCACAGAGACTTAGAAGAGTTAGCCATAGAATAGGTCATGCCTTAGGGTGTTAGGAAAATTTGCCTAGCTTAAACCATTCCTCACTTTCTTCCTTCAAGTCAAACTCCAAATCAATTTTATTGATTTTTTATCCAAACTCAAATCAATTCCATATGATTGAAATCCATGATTGAAATCAAATCCATCAAAATTCTAAGTCAATCTTCCTCTTATGGACTTAGCAAAATCATGATCTAAACCAAATCAAATCTTTGAGATTTTCTCATAATTCATTTATATTCTCATTTATATTCACATATATAAATGAAATATAAATCAAACCAATCAAACTAAACTCAAAATTTAAATTCCAAATCTAAAATTTTCTAAGTCCTTTAAGTCTCCTTCATGGACTTAGCAAAATCATGATCAAACCAATTTGATGGGATTTTCTCAAAATTCATTTATATTCTCATTTATATTCACATATATAAATGAAATATAAATATAAATCAATCAAATCAAATCCTCAAATTAAATTCTAAAATTTTAAGTCCTTTAACTTTCCATGGACTTAGCCTAAATCATGATCAAATCAATTCAAATTCATGGGATTTTCTCATAACTCATTTATATTCTCATTTATATTCACATATATAAATGAAGTATATAAAATCAATCAAACCAAATTCAAAAAATTCAAATTAAACTCAAAATTTCTAAGTCCTTTAAATCCTCTTAATGGACTTTGCTCAAATCATGATTAAACCACTTCAAATCCTTGAAATTTTCTCATAATCCATTTGTATTCTCATTTATATTCACATATATAAGTGAAATATAAATTCAAACAATCAAAACTAATTCCAAAAGTCAAACTCAAATCTATTCAAAATCAAACTAAACCTTTCAAGTCAAAACCTTGAACTTAGCCAAGTCAATTTCAAATCAAGCTAAACTCTTGATTTTCCTTCATGATTCAATCAACCCTACAATCATGAACCCTTATATAAATACAAACTTCAATCACCAAACAAAAATCCGATTAAAAAATCAAAGCCCAAATCCTTTCATATTCTTCCTTTGAATATGAAATTATCAAATGGATCATTACCCATTTGACTTCAAACCACTTGCAAATGAGTTTATATTTCAAACATAAGTCCATATGGAAGTTTAATCAAACTCAAATCAAGCTTTATTTGACCCACTTAGGCTAACTTGACCCAAAGTGACCTTATGAGCCAAATTTTAATCTAACCAAATTGGATTGAACCAAACTCATCTATGCCTCTCATCATGATCAACAATCATCATGGGATGATCAATCAATTGGGTCCAAGTCAAACCTAAGGGTTGACCAAGTCAACACTTAGCAAAATGTAACATAGACAAAATCCACCATAGGCCAAATTGATTGAAACCATTGATCTAAGTTCATTCATGACCTATGTTTAAACTTGACCAAGCAACATTTGAGCCTAACTAGCCCAATTGGCCACTTGACCCAAGTTGACCCAACTTGACCTAAAAGTCAAAATGTGTCAAAACTTGATCTAAGCCAAATTGATTGAAACCAATGGGTCGTTCATTCCAAATCACTTGTTGAACTTGACCAAAGTCTCAATTGGCTAGACCTAACCTAGCAATTGACCTTAGACCCAACTTGACTAAAGGGCCAAATTTGAACTTAACCAAAATTGATTGGAAACAAAGATACCAATCCACTTATGACTAACCAAACCTAAACCTACATAAATAGGTCAAATGGGTCAACTTGACCCATTTGACCTAAATAAAGTCATATGAGACAAATTCAAAACTATACTAAATTGAACCAAACCAAAGCCACCAAAACATTTCAAATGGTCATGTGAACTTGACCCAACCCTTGGTTTGACCCAATTTGACCAATTGGTCAACTTGACACAAGTTGACCCATTTTGACCTAAATGGGTCAACATGAGCCAAATCTTATCAAATGAATTTCAAATCTCATGAAACTTGGCCAAATCTAGTTTCTACACATACCCAACATAACCAAATTGAAAAATTAGCAAAATAACCATTCTACCCCTAGGCCATAGAATAAATTTTGGCCTAATCCATGGGTAATTTGGTCATGCCCTTTTCATATCCACTTGATACCTTCCTAATACCTCAAGGGAACCTAATGAAGAGTGGTGCACCCAACCCAATAGGTTTAGGTCAGCCCAAATGGACCTAAGGCCAAACTTGACCCCATGGGTCAAATTGGCTCATTCCAAATACCTCCTCCACCTAATTTGAAGCACATGGGAGGTTGGCAATCCACTCAAGGCCTCAAACCAACCATGTGCCAACTCCAGACAGATCAAAAAACCTCTCCAATGTGGCCAATTAGATCAAAATGGCAAAGGAGGCCTCGAACGTTTGATTGCCATAGGGGGAGATATACTCCCCCTAATTCAATTCAAAATCATCATTCCCTCATTCGATTGAAGCCTAGAGAGTGTTAGGAGAGATCAGAGAGCCCTCACAAGCCTTCTAAGAAGGATTTGAAATTGCTTCTTCTCAGTTTTCTCCATTGAAAAATAGGGGAGCTCCTTTGAATCTTCAACTTTCTCTAACTTAAAATTACTTCAATTCCTTTTGCACACTTCTTCTAAGGATCAATTTGAGTGCACCCAAGAATCCATTTGAGTTCCACAGCAAGGAGAGCCTCAATTAAATCAAAGCCGCAAGGGAGATCAAGTTGTGCTGGTCTATAGAGAAATTCACTCAACCCCAATGCCTGAAAATTTTAACAGGGCTTCGTCTCAACTAGATGAAACTACCTCTTTGAGCTCGAGTACCGGTGATCACCTCTGGTGAGGTATGTAATTTTTTAACCACTTGGCATAGATGGTGTTGGTCTTTTATGAAAGGAATTTCCAAGTCATGCAAAATCCATCATTGCATGTGTTCCTTATTGTCTTTAGATGGCGTGGGTAATATTTTGTTCCAATCTGAGCTCAATCAAGCTCAGATCATCCCCTAGATCATGGATGGTCTGTGTTGATCTTAAGGGAAGAACTTGGGAGATCCTGGCTGTCCATCCGCACATTTTGGATGGACGACCAAGATTATTCCCACACTTTAGAATTAATAATCCTTTTATAAACCTCAGGATGATCCCTGGCTGTCCGATCTTTGATCGAGCGGTAGGGATCAAAGCGCATCCTTCCGCCACTCTATGACTTGATGTGACATTTAAGTAACGGGCTCATGGTGTGATGCATGTAAAAAGCGTTGACCGTCACCGCCATGCATCACGTTGTGAGGGATTAGTTTAGAGAATTTAATTAATTCTAATTAATATCCTGTTCTTCTAAAAATTATATGCCCTTCTAAAAATTATATGTCCTTTAATAAAACTCAGAAAAATATGAGGTAAAATCTTATGGAAAGATAATTCAACCTAGAATATTTTAAAATAATTTCAATTGATTTTGAATTATCCTTTTCTTTGATTTTAGGTTTTATTGGAACTTTGATTTTACTAATTACCTATTAATTAAACTTCTAATTAATCCCAAACTTCTTGGGTATGTTTTAGTGGATGATCTCTGCCTCCCCTAATTTTCTTGGGATTTATTGAAGGCTTAATTAGGAGTATTGCAAGTGTGCTTCCTAATTACCCTCCTTATGTAATTAAGGATAATTAAGGTGTGATTAGTGGTTTTAATCTATCATTAGAGTTGATTAAGGTTAGATCCAATAGATAGGAGGTTTTGGGGATAATTTTGGGGGATTTCCCCTAAGCTATTCCCTAAACCCGCTTTTCTTTCCTTAATATTCTCTTAATTAAGGATTAATTCATTAATTATCCCTTAATTAATTTCTAAAAATTTTAAAAATTTTTAGAACTTAATTAATCTACTTTGTGTGGATGCTTAGGTGTTTAAGAACCTAAGTTCAATTAAGGAAATAAAAACCCAATTCATATGTGTGAAAGGGTGTTTTGAAATTACTTAAGTTAAACCCCTTTCTTCCTAGGTGCATTGCAAATTTAAATTCCTTATGAGTTTTTATGTCATCTCATTGGCTCATAATTACTTGGTTAACAATGTTAAGGTAGTGTAGGTAAGGGTTAATTAACTTGCTTAATTCATACCTTAACCTAATTAATACATAAAAATGAATCTAATCATCTAAAAATTAAAAAAAAAATATCAAACACATGTGAGAATGGGTTAGGAATAGCAAACTCAACTCACCTTTTCAAAATTAAATCAAACTTAAAACTAAACAAAAATCACATTGAATACACTTTGATTTATTTTTAAACTTTCTTATTCCATAAGAATGTCTTTAGGATTTAATTAAACTGAATATATTTACATGCTTTCATTGCTTTGATTCTTTCAACAACATGTTAAATTTGTATGTCATGTGGTTTCATGTATTCATAATTTTCAAATTCAAATATTTAAAAAATTTGTTTACTTTATGTCAAATTTGCATGTGTTGGCTAAAGTAGAAATATGAGTGGCTATTATCACTACTAAACTCAAATTATTTTTGAAACATATAAAGTCAATTATCAATTCTGAAAGTGCGCTAAATAATATATGGATGTGCTTAGCATAGATTTCCTTTCTCTCTTATGTTAGCATAGTTTTGAATAAGAGTTGGTAAGATGTATGGTTCATTTGAAACGGACCTAACACTTACCTAATTCTATATCCTATTCATTCCTATGTTATCAATTAAGAAGGGTTATTTATGCTTGTACACATAAATGACATAAATAAAATGAATCAATTAATACAACTTTTGCATTCTTTCTTTCCAATCTATTTCTTTTGTACACATGTTTGTATTTAAGGAAAGTGGAATATTAGTCTGGACAACCTCGAGGTTGTGAGTCTTTAAGTAGCCCTAAGTAGTTCTTGTACCTTACACCTCTGGTTAACAATGGCACTGTACTCATGCCTTTCTTACTTTCATGTGTGTATGTGAAAAATTGGTTAAAGAAATTCTTTTCTACTTAAAGAAAATCATGCATAGTAAACCTCTAAATTTCTTTAAATGTATTACTTAGCATGCATCATAAAGTGTGTTAAATATTCTCATTTGTGTGTATAGATATGCTTAGGATTCATTTATATGCATGTTATACATGTTGGGAAAGAAATGAAGTAATGTGTATTTTGAATTTGGTTCATTTTATTTAATCTTAAAATGCATTTCTTTTTGAATAGGTTTGTTTATAGTTCATCTAAACTTAGAATTAATTAAAATACATAATCAAAACATTCACTAAACAAAACTAAAAATATGAATCTACTTTAGAAATTACTTAAGTTAGGGAAGGAAAGAGAAGTTCTCTTCTCTTTTACTCTCTTCATAATTTAGTAATTAATTGTAGGATTCATTTGAACCAAATCAAAACATGAAATAAAATCAATCCTAAAATAGTTAAACAACTTAAATAAAACCCTCCTCTAAGTTGAACATGTTTTTCACACTTAGAAAATTATAACTTAAAGCCATAGCTAAGCATACCACACAAACCTTCAAAGCACACTCATTAGCCTAAGTCACCACTTATAGCTTTAGGTTAGGGAGGTGCATGGTTTAATGTTTTATTTTGTTTTATAATATATGTTTTAGATTGGATGTTAGATGTATGCTCGTAGAATGAATGGTAGGATGCTCTTAGTATAATCATTATTTTTTGCAGGGGATTGTGCTTAAGGGACCCTATCATAAATAAAAATATAAATGCTTTTGCTTGTAGGTGATTTATACCCCTAAGCATAATCCAATAGGCTAGGTGGACTTAGTCACCCATGTGTAGGGTGATAACTCTAATATACATGCTTGGGATTTATGTGGTTTATTTTTACTAACCTTTGTTTTGCAGGTGTTAGTTAGATTTCTACTTTTTCTTTTCATGTAAATTTGTGCAGTTAGGATTTTGGAATGATTATTATGGGGATTAGGATGAGCATTGATCATATGATCCTATCTTATGCACCATGTAAGGCCTTGGAGTATCTACCTTCCAACCATCCAAAAGAAGGAACCAAAGAAGAAAAAAGAAAAGAAGAAGAAAGAAGAAAAGAAGAAAGAAGAAATGAAGCTTGAAGACCCCATAACAATGAATTCCTTGCTTAATTGTAATTTAATTTATTTGTAATCTGGGTTGTATAAGGGTAGAGCTCAGTTACCCATATTTGTATTTTCGGGTTTGTACGGTGGTGGCTGACCATGATAGCTTTTTATTCTTTTTGCAATTAGCTTTATAAATTGATTGATGATTTATTTAGCTTATGCATTAAGTGGCATATTTTTTTCTAATTTCTTCCTTTATATATGGCTTGGATGTGGATTAGGCTCTTTAGGAAAAATAAATCTTTTACCAAACTTAACAAGTTGGATTAAAAATAAAAAACTCATAACCTCACCTAAAGCTTAGGTTTAAAATCAAGATAAAAGAATTAGCAACCCCTTAGCTGGATGAGTATTTATTTTACAATATCATGCACAAATGCATCTTGTTTCACTCTTGATTGGAGGGTTTCCACCTTTGCTAGAGAAACTTGGCTTGACCTTTGAGAGCCATAATGGAAACTCACCTCCTCCCTTCTCGCTGATTTTGGCCAATAACTTTATTTCTCATGCATTAGGCATATGAATCCTATTAGCCTAAGTCAAAATAATTATCCAAAAATGAAAATAAAAATGAAATCTGAATTGCATTAGATTTAGGTCATTTGAAGCATGTCCCTACATGATCTAGTCTTTTTAGCGAGTGAGTTTAAGGACTTAGTCTCTTTCTAAGTAAATAACATCCTAGCTATCTTGCATAAGCATAAAGACTTGCCTACATGTATTTAAAATCGTAGGAGGAGTTAGTTGGTGGCTACTCCCATGTGGTTGTACGTCCAAGCTGTCGGGTGGTTTGTCCTCCCTTGTGGAGGCAAACCAATTACTCATTTTTGCCTTAGAATTTAGGTTGTGCTTTTGGTCCTCGCCAAAGCTCCCTAGATTTAGGTTCTGAGTTTACTTCTCCCTTTTATGGGTCATAAGCTTAATTTCTCACCTCTTAGGCCTTTTCTTAACCTTGTGTTAAGGAATCATAAGTCCTAAATTTCTAATTAAAATGCAACTCAAATAAATTAAATCAATTTCAAAAATGTAAAGCCCAACTATAGGATTATTTGAGATGCTTGCTAGGCTTCCTAGCATCGTGGGCATCTCCTACTTATCTTTGGCCGATAACCTCTCTTTGATCAATCCCATTTGATCTTTAAAATTAAACCAATCGATTGATAGTCCTTTCCTATTGAAATCTTTGAAGACAATAATCATTTACCTTAATCGAGAGTTTTTCTAAAGAATCCTTATCCCTTATGGTGTAATTAACTATGGGGGCTTGCCATTCTGGGAACTTAACGAATCTGATTTAAAATAAATCCTGCTTTACTTTTTCATATAAAGTAGGAGAAGAATCTCTGGTATATATGCAGACCCATCATCCTTAGGAGTCCTTATTGAGGTGATTAGGTCCATTAAAGGGAAGCGACTTCTATCTTTTGAGGTAGTACACTATTCCTTGATGATGTACCCAATCACATGAATAAGCACATCTATGGATCTACGTGGCATCATAAAAAGATGAATTTCTATAGTCTTGCCCTTTCTTTTCTCACCCACAGATTTGAAAGGTGGCTCGCTATAGAAATTTTTCACCACACCCCATTAAATAACTCATAACTAAATTTTAAATATAACTCATAACCTCACTTTAAAGTATAAGTTTATAATCAAGATAATTAAAAGATTTAGCAACCCTTTAGTTGAATGATGTATGTTTTAATAATCATGCATGTCATCTTTTTTCGCTCTTGAATAGGGCAGGTCTCCATTCTTGCATGATAGAAGAATGCTTGACCTTTGAGGGCATCCCTTATAGTGGATAACACCTCCTCCTATTGATTTAGCCCATGATCTTATTCCATCATGCATTTAGGCATAATTATCCCAAGTCTTTTTCTAAATGAATGTGTCAAAAATGATTTAAAAGATGATAAATTTTTTCATTAGTCTAAGTCATGACCTCATACCAATCACTTAGAGAGTGAGTTTAGGACTATAGTTTTCCTTCTTAATTAAATAACAGCTTAGCTGTCTTGCATTCTACATAAGACTGACCTACATGGTATTAAAACATAGGAGGTGTGTGGTGTTTATTTTATGAGGATTCATTCGTGTGTGTATATGTGAGGGGACACCACACAGATCTAAGGATGTACTTATTAAGGTGATCGGGTACTACATTGAGGAATAGTATATTATCTCAAAAGATAGAAGTCACTACCCTACAATGGACATAATCACCTAATAAGGACTCTTAAGGCATGATGAGTCTTTGAATATACGAGAGATTTTTTCCCTACTTTACATGGAATAGTAAAGTAGGGTTTATTTAAGCCAGGTTTATTAAGTTCCCTATGGAGGCAAGCCCTCGTAGTTAATTATATCCTAAGGAATGAGATTCCTTAGGAATACTCTCGATTAAGAAAAATGATCATTGTGTCTAAAGATTTTAAAGATAGGACTATCAATCGATTGATTATTTTTAGAAAAGTCAAATGGGATTGATCAAAGGGAAGGAGTTATTATCAAAACCAAAGGAAGATGAGTAGGAGATGCTTATGATACTAGGAAACCAAGTGATCATCCCAAACTATCCTATCATTGGGCTTTACATTTTTAAAATTGAAGAGAATTATATGTTTGAGTTGGATTTTTATTAGAAATCTAGGACTTTCAATTCTACAATATAAGATTATAGAAATGTCTAAGAGGTGAAGATTTATGCTTGTAACCCATAAAGGAAGAGAACAATCTCAGATCCTAAATCTAGGGAGCTTTGGCAAGGGCCAAAGCACACCCTAAATCTAAATTGAAAATGGGTATATGGTTTACCTCCACAAGAGAATAAATCACCTGATTATTGGACTTACAACCATATGGGGTGGCCGCCAACTAACTCCTCCTACGATTTTAAATACATGTAGGTAAGTCTTATGCTTTGCAAGATAGCTAGGCTATTGTTTATTTAGAAAGAAGACTAAGTCCTTAAACTCATTCCCTAAGAGGCTAGATCATGAAGGACATGAATTCATGACTTAATATAATGCAATTTTTTTTCATATTTTATTTTGATTTTTGGACATTGTTATTTGACACAGGCTATGGGATTTCATATGCCTAATGCATCAGAAAAATATTTATGGGCCAAAATCAGAAAGAAGGAGGTGTGTTTCTACCATGGCTCTCAAATATCAAACCATTTTGTTTTGGCAAAAGTTGAAGCCCTCCATTGGCAAGAGTGAGAAAATATGATTTATGCATGATGTGAGACATATAATATTCAGCTAAAGGGTTGCTAAATATTTTATTATCTTGATTTATATCTTATGCTTTAGGTGAGGTTATAAATTATTTAATTTAATTTTGAATTATTTGGATAGAAAATTTATTTTTCCCTAGGAGCCTAATCACATCCAGGCCATTCAACAATCATAAAATAATTAAGAAACTAGGAAGATCATGCCATCCTAATTGCATAATCATAAATAAAACATCAATCAATTTATAAAATTAGCGTAAAAGAAAAACATCGATGTGGTTGGGTCCCACCGCACAACCCAAAAGCAAAATGGGTAGCCAAACTCTACCCTTATACAACTCAGGTTACAAATGAATAATTATAATTAAAAGGAATTCATGTTATGGGAGTCTTCATTCTTTATTCTTCATGTTGATTTACTTCTTTTCTTCCTTTTTTTGGCTTGATTGAAATATGGTTGCTCCAAAGGCATCACATGCTGCATAAGACTTGGTCTTATGACCAATGTTCATCCTAATCCCCCATAACATTCATTCTAAATCTTAATTACAAAATTTACATCAAAATGGGAAAAGTAAATCTAACTAAACCTGCAAAATATAGGTTAGCTAAACATACCACACAGCCTAAGCCGTTATATGAATAGTTTGGACTTAGCACCCTACACATGGGTAACCAAGCCCAGCTATCCTTGTTTGGGTTATGCTTAGGGGTATAAGGAACCTGCACAGCAAAAAGAATTTATATTTTTATTATAGCGCTCCTTAAGCACAACCCCCTACAGAAGATATGATTAGGCTAAGATTTCCCTATCATCCAGTCTACACACATACACCCTAACATCCAGTCTAAAAATATTACATCATAAAATAAAATCATACATCAAACCATGCACCGCCCTAACATAGAGCTAAAACTGGTGACTTAGCCTAATGTGTGTGCCATTTAAGGTTTGTGTGGCTTGTCCTAGCTAGGCTTTAAGGTTGGACTTTTCTAAGTTTTATAGATTCAATTTATATGGTGGTTTTAGTTTAAGTGATTTAGTTATTTTATCAAATTTAGTTGATGATTTGATTTGGTTTGAATGAACCTATACTTAGTGACTAAATGTTGTAAAGAGAAGAAAAGAGTAGAGAGCTTTCTTTCACCCCTACCGTAATGCATTTTTAATGTAAATTCATTAATGAATTTTTTTAGTGAATGATTTATTATGTATTTTTAATTAACTCTAAGTTTAGATTCTTTCTAAATGGTCTTGTTCAATAAGAAAGGACTTTTAGGATTAGTTAGGGTGGATTACTATCACATAACACACCATTCATTTCTTTCCACCATGTATACCATGCATACCTATACATGCAATGCAAATTTAGCACACTTTAATGATGAATGCAAAGGGATGTGGTTTGAAAATTTGGATATTCTATTAATGCATTTCTCTATTATATAGAAAAGAGGGACTCTTTGATCTATTTAGCTAAATACACATCCACATGTATAAAATTTATAAGTGAGTACGCCGATATTATTTTCTACACTGGGGTGCAAGGCACAAGACCTACTTGGGGCTAATTAAAGCCTCACAGCTCCGGGATGTCCAGACTGATATACCAGTTTTCTTAGATACATGTAGATGTACAAAAAGAACCAAATGGATGAAGAATCATACAAGAGATTATGTTTGATTTGGTTGCATAATTTATGTGTAACATGAAGGTCCTTCCTAAGTCCTAATATAGAGATACATAGGAATAGATTTAAGCAATTGTTGTGTTCTTTTCAAATGAACTATACACTTGTAAATCCTATGTGAATCCACATTAAGAGAAGGAAAGAGAGCTTCATAATACACATTTTATGCTGTCATCACATGCAAACTTATAATTATTTATAACTAGCATTACTTCATTTATAATTTTTGATTTATAAGTTTTGAAAAGTAATTTTTGGTTTAATAGTGATAATAGCCACTCATATTCTTAATTTTAGCCAACACATACAATTTGACATAAAAGGAAATATTTTCTTTAAGTAATTTTTAAAAGAAATGGATGCATGATTTCATATGGTAAACAATATTTAACATGATTGGAAAGAAATAAAGGAATGTAAGCACATGACTTCATTCTCCCTAATTAATTCCTAAGGACAATCCTATAAAATAAGATCATTTAAAACAAATCAAAATTCTTTAAGGAGATTTTTATTTTTGAATTTGACTTAGCTTAAGAAATATGAGAAATGTTTGCTCCTAACCTAACATGTGTGAATTTTGGTTTAATAGAATAATTAGGTTGATTTTAGGTTTGATTAGGTTAAGGTATGAATTAAATCAATTAATTATCCCTTACCTACCACTTTTAATATAATTATCCAAGTAATTATAAGCCAACATATGATATGCAACCACATGGGAATTAAATCAACAATTCACCTAAGAAATGAAGGGGGCCTTAATGCAATTGGCTCATAATTATTGGTTAATTAAGCTAAAGTGTTTGATTAAGTACTTTTATAACCCTTTTACACATGTAGTTTGATTATAATTTCTTTGGAATCCTCTTAGGTTATTGAACACCTAAGAATCTACCCAAGAATTAAATGATTAAGTTCTAGAATGATTTAATTTTGAGTTTGATTAATTGAACTAATTAATGAAGTGATTAAGCCATTTATTAATTGCAAATTGATTAAGTATTTATCCAAATGAAATAGACTTAGTGTAAAATATTGGAAAAGAAGTCCTAATCTCATTCCCTATGTCCATTCACTAGTTTATGATGATTAGCAAGCTTAATTAATAGATTTATCACTATTTAACATGTTAATTAATCATTTAATTAATTAAAAAAGTGATTAGGGATGAAATAAGTAATTCCCCTAATTAATCAAGCAATAAATTTTAAGAAAATCATGGGAGATAGAGGTCATCCCACTAATTAATCTCAGAAAGTTTGGGGTTAATTTCTAGATTAATTAGAGACTAATTAGCTTAATTACATTTTCATTAAAACCAAATTGAGTTAAAATCACTATTCAAAATTAATCAATTTTAATTTTATATTATTCTCCTCTGAATTGTCATTAAAATGAATATGAGTTTGTATTTTTTGAACTTTTCTACAATTAGTTATGAATTTAGGAAGTTTCACCATTAAAATCAGATTAATTAAGGGTAATTAAACCCCTGATCCCGTCAGGCCACATGGTGTGACGCGTCTAATGCGGCTTTTCCACATGCATGGGATAGGTTATTTAAGTTGTCACATCCATTGTCGTAAATGGCGGATGCCGCTTTCTATGTGCCATCCGGATCTAAGATGAGATTAATCGCATTTAGTTTATAATCAAAGGGATCTAACATGATATCACAACCGTCCATTCCAATCATGAAATGGATGGTGTATGTTCTCCTTCTCCCGACAAGAGATGGATGTCGAATCGCCATCAAAGCTCACCCAAGTTGAATGGATCAAATGATCCCACACCTCTGGGAAGCACAATGCATCAATGATGCAAGATCAATTTTACACTTTCTTCAAAGGACCAAGAAAAATTTTCTAAGGTCAATTTCAAGGCATACCTGCCGGAGGCTATCACCGCAATGGGAGGAGGTATCTGTAGTAGAGATGAAGCCCTTTTGAAGTAATTAGATCTTGATTTGAAGTAGATGGTTCGGTTGACCAAGCTCTCCTTCAATGTTCATCGGCTTTGATCGAAGTGGTGCTTTTCGTGGCTTGGAGACTTGGGAAATGATTTGATTGAGCTCAACAAAGTCCACTGATGGCGTGTGTAAGGTTAATTTGATTTTGATGGAGAATAGGATGCGTTGAGCTTGGGATTCATCTCCCCTATTTTGGCTTTGAGTAAACCCAAAAATGGAAATCAATGGAACTTGGGAATGGTTTGGAAAAGCATGGGGGAGGCTTCGATTGAATATCTTTAGCTCTGAGGAAATGATTTCTTGTGGTTTGAGTGGGAATGAGAGGGAGTATATCTCCCCCTCCTTGGATCGGAGGGTGAGAGGCTGTTTTGCCATTTTTGATCAATGGCATGGATTGGAGGCATGGTTTGAGCTACAAAACACCCCACATGGGTCATTTTGGGTAGTGGAGTGAAGGAGAGTGGCCCATGTGCGGTGAGTGCATTTAGAGTTCCAAGTGTTCAATGTGAGGTCGGGCTTACCTTGGTTTGGGTCATGGCCGACCCAAGCTCATTGGGTCATGTTCACCACCTCCCTTGGTGCCCATGTGGACCAATGGAAGGATGTCAAGTGGCCTTGAGAGAGAAATGACCAAATTCCAAGTGAATTTGGTCATATAATACCCTTTGACCTAAGGGAAAAGTGGTCATTTGGCCATGATTTTGATTTGGTCAGATTTGAAATGATTTAAAAATGGGTTGGGCCAAATTTCAAGTGATTTGGAGTTCATTTGATTTGATTTAGTTCAATTTGATCCATTTAGGTCAAGTTGGGTCAAATTGGGTTAGGTTGACCAATTGGTCAAATTGGGTCAAACCATGGTTAGTCAAGTTCAAATGATGAGCCTATGGGTGTATTGGTTTGGTTCAATTTGATTTATATTTATTTTGGTTCATTTAGGTTCATTTGGGTCAAATGGGTCAAGTTGACCAATTTGACCCATTTGACCCAATTGGTTTAGGTCATGGGTTGTTTTAGGCTTGGTTGATCATTTGAAATGTATTGCAAGCTTTGGTTTCAATTAATTTTGATTTGGTTTGATTTCAAGTTGATTTGACATTTTAGATCAAGTTATGTTTATTGTCAATTGGGCTAGGTTGTGTCTAATTGGTCAATTGAAGCTTTGGTTAAATTCAATAATAAATTTGGAATGATTTGACCCATTGGTTGCAATCAATTTGTCTTAGATCAAGTTTTGACCTATTTTGGCTTTTTAGGTCACCTTAGGTCAAGTGGCCAATTAGGTTTGGTTTGACTCAATTGATGGCTTGATCATGTTCAATCATTGATTAAGAATTGGTTTAGATCAACGATTTCAATCAATTTGGCTTATATAGTGAATTTTGGCTTATTTAGTTTCATTTGGGCTAAGTGTTGACTTGGTCAAAGGCTAGTTTGACTTGGTTTGACCCAATTTGAGTGATTGATCATACTAAGATGATTGTTGCTCACAATGTGAGGCTTAGATGGGCTTAGTTCAATCCAATTTGGGTTGGATTAGAATTTGGCTCAAAAAGGTCCTTTAGGTCACTTTGGGTCAAGTGAGCCTAAATGGGTTAATTGGCTTGATCAAGGCTTGATTCAAGTTTGGTTGAACTCACATATGGACTTATGATGGAAATATAATTGTAAGTGATTTGGAGTCAAATGAGTTTTGATTCATTTGATAATTTCAAATCAAAAGAATGAACATGGGTTTGATTTGGTTGGTTTGATTTTGATTTGGTGATTGTAGTTTATGTTTAATTTGGTCATGTGATTGTAAGGGTGATTGTTTGAAGAGAAAATCCAAGGGTTTGGATTGATTTGAGAATGATTTGGCTAAGTTCAAGGATTTGGCTTGAAAGATGTAAATTGAACTTTGATTTAATTTAGGGTTTAGTTTTGGTTATTTGAATTTATATTTTATTTATGTTTGTGATTATAAATGAGAATATAAATGGGCTATGAGAAAATCTTTTGAGTTTGGAATGATTTGGTTTTGGTTTAAGCTAAGTCCATAAGATGGAATCAAAAGGGCTTAGGAAAGATTTTGAGATTTGAATTCAGTCATGGTTTCAATCATTTGATTTGGAATTGATTTATGATTTGGGTTTTGGAATTGATTTATGATTTGAGAAAATCAACTAAGAAATTGATGTAAGATTTGATTTGAGATCAATTTTGAAGGAAGCAAGGATTGGTTGAAATTATAGTGTGCAAGTCCTCTAATACCCCTAAGGCATAACCTATTCCTATGGCTAACTCTAAGTCTCTAGTTAGGTTAAGTGTTCACCTAATCACTAGAAGTGTCTTAATACTAAGGAAATCTTAGTGTTTAGAGGAGTCCTATGTCTAAGATGGAGAATTGAGCTCACCCAAAAGTGAGGTCAACAAAACCAATAGTGGTGACCCAAGGCATACCACATGTATTGGTGTTGACAGATGATCAACAATGTTCAAATGATACAAGCACTAACATCTACTCTAAACCAAAGAAGGAATCAAGATCTTAGTGCAATAACTCTACTTATGTCACATAAGAGAGTGAAGGAGGAATCCACTAGGGATTGAGTATGTGAGCCTTCCACTGGGAATAAGTTTGCTATCCACTAGGGATAAGAGGTGAAATACTGGGATTAGAATTTGGAATCCACTGGGATAAAAGTGTGAACCTTCCATTTGGGGAGCAAGTTTGGATTGAATTGACCACCCAAGGAATTGGCAGATCACCGAGGAAAGCTGATTTGATTGTTTAATTTGACTCCACTAGGGAGGTTGGTTGATTTTATTTCGATTTTAAAATTTGAAATTTTAAGATGGACCTATTGATGGATGGATATAGTAGGGGCCATGATTTGGCCTACTTAGATTTACCAATCCAAAGGTAGTCTACCAACCACATAGAAGACTATCCAACCAAAGGGGTTGCCTTTCGTGTGCGCTATACTAGAAGAAAGCATACTTACATCCTCCAAAGTAGGGATCACCATTGGGTGATCCGTTGATGACAATAAATGAATCAAACCAACTTAGTCGATTAGTGAATGCTTTGGGGACTTAAATCAGCTCAAAGGTAGTCAAAGTTAATTTTATTTTAATAATTATATTTGATGGATCCTATTGGTTTATGATGGACCATATTGAGTAGAGGCCATGTTGGCCTTGGTCTATTTCAAATTTACTAATCTAAAGGGAGTAGCTTCCCGACCAAGGGGAAAACTATCCAACCAAAAGGGTGCCTTTCGATTTGTAGTGACCAATTAATGAAAGAAAGCACAGGGACTCACATCTTCTGAATTAAAGACCATTGGGGTGACACATTAGCAAGGTAACATGTTAACCCGACCTAGGGCTGCCCTTTAATTTGCGATAGTCATGTTAGAAAGAATGCGTAGTAGACTTACATCTTCCAGAGTGAAATGACCATCAGGGCAACTTGTTTGTGGAAAAATAGATTGAACCTGACCTAAGGGTGACTACTGAGAGAGTGCCAACTCGGGGACTTATCTCCACTCAAGAGTAGTTAGGCAATTCTTATAGGGAGTTTTCCTGACGCCACCCTAAAGATAGATGCCCACTGGGAAAGGGGCCATGGGGCTTGAATTCTAATCCAAGAATAAATTTGTTTCTTTATTTTTTTTTTGTTTATCATGGACCCTATGATGGATCACACTAAGAAGGAGCTTATATCGCCTAAACTTATCTCAGTCAAGGAGAATTTGTGCATCCTCAACAAATTCTCCAACCAGGGGTGGCTACTAGAAAGGGGATTGTCCAATCCAAGAGTAACCTGTAGAGTTCTAAATGGGGTCAAATAAATCCAAATAGAGTACCCAGGGGAGGGGCTGGGGCTTTATCCAAACCCAAAGAAGATAATGTTTATAGTATTCTGGTGGCCAACTCAAGGAGAAAGTGGGGACTCATATCCGCCAAGAGTGGTGTTATCGCACAAGATAGTGAACATCAACCAACTAAGGTGCCCATTTTGCAATAATCACTAGAAGAAAGCATCAAGGACTCACATCCTCTACAAGGAACTAATTGTCGGGATAGCCTTCGGCCGATAAAAGTATCCAACCTAGGGCTACTACCGAAAGTGAATGCCAGGGGACTTATATCAACTCAAAAGTAGTTAAGAGGAAAGGAGCCACCGGGACTTATCCTAAGCCTCAAATATACTCATAGTAATGATGATTTAGTTCAAGAAGAAAGTGTGTGCTTACCCCTCTTAAACAAAGTCAACATTAGGTAGCTTACTGGGTGCGTAGTGAGGCCTACCAAACTATCAAGGCATTCATCAATTTACAGTGGTCAAGTTAGGAAGAAAGCGCTGGGACTCACATCTGCCAAAAAAGTGACCACTAGGGTGACACACTAGCAAGGTAGCATGTCAACCCAATCTAGAGCAACTAATGAGTGAGTGCCACAAGGGGCTTGCTCCCACATCAAAATAGCTCGTGATAAAAGATATGTGTTTATGTTTATTTTTTGTCTGTGTTTTGAAGGAGGACAAGATGCCACTGGTTCTCTTACACCTATCCTAAACACGCTTAAGATTTTATGAAATGGTGCCACGAATGATAGTTGTGATCCCACCAAGAAAGGATTCCACTTGGGTTCTCTTACACCTAACTTAGCCGTACTAGTCAAAAAAGGATGCCTCTTGGGTTCTCTTACACCTAACTTAGTCGTACTAGTCAATAAAGGATGCCTCAGATGAGGGGAATCATGTTCAATTTGTGTTTGTGTGAAAGAAGGATGATGCCTCTTCTCTTACACCTACCAAAACATGATGATTTCAAACAAGCAAACAATGCTTCAATGAAGAGAATATTTTGATGAATTAAATGGAATTTTGAAGATAATTATTTTCAAACATGATTTTATGGGTAGTATTTCTTCAAATAGAGCCCATTGATTGGAAGCATCGTTCCTCTACAATTAATAAGCTGATAAGATCCTCCTTGGTAGGCCTTCTCTATGACAAAAGGGCCTTCCCAAGTAGGTTCAAACTTGCCTCTCATCTTTCAACGGGCAACAATTGGTCTCCTTAGAACTAAAACAAGCTCTCCTACTTGAAAAGCTCTAGGGCAGGCCAAGTTGTTGCGAGCTTGAATCATTATGGTGAAATTTTCATATGATGAGATTTCTAAAGAATAAGAAACATATACTTCCATCTTCACTCTATGCAGGATAAAATGAGGATGGAAATATACATCTTCTTCTTTATGATTTTAATTAGATCCAATGATGTTCTTATGAGGGTGATCTAGGACATTGAGGAGGTGTACTATCTCAAGATAGAAGTCACCACCCTACAATGGACTAATCACCTCAACAACTCATAAAATGCTTTGCATGTAAAGATTCTTCCTTTTCTTACATGAAAAAGTAAATGGGTTTATTTTAAATTAGGTTCATAAGTTCCCTATGGCAATCCCATAATTAATTGTATCGGGAATAAGATTCTTGGAATAATTCTCATTAAGGTAAACATTATGTCTCCAAAGATTTCAAGGACTATCAACCCATTAGTTTATTTCAAAGATAAAATGGGATTGATCAAAGTGAGGGAGTTATTATTGAAAAGGAAGATAAGTAGAGATGCCCATGATGCTGAAACCCAGCGAGCATCTCAAACTATCCTATGGTCTTTTATATTTTGAAATTGATTTAATTATTTGAGAATTTTTATTAGAAATTTATTTATGATTCCATAACACATGATTAAGGAAATTCCTAAGAGATGGGATTTATGCTTATGGCCCATAAAAGAAGCAATCTCTAACCTGTTTAGAGAGCTTTCATGCCAAGCATCCCAAATCTGAGGTAAAATGGTTTTTGCCTCAAGGATAAAACCATCCGACTTGATTTACAACCACCCGTGGCCAACTAACTCTTCCTACAATTTTAAATTCATGCAAGTCATATGCTTTATGCAAGATCAATTGTTATTTATTTCAAAGAGACTACTATTATTTATTTAGAAAGAGACTAAGTCCTTAGACTCACTCCCTAAAGAGACTAGATCATTTAAGGGTATGCTTCAAATGACCTAAATTTAATGCAAATCATATTACATTTTATTTTTATTTTTGGAGAACTATTTTGACTCAAGCTAATAGGATTCATATGCCTAATGTATGAGAAATGAGATTATTGGCCAAAATTAGTGAGAAGGGAGGAGGTGTGTTTCCACCATGACTCTCAAAGGTCAAGCCAAGTTTCTCTGGTGAAGGTGGAAGCCCTCCAATCAAGAGTGAAAATAATATGTATTGTGCATGATGTTACAAAGACACTCATCCCGCTAAGGTTGATAATTCTTTATCTTGATTTTAAATTTCAAGCTTTAGAGGTTATGAGTTCTTTATTTTTAATTTTGAATTATTAAATTTGGTAGAAGATTTATTTTTTTCTTAAGAGCCTAATCCACATCCAGGTCATACATAAAATAAGGAATAAACTATAAAAAGGATGCCACTTAATGCACAAGATAAACAAATCATCAATTAATTTATAAAGCTTTAAAAGAATAAGAGGATCAGGGTCTACCACCGCTAAACCCAAAAAAAAAAAAATTGATAGTCTAGCTCTACCCTTATACAATCATTACAAATGAATTAAATACAATTAAGCAAGGAATTCATTGTTATGGGGTCTTCCTTCATTTCATTCTTCTTTCTTTTTCTCCTTCTCTTCTTCTTTCATCTTTGGTTCCTTCTTTGATGGTAGGAGTTGCTTCAAAGGCTTCACATGGTACATAAGATGAGATCTTATGATCAATGCTCATCCTAATCCCCATAACAATCATTCCAAAATCCTAATTGCAAATATTACGTGAAGAGAAAAATAAATCAAGTTAACACCCGTAAAACAAAGATTAACTAAACAAACCAATAAACAGATATATATATATATATATATATATATATATATATATATATATAATATATATATATATATATATATATATATATAAATTACTATCACCTCACACATCGACTAAGTCCACTAAATGCATATAACCACTTGCACAACAAAAGTATGTATATTTTTATTTATTACAATGCCCTTTAAGCACAATCCCTTGCAGAAGATAATGGTTAGACTAAGATTGCCCTACCATTCATTCTACACACATTCACCCTAACATCCGTACTAAAACATATATCATAAAATAAAAGCAAACATCAAACCATGCACTATCCAAACCTAAAGCTAGAAGTAGTGACTTAGCCTAATGTGTGTGCTTTAGAGGTTTGTGTGGTATACTTAGCTATGGCTTTAAGTTAGAATTTTCTAAGTTTGAAAATGTTCAACTTAGAGGATTTTTATTTAAGTGATTGAATTATTTTGGTTGATTTTATTTTATGTTTTGATTGTTCAAGTGAATCCTTCAATTAATTACTGTTATAAAATGAGGAAAGAAAACTCTTCCTTCCTAACCTAATTAATTTCTAAGGTGGATTCATGTTTTAGTTTTATTTAGTGATTGTTTTATTATATGTTTTAATTAATCCTAAATTTAGATGAACTCTAAACAAACTTATTCAAAAAGAAAGTCATTTTAAAATTAAGTAGAATGAACTAAATTCATAAAATATACATCACTTCATTTCTTTCCCCAACATGTATAAATCATAGAATGAATCAAAACATATCTATTAATACAAATGGAAATGTTTAGCACACTTTATGATGCATGATAAGTAATTTATTTAAGAAAATTTGACTATTTTATGATACATGATTTTCATTAAGTAGCAAAGGGGTTTCTTATCCAATTTTTACATGCACATATGAAAGGCATAAGTGAGTACGATGCCATTGTTAACCAGGGATGTAAGGTACAAGACCTACTTAGGGCTACTTAATGCCTCGAAACTCGAGATTTTCTACAATATACCAATTTTCTTAAATTCAAAGCATGTACAAAAAATAAATGAATGGAAAAGAAAGAATGCAAAAGTTTGTGTTGGTTGATTTATTTTTTGTTTATGCAATTTATATGTACAAGTATAGTATCCTTCTTAAGTAATAACATAGGAATGAATAGGATATGATTAAAAGTATTAAGTTCATTTCAAATGAACTATACACTTTGCCAAATCCTATTCAAAACCATACTAAAAGAGAGGAGAAGGAAACCTACATAAACATCCATATTTTACCCATGCAAACTTAAAAGTAAGATATAAGTAACACACTTTCAGTATTGATAATTGATTCATATATTTTGAAGATAATTTGGATTTAATAGTGATAATAGCAACTCATATTCTTACTTTAGCCAACAAGCAATTTGACATAAAGGAAATATTTTTATTTTGAATTTGATTTTTGAAAAGCATGAATGCATGAAATCATATGACACAATACAAATGTTAGAAAGAACTAAAGTAATGAAAGTATTAAACATCACCTAATTAATTCTAAAGACAATTTTATGAAATAAGAAAGCTTAAAGCAAATCAAAGTTTGTTTAATGTGATTTTGTTTGATTTGAATTTGATTTTATCCTAACCCATTCCCACATGTTTTTGATATTTTCAATTTTTTAGGTGATTAGATTCATTTTATATTTTATTTTAGGTTAAAGTATGAATTAAGCATGTTAATTACCCCTTAACACCACCTTAACATAGTTAATCAAATAATTATGAGCCAAATGAGATGACATAAACCTCACAAAAATTTAAATTTGAAATGCACCTAAGAAAAAAGCCAATGCAATTTGGCTCATGATTATTAAGGTTAATTAAGCTAAGGGGTTTAACTTAGGTAATTTCAAAACAACCCTCATCCACATGAGTTGAATTTTGATTTCCTATACTTAGTTTGAACACAAAGAATCTACCCCTGATTAATTAAACTAAAGTTTTAGAATTTTAAAAAATTAATTAAGAGAGTAATTAGTGAATTAACCCTTTAATTAAGAGTGGATTAATGAAGAAAAGGAAAGGAATTGCTTAGGGGAAATGCCCCAAAACTATTCCCTAAACCTCCTATTCACTGAAAGAGACCTTAATCAACTTCAACAAAAGATTAAACCACTAATCAAACCCTTAATTAATCTTAATTACATTAAGAGGGTAATTAGAAAATGAATTAGCAATTTCCCCAATTAAGCCAATAAAGAAAATTAGAGAAAAGTAAGTCATCCCAAAATGTACAAAAAAGTTTGGGAATAATTAGTGGATTAATTAAAGGGTAATTAGCAAATTAATATTCCCAATAAAACCCAAAATTAGAGAAAGTCACTATTCAAAATCAATCAAAATTAATTTTTTAAAATTCCAAATCAAATTATATATCTAATACAATTTATTTCATATTTTTGATTTTTTTATGTTGAGATATGAATTTTAGATGTCAAGGTAATTAATTAGAATTATTTAAAACCCTAATTAAATTAATCTTTAATCCAATATAGTTAACATGGAACGACTTACAATATTATTTTACTTAAAATGTATTAATGTGGCAATACGTGCTTTCCTCAACCGTCTATCAAGGATTAGATTAAATAAAAGGGGATAAAATTAAATATATAGCTTGTTTTAATCTCGGCTCTCCATTCAAAATGCGTGGATGGATGTCCAGAGGTCCTTCCCTGCAAATGCCTATGAGCCATGGAAACCATCCATGTTTAAGCCCTTGATCTGAGCTCGAATTGGGATGAAACTCAACTCACACCATCAACATGCATCCTATATCACATCTAACGGTCAAGATCCTATGCCATTAACATTTCTTCACAAAGCACACCACATATTTAATGGTCAAAAATGGCTAACCTATGAGGTGATCAATTCATTGGAGAAGCTTAAGAGATAAGTTTGGTGAAAGTTTGAGTGAGGTTGAGTGATCTTATGGCTCACCTCCTTAGCTTGAGCTTTTGGTCAGGCACCATTCTCTACCTTGAAGCTTAAAGAGTATGTGCACTGACTTGATCCTCATGAAAGGAATTGAGTGGAGTTTTAGTGTGGAGAAAGTTGGATTTAATGGACCTCTATTTTATTTAAGAAAAAAGAAATGTAAATTGAATCTCCTCTAAGAAGTAGATCACTTGCAAATGGCTTGACTCTCTCTCACCAATAATGCTTTGTGAAGATTCAAAAAGAATTGGGATATATCTCCCCTATAAATCAATCTGCATAAGCTTGCCATTTTTATCCAAGTACCTTGATTCAATGGGTTGTTTGAGCTATTAGATTGCCCTTGAGTTCATTTTAGGCTAGGGAGTGGGAATATGAACTTCCCATGTGCTCAAAACAAGTGGAGGCATGATTCCCATGTCCATTTCAAAGTGGTTTCTATTATTGGGTCAAGTTGGCTCATAAACCCATTGGGTTGGGTGCACCACCTCCCTAGTGTTCACTATATATATTAGAAGAGTATCTATGAAGAGGATTTGACCAAATTAAAGTGAATTGGCCAAAATTTCATATGGCCTATAAAATGGTCATCTGATTTTGAATTTGGATATGTTTGGTATTAGAAAATAGGTTTGGCCAAGTTTCATTAGATTTGGAGTTCATTCTATTTTTTGGCTGACCCATTTAGGTTAAATGGGTCAACTTAACAAACCAATTGGGTCAAGTTCATATGACCATTTGAAATGTTTTGATGGCTTTGGTTTGATTTAATTTAGTTTAGGTTTGAATTTGATTCATATGACTTCATTTAGGTCAAATGGATGTTGACTAATTTGACCCATTTAACCTATTTGAGCTCATGGGTGGTTTAGGTTTCATATAAAAGTGCATCTTCCAATCAATTTTGGTTATGTTTGAATTTGTCTCAATATGACCCTTTAGTCAAGTTGTTCAAGGTCAATTGGGCTTGGTTAAGTCTAGTTGGTCATTCATACTTTGTCAAGTTTAACAAGTGATTTAGAATGAACTTGACCCATTTTCAATCAATTTGGCTTAGATCAATTTTGACATTTTGACTTTAGGTCAAGTAATAACTTGAGTCAAGTGGCCATTAGGTTATCAAATGTTGACTCAAGTTCAAACATTGGTCATGAATGAACTTAGATCAATGTTTAATCAATTTGGCCTATAGTAGATTTTGGCTATGTTGAGTTTTATTTTGGCTTGTTGACTTGGTCAACCCTTATTTGACTTGGTTTGACCTAATTTGAGTGATTGATCATCTCATGATGATTGTTGATTATGATGGCATTTTGGTGAGTTTGATTCAATCCACTTGATTATTATAATTTGGCTCATAATGGTACTTTAGGTCACTTTGGGTCAAGTGAGCCTAAGTGGGTCAAATGGCTTGGTCAAAGCTGCTGAGTTTGATTGAACTTGTATATGCTTATGATTGAAATATAAATCCATTTTAAGTGGTTTGAAGTCAAATGGTTTTGATGATTTGACAATTTCAAGTTCAAAGGGTGAACACAAAATGAATTTTGCTTGATTTTAGATTTGGTTTTGCTAAGTGATTAAAAGTTTGTATTAAATTTGGATTCATGATTGAAGGATTGATTGAATCATGAAGAAAATCAAGAGTTTGGCTTGATTTGAAGTTGATTTGGCCAAGTTCAAGATTTTGATGAAAGTTAGTATTTTGAATGAGTTTGAGTTTGATATTTTGGAAGTGTTTTGATTAAAAATTTCATTTATATGAATATAAATGAGAATATAAATGGGTTATGAGAAAATTTCATGAATTTGAAGTGATTTGAACTGACTAGCTAAATTAGGGAATTAAGGACTGAAATTTGAGTTTGGAATTTGAATTTGATTTGATTTGATTGATTTGAATTTATATTTCATTTATATATGTTGATATAAATGAGAATATAAATGTCATGAGCAAGTTTGAATTTGAATTGAAGATTTGATAAGCTAAGTCCCAAGAGAAATTAAGGACTAAGAATGATTTAAATTAGAAATTTTGAATTTTGGATTTAGTTTGATTGATTTGAATTTATATTTCATTTATATATGTGAATATAAATGAGTCGTGAGAAAATTTCATGAATTTGAATTGATTTGAAGATAATTTTGGCTAAGTCCTTAAGAGGGAAATTAAGGACTTAAGAAATACTTGGAATTTGGAATTTTAACTTGGAATTCAATCATGGATTTCAATCATGAGAGTTAATTTGAGTTTGAAGAAAATCAATTAGGCTAGAATTATTTTAGGTTTGATGTTGATTTGATTTGGAGTTTGACTTGAAGGAAGGAAGTAAGGAAAGAAGTCCAAGCTATAGGGCAGGCAAATTTTCCTAACACCCCTAAGGCATGACCTATTCCGATGGCTAACTCTTCTACGTCTCTAGGGTTAGGTTAAGTGTCCAGCTAATCGCTAGATGTGTCTTAAGACTAAGGATCTCTTAAAGTTTGAGGAGTCCTATGTCTAAGATGGAGGGGTTGAGAGCTCATTCTAAAAATGAGGTCAACAAGCATCTTGGCTTTGTATAACTCGAGGTTCTGACATGCCCGTGGCATTTCTCCTCCAAACCTTTAAGCTTTTCTAACCGCAACCTAGCATTCTACTTTGTAGTGATTTTACTACCCATTGCTATCCATAGTGATGGGAGCTGAACTTCTAATGGTAGAACGACTTCGAACCCATATCCTAAGGAGAACAGGGTAGATTGAGTTGGAGTTCTGTACATGGTACGATATGCCCACAAGGCTTTAACTAGCTGCTTATGCCACTGTCACTTATTGTCATCAAGTATCTTCTTTAGTATTTGAATGAGAGTTTTGTTGAATACTTCTACTAGGACATTTACCCTAGGATAGTAAATAATGGAGTATTTCCAATTTATACTGTGTCTCCTGGTGAAGCTGTTGATGTTAGTGCTTTTGAATGCAATACCATTATCAGATATAATTCATTGAGGAACCCCGAACCAATATACAATATGGCTCTTGAAGAACTGGAGCACATGCTGAGCTGTGACCTCTCTAAGTGGGATCGCCTCTGCCCAATTGGAAAACTAGTCAGTGGCAGCTAGAATGAATCGGTGACCTTTGGAAGAAGGAGGATCAATTGGACCCACTATGTCAGTACCCCAACACTCAAATGGCCATGAGGCCAATGAAGGGTGTCAAAATGTTGGGTGGTTGGTGCAAAACTACATCGTGTACCTGACACTGATGGCATCTCCTAGCTGCATCCATGCAGTATGTAATCATCGAAGGCTAGTAGTACCCTAATCTCTTGATCTTTGAATTCATCTTCAAGCCAGATTGATGTGCTCTGCATAGATCTGAATGCACCTTGGTCACGATTTTATGGGCTTTGTGTTTGTCTAAACATCGTAACCACATTTGATTGAAAGATCGTTGATACAAAAGTGCCATCCATGAGAGCATAGAAGAGAGCTCTCTGCTTCATCTGATGGGCTTGTGATTTCTCTTGAGGTAGTTTACCTATGTTCAAGTAATTTATGAATGGTTGCCTCCAATCCAGCTCCTCATCCTTTTTGGTAACGATAACCTCCCCTTTAAGAGAATAGCTCTAGATGAGTTCAGCTTTAATAAGGGATATGACTTGTCTATTTTGGACCCTTATTGGAATAGACTTATCTTTCGGACATGCCAATACTTGGCAAGTTTGGCCAAAGAATCTGCTACTACGTTCTCTCCTCGAGGAACCTTGTAGATGGTGACCTTAGGTATTTGGGCCAACAGCTTCATGGTGTACTCATTGTAGTGATGAAGCTTAGGTTTTAGAACCTTATAGGACCCAACAATCTGGTTGATGAACAGTTGAGAATCCCCATAGATATTGATGCTTTTGATGCACACTGTAATAGCTAACTCCAGACCGATAATCAAAGCCTCATACTCAGCTTTGTTATTAGTGGAGAAATAGTATAAGAATCTCATCACATCATGGTTTAGAGTTAAAAAAACTATTCCTACCCCTACCTTTCTTGGAAGAGTAAATCGTAGTTCTTCTCCTTTATGAAAGGAAGTCGCACCATCAAAATACATCTCCCAATGATGGATGCTAGTGTCCCTTAAGTTCATGATTTGTTCATTAGGGAGGTCATCACTAAGCGGGGAATCAGCAGGAAGTGGGTGTGCTATTAAGAAATTCACTAGTGCCTATCCTTTCATAGCCTAAGGGGTACAAATGTAATATCAAACTGCCAGAGAATCATGGACCAACATGACAACCGTCTGGATAACATCGGCCTTGTCATGAGATACTACATTGGATTAATTCTTAAAATCAAATTTACCTTATGAGAAAGCATGTAGTGTCGTAGCTTTTGGGATGCAAAGATTAAAGCTAGGAAATGTTTCTTAATAGGTGGGTAGTTTGGTTCAGCAGGGATCATACGATGGTTGAGGTAGTAGAGAGCATTCTCCTTCTCTTTATCACTGGTTTGGGCCAACAAAGCACCAAGGGAGTCATCCAATGTAGCAGTGTAGAGGATAAGTGGCTTGTTTGGGATAGGGGCTGCTAAAACTGGTAGCTTCACCAAATACTATTTGATGTCTTCAAAAGCATGCTGACACCTCTCATCCCACTTAAACTGAGCATCCTTTTTGATAAGTGCTGAAAATGGCTTGCATCTTAAATATGAACCACCCCTGAAAAGATCTGAGTTGAGTTAGACTTTTAGGGGGTTACAGTTCTAAGATAGCTTTGATCTTTTCTAGGTCTATCTCTATTCCCTAGTGCCGAACAACAAACCCAAGGAACTTTCCTAAAGCTACTCCGAATGCACACTTTAGGGAGTTCATTTTGAGGTTGAATTGTCTTAACCGTTCAAAAACTACACTCAAGTCAAAGAGATGGTCTTCCTTTTATTTGCTTTTGACTACTAGATCATCAACATAGCATTCAACTTGAAGATGAATGAATTCATTGAAGGTTTGAGTCATGGCCTATTGGTATGTAGCACCAGCATTTATAAGGTCGAAAGGCGTGACCTTATAATAATAGATTTTGATTGGGGTTCAAAATGCAGTGTTTCTTTCATCCTCGGGGGCCATCTTGATTTGATTATAGCCAGATGACCCATCCATGAAGGAGAATATTGCATGAGATGAGGTGATGTCCACCATTAATTCTGGTATAGGAAGTGGAAATTCATCCTTAGGACATGCCTTATTTAAGTCCCTAAAATTGACGCATATGTGAATTTGGCCATTCTTCTTCTTAATTGGCACGACACTGGCTAACCAGGCATGGTATTTTTCCCTAAGAAAGCTAGCATTGATTAATTTCTTGACTTTAGAAATGACCTATTATTCAATTTATAATTGCATGCGTCTAGGAGCTTGCTTGATAGGGAAAACATTAGGGTCTATTACTAGTTTGTGGACTGCTACATCAAAAGATAATTTAGACATCACTTCATAGCTCTAGGAAAAGAAATCCTTAAACTCAATCAATAGCCTAACTAATCATTGGTTTCCTTTTCATTCAATAGAGAACTGATGTATGTAGAGCGTGGATCTTCTTCCATCCCGAGGTTGATTTATTTGGGCTTGTCGATAGTTGAACATATTTTCTCTTTAAATTATGGAGGTGCATCTTTGATTTGAAGATCATCAGGATCATCTAAAGTTTCTAAATACTCCTCCTCATAAGAGTTAGTGTGGTTTGAGAAGATCCTACCAGACTCCAGATGATTGGTGATAACTAAGCAGTATTCATCCTCATCGATTAGACCAACTGTACAAAATTCTAATCCTGGTCTTGCTTGTGCATCCCTGCCTTTGTTCTTCCATAGCTTCTCAAAATACTCTGACCTATGCTTGGACCATGTGTAAGGAATCAAACCTTTCTTTGCAAGATTATGAACATAAAGGCGAGTACTAACCAAAAGGTAATTCCATTAAATCTTTATATGAATTATCCTCAAGTTCTACATCTACTTCTGAACTTGAGGATGATGATTCCAATAGGAATCTCTTTGACATTCATGGAAGATCTTGGGGCTTTCTTAACTACCAAACCTCAACTTTTTGGGAAAAAAGTAGGGTTAGAGCTAAAGTTCCCAATTGCTGCCTAAGGGTTTTACGTAATCCTGATTTGAATACATTCGTGCTTTGCTTGGAGGCCTTATCTTCATCACTGTCTAGCTTGAGTGTCACCTCCATTGAGACCTGTTGAGAGGGGTTGGCTGGTGTGCTAATCACATGAGACTCATCCTCCTAGCTAGATTCTAAGTCTATGTGAAGAGTACCCCTGAACTAACATGGCCCCTATTGTGCCAACCGTGGGTCTTCCACCTCAGAATCTACCCCTCTCTACCCGGTGGAGGTCAAGTCATCCCACCCATATGCCCATGGTGGAACAACTGTGTGGAATGTGACATGCGCTCCCCTCTTCTCTGCTCTTTGCACACTTGTACTTTCCTTTTTCTTTTCTTTTTTCTTTCTTTTCTTTTTCTTTTTCTTTTTTCTTTTTCTTTTTTCTTTTGTATTTGAATTTTGGTCAAGTTTATGAGAATAAACATTTTGATTTTGAGGAAGATAGTTGGTCAAGTCCTCATATATCTCGGCCTCTCTAACTGAGAATGGCTTTTCATCTCCTTTAACATAATATTTGATTCTATCTCTTTAAAACTTGATGCACTAGTGAAGAGAGGATGGAATCATCTTATTTTGGTGTATCCAAGGCATACCAAGCAAAGCAGTGAACGATGTATTCGAAATAATTATATAGAACTTGGCTCCAGTATTCTAGTTGCATATTTCCAAAGGTTACACTATGGAGCCTAAAGCCCTCTCGCCCTGTTCATTGAATCCTCTCAACATCATCTGATCTCCTCAGAGTTCAGAGATGTCAATCCTCAAATAAGCAAGGTTTTTTAGGCTCATAATGTTCATCGATGCTCTTGGATCAACCAACACCCTAGAAAGTTTGAATTTTCCTATATCAATTGTGATGTAGAGGGGATGGTTGTGCTCCATATCCCCCAAAATAAGGTCTTCATTAGTGAATGTGATTCCCTTGGCTTCTCTTGAATAATGTGCCTCCAACAGTGTCAACTGAGCTAAGCATATCTCTAGATCAAGAAGGGCCTTGATTAATGATTTCCTTATCTCTTTGGATAAGACAAGGGCATCATATATGCTTAACTTAGTTGACAACTTTCTTAGGTGAGCGAGAACATTATAATAAACTTTGGGCCGATTCTCCACAAGCATATCCATAGGTGAAGCAAACTGTGGAGGAGCTTCTTACTCGTTCTACCAATGACTTGTTTACCCTTATCTTGATGTGCTACCCTAGGAGGTAGAATTTTACCACTATGAAGGTTGACTTTAGTGACTTCGTAAGATGGTTTAATGAAAAGTTTAACTTGCTCATTAGGTTCACCTACAACTTCTCCTATAGGACACTTGAAATTAGATGATTCCAAGTCTATATCAAGAGGTGAACCCGTATTATTTTGAGAAGGAAAGTTCATCTATGAATCTGAAAGAGGATGATCAGAGTTGTTATAATTATTAAGACTTTTAAGAGTTTTATAAAAGAGTAGAATCTGATAACCCATCAGAAGTGGAACAGATGTAATTCAAACTAGTTTTATTCCTTTAGTTCTTGGATTTAAAAGGAGGTACGTAGTATAAATATAGTAAAGTAAGTGGGGTGAGGGATTTGATACCCTCATCCATCGATATAAGATGTCTACTTGAAGAAGAACTAGCAGAAGTAGGAATGACAGTTGAAGTGGTAACTACACTGGTGGAATGGAGGCTGGAATCGGTCGGTGGTTACACTACTTGGCTATCTCGGGCAACTTTGGGCTACTGCTGAGTTCCCACTTTCCCCAAGTTGTCTTTGACAACTTGTGAACCTTCCTTGATGTTGGAGGTCTGAGCTGCCTCAGGTACCTGTAAGGAAAGTTTTTTGATTTTAGAAATAATCATTTTAGAGGTTAAGGATAAAGAGATATCCCAACCTTCTTTTGTTTGATAGGATCACATGTATCCCCATGGATTACCCTAACAGAACTGGATGGTTGTTCTACTAGATATTTCTTAGGGATAACTATAGTGTCTGACTTGTAGCTATGCTCAAGCCAGTCCTTAAATGTAAAGCAATCCTCCAAAATATGGCCTAGCATGCGGTAGTAGGGGCAAACGCTAGGATCATTAATTCTGTGCACTTCCTCTGACTTCCTAGGTTTGGGTAGCTGAAAATTAGGTTTGTTTAAGAAGTTTTTAAAGATTTTTCTGACTACCTCTCTCTTAAATGAATAAGTTTTATTTAATTTATCCAAAAGAGTAAGTGGCTGATATCTACTTGGGGGTAGGAATGTATACCACTACGGAGAGTATGGCTGAGAAGGAGGTATAAGGTCGTGGAGGCTGTCAGATAAGGGTTGAGGCGGTGGGGAGGGAAGTGGGGTTGTTGAGCTCGAGGTCTCTCATACTGATCTTTGGCTGGTTACTTCCCCTTATCCAATACGACTACTGCCCTTGGTTTCTTTTCATAGACTTTTTGTGGCTTTGGATTTAATGAATGATCTTGAAAAGGCAACTGTTTGGCCTCTCCTTATAGACTAACCGCTTTATTGATTAACTTCTCAAATGTCTTAATGGTGAAATTTTAAGCATGAAGGTGATCGGGCTATGAATATTCTTTAATAGAATTTCAATAGCATGTTATTCAAATAGCTATGGTTCGCATTTCATGCTTAAATTGTGCCATCTAAGAATATAATCAATGAGGGATTCACTGGGGTGTTGTTGAGCTACAATGAGATCACCCACAATTACTCTTTGCTAAGCTCCAACAAACCTCTTAACAAAGAGTTGCTTAAACTCAACAAAAGTCTTCACTGAATCATTGGAAGTTCATCGTACCAATCAAAAGCTATGCCCGCTAGACTGCTGATAAAAAGATAGAACAATAATGCATCTTTGCCACCAGCATTACAATAGCTGGCCTTGAAGTGTGCTATATGCTAACTAGGGTTCCCGCTGTCATTAAAACTTTTGAAAGAAGGAGGCACAAAACCCTTAGGATATTAGATAACATCGAATTCCTTTAGGAAGGGTCTATCCTTTGAACTGATGAACCACCTCGGGCTTATGCCAACACTTTCTTCATTTATTGTTCAACCATGAGTTTGATATCTTTTTTTTGTATGGAGGTACTGTCCATTATCTTTCTATACAAGTATGCCCGCTTATCGAGGTGAACTCTGATCCGACATGCAATAACTCTAATGACCGTCCCAATGGTAGGATGTACTGCTGGAGCTTGATTCTGAAGTGCTAGAACTGCTGCTAACAAATCTTCAAATATCTTTCCCATATTATCAATCTGCTCATCTTTTTGTTTATTGTTGAAGGTGTTGGTCAAGTAGATCATCCTGTTATCAACACCTTCAACAGTGATCCGAGGAGGAACCTTTAGTATCAACCATATGCACCTATGTTGAGTCTTCCAATAAATCATCTTCATTAGGGTCAAAGATAACGTTCTCCTCTTCAAGGTTAGTCTAATCATACCCTAGGATTTATTTCTTTTTAGTAAAATATTATGCTAAGATATCATCCAAGGAGCGGTCTAACTATGCAGGCACAAATGCTCGCAGCTGATCGATGGTGGGATCATGCTCATGAATGGAGATACACCTGACCTCCCCTGCTATTGGAGTGCTGACATTGTGAGGGATACACTCACTGGAGGACACATGCTCATGACTGTCAACTAATATGGGTGGAGTGCTGCCCCTGGGGGGATCTATCGCCATGGGGACAATAGAACTGTCTCCTTCTATTTCTACCACTGTTATATCCATGATTGGTTGAGGTTGTGGTGGTGATGGCACAACTATGATGCTGAGATGTCACCACTCCCTCTTCACCATAACTAAAGTAGCAGGAAAGCTCACCCTCACCTCAGTCAGCATCATAGATGAAGCGGGATCCCTTGGCCGTAGCCGGATCACTAGTGGGGCTTTCTTCTCCCTGAATCCTGCTCTCATGGATTTGGATAGAACTATAGAAGATGGAACTTGAATCAATGATAGTGGAGTGTGGAGCGTGGAGACAACACCGCCTCTCTACATGGGGCTCCCATGATGGGTGGTACTCAATACAATACTATCAGTGACCAACGCGTATTGTGCCAAAGGAAAATCTATGAAGTGAGGTTCAACTACGACATATCTTCACCTCTCTCTGCTAGTAATGTGAACTGATACTCGAGCCTCTCTTGCCCTTTCCTGATGGATCTGCTCACATACTCTGTGAGGAATAACTGATCATAGATCAAACTGGGCCTTGGACTCACATCCATAATCCCCACTAAAAGAGGCAAAGATATGACCTTCTCTTATCTCTGATAGGTGTCTCATAATGAACTGGTGGTGGAGGTGATACTGTGATCCTCTTGACGTCTTCCTCTCCTTTAGAACCAAAAAGGGATGGAACTTGTCCTGAGTAAGCAAAGGGGAAACTACCCTAGGTGACCCCTCTTCTGTAATGTGAGACAATGTCTCCCTTTGCTTGGCAATGTGCACATGGTGCCGCTTGATCTTGCAGCTCTTATTGCGGGGTCGGCTATGTGGAGCAGTACATGAGATAGACCCTACCTCAAAGGTAGGGGGGACTATTCTTGAAGCCAGGGTAATCTTCCCCTTAAAGGATGCCAATGAGTGGGTATTAGCCTGCACTGTGATAGTGATGAGAACAATTGACTGTGTGGGCACTAGAACTACAGCTGCTGTGAAAACTTCTATTGCCTTCCTCTGAGGGAAACTCATAATCCGAGGGCATCTCAATATGGATAACTAGCTTCTTCCCAGTCACCACATCCTTGCGGATAGTGGTGAGGGTTCCCCCTCACAAGTAATCCTAGCTCCCACGATTCCTTGACCAAAATGTATGAGATGTGCAAAATTAGTTTGGGCGAGGCTGGCCCAATCTAAGGCCAAATCCACAGCAAAGGAGAAGGTGAACACATACTTATGTGAGTCCATTTGCACTATACTGAACTGAGAAAAGCTGACTGAGATTGAATTGGAACTCTGCAATTATTGGAAATAAACTCAAATCATATTTTCTATCTTGGTATTCTATTAACTTTTTAAAATTTGATTTAGAGTTTGAACCCACACTCAACAATTTGAATATATTAAGTGGGGCTCATTCGATTTATGAGAGATTTTTGAATAAATTGAAGGAGAGATTTTAAGTTAATTTGAGTTTAGAACCTACATTTCAACAAATTTATTTATGTTGAATGGGTTCAAATATTTTGGAGAGATTTTTGATGCTTCCATTAGTTCATATTTGAGTTTGATTTCATGTTTGGGGACCCTCTATTTAACAAATTTGAGTATGTTAAATAGAGGGTCAATTGATTTTATTTTAGATTTGATTTTAGGTTTACTCATTTAGCAAATCTGGGTATGCTAAATAAGATGTTCAAAAATAATTTTCTTTTTTCTTGTTTTCCCATGATGTGTATTATGTGCGAATTTAGAAATGGAATCTTGACTTAGAAAATTTATGTATGCTAAATAAAGCCCAAACGTGTTTGATTATTGTTTTGGTTTTGAAAATGGGATCTTTACTTAGCAAATTTGTGTATGCTAAATAAAGTCCAAATGTGTTTGATTTTTCTTTTGATTTTGAAAGTGGGATCTTTACTTAGCAAATTTGTGTATACTAAATAAAGTCCAAATGTGTTTGATTTTTGTGCAGGTTTTGAAAATGAGATCTTTACTTAGCAAATTTGTGTATGCTAAATAAAGTCCAAATGTGTTTGATTTTTGTTTTGGTTTTGAAAATAGAATCTTTACTTAGCAAATTTGTGTATGCTAAATAAAGTCCAAATGTGTTTGATTTTTATTTTGGTTTTGAAAATGGAATCTTTACTCAGCAAATTTGTGTATGCTAAATAAAGTCCAAATGTGTTTGGTTTTTGTTTTTGTTTTAAAAGTGAGATCTTTTCTTAGCAAAATTGTGTATGATAAATAAAGTCCAAGTGTGTTTGATTTTTATTTTGGTTTTGAAGATGTGATCTTTACTTAGAAAATTTGTATATGCTAAATAAATAAAGTCCAACCACGTTTGAAAAGGGAAGTGATTTCTATTTAATAAATATGGTGTGTTTAATATAATCCAATTTATTTTCAATTTCTTTTAAAAAATAAAACTCTCATTTGACAAATTTGGGTATGTCTAATGGAATTCCAATGTATTTTGATTTCCATGACTTTTGCAAAAGAGATTTCCATTTAATGAATTTGGATATGTAAAATGGAAGTCAATTTTATTTTTCAAAGATGAAATTTTTGTGTGTGATTATTGCTTTTTGAAAGAAGGAAATTGTAGCTTAACACATATGGAATGTGTTGAGTGAAATTTCAAATGGTGTGATTTTATTTGAAAGTGAAACCTCCATTCAACATATTTGGGTATATTGAATGAAGATGCTTATCTTCAATTTTATGTTTTTGAAAAAGAAAAGAATTTGACAAATATGGTGTGTTAAATAGAATCCAATTTATTTTCAATTTTCTTTTGAAAAATGAAACTCTCATTTGACAAATTTGGGTATGTCAAATGGAATTCCAATGTATTTTAATTTCCATGACTTTTGCAAAGGAGAATTCCATTTAACGAATTTGGATATGTAAAATGGAAGTCAATTTTATTTTTCAAAGATGATATTTTTGTGTGTGATTATTGCTTTTTGAAAGAAGGAAATTCCAACTTAACACATATGGAATGTGTTGAGTGAAATTTCAAATGGAGTGATTTTATTTGAAAGTGAACATATTTGGGTATATTGAATGAAGATGCTTATCTTCAATTTTGTACTTTTTCAAAAAGGAAAGAAACTCCAATTTTCAACATATGTAAGATATATTGAATGGAGTTTCTATTTTTTGAAATAATTTTATTTGGAAATGAAACCTTCATTCAAAAAATTTGGGTATGTTGAACGAAGATGTTGTTTTTCAAATATGTGCTTTTTGAAAGATGATTTTGGTTTTGAAAAGAACCTACATGTAAAAATCCTGAGGATTGTTAGATGGGGTTGAATTGTATATATATTTTGTGAAAATGCAAGTTTTTTATTATGTGAACTTTTGAAAAAAAAGCGCTTTGGAAAAGTGATATTTTTATAAAGGATTTATTTTCCTCATTTGTAGAATGAACCTTACCCTAGCATAAAGATGGTAAGAAAAAGGTCTTTAGTCATCTCTTTTTTATTAAATTTTATTTTCACTTATTAGGGGATCCAATAGGGGTTTTAAGACCTACTTGGAGTGAGGTCCTAAAACCTAAAGGATGCAAGGATGAAATGAGCTAAGTGCCAACAGAAAATAAGGATAGTCTTGGACTCATATTATATACAAATCCACTATTGATACTTGGAGACAATGATCATTTACCAAAGATGGATAGAGGAACCCTCCCTAGAAGAATCGCCAAAAAAATTTGTGGTGTTTATTTTTTTGAGGATTTGTTCGTGTGTGTATATGTGAGGGGACACCACACAGATCTGAGGATGTACTTATTGAGGTGATCGTGTACTACATTGATGAATAGTGTACTATCTCAAAAAGTAGAAGTCGCTGCCCTACAATGGACCTAATCACCTAATAATGACTCTTAAGGCATGATGGGTCTTCAAATATATCAGAGATTTTTCCCTACTTTACATGGAATAGTAAAGCAGGGTTTATTTAAATCGAGTTTGTTAAGTTTCCTATGGAGGCAAGCCCCATAGTTAATTACATCCTAAGGAATGAGGTTCCTTAGGAATACTCTCGATTAAGGTAAATGATCATTGTCTCCAAAGATTTGAAAGATATGACTATCAATCGATTGATTATTTTTAGAAAAGTCAAATAGGATTGATCAAAGGGAAGGAGTTATTATCAAAACTAAAGGAAGATGAGTAGGGGATGCTTATGATACTAGGAAACTTAGTGAGTATCCATAACTATCCTATCGTTGGGCTTTACATTTTTGAAATTGAAGAGAATTATATGTTTGAGTTGGTTTTTTATTGGAAATATAGGACTTACAATTCCACAATACAAGATTGTAGAAATGCTTAAGAGGTGAAGATTTATGCTTGTAGCCCGTGAAAGAAAATAACAACCTCAGATCCTAAATCTAGGGAGCTTTGGTGAGGGCCACAACATGACCTAAATCAAAGCTGAAAATGGGTATATGGTTTATCTCCACAAGAGAGAATAAATCACCTGATTGTTGGACTTACAACCGCCTGGGGTGGCTGCCAACTAACTCCTCCTATGATTTTAAATACATGTAGGCAAGTCTTATGCTTTGTAAGATAGCTAGGCAGTTATTTATTTAGAAAGGAGACTAAGTCCTTAAACTCACTCCCTAAGAGACTAGATCATGAAGGATATGAATTCATGACTTAATGTAATGCAAATTTTGTCAAGCTTTATTTTGATTTTTGTACATTATTATTTGACACAGGCTATGAGATTTCATATGCCTAATGCATGAGAAAAATAGTTATGATCCAAAATCAGAAAGAAGGAGATCTGTTTCCACCATGGCTCTCGAAGATCAAGCCATTTTCCTCTGGCAAAGGTGGAAGCCCTCCATTGGCAAGAGTGAGACAATATGATTTATGCATGATTTGAGACATACAACATCCAGCTAAGGGGTTGCTAAATATTTTATTATCTTGATTTATGCCTTAAGATTTAGATGAGGTTATGAATTTTTTAATTTAATTTTGAATTGATTAATTGGATAGAAAATATATTTTTTCCTAGGAGCCTAATCGCATCTAGACCACTCAACAATCATAAAATAATTAAGAAACTAGGAAGATCATGCCATCCTAATTGCATAATCATAAATAAAATATCAATCAATTTAAAAAATTATCACAAAAGAATAAGAGGCTGATGTGGTCGGGTCTCACTGCACAACTCGAAAATAGAAAATGGGTAGCCGAGCTCTACTCATATACAACCCGGGTTACAAATAAATAATTATAATCAAAAGAAATTCATGTTATGGGAGTCTTCATTCTTCATTCTTCATGTTGATTTGCTTCTTTTCTTTCTTCCTTTTGGATTGATTGGAATATGGTTGCTCCAAAGGCATCACATGATGCATAAGACTTGGTCTTATGACTAATGCTCATCCTAATCCCCCATAACATTCAGTCCAAGTCTTAATTACAAAATTTACATTAAAATGGAAAAAGTAAATCTAACTAATCTTGCAAAATAAAGGTTAGCTAAACATACCACACAACCTAAATAATTATATAAATAATTTGGACTTAGCACCCCACACATGAGTAACCAAGCCCACCTGTCCTAGTTTAGGTTATGCTTAGGGGTATAAGCAACCTGCATAGCAAAACACATTTATATTTTTATTACAATGCCCCTTAAGGACAACCCCTTGTAGAAGACATGATTAGGCTAAGATCGCTTTATCATGCAATCTACACACATACACCCTACCATCCAGTCTAAAAATATTACATCACAAAACAAAATCATACATCAAACCATGCACCGCCCTAACATAGAGCTAAAAGTGGTGACTTAGTTTAATGTGTGTACCATTTAAGGTTTGTGTGGATTGTCCTAGCTAGGCTTTAAGGTTGGAATTTTCTAAGTTTGAAAGATTCAATTTAGATGGTGGTTTTAGTTTAAATGATTTAGTTGGTTTGTCAATTTTAGTTGGTGATTTGATTTGGTTTGAATGAAGCTACACTTAGTGACTAAATATTGTAAAGTGAAGAAAAGAGAAGAGAGCTCTCTTTCACCCCTACCCTAAGGCATTTCTAAGGTTGACTCATTAATGAATTTCCTTTAGTGAATGATTTATTATGTATTTTTAATTAACCTTAAGTATAGATTCTTTCTAAATAGTTCTATTCAATAAGAAATGCCTCTTAGGATTAGTTAGGGTGGATTACTATTACATAACATACACCCATTCATTTCTTTCCATCATGTATACCATGCATATGAATAATCTTAAGCATACCTATACATGCAATGCAAATATTAGCACACTTTGATGATGAATGCAAAGGGATGTGGTTTGAAAATTTGGATATTCCCTGAATGCATGTATTTATTACATAGAAAAGAGGGACTCTTTCTTCCATTTATCTAAATGCACATCCACATGTATAAAAATTATAAGTGAGTACGACGCCATTACTTTCTACCCTAGGGGAATAAGGCACAGACCTACTTGGGGCTAATTAAAGCCTTGCAATCTCGAGATGTCCAGACTGATATACCACTTTTCTTAGATACATGTAGATGTACAAAAAAGAACCAAATGGATGAAGAATCATGCAAGAGATTATGTTTGATTTGGTTGTATAATTTATATGCATAACATGAAGGTCCTTCCTAAGTCTTAATATATAGATACATAGGAATATATTTAAGCAAGTGTTGTGTTCTTTTTAAATGAACTATACACTTGTAAATCTTATGTGAATCCATATTAAGAGAAGGAAAGAGAGCTTCATAATAAACATCTTATCCTATCATCACATGCAAGCTTATAATTATTTATAACTAGCATCACTTCATTTATAATTTTTTATTTATAAGTTTTGAAAAGTAAGTTTTGGTTTAATAGTGATAATAGCCACTCATATTATTAATTTTAGCCAACATAGGCAATTTGACATAAAAACAAACCTTTTATTTAATTAATTTTTAAAAGAAATGGATGCATGATTTCATATGGCAAACAATATTTAGCCCGATTGGAAAGAAATAAAGGAATGTAAGCACATGACTTCATTCAACCAAATTAATTCCTAAGGACAATCCTATAAAATAAAATAATTTAAAATGAATCAAAATTCTTTAAGGAGATTTTTATTTTTGAATTTGACTTAGCTAGGAAATGTGAGAAAGGTTTACTAGTAACCCATTCCGCCCCCCACCCCCCACATGTGTGAATTGGTTTGGTTTAATTTAGAACAATTAGGTTATTTTTAGGTTTGATTAGGTTAAGGTATGAATTAAATCCATTAATTATCCCTTATCTACACCATTTTAACATAATTATCCAAGTAATTATGAGCTAACATATGATATGCAACCACATGAGAATTAAATCAGCAATGCCTAAGAAATGAAGGGGGACCTAATGCAATTGGCTCATAATTATTGGTTAATTAAGCTAAAAGGTTTGATTAAGTACTTTTATAACCCTTTTACACATGTAGTTTGATTATAATTTCCTTTAGAATCCTCTTAGGTTATTGAACACCTAAGAATCTACCCAAGAATTAAATGATTAAGTTCTAGAATAATTTAATTTTTAGTTTGATTAATTGAACTAATTAATGAAGTGATTAAGCCATTAATTAATTGTAAATTGATTAAGTATTTATCCAAATGAAATAGACTTAGAGGAAAAGATTGGAAAAGAAGTCCTAATCTCATTTCCTATGTTCATTCACTGTTTCATGATGATTAGCAAGCTTAATTAATGGATTTATTACTATTTAACATGTTAATTAATCATTTAATTAATCAAGAAAGTGATTATGGATGAACAAGTAATTCCCCTAATTAATCAAGCAATAAATTCTAAGAAAATCATGGTAGATAGAGGTGATCCCACTAATTAATCTCAAAAAGTTTAGGGTTAAAATCAGATTAATTAAGGCTAATTAAACCCCTAATTCCATCAGACCACGTGGTTGCTGACATGGCGCTCTTTCCACATGGCATGACGGGATAATTTATTTAATTTGCCACATCCATCTAGAGTTTGCTGGTGGCGGACGTACTTTCTCTACGGGCCGTCCGATCTAAGATCGGACTAGCCAGATTAATCCCATGGTTTAGGCTTTTAATCACAATGGATCTAATGTTATCTGATCACAGCCATCCATTCAATCATGTAGAATGGATGGTGAGTGATCTGTCTCCTCCTGAGAGGTGAGAGACGGATGCCATCCGTCGATCGTCACTTGATCCAGGCTCAACCGAGCTCGATTGGAGCTCAAATTCATCCCACACCTTCCGGGAAAGCACAAGCAATGAATCTAATAGTGGATATCACATGAATTCACACTTTCCTTTACAAATGTCCAAGCAAAATTTATCCTAAGGTTAGTTTCAATGGCATACATCACCGGAGGCTATCACCGGTGCTTCTAACGAAGGAGGTAGCTTCATTTAGTAGAGACGAAACCCTGCTGAAAGAATTAGGTCTTGATTTGAAGTAGATGGTTTGGTTGATTAAGCTCCCCTTCAATGGTGATCAACTTTGATTGAAGTGGTGCTTCCCATAGCTTGGAGACTTAGGAAATGATTTGATTAAGCTCAATGAAGTCCACTGATGGTGTGTGCAAGGTTAATTTGATTTTGATGGAGAATTGGATGAGTTGAGCTCGGGATTGATCTCCCCTATTTTGTCTTTGAGTAAGACCAAAATGGAAATCAAGGGAACTTGGGAATGGCTTGGAAAATCTTGGGGAGGCTTCAATTGAATCTCCTTAGCTATGATGAAATGATTTCTTATGGTTTGAGTGGGAATCAGAGGGAGTATATCTCCCCCCTCCTTGGATCGGACGGTGAGAGGTTGTTTTGCCATTTTCGATCAATGGCATGGATTGGAGGCACATTTTAAATGAAAACACCCCACATGGGTCATTTTGGGTAGTGGAGTGAAGGAGAGTGGCTGACCATGTGCTAGGTGAGTGCATTTGGAGTTCCAAGTGCTCAAATGCCATTGGTGAGGTCAATTTAGCCTTGGCTTGGGTCATGGCTGATCCAAGCTCATTTGGTCATGTTCACCCCCTCCCTTGGTGCCCATGTGGACTAATGGAAGGATGCCAAGTGGCCTTGAGAGAGGAATGACTAGATTCCAAGTGAATTTGGTCATAGGTACCCTTTGACCTAAAGGTAAAGTGGTCATTTGGCTATGATTTTGATTTATGCAGATTTGAAATGATTCAAAAATGGGTTGGGCCAAATTTCAAGTGATTTTGAGTTCATTTGATTTGATTTGGTTCAATTTGATCCATTTAGGTCAAGTTGGGTCAAATTGGGTTAGGTTGACCAATTGGTTAAATTGGGTCAAACCATGGTTTAGGTCAAGTTTAAATGATCATTTAGAGCCTATGGGTCATTGGTTTGGTTTAATTTGGTTTACATTTAGTCTTGGTTCATTTAGGTTCATTTGGGTCAAATGGGCCAAGTTGACCAATTTGACCCATTTGACCCAATTGGATTAGGTCATGGGTTGGTTTAGGCTTGGTTGATTATTTGAAATGTATAGCAAGCTTTGGTTTCAATCAATTTTTATTTGGTTTGATTTCAAGATGATTTGACCTTTTAGGTCAAGTTGGGTTCATGGTCAATTGGGCTAGGTTGGGGCTAATTGGTCAATAGAAGCTTTAGACAAGTTCAATAATCAATTTGGAATGAATTTGAGCCATTGGTTACAATCAATTTGGCCTAGAGTTTTGACCCATTTTAGCTTTTTAGGTCAATTTGGGTCACCTTAGGTCAAGTGGTCAATTAGATTTGGCTCAATTGATGACTTGATCATGTTCAATCATTAATTATGGATTGGTTTAGATCAATGGTTTCAATCAGTTTGGCTTATAATAAATTTTGGCTTGTTTAGGTTTTATTTGGGCTAAGTGTTTGACTTGGTCAAAGGTTAGGTTTAACTTGGTTTGACCCAATTTGATTGACTGATCATTCTAAGATGATTGTTGCTCACAATGTGAGGCTTGGATGGGCTTAGTTCAATCCAATTTGGGTTGGATTAGAATTTGGCTCAAAAAGGTCCTTTAGGTCATTTTAGGTCAAGTGAGCATAAATGAATTAATTAGCTTGATCAAGGCTTGATTCAAATTTGGTTGAACTCACATATGGACTTATGGTGGAAATATAAATCTAATTGCAAGTGATTTGGCATCAAATGAGTTTTGATTCATTTGATAATTTCAAGTCAAAAGGATGAACATGGATTTGATTTGGGTTGGTTTGATTTTGGTTTGATGATTGTAATTTATGTTTATATTTGGGCATGTGATTGTAAGAGTGATTGTTTGAAGAGAAAATCCAAGGGTTTGGATTGATTTGAGAATGATTTGGCTAAGTTCAAGGATTTGGCTTGAAAGATGTAAATTAAATTTGGTTTAATTTTGGGTTTATTTGAATTTAGATTTTATTTATGTTTGAAAATATAAATGAGAATATAAATGGGTTATGCAAAAATCTTTTGAGTTTGGAATGATTTGGATTTGGTTTAAGCTAAGTCCATAAGATGGAATCAAAAGGGCTTAGGAAAGATTTTGAGATTTGAATTCAATCATGGGTTTTAATCATTTGATTTGGAATTGATTTATGATTTGGGTTTTGGAGTTGATTTATGATTTGAGAAAATCAATTGGGTTGGAATTGATGTGATATTTGATTTGAGAAAATCAATTGGTTTGAAGGAGGGAGGCAAAGAATAAGTACAAACTACCTCCTAATACCCCTAAGGAATATTCTATTCTATGATGTTCACCTAATCACTAGAAGTGTCTTAAGACTAAGGAACTCTTAGTGTTTAGAGGAGTCTTATGTCAAAGATGGAGAAATTGAATGCTCACTCCAAAAGTGAATCAACAAGGTGTTAGTTGGCGGTCACTCCAGGTGGTTGTAAGTCTAGAAGAGTCGGATGGGTTTATCCTCTCTTATGGAGGCAAACTATTATGTTCATTTTCTTTCAGTTAGACTTAAGTAGTACTTTTAGCTTATGCTAAAGCATCCTAGATTTAGGTTTTGAGGCTATTTGTTTCCTATGGGCTATGAGTGTAAGTCCTCACCTCTTAGGTATTTTCACAATCTTGTAGTGATGGACTACAAGCCTTACTATTCTAATAAAATTTCAACTCAAATAAAAATAAACTCTCTCTTTCAAATATATAAAACCTCACTATAGGGTAGATTGGAGCACTTACTAGGCTTCCTAGTATCATGAGGGTTCCCTACTTATCTTTCTTTGAAACCTGTGAATATGTCTTTTCACTTGAACTTTTGCACTTGATTTTCATGATGAAACTTAATCCTTTGATAGTCTAGCTTTGAAATCTTTTGAGATATTAATTGACTACTTTAATTGAGAATTTTCTTAGAAAATTCTTATTTCCTAAGATATAATTAACTATGGAAGCTTGGTTATATAGGGAACTAAAGAAGCCGTCATAAAATAAACCTTGGTTTACTTTTCCATGTAAAGTAGGGAAAAGATCTATGGTATATACGAAGAGCCATCTACCTTAGGAGTCCTTACTAAGTGATTAGGTCTATTATAGGGTGATATTTCCATCTTTCAAGATGGTATATCATACTTTAACATTGTACCCAATAACTTCAATATCTACCCCCTAATATCTACGTGGTGTCTACAACGACTCAAAATTAAAACACCATAGATTTTTCTAGTGACTCTGTAGGGGATAGTTCCCCTCTCCATCTATAGTAGTTAATCATTATCTCCAAGCATTGATAATGGGCCTATATTTTATATAAATCAAAGACTATCATTGTTTTCGTTGGACACCTTGCTTATTTCATCTTTAAGCAAAGGTGTCCAACATCCTTTAGGTTTTAGGACCTCACTCCAATTAGGTCTTAAAACCCTTATTGGACCTCCAATAGGTATAAAAAAATTAAATAAATAAATTGACTAAAAATAGATCAAACAAAAAAAAGAATCTCTTACCACTAGCTTGATAAAGTAAGGTTCATCCAACACTTTCAAGATTCCATAGATGTTAAAAAGAAAGCCAGAATATTCCTCACCAAAATCAAAAATCTTTCCAACATACACATGAACCCCATTTAGCATAATCAAATTTATTAAATGAGAATTCTAATTCAAAGTAAAAAATCAAATCAAATGACAATAATAAAAAAGTCTAATATACACACTTCTTTTCCAACATTGAAGAAGAAAGCTCTGTTTCCCTTCCTTGCAAGCAATCAATCATCATGTCTACTGGAAAGCTCATCTTTTCCTTTGCCTCTAGTGTAGATTTGTCCATGGATCAGGCCATACTCACCTCAGCCCCCATCATCAAGTTTGGATTGGGCTTTGAGCATTTCAAGGTTACCTGTGAGGGACCTGCCCTCAGCACTGTCAGTAGAGACGAGGTAGATGATAAGAGGTAACTTTTGTAGTTTGATCTCCATTCAGACATCGAGTTTCCATCCCTAAAGAGAAAGGCCTTAGCAATTCCCCTACCATTAGTACCATCTGTACCGGCCATAGCTTCAGTTAGTACTAGTACCACCTCTGCAGCAACCCCAGTCTTTAAGGGAGAGTCCATCCTAGCTTCTAAGGTAGTCTCCCCGACTTTTGAGGTCGGTTCTAGCTCCTGCCCTACATTGTTAACTAATACCTAGTGCCATAACAAAAACACAAAGATCTAGAGGCTTTACAAGCATATGGCCAAGGAAGTTGAGGAGGCCTTCCATGTAGCTGAGGAGGGATCTATCTGTGAGACCTCTCCCCTTCATGGTGGTAGTAAGTTTCACCCCATTTGAGCTATAGAGGGAGAGGAGGGTGTCAAGAAGATTACAACACTGCCCCATGACCCATGGAGTTTGAGACACTAGATAGGGAGAGGAGGAAACCCTATGCTGGTATAAGGTCCGTGCTTAAGAGAGTGGGGAGAATCTACGGACGCTCTGAGTTTGCCACCTTGCATGATTTGAGATGAGTAATCCCTAGGAGTGTTAGGGATCAGATCTATAGGGAGAGGGCCATGAAGGCCAAAGTTGCTACCAAATGGGCAAGAGAGATATGAGGAGGTTTGCCAGACAGTCAGCGGCCTTAGCTTTGATTGACCATTTTGATCAACGAGCTGATAGAGCCGATCATTCTGACAGGATAGTACTCATTGATTTTAGCTGTAGGAGGAGATCTTCGGGGAAGAGGCAGTCGATGTCACCAACATTACACTGCTCCACTCATCGACCACCATCACCTGTTCATGTCCCCTCATCTAAAGTGCCCACCAAGTACCATAAGTCAACATCTGGAGAGAGAGTATCCCCCATGGTGATACGATTACATCCCAAAGGCCACACACTTCATTTACTCCATTAGTGGAAGTGAGGCCAAGCGCTCCTGCTCAACCTTCCATCCCAACGGCGGAGAAGAATGAGTGGTGGCCCAAGAGCGTCATACGCTCCACCACCGTAGTTAGAGGACAAGGAATGAGGGGATATCTATGATTGTTGACCTAGTTAGAGATAACACTCCCCCCGTCCAAAACATCTAGTGCATTACTTCTTCAAACAATCCAATTTTGAGTCACCACTCAACATGTCCCAATAGTGCTGGGTCGAGTGGATGATCGATCTTTGGAGGAGATTTTGGAAGACTATCATAACGTGGTGAGACATATAGTTAGAGATTATTAGTCATAGAGGAGGGTATGATAGATTGTAATTCCAATGAAGAAAAACTTTTGGATGACGTTGCCGAAGTCCATATGGTAGATACCCGAGGATCCTTGCATAGAGAGCAACCTAGCTAAGAAGCCCAAGGCATTATAGTTGAGGAAGGTAAGGCATCAGAATCAACTCAATGCCTTCTCCAACAAAGCACACTCAAAGATGATCAGATTGATAGGATGGAGAGAAAGGTAGAAGAGTTGATGGAAGTGATCTTTACATTGTAGAATCAAGCACCTATCTCACAACCCACTCCTATGAAAGTAGACAGACTTGAGCTAGTGCTCATCCTAAATTGCCCCAAGAGCACTACAACTTTGGATGAGGATGCTGGTAGCTTGCATAGAAAGGTAACCAACAGTTCCTCCATGCATGGAAATATATTAAGCAGGTGGTTGAGCAGCAAGTGAAGGAAGCGTTGGCACAAGCCCAAGGGAGCTCATTGGTTCCAAAGGGTAGACCCTACCAGGAGGAATTCGATGTAGTCCAATACCCCAAGGGTTTTGTGCCACCATCCTTCAAGGTATTTGATGGCAGTGGGAACCCTAGGTAGCATATAACACACTTCAAAGCCAGTTGTTGTAATGCTGGTGTTAGCGATGCCTTACTTTTTTGATAATTTGTCAGTAGCCTTTCTATAGTTGCATTTGATTGGTATGACAAATTGCTCAACTATTCGATGAAGTTTTTTGTAGAGTTAGACCAGCTCTTCATTAAGAGATTCGTAGGAGCCCAGCAAAGAGTGACTGTAGGGGACCTGGTTGTCGAAAAGAGAAAACCTAATGAGTCCCTTATTGATTATATTTTTAGATGCACAACCTAAGCATGAAATGTGAACCACCCCTACAAGAGCAGCATGCCATTAATATTCTTCTCAAGAATATCCATGGCCCGAATGCCTTCATGCTCAAGGGCTTAACCATAAAGACATTTGAGAAATTAATCAACAAGGAGGCTAACCTACAAGAGGAAGACAAACAGTTATCATTCTTAGACCACTCATCTAAACCCAAGTCGCAGAAGGTATTTAAGAAGAAGCTAGGGATATTAGTGGTCGTGGATAAGGGGAAGCAACTAGTGAGAGCACAGTTTGAGAGGCCTAGTGTTCAATAGCCTTCACTCTCGCCTCCTCTTTCACTACCTCGGCCACCATAACAGCCTACTTAGCAGCGCTATCAGTATCGAGCACCAGGTAGCTACTTTTCACCTACTCTTATCGATAAACTCAATAAGCCATACTCATTTGAGAGGGAGGTAGCCAGAAAGATCTTCAAGAACCTTCTCAAGAAGCTTGATTTCTAGCTACCCGAGCCTAGAAAGCTGGAGAAAGTTGGTAGAAGTGATGATCCTAACTATTGCCCCTACCATCATATGCTAGGCTATTTCTTAGAGGATTGCTTTACCTTCAAGGATTGGCTTGAGCATAACTATAAGTCAAAAGCCGTAGTCATCCCCAAAAAATACTTAATAGAATAACCTTCTGATTCTATTAAAGTAATCTTTGGGGATACATCCGATCCTCTTAAGACAAAAGATGGTTGAGATATCTCTTTATCCCGTACCTCTAAGAAAATTATTTCTAAAATAAAGAAAATTTTTCTACATGTGCCTAACTCAACTCAGACCTTGGAGGCTAAATCTAAGGGGTGGTCAACTGATTGGTAACAATCCAAATCAATAAGGATGAGGAGTCAAGGAGGAATGAAGAAAGTGTCTTGGATTGGGAGTATTTGTCTTCATGTTCCACATCACTTTCCCATGGAATATTCCTTTCCTTTTGGATTGACTTGAGACCTTTAAGTTTTCTCAAGTTTGGCTGCCAATCAATTAGACTCTTATTAGAATGATTCTAGGTGTATTACAATGTGATTAGTGTAGGTTTAAGCTCATATGCTCACATTTGGTCCATTTGAGTTTAGTTTGATTTGTATTAGGCTAAGAATGAACAATGTTTATTATTAATTTATTTAAATTAGCAATTAATTATTCAAATAATATTTAAGATAATTCTTGAGTCAAACAAACTCATTTCAACTGGGTTTAGGGACAAACACTTTTAAATTAGTTCAAGTAAGAATTTATTCCCTTTGGTTTTGTTTTGATTTATTCTATTTTATGGATTTCATCTAGGTTTAGGCTTTAATTATGTTTATTTAAGTATTTGGAATGATTTATATTAATTATTTTTATTTCAATTGAAGTTAATTTTGAATTTAAACCCAATTTGACCCAAATTGGGTTTAATGGGTAGGGGTTCAATTGGATCAAATGACCAAATTGATCAAATTAAATCTCATAATTGGTTGAATTATATTAATGATGATTTCCAAATAATTGTTTATATTTAATTTGAGTTGATTTTGATTGAATTTAAGTTTAAGTTCCATAAGATCCATTTAGGCTTATTTAGATTAAGTGATATAATTAACCTGATTAAAGCCTTATTGGATTTAGATTTATTTAGATTCATATTTAAACAAGTTTATTTCATTATTTTGAGTCTTTGGAATAATTTAATTTGGTCAAGTTTTGGTGGGTTGACCTTTGACCTGGTGGGACCCACATAAGTCAACTCTATGTCAACTGGTTGACCATCTTTGACCTTCATTTGGATTTAATTTTAAATCCATTTATATTTATGTAATAAATTTATGCTTTTTCATTGAATTTGATTTTAAATTTTTTTGATTTTATTTGAATTTCCTTGGGTTTAAGAGGTTTTGAGCTTAAGTAGGTTAATTGGGTTAACCACCTCAATTACCTTAGTCTAAGCTCAGTTGGATTTATATTTTAATTAGAATACTTTTGATTTAATCATTTGTTTAGATTTGAGTTTGGTTTGGGTCCACCTAATCCTTTTAAGTTATACTAAACCTTAGAATGACTCGCTGGGTCACCAAGTATAGTGTCCTAAGTGCTTGAATAGGAAATCACTAATCTAAGATTATATATCCTAATCAATAAGATTGAAAATGATGTTAAACGTCATCAAAAAATGAGGTCAACAAATAGATCCCAATATGTGTGGTGGACTAGCTATAGTACACCACACATTTTTGCATTGATCAAACTAATCAATAGATCCTGTAAAGATTACAAGCATAAGCATGAAAGAATTTGAATTTGGTTTTGAAGTTTAGAATTCAAATTTTAGTTTTTATTTTAATTTTTATTGTGAATTTGGTTATGAAAGATAGGCATAAATATTCTTGTAATTATTTTAATTTTAAAGTGATTCATTCTTAGAGAATTAGATTATCTAATGTCATTAAGAAAAGATGCAATGAATAATCTAATCCTAACACAACCATGGTAGTTAGATAAAATGCCTTACAAGGGGCTTATTTTCACTATGGATATAATAAATTTCAATTGCAAACTAAGAAAGAAAGCATTAGGACTCATTTCTTTCTAAGTGAAACTAGCCAAAAGGTAGTCTAAATGACTAGCCAATTTTAGAGAAAGGATCTACAAGTAGATTCTAAGGTTTCCTTTTCCTAAAAAGAAAGCCAATATGGATTCTTACTCCTATATAAAGGCAATAGTTGGAGACGATGCCAATATGGGTACTTACTCTTATCCAAACTATATGAATTTTAACTAGAGAAAGATACCACTTGGGGACTTACTATTATCTTGGTTAGCTATTAAGAAGGGGTCTTTGAGGTCTTGATTTCACCCTAAATAGCTATTGTTGAAGAAAATGGGTCTTCAATGACTTAATTTCTGAACCTCAAGAATTTGACTAATAGGTAGGGGTCTTAGTGACTTAATTCATATCCTAAGTAGTCTATAGGAATGGGGCCTTCAATGATCTATTTAAACTCCTTAATTTCTTTTATTTTAGCTAGAAAAAGGGACTTCAATGATTGAAATCTAAATATAGTAAAATTCAGCATAATAAGAAAGGGCTTTCAATGGCTTAATTCTAACTTGAATAGCTTAAAAAAAGGGGTCATAATGACTTAATCCTATCCTAATTTTATTATAAGGATGTCTTCTAAAGGACTTACTCCAAAATATGTGGATGGATGGCCCATGATCTGTCTCTGTAATTCTCTATGAGAGAGGCCATCTGTCCATCTTCTAGGGCATGATCCAAGCTCGATTAAGCTCAGATTGGATTGAAACTCAACCCACACCATCAACATGAAAAGGAGATCACATCTAATGGCTAGAATCTCATGGGGGTGATACTTTACTTCACAAAGGACTAGACCACATTGAAATTATGATCGGTTTAATAGCATACCTCACCGGCACTCGATTCCCTTGGAGAAACTTTGTCTAGTGGAGACGAAGCTTTGTTGAGAGTTTGAAGTCTTGAGATTGGATGAATCCTTCTAAAGGCCAAGCTCCCCTTCGAGTAGGCTTGGTCTTGATCAAGAGTAGCTTTCCCTTGCCATTTGAACCTAGAAAAGAGCTTGGGTGAATTCGATTTGATCCTCTAATGAAGCTCAAAGGAGGAATTGGCTTGGTATGAAGTATTGGCTAAGTTGGATTTCAAGTGGAGCTCCCCTATTTTCAATTTATGAAAATTGAGAAAATAGAAAATTAATTTCACTCTAAGAAGCTTGAGATCACTTGGCTTCCCTAAGTTCAATCGAGTGTGAGGCTATGAAGATTGAATGAAATTAGGGGGAGTATATCTCCCCCTTGAAGGATTGAACGGCCGTGAAGGAGCTTACCATTTTGACCCAATTGACCCTATTCAATGGGTTGTTTGAACTATTTAGAGTGGCATGGCATTCAGTTTTGGCCAGAAGAGGAGTGGGTGAGGTGGCCATGTGCTCAAACAAGGTGGAGGAAGGATTCCATGTGCTCATTTTCAAAATAGGTGGTCAGTTTTGACCTTAGGCTAGGTTGTGCTGACCTAAACCCATTGGGCTAAGTGCATCACACTCCCTAGTGACCACTTGGTCCATTAAGAGGGTGCCAAGTGTTCATGAAGAGGATTTGGCCAAAATTTATCCTATGGCCTAGGGGTAAAATAGTCATTTGGCTTGGGTTTCAATTTGGATATGTTTGAAAAATAGGTTAGGCCAAGTTTCATTGAATTTGGAGTTGGTTTGATGTGCTTTGGCTCATGTTGACCCATTTAGGTCAAAATGGGTCAACTTGGGTCAAGTTGATCAATTGCTCAAATTGGGTCAAACCAAGGGTTGGGTCAAGTTCATATGACCATTTGAAATGTTTTGGTGGCTTTAGTTTGAATCAGTTTGGTTTATATTTGGTTTTGGTTCAATTGAGTTCATTTTGGTCAAATGGATCAAGTTGACCAAATTGACCCATCTGACCTATTTGGTTTAGGTCATGGGTTGGTTCAAGTTTGGTTGGTCATATGCAATGGATTGGTATCTTTGTTTCCAATCAATTTGATTTATATTTGAGCTAGGCTCAATTTGACCTTTTAGGTCAAGTTGGGTTCAAGGTCAATTGGGCTAGGTTAGGTCTAGTTGGCCAATTGAGATTTTGGTCAAGTTCAATAATCATTTTGGAATGAACTTGGCTCATTGCTTTCAATCAATTTGGCTTAGATCAAGTTTTGACACATTTTGACTTTTAGGTCAAGTTGGGTCAACTTGGGTCAAGTTGCCAATTGGGCTAGGTTAGGCTCAAATGTTGAGTTGGTCAAGTTCAAACATTGATCATGAATGGGTTTTGATCAATAGTTTTAATCAATTTTGCCTATGGTGGATTTTGGCTAGTTTAGGTTTTATTTTAGCTAAGTGTTGACTTGGTCAACCCTTAGGTTTGTCTTGGTTTTATCCAATTTGAGTGATTGATCATCTCATGGTGATTGTTGATCATGATGAAAGGCTTAGGTGAGCTTAGTTCAATCCAATTTGGTTAGGATTATAATTTGGCTCATAAGGGTACTTTAGGTCACTTGGGTCAAGTGAGCCTAAGTAGGTCAAATGGCTTGGTTAAAGCTTGATTTGAGTTTCATTGAACTCACATATGGACTAATGATTGAAATATAAATCCATTTGCAAGTTGTTTGAAGTCAAATGAGTTTTGATTCATTTGACAATTTCAAGTTCAAAGGATGAACATGAGTTTGACTTAGGTTTGATTTTTGGATTTAGTTTTGATTTGGTGATTAAAGTTTATGTTTATATTTGGATTCATGATTGAAGGATTGATTGAATCATTAAGAAAAATCAAGAGTTTGGCTTGATTTGAAATTGATTTGGCTAAGTTCAAGATTTTGACTTAAAAAGGCTTAGATGGGATTTTAATTGAATTTGAGTTTGATTTTGGAGTTGGTTTTGCTTGTTTGAATTTATATTTCATTTATATATGTGATTATAAATGAGAATATAAATGAGTTATGAGAAAATTTCATGAATTTGGATTGATTTGAACATCTAGGCTAAGTCCTTAAGAGGGAATCAAAGTGACTTAGGAAAGATTTTTTATTTGGAGTTGAATTTTGGATTTAGTTTGATTGATTTGAATTAATATTTCATTTATATATGTAAAAATAAATGAGAATATAAATGGGTTGTTAGAAAATTTTATGAGTTTGAATTGATTTAGATTTGATTTAGGCTAAGTCCTTAAGAGGGGATTAGAGGACTTAGGAAATATTTTGAAATTGGGATTGAATTTGAAATTTGGTCATGGACTTCAATCATTTGCTTCAATCATGGGTTCCAATCATTTGGAATTGATTTGAGTTTAGAGAAAATCAATTAAGCCAGAATTGATTTAGGATTGATGTTGATTTGATTTGGAGTTTGACTTGAAGGAAAGAAGTGAGGAATTTGGTTCAAGCTATAAGGTAGGAAAATTTTTCTAACACTGCTAAGGCATGGCCTATTCCTATGGCTAACTCTTCTAAGTCTCTAGGGCTAGGTTGAGTGTCCACCTAATCATTAGATGTGTCTTAAGAATAAGGATCTCTTAAAGTCTAAGAGGACTCCTATGTCTAAGATGGAGGGGTTGAGAGCTCATCCTAAAAATGAGGTCAATAATGATATATGATATTTTCTTGAAAAAATTTAAGCACATGGTATGCTTTCACTTCTATAATGGAATCGCTTCAGCCCACTCAAGAAACTAATCAATTGTGGCTAAGATAAAATGATGCCCTTTTGATGATGGAGGGTCAATAACACTATGATGTCAGTACCCCAACTCTAAAAGGGCTAAGAGGCAATTGTCGGGTGTAGTATATTAGGTGATTGATGTAATACTACACCATGTACTTGGAAATGATGACAACAATGTGATGTTTCCAACTAATCAATTGTGGCTAAGATAAACTAATGCCCTTTTGATAAAGGAGGGTCAATAACACTATGATGTCAGTACCCCAACTCTCAAAGGGCTAAGAGGCAATTGTCGGGTGTAGTATATTAGGTGATTGATGTAATACTACACCATGTACTTGGAAATGATGACAACAATGTGAAGTTTCCATATAGTCATTCAACATTGAAGGCCAATAGTGTCCAAGTATTTTAATTTTTAATTTCATCTTAGGTCCAGATTAGGGAGCATCACATGATCTAGAGTGTACCTCAATCACAATCTTATAGGCTTCTTGTTTATTTAAATAACATAGCCACATTTAATAAAATGAATTATGATATAATACATTATTTATTATTGCATAAGACAAGACGCATTTCTTAATTTGATATGCAAGTGACTTGTCTTCAGGGAGCCTACCCTCACTTAGATAGTTAACTAATAACTATCTCCAAACACATTCTTCTTGACCTTCGGTAAGGGTGGCTACTCTGTGCATTTCTATTTTTCTATTCATATAATCTAAATCTATAAGAGAAAGAATTTGTTCATTTGAACTTCTATAAATATAGATTTTGTTATTTGACATTCAATTCTTTGGCAAGTTTAGCCAAAGTATTTGCTATAGAATTATCTTAGTGTGATATTCTATATAGTCACAAAAGGAATCATTTCAAGAAATTTCATCTTATATTAGCAATAATTGATAAGCTTTGGGTGCAAAACCTTATAAATTCCACTCACCTAGTTAATAACTAGTTGATAATCCCCAAAGATTTTAATATTTTTAATATCCATATGGATTGCTAACTTTAGCCCATTTATAAGAGCCTTATATTCAACTTCATTATTTGTTCAAGGTTCAATAAAATGATAGGAATACTATATCATTTCTTTTTTTTGGAGTTATAAAAATTAATAAAATCCCTGCCTTCCCTAAAATAGAAGAATTTAATTCTTTACTTTTCTTTGAAGATGCTACACCATCAAAGTATGACTTCTAGGTGGCATTAGTTTCATCCTTTAAAATCATGATATACTCATCCAAAAGATCATCATTTAGAGGATAACCTTTGAGGAGAGGATGTGCTGCTAAAAAATCAGCTACAACTTGACACTTTGCAGCACATAGAGAAATAAATGTGATATTAAATTGCAATAAAATCATAAGCCAACATGCTAGACGTCCAGACAATGTCAGGAGGGTCATAAGATATTGCAAAAGATTCACTATTGAAATCAAATTTACTTTATGCAAAAGCATATAATGCCTTAGTTTTTGAGTGGCTAAAACCAAATCTAAACAATACTTTTCAATAGGTGGATAATTTATTTCTATTGGGAGGAGTCTATGGCTTAGATAATAAAGGGCATTTTCTTTCCCTTCTTCATTAACTTGGACTAACAACGCTCCAAGCGGTTCATCTAAAGCTGTAGTATACAAAATTAATGGCTTTTTCTGGAATTAGAGTAGCCAAGATAGGAGGATTCAACAAATACTATTTTAAACTTTCAAATGCACTTTGGCATTTCTCATCCCAAATAAATTTAGGTTCCTTCTTTGTCAATGCCGCAAATGGTTGGCATCTTTCGGATAAATTTGATATAAATTTTCTTAAAATATGCTAGACATCTTTGGAATGATCTTAACTGTGTAAGACTTCTAGGTGCAACATTTTTATGATAGCTTTTATCTTTTCATGATCAATTTTGATTCCTTGGTGCCTCAATACAAATCCCAAAAGCTTTCTCATTGTTACTCCAAAAGCACACTTCAAGGGATTCCTTTTTATGTTGTACAGTGCAACCCATCAAAAAAAAAAATTCATAAATCATAAAAATAATTTTTTTCCTTACTTTTAATAACTAGATCATCAATATAACATTCAACTTTATTATAAATTAAATCATCAAATATTTTAGTCATTGCTCTTTTATAAGTAGCCCCAACAATTATGAGTGAATGACATAATCGTGTAACAAAAAATCCCAATATGAGTTTTGAACTCCATGTGCTTTTCATCCTTTGGGGCCATTTTTATTTGGTTATACCTAGATGATCCATCTATGAATGAAAAAATTTCATATGATGAGGCTATATCCACCATAAGTTTCGGTATCGATAACATAAACTAATTTTTGGGACAAGCCTTATTCAAGTCTATAAAATCTATGCAAATGCATATTTGACTGTTCTTTTTTTATTGGGATGATACTTGCTAACCAAGAAGGATATTATACTTCTCATACAAAACCATACTCAATTAATTTTTTTGACTTCAGTAATCACTTGTTGCTCAATCTCTAGACATATGCGTCTAGGAGTTTGCTTTATCAAAATTGCATTAGGTTTAATATCTAGTTTGTGAATTATAACTTTCGGAGATAAACCTAGCATTTCATCATAATTCCATGCAAAACAATTTTTATATTCAGAAAGTAAGTCAATCAACTCATCAGAATCTTTTGGAACTAAAAGTGAACTAATAAAATTTGGCCTTAAGTCTTCTATGTTTCTAAGTTGATTTCCTTTAATTCATCAATGGTAGATTCTATTTTTTCCTTAAATTCTAGTGGCATCTTTTTATTTAAGCAATCATCTAGATTATCTGATGTTTTAAAATAGAATCCCTTTAAAGGGTCAGATACATTTCTAAAGAGTTAATTAGATTTCATATAATTGCTTATTATTAAGCATTGTTCATCATTATCCAAACCTCTAATGGTACCAAACCCAACGCCAGCTTTGGATTTCAAAATTTTATTTTTAGCATTTCATAAGCTTTCTATATGTTGAACTAATAAAAGTTGGCCAAATATTAGGAATCACACCATATTTTATAGCATTTGTTAACATAGTTAGGATACAAGTCAAATGGGAGTTCTATTATTTCATTGGAAAATGTATCGTCAAGCTTTACGTCTCCTTTCGAGCTTGAGGATCTGGGTACATAATAAAACATTGACAACTTTTCAACTTCCCCTAAAATATTAAGGGTTACTTTGACTTCCAATTAAGAGATTTTAAAAAAAGGAGTTAAAGTCAAAGTATCCACATACCTTTTCAATTTCTCATAGGTAGATAGCTCAGGTTCATCCTTTAAAACTTCGATTTATTCTTCATCGCTATCTGAATCTAATGAAATCTCAAATTTTATCAAGGCATCCTTTTGATTGGAATCTTCATTAGAGCTAGATTCCAAGTCAATTTGTATTATTGGAGGTTCTTTTTCTTTCTCTTTCTCTTTTCTTTTTCCTCCTTTTTTTTTCTTTCTTCTTTTTCATTTGTCTAAATTTTTTCTTTTGTTTTCTTAGATGCTTAATAATGCTTGATTTCATTGAATCAAACACTTGCCTTTTGGACATACAATACACATCATCTTCATAAAGCTCAATCTCATGAATAGGGAATGGTTGTATATCATCTTTTATGGTGTATTCTTCTCCATCTCCAGTGTACTTAATACACTGGTGGAGTGATGAAAAAATCATTCTGTACTCATGTATCCATTGTCTACCTAATAGAGCATTAAAGGGTGTTTCTGAGTTAATATTATAGAAATTTGCTTCAATTTTAATTCTTATATTTCCAATAATAGACTGGTTGAACCTAAAGCTTTCTCACCCATTTCATTGAAACTCCTTAATAACATGTTATCTGAACTTAACCTTCATGTATTAATTCTCAAAAATGACAAAATCTTAGAGCTCATTTTTTTAATCAATGCTCTATGGACAACCAACACGCTTGATAATCTGATATTATCCACCTTAACAAAGATATAAAGTGGTTGATTATGATCTATGGTTCCCATGAGTAAATTTTCATCTAAGAAAGTAATATCGAGGATCTCTTTAAAGTAGCAAGCTCATCTGAAGAAGTTGCTGCTAGCTGAGTCAGGAATATCTCTAAGTCGAGTAACACAAGAAAACGATTCCCTCATTTTCTTAGATAGAATAAGGGAATCATAAACACTGAGTCTAGCAAGAAGTTTCTTAAGATGGGCTAAAATGTTGTAGTCAACCTTGGTATTAGGTGGCTCAACTTTTGCATCTTTCTCTTTTTATGGAGGTTCGGGACATTGATCAATAATTTGTTTGCCTTTGTCTTTAGGAGGTGGTAGGAGAGGTGGTAAGACATTCCCACTATAAAGATTAACTTCAGCGATATGTCCTAAATCAGATGCAGGGGTCATGTCAATCTGTCCCTCATCACTGATGTCTTTTTCTAAAGATCGATCATAACTTGAAAGTTCTACTTCTATATTCATAGGAGTGCCTTGCAAATCAACCATATAAATCTCACTCTCTCACCTTGATTCACAAAGTATGTCACATTTATTATGTGAAGTTTCTTTCTTATCTTTTTATTTTTCTTCATTCATAACATGATTACTAGAAATAGTAAGACATAAGAAATGCCTTTAGAGGCAGGCTGTATATTCATATTTTCAAAATGAGTATGTAAAGATACATGAGTATAAGACTTAGCCTTTTTATCTTTATCATACAAAATTCTCTCACAAACAACAAATATTTCTCACACCACTCTCTCCAATCATCTGAATATATGGTAATGTTGAATCGGGTAGAGGAGGAACTAACTCTTGTAACACTGATGAATCAATCTGGATGATCTTCTTTGGGTCTTCATCTAATCCTGCAATGAATGTTTAAATGTTTTTGTTAAATATTTTTTTTGAAGAATGGGATAAAGCAATATCCAATCATTTGAATGAGATGAACTAGAATAGTTGAAAGATTCACTTGTGATTACCTTAATGGACCCTTATCTAGGGTCCACCAAGTATTACTTTGGAATTATCACCAAACCCTTATTGTAGTTTCTTTCAAGCTAATCCTTGAAAGGGAAATAATCTTCAATGGTATGACCTAGCATTTGATGGTATGAGAAATAATTTAGGACATTCACTTTGCTGACTTGTTATACTCTTTTCAGATCAAGCAGCTTAAAATCTGGCTTCTTCTTTAAATTTTTGAAAATCTTCCTCACTGCTTTCTCTTGAAAGAATAAGTCTGGTTCATTTTTTCAATGAAATGGCTAGTAGAAGCTTTCCTGGGTGGCGGTGATAACTGCTGCTATGATGGTCGCTCTAATTTGGACTTGGTTTGAAGCTTTTTTTTTGTCCACTGCAGAGACATTACCTGCCCTTCTTTCTAGTACTTTCAAAGGTTTTGTTGTTTTTTAAGTAGACTGATCTCTAAGGAATGACATCTTAGGAGCTTCTTCTTCTAAGATAGAAGCTTTACTTAATAGTTTTTTTAAAAGTTTTAATAGTAAAACCTTTTAATAAGAAGGCAATAGGGCCATAGATATTTCAGAAGAGTATTTCTACAGCGTACTTCTCTTATAGTTGAGGCTCACACTTAAGACTAAGAATCTTCCATCTCATAATTCAATCAACAAAGGATTCACCTGGATTTTATTTTTCAACAACTAGGTCACCTATAGTGATGTGGTGTTGTGTGCTAGTGAATCATTTTACAAATATGTTTTCTAGTTCAGTGAAAGTGCACATTGAACCATTTGGTATATCTACTTACCAATCAAAGGTAACCCCAGCCAAACTTCTGATGAAATACCTAAACAATAGGGCATCCCTCCCTCCAACATTGTAACAACTTTCCTAGAAATGTGCCAATTGATGTTTGGGGATCCTATCAAAACTTTGAAAGAAGGAGGCACAAATCCCTTTGGATATGGTACAAAATCATATTCCATAGGGTAGGGTCTACTCTTTGGAATAAGAGTCATACTACAAGATTGAGCCAAAGCTTCCCTCACTTACTGTTCCACTAGAGATATGATTTTGGGAGATATATCATCCATTAGTTTAGGTTCTTGGTGATACTCTCCTAAACCAAGCTATGTCTCATTTGTGAGATGAGACTCTTCCGGTCTCTTTAAAGAACGTGGTAGAGAAGGGGTGGGAACTAGACTTTGGAGTGATTGCATAATGTCAATCATCTCCTCCAACTTCTTTTTCAACCTTAAAATCTGATCATATTTCTTCTGTAAAGAAAGGATTAACTATTGAGTAGGATCAAGTATAAGTTCCTCGTGTGTTTCTTCTTGTTCTTTTTTAGATGCCCTTGTATCTACTATAAAAATATGTGTTATGGCTAGCTTGGTATCTTCATTCAACAAGTTGCCCTATTCCAAATCAAAGTGATCTTCAATAGTCTCCACTTCTTCTTTTGTAAAGTGAAGTGGAACACTATTTCTATCAAGGTTAGCTTCAGATTCTTCCTCGACATCCATGAGTTTCAATTCATATATGTCTCTTTCATGATTCCCCTAGATGATGGGAACTTTCATTATAACTAGAGTGGCCTCCAAGCCATGGTGTCTCTCACCTATAATATATCTATTATAAGGAGATAGATGAAGTGACTCTATCTCTCTGCTAGAGGTATGAAATAAGGACGACCCGTTAGTTTGGGGCCTAAACATAGTTGATGAAGTGACTCTATCCTATTTAGCTATGCTCAAGGGCTTAAGCATACTTGTAGGAAAATATAATTTATTTATTTATTTATTACAATGGTCCCTTTAAGCACATGCCCCTGTATAAAATAATATTATTCTAAAAATAATTCCCTAACATCCAAACTAGTAGGTAAATAATCCTTCCAGTCTAAAATATAACATTATAAAATATGAAAAGCATCACATCATAAAACATCACAGATCATCGGCCTAACCTAAGTCTAAGGTCGGAGACCTAACAATCTAATGTATGAGAAAATGAGCTTGTTTGATAAGACTTTACTACGCCTTTTAGGTTCAAATTTTGGATTGGATGGAAAATTTAATCTTTCACTTTTCATAACTTTGCTTTATAGGTGCTTGTCATTGTTAATTAGAAGTTTTAGGTATCAAGATCTCCTTTGGAGTAGTAACCCTATGACCTTAAGGGTCCAAACTATATATCATATGAATTCAAATTATGAAAAAAATTATTTTCAATTATTTAATTTCTTTTATTTTATTCTTACAATTTATTCAATTTTACCATTGGGTGGCATCAATTTAAATGATCTAATTGATTTAGGAGTTTATTTCCATTTTTAGGTTTACTTTTGTGTTAAAATTGAAGTTTAGGTTTAAAAAATAAAGAATAAAATAAATTTCCCTTTGGATAGGCCCATCCTATTAAATCATCCTAAATTTTAGTAGAATAGAATTTTCATCTATTATATGGGTCAAATTAATATCTTAAGTATCTTAATTTGCCTCTTTTGAATTGATTTAAATGGTTTGTTTTAAATTGGGTTTGTTCAAATTAATATCTTAAGTATCTTAATTAGCCTCTTTTCTTTTTATGATTTAAAGTTTATGCACTCTAATCTTATTAAGATTTTGAAGACTTCATTCTTACTTCATTTCTCTTATTTTGATTAATATTCCTTTAGTTTCATTTATTATATTTAATTAAAATTTAAAATGTTTTTAAAATCTTAATTAAAAGATGATGTCATAACGATTGAGTAATTAAGTTTAATTTGATTTTTAGTTTAGTTTAGTTTACTTTCAAGTTGTTTTAATTCATTTTATGTTATTTAATTTATATACTTTTTTATAACTTAGCTTTATATTTGATTTAATGTTTCTACTGATTTTTTTAGATTAAATGTTTATTTAATCTTATGCTTTTGAATTGTTTAGTTTATTTGATTGAATTAATTTCACTCATTAGTTTTATCGATGTAAATTGTTTATTAATTTAAATGAGTCAACTTTGTTAATTTAAATTGATTTTTTAATTCAAACTTGGTTTAGAAGCTGTTATTTAATTATTTAAGTGATTCATTATACTTCAATTTTGTAAGTTAAAGTGACTTATTAACTTATGTATTTATAGTTCATCATTTGGGTTAAGCTTAATGAAATATTACATGTTAAAGTTTCATTATTTAGTTTAATTCCTTAGGGTGAGATTTTTTTAATCAATCATAACCTAGGAAACATAGGCTATTTTGGGTACCAAAGCTAGCCTAGGCCATTTCAACTTTTAGGTTATTTATATTAAATGATTTGATTAATCATCTTTTATTTTCATTTGAAATTATCAATATTCCTTAACATTAAAATGGACTTAAAGTAATTCTAATATTAATGATTTTCTTGATTTGGGTATCAAGTTTAGAAGTTGATTAATTTTTATTTTAATTGATCAATTGATTAATTATAAATTTAAAAAATTAGATTACTTAAGGTTTTATTGAATTTTATGTTCTTAATCATTTTATTAATCTTTAAATATATAATTAATTAAATTTTTTAACTTGAGAGAATTCACAAATTTTTGTTAGGTTTTATGATGTTAATGAAAATGTTTTGAGTTGGTTTTATAAATTTTTATATTTTTTTTGTAATTTTTTTATTTATAATTTTCTTTAAATTGAGCTAGGGGTTAAAAATTCCATAACTTCTAATCTAGAGGTCATTTGACCTTGAAGTTTTATGGCAAGTGGAGTTCCTTACCAATTTAAGTTTTCTAAAGTTTCACCTTAATGAGATGTGTAATTTAATATTAATTAGGATTTTAATTACTTTAATAAAACTTAAATTAAGCTTAAATTAAATGATATTAATTAGCGATTTTAATTTTCTCAAGTTCCTCTCTAAAATATGAATCCATGGAGAGTTCATTTAGACTTTTTGGAGTTTTGGTTTATTTATTATGATTTTGTAAAATTCAAATCAATTAATTAATTTAATAAATTCATTTAATACCTAAATAAGATCATTTTGAGGATTATGAAGTTTTGGTGAGTTTTAATGATGTTGTATGATTCATTAGTGTTAATTATGATGATTAAGGCTAATTCTATAATTTTGTATATATTTTTATTTAATATTAGTTTATTTCATTAAATTAAGAGTTATGGCTTGAAAATTTTATAACTATGGATTTTCAATAAATCTTGAGAAATTTATCTGAGGTGTGTTTTAATCTTAATTTCAATTCCTTAAAGTTTCAAATTGATTGGATTAATGGTTGAGTTTCATTTGGGTTAGATTATTCTTAATTAAACTCAAATTAACCTAAAAATACCCCAAAAAATTAGGGATTTTGAGTTTAATGGATTCTCCTCACTGAAATGAATCCATAAAGCTTTTTTTTTTTACATTTTTTTGGTTAAGTATTTTAATTTCTATAATTTTTTGAAGTTTTTAGGATTTTTTGTAATTTGAAAATATAAAAAAAATTAAAAAGTCGATGCCAGTAGCGCAAACATGGCACTGCTTTCCACATGGCATGACGCTGTTGGACCAGTTGGATCCACGTGGATCCAACTCAAAAGAGGCAGAGATCACAAGTTTATTTACAGTAGTCCGATTAAAGATCAAATGGTCAGGATTTAATCTATCATTCCTTAAGTGATTTAAATCAGATCATGCGGTTAGATCAGAGCCATCCATTCCAAATAGAAAGAACGGACGACACATATTTTTGTCCCTATTCTCACCGATGAGAATCGTGGACCGTCCAAATTTTAGGGACAAAATTCGGTGATCTGAGGAGGATTTTAATACATTTTTTTTTGCAAAACAATCAAGGCTCTGTTTTGAACACATGTATATGATCTGATCTCATTGAGATCAAACTTCCTTCATAAAGGACCAAACCAAATTCAATAGGATATTGGGTTTGAGGGATACCTCGTTAACGTTGATCCTCGAAATGGAAACATTTCGAGTAGCTTCGTGGGGATGTGGCGAGCCTCTAGGTGTAAAGAATTGGATTGCCTCCTCACCTATTTCTCTATAGGCCAAGCTCCTCCTATTTGCTGGCAACTTTGATCGAAATTTGACTTGCCGATAGCATGAGAATCGGGGAAAGGGTGGTTTCTTCTTTGTTTCACTTGAGGAAAGTGTGTGAATGCTCAGAATAGCTTGAAAAAGTATATCTCTCCTTTTTCCATGAGTGGTCGAGAGCTATATGAGGAGGAAGTTAGTTTTGATTTTTTCATGGTGATTTCCACCCTTGGAGGCTAGCTTCGAAGGGTGGTCAACTAATTGGGAACAATCCGAATCAATAAGGATGAGGAGTGGAGGAGTAATGGAGGAAGTGTCTTGGATTGGGGAGGATTTGTCTTCATGTTCCACATCACTTTCCCATGGCATATTCCTTTCCATTTGGATTGACTTGAGACCTTTAAGTTTTCTCAAATTTGGTTGCCAATCAATTTAGAATCATCTTAGAATGAATCTAGGTGTATTGCTTTGTGATTAATGTAGGTTTAAGCTCACATGATCACATTTGGTCCATTTGAGTTTAGTTTAATTTGGATTAGGCTAAGCATGAACAATGTTTATTATTCATTCATTTAAATTAGTAATTAGTTATTGAAATCATATTTAAGATGATTCATGAATCAAACAAACTATTTCAATTAGGTTTAGAGACAAACACTTTAAATTAATTCACTTAAGCATTGGCTCCATTTGGTTTAGTTTGATTTATTCCATTTATTGAATTTCATCTAAGTTTAGGCTTTAATTATGTTTATTTAATTATTTGTGATGATTTAGATTAATTACTTTTATTTTATTTGAAGATAAATTTGAATTTAAACTCACTTTGACCTAAATTGGGCTTAATGGGTTAACATGGGTTCAATTGGATCAAATTAAATCTTATAATTGGTTGAATTATATTAATGATGATTTTCAAATAATTTTGGATATTTAATTTGAGTTGATTTTGATTGAATTTAAGTTTAAGTTCCATAAGGTCCATTTAGACTTATTTAGATTAAGTGATCTAATTAATCTAATTAAGGTCTTGTTGGATATAGATTTATTTAAATTCATGTTTAAACAAGTTCATTTGGTGATTTTGAGTATTTGGAATAATTTAATTTGGTCAAATTTTGGTGGGTTGATCTTTGACCTGGTGGGACCCACATAAGTCAACTCTATGTCAAATGGTTGACCATCTTTGACCTTCATTTGGATTTAATATTAAATCCATTTATGTTTATGTAATGAATTTATGAAATTCATGTAATTTGATTTAAATTTTTTAATTTTATTTAAATTTTCTTGGATTTAAGAGGTTTTGAGCTTAGGTAGGTTAATTGGGTTAACCATCTCAATTATCTTAGTTTAAGCTCAGTTGGATTTAGATTTTAATTAGAATTTATTTGATTCAATCATTTTCTTAGATTTGAGTTAGTTTTGGGTCCACCTAATTCTATTAAGTTAAAACTCATCCAAAAATGAGGTCAACAAATACATAGAATATATGATGAATTAATTAGAGAGAGATTAAAGTGGAAACTACATGAAATAATTCAAATAAAATAAATAGAGAAAATCTATGAAAATTTTCAGCCAAAGAGACTTCCCATAATTAAGTTGATCTCCAATCAATGCAATCAATTAATCTAAATAAAGGAGAATGAAATAAGATTATTTTTAAGTAATAAACATTATTTAAAATATTTCAAATTTAATTCTAATTGGGCTAGCCATAACACTTTCCTAAAATAGATTAATTAAAAAGAAAAGTTTATTAAATCATGGCTCATTTGAATTCAAATTTGAATTAACATAAAAAATTTAATTAAACTAAAATTAGCAAAATTAAAGCATGATAAGGTCGGCTAAATCATTCCATAAATGAATAAATCTAATCTTGCATTAATATGGAAATGAAAATTCTATTTAAATTTAAAATAATTTAAATTCAAAAATTCAAATAAATGAGGAAAATATTTTAGAAGTAATTTGAAAAAAATCTCACATGATTTATTAATCAAAATCTTATAAAAAATTTAGCCAAAACATTTTTTTGATGATAATGATGATATGAGAGAGAAATGGATAATTAGGATAATTCAAGAATAATTTTATTCTCATGCTAGAAATAAATGGATATTTAATGTAATTAAGTATGAAAATGATTAAATGAAGTATGAAATTAATTCATCTTGCTTGAAAGAATAATAAATGATACTTTAACTCATGCAAGTAATTTATGCTATCCAAAATGGATAATTCAAGGAATAATGTAATTTTGATATGTAGAAAAATATGAAGAAATTTAATAAAATATTTTGAATTAATTAAACCATTACTTTTATTGAGCTCTTATTTGCCTTAATATTATAATTCCTAGATAATTCTCAACCAGTTCAAGTCTAACAACTTTAGCTTTCCAAATTGATTGAAGATTCTAGGTTTGAAGAATTTACCTACATCACTTGAATTTACACCAATTCGTATCATTTTAGCATATGTTTATTATCATCAAAATCTATCTCAAATGAGATGGGGATTATGAAATCAACACAATAGTTAGCAGAAGATTGTCTTGCAATAGTATTTTAATGCTTAGTGTAACGAGCATCTGTGAGTCCATTAAGAATGATGATGGGCAATCACTAGCTTATGCAAGTGGATCACTTGATCCCAAAGGTATAACTATGATGAGCATTCATGTTTTCATAGGTGAGTTTTTGGGATATACTGTGATTGAAGAGGAAGTACATTTGCTTCACTAGTGGCTTATTTTTTCCAAAGGGTGACTTCTTTAAGTGACCATTTCATAGAAATTCCTTTACTCGTATTTTATGATATTGTTTCTTATTATGCAATGGTGACTTTAGTGGAAAAAAATCCTTGTAGTTATTGATTCTTAATTATTTTACCAAGTGGTGACTTAGTAATCCTGAGTTTTTCTTTAGGAGTGGGCCTCCCTTTGTTAGGAGAGAACTTTCTGCACTAGCTCTTTGTACTTGCAAAGTGATGAGTTTTACTTTAATAGATTTGAATGAGATGCTAGCAAGTTTTTTAATTTTGACTAATTATGAGAGCGGTAAGCTAGAGACGAATGAATTCATGGAAGAGCCTTTGCCTTCTACTCCTTCAATTAAGTTCATTTATTTGTAGAAGAGAGTCACACCCCTTAAAGAAAGCATGAGCACAACATGATAAGTGTTTGCCAAGTCGCAAAAGAAGTTTGTGCTTATGAAAGTTGAATTAACCTCTCTTTTACAATGAGTTAAGCAGGTCATCTATCTTCATTGTGGGCATTAGCTTCATGTTGGACTACCTGGCAAGTATGGGAGCACTCATTATCGACTGGCCCACATATATGTTAGTTAGGTAATTTAAAAAATAATGTATAGTGTAAGAGAAAGTGTGTGTGAACCCTTGTGTTGTAATGAAAATTATTATTAAATAAAGAAATATCTTTCACTTTAATTGCTTATTATTTTTATTCAAATGATTATTTTAATGATGAGCTTGTTAAATTCTTTATTTGGTTATAAGTGTGCCATTATTTTGTCATGGGGCATGTAGTTTTGAATTTTATTTTTTTAATATTTTTTTAGTCTTATTATATAAACCTTTCTCTGCAATCAGGCAAGCATTTGTTGTGATGATTTTTTATTTGGGTGAGTGATTCTTCCATTTTACGAGTTTCCTATCTCTCTTCATGAGTATGGTAATATCTACTTTGAAGAAGATCACCATAAGTTTTAGGAGTATAATATGACATAGTCATCCATTCTTGACCTATGGATTGAGAATTTCATCTTCTATAAGTACTGTCATGGTAGCTCCAACTATTTGGTATGGGTTGCTTTGAGTGATGAGCGAGTCAATATGTGAAGGATGATGAGTTGTGCATCGTAATTGACCACTTATAATGTGGTCTCCTTTTCACCATTATGTTGATATGGTGGAGATATTGAACTTTTATAGCATAATGCACACCCAAATTTTATCGAATTATATACTAAGCGTCATGATGTACATCTTGTATCTAAAAATAGATAGGTTGCTATAGTGTTTGGCTCTATTTTTCCATGCCTTCTTGGTCAAGAAAGAGTGCATAGAGACTTGCACTCACCAAAGTGGAAGGACTACAAAAGATCACCAAATCTCTCAGGAAGATTGGTCACCAAGCTCTAACCATGAGTTCTTCACTCAAAACTTTCACACTAGAACAACAACCCTTTTATTATTTCACTAATAAGAACATTTATATAGTTATATCACTCCAAAAGATGTGTCCATTTGGAATAAGCACTAAAAACCATCACTATAACTAAATCCATCTTCTCATGGCAGCTAAGCACTAGAAAATAGTACTTTGGCACTATCTTGTTTCCCTAGAGACATAAATGCAATGACAACGACTATGTCACTAGATGGCTAGTGCCTACGTACTGTCCTCTCTATCCCTAAACATGAAATATCATAAAATGCAGTGCCAAGGCACTAGATGACTGGCACCAGGTGCTAGACTAACACCTACATATATTAACACATGAAATTACATGATTTCACCCACAACACATATACAACATTTACATATGATACAACACATTATATAATACATATTATAACACATAGAGCATAATTATAAAATACCACAACACATAAAACACAATATAAAGTCTCATAAGCTTTGGCTTTTAGATTGGGACCTTGTAATGGGCCCTTTTCTTTTCTTTCTGTCATGATGTGCTACATCAATTCCCCCAAACCCTAAAGACCTCTTCTCCAAATAGTTAAAATTTTGGAGGTCAATCCTAGAGTCTAAAGGCTTTCATTTTAGTAGATCTAAATTTGAATACATAGAGCATCATTTTAGTTGTAGAAGATATATGTTCCAATAGGTGATCAAGTCATTAAAAAGAGTGAAAAACATCTCAAGTATATTGTTTAAAGTGATGATCAAATAGATAGAAATGCTATTGATAGAATTACAAATGGATGGTTAAAGAGGAAGAATGCATAGATCATATTGTGTGGTAGAAAAGTATTGCTTAGACATAAGGAAAATTTTTTAAGATGGCTGTGGGACATATAATGGTTTATGACTTAGAATGTTGATCAATAAAAGAGAAACATAAATTTAAGTGATGTAGAGATAAGGATGCTCAAGCGGATGAGTGGATTTACACCAAAAAAATGCAAACTAAATGAAAAGGTTGGAGTAGCTCCAGTGAAAAAAAAAAAGATTAAAGAGAGTAGCCTTAAATGGCTTCCTGACATAATACATTGGTTTATATGTATTAGATTTGACTTACGTTAAGAAAGGCAAATGTAAGCCTAAAAAGGCTTAGTAAGGAAGTAAAAAAATGACCTTATTTTATTAAAATGAAATAATAATTTAACACTTAATATGGTACAATGGAGAAGAAGGATTTATGTAGCAGACCACACATAGTGGGATAGAGCGCTATAGTTGTTGTTGTTTCTTGATCAATAGCTACTATGGCTATATATGCATGTACATTGTATCTACTAAAAGTATTCCAAAATGTATTTTCTTCTCTCTATTCACTTATGTTTTATTCATAATCCTTTCTTTAGTTCTTTTTAATTTCTATATTTTGTGTTTAAAAAAACCATGTAGTTCTTCTAAGCTTAGCCTAGCGTAATTACTTTTTGTCCTTAGTTGCAATGTTTACTTCATCTCCTTCACATCCAACAGATAAAGGACCCTTCGCATTAACAAATTAAAGCTACATAAATTTCTATCCTTCTTCTAAAATTTCTTATGTTAAATATTAAAAACATATCTAATATTTCTACTGCTCTCTCCACCCATAACTATGTTATATGAACCTCACAAATCTTCAAATTATTCAAGGCTAATTATTTAGAATGCTTTCTTGACAAGTCTTTGCCTTGTCCACCTAAATACTCCTTTGATGCTAGTCAAATAGAAAGCTAATTCTCAACCCAAATAATAATTCATGTCAAATAACATATCAAAACCTCATTACGACATTATATTCTACCATCTCTGCTTCCATTCTTCCTCATCTATTCAATCTTGAATCAATAGTAGAAATCTAGCAAACTCTTGGTAAACCATACAATCCATAAATCATTCTGAGGTTATCCAACTCAAGAATAAACTTCATCTTATTTTGAAGGACAATACTATGACACAATATCACTTAAAGAGAAATCCCTTGTAGAAAAAAATATCTAATGTTGTCTCCCATGTTGACAATAAGGACATCATCCTTTATATCTTAAATGGCCTACCTTCATCAATCCAACCTTTCAAAAAGGGAATTTGAAAATTACTCTAACTAATTGGTCAAGATGACTTATATTCCTCTTATGCAATGAAGAGACAATAAAGTAGCTAAAATTACAAAGGATTTTTCCATCTCCCAAATGGCTTCACATAGTTATAGTGGCCAAGGGTCATGTCATTCATGACATAACTAAGGTAGATCAAACACTAATTATTATAGGAATGGAGGCATAAACTTGACCTCCAGTACGTGAGGTTGAAACTCAAATTTTGCAGTAATATGTCAAGTATTGATCAACAACACTTCTGTTATGTTTGCCAATAACTCTCACCATCAACATAATGATTTTTGGATTCAAGAGATTCATCTAACCTCACCTCATATTATGGCCAAATACAACATGCCACTACTTATCAAGGCTCCAACTAAGCTATTGTTGACAATGGTAGGAAAGTCCACATATCCCACACAGGCCATGGTATTCTACAAACTTCCAATCATAAGTTTATTTTGCCTCATCTTCTCTATGTACATGATTTGTTACACAATATTTTATCCATTTATAGCCTTGTTAATGACATGAACTCTTCAAAATTTTCATACGTTGATGGTTTTTAAATAAAGGATCGGAAGTCTAATCAAACTCTTCTTGCAGATCATAGATGTAAGGTGTTATATCCTATTATACTCACTTCTGCCCTCAAATAAGTATATCCAATGCAAATACTTGGTGTCAACGCCTTAGACAACCTCATCAAGTGTTATTCTCTAATTTTTCTAGATAGGATAAAAAACTTGCAATTCCATTTTTTATCTTTCTTGTAGTACATGTAACTCTATTAAGGGTCACAAATTACCTTATTCTAAAATCTCTAATCAAATCTCAAAAAGTGTTTGAATTAGTGCATTCAAATAAATGGGGTCCTCCAATTCCATCACTACAAGGTTATAAATATTATGTTTTATTTAGTCATGATTTTCCTTGATTTTGTTAGATTTTTCTAATTGTTAGGAAATCTAAAACTTTTCAATTTTTTTTAGATTTTAAAACATGGTTGAAACTCAGTTCAATGCTCGCATTACCACTTTTTGGTCTAATGTTGGGGGTAAATATATCTCCATTGTTTTTTATAATTATCTCATATGTTATGGAATTACTTCCCAGTTACCTTCTTAATCCATAATAAAATGGAGCTATTGAATGAAAATACCATCATATTTTTTTAAACTACACAAACTCTTCTTCTTATGGCTCATCTTCCACATCAATTTTGAGTTGATGCATTGCTTATATCTCTCTATTTTATTAATAGATTGCTCTCTAAAATAACAATTATGAAATCTTCGCATCAAATTCTATATAAACAAAAACCAAAATTTTCACATCTCTGATTCTTTGGATCTTCTTGTTCCTTATAGCAAAAATCACTGCCTAATAATAAAATTTTTCCACGGGCACCTCATTGCATTTTTATTAGCTATTCTAGTTAAAACAAAGTATATTAAAGCTTTGATTCATTTTATGGTAAGGTTATTGTCTTTGGACAAGTTCAATTTGATAAAAATTCTTTTTTCCTATTAAATTATAATTTCACCTACTAGCAATCCATTAACAAAAACTTCACAAATTCTACCTTTACTTTTAACCCAAGCTTCACACTACACTTCATATGTTATAATACCTCTTCTACAAGCTTTTATTCACCAAATATACTTACTCACCTAATTTTGCTTCTTCTCCACATCAATAAGTTCACTCTCTTACTCCTTGAACTCCACCTCTCATATGGGAAACCAACATACAATCTATCCTAAGACATCTAATGAGAACTCATCTTTGAATAAAGACATGGAAACCCAAGCACATTTTTTCCTTAGTCACCAACTCACACCACTAATAAATATCACCTACTATATTCAAGTTGTTAAACATTTGCATTGGAGACATACAATGTCTTAATGATTCCTTACACTATAGAAATAAGGAGCTTGGAAACTTGTTTTACCACCAAAAGATCAAATTATTATATGTGATCATCAGATTTACAATACAAAGCTAACTCTGATGGGTTAATTGCTCACTTTTAAGTTAGATTGATTACAAAAGAATTCAAATAAGAATATGTAATAGATTATAACAAGATGTATGGCGGCAACAATGACTACCATTCATATTTTCTTAGACATTGTCTTCCGACTACAATGGAAAATTTTTCAACTAGATGTCCCAAATATTTTTCTTTCTGACAATTTAGAAGTCATTGTCCATATGTCCCAACCACTAGGATTTGTTAACAAACAATTTACAAATTACATTTGTCTTCTTCATAAAATAAGTTATGGGCTTAAAAAAGCTTTACACCAATAGTATTCAACCTTTTATGGTTGATACAGTGTGAGATAATTCATACTTGCAAAAGTACACAATCATGTTAAATAATAAAGTTAGAGTATAGTATCATTCCCTTGTGGATTTCATGACAAGAACTGAAATTAAATTGCTTATTTATTATTTGGACAATTAAAATTAAGCATCAAGTAAAAACTATAAATTACTTTTTAGTTTACCAAAAAGTCTAACTAATTAACAAGAGTAAGAATTCATAAGGGTGATCTCAATATGATTAATCCTAAGAGTTGATTTTACCAATATTATTTTGTGTAGTTAAGATTTCAAGAAAGTTAAGATTTAATTTTTACTAAAGTCTAATCAATGGCTACTACCTTTCTCTCAAAAGTTTAGGACCTTCATTTTTCTCACACAACCAATGTACCTCTTGGTGATAAATTCAATGCAAAAAAAAAACCATTAAATTCTTTTGAATCTTAAAAAAACTACATAACTTCATCATAATAACCTCTAACTTACAACCCATCATCATGGTATTTCTATTTTTCACCTCTTAGTTCCAAATGTACCTGCTAATCTATTAAAAATGATGGCCAATCAATTTAATTAGTATTAAATCTCAAAACAAAATTTGTGATAATTAAGAAAAATAAAACTCCAATTATTATTAAAACCAAAGCTAACACACAAAAACAATATGGCTACACCCCACCCCCAAGAAAGTGAGTTTAGTTCATGATGAAAAAAAATAATAATATAGGATTTATATGTGAACATGTTTATAATAAATAAATATGAAGAAGAAATAAAGAAAAAAAAACTTAGGTGAAGCAACTAAAGATTCATCATTGCCTTTTCTCCTTGCTCGTAAAATTTCTTTTAATGACTCCTCCAAAAAGCTGGAACAAGCCTCCAAAAAATCTTCTCTTCGACTCTTCAATAAACTAAGACAAATCTTAGAATATTGGCTAGAAAAGTCCCCAAAATCATTCTTATGATTTTCAAAAATAAGTTTGCATTAAATATCTCTGAAAAGGGAAGAAAATTCATAAAGATATAGAATAATGTTTTAGCAATTGTGAGGCCAATGCCTACGCACTAGGATCAAGCACCTATGTACTATGTTATTTGTCTTACTTGCATTAAGAACTTTTGGTTCTAGCTCCTAAGCACCATGATTGGGAGCCAAAGCGACAAGGTACCCATCTTAGACTGCATCTAAAACCTGATTCTAGAATTTAGGTATCAAGGATCAACATTGCTAACTTCTTAATTTGGTTGCGTACAGTTAAGCACCTAAATGCGTGTTGTTTAGTGCCTATGCTCCATACATGCAATTTTGAGCATTAATGTTATAATTTTCTTTTTTTTTTTATTATGGACCTATAAAAATTTAAAATTCAAATGATAAGTGTCATAAAATTCTTAAAGCAAATACATGAAATTCTTAAAATCCCAAACACTAACATCATCTCATTGGCTCTTTATAGTACATCACCCTCACAAGACCAAACATTGCATTCATCATTAATCAAATGTCATGTTTATTTAACTACCATTTAGCCCCTAAAATGTGTGTTGTGGTATCATAAAGGAACTCTAAACTTTGGCTTTCACATGAGTTCTGATAATAATATTTTTCATTCTTATTCTAACTCGGAGAAATCCTCATGATTATAAAATTACAATGTCTTGCACATATCTTGGGTCAAAACTTAGGGCCCATTTGGGACAGCTGTAGTGGTTTAAGAAGTAGTTGTGAAGTTGTTGTATAAGAAGCTGGTGGTAGAAAGGTGATGTTGCTGAAGCTATGATTCTTTTTAGAAAACTTAGATGAGAATTTGCTATTTTGCAGCTGTTTATGCTAAAAAGATTAAAATATCCTTATGTGTTGGATAATATGAAACATAATTTAAAAAATAATTTTTTAAATATTTATTTATAGACATAAGTCAACTAATTTACATTAATCATTTATAGATTACATAATATCAAATAATACTAATATTAAAAATTATAAATGCAATAACTTATGATTTAAATAAGTAAGAAAGAATAAATTATATGAATAATTTAGTGTTTTAAAAGAAATAGTATATGTAGTTATCATAATAATTAAAATTCTTATCAATTATAATTATTTTATTATCATTTTGACTAATGAAATGTTTAAAATAATAAAATCAAAGAACTTAACAGCAATATAATCTTAAATATCTTAAATAAAATCATAATTAATTTTTGTTTGATAGAGAAAAAACACTCACCAATGACTTCTGAACCAGGATACTGAGATAGAAATTATTACCTCCATTTAAAAAAAATTTGAATATCCACCAGATCACACATCAATAATAAGCATCTAATCCTAGTAAAAAAGTTATAAGCTTTGTAGAAATAATTCACCAGGCACGATTCCTGGCACTTGCTTCGATTCAACGAACTAGCATTCCTATCCAACAAATCTGGCAGCTTAACTCCCTCCATGTGATAAAACTCCATCCTTTGCCCCATCTCCAACGATCCCATTTCACTCGCACTACTGCGGCATTCTCACGCACCTCCATTCCGAAGGCTGCACAAAGTCTCTCAAGCAATTGCGATCGTCGAGTTATCGACGTTCTCACCGTTGGTGCAGGTGGCGTTGTCCATGGGTTGGATTTTATGAAGCATGTTATTTTAGGGAGCATTGAATCGAAACCACGGGCCACAGTTTCGTCCCCTAGGTCCCAGCTTCACTACAATATATGTGTAGTTGATGTTTGATATTGATATGTCAACAAATGTGACATTTTAGAATCTTGACCACGAATAAAAGTACTAATATGATTTTTTTTCAATAATCAAATGGAATATTATCAAGTAAAGGTGATATATGTGTAGATTGTCCTTCGGGTAGTGCATCTTTAGAAAATATTTGTACCATAGTGATCTACTCAAAGATCTTAAGCCATAAATTGAGTTGAGGCTTTATTACCAATTGCAAAGAAGCTTTGGCACCCAAGACAAGAGAGGGGGAGTGGTTGGGTGAATTGAGTGTTAAATTATTTTTTAAATTTAAAATTTTATAAAAAATTTAGTTGCAAATACCTTTTTAATATTTTATAACAAATAAGTAAGCAACCAAGTAAATAAAAGTACAAAAAAGAAAATACATGAGGCATAGAGATTTTTATGTGATTCGATAAAACTCAAAAACTGGCCTACATCCACACCTAGTCACTTTAAGTAAGAATTTACTAATAAAAAAGAGATTACATCCAATCTCCAGTACTTTCCTACACCAGATAAGTACAACCCTAATTTCATAATTTCTTACACTTGACAAGTATAACTCCAACAACAAATTCAAAATAATAAGAAAAAAAGAAGATACAATTAGAAACATCTAACTCTCAAATTTTTTTTTAAAATTTGCACTCAAATCGTAACTAAATAATATTAAGACAAATAAGAAAGAGAACTCAAGTTTGTGTTATATTATTTAATGAATTTGAAACAATGGAATGAATAACTTTTCAAAATAATATTCAAGAATTCAAAGTGTATGAAAGCTTAATGAAAGTAAAATAAATTCAATCAATCCAAAGAAAAATTCTTTCAAATCTTTTTAAGGAAGAATGAAAAGAGATCAAGAGAGTATTTTGACAATGCAGCACATAAAAATTTTCATTCAAATCCAACCAATAAACTTAAACATTCAAGGCAGAAAGTAAATGTAATTTTCTTACTCAAAATGTGTATGCCATGAGATTTATAACTTGAAATTTTCTTTCTGCCACAAAAGAAAATTTTGAAAGATATTAAAGATAATCTCCACTTGAAAATTTATTGAATGTGAGAAGAGAGAAGAAGATCTTGTGCCTTATGCACTTCAATCAAGTGTAAGGTTCAAAATGGTTTTTGGCCAAAGGACTTTGAAGAGAAATTTTGCACTTGAGATTCAAGAAAATAAATCCCAAGAGTTTGACCTAAGAAGAGAGAAGCAAGAGAATAAGATGTCATGAGAACATCTTTAAATAGAGTTAAGGTCATGGGAATTTCTGCCAAACCAAAGAGAAGATGAGGGAAAATATGATAGAAAAAAATTAACAAGAAAATTATTTGATTTCAAACAAAAGAACACATGCAAAATAAATTTAAATAAAGGTGTTTGAATTTGGCTAAGAGAGAGAGAGAGAGAGAGAGAGAGAGAGATGAGAAAAGGAAATTAATCAAATTAATCAAATAAAATCAAGAGAATAAATTTAAGGATTTTTTTCCAAGCAAGAATAAAGAGAGGAAAAACTATTTTGACAAGAAATTGAACTTTGAATAATTAACACAGTTTAAAATTAAATTCAAAGTAGATTTTTTGAATATGAGTGATCTGCCAAGACAAGAGAGGAAATATTAATAAGCTTAACATACATAGCTTAATTTCAATAAGACAAATAAATTCAAGAGGGAATCAATTCAAATTCATTTGAATTTGAATTAGCCAAAGCAAGATGGTCAGCCAAGCACGTTCCAAATAAGGATTCAATCAAAATTTAATATGATATATTAAATTAACTAAATTTGATTAGATGAGAGGAAAAAATAAAAAAATAAAACTAATAAAATAAATCCAATATATTTTAACAAGAATTTCAGCCAAATCATTTCCAAAAATTGATTAATCTTAATTTAACACAATCAATCACATGTAAATAATCTTAATAGATTAATCTTAACACTACCATTGTTGGTCCTAAGTTCGGATGTAAAAAGTGTAGGGTTACGATAGATAGTCGACAGCTAGTATAAAACTTGTCAAAATAATCATGACATGAATCCTTTAAAATATTGTGTTAATGCTTGGGCGTCACCTGGAAGAGACGGCTGTATGGCTTGAATACAGTGAAAAGTGTGCAAGAGCCACTGCATCGATGCTCGGGTATAGTGTTAAATAAGCAAGGGTTCCCACATTATGGACGGATGCGGGCAAAAAAGTTAGTCTATCAAACTAAAATTAGGTTAAGAACTTGGAATATAAGTACTCATACAGGTAAACTAATGAATTAATAGATATTATGGTTCATAGGAAGATAAATATTTTATGTGTTCAAGAAACTAAGGGTTGGGGAGAAAGCCAAGGAGATTGTTAGTTTAGATTTTAAACTTTGGTATTCAAGTATAAGTCAAATTAGAAATGGTGTAGGTGTGATTATAGATAAAAGTTTGAAGGATAATATTATAAATATTAATAGACGCGAAGATATAATTATAGCTATAAAGATTATTGTTGATACTAAGATTATCAATGTTATAAGTGTTTATGCTCCTCAAGTAGGTTTGGATGTAGGCTCAAAAGAAAATTTTTAGAATGAATTAGAGGGATTAATACAAAAGATACCTCTTGAAGAAAAAAATATTTATTGGAGGAGATTTAAATTGACATGTTGGTAGAGTGGTAGAAGATTTTAAAAGTATTAATGGTAGTTATGGATTTGGATTGACTAATGAAGAAGGTAGGACTATATTAGATTTTGTTTTACCCTATGATTTTGTAGTTGCTAATACTTTATTTAAGAAAAGAGAGGTGCATATTATTACTTATAAAATGGATCTAGTAAAACATAGATTAATTATTTTATGATAAGAAAAATATATCGTTTAGATTGTAAGGTCATTCTAAGTGAAAGTTTAAATACTCAACATTGATTATTAGTCTTAGATTTTAAGATAAAAGATTGAAAGATGGAAAATAAATCAAATTATTATCCTAGGATTACATGGGGGCACTTAAAGAACACTAATAAAAATATTTTTAAGAGCAAGCTACAAGAGCTTAGAATTTGGGATGTTCATAAGGAAGCTAATGTTATGTGAAAAAAAAAGTAGCAAGTGAAATTAAGCAAGTTGCTAAAAATGTGCTTGGAGAAACAAAAGAAAAAACTTCTTTTAATAAAAATAGTTGGTGGTGGAGTCAGAATGTGCAAGAAAAGATAAAAAATAAGAAGTGTTGTTATGAAACTTGGTTTAGATGTAAAAACTCAAAGAATTGAGAAAAATATAAAGTGGCATGTAGAGATTTTATGAAAGCAATATATAATGCAAGAGATTAGATACTAAAGAAGGTGAAAGATGTATGTATAAGTTAGCTAACCAAAGAGATATGAGAAGTAAAGATCTTGCTCAAGTGAGTTGTATTAAGGATGAAAATCATGAAGTGCTTTTCTTAGAAAAGGATATTGAAAATAGGTGGATGAGATATTTTGATAAACTTTTTAATGAAAGAACTGAAAATATGATTGATTTTAGCAACCTTAATACCCTATACAAAAATAGAGAATTTTGTTTTATCATCGTATTAGTAACTCTGAAGTTAGAGAAGCTTTAAAGAAAATGAAATGTGAAAAAATAGTAGGACCTGATGATATTCCAATAGAAGTGTGAAAATGTTTAGGAGATCAAGGAATTTCTTGGCTTACAAATCTTTTTAATGTTATTTTAAAGACTAGAAAGATGTCAGATGAGTGGAGAAAAAGTTTGTTGATTCCTATATTTAAGAATAAAGGTGATGCACAAGTGTGTGCACATTATAGATGAATAATGTGTCATACATAAAAATTATGGGAGAGAGTAATTGAGCATAGGTTACGATGTAAAACAAAAGTTTCTCACAATCAGTTTCGTTTCATGTCAGGTAGATCTACTATGGATGCTATATATTTGTTAAGAGGTTTGATGGAGAAGTATAGAGAAAGCAAGGAGGATCTACATATGATATTTATTGATTTAGAGAAAGCTTATGATAAAGTTTCAAGAGATGTTCTTTGGAGAGTTCTAAAAAAGAAAAGAGTTAATATTGGTTATATTCAAGTCATTAAGGATATGTATACTAGAGCTATCACTTGTGTCCAAACACAAGGAGATATGAGAAGTAAAGATCTAGCTCAAGTGAGTTGTATTAAGGATGAAAATCATGAAGTGCTTTTCTTAGAAAAGGATATTGAAAATAGGTGGATGAAATATTTTGATAAACTTTTTAATGAAAGAACTGAAAATATGATTGATTTTAGCAACCTTAATACCCTATACAAAAATAGAGAATTTTTTTTTATCATCGTATTAGTAACTCTGAAGTTAAAGAAGCTTTAAAGAAAATGAAATGTGAAAAAATAGTAGGACCTGATGATATTCCAATAGAAGTGTGAAAATGTTTAGGAGATCAAGGAATTTCTTGGCTTACAAATCTTTTTAATGTTATTTTAAAGACTAGAAAGATGATAGATGAGTGGAGAAAAAGTTTGTTGATTCCTATATTTAAGAATAAAGGTGATGCACAAGTGTATGCAAATTATATATGAATTAAGTTAATGTGTCATACATTAAAATTATGGGAGAGAGTAATTGAGCATAGGTTACGATGTGAAACAAAAGTTTCTCACAATCAGTTTCATTTCATGTCAGGTAGATCTACTATGGATGTTATATATTTGTTAAGAGGTTTGATGGAGAAGTACAGAGAAAGCAAGGAGGATCTACATATGATATTTATTGATTTAGAGAAAGCTTATGATAAAGTTTCAAGAGATGTTCTTTGGAGAGTTCTAGAAAAGAAAAGAGTTAATATTGGTTATATTCAATTCATTAAGGATATGTATACTAGAGCTATCACTTGTGTCCAAACACAAGGAGGATCTACAAAATATTTTCTATTTCAGTTGGATTACATTAAGGATCAGCTTTAAGCCCTTATCTTTTTTGCTTTAGTTATGGATGTTCTTACTAGGCATTTATAGGAAGATGTACCTTGGTGTATGCTTTTTGCTGATGACATTCTTCTTGTTGATAAGACTAGAGAGGGAGTCCAAGAGAAATTTGAATTATGGAGGTCAACCATAGAGTCTAAAGATTTTCATTTAAGTAGATCTAAAATTGAATATATTAAGTGTAATTTTAGTTGTAGAAGTTATAGTGGTAATGTTGTGACATTACGTGAATAAGTCATTAAAAAGAGTGACCGATTCAAATATTTAAGCTATATTGTTCAAAATGATGGTGAAATAAATGGAGATGTTATTAGTAGAATTCAAGTTGGATGGTTGAAGTGGAGGAATGCATCTGGCCTGTTGTGTGATAGAAAAGTATCGCTTAAACTTAAGAAAAAAATTTTATAAGATGGTGGTAAGACCTACAATGATTTATGGTGCAGAATGTTGGCCAATAAAAGAGAAGCATGAGACTAAGTTAAGTGTTGTAGAGATGAGGATGCTTAGGTGGATGAGTGGCTTTACTCTTAGAGATAAAATGTGAAATGAGTATCTTCGGGAAAAAGTTGGAGTAGCTCTAGTGGCATATAAGATTATAGAGAGTCGCCTTAGATGGTTTGGTCACATAAATCGTCGGCCGTCCAATGACCTGGTTAGGAGAGTAGATGCATTAGATTTGTCTTATGTTAAGAAAGGTAGGGATAGACCTAAAAAGACATGATTAAAATGTATAAAAAAATGACCTTAGTATACTTGAATTAAATGAGAATTTGACACATAATATGACACAATGAAGACGAAGGATTCATGTAGCCGACCCCACTTAGTGGGATAAAGGCTTGTTGTTGTTGTTGTTGTAATCAAATGTAAATAATGATGAATCAATCTAAGAAGCTTTTTGAATTAATTATATAAATGTATTCGGTAAAAATAAATAATAAGGGTGGCTAACTAGAAGTTTCCATAAAGGAGAAAACTAAACTAGGAAATTATATAAATATAAGGCTCATTTGAATTTTAAGTTGAATTAACTTAAATTAATTCAAATAAACTCAAATTAACTTAATTAAAGCATGACAAAGTCAGTCGAGCATTGCTAAAAAGAGATATCATTTTTGGAAATAAATAAAGACAATTTGAAATTTAAAATTCAAAGAATTCAATTTTAAAATTCCAAAAATTGATGAAAAATAATATGATCTTAAATTAAATAAATCAAATTAAACTCTTCATCCCAAAATCATAAAAAATTTGGCCAAAACTAAATTTGGAAGATAATTTTGGTAGGAGAGAGAAAATAAAAAGATATGAGAGAGTGAAAAAAGAATAATATAGATAATTCATAAATAATTTCATTCTCATGCAAAAATAAATGGATAATAAATAAGACCAAACATAAAAATAGTTAAATGAAGTGTGAAATAAATTCAACACACTTTAAAAAGCAATGTATAAGGCTCAATCTCATGTAACTCCTTAAAATATCCAAAAAAATGATAATTTAAAGAATAATTTAGAAAAATATCATGCAAATAAAATCTGAAAAATTATGCAAAAATTAAAATAAATTATATAGAATTATTTAAATCATTAATTTTATATTATTGAACTCTTATTTGCCTTATTATTGCATAATCTAAGAAGATTTTCAAACTGTCCTCATCCAATTGATCTTGACTTTCCAAATTTGACTGAGCTTACTGAGTCTGGTGAGCTTCATGAAACAATTGAAATAAAATATTAATTCTATCCAATCATATATTTGTTATCATCAAAATCAATTGCAAAGGTAATAGGGTTCGTGGGGTCAACAGTGATAATTCCTTTGATTTCAATTTTTTTGTCGGAGAAGCAAAACAATAATCCTCCTGTAAGGGCAAGCTGAGAACTCATCAAACCCAGTCTGTAAAAGATGGATTGAAGATAATATTGGCAAAGCTCACACTCCCGGTGTCGATCAAAATACTACTAATTTTGTAATTCACCATTAGCGACATGACAATGATGATGTCATTATATGGATTGCTGACTGTAGGGCAATCCTTCTCGGAGAAGCTCACCGAGACTATGGAAGTGTCTGATGCTCGCATATTAGCTGCCAAGTTGACTACTATAGATCACAACCTCATGAGGCTGGCTTGCCTTGCAAATTCACTAACTCCATCGAAGATGGTAGGTACAACCCTCGCAATGTGAATTTCATGAGCCAAGACAGGTACATTACTTGTCTTGACAATTTCCTTCCCTGGTTTACTAGTGAACTTGAGTTTCCCGACTTTAATAAACTCATCTACCAAGCTTTTAAGGTGGTGACATTCCTCAGTGTCCTGTGATCGCATTAATATGCACAATACTTGGAGTAATGAAGGACTTCGTTTGCCCTCAAGGGTGGTGGTCACTTAAATTATTCTTTATTTTGAATGACATCTACCAACTCGTCTATTGATACCCCATGTTATCATGGTGAATGTTGGTTGCAAGTACTTGCTGTTTTTAGTTTTTCCATCAGACTTCAAATGGGCTTTCTGAGAGTGAGTCTTCGAGGGATGTGATGCAGATGTAGTCATTTGTTAGCTCCAATAATTTAGTGAGGGTTGTCAGCTGTTGTAGCCCGAATGCGACTTAAAAGGACCTACTTTGAAACCTTAAGCAGGCTTATGTGACTGTAGGGCCTAGGTCTTTGATCTCGAACATCTCCCTTCGAAAACAAGTGACGAATCTCCTAACAAATTTGTTCGGCTCTTGCCTCATTTGTAACAGTGTATGTGATCTCTTTAATGGCTTTTGGGCGCTAGCAAACTATGTTGTGAACATCCTCTTAAACTTACCAAAGAGGTTATAACCCTAGATGGTAGTCGTAAGAACCACTTGAGAGTAGATCCTTTGAAAGTGATGAAAAAGAGTTAACATCTCACCGCATCATCCAAATGTGGTCAAATCAAAATAGGTGATACAGTCAGTGGGATTGGTGTGACCCTATATGATTCCAAGTGTTGTATCTTGAACTTTCTCCACCGCATTAGAACAATGTGAACGGGTACTTATCACAAATAATTTTCCTACCATATTAGAACAACGTGAACAGATACTTATAACAAAATTTTCGGCCGCATTAGAACAATGTGAACGAATACTTATTACAAATAATTTCTCTGTCATATTGGAACAACGTGAACATGTACTTATAACAAATTTTTCCGCCGCATTGGAACAATGTGAACTAGTATTTATCACAAAGTAGATTTCCCTGTCACATTGAAATAATGTGAACATATACTTATAGCATAGGTTTCCCCGCCACATTAGAACAATGCGAATGTGTACTTATTACAAATTAGATTTCCATAAATTTTCATTTGCATGCATGAAATTAAAATATAATTGATATCTCTTTATTATAGCATAATTTTCATCACTATTTTAGCTCCATATATGATGCGACCCTATATGTTGTGCAAAAGGCGAACTTCCATAATCTTCTTGAAAAATGGTTGGTTGAGTTAATCCGCTCCTTTCGAGTGTTCTCATCTTTGCTTGATTAATAAGACTCATCATTGATGCTCAACATTTAGGGTAGTCCTCTTCTTTGTTGGCAAGCTTAACAAGTTATCGATCTTGAGGAGCCTTTATTTTCTCTGCTCTTCAGTCCTCCACTTCTTACTTTCACCATGGTAGCATGTACCAAGCAAATGATTCTATCATCCATGTTCTTCAAGTCTTGTTGTGTAATAAGCAATTGAATAATTAGCTCTATTGTGGCTCGATTGTTTCGTGCTAAGTGATTTGCTTCACTCTACGCCTAACTTCTAATTCTCATCCTGTCAATACTCACCGCACCTAGAAGGATGTTAAATCCAATTTGTCTGTAGGTGAGGAAGAACCAACTTTAGGCATTATATGAGAGCTAGACTCAAGTAGGAGGAAGAGTAGAGCGAAAACAGAAGGGTACCCCTGAGGTTTTATTATATTGAGAAACTAAGAGTACAAATGGCCTTCCCTCTCTCGAGGAGCTAGAGCATGAAAAAGATAAATAGTAAAAAGATAATAGAGGGAGGAGATGAAAGGAATAAGAGTTCTTAGAAAATGTATGTTCATCATCTGTTCTATTGGTTGCCTTTTCATCAATCCCTCTAAAAAGAGATTGGGAACCCCCTTTTATAGAGTTCAAGGGGCAACCCTTACATACTCGACATTTATGAAAGCGCCAAGTAAAAAGAAAAGACTCGTTCGTGAGAGATAAGTTTATTTCTATCAAGTGGCGAGTTCCATTGGTCGAGAATCCTAAATCCTTGCGAGTTGACCCATCTAGCTTGCGCTTGGAATGTATAGTCATCTACTCATGTGCGAGCTGTCGGGTTCAAAGGCAAGCTATAGCCGCTCAACTGGGATGTTCTCCTTCGTGTCCGCCTTGCATGGGGAGAGTCTCTCGTCTCCAACTTGTGTAAATGAGTTCCAACCATCATAGTTTGGACGCTCTTTAGGTTGCTTGTCTCGAGGTGCTCATGGGTAACATATGTATATATATACACACATTTGATAGATCCAATCTAGGATATTTTGAATTATATATATTTTTTGGGTTGAATGAACTCCCGAACTCCACACCTTAGGATTCTATGTGCATTATTTCCAACTAATGGGTTGTCTTCAAGCACGATTTATAATTTTTCAAAAATTTAATCAATTAAAAGCAGCTATACAGAATTGACGATTGGTCTTGTAATTAGCCTGTCATTTAAACCATGTTTTCTATTACGAGTTCACTAGTTCCAATCCAAAATATTCAGTCCAGTAACACTTCGGTAACTAGATAAGCTATCATCATTCAGTTGGCAAGTTGAGGTGCCATTGTGCCAATGCTGGAAGAGTATTCTTCCACAAAATTTATACACAAAACAAACAGAAATTAACTATTTGTTTCAGCTATCAGCATCGCAAAATTAAAATCATGACGCAATTAAAAAACCAAAAACAGCAAACATGCCATTTCACTTACAAAACATTAAACCAAAGCTTCACATTATGAATGAATGGAAGAAACCAAGTAGGATCAGAAAACCGTTTTAGCACCATTACAGGATCAGCAGTAGGTTAGAAGGACAAAACTAACAAAGATGCATGTTGCCAGCTAGCCAAATGGCTATTTTGAGGAAAGAAAACAATTATCAACAATCTCCTAAAAGAAATAGAAAAATGATTTACATCCAACAAAATTACTTCTAAAAGTTTCTACGGAACTTGAGAATTATCCGAGCTGTTCAAACCATGGGCAACAAGAGAAATTGGATGCAGCCTCTTCAACTGAATGGTTGAGGCAGTTCGAGCTGATAAATAGATATTTGGCATATCCGAGGTCAATACAAGACCTTCCAAAAAGTCCATAATGATATATATACACAATATTCTTGCTCCTATCATGCCCTGTAACAAAAGTGCCAAACTTTCAAAATAAAAATGCTAGAATGAAATAATAGGCATAAAAAAAGATAGTAATCTAACTGTGATAGACAGCAACCTGAGATGGCAACTGCAACTGTTTGTCTTAGCTTTACATGTTGATTATACATGTTGTTAAATCTTAATCTCCATTCACGTCATCTAATGATAACGGATTTATTATCATCATCATCATTACTCTTATCAGAATTATTGGGATGGTTTTATGCACGCTCATTCCACATTCATGCCTGCTTAGTTCTAACATGAAATGCTAATTTTATTTTGAGCAAAGTTACACAATTTTAGATATAACATTTGGTCTAATCGCTTTCCTTCATAATCCTATCACATTAATTTTATCTACTGATAGAAAAGTATGGCTTAGACTTGAGGGAAAATTTTATAAGATGGTGGTAAGACTTGCAATGATTTATGGTGCAGAATGTTGGCCAATAGAAGAGTAGCATAAGACTAAGTTAAGTATTGCAAAGATGAGGATGCTCAAGTGGATGAGTGGCTTTACTCTTAGAGATAAAATGCGAAATGAGCATGTTCGGAAATGTAGGAGTAGCTCCAATGGCAAATAAGATTAGAGAGAGTCATCTTAGATGGTTTGGCACATAAAACGTCGGCCGTCTGATGACCTTGGTAGGAGAGTAGATGTATTAGATTTGCCTTATGTTAAGAAATATAGAGGTAGACCTAAAAAGACTTGGTTAAGATATATAAAAAATGAACTTAGTTTACTTGAATTAAATGAGAATTTAACACATAATAGAACACAATGGAGAATAAGGATTCATATAGCCGACCCCACATAGTGGGATAAAAGCTTGTTGTTGTTGTTGTTGTTTTTGTCTATTCTTGCATTTTTCCACCTTTCCTTATGCATAACCTAACTACCAAAATCTGTTTTCCACAACCTTATGTTCAATACAAAAAGAAAAAAAAACTTACGTTCAATACATTCTACTCCAACCATCTCTATAGTATAATCATATCTCAATCTATCATTCCTAATTATCATGCAATCATTTTAGCATTTGAACATTTTCATCTTTACCACGTTAACCAGGCAAGCAATTTTATTTTAATGGCCAAACTTAATCATATACATGATAATTTATTTATTTATTTTAACCTTCAAGACCCATTCTCTTATCCCTGGTATTACTAAAGCACTTCTAAATGTTAACTACTCCATCATAATCCTAAAAATTATATCCTCATAAATAAAATTTTCCACAATAAACCAAAGATACATAAACCTATCACACTGAAGTTTACCAAATCTTGCCATAATATTGACTAATCAAATAACTCCCACCAAAATTGTGTATGCACTAGTATAAGCATCTTCTGAATGTTTTTCTTGATGTCCTCATTCAACAAATACTGGTTTAGATTACGCATAAAAGGTTTATAAATCCATGCTAATGCCTTGCTGGTTACAGCATCCTTATATGGGCTTGTCATTGGGAGAATGAGAATAGGAAGAGAAAGAAAAGAATATGGTGGGTGGTAAGGACTGTTTTAGCTGGGAAGAAAAATCGACTACAAATTAATAGAATGTTTAAATATGAATAACATGTGAAAAAAAATTTTTTTTAAAAAAGGAAACAGGTAAAAAGATAGTCTACAAAATTTCAAAGTTTATTAAAAAAAAAACAAGCTAAAATAGGAGGATTGTTAGGATCAATAAAACAATAAAAAGAGTAGAGATTGAACATCATCTTTTGTTGATCTTAAGAAAGCTACTAACCTTTTGTGGCAAGAAAAATTCAGCATTTTTAAATCCTCATGAATCATATACCCTGATGGAAGAATAGGTGGCTTGCCTACATACAGGGCATTTAGGTGAGACACTCTGCTGCACATACATGGCACACTGTACACAGCAGACAAGATGCCCACAGGGTACAAAGGCAGATCTCTTTCGTCTCATTAAACAAACCACACAAAGTTGTCCTTCTGGTACATCCCCTTCATCTGACACATTTCCCGAGTCATCAGCAGCAGTGCTTTCAACACCAGTAACCCTATGTGGATCCCGGCTTCTACTTCTCTGTCTCCATTCTTTCCATCTTCTCCAATTTCTGTGATATATTATTATCCCAAGTCAAATAAATTTCGATTAAGCTTATAAAAAAGTCACAAGGTTAGCAAGTCTATTCAATCTGAATAATAGATACACCCAAATTGCCTAGCTTTTTACTGGAGAAAATTGCATCAGGTGCTCCTGAGTCACTTTTGAATCAGCAGTACAAGACAAATATGAAAGCCATTTGATTCAGAAAAAAAATTTTAAAATTGAACAGATAATTTGGTCTTTTAATAAATAATTATTTTGAGTTTAATTTTGTTGTACAAAACAGCTTTGTTTAGAAATGTGTTCGAGCAGCACTACTTGAGGCGTGCCTAAAATTGAGGTGCACGAAAAAAAAAAAAAACCTTTAAGGCTTAAAGCATCACTATCACAAGTCTAAGCAAGTCTAAGGAGTATACCACAAGGCTTTGTCTCAACACGTTTGATGCAGTGCCTTAATAAAATTCTAAAAAAGTTCATATCATATCATACCATACCACTTTTATATTTTAAATGCCTAATACAACACCTTGAAAAATTCAAAAGATAAATAAAGTATAACAGACTATTTAATTGTGTTATAAATTTGTTATTTCATTTTAATTATATTGAATCCAATGATAACTAATATAGGGAGTGATATGCCGTTGAAAAATCCATCTATTCAAACAGGAATCTTGATATACGTGTGGTTGGATTTCTCTTTAAAATCTTGGCCAATCAAATTCTCTTTTGGCTATCATATGCTCAAACTAAGTAAATTGATGAGACAAACTCAATAACGTCAAAAGCAGCTTGATCTGAGTCCAGATGAATCTAGATCAAACACTTAAAATATAATAAAACTTTGAGATATTATTTAGGTTTTTGAATAGCTTCCGAAAATTGTATACTTATAATCAAATCAAGCGTCTTGACTAGACAAATCTAAGAAGCCCAAAATATCTTAATTTTAAATTCATTTGGGTGCCCAAATACTCTTCTGATAGAGTAGTTTGGATTCTTCACATGATGGGACTAAAAGCGGAGAGAGAAGAGAGCTCTCAAACTTGAAGAATCTCATAGCATCGCCAAACCACTGATAGCCACCACCACCGGACTGCAACCCGACCATTACCACTTGGCCATCACTACCCAACCAACTTCGCTGAACCACCACTCGACAAATGTCGTCGGACCACCACTTAGCTATTGTTGTTGGACCGCCGTCCAGCCACTTACATGGGACCATCGTTGATCCACCACCCAACCAACGTTACCAGATGTTTGAGGGCTTTTAGTGTTCAATAGGAGAGGTGGGAAAGTCCTACTCAAATTTCAAGTCAGTTTTTCAAGTTCTGCCTTAATGCCCTATAAATCCTTTTGAGTTTACGTTTGCGTTTTATGTTTGATTTATAAGCATATGTTTAAAAGAATTAGCTAAGGGGTTTTTTAAGCATATTTGAGTTTACTTTTGCTTTTAAGTCCTGCTTAAGTCATGTTTAGTCCAAAATCTGGCAAAATTTTAGCATCGTTTTGATATCGTCCTCATGTAGAGAGCTGCATCCGAATGCTAAATGCCTTCTCGTCACACTAGAATGAGATAAAATATGGAGAAATAAAGATTTTTGAGATCTCAATCAATAAAGTGGGAGAGCAGTAATGATCAAACCCGGAATAGTAGCATATGAAGTTTTGTAAATGAGAGCACAGGCTAGGCAGAGATGTTGATTTTCTTATGTTGTCAGAGAAAGAGAGAAAGTGAGAGCTGTTGTTCATTCAACAATGGAAGCAGAGAGGCTTGTGTGGTGGGTCGATGGCTGAATGGGTTCAGATTTGTAGCATAGGAGAGAATGGAGGAGATGTAGATGGGGTTTGGGCATGAGAGCTGGAATTCAACATGAATAGTGGATAGGAGAGATGGCAGGATTGGTGGCTATTTGTGAGAATGGTGGTATGTGGTGAGGTCGGAGAGAAGAGGTTGTGCTGGAGGTCGGCTGGGTTGATGCGTTGTTTAAAGACGAACAAATGATGGAGGGGAGTAGGAGCTGGAATCTTTTCTTTCAATTAAGAAGTGAGGTAAGTAACGGGAAGCAAGCTGGGAAATCAAAAAGGAAGAGAGAATAAGGAGCAGTGAGGAAGATGATGAGAGTGCTGGGACGGGAGGGAGTCGATTGGATGATAGTATGATTATGGAGCGCTTGAATGCTAAGGAGAAGACAACACTAGGAATGAAAAATCAGGGTTGCACCTTTTGTGCTGAACAAAACAAGAGGGAAATCGCTGGAGACGGGGACTGGGAGAATTTGGGTGTCGGAGAAGAAAGATAGAATTTTTGTTGGATGAAGAGTGAGCAGACGGAGGAGAGAATCATCGGATGACCTCGTATTTGGTTTTTATTTTTTATTTTTTATTGTTTTGCAGACAAAAAAAAAAGGATAAGAGATGGAAACACATGGCAGGTAGTGCAGTATGATTGATTCATGGGTATCAAAAGATATTAATATATATTTTTTATTTTAATTACAAATTGATAATATCATAAGATGTAAATTCTTTTAATCTTACCTCAGTTTAATGGTGATTTAAATTTAGCTTCTACTTAATTATTAGTTCTAAATGAAAGTAATTTAATTTAATTTCAATTTTATTTAATCTAAATATTGTAAAAAAAAATTAAATTAGCGTAATAAATGCATATAAATATTCAATGATTAACACTACCTTTGCCGGTCCCAAATCCGGATGTGAAAAGTGGAGGGTTGCGATAGACAATCGACAGCCAACATAAAACTTATCGAAATAATCATGACATGAATCCTTTAAAATATTGTGTTCTATAAGCAACGCATTTACAATACAAATGAAAAGTGTAGAAGGGCACGATCGACGCCTTGACGATGTTAAATAAGCAAGGGTCCCCACATTATGGACGGATACCGGTAAAAAGTTAGTCGATGAAACTAAAATTATGTTAAAAACTTGGAATATATGTACTCTTACAAGTAAATTAATGGAATTAATATTTTATGTATTCAAAAAACTAAATGAGTTGGGGGAGAAGACCAAGAAGATTGATAGTTTAGGTTTTAAACTTTGATATTTAGGTAAAAGTAGAATTAGAAATGACATACGTGTAATTATAGATAAAAATTTGAAGGATAATGTAATAAATATTAATAGATTTGGAAATAAAATTATAGCTTTAAAGATTATTGTTGATACTAAGATTATCAATATTATAAGTGTTTATGCTCCTCAAGTAGGTTTGGATGTATGCTCAAAAGAAAATTTTTGGAATGAATTAAAGGGATAATACAAAAGATACCTCTTGAAGAAAAAATATTTATTAGAGGAGATTTAAATGAACATGTGGGTAGAGTGGTAAAAGATTTTAAAGTATTCATAGTGGCTATGGATTAACACTACCATTGCCGGTCCTAAGTCCGGATGCAAAAAGTGGAGGGTTGCGTTAGGTAGTACCGTAAAAATTTGTCGAAATAATCATGACATGAATCCTTTAAATCATTGTGACGCAGAGCCCCGGAAGTATTTGTAGGCTTTGAATACGTTGAAAAATGTCTAAAGCCGATCGGCCCGGTGCGGTTAAATAAGCAAGGGTTCCCACATTATGGAAGGATGCGTTAGTCCATGAAACTAGAATTAGGTTAGGATCTTGGAATATAGTACTCGTAATGTAATTAATAGATATTATGGTTCATAAAAGATAAATATTTTATGTGTTCAAGAAACTAAATGGGTTGGGGAGAAGGTTAAGGAGATTGATAGTTTAGGTTTTAAACTTTGGTATTCGATAAAAGTCTAACGAAATGGTGTAGGTGTGATTATAGATAAAAGTTTGAAGGATAATGTTATAAGTATTAATAGATGTGAGATAAATTATAAATTTTAAAGATTATTGTGATACCAAGATTATCAATGTTATAAGTGTACGATCCCTCAAGTAGGTTTGGAGGTAAAAGAAAAATTTTGGAATGAATTAGAGGGATTAATACAAAAGATACCCTCAAGAAAAAAAGTATTTATTGGGGAAATTTAAATAGTAGAGTGGTAAGATTTTAAAAGATTCATTGGTATGGATGGATTGGATAATGAAGAAGGTAGAGACTATATTAGATTTTGCTTTAATGATTTTGAGGCTTAATATTTTATTTAAGAAAAGAGATAAACATATTATTACTTATAAAATGGATCTAGTAAAACACGTGATTGATTATTTTTGATAAGAAAAATAGATCGCTTTAGATCAGAAAAGATTGTAAGGTCATTCCAAGTGAAATTTTAAGTATCCAACATCGATTATTAGTTTTAGATTTTAAGATGAAAGGTTGTAAGAAAAAATAAACTTAATTATTGTCCAGGATTATATGACACTTAAAGAACACAAATAAAAATATTTTAAGAGCAAGCTACAAGAAATTAAAGTTTGGGATGTTCATAAGGAAGCTAAAGTTATGTAAAAAAAGATCGTGCTATTAAACAAGTTCTTAAAAGATGTGCTTGAGAATCAAAAGGAAAAGCTTCTTTTAATAAAATAGTTGGTAATGAGTGTCGAAAAAAGATAAAAATAAGATTGTTATAAAACTTGGTTTAGATGTAAAACCAAGAATTGGGAAAGATATAAAATACCAGAGATTCTAAGAAAGCAATATATGATGCAAAAATTTAACTTTTAGTAATTTATACAATAGATTAGATACCAAAGAAGGTGAAAGATGTATGTATAAGTTAGCCAACCAAAGAGATATGAGAAGTAAAGACATACCAAGTGAGGAGTAAGGATGAAAATAATAAAGTCTTTTCTTAAAAAAGATATTGAAAATAGGTGGATGAGGTATTTTAATAAACTTTTCAATGAAGGATCCGAAGACGATTGATTTTAAGAACCTTAATACCCTAAACAAAAAATAGAGAATTTCATTTTATCGATTAGTAAATTTGAAGTTAGTGAAGCTTTGAAGAAAATGAAATGTGGAAAAGCAAGAGACCTAATAATATTCCAATAGTGTGGAAATGTTTAGGAGATCAAGGAATTTCTTTACAAATCTTTTAATGTTATTTTAAAGACTAAAAATACGATGAGTGGAGAAAGAGTTTGTTGGTTCTATATTTAAGAATAAAGGTGATGCACAAGAGTATGCAAATTATAGAGAATTAAGTTAATGTGTCATACATTAAAATTATGGGAGAGTAATTGAGCATAGTTACGATGTAAGTTTCACAATCAGGTTTCATGCCGTAGATCTACTATGGATGCTATACATTTGTTAAGAGGTTTGATGGAGAAGCATAGAGAAAATAAAAGGATCTACATATGATATTTATTGATTAGAGAAAGCTTATGATAAAGTCTCAAGAGATGTTCTTTGGAGAGTTCTAGAACAAAGAAGTTAATATTGATTATATTCAAGTCATTAGGATATGTATACTAGTCGTCACTTGTGTCCAAACACAAGGAGGATTGACAAACTATTTTCCTATTTCAATTGGATTACATCAAGGATCAACATTAAGCCCTTATCTTTTACTTTTAGTTATGGATGTTCTTACAGGCATTTACAAGAAGATGTACCTTGGTGTATGCTTTTGTCGATGACATTCTTCTTGTTGATAAGACTAGAGGAGTCCAACGTAAACTTGAATTATGGAGGTCAACATTGAGTCTAAAGGTTTTCGTTTAAGCATCTAAAGCGAATATATGGAGTGTTATTTTAGTTGTAAAAGTTTTAGTGGTAGTAGTATGACTTTAGATCAAGTCATTAATAAGAGTGAGCGATTTAGATATTTAGCTCTATTGTTCAAAATGATGGTGAAATAGATGGAGATATTATTAGTAGAATTCAAGTTGGATGGTTGAAGTGGAGGAATGCATCCGCCTATTATGTGATAGAAAAGTTCCACTAAACTTAAGGGAAAATTTTATAAGATGGTGGTAAGACCCGAATGACTTGAATGTTGGCCAATAAAAGAGAAACATAAGACTAAGTTAAGTGTTACGAGATGAGGATGCTCGTGTGGATGAGTGGTTTTACCCTTAGAGATAGAATGCAAAATGAGTATGTTCGGGAAAAAGTTGGAGTAGCCTGGTAGATAAGATTAGGGAGAGTCGCTTAGATGGTTTGGCCACATAAAGCCTACCGTCCAGACTGATTAGAGAGTAGATGCATTAGATTTGCCATATGTTAAGAAAGGTAGAGGTAGACCTAAAAAAAGACTTAGCTAAGATGTATAAAAATGATCTTAGATATACTTGAATTAAATGAGAATTTGACACATAATAGACACAATGGAGACGAAAGATTCATGTAGCAACCTGATTGGATTGTTGTTGTTGTTGTTGTTGTATGTAGGATTTGTTTTATAATGAAGATTAACTATATTAGATTTCTTTCTATGATTTTGTAGTAGAATACTTTATTTAAGAAAGAGATAATATTATCACTTATAAAAATGGATCAAGAAACAGATTGATTATTTTCTAATAAGAAAATAGATCGATAGAAAGATTGTAAAGATCATTCGGTGAAAATTTAAGTTCAACATCGACGCATTTCTTAGATTTTAAGATAAAAGATTGTAAGATAAAAAAATAAATCAAATTATTGTCTGGATTAGATAACACTTAAAGAACACTAATAAAAATATTTTTAAGAAAGACAAGAGTTTAGAAGATGTTCATAGGAAGCTAATGTTATGTGGGAAAAGTAGATAGTGAAATTAAGCTTGCAAAATGAGGAGAATCAAAAGAAAAACTTTTAATAAAAATAATTAAGTAGGAGTCGAATGCTGAAAAGATAAATAAAAAAACATTATTATAAAACTAGATTTACAAAAAAACCTGAGAAGAAATATATAAAGTGGCATAAAGATTCTAAGAAAGAATATATGATTGAAAAAATTTAGCTTTTAGTGATTTATACAATAGATTGAATACCAAATAAGGTGAAAGATGTATGTATAAGTTAGCCAACCAAAGAGATAGGAGAAGTAAAAATTTAGTTCAAGAGAGAGATGTATTAAGAATGAAAATTATAAAATATTTTTCTTAGAAAATGATATTTAAAATAGGTGGATGAGGTATTTTGATAAACTTTTTAATGAAGGATCTAAAAATACGATTGATTTTAGCAACCTTAATACTTTAAACAAAAATAGAGAATTTTATTTTTATCATCATATTAGTAAATTTAAAGTTAGAGAAGCTTTAAAGAAAATGAAATATGAAAAAACAATAGGACTTGATGATATTCCAATAGAAGCGTGGAAATGTTTAGAAGATTAAGGAATTTCTTAACTTACAAATCTTTTTAATGTTATTTTAAGACTAAAAAGATGTCAAATGAGTGGAGAAAGAATTTGTTAGTTCCTATATTTAAGAATAAAGGTGATGCACAAGAGTATGCAAATTATAGAGAAATTAAGTTAATGTGACATACATTAAAATTGTGGGAGAGAGTAACGAGCATAGCATGTGATACAAAATTTCTCACAATCGGGTTTCTTGCGTAGATCTACTATGGATGTTATACATTTGTTGAGAGGTTTGATGGAGTATAGAGAAAGTAAGGAGAATCTACATATGATATTTGTTGATTTAGAGAAAGCTTATGATAAACTTTCAAGAGATGTTCTTTGGAGTGTTCTAGAAAAGAAAGGAGTTAATATTGGTTATATTCAAATCATTAAGGATATGTATACTAGAGCTGTTACTTGTGTCCAAACACAAGGACTGATAAAATATTCTCCTATTTTAGTTGGATTACATCAAGGATCAACTTTAAGCCCTTATTTTTTTTGCTTAGTTATGGATGCTCTTACTAGGCATTTACAGGAAGATGCACCTTGGTGTATGTTTTTTACTGATGACATTCTTCTTGTTGATAAGACTAGAGAGGGAGTCCAAGAGAAACTTGAATTATGGAGGTCAACCTAAGAGTCTAAAGGTTTTTGTTTAAGTAGATCTAAACCTAATATATAGAGTGTAATTTTAGTTGTAGAAATTCTAGTGGTAGACATTGGGTGAACAAGCCATTAAAAGTGTGATTATATCTGGCTCATTGTTCAAAATGATGGTGAAATAGATGGAGATGTTATTAGTAGAATTCAAGTTGGATGGTTTAAGTGGAGGAATGCATCTGACCTATTGTGTGATAGAAAAGTACTACTTAAACTTAAGAGAAGATTTTATAAGATGGAGGTAAGACCTGCAATGATTTATGGTGCATAATGTTGGCCAATAAAAGAGAAACATAAGACTAAATTAAGTGTTGCAAAGATGACGATGCTCAGGTGGCTTTACTTTACTCTAAGAGATAAAATGCGAAATGAGTATGTTCGAGAAAAAGTTGGAGTAGCTCCAGTGGGAGAAAATATTAGAGAGAGTCACCTTATATTGGTTTGGCCACATAAAGCGTCGGTCCAGGACGTTTAGGAGAGATAGATTTGCCTTATGTTAAGAAAAGTAGAGGTAGACCTAAAAATATTTGGTTAAGATGTATAGAAAATGACCTTAGTATACTTCAATTAAATGAGAATTTGACACATTATAGGACACAATGGAGAAGAAGGATTCATGTAGTCGACCCCACATAGTAGGATAAAGGCTTATTGTTGTTGTTGTAGGGGAATTAAAATAAGCAACATGTTAATTAAAGATTACTATTTCAACTCTAGTTATGGTTAATTTTAATGATTATAATTTACTTTGATTTTTGATTTAATAATAATAATAATATTATTATTATTATTATTATTTTGTGTGTGTGTGTGTGTGTGTGTATATATATATATATATATATATATATATATCATAACAATTTCTTTTTTAATTTATCAAATCAATAACTATAATAATTTTTTGTTATGGCTATTTATATATAGTATATGTACATATAATAAAAAAAACAAAATAAAAATTGATGATAAGTGTATTATTTTAAAAAGTAAATATTTTAAATTTGATTTAATTTATTTTGATGAGCGAGCTCTTAATTTAAATTTAATTTTGGTTTTGATTTAAATCGCCTTAAATTATTTGATAATAATGAGATGATTTTATCATTTATTTTTTGCAAATATCATCGTCGCACATTTCAAATTATTGGCATTGATCTTAGACAAAGGTAATTTCGGTGTTTTGAATATGTTGACATAATTTACTATGTAAACAAGTGTCATTTAGGCAATTCTGATCAAAATTAGAATGCTTTTGAGCTTGATTTCTTATATCAATTTCATAGCTTGCGCCTCCTCTGACTTACAAAATAAATATGAGGATAAATAAATGTCCCCCAATAAATATGATTTGTGCAAGCAAATCATATTCGTAGTAAGCTGGTTGACCTCATCACTTTCTAAAGACTAGTTTGTGTATTATATCAAGGGTTTTCCTTTGTAGACTTCAATAAGTTGTCTTTAATTTCCACCTGCAAGTTATAAATCGAATTCCAGCATTCGACCCTATCTTCATGTAGTTTATTATTTTCCTCTTGCTTATGTTTAACATATTGTTATTTTTTTTCTTATGTTTATTTATGTTCATTTGGTAAGAAAATATTTAGTTGGTGGAGATTTGAGGACTTATCATCCAACTAGCCTAGTGTAATACACAAAATTTAAAAATAGGTGATTTAATTTTCACATTATATACATTTTAAATTATACCCTAATTTTCATACACCTCGAAAATTTGCATATGCATTTTTATAAAAGTCTACATTTTGATCCGGTCAAAATATTATATATAAATATGTATGTATGTATATATACAATATCTATTTATTAGTAATAGAAAAAAACATTTTAATAAATTACCCAACTAATTTATTTATTCACACTTTTCATTAATCTGTCAATTCTTATGTTATTAGTGTAGCATCCCATTTAATCCACTTAGTTGTGCATGCATTGGACGGATCAAATGATGGATATAGGGAACGACTGTGTTTAAGCTTAATTATTTATTTACATGTATAATGGATTGGATAAGTATCCTTAATTCCCTTCTATTACTTTTCAATTTCCTGTTTCCCTTTCTCTTATTCCATCGTTTTTGGGTTTAAGTCGAGTGGTGAAATCTGCCAATGGGGGAATTCCATTTGAATTTTGGAGGGTGCTTGGCAAGGAGAGACCCGTGGCTCTCTCTTGTGCTGGCAGTGTTATTGTATTGCCGTGAGATTTTCCTCTTTACTGCTGTTACTGCAGTTGCCGTGGATTCCAATTTGTGGCTGCTGTTTTCCGTGAAGCATTGTCTTTGGCGATGTTGCCACTGCCGAGTAACCTTTCTCTCTCTCTTTTTCTACTGTTACCGTGAGATGTTGCTTTTTGGCTGGAGAGTTGTGCTGTTGTTCTTAGCCGGGCTCCTTCCTCTTGATGCTTAATGTGTTGAGGTGTGTGTGTGAGTCACAGTTTCAATGACTGTTAATTGGGTGTATAAAGAGTGTTTTGGACTGTTGTGTGAGTGCGTGAAATACGAAATTTTGGGAATTTGGGAGTATTTGCTGCTGTCTAAGCCTTTAGTTAGTAGTTGCAGGCTCTTGTGGTGGCTGTTTGAACCTTGTTTAGGGCTGTTGCTTGGTGTTGTTGGCTGCCATGTGGGTAACTTTTGGGGATAATTGAAATTGGCTCTCTTGTGGTGGCTGTTTGAACCTTGTTTAGGCCTGTTAAAAAAACTAAGTATGAAGGAGATGAAAGAATTCAAGGGATGCAGGTGTTGAACCTAATTCGTGACTTTGAGCTGCAAAAGATGAAGGAGATAGAAACCATAAAGGAGTATTCTGACAGACTACTCAATATAGAAAATCGTGTCAAATTATTGGGTTCTTCCCTGGAAGATTCAAGGATTGTTGAGAAAATCCTTGTAACAGTGCCTGAAAGATTTGACGCTACCATCACCACTTTAGAAAACACGAAGGATCTGTCAACGATTGCTCTGGTAGAACTCTTAAGTGCTTTGCAAGCACAAGAGCAGAGGCGTGTAATGAGGTAAGGAGCCGTCGAAGGAGCTCTACCAGTCGAGCATCAAGATGATGAAAAAAATAGGGGGCCCAAGAACAAGAAGTTTCAAGCTGCAAGTGGACAAAGCTCTGCACTTAGAACATAAGTAAAACTGAAAATAAAAGATCAGGAGTAAAGAAAGATTACCCTCCATGTCAACATTGTGACAAGAAAGGTCACCCTCCTTTCAAGTGCTGGAGAAGACCAGATGCAAAGTGCAGCAAGTGCAATCAAATGGGACATGAAGCTGTCATTTGCAAGGATAAAAATCAACAGCAAGGAGATGAAGTACAAGTGGCAGATCAAGAAGAAGAAGACCAGCTTTTCATTGCAACTTGTTTCACGAATTATGAAACAAGTGAAAACTGGCTCATTGATAGTGACTGCACTAATCATATGACACATGACAAGGAGTTGATTAAAGAATTAAAGAGCACCAAGTCCAAGAAGGTCAGAATTGAGAATAGTGAATTTATTACAGTCAAATGAACGGGCACTGTAACCATTGCAAGCTGTTCAGGAACCAAGTTAATCACCGATGTTCTCTATGTACCAGATATTGATCAAAACTTGCTCAGTGTTGGTCAATTAATAGAGAAGGGATTCAAAGTGATGTTCATGGAAAAGACCTGTGTGATAGAGGATGCTACAGGCCAAAAGATGTTCGAAGTTAAGATGGCAGGGAGAAGCTTTTCACTCAATCCAATGCAGGAGGAGCAATCAGCTTTTCTAACCAAAAATTTCTCTCAATGGTGTGGCACAAGAGGCTCGGGCACTATCACCACCAAGGGCTAATACAGATGAAGTCCAAAAGGATGGCAATTGATCTTCCAGAGTTTGATGATCACATATCAACCTGTAAGGATTGTCAATTTGGAAAGCAAAACAAAAAGTCATTTCCCAAGTCAGCATAGAGAGCCACTTATAAGCTGCATTAAGTCCACATAGATATTTCTGGACCTTAGAGAACTATCTCGTTAGAGGTAGTCGATATTATGTTGCTTTTATTAATGATTTCACTAGAACGTGTTGGATTTTTTTCTTAAAATTTAAATCAGAAGTGGTTGGAGTATTCTCGAAGTTCAAGAAGATTGTGAAAAGTCAAAGTGGCAACCAAATTCAAATATTGAGGTCTAATAATGGCAAGGAGTATACCTTAGAAAATTTCAATGCATTTTGTGAAGAAGCTGGCATTGAGCATCAGTTAACAACCCTCTACACTCTGCAACAAAATAGAGTTAGAGAAAGGAGAAACATTTAAATCTTAGAAATGACTAGATGTATGTTGCATGAGAAGAATCTAAACAATCAAGTGATCGATTTAATAGACCACAAAATAAGGATCAGACACCTTATGAGGCTTGGTATGGTCATAAACCGTCTTTAAGTTTTCTCAAAGTATTTGGTTGTTTGTGCTTCACTCATGTTCCACAGATCAAGAGAGACAAGTTGGACAAGAGAGCACTTCGTGCATTTTATCTCACAAGCTTATAAAATTTTTATAAACTTGAAAAATTGTTATAAGAAGAGATGTTCATTTTGTGGAAGATGAAGAGTGGAATTGGGAATGAGGCAAAAAATGGTCAAGCACTGACCGATTAAGTTTCTCGCCAAGCAGATGAAGTTGAAAATTGACAAATGAGTTGGTGGATGATGCTCCTGTAAGAGGTACTAGATTACTCACTGACATTTATGCAAGGTACAATATATCCATGTGTGAACCTGCAGATTTTGAAGTATCAATGAAAGACAAGAATTGGATGGCTGCAATGAAGGGGGAGATTGAGAAAAACAAAACATGGGAGTTGGTTGATCGACCCCAAAATAAGAAGGTAATTGGAGTCAAGTGGGTGTACAGAACTAAGCTTAATGCTAATGGCTCAATCAACAAGCATAAAGCAAGACTTGTGGTGAAAGACTATGCTCAAGTTTTTGGCGTGTACTACTCAGACACCTTCGCACCAGTTGCTCGTTTGAACACCATAAGATTTTTGCTTGCTATAGCTGCTCAAATGAATTGGAGAGTGTATCAATTTGATGTAAAATCAACATTTTTAAATGGCATTTTGCACGAAGAAATTTATGTTGAGCAGCCTGAAGGCTTTGTGAAGAAAGGAGAGGAGGACAAGGTGTTTCATCTAAAGAAGGCTCTTTATGGGTTAAAATAAGCTCCAAGAGCTTGGTACAGCAAGATAGATGAACATTTGCTAACCTTAGGCTTTGAAAAAGCTTTAAGGCCACTTTTATGTCAAACATCGAGTAATGACGCTTTTGATAGTCTCTCTTTATGTTGATGATCTTTTGCGGAAATAATGCACAGCTGGTTGAGGACTTCAAACAAGAAATGATGAAGGTTTTTGAGATGACAGATCTTGGGTGGATGACCTTCTTCCTTGGAATGAAAATTAAGCATGCTGAGCATGAAGTCTTCATCTTCCAGAAGAAGTATGCCAAGGAGATTTTGAAGAAGTTCAAGCTTGAAGAATGCAAAGAAGCAAGCACTCCTATGAATCAAAAGGAGAAGCTGTGTAAGATGGAGCTGATAAAGTTGATGAGGGATATTTTAGAAGTTTGATTGGCTTGATGTATCTTACAGCAATACGTCCTGATATTTTAAATGTTGTAACTATCTTATACAGGTTTATGCATTGTGCAAGTGAATTGCATCTCAGGGCTGCAAAAGAGTGATTCAATATGTCAAAGGCATAAGTGATTTTGGTGTTAAATTCACAAGAAGTAAAGAGTTCAAGCTGGTTGGCTTCTCTGATAGTGACTGGGGAGGTTCCATTGATGATATGAGGAGTACCTCAGGCTACTGTTTTACTCTTGGATCTAGTATTTTTTCATGGAGCTCGAAGAAGCAAGAAACCGTAGCTCAATCCACTACTGAAGCAGAATTTGTTGTTGCAACAGCTGTTGTCAATCAAGCTTTGTGGCTAAAGAAGATTTTAATGGATCTCAATTTGGAGCAGAAAGAAAGCATTGAGATTTTTGTTGACAACCAAGCTGCCATTGCCATTTCCCATAACCCTATGTTTCATGGGAAAACTAAACATTTCAACATCAAGTTATTTTTTCTAAGAGAAGTGCATAAAGAAGAATTTGTGACTCTGGTTTACTGCAAATCTAAGATCATATGATTTGTCTAAAAGCCACTTCGAAGTTTGAGTTTCTAAAAAACTTGCTCTGCTCTTATTGGAATACATGCTTAGACCTTGCCGAGTTTGATTGAGTCAAAGTTGTTCCTCATATTTAGGAGTTAGTTGTGGTGTTCATATTTGTTTTTCATGGCTATTTTTCAAGACCATTTTGTTAGTGGTTTATTATTTTTCAAGCTTTAAATTGTAATGCTTCATGTTAATAAAAATGTGTTTTGATTTCCCTTCAATCTGCAGCAATTCATTTTAGTTTCCTCTTCTTTCTCATTTTAAAATACCAACAGTCCCAAACTGGCACGTGTTGAGATAAGTCGATGAAATCTGCGTCTAATCAAATCATCTCATTTTGGTATATCTTAAACTAACCCTGGGATATAGAGGGGTGTGACACTTAGTAAGGAGACCATTGGTTCGCAATTGATAGATAGGATCCTCGAGGGAATATTGATGTCAATGATAGACTCAAGTAGTGCATTGATAATCTAATATATTGAGAGGTCACAATGTCTATCATGGCTTCTTCACTTGTTTTCCCATTCTTTAGACTGTGCACCAGGCTCTCTTGACTTTGAGGATCCAACTAGATGGGTCAGCGCATTCATATTGAAGTGTAGAGAGTGCAACTCCGTTGACAGTATAGTTGATCAAGTTAGCTCTAGATATTGTGATATCTTATTGTCGACAGATGATAGTTAAGCAAACAAGTCAATCGAAGCTATTAAGTCATTGGTAGCTTCAATCAAGCTCTTTAGAGAGGCACAAAGATTTCTCCAATGGGCAAGGTTTTTAGTCCTCCATGCGATTACATAGCATGAGTCAGGTATGTTCTGCACGAACACGAGCCAAATTCAATCATATAAAATTTTAAATGAGTTGAACACGAATTAGCAGTCAGCTCACTCAAGCTCGACTCGTTTACACTCATAGTTGGGGTATATAATGCAATATATGCATCATTATTTGATTATGGGAGCATTCCACCTTCTTAGGCTCGAGGAGTAATAAAGTTTTGGTATTCCAGTAACAACAAATGTAAGATTGGCTTAGAGAAGTTCACCAAAACATTATGAGAGCTTCAGATAGTATTAGGACTTTCAATATTTAGTTGCCATTATGAGGAGTATTCCACTTAATGAGAAATTGTTTTATAGGTAGCATTCGGCGGGGCAAATTAGTTATGTGTTCCGTATACTTAAATCTTCTTAATCATTACTATCAAATCTTCAAAGCATCCGAGGTTTCAATGTGATCATGAGCTATCATTGCAGTAGACGTTTAAATTCAGAGTTCCTTGCGGAACAATATTATACTTCAGGAGACTGCATCTTTAAAGGACCTTTTTGGAGTTGGGATTTCATTTGGCAGTTATTTATTAGAGGGGATAGCTGAGCCCAATTTGCCTATTATATATTCATCTTTAGGTATAGATGATGATTTGTTATTAGCTAGATTCATGGCGACCAAGCTTTCCCTCTTTGTGCTTCCATGTAAGGAGGGATACATATGTTCAAGAGTTCTTTTGGCAGCCAACAGGATTTCTAGAGGTGAACGTTTCTCTCTTGCTCTAATAATATTGGCCAAAATTTATAAGATTCTCATGTTGATTTCAGAGCAAAGTCTCTTAAGCTACAAGATGTTAGATTGCCCTACTAGTATATATATGGTTGGATTCATCTGCACATTCATGGACCTTTCGCTTCTTGCCTTTAGTGTCCTCCTTACTTCTTGGAGAGAGGATTTTTCCAGTTATATAGCTATGCTAGGCTTCTTCTACCTTAGAGCATAAGTGAGTAAATCAATTTTTCTTTGCTTTACACTTGGTTATAGATAGAATTTTAGTTGATCCGCCAACCAGCGATAGTGTGCTTGCCCTTTGATTTGATGGAGGTTGACATTATTGACAGGCTTAATGAAGAGGTACATATACTTTACTTTATAGGGTTCGGATGCTAATGCTTACAGGGTATTTCTTCAGCACGAGTCCAGGCTGGTGATATTATAGATTTAGTCAATTGATCATTCTAGAAGATTACCAACCCAATCGTGTAGCTCTACAATTTGGCTTTTCATAAGCTATAACGTACGATGACATACCATTGATTCTAAGTATTATGGATACTAGGAACACAAAGATAATGTCTATCAAGGCTCATTTCTTTATCCTATCAGAAGTTGTTGCACCTGTTATGTCTTAGGACTGGCTCCAGCTTCAGGTTAGCTCCTCCTCAGAGTCATACAGGGATCAATTATGCCTCTCACTCATGTATAATTGTCTTTGGTCCTTTCCTAGGCAATGCGCTAGAAAATATGAGCAGAATGTGAGATCTCTGAGAGTTCCTCGAGGTCAAAAGCCTCTCCATGACACACCACAAGTAAGTGACTGCAACACTAGAGGTATGATCATTATCCACTTTTTATATAATTTTGTTATTTCTTTCATTAATTACATACGTATTTAACATATACTTAGCATGACTAGAATTTTATTTTAACTTGTGCTAGCGCCCCTATTAATAAGAAAATCTAATTTGGAAATACCACTCCTAGCAAACGGTTAGAGATCTCTCCTATGGCTACATTGAGGTACCTTCCCTAGTTCGCAAATGTAGATACATTCCATATATGGAGCCTACTTGAGCATCACTTAATTGGTCGATGAGTACACTCCCGCAATGGCTTCTGACTCCTAACAAAGTACCACAGGTGTCTACTAGCACCCCATATAATGCTGATAACTTTGGACCTGGTCCATCGAGTTTGTCTGCCTCCAACACTGTTGCTTCAGACATAGTGACTTCTCTTATCGACTCGCTCTTCCCCACAACTCCTTACTCTATACATTGTCATGGGGAGATGTCTAAGGTGAGAGATTTGGTACCCATTAGTGCTTTCGTCAAGTCAGTGTATAGTTCAAGAGTTTATCAAATAGTGAGGGTGAATAGAGTTTTGCACCAGATGTTGTTCCGATTCAAGCAGAGTCACCAAACTCAGGTACTATTTTTTCTTCACTTTGCATTTTTTTAACTTGCGCTTCTTTTATATTTACTATTTTACATTATACTAATCATTTTTATTTGCTTCTTGCAATGCCTGATGGTGCACATTACAAGCCTGAGATTTACTATTGATACACTTCTGCCCCGAATTCTTGCAACCAAGATGCTCAAGTCTACACCTTGATGCTACTACATAATGTCATTTCAAACTTAGTCTAGGGCCGCCAGAGTCATTGGGACGTTTTACGTCATACGCCAACGTCATTGTGGACCTTCTTTCATGCACTGGTTTGGAGAAGGATGTTCTCATGTATTGAAAAGCTCTTTGTAAGGAGGTTGAGTGCTAATTCAACAGACGAGATATTTTATCATTATTTGCTCTAGTACTTCACTGACAGATCCTCGGGAGGCTGCAAACATAGTACATGATGAGTTTGAGAAGAACGCTGAAGATCTATTGCGCCATCGTTCTGAGTCGAACGGCCTCACTGCCATGATCAACGGGCTGTGGTGAGACATTACGAGCATGATATCCGATAAGGTAGACTTGCAAGTTGAACAAGATAGGAGAGCTCAAGAGATAGAGGGAGCAATATCATTATCAGATCCAAGACTGAGTTATAGTAGATGCTGAGGCTGCTATGACCTGAGTTGTGGAGGCTTTATAATGAGCTGAGAGTGAGCATTAGTCACCAACTGTCTTCTCAACATAGGTTCTGAACTTACAGCCAAGAGTTCAATGTACTTTTCTTCTATTTTTTTAATTAGAGCCATATATTATTTTACATATTAGTGAAAAATCAGAATTTTTCTCCTTTTTCTTTTTTTATTGAACCTAAGGCTTCTAAGATTAGCTTTTGCTTATCTTCATAGTGAAAATAATTTATCCAACTACCTGTATATTTTATGACTCAAAAACACCTCTTCTAGTATTGCTTTAATCCATCAATCCATTAAGAGAATTTCTAGGTCTAAATCACTTGAATGTGTTATTCAATCAGGTTTAGCCAAAACAACTACTGTGCTCAAACTAACAAACAAGGGCTTTATCACTTCAACAATTTCTTGCGATTTGTTGAATGAGAAGAGCAGGCAACGACATAATCATATTTAAGCTTATTGAGTCCGACATTCAGGACCCACTTGAATCCTCGACTTGAGCTGTGAGCGAACTTGCGCTTCCCCAACTTAATAATGTCAATGCAACTTAACAACGTTGAAGCTTATAGATTTAAAATCTTCACTTGACCTTTAAAACTACGACAAACATAGAAGATTAAACTTTGAATTATAGTCATCTTACATGCAGCCTATTTGAAGATACATTCTCACTACACCAATCAGGTGAAAGCAATTATAGGATCGATATATTAAAGTGATCAGATGAGGATCTCGACATAAAATACGATGTCTAACTAAATATTAATAAAAACATATTCATGAATTTCAACTTATAGCACAATGTCAACCCAAATAAAAGTAAAAATGTCTCCAGTCTTGCAAGGGGAACTCTATATAGTCCAAAGAGCATAGACTAGCCACAAAGATAACATATATAAAATTTAAAAATGAAGTGTGTGACAGAGGGATTTTCACAATACTTTAGAAATACTATATTATCTTTTATGAACAATCAACTTTCTTTTCTTTTGATTTATGTAATCAAATAATTTTCTCAACTAGTAATTATATATATTTATTTAAAGATATTGACGTGAAGCACGATATCAACTTAAATAAATATAAAAATACCCTCTATATTATAAGGGGATTCTATGATATCTTGAAAATATATTTTGTCATGTTAGTACTTCTTAGATACTGGTCGTTGATTGGTATCAAGAATCTTTCACCATGTATGTCAATGAGTTAGTATACTTCTCCTTGATATTCCTTTTCGATGATAAAAGGACTCTCCCGTTTAAGCTCGAATTGCCAATAATTTTTTGATGAGGAATAATTAGCCTTCTCAGCACCAAGACAATCCTCTTTTTGAAATGTCTAAGGCCATGCCTTATGATCAAAAGCCCTAGATATTTTTTCTTAATAAACCTCTATATTTTGGTGAGCCTGAAGTCTAATTTCAACAAGTGCAAAGAGCTCTTGTATTTCTAAATGAGCATTTTAGTCTTCAATGAGATTGTATTGTAAGGCTATTTGAAGTGATGACAATCTTCAAGTAGTAAGATTACTTTAGCTCAAACACCAAAGTATAAGAAGTGACTTTAGTCAGCATCTCATAAGTAGTTCGATACACCAATAGCGTTTCTATCAATTTGGTATGTCATTCTCTCTTATTATTAGTGAGAATCTATTTATGTAGCTTAACCAATGTCGTGCTGAAGGCTTCTGCCAAGTCATTTGCTTTTGGATTGTATATTGAAGAATATTGTCAATTTTTATATTTTGGTACTCTTAAAAAGCTAGATCGTTATCTAATATAATTCAACGTAACATTTCAAATCTATAAACCCCATTGTTGGTGAAGAAATGGACTACTCAATCAACAGTGACTTCTTTAAATGAAACGACTTCATCCCATTTGGAGAAGTCAATTGCTACTAGGATGAAGAGGTGACTAACTGATAATGACGGATCAATTGGTCCAATTACTTCAGTTCTCCAGCATTCAAATGGTCAAGATATTATTGTAGAGTGCAATAGATTTGGAGGTTGGTAAACTATATCTCCATGTACTTAACACGTGGCATTTCTTAGCATGATTAATATAGTCTCTCACCATAGACAGGCAATAATATCCCATCATCTTGATTTTCACAGCCATTTTGGGTCATGACTGATGTGCACTACAAAGTCTTTTATGAATCTCAGTTATAACTTTGTTAGCTTTGTTCGTACCTATACATCATAGCCACATTTGCTAGAAAAATCTATGATATAAGGTATTATTGACAAAAACACAGTAATTTCCTCTTAATTTGAGTTGTAAATGACTTATTATTAGGTACTTTGCCCACTATAAAGTAATCAATAAAGGGTTACCTCCAGTCATTTGCATATACTTTGAAAGTTTTGCATTGCCCATTTGAAGCACATTCATGTTCATCTTTTTCTCCTTGTTGATCTTGGAGAGAGTAAGAAGCAACCTGAGTCATATCTTGTTGGCTTGAATTTGATGACCTCTACTTGTGGGGATTGTAATTTTGTTGATTTTATAACTTGACGAGTAAAAATTCAAATCAGCACATAATCATTATTCATACTTGACATTTCTTTGGCTGTTTTGCTAAACAATCTACTTGTTTTCAAATCGGTAGACTCAAGTGAATGTAACATTTAGTATTTGCTTCATGAGTTCAAATACTTATGATAAAAAGCTAGCTCAAACTTACTGATTTTATAGATTCTCAATACTTGATTAATAACAAGCTGAGAGTCACAAAAAATATGCAAGTTCTGAATGTCTATAAAAATAGCTTCTTTAAGACCTATCACCAAAGCTTCATACTTAACTTCATTATTAGTTCTTGACTCAGTAAACTCGTAGGAACGTCTCATTATCCCTCCTTTAGATGTTATAAAGACATGTCAATGCTAGCTCTTGCTCTTAGGAGTTTTAGAGATTATACCTAATTGATTGGCGAGGTCCCATCAAAATACATCTCTTAGATTTATGACTTTTCTCTCATGAATAAGCATGATTTGCTTACTATGCAAATCATCATTAAGTGGTGAATCTACAGGAATAAAATATGTAGTGAGAAAATTTGCTAATATTTGTACTTTCACTGTCTATTAAGGAACGCATGTTATATCGAATTGTAAAAACAAAACTAGCCATCTATCCAAATGACCTGTCAATGCTGGTCTTATTATCAAGAACTTTAATGAATCAATCCTTAAGATGAGAGTAATCTTATAAGATAGCATGTAATGACAGAGCTTCTAATCATCAATTAGAGAGCATCTAGTTTCTACTCCTATCAGCTTCTAATGATATAATAGAGAGCATTTTCCCTACCTTCTTCATTATTTTGTGCTAATAATGCACCAAGGGATTCTTCTAATGTAATTGTATACAAGATAAAAGGTATTTTAGGAATTGGTGCTGCAAGCATTGATAAATTTAACAGATATTCCTTATCCCATTTGAATAGAGCTTTTTTTTCCATCAGCTTTACAAATGGTTAGCAATGTCCTGATAAATTTAATATAAATCATTGGATGAATGTGAGTTGTACCTATAAAGAACAAAACTGATGCAAACTCTTCAGCGGAGGCATCTCAAGAATTGTCTTAATTTTAGTTAAATCTAGTTCAATTCCTCTACGGAGTACTATATACTCGAGAAATTTTCTAGAGGACATCCCCAACATACATTAAAAAGGGTTTATCTTGATATTGTATTTTCTAATTCTTTCAAATACAATACTTGGATCTTCAAAATGATTTTTACAATACATACTCGTAACCACCAAATCATCAATATAACACTCCACTTTTTGGTGAATCAATTCATCGAAGATGCACATCATAACCCTTTGATAGGTAGCCCCAACATTTCTTAAGCCAAAAAGTATAACTGTGTAGCAATAGATGCAAATTTGGGTTTTGAATAAAGTATGTATTTCATTTTTAGTTGTCATCTTAATCTAATTATATCCAGACGATTCATCCATAAAAAGAAACATATTATTATTTACCAATTGTTCTAATATATTGTCTTTTGGGAGGGCTTCATTAAGATCCCAAAATCGAAACAAATACGAATCTGATCAATCTTCTTATTCATAGGCACTATGTTAGCTACCCAATCAAGATACTTTTCTTCACATATAATACTTATTTCAATAAACTTCTTAGTTTCCACTATCAGTCCAACATGGCATTAATCTGTGATGGTCAATCTATGAACTGCCACCTCAGGGGATAAATTTTGCATCTCACCATATATCCAAGCAAAGAAATTTCCTAAATTCACAGAGTAGCTCTTTCAACCCTTCAACTTTTTTGTCAAGTAGAAATGCATTAACGAAAGGTGGATGCGGATCATTCTCGGTTCCCAAGTTAATTTTCTTTTAAACTTAACCATGGTAACTATCAGTCCACCATGGAATTAATTTGTGAACTGCCACCTCAGGAGATAAATTTGGCATCTCACCATATGTCCAAGCAAAGCAATTCCCTAAATTCACAGAGTAGCTCTTTTAACTCTTTAACATTTTTGTCAAGTAGAAGGGCATTAACGAAAATTAGATAGGGGTCATTCTCAGTTCCCAAATTAATTTTATTTTAAACTTATTCATGGTAGCTATCAGTCCACCATCTTCAAGTTCCTTTGATGCAAGCTTAGTTTTACTTTCCCATCATTTGTGAGATTAACCTCATAAAAGTCAACCCGCTCTTCATTATCAATTTCAATTTTTTTGTTATGTTGTAACAAGCTTTATTTTGATGAGATTTAGATTAGATGAACCCGAGGCTTTCAGTGATAAAATTATCACTTTTTTATGACGTTTGAGAACTTTATGATTCCATATTTTGTTAAAAAATTGAGATCTTTATTTGGTTGTCCCGATATGAACTCCCAACTTATGTATCATTCTTCACAACCTTGGAAAGTATTACATTAACATTCTCGTTGGCATCATTTCATCGGAATCAAAATATTGAGTAAGCCAATTAGAGTCATGGGGCTAGTGCTCCTCATATCTATAAAATAAAGTCCCTATTCCACAACTTTCTAGCAACAACAGTACACAGAATGTCTTCAATTCTTTAATATTATGGACCTCCTATGAGGTAAATTCTTTGAAGTACTGAGAAGGGGGTAAGTATAATTGAGCAATCATCTGATACTGACAAATGAGCTATCCTTCTTGAAACAATCCTTTGAACTCTACTTTCATAAGTGGATTCAAAGTCAGAATCAGAATCATCTACTTTATTCTTTCTTTTTCTTTAGAGCTTATAAGTTCCTTTAGGTTTGATAAAGATATTATCTTCTTCTTCTACGTCGCTTCCCAAATGAGGAACTAATCTTCTCAATTTCGATGTAGCATCAGCTACTTTAGGAAAAGCCGGTGTTAGTTCTTTCTTTCGTTTGGCTTTAGCTCTTTTTCTTTTTGAACATATTTCGTACTTCATGAAGTAGACGCTATTGTTTTAGGAGACTTTGTTGGCTTAGGCTGCTTAAGAATGAAGTATTTTGCATCTTCATAAAATTTAGATCTCTTAATTACTTTATACACTAATGCTTAATTGATGGGACCATGCCATACTCGTGCAACCAAGACCGACATAAGAAGGCCCTAAATGAAGCAGCATCATCTATCACATGAAATTTGGCCTCCACAGGAAAGTTTCCAAACTTAAGAGGGATGTTGAAAGATCCTAGGGTTTTCTGCCCTTTCTCGTTGAAACCATGCACTCCCAAGATTCTGGATATCAAGGGACAGTCCTCTCAGTACTCACAGACTAATTAGATTAATAAAAGAGCCTAGATCGATTAGTATCTGATTGATCATGATATCATCACTCTCTTATAGAGGATGATTGTGTTTTCCTGTTCCAACATAAAATCATTTTCAAAAAATATGATTGTTGTGAGCTCTTGAATTTGTAGTGACTCGGTCATGTATTTTTTAGCAAAATATACTTCATATCTCTCTAAATCTTTAAGAGTCTGTACCAAAATTTTTCAGAGGTCTTTTGGCATCAAGAGAGTCTCGTATACATTTAATCATGCAGAGATCTTTTTCAGATGTGATAAGATATTGTAATATAATTTCCTGCTTGAATTATGCTTCTTTTCTGGTCTTCAGGAATAATTTCTTCATTGATTGCAATAATTTTTCCTTTGACTTTATTTGTCCTTTCTTTGACGACGAAAATACTACTTTGTCGCTCCTCAATTGAACTTGGACCACCTTATTCAGTTCAGACTCCTCTAATGAAGTAATTTCTTTAAAATCACTTTTCATTCTGATAGATTAACTAAAAGATAGTCACTTTTCAACTTCAAAAATTTCATGTGCTATTGTTGAAACATCTGTCTTCTCTCCATCAGGAAATCACAAATCTTCATCTGAATTATTACCTTTTTGTCTAGTCATCAGACAAAATTCTAATGTTAATTCTCTAAGCTCGTATTTCCTTGTTGGGATAGATTTCATAAATTTGCTCAAACATATTAGATTTCTTGAGATTGCTCGATCCCAATCATCATTTTGAAATTACTTTTGCTAAGAAACATCTAATGTCACAAAAATGATATGCGACATGTTTCTACTAGGCAAGATTCACTATAATCTTCTTGATTTGATTCAACAATTTCAAGTTTCGATATAAAATCTACAAGCTTGACAGGCTGGCTTGCCAGCTGGTGGTATTTTTACAGATTGTTAATAATCTTATGGGTTATAATTTTTTCTTCTTTATTTAGTTAGATTTGACTAAATTTTTTGATATATTTGATGGAATTTGAACCAGCTGCTTCCCACACAAGGATGAGTTAATAGTATTGGAATGTCTTCAAGTTGATAACGTGAAGGCTAACACATACGAACTCAGCATTCCCTTCAAATCAGTGATTTCCGCTTGACATCAGAGACTCCTTCGAGCTATTTCAATATTTTTTATTGTCTTTTTAGAGATCGAGGTCTCCCATTCTTCAATCCAGATTGACTTTCTTTTTGTTTTTTAGTGAATGATACAGAAGATGACGTAATAATCCGTATAGACACCCTTTTCAGGCTGACTAAGATAATGTTGTAAAGTGTAAATTCTCCCGTTCTATATTTTTTTCTAATCAATCTTTAAAGAGATAACAATCTTCATATGGTGGCTGATCATCCTATAAATTGAACAATAGTTTAGAATGTTGACTTAGCTTCTTCAGATATTTTGCTCTCTACCAGTTGCAAATCTTGAAAAATAGTTATCTTGAAATTATTATTGTATAAATATACTATATTTTTGGATAATATATCCTTTAGTTTTATCAATTGTCTTGCACTTTAGTCTCAAAAATGGGTATCAATAATTCCTGACATAATTTTTCTCCTTTTTCTTATCATTACTAAATCAATAAAACAATATAAAAAGAGTCAACCACATAATGGAGCGTGACAAAGAGGCAATAAGCAGAGATGTTAAGATATATGTTGCATTAAAATGCGATCAGAATAGTATCTACTTTCAAACATATGTTCGACGAGCACCACACATCAAATAATGTATAATCCAAAGCTGACACATGTACTTTTAGACATTTGGCTCCAAGTTATTTACTACGGTACATTGTTTAGGTACAACAATAGATAGAGAAAATGATGGATTTTGCTCATGTAGTTAAAAGATATACTAACCCTCCTTTTCCTTTTTTCACTATATCCACCTAAAACAAGGCCCAGTAGCAGCTTAATGCAGTGTAGAAATGAATGGAAAAAAAAAAGATTAATGTTTCGAGGCACCAAAAGGGAGATTTGTTTAAAAAATAACCCTATAATTGGTTCATTTTGCAGAAAAAAGGACAATAGGTCTAAAATTTTGTAAATAAAAGCAATAACTTAATCGAATTAATAAATAAGGACAGCTAAACCTGACATATATACCAGATTTTTCTTGATACCTTGCAAGCATGGCTAAATTTCTTGAAACCACAGCATTACTGCTAAATTTATTAAGAAACCTTTGTATAACTAAAGTAAATCCAATTTGTAAGCCAGGTTCAATTGTAATATTAGAGTTTCAAAATAAGCTTACATAGTAATACCATGCGTTCAACAAACACAAGAATATATGCCAAGGCTTGAAGATTAACATCTGCAAGTATGTTAATGTTAATCTTCCTAGCTTACAAAATAAGATAAATTATTATTCTTGTTTACAAAGTTCTAAACTATTAACGCTATCGTTGCCAGGTCCAAAGCCCTAGATGAAAAAAGTGGAGGGTTACATTCATTAGATAGTCCACAGCTAATATAAAACTTGTCGAAAAATTATGATATGAATCATTTAATACATTGTGTCAATGCTAAGATGTTCCCTGGAAACGACGCGCTATATGGCTTGAATACAGTAAAATTTGTACAAGCGTCTAATTGTAGTGTTAAATAAGAGTTCTCATATTATGGACGAATGCAGGTATGGAAGTTAGTCCATAAAACTAGAATTAGGATACAACAACAACAATAACAACAACAACAACAACAACAAGCCTTAATTCCACTAGGTGGGGTCGGCTACATGAATCCTTCGTCTCCATTGTGTCCTATTATGTGTCAAATTCTCATTGAATACAAGTATACTAAGATCATTTTTTTTAACCAAGTCTTTTAGGTCTACCTACCTTTCTTAACATAAAGCAAATCTAATCATCTACTCTCTGTCGGTCATGGGACGACGCTTTATGTGGCATCTAAGCGACTCTCCTAATCTTATCTACCAGCTACTCCAACTTTTCCCGAACATACTCATTTTGCATTTTATCTCTAAGAGTAAAGCCACTCATCCAACGAGCATCCTCATCTCTGCAATACTTAACTTAGTGTTATGCTTCTCTTTTTTATTGGCCAACATTGCACCATAAGTCATTGGGGTCTTACCATCATCTTATAAAATTTTTTCCTTAAATTTAAGTGGAACTTTTCTATCACATAATAGGCCAGATGCATTCCTCCACTTCAACCATCCAACTTGAATTCTACTAATAACATCTCCATCTATTTCACCATCATTTTGAACAATGAGCCTAAATATCAATCGCTCACTCTTATTAATGACTTGATCACCTAAAGTCACAACACTATCACTAAAACTACAACTAAAATTACACTCCATATATTCGCTTTAGATCTACTAAAACCTTTAGACTCTAAAGTTGACCTCCATAATTCAAGTTTTCGTTGGACTCCCTCTCCAGTCTTATCAACAAGAAGAATGTCATCAACAAAAAACATACACCAAGGTACATCTTCTTGTAAATGTCTCGTAAGAACATCCAAAACTAAAGTAAAAAGATAAGGGCTTAATGTTGATCCTTGATGTAATCCAACTGAAATAGGAAAATATTTTGTCAATCCTCCTTGTGTTTGGACACAAGTAAAAGCTCTAGTATACATATCCTTAATGACTTGAATATAACCAATATTAACTCATTTCTGTTCTAGAACTCTCCAAAGAATATCTCTTGAGACTTTATCATAAGCTTTCTCTAAATTAATAAATATCATATGTAGATCCTTCTTACTTTCTCTATCTCCATCAAACCTCTTAACAAATATATAGCATCCATAGTAGATCTGCAGGCATGAAACCAAAGCGATTGTGAGAAACTTATCACATCGTAACTTGTGCTATTACTCTCTCCCATAATTTTAATGTATGACACATTAACTTAATTCCTTTATAATTTGCACACTCTTGTGCATCACCTTTATTCTTAAATATAGGAACCAACAAACTCTTTCTCCACTCATCTGATATCTTTTTGGTCTTTAAAATAACATTAAAAAGATTTGTAAGCCAAAAAATTCCTTGATCTCCTAAACATTTCCATACATCTATTGGAATATTATCCGGTTCTACTACTTTTCCACATTTCATTTTCTTTAAAGCTTCACTAACTTAGAGATAAATTAATAAAATTAATAAATATTATGATTCATAGAAAAATAATTATCCTATATATTTAAAAAACTAAATAGCTTGGGAAGAAGACTAAAGAAATTGATAGTTTAGATTTTAAACTTTAGTACTCAGGTAGGAGTTGTACTAAAAATGATGTAAGTGTGATTATAGATAAAAGCTTGAAACATAATTTTGTAAAAATTAATAAAATTGAAGATAGAATTATACCTTTTAAGTTTATTGTTAATGCTAAGATTATTAATATTTTAAGTATTTATTCCCCTTATGTAGGTTGGGATGTATGTTAAAATTTTTTTTGAAATTACCTAGAATATTTAATACAAAGGATACCTCTTGAAATAATAAATATTTATTAGAGAAAATTTAAATGGGCATATTGATGAGTGATAGAAGTTTTTATAGGCATTTATAATAGCTATGCATATGGTGTGACTAACAAAGAAGGTATGATCAATTTGAAATTTGCTTTAGCTTATAATTTTGCAATTGCTAATATTTTATTTAAGAAAGAGAAGAGCACATTATCACTTATAAAAATGACCCTAGTAAAAAGTTGATTGATTATTTTTATAAGAAAAATAAATCGTTCAGATTGTAAGGTCATTCTGAATGAAAGTTTAAGAAACCAGTATCGACAATTGATTTTGAATTTTAAGATGAAATGTTGAAAGATAAAAAACAAAATCAGAATCTTATCCTAAGATTAGAAGAATATGCTTAAATAACACTAATAAAAATATTTTTAAGAGTAAGCTACAAGATCTTAGAATTTAAAATGTTAATAAGAAACCTAATGTTATGTTAGAAAAAGTAGCGAAGTAATATTTACCAAATTGCAAAAAAAAAAAAAACTTAAATAATCAAAAGAAAAGCTCCTATTAATAAAAATAAATGGCGGAGTCAAAATAAGCAAGAAATGATAAAAAATAAAAAGTTTTGTTATAAAAATTAGTTTAGATGTATAACTTCGAAAAATTAAAAAAGATATAGAATAGCCAATAGAGATTCTAAGAAAGTAACATATGATGTAAGTAGTTCAACATTTAATAATTTGTATAATAGATTAAATACTAAAGAGAGTGAATGATGTATGTATAAGTTAGCCAAGCAAAGTGAAAGAAGTAAAGATTTAGTTCAAATGAAGTACATTAAAGATGAAGATCATAAAATACTTTTTTCGAAGAGGATATTCAACATAGGTGGATGAAATATTTTAATAAACTTTTCAATGAATATTGTGAGAATACAATTGACTTTAGCGACCTTAATACCCTAAGGGGCTATTTAGTTGGATGAAAAAGGAATGGAATGTAAAGTTTCAATGCATTCCTTCTTCACCCTTTACTTGAAGCCTAGTGAAAAAAAAAATTTCATCCGATTTGGGCAAATTTACATTACACTGGTCGGTTAAAAAGTGAGGGTTAATTCTGTACCGCCCATTTACCATGCCGGTCGGTAGTTGCCACCAGCCGGTGATTGTGACGCGGCCGCCCATACCAGCCAGTCGTTTACACCCCACCAACACCGTCAATGCCACTTTACATTAATTTTACTTTACTCAAACCAAACACAACAACATGCCTTTATCCCACTAAGTGGGGTCGGCTACATGAATCCTTCGTCTCCATTGTGACCTATTATGTGTCAAATTCTCATTTCATTTAAGTATACTAAGGTCATTTTTTATACATCTTAACCATGTATTTTTAGGTCTACCTCTACCTTTCTTAACATAAGGCAAATCTAATGCATCTACTCTCCTAACCAGGTCATTGGACGGCCGACGCTTTATGTGGCCAAACCATCTAAGACGACTCTCTCTCTAATCTTATCTGCCATCGGAGCTACTCCAACTTTTTTCTAACATATTTTCGATTTTATCTCTAAGAGTAAAGCCACCCATCTACCTCGAGCATCCTCATCTATGCAACACTTAACTTAGTCTCATGCTTTCTCTTTATCATTCTCGCACTATAAATCATCAGTGTCTTACCACCATCTTATAAAATTTTCCCTTAAGTTTAAGCGGTGCTTCTCTATCACACAACAGGCCAAATGCATTCCTCCACTTCAACCATCCAACTTGAATTCTACTAATAACATCTCCACCTATTTCACCATCATTTTGAACAATAGAGCCTAAATATTTGAATCGTTCACTTGTTTTAATGACTTGTTCACCTAATGTCACAACATTATCACTATAACTTCTACAACTAAAATTACACTCCATATATTTAGTTTTAGATCTATTTAAATGAAAATCTTTAGACTCTAAGGTTGACCTCCATAATTCAAGTTTCTCTTGGACTCCCTCTCTAGTCTTATCAACAAGAAGAATGTCATCAAGAAAAGCATACACCAAGGTACATCTTCCGTAAATGCCTAAGAACATCCATAACTAAAGCAAAAAGATAAGGGCTTAAAGTTGATCCTTGATGTAATCCAATAAATAGAAAATAATTTGTCAATCCTCTTTGTGTTTGGACACAAGTAACAACTCTAATACACATATCCTTAATGACTTGAATATAACCAATATTAACTCCTTTCTTTTCTAGAACTCTCCAAAGAACATCTCTTGAAACTTTATCATAAGCTTTCTCTAAATCAATAAATATCTTATGTAGATCCCCCTTACTTTCTCTATACTTCTCCACCAAAACTCTTAACAAATGTATAGCATCCATAGTAGATCTACCTAGCATGAAACCAAACTGATTGCTATTTTAAATAAATTCTTGAATTTGATCTACATATAAACAACCACAAAATATTTTAAATATACTATATTCCTTTTACATTGAATTTCTTTTACACTACATTCCCTTTTGAGCCAACCAAATAGCTCCTAAATAAAAATAAATATTTTATTTTTATTGTCAATTAGTAATACCAATGTTGGAGAGGCTTTAAATAAAATAAAGCGTGAAAAAGCATTAAAACTTGATGATATTCCAATAAAAGTGTAAAAATGCTTAGGAGATCAAAAAATTTATCGACATACTTATATTTTTAATATTATTTTAAAGGCAAAAAATGTCAGATGAGTGGAGAAAAAGTTTATTGATTCCTATTTTTAAGAATAAAGGTGAATCACAAGAATTTGCTAATTATAAAGGAGTTAAGTTAATGTGTTATACATTAAAATTATTGGAGAGAGTAATTAAGCAGTAGTTACATCGTGATATAAATGTTTCACAAAATTAGTTTGAATTTATGTCGGTAGGTCTATTGTGGATGTTATACATTCGTTGAGATATTTTATGTAAAAGTATAGGGAGATTGAAGAGGATCTACAAATGATATTTATTGATTTAGAGAAAATATATGATAAAATTCCAAGAAAATTGCATTAGAGAGTTCTAGAAAATAAAGGAGTTAATACTAATTATGTTTAAGTCTTTAAGGATACATATACTGGAGTTATGTTCAAATACAAGAAGAAATGATCAAATATTTTCCTATTTCAGTTGGATTACATCAAGGATGGGCTCTAAGGTCGTAAATTTCTGCATTAGTAGTGGATGTTTTTATTGGACATTTACAGAAGGTTGTATAATGTGTATGCTCTTTACTGATGAGATTCTTCTTGTTGATATGACTCGAGAAGTTTAAGAAAACTTGAATTATGGAGGTCAACCTTAGAATCTAAAGTCTTTCGTTTGATTAGATCTAAAACCGAATACATGGGTTGTAATTTTAGTTATAAAGGATCTAGTGGTGGGGTTGTGCTAATTGGTGATCAAGTTATTAAAAAGAGAGAATGCTTTAGATATTTCGGGTCTATTGCTCAAAGTGATGGTGATATAGGAGATACTATCAGTAAAATTCAAGTTGAATTGTTGAAGTGGAGGAATGCTTTAGGCTTGTTGTGTGATAGAAAAATGTCACTTAGATTTGAGAGAAAATTTTATAAGATGATAGTGAAATATGCAATGCATTATGGCGTTGAATGTTGACTAGTAATAGAGAAGCATAAAATTAAGTGTTGCAGATGTATACTCAAAGCAGCGGATAGGCCTAAACGACCTGTCGAGACTAATTATAGAGACTAACATACTCGCCGTAAAGGGTACTCGACAATGAAAGCTACTAGAATAAGCATACTCACTAGAAAAGATATCTGACAATAAAGGATCAACCTGAGTCAGCGAGAGGATTTAGAAAATAAAAAAATGACCCAGAGAATAAGTCATGAATCAACTCGCCGCCAATACGAGAATACTCTAAGGGATGAGACGACTATTCCTATCAGCTCAATCCTTACCCGCATACTCAAATGATGATGAGCTACTCATCTCTACTGTCCGCCAAGTATATACCCGCTATCAACCTAAGCGGGCACTCACTTGTACTTGATTTATCTTATAAGTACTTTCAATGTATGGTCGTCCCTTGATACTATATAAAAGAGAAACTCCTCTCATACGAGAGCATCTTTTTTCTTTGTCCTATGCCCCTAATCTTTGAACTCCAATTTGAGGAATAAAGTTTATTATTTCTCTTGCACTTCTCTACTTCTCCTGTCTTCCAGTTGGCAATATTTCTAACCCTTTTCCCAGGTATCTTAGAAGGTTACTCCTCCATCTATGAATAAATTTAGATCCAGCAACAGAGATGAGAATGCTCGGGTGGATAAGTTGATTTATTCTTAAAGATAAGATGCAAAATGAATATATGTGAAAATATTGGAGTAGCTCTAGTGACATATAAGGTTAGATAGAGTCGACTTAGATGATTTGATCACATAAAATGTGGGTCATTTGATGATCTAGTTAGGAGAGTAGATGTCTTAGATTTGGCATATATTAAGAAATGTAGAGGTAGAGTTAAAAAGTATAAAAAATGATATTATTTTATTAAATTTAAAAGAAAATATGACACTTAATAGGATACAATGGAGAAGAAAGATTCATGTAGCAGACCCCACAAAGTAGAATAAAGGCTTGTTGTTGTACAAAGTTCTAAACTATTACCCTTTTCGCAAAAGAACTAAATTATAGAGTTTTCTGCAAGTTCCAATAAAGATAATGATGAAATTAAGAAACCTAGGAACCCTATGCCCTTGTCTAGCCGAGCAAGTAACCAATTAAAAACAATAATAGCAAGATCCCTCCTAAATGGTAGATCTAGATGTAGGCCACTGTTCCAATAGTCAGCACAGCAAGAAGCCAAAAAAAATAAAAATTTGTTACGTTCAGCATGACATTTCTATAAAGAACCGTTCTATAAACAAGGTAATAATCATGTATTTTTGTCAAGACAACATCAAAGCTTTAAGTAATGAAGTCAAAATGCTGTGTAAGTATTGGTTATAGCAACTTCGGCTGTCACGAGTGTGGAAATGCTTGAGCTATCAACTCTGTGATTAACAAGATATGATATGACTCTCTTCACCTTGGCTATGAAGTGAAATACTTTGTTAAAAAAAAAAAAGTCGTGACTAAAAAAAATATTTTTGAATTATGAATCAATAGACCGAATCATCATCATTAGTCCTATTTGAAGCATTCGGGGAATCAATAAGCTGAATCAAAATACAAAATATGACAACTGAGAACATTTACCTAAAAATGGTAAAACTCAGTACACCAATGGAAAATGCCCCGAGTATAACACCACTCCAAAACAGAATCCTGCTTTTAGCAGCTAGATGTGATTCAATTTCATCCTTTGTCATATCAGATCTACAAAGTAGAACCAATAACATTCATGGTTGTAAATTGAGTTACAAGAAAATCACTAAGGAAACCCTTTTGACTGGAACCTTACAAAAAGTATGGAACTTCTGGACAGGATTTCAATTCAAGAGCTCCGTTTTGTGATCTGCACTTGCCAATTGCAGTAATCTCCTTTCCTATTGCAAGAATCTTTTCTTCATCCAATAATGCAACCTTCAAAAAACTCAAAAAAAAAAAAACATTTAAAAAACAGTCTACAAGTACAAACTATCCTTAAGAGGAAAATGCCTGGTTTCTGCTGGGGAATTCAGAAAAACAACTTACAGGATAACCATTCCCAAAGATGGCCTGGAAGAAAGTGTAAGGCGTAGGCTGAATAGGCCGTAACTGATGATAAACAGTTGTAAGAGGAAGTGAATGGGCTGAACCATCCAAATTAATATGAACATACCCAGAATTAGGCCATTGACCACCTTCAACAAGAATAAATGGAACCTAGTAGAATGTATAATAAGATTTCATTTTTTTTTAAGTTCAAGATTGGAAAGAGAGCAGCTATGCATTTGGCTTACCGATCTCAGGGAGCTTGATCGCTGTTCTCTCCAAGATTTTGCAAACAGAGCATGGAGATCAATACTCCATCCAAATATGCCTTTCCATTCATTGTAGAGGCACTGCAAAAAAACACAACCACAGATTTTGCATCAATATACAGCAGCAAAAGCAAACAAATATAATCTCAGGAAAGAAAGATTCAATCACTAATTCACCATAGAAACAAAATAAAGAAACAATTTAAAGTAAACTTAGTTTAGTATCTGGCAAACCAAAACATAGAACTTTTGTCCTACTCAATTGCTTCGATGAATATATACCATAGGATTCTTATGATGCCAATATAAAGAGTCATATACCATAGTATGATATTTCCAATGTGACATTTATGAACAAATACATCAAATTTTAGTGAGAAGTTACAGCAGTTGAGTAATTGTTTAAAAGATTTGCTGCACACGATTTGCAAAATAAAGATTGAGCATATATTATGCAATTTTGTGGGTGTAATATTACTAACCATTAGTCAATATTACTAGATAATTAAGCAATAACTAGATGTGATATGTTTAAGTACTTTAGAACTTTCATATAAATGAATGGGAATAGAGATTAGGATATAACCCTAAAGTTAAGGCTAAGTGAATCTAATGAAGTATATCCAGAGTGTCATGTTATAAGAGAATATTAATGAGAATTAAAGTTGAACTCTATGAAAGTACAATTAGGTCAACTAAGTTGTATGCCTAAGTATTGGTAGTAAAAAACCATTGATAGTCAAATTGAGAGTAAAAACATTAGAATGTTAAAATGGATGTCTGATAGATTGATCTATGATTATATAAGAGAAAATAGGAGTAACATCCTTTGATGATACGGTAGTAAAAAATAATAATTTTATATGTTTTGGATATATAAGATGTAGGATAGAAAATGTGAAATAGATTAATGGATTTAGCACCTCGTACAAAAATTAACAAGATGAACAGACAATGAAGATTCATAAAATAAACATCAAATTATTGGGGGTAAGCCTATCATGATGATGTTATCATTGTTGATGATGATGTCATAGACAGAAATTGATATGATCCCAAATCATATAATTGCCAATATGGAACATACAACAATAAGAATTACACGGATAACAGATTCTGTACAGGAAAGATAACCAAAAACAGGAATGATTGTGAGAATAGGTATATAGCATGCTTACAACAAGAAGAAACACCTGCAGCAAGGAAGATTAATTACAGCAACAAGAATGGTAGCCTTTCAATAGAACATTGCACAGTAAAGCATTACAGAAGTTCCCTCAAGAAAACTATTCAAAGATAAATCAACAAAAGCTAAGCTTGATAAACCATATACAACAGAGAAGCTGATCAAACTTATTTACAACAGCCGACAACAAGAAAATAAGAAGAAATAGGAATGACTTACCAATGTAATAACCACCCAATACACAAATAGAGGCACCATTTATACAGAAAAATAACAACCTCAACAGGCTAGAGAAAGCAGATCCAATTAGTAAAATAACAAATCTAGGCATAAAGAGGAATATTCTAGAAGATCCAACAGAGACTATAAATGATGAGGAAAATCAAAAGGGTTGAAGAATTTATCTCAAGACTTCGTCTAACTACTCAAGTCTCCTCCTCTTTCTCCCGCCTTTCTTAGCCATAAATCGCATGGAAACAAAACACCAAAAGACGGGCGAAATCCATCCTCCACCAATCGGTTGCAATCTAACATTCTACTTGGATCTTCAGATCGACCATGGGTAGATCTTATCCTCTCCTCCGATCTCCCCTCGGAACCCTAGCAGACGACTGAATGACGAATAAACGAAATAAAGAATAAGGCAAATATCAAAGTTAAATTCAAAAAGATCCAACGAAGAATCAGAATTATCGATCAAGGATCGAAATTGAGATCAAGCACGCAAAACCAACATTGGAATCCACTCAATCCGAAAGAATTAGCATGATAAAGAAAGATCAATGGCGTAGATTAACACAAGAATCCAAGCTTCCAAGAAGCGCAAGAAAGAATCTGGAGCCCATCCAAGAGAAATATAACGCTAGATACGGATGATAACACAGCTATTAAGGGTTAACTCAATTGGAAAGGGTTTAACTCATTATGACTCAAACCAAGCCGATGAGATCCAAAAATCAACTCAACCAACCGTAATTATTAAATAATCTCTCAATCCTCATGTATCAAAGATCAAGAAAAAGATCTTTATCAGAAATGTTCAAAGTTTGAATTTGATTGATAATTGATTCAATTCTTAACTTATGATGCATATGAATTAATAGAAAATTAGAACTAAAATGTAAAAATCTACTTCTCAAATCTTTTGGTAAAGGTAGGTTGTGAGATATTTGATAAGGAAAAAAAAGGAAAGAATAGTACACTTAGAAAAAAAATTCACCATGTCATTTGACTTTTTTTTTTTTTTGTATTACTAAGATCTAGGTAGCACTAATATGAACATAAGATACATCTATTTTTAAAAATATAGCATATTATCATAATTTAGAATTTATAAAATTTTAATAATATATGATAATCACATATATTAAATAAACATTAAATAAGTTAAAAAAATTAACATTATAACAAAAAATTGATTTTTGATAACGCAAGAAAATGAATAAAAGTTTAACATATTATTAATAAACATAATAATAAATAATTAAAAATTAAAAATTAAAAAATAATAAATGTAATAAAAATAATAAATAATCAAATTCTAACAATAATTTTAAAAGACTTAGACATCAACAATTTTTAAAGTATTACATACAAAAATAAATATAAATGATCAAAATATAATATTTAATTATGGATTTAGTTAATACGTATAAAATTAAAACTTAATTATTCAAGACACACGTGTCAGACATGCATGTCAGAAATTTATTTATTTTTTATTTTTGATTGGACATGCTACAGGCATGTCCGACACATATCGGATGTGTGTCGGTGTCTGACCTATATCAAACACTGCATATCTCTTTTTCATGAAATACTAGATCACATGACATGTAGACAAAATAATAATAACTATTAAAGACCAAAGTTAAATGTATTACACAAAACGAGATTGCTACATCAATTGCGGTCTAGCCATATTCTCCAAGTCATTATTTGATTAACACTTACCATTGCTCCACAAAAGATTATTATGGCAACTCTATGTATTAAGAACAAGACAAATTAATTATAAAAACCAAAAAAATTCAAATTCAGTAATCTACAATGATACTAAAAAAAACTACCAAATAGAAATGTTTGACTTTATTCTCAATGGAAGCATCGCATTAAGTAATAATCTAAGCATAGTTTAATATGTCAATGATGATGATCAAGATAAGAAAATGTCTTTTTCCTAAATGTATCCTAAATGACCACACAAGGATCTAGCGAACGAACCAATACAAAGGACACTTAATCGCAAGTGTCAGAGCCCAAGAAAGAACTCGCTCGTAGGCCATCTAAGAGGATTCACCTCCTTACAAGCAAGTATATGAAGGAATCTGTCTTAGCAAGGTGACCGACACCGACCTTCCTGACTCGTATAGAATATCACATCAAAGAACTTGCTACTCGGCATATAACACCTGCTCAACCACCAAAAGTATAGGCAAGTCTCTTCATATTGCAACCGACTTATAGCTTCTAAAAATTGACATGTAATTTCCTTTTGTAACCACCTCTGAATCATATAAAAAGTGAGGATTTTAAAGGATAGATGAAGCTTTTCTAGCTTTTTTACAATTCCTAAGAGGGAGAGAGCTACTTATAGTACTCAAATTCCCTCCTTGTACTCATATTTTGATATAGTGGAATTTCATATACTTTGTTTATATTTTTCTATCTATTCTTGTCTAATATATGCCTAAGTAAGGTCCTGCATTACTACATGAATAAATTTGGATTCAATATCCTCTTTGATGTAGTGAGCATGAAAGATGTCAAGAATAAGAAATCAAGTGTCCAACGAAGTAGCCCATCAACATGGAATAACTCGGACATCATGAAGTTGAACATGCAGAAATTCGTCACACAACAAGACTTGAAAGACATAGAAGACAGGATCACTCGCATAATCTAAGCAACTATAGATAACGTGAAGAATGAGGCTCCAAGGGCCAAGGAGAATGAAGGATAATCCCCAAGCTCAGCAACTTGTTGAACTCGCCCCCATAGACGAGCAATGTCGAAGACAAATAGTGTTGACGACGAGTCTTATCATGCGAGTGATGAGGAGGTTACTAGAGAGAGACAAGCAAATGTCATTCCCACAAATGCTTTCTCTAGGGAAATCGCAGAGACATGTCCCCCACCGAAGTTTAAAATTTTACACCTAGAGTCTTACAAAGGTCGCACCGACCGAACCGACCATGTAGCATACTTTGAGTCAACCACATTACCATTGGACCTTGATGACATGATAAAATACTGACTATTCTTTACTACTTTCAAGGAGTCAACTCTCAAATGATTCTCACATCTTCCTGTAAGAATCGTCAACTCTTCTGCAAAATTTAAGAAAATATTTACCACCCAATTTACAAGTGCTCAAAAGCCTCTAAAGAGTTCACAAACTCTAAAAAAAATTCAACAAGAGTCATGTATGTCCCTTAAGAAGTTTATTACTCACTTCCAAAAGTATATGTTAAAAGTAAAAGATTTGTAACTCACAATCGCACAAGCTACACTTGCCTATGGCCTCAAAGAAATGTCGTTTAGGTACACTCTTAGTTTACAACAGTCCAAGACATTGGCAAAATTATTGTAGTTAGTTAATAGCCATGTGAAGGTGAAGAAATATAATGAAGTCATCCAATCATCAAAGAAGACTCAAAAGAGAGACTTAGGAAAAAGATCTCAATGGAGAAGTTTCGAGTTGAAAGAAAAGATAAAGAAAGTAGACAACACAGTCGACTAAAGAGGACGTAAATGTATACGCACAAGTATAGGTAAAACCCGCTAGCTCGCCTCACACAAAGCGAGTATTTGCAATCAATCGCGATCACACCATTGTGGGTATCTATGGTCGAGTTAATCGAGATTATACAAAATAAATAATAATTCCAGCGACCACGTCCCATGAAGACTGATGGATTGTGAGATCAATCAAGATACTATGTCTATCACCATGATCTCGATCACAGCACTAGAGAATGTCGACACTTGAAGAGTTTAGTCGAATAGCTCATTAAGGCATGAAAGTTGAAGAAATTTGTGAGAAAACTAGAAAAGAAGTCATAAAGCCAAGTAATAAACCAAACCCTGCTCACACTATCCATATTGCTAGAGTAGTTCCCATCATTTTTGTTGGAGATGAGTCATCATGGAAAAAAATCCTAAACTGATTCCAAAGAATTGAACTTCGCACTATGGTACCATGCTATAGATAATTAATGCGGATAAAGACAGACTAATTGTCAACAATCCCTATAATGAAGTTGTGGTCATCACAGTGTTAATTGCTAAACATTACATTGAGAGCATTTTGATTGACATAAGGAGTCGGTGAATATTATATTCAAATATATATTTGATAAAATGAACCTGACGAGTTCGAGAGTTGCACCTACAACAGGTCCACTCTATGATTTTTTTAGAGAAAGGAAAGAGATACAAATAATCACTTTTCAGTGTCTTGGAAAGAAGATGAAAAACAGTTCACGGTAATGACCAACTTCATCATTGTGAAAACACTCAACACATATAATACTATTTTTGGCCGACCATTCTTTAATATATTTAGGGTAAAGATGTCAACTTATTATGCAGCCATCAAGTTCCCAAGAAGTGGAGAAGAAATACTTATAAGGGAAAACTTTGAATCTATCCAGGGCATATTACTTGCGAGCAGTTAGTGACTCACATAAAAGGAAAGAAGTACTATAACTAGAAGTCGCGCACACTGGGTTGGAGACTACAGAAGAAATCGAAGTCTCGACAACTTAAGACCTGGGGCGAGTACTTAGAATTAGCTCATCCTATAGCAGCAAGTATAAGGAAGCCTTTGCATGGGCCCTTCAAGAGGATATACATATATTCGCCTAATCAGCTACTGAGATGCTAGGCATAGACATTAATGTTGCTTGTCATAGGCTTAATATTAAGAAAAATGTTAGGCTAATCAAACAAAAAATGAGAATGATAGTAACTCTACTCGCTAAACAAATCAAAGAGAATGCCACCAAGCTGGTAAAAGCCAATTTTATTAGGAAAGTCCAGCACTCCGAGTGGATCTCTAGAGTACAAGCAATTGTATCCAAGCTATAACTCAAAACCATTATAGCATTTATAAATGGATGGATCTTCTCGAGAGTAAGGAAAGAGAGCGAGTATTGTATTGAGAATCCTAGCAAGAATCATAATCTCAATCAGTAAAATTCAAGTTTCGGTTGACCAACAATCAATCAGAGTACGAGGCACTACTTGTTGGACTTTAATTAGCATAATGACTCAATGTAAACACATCATAACACATTCAAATTCACAACTTATAGTGAATCAAATCAATGGAGATTATGAAGGGAGGAATTCTTATAAAATTATTTACATAACGTAAAGGCAAAGATTAGAAAGCTTGAATACTTCAAGATAAGCAAGTTCCAAGAGATAAAAAACAACTTGCCGATCTATTAAAAAGAGCAAATGGTCCTAGGAAGCAACCTATCCTTGAACTCGCCCAACCTAATATAGAAGGCAAGTTCATATAGATTATGGGTGAAAGCTCTTATGATAGGGTTGACCCCATCAAGAAATATTTACAGACTAGGGAGCTGGAAAAAGGCATCACGGATCCAAGATTATTCGAAATCAAAGCCACCCAATATGTCATAATCAATTGTTAGTTGTTCCAGAGATCAGTCACATCACTAAATTTGAGGTGTGTTTTAAGAAGGAGATCAAACGAAAGTACTCAACAAGTACATTCAAGAGAATGCAGGAGCTACTCCGAAGGAAGGACATTCACCCATCGGATCCCACAACAAAGATATTTTTGTCCAACATTGAAAAATAATGTTAAAGACTTCACCAAGAGGCAAGCAATATCAAAAGTTTACTCATATGCAATCATGGCCGCTGCAACCTCTACATCCCATTACAAGCCCTTGACCTTTTGTATATAAAGATGGACTTGATAGGTCCCTTGTCAGTCGCTAGTAGGCAAATGAGATTTATACTCGTCATGATTGACTAGATAATTGCTCAGGTACTTCAAAATTTTATTTAGACTGATATCATCTACAAGTACAAACTACCTATAATGATTATCACAGACAACAACCTTTACTTTACCGACAAGTGACTACAGGAGTTTTGCGAGTCCCAAGGGATCTGCCTCATATTCACTTCAATGCATCACCAGTAGAGCCAGGTGAAAGCAGCAAACAAGAAGATTATTAACCTACTAAAGAAAAAAAGTTGAAAGCACAAAGGCAAAGTGAGTTGATGTCCTACCCGATGTACTTTGGGCTCTCACGATAACACTATCCTCGATAACCAAGCAGACTCCAATCTCCCTATCACACGACACATAAGCAATACAGCCAATCGAGTACTAGTTGCATAACCAAAAGATAATGGCGACTACTGAGCTTGACAAAGACACTCCCGAGTGGGAGAAATCAAATACAAAAGCTATGGAGACTGTACTCGACCTACTAAAGAAACTGAGCATCGAAGCACTGCTTAAGAAAGAAGAAACCAAGATGCAAATTGCTATATACTATAATAGCAGCATCAAGACAAAGTATTTCAGGCTCGATGATTTGGTGATGAAGAAAGTAGATGCAGTAGCTTAATAAAATGCATATGACAAACCAGCCCACACTTCGAGATGAGCCCTATATTATCAAGAAGCAAATCAGACAAGAAACCTACCAATCACAAATACATTCAAAACAAGATGTACCCAGAATTGAAGTGCGATGAACATGAAGCTCTACTCATGTATCTTTTTTTTTTAAATAATACTGTCGTTATCAGGTCTCAATTCATGGATGAGAAAACTCGCCGAAAAATCATGACATGAATCCTTTAATACAGTGTGTCAATGCTAAGGCCTTCCCTAGAAGCAACGTGGTGTATGACCTAAATACAGTTAAAAGTGTGCAACGGGGGTTGCACCAATGCTCGATTGTAGTGTTAAATAAGGGTTCCAACATTTTGGACGGATGCGGGAAAGAGCTAGTCCATAAAATTAAAAGTATGATAGAAACTTAGAATATATGTATTCTTACTGGTAAATTAATGGAATTAATAAATATTATAATTCATAAGAAGATAAATAGTTTATGTATTCAAGAAACTAAATGGGTTTGAGAGAAGGCAAAGGAGAATGATAGATTAAATTTTAGACTTTGATATTATGATAGGAATCATACTACAAATGATATAGACGTAATTATAAATAAGAATTTGAAAGATGATATTGTGAAATTTAATAGAATTGGAGATAAAATTTTAACTTTAAAAATTATTATTGATGATAATATTATGAGTGCTTATACCCCTCAAGTTGATTTGGATGCATGCTCAAACGAAAAATTTTGGAATGATCTAGAGGGATTAATATAAAGGATATTTATTCAAAAAAAAGTAATTAATAGAGAAAATTTAAATAAACTTATTGATAGATTGATAGAAGATTTTAAAAATGTTTATGATAGTTATGGATATGGAGTAACTAATGAAGAAGATAGGACTATAATGGATTATTCTTTAGCTTATGATTTTATAATTATTAATATTTTATTTAAAAAAGAGAGAAGCATATTATCAATTATAAAAAATGGACCTAGTAAAATGCAAATTAATTATTTTCTTATAAAAAAAATAATCTATATTATAAAGATTATATGATCATTATAGTGAAAATTTAAGCACAAAGTATTGACTGTTGGTTTTGGATTTTAAGATAAAGAGTTAGAAGATGAAAAATGAATTAAAACATTACCTGAATCAATGGGGATATTTAAAGAATGTTAATAAAAATATTTTAAAGAGTAAGCTACAAGATATTAGAATTTGAAATTTTTATAAAGAAGCAAATGTTATGTGGGAAAAAATTAGTAAGTGAGATTAAGCAAGATGCAAAAAATGTGTTTGAAGAATTAAAAGGAAAAACTCCTATTAATAAAAACAATTGATGAAGTCAAATTGTGCAAACAAAAGATCAAAAATAATAAATTTTATTATAAAAATTGATTTAGATGTAAAAGCTCATAAAATTAGAAAAGATATAGAGTGGCTTATAGGGATTCAAAGAAATCAATATGTGATTCAAAGAATTTAGTATTAAGAGATTTATATAACAGACTAGACATTATAATCAAAAGCTCACTTTGAAAACAAAGTGATGCAAATCGAGGAGCCTTCACTTTGCTTCTCAATAGTGCAACCACTGTGTGCGAAGTGTGCTAACATGTTTATGTAGAGTTGTACGAAGCACGCATGGCAATTCAATTGCAACCGGGAGCGGAGCGTATCAGTTTGGGTGTGGATCAAGCTTACTTATTAGGATTTAAGGCGCTTCCTTTCACTCTAGTAGCGCCAAAGAAGAAGTAGAGGACTTATCAATGCAGCATTCCCAGATCAAATTGACTTTGTCCGTAACCTATCGACGCAGCAGCTCGACTCGACCTCATCCGCAACAGCTCGCCTTGATCTATGTTTTTTGGTGATGATATTCTTCTTGTTGATAAGACTAGTGAGGGTGTTAAAAAAAACCTTCAATTATGGAGGTCAGCCGCAGAGTCTACAGGCTTTCGCTTAAGTAAATCTAAAACTGAATACATAGAGTGTAATTCTAGCTATAGAAGATCTAATAGCAGAGTGGTGATAATGGGTGATAAAAAATGAGTTAACATTTTAAATGTCTCGAGTCTATTGTTCAAAGTGATGGTGACATAGATGAGAATGCTATTAGTAGAATTCAAGTTGGATGGTTGAAGTGGATGAACGCATCCAGCCTATTTTCTGATAGAAAATACTGCATAGACTCAAGAGAAAATTTTATAAGATAGTGGTGAGACATGCAATATTTTATGGCGAAGAATATTGGCTAGTAAAAGAGAAGCATAAAATTAAGTGTTGTAGAGATGAGGATGAGTGGCTTTACACTTCGAGACAAAATGAGAAACAATTATATACATAATAGGGTTAGAGTAGCTCTAGTCATAGATAATATTAGAGATAATTGCCTTAGATGGTTTGGTCATATAAAATGATGATTGCTCAATGACCCAATTAGAAGAGTATGTATTAGATTCAGCCTATATTAAGAAACGTAGAGTTAGGCCTAAGAAATTTGGTTGTGAAGTATAAAAATAACATTTATTTATTAGGATTAAATGAGAATATAACACTTAATAAGACACATAGGAGAAAAAAGATTCATGTAGCCGGCCCCACGTTGTTGAATAAAAGCTTATTGTTGTTGTTGTAAATTATTATTTTTGAAAAAATCCTTTATTCAAGTGTATGCAAAAAACAAATTCATATATAAAATAAATTTTTTACTTACCAAATCTTTCTACTTTTACTAGCCTAATGATGCAAAGAAACTATATGCACATTGCTTACAAAATATGCTTGCTTGTCCTAATTAAGTATTGTTCAGATAAATCAATTGGGACATAAAAAAATTCTTGGATCGTTTAAGGTGACATAAGTTTAGAAAAGTTACAAGGCTACACTCAGCAAGCTATGTATTGGCCCAAGTGTAGAACCTTACTCAAAGAGTTATGTTGGTCAAGTAACCTAGCAAACCATATTGGCAAAAATGGCTTGGCAAGCTACACTATCTTGAGTAATTTGGCAAGTTATATATTAGCCCAAGTCATTTAACAAGCAATATTTGGCCCAAGCCACTTAACGAGCTACACTGTCCAAGGTTATTGGCAGGATACTTTTGGTTCGGGTTTAACAAGCCTCAGGGAGCTGTGTGATAACACATGTTACTCAGCGAGTTATATTTAGTTCAAGTAAAAAGCTTCATAGCCTAACTCGGTGAGCTATGTATTGGCCCAAGAAAATAGCCTAACTCAATGAGATACATTTAGTTCAAAGAAAAAGATTAAATTTGGTGATCTACTTTGGCATGAGTGTAAAAACTCCACTCAGCAAACTATTAAGTACAAAAGTGATGAGGCTACTCAAAAGAGATATATTCGTTAAAGGAAAGTCCACACTTATAAACATTCGTTTTAAACTAATTAACACTAAGTAATTAAACAGCTAACACACCAATGTGTTAAGGTGACTACGAAAAACACCTATAAAGTACCTAAGGGTATGTAAAGAAGATAAAAATAAGTTGACACTCCAGAATGTGCTCAACAACTTTAACACTTAATTCTAAAGACCAACACTCAGTATTGTTGACGACTATAAATTAAAGGCCAAAACTCCATATGATTGATGACTACTTAGTAGACCAACACTTCAAGTGATTGACGGCTACTAAAGACCAACACTCTGCGTGGCTGGCGACTCAGTATTTTCCCCTAAAAAAATAAACCAATGAGCTAATTGAATGACTACTCAAAGCATTTAATCGAACATTCCATCAATAAGAAAGGATGATGTCACAAGTAGCATGAATACATTTTGTGCAGAGTAAAATAACAAGGCAAGTACATTTTACGCAATTTAAAATAACAATGTCGCCATAATTGCAAAGTAAATAATCACAATTCATAAGCATCCAATATGGAGATGAGAAAAATATATATATATTTCATAAGTACAAAAGGAGAGCCACGAGTATAAAAATAAATGTATAATTACTCTTCCACTTACTCACAGGTACAAGAAAGAAAAATTCTAAAAAGAAACAAAAAAAATTCTACCATATTCTTCCCTCCTCGTCACTATCCTCAAACATTGCCTCTAAAAGAGCGAGTATGTTATCAAAATAAAAAAACAGACCATGTTTGACCAACTTTTGGATGACAAGATTGGCGCCTTCCCTTAATTTCTTCCTCAATATATCTTTGCGCTCAACAAAATTGAAGAAGCCAATCAACTCAACTTCCTTCCTTTGAAAGTCCTCGATGCGGCGAGACAATTTAGCCTCCAACAATTTATTTAGCTCAAAAAAGCAAGTCAGCTCTAGCACTGATCGATCTTCTCTTCCTTTTAGCATCATGCCTCCTCAAACTTAGCTAGCTTGGACTCGGCAGCTTGCAACTAGTCCTTCAACAAGTTGCGCTCCACCCTAACATCGACCACTACCTTCTTCTTATAAGTATATTACCTACAGAGCACCGAAGTTGAATGCCATATCAACGTCTGGGTAGTCATGGCAATAAAGTGCAAAGGCCTCCTGGGAAGCTCCTCAAGAATGGTGTCCAACACTGCCAAGTAAATAAGGCTGAGTTCATGGGCCCAGCTCGTCGAATCTGCAAAATCAGAAGTGTAATTATCCTCGAAACAAAGATATTGAGTATCTCACATTAGCCCCTTTCCCTTGTTACTTCTCTTGCTTAACAGGGCTTAAGAAGCTCATGAAGTCACCGCACTCGCTGACCTCTTCTTATAGTACTTTGGGATTGAAGCAGTTGATCCAACCACACTCACCTCCTTAGCCTGCCTCTCCAACATTACCTGAGTGGATGCATACTCGTCATCACCTTCCCCTCCCTCCTCAAACTTGCTAAAAAATAGAAGCACCTTAAAATCAGTCAGGGGGGCATGGAGATATCATGCCCTGTAAGAATAAATGAAGATAATTTATTACAAAAGAATAAAAGGAAAATGACAAATTTCAAATAGCCGAGTAATTATAGTAGATTTGCTCATGAATAATATTGCATGCAAAGAAGAATGTGATGTTGAGCGACTTCCTCACCAACTTGTTCAGTGCCTCCTCATCGACAGTGGATGCTTGAAGAACCACCACCTTGTCGATAGTGAAAGTGGTGGGTGCAGTCGTCACCACCTTGACGAAACAAAGCTTAGAATACTAATTTCTGACCTTATTAATCAAGGCAATTAATTATTCACAGATGGACCGCCGAAAATTGCACTATCTTATCCTTGTTCCCCTTGAGAGAAAAGGCATGGCAGAAAAGATTCAGACTCCATAATAGCCTCTCTTGCCACAAGTAGAGAACGAAGATTGTGATACTTAATATAGAATTTGGCAACACTTTAGCATCACTCATAGAAGTTCAGCACTTCCACCAACTAGGCGTAAAGGAAATGGAGGCTGCATTGAAAGTGGTTGAATGGGACACATAGCTCATCGTCCTTTAGAATATTCAATAGCTCATCACTTCGAGCAACTTGCACCGAATAATTAGAGTTGTCATGACAGTACCAAAAGAAAATGAAATTCTCCACCTTTGAATCGAGGATGAATGACTCGGTCACTTTACTCATCAAGAAGTTGACAAAAGCCTTCTTCAGAGTTGCATTACCATACTCTGAAGAGAGAACTTGCAAGAAAAAACTAACAAAAAAGAGAAGAAAGAACTCACACTAAAAGAACTACTAGCCTGAATCAAAGAATCACCTCAACTAACTGTGGATGAAAGTATCTATAGGTGTGGGCAACAATTTTCCAAAATACAGGTGTCATATCAAATATTTAAAGTGAAAAATTCAAAAAAAAACTAATTACCAAATTTCACGAAGAACTCAAACATCATGCATCACGATAAAATAACAAGCTTACTCGCAACCTAGCTGGAAATTCAACAAACTTTTAAACTATTTGAATTATAAAACAAATACAACATATGAGTAAAACAAAAATATTTTGTTATTCAAACAATAAACATTTATTAAAACAAAGGGGGGATCACACACACTTGCCATAACTTTTTAAATTATTTCTTGAACAATCTAACGACTGGATCTACAAGCCACTCGACAACAAAAGTGTTATCCTTAAGAAAGGAACCACTAATGAAACAAATATACTTTCTCTTCACTCAGATGATGTCATAACAACTTGCTTGATGAATACTTGTCTCAATTCTACTAGGCTTAGGAAAACCACATGTGCGAGCCGGCGATTGCCCAACGTCCCTCTCAACAAATTCTTGTACACTCGTCACACTAAACTATAAGAACAAAAGAATTTTGTTAAATTTTTATTAAAAATTAACAAAATCACATATTAAAAATTAATTATATACCACGTCAAACAATCCTCCACCAAATTCTACTGAAATAGAGTACTCGCTGAACTAGTCACTAAAACCTTATGCTGTCAAATGAAAGAGCACTCCTCAATCACCTCATGAACGCTCAATATTCTTGGAATCTCTTCAATAGAAGGCAAACCTGACAATTCCATAGCCTCCTTTCTTGCAATACTCGCTTCAAGGACATTAAAGGTGCACCTCTCACTTTGTGAGTCCGAAACACTTAACCTTGTTGAGTGTGGCATCTACAACATCTGTCAGCACCGCTAAGACCAAGAAACTAGCCTCAACAAGCAGCGTTGCAACAACCTCTTCTTCAAGTACCCTTTGGCATTCAACTTTTTTTTGGGAAACCTAACCTAGGCTCGGCAACATCAATATCACCACAAGATCTCTAGAATGTCATAATTAACACTCAATATTCAGCGACAAGAGTTGAGGAGTAATTAAAAGAGACACTTAGTAAGAACACAATGAAACAACAATAACTAGCTTTAGAGTGCAAATGCTCCTTTTATATAACCACACCATGAAAAATGCAAAAGGAGAGGTCAAATCATAAATAATTGGACATAAATATCCAAAAAAAAATTCGATCAAACTTCATAATAAATATATTAATGATTATTTTATATTTTCATTCTTTTATTCTTTTTGTGAGTTATCTTTACAAAGAGCATAAGAATCAGAGAACTAAATGTATCCCCATAAGGGCACAAGGATCTAGCCGGCAAACCAATATGAAGGATACTTAGTGGCGAGTACTAGAGCCCAAGAAAGAATTCACTCATCGGCCATTCAAGAAGATTCACCTCCTCACAAGCATGTGAAGGAATCCATTTCAAGTAGGCGGTTGACAAAAAACTTCTAGACTCATATGAACGACCACGTCAAGAAAATCGTCTAAACACTAGAAGCATGGGAACTCTCTTCATATTGTAATAGACATAAGTTTTAGAAACTGACATGTAGTTTTCTTTTGTAATGACCCCCTAATCCCCTATAAAGAGTAAGGATTTCGAAGGGTAGAGGATTTTTTTTGGCTTTTTTATTGTTCTTGAGAAGCAGAGAGTACTTCACTAATACTCATATTCTGATATAGTAAAATTGAATATACTTTTTTCATTTATTCTATCTAATTTTATTAGATCTAGCTTTGCTTCACACATGCTTAAGTAAGATCTTGCATTATTCTATAGACAAATTTGAATTCAACACTAAGCATCAAGTCAATCTACATGATTTGACATTATCTCAACTTAAATTTTGTTTAGACTATTTCATATATTGATAATATGAATACAATTTAGATGAGTTAAATTTCCTTGAGCATTCAAATTTTGAATTCTCTTATTTATCTTAAGTGGTGGAGTTTGGCCTTATCCACTATATGAGTTTTGATTTGTTGTTCAAGAAGAATTGAACTTCTCATTCCGTGTCTTATTTTGTGCAAGTTGCTGGTTTGATAGGGAGTTGTAGGTTAGTGTGGTTTGCTCGCTTACTATGTGCTCTTTTGCAACATTTGTTATTGAAAATGCCTGATAGATCACATGATTTGTCTAATATTTTGACTAATAAGATAACGAGTTTGTGATTAGAAATTAAAAATAAAATTGATTATTATTTTTTAAGAACTTTAAATTTGAATTGATTTGATCATATACATGTCGAACAATAAGCTTATGGACAAAGAGTCTATGAATAGATACTTGAGGCATGTAATAAAATGGTTTCGATATAATTTCCAATCTTTTGTGTGCGAGTTGGATGTACGACTCTTTTGAGTGCTACAAGTGTGACTACTTGCGTATGGAGTAAATCAACTCTTTGTATTGGCATAGGACATTTTCCTCTTATTGTGATATCTTGACTTAATATTCTTATTTCTTCTACATAATTTGATATTGGCTTGTTAATTCCCTTGATTTTCTTTTCAAATTTGGCACAAATAAAATTATATTTATGGGAGATAAATTACAAGTACTCGTTGATTTTTATGTGGTTCTAAATTCTTTAATATTTTTTCATATTATTTTGATCATTTTGTTATCAAATAGGTTACATTCTAAGTATTTATTGTTTACGTCTAAAAAAAGTAAAATGTTGAATAATTGATGGCTTGTGAACTGTAAATCCACATGTTCCATTAACATTAATTTATATTATGTATCACATTAGTTGCATTAGAAAACCATATCTTAAGTTATCCTGCACAAATTGGTATCATAGCTTTAAGTTATCATAATGGTACTTAAAAGCAAAACAAATTATCAGAAAAATTTAATAGACCATGAAAGGGATAAAATTTTAACTGTGTAAAAACAATTAGTTAAAATGTTGAATAAATAAAATCAACTGAGTGATGGCATTAACATGGCTAAAGTAGAATTAACACATTGGAAACTAATCAAGATCATGAACGTGAACATGAAGTAGATTTCAATCATAATGATGAACCCAATCATTTAAAATTTAATTATAGTAGCAAGAGGAAAATAATTAAGATAGATAATTTCAAGTGTTTAACAATGGTACTTATGAAAATCATATATGTCAAAAATTAAAATAGATGATATCATAATAGGAAAAGTTAAAGTTGAAGTATTTAACTATGACAATAAAATTGATCCTAAATCATTTACTAACGATTTAATGGATTTAGATAACTTCTAGCCTGGCAAATCATATCTGATGAACAATAAGTACAATTTACCAAATAAAATTAACTATAAAGGCTACAATTTATTGAATAAGCATCGAAAGATGAAGTGAAAAGTTGAGAAGGGAATGGTCATTTATTTGATCAAGTGTTGCAGAGATGAGGATGCTCAGGTGAATGAGTGATTTTACACTTTGAGACAATGAGAAATAAATATATACATAAAAAAATTGGAGTAGCTCCAGTGGTAGATAAGATTAGAGAGATTCATCTTAGATGATTTAGGCACATAAAATATTAGGCGTCTCATAACCCTATTAGGAGAGTAGATGTATTAGACTCGGCCTGCATTAAGAAAGGTAAAGATAGACCTAAAAAGACTTAGTGTTATTGATATAATTAGTATCATTGCCTAATTTCTCACATTATCGAATGAATACAACAAACATATTAAATTTAAGAGTCAAATTGAGTTACTTGAGAAAATTTTATTAAGAATAATATGAATCGTTATGTTGTACCTACTTGCACTAAAAAGGATGGGAGTTGGTGTATGCACGTGCATAGTAGTCATTGACAAAAATCACCATTTAATATATTTTTCTTATTGCCTATATAAATAATATGCTAGATATGATCAATAATGCTATACTATTTTCTAATATTAATTCGAGAAGTGGCTATCATTGAGTTAGAGTGATGGAAGGAGATGAATGGATTTTATTTTAAAAATCAATGATGAATTATTTGAACTATGGGTGATGCCTTTTGATTAGACAATACAAATAGTACTTTTGCGAATATAATGATTCATAACAGTAATCTTTCATCAAAAAATTTCTTTTTGCATACCTTAAAGATATTTTAATTTATAATAAGACACAAGATAATCATTTAATGCACCTTAAAAAAAGTAGAATTTTGTAACCAAAAAATTCAAATAAATATTTGAACTTCGTAGACCGTGTTGTGACTTGAGATAGATTATCTATTGATTTTAATAAGGAGTAACTAATGATTAGTCAAAATCTATTAATATATATAATATTCAAAGTTTTATTTTTAATTAATTTTATAGGTGATTATTAAAGGATGTAGTGCTCTCATGACATTAATTATAAATTATCAAGAAAAAAGGAATTTTAATTGACTAAATCTATTGATCATGCTTTTATTGAAATCAAAGAAAGACTTAGAAATGCATTTGTACATAAATTTTCTAATTTTATTTTTTTTTTTTTTTTTTTTTGGCAACACATTTGAAGTTAGTATTGGAGAGGTATTAAGGTAAAAGGGGGCATCCTATGGCATTCTTTAATAAGTTAAAGTTGCAAAATATAATATTTTAATTATAAAAGGAATTTTATGTTGTGCAAGTTCTTTAATATTGGAGTTATTATATATTACCTGAAAAATATGTACCATATTTCAATCATCAAGCTGTGAAATCTCTAAATTCTTAAAAAAAAAGGTTGAGAAGAAAATGTATACCCAAAGCAGCGAATAGACCCAAGCGAGCCTATATATCAAAATGAATATACTCGCATAAAGGGTACTCGACAACCCAAAAAAAGTATATACTTGCCGGAAGGAACATCCAACAAGAGAAAATAGATCTGACCTAGTGAGGCGAGGTACCTAGGGAACAGTAATCCAATGATAAAGCCTAATTCAACTCGCCAGCATCTGGCGAGTATACAAAAGAACAATGCGACCACTCTCCTCCACCTCGACCTCACTCGCACACTCTTCGGATAATGAGCTACTCGCCCCCACCAATCGATGAACCTACACTCGCTCACTGCCATCAGCTTAGGAAATTTACTTCTATTAAATTTATTTTATATGATCTTTCAATGTATGGTCACCCCTTGATATTATAAAAGGGAAACTTCTTTCTTATGGGAAAACCACACCATGAAAAGCCCAAACCAAAGGAGAATAAAGGATCCATGGAATCAGCTACTCCCCGAACTCGGCAAGAAAGGAGACATCCATCTAGGGTCCTTAATGCCCATTTACCTAAATTCTCCAATTCAGAAGATGACTCCTACAATACTAGTGAAGAAAAGGGTGTATCAAAGAAGCAGTTGTAGCCTACCAATGCTTTCTCTGTAAAGATTGCAGAAGCCCACCCACCTCATTGGTCCAAGATCCTGCATCTAGAATCCTACAAAGGTCGGACAGACCCCACAGACCATATAGCCTACTTCGAGTCGACCATGTTGTATTGGACTTAGACAATGGAATGAATTGTCAACTCTTCTTCATTACTTTCAAAGAGTTGGCCCTCAAATAGTTCTCGCGTCTTCCTTTAAGAGTCATTACATCATTCGCCGAATTCAAAAGGACATTCACCATGCAACTTGGTAGCGTTTAGAAGCCGCTGAAAAGTTCTCAAGCTCCCCTATAGATGAGACAAGAGTCTGACGAGTTCATAAAGAAGTTCATCACTCATTTTCACCAGAGATGCTAAAAGTCAAAGATCTAGTGTCCGCAGTTGTTCAAGCAATACTTGCTTAGGGCTTTAGAGGAGGGGCCCTTCAAATATGCCCTAGGACTCTAACAACATATGATACTCGCCAAACTACTAGAGCTGTCGAACAATTATATTAATATAGAATAGTATAAATGAAATGGTCCAACCAGTATCACTGATCAGGACAAAAAACTTGTCGAGGCTTTTGGAGAGACTACACAGGGAAGGATATCGAAGGTGGAGAATGGATAAAAGGAGGCGACCAGAAGTACCGAGACGAGGCTTTAGAAAAAAGACTACTCGCTATCCAGGAGCCGACAATGCCCAACCCACTCTAACAACTCCTCTGAGAGTGTCCATAGAAGAGCTTGTAGAGGCAATCAAGAATAAAGATTATTTCAAACGATTGCCACCCATGAAGGTTGATGGAGTACGTGATAAGTTAAGGTATTGTGTTTATCACCGCGATCATGGCCATAACACCGAAGAATGCTGCCATTTGAAAAGTCTAGGGGATAAGAATAGAAAAGCTCAAAAAGTTCATCAAGAGAAAGACAAAGAGGTCATTGAAATTAAAACTAGTAATGAACCTATACCGTGCACACGGTCCGTATTGTAGGAGTCTGTACCCGTTATTTTTAAGGGCGATGGCAAGTCCTATAAGAAGGCGAGTATGAAAAAGCTACGATCTGGAGAAGTAAACTCATCAACCATGATGCAAGAACCCTCTACTACCGTCGTGCATTTGAGTTTTTCAAAAAGGGATAGACCCACTATTGAAAATCCCTATAACGATGTGGTTGTGGTGACAACCCTGATTGCCAACTATCAAGTAAAAAGCATTTTGATTGGCACGGGGAGCACGGTCAATATCATTTTTAATTCAATTTTTGATAAATTGGGCCTAGCGAATTCCAAACTCACGCTTACTGGAGGACCATATGATTTCTCAGAAGAGCGCAGAGAAACTGAGATGATGATTACTCCCCCAATCACTTGGGGGGAAAGCAATAAGCAGTTCACGAACATGGCCAACTTCATCAAAATAAAGACCATTGCTTCCTACAATACTATCTTTGGTCGACCTCTACTCAACACATTCAGAGTGATGGTGACGACATATCATATAGCCATCAAATTCCTCGTTGAAGGAGAAGAAATTATTGTCAAAGAAAATCTCAACAAATCTGTGCCTGCTACTTAAAAGCCATTGGCGGGTTAAGTAGGGAAGAAGAAGTACTGCAGTTGGACATTGCGCAAATAAGAATCAAAATCCTTGAGGAGATAGAAGAAATCCTGATCACACAAAGTAATGTGCGAGGATTAAGGGTTAACTCGACTTTCTGTCCCGAGAATAAGGTGCCCTCATTCAAACTTTGATGGACAATATATATATATATATATATATATATGTTCGCCTGGTCAGCAGAGAAGATGTTAGGCAATGATATCAACATCGCTTGTCATCACTTGAATGCTCGCACGTCACACAACCCGTCAAGCAAAAAAATGAGAAAAATAGTAGTCATACTCGTCGAGCCTATCAAGATAGAGGTCGCTAAACTGCTCGACGCCAAAATGGGTGTCTAACGTAATGATGGTGCAAAAGTCAAGCAGCAAAAATGAAAAACGTGTGTCAATTTCACCAACTTACACGGCGTGCCCGAAAGATGGGTATCCTCTCTCGCAATTAGACGAACATGTGGACCCGACAGCTAGATTCTCGGTGATAAGTTTTCTAGATGCATTTTCGAGATATCTCAGATTCAGATGCACCATGCGGATTCTGAGAAGACGACTTTCATTACTGGTGAAGGACTATACTGCTACAGAGTTATGTCCTTCGGGCCCAAAAACGTATGGGCGACCTACCATAAACTCTTGGATCAAGTGTTCAAAAAGCAGAAGGGAGAAAAATGAAAGTCTACATTGACGACCTGCTAGTCAAAAGCAAATAGCCAATGCAGCATATTCGAGACCTCGAGGAGATATTCACCACACTTAAAAGATATAACATGCACCTTAACCCTCTAAAATGCATCTTTGGAGCAGGTATAGGAAAGTTTTTGGAGTTCCTCATTACCCCTGAAAGAATAAAAGCAAATCTAGATAAGGAAAAAGCTATGCTTGACATACTCTCATCTAGGAACGTGAAAGAGGTGCAATGACTTACTGAGTGAGTAGCATAATTGAATAAGTTCATCTCGAAAGTAGGAAAACGATGCTCGCCGTTTTTCAAAGTTCCCAAGAGAGCGAAGGAGTTCGAGTGGACCCCAGAATGTGAAAAGGCCTTTAATAATTTGAAGACTCTACTCGCATTTTCTCCTTTGTTATAGAGTTCAAAGGAGGTAAAAGTCCTATTATTGTATTTAAGAGTAGGAGAAGACTTGATCAACTCAGTCCTAATCAGAGAAAGTGAAAAACAATAACCCATCTAATATTTTAGCAAATCTCTACGAGGTGCTAAGTTGAACTACCTACTTATGGAGAAACTAGCACTCATATTAGTTACTTTGACCAGGCAACTACGATCTTATTTCCAGGCACACTCCATATAAGTCATCACTGATAATCCGCTTAAATCTGTGTTCGCTAAGCCTAATCACTCAGGAAGATTGTTCAAGTAGTTCATAGAACTCAGCGAGTTTGACATATCATACTCACCTCAAATTGCGATCAAAGCTCAAGCACAAGCGGATTTCCATGTTGACTTCAGTGGATTGCAGGATGTTCTCGTCAACCTAGAGCCCTTTTGGCAACTATATGTTGATGGCTCTTCTAGCAAACCAACTATGGTAACAGGCATAACACTGAAGAGTCCGGTAGGAATCACCTTCACACAATCAATTAAATTCGGCTTCAAGGTGACAAACAATCAAGCCGATTACGAAGCTTTACTTACTGGGTTGAGATTTGCTAAAAGACTTAGAGCCACACATGTGGCAGCCTATTCAGACTCGCAACTCATTGTACGATAAGTGAATGGAGAACATGAAGTTCAAAACACATCTCTAATAAAATATTTGCGTAAAGTGAAAACAAAGATCAGGCAACTAGAATATTTCAAGATTGATCAAATCCCTAAAAAAAAGCCAACTCGCTGACCTATTATCTAAGGATAGCAGATTCAGGGAGCACACAGTCATTCAACTCGCACAGCCAAGTACTGAAGAAGAAGAGCTAATGTAGATAAATCATGAATGCTCACCAAGTTAGGTCAATCCTATCGAAAGCTACTTATAGACTGGTGAAATTGAAGAAATGATGGACTTGAGGAGGTTCAAAATTAGAATAACTCAATACCTATTGATAGGAGGCGAGCTATTCTTAAGGTCGGCGACCTCACTCAACTTTAGATGGGTGAAAGAGGTAGAACAAAAAAAGTTATGAAGGAAATCAATTCTGGCAAGTGTGATATTCACTCAGGAGGAAGGACACTAACCAACAAATTTTTTAGGCAAGATTACTTATGGCCCACACCAAGAAAGGATGCTGAAGAGTTTGCGAGAAGATGTAAACAATGCTACAAATTCATAGTACTCCAACAGCAACCGTCACAATCTTTATAACCCATCACTAGTCATTGGCCATTCGTTGTTTGGGGAATGGATCTGATAGATCCGTTACCAGTCGCCAACGAACAAAGAAAGTTCATCTTGATCATGATTGGTTATTTCAACAAGTGAATTGAAGCAAAGTCACTCATAAAAATCACATTTCAAGTAATAAGAAATTTCATTTGAACTGACATTATTTGTAAGTATGGGTTGCCACTCGCGACCATCATTGACGATGGACCTCAATTCACCGATAGAGGCCTAAAAGAATGTTGTGAGTTTCAAGAATCAGGCTAAAAATCATATCAATACATTACCCACAGAGCAATGGACAAGTGGATGTCGCTAACAAGAAGATACTCAACTTGCACAAAAAAAAGGGCGAAAGCGCAAAGGCTTAAGTAGGTAGACACTGCTCGTAGTAGTCTAAGCACTTAGAATAACTCCACTAATGCCGCCAAACACTTGCCCTTTATATTGTTGCATGGCACAGAAGCCGTCCTACCAATCGAGTATAAAGTCCAAAGTCAAAGAGTCCGAACAATGAAAAGAATAGGAGATAGAGATAATGAGTTAATTCAAGCGAACTCAAAGATCATGAAAGAGACTCGATATGCTCAAAGAACTCAGAATTGAAGTATCACTAAGGCAAGAGGAAACAAAAAAATGGATGACCAAGTATTACAACCGTTATGTGAAAGAGAAACATTTCAAAAATGATGACCTCGTGATGAAGGAAGTAGATGGTGTTGCTCGACAGAATGTTCTGGGCAAACTCGCCCACAATTAGGATGGATCATTTATAATCAAAGAGCAAGTCAGTCCTGACACATACCGACTACAATCTCACTCTAACGAAGACATACTTTGACATGAAACGCCGGAGATCTAAAGAAATTTTATCCTTACGGAAAATTTCTATCATTTGTACTCATTTTTTTAATTTAAAAGAATCATGTATCTTCCTATTTTCAATAACGAAGTTTTATATATTTTGCTCCTTAAACAAGTTCACTGGTAGGATAATGAAAATTCCTAAAGAAGCCTACCGAAATATTAAAAAGTAAAACTTATACTCAGAGAGCTGTGTGATGATACAAGATACTTGGTCACCATTTTTGACCCAAGGAAAGATTCCACTCGGCAAGTGGTGAAAGCCTGAGTTGAAGATTCGAGTACTTAACTCGCCATTATTGGCCCGAGAAAATTTAATGTCAAGCAAAGCAAACCCTTGATATTCGGGAAGCTGTGTGATGACTTAAGATACTCAGTGACCATTTTAAACCAAAGGAAAAGTCTCACTCGGCGAACAACGAAAGCCCAAGTAGGAGGCCCGAATACTTGGCATGCCATTCCTAGCCCTAGAAAACTAGTCTAACAATCTATCATCAAGACTTCGTGTAAGACTGACACCCTGTGAAATTGTAACTAAACTCAAAAAAGACTAATAATCCGTACATTTGATGACTATAGTGTAAGATCGACACTCCGTGTGGTCGACAACTAAATTTGAAAAAGACCAACACTCCGTGCGATTGGCGACTATAGTGTAAGACCGACACCCCAAGAGGTCGGCAACTAAACTAAAAAAAGATCAACACTACTAGTTGGCAACTAAAAAAGGTCAACACTCATTGTGGTTGGTGACTATCGTGTAAGACTGACAACCTATGAGATCAACGACTGAGAAAGATCAATCCTAATTAGCAAGTCAAAGCTAATCCTTAAAAAGGACAACTAACACAAAATGCTATAAAGCATCCTAAATTAAGCAGAGTTATTCTCGCCTTTATCCCACATGTGGGGTCGGCTACACGAATCCTTCTCCATTGAGTCATATTATGTGTCAAATTCTCATTTAATTGAAGTATACTAAGGTCATTTTTTATACAACTTAACCAAGTCTTTTTAGGTCTAGCTCTACCTTTCTTAACATAAGGTAAATCTAATGCATATACTCTCCTAACCGGGTCATCAGACGGCTAACGCTTTATGTGGTCAAACCATCTAAGGAGACTCTCTCTAATCTTATCTACCACTGGAACTACTCCAACATTTTCCCGAACATCTCATTTCGCATTTTATCTCTAAGAGTAAAACCACTCATCCACCTAAGCATCCTCATCTCTGCAACACTTAATTTAGTCTTATGCTTCTCTTTTATTGGCCAACATTCTACATCATAAATCATTGCAGGTATTATCACCATCTTATAAAATTTTTTAAGCTGTTTAAGCGGTCTTTTCACGACACAACGCCGATGCATTCCTCCACTTCAACCATCCAACTTGAATTCTACTAATAACATCTCCATCTATTTCACCATCATTTTGAATAATATAGCCTAGATATCTAAGTCGCTCACTCTTTTTAATGACTTGTTCACTCAATGTCACAACACTGCCACTATAACTTCTACAACTAAAATTACACACCATATATTCAATTTTAGATCTAATTAAATGAAAATCTTTAGACTCTAAGGTTGACCTCCATAATTCAAGTTTCTCTTGGACTCCTCTCTAGTCTTATCAACAAGAAGAATGTCATCGACAAAAGCATACACCAAGGTACATCTTCCGTAAATGCCTAGTAAGAATATCCATAACTAAAGCAAAAAGATAAAGGCTTAAAGCTGATCCTTGATGTAATCCAACTGAAATAGGGAAATATTTTGTCAATCCTCCTTATATTTGGACACAAGAAACAGCTCTAGTATATATATCCTTAATGACTTCAATATAATAAATATTAATTATTTTCTTTCTAGAACTCTCCAAAGAACATCTCATGAAACTTTACAAGAAAAAAATTATGATTTTAGAATTACAAAGTGAAGTGATGCAGGATATATTGGTTCAAATAAAATTATTGCAATGAATGTGGATATGTATTACTAGTTGGATCTAAAAAGTGATTTAAGATGTATTGACTCATAATGCAGAAATTTTCAATATGTCGAAGATACATTATAGAACACAAGGTTTACAATTTTACCAATCCCATATAAGCCATATGAAGGTATTAAAATGATATTTCACTTTTATAATAATAAATTATTTTTAAAAAATGATAGATTATATATCATATCATAAATTTATGTATACATCTCATATTACTAAATTGTAATTTGATGTAGTGATTAAATTACATGGCTAACCTAAAATAATTATTTTTATTTAAACATTAAAATCATAAATTATTTCTAAAAAATCTTTAAAATAAAATGGGAACACAACTTAAAATTTCAACTATTTATCATTCAAAAATTGATCAGTAAAGTGCATTCTAAAAATTCTTTGAAGTTGTATCCAATGCATCTTCCTCATCAGAGAAAGGGATTGTGTGTGTGAACACTGCATCCAAGACATTGCCCTCACCAAAAGTCTTTCACATATTGAAGAGTGATCAATCTAACATAGCATACAAGATTCTTCTCGCACTACCATGAGTTTTGAGAAGTCATCATTCTCGCAAATTGAATTGGGTAATGAATAGAAAGATATATTTTATATTCATGCAATTACATCAAAGCTTAGAGGTAACTATGTCATTTTTTTTTAAAATGCAAACCCCAATATATGAGCATTGAACACAATTACTCTTCTTTGATTAGAAATAAGACTCCAAGAGATAGCTTTTGCAAAAGTAAACATGCAACATAGAAACACCAAATAATATTTTTACAAAAGAAATAAAGCCTAGAAGTGAGAAGCTAACAAAGCTGAAGTCATGATCCTTTAAATTCTAAAAGGCTTCCATCAATAACTTTTAAGAAACTTCAAGTTCATTTCAGAGGCTACAATTGTTTGTAGAAATTGTGACAAACCTGTTGTACGCAAAGTAGCTTTCTTGAAAGTTGTTATATATGTTACAAATATTTTTCTCATTTTGCAAAGTTGGATAATAACTGTCATATTGCTGCCACATGCTAGAAAACCCAATTATAAAAAGCAAATTCACGGCAGAAAATTTATCAAAAAGCAATAGCAAAAAGTATGACAGCAGTCTAAAAAGCAAAACAATGAAAAAGCTGCCCCAAAAAGTCCTAAATTTGAGAAAGGAAAGGTCGTTGAATGAAACAAATGCTTACAATTTAAAATTCTTTTAAATTTTGATTTAAATTCAATCTTTAATATGTTTGATTTAACTTTATTTTATGAACCAAAATTCTTTCAATTCTCCCTCTTTTCACCTTTCTTATGAATCAACATCTAATTCTCTATCAAATACTTATATTTAGCTTATGCATGAAGCTATTCTTGATGATGAGATTATGCCAACTATTGATGATGGTTGTAGAGATGCCTTGTTCACTCACGAGAAACTTTCCTCTGATAATTAATAGATTACTTTGCAGGAAGTACATAAATTATGTCCTAATTTGCATGATGAATAATAAATGCCAAATTTATCTAGGCCGTAATATTTGATAGATATATTCATGTTTATTCTAAGCGAAAACATTGCATCAACTAATAATTAAAGCACAAATTATTATTTCCTCTCATTAGTTAAATTATTTTACTTTTTTATTATTTCCATAATTAATAGCATGCTATTTAATATGATTTGACATGGTTTCGATTTTATGGCTATGAAGGTTATTTCCCATATTGATAAAATAATTGTGATTTAAGGGAGATGAATTTCTATAAGCTATGGAAATTGGAATTTCCTTCTTATTTAATTGGGGAAGTTTGGCTTTATCCATTGTAAAGGTTTTGGTGTATTGTTGTTGGTGATTTCAACTTTTCCCGCCAATATTTAAAATTGTGTTTTTACGTATTGAGGTGTTTTCTATATGTGAGGCAAGCCTCAAGACATTTTGAGGCATAAGCCTCAAGGCAATTTAAGACATAAGCCTTCAAATGAGAGAATAAGAAGTCAAACACTAGCATCTTAACATAATAATATTAAATTATGAAGCAAATAGTATCAAAAAAAATATAAGTTCACCACTTAACATTTCAAAATAACATAATAATGCAATAATGTTCTCCCTAAGGCACTCCTAAGACAAAAAAATATTATAACACAATAATACGAATATTTATGAATTCAAAAATCTATATCATCCACATCACTTAATGAATCTTTATTTGAATCATCATTATACTGAATAATTTTCTCGTCTACATATCCTTGATAGTTTCGATGTTCTATTAATTTTCATCCTTGTCTTTAACCTCTACCATCTTCCTCTTCCTAAATAAAGAAAAATCATTAAAAATATTTTTGTCGATGCCTACAACTAGAACTTTTAAATGCATTTTCTTTTAATTGTTTATTGTGGTGTATTAGACCCATTAATATTAGCATTTCTTCTATCTCCATCAAAGTAATCAACATTGAGATCTTCTTGCAAATTAGTTGGAGTAAGTTTGTTGGCATCATCAACTAGTCATTCAACATCTGATGGCAAGTCATTGCATACTAAGGGATATTCATCAATCTCTAAAGACCCATTCTTCAAATATTTATCCTTTAATCTCTTGTTATATGTAATGTATACCAAAGAGTTTCTTGTTGTTAGACGATTTCTTCTTTTGGTATGAACTTAATTATATATACTATAATGTCATTTATAGCCAAATGATGAACAAGTCTAAGTGCTTTAACAACAAATTGTTATAGGATTAGAGTGACATTACCAAATTGAATCCATCATTCAACTATTTTTTTTAAATAAAGTTAAACAAGCATTAGGCAATAGCAACTAAATTTAATTAAGTTTGGAAGTCTAACTAAAGATACTATAAAAATTACCTGAAGAATATTTAATAATAGTAACTTTAATCTGTTGTTATCCAAAAAAAATAAAAAAAATCTTATTCTTAAATGCTACAAGTTCCATATCTGACCATTATCCAAACAGATGTATCTTCAATCAATCTATCCCTTTAGTGATATAAATCCAATTTGATCTCAAGGTTGGTTAACTTATTCCCAGCATGTTGAAATTGGGAATTAAGATAATATCAAGTGGCATATAACTGATGATGAAACTAAAGCTACCAATTCATCAATTATCTAATCTTTTTATAGTTTAATTCCTCTCTTCTCAAGTTTTTTATAATCATCTCCTTGGCCTCATCCATTGTAAATGAAGCCCATAAATAGTTTTTTTTTTTTTCCTGCATCCACCATCCTCGAGACTTAAACTAAGAGCTTGGTTGTCATTTTGGCATAGCACACTCATCCAAAATCTTTCATTTAATACATTTTTTTTACTTCTTTTCCTTCAAGTTTACTGGCCTAAGCATAACTCAAACAATGAGTAGAGGTGAACATAACCTATAAAGGTTGCTCGCATCCAATAAGCTCTCTAAAGTTAGGTAAGCAATGACAAACTAGTAGTAGCAAGTCGTATAAACTTATTTTTAATAAACTTTTTCAACAATGCAAGCACCAAATTGTGGCTGTATATAAATTTACTAATCCTCTTTGTCTTGATCAACACATTCTTATGCTTGAGACAAGTCACCAAATTTCTCAAGATAAGATATATACAATGTGTTATATATGATGTCTAACATATGTGCTTCCTCTTCTCCATCAATTTATTCCCAACAACCATATAAACACTAGCATTATTAGTGATAACTTGCACAACTAAATGCTATCCAATCTCCTCAATTATTCTATCTAGAATGTTGAAAAGGTAATCTACATCTTTCACTTTATCTGATGCATCAATAGACTTCAAGAAAATTATGTCATACAAATTATTCACCAAAATATTAATCAAACTTTTATTTTTAAAATATGACCATCCATCAGATATGTGGAAACTCCAATTTGTTGCCATGGTCCCCTAATCTCCTCAATAAATACTAGCCAATTTTTCCTTCGATATCCAAGTCCTCAATTCATATATAGAAGATCTATGCCCTCGGTCATAAGATCCTATTGAATAAATCATATTAATATAATGGAGATGTCATCACATTGAATTGAATGACATTTTTGAGAAAAACTCTTGATATCCATGTATACATGTCTATGTGCCGCCCTTGTATGCTCAGGAGAAATATGATGGGTTATCCTCATGCCATCATCCATGTCATCCACCATATTCGCCATATATTAATCTATGAGTCCCCATACACCTCTAATAGATTATGGTGACAATGATGATTAGGAATCCTTGACACTAAGATCACTGCCAAAATGTGAACATATATCTACCCTATCATCAAAATGTCATTATGTCAAGTGCTTTGTCATTATATCCTTCTTCATATAAGCGTGAATTTCTTCATTCACCTCCTCCAAAATTTTTGCACAAGGTACGATATTTTTGTCGGTTTAAGACCAAATTGATCCCTCAATTATTGATGAGGGACCAATTTAGCCTCTGACTTAATGTGAAGACCAATTTGATCCCCTGACTATTTGAGCAGGGACTAAATTGGTCCTTCTGTTTGAAATTTAACGGAAAATTGTAAAAAATTACGGAATAGCGCAGGACATTTTCGGAATAAAAAAAATTAAAAGAGCGTTGTTAACAAATCGATGATGAAACCTACCTTCCTCATTTTCATTCACGCACGACAGTGGCGGCTCCATGTATTACTCCGAGCGAGAGAGGAGAATGGTCTTCGGTTCGCACGGAGGCATTTCGGCGGAGGAATCTCGGGTGGAGACGCCGAGAATGTAGCTCAGTCGGCTGGCGCGTCGAGCTTGTCGCCGCGTTTTTACCACGCAGTGAGTCTGCGTCTTGGTGGAGTCCGTCGCGGGTGCTTCATCGAACCCAGAGAGTTGATCTGCGAGGTTATTCCGCCGTGCAGAGGAGGTTTTATCAAGCTTATCGAGTGAACTATCGCGCCGCGTGGGGTCGTTAGTGCGTAGCCGGTCGGCGGATTTTGACCGAGGATATATGGGATGCCCGAGGTATATGTAAAATATCGCTGAATAATATTATTTATAATTTAGGATTAAATTTATCTCATTTTACTTTGTAATTGTCAATAGATCTGATTCCAAGAAATACAAGAAGCAGAAAAGAATTGATGTGAGGATTTTATCATCTATGTTAGGTATATAGGTATTGTTAATTTTATTTTTGTGATGAATTTTCAAAATTATGTTGTAATTTGAGTGGAATTATTAATGCGCTTAATAGGAAAAATAGTCATGGAAATGAAAGAAGAAGTAATATTATTGTTGATGAAGACAATGAAGATAGGATTGATTTGTTTGATAATTTAGAAAAACATGAAGAACTTTATGGCAATGATGCTTTTGTTTGAAGATAACTCTTATCAGTTTATTGAGTTTAATGATAATTCTGATAAAGGAAAACAGACTATTAATAATGATGATGATGAGCACTTATATAAATTTGTTAAGGGAAGAGATTGTGATGTAGATTGTATGAATTCGAAGATGATGGCATGTAATTGATAGTGATGAAGATAATATTGATAAGTATCCTTTTAATCCAAGAGTTGATCTTGATAAGGTTAACTTTGAAGTTGGGATGTTATTTTGTAGTAAGGAGGATTTTAAAGCATAGAAGATATCAATTCATACGGGAAGAGCAGTTAAATTTATCAAAATGATAAAAGAGATGTAGAGTATTTGTAGAAGACTAATTGTCATGCATTATATATTCAAGGCATGAAGGGAGTAACACAAATTAGGTCATTTAAAGAAAACACTATACTTGGAATTATCAGTAAAACTTTGACAATTATTGCAAAGAAATATGTGAGTAAGATTAGGATCAATCCACATATTAAATGCAATATTTTAGAAGAAGTGATTCTTGATTTGAAATTTACATTCTAAAGAGCTAAAAGAAATCAAAAAATACTATGCTAGTTCATATGAAAGAAGACCAATTTAATAAAATTTGGGATTATTGTTTGAAGATTGCAAATACCAATCAAATTCTATTATTATGCAGACAGTGAAGATTTTAGATTTGCACGATCAGAAGACATTTGGTAAATTATATGTTTGTTTTGCTGCTTGTAAGAAAGGTTTTCTACAAGGATGCAGACCTATTATAGGTGTTGATGGTTGTTTTTTCAAGGGACAACAATGAATTTAACAGCTGTTACACTTGATGGGAACAATAGCATATTTCCAATTGCATGGGCAGTCGTGGCGAGGCCAAGAGTAGTTAGGAGTGATTTTTGCATTTGCTTGGAAGAGACTTAGGGATATTTGAAAATCAGGAGAAGTTTGCATTCATTTCAGATAAGCAAAAAGTGTTGATTCTTTTGACATGTCTCAAATGTCATTTAGATTGTGTTAGACATTTATCAAAATTTCAAACTTGTGGATTCACGAATAACTTTGAAGAAAACATTATGGGCTGCAAGAGCAATACATTTAATCAATCTAAGTAGGATGGAGGAGTTAAAAAATTTGATGTGGCGATTTAATTGGTTGAGAGAAAACCACTGGTGAGTGGGCGTCTCATTTTAGTTTTGGAAAATGTGACACTTTGTTAAAACAATATGTGAGTGTTTTAAATATTTTTATCATTGATCTGAGAATTAGTATAATTACTTGAAAGTATTAGAGTTATGGTGATGGTAGAATATTGGAGAATAAAGAGAAGCTTTAAATGGGTTGGAAAATTATGCCGATCATGGAGTGAGAAAAATATTCGAAGCGGTATGCATTTGTGTCAAATCGATGACATCCATTGAGATTATATGGGTATGATATATAGTAGATTTAGCATCAAAATGCGGTTGTAGAAGATGGGAGTTGACGAATACCTGGCATGTTTGTCTTTATTGATTGGAGATTGTGAAGATTATATTGATCAATACTCAGAAACTTACAAAAAATCTATGAGTGCAATATCATGCCTTTAAATGGGAAGAATGGCTGAAGTGATAAAATTTCACCATTCTCCAACGACGTATAGAAGCTGTGGGGTAGCTATCGCGAAGAAAGCTCAGGATGAAAAGTTGATAATTCTCAGGAAAAAATAAGTAGATCTACGAAACTACATTGTAGTAGATCTGAAAAGTCATAATCATACGATAATATGAGGACTTCGAATAATAACAACAACATCTGTAAATAAAATGATATGTGATATAGTTATAAAGAATTTCATAAATTAAGATAATTTTATTTTTATAATGAAATATTTTCTTTTCAGAAGTGCGCACAAGTTGAAAGTAGAGAGGTGGGAGAATGTCCTCAAGAATCACATACATGATTTCGTTAATGACTTGAAAATATATATTGTATTTCAATTCATGATTTATCTAGTCGTCATAATTTTTGTATAATATTTTTTCGGGGATACTCATAGTAACATTTGATCATGCTCAGTTTCTACTAATACTTTGATGGTAAGTTTTTAATTCTAGTTTATATAATGTTTACTTTACATTCATTTATTGATTTTTTTTTTGAATTATTTATTTTGTAGGTATATAGCTCAAAGAGAAAGAAGACTAATTGAATGGGATTTTGATAACTTTTTGTTTCCATTATTTGATGCTCTGATGTAATTCTATATCTGCACTAAATTGTAATGCTTGAATATTTTGTTGGGAATTAGAATTCTAGTTGTATTAGTCAGTATGTTATTTTATAGAGTCCTGAAAGGAATGCTCTGAAGCTTTTTCTTGATGAAAATATTATATTTACTTGATGTGGTTATTGTTTAACTATATATTTTTTTAATCTATATATTAAAAAAAGACTAAAATATTGCCATTTAATTTATCATATTTGTCATTTAACCTATTTTTATTTGTTTATTAAAATATGAAAATGTGGCTTCAATTATTTGTCCTATTTTTATCCTATAAAATATTACCATTTCTCCTTATTCAAATTTCGTTCATTCTTTCTAAAAAAAAATCGTTCTTTCTAGCATTTGAAATTCATATTATTATATTTATTAGATTTTAAAATTAAATATATATTTTAAAATATATATTAATCTATTCTTCATCTCTTAAATTAATAAATATGATAAATTTAATTATGATAAAAAAATTATATGATCGTATTTATTGACATAATTTCAATAGAATAAAAAATTTTGTATGAAATCTAATAAAAAAGTTTACATTCTTTAATTACAAAAATAATGATTTAAATAAAAATACATAATTTTATGTCAAAAAATAATTTACTAAACAATTTTCATTATGATAATTTAATCTTTTTACATATAACTGTACACCGCTAATTGTTAACAGAAAATAAAAATTAATTTAAAAAATTTTATGTAATACAGAAAATAAAAATTTTTGGTCTTAAAAATTTTTGGTCTTAAAAAATTTTATATAATACAGAAAATAAAAATTAATTTAAACATTTTTGCATATAATGTAATACAGAAAATAAAAATTAATTTAAAAAATTTTAAATTCCAAAAATACCCCTAATTTTAACACCGCTAATTGTTATACCAAACGGAAGGACCAATTTGGTCCTTGCTCAAATAGTCAGGGGACCAAATTGGTCTTCACATTAAGTCAGGGACTAAATTGGTTTTGTTTAATTGGCACAGCTGAAATTCTATTTATGTGAATTAGTTTACAAATGTTCATTCATTTTGATTGGTTTTAATATCTTAATGACTTATTTGGGTTATTACAATTATTTTGCTATTGTTTGGGTTAGAATTCTAGTATTGATTATTTACACTTTAAAAAGAAAGTTAATGAATTAATTGATGGTTTGTGGAATATGAATCATCAAATTCTTCAGCATGAATTCACATTAAGCATCATATTAGTTGTTTAAGAAAACACTAATACCAAGACGTTCAACATCACAACTCCACCACAAATGATGCAAAGAACAAATGCATTAATTGGTTCATTGACAACTTGGGGGAAGTTTCTTCTTACAAGCAAATGCCTCATGTTTGGTTCACTAGCCACTAAAGCTTCCAATGATTAACATTACAATTTGGTCCAAGACAATCACTAACTAAAAGTTGGCCCACTATCCAATGATAGCCCGCCTTCGTGGAAAAAATTTATGAGAAAAAACAAAGTGGCAAGAATCTCAAATGATCATTATGGATAATTATATGATCTCCAAGTAGAATAACATCAAGCAAATAACAATTGATAGAACGCACCATCCTTCAAATAACATCGCAATCTAGGTGAAATGAACCATACAAAAATAAATAAATAAATAAATTTTACTGCTCCTTTGGTTACTTATTGATAGAAAATACACTTTGAAAAATAATAATTTCAATTTAAAAGAAAACATCACTTATGAGAAATTTTGAGGGTGCTTTTAGAACCTAAAAGCAACATTAATTTCTAAAAGCAGACTTAACTTCATAGTTCATAAAGACCTTCCTTTGCTGAGAATGGTGAACAATAAATTGCATAGTATATAATTAAAACTCACTGCTTTTAAGAAATAATCTTCTAATTAATCAATTGACCATGGATCCTCTAAAGACCTTCCTTTTACTAATGCATAATTTAATTTATCCGGAATGCCAATAAAGAACAGTCTGTGCCGTCCAAGTTGACACTTTTCTACTTTCTACCACATAATGTTCCAGGCTAACAGTGCAGAATCAAAGAGTACCGTTTGCGTGTGCTGCACGATGACAGCCCGCTCCCCAGATCCCTGAGAAATAAGCATGCTTTGGTTTTTCGAGTTCAACCAGCTAGAATCAGCAGCGGGCTTGAGCTGAACCTGGCCGCGAACAACGACCAGCTTGCCCTCTTCACCGCATTCGCCATCAGATGCGGTGAGGAGTGACCGGAGATCGGAGATGCGAGACGATGGTGCAGAGCGAATTCTGTCCAGGGAGGAGGAAGAGGCGAGATACTTGACCCACGAGGTCGCTGCGCAGATAGCAAGGGCTACGCCAAGGATAGCGCCGTCGCCGGCGATAGCTACGCGCGCTACGGCAGCCGCCGCAGCGTGGTCGCGAGATGACATCGTCGACGAGGGATAACCGATTCCGATCTCTGGTGTTTACCAAGAGTGAGAGAAATGGATCGGATTTACCGTGATGGTCTGGCCTGGCCGCATTTAGTATTGAGAGTTTTCTTAATGGGGACCGATTTTTATGTTCATTTATATATTTATTGAATATTACGACAAAATCAAATTTAATTGAGTGTATTTTTTATATCTTATATATAAGATCTAAAAAATAAAGTTCTAAATTAAATTTATCTATATATATATATATTCATTATTTTATATTTGATCAAATATGCCTGAATGTCTTGAAAATAAATTTATATTAAAATATGGGACATACTTGAACATTCAAATAAGAATACAACTCAAACTCTCTACTAAAAATATTTTCTAGTGGTCTTATAGCTTTTTAGTAATCAGATTACGACTCTTTTCACTACATCACATTTATTTCAAATCTTTTGAAAGATTTATTATTAATATATATTTTTTATTAAGATTAGATTGCATTCATTGGCATGTCTAATGCTAGCAATCTTTCATAAGTCATAATAGAAATAAAACGATCACTTAACACTAAATATATTTATGTTGCATCACATCTTTTCTCTTTTGAAAGATTTTCTATTTTTATTTGGGTGGCCACTCTTCATATTCACTATTAGAGGCAGTGTGATAATATATTTTTTCTTCTAAACTTCCTAACTATCCTTATTTTCTAATGGATGTATATTTTTTAAAATATAAAATAAATCATGCTTCTTAACTATGAAACCTTGAGCATAGATTATAATTGATAACACCATAAAAATGAACTATAGAACTATAGCCAATGCATGCTTAGATGGAAGATCCATTACATAAATTTTCTTAATTGTATTTTTTATGGATGTTAATTATTGACATCAAAAAAAGTCAACAATATTTTAAGTCAACTTTCTCCTCATATGTTAAGTCCTAAACTTAACCTAATAAGATTAGTTTGGACTTAGTAAGATCATAGAATGACCTACCTTATAAATTATAGAGTAGTCCTCTCTAATTGCTTAAGCTCAATCTTCCCCATTATCTGTATAAATTAATTTAGGCAATCAAGTTATATCATTGATTTAGTTATTTATATAATTAGTCATAAGATTTTAAGGATTTATTTGACCAACCTCAAAATTAGTTTAGAAAATTTAATTTTTAATTGAGTTAAAGGTACCCGCATGTTCATATCCTACTTAGATCCTTACCTAGGTGAGTCCCCTCTCAGCCAAATTAATCAACCACAAAAAAATCTAATTCTGAGATGTTTTTAATATTGTCATGTATAAAATGACCTCTAAAACCCTTTAATATTTGCATAGTCAACTCTTATTCCAAGAAAGTCAACTAAGCTCACTTCGGATTTTACGAAACTTATTGAAGTTAAGGCATGAAATTTAAATTGATCATTTTAATTAGTCAAAAAATGAGTTCATATATCAAAATTATTCAAGGATAAATATTTAATCCATCAATTGGGCTAATTTCATCCAAGTATACCCAATTAAGCTAATTTTACCAAATTGATCTTAACCATTTAAATAATTTGAGTGATTGAAAATTTATGCTTCTCTAAATATCCTAAACTTTTTATACAATAACAACAACAACAACAAACCTTTATCCCAATATGTGGGGTTGGCTACAAGAATCCTTCTTTTCCATTATGTCCTATTAAGTGTTAATTTTTCATTTAATTCTAATACTCTAGTATAATTTTTTTTATACAACTTAACTAAGTCTTTTTAGGTCTATCTCTACCTTTCTTAACATAAGGCAAATCTAATGCATCTACACTCCTATCTAGGTCATCGAACAACCAACGCTTTATGTGACCAAATCATCTAAGATGACTCTCTCTAATCTTATCTACCATTGGGGCTACTTCATCCTTTTCACGTATTTCACATTTTATCTATAAGAGTAAAACCACTCATCCACTTTAGCATCCTCATCTCTACAACACAACTTAATTTTATGCTTCTATTTTACTAGCCAATATTATGCACCATAAATCATTGTAGGTCTTTCCACTATCTTATAAAATTTTCTCTTAAGTCTAAGTGGTACTTTTCTATCACACAACAGGCTAGATGCATTCCTCCACTTCAACCATCCAACTGAAATTCTACTAATAACATCTCCATCTATTTCGCTGTAATTTTGAACAATAAATCCTAGATATTTGAATTGCTCACTCTTTTTAATTACTTGGTCACTCAATGTTACAACACCACTGTTAGAACTTCTACAACTAAAATTACACTTTATATATTCGGTCTTAGGTCTACTAAAACAAAAAACCTTTAGACTCTAAGGTTGATCTCCATAGTTAAAGTTTCTCTTGAACTTCCTCTCTAGTCTTATCAACATGAAGAATGCCATCAACAAAAAATATACGCCAAGGTACATCCTCTTGTAATTGTTTAGTGAGAACATCTATAATTAAAGAAAAAAGATATGGACTTAAAGTCGATCCTTGATGTAATCCAACTGAAATAGAAAATTATTTTATCAATCTTTCTTATGTTTGAACACAAATAATATCTTTAGTAAACATATCCTTAATGACTTGGATAAAATAAAAATTAACTCCTTTTCTAAAACTCTCCAAATCACTTCTCTTGGAAGTTTATCATATGCTTTTCAAACACATTTTATAAGCCTTATAAAATTAAATTGTCCCATGTTCTAATCTTAATTAGCCAAATAAGATATGTTACCCATTAAAGCCAATACCCCTCTTTGGTGGTTGATTGAACCAAGATAATAATGATATCCATCCAATTTCATGAGAGCGATTATAGCCAATGATATTATTAAAAAAAATACTTAGTTCAATTCATATTAATTTGACCCCCATTAACATGGTGACCAAATGGACCAACATGATCCTTGTTAGACACAAATGAGAACGTCTATTTTTTTGAATAAATTAAATCCATTAAATAACTAAATCATGTTAAATCTTTGGGAGTAATTTTATCCATGAGTGTTATGAACATATCCCTCATTCAACCTAAACACATTTGACCTCATTAAGCTAGTAAATTTGACCAAATGTCTAGACATGTTTCATTTGGTTTAATATGTGGTAAAATGGGAATATGATCAAGCTATTTCACATAAGTTGTAGAAATAAAATATTTTCCAATTAATTATCACTAAATAAATAGCTAGTCTATAGGTCAATAATGTATAGCCTTAAGGTAGTTTTGCATGGGATAAGGAGAAACTGAAGAGAGATAAGGAGGTTAGTTGAAGAATAATGAGGATTTATCATTCCTCCTTCAACTATAGCTCCTATGCATGCTTCCTAACTACTTACAATCTCAACCACTATATTAAGTACTAAAGAGGGTTTAACCATGGCTAACCCATGGTGGGTCTCAACCAAAATGGCTATAAATATCTTTAAGCTCTTCCAAATAAAACAAAGAGCTTGAACATCTTTTTTGAGCTAAAAAAATGGCACAATGACACTCTCCCCACACTTCTACAACCATTAGTGTAGATTAACCATCATAATTATCCCAAAGGGGAGGTGGTTTGATTGACCCACACATCTTGGTCAATTCAACCCAATCCCTATGAGGGTTATGTAATTCGCACCTCACTTGAGATGGTACATTCTTTCGAGCTTCACAATTCACGTAAGTTGAAATCTTAAACCGTATCCCCCCTTTCTCTATTTTGGTCTTCCTAGTAATATAAATCATGATAGCTCTAGTGTAGCTCACGGGCATATAGCCCTAATGATCAAATAGAAAATTCTAGTGATTTAGTAAGTATTTTTTTTATGTATGTTTATGTCTAATTAATATTAAGTTGCTATTTGATTTTATAATTTTTAGTAATTTTGACAAGAACTTCTCATTTAAAATAAAATAAAATAAATATTTTTAAGAGGGAATGCAAAAGGATTGCTCAATGAAGTGCCTAAAGCTTTAATATTGAAGAAATTGATGGTAGATATAGAGAACTCATCATCATAGCACTGGATCATTAGCTTCAAGGCACTACAATTATCAAAGATTTTCACCATAAGATGATGAGCCTAGTGTTATGGTGCTGACAAAAGCAACACTATGGTGCTAAAAGAAGCTATAAGAAACCTAAAAATACATGAAGACAATAATTAAAGTGCCTTGTCTTTGAAGACTAGTGGCGCAGGCACCAAATCTATTTACTTCAAAGCATAAAGACAAAGACTTTAGTGCTGCAGTTGGGTGTCGTGGTGCTACATTATGACAGATGTAGTTTTAAGAAGTTTTAGTAGTTACATAGATGATTTTTGGAATGAATTTAAAGAGGCATATTTATTAATAAGAAGGAAGAGTTGGCAAGTATAAATATGCCTTTATTTACATTTGAGAAAGATTTTTGTGAGCATGTTTTTTTGTGGTAAATGTGTGAATGTATGAACTTGGACAAAGAGTAGACCCACTAGAAGAAGAAGCTTACATGAGGGCAAGGGGTAGATGCAAATGAAAATTTGATGTGCGAATCCCAATTCTCTCTTTTCTTATTTTTGAATTTTCCTGTAATAGTATTTCTAATGTTTATAGATGTTGTAAATGTTCTATGAATAGCTAAGTGTTTTGTACACTAAATTTATGACACATTGTATTATTTTAATAGATAATGTATTAAGAAGTTTGAAATAAAGTTTAGTGTTGTAATTCCTATGTTGTTTTATTTACTCTTCATTTAATTTAGTTATGTGATCAATTATAAACTTAAAAATCAAGTATGAACTAGACAAATCAGAAGAATCATAGAGGAATAATTTGGAATTACTAAACAAGTCTTTCAAATATATATAGGCATATTATATTTGAGGATTTGCAATCATTTAAAGAGATGAGTAAAATTGCAATCACTTCTTTTAATTATTATATAAGAATATAATTAATTAATTATGGTGATTTGATTTTTGTGATCTTGGTAGAGATAAAAGGATAAATTTTCTCTTAATTGAAAACAACATAACATAAATTTTAAAATACATTATGTAGAAATAATCAAGTGATCATAAATTCATAGTATGTTTTTCTATAATTAATTATAAATCCTTATTTTAAAAGTAGTTTTATAATTTAAAGTTAATTTAATTTAGTTTAATTTTTAGTTAGTTGAATAAGCATTAAGTTTAACACTAGGTTAGTACTTTAGTAAACATTTTTAATAAATCTTCAAGAGAATGATATTTTTCTTATCATTATAATACATTGATGACATATGCTTTGTTGACTTCAAAAATGTCAACAAAGTTAAACTCAAAAATCATCTCTAAGCAACCAACATAGTAAACCTGATCATCCCATCAAGCTAGCCCTAGTAAGCCTTATGGAGAACCCATGTCAGAGGGTCTTTTATTAAATCTTCCCTATAACCTAGGTTAAACTCTAATTGACCCTAGGTTAGATTTATTTCATTGTTGGGGTTTGTTTAACATTTTCTTGTTGGATATAAGTGTTGAATCCAAAAACTATCAAATCCATCTCCATGACTTAATTGCTCTTACAATTAAGCATGGGATTCTAAGGTTTAGTTTGCCTAACCTCAAAAATCTATTTAAAAACATAACCTAGGATTGAGTTAAAGACACCCTTCTATCTTCACTTTATGCTCAACCTCATAAGTCACCTTCCACTATTCCTTATCAATCCTAATGATTAATTTCAAATTTAAATTATTTCTTTTCAATGAAATAGATCATCATAAATCTAGGTTGATTATAGATCATTAAGCAAGCCTTAGGTGAAACCTAAGTCAAAACTTCAATCTATTAAGAGTCAATTTTAATACTTCTATAAAATTATCCAAAAAGCTCATTCATATTTAATTGAACACTTCAAGGGTATATTGTTAGGTTTAATTTCACCAAATTAAGCACATTAGCCCATTTGATCTAATCTAACCCCATTTGGTTAATGACATTCAAATAGGTCTAAATGCTAAATTAAATCACCCAAATTAGCCCAAGCATCTTTCTTAATATCTCATACATTCTTCATAATTTTCTTGGCCAAATGAATCATTAACTTAAGCCCAATAAACTGTAAGAATGGTTATGACCATTAAACACCCATATTGCACTTAGGGCTCCAACTATATTAACCTAGCCTCCACAATAAAACAAATCCATGAACCCCTTGATAGCCAAAGATGTTATAAATAATTTTATAGTTCAACATAAGGTGATTTATCCACTTTTCTTGAGCCAAATAAATCATATGAGCCATGTTGTCCAAATAGCACTTAAAATGAGCATAACTTTCAAGTTGAAATTAACCAATCAAAAGGTCAAATCTTCTTACAAAATTTGGCATATGAAAAATGTTTGCAATAAACATATAGTTCATTTTAACTCAGTTTGACCTACTTATTTTGGTCAAAGGTCAAACCAATAACACAAAAGAATGAGTCATAATGGGTCAAAAGTGACCCATTAATTAAAATCTCTCAAAAAACCACTTAAACTCACAAATTTAGCAATTCCCTCTACTACTGCTTAGCCCAAATGGATTCAAACCCATTTCATATTAAATTTGGAAGGATTGGTGAGTCACCTCAGCTACCCATATGGTGGTTAATGGAGGCAACAAGGTCCTCTAATGTTAGCCACCATTAGAGCCACTTAAGACAATCCTTATCCCTTGCATAGAACCTCCCCAACTTCCCTCAACCTCATCTGGCCATAACCAGCTTGTATACCAAAAAAAAAAAAAGAGTAAGTTGTCCAAATGTTAAAGACTTGCCACATGCATGGAAAGCACAAGAAAAAAAGTCAAAAGAAGGAACATTGCCATCAATCATACAGATGCAGACTCACCCATTGAAGGTGAGTTGTATACCCAAAGCAGCGGGTAGACCTAAACAAGCTTATAAGTCAAGACAAGGATACTCCCATAAAGGGTACTTGATGACCTAAAATAAGAACACTTGCCAGAAGGACCACCCGACAAGGAAAGATAGATTTAACCCAGTGAGTTGAAAACATGGAGAACAATAATTTAAAGATAAGACCTAATTTTACTCACTGACATCTAGTGACTAGGTTGAGGAATAACGTGACTATTTTTCTTAGTCTCATTCTTACTCGTATACTCGATGAATCATACTCTCTCACTATTATCAGCTTAGGTGGAAATTTTTTGTATTAAACTTAACTTATATGATCTTTCTATTGATGACCATCTCTTGATATTATAAAAAGGGAATTTCCATATTATGGAGGGACCTTTTGGCTCTAAGTCCAAACCCATATATTCTGTACTCATATTTTGAACATTTTGAGCAATAAAGCTTATATTTTTCTCCACTTTTCCTACTTTTCGGTCTCCATGCTATCAATGTTTTTACCTCACCCTAATTCTCAAGTATCTCAAAAGGTTCTTCCTCTATCTCTAACATATTTAGATTCAACATCCTTTTTAGTGTGGTGAGAGTGGATGAGAATGAGAACCAAATACAAAGCAAAGCATGACCCTTAACACGAGATCGCTCAATGCACATGGAGTAGAACATTTAACAATTTGCTACTCGCCAAGATTTACATGACATGGAGAACATGATCACTCTCCTAGTGCAAGAGGTCATCAAAAAACCACACAATGAAGTGCCCAAATCAAAGAAGAATGAATAATCCATGGGATCAACTACTCGCCAATCTTGGCGAGAAAGAAGACACCCGTCTAAGGTCCCTAGTGCCATCCACCCAAATTCTCTAATTCTGAGGATAACTCTTATGAACTAACAAAGAAGAAGGTATGTTAAAAAATAGCCGTAATCTATCAATGCTTTCTCCATGAGGATTATAGAAGCTCACAATTTTTATAGGTTCAAGATCCCACATCTTGAATCTTACAGAAGTTAGCCTAGTTTGAGTCAACCACATCGCTACTAGATTTAGATGATGCAATTAAGTGTCAGCTCTTCTTCACCACTTTCAAAGAGTTAATCCTCAGGTGGTTGGTTTTCACATCTTTATCTTGGAGTTAATATATCATTCACCGATTTCAAGAGGATGTTTACCACACAATTTGTCAGTACTCATAAGTAGCTAAAGAGTTCTTAAGCTCTCCTATAAATGAGGCAAAAGCTTAGCGAGCCCTTATGAAAGTTCATCATTCATTTCTAGTGAGAAATTCTAGAAGTCAAAGATTTGGAGCTTGCAGTTGCTCAAGCAGCACTCACCCAAGGTCTAAAGGAGGGACCTTTTAGGTATTATTTGGGGCTCAATAGCCAAAGGCACTTGCCATACTATTGGAGTTTGCAAACAACCATGTTAATGCCGAGGAGTATAATGAAGTGGTCCAGCCAATATCATAAATTTAAGTAAATGACTTGTTGAAGAGGCCTTCTGAGCTACTATCTATTGAAGGATATCAATGGCGAAGTGCAGATAAAAGAATGTGACTAGAAGTACCGAGGCAAGGTTTCAGAAACCCAACTACTCGTTATCAAGAAGCCAACTATACACAACCTAATTTAACAACTCTTATGAGAGTGTTTATGACAAAGCTTGTAGAGGCGATCTAGAATAAAGATTATTTCAAGCAACTAACACCCATAAGGGATGATGGAATACATGAAAAGTTAATGTATTGTGCTTATCTCCAAAATCATGGCCACGACACCGAAGAGTGTTGCGATTTGAAAAGTCTAGTGGATGAGCTGATTAAAGTAGAACAACTTAATAAGTTCATTAGGAGGAAAGACATAGAGGATGTCAAAACTACTAATGAACCTTTACTCGTGCACACGATTAATATTACAGGAGTCATACCTGCTATCTTTGGGAGTGATGGATAATCTTCTAAGAAGGTGAGCATGAAAAGGCTAAGATCTGAAGAAATGAACTCAACATCTATGACATGAGCACCCTCTGTTACCATCATGCTAGTATGTTTTTTAGAAAAGGATAAACTTACTATTAGCAATTCCTACAACGACACAATTGTGATAACGATGTTGATCACCAGCTATCAGGTTAGGAGCATCCTAATCGATATGAGGAGCTTGGTTAATATTATTCTTAAATTGGTCTTTGATAAGCTAGGATTAGCAAAATCTAAACTCGTGCACTAAAGGACCACTTTACTATTTCTTGGGAGAGCGTGTAGAAACTAAGGGAATGATAACTCTCCCTATCAGTTGTGGAGAGGGTAAGAAGTAGTTTGCAACCATGTTTGATTTCATCGTAGTAGAGGCCCCTTCTACTTATAATGCTATCTTTGGTCAGCCTCAGCTCAACACGTTCAGAGCAGTGGTGTCAACGTATCATGTAGTCATTAAATTCCTCATCAAAGAGAAGATTGCCATCAGAGGAAACCTCAACAAATCCTGTGCCTATTACTTGAAGGCCATCGTCAGGCCCGGGAAGGAATATGAAGTGTTGTAGTTGGATATAGCACTAATGGGAATCAAAGTCCTCGATGATATAGATGATATCTCGATCACACGGAGTAATGGGTGAGCACTAATGGGCAATTTGATTTTCTATTCTAAGAATAAGAAACCCTTATTTGAACCTTGGTGGACAATGTTGATGTGTTCACCTGGAAAATTATGAAAATACTAGGCATTGACATTAATGTTGCTTTCCATTCCATGAATGTTTGCATAGACACACAATCTATGAAGCAAAAATTGTTCAGTTACATTATTGCTATAGGAAGCTTATCAAGGAGGTCTAAGCTGTTGACTAATTTTATTAGAGAAGTTCAATACCTCGAGTGGGTGTCCAACATAGTGATGGTACAAAAGTTAGGTGGTAAGTGCAGGATGTATGTTGACTTCACTAACTTAAACACAACATGTTTGAAAGCTGGGGTATCCACTCCCTTAAATAGATGAACTTGTGGACTCAATGGCTAGATTCTCGATGATGAGGTCTTTTCAGGAAATCACCAAATCTAAATGCATAATGTATAATCTTAGAAAATGATTTTCATCACTATTAAATGACTATGCTGCTACAGAGTTATGCACTTTGAGCTCATGAATGTAGGGTTGATTTATTGTGGTGAAATTTTATTATTATCAATTTCTAAATAATGTATACTTCCATCCTCAATCTATGCAGAATAAAATGAAGATATAAATGTACTCTCTTTTTATGCATTTTTGACACCACATAGATCTGCAGATGTTCTTATTGATGGTGATCGGGTATGACATTGAGGAGAGATGTACTATCTCAAAAGATAGAAGTCACCTCCCTACAATGGATCTAATCACCTCAATAAAGACTCCTAAGGACAAGGAGTCTGCATATATATAAGAGGTTCTTCTCCTACTTTACATGGAAAAGTAAAGTAGGGTTTATTTTAAACTGGGTTCATTAAGTTCCCTACAGGGGCAAGCCCCTATAATTAATTACATCATGAGAAAAGGGATTCCTTAAGAGTACTCTTGATTAAGGTAAATGATCATTATCTCCAAAGATTTTAATAGGTAGGACTATCAATTGACTTGTTTATTTTTAAAAAGTCAAGTGGGATCGATCAAGAAGAGAGAGTTCTTATCGAAGCCAAATGAAAATAAGTAGGGGATGCTTAAGATACTAGGAAGCCTAGTAAGCATCCCAAACTACCCTATGATTGGTCTTTACATTTTTGAAATTAAATTAATATGTTTGAGTTGAATTTTCATTAGAATGTTAAGGCTTATAATTCAATAGTTCAAGGCTATGGAAATGCCTAAGAAGTGAGGATCTATACTGATGGCCCGCAAAAGGGAGAAGTAACCTCAGAACCTAATTTAGGGAGCCTTGGCGAGGGCTAAAAGCATGACCTAAATCTAAGGAAAAAAAGTTGATATTTGGTTTACCTTTGTGGAGAAAAATTTCTATATAGGTTGCCTTCAAATTTGTGGTGAGAAAGGAGGCAGGAATATAAAAATTCATCTTTTTAGGATGTCACGCTGATCCATGATGTACTAATTCAGATGATCGAGTACATCATTAAGGAATAATGTACTATCTTGAGAGATAGAAGTCACTATCCTTTAATGAACCTAATCACTTCAATAAGGACTTCTAAGGATGATGAGTCTGCATATGTACGAGAGATTCTTTCCCTACTTTACATGAAAAAGTAAGCAGAGTTTATTTTAAACCAGGTTCGTTAAGTTCCCTATAGGGGCTTGCCCCTATAGTTAATTATATCCTAAGGGACGGGATCTCTTAGGAATATTCTTGATTAAGGTAAATGATCATTATCTTCAAAGATTTTAATAGGAAAGAACTATCAATCGATTAGTTCATTTTTGAAGATCAAATGGGATTGATCAAAGAAAGGGAGTTATTATCGAAGCCAAAAGGAAGATAAGTAGGAGATGCCCATGATGCTAGGAAATCTAGCGAGCATCTCAAACTATCCTATAGTTGGGCTTTACATTTTTGAAATTGATTTAATTTGTTTGGGTTATATTTTTTCATTAGAAATTTAGGACTTATGATTCCTTAACACAAGATTAAGAAAATACCTAAGAGGTGAGGAATTATGCTTATGACCCACAAATGGGAGAAGCAACCTAAGAACCTAAATCTTGGGAGCATTGGTGAGGGCCAAAAACATAACCTAAATGTAAGGCAAAAAATGAGTATTTGGTTTGCCTCCACAAGAGAGGACAAATCACTCGACTACTTAGACTTATAACCACCTAGGGGTGGCTACTAACTAACTCCTCATGTGATTTTAAATACTGTAGGCAAGTCTTATGCTTAAGCAAGATAATTAGGTTGTTGTTTATTTAGAAAGAGACTAAGTCCTTAAACTCACTCCCTAGAGAGACTAGATCATGTAAGGGCATGTTTTAAATGACCTAAATCTAATGCAATTCAAATTTCATTTTATTTTCATTTTTGGATAATTATTTTGACTCGGGCTAATAGGATTCGTATGCCTAATGCATGAGAAATAAAGTTGTTGACCAAAATTAGCAAGAAGAGAGGAGGTGTGTTTCCTCCATGGCTCTCAAAGATCAAGCCAAGTTTCTCTGGCAAAGGTGAAAGCCCTCCAATCAAGAGTAAAATAAGATGCTGTTATGCATGATATTATAAAAGAAATAGTCATCCAGCTAAGGAGTTGCTAATTCTTTTATCTTGATTTTAAACTTAAGCCTTGGGTGAGGTTATGAGTTCTTTATTTTTTTAATTTTGAGTTATCAAGTTGGGTAAAAGATTTAATTTTTCCTAAGAGCCTAATCCACATCGAGGCCATACATAAAGTAAGGAAGAAATTAGGAAAAGGATGCTACTTAATGCACAAGCTAAACAAATCATCAATCAATTTATAAAGTTAATCATAAAAAGAATAAAATGTCATTGTGGTCGAGCACCACTGCACAAATCTGAAAAATGAATTGGGTAGTCGAGATTTGCCCTTATACAACCCAAATTATAATTTAGCAAGGAATTCATTGTCATGGGGGTCTTCAAGCTTTATTTCTTCATTCTTCTTTTCTTCTTTCTTTTTCTTCTTTTCTTTCTTCTTTGGCTCCTTCTTTTGGAATGTTAGAAGGTGGATGCTCCAAGGCTTCACATGGTACATAAGATAATATCTTATGACCAATGCTCATCCTAATCCCCATAATAATCATTTCAAAATCCTAATTGCACAAATTTATATAAAAATAAAAAGAATGAAAACCAAACTAACACTTGTAAAATAGAGATTAGCTTAAACAAACTACACAAAATCTCAAGCATGTATATTGGACTTATCACCCCACACATGGGTGATTAAGTCCACCTGACCTATTGGATTTTGCATAGGGTCATAAGCACCTGTAAGCAAAAGAATTTATATTTTTTATTTATTTATGACATCGCCCCTTAAGCATAATCCCTTGCAGAAAATAATAGTTAGACTATGAGTGTCCTATCATTCATTCTACAAGCATACATCCTAACATCTAGTCTAAAACATATATCACAAAATAAAATAATCATCAAACCATGCATCACCCTAACCTAAAGCTAGAAGTGGGGACTTAGCCTAATGTGTGTGCTTTGGAGGTTTGTGTGGTATGCTTAGCTATGGCTTTAAGTTAGAATTTTCTAGGTGTGAAAACATGTTCAACTTAGAGGAGGGTAAGTTGTTTAATTATTTTGGATTGTTTTTTATTTCATGTTTTGATTAAGTTCAAGTGAATCCTATAATTAATTACTAAGTTATAAAGAGAGGAAAAGAGAAGAAAACTTCTCTTTCCTTCCCTAACCTAAGTAATTTCTAAGGTAGATTCATATTTTTAGTTTTGTTTAGTGAATGTTTTGATTAAGTATTTTAATTAATCCTAAGTTTAGATGAACTCTAAGCAAACCTATTCACAAACTAAGGCATTTTAAGATTAAATAAAATGAACCAAATTCATAAAACATACATCACTTCATTTCTTTCCCAACATGTATAACATGCATATGAATAAGTCCTAAGCATATCTAAACACACAAATGAGAATATTTAACCCACTCTATGATGCATGCTAAGTAACTTATTTAAGGAAATTTAGCAGTTTAATATGCATGATTTTTATTAAGTAGAAAATAGTTTCTTATCCAATTTTCACATGCCCACATGAAAGTAAGATAGGCATAAGTGAGTACAGCGTCATTGTTAACCAGAGGTGTAAGATACAAGACCTACTTAGGGATACTTAAAGCCTCACAACCTCAGGGTTGTCCAAACTAGTATACCACTTTTCTTAAATGCAAACATGTGTACAAAAGAAATAAATTGGAAAGAAATAATGCAAAAGTTATATTAGTTGATTCATTTTATTTATGTAATTTATGTGTGTAAACATAGGTAACCTTCTCAAGTGATAGCATAGAAATGAATAGGATGTGGAATTAGGCAAGTGTTAGGTTCTTTTCAAATGAACCATACATCTTACCAACTCCTATTCAAAACTATACTAAAATAAGAGAGAAGGGAAACCTATGCTAAGCACACCTTCATACCTTACTCACATTCAAGCTTATAATTAAAATATAAGTAGCACACTTTCAATTTTAGGCATTTGATTCATATATTTTTGAAAATAATTTGAATTTAATAGTGATAATAGCCACTCATATTATTACTTTAGCCAACACATGCAAATTTGACATAAAGTAAACAATTTCATTTTAAACTTGAATTTTGAAAAATATGAATGCATGAAACCACATGACATACAAATTTAACATGTTGGAGAGAGAACTAAAGTAATGAAAGCATGTAAACACATTCACTTTAATTAAACCCTAAAGATAATCTTATGAAATAAGATATTTTAAAATAAATCAAAGTTTATTCAATGTTATTTTTATTTGATTTAAAATTTGATTTAATTTTGGAAATGTGGATTGAGTTTGCTATTACTAACCCATTCCCACATGTGTTTGATATTTTTATTTATTTTTTAGATGATTAGATTCATTTTAAGTTTTGATTAGGTTAAGGTATGAATTAAGCAAATTAATTAACCCTTACATACACCACCTTAACATAATTAACAAAATAATTATGAGCTAATGAGATGACATAAAAACTCACAAGGAATTTAAACTTGCAATGCACCTAGGAAGAAAAGGGCCTAATGCAGTTTAGCTCATGATTAATGATTAATTAAGCTAAGGGTTTTGATTTCCTTAATTGAACTTAGGCTCTCAAACACCTAAGCATCTACCCAAAGTAGATTAATTAAGTTAGATTTTTAGAAATTAATTAAGGGGATATGAATTAACCTTTAATTAAGAGAGGATTAAGGAAAGAAAAGGGGATTTAGGAAATAGCTTAGGGAAAATACCCCAAAATTATTCCCAAATCCTCCTATTCACTTGATCTAACCTTAATCAACCTTAATAATGGATTAAAACACAAATCCAACCTTAATTATCCTTAATTATATAAAGAGGGTAATTAGCAAATATATTTGTAATTCCCCTAATTAAGCCTTAAATAAATCTCAAGAAAATTAAGGGAGGTAGAGGTCATCCCCTAAAACTTACCCAAGAAGTTTGAGATTAATCAGAGGATTAATTAAGAAGTAATTAGCAAAATGATATTTTCAAGAAAACCCAAAATCAGAAAAAGGATATTTCAAAATCTATTTAAAATATTTTTAAAATATTCTAGTTGAATTATCTTTTCATAGAATTTTACCTAATATTTTTTTGAATTTTATAGAAGGAGATATGAATTTTTAAAGGTTAGGTGATTAATTAAATTTAATTAAATCTCTAACTAATCCCATCAGCTCACAGCGACACGTGGCAGTGGTGGTCAGCGCACTTTACACGCATCGTGCCGTGAGCTAATCACTTAAGCGTCACATCCGGATGGTAGTGCGGTGGCTGGATGTGATTTGATCCCTGTTGTTCAATCAAGGATCAAACGACCAGGGATCATCCTGCGGTTTTTAAAGAGATAAATTAATTTAAAATGTGGGATTAATCATGGTCATCCATCCAAAATGTGCGGATGGATGGCTAGGATCACTCGAGTTCTTCCCTTAGGCTCAATAAAGGTCCTCCATGATCTTAGGGAAGATCTGAGCTTGATTGAGCTTAAATTAGAATGAGATTATGTCCACACCATCTAAAGCTAATGAGAAGCTTATCCAATGGTGGATTTCTCATGACATGAAAATTTCTTTCACAAAAGACCAACACCCCCTAAGCTAAGTGGTCAAAAAATTTCATACCTCACTGGTGCTCGAGCTTGATGAGGTAGCTTCGTCCAGTGGAGACGAAGCCCTGTTGTAAGTTTCAAGCCTTGGGGTTGAGTGGATCTCTCTACGGACCGACACCACTTCACCTTGCTTGTGGTTTTGATCCAATTCGACCTCTCCTTGCTTTTGGAACTTGAGAGAATGCTTAAATGCACTTGACTTGATCCTTTTAGGGAGTGTGCAAGAGGAATTATAGTAGATTTGAGTGCGGAGAAAGTAAAAGATTCAAAGGAGCTCCCCTATTTCCAAAAAAGAAAACTGAGAAATGCACTTTTGAAATCCCTCTTAGAAAGCTTATGATGGCTCTCTAATCTTGTCTAACACTCACTAGGCTTCAATCGAATGTGGGAATGATGATTTTAAATTGAATTAGGGGGAGTATATCTCCCCCTATGGCAATCAGACGGCCGACACATACCTTTCCATTTTGATTGAATTAACCATATGTGCGGGGTTGTTTGATCTATTTGGAGTTGGCACATGGTCGATTTGAGGTCTTGAGTGGATTGCTAACCTCCCATGTGCATCAAATTGAGTGGAAGGAGGATTTAAAATGGCCAATTTGAGCTAGGGTGTCGGGTTTGGCCTTGGGTCCATTTAGGCTGACCCAAACCCATTGGGTTGGGTGCACCACTCTTCATTGGGTCCACTTGAGCTATTAGGAAGGCATTAAGTTGATATGAAGAGGGTATGACCAAATTACCCATGGATTAGTCCACAATTTGTTCTATGTCCTAGGGGTAGAATGGACATTTTACTAATTTTTCAATTTGGATATGTTAGGTATGTGGAGAAACTAGGTTTGACCAAGTTTCATGAGATTTGGAGTTCATTTGATAAGGTTTGACTCATGTTGACCCATTTAGATCAAAATGGGTCAACTTGGGTCAAGTTGACCAATTGGTCAAATTAGGTCAAACCAAGGGTTGGGTCAAGTTTATTTGACCATTTGAAATGTTTTGGTGGCTTTGGTTTGGTTCAATTTGGTTTAGTTTTGAATTTGGCTCATATGACTTCATTTAGGTCAATTGAGTCAAGTTGACCTATTTGACCCATTTGACTTATTTAAGCTAGGTCAATGGTAGGTTTAGGTTTGGTTAGTCATATGGAATGGATTGGTATCTTTATTTCTAATCAATTTTAGTTAAGTTTGAATTTAGCTCAACATGACCCTTTAGGTCAAGTTGGGTTCAAGGTCAATTGGTCTAGGTTGTGTCTAGTTGGCCAATTGAGGCTTTGGTCAAGTTCAACAAGTGATTTGGAATGAACTTGGCCCATTGATTTGAATCAATTTGGCTTAGATCAAGTTTTGACACATTTTGACCCTTTAGGTCAAGTTGGGTCAACTTGGGTCAAGTGGCCAATTGGGCTAGGTTTGGCTCAAATGTTGACTTGGTTAAGTTCAAACATAGGTCATGAATGAACTTAGATCAATGGTTTCAAACAATTTGGCCTATGGTGGATATTGGCTATGTTAGGTTTTATTTTGGCTAAGTGTTGACTTGGTCAACCCTTAGGTTTGACTTGGTTTGATCCAATTTGATTGATTGATCATCTCATGATGATTGTTGATCATGATGGGAGGCATATGTGAGTTTGGTTCAATCCAAATTAATTAGGATTAGAATTTGGCTCATAAGGGTACTTTAGGTCACTTTCAATCAAGTGAGCCTAAATGGGTCAAATGGCTTAGTCAAAACTTGGTTTGAGTTTGATTGAACTTGTATATGGACTTATGATTGAAATATAAATCCATTTGCAAGTGGTTTGAAGTCAAATGGGTTTTGATTCATTTGACAATTTCATATTCAAAGGAAGAATATGAATGGATTTTGGCTTTAATTTTTAAATTGAATTTTGATTTGGTGATTGAAGTTTATATTTTATATTTGGGTTGATTGATTCATGAAAGAAAATTAAGAGTTTGGCTTGATTTGAAGTTGATTTGGCTAAGTTCCAGATTTTGACTTGGAAGGCTTAGGTTGGATTTTGAGTGAATTTTAGTTCGATTTTTGGAAGTGATTTTGATTATTTGAATTTATATTTCATTTATATATGTGAATACAAATGAGAATATAAATTGATCATGGGAAAATTTCAAGGATTTGAAGTGATTTGATTATGATTTAGGCTAAGTCAATTAAAAGGAATTTAAAGGACTTAGGAAATTTTAGAGTATGGATTTGAATTTTTGATTTAGATTTGATTGGTTTATATTTATATTTCATTTATATATGTGAATATAAATGAGAATATAAATGAGTTATGAGAAAATCCTATGAATTTGAATTGATTTGATAATGATTTTGGCTAAGTCCTTAAGAGGGAAATTAAGGACTTAAAATGGATTTTAAATTTGGAATTTAATTTTTAGATTTGATTGATTTGCATTTACCTTTCATTTATATATGTGAGTATAAATGAGAATATAAATGAGTTTTGAGAAAATCCCATGAGTTGGAATTGATTTGAACATGATTTAGGCTAAGTTCTTTAAGGAAGTTCAAAGGACTTAAGAAAATTTTAGATTTGGAATTTAATTTTTGGATTTGATTTGATTGATTTATATTTATATTTCATTTATATACGTGGGTATAAATGAGAATATAAATGAGTTTTGAGAAAATCCCATGAGTTGGAATTGATTTGAATATGATTTAGGCTAATTTCTTAAGAGAAGATTAAGGACTTAAGAAGATTTTAGATGAGAAAATCAATTATAATTGATTTGGAGTTTGACTTGAAAGAAGGAAAGGAGGAATGATTTAAGCTATGGGTAGGCAAGTTTTCCTAACACATCTAAGACATGACATATTCCTATGACTAACTCTTCTAAGTCTCTAGGATTAGGTTGAGTGTCCACCTAATCACTAGATGTGTCTTAAGACTAAGGAACTCTTAAAGTCTAAGAGAACTCCTATGTTTAAGATGGAGGGGTTGAGAGCTCATCCTAAAAATGAGGTCAGCAACCTCCACAAGAGAAGATAATCCACCCGACTGTTGGACTTACAATCGCCTGGGGGTGGCCACCAACTAACTCATCCTATAGTTTTAAGTTCATATAGGAAAGTCTTATGCTTCATGCAAGATAGCTAGGCTATTATTTTTTTGTGAAAGAGATTAGTCCTTAAACTCACTCCTTAAGAAACTAGATCATGTAAGAGTACGAAAATTGACCAAGATCTAATGCAAAATATGTTACAATTTTCTTTTACTTTTGGACAAGCATTTGACTCAGGCCATAGGATTCATATGGATAATTCATGCAAAATAAAATTATGGGCCAAAATTAGCAAGATAATGAGGTGTGTTTTTACCATTGCTCTTACAGGTCAAGCCAAATTCTCTGGCAAAGGTGGAAGCCCTCCAATCAAGAGTGAAATAATATGCTTTTTATGCACGATGTTATAAAAGTAATACTCATCTAGTTAAGGGGTTACTAATTCTTTTATCTTGATTTTTAGCTTAAGCTTTAGGTGAGGTTATGAGTTATTTATTTTTAATTTTAAATTATTTAATTTGGTGGAAGATTTATTTTTTCTTCTAAGAGCCTAATCGTTATCCAGACCATACAGTAAGCAAGGAAGAAACTAGGAAAACATGCCATCTTAATGCACAAGATAAACAAAACATCAAAGATTTTATAAAGCTAACGCAAAATAATAAAAGACCATTTGTGGTCGAGCACCATCGCACAAACTTGAAAATAAATTGGGTAGCCGAGCTCTACCCTTATATAACCCAGATTACAAATGAATTAATTTACAATCAAGTAAGAAAATTTATGTTATGGGGGTCTTCATTTCCTCTTTTCTTTTTTCTTCTTTCTTCTTTCTTCTTTCTTCTTTTGGTTCCTTCTTTTAGTTCTCTCTTTTGAATGGTTAGAAGGTGGTTGCTCCAAAGGCTTCACATGGTACATAAGATGTACTCTTATGAAAAATGCTCATCCTAATCCCTCAAAACATTCATTCCAAAATCCTAATTGCAAAAATAAATGAAAAGGAAAAGTAAATCTAACTAATACCTGCAAAGTAGAGATTAGCTAAACAAACCATACAAATCCCAAGCATATATATTGGACTTAGCACCCCATGCAAGGATAACTAAGTCTACTTGGCCTATTGGATTATGCTTAGGGGTATAAGCACCTGCATAGAAAAAGCATTTATATTTTTATTACAGTACCCCTTAAGCACAATCCCCTGCAGAAGATAAAGACTAAATCATCCTACCATTCATTCTATGTACATACACCCTAACATCCAAACTAGAAATAATACATCAAAAAATAAAAATAAATATCAAACCATGCACTGCCCTAACCTAAAGCTAGAAGTGGTGCCTTAGCCTAATGTGTGTGCTTTAAAAGGTTTGTGTGGCATGTTTAGATATGACTTTAAGGCTTAGATTTTTTAAGTGTACATATGTTCAACTTAAAATATGGTTTCAATTTAAGCTATTTAGTTGATTTGGGTGATTTTTATTTGGTGATTTATTTTGGTTTAAGTGAATCCCATAATTAATTACTAAATTGTAAAGAGAGAGAAAAGAGAAGAGAACTTCTCTTTCCTTCCCTACCCTAAGTAATTTCTAAGGTGGATTCATATTTGATTTAATTTAGTGAATGTTTTATTATATGTTTTAATTAATCCTAAGTTTAGATTTTCCCTAAACAAACCTATTTAAAAGAAAGACATTTTAAGATTAAGTAAAGTGAACTAATATAAAAAAAATACATCGCTTCATTTCTTTCCGAACATGTATAACATGCATACGGATGGATCTTAAGCATATCTAAACATACAAATGGAAATATTTAGCACACTTTATGATGAATGCTAAGAAATATTACTTAAGAAAATTTGAATGCTTTATGATGCATGATTTTCATTAAGTTGCTTTTATCCATTATTCACATGCACATGCATATGTATGAAATGCATTATTGACCTCATTTTTAGAATGAGTTCTCAACACCTCCATCTTTGGCATAGGACTTCTCTTAGACTTTAAGGGTTCCTTAGTCTTAAGACACATCTAGTGATTAGGTGGACACTCTCCCCTATCCCTAAAAGACTTAGAAGAGTTAGCCATAGGAATAGGTCATGCTTTAGGGGTGTTAGGAAAATCTCCTACCCTTTAGCTTAAACCATCCATTATTTTCCTTCTTTTGAGTCAAACTCCAAATCAATTCTATTTTATTTTCTCAAACTCCAAATCAATTCCATGAGTCAATTCCATGATTGAGATCCATGATTGAAACCCATGATCAAAATTCATCAAAATCCCTAAGTCAAAATTTTCTAAGTCCTTAACCTTTCCTTAAAGACTTGGCCAAAATCATGATCTAAATCTATTCAAATCTTTGAGATTTTCTAATGAGCCATTTATATTCTCATTTATATTTACATTTATAAATGAAATATAAATACAAATTCATCAAATGAAATTCAAAATTTCAAAATAATTCACAAAATTTTCCTAATTTCCTTTAATTTTTCATTAAAGGACTTAGCCAAAACCAACTCCAAACCTTGATCAAACCTACTCAAAACCTTGGAGTTTTCTAATTTATTATTTATATCCTCATTTATATTCTCATATATAAATGAAGTATAAATATAACTCAATTCGATCAAAAATAACAATTAAATTCTAAATTAAACATGCTTAAAATACCCTTAAATCCCTTAATTTTTCATGAATGGATTTACCTCAAACCTTGATCAAACTACTTCAAACTCATGGGATTTTCTCAAAATATATTTTTATCCTCATTTATGTTCTCATATATAAATGAAATATAACTATACATCAATCAAATCTAAGTTAAAAAAAAATAAATTTCTAATTAAAAAATCAATTAAATCCTTTAAATTCCCTTTAATGGATTTAACTTCAAATCATGATTAAACTCTTTCAAATTCTTAAAATTTTCTCATAATAAATTTATATTCTCATTTATATTCACATATATAAATGAAATATAAATTCAAACAATCAAAACTAACTCCAAAAATCAAACTCAAATCAAATCAAAATCAAATCTAAGCCTTTCAAGTCAAAATCTTGAACTTTGCCAAAAAAATTTCAAATCAAGCCAAACTCTTGATTTTCTCTATGGTTCAATCAATCCTACAATAATGAGCTTATATATAAATCCAAACCTCAATCCTTCAATCAAAACCCAAATCAAAAATCAAACCCAAAACTCCTTCATATTCTCCCTTTGAATATGAGATTTTCAAATGGATCAAAATCCATTTGACTTCAAATCTCTTGTAAATGGATTTATATTTCAATCATAAGTCCATAAACAAGATCAATCAACTTAAATCAAGCTTTGACCCAGTCATTTGACCCACTTAGGCTCACTTGATCCAAAGTGACCTAAAGTACCCTTATGAGTCAACTTTTGATTCTAACCAAATTGGATTGAACCAAACTCATATTTGCCTCTCATCTTGATCAACAATCATCATGGGATGATCAATCAATCAAATTGGGTCAAACTTAAGGGTTGACCAAGTCAACACTTAACCTAAAATGAAGCCTTACATGGCCAAAATCCAGTATTGGCCAAATTGATTGAAACCATTGATTTAAGTTCACTCATGACCTATGTTTGAACTTGACCAAGTCAACCTTTGAGCCTAACCTAGCCCATTTGTCCCACTTGACCCAAGTTGACCCATTTTGACCTAAAGGGCCAAAATGTGTCAAAACTTGATCTAAGCCAAATTGATTGAAACCAATGGATCAAGTCTATCCCAAATCACTTGTGGAACTTGACCAAAGCCTCAATTGGCCAACTAGACCCAACCTAGCGCAATTGATATTAAACCCAACCTGACCTAAAGGGGTCATGTTGAGCCAAAATTGAACCTAACTCAAATTGATTGGAAATAAAGATACCAATCACTCCATATGACCAACCAAACCTTGACCTAACCCAAATAGGTCAAATGGATCAAATGGGTCAACTTGACCCATTTGACCTAAATGAGTCATACGACCCAAAACCTAAAATATACCAAATTGAACCAAACCAAAGGCACCAAACCATTTTAGATGGTCATATGAACTTGACCCAACCCTTGGTTTGACCCAATTTAACCTATTGGTCAACTTGACCCAAGTTGATCGATTTTGACCTAAATGGGTCAACATGAGCTAAACCCTATCAAATGGATTCCAAAGCCATTGAAACTTAGGCCAACCTATTTTCTTAAAATACCAAACATACCCAAATTGAAAAAAAATAAAATGACCATTATACCCTTGGCCATAGAACAAATTTTGGCTTTGCCATGGATTATTATGGTCATCACAAAGACTTGAGGCTCTTATAAAACATCAAGTGGACCTAGTGATGAGTGGTGCACCCAACCCAATGGGTTTGGGTCAACCTATTTGGCCTACGGATCAAACCCGACCCATAGGCATAAAATTGAATTTTCAAACTCCCCCCAAACCTCAATTGATAGCACATGGGAGCTAGGTAGCCACTCTTATGGCCAAATCGACCATGTGCACATCCCTAACTGGTAAAACAACCACTCAATTGTGTCGATTGGATCAAAATGGCATGCAAAGGCTCAACCATCTGATTTCCATAGGCGGAGATATACTCCCCCTAATTCACTGAAATGAACACACACTCACACTTGATTGAGACTTAAGGAGCTTTGAGAACACTCACAGAGATTTCCCAAGGCCTCGAGGGGAGATTGATATTTCATCTTCTTCAATTTTGAAACAGTGAAAATAGGGGAGATACATTGAAGTGCAAACTTCCTCCACATTGAATTTTATCTAAATTCCTCCTACACCCATCATCAGAGGATCCATTCGAGTCTGCCCAAGGTTGTAATTGAGTTCCCACATCAAGGAAGGAATCAATTCGATCAAAGCTGCAAGGGGAGCTAAGGGGAGTTTGTTTACCCACTCAACCACTTAACCTCAAGAGCTAGGAACCTCAACAGGGCTTCATCTCCACTAGACGAAGCTATCTCATCGATCTCGAGCGTCGGTGATCACCTCCGGCGAGGTTAGTGAATTTATGACCACTTAGTCTTAGGTGTGTTGGTCTTTTATGAAGTGGATTTTCATTGCATAAGATCTTAGCCATTGGATTGGTCGCTCTGGTCCGCTAGATGGTGTGTGTTGAATTTTGTTTGAATCCATAAGGGATTGGGCTCAGATCTTCCCTTGGATTGTGAATGGCTCACATTCTTCTTTAGGGAAGAACTCAGCCAATCTTAGCTGTCCATCCACACGTATTTGGATGGTTGAATGAGATTATTTCCCATGTTTTATAAATCATTTCCCATTTTAATCCGCAGTTTTCCCTCTGCCATCCAATCTTCGATCGGACGGTTAAGGGCAAAGACGCGTGCGTCGCCACCGCCTCTCCTGATTTGACAGGTTAAGTATAGGCTCACGGCGCGATGTGTGTAAAGCACACTGATCGCCACCAACATGCGTAGTGCTGAGGGTGGGGGGATTAAATGGAGTTAGTTAATTAACTAATTAATCTCATAATTAATCTCTATGGCTTCTAAAAATCATATCTCTTCATAAAAAATTCAAAAAAATAAAAGGAAAATTGCCCTAGATAGATAATTGTATCTAAAATTTTATAAAAATGTTTTCAATACATTTTGATTTCCCTTTTTCTCTGAATTTGGGCTTCATTAAGAATAGTAATTAGCTAATTATTTTCAAAACTAATCCATCAATTAATCTCAAACTTCTAGGGTTCATTTTAGGGGATGATCTCTACCTCCCCTAATTTTCTTGAGATTTATTGAAGCCTTGATTAGGGAAATTGCTAGCTCATTTCCTAATTACCCATTTCATGTAACTAAGGGTAATTAAGATGTAATTAGTGTATTTCCCCCATGTTTAAGTTGGATTAAGGTTAGATCCAGTGAGTAGGGGTTTTGCAATAATTTTGGGGTGTTTCCCTAAGTTATTTCCTAAACTCCCTTTTCTTTCCTTAATCCCTTTCTTAGTTAAGGGTTAAAGCATTAATTACCCCTTTAAATGATTTTCAAAAATTCTAAAAATCTCCAAAACTTAATTAATCTACCTTGGGTAGATACTTAGGTGTTTAACGACTTAAGTCCAATTAAGGAAATTAAACCCCCTTTCACAAGTGTGGAAGGGTGTTTTAAAAGTACTTAAGATAAAACCCCTTAGTTTAATTAACTTTTAATTGTGAGCCAAATTGCATTAGGACTTTTCATTATTTGGTGCATTGCAAATTTACGTTCCTTGTATCTTTTATGTCATCTCATTGGCTCATAATTACCTAAGTTAATTTTCCTAAGGAGGTGTAGGTAAGGGTTAATTAAATCACTTAATTCATACCTTAACCTAATCACCACTTAAAAATGGATCTAATTATCTACAAATTAAACAAAAATACAAAACACATGTGAGAATGGGTCAGGAACAACAAACTAATCTCATCCTTTTAAAATAAAATCAAACTTCAAACAAACTAAATTCATTTTGAAATTCACTTTGATTTATTCTAAGTTTTCTTATTCTTTAAGAATGTCTTTAGGAATTAAGTAAAGTGAGTTTGTCCATGTGATTACATTGCTTTAGATCTTTCCCAACATGTCAAATTGTATGCCATATGACTTGTGCATCCATGATTTCATGTTTTCAAAGTTCTAAAATAAACTTGTTTACTTCATGTCAAATATGCATGTGTTGGCTAAAGTTAAGTATGTATGGCTATTATCACTACTAAATCAAAAATATTTTGAAAATCTATAAATGAAATATTAAATCTGAAAGTGTGCTATTCTTATAATTTAATTATAAGTTTGCATGTGGTGGATTATAAAGTCATGTATAGTGTAGCATTTCTTTCTTTCCATTATGTTAGCCTAGTTTTGAATAAGGGTTAGTGAGATGTAGGGTTCATTTGAAAAGAACCCAACACTTGCTTAAGCCTATACCTTATTCATCTTTATGCTATCATCTAAGGAGGGTTGTCTACACTTATATGAATAAATTGCATAAACAAAATGAAACCACTAAATAAACTTTTGAATATTCTTTTCCACTTTATTTCTTTTATATGTATGCTAGTACTTAAGGAAAGTGATATATTAGTCTGGACAATCTCGAGATTGTCAGGCTTTAAGTAGCCCTAAGTAGGTCTTATACCTTACACCTCTGGTGAACAATGGCACTGTACTCACTTATGCCTTTCTTACTTTCATCCATGCATGTGAAATTTTGGAGAAAGAAAACCCTTTTCTACTTAAGAAAATTCATGCATCCAAATCTTCTAAATTTTCTTAAATTAATTACTTAGCATGCATTATTAGGTGTGTTAATTATCTCATTCGCATGTATAGGTATGCTTAAGGTCCATCCATATGCATGTTATATATGTTGGGAAAGAATTGAAGTAATGTATGTTATATGGATTTTTGATTCATTTCTCTTAATCTTAAAATGCATTTCTTTTTGAATAGGTTTGTTTAGAATTGATCTAAACTTAGGATTAATTAAAAGGTTTAATCAAAATATTCACCTAAATGAAATTAAAATGTGAACTTATCTTAAAAATTACTTAAGGATTAGGGAAGGAAAGTGAAGTTCTCTTCTCTTTCACTATCTTCATAACTTAGTAATTGATTGTAGGTCTCACTTAAACTAAATTAAAACATGAAATAAAATCAATCCAAAGTACTAAACAACTTAAAGGAAACCTTCCTTTAAGTTGAACATGTCTTTCACACTTAAAAAAAACCTAAAGTCCTAAGCTAAGCATACCACACAAACCTTCAAAGCACACATATTAGCTTAAGTCACCACTTTTAGCTTTAGGTTAGGTCAGTGCATGACTTGATATTATGTTTTATTTTGTGATGAATGTTTTAGACTGGATGTTATGGTGTATGCTCATAGAATGAATGGTAGGACGTTCTTAGTCTAACTATTCTTTGATGCAAGGGATTATGCTAAAGGGGCGCTATCATAAATAAGATTATAAATGCTTCTTTCTTGCTGGTGCTTACACCCTTTTGTATAATCCATAGGCCAGGTGGACTTAGTCACCCATGTGTGGGGTGATAAGTCCAATATACATGCTTGTGACTTTTGTGGTGTGATTTGGCTAACCTTTATTTTGCAGGTCTTAGTTAGATTTTCCTTTTCCTTTCCATGTAAAAGTTTGTATATTTAGAATTTGGAATGGTTTGTTATGGAGGATTAGGATGAGCATTGGTCATAATATCCTATCTTATGCACCATGTGAAACCTTGGAGCATTTTCCATTCAACCATCTAAAGGAAGATCCAAAGGAGAAAGAAAGAGGAAAAGAAGAAAGAAGAAAAAAGAATAAAGTTTGAAGACCTTCCATAACAATGAATTCCTTTTGCTTAATTGTAATTTAATTCATTTGTAATCTGGGTTATATAAGGGTAGAGCTTGGATACTCAATTTGATATTTTTGGGTTTGTGCAATGGTGCCCGACCACAAACGAGCATTTATTCTTTTGCGCTAATTTTATAAATTGATTGATGTTTGTTTAACTTGTGCATTTTGTGGCATGCTTTTCCTAGTTTCTTCTTTGCTTTATGTGTGGCCTGGATATAGATTAGGCTCTTAGGGAAAAATAAATCTTTTACCCAACTTAACAACTTGAAATAAAACTAAACAACTCATAACCTCACCTAAAGCTTAGGATTAAAAATCAAGATAAAAGAATTAGAAACCCCTTAACTGGATGAGTTCTTTATTTATAATATCATGCACAACAACATCTTATTTCACTCTTAATTGGAGGACTTCCATCATTACCAGAGAACCAGCTTGACCTATGAGGGCCGTGGTGGAAACTCACCTCCTAAACTTCTAGTTGATTTTGGCCAACAATCTATTTTCTCATGCATTAGTCATAATGTCCTATTAGCATGAGTCAAATTGATTGTACAAAAATAAAAATAAAATAAAATTTGAAATGCATTAGATTTAGGTCATTAAAGCATGTCCCTTTACATGATCTAGTCTCTTTAGGGAGTGAGTTTAAGAACTTAGTCTCTTTTTAAATAAAAATAGCCTAACTATCTTGCATAAGCATAAAGACTTGCCTACATGTATTTAAAATTATAGGAGGAGTTAGTTGGCGGCCACCCCCAGGCAGTTGTAAGTCCAAGCTTTTGGATGGTTTTTCCTCTCTTGTGGAGGCAAACCAACTACCCATTTTTTACCTTAGATTTAGGCGGTGCTTTTGGCCCTCACCGAAGCTCCCTAGATTTATGTTCTGAGGTTGCTTTTCCCCTTTGTGTGTCATAAGCATAATTTCTCACCTCTTAGGCATTTCCTTAATCTTGTGTTAAGGAATCCTAAGCCCAAAATTCTAATGAAAAATACAACTCAAACAAGTTAAATCAATTTCTAAAATATAAAGTCAATTTCAGGATAGTTTGAGATGCTTGCTAGGTTTTCTAGCATCATGAGCATCTTCTGCTTGTTCCCATTTTTGGCTTCAATAAGAATTCTCTCTCTTGATCAATCCCATTTGATCTTCAAGATACAAACTAATCGATTGATAGTCTTTCCTATTAAAATCTTCAGAGATAATGATCATTTACCTTAATCGAGAGTTTTCCTAAAGGATCCTGTCCTTTAGGATGTAATTAACTATGAGGGCTTGCCCTTGTAAGGAACTTAATGAACCCGATTTAAAATAAACTCTGCTTTACTTTTCCATGTAAAGTAGGGGAAGAATCTCTGGTACATATGCATACCCTTATTGAGGTGATTAGTTCCATTAAATGGTAGTGACTTCTGTCTTTCAAGATAGTACACTATACCTTGATGTTGTACCCGATCATTTGAATAAGTACATCTGTGAATCTGTGTGGCATCTTACTAAGATGAATTTCTATAAGGTCTCTTCTTTCTTTTCACCACAGATTTGAAAGGTGACTCCTTACAAGAAATTTATTCACCACATGCATATGTGAGCATGACATCATTGTTAGCACCAGGAGTGTAAGATACAAGACCTACTTAGGGCTACTTAAAGCCTCAAAATCTTGAGGTTATCCAAACTAATATACTACTTTCATTATATACAAACACATGTACAAAAGAAATAAAGGGAAAAAAGAAAGATGAAAAAAGTTTGTATTTGCTTGTTTATTTTGTTTAAGTAATTTATATGTACAAGTGTGGATGTCCTTCTTAGGTAATAGCATAGGAATGGATAGGAATAGGTTTAGACAAGTGTTATGTTCTTTTCAAAGAAACTATACACTTTGCCAAATCCTATTCAAAACTATGCTAAAAGAAAAGAGAATGAAAGCTACACTATGCACATCTTCATATTTATATCCACATGCAAGCTTATAAATAATTATAAGTAGCACACTTTCAATTTTAAGTGTTTGATTTATAGATTTTCAAAGTAGTTTTGGATTTAATAGTGATAATATCCATTCATATTTTTTACTTTAGCCAAAACATGCAATTTGACATAAAGAAAATATTTTATTTTGATTTTGATTTTTTTAAAAAGATATGAATGCATGAATTTCATATGACATACACATTTAACATGCTAGAAAAGAAATAAAGTGATGAAAGCAATATAAATTCATTCACCCTAATTAATTCCTAGAGAAAATTCTATGAGATAAGAAAGTTTAAAGTGAATCAAAGTTTGTTTAATGTAATTTTTTTTTGAATTTGTTTTATGTTTGATTTAGGAAATGTGAAAAAATGTTTGCTAGTCCTAACCCATTTTCCCCATGTGTATAACATTCTAGTTTAGTTTTTAGATGATTAGATAATTTTTATATTTTGATTAGGTTAAGGTATGATTAAGTGTGTTAATTACCCTTACCTACACCACCTTAACATATTTAATCAAATAATTATGAGCCAATGATATGACATAAATCCACACAAGAAATTTAAATCAATAATGCACCTAAGAAGAAAAGGATCTAATGCATTTGGCTCATGATTAGTGATTAATTAAGCTAAGAGGTTTAAGTTAAGTAATTTCATAACCCCTCTCACACATGTGAGTTGGATTTTGATTTTCTTAATGTACTTAGGTTTTTGAACACCTAAGCATCAACCCAAGATAGATTAATTAAGTTCTGAAAAGTTTTAAAATTTTATCAAATTGATTAGGTGGGTAATTAGTGAATTAATCCTTAATTAAGTTTGGATTAAGGAAGAAAGAGGGGGTTTAAGGAATAACTTAAGGATAACATCCCAAAATTATTTCTTAAACCTCATGTTCACTTAGAAAAACCTTAATTAACTTAATCAAGAGATTAATCCACTGATCACACACTTAATTAGGCTTAATTATATTAAGAGGGCAATTAGAAATTAATCTAAAAATTCCTCTAATTAAATCATCAATAAATCTTAAGAAAATTAGGGGTGGCAGAAGTCATCGCACTAATCATACACAAGAAGTTTGGAATTAATCAGTGGGGGTAATTAGAGAGTAATTAGCAGAATAAAATTTCCAGTAAAACCCAAATCCAAAAAATAATACTATTCAAAATCTATTGAAATTAATTTTATAATATTCTATAGGTAAATACCTTTCATATGCAATTTATTTCACATTTTTCTGATTTCTCTACACTTATATATGAATTTTTGAAGTTTCCTTGATTAATTAAGTGATTTAAATCCCTAATTATATAGTTAATCCTATCGGCACCATGTGGAGGTTGACGCGGCACGTGCTTTCCACATGGCACGATGAGATTTTCTATTTAAGTTATCACAGCATAGCACCGTGTCAGCGGCGACACTACATGCTTCTCCTCATCCGTTCGATCAAGGATCGGACGGTTGATGTTAAATCTGTGATTCTAAAGGGATAAAATGTGAGATCTACATGGATTTAATCATGACTGTCCATCCAAAATGTGCGAATGGATGACCCCTAATCCATCTCTGATCTTCCTTATGGGAGATGGCCACCGTCCATCTTCTAAGGAAAGATCTGAGCTCGATTGAGCTTGGATTGGATCCAAATTCAATCCACACCATCAACATGCAAAGGAATCACATCTAACGGCTAGAATCTCATAAGATAAAACTTTACTTCACAAAGGACTAGCCACATCTAGATTGAGCTCAATTTAATTTCTTACCTCACCGGAGGTGATCACCGATGCTTGTGTCCCTTGGACAAGCTTCATCTAGTGGAGATGAAGCTTTGTTGGAGTTTTGAGGACTTTAACTTGGATGGATCTTTCTATGGGTCAAGTCCACCTTCACTTGAGCTCGGTCTTGATCAAGAGTGGCCCTCCTTTGCCTTTTGAACTTGGGTGAATTCGATTTGATCCTCTGATGAAGCTCAGAGGAGGAATTAGCTTGATTTGAAGTGTGGAGCAAGTTGGCTTTTCACTTGAGCTCCCTTATTTTCAATCCAAGGAAACCAAAAAATAGAAGTTCAAGTTGCTTGAGAGAGCTTGGGGAGAGTTCCAAATGCTTGCTTTGGCTTCCCTAAGTTCAATCAAGTGTGAGAGTGATGGAATGAAATCAAATTAGGGGGAGTATATCTCCCCATAGAGCAATCGGATGACCGAGCTTTCACATGCCATTTTGATCCAATTGAGCTCCTTGAATGGGTTTGTTAGGTTGTTAGAGGTGTCCTTGCATTTGGTTTGGCCTAAGGAGTGAAGTAGTGGAGCTCCCATGTGAGGAGGGATCCCATGTGGCCATTTTCAAATAAATGGTTAGTTTTGACCTTAGGCTATGTTGGGCTGACCCAAAGTCATTGGGTTAGGTGCACCAACTTCCCTAGTGGCCACTTAGTCCACTAGGAGGGTGCCAAGTGGTCATGAAGAGGATTTGACCAAATTCCAAGTGGATTTGGCCAAAATTTATCCTATGACCTAGAGGTAAAATGATCATTTGGCTTGGGTTTTAATTTGAATATGTTTGAAAAATGGGTTAGGCCAAGTTTCATTGAATTTGGAATTAGTTTGATGTGATTTGGCTCATGTTGACCTATTTAAGTTAAAATGGGTCAACTTGGGTCAAGTTGACCAATTGGTCCAATTGGGTCAAACCAAGGGTTGGGTCAAGTTCATATGACGACTTGAAATGTTTTGGTGTCTTTAGTTTGATTCAATTTGGTTTATATTTGGTTTTGGTTCAATTGAGTTCATTTAGGTCAAATGGGTCAAGTTGACCAAATTGACCCATTTTACCTATTTGGGTTAGGTCATGGGTTGATTCTTGTTTGGTTGGTCATTTGAAATGGATTGGTATCTTTGTTTCCAGTCAATTTGGTTTATATTTGTGTTTGGCTCAATTTGACCTTTTATGTCAAGTTGGGTTCATGGTCAATTGGGCTAGGTTAGGTCTAGTTGACTAATTGAGGCTTTGGTCAAGTTCAACAATTATTTTGGAATGAACTTGACCCATTGATTTCAATCAATTTGGCTTAGATCAAGTTTTGACACATTTTGACTTTTAGGTCAAATTGGGTCAACTTGGGTCAAGTGGCCAATTGGGCTAGGTTAGGCTCAAATGTTGACTTGGTCAAGTTCAAACATTGATCATGAATGAGTTTTGATCAATGGTTTCAATCAATTTGGCTTATGGCAGATTTTGGCTAGTTTAAGTTTCATTTTGGCTAAGTGTTGACTTGGTCAACCCTCAGGTTTGACTTAATTTGACCCAATTTGAGTGATTGATCATCTCATGATGATTTTTGATCAAGATGAGAGACTTAGGTGGGCTTAGTTCAATCCAATTGGTTAGGATTATAATTTGGCTCATAAGGGTACTTTAGGTCACTTTGGGTCAAGTGAGCCTAAGTGGATAAAATGGCTTGGTCAAAGCTTGATTGAAATTTGATTGAACTCACATATGGACTTATGATTGAAATATAAATTCATTTACAAGTGGTTTGAAGTCAAATGGATTTTGATTCATTGACAATTTCAAGTTCAAAAGTGTGAACATGAGTTTACCTTGGGTTTGATTTTTGGATTTAGTTTTGGTTTAGTGACTAAAGTTTGTGTTAATATTTGGATTTATGATTAAAGGATTGATTGAATCATGAAGAAAAATCAAGAGTTTGGCTTGATTTGAAATTGATTTGGCTAAGTTCAGGATTTTTACTTGAAAGGCTTAGGTTGGATTTTGATTGAATTTGAGTATGATTTTTTGAGTTGGTTTTAGTTGTTTGAATTTATATATCATTTATATATGTGAATATAAATGTGCATATAAATGGGTTATGAGAAAATTTCAAGGATTTGAAGTGATTTGAACTTGATCTAGGCTAACTCCTTAAGAGGGAAATAAAGGACTTAGGAAAGATTTTTGATTTGGATTTGAATTTTGGATTTAGTTTGATTGATTTAAATTTATATTTCATTTATATATATATGAATATAAGTGAGAATATAAATGGGTTGTGAGAAAATTTCATGAATTTGAATTGATTTAAATTTGATTTAGGCTAAGTCCTTAAGAGGAAAATAAAGGACTTAGGAAAGATTTTTGATTTGGATTTAGTTTGATTGATTTGAATTTACATTTCATTTATATATGTGAATATAAATGAGAATATAAATGGCTTGTGAGAAAATTTCATGAATCTGAATTGATTTAGATTTGATTTAGGCTAAGTCCATGAGAGGGGATCTAAGGACTTAGGAAAGATTTTGAACTTGGAATTTCAATCATAAGCTTCAATCATTTGGAGATGATCATGGGTTTCAATCATTTGGCATTGATTTGGGTTTGGAGAAAATCAATTAAGTTGGAACTGATTTAGGTTTGATGTTGATCTAATTGGAGTTTGACTTGAAGGAAGGAAGTGAGGAATTTGGTTTAAGGTATAGGGTAGACAACTTTTTCTAACACCCCTAAGGCATGACCTATTCCTATGGCTAACTCTTCTAAGTCTCTAGGGCTAGGTTGAGTGTCCACCTAATCACTAGATGTGTCTTAAGACTAAGGATCTCTTAAAGTCTAAGAGGAGTCCTATGTCTAAGATGGAGGGGTTGAGAGCTCATCCTAAAAATGAGGTCAACACTTACCAAAGATTTGTAGATCAAGTGTTCAAAGAATAAAATGGCATAAAGATAGAAGTCTATGTTAATGACCTACTTGCCAAAACCAAGTTGTTGGTGTAACATAATCGAAAACTTGAAGAGATGTTCGCCACCCTCAAAAGGTACAACATGTATCTTAACCCTTTGAAGTGTGTCTTTGGTGCAGGTATAGAAAAGTTTTTGGAGTTCTTTATTACCCCTAAAAGAATAAAGATGAACCCAGAAAAGGTAAAGGTTATACTTAACATGCCTTCACCTAGAAATTTGAAAGAGGTATAATGACTTATTGGATGATTGTTACAAGACTGAATTGGTTCATCTTGAAGGTTGGGAAATGATGCACACCATTTTTCAAAGTACTCTATAGAGTAAAGAAGTTCTAGTGGACCTCAAAATGTTAAAAACCCTTTAATGATTAGAAGACCCTACTCTATCTCCTCTTTTATTATAGAGCCCAAAGGAGGGAGAAGCTCTATTGTTATACTTAGGAGTTAGAGAAGATTCGATCAGCTTAGTCCTAATCATAGAAAAGATAGAAAATAATGGTCAATATACTATGTTAGTAAATCTTTACGATGTGCCGAGTTGTACTACCCACTAATGAAGAAAATAGCACTTGCATTAATTACCTTAGCCAAGCAACTACAACCTTATTTTCAAGCACATTCCATATAAATTGTCATTGATAATTCATGAAGATTATTTTAGTTGTCCGTAGAACTGAGTGAGTTTGATATATCTTACTCACCTCAGACCGTAATCAAAGTTGGAGCACTCGCATATTTCATGGTGGATTTCAGAAACTCAGGATATTCCTCCCAAATCTGGAGCTTTTATAGTGACTATATGTTGATGGCTCTTTTGGCAAACCAATTATGTGAGCAAGTATTATGTTGAAGAGTTCAGCATAAATCACCATCACACAACAGTTAAATTCAACTTCAAGGAGATAAATAATCAAGTCAAATATGAAGCTTTACTTATCTTATTAAGATTTGCTAGAATACTTAGAGCCACACATGTGGCAGCTTACTCAGACTCATAACTCATGGTAAGACAAGTGAATGGAGAGTATGAAGTCTGAGATGAGTCTTTGATGAAATATTGAATTAAAGTAAAAGCAAAAATTGGGCAGCTAGATTATCTTAAGATCGAGCAAATCCTTAGAGAAGAGAACCAACTTCTTGACTTGTTACCTAGGGCTAGTGGACTCGGGGAGCACGCAGTCATGCAACTCGCCTAGCCAAGCTTCAAAGAAGAAGAGCTGATGTCAGTAGATTATGAATACTCGCCAAGTTGGATCGACCCCATTAAGAACTACTTGCATATTAGAGAAATTGTAGAAATGATGAAGGACTTGAGAAGGTCAAGATGAGAGCATCCCAATATCTATTGATGGGAGAGCTATTTTGAGGGATTCTAACCTCGCTCAACTTTGATGTGTGAAAGAGGCAGTACAAAGGAAAGTCTAGGATGAAATACATTCTGGTGAGTGTTAATCACTTAGGAAGGAGGACACTCACCAATAAGATTTTAAGGTAAGGGTACTTCCGGCCCACACTGAAAAAGGATGTTGAAGAATTTATGAGAAGATGCATATCATGATAAAAATTTGTAGCACTTTAGCAATAGCCATCATAACCTTTGCAACCCATTATTAGTCCTTGGACATTCCTTGTTTGGGGAATGGATCTAATAGGTCCATTTCTAGTCGTCAGTGGACAAAGAAACTTTATCCTAGCCATGATCAACTACTTTAGTATATGGATTGAAGCTAAGCCACTTACAAAATCAGCTCCCGTGTAATTGTAAATTTTATTTAGACTGACATTATTTGTAGGTATGGGTTGCCATTAGTGATCATCACTGATAATGGGCCTCAATTCATCAAGAAAAGCCAAAAAAAATTTTATCAGTATCAAGGAATTAGATAAAAATTCACATTAATACATCACCTGCAAAGCAATGGATAAGTAGAAGCCACTAACATAAAGATACTCAACTTGCTCAAGAATAAGGTCAAAGGCGTGAAGGCTAAGTGAGTAGACATACTACCCACAATACCCTAGGCACTTAGGACAACTCTCACTAGACACTCACTCTTTACTTTGTCACATTGCACAAAATCCATTCAACTGGTTAAGTATGAATTCCAAAGCCAGAGAGTCCAAACGATGGAAAAAATGGGAGATGGTGATGATGAGTGGATACAAATGAACGAGGAGGCTATGGAAAATACACTTGACATGCTTGAAGAACTCAAAATAGAGGCATGATTAAGACAAGAAGAAATAAAAGATGAATGATGAAATATTATAACCGTTATGTGAGAGAGAAGCATTTTAAAGGAGGTGATCTTATGCCAAAGAAAGTAGATGCCTTACTAGATAGAATGTTCCACAATTAGGATGTCACTTTCATAATCAAAGAGCTAGTTAGTCTTGGTGCGTACCGATGATAATCTTATTCTAGCAAAGACATACCGAGGACTTATAACGCCAAATATCTTCAGAAGTTTTATCCTTAAAGAAAATTTATATCATTTATACTTATTTTTTTATTAATTTTAAGTATCATGTATCTTCTTATTTTAAATAATAAATTTTATATATGTTTCTCTTTAAACAAGTTCACTCATAGGATAATAATGGTTTTCAAAGAAGTTTACTTAAATGATGAAAGTGAAACTTATGTTTGGTGAGCTGTGCGATGACTTAGGATACTCAGTGTACCATTTTTGGCCCAATGAAAGGTCCTATTTGATGAGCGGTGAAACCCCGAGTGGGAGATCCTAGTACTTAGCTCCCCACTATTAGCTTAAGAAAAGCTAATGTAAAGAAAAGCAAACTATTTGTACTTTGGGACCTGTGTGATCACTCAGGATACTTAATGCATCATTTTTGGCCCAAGAAATCATCCCACTTGGTGAGAGGTGCAAGCATGAGTAGGAGGCCTGAATACATGGCATGCCACTCTTGGCTTGAGAAGACTAGTCTAACCATTTGCCCTTGAAACTTAGTATAAGATCGACACTCTGTGAGCTCGATAACTAATTTAAAAAAAAGACCAACACTCCATGTGATTGGTGATTATAATGTAAGATTGACACCTCATGAGGTTGGCAACTAAACTAAAAAAAGATAAACACTCCATGAGGTTGGTGACTACAATCTAAGACTAACACTCCATGAAGTGTTGGTAACTAAATAAAAAATACCAACACACTATGTGGTTGACTACAGTGTAAGACCGACACCCCATGAGGTTGACAACTAAACTAAATAAAGATCAACACTTTATGTCATTGGTGATAACAATGTAAGTCTGACACCCCTTAAGGTTGATAACTAAATAAAAAAAAAGATCAATTCTCCTTGTGGTTGGCGACTATAGTATAAGATCGACACCCCGTAAGGTCAAAACTTAACTCTAAAAGCCAACTCTCCTAATTGGCAATTAAAAAAACTAACACTCCGTGTGGCTAGAAAATATCAAGTAGGACCGACACTTGTGAGTCAATGATAAAAAAATATTCAATTTTCCTAATCAATAAGTTAAAGCTAACCCTTAAAAAGGGGTGGCTAACATAGAATGTGACTACATAAAGCATCCTAAGTTGAGTAGAAACTTGTGCATCTAGAAGCAAGCAATTTTAATGAGTATGCATAAACTCTTGATATTAAAGAGAATACTCAGAAAATTGCTCTTTATGAGTTAATGGTTCAAAATATTCTAAGTCATGGGTTAATTCATTCAAACAAATGAGTATCATACTACCAATTCTACAAGATAGTTATGATTCTCTCTCATGGTCAACACCATAATCAAAAGCTGCTCGAACATTTATGAATGAGTTCACTTGAACTCATTATGCTAAAGTGACTACTTGAAGATGAACTTATTGATCAGTGATTCAAATATTCTAAGTTACAAGCTGAGCCATTTGCACATTTACGAGCGAGTATCAGGCCATTCATTCAAAAATACTCAATAAAAAAGAATTAAATTGTTATTAATATTAGTTTACTCAATTAAAAATGTATTTGTAACTTTCATTTCATAATATATTCTATAGTTAAGCAAGTAGGATATAGATGTCCTAATCATTGAAGAAAAAAAGAGACATAAAATTTTGTTACAAAAATTAAGGAGGAAATAATGTATCAGCTTGAACTGTTCATGTCATCATCGTGCAAATTTGAAAGAGTGAGCACATTTTAGAAGTACAAGAACTTAACATCAAGGTTACCTTGCTTCACCAATTTATCAATAACAAAGTTGGCACCATCCTTATACTACAAGTGCATAATCTCTTGATACTCATTAGAATTTAGAAATCTAGTGAACTCGGCTTCTCTTCTCTAAAACTCTTCAATATGATGGGAGATTTCCTCTTCCAATTCTCTCATCACCTCCATGAGCCAAGCATGGTTTCTCTCTCTTTGCTCTTTCTAGTGAGCTACCTTTGCATGAAGATCCCTGTGTTGGCTTCAAGAGTGATTAGTTTCTTCTTTGTTCATGCCTGGGTTCTACCATCGAAGGCCTCTTTCCTCTCCCCAAGAAACTTATAGCACAACTCTCTAATCGATTACCATGCTATTGTCTGAGCAGTCATGATAACATGTGGAAAATGAGAATTTCAGAGGTAGCCCAAGAGCTTGTCGAGATTACGAAACATGATGGAAGAGACCAACTTATAGGCTTTATGAGTAGGATCACACAAGTTTGAGGAGAAGTTGTCTTTTGGGCCTTCCTCCTCCTCTTCCTCCTTAGTAAATTTGCTGCTCAATTAGAGATTGTGAGGAGTCAAGCTCTTTGTTCATTTTTTGAACTTTTTGGGAGTCCTACTTGGCCCAGCCTCATCAATGGCCTCAATAGGAGCCACTCTCAGTTGCCCCTCCTCTTCCTCCCAGCCAACCTCAAGAGTGGCCAGTTCCTCACACTGGCCACTCACAATCGATATTAGGAAAGTTATTTATAATTATATTTATAATATGTTGAAGGGGAGTACTACTATTGGGTATGGTCACCCTTCTTTGATTTGTTGTTTATGCGCCATTATAGGAGCAGTAGGGGGGCGGGACGAAGAAATACTCATTTAAAAGGCTCCTCTAATAAAGAGGGTAATTAGGGAATTTCAATTGAGATTCAAAGTGGGGTAGGGTTTATGTGCCCTATGACCACGACCCTAATTTTTGAAGTCCCTACCTGAGCAAGTCTTGGCAGTCAGATCATAGATTTAAGAAAAAGGGTGGACAAGAGTAGTCATAGAAAGAAGATTCTGGAGCGTAAGTTTGATCATTATATGGGCCAACATCGGATGCAATTCTCTTATATGGCCTAGTTCAACACTACATTGGTCAACATGTTCCATAATTGTAATATTGTAGTTCCAAACCACGTGTCCTTCCTTACGATGCCTCAGTATTAACCTTATGTAATTACCTCTCCGGTATCAGGCATGGAGGAGGAAGAAGAGGAGGAGGAAGAGAGTGACGTGTATGATTATTAATTTCCCCCATTTTTGTACTTTTTTCTCCCTTTTGTAATTTGTAATTCTCTTTTAAATTTAGAAATAAAATTTCTCTTTTTATTATTTTTGTGTTATATGTTGGTATCTGCTTAGTTTTGTTCATTTATCACTCCAGGATTTAAAAAGAAAATTTTTTGAACACATTTATAAAAATGAAATCTGAGTGACAGCACATTAGTGCTATGAACAAAATGAACAACCTGAGAGTTTGGCACTACGATGATGACCCTATGGCACTGCGGTGCTGGGGTAATATTCTTGCCCCCTTAGTAAGAAATTTATTTAAGTCCTTTTTATTTGTCTTAGGGAGATATAGTGCTGAGGTGCTAGTCTTATAACATTATAGCGCTGGGGACTTTATGAGAAAATATTCTAACTCCTATTTCCTGCGCCAGGTAAGCATGACACTATGGTGTTAGGGTGATTTTGGTAAGGCGCCACAGTGCAGGTTCTTGAGTGTCTTGACACTGCCCTTTATAATAAGAATACCCTAAAGCATAGTACTGTGACATTGATATTCAGCATTGAGACACTGTGAGTCAAAAATTGAGTTTCTTGTGATATTCTAGTAATATTTTTGAAACAAATTGCAGCATTTCACCTTAATAGTGCTAGATTTCAAAATCATAGTGTGAAACACACTTCTCCCTTATTCTGGATCTAAGGTCAATGGATGGGAGGGGTTTTATCTCGAGTTAAAATAAAGTTCAATAACGGAGATCTTCAAATCTACAATCTTCTTTTTCTTACTGGATCCAAGATCTATGGTGGGATTATGATTTAGCATGCTTTTTTTTAAGAAAATGGTATAAATCTTTTATCTGAAGTGAATAGAGGGTCCCAGAACAAAAGAAGATCGTTAAGAGCACAAGTGTAGTGTTGGAGTGTAGTGACAGTAAGAGTGGTTAGAGAGAGAAAAAGGGAAGAGTAGTAGACTAGACACCTATATTTATAGTAGTGTTTCCTATAAACATTCTCTCTCAATAATCGGTGTAGCACCTTGGCCCCAAATCATAGCATCGTGGTGCTATACCATAATTTTGCCAGTCGGCTCTAAATAGCTATCCTTCTAGAATGCTAGGGCAGCATCCTGGTGCCCTAAACATAGTGTTACGGTGTTGTGGCTAGAAGGTTAAAAATTATTATATTTTTTATATATTTTTAGATGTACACAAACTCAGACTTTTAAAGAGTCAATATTGATGCGGGGTCTCTTTGAATCCATGGTTAGTATGTGTTTTATGCTCTCAATAAAAAATTTGATAGAAAGAAAAAGCATATCTCCATTCGCAAATGAAACACCTATAAAATTTCTTTAGTGATGTTAATGCTCCTTTTATAGCTTAAGGAGCTGGGTATGTGCCACAAGATTGAATCCAGTAAAAATATGATGTAACATTTAATGAAAGATTATCTTTTTCTCGTTCAACATTTATTATAAGCTAATTGACTTTTTATTCTTCTAGAATTTTTTTGAAATGCATCTACAAAGGAGTAGAAGAATTAGAAAGCTAAATGTATACCAAAAAATAGTAAGTTGTCTAAATGCTAAAGACTCACTGCATGCATGGCGAGCATGGGAGAAAGTCAGAAGAAGGAATATGAGTGTCAGCCACACAGTTATAGACTTTTCAGCTGTTGACCACATTTTTAGGATGAGCTCTCAACCCATTCATCTTAGACATAGGACTCCTCTTAGAATTTTAGAGATCCTTAGTCTTAAGATGAATCTAGTGAGTAAGAGGACACTCAACCTAGCTCTAGAGACTTAGAAGAGTTAGCCATAGGAGTATGTCATGCCTTAGGGGTGTTGAAAAATTTACCTACCCTATAGCTTGAACCATATTCCCACTTCCTTCGTTCAAGTATAACTCCAAATCAAATCAACATCAAACCTAAATCAATTTTAGCTTAATTGATTTTATCCAAACCCAAATCAATGCCAAATGATTGAAACCCATGATTGAAACAAATAATGGAAGCCCGTGATTGAAATTCCAAGTCTAAAATATTTTCTAAGTCTTTTAATCCCCTCTTAAGGACTTAGCCTAAATCAAATCCAAATCACTCCAAATTCATGAAATTTTCTCATGACCCATTTATATTCTCTATTTTATATTGACATATATAAATAAAATATAAATTTAAATCAATCAAACTAAACCCAAAATTCAAATCCAAATCAAAAAATCTTTCCTAAGTCACTTTGATTTCCTCTTAAGGACTTGGCCTAAATCAAGTTCAAATCAATCCAAATTCATGATTTTTTATAACCCATTTATATTATAATTTATATTCACATATATAAATGATATATAAATTCAAACACTCAAAACCAACTTCAAAAATCAAACTCAAATTCAATCAAAATCCAACCTAAGCCTTTCAAGTCAAAATATTGAAAATAGGCAAATCAAATTTAAATCAAGCCAAACTCTTGATTTTTCATCATGATTCAATCAATCCTTCAATCGTGAATCCAAATATAAACACAAACTTCAATCATCAAATCAAAACTCAATCCAAAAATCAAACCCAAGTCAGACTCATGTTCACCCCTTGAACTTGAAATTATGAAATGAATCAAAACCCATTTGACTTCAAACCACTTGTAAATGGATTTATATTTCAATCATAAGTTCATATGTGAGTTCAATAAAACTCAAATAAAGCTTTGACCAAGCCATTTGACCCACTTAAGCTCACTTGATCCAAAGTGAACTAAAGTACCCTTATGAGCCAAATTCTAATCCTAACCAAATTGGATTGAACTAAGCCCACTGAAGCCTCTCATCATGATCAAAAATCATCATAAGATGATCAATCACTCAAATTGGGTCAAACCAAGTCAAACCTAAGGGTTGACCAAGTCAACACTTAGCCAAAATAAAACCCAACATAGCCAAAATCCACCATAGGCCAAATTGATTGAAACCATTGATCTAAGTTCATTCATGATCAATGTTTGAACTTGACCAAGCCAACATTTGAGCCTATCCTAGCCCAATTGGCCACTTGACTCAACTTGACCCAACTTGACTTAAAAAGTTAAAATGTGTCAAAACTTGATCTAAGCCAAATTGATTGAAACCAATAGGCCAGGTTCATTCCAAAATGATTGTTGAACTTGACCAAAGCCTCAATTGGCCAACTAAACTTAACCTTGAACCCAACTTGACCTAAAGGGTCATATTGAGCCAAACTCACAGATAAACCAAATTGATTGGAAACAAAGATACCAATCCATTTCATATGACCAACCAAACATGAACTAACCCATGACCTAACCCAAATAGGTAAAATGGGTCAATTTGGTCAACTTGACCCATTTGACCTAAATAAACTCAAGTGAACCAAAACTAAATATAAACCAAATCGAATCAAACCAAGGACACCAAAACTTTTCAAATGGTCATATGAACTTGACTCAACCTTTGGTTTGACCCAATTTGACCAATTAGTAAACTTGACCCAAGTTGACCCATTTTGACCTAAATGGGTCAACATGAGCCAAATCATATCAAACCAACTCCAAATTCAATGAAACTTGGCCTAACCTATTTTTCAAACATATCAAGCATATTCAAATTGAAACCAAGCCAAATGACCAATTTACCCCTAGGCAATAGGGTAAATTTTGGTGAAATCCACTTGGAATTTGGTCAAATCCTCTTTATGACCACTTGACACTCTCTCAGTGGACCAAGTGGACACTAGGGAGTTTTGTGCATCTAGCCTAATGGGTTTGGGTCAGCCTAACCTAGCCTAAGGTTAAAACTGACCACCTCACTTAAAATTAAGCACATGGAATCCTCCCTCCACCTTGTTTGAGAACATGGCCAACTTACCCACTCCTACTCTGGAAAAAATTGAATGCCATGCCACTCTAAATAGCTCAAACAACCCATTGAATAGGGTCAATTGGATTAAAATGACAAGCTCCTTCACGACTGTCCGATCCTTCAAGGGGGAGATATACTCCCCCTAATTCCATTGAATCTTCACACTCTCATACTCGATTGAGCTAAGGGAAGCCAGAGAAGACATTTAAAGTGATCCCAAGCTTCCTAGAGTGAGTTAGAATTCTCCTTTTGTCAATTTTCTAGACAAAAATAAGGGAGCTCCACTTGAAATCCAACTTACTCCATACTCAATCCCAAGCCAATTCACTTTACAAGCTCCATTAAGGAACTCAATCGAGTTCACCCAAACCTTTTCCCAAGCTCCAAAGGAGGCACTACTTCGATCAAAGCCATAAAGAGTTGAAGGTGGACTTGGCCTCTAGAAGGATCTACCCAATTTCAACACCTCCAAACTTCAACAAAGCTTCGTCTCCACTAGACGAAGCTTCTCTAAGGGAATCGAGCGCCAGTGATCACCTCCGGTGAGGTATGACATTAAACCTAGCTTAATCTAGCCATTATTTGGAGATTTGTGAAAGAAAGTATCACCCCATAATATTCTAGCCGTTAGATGTGATCCCCTTTACCCATAGATGGTGTGGGCTGAGTTTCAATCCAATCCGAGCTCAATCGAGCTAGGATTTTCTCTTGGAAGATGGATGGTGGCCATCTCCCATAGGGAAGATCAGAGGAGAATTATGGGTCATCCATCCACACATTTTAGATGGACGTCCATGATTAAATCTATGTAGATCCCATGTTTCATCCCTTTAGAACCGTGACTTTAACCTCAACCATATGATCCTTGATCGGATGGGTGAGAAGAAAGCACGTAGCTGCCACTAACATGACACTATGATTTGACAACTTAAATATCAAATCTCATCATGCCACGTGGAAAGTTTCGTCCCCAATGGCTAGATGGGATTAAACATTTAATTTGGCTATTAAATCACTTAATTAATCATGAAAACTTCCCAAATTCATATCTAAGCCTAGAAAAATTAGAAAAATATGAAATAAATTGCATTGGATAGATAATTGAACATAGAATATTTTAAAAATGATTTCAATAAATTTTGAATAGTACTTTTCTCTAGATTTGGGTTTTATTAGGAATGTTATTTTGTCAATTACCCTCTAATTACTTCACTGATTAATTCCAAACTTTTTTTCCATAATTAATGGAATGACTCCTACCTCCCCTAATTTTGTTGGGATTTTTTGATGGTTTAATTAGAGGAATTTCAACTTCATTCCTTAATCACTCACTCAAATAAATTAAGCTTAATTAAGGGTATAATTAGTGGTTTAACCCTCTGATTGTGTCAATTAAGTTCTGCTTAAGTGAATATGAGGTTTATGAAATAATTTTGGGATACTTTCCTTAAGATATTTGTTAAACCCTCTTTCTTCCTTAATTTAACCTTAATTAAGGGTTAATACCCCCTTAATTAATTTTATAAAATTCTAAAACTTTCCAAAACTCAATTAATCTATCTTGGGTAGATGCTTAGGTGTTCAAGAGTGTAATATAATTAAGAAAATCAAAATTCAACTCACAAGTGTGAGAGGTGTTATGAAATTTCTTAAAATAAACCCCTTAGCTTAATTAATCCTTAATCATGAGCCAATTGCATTAGGAACCTTTCTTTCCTAGGTGCATTGTTGATTTAAATTCCTTGTGTGGTTTTATGTCATATCATTGGCTCATAATTATTTGATTAACTATGCTAAGGTGGTGTAGGTAAGAGGGTAATTAACACACTTAATTCATACCTTAACCTAAGTAACATATAAAAATCATCTAATAATCCTAAGAATAAACTAAATCAACAAAAATATGTGGGAATGGGTTAGGAGCAGCAAACTCACCTCATATTTCTCAAATTAAATCAAACTCAAAACAAAATCAAACCTTCCTTAAAAATAACTTGATTTGCTTTAAGCTTTCTTCTTTCATAAAATTGTCTTTAGGAATTAATTAGGGTGAATGTGTTGACATGCTTTAATAACTTTATTTCTTTCCTAACATGCTAAATGTGTATGTCATATAAATTTCATGCATTCATGCATTTCAAAATTCAAATTGAAAATGAAATGTTTTCTTTATGTCAAATTACATGTTTTGGCTAAAGTAAAAATATGAATGGATATTTTCACTACTAAATCCAAAAATATTTTCAAAATCTATAAATCAAACACCTAAAATTGAAAGTGTGCTAATTATAATTATTTATAAGCTTGCATGCAGATATTAATATGAAGATGTGCATAGTGTAGCTTTCCTTCTATTTTCTTTTAGCATAGTTTTGAAAAAGATTTGACAATGTGTATAGTTCATTTGAAAAGAACACAACACTTGCCTAACCCATTTTCCATTCCTATGATATTACCTAAGAAGGATATCCACACTTGTACATATAAATTGCATAAACAAAACAAACAAACAAATACAAACTTTTTGCATCTTTCTTTTTTTCATTTATTTCTTTTACACATATGTTTGTATTTAAGGAGAGTAGTATATTAGTTTGGATAACCCCGGGGTTGCGAGGCTTTAAGTAGCCCTAAATAGTTCTTGTACCTTACACCCCTAGTGCTAACAATGATGCCATACTCACTTATGCCTTTTATACATATACATGTGCATGTGAATAATGGATAAAAGAAACCCTTCTTTTTTACTTAATGAAAACCATGCATCATAAAGCATTCAAATTTTCTTAAGTAACATTTCGTAGCATTCATCATAAAGTGTGCTAAACATTTCTATTTATATGTATAGATATGCTAAGGATTCATTCATATACATGTTGTTCATGTTGGGAAAGAAATGAATTGATGTGTGTTTTGTGATATTAATTCACTTTACTTAATCTTAAAATGCCTTTCTTTTGAATAGGTTGGTTTAGGAAAAAATCTAAACTTAGGATTAATTAAAACACATAATAACATAGTTACTAAACAAAATCAAATATGAATCCACTTTAGAAATTACTTAAGGTAGGAAAGGAAAGAGAAGTTCTCTTCTCTTTTCCTTATCTTTAAAACTTAGTAATTAATTGTAGGATTCACTTAAACCAACCAAAAATATAAAATAAAATCAACCCAAATCAACTAAATAACTTAAATGAAACCATCCATCTAAGTTGAACATCTTCACACTTAGAAAATCTAAGCCTTAAAGCCATAGCTAAGCATACCACACAAACCATGTAAAGCACACACATTAGGTTAAGTCACCACTTCTAGCTTTAGGTTAGGGTGGTGCATGGCTTGAAGTTTGCTTTTGTTTTGTGATATTTTATTTCTAGTCTGGATGTTAGGGTGAATGTTCATAGAATGAATGGTAGGACGATTTAATGTAATCATTATCTTCTGCAAGAGATTGTGCTTATGAGGTATTGTAATAAAAAATAAATGCTTTTGATGTGCAGGTGCTTATACCCTTAAACATAATCGAATAGGACTGGACTGTGTGAGGTGCTAAGTATACATGCTTGGGATTTGTATGGTTTGTTTAGCTAATCTCTATTTTGCAAGTGTTAGTTAGATTTAGTTTTCCTTTTCATGTAATTTTGCAATTAGAGTTTTAGAATGAATGTTATGGGGGATTAGGATGAGCATTGATCATAAGATAACATCTTATGTACCATGTGAAGCCTTTGGAGCAACCACCTTCCAACCATTCAAAAGAAAGAACCAAAAGAAGGAACCAAAAGAAGAAAGAAGAAAGAAAAAAGAAGAAAGAAGAAAGAAGAAAAGAGAAAATGAAGACTCCCATAACATGAATTTCCTTACTTGATTGTAAATTAATTCATTTGTAATTTGGGTTTTATAATGGTAGAACTCGGCTACCCAACTTATTTTCGGGTTTGTGCGGTGGCGCCCGACCACAAGTGGCCCCTTTATTATTTTGCGTTAGCTTTATAAAATATTTGAGGTTTTATTTAGCTTGTGCATTAAGATGGCATGTTTTCCTAGTTTCATCCTTGCTTAATGTATGACCTGGATGATGATTAGGCTCTTAGGAGAAAATTAAATCTTCTACCAAATTAAATAATTCAAAATTTAAAATAAATAACTTATAATCTCATCTAAAGCCTAAGTTAAAATCAAGATAAAAGAATTAGCAATCCCTTAGCCATATGAGTATTTCTTTTCTAATATTGTGCTGAAAAGTAAATTATTTCACTCTTGATTGGAGGGCTTCCACCTTTGCCAGAGAACTTGGCTTGGCTTTTGAGAGCCATGGTGGAAACACACCTCCTTATCTCACTGATTTTGGCCCATAATCTTATTTCTCAAGCATTAGGCATATGAATCCTATAAGCTTGAGTCAAATGATTGTCCAAAAATGAAATTAAAATATAATATATTTTGCATTAGATCTAGGTCATTTTTAATGCCCTTACATGATCTAGTCTCTTGGGGAGTGAGTTTAAGGACTTAGTCTCTTTCTAAAATAAATAACGGCCTAGCTATCTTGCATAAAACATATGATTTTCCTACATGAATTTAAAACTATAGGAGGAGTTAGTTGGCAGCCACCCCCAGGCGGTTGTAAGTACAGTAGTCAGGTGGTTTGTCCTCTCTTATGGAGGCAAACCAAATACTCATTTTTACCTTAGATTTAGGTCGTGCTTTTGGCCCTCACCAAAGCTCCCTAGATTTAGGTTCTGAGGTTGCTTCTCCCTTCTATGGGCCATAAGCATAAATCCTTACCTCTAAGACATTTTTATAGCCTTGAACTATGAAATTGTAAGCTTTAGTATTCTAATAAAAATTCAACACAAACACAGTAATTCAATTTCAAAAATGTAAAGCTCAACCATATGATAGTTTGGGATGTTTATTGAGCATCCTATTATTCTAAAACATCCCCTACTCATCTTCATTTGGCTTTGATAAGAAGTCTCTTCTTTTGATCGATCCCACTTGGTTTTCTAAAAATAAACCAATCGATTGATAGTCCTATCTATTAAAATCTTTGGAGACAACGATCATTTACCTTAATCGAGAGTATTCTTAAGGAATCCCCTTCCTTAGGATGTAATTAACTATGGAGGCTTGCCTCTGTAGGGAACTTAATGAACCCAGTTTAAAATAAAGCCTACTTGACTTTTTCATGTAAAGTAGGGGAAGAATCTCTATCATATGCAGACCCACTATCCTTAAGAGTCCTCATTGAGGTGATTAGGTCCATTGTTGGGTGGTGACTTCTATCTTTTGAAATAGTACACCTCTCCTCAATATCATACCCAATCACCCTCAATAAGAACATTTACGGATCTATGTGGTATCCAAAAATGCATAAAAATAGAGTGTATTTCTATCTTCATTTTATTCTGCATAGATTGAAGATGGAAGTATTCATTCTTCAAAATTGATTGATAATGATAAAGATTTCACCACACCAGCCAAAAATGAGTATTCAGGGTAGAACAACAATCTTAAAGTAACTAAATCCCAACATCCCCTACAATAGGGACAACAGACGCACATGAAATCAAGCCATAAGGCACTTGCCATGAGTCTCATCACTCACCTCAATTCTAAGTGAATTCTTTTTTTACTTGACCAATATTCTTTGTACTTACTTCTTGTATCACCTCTTCCCCATTATAAAAAAAGGGGAGAGGTGCCTCTTTTGAGGGGTTAGTGGGTTAGTTGACTCAATTTAGTAAGAACTTCAAGAATTCTTATCCTTAAGCTCTCACTCCTCCCAAGCTTTGTTCTAACTTTCTCTCTAGAGCAAGGGAATTCTCCCATCTTGTATTAAGACTACTTAAGAGATAATAAAATTGGATCTTCCTCTCATTCTCTTTATTACCCGCTGTTTCTCTATTCACTAACCTTGCTTCCTAAGTGTCTTCCGAGATTCTACTTCAGCTATGGATAGATTTGGATCCAACACAAATTTAGGTTAATATAAAATTAAGCTCAACCATGTGTTAAGCTTGAGTTTATTAGGGCTTATAAATATGTCCCCAATTTAGTCAATTCAAGATGTTAGACACCATCTTCTGAGCTCCACAAGAAAAAATGATTTACCCTATCACCTTTTCAGCGACCCAATTGAGCTTAAGACCAAGCTATAACTATAGCTCATCGGAGCTTAGTCCACACGATGAATTAGAGGAAGACAATTTAAGAGAGATTGTAGGCAAGTTCATTTAAATCTGATGAAGCATCCTGAATCAACTTTGAACCCAAATTGGTGCCCAAGGTGAGAATTCAACTCCACTCCTCTGTCTTGTTCCCAACCATTGCCAACTAATCTCTTTAGAATGTCCCATGGCTCAGTCAGGCAAGGGTTCATTTCCTCCCCTCCTTCTTATACTTTTTAGTGCACTAATTAGATTGGAAATCTCAAAGAGAAGTAAATTTTATGCAGGTAAAGCTTAGGTTACCTAACCCAAGCCTTGCTCATTTATCCTAATTCTTGGCCCATCTCTATGAAGGAGATGGTGGCTAAGCTATTAGATCTAAGTTATTTAAATCTAATGGCTCAAATCAATCCTTATTTAAAATAATAAGATTTTTCTTTAAATTATTGTTCTAGATTAACCAATGTGTCAAAACTTCAAATTATTTGGGGATACACCTTCCTAAACATAGAACTTAAGTAAAATATTATACCCTTGATACTTGACCTGGTTATAATTTTAAAATTTTTTGCATATTCTTTATTTTAAATAATTAAAGTATTTAAATATGCCAAAAAATTATTAAACTCACGTATTAGGTGTAGAAATAATATGAATATCCCATAAAAATTATAGTTTAACAGGAATTAAAAAGAGAAAAAATAAATTTATGAACTTACTCTTTTATTGTTTAAAAATTATAAAAATTAGAATGTTAAATAAAAATTATGAAACTTTTGGAGGATGTCTAAAACATCATTACGAAAGATTGTCAGAATTGTTAACGTAAAAATAAACAGATTCACAAATAAAAAATATTAAAATAAAAAATTTTAAAAAATTGTAAAAATTTAATAGAATGTTTAAAATATTAATCTACAATTACGAATCTTTTTTTATAAATTTTAATTAAAAATAAATTAATTTTAAAATTTTAAAATAAACTAATGACTTAAAAAAATTTTAAAAAAATTAAACATATTAAAAAATATATAAAAATTAATAAATAACTTAAAATATTAATCTAAAGTTGTTATTAAATTTTTATAATGTTTTATATTATTTTTGAGGTTTTATCAAATTTTAAATCCATTTAAGTGAAATTAAATAAATATGAAAAATAAATAAATTTAGAAAAAAGATGGATAATTCATTATATGTTTAAAATAGTAATTTAGATATCCCATAAAGATTTATGAATCTTCATGATGATTTGAACGACGAAACTCCTTTTTATAGTAAAAATAATTATTTTATAGATTAAATAAATAATTAATAATTATGAAAATTCTAAAACTTATAACATTTGATCAAATAATTTTAAATATGATTGAATTTTTAATAAATTTAAAATAAATTTTAATGATTAAGGATCATAATAACCAAGGCTCACTCAGTTATGTTGGGCACATTAATTAAGCTTTGCCCTTAACACAAATTTATTCATAAGTTTATGTTTAAATTCACAGTCCAATCATAATCTAGACCATTTCAACCCATGAACGTTCTGGCTAATTCTGAACAAAATTTTTAGATCACTTGCATGCATCACAACTTCATATGCATACATCTATATTATATTAAGTATTGATCATTTGCATGTATTAGCAGAATAAAACTATAAATCTAATTAATTTGATCTTAACCTTACCTTTTTTGTGGCATTGATTATGTTAGTTAACCACCCCATTTGCATTACCTCATGAGCACATGGGATGATCATCTCTCTGAGATAGATCGACTTATTAGGGAAACACATAAGCTAAGATCACCTTACATAGCATTTTAGAGTGTGATTAGTCTTTATACCAATTTGGTAAATAGCTACATCATAGCATGTATTATCTTTCTTAACAACTTAACTAGCTTTATTTGCTTAGTTCTCTCACACTTAGCTTATCCTTTGAGTTAAGTGAAATCCTTCCATATTCACTTAACACTTTGGCATTCCTCTTAGTCATGTTCGTATGATTAAGAAATATTTATGAGTTGGTCATACACATTATGACCTAACCCATTATTAGTATGATTTTATCATTGCAATCTACTAGACTTACTTGATGAACTTTATCACCCCCTTTTAACTAGGTTTAACTATGTCTAATTGCCACTGGTTAGTCATCACTTAATTTTATCATATACTTATTCATATTCCTTTACTTTGAATGAATCATCTTCATTCATTCTCCCTCTTACACCCTAAATGCTATGATCTTTAAATCATTTGTTTGGGACTTTTGGTGTTTAATGTTTGATTGAATATCAAATTTCTATTCAATAGTTGTTCGTGTTAACCATTATTTATCATGTTGATGCATATGCATGATAATCAACACTTTGGGTTAGGTTGGGACCTATTAGAGCTTGGACTAGGCTTAATTTATGGTTAACTAATCTACATTATTTGATAAATAATAATCAAATAATAACATTAGTATGACATTTAGTGGTGAGGTAGGTGTAATGATATGAAAATGTAGTGGAGTTGTTGCAAAATAAGCTACTATTTAAGAAGCTATGATGGGTACTATAATTTTTTTATTTTAAAAAGTTAGATTGCAATTTTTTGGAAGCCACTACACTCCACCAAGCGATGTTCCAAAACCTAGTTTCCCACCATAGATTTTTAAAATGCACCAAAACTATAGTTTTTCAAACGTTAACTACAGTGTGGTGTGAAAATGCACTGCACCTCACCGCCATCCCAAACACAACCTTAATCATAATTTAAATCTTGTATGATTAGGTACCCTAAAGTATATCACTTCATTCTTGACAAAATATACAACAACTGATAAACCTCATGATGATTAAGTTAATTACTTGACTTAGTTTTGTAAGTCAACTAAATATAAGATTGTCCCTAGGAACACACTGACCCACACACAATTATGCCTAGAAATAGTCCAAAACCATATGTTCGCTAGCATATAGAGGTTGTAGTTATATCACTTTGTTTGTGCTATCTTTTAAGATATCTAAGAGGAGGTTGCAAAGTTCAGCTAGAATTGTTTAACTTTCATTGATTGTGAATTTTGTAATGTGCTACACATCTTTGATATTATATTTCTATTAGATTAACAATATATCTTTCGTAGGTGCTAATTGTGAACATTGCTTTACTTTACTTTATAAGGGGTCATGCATCAAAATAATAATTCCATGATATTTATGTTGTGATATGAGTGTTTCATGTTCCTTTTGTTGTGTTGTAATGTCTCTATTTAGAGTATAATTTTTCTTTATCACAACACTTTAAGATTTTTATGATGTAAACTAAAATATAAGCTAAGTTTCTTATCTTAATATGTGAAGACATCCTGCCTTAAAGGACAACATGTACTCTGAACTAGAAGAATGACCTAAAGTAGAGAAAATTTTAATTTATATATAATTTTTCTATGTTTATCTAAGTTTATATTTATGGATAGAACTTAGCTACTATTTGTTTTTTTTAAAACTAAGTATGTATAAATAGGTGCATAATTGCACTGCTCTATGTACATTTATTTTTTTACAATCATCATAACATATTGATTATTTGACTACACTACTAACTTTGCTCTATTTTGTCTTTTTTATTATAATGTGTTTTTTCGGGATTTGTATGCTACAATAGTCTTCTAGGATAAATATATTATATTTTCTATCAACTTTAATAAAGTCTTCACAACCTAAAAATGAAAAAGATAACCATTTAAACATTAAAATTAAGGCTCTCTCTAGCTAATTTTTTTTTAACTGAAATCATTTAACTTTCTATATATCACTTGGAGAGGGTATATGATTGAGCCTTCCCAACATTAACTACTAGAACCCTACTAATATTGCCTCAACCTAAGGATGCATAAGAAATCATTTAAAGATAGATAACTTGCCTATCATGCATAACCTTCTTTAAACAAGAGCTTTAAGTAGGCATGATTTGAATGGTAGTTAGAAGAATCTTATCACATTATGTTGTGGCAGTGTAACCCAAATAGGTTGGTAAGTTTGGTGTTGATAATCTCGTCATATGATTAGAAAATTACATATCCCTTTATTTCTATGGGCAGATCTTGACCTATGTGAATATTATATGTCTTAAATCTTTCTAGTCTCTTCTCTTAGAACACCCTGCTTAGAATTCCCTATTCTCCTTTCTTAGTTAAGGTGGTCAATGTCATGAGGTTAACTTTGGAATGCATAACTTATGATTGATGATAAAACCTCTCTTAGCTAGGTTGAGTTGACTACCTTCTTAAGCAAAATAACTATGGGCTTGATAGCTTAGAATGATGGACCCCATGAGATCTAACTAAGTTGGTTTCTACCTTTTCCTTATTCTCTCCCTTTACCCATAATCGTTTGAGCCCATCAAACTCCTAATAGAGTCTTTAGTGTTCAACGATAATTATTATTTAGACACTTTATATATCTGACCATCATCATTCTTAGTTATGCCTTTTTGTCTTATAGATTTACAATCAATATATGAATTACATTATTATTGTAATTCTTGGTAAACCACAATTCTTCTTTTGAAAATCCCAAAAATAAATGAGCAAAAATTAATATATTTAATCAAGATATCTTATTGAGATGATAGTAAATGTAATTAACTAGGGTAGATACATCTCCGTAGAGAATGGGTGACTCACAATTCTCTTTTTCTCATTAGCTCATTGAAACACTTATAAATAAATATTATTCACAAGCTTAGATAAGAGATGAAATTTAATTGAGATTCTGCCTTTTTCCTCTTCCTTGTGAATTGGCTTAATTATAAATTATATTTCTTAGTTTATACATTTGTTCGAGACATATGTGCTAATTTAATGGTGAACTCATACACATAATACATGTGCAAGGCTTGGACTCTACACTTCTTAGTTCAAAGCAATGCCACCTTAGTTTATACATTTACACCTAACCACACTTGAGTACACTATTTTAGGCGGTCAAGTTTTTGGCATCATTATTGGAGATCTGATAAATTTTAATTAAGTTAAAATTAGTCTCATTAACCAATTTTTAATTCAACTTGTTATTTATGTTAATTTTATTTAAGTTTAGTAAAATTTGTACATTAATAATCATTAATTACGAAATTAATTGTGTTAGACTTATTTTTATATTTTAAAATCAAAAGTTGTTTTCATAAAGTTTATTTGTAATCTTATGTTGTGTTTATTATTTTAATTTGTTTGGCTATTTTACATGCATAATGAGATTAATTTAGTTATTATGTCATTTAATCATGAGATAGAGAACTTGTATAAGACTTAAAAATGAAAAATTAATAAAATTCAAAATCATAAATTGGCTAATTAACCTAGATAAGTAAAACATCCTAAACCATTTAGAGACTATGCTATACCTTTAATGGATCGAGTGAATCAAAGTATTAGTTGACCAATAATCCAAAGTAACAACTTTAAACTAAAACTTTTATTCTTAAAATAGTTATAAATTCTTAAAATAGTTCTAAATTCTTAATTTAAGGGTTTAGCAATAACTAATTTTAACATGCACATAATAAATTTATTAGAAATCTATGCAACTTTCAAGTATAATGGGATTAGTGATGTGCCATTAAACTTAAGTTATTCCCATTTTTCTTAAGAGCTAAATCTAACATGTGAATAGATTCATTGCCCTAAGGATCTCTCACTACTTGGAATGGCTTAACTCAAATTTTTTTGCCAAGTATTTCCCACCCTCTAAAACTAAATGCTTAAGAATGTTAATTCTTTTTCATTTAAATGCATAATGAATGAATTTACAAAGCTTGGGAGATATGCAAAGATTTTTTAAGAAATTGCCATTATCATTCCTTACCTGATTAGTTGACTATTTAGTCATTCTATAATGGTTTAGTAGGATCTCATAAAAGTATAATTGATGTAGTAGCAATGGATAGCCTTATGTCTAAACCTTTTGAGGAAGCATATGCTTTTGATTGAAAAAATGGGTATTAATAATATTCAATCGCAATCTGATAGATTAAATCTTAAGAAGTTCACAAGTGTTTATAATTATATTATAATTTTTTGTTGACTTCACAAGTATTAACATTATCTAAGAAGCTTGAGAGCATATGAATTAACCATGGTTATTATTGAATTCACATCTACTCATAGGAAGAAGTAGGACCCTTTTTAGGTACCTATGGAGTAAGGTTAGATGTGGTGGGACGTAAGACTAAGTAGCAAAAAAAAATGGGAATATAAGAAAGTATTTTCTTTGAGAATTAAAGGACAAATATTTATTCTTCAAAGGATGAAAAAAATCGAACAAGTCCTATAAAATATTTTGAAGCTCTCTCAAAAGGTCAAAAAGAAATTAGAAAGAAAAAAGGTCCTCCTTCATCTAAATTCCCCACTTTAAAGGTTGGGGAGAGCATATAAGTAAAGTACAAGTAAATTGATTTCAATATATAAATACCCAATTGTAGAGATGAGTGCTTTATTACAAGATGATGTGTTCTTGGCTTGATTGCCTTATGCTAGCATTTTATATGATGTGTTTGCTGATTTGATGGCACAATTGTAGGGAGTGACTATATTAGAGGAGAAAATTAGCTTGACTCTGATTCTTTGCCTTTGAACCACTTTGTGGTTATTTCCACCTGATGCGAGTACTCATGGTTGAATGGCATCTTGCACAGTCCCCATTATTTAGGTGAGCCTCCTTTCTATTCACTTGAGGTATCTTTGTATAGTCTGGGTATATATTTAGCTCCTTGATTCCTTTGCTCTTTTTTGAGGTGGCTTGTAAAAAGTCTAGAAGGATAGAGATAAATATTAATTGAGAACCTTTCAAGAATATCAAAAAAAAAAAATCTTTACATGTTTACATCACATCACCTTGGGATTTGACCTTCACTTCCTCCCCTTTTGCCATTTTGGCTATAAGAAGGGCTTGAGGTCTTGAGTAAGACTTTCCTAGCCTTCTTTAGTTACACAATTTGGGCTGCTTCTACTTGCAAGTCTGAGAGGAGTGATGACTCATCATCGGTACTAAGAGATGTCATGGAGATATCGATCTTGTCGAGCTCTAGTCTAGCTTGCAAAGGAAAATAAAGAAGATAAAGAAAATACGGAACATCATGCTGAATATCTTACTAGGGTGAGTGCTTTAATAGTTCCAATTGAGAGTGTAGTCATTATTTCAATCAAGGAAAGAATCTAGTGGAGATAAGTGCTTAATTAGTAATGGGAGAGATTGTCCAAGAATTGTTAGAGTTGTCTCGTTCATCGATGAATTTGAAAGGGTATGTGTCAGGAGAAGCAAGGGAAGCGATCCCTCCTTGATAGTGAAAGGTCTTGGTGAGTAGGTTGATGAGGACACCTACCAAGCAGAGGTTTGTAGAAGATATTCTCATTGCGGTGAGATCTATGACTTCTCATGGTTCTTGATATTCTCTAGTATGGAAAAGTTCAGAATCATTTTTACAATAAGTTTTTGATTATCGACTCACTTTCATGTTGTCAGCTATCTTGCTTACTTCTTATGCTTATTTTATTTTGTTTGTTAGGGGATGATAGCTTTTCCCTCTTTCCCATGGATCCAACAATTCTTCAGTTTTTGGGCACATGTGATGTTGAGACTTTATTGGCTGTGGTTGGTCCAGGTGAGCTAACTAATGAAGCAAGGCCAGCTTAACCTCATAGAATTCAAGCCTAAAAAGAGATTAATGATCTCTACTTCTTATTATCACAAGAAAAGAAAGGCAAAAAAAAGGCAAGGAGAAGGATTTGAGTGAAGAGTATGATTATGAAGATATTCAAGAGAATTATACTACAAACATGGCAATGCTGATGAATGAGGCCTTTTTCCTTTATCAAAGAAATTTCATTGTCAACTTGGACCACACTTTGGGGTAACTCCTTATGGATGACTACCATATTTTGGGATGACCACTCAAGCTATGTCTTGGTATTCGACATATAAGATTTGTCGAGCATTCTTGCTTAGGAAGGAGAAATTATTGGTGGTTCACTTTGAGCATACTGAGTCAAGAGAGAAACTTTCCCTCATAGAATTCCAATTTGTTGATCTCTAAGGTGAGGCTACAGAGCAAAAAGAAGAGAAGGAGAAGGCTGTGGTGAAATTGACTCACTTGTCATCAACCACAAGGAGCTCAAAGAAGAGATCTCCATTCATACTGACAAGTTTCATAAGGAGGCAGGCTTTTACTTTTATTTATTTATTTTTATGAGTACAAGTCCTTCTTGCAAAAAAAGTTCAAGGAGGTCGTCAAGTTTGTCATTGCTCATTTAGATGCCAAATTCTTGGATTATGAAAATGTACTCAGCCATACAGGGTCGAACTTTGATGCTGGTAATGATGTGGACATTACTAGTTAGCCTTTTTCATTTTTTTACTTTCCTTGTATTTTTTTGATAGTGCCAACATATAGGCTAGACCTTTGTATATAGGAATTTTGTACATTTGACTACTCACCTCTTGTAAAGAATCCTTCTTAAATGAAAGGCAATATTTTTTTTGCATTATTTCCATTCCGTTGTGCAAGTCCCTTTCATATGGGTTTACGAATGTGCTGTTATTTCAGTGAATACACTATTTTTCTTATACTTAATCAAGATAATGCTATTTTAAGTCATCTACGAAGCATTGATATTTTTCATTTAGTTTTTAGCTTCATGATGTTTTAGTCTCATACTTTAATCATCAGGTGATGTGAATTAGTATTTTTATTTATAGTTATAAACCACACAGAGTGTTGGTATTACATTTTAGTCACCAACTAGGAAGAGTTGGTCATACACATGAGTTTCCAATCATATAGAATGTTAGTATTTTGCTTATAGTCGCCAACCATACAAAGTGTTGGTCTTACACTTTAGTCACAAACTGTGGAGAGTTGGTATTATGCATGAGTTGCCAACTATACAGAGTGTTGATCGTTTATCTATAGTTTTCAATTGCATGAAGTGTTGGTCTAACACTTTAGTCACCAACTGCAGAGAGTTGGTCTTATACTTGAATTGCCAACCACATGAAGTGTTGTTCTTTTGTTCATAGTTGTCGCAAACTACATGTAGTATTGATCTTACACTTTAGTAATCAACTATGAAGAGTGGTCTTACAATTTAATCGCTAATTATGAAGAGTTGGACATATGCTTGAGTTGCACTTTGCATGGAGTGTTAGTCATTTTTGGGGTTTCACCACCCATCCAGTATATATACTCGATCTCTCTCTTTTTGACTCAAGGCTAAGTACATATCAAGAACTATAAAAAACCATAAATATTCTTCTTTATGCAAACTTATAAAAACATTTGTGATAATATATATATAAAAAGATAATCATAAGAATGAGACTTCCCTTAAGAGTAGATTTTTTTTAGGTCCCTATCTTTCCAAGTTTTCAGCATGACTTTGCTTAAGTGGGTTTGTAGTTGGTAAGTATGTAGACTAACATGCTTCTTGATTATTTATATCCCATCCCAATTGCAGGTGAGCTTCCCTTTCCCTATCACATTTTTCTAGCAATTTTATTTAGCTTCTTCAATACTAAGCCTCCGACCTTGAAATGTTTCTCTTTGATGTGATGATTATAATTTTAAGCTATTCACCTCTAAGTTTCTTTTTATCTCAGAGTAGCTTCGAGTCAAAGTTCTTCTAGCAGGTAGAGCACATATTCCATTGCTTTTACATTCTCCATTTGCCACTCACCATTTATTCGACTAGTCTCGATGAGTGTTGGCACTCTTTAGTTGTGGATCTCCTAGTCTATAAAGAGTACCCTTTTTATTCCATGTGATAAAGAAAATAGGGTCTGCTCAGTAGTGGAGGTTGAAGGTTTTTTTTTAAGTACCCAAAGTACAGTAGGTAGACCATATACCCATTTAGTGTTTGTACCCTCTACCTTTTTCTTTAGTATGTTAAGGTTTTTCTTGCCGCTGCATGATCATTGCTTTTGTTGATGATGTGCTTAAGCATATTTGAACTGGATCCCTTATGATTTCTAAAATTCCCTCATGCATTTATAAATGAATTTTTGCCCATTAACGATGATGATCAAGGAGAGTAGCCCATACTTGCAAATAATGTTAGTCCAAATAAAAATTTGAACTACCTAGGCATCTATTTTTGTGAGTGGCTTGGCCTTGATCCATTTACTAAAGTAGTCGATCATGATAAGGATAAATTTTCTCTACCCACTAGTGACTAGATTGGTGATTGAATGACGGGGTTATGATGGATATTATTATAGTGAGGCAATTTTTGGCATTGTTCTAATCTTTTGGTGAACTCCTCTATCTTTCCTTAGTGTTGGCTAAAAATACCCTTGTTGTAGGATCCTCTAAGTGAGTGCCCTTCCTTCTGAATAATTTTTACACACTGAATGTACTTCTGTGATTATTCTACTCTGCTTGCCTTCTATGATGCATCGCAGATTCAATAAAGTGGTGGATCTTCTAAATAGCTCATTCCAAATTAGTAAGTATTGGTTGACATTTATGTTGATCCTCTTGGCCCTTTAGCTTTCTAGAATTTGATGGCTACTCCTCGAGCTCCCAGGCCTTTATAATAAATTAGCTAACTAGTCTTGTATCTTCAAATTTACTCGATTTTGAAGTGTTCCAATTTGCCGACTTCAAATTTTACTTTTTATAATTACCTTTGTAGTAGCTCATCTCTAATTTTGTAGTCACCATTCACTTGATTTACTAGGAGCTGTGAATCTAGGCGAGCTATAACATGCTGAGCTCTAATCTGAAAGAGAATTATAACCCTACGAGTAAAGAGTCATACTCTGATTAGTTTTTAGTTACTTTGAAGTTGAATTTAATGGCTTGAGTGACTATGATTCCTATAAGACTTCTTAATACAATACTTGCTCTCATACATTGCTTATTTGAAGAGCCATCAACATATAAGTGCCAAAGTGGCTCAAGATGAGCTAGTATATGTGGTTGGATGCTAAAATCCATGAGAAAATCATCGAGTGCTTGAGCTTTGATCATTATTCTTGGTGAGTTAGATATAACAAATTTTTTCAACTTTATTAATCACTTTGACTATCTTCCTAAGCGGTTGGGCTTAGTTAGCATGGATTTTAGTGGGTTGTCAGTTATGACCTAGATTGAGTGTGATGTATGACCTTAGCCATCTTGCTAAAATGATAAGAGTGAATGCAAGTTTCTACACTGGGGAGGTGCCTCTAAGGGCGTTATCCTGATCCCTTAAAAAGAAAGCTATAAGTATACGAAAATCAGCTCAAAGAGAAAGCACATGGACTTACATTTCCCTTAGCAGTGTTATCCACCTGGTGTGTCATTGTTAGCAAAGAGAACACCAACAAACCTAAGGTTCCCGTCAGTGTGTGATGATCAATCTAAGAAGAAAGCATATGGGACTCACATCTTCTTAAGCAGAACTGATCATCATGATAGTCTATCATCGGCTGGATAGCTACTATCCAACCTAGGGTGACTACTAAGTGGGAAGTCACAAAGAAAGACTAGACCCAAACTTAAAGTTGTCAAATGGAAAGGGAGCCACTGGGGGTCTTACCCTAATCAACAAAGATAAACTTGGACCCAGTCAGTGCATGAAGGCTAGTCTAAGAAGAAAGCACAGAGACTCACATCTTCTTAAACAAAGTCAACATCCAAGTAGCTCATCGGTCATGCAATAAGACATGCCACAATAGGGTGCTCATTGATGTGAAGAGGTTATGATAGGTGGAAAGCACCAAGACTTATTTCCTCCTAAGCAGGAAAGACCATTGGGGAGACACACTAGCTAAGTAATGAATCAAGCCCAACCTAGTGTAGCTACTAAGTAACGACAGCTGGGGGTCTTATCTTAACTCAAGGTAGTCCGAAGCAATTAGATTTTTGTTTGATTTGTTTATGTTTTTGTGTAATTTTGTGTTTATGTTATGCTAATGAGGCATAGGATGCCACTTGGGTTCTCTTACACCTACCCTAAACACATCACAAAGAGAGTTTTGCAAATAGAAATGCTTTCATTCTGAATAGATTTTGATTTGAAATGAAATTTTATTGATGAAAATTATTTTTGAGCATTATTTTATGGGTAATATTTCTTAAGGTAGAGCCTATTAATTGGAAGCATCAGATGCTCTCCTTTATGGCTGATAAGTTGATAGGATCTACCTTGGTAGACCTTCCCTATAATGAAATGACCTTCTCAAGTGGGTTCAAACTTGCCTCCCATCTTGTGATGGGAAAAAATTTGTCTCCTTATAACTAAAATAAGCTCTCATACTTAAAAAGCTCTAGGGTGGACCAAATTGTTATGAGCTTGAATCATTTTTACTTTGTAAAACTCAAGGTTTTGTCATGCTCGTAAGCATTTATTCTCCAAACATTTGAGTTCTTCTAGCCACAACTTGGCATTCTATTCGGTTGTGATTTTACTACCCACAACTATCTTTAATGATGAGAGTTGGACTTGTAATGGTAGAATGACTTCAGACCTATACACTTAGGAGAAAGTGGTAGATTGAGTTGGAGTTCTGTAGGTGGTGCGATAGGCTCACAAAGCTTCAACTAACTTCTTATGCCACTTTCATTTATTATCGTCAAGCGTCTTCTTGAGTATTTGGATGAGAGTTTTGTTGAAGGCTTTTGCTAAACCATTCGCTCGTGGGTAGTAGATGGTAGAGTATCTCCAATCTATGTTGTGTCTTCGAGAAAAGTTGTTGATTTTGGTGCTCTTAAATGCAGTACTATTATTGGATATAATTCGATGGGGTACCCCAAATCCATACACGATATGGTTCTTGAAAAACTAGAGCATCATGCTGAGCTTTGACCTCCCTAATTGGAATTGCCTTTGCCCACTTGGAAAAGTAGTTTGTAGCTGCAAGGATGAATCAATGATCCTTAGATGAAGGAGGATCAATTGGACCTACTATGTCAGTACCCCAACACTCGAATAACCATGAGGCCAAAATTAGATGTAAAATGTTGGGTGGTTAGTGTAGGACCACTCCATGTCTTTGGCATTGGTGGCATCGCTTGGCTATGCCCACACAATCGGTCATCATCGATGACCAATAGTACCCAAGTCTTTTGATATTGGCTTTCATCTTAGGACCAGATTGGCGAGCTTCACATAATCCCGAATATACCTTGGTCACAATCTTATGAGATTTATGCTTGTCTAAATAACATAACCACATATGATCGAAGGGCCGCTAGTATAAGATGCATCCACGAGGGCGTAAGAAAGTGCCATTTGCTTCACGTGATGTGCTTGGGACTTCTCTTGAGGTAGTTTTTCTTTGTTTAGGTAATCAATGAAAGGTTACTTCCAATCAAGTTCTTCATCCTTTTTGGCAACGATAAACTCCCCTTCAATAGAGTATTTTTTGATGAGTTCAGTATCAATAAGAGGCATGACTTGCCTATTTTGGACCTCTATTGATATGAACTCATCTTCTGGACATGCCAACTCCCTGGCAAGCTTGGATAAGGCATTTTTTATGGTATTTTCCCCTCGAGGGATAATGTAGATATTGACTTCTAGGGTTTGGGCCAACAGCTCCATGGTGTACTTATTATAGTGATGGAGTCTGGGCTTGAGGATCTTATAGGACCAGCAATTTGGTTAACCACTAGTTGAGAATCCCCAAAGATGTTGATGTTATGGATGCTTGGTGAAATGGATAACTCCAGACCAATAATCAATGCCTAATATTTGGCTTCGTTGTTGGTGCTAGGATCAAATAGATGATATGAGAATCTCATCATATCACGATCTTGTGTTAGGAGAATAATTCCCACCCCTTCCTTTTTTGGAAGAGTAGATTGTGGTTCTTCATCTCTTTGAGTGGAAGTCGCACCATTAAAGTACATCTCACAGTGGTGAATGCTAGTATCCCCTAAGTTCATTATTTGTTCATCAAGGAGATCATCACTAAGCGAAGAGTTAGCAAAAAGTGGGCGTGCTACTAAGAAATCCGTGAGTGCTTATCCTTTCACCGCACAGAGGGGTATGAATGTGATATCAAACTACAACAAAATCATGGACCATTGTGCCAACCATTCAGATTGTGTCAGCCATGTCATTAGATATTATAGTGGATTGATTCTAGAAATCAAGTTTACTTTATGAGAATACAAATAATGCCATAGCTTTTGGGATGCAAAGAATAAAGCTAGGCAATGCTTTTCAATGAGTGGATAGTTTGCTTCAATAGGGATTAGACGATGGCTGAGATAGTAAAGTGCATTCTCCTTCTCTTCATGATTATCTTGGGCCAACAAAGTGCCAAAGGAATCATCTAATGCAGTAGTGTAGAGTATAAGTAGCTTGTTCATGATAGGGGTAGCTAAGATTGGCGATGTCATCAGATACTGCTTGATGCTCTCGAAGGCATGCTGGCACTAGTTGTCCCACTTAAACTTGGCATCCTTTTGACCAGTGCTAAAATGGTTGTCATATGCCTGATAGGTTGGATATAAAGTGTCTTAGATATGCTAACTGCCCTTGAAATGAGCTGGATTGAGTTAGAATTTTAGGGGGTGACATTTCTAATATCACTTTAATTTTCTCTAAGTCAAATTTTATTTTGTGGTATTGGACAATGAACCCAAGAAGCTACTTGAATGCACACTTTAGAGGGTTCATTTTGAGGTTATATTGTCTTAATTGGTCGAAAACTACTCTGAAGTCAAAGAGATACTCTTTCTTTTCTCTACTTTTGACCGTAAGATCATCGACATAGCATTTGACTTGGTGATGAATGAGTTCATCAAAGATTTGAGTCATGGTTCGCTGGTATGTGGCACAAGTATTTTTAAGGCTGAAAGGCATGACCTTGTAGTAATAAATTTTGATCAGGGTTATGAAGGTAGTGTTCCTTTCCTCTTTAGATGCCATCTTTATTTAGTTATATCCAGATGAGCCATTCATGAAAGAGAGGACTACGTGAGATGAGGCAATGTCCACTATTAGTTCCGGTATTGGTAGTGAAAATTCATCTTTACGACATGCCTTATTAAGATCCCTAAATTAACGCATTTATGAATTTGTCGATTCTTCTTCTTAAGTGGGACGATGCTAGCCAACCAGTTAGGGTATTTTTCCTTTCGGATGAAACCAGCATCAATCAGTTTTTTAACTTCAGAAATGACCTATTATTCAATGTCTAATCACATGCATCTAGGAGCCTACTTGATAGGGTTAGCATTAGACTATATCGCTAGCTTATGGACCTCTACATCATAAGCCAATCTAGGCATTTCTTTATTACTCCATGCAAAGTAGTCCTTAAACTTAGTGAGCAGCCTAACTGAGTCATTGGTTTTAGTTTTGTTCAACAAAGAACTGATATATGTCGAGCGTAGATTTTCTTCAATTCCCAATTTGATTTCTTTGAGTTCATCAATAGTTGACTTGATTTCTTCTTCAAATTTTGGTGATGCATCTTTGACTTTGGAATCATTGGGATCATCTGAACTTTCTAAGCACATCTCCTCATATGAGTTAATGTGATTTGAAAGAAGCTATCATATTCCAAATGATTGGTGATTATCGAGCATTAATCATCATCATCAACTAGGCCTACTGCATCAAGCCTAGTCTTGGTCTTGATTGAAAATTCTTACATTTGTTATTCCATAGCCTTTCAAAATACTCTGACTTGTGGTTAGACCTTGTATGCAGAATTAAACCTTTCTTTTGGTAAGTTATGAACGTAAGGAGAGTACCAGTCAAAAGGTAATTCTATTCATTCTTTATATGAATCATCCTCAAGTTCAACATCAACTTCTTGAATTGAGGATGACACTCTAGGATAAAACCTCTGAATATTGTTTGCAAATGATTTATGGGACTCCTTAATTACAAAACCCTCAATTTTTAATGAGGAAAGTAGAGTTAGAGCTAAGGTTCCAACTGATGCCTAACAGTTTCACATAATGAGGACTTGGACACACTTATACTTTACTTAGGAATCCAGTCTTTATCACTGCCTAGCTTGAGTGTCACCTCAAACAGGATCTGCTATCAAGAAGAGCTAGATCATGTGCTAACTATATAAGACTCATCCTCAGAACTTGATTCTAAGTCTATGTAGATAGCAGGTGTACTCCTGGAAGCTGGGATGAATCTCTTGGTGGGTGGTAAGTATGGAAGCCTTCCACCCCTGGGCTCCCTTTAGACTTACCTCTTCCTCATCCTGGTGGAGGTCGAGTCATTCCCCTTACTTGTTTGAATGGAATAACGAATTGTGGGTGGAATTTGATCTCAGGCTCTATTTCCTCCATAAGGTCTTCTTCTCATTCCCTTTTCTTTTCTTTTTACCATTTATTTTTCTTTCTCTTTTCCTTTTCTTTCCTTTTTCTCTTTCTTTTTTCTTTTTCCCTTACATTTGAATTTTGACTAAGTTCATGAGAATTGACATTTTATTTCTTAGGGAGGTAGAGTAGGCTGTATCCTCATATATCCTGACCTCATGAATTGCAAAGGGTTTGAGATCTTCTTTGACACAATACTTGATTCCACCTCTTAGGAACTTGATGCACTGATGTAAAAAAGATGAAACCATGTTGTTCTCATGTATCCATGGCCTCCTAAGCAAAGAGTTGAAAGATATATCTAAGTTTATTATGTGAAACTTAGCTTCGGTCTTCCAATCATCTATCTCTAAGGGCAACACTATATAGCTTAAGTCCCTCTCACCTTGTTCATTGAATCCTTTCAACATCATCCTCTCCATTTGGAGTTAAGAGATGTCAATCTTCAAGTAGGCAAGGGTTCTTAGACTCATATTGTTGACTGATGCACCTGAATCAACTAAAACTTTAGATAGCCTGAATCTGCCAACATCCACGTAAAGTAGAGGGGCTGATTGTGCTCGATCATTCCTAGAAGTAAGTCTTCATCTATGAATGTAATTCCTAGGATCTCTTTTGAATATCATGCTTCCTCTCCAGTAGCGGTTAGCTGAGCTAAGCATATCTCTGGATCAAGCAAGGATTTGATTAGAGATTCCCTCATCTCTTTAGATAAGACAAGGGCCTCATATATGCTTAACTTAGCTGTCAACTTTCTAAGATGTGTGAGGATATTGTAATCAACTTTTGACTAGTCCTCCACAAGCATATCCATAGGTGGAGCATCTTATAGAGGGGCTATCTGCTTACTGGAACCAATGACCTATTTACTTTTTTCTTGAGGCGTTACCCTAGGATGTAAAACTTTGCCACTGAGAAGGTTGACTTCAATGACTTCTTGGGAGGAGCTCATGGAAAGTTCTACCTGCTCATTGGGTATACTTACAACTTTTTCTAAAGGATCCTTAGAGTCGGATGACTCTAAGTCAATCTCAAGAGATGAACCCTGATGATTTAGAAAAAAAAGTCCAATTTTGAATCAAATGGGGATTGATCAGAATTATTCAATTATTACTTTAACTTGGAAAGCTCTATTAGAATAAAATTAACAAGAACATCAGAAGTGAAAAAGATGAAAGTGGAATCAGATTTTTTCATTGATTTTCTTAATTTTGAGGGAGGTACATAGTAGAAATCGAGTAAAGTAAGCAGAGTGAGGGATTTGGTGTTCTCATCCATAAATACAATGCTCCTGCTAGAGGTGTAGGAGCTAGTGGAGGTGGTAGTAGCTGTAACAGTGGAAGGAGTGCTAGGATAATGGTTGCATTACGGATCTATCCCAGGGAAGTGAGGTAGGCTGCTATTGCTGCTGTTTGACTTCCACCCTCCCTGAGTTGTCCCTCACAACTAACAAACCTTCCATGGTGTTGGAGGTATGAGCAGATTCAGGAACCTACAAAGAAAGTTTCTTGATTTTAGAAATTATCTTTTTAGAGGTACGAAATAAAGAAATATCCCAACCTTCTTTTATCTTGAGAGGATCAAAGGTATCCCTAAGGATTACTGTAATGGAACTGGATGGTTGTTCTACTAAATATTCCTTGGGGATAACTATAGCTCCTGACTTGTAGCTATGCTCAAGCCAATCCTTGAAGGTAATGTAATCCTCTAAGATGTGGGCTAACATGTGGTGGTAGGCACAGAAGTTATGATTATTACTTCTGCCTACTTCCTCCGGCTTCTTAGGCTCGGGTAGTTGAAAATTAGGCTTCTTTGAGAGGTTCTTGAAGATCTTCTTGACTACCACCCTCTTGAATGAGTATAATTTGTTGAGTTTGTCAGCAAGAGTAGGTAAAAAATAGCTACATGACTGTGGATATTGGTACCATTGTTGAGTAGGCTACTGTGACGGTGGTGGTGGTCGTTGTGGTGGTCGAGGTAGTGGAAGAGGAGGCGGTAGCAGAGGCTGATGAATTTTGGACCTCTCAAATTGAACTCTCGCTGGCTGCTTCCCCCTTATCAACTACCATAACTATCTCAGGTCTCTTCTCAAAGACCTTCTAAGGCTTAGTCTTAGATGACTGGTCTGAAAAGGGTAATTATTTGGCTTCCTCTTAAAGGTTAGTCATCTTGCTAATTAACTTCTCAAACATCTTAATGGTGAAGCCCTTAAGCATGAAGGTGAATGGACCATGCATATTCTTGAGTAGAATCTCAATGGCATGCTGCTCTTACAACTGTGGTTCACATTTCATACTCAGGTTGTGTCATCTAAGAATAGAATCAATGTTTCTCTACAATGAGGTCCCCTACAGTTATCCTTTGCTGAGGTCCTACAAATATCTTATTGAAGAGATGATCTAACTCTGCAAAGGTCTTCACTGAACTGTTGGGAAGTTTGACATGCCAATCAAAAGCTACCCCTGATAGGATACTAACAAACAATTAGAAAAGAAGTGTGTCACTACCACTGGCATTACAATAACTTGCTCTGAAGTCCTTTTCTTGCACGGAGGTGTTATCGATGACCTTCCTATGAAAGCTACTAGTATCAACATCCATGGGAGTGCACTTAGGATGATCTAAGGTGTGAACTAGCTCAGGCCGATCAGCCTCCATTTGGGAAGGTTGTGAACTGGGGCTTGGTTCTGTAAGGCTAGGACCACTGCAATCAACTCTCCTACCCTTCTATCCATCCTATCGATTTGAACATCCTTCTGCTTGATTTATTGGAGGAGGCATTGAATTGAGTTTGATTCCTTACCTTCCTCGACTACAATGCCTTCTGCTCCTTGTGTAGGGATCCTGGGGTATCAATCATGTGGACTTTTGCTAGGTCATCTAACATGTCATTCTCATTGACATCAAACTCTAGTCTACCCTCCTTTTAGTCATACTAATCATTCTTAACTATTTTCCTCATAGTGACATGTTAGTCCTCTAATATGTCATCCAAAGATTGATCATCTACCTGATCTGATGCTCCTAGCACATATGCTGGCTGGTGACTGACTATTGGACTGGGCTCTATGGAAGCTATGCACTGAACACTTTGAACTAGGGAGTACTATCTTTGACTATCAACTGCCATAGGGACTACCTCGATATCCCCTCCTCTCTCCTCCTCCAACTGCTGTGGTGGTGGAGTGATCATGGCACTCTTCGATCGCCACTCCTTCTTCACCACTGTTGGGATGGAAGGTCGAGCGCCTCAACTCAATGGGTGGAGTAGATGGAGTGAGATCCTTGGGCCATAGCTGGATCACCAAAGAAGAAGCTCTCTCTAGATGGGGGCTTGTGGAACTTGGTGGAGATTACAGACGGTGGAACCTGGACTGGTGAAGGTGGACAAAGAGTGGAGCAATGTAATGTGGGTGACATCAGCTACCTCTTCATCTGAGATCTCCTCTTGCGACTAGTGGTACCATTAAGTACAATGCGATTAGAATGATCGACTTTGTTAGCTTACCAATCAAGAAAATCAATCAAAGCGAAGGTTGTCGATTGCCTGGCGAACCACCTCCTCTTTCTCTCTCTTGCCTACTTGGGTAGTCACCTTAGCCTTAGTGTCCCTCTCTCAATGAATCTGATCCCTAACACTTCTAGGGATCAATCTCCTTAAATTATGTAGTGTGCTAGACTTCAAGCATCTGTGGGCTCCCCCAACTCTATGAAGCACAGACCATAGACCAGCATAGGACCTCCTCTTCCTAGCCAGTGTCTCATTACAGGTGGTAGGGGCAATGCAACAATCCTCCAGTAGTCCTCCTCTCCCTCTAGAGCTGAAAGGGGGCAAAATTTATTGCCACCCAAGAGTGGAGAGGTCTCACAAGGGGAACCCTGCTCAGCAGCATGGGAGGCTTCATCTACCTCCTTGGCCACACGCTCATAATGTCTCTTTTTCTTTCTATTCTTATTATGACATTGGGTTTTGGTGAGTGGAGTAGGACAAGAACTAGAACTGACCTCAAAGGTGGGGGAGACTATCTCAGAAGCCAAGATAGCCTTCCCCTTAAGAGCAGGGGCAACCACAGAGGTGGTACTAGCCTGTGCTGAAACTACAATAGGGGAAACTGACTGTACAACTAGAAAATTGGTAGGGGAACCTCTACTACCTTCCTCTTCAAAGAGAGGAACTTAGAGTTGGACTATAGGTCAAACTATAGGAGTGGCTTCTTGTATGCCACCTCATCTTGGCTAACAGTAGTAAGGGAGGGGCCCTTGTGGGTGACTTTGAAGTGCTTAAAACCAAGCCCAAACTTGATGACGGGCGTGGTGGTAAGTATGTTCTAATCCTAGGACAAATACACACCAAATGAGAAGGAAAAGATTAGCTTGCTGGAAGATATGGCGAAAACTGACTGAATGAAAAGAGGACGGGCTGGAATCTTTTCTACATTGTTGGAAAGAGAAAATTGTATTAGACTTTGCTTTGATGTTGACTAGAATTATTGATTTTGACTTTTTTTGAATTGGAACCTTCATTCTACAAATTTGGTTATGCTAAATGGGGTTCAATTGCATATTTGAGAGATTTTGTAGGAGAGATTTTTACTTTGTGGTTGTTGTTGGTATTTAATTTTGATTTGATTTTGAAAGGGGAACTCTCATTTAACAAATTTGGTTATGTTAAATGGAGTTGGGTATGTTTGTTTGAAAATATTTTGTAATTTTTGAAGAAAGAATTTTTGTTTTATTTGTTGTCATTATTTGATTGATTTGGATTTTGAATGAGAGCCCTCATTTAACAAATTTGATTGTGTTAAATGGGGTTCATTTATTTTGTTTGTAAAGTTTAGAGTTTTGGAAAAGATTTTCCTTTATTTTTGGGTAGGATTTCACTTAAATTTGTTAAGTATTCGATGTACCTTACTTCACCAAGCTAGTTGTAAGGGGTTCTTAATTTTTTTTGATTTATGCTTGGTTACTTTTCTTTAATTGATTAATTAATTTATTTATTTTTTTCTATTGGGGGACCCAATATGGGACCTACTTGGAGTGAGGTCATAAAACCTAAAGGATGTTGGCCACCTTTGCTTAAGGATGAAATAAGAAAAGTGCCAATGAAAAGAAAGATAGACTTGAGCTCATATAAAATATATGTCGACTATCGATGCTTGGAGTTGATAATTGACTATTAAAGATGGAGAGAGGAACCCTCCCTGGTGGAGTCGCCAGAAAAATATGTGGTGTTTTTTTTTTCAGATGGTTGAATGGACACCATGTAGATTATAGGGGTACTTATTGAAGTGATCGGGTATGACATTAAGGTATGGCATACTATCTTCAATGATGGAAACATCACCCTATAATGGACTTGATTGTCTAATAAGGACTCCTAAGACATGATGGGTCTTCATTTGTACCATAGATTTTTCCCCTACTTCACATGGAAAAGTAAAGTAGGGTTTATTTTATGTCAAGTTCTTTAGTTCCCTATGGAGGCAAGCCTCCATAGTTAATTACATCCTAGAAAATGAGATTTTTTAAGAATACTCTCGATGAAAGTAGTCAATTATCTCCAAATATTTTAAGGTTAAGACTATCAAGGGATTGGTATTTTTGGAAAAAGTCAAATGTGATTGTTCAATTGGAAGACTAATTTTAGAATCCGAAAGAAAATAAGTAGGAAGTGTTCATGATACTAGGAAGCCTAGTGAGCACTCCAACCTATTCGGGAGGGGAACATAAGGGCCTATTCCACACATGAGAAGATAGACCCATCCTACTCTTCTAGACTTACAACTGCATGGAGTGGCCGCCATCTAACGCCTCCTATGATTCAAAACCATGTAGGCCAATCTTATGTAATTACAAGATGGCTAGGCTTGTTATTTAATTTGGAAAGAGATTAAAGTCCTAAACTCACTCCCTAAGAGACTAGATCATGTTTGGCATGAGCATATGACTTAGTCTAAAATGCATAATTTTACAAGGTTTTTGTTAAATTATTTTGAGACATTCATTTGAACAAAGGCTTTGGGATACTTTATGCCTAAATGCATGATAAAATTTAGTTGTTGGCCAATTCAAGAGAGAAAAGAAGGTGAAGCTCCATCATAAGGGGTTGCTCTCATAGGTCAACCAGTCCTTAAGTACTGAAATGGAGGCCCTCATTTTGTAAGAGTGGTAGAAGATGTCATGCATGATGTGAGACATACAACATTCAGCTAAGGGGTTGCTAAATCTTTTAGTTATCTTGATTACAACCTAGGTTTTAAAATGAGGTTGAAAGTTATTTAGAATTTAGTTATGAGTTGTTAGTTGGGTAAAAAAATTAATTTTATCCTAAGAGCCTACCGTATCCAGGCTACATATTCAGACATCAATCATTAAGAAACTATAAAAATCATGTTGTTCTGGTGTGCAAACTAAACACAAAAATAATCATTTTATAGACTACCATGAATGACTAAGAGGCTGGTATGGCTGGGTACTGCCGTACACCCCAAAAAAGAGAAAAAAGTTGGGTAGCCGAGTTATACACCTATACAACCCGGTGTTATAAAAGAATATTATAATTTTGAATTAAATACATGCTATGGGGGTCTTCATTCTTTATTTCTTCTTTCTTCTTTATTCCTTCTTTTGATTTGATTTGCTCCAAGGCATTATAGGGCACCTTAGACTAAGCCTTCTAGCCACTGGTCATCCTAATCCCTATAGCACTAATCCTAATTTTTATTGCAACATTACATTTATGGAAAATTAAATCTAACTACACTTGTAAAATAAAATATTAGGAAAACATACATACAATCCCAAGAAGTTATATTTCATAATTTGGACTTAGCACCCTGCACATGGGTAACCAAGCCCACCTATCCTCGTATGGATTAGGCTTAAGGGGCATAAATTACCTATAAGTAGAACATTTATATTTATTTTTGGGCAGGCCCTCAAGCAAAATCCCCTATGAAAAACAATATTAGGCTACCAATGGCCTAACATCCAGTCTACGATCCACATTCCTAACATTCATTCTAAAATATTACATCATAAAATAAAACACATCATCATAACATACATCGTCCTAACCTAAAGCTATAAGTGGTGACTTAGATTTCTAATGTGCGTGCTTAGGCTTTATGTGGTATGTCTTAGCTAGGCTTTTGAATTATAATTTCCTAATTTTTAAAATTGTTTAAGTTAACAAGAGGGATGGTTTTATTTCAAGTTGTTTAAAAGTTTGGTGAGTTTTTATTAGGTTTTTTTTATTTCATTTGATTTACACTTAGCATCTAAGTGTTGTAAAGAGAAGAAAGAGGCTTAACCACCTTCATCCATTTCCTAAATTGTTTTATAAAAGCACATTTTCATGATTTAGTTTCCCTTAGTGAATGATTTATTAAATATTTTATTATCCTAAGTTTAAATTTGGATGTTGTTGGGTGGACACCATGCAAATCTTAGGGGGTACTTATCGAAGTGATCGTGTATGACATTAAGGTACGATGTACTATATCAAAAGATAGAAACATCACCCTACAATGGACCTAATCACCTAATAAGGACTCTTAAGGCATGATGGGTCTTCAAATATACCATAGATATTTCTCCTACTTTATATGGAAAAGTAAAGTAAGGTTTATTTTAAGCTGGGTTCTTTAGTTCCTTATGGAGGCAAGCCTCTATAGTTAATTATATCATAGGAATTGAGATTTTCTAAGAACACTCTTGATTAAAGTAGTCAGTTATTATCTCTGAAGATTTCAAGGTTAAGACTATCAAAGGATTAGTTGTTTTAGAAAATCTAATGGGAATGTTCAATTAGAAGACTTATTTTAATATCCAAAAGAAGATAAGTAGGGAATGCTTAAGATACTAGGAGGCCTAGTAAGCATTCCAACCTATCCTATGGTGAGGCTTTATATGTTTGAATAAGAGAGTATTTATTTTGTTTGAGTTAAAATTTTATTAGAATGCTAGGGCTTATAATCCATCAACAAAAGATTGTGGAAATGCATAAGAGGTGAGGAATTATGCTCGTAGCCTAAGGAAAATAAGTAAACCTCATAACCTAAATCTTGGGAGATTTAACACAAGTTAAAGCATGACCAAATCTAAGTGGAAAGGGGACAGAAGGGTTTATTTTCATAAGAGAGAGTAAACTCATCTGACTTCTGGGCTTACAACTGCTTGGAGTGGCCGCCAGCTAACACCTCTTACGATTTAAATTCATATAGACAAGTTTTATGAAAATGCAAGATAGTTGTGTTATTATTTAATTTGAAAGAAACTAAATTTCTAAACCCACTCCCTAAGAGACTAGAGCTTAAATGATATGAGCATATGACTTAATCTAAAATGTAAAATTTTATAATTTTTATTTTATTTTGGCACATTCATTTGGATAAAGGCTTGGGATTTTTATGCCTAAATGCATGATGAAATAGAATTATTGGATAAATCAGCAAGAAGGGGTGTTCTCCACTATAAGGGATGCCCTTACAGGTCAAGCATTCCCCTATCATGCAAGGATGGAGATCCCCCATATTCAAGGAAGAAAGAATATGACATGCATGATGTGAGACATATAACAAATAGTTAAACTAAGGTATTGCTAAATCTTTTAGTTAACTTGATTACAACCTAGGTTTTATGATGATGTTGAAAGTTGTTTTAAAAATTTAATTCTGAGTTGTTAATTGGGTAGAAAAATTAATTTTATCCTAAGAGCCTACCGCATCCAGGCCACACATTCAAACATCAAACATTAAGAGACTATGAAAAGTATGCTATTTCTAATGCACAAACTAAACATATCATCAATCATTTTTATAAACTATCGTGAAAGAATAAGAGGCCGGTGCAGCTGGTTACTGCCGTACACCCCAAAAAAGGGAAAATATGGGTAGCTGAGTTCTACCCTTATACAACCTAGAATAAAATAATAATTACAATTGAAATTAAAATTGAATACATGCTATGGGGGTCTTCTTTTCTTCATTTCTTCATGTTCTCCTTCTCTTCCTTTTGATTTGATTTGCTCCAAAAGCATCATAAGGCACCCCAAGATAAAGCCTCCTAGCTACTATTCATTCTAAACCCCATAACACTAATCCTAATTCCTATACAAAATTTTATTTTATATGAAAAAGTAAATCTAACTACACCTACAAAAAGAATATTAGTTGAACATCTATACAAACACAAGCATTTATATTTATAATTTGAACTTAGAACCCTGCACATGGGTATCCAAGCCCACCTATCCTAACTTGGATTATGCTTAGTGACTTAAATAGCATGTGCAAGCAAATAGAATTTATTTTATATTTATTACATCGATCCCTTTTAAGCACAACCCCCTGCATAAAATAGTGTTAGCCTAAAAAAAGAATACCTTAACATCCAAACTAACGAGCAAACAATCTTAGCCATCCAATCTATAATAATATGCCACAAAATAAAATAAAACATCACATCATAATCAACACATTGAACTAACCTAATTTTAGGGTCGGTGACTTTGGATTTTAGTGAGTGAAAAGAAGGCTTGCATGGCAAGTCTGTTCTAGGCTTTATTTCATTTTATGTTTGATTTGAATTCACAGTTTTCTCAATTTAAATGGTTTTGATTTAAATAATTTAATTGATTTGTTTTTTGTTACAATTTTAAGTTAATTTTTTATGTTTAAGTTGAATTTAGGTTTTGAAGAATAAGATAAATTCTACTTAGAGCAGAGTCCATTTCATTCAACATCTTAATCCTAATAGAATGAAACTTTCATCTTCATATGAAAATTTATTCTAAGCGTCGAACTAAGAACCTAAGTAGCTTAATTAGCCCATTTGAATTTATGTAAATAATTCAACTAAATTGATTTTATTTGATTAATGTTTGTTTGATTTGATTTAAATTTTGAAGTTTAAGTTTGTCTAACTTCATATATTTTGATTGATTAATTATGGATTCATTAGATTTTAATTTTATTTGATTAAATTTTGATAATTGAATATCCTTTAAATTAATATCTATTTCTTTTCTCTTGGGTTTTGAAATAAGATTTTAATTTATGTGATATTGATTAGATTATTTCAATGTTACTTAAATTTATTAATTTCACCCTTTCATTTTAGATTGATTGATTTAGTTAAATTATTTTAGTTTTACTAATTTCTTATTTGATTAAGGTTTAACAACTTTTGTTTGGATTCTGATTATGAGTTTGATCATTTGGTTTATTAAATTTGGTGATTTGATTTATATATTGGTTTTAGTTTGTGGATTGTTTGATTTAATTTAATCTTTTGATTTGACTTAATTGATTATATTTATTAAGTTTTATTGGTTTATAGATTTTCTTAAGTTAAATGAATTAAACATTTACTCTAAGTTTAATTAAATTTGATTGTTTGCATTTAGAGTTTCATTTAATTTGATTCATTTATTAGAATTTGGTTAATGTCTTTGGATGATAGTTCCTATTTAATTTGATTATTAAACTTGTATTTTTAATGATTAATTAATTCATCTAATTCAAATAGATTGAATTGAACCTAATTTGATTATATATTGAATTGATTAAGATTTACTTTAGTTTCATTTGATTTGATTTGATTATGAGTTATGATCTATTTGATTTAAAGTTTGATGATTAATTAGGGTTCAATTTAGTTTTGTTGTTTATTGAATTTAAGTGATTTCATATGATTGAGATTGAATGCTTAATTAGGATTTAATTTGATTGGTTTGATTCATATACCTAACTAAGTTGATTGGATAGTTTAAAGTTGGCTTGCTTATTTTATTTATTTGCTTAAAATTTGATTTAGATTATTGATCAAATTAAAATTTAGTTATAATTTATTATCATTTTGATTAACCAAATTGAGTGTTTACTTTGATTAATGGTTTAGTTGAATTTGATTAGGTTTTCATAATTGATTTGATTAACTAATAGAAGCTTGATTAATGATTACTTCGTCTAGATTATTCATTGTAACTTAAGTTTCATTTCATTAAGCATTTGATTTTCTTATTTTATTCAGATTATGTTTCCTTAAATAAATTTTAATTTGATTACAAAATTGAATCAATTATGATTTGATTTAATTTTCATTCTTGATTTAGTTTATTCTTTTAATTAGATTTGATTGATTTGTTTTATTTGATTTAGTTTAAATCAATATTTTATTTTAGCTTGCATTAATATTTTTGTCCTATTTCTCTTAAGTTTATTTCATTTGGTTTGATATATATTAACCTAAGACATTTAGGTTAAAGTTTAAATTTATTTTTAGATTAGGTTGATTAGAGATTAAGTTTCATTGGTTTGTTTAATTTGAAATTTAATTAATATTTAATTGAGTTTTATTAATTTAATTAGGTTTATATTTAATTTTATTTTATTTGAAGAATATTGATATTTGTTTGATTAATAATTGTTTAAGTATTATTTTAATTCTGATTTTGATTTAACATCTAAATTATTAGGAATTTAGCTTTAATTCTTCAATTAATATTAATTTTAATTTATTAAATCTTAACCGAAAGTGTTTCTTTTAGGTTTATCAAGTTTTAGAAGATCATAATATTTTCTTAAGGATCTTAAAGGTTAATCGAAATGGTTTAAACTATTTTAAAGATTTTTATAATTTTCTAGATTTTTTAATTAATTAATTCATGAAATTAGGCATTTGAACTTTGAAATTTAATATTTCTCAATCCATTCATCATTTTTATTTGAATTTTTATAGTATGTGCATTTTAACTTGAATTTCAATCCCTAAAAGTTTCAGATCAATTTGATCAATAATTGTAGTTTAATTAAAGTTTGATTATTTTTAATTAAACTCTAATTAACTCAAAAATATCCGTTATAATTTGGGGATTTTAAGTTTGATGGATTCCTCTCACCGAGTATTCTATTTTTTATGATTTTTTAAAGTTTAAAGCCTTTTTTTAGCATTTATTTAATTTAAAAAATCCTCATTTTCTTACTTAAACCAGTCATGGCCATGTGGCGCTAATGGTGCAACCTTTACACGTACCAAATGTGGGTTAGTCCATGTAGAATCTGCAAGGATTGAGCGAGAAAATTGTGGGTATAGATCTAACCGTCCTATTAAAGATCGGACGGTCCAGATCAAATCTATTGATTTAAGGGATGAAATCAAGTCTTCTAACATTTTAATCTCCACCATTCGTTCTAATTAATGGGGATCGGATGATTGTCACACCATCTTCCCCATGGCCGACGGACTGAGAGGAGCGAATGTAATGCCACTGCCCCTTTTGCATGATTTTTGGCATTTATCGCTAGAAATGTGTGTTTTTAGCATGTTTAGGTCATTAATCAAAAGAGCAATGGGATTCTAGGGGTAGATCCTAGTTTTGAGCAATCTCACTTCACAAACCAAGAAGACTTAGTTGGCTGACTATAGTTTGACGAAGTTACCTCGTCGGAGCTAATGTCTGATGATCAAGTCAATTCGAACATGCTTCTGGATGTGAGATGAAATTTTAGAGTGGATGTGGGTTCTTACCTCCACTTTGATCCCCAGGGATGTCAACTACTGCCTCCTCTTTGCTGGATTCTCATCAGATTTTGTGATTTTATCTGGAAAAAAAAGTGGGGAATGTATTAATTTTGTTTAGTGGAGCTTCTGAAGGATAACTAATGCCAGAACAAGAAAATTTGAAGCTTCTTTTCTTCTCTTTTTAATGGTGGCCAAAAATCACCATTAATGGTGATTGGAGGCGTGGTGGTTGGCTGAATTTTGTCAAAATTTAGTGGTCTATTTATTGTAGACCACTTTAGAGTCAGCGAAGAGAGGAATGGGGAGATGCATGAGAGGATTTTTATGTTTTTTTGTAATGTCTTTGATGTTCTCTCTCTCTCTCTCTTATATATATTTTCTTGACTTTGGGTCTTCCCCATTCTCAATTAAATTGAAATTCCATTAGGTTTAATCAAGGTTTTAAGAGCCTTTTGGTTGGCATGACTTTATTTGGGTTTACTTTAGGTTAAACCTTGAGGCAGCCCAATTTGACCCAAGCTAGTTTTGATTGATTCGATCAATTCCTATTGACTTATTTGAGTTTATGTTATGTTTTAATTAAGTTTGATTTGATCATTCAAAGTCTTTAAAATCAATTAAATTGATTTATTTTGAATTTACTTTGATTTAAATTCAGTTTGACTCATTTTGGTTAAAGTTTGTTAAATATTTCTATTAATCATCTTGAAATTTATTTAAGCCTTAATTATATTTGATGAAGTATTTGAAATAATTTTATATTAATCGATTCAATCAATTTGAGTTTAATTTAATTTCAAGTTTAGTTTTGATTTTCACTTTGATTTTGGTTTTAAATATATATTAGATTTATATTTAATTTAATTTGTTATTAATTTGATTTGTTCACCTAGTCACTAAGTGCAGTGTATTAAAAGTACAATTAAGAAGCTCCTAATCTAAGATTAAAGCTCATAATTACTAAGATTATGGATAATATTAACCTCATCCAAAAGTGAGGTCAACAAATGGATCCCAAATAGGTGTGGTGTAACTGACAAGGCACACCGCACGTATTGGCGCTGACCGAATGATCAATAGCATCCAAAAAGGATTTCAACACTAACATAGATGATCTATACCTAAACTGAGAGGTAGATAGACGTCCTAGTTTAAAAGAAGGGATTATCTATTATAACTAATTTCATGCCAAGGGCATAAAAGAGTCAAGGAGGTTTTAGTTTGATATGGGTAAATATTGATTTCATGTTAAGGGCATGGAGAGTGATTCGCTAGGGAATCACACATGAATTTGATTTGATTTATGCCAAGGTCATAAAAGAGGGGAAAATCCACTAGGGATTGAGATTTCATTTTAAGTTTATTTGATTTGTGTTGGAGGAATCCACTAAGGATATTGATTTGATAGAATTTGTTTAATTTGTTTGATTTATGGAAGGGAGATTCGTTAGAGATATAAGATTGAATCCACTAGGGATCAAGATTAGGTTTGTTTTGATTTTATTTATGTTTAGTTTATTTTTGATTTGGCTCAACTGGGGAGATTAATTTTATTTGGGTTTAGTTTACCTTAATTAGTTTAGTTTGCTTAATTTTGATTTGTGCCTCACTGGGGAGAAGTTTGGTTTGTTTGATTTAATTTGGTTGATTTGATTTGGAGGCATATCCCCCAGGGATATGAGCTCGATTGAATTTATTGATTTAATTTTTTGATTTAGCTCCACTGAGGAGGTGAGGTTGGATTGTTTTAATTGGGGCACCACTGGGAAGATCAGTTTAGTGATTTGATTTATTATGGACCCTATCAGTGTGCGATGGACTACACTAAGAAGGGCTATGAAAGCTTGGGCCTATCTTAGATTTACCAGCCAAAGGGGTAGTCTACCAATTGTTGACCTCATTTTTAGAATGAGTTCTCAACATCTCCATCTTAGGCATAAAACTTCTCTTAGACTTTAAGAGTTCCTTAGTGTTAAGACACATCTAGTGATTAGGTGAACACTCTCCCCTAGCCCTAGAAGACTTAGAAGGTTTAGCCATCGGAATAGGTCATGCCTCAGGGGTGTTAGGAAAATCTCCTACCCTTTAGCTTAAACCATTCCTCACTTTCCTTCTTTCAAGTCAAACTCCAAATTAATTCTACTTGATTTTATCGAACTCCAATTCAATTCCATGATTGAAATCCATGATTGAAACTATGATTGAATGCCATGATCAAAATTCCACCAAAATTCCTAAGTCAAATTTTCCTAAGTCCTTAACCCTTTCTTAAGGACTTAGCCAAAACTATGATCTAGACCTATTCAAATATTTGAGATTTTCTCATGACTCATTTATATTCACATTTATAAATGGAATATAAATTCAAATCAATCAAAGAAAATTCAAAATTCCAAAATAATTTATGCAAATTTTCCTAAATTCCTTTAATTTTTCATTAAAGGACTTAGCCAAAATCAACTCCAAACCTTGATCAAACCTACTCAAAACCTTGGGATTTTCTCATTTCTTATTTATATCCTCATTTTTATTCTCATATATAAATGAGATATAAATATAACTCAATTCAATCAAAAGCAAAAAATTAAATTCCAAATTAAAAATGCTTAAAAATTCCTTGATTTTTCATTAATGGATTTACCCTAAACTTTGATCAAACCTTTTCAAACTCATGGGATTTTCTCAAAATATATTTTTATTCTCATTTATGTACTCATATATAAATGAAATATAAAATACATCAATCAAATCCAACCCAAAAAAAATTAAATTTCAATTTAAATATTTCATTAAATCCTGTAAATTTCCTTTAATGGATTTAACCCCAAAATCATGATTAAACTCTTTCAAATCTTTGAATTTTTCTCATGATCAATTTATATTATCATTTATATTCACAAATATAAATGAAATATATATATATTCAAACAATCAAAACCCACTCCAAAAATCAAACTTAAATCAAATTCAAAATCAAATCTAAGCCTTTCAAGTCAAAAATCTTGAACTTACCCAAATCACTTTCAAATCAAGCCAAACTCTTGATTTTCTCTCATGATTCAATCAATCCTACAATCATGAGCTCATAGATAAATCCAAAACCTCAATCCTTCAATCAAAACCCAAATCAAAAATCAAACCCAAGACCCCTTCATATTATTCCTTTGAATATGAGATTTTCAAATGGATCAAAATCCATTTGACTTCAAACCTCTTGTAAATGGATTTATGTTTCAATCATAAGTCCATGTACAAGATCAATGAACTTCAAATCAAGCTTTGATTGAGCCATTTGACCCACTTAGGCTCACTTGACCCAAAGTGACCTAAAGTACCCTTATGAGCAAACTTTTGATCCTACCCAAATTGGATTGAACCAACCTCATATTTGTCTCTCATCATGATCAACAATCATCATGGGATGATCAATCAATCAAATTGGGTCAAACCAAGTCAAACCTAAGGGTTGACCAAGTCAACACTTAACCTAAAATGAAACCTAACATGACCAAAATCCACTATAGGCCAAATTGATTGAAACCATTGATCTAAGTTCACTCATGACCTATGTTTGAGCTTGATCAAGTTAACCTTTGAGCCTAACCTAACCCATTTGGCCCACTTGACCCAAGTTGACTCATTTTGACCTAAAGGGTCAAAATGTGTCAAAACTTGATATAAGACAAATTGATTGAAACCAATGGGTCAAGTCCATCCAAAATCACTTATGGAACTTGACCAAATCCTCAGTCGGCCAACTAGACCCACCCTAGCCCAATTGACCTTAGACCTAACATGACCTAAATGGGTCATGTTGAGCCAAAATTGAACCTAACTCAAATTGATTGGAAATAAAGATAAAAATCTACTCCATATGACCAACCAAACCTAAACCTACCCTTGACCTAACCGAAATAGGTCAAATGGGTCAAATGGGTCAACTTGACCTATTTGACCTAAATGGGTCATACGAGCCAAAACCTAACCTATACCAAATTGAACCAAACCAAAGGCACAAAACATTTCAAATGGTCATATGAACTTTACCCAACCCTTGGTTTGACCCAATTTGACCTATTGGTCAACTTGACCCAAGTTGACCCATTTTGACCTAATGGGTCAACATGAGCCAAACCATATCAAATGGATTCCAAATCCATTGAAACTTGGCCCAACCTATTTTCTCAACATACCAAACATAATCAAATTAAAAAAATAAAATGACCATTATATCCCTAGGACATAGAATAAAATTTGGCCTAGCCCATGGGTATTTTGGTCATGTACCCATCACAAACACTTGAGACTCTCCTAAAATATCAAGGGGGCCTATTGATGAGTGGTGCACCCAACCCAATGGGTTTGAGTTAACCCATTGGCCTATGGAACAAACCTGACACATAGGCATGAAATTGAATTTTCAAACTCCGCCCAAACCTCAATTTACACATGGGAGCTAGGCTTCACTCCTATGGCCAAACCAACCATGTGCACACCTCTAACCACTCAAACAACCCACTCAATGGGGAAAATTGGATAAAAATGGAAAGCATAAACTTGATCGTCTGATTTCCATAGGGGGAGATATACTCCCCCTAGTTCACTGAAATCACAACTCACTCACAGTTAATTGAGGTCTAAGATGCTTTGGCAAACATCACAGAGCTTTCTCAAGGCCTCTAGGAGAGATTTGAATTTCATCTTTCTCGATTTTCAAATAGTGAAAATAGGGGAGCTCATCTTGATTTCCAACTTCTTCCACAATTAATCTTAGCCCAATTCCTCTTATACTCATCAGCCTAGGACTCAGTCGTGCTTGCCTAAGCATTTAATTGAGTTCTAAAGCAAAGGGGAAGATCAATTCAATCAAAGCCATAAGGAGAGCTAAAGGGAGTTGGTCCATCCACTCATCTACTCAACCTCAAGAGCTAGGAACCTTAACAGGGCTTCGTCTCCACTATACGAAGCTACCTCATCAATCCCGAGCACCGGTGATCACCTCTGGTGAGGTTAGTGAATTTTATATCACTTAGGCTAAGGTGTGTTGGTCTTTTGTGAAGTGGATTTTCATCTCATAGGATCTTAGCCATTGGATTGGCTGCTCTGATCCCTTAGATGGTGTGTATTGAATCTTGTTTGAATCCATGAAGGATCAGGCTCATATCTACCCTTGGATTGTGGAAGGCTCACATTCTTCCTCAGGGAAGAACTCAACCAATCTCAGATGTCCTTTCGCGTTCTTAGATGGATGACTGAGATTTTTAGACACATTTTTAATCCCTTATCTAATTTTAGAACCATGGGTTTATCCTCTGACGTTCGATCTTTGATCGAATGACTAAGGGTAAAGATACGTGTGCCACCCCCGCCTCTCCCGATTTGATGGGTTAAGTAATGGCTCATGTAATGCGTAATGCGCTAGCCACCACGCTAAGTGGTTGGGGATTAAGTGGGGATTAGATATTTAACTAATTAATTTCTAATTAATCCTTATAGCTTCTAAAAATTATATCCCCTCATAGAAAAATTAGACAAATAAAGGAAAAATATCTTGGATAGATAATTTCACCTAGAATATTTTAAAATTATTTTCAATATATTTTGATTTCCCTTTTTATCTGAATTTGGATATCTTTAAGAATGGTAAATAGCTAATTACTTTCTAATTAAGTAATCAATTAATCTCAAACTTCCAGGGTTCATTTTAGGGGATGATCTCTACCTCCTGTAATTTTCTTAAGATTTATTGAGGCCTTGATTAGGTACATTGCTAGCTCAATCCCTAATTATCCCTTTCATGCAATTAAGGGTAATTAAGATGTAATTAGTGGATTTTCTCTATGTTTAAGTTGGAATAAGGTTAGATATGGTGAATAGGGGTTTTTGAGAATAATTTTTGGGTGTTTCCCCTAAGCTATTCCCTAAATCCCCTATTCTTCCTTAATACCTTTATTAATTAAGGGTTAATCAATTAATTACCCTTTCTAAATAATTTATAAATTTTTTAAAAATCTCCAAAAATTAATTAATCTACCTTGGGTAGATACTTAGGTGTTAAATAGCCTAAGTCTAATTAAGAAAATTAAACCCCCTCTCATAAGTGTGAAGGGGTGTTTTAAAAGTACTTAAGCTAAAACCCATTAGCTTAATTAACTTTTAATTGTAAGCCAATTTGCATTAGGCCTTTTCCTTACTATGTGCATTACAAATTTACATACCTTGTGGGTTTTATGTCATCTTATTGGCTCATAATTACCTAAGTTAATTATCCTAAGGTGGTGTAGTTAAGGGTTAATTAAATCATATAATACATACCTTAACCTAATCAACATTTAAAAATGGATTTAATTAAATCACTTGAAGACCCCCATAACAATGAATTCCTTTTGCTTAAATGTAATTTAATTTGTTTATAATCTGGTTGTATAAGGGTAGAGCTCGGCTACCTAATTTGATATTTTTTAGGTTTTTGCGGTGATACCCGACCATAAACGACCATTTATTCTTTTTTACTAGTTTTATAAATTGGTTGATGTTTTTTTAACTTGCGCATTAAGTCGCATGATTTTCCTAGTTTCTTCCTTACTTTATGTATGGCCTGGATGTGGATTATGATCTTTAGGAAAAATAAATCTTTTACCCAACTTAAAAATTCAAATTAAAACTAAATAACTCATAACCTCACCTAAAGCTTAGGATTAAAATCAAGATAAAAGAATTAGAAACCTCTTTGCTAGATGAGTTCTTTTCTTTATAATTTCATGCACAACAAAATCTTATTTCACTCTTGATTGGAGGGCTTTCATCTTTGCCAGAGAACCCGGCTTGACCTATGAGGACCGTGGTGGAAACTCACATCCTAAATTTATAGGTGATTCTGGCCAACAATCTACTTTCTCATGCATTAGTCATAAAAATCCTATTAGCCTGAGTCAAATTGATTGTCCAAAAATGAAATAAAATGAAATTTGAAATGCATTAGATTTAGGTCATTTGGAGCATGTCCCTTTACATGATCTAGTCTCTTTAGGGTGTGAGTTTTAAGGACTTAGTCTCTTTCTAAGTAAAAATAACCTAACTATCTTGCATAAGCATAAAGGCTTGCTACATGTGTTTAAAATCATAGGAGGAGTTAGTTGGCAGCCACCCCAGACGATTGTAAGTCCAAGCTGTCGGGTGGTTTGTCCTCTATAGTGGAGGTAAACCAATTACCCATTTTTTACCTTAGATTTAGGTTGTGCTTCTAGCCCTCACCGAAGCTCCCTAGATTTAGGTTCTGAGGTTGCTTTTCCCCTTTGCGGGCCATAAGCATAATTCCTCACCTCTTAGGTATTTTCTTAATCTTGTGTTAAGGAATCCTAAGTCCTAAACTTCTAATAAAAAATACAACTCAAATAAACTAAATCAATTTCTAAAATGTAAAGCCAAATTTTAGGATAGTTTGAGATGCTTGCTAGATTTCCAAGCATCGTGAGCATATCCTACTTACTCCCATTTTGGCTTCGATAATAACTCCCTCTTTTGATAAACCCCATTTGATCTTCAAAAATAAACCAATTGATTGATAGTCCTTCTTATTGAAATCTTTAGAGATAATGATCATTTACCTTAATCGAGAGTTTTTTTAAAGGATTTTGTCCTTTAGGATGTAATTAACTATCAGGGCTTACCCATTTAGGGCACTTAATGGACCTAGTTTAAAATAAATCTTCCTTTACTTTTCCATGTAAAGTAAGGAAGAATCTCTGGTACATATGCGGACCCATCATCCTTAGGAGTCCTTATTGAGATGATTGGTTCCATTAAAGGGTAGTGAGTTTGTCTTTCGAGATAGTACACTATACCTTGATGATGTACCCGATAACCTGAATAAGTACATCTGTGGATCTATGTGGCATCTTACTAAAACAAATTTCTATAAGATTTCTTCTTTCTTTTCTTCACAAATTTGAAAGGTGACTCTTTGTAAGAGATTTATTTAACCAACAGATTTTTTTGGCGACTCCGCTGGTGATAGTTCCACTCTCCATCTTTGGTAAATGATCGTTGTCTTTGAGTATCAATAGTGAGTTTGTACTTCGGTATGAATCCAAAACTATCCTTCTTTCCGTTGGCACATAGATCATTTCATTCTTGATTTAAATTAGCCAAAATCTTTAGGTTTTAGGATCGCATTCCTTGTTGGTCTTAAAACCCCCCCGTTGGGTTCCTCCAATGGGTAAAATAAAAAAAAATCTAAAATACAAAAAAAGAAACCTCTTAAAGACATCCTCCTTATCATCCTCATGATAAGGAAAGTTTCATCCTAAAATAATAAATCTTTCATAAAAAGAACTTTGCTTTTCAAAAGCACCTTTTTCAAAAATGCACTTAATAAAATATTTTTCACAAAATATCTTTACCTTCATTTAATTGTTACATGTAATGATTTTTAAAATAAAATTAATAATATTTTTGAAAAGGACAAATGAACATCCTCTTTGAATTTCCTTTGATGAGGATTTCATTTGAAAATAATTGAACAATCATGTCTTTCCAAAATCACAATCATGATCATCAAACTTTTCAAAAATACACATGAATTCTTCTATTCAATATACTCACTTATTGAATGGAAAGTTCATTTGTAAACAAAAATTAAAATTTTCAAAAAGCACATTTGAATATCTTCATTTAATATGCTTAGGTTTATTAAATGAAGATTTCATCTCCAACTAAAAATAAAATATCATTTTAGGAAATCCTATTTAAGCATATCCCATATATGTTTCAAGTTGGAATTCCTCTCTTTCAAAAAGCAACGATCACAAACAAAATAAAAATATCTTATTTCAAAATAAAATGGATCTCCATTCTACATACTTAAATTTGTTGAATGAAGGGACTCTTTTCAAAACATAAAAATCAAATAATCATATTTCAAAAAAAAATTTCGAAATTCTAAACATATTTGGAATTTCATTTAGCATAATCAAATTTGTTAAGTCAAGTTTCCAAATAAAAAATCAAAATCAACAATCATATTTCCAAAAAATTTAAAATTTTAAACACATTTTGGAACTTCATTTAACATACACAAATTTATTAAGTAAGGTTTCCAAAATCAAAATCCAAAAATTTTCAAAATTCTAAACACATTTTGGAACTTCATTTAACATATACAAATTTGTTAAGTAAGGTTTCCAAAATAAAAATCCAAAAAAAAATTCAAAATTCTAAACACATTTTGGAACTTTATTTAACATATACAAATTTGTTAAGTAAGGTTTCCAAAATCAAAATCCAAATATTTTCAAAAAAAAAAAAAAATTCTAAACACATTTTGGAACTTCATTTAACATACAAAAATTTGTTAAGTAAAGTTTCCAAAATCATAATCCAAAATTTTTCAAAATTCTAAACACATTTTTGGAACTTCATTTAACATACCCAAATTTGTTAAGTGAAGTCTCCAAATCCAAAAATTCAAAACTTTTTAAAATACACTTGGAACTTTATTTAACATACCCAAATTTATTAAGTAAAGTTTCCATGTCAAATATTCAAAACTTTTCAAAACACACTTGGAACTTCATTTCACATACCCAAATTTGTTAAGTAAAGTTTCCAAGTTAAAAATTCAAAAATTTTCAAAACACATATTTTGAAACTTCATCTAGCATACTCAAATTTGCTAAGTAAAGATTCCAAACTCAAAACAAAATTTCTCACACACCTTTGGAACTTCTTCTATTAGCATACCTAATTTTCTAAGGAGAAGTTTCCATTTTTCAAAATCAAAAATGAAATCAAAATTTCAAATACACCATTTTGGAATTCCATTCAACATACTCAAATTTACTAAGTGGAATTTTCATTTCATAAAACCAAGTGGGACTTCATCTTTAGCAAACCAAATTTGCTAAAGTTGAATCTTCATTTTCAAAAAATTTCCAAACAAAACAAAACACTTAGGATTCCCTTAGCATACCAAATTTGCTAAAGGATCCTACCCTTTTCAAAATTCCAAATTTTCCAAACAAATGAAAACACTTAGGATTTTCTTAGCATACCTAAATTTGCTAAGAATCCTATTTTCAAAATCAAACAAAATACACTTGGATTCTTCACTAAGCATACCTAAATTTGTTAAGTGAGAAGTCCAAAATTTTCAAAATCAAAACAAAACAAAATTTTCAAAAAGAAACAATCACTTTCACTTTACTTAGCATACCTAAATTTGCTAAGTAAGTGAAAATTCCAAACCTTTCAAACAACACAAATCAATTTGACCCTTACTTTAACATACCCAAATTTGTTAAAGGAAAGAGTCCTCCAAATCCAAAACAAAAAATTCAAATTTAAAACAAAATGAACTTATGGAAGCATGTTATCAAAATCTTGAATCCAAGTTTCAAGATACTCAAATTTATTGAAGTTTGGATTCATACTCAAATTCCTCATTCAATCAATCTCTTCAAATTCATTTGAACCCCACTTAGCACTTCCAAGTGGTTGGATGTGGGTTCATATTTTCAAAATTCTAAAAATTTAAAATCTATCAAGATAGAAAACTGATGCAAGTTTGTTTCATTTGATCTCTCCCAAGGCAATTTTCACTTATCGCTTGTCAAGATATTGGCGTGATCAGAAATGCCTTTACCTTCCCTCACGACATGGACCTAGCCTTGGACCAGGTTGACTTTCCTCATTTGGATCACACTCATTTGATCTATTTTGGCCATGGATTTGAGGAAGCCAAGATCACATGTGAGGGCATTCCCCTCACAATAGTTAGCAGGAAGAGGGTGGTCGAGCAGAAGCTGGTCATCAAGGTAGACTTACCCTTGGATTTAGATATTTTCTCACTGAAGAGGAAAGCTGTGGTAATACCACGCCTTTGATTTAGTAGTTACTAGTAGACAGCCTCGTTCATCCTCGAAGTTGCCCATTTGCCCCGCAAAGCTAGCACCCTATCATCTATACCCTTCAAGGGTAAGGCTCTCCTAGTTTTAAGATTGCCTCCCCTACATTTGAGCATGGGTCTAGCTCACACTCCTCTCATCCTACTCACACTCAGCATCAAAAAAAGAACCATATGGTTAAATGATTCCATACCAGGATAGCGAGAGAGTTGGAGGTAGCTGCTAGGTCAGCCAAAGATGAGACCATCATGACCACATCACCACTAGTTACGAAGAACAAGTTTCATCCTCTCTCAGGATCAGATAGAGAGGATGCTAGGAGGATTTGTTCATCACCTCCTCTAATGGTGCAGGCGCATGCCGTGGTAGGAGGTCACGCCCTCTCGCTTATTCTTCACAGTGGGCATATGGACGCTCAGAGTTTGATGCTCAGTTTGATTTATGATCTATTATCCATCACAGTGAGGGGAGGCAGATTTGATAGGAGAGGTCCCGTGAGGCCCATACATTACATATCACCAGCAGGGAGGGATGGAGGTTCAGTCGTCAGTCAGCAGCTTCTGCCTTGGTCAACTTTTCATCTCAACATGCTACCCGCGCCGATCATACTGATAATATCCTCCTCATGGGTATTAACCATCATAAGAGGGAAGCTCCTATACATAGAGAGTTGGTAGTGTCTCCACCCACCACTCTACTCCACGTCCACCATCTCCAGTGTAGGTTCCAACATCACTTATTCCAACTAAGACCATGAAGGCCACATCCGGGGAGAAATGTACCCTGTTGGTGATCCAGCAACAACCAAGGGATCCTACTCCTCCTACACCACCTCGTGGTTGAGCTCCCCGCTTGACCTTCTCGCCTGGTGCGGAAAAGATGGCGACCCGAGCATCATGGTCATTCCTTCACCAACTCCACCCATTCACGAGCGTGAGATGGTGACTACTATCATGGATATCCCATGAGATGGTGAGTGATGAGATATTCTAGGATTGTTGCCCTTATTGTAGCCGTCGATTACCATTCTTCAAGGAGTACCCACAAGATTGACTCCCAAGGTTGGTCTCTGCTCATTAGCGATAACACTAGTTTGCCCAAGCTTTTTATACCTACAGTGTTAGATTGATCCTTAGATAAGATAGTTGCACACTATTTTATGGAGAAAAAGGAGATCTTAGGGTATGCATGGTCTGATGAAGAAAAAGTTAGCTTCAATCCCAGTGAAGATGACTTGATGGGAGATTCAGCTGGCGTATGCATGGTTGATACTAGAAGTTCTCTTCTTAATGAGCAGCAGGCCTTGGAAGGAGATAAGGTTGATCAAGGAGACACCACAAAATTAGCCCATCACCTATGAATTTAGTTAAGGAAGAAAGATGAATAGATTGATCAGATGGGACAACAGTTGCATGACTTGTTGGCAACAGTGTCAGCGCTTCAGAAGCAAGCCCTTCCAGTTCATCCTAGCATAATCGATGTTAGTCAGCCTGAATTAGTGCATGTCTTAGATCCAGTTAAGACTCTACCTCCCATCGAGCAAGGAAGTGCTAGTCTATGTATGAAAGTAGTGGAGAGTACCTCCATACCTGAAAAAGATTTGAAAACCATGGTTGAGTAGTAAGTGAAGGAAGCCTTGGCTCAAGCCCGGGGAGGATAATAGGTTCCAAAAGGTAGACCCTACCCAAAGGAATTTGATGCTATCCAGTATCCCAAGGGTTTTGTGTCTCCTTCCTTCAAGATCTTCGATGGCAGTGGGAATCCGAGGTAGCATATAGCTCATTTTAGGGCTAGTTGTTGTAATGCAGGTGGCAGCGATGCTTTACTCTTTAGACTCTTTGTCAGTAGCCTAGTGGGTATTGCCTTTGATTAGTATGCTGTACTGCCCAATAGTTTAGTTAGGACATTTGCTGAGTTAGAGCAACTCTTTATTAAGATATTTATTGGAGCTCAGTAAAGGGTTATTGAACTGCCCAATAACACTCCGATGAGTCACTTGTTGATTATATTCTCTGATGGCGCAACCTAAGTATGAAGTGCGAACTGTAGCTATCTGAATAACATGCCATTGAGATTCTCTTGAAGAATATCCATGGCTCGATCACCTTCATGCTTAAGGGTTTCACCATAAAGACATTTGAGAAGCTAATCAATAAGGTGGCTAGTCTACAAGGACATGCCAAAAGTTGCCTTTTCCAGATCAGTTGCTAAAGTATAAATCCCAAAAGATTTATAAAAAGAAACCCAGTAGTAGAAGAGGTTGAAAGGGAAGCGCTAGAGATCGCCGAGACCATGACCTCAGTGGCCTCCACCTCCTTTGCCACCACTGAGGTAGCCATATCGGCCTCCACCTCAGCCTCCACAGTCCAGCATAACCACCGCCTCAGCCATACCACTAGTAGCAGTGGCATGCATAACCGCTTCCAGGTAGCTATGGTCCACCTACTCTATTAGATAAGTTAAACAAACCTTATTCTTTTAAGAGTGAGGTAATCAAGAAGATCTTTAAGAACCTCTTAAAGAAACCTAATTTTCAGCTACCCGAGCCTAGGAGACCAGAGGAAGTAGGCAAAAGTCATGATCCAAACTTTTTCTCTTACCACCATATGTTAGGCCACATTTTGGAGGATTACTTTACATTTAAGGATTGGCTTGAACACAGTTTCAAGATCAATGCTATCATTATCCTAAAGGAATACCTTGTGGAACAACCTTCCAGTTCCATTAGGGTAATCCTTGGGGATTTAAGAGATTTTACCAAAACCAAAGAAGGTTGGGACATTTCTTTATCTAAAACCTCTAAGAAAATAATTCAGAAGATCAAGAAGCTTTCCTTGCAGGTGCCTGAGTTAGCTTAAACCTCCAACACCAAGGAAGGTTCACAAGTTGCTAGTGCCAACTTTAGGAAAGTGGGAGCTCAGCAGTAGCAGCAGTAACATCAGCATGTATCAGCCTGGGATAGCCCCTTACCACAACCATTTACTGTGTCCAAACTCCAACCTTCCATTGCAGCTTCCATACCTACAACTTCTTCCATTTCTGCTAGTTCTTTTGTTTCTTCTAGTAGAACTCTTGTATTAGCAAAGAAGGGCATCAAATCTCTTACTCCACTCACTCTACTTGACTTCTACTTTGTACCTCTAAATACTTCCAAGAATTTGAAGAATAAAGTTGATTTGAATTACATCTATGTCTCTTCTGATGAGTTATCTTCTTCTATTCCTAACGATAACTCTTCAAGTCTAATAAACTATAACAATTCTGATCTTCCTCTTTCTGATTCAGAGTTGGACTTTCCAACTCTGAATACTATGGGTTCACCTCTTGAGATAGATTTGGAATCATCCTATTCTGAGAGTCTCATAGGAGAAGTTATAGGTGAGCCTGAAGTGTAGGTAGAACTTGTCACCACTTTGCCTCCAGAGATTATCGAAGTCAACCTTCATAGTGGCAAGGTTCTACCTCATAGGGTAGTGCCTCTAGATAGAGGGAAATAAGTCATTGGTACTAAAGATCGAGAAGCCCTTCCACAAGATGCTCCACCCTTGGATATGCTTGTGGAAGACCAACCAAAGGTGGACTACAACGTTCTTTCTCATCTAAGAAAGTTTCCATCTAAGCTAAGCATATATGATGCCCTTGTCTTATCCAAAGAGATGAGGGAATCACTAATCAAGGCTCTCCTTGATCCTAAAATATGCTTAGTGACACCATAGTGAGGAAGCACACTATGCAAAAGAAGCCTAAGAGGGATCACCTTCATAGATGAAGACCTTATACTAGGGGACTTAGGTCACAACCGTTCCCTATACATTACAGTCGACATAGATAGGTTTAGACTCACCAGGGTTCTTGTGGATTTAGGTGCATCAGTAAACATTATAAGTATAAAGACCCTTGCCTATTTGAAGATCGACATCTCTACTCTTCGAGGAGATAGAATGATGTTGAGAGGATTCAATGATCAAGGTGAGCCTTTAGGTTCTATAGTGTTACCATTGGAGATCGGTGACTAGAAGACTGAAGCCAAGTTCTACATCATTGATTTGAATACTTCATTCACTACTTTGCTTGGTAGGCCTTGGATACATCAGAACAAGATTGTTCCATCCTCCCTTCATCAGTGCATCAAGTTCAGAAAAGATGGAATTGAGTACCGTGTCAACGGGGATGAAAAGCCATTCTCAGTTAGAGAGGTTGAGATCTATGAGGATGTGACCTACTATCTTTCTCAAAACACCCTTTCTCATGAACTTAGACAAAATTCAAATACAAAACAAAAAGAAAAAGAAAAAGAAACAAAAGAAAAGATCAAAGAAAATTAAAAGAAAAAGAAAAGCCCAAGTGAGAAGGAAAGGGGAATTGAAGAAGAAATAGATCAGCATATCACATTCCACCCACAGTTCATTTCATCATATGGACATGTGGGTAGGATGGCTCAACCTCTACCAGGTAGAGGTAGAGGTAGAAACAGAGGCAATTCCAGAGGTGGAAGACCCCATAGTTGGCCTTCAGCCAATAGAGGTCATGTTCCAGTTCATAAGAGTACCCCTACTATTCACATAAACTTGGAATCTAGCTCAAAGAATGAGTCCAATGTGATTAGTATACTAGCCAACCCCTCTCAACGGGTTCCATTGGAGGTGACTTTTGATCTAGCAAGAGATGAAGACCAGGCCTCCAAGCAAAGCAAAGTATTCGAATCTGGTTTATGTGAAACTATCAGGCAACAGTTGGGAACCTTAGCTCTTACATCACTTACATCACAGAAAGTTGAAGGTTTAGTAGTTAAGGAAGTTCCTAAGTCTTCTAGTGACAAAGTAAGAGGTTTTTTTGGGTTCATCATCCTCAAGTCGAGTTGATGTAACTTGAGGAAGATACTTTTAAAGAATTAATGGAATTACCTATTGACCTTTACTCACCTTGTGTTCAAAATCTTATACAAAAAGGTTTAGTTCCTCACACTTGGTTGAAGTACAAATTAGAATATTTTGAAAAATTATGGAATAATACAGGCAGGGAAGCAAAATCAAGAGCAGGATTAGGATTCGATATAGTGGGTCCAATCAATGATGAATATTATTGCCTAGTTGTTACCAACCATTTGGAATCTAATAGGTTCTTCTCACACATCCACAACTCTTTTGAGAATGTGTGTTTAGATACTTCAGATGATCCAGATGATCTCTAAGTCAAAGAGGCATCGCCAGAGTTTGAAGAGGAGATTCATTCAACATTCGATAAGCTTAAAGAAATCATCCTCGAGACAGAAGAAAATCCTCGCCTGACATACATCAGTTTGTTATTGAATGAAGAAGAAACCAATGACTTAGTTAGGCAATTGACTGAGTTTAAAGACTGCTTTACATGGAGTTATGAAGAAATGCTCACATTATCTCCTGACGTTGTAGTCCACAAGCTAGCAATAGATCCTATCGTTACCCTATTAAGCAAGCTCCTAGATGCATGATTAGAAATTGAACAATGTCATTTCAAGTCAAGAAATTGATCGATGTTGGTTTCATCGTGAAGAAAAATATCCTACCTAGTTAGCTAGTCATCCCATTAAGAAGAAGAATGGCCAAATTCACATTTCATGATTTTAGGGACTTAAACAAGGCATGCCCCTAAGGATGAGTTTCCTTCCTATACTAAATTAATGGTGGACATTGCTCATCTCATGCGCCTTTCTTTTCATGGATGGATCATCTATAACCAAATCAAGATGTCTCCTAAAGATAAAAGAAACACTACTTTTCAAACCTCGATCAATCTTCTATTATAGGGTCATGCCTTTGGCCTTAAAATGCTAGTGCTACATACCAATATGACTCAAATCTTCAATGAACTCATCCATCATCGTTGAGTGCTACATTGATGATCTAGTAGTCAAGAGCAGAAAAAGAAGACCACCTCTTTGACTTGAGAGTATTTTTTGAATGCTTAAGAATATAACCTCAAAATGAATCTAAAGTGTGCCTTGAGTAGCTTCTGGAAATTCTGGTTTGTTGTTCAACACCAGGGAATAGAAGTAGATCCTAAAAAGATCAAAGCTATCTTAGAAATGCCTCCTCCTAAGAGTTTAACTCAACTCAGATCCTTTCAAGGATGACTGTCATATCTAAGATGCTTTATCTCAAACTTATCAAGGAGATGTAAGCCATTCTCAACACTTATAAAAAAGGATGCCAAGTTCAAGTGGGATGACAAGTGCTAGCACACATTTGAAGACATCAAAGAATACTTGGTGAAGCCTCCGCCTCTAGAGCTCTATCCCGGTAGCCGTTGATCCTTTACCCGCATTGGATGACTCTCTTAGCACTCTATTAGCCCAAGCCAATGACGAGGGGAAGGAAAGTGCTCTCTACTACCTCAATCATCTTCTGATTCATGTTGAAGCAAACTATTCTCCCATTGAGAAACATTGCCTAGCTTTGATCTTTGCATCTCAGAAGCTATGCCATTATATGGTTTCTGATAAGGTGAACTTGATCTCAAGACCCAATCCACTATTGTACCTCATGATAAGACCAACACTTTATGTATTTTTGGCTCATTGGTCCATGATACTATTGCAATTTGATATCATATTTGTACCCCTCCGTATGGTAAAAGGTCAAGCACTAGCAGATTTCTTAGCAACACACCCACTTCTTGCTGATTCTCTGCTTAGTGATGATCTCCCTGATGAACAAATCATGAACTTAAGGGGGGCCGACAACCACTGATGGGAGATGTATTTTGATGGTGCTGCTTCTTTTCTTTAAGGTGAAGCACCACGATTTATTCTCCCAGGAAAGGCTGGGGTAGGAATAGTTCTTCTAACTCCAAACCACGATGTGATGAGATTCTCATACTATCTTTCCAATCCCTACACCAACAACGAAGACAAGTATGAGACTTTGATTATCAGTTTGGAGTTAGCCATCACTATCAACATCAAGAGCATCAACATCTTTGGGATTCTTCATCAACCATATTGTCGTCCTAGTTCTCAAACCCAAGCTTCATCATTACTATGAGTATACCATGAAGCTGTTGGCCCAGATTCCCAAAGTCATTATCTACAAGGTTCCTTGAACAATTAATGCAATAGTAGATGCCTTGACAAAACTTTCCAAAGAGTTGGCATGTCCGGAAGATGAGTCCATTTCAATAAGGGTCCAAAATAGACAAGTCTTATCCCTTATTGATTCGAAACTCATCGAGAGACTTTCTCTTGAAGGGGAGGTTGCCATTGCCAAAATGGACAAGGAGTTTGATTGGAGGCGACTGTTCATAGATTACTTGAACACCAACAAACTACCTCAAGAGAAATCTCAAGCCCATCATAAAGAGCTCTTTCTGCTCTTGTTGATGGCACCTGTACTTCCCTTTGACCATGTGGTTACATTGTTTAGACAAAAAACCCATGGCATTATAATCGGTACATTTAGTCTATGTGAGTGCTTCACCCATAAAGATGAAGTCGAAGATCAAAAGAATTGCATACTATTGGCCTTCTATGATCATAGATTGCGTGGATGTAGCTAAGAGATGCCATCATTGTCAGGTGAAGGATGTGGTCCTACACCAACCACCCAACATTCTACACCCTACTTTGGCTTCATGGACATTTGAGTGTTGGGGTATCAACATTGTAGGTCCGATCGATCCTCCTTCTTTCAAGGGGCATTGATTCATCTTAGCTGCTACCGATTACTTTTACAAGTGGGTAGAAGTCATCCCACTGAGAGAGGTCACAACTCACCATGTGCTTCAGTTTTTTAGAAACCATATCGTATATAGGTTCGAGGTGCCTTGATGAATTATATTTGATAATGATACTGCATTCAAAAGTATGAAGATCAACATCTTTTCCATAAGAAATGGTATAGATTGGAGATACACCACCATCTACTACCCCAGAGCTAATGGCTTAGCAGAAGCATTCAACAAAAATCTCATCTAGATGTTGAATAAGACTCTTGATGACAACAAGCGATAGTGGAACGAGCAGTTGGTTAAAGCCTTGTGGGCTTACCGCACCACATACAAAACTCCAACTCAGTCTACCCTATTTTTCTTAGTGTATGGGTCCGAAGCCATTCTTCCCTTAGAAGTTCAACTATCATCATTGAGGATATCATTGGGTAACAAGATCACTACCGAGAAGAATGAAAAGTTGTGGTTAGAAGAGCTTGAAGGTTTGGAGGAAAGTCACCTATGGGCATGCCAAAATCTCGAGTTGTACAAGGCCAAAATGATTCAAGCTCATAACAAGCTGGTCCACCCTAGGTCTTTCTGAGTAGGAGAACTTGTGTTAGTCATAAGGAGACCAATTATTGCCCTTAGAAAAATGGGAGGCAAGTTTGAACTCACTTGGGAAGGCCCCTATGTCATAGAGAAGGCCTACCAAGGAGGATCTTATCAGCTTATTGATTGTAAAGGGGAACACCCGATGCTTCCAATTAATGGGCTCTATCTAAAGAAATATTACCCATGAAATAAAACTTGTTTGAAAATAATTCATTAATAAAAAGAATAAAATTTGATTCCATTCATCAAATTCTCTTCTTTTCAAGTGTTGTTTGCTTATCTTATAATCCACCATGTGTTTAGGTAGTCCCCTGGCATCCTATCCCTCTTTCACAACACAAACACAATCTCCCGTTGCTTTTAGAATAGGTGCAAGAGAACCCGAGAGGCATCCTATTTCGATTAGCATAACTAAGTTAGGTTTGAGAGAACTCAAGAGGCATCCTTTTTTAGTGGGAATTCTTGTTTCCATCTGTGGCATCATTTCATAATTCCCTAGTGTGTTTTAAGATTGGTGTAAGAGTCCCCCATAGTCATCCTATTCCATTTTACACATGCACAATCATAAACACAAATCTTTTCTCTTGAGCTATTTGATGTGGGAGCAAGCCCCCTGTGGCACTCACTCATTAGTTGCTCTAGGTCGAGTTTATATGCTACCTTGCTAGTACATCATCCTAATGGTCACTTGTTTGAAAGATGTGAGTCCTCATGCTTTCTTCCTAACTTGATCATTGCAAACCAAAGAGTGCCTTGTTAGTATGGTATGCTTCACTACCCAGCCAATAAGCTACCTCATGTTGACTTTGTTTAAGAAGATGTGAGTCCCCATGCTTTCTTCTTGAACCAGCCATCATGCACTAACTAGATCGAGTACTTTTGAGACTTAGGATAATTTCCCCAGAGGCTCCTTTCTTCTTAACTACATTTTGAGTTGATATAAATCCACTAGTGGCATTCACTTAGTAGTCGCCCTAGGTCGGATAACACCTGTCGAGCTGAAGGCAGACTATCCCAGTAATCAATTCTGCTATAGGAGGATGTGAACCCCTAAGCTTTCTTCCTAGACTGATTGCAAACTGATGGGAACCTTAGGTTGGTTGATGTTCGCTATGCTAATAGCAACTCACCCGGTGAGTACACCACTCTTGGCCGATATGAGTCCCGTGCTTTCTCCTTGAGTTGACGAATACTTGAATGACTGGCCATGTCATTTTCTCCAAGGTGTTGGATTAAGCCCTTATCGGCCCCATCCTCTATGAGCACTCTATTTGGATCAAGTCCTTTGCGACCCGATTTAGACACTACCCAGGTTACTTTTGGATTGGATAGTTCCCCTTTCCTAGTAACCACCCCTGTGGTTGGAAAATTTATTCAATGGATGCACAAATTTTCCCTTAGTTCAGTAAATCTAAGATATGTCTAGACTGACATAAGATCTTTCTCAATTTGATCCCTCACAAACTAACAGGGTCCATGATAAAATAACTAAAAAAATAAACAAAATTAATTCAATTGTGGATTAGGATTCAAGCCCCCAAAAGGCCCCTTCTCCCAAGCAGGCATCCTATCTTTAGGATAGTGTCAGCAGAACTCCCTATAAGAATTGCCAGACTACTTGAGTTGAGATAAATCCCCAGGTCGGTACTCACTCCGTAGTCACCCTTAGGTCCGGTTCTATTTATTTTGCCACAAGCAGGTTACCCCAACAATCATTCCTTATTGAAAGATATGAGACTATGATGCATTCTTTCTAGTATGATTGTTGCAAATTGACGACAGCCCTAGGTCGGGTTTGATTTGTTGCCCAAAGCAACCGATCAACCTAGTGGTCTTTTCTAGTGGAAGATGTGAGTCCTCGAGCTTTCTTCCCTTCAATTGATCATTGCAAACCAAAAGGCACTCCTTTGGTTGGATAGTTCTTCCATCGGCCATGAAGCTACTCCCTCTGGTTCAGTAAATCTGAGATAGGTTTAGGCTTCTATAAGCTTTTTCTCAGTGTGATCCATCACAAACTACGGAATCCATCAAAACTAAATTTTAAAATGAAATTAATCTTGACTATTCTTGAGCTAATCTAAGTCCTCCAGTTGCATTCACTTAATAGTTAACCCTAGGTCGGGTTTCATTTGTTGCCCAAAGCAACTAATCACTCCAATATTTCCTTGTGTCTAGAAGATGTGAGTCCCCATGCTTTCCTCTTAAGACCTGACCATTGTGTACCAAAAGGAATTTCTCCTTGGTTGGATAGTCCTACCTTGTGGTTGGTAGACTACTCCTTGTGAATTGGTAAATCTGAGTTAGACCTAGGCTTCCATGACCCCTACCCAGTGCAGTTCCTCGTAAACCTATGGGATCCATCATAATTTTAAACAAACTAAATATAAAAATGAAATCAATCTTGAATATCTTTGAGTTGATCTAAGTCCCCCAATGGCATTCAATCAATAGTCAGCCCTAGGTTGGGTCCAATCTGTTGCCTTGCCAATAGATTACCCCAGTAATTGGTCCTTACTTGGAGGATGTAAGTCTACTACACTTTCTTCCTAGTTGCTGCATACCGAAAGGCATCCCTTTGGCTGGTTAGTCCCACTATATGCTTAGTAGACTACCCCTTTGGATTCGTAAATCTGAATTAGGTCTTAGCCTCCATGGCTCCTATTTAGTACAACCCATTGCAAACCAATATGATTCATTCTAAAAATTCAAACCTAACAAACTCTGAAACAAATTCAATCCTCTCCCCCAGTGGAGATCTCTCCTTAGTGAGATTCAAATCAAATCAAACCTCTCATCTCCTTTTAGATGACTTGAACCTACTTCCCTTGTGGATGGTTCACACTCTATCCGTTAGTGGATTTCTTCCCTCTCTTTTATGTCTTGGACATAAGTAGAGCCACATTGCACTAAGATCTGGATTCTTTTTTTTCCTCGGGTCAGGGATAGATAGTTTTATCGTTTGTGATCTCTGTTGTTGATCATTTCCACCACCTATGGTGTTCCCGGTCACACCACACCTATTGGGTGCCCTTTGTTGACCTCATTTTTAGAATGAGTTCTCAACACCTCCATCTTAGGCATAGGACTTATTTTAGACTTTAAGAGTTCCTTAGTCTTAAGACACATTTAGTAATTAGGTGAACACTCCCCAGCCTAAAAGACTTAGGTTTAGCCATAGAATAGGTCATGCCTTAGGGTGTTAGAAAATTCTCCTACCCTTAAATTTTAAACCATTCCTCACTTTCCTTCTTTCAAGTCAAACTCCAAATCAATTCTACTTGATTTTCTCAAACTCCATTTCAATTCCATGATTCAATTCCATGATTGAAAGCCATGATCAAAATTCCACCAAAATTCCTAAGTCAAATTTTCCTAAGTCCTTAACCCTTTCTTAAGGACTTAGCCAAAACTATGATCTAGACCTATTCAAATCTTTGAGATTTTCTCAAGACTTATTTATATTCTCATTTATATTCACATTTATAAATATAATATAAATTCAAATCAATCAAATCAAATTCAAAATTCCAAAACAAATTATGCAAATTTTCCTAAATTCCTTTAATCTTTCATTTAAGGACTTAGCCAAAATCAACTCCAAACCTTGATCAAACCTACTCAAAACCTTGGGATTTTCTTATTTCTTTTTATATCTTCATTTATATTCTCATATATAAATGAAATATAAATATAACTTAATTCAATCAAAAGCAAAAAATTAAATTCCAAATTAAAATGCTTAAAAATCCTTTAATTTTTCATTAATGAATCTACCCTAAACTTTGATCAAACCTTTTCAAACTCATGAGATTTTCTCAAAATATATTTGTATTCTCATTTATGTTCTCATATATAAATGAAATATAAATATACATTAATTAAATCCAACTCAAAAAATTAAATTTGAATTTAAAAATTCCATTAAAATTTTAAATTCCATTTAATGGATTTAACCCTAGATCATGATTAAACTCTTTCAAATCCTTGAAATTTTCTCATGATCAATTTATATTCTCATTTATATTCACATATATAAATGAAATATAAATTCAAACAATCAAAACCCACTCCAAAAATCAAACTTAAATCAAAATCAAAATCAAGCCTTTCAAGCCAAAATCTTGAACTTAGCCAAATCACTTTCAAATCAAGCCAAACTCTTGATTTTCTCTCATGGTTCAATCAATCCTACAATCATGAGCTCATATATAAATCCAAACTTCAATCCTTCAATCAAAACCCAAATCAAACCCAAGACCCTTCATATTCTTTTCCTTTGAATATGAGATTTTCAAATGGATCAAAATCCATTTGACTTCAAACCTCTTGTAAATGGATTTATATTTCAATCATAAGTCCATATACAAGATCAATCAATCAAATCAAGAGCCATTTGACCCACTTAGGCTCACTTGACCCAAAGTGACCTAAAGTACCCTTATGAGCCAACTTTTGATCTTAACCAAATTGGATTGTTGTCTCTCATCATGATCAACAATCATCATGGGATAATCAATCAATCAAATTGGGTCAACTTAAGTCAAATCTAAGGGTTGACCAAGTCAACACTAACCTAAAATGAAACCTAACATGACCAAAATCCACTATAGGACAAATTGATTGAAACCATTGATTTAAGTTCACTCATGACCTATGTTTGAACTTGACCAATTCAACCTTTGAGCCTAACCTAAACCATTTGCCCACTTGACCCAAGTTGACCCATTTTGACCTTAAGGGTCAAAATGTGTCAAAACTTGATATAAGCCAAATTGATTGAAACCAATGGGTCAAGTCCATCCCAAATCACTTGTGGAACTTGACCAAAGCCTCAATTGGCCAACTAGACCCAACCTAGCCAAATTGACCTTAGACCCAACATGACCTAAAGGGGTGATGTTGAGCCAAAATTGAACCTAGCTCAAATTGATTGGAAACAAAGATACCAATCCACTCCATATGACCAACCAAACCTAAACCTACCCTTGACCTAGCCTAAATAGGTAAAATAGGTTGACTTGACCTATTTGGCCTAAATAGGTCATATGAGCCAAAACATAACCTATACCAAATTGAACCAAACCATATGCACCAAAATATTTCAAATGATCATATGAACTTGACCCAACCCTTGGTTTGACCTAATTTGAACTATTCAAGTTGACCCATTTTGACCTAAATGGGTCAACCTGAGCCAAACCTTATCAAATGGATTCTAAATCCATTGAAACTTGGCTCAACCTATTTTATCAACATATCAAACATACTCAAATTGAAAAAAATAGCAAGATGACCATTATACCCCTAGATCATAGAACAAATTTTGGCTTAATCTATGGGTATTTTGGTCATGCACTCATCACAAACACTTGAGGCTCTCCTAAAACATCAAGGGGACCTAGTGATGAGTGGTGCACCCAAACCAATGGCTTTGGGTCAACCCATTTGGCCTATGGACCAAACCCGACACATAAGCATGAAATTGAATTTTCAAACTCCGCCCAAACCTCAATTGAATGCACATGGGAGCTAGGCTTCCACTCCTCTTACCAAATCGACCATGTGCACACCTCCAACCACTCAAACCCACTCAATGGGGACAATTAGATAAAAATGGCAAGCATAAGCTCCACCATCTGATTGCCATAGGGGGAGATATACTCCCCCTAATTCACTAAAATCAAAACTCACTCACAATCGATTGAGGTCTAAGAAGCTCTGGCAAATGCCACAAAACTTTCCCAAGGCCTCTAGGAGAGATTTGAATTTCATCTTTTTCAATTTTCAAACAGTGAAAATAGGGGAGCTCATCATGATTTCCAACTTCTTCCACACTTAATCTTAGCCCAATTCCTCTTATACTCATCATCCTAGGACTCTCGAGCTTGCCTAAGCATTCAATTGAGTTCTAAAGCAAAGAGGAAGATCAATTCAATCAAAGTCGCAAGGGGAGCTAAGGGGAGTTGGTTCCTCCACTCATCTACTCAACCTCAAAGTTAGGAACCTCAATAGGACTTCGTCTCCACTAGACAAACCTACCTCATCGATCTCGAGCACCGGAGATCACCTCCGTGAGGTTAGTGAATTTCTTACCACTTAGGCTAAGGTGTGTTAGTCTTTTGTTAAGTGGATTTTCATCTCATAGGATCTTAGCCATTGGATTGGCCGCTCTGATCCCTTAGATGGTGTGTGTTGAATCTTGTTTGAATCCATGAAGGATCGGGCTCATATCTTCCCTTGGATTGTGAACAACTCACTTTTCTCCTCAGGGAAGAACTCAACCAATCTCAGCCGTCCATCCCCATGTTCTTAGATGGACGAACAAGATTTTTAGACACATTTTTAATCCCTTATCTGATTTTAGAACCACGAGGTTCATCCTCTGCCGTCCGATCTTTTATCGGACAACTAAGGGTAAAGACGCGTGTGCCGCCGCCGCCTCTCCCTATTTGATGGGTTAAGTAATGGCTCAAGGCACAGTGTGTGTAAAGCGCGTTGACCTCTGCTACCACGCATCGTGCCGTGGTTATTAAGTGGGGATTAGTTATTTAACTAATTAATTCTTAATTAATACCTATAGCTTCTAAAAATCATATCTCCTCATAGAAAAATTAGAAAAATAAAAAGAAAAATGCATTGGATAGATAATTTCACCTAGAATATTCTAAAATTGTGTGCAATACATTTTAATTTCCTTTTTTTTTTCTAAATTTGAGTTTCTTTAGGAATGGTAATTAGCTAATTACTTTCTAATCAAGTCATCAATTAATCTCAAACTTCTAGGATTCATTTTAGGGGATGACCTTTACCTCCCCTAATTTTCTTGAGATTTATTGAGGCTTTGATTAGGGACATTGCGAGCTCATTCCCTAATTACCCCTTTCTTGTAATTAAGGGATATTAAGATGTAATTAGTGGATTTTTTTCTATGTTTAAGTTGGATTAAGGTTAGATCCAGTGAGTAGGGGTTTTAGTAAATAATTTTGGGGTGTTTCCCTTAAGCTATTCAATAAACCCCCTTTTCTTTCCTTAATCCCTTTCTTAATTAAGGGTTAATCTATTAAATACCCTTTTTAAATAATTTTTAAAAATTCTATAATTCTCTAGAACTTAATTAATCTACCTTGGGTAGATACTTAGGTGTTCAATAGCCTAAGTCAAATTAAGGAAATTAAACCTTCTCTCATAAGTGTGAAGGGGTATTTTAAAAGTACTTAATCTAAAACCCCTTAGCTTAATTAACTTTTAATTGTGAGCCAAATTGCATTAGGCCTTTTCATTACTAGGTGCATTGCAAATTTACATACCTTGTGGGTTTTATGTCATCTCATTGGCTCATAATTACTTAAGTTAATTTTCCTAAGGTGGTGTAGGTAAGGGTTAATTAAATCAATTCATACATGCCTTAACCTAATCAACTTTTAAAAATAGATTTAATTATTTAAAAATTAAACTAAAATACAAAACATATGTGGGAATGGGTTAGGAACAACAAACTAATCTTATCCTTATAAAATTAAATCAAACTTTAAACAACTAAAATCATTTCAAAATTCACTTTGATTTATTCTAAGTTTTCTTATTCTTTAAGAATGACTTTAGGAATTAAGTAAAGTGAGTTTGATCATATGATTAAATTATTTTAGATCTTTTCCAACATGTTAAATTGTATGCCATATGGCTTATGCATCCATGATTTCATGTTTTCAAAGTTTTAAAATGAAATTATTTACTTTATGTCAAATGTGCATGTGTTGGCTAAAGTAAGATATGAGTGGCTATTATCACTATTAAATCCATGGTATTATCAAAAATCTATAAATGAAACATCAAATATGAAAGTGTGTTATTTATATATTAATTATTAGCTTGTATGTGATGAATTATAAAACATGTTTAGTGTAGCATTTCCTTCCTTTCTTAGCATAGTTTTGAATAGTAAAAGTGTAGGGTTCATTTGAAAAGAACCCAACACTTACTTAATTCTAAACCCTATTCATCCCTATGCTCTCACTTAAGAAGGAGTGCTTACACTTACATGAATAAATTGCATAAACCAAAATGAAATCATTAAGTAAACTTTTGCATATTCTTTTCCACTTTATTTCTTTTATATGCATATTAAGGAAAAGTGGTATATTAGTCCAACAACCTCGAGGTTGAGGCTTTAAGTAGCCCTAAGTAGGTCTTGTACCTTACACCTCTAGTTAACAATAACGCTGCACTCATTTATGCCTTTGTTACTTTCATGCATGTATGTGAAATTTTGGATAAAGAAAACCTTTTCTACTTAAGAAAATTCATGCATATAAAAATTCTAAAATTTCTTAAATGAATTACTTAGCATGCATCATTAAGTGTGTTAATTATCTCATTTGCATGTATATATATGCTTAGGGTCCATCCATATGCATGTTATATATGTTGGGAAAAATTGAAGTAATGTATGTTATGTGAATTTTGATTCATTCTTCTTATTCTTAAAAATTCCTTTCTTTTTGGATAGGTTTGTTTAGAGTTGATCTAAACTTAGCATTAATTAAAATATTTAATCAAAACATTCACCTAAATGAAACTAAAATGTGAACTTACCTTAGAAATTACTTATGATTAGGAGAAAGAGAAGTTCTCTCTCTTTCCCTCTTTATAACTTAGTAATTAATTGTAGGTTTCACTTAAACCAAATTAAAACATGAAATAAAATTAACCCAAAGTCACTAAACAACTTAAATTCCTCTAAGTTGAACATATCTTTCACACTTAGAAAATCCAAACCTAAAGTCCTAAGCTAAGCATGCCACACAAACCTTCAAAGCACACACATTAGCCTAAGTTACCGCTTCTAGCTTTAGGTTAGGTCACTGCATGGATTGATGTTATGTTTAGTTTTGTGATGAATATTTCAAACTGGATGATAAGGCATATGCTCGTAGAACGAATGATAGGATGTGCTTAGTCTAACTATTCTTTTCAACTAGAGATTATGCTAAAGAGGCGCTATCATAAATAAAAATATAATTGCTTCTTGCTTGCAAGTGCTTATATCCCTTAGCATAAGCCATAGGCCAGGTGGACTTAGTCACCCATGTGTGGGGTGATAAGTCCAATATACATGCTTGAGATTTGTGTGGTGTGATTTGACTAACCCAATGTTTTGCAGGTGTTAGCTAGATTTCCCTTTTCCTTTTCATGTAAAAAAAGTATGTATATTTAAGATTGTTAGGATGATCAGTTATGGGGGATTAGGATGAATATTGCTCATAAGATCCCATATTATGCACCATATGAAGCCTTGGAGTATCTACCATTCAACAATCCAAAGAATGATCCAAAGAAGAAAGAAAGAAATAAGAAAAGAAAGAAAGAAGAAAAGAAAGAAAGAAGAAAAGAAAGAAAGAAAAAAAGAAGAAAGAAGAATAATGCTTGAAGACCCATAACAATGAATTCCTTTTACTTAAATGTAATTTAATTCATTTGTAATCTGGTTTGTATAAGGGTAGAGCTCGGCTACCCAATTTGATATTTCTCGGGTTTGTGCGGTAGTACCCAACCGCAAATGACCCTTTATTCTTTTTGCACTAGTTTTATAAATTGGTTGATGTTTGTTTAACTTGTGCATTAACTGGCATGATTTTCCTAGTTTCTTCCTTGCTTTATGTATGGCCTGGATGTGGATTAGGCTCTTTAGAGAAAAATAAATCTTTTACCCAACTTAAAAATTTAAATTAAAACTAAACAACTCATAACCTCACCTAAAGCTTAGGATTAAAATCAAGATAAAAGAATTAGAAAGCTCTTAGCTAGTTGAGTTCTTTTCTTTATAATATTATGCACAACATCATCTTATTTCACTCTTGATTGGAGGGCTTCCATCTTTGCCAAAGAATATGGCTTGACCTATGAGGGCCATGCTGGAAGCTCTCCTCCTAAATTTCTAGCTGATTTTGGCCAACAATCTATTTTCTCATGCATTAGTCATAAAAATCTTAATAGCCTGAGTCAAATTGATTGTCTAAAAATAAATAAAAATGAAATTTGAAATGCATTAGATTTAGGTCATTTGATGCTTGTACCTTTACATGATCTAGTCTCTTTAAGGAGTGAGTTTTAAGGACTTAGTCTCTTTCTAAATAAAAATAGCCTAACTATCTTGCATAAGCATAAAGACTTGCCTACATGTGTTTAAAATTGTAAGAGGAGTTAGTTGGAGGCCACCCCAAGGAAGTTGTAAGTCCAAGCTGTCGGGTGGTTTGTCCTCTCTGGGGGTGGCAAACTAATTACCCATTTTTCACCTTAGATTTATGTTGTGCTTCTGGCCCTCACCGAAGCTCCCTAGATTTAGGTTCTGAGGTTGCTTTTCTCCTTTGTGGTCCATAAGAATAATTCCTCACCTCTTAGATATTTCTTTAATATTTTGTTAATGAATCCTAAGTTCTAAAATTCTAATGAAAAATATAACTCAAACAAACTAAATCAATTTCTAAAATGTAAAGCCTAATTTTAGGATAGTTTGAGATGCTCGCTAGGTTTCTTAGCATCATGAGCATCTCCTACTTACTCCCATTTTGTCTTCGATAATAACTCCCTTTTCTGATCAACTTCATTTGATCTTCAAAAATAAACCAATCGATTGATAGTCCTTCCTATTGAAATCTTCAGAGATAACAATTATTTACCTTAATCGAGAGTTTTCTTAAAGGATCCTATCCTTTAGGATGTAATTAACTATGGGGGCTTACCCCTTGTAGAGAACCTAACGAACAAAGTTTAAAATAAATCTTGCTTTACTTTTTCATATAAAGTAGGGGAAGAATCTCTGATACATATGCAGACCCATCATCCTTAAGAGTCCTTATTGAGGTGATTGGTTCCATTAAAGGGTAGTAACTTCTGTCTTTCGAGATAGTACACTATACCTTGATGATGTACTCGATCACATGAATAAGAACATCTATGGATCTGCACGGTGTCTTACTAAAATGAATTTTTATAAGGTCTCTTTTTTATTTTCTCCATAGATTTGAAAGGCGACTTCTTGTTAGAGATTTATTTAACCAACACTAGCCAAAGGGTAGGACTATCTAACCTAAGCATTTGTCTTTCAGCATGCAAGAGCTTGTGCTAGGAAGAAAGTATAGGGTCTTACATCTTTTGAAGTAGAAATAGTCACAACAAGTCAAACCCGACCTAGGGCGACTACTGCGTGAGTGCCACTGGGGATCTTACCTCAACTCTAAAGTAGTCAAGATGATGATTTGATGTGGGTTTGATTGTTTAGTTTAGTTTGGTTGATTTGATATAATTTATGGACCCAGTTGATATGCGATATACTATACTAAGAAGGGGCTATGAAAGCCTAGGATTATCTTAGATTTACCAGTTTAAAGGGGTAGTCTACCAGCCAAACTATCCAACCTAAGGATTGTCCATTGGTGTGCAATGACTGTGCTAAGAAGAAAGAGCGAGGACTTAGATCTTTAAAAGTGAGAACAACTGCTGGGGTGACCTGTTCGTGGCACAAAAAATTAAACTAGACCTAAGGGAAACTATTGAGTGAGTGGCACTTGGGTCTTATCTCTACTTAAGAGTAGTCAAGGTGATTCCTATAGGGAGTTTGCTGACACTGCCCTAAAGATAGCATGCCTACTTGGAAAAAATGTATTATTGAGGTGTCCTCTTAATCCACAAGTGAATATATATTTTATTTTGTTTATATATTTGTATCGACCCTATTAGTGTGTGAGGGACCACACTAAGAAGGAGACATGGGGGCCTCAGCTTGTCTTAGATTTACTGGCCCAAGGGAGAGTCTGTACATCCGTAGTATAGAACTTCCAACCACAGGGGTGACTACTAGGAAAAGGAAATTATCCAATCCGATAGTAACCCAGGTAGTGTCTAAATAGGGTTGCAAAGAATGTGTTCCAAGTAGAGTACCCATAGGGGAGGTGTCATTAGGGGGTTATCCTGATCCCTGAAAAAGAAAGCCTATAGGTATATGGTGGCCAACTCAAGGAGAAAGCTGAGGGACTTACATCTGCCATGAGCAATGTACCCATCGGATGGGTTGCTGTCAATATAGCGAACACCAACCAACCTAAGGTGCCTGTCGATGTGCAATAATCAATCTCAGAAGAAAGCATAGGAGACTCACATCTTCCTAAGCAAAATTGATTGTCATGATAGTCTGTGATCGGTTAGACAGTTGCTATCTGACCTAGGGCTGCCCGTCAATGTGCAATGGATGTGCTAGGAAGAATGCATGAGACTTACATCTTCCAAAGTAAGGAATAATCATAGGGGTGACCTATTGATGGCACAATAAATTAAACTCAACCTAAGGGCGACTACTAAGTGGGGAGTCACAAAGAAGGACTGGACCCAGACTTGAAGTAGTCAGGAGAAAAGGGGCCATTGGGGGTCTTACTCTAATCTTCAAATATAAACTCAACCTAGTCAATGTACAGTGGCTAGTTCAAGAAGAAAGCACAAGGACTTACATCTTCTTAAATAGAACCAACATGAAGGTAGCTTATCAGTAATGCAATAAAACATATCGTACTAACAAGGTGCTCATCGGTGTGCAGTGGTTAAACTGGGGAGAATGCATCATGGACTTATATCTCCTAAGCAAAAGACCACTGGGGAGACCCACTAGCTAGGTAGTGAATCAAACCCGACCTAGATTAGCTATTGAGTAAGGGCCACTAGGGGCGTTACCTTAACTCAAAGTAGCCAGAGGAAAAAGGTTTATGTTTGATTTATTTTATGTTTGTGCATAGATTGTGTTTGTGATGTGCTAATGAAAGATAGGATACCACATGGGTTCTCTAATATGTACCCTAAATAGACTGCAAAATATTTGAGCAATGGAAATGCTTTCAATTTGAAGAGATATTTTTTATTTCAAATGGAATTCTCATTGATGATAATTATTTTTAAACATGATTTTAAGGAGTGCTCTCCTTTGTGGTTGATGAGTTGCTATGATCCTCCTCAGTAAGCTTTTTCTATGACAAAAAGGGCCTTTCCAAGTGGGTTCAAACTTGAATCCCATCTTGCGACAGGTAACAATTGGTTTCCTTATAACTAAAACAAGCTCTCCTTCTTGAAAATCTCTTAGACATACCAACTTATTATAAGCTTGAATCATTTTGGATTTGTATAACTTAAGGTTTTGGCATACTCATAAGCATCTCTCCTTCAAACCTTTGAGCTCTTCTAACCGCAACTTGGTGTTCTGCTCTATTGTGATTTTGCTACCTATAATTTTCCTTAGTGATGGGAGTTAGACTTGTAATGGTATTATGGCTTCGAACCCAAACACTAAGGAGAAAGGAGAAGACAAAGTTGGGGTTCTGTAAGTGGTGCAGTAAGCCCATAAAGCTTCAACTAACTATTCATGTCACTGGCGTTTGTTGTCATTGAGTGACTTTTTGAGTATCTGGATGAAAGTTTTGTTGAAAGCTTCCACTAAACCATTCACTCTCAGATTGTAGATGGTAGAGTATCTCCAATCTATGTTGTGTCTCTAGGCGAAGTTGTTGATTTTAGTGCTCTTGAATGTAGTACCATTATCAGATATAATTTGGTGGAGTACCCCGAATCTATATATGATATGGTTCCTAAAAAAGTGGAGCACATGTTGAGCTTTGACCTCCCTAAGTGGAATCTCCTCTGCCCACTTAGAAAAATAGTCGATAGCGACTAAGATGAATCGATGACCCTTGGAAGAAGGGGGATCAATTATACCCACTATGTTAGTACCCCAACACTCGAATGGCCGAGAGGCCAATGTTGGATATAGAATATTATGTGGTTGGTGTAGAACCACACCATGTACTTGACATTGATGGCATCGCCAGCTACGTCCATGCAGTTTGTAATCATCAATGGCCAATAATATCCGAGTCTCTTAATTTTGGCTTTCATTTTGGGATCGATTGGTGAGCCCCACATAATCCTGAATGGACCTCGATCATAGTCTTACGGGCTTTGTGCTTGCCTAAACAACAAAACCATATATGATCAAAGGGCTGTCGGTATAAGACACCATCCATGAGGGCATAGGAAAGTGCTCTTTGCTTCATCTGATGTGCATATGACTTCCCTTGAGGTAGTTTGCCTTTATTTAGGTAATCAATGAATGGTTGCCTCCAATCCAACTCCTCATCCTTTTTGGCAATGATAACCTCCCCTTCAAGAGAGTATTTTTTGATTAGTTCAGTATAAAGAAAAGGCAGGACTTGCCTATCTATTGATATGCACTCATCTTTCGGACATGCTAACTCTTTGACAAGTTTGGCTAAGGAATCCACCATAGCATTTTCTCCTTGAGGGGTCTTGTAGATGGTCACTTCTAAAATTTTGGCCAATAACTCCATGGTGTACTTGTGGTAGTGATGGAGTCTAGGCTTGAGCACCTTGTATGACCCAACAATTTGGTTGACCACTAGTTGAGAATCCCCAAAGATGTTGATGTTCTAGATGTGTAGTGAAGTGGCTAACTCTAGATTGGCAATCAGAGCCTCATATTAGCTTTGTTGTTGGTGCAAGGATCAAATAGAAGATATAAGAATCTTATCATATCATGGTCTAGATTTAGGAGAACTATTCCTACCTTTGCCTTTCCTGAAAGAGTATATTATGGTTCTTCTTCTCTTTGAGAGGAAGTTGCACCATAAAAATTCATCTCCCAATAACAAATGCTAATATCACCTAAGTTCATGATTTGTTTATCAGGGAGATCATTTCTAAGTGGAGAGTTAGCAGGAAGTGGGTGTGTTGTTAAAAAATCTATGAGTGCTTATCCTTTCAGCTCACAGAGGAGTACGAAAGTGATATCGAACAACGATATAATCATGGACCAACTCAACATGCCAACCAACCAAATAGCATTGGCTATGCTATTAGATATTGCAATCGATTGATTCTAGAAATCAAGTTCACTTTATGTGAAAGCATGTAATGCCGTAGCTTTTGGGATGCAAAGATGTAATGCTTCTCAATGGGTGGATAATTTACTTCAGTAGAAATTAGATGACGGATGAGATAGTGGAGCGTGTTCTCTTTCCCTTCATTATTGGCTTGGGCCAACAAAGCGCTAAGGGAGTCGTCTAATGCAGTAGTGTAAAGTATAAGTAGCTTTCTTGGAATATGGGTGGCTAAAACTAGTGGCATCATCAGGTACTGCTTGATACTCTCGAACGTATGCTGGCACTGGTCGTCCCACTTGAACTTGGTGTCCTTCTTGACCATTGCTGAAAATGGTTAACATCTACATGATAGGTTGGATATAAAGTGTCTTAGATACGCCAACCGCCCTTGGAATGATTGGAGTTGAGTTAAACTTTTAGGGAGTGACATTTCTAATATTACTTTAATCTTCTCTGGAAATTAAAACAATCAAATACTTAATGAAATGAAACCTATCTTACAATGAATTAATCTAGATGAAGTAATCATTAATCAAGCTTATATTAGCTATTCAAATCAATTATGAACACCTAATTAAATTCAACTAAACCATTAATCAAAGAAAACACTAAATTTGGTTAATCAAAATAATAAAGAATTATAACTAAACTTTAATTTGTTCAATCAATCATCTAAACCAAATTTTTAACAAACAAATAAAGTAAACAAGCCAATCTTAGACTATCCAATCAACTTAGCTAACTATATGAAACAAACCAATCTAATTAAATCCTAATTAAGCATTGAACTTCAACCATATGAAGTCACTTAAATTCAATAAACAATAAAACTAAATTGAGCCATAATTAATCATCAAATTTTAAATCAAATAGCACAAATCATAATCAAATTAAATCAAATGAAACTAAAGTAAACCTTAATCAATTCAATATATAATCAAGTTAGTTTGATTCAATTTATTTGAATTAGATGAATTAATTAATCATTAAACATACAAGTTTAATAATCAAATTAAACATGAACTGTCATTCAAAGAAATTAACCAAATTATAATAAATGAATCAAATTAAATAAAACTCTAACGCCAATAATCAAATTTTATTGAACTTTAAATAAACATTTAATTCACTTAACCCAAGAAAATTCATAAATTAATAAAACTTAACAAATCAAATCAATTATGTCAAATCCAAAAGATTAAATTAAATCAAACAATCCTTAAACCCAAAACCAATTTATAAATCAAATCACTAAATTCAATAAATCAAATGGTCAAACTCCTAATTAGAATCCAAATTAAAAGTTGCTTTTAACCTTAATCAAATTTGAAGTTAATTAAACCAAAATATTTTAACTAAATCAAATCAATCTTAAATGAAAAGATGAAATCATTAAATTTAAATAACATTGAAATAATATAATCAATATCATATAAATTAAAATCTTAAATCAAAACCCAAGAGAAAAGAATTATATATTAATTCAAAGGATATTGAATTATCAAAATTCAATTAAATCAAACATCTAATAAATCCAAAATTAATCAATCAAAATACATGGGGTTAAATAAACTCAAATTTCAAAATCCAAATCAACTCAATTCAATTCAACCAAATCATTCGAGTAAGTGGATTAATTAAGATATATAGGTTCTTAGTTTAATCCTTAAAATAATTTTTTCCCTTATGGTGGAAATTTCGTTAGGATTAGGGTATTGAATAGAATTAGTTTTGTTCATAGTAGAATTTGTTCTATTCATCTTTCTTCAAAATCTAAATTCAACTTCAACATAAAAGAAAACATAAAATTAGAATAAAATGTAAAATCACTTAAATTATTTCAATCGAAACCATGCAATGGTAAAAGTAAACAAATTTTGAATTCAAATTAAATTTAAAATGAAACAAAGCCTAGAACATACTTGCCACAGAGACCTTCTTTTCACACAATAGAATACTAGGTAACCGACCCTAGAATTAGGTTAGGGTGATGTGTTTATTGTGATGTGATCCTTTTCTTATTTTGTGGTGTACTATTTTAGACTAGATGTCTAGGATTATTTGGCCACTAGTTTGAATGTTAGGGCATTCTTTTTAGGCTAATACTATTTTTTGCAAGGGATTGTGCTTAAATAGACCGCTATAATAAATATAAAATAACTGTTATTTGCTTGCTGGTGCTACTTAAGTCCTTAAGAATAGCCCAATAAGACAGATGGGCTTAGCAATCACTAATGCTAAGCTTGTATATTTGAAATATAAACTGCTGGTGTGCTATATGATTTTCTTAACATCTATTTTGCAGGATTTAAGAGTTTATTTTGGAATTTTAAAATGTAATCATTTAACTCAAGATGATTAATCAAACCATTTAACTCCCTTTGGCAAAAATGAGTCAAACTAAGTCTAAATCAAAGTAATTTCAAAATAAATTAATTTAATTAATTTTAAAGACTTTGAATGATCGAATCAAACTCAATTAAAATATAACATTAACTCAAATAATTCAATAGGAATTGACCAAATTTATCCAAACTAGCTTAGGTCAGATTGAGTTAACTTAAGGTTTAACCTAAAGTAAACCAAAATGAAGTCATTCCAACCCAAAGGCTTTGTAAACCTTGATTAAACCTAATTTCAGTTTAAATGAGAATGGGGAGGACTCAAAGTTAATAAAATAAATATAAGAGAGAGAGAGAGAGAGAGAGAGAGAGAGAGAGAGAGAGAGAAAATCAAAGATATTGCCAAAAATATAAAATTCTCTCATGCATCTCATCATTTCCAATTTAGTTGGCTCTGAAGTGGTCTACAGTAAATAGACCACCAAATTTTGACAAAATTCGGCCAACCACCACACCTCTAATCACCATTAATGGTGATTTTTGGCCACCATTAAAAAGAGAAGAAAAGAAGCTTCAAAGCTTCTTATTCTGGAATTAGTTATCCTTCAGAAGATCTATTGAAAAAAATCAATCTATTCCCCACTTCTTTTCACATAAAATCATAAAATTTGCCAAGATTCTTGTGAAGAGGCGGCGACCGTTGGTGTTCTCGATGATTGGAGAGGAGGCAAGTGGGTGTCTTCATCTTGGAGCTTCATTTCTTATTCAGGAACACACTCGAATCAAATTTATCATCGGACATTAGCTCCGATGAGGTAATTTTATCAAAAATTGTAGCCAACCATTATGATTCTCCTTTGGTGCTAAGGGGGTCAATTCTAAAAATTTTTCCCATTAGATCCCATGTACTTTCATTATTTTGACCTCTTGATGCAAATCAGAAGGTTTTATAGCGAGAATCACCAGAAAATAGTCCAATTCTGGTGGAATCGGGTGGTTTTCGCCCATCCCAACCAGCTCCGCCAGCCTAGTTTGCCGGTTGGGAGGGAGGAGACTCAGTAATCTTTTGATCCTCCTTAAATAGGATGAACAGTAGAGATTAGAAGGAATTCGGCTTTAATTTCATCCACTAGATTGTGATATTTGATATGGATCATTCGATATTTGATCTGGACTGTCTGATTGAACTGATGCTTTCTCGTTCAAAAGGCCACGTTAGTCCAATCAGGCCTCGACACGTGAGAGGAGGACTCCAGTCAATGCCACATGGCACTAACTGGGTTAAATAGAAAATAGGGAATTTTCAAATTTTAAAAATACTTAAAATTGTGAAACTTAAAAAATCAAAAAAAAAAAATAACCACTCATCAAAAAATTTCAAATAAGGCTTTGTTGGATTTGTCTTTGCAAGAGAATTCTAATAAACCCAAAATCTCTAATTTTCATTAGGTATTTTGAGCTTAATTTAGGTTTTAATGAAAAATCAAATTTTATTAATTAATCCTAAAATATTAATCGATTGACCTGAAACTTTTAGGGAATAAACTTGAGGTTAAAATGCACTTCAATAAAACTTTCAAGATAAAATGATGGTGAAATTAAAAGTTATTAACTTTTGAAGCTCAAATAGTCTATTTTAGTAAAATAAATTAATAAATTTTATGAAAATTATGAAAATATATTAAAATGGCTTAAAACACTTTAATTAATATTAGAGAGCTTAAAAAATGGAACTCTTTGGATCTCAAAATAACTAATATTCTATTCATTTTAGTTTACTTAGATTTAATTAAAACCTATATTGATTAAATTTATCAAAGCTAAAACTCAATAAATATCAAACCAAACTCATAGGTAGATTAATATTCAAACTCTCATTAACTAAACTCTAGGTTGAATTAAACAAGCTTAAACTTAATCAAATAAAGTTAAACTAAATGCTAATCCAATTATGAATTAAAAGTTAATTACTTAATATAATAAGCTATGAATTATATTGACTAAATCTTAATTAAATTAAGTATTCAATAATGAACTTAAACTAAAAACTAATTAAATGAAATAAACATCTAATTATAATTAAGCCAACCTAAATGACCATCTAAATAAAATGAAATATTCAATAATGAAACTTAAACCTTATAAATCAAATTAAACATGAAACTTAATTAAACCACCAAATAATATTATAATTAAACTTTTATTAAATTTATCATGCTTAAAATATTTTATCAAATGAAATACTTAGTTAATGCATATTTATAATGAATTTACTTAATTATCAAATAAAATTATAATTATTCAATTAAGTCAAAGGCCTAATTAATCATTAGTTCAATGCTAATTAAATAAATTATTCAAATAATTTAAACATAACCAATTCATCAACTTCTAAACTAAGATTAACTCCTAATCCATTTAATAACAAAACTTCAAATTAAGCTAATCAATCACTTAACTAAACTAAAATTAAAGTTAAATAATGATAATTATAATAATTCTTTAGTCAATCAAACTTAATTGAAATACTTAATTAAATCTATTAAAAATACTTATTAAATCAAATCAATCACATATCGATAATTATGTCATTAAATTTTACTTAATTAAATAAATATTTAATTAATCTAATAATTTAAAATAAATTACCATTAATTAAATTTAATTAATTAAACATCTAATTAATATGAACTTTATTTGAATAAATTAACCTATCATTTTATTAAACCAAATTGATTTAAATAAATCATATTAAAATTAATTCTTAAATCAAGCTTAAACTAAACACTTAATTAAATTTATTTCCAAGTTTGAACAAGTATGATAATGATTAATCAGATCTTTAATTAATCTATAATTAATTTAATCACACATCTTAATTAAGTTAATTATATAATTAAGTTAATCACATTGAACATAAATAATCCTTAATTAAATTAAATTAAACAAACATCCAAGTAAAATATAATATGAACAAATTAGTTTTGATAAGATAAACTAAGGTAACTATTAATCAAACCCCAACTACACCAATTCAATCAAATTAAATATGAATGCTTAATTGATTGTTAATTATATTAATCTTAATAGTATTAAATAAATCTAATTAAGACAATCATTTACATTATGCTTTAAATAATTAAATAAAATAATTATGTTAATTTTCATTAATTAATTTATAAATGATTCAATCAAATCTTTTAATTAAATCAAATGCCCAATTGAATTAAATCATCCTTAATTAAATTAAGTTAATCAAATATTTAACAAAGTTAAATCCAATTTGAATAAATTAAGATAATTAAAATAAGTCAAGATAATCATTAATCAAATTTCAATTATCTAAATTAATTAATCAAGGTAATTATAAGTATCCAATTAATCATTAATCACAATTTGATCAAATTAGTGAATTTAGATGATAATAGGCTAAATCATATAAAGTAGTTAATCAAATCTATAGCCAAATTGACTTCATTAATCATTTATCAATCATGAAGTCCTAATTAAATCCATCATTTAAATTAAATAAATAATAAACTAAGCACATCTTGAACCTTAATCAAACAAACAACTTAATAAAATCAAGTAAGCCTAAAGTAGATCATAAATCATTTCATTTAAATAATTTGATAGGTTAAATTATTTGAATAAATTAAATAAATGATTATTAAGTTAGGATGTTGAATAGATTTGGTTCTATTAAGAACATTATTTATTCTATTCATCATTCTTTAAAATCTAAATTCAACTTCAGCATAAAAGTAAACCTAAAATTAGAATAAAATCTAAAATCACTTAAATTGTTTAAATCAAAACCATCCAATGGTAAAAATAAACAAATTTTGAATTCAAATCAAATTTAAAATGAAACAAAGCCTAGAACGGACTTGCCACACAAACCTTCTTTTCACACACTAAGATACTAGGTTACCGACCCTAGAATTAGGGTAGGTTGATGTGTTGATGTGATGTAATACTATTTCTTATTTTGTAGTGTACTATTTTAAACTAGATGGCTAGGATTATCTGCTCACTAGTCTGGATGTTAGGGCTTTCTTTTTAGGCTAATACTATTTTATACAATGAGTTGTACTTAAAGGGACCGTTGTAATAAATATAAAGTAAATTTTATTTGTTTGCAGGTGCTACTTAAGTCCTTAAGCATATCCCAATAGGACAGGTGGGCTTGGCAATCACTAATGCTAAGCCCGCATGTTTGAAATATAAAATGTTGGTATGATGTATGTTTTTTCTAACGTATATTTTGTAAGGTTTAGCATTTTATTTTGGAATTTTAAAATGTAATTTGAGACTAGAAATAAGTTAGAATCGATGGGGTTTAAGGTTAGTAGGAGCTGATTATACCCATCTGTTAGTTTCTGTAAAGCTTAAGGAGGTCCCTGAAGAAGGCGAGGATCGTGAAGTTCCCATAGATCAAACTTTTAGTTTTAGGTTGGGCTCTATAAGGGCAGAGATCGACTGCCCACTTTTCTTTTTCTGGGATGTATGACGGTACCAACTCGCACCAACCTATTTTATTTATTTAAATTTAGCTTGATTTATTTTAGGGTGTGCAATAGAACTGCATGCTTTTCCTAAGTTTATTTCTGTGATAATTGTATTTTACAATAAATCCTGGATGCATTAGGCTCTTAGAAAAATTATATTTTTCTACACCAATTAATAATTTTATTTAAATTTTAATCAACTCATAACCTCACTCTAAAGCATATGATCTTAATCAAGATATAACAGATTTAGTAACCCCTTAACTGAATGGTTGTATGTTTCAACATAATGCATGCTGTGGTGTTTATTTTTACGGATGTGTATGTGAAACACAATGCAGATCTGAGAGGGTACTTATTGAAGTGATTGGGTATGATATTGAGGTATGATGTACTATCTCGAAAGATAGAGACATCACCCTTCAATGGACCTAATCACCTAATAAGGACTCCTAAGGAATGATGGGTCTTTGAATGTACTAGAGATTTTTCTAGTTTACATAGATGAATAAAGTAGGATTTATATTAAACCAAGTCTTAAAGTTCCCTATGTAGGCAAGCCTCCATAGTTAATTACATCATAAGGAAGGTGAATTCCTTAGGAATACTCTCGATTAAAGTAGGCAATTATTATTTTCAAAGATTTTAAGGATAAACTATCAATAAATTGTCTGTATTGGAAGATCAAATGGGAAAGATCAAGGAGGAGACTTATTTTTGGAAGCCAAAGGGAATAAGTAGGGAATGCTCATGATACTAGGAAGTTTAGTGAGCATTCCAATCTATCATGTTCTTGGGATTTATGAATTTGAAGTTGAAGAGAATTATTTTTTAGTTGAAATTTTATTAGATTACTAGGGCTTATAATCCACCAACACAAAGTTAGGGTAATGCCTAAGAGGTGAGGATTTATGCTTGTAGCCTAAAGAAAATATCTACCTCAAATCCTAAATCTAAGGAGCTTTAGCAAGAGCTAAGGCATGACCTTTATCTAAGCGAAGATGGGTATAAGGTTTACCTCCACAAGAGAGAGTAAACTACCCGACTGTTGGACTTATAACTGCCTGAAGTGGTAGCCAGCTAACTCCTATGTTTGAAATCCATGAGATCAAATCTTATGAAATTACAAGATAGTTGGGTTGTTATTAATTTAGAAAGAGGCTAAAGTCCTTAAACCCACTCCTAAGAGACTAGAGCATGAGTAATATGAATAATGACTTAATGTATAAATGCAAATCTTTTAAATTTTCTTTGATTTTTGTCACTTCATTTTGACAAAGGCTTTGGGATTTTGATGCCTAAATGCATGATAAAAATAGGTTATGGGCCAAATCAGCTAGAAGAAGGTGTTCTCCACCACAAGGGATGCCCTCACAAGTCTAGCATTCTCCTATTGTGCAAGGATGGAGATCTTTCATGTTCAAGAGAGAAAGAATATGCATGCATGATGTGAAACATTCAACATTCAACTAAGGGTTTGCTAAAATATTTTAATTATCTTATTTAATGCCTAAGCTTTATGGTGAGGTTATGAATTATTTAAAGCTTTAGTTGTGAGTTGTAGTTAGGTAAAAAATTTATTTTTATCCTAAGATCCTAATTGTATCCAAGCCACACATTAAAGCATCATTCATAAAGAAACTAGGAAAAGCATGTTGTTTCTATTACACAATTTAAATGAAACATCAAACAATTTTATAACCAACATAAAAGAATAAAAGGCTAGTGCGGTACTGCTGTCATACAACCCGAAAAGAAAAATGGGTAACTGAGCTCTACCCTTATACAACCCAGAATATGAAAGAATAATTACAATTTATAAATGAATAAGTATTATGGGAGATCTTCAAGTCTTCATGTCTCCATGTCTCCTTTATCTCTTCTTTTCTCTTTGATTTGGTGAACTTTAGGGCATCACATGGCACCCTAGATGAAGCCTTCTAGTCAATGCTCATCTTATCCCCCATAATACTAATCTTAATTCCTAATGCAAAACTACATTAAAAGTAGGAAAAATAAATCTAACTACACCTATAAAATAAGTGTTAGCTAAACATACATATAATCCCAAGCAGTTATATATATAATTTAGACTTAGCACCCTACACTTAGGTAACCAAGCCCACCTGTCCTAACTTGGATTATTCTTAGGGGTTTAAGCAACCTGCAAAGAGAGCATTTACATTTATTTTAAGCACCCCCTTAAGAACAATTCCATATAGAAAATATGATTAGGCTAGTATCGGTCTAACACCCAGTCTACAAAATATGCACCCTAACATCTAATCTAAAATACTACATCACAAAATAAAATATACATCATACCATGCACTACCCTAACATAAAGCTAGAAGTGGTGACTTAATCCTAGTGTGTGTGTTGTGGCTTGTGTGGTATGTCTTAACTAAGCATCAATATTATGTTTTTTTTAAGTATGAAAGACTTTCATTTAATATAAAGGGTTGATTTCACTTGAAGTTATTTAATTGATTTGGGAATTTTAGTTTGTGTTTTCATTTTATTTCATATGATTATACTTAGCAACTAAGTGTTGTAAAGAGAAGAAAGATGATTGCCCTCTTTCATCCCCACCTAAAGCCACTTTCTAAATCATGTTAATTTGATTTAGTTCTCTTTAGTGAATGACTTATTAAATGATTTAATTAATCCTAAGTTTAGGTTCACTTTAAGTAATTTCATTTAACATGTAAGGAATCTTAAGATTAATTGAATTGAACTACTAACATATGACACATATCAAATCATTCCTTTCCATAATGAATATCATGCATATGATTTAATCCTAAGTATATATATACATATAGCACACTTAAATGATGAATGTATGTGTATGTGGAATCTTATATTCTTTTATGTGATTGAATTATTTAGTCATATTAGCCTAAAGCTCTATCTAAATTCTTATACAAAAATACATAAGGATGAAATTAAATAGGTACGTGTCATTGTTAACCAAGAAAGTGAGGTAATTAAAGCCTCATATTCCTAAGATGCCCAAACTATATAGCCATTACATTCAATCATATGTAAATTTATATACATGAATATGAGAAAGAAAGCTCCAAATCACATGACTATTTAATCCAAACACATAGTCAATTATGGATGCATGGATTTTTGATAAAAGAAAGGGGTTCTAGTTCCATAATTAAGTACACACACATGTATAAGAGACATAAGCTAGTACGTGCCATTGTTAACCAAGAAAGTGAGGTAATCAAATAACCTCCTTGGGGATAACTAAAGCCTCATATTCCCAAGATGTCCAGACTAAACACTTATTTTTCTCAAAATATATATGGATGTATACATAAAATAAGAAAGAAGAACAAAGCAAAGATTATATTTTTCTTTAATTGAATTATTTATGCATGTGAATTAAATTTTTATCCAAATTCTAATGTAGAAATACATGTAAATGAAATCAAATAAGTACGTGTCATTGTTAACCAGGGAAGTGAGGTAATCAAGTGACCTCCTTGGACCTCTTTGGGGCTACTTAAAGCCTCGTATTGTTGGGACGTCCAAACTATATACTTATTAACATTCAAATACATGTGAGACCACATATGAATTAAGGAAGAGAAAGCTTGAATCCATACCCTTAAGGTATAATCACATACATCTCTTATGTATGTATAACTAGCATCACAATATCTTTTACCATTCATTTATAAACTTTTAAAAATATATTTGGGTTTAATAGTGATAATAGCCACATATATATTATATTAGATCAACACATGCAAGCTTAACATAAAGGAAAACCATTTGATTTAATTAATTTTGAAAAGAGATGGATGCATCGAATTAAACAACATGCAATATATAGCATGGTTGGAAAAGAATAATCAAATGCAAGCATGTGATTCATTCAATCTAATTAATTCTTAAGGACAAACATACCAAATAAAACTATTTAAAATAAACCAAAGTTCTTTGATGTCATTTTGATTTCATGTTCAACTTGGCTTAAGAAATGTGAGAAGGAGTTTGCTAATCCTAACCCATTCTCATGTTTGTAAATTAATTTGGTTTAATGAAATATGATTAAGTTGATTTTATGGGTTAATTAATGTTATGATAGGCATTAGATTTATTAATTAACCCTTACCTATGTTGCCTTAAAGTAATTATCCTAATAATTATGAGCTAATGTGATATGCAAATGAATTGAAAAGTAAATTAGCAATGGTCTTATGAAATGAAAGGGCCTAATGCAATTAGCTCATAATTATTGGTTGATTAGAATAAGAAACTTAATTACTTTTATAATTTTCCCACACATATGGGTAAATCATAATTTTATTAAATCTCTTTAGGCTATTAAACACCTAAATATCTACCCATTAATTAATTAAGAAGATCATAAATGTTTTAATTAAACTAAATAAGTAATTAATTATCCAATTAATCCCTAATTAATTTCACTTGAAAAGTAAGGTGAACTTAAGGAAAGAAATTAGGAGAGAGGTCTAAATCACATTCCATAAATCTCCTCATCATTAAACAGTGATAAATGACCCAAATAATTAATTAATTAATTTACTATTTATATGATTAATTAATACTTAACTAAGTTAAGAAGGTAATTAGGGCTTAATAAATCAATTTCCCTAATTAATTAACCAATAAATCCCAAGAAAAATAAGGGAGACAAAGGTCATCACCTTAAATAATCTCAGAAAGTTTAAAGTTAATTAGTTAATTAATTAGGGAGTAATTAGGGTTAAATTTTCAATTAAACCCTAATTAAGCTCTAATTATTATTCAAAATTAATTAAGGATAATTTTAATGGATTCCTCTCTAAAATACCTTTAAAATGAGCCTTTATTTGTATTTTTTGGATTTTCTACAATTTGTTATGAAATTATGAAGTTTCAACCTTAAAAATAGATTATTTAGCCTTAATTAAGCCTTAATTCCATTGGCGCCACATGGTGTGCTGACGCAACGTGCTTACCACGTGGCGCTGTGCGATTGCCTATTTAAGTTGTCACATCCCACGATGAGTAAACTAGAGGCGGGATGCACTTTCTCATGCACCATTCAATCTAAGATCAGACGACATTGCTTAATTTCATGGTGCAAAGGGGATAACATTGATTGGATCTAACTGATCTAATCACAGCCATTTGTTCTGATCATGTAGAATGGATGACACGTGATCTATCTCCTTGCGGGCGATGAGAGATGGAGCTTGTCAACCATTACTTGCATGATCGGAGCTCACCGAAGCTCGGATTGGCTCTAAATGGAGCCCACACCATCGCATGAAGGATCTAAGAGGATCCAGTGGCTATGATCATGTGACATTTACATTTCCTTCAAAATGCTTCAAAAAAATTGGAGGAAGCTTTGTTTTAATGGTGTTACCTCACTGGAGCTAAGATCAGCAGTTTGCATGCTTGAGGAAGCTTCATCTAGTAGAGATGAGGCCCTATTTAGCAACAATTGAGTTGATTCCAAGTAGGTTGCTCGAGAGGCCAAGATTCATGCTTTGGAGCTTTGGCTTTGATCAAACTCTGACCTCCGGTGGGCTTGGAGCTCGAGGGAAGGTTCATTTGGCTTTGATAAGGTGCAGGGATGGTGTGTCCAAGAGGAATTATATTGAAGTGGAGAATTGGTGGAGTTAGGGTTGGGAGATAGCTGGCCTATTTTGGGTTTGCTTGAGAAGGAGGAAATTTAAAAAGGGAAGCTTTGGGATCACTCGAGAGCTCACAGGGGACTTTGAAATCTCTCTAGGAAGCTTGGATGATGTGATTGGAACCTTTCCCATGCAAATTAAGGGGGTAGATCCCTCAATTCATTGTGATGGATAGATGGGATTGTCTCCCATTTTTTGACTGGCCAGCCGCTGTCAGGGTGCCAGAGTTGTCCCCATCAAGTCCACGTGGCTCGGTTTGAGTGGAAGAATGCTTGGGAGGTGGCTCAAGACTGGATTTAGGATGATTGTGTTCCTTGGATCCTTTGGGTTTTTGATTTGTAAGCGAGGTGAGTTAACTCACCTCCTTTTGGTCCATGGCAAACCTAGCCCACTTAGGGTGGGGTAGGTGGCTAAGTCAGACCCCATTTGGGGTATGTGAAGCCTGCCAAGTAGAAAGGGGGAGTGGAATTTGCTATTCTAGGAAAAATCCCATGTGGGGTGGCATATCCAAGGGAGATCTCATTAGGTTTGGGCTGACCCAAGATGGGTTTAGGTTTGGTTTGGTCAGGTTCCAAGTGGCATTGGGTTGGTTCAAAAGGGTTTAGTTAGGTTGACCAATTGGTCAAATTGGGTCAAATCAAAGCCTAGGTTATGTTCAAATGATGATTTGAAGTGTTTTGGTTCAAGTGGTTTCAATCAATTTATCATAGGTTTGATTTTGGCTCATTTAGATTTATATAAGTCAAATGGGTCAAGTTGACCAATTTAACCAAATTGGACAAATTGGCTTGGGTTGGGTGTTGGTTCAAGCTCAATTGATTAATTGAAGATGATTTCAGGCTTTGGTTTGAATCAATTTAGATTTAATTTGAATTTTGGCCAATTTGATCCTTCAGGCCAATTTGGGCTAAGTTGGTCAATTAGGTTCAATTGGCCAAATTGGATTCACTTATGGGTTTGGCCAAGTTCAATAATCAATTTGGAATGAACTTGAGCCATCGGTTACAATCAATTTGGGTTGGATCATGATTTGACTCATTTTGGCTTTTTAGGTCAATTTGGGTCAAATTGCCAATTAGGTTTGGTTTGGCTAAATTGATGGTTAAGTCATGTTCAATCATTGATTATGGGTTGATTTGAATCAATGGTTTCAATTGATTTGATGTTGGGTGAGTTTTGGCTAATTTGGGTTTCATATGGGCTAAGGGTTGACTTGGTCAAATGACTAAGTTGACTTGGTTTGACCCAATTTAAGGCAATTGATCATCCTAGGGTGATCACTAATAATGGTATGAGGTTTGGAAGGGCTTGGTTCAATCCAATTTGGGTTGGATTAGAACTTGGTTCAAATGGGTTCTTTAGGCCACTTTGGGTCAAGTGGACCTAAATGGGTCAATTGGCTTAGTTTTGGTTTGATTAAGGTTTAGTTGAATTTATATATGAGTTTAAGATTGGAATATGAATCTAATTGCAATTAATTTAGGCTATGATGGGTTTTGGTTCATTTATAATTTTCAAGTTAAAAGGGATAAGTTGGGCTTGACTTGGGTTGATTTTAATTTGGCCTGATATTGTAGGTTTAATTTATATTTGGGTAGATGATTGAAGGAATGATTGATTCAAGAGAAAATCCATTAATTTTGGCTTGATTTTGATGGGTCTTGGTTAAGTCCAAGGAATTAGCTTAAAGGGTTTAAATTAGGATTTGATTTGATTTTAGATTCATTTTTGGCTATTTGAGTTTATATTTCAATTATATTTGTGAATATAAATGATGATATAAATGACTTATGAGAAAATCACTTGAGTTTGAAGTCATTTGAAGGAAAATTTGGCTAAGCTCATGGAGGTAGGTCAAAGGGCTTAGAAGGGAATTTGATTTAGTTTAATTTAGTTTTGATCATTGGAATGTGGGTTTCATTTATATTTGAGAATATAATTGATAGAATAATTGATTTATAAGAAAATCAATTGAATTTGGGTTGATTTGGGTTAAGATTTTCTAAGTTCATGGAATTCAATCAAAAGGGTTAAGGAGGATCTGAGAATTTAAATTTGATCTTTGGTTTGAATCATTTGGAATTTAGTTTGGACTTGAATTTGATAAATGATTGAGGGATTGAATTGATCTTGGAGAAAATCAATTGAATTTGGATTGATTTGAACTTTGGTTAAGAGCTAAGCCCATAAGATAAAATCGTAGGGCTTAGGCAGGATTTTGACTTTGGATTTGATCATGGGTTTCAATCATTTGATTTTGAATTTAGATTTGGATTTGGAATTTGAACTGAATTTGAGGTTTGGTTTGAGAAGGTGAACATAGGTTGGGTTTAGGCCACAGGATATGCAAGTCTCCATAAATCCCTAAGGCACATCCTACTCCTTTGACTAACCCTTCTAAGTCTCTAGGCTTAGGTTAAGTGTTCACCTAATCACTAGAAATGTATTAAGACTAAAGAACTCTTAGTGTCTATAAGAGTCATAGATCTATGATGAGGAGGTTAAGAACTCACTCCAAAAGTGAGGTCAACACATACATATTATTTCACTCTTGCAAATAGGGGGTCTCCATTCTTGCATGATATGGGACAGGCTTGACCTGTGAGAGTAGTCACTTGTAGTGGAGAACATCTCTTCTCTTTGATTTAGCCCATAACTGATTTCCATTATGCATTTAAGCATAAATCTTCCTAAGCCTGAATCTAAAAATGACTAGTCAAAATGAATAAAAAGTTATAAATTTTATTACATTAGTCTAAGTCATGGAATGCATAGCACACATGATCTAATTTCTTAGGGAGTGAGTTTAAGCTCTTAAATTTTTTCTAAACATAACATCATAGCCATCTTGAACTTACATAAGACTGGCTTAGATGATTTCAAATCACGTATGAGGTGTTAGCTGGCAACCCTTTCCGTGGGAAGTAAGCCCAGAAGAGTTGGGATAAGTTTATCTTCTCAAGTGAGAAAAAGAACTGATAGTTTCCTAATTTATTAAAAGTTAAACTAAGTCGAACCTTTGGCTTATATTAGAAGTAATTTTAGACTCAGGTTTTGAAGCATCTAATTAGAATAAGTTTTAAATTTTAGGCACTTTATAGCCTTGTACTGTTAGAATATAAGTCCTATATTTCTAATAAAATACCAACTCAAAATTATAAATAATTTCAATTTTAAAAATATAAACCCTAATAATATGATAGTTAAAATGCTTACTGAGTTTCTCAGTATCCAAAAGTATTTTCTACTCAATTCTATTTTACTTGAAAAAAACTCTTCCCCTTTGAAGAGTTCCCACTTGAATTTCTAAATTAATCATCCTTTTAATATATACTTTGAAATCCATAGAGATGAAAGTAAATTTCTTTAATTGAGTATTTTTAAGAGAAATTATTTTCCTTCTAAGATGTAATTAACTACAGGGGCTTGCCCTTATAGGAAACTACAAACCCTGTAATAAAAAAACATTGTTCTACCTCTCTATATAGTTCAAGAGAAGAATCTCTAGTACATCGAAGACCCATCAACCTTAGGAGTCCTTATTAAGTAATTGAATCCATTACATGGTAATATGTTTATATTCGAGATAATATATTTATCCTTTAATGTTGTACTTGAATACTTAAATGAGTACCCCCAAGATCTGTGAGGTGTTTCAAATAAAATTCCAACAGAGAGCAACATGACGTCAGAAATAAAATAAGATAACATAAAATAATAATTCATTTTTTATTTATACTATTTTAAAAATTTTCTTCGCCTCTTGTACCTCCGCTTCCACTTATACCTCCATTAGTTTATATTTCCCCTTTTTCCTTACATCTTCACTTCTATATATACCTCAACTTGTTCACATCTATTCATGCATAGAAAATGCACAATTATACAATTATATAGGTGCATAGGTCTTTATAACTTCACTTAAATCAACATAATATACAACCATTCAACCACTCACATTTCCCCACCTTGTCCCACGTTTTGTAAATATACTTTGATACATAAGCATTGAATATTATCATTTTCAGCACACACACACACACACATCACACATACAATCATATGTATAATATATATATATATATATATATATATATATATATATATATATATATATATATATATATATATATATATATATATATATATATATATATATATATATATATATATATATATATATATATATATATATATATATATATATCATCAAAATGTTAAATATGTAAATATTAGTGAGTACAACTAATAGTAGTAACTACAAGTAAAATTGTGTGCATATATTAACAATCATAATTTATAAAATTATTTATATGCAATATCTAGAGAAATATTTTGAAGCTTTTCTTATTTAGCAATTTTTATTAGGCTCAATATAATCACAAAAATAAATAAAATACTATACAATATAAAATACATAGTGAGAATTTTATTTTTTCTATATTAATATGTCCAGCACAATTCATTCTATAATATATCAAAATTTATATCATGTGATGTTTATAAATCTCAGTAGATCTGAGTTTGAATAAAATTTGACCAAATAAAATACCAAAAATACAAACACAAGCAACAAAATTAAAATATGAAGTACATAAACAATATCCTACCTAAAGTCAAACAATTTTCCCAATTGGCTTTCAGACGAAATCAGCTCTACAACTACCATACTACACCTCTCTCTTCCTCCTCTCTTTCCTCTCCTTTCTCTCTCTAAAATTATTATGTTTAGGGAAAAATGAAAAATGGGAAGGTTGAGTGACTTTAGATATTTTATAAGAAAAATATTTTTTATTAATTAATTAAAAAGAGTATAATGGTAATTATTAAAATTATCTTATTTTGATATTAATTTTACGTAATTTCTTTTATGCATTGAAATATAAGTAAGAAAAATAATCAATAACTCTTCCATTATGTCTATAACACTTCGGTGGAAATGGTTTGCAAAATGGACACCAAAAGGTAGCAAAAGCCCACTTTTACGATGATGTTTAAATTTCTTAAGAAAGATAATTCTAATAAGAAAACTTTTATTTTCGTACTTATGATGCTCATAAAAATAGATAAAATTATACTTAAAATAAAGTCAAGAGTGCTTTGGAATGTGGTGAAGATGGTTTATAAATCGGGCATAAAACATAGCCCTAAAAATTAATTAAATATAGTAAAGTAATTGTGACATATTACAATTTTGTCCAATCAAAATTACAAAAAATCTATGAATAAACTAAACATAAAATTAACTCTATAATTCAAAAAAAATTATAGAAACAAACAAATATGCAAGTTATAAGGTATATTTTTTGTAGAACTAGTTGTTACACTCGCCACCTGACCAATACTAATCCCTTCAACAATCTAAACTCACCTAAGAAAAGTCAGGAGTGGCCACCACAGAGCTACTCACAGTATATGGATGACCAGGACAAGACAACTCACCATCCCTTTTTTACTTGACACTACACACTTGCACTAATTATCAAAGGCATGGCAAGCACATTATAGATGCAGGACTCTACAACACCTACACCTGGCTTATGTGTACAAGTGTGATCATATGATTCATCCTTAGAGTTTGTATAGTTTCTAAATTTTTTATGTAGACATTTGTGTACCCCTTATACCTTATAAATAGGGATCCACAAGAAATCTTTGACTTTTTTTAAAGCATACTTCTAATCTATTATTAAATACTTTATACATTCCTCTATACTTGATTTTGAGTGGAGACATTTATTCTAAGTTCTTACTTGTCTCTAGCATGCCATTATGCTTATCTATTATTTTTTCTTTGAACTTGTTACATCATTCCACCCCCAACCTAATCATGTTCTCAATGAGTCTCAAGTAAAGTTTGACATTAAATCCATAGAAAGATTTGGATTCAACAATTAGAATCATGCAGAGTCAAATTTGTATGTCTTCAACATGTTTGATCTATTAATCAATGTTTTCCACCAATTATTAATCTTGAGGATAGAGCCAAAAAATGAGCTTCAAGTTCAATTCATGATTTATAAACATCTTATACTTGGTTTGCTAAATTTCATGTGCATATAGATCAAATAAACCCTTGATATCCTTGTAAAGATTAACAGTAGACCTGAAGTAGAAAATCAATAATGAGCATCTAATAGCATTAAGGATTTCAAGTAATAACTATTTCTAAGGAAATTTTTTTTGTGAATCAAATGTTAGAAAGGAATGACTTTTGTAGTGTAAATATCATATTACATAATGATGTATCCATATCTGAATTTGAACACTAATGTTGTCAAATGTGCAATGTGATAGGACACATGATGTCTCACCTTCGCACTTAGAAGCACAATAGGAGGAAAAATAACAAGAACTGAAAATATGGCAACAAATACCTGATAGTATCTATTCTCTATAATAGAGATGAGGAAAGATAACAATACAAATATTCACTAACTTTCAATGATTACTTCCATACCCCTTTTATGAAAAAAATTACTCCATATCATAACACCTTGATAAAAGATGCATGAAAATAATAATAAAATAAAGAAAACTATGAACTAATTTTTTTTAAAAAAGAAGCAAATTACAATAATGGACTAAATCATTGGTGAAAAAAACATTGATAGAAGATCCCACATCAAATTCGTTCCTCCTCAAAAGACCGCATCCGAGTTTAAAATTTTGAACCAAACCATAATCAAGAGGATGATATGCTAAAAAGTTAGAATGCTCCTCCTTCACTTTTGTTTAGCATAGTTTTAATTGTATTATGTTAGATTACACATACAATTTTTTTTGTTACATGAACTATCTCTCTCATGTGTCATTTTTTCTTCTAAATTTGGAATGTCTAATGGGAATTTTATAAATTATGTTATAATTGTAATTTATTAATATTTTAGTGGTTGCCAAAAAATAATAATAATAAATAATAAAAAAGAGAACCATAACCACTACTGCCAACTGCCATCCAAGTTAGCGATAACCGCCCAAGGGGAAAAGCGGGAGTGATTAAGAGAGGAGCTTCTTATAAAAAGGAGGGAGGGCTGACTTCCACCCCATTTTATCCACTCTCGCACTCTCTTCTCTCTGCTACGCACACTCTCTAATACACTCACTTCAGTATCTCTAGCCATCGTTGTGCCTTATTCTTGCACGAAGAAAATCCTTCTTGCATGAGACAACTAAAGGCAAAAGAAAAGACAATTATAAATGCCAATTTCACATAAAATGTGAAACAAAATTTTTTATGCAATTGATTCATTGCCCTATAGGAGATTTTTAAAAACTTTCACCATTGATCTTGGATCGATGCAAAATGATAGTCCTTTCTCCATCGACTTGGATCCAAAGCAAGAGAGAAGAGCATAATCACATTAATTAAAAAAGCTTAGGCATTTTCAAGATAAAACTCTACCCAAATTAAACTTAAACTAAAAATTTAAATTACTAAATCACTAGTTTTGAAATTTGAAGGCCTGCTATAAAACTTAGTTCTAGCATGAGATGAAAATTCTCCATCGATCGATCTTGATCTAAAATAAGGGGAAAGAGTGTGTGTTACACTAAAAAAGTTTAAAACATAGCATTGCTAAGTCATGACGCTACAAAAAATTTGTGGAAATTATCAAAATACACAAGAAAATTGCCCTAGAATAGAGTCTCTTGACTCATAGTGACACAGAGCAAAGGCACTGCTTGTAGCGATGAGATGCTATTACTCAACATCAAACTACTAAGCTCTTAGAAATTTGAACCTCAAGTGCTCTGCTTCACAGCACTGGAAATTATCAAAATACACAAGAAAATTGCCCTAGAATAGAGTCTCTTGACTCATAGTGACAGAGCAAGGCAGCCTTGTAGCGATGAGATGCTATTATTCAACATCAAACTACTAAGCTCTTAGAAATTTGAACCTCAAGTGCTCTGCTTCACAGCACTGTCATACAACTTTGAGGTATTGTGACCAACACCGTGGCATTGCCTCTTGGCATTGTAGTGTTGTCTTCTCCGGTTGTAAAGTCAAAATGCTCACTTATAGCACTACCGCACTATTCTAAAAGCATCGAGGCATTGTGCCAATACCACAATGCCATTTTTCTAGCACCTAAGCACTGCCTTTTCTAATTTTAAGCTCAAATACTACCATCTAGCGAAAAGACACTGATCTTCTAGCGCCAAGGCACTGACATCTCAATTTTTCTTATAATCAAATCCAAATTGTAATTAAGTCATAGAGTGGTCAACCAACACATGAGACAACAAATGATTAAAATTACAAATTTTTTGCAAAATATATTAAATAAAATTATAGAAAAAATAACACAAAATATACAAAAATAAAAGAGGGAAAACTATCCTAGTAGTCATAGTCATTCTCCTCCTCTTCTTCTTCTAGTTCTAGCAAGGTGCTAACATAACTGTGATAATAAGGTGATATAGAAAAAGAAATTTTATTTGGCTGGCATTGAAGTTGCAAGTTTCAAACATTTGAATAAATGTCGAGTTGAACTCAGTCATGTAAGAAAATTGTTGCTACTACAAACCCATATGATGATCAAATTTATTTTGCTAATTCCTATTGCCACTGGGTGCTTTCGCCAATATTTTTCTTAATTTTGAGACTTCTCCTTCAATTTCATAAAGTTGCTTATTTAAAGTCTTGGAGGAATTGGACTTAGACTGAGGAGCACGTGAGCTTTCTCCTACTTTCATTTTTGAGCCAAACCCTTTAATTATTATTTTAATCAGTGCCTTTGTATAAACACTTCTTCATCTGGTGCCCTCAACACACCAACCATTACCCACAAAGAGTAAATAAGAGAAGGACGACCATAACCTAGGGTAGTACCATCCTTAAGCATATTACAATTGAATTATAAATAATCTTCCCTACATCTATAGTAAAGTGATTTTGAATCACACAATTCAAAGTATAGCTTTATCCTTAGTTACCTCATTGATATTACTAGTAGCTATCAACTTTACATAAATAAAATAATGCTAAGATTTATCCTCGGTAGTTAGGTCGGTAGCAGAAAAATTGATAATCTTTTTCTCTCTCTATTTTCACTTAACATTTGAATTTCTAATAGTGAAGAAACTAATAATTTCATCAAAATTGGAATGATTATTATAATAGAACAAAATATTGATCATATACAAAATTTTATGAATTATAGAGTGTATTAATGACAACACTATCAAAAATACCTATTTCCCCTTTACAAACACTATTATCCAAGTGCTCCTTCACATTGGTGAAGAACTCCCACACCACAGGGACGACGCAAGTTGTGTTATCATAGGCAAAATGCTCATAGCCTCACTCATTGATGATCCTCTCCATGCTCCCACCTGGATTATGAAAGCTCCTCTCGGGAATGAGATGCTTGTTGATAAGAGCATACTGATATCTCTTCTCAATATTTATGTTAACAAATCTGTTAGAGTCTCTTGAGGATGCCTTCTTCTTGCCCTGTGAAAGTGCTTGACTGTCATATTTGCTATCTCAAATTTGAGTAAAGCTAATAGCAAAAGGATTTAGAAATTTTTAAAAAGAACAAAAGCATTGGAAAGAAATTGAGTAGCATAAGGGTTCTATTTATAGACTGGACCTAGAGCCATGGTGCCGCTTTTGTAGTACCGATAGGCTAGCCACTTCATTTCTAAAATGTGGGACCAGTGTTGCGGTGCTCCACAAGCAGTGCCTAGATTGATCAAGGAGATTACTATCCCTTCAAAAGGATCATTTATAAACACTTATTATAATTAATTACATAATAGACTGAGTATGCAAAGTTCATCAAGCATTTATACGTCACAATACTATGATGCAGACCTCAATGCTGGTCAAAATTTATGCATTTTTATTAATTGTGTCTGCTAACCAGTCAGCCTTTTGAACCACTTTTTGACTAGCATCACGATGCTACTTTGGCAGTGCCTAGGCGCTGGTCAACCAGTCAACCTACTTTCTACTAAGTGCCAAGATGTTGTCTTTATAGCACCTAAGTGCTTCCTTCTTTAGTTTTAAGACCTATATGTCTATCTGTTGGTGTTAGGGAGCTGACTTCCCAATGCTAAGATGCTAAATGCTAGATGTTGAAGCACTAACTTCCTAGTGCCATGGTGTTGACTTCCTAGCATTGTGGCACTACTTCTCTAGTGCCATGGCTCTATCTCCTAGGAATAAACATAAAAAGATATATTCATTCATTAGTCAAACATTATATCCTAAATGTCATTCCAAAGGGATGGAAGCCCAATCTTTTCATTCCCCATGTGAACATAAATCCTATTGGCATTCAAAGGGATGCAAGTCCAATCTTTTCTTTTACTATGTGAACATTTAAACCTTAGTGACATTCCAAAGAGATGTAAGTCTAATCTTTTCATTCGTTATGCAAACATCTAAACCCTATTGGCATTCCAAAGGGATATAAGTCCAATTTATATATTTTCCATTCAAACTCCTAAAATATAACTAACACACCAAAAGGAGGTAAGTCCAACCTATATGTTTGGCATGTAGACATAAATCCTACCAACATTCTAAAGGGTAGTAAGTCTAGTCATATATTCTCCATGTGAACTCCCTTATATTTATTGCATTTTAATGGATGTAAGTTGTGCATACATCTGCAATGCAAATTACTCCTTAAAATTAAATTATTAGGTAGACTTATAAATCATGTTTAACCTAAATAATTTTATAAACACATACAACACAACACATACACTAAAACTCTGGTCTACTAGGGATATCTGAAATGAGATAATCTATAATGGCCAATCAGGCTCCCTAAACATTACGGCTAAAACTCCTTTGATGTTTGTAAACTGGAATAACAATAGTCCCAGAATGATGGAACCATAGGATCTTGATTGGGACTACCCTCTTTTTTTATAGTCATTCATACCATGCTATTAGATATAGATTCATATTAGAGATTTGTTCATTTTAAACCTTAACCGAGAGTGCTCTCTTACCACGGTAAGGGGTAATTAACTATGAATGCTTACATTTATAAGAAGTTGAACTTAGATCTAAATAAACCCTAACATAATATTAAAGGAATTTGAATGAATATAAATCAATCTGTCTCATGAAGAACGAACTCCATAAACATCCTATAAAGATGGAGGATATTTGCATATGTGTTTTTCTTGAGGGATCATATTTCTGGTGACTCTGCTAGGGATTACTTCTCTATCCATCTTTGGTTGGAAAAATAAAAATACATAGATTTACAAATTTATAAGGCTATTTTCTTTCCAAAAGTTTAGGTTCTTGCAATCTAATATAACTTAACTTCAAATATATGATCAGGTGTGAAAACATCAAATGACAAACAAACATATTCTAATGACTGTTAAGTTAGGTAATGAATTTACTATTAGATTTCCTTAGACCATGATTAATGTTTGTTTGCTGGAGCCACTCTCCAATTTGGAACAATTTATGAAGTCATGCAGTTTGTGCCTACTGAACCTATGACTAATAACTATAAGATAAAAATCCCATCACTAAGAGTGAAATGCCAAAAGCATTCAAGAAGCTGACATGCAAAGTCAAGAGACTAAATATAATCATCACCAACAAGCCTAGGTAGCTGAATGTTAAGGCCTTACTCAATCAAGAAAAGAAGTCAACTTCTAAAGAAAGTTCTATTTCTAATAGACTATCAAAAGTAGCTCCAATAATGCTTGCAAAGGAGAGGATGGTCATGGAGCCTAGAATAAAATCTATCATCATCAATCCACTTAGAAAATCATCAGAGGAGCCTACCATTCACAAGGAACTGCCTTTGGTCTAAGCAATAATGATCATGAAGCATCTTCCTTGGGCACCAAAATGTCCAGGAAAGCTAGAAGAAAATACAAAGCCTATCGTAGAGCTGCTAGACTACCTGTACATACTAAACAATAGCACAAACCACTGGTGGAAGCAAATACACCCACTAATAACAATTTTGAGCTACTCATATGGGTCAAAAGAAATAGCTCTGAAGGAGCTATAAAGAAGTCTTTGTGGGATAAACACATGCAACCCATTTCACAAGATCAACCAAGAAAGGTGGAAACTGTCTCTTCTAAAATCTATAAAGTCTTGAAGGCTATTAAAAATAAAAACCTTAAAAGAAGAATTAAGAAGTTGGTGAGCCAGGTCACCAACCCAATAAATTCCTACTCTAAAGGAGCCAGGAATATTAAAAAAATATAATGCTAGCATTGAGCAAAGTTCAAGACCTAAGAGTATAATTTTTAGTGAGCACTAACAATGAGCCCTTCAGTCTAAAAATACTAAGTGGCCAATTATTGGTAGGTCCCAAAAACCTTCACAAAAAAAAAGCAATATCAATCATCCCATTTTTATTCATTCGGTGAGCACCAGGGTGTGACATGTGGAATATCTCTTCAAAGATCCACCATTGAGGTCTTGATCAATTTAGGTACCTAAAGAATCCCAAGTCATTAAAAATGAAACAATCCAATATGAGCAAGCTCAAACTGATGATGAAAAGGCTGAATTGCCAATAATTAATTTGAAGCATAGATCTAAAAATAGGCAGACAATGGCTAATGAAGCAGACAATCAACCCTTTTAAGAAGATACTGACTTTTTGATTAATCAAGAATAATAAGCTATTGATTTCCAAAATAATAAAATTATTGACTGCCTAGAAGTCGAGGTTGTTTGCATGGTTGATACAAATTTACAAAATAGGAACGTAGTACTTGAATAATAAAATGAGGAACAACATTAGGAGGGACCAAGTCACCAAATGCCCAAAGGTAAAGTTTGAGTAGAAATTGAAGAAATTGAAGAACCAACTGATGTTGTAACAAGGTTACAACAATAAATAGGTTCTTAATTACCTAGGAGAGACCAAGAAATTAGCTAATTCAACAATCATCTCAATGAGATGAATGGGTTAATGAAAGAGTTATTTGATTAGTTTAACTTAATAGTAACTGCAACATAGTAAGTGCCTCTAAGAAATCCTCTGAAGATGATCAATCCAACAGCAAAATTTGGGGGCATGCAGAATGCTTCACCCAATTTGCCAATAGCCTCGACACAAAGACAAGAACCTTTAAGAGAAGTTACACTAAGTTCTTAACATAACTACATGAGACTAATGTCATTACAAAATCCCAAGTAAAGGATCTTATTTGCTAAAATGTCAAGGTGGTTATCGCTTTAAAGACTATTGAATATTAGTTGGAAAAGACCGACCATATCCAGTTGAATATAACCAATCGCAATATTTTAAAGGGTATATTGTGCAAAAATTCAACACCATTTTAGGCATAGAAAATCCACGATAGTACCTAGCCCAGTTCAAAGCTATTTGTGGAAATACCAAATAAAATGATGCCTTATCGCTTCAATAATTTGTTAGCAATTTTACCAACATAGCCTTTGAATGGTATGCTGAGTTACCCAATGACTTAGTAAAAACTTTAGCCAAATTAGAAACACTCTTCATTAAGAGATTTATAGGAGAAACCAAGAAAGTGACCAACAACTCCTTAGAAAAGAGAAGAAAGGATGAGAGTGTCACTAAATATATCATGAAATGGAGAAGTATGAACATGAAATGTGACCAACAACTCACAAAAAAGCATACAGTAGAACTCTTAATAAGGAATATTGATGATCAAATGGTTCCTTATTTAGCCATGACCATGATTAATATATTCCAAGAATTATTGGATCGTGTAGCCAAGTTTGAGAGGCTGAATAAGAAAAAAGGGCCTTAATATCAGCTATGATAATAATTTATATGAGAAAAGAAAGCAACCTAAATCATACGATTTAAAGAAAAGTGATATGAATAAAACATTCATATTTGCAGTTGATAAAAAAAATAAAATGGAAGCGCAATGACCTCAGAACAAGTGGCAAAGCCAACGAAGGATAAGAAAAAAGGTTTTACTCTCTAAGAAAAATGATTAAGCAATATTCATTCAAAAGAGAATGTGCTACTATAATTTTTAATCATGTCCTAAAATTAGGATTGTAATTTCTAGAGTCACATTAATCTGACCAAGTAGTAAAAGTTGATGATCCCAGCTATTGTCCATACCACAAATTAATAAGTCACCCAATTGAGGACTATTTTGTCTTCAAAGATTGGGCAGAGAGGAGCTATTGAAATATGAAGCTCACTCTATTTGATAGTGGATTGGTACATCCTAAAAAGAAGAAGGTGAATGTTATCGCAATACCCCCAAATCAAAATACAAAAGATAAAGATGTTGTGCTAATTAAAACTCATAATACAAATAATAATAAAGACAAAGCTCCATAAGCAGAAAAAGTGAGTTGTTGGGGGGACTTTCATCTCAAAAAAGACTAAAAGAATTATCAACATTCTTCTAGCCATAAAGAGCATTCGATGGAAGAACTCTATAGAACCTGAAATTGATCCAAGAATGCTCTTGCCCAACAGGGGATAATTTATATATAATACAAAGAAGCAAATGAAAATTAATTAGGCTTCTTTGCCAAAATCTCATAAATCAAGAAAAAGGAGGAAACCCTAAATCCAAAAAATGATCAACTCTTTGGAGGAGAATGAGAAACCTCCTCGAAGGCCAGTTAAGTTAGAGGTATATATGCTCCACTTACAACTTGACATAAAAAATCTTGGAGAAGAGGTTTCAAAAGAAACACGTCTAGTCATAAACATATGTGAAAATTATGACAAAGATAATTTTTAACTCTAAAAGAGAGATATGCTACATGATTGCATTATTAATTTACTCTAAAGAAGTGTATGTTGTCCCAAAGAAAAGCCTATTAAAAGAAAGGTTAAATCAAGTTTAAAGAAGTTATGCCCTAAACTGGACAGTAGTTCTAAGAGTTCAAAAAATTCAAAAAATTCTAAAGAACAATAGAGTTCAAAAACTTCCTCTGATAAAGAAGATTTCATAGAAGAAATAACTCAAATCTAGTTAGGGAGTGGAAAGCAAATTTCTCTACCACCATAGAGAAAAGCCAAGGACAAAGGCAAAGAAATTCAAATTAATGAAGATGTCTAACCCCACCACTGGTTAAACCTCAAAGGCCACCAAAATGGGAGTGGATTATAATGTTCTATCCCATTTATGCAAGTTACTAACTTTATTAAGTATCTACAATGCTCTCATATTATATAAAGACATACAAAAAACATTGATTAAAGCGTTACAAAATTCAAAATAATATGAAGTATTTTTTTTTTGTAGAAGAGAGGGTGAAAAAAGATATAACTTCTCAAAAGTCAATGGCCATCATATTTAGTGATGATGAATTATTGTTAGAGACAACTAAATATAATTGACCCCTTTATGTAAGAGCTGAAAGAAATTTCACTCATATAAAAAGGATATCAATGTCCTAGATGCTTCAGTCAATCTCTTAATAGCTAAGACACTCAGAACATTAGCTTTGGATGCTTGCTATCTAGATAAAAGTGCAGTATTTCTACAAAAAATTCAATGAATAAGGACAACAAAACTTAGAATCTCTTGTTTTACCTATATGCTTGGGAAACATTTTATAGAAGCTAAATTCTATGTGATTGAAGCTAGTGTTTCATATAAAGAAATCCTTGGTATACTGTGGATTCATGAATACGATATAGTACCTTCAACTCTCCATCAAAGTATGAAATACATTCAAAATGGTGAAGAGTGTAAAATTAATGGTGACATGAATCTATTCTTGATACATGTGATCAAAATCTATGATAATGCTAAGTATTTCATTTCTAAGAAAGTAGGGGAAGTCAACTCCCAAAAATAAGTGACTCCTCTTATCAAGACAATGTTTAAAGGTGATGATTCAAAGAGCGAAGGCACTAAGGAATCAAAATAATCTTAAGAAATCCCTCACTATAGCAATGATATAGAGAATGATGAAGAAGAGTTACTACTTTATCAACCTAAGAAAGTTTCAACAACCCAAAGAAAAGAAGGATCTAATACTGGTGATATGACAAAATAACTAAAGAAAAATCATGTTTCTATAATAAGAGTATCTGAATCTCAAGTCTCCAACAAGGCTATGAAAATAACTATAATGCCAAAGGCACATATAAAAGCCTAACTACTTCAAGAAAAGAGGAAATAATATAGTTGAAAACTTTCTTTGTCCCTCCTAAAAGAGGTTGTGATGAACATGGGATCCTTTTATACAAAATAGAAGAGCAAGCCATAAATCTCATACAAATGTAGTTTGAAGAGAATAATTTTGAGGAAGAAGTCATTTTAATAATTATTCCTCAATACTTCTTATCGATTCTAAAAAAGCTGGCCAATAATAATGTTTAACCTATTCAATCAAGTATACAAGCCCAAGTATTTAAGAAGCTTTGGTGAAAGGATACTGTCTAAAAAGTTATAGGATATGAAAAATTCATCGCATGATGATTGGGATATATTGCTTCGATATTTCCCTTAATGAGCTTGTGATATGCCATATCGAAAAAGAAGTTTCTTTTGAAGTTATAAATGAATAGAGGAATGTTTCATATGAAAATGAGAATATACTTGAAAATAATTTAATAATTGACCTTAAAGAGGCTATGAAGAAATTTGAAGAAGGCAATCAAGTTATTATTAATGAACTTCAAAAAATCAGCTTAGCTACTAGAGAAGAGCCTAGGCCAACCTTTGTTAGTGCTAACCTCACAAAAAAAATTTGGAAGAATTAAAAGCACTACTCTACAAATATAAAGACTATTTTGCATGGAATTATAGTGAAATACTGGGCTTATTTCCAAATGTAGCTATAAATGAACTTGCCATCAAGGCAAATGTGATCAGAAATCTAAGAGCAAGTAATCACTAAAACCAAAAAAGCTTATTGAAGCTAGATTCATTCATGAAGAAAAAATTGCTGACTAGATTTCCAACATTATCTTAGTTAAGAAAAAAATAGACAAATATGTGTTTTCATCAATTTCAAGGATTTAAATAGAACATGCCTAAAAGATGACTTTTTGTTGCTCAATGCAGAACTCATAGTAGACAACACATCAAACTATGATATGTTCTCCTTCATATATAATTCATCGTGCTACAACAAAAGTAAGATGGCTTTAGAAGATGAGAAACATACGTCACTCAATACAATAATTGACATTTATTGCTACAAAATGATACCATTTGATTTGAAAAATGCTGGTGTTACATACCAAAATATAATGACCCACATCTTCAATGATTTTATACTTAAGTATGTAAAATGCTACATTGATGATTTGGTTGGCAAAAGCAAACCTCAAAGCAATCACATAAGTGATTTAAAAGTTGTATTCAATAGAATTTGAAGTTTTAACTTAAAATGAATCCTTTGAATTATATTTTTGGCATGACTTTCAAACAATTTCTATGATTTATTGTACACCTTTGATGAATTAAAATTGATCCCTCTAAGATCAAAACAATAATAGAAATACCATCCCCTAAGACCTTGAAGCAACTACATTCACTATAAGGCAAGTTGGCATAAATCAGGAGGTTAATTTCTAATCTCTTAGGGAGTTGTCAACCTTTTGCCCGATTAATGAAAAAAATGCACCTTTTATATATGATGATGCTTGTCAATAGGCATTTGATAGATAAACATAATATTTGTTATAGCCTCCAATTTTAATGACATTGATAACACAAATATCAATGATATTATATATAATAATCCTAGAAGAATTGCTTGAAGATTTGTTAGCTCAAAATAATGAAGAAGAGAAGGAAAATGACCTTTATTATATAAGTTGACATTTAATATGAGCTAAAATAAGATACTCTCCTAATGAGAAGCAATGTTTAGTGTTGATATTTGCTACTCAAAAATTGCATCACTACATGATATCACATAAGATAACTTTGATATCCAAAGTTGATCCTCTTAAATTTTTTATGACTAGGCCTACTCTAACATGTCGCTTAGCTAAATGAGAAATTTTATTGCACTAATTTGACATAGTATATGTCCCACAAAGATAATAAAATGACAAACTCTGACTCATTTTCTAGCCACTTAATCTATACATGCAGATTCTCCACTCAGTGATGAATTGCCTGATGAGCAAATCTCTGAAGTAAAAGAAGCTCAATAATCATTAGAATAGGAGCTTTACTTTGATAGTGCTTTATCAATAAAATAAACTAAACTAAGATTACCTGTAGTTATAGATTGAAATTGGTTTCATATTTGTGACACCGCAAGATGTTATAGTGTAGTATTCTTGTAGCTAGATTGAACCTCAAACTAATAATGAGGCTGAATATGAAGCATTAATTGCACTTAGAACTAGCAGTTAATATGAAAATTAAGAAGCATTATGTGTATAGAGATTCTCAACTCATAATCTGATAAATAATATAGACTTTCAAGATAAATAAGATTAAATTAGTGCTTTATCATAAGCACGTCTTAAAGCTCCCAAAATAAATCCATGAAGTAATCATTGCAAGAGTGTCATGTTGAAAAAATGGTAAGATCGACACATTAGCTAAACTAGCTAAAGAAATGGCAAGCCCTCAAGGATAACCAATTATAATAACAGTCCAAAGCAAGCTAGCATTAGCATTGATCCTTCTTTAATTTTTTAAAGCTAAAAATAATCAAGAGATTTTAACAATAATTGAAGAAGATGATTGGCAAGAGCCATTCATCACTTATCTTGAAGGTGGTGGATTAGCAAAAGACAAGTCAAATGCTCTTCAAATTTCACAAAGAACTTTCCAATATTCTCTTATGAATGACACACATATGTGGTTGTGATGCCTAAGAGAAGAAGAAGTCTAGATGGCACTGGCTAAAGTTCATGAAGAGTTGTGTAGTGCACATCAATCTGATCCTAAAATGAAAATTAAAATCAAACAAATGGGATATTAATGGCAAAACATGGTCCAGGACTGCATTAAACATGCTAAAAGATGTCATCAATATCAAATACATCAAGACATGTTGTAAAGGCAACCTAATTCCTTACATTCAACAATGGCATTATGGTCATTTGAAAGTTGGAGAACTGATATAATTGGTCTAATAGACCCTTTATTATCTAGAGAACATTTCATATTAACTGCCATTGATTATTTCTCAAAATGGGCAGAAACAATTCTCTTAAAAGAAGTTAAAGTTAATAATGTAATGACATTCTTTTAAGATTATTTCATCTACTGATTCACACTACCTCAACAAATTATATTTGACAATGACATTGCCCTCAAGAATATGAAAATCTATCGATTCATTAAAAAATACAAGATAGATTGGCAATATTCTTCAATTTATAATATAAGAGTCAATGGTCTCATGGAGACTTTCAACAAAACATTAGTCAAACTCCCCAAGAAAATTCTTTCTGAAAATAAAATAAAATGGCATAATAAATTAATAGAGGCCTTGTGGGCATATCACACTACATATAAAACTACGTGACAACACCATACTCATTGGTCTTCAGGGTGGAAGCCATACATCCTCTAAAGTAGAATTACCTTCACTTCATATTAAAATCCAAAATGGACTTACAACAAAGAAAAATATTTGAATATTACTCAAAGAGCTTGAAGCTCTAGATGAAGTTTGGTTACAAGCCTAGTTGTAGGGTTATTTCCTTTAGCTTGTTAGTTATAGATCAAAGAGTTAGATTCCTTTTCAAATTCTAGGGGTGCATCCTAAACTTGAAGACTATATAGATCTCTCGACACATCTAAACAATATTTATTTAAAAAGTTAGATTGCCTTTAAAGAGAAAGTTAGGATCCTGACTATTTAATAATTTTTATCTTGCAATGGCTCTATAATACTGAATTTCAAACCAACTTATGGTTTTAATGTCTTAAATGGTTCATAGCTTTTCTTGCTTATGACTCTTATCTATAGTCGCCATAATGGAATCATATTATATACAATTGAATCTTTGACATACAAAGGATAAGGATTCTTGGAAATGAAGATCCATTATTTCTTTTAACATGCCATGTGAGCACACCCAATATGGCAAAGGCCATGATAATGAAGTATCAAGCATCTGATTATTTTTTTAAGTTAGGGGCAATTCTTGACTTATAATCCTAGTATTTTATTGATGTATAAAAGTATCAAGCATCTGATTATTCATCCTTTTCCTTTGGACATAGTCCTTCCACCCCTTTTATTTTTTTTGTTCTTTCTATCATCATTTTAGTAATGTTTCAATTCTTTGTAAAATGTTACATTTGGCATTTCTTTGAGATACAAGATTCACTAGGACACTAGACACATTTGACTTTTTGTCTAAATACAGACATTTGATGTAACTTGATTCTTTATTTTGTCTAATTGATCATATTGCATGATATGATCCTTTCTAATTCTTTGATTGAATACAAGACTTAATCAGGTTATTTAGGATTGCAAAATGCCATTCCTAAAGACTACACTCATGAATACATAATGGATATAAATATCCTTTCTCAATAATTATTACTTTTCCTCTTTTTCTTTTAGTTAATTTCACTCATTTCATTTTTTTTATTTGGGCTGGATAAGACCATCCAAGAGCATTAATGATATTCTTGAATTTATAAGATACTTCTTCTATGTTTAAATTCTCATCATCAATCAACAATGTGATTGAGATTAAGTTCTTTTTTAATTAAGTTTTCAAGATTAAATTTTCTTTAAATTGAAAACTCCTTTCTTTACTTGATTGAATCTAAACGACATCATCTTATCAAAGTTATATTAGAATTGTGCCTATGTATATTTACTTTCTTGTTTACAATTGATGTTCACCGATGCACCCAGATCAACAAGCATTCTAGAGATTTTCTTTTCAAATTTTCCACATTAACTAAGGTGTTGATAAGTTCTTACTAGTAAATCTTTATCATGGAAGATAACTCTAGAACTTCTTTAATAGAATGACACACTAGAAAGTTTTTATAATTAAAGATAGAAAATTATAGAATTATGTAATTCCTTGATTAATGGTCATTTCTTTTTACTTCTTTTCATCTCATTTTTCTTTCTTTTAATTTTTTATAGAGTATTATGATACTCGATTTTGTAAGCAACTTCTCTAAGATGGGAAAAACATCAAATTTAAAATTTTGAGGAGAGTAGATTTTTATTATTTTATTTTATTTTCTAAGATGACTTATTTGACATATCTTTTCAATGTTATTTGAGGTAGTATGACTCTACCATTTTGAATTTAATTTCAATAATTTCCTTTTGATATGGAGAGAGGGTAGGTCTAACTCTATCCTTAATAAATCAATAGACCTCATGATGTTGGTACCCCAACTATTAAAATGGTTTAGAGACAATAGCTCAAACAAATGATAAGAATACCTTATCATTCTTTTGTTTGAGGTTATGAAGATCAATCTAATCCCTGCCTTCCCTGGGATAGATGAATTCAAATTTTTTTTAAATTTTGTTTATGATGTTGCATCATCAAAATATAACTCCCATGTGGCATTAGGTTGAATTCAATTTTTTTTCTTTTCTTTTCTTTTTTACATCCATTCATTTTTAGCAAGATTTTCAATATAATACTCCATTATATTGAAAGTGAGGTTATCAAAAATCTTGATCATGGCCCTTTCATAAATTATCTCAATATTTTGATATTGAATGATACGAGCATGTAACATAATATTCTTATAAAGATTCTGAATATCACATCGTATGTTTCATTATTCTTTTCTAGAATTATCTTGATTTGATAATTTTCAGATAAGTTATCCTTAATGAGGATAATCTTATACATGAAATAATTTTCTATTTTGAAATGAATTATGGGTAATAAGAACCCATCTTAAAGGAAAAGATATAATCTTAGTCCCAAGATGTTGCACATGGGATTTGGTTTTTTTTTCCTTCTTCTTTTTATTCTTTTTATAATGATGTAATCTAACCAAGAAGAATGTTTTTTTCTCATGTAAGGCCATCATTGATCAATTTTTGGTCTAGCAATATCTTGCTTTTCTTTTTAAGTTTAATTTCATTCATCAAGGAACTTAGCTTATTAAAATGGCATCAAGCCTGAGCTTATAAACCGCTACATCTAGAGATCATTTCATTTTATTTCTAGATAAAATAGTCTTTAAACTTTTAAGAATAACTTGATTAAGTCATCAAAATCTAACTCATCAAAGAGTTAGATTATTGATATCAGTTATAGATCAACTTTTATTTGTAGGTTATATCTTTTAGCTTGTCAGTTGTAGATCAAAGAGTTAGATTCCTCTTCAAATTCTAAAGGTCCATCCTAAACTTGAAGACTATATAGATCTCCAGACACATCTAAACAATATTTATTTAAAATGTTAGAGTGTCTTTAAAGAGAAAGTCAGGACCCTGACTATTTAATAATTTTTATCTTGTAATGGCTATAAAATGTTGAATTTCAAACCAACTTATGGTTTTAGTTTCTTAAATGGTTCATAGCTTTTCTTGCTTATGACTCTTATTTATAGGCCGCTTGCAATGGAATCAGATTATATTCAATTGAATCTTTGACATACAAAGGATAAGAATTCTTGGAAATGAAAATCCATTATTTCTTTGACTTGCCATGTGAGCACATCGAACATGCCAAAGGCCATGATGACAAAGTATCAAGCATCTAATTTTTTTTTACATTAGGGGCAATTTTCAGACTCTAACTCTACTATTTTATCTTGATGTAGAGAAGTTTAAAGTAAAAAAATGGCCACATATTTTGAAATTTTAGACTTCATCCATTTCCTCTTAGATATAGTCATTCCATACCTTTATTTTCTTTCTTTCTTTCTATCATCATTTTAATAATGCTTTAATTCTTTGTATAATATTACATTTGACATTTTTCCTAGATACAAGATTCACTAGGATACTAGACACATTCAACTTTTTGTCCAAATACAACATTTGATGTAACTTGGTTCTTTATTTTGTTTGATTGATCATATTAAATGATATGATCCTTTTTAATTCTTTGATTGAATACACCAACAAAATATAGAAATATATAGAGTAAGGATGACTAGAGTTCATGATCGTATGGTTTGCCCAAGAAGCTTCAAAGCTAGTGAACTAGTATTGGTACATAAAAGGCCTATCATTCCCCATCAAAGAGTTGGTGAAAATTGCAATCCAAATTAGAAATGACTTTATACTATCAAAAAAATATAAGATGGGAGAGCTTATCAGCTCATTGATGGAAAAGGTGTAAGGCCTATGCCCCCTATAAATGGATAACAACTCAAAAGATATTATTCAAAACCTTTGACATTATCATGCTTTATCAACACAAGAGTTAAAATTGATCAGCGAAAATGGTAAATCATTATCAACATTTGAGTAGGAGAAGAATATTTTCATCACAAGAAAATTTCCTTATCAATAGGGGTCAATTTTATATTTCTTGCAATGCAAGAAAATTCTCCATCAAAGAGAAACTCTATCCGATCAAAGAAATCTAAACTTAGATTCAATATGTCCTAAAGGCGCCAGATCTATACCAAAATTTAGTCCATCATATCCAAATGGGATGGATCTAAAACCAAATTTAGATTTAGTATGTCCTAAACTGATCAAATTAAAACCCAAATTTAGATTCAATATATCCTAAATTGACCGAATCAAAACCCAAATTTAGATTCAATAAGCCCTAAATGGGTCGAATCTAAACCCAATATTAGGGTCAATATGTCCTAATAGATTGATTCAAAATTTAAAATTAGATTCATGTCTAAATGGGCTGAATCTAAACCTAAAATTTAGATCCATCATGTCTAAAAGGACTAGATCTAAACCTAAAATTTAGATCCATCATGTCTAAAAGGACTAGATCTAAACCTAAAATTTAGATTCATCATGTCCAAAGAGGTTGAATCTAAACCTAAAAATAAGATTCAACATGTCTAAAGAGGTTGGATCTAAATCTATACCCAAAATTAGATTCATCATGCCTAAAGGGGTTGGATTTAAACCTAAAATTTAGATCTATCATGTCCAAAGTTAATCTAAACCCAAAATTAAATCCATTATGTCCAAAGATGCCAGATCTAAATTGAAAATTAGATTTGGCATGTCCAAAATTGACCAAATATAAATCTAAACGTAGATCCAATATGTACAAAAGGGTTGAATCCAAAAAATAAACTTAAATATAACATGTCCAAAGGGACAAAATTTAAGTCGAATCACACCCAACATGCCTAAAGGGGCCGAGTCTAAACATAAATTTAGATTCAATACATTCAAAATGAACTGAATCTAAATATAAATTTGCATCTATCAAGTCCAAAAGGGATTGAATCTAAATATTAATCTAAACTCTTTAAATTTTAGATAAGATAGAATTATGGCCACAAGCACAACTCATTTATAAATTCAGATATTATTGACTTTTAATAATGCTTATAAAATTTATATGCTATTTTTTTATACAGATTGACTATAATATTTATTTGGAAAAGGCCAGATGATATGCATTTTACTGAGGCTAATGAAGAGTAGATATGAGCCAAAATTAAAGCTTATGATCTACATTATTCATCCATATTGTAGATAGTTTATTATGACATCAAGACATGTTGATGGGCAAAGAAATTTATGAGAATTCAATTGCTCGATCATCCTATATTTCACTCTTTGATTCACAACTTCCATTAGAGTATGATGTTTTTAATTGTGTGATTACTTTTAAACTAAGACATAGTCATAATGTTCCTTTAGATCTAGTTCAAATCACTTTAGTTTTGGAGATTAGGAGGTACTTTAGCTATTTACAGATAGTACTCCTTTGACAAGTACAATCAAGATTTTGGATTACTACATATTACATCATGAGGCAAAAAATTGGGACTCAAAGTCAATGTTCAACACACCTATCAACTGGTGGTTATATATATTGGACCTACCATTATTTACATATGCATAGTAATATTCCTAGAAGAGCTAGCATATATCATGCAATTATGCTTCATCACTCTTTAACTAAATTCCTCTTCCCTTCACCTGGATTTGTGGCATAACAAAGCATTGAGATAGGGCCATAAAAACTTGTTGGATTGGTTCACAAGAGATGATAACTACTTTGACAGATATGCAGGATATGGCATGCCTCCCTATTTTAAGCATTCCCTATGAAGAGTTCATCCCTCCAAATTATGAGCTCTTTCAATGTGAGTAGTTGGTTAACAGAGGTGGGGAAGTTATAAATATTCTTCTAGCTTTCATTGTGCTCTAACTCACTTTTAGAGGTTATTCAGAGAGTGGAGATCAAGTTGTAGATGATGTGGCACTATTACTCTAAATATATGGTCTAAGAGCTTTCTTCGTTCAACAATATATTTGCTTCATTTTGCATGCTTTGATGATCCCTTTGATATTGACTTTAATTCATCTGAGAAGTCTTTCAACACTAAATTTGAGCATGAAAGAAGAACCAGTTCTCAACATGTTCTAGCACAAAGCATCAATGATGAGTTATCCTTAGCGGCCTTCGTTGCCACATGGCTATGCTACTTTGTGTTCATTTGGTCACAATAGACTCTTCCATCCTTCTACTCTCTTGATGGCCAGTTTGCTTACTCATGGTGAGAGAATTACACTAGCACCTGTAGATTAGCATACCTGTATCATAAATTAGGTAGAGTGAGCACCATGTCCAACTCACATCACTATGATGTAGAAGCGCCTTGGAATTATCTACATGGATGGATTCATGCACATAGTTTTAGAGGTCTCAACTGTCTTGAAACACCTCCTTAGTTTGGAGAGTAGCATTTTCTTTAAATAGTGATCAAATTAGACATTTATGTTTGTGCTAGCATGCATGGCAGATCAATTTTAGATTATTCATATATCATCTTTTTATAACTTACCTGCTAGAGCATGGCTGAGAGATTCATGGATTCTATTATTGACAAAGGTTTACCCTTATTATTGTCAAAGTTAGGGTATAAATGCATTGTAGAATTTCTTATTGGATTGAGACCTACTTGGCTTTGTTACCATCATCATGAATCCATGATTTTGGAGGGATACAATCCCAACATAGTAACTACATAATATTGTTTCACTCAAGCTACACCTATAACCCATTCTTAAGGACATTATTACTATCCATTCATTTCTAGGCAACTTGTATGGCTTGGGCTTTTAAGGTTTGCCTTGAGACTGATTCTTATTTTTATGTTGCTCCATAGGAGGCTAACACAAAAGTTAGTAACTTATGGCTACTATGGATTATCATACTTTCTCTTCCTTTTCAGAGCTGGACTTCTGTATATACAGTCATAGACTTGAGAGAGCTAGATCGACTGACACTTATGTTCTCCTTGACATATGGTTATGCTTCTAAAGAGTATTAAATAAATGAGATAGTGGTAGAAAGCATCATCGAGAGCCTTCACTTGTTCATACAAAGGCTGATAGGAATGCTCAAAGCCCTCTTCCAACTGATTATAATATAAGAGTAGCAAGAACATCCACTCTATTTATGATCCATCCTCACTAGTAGAGGTTGAACCATCAACAAGCATATAGAGAGTCATGTCACTTTGGGATTATTGATTGAAGCTAGTGTGACTTCCTAGTTTCTCATTTTATTCAGTCTGTTAGTGATGACCATATGCATATTGGAGAGAATCCATGTATAGATGAATTTGTTGCTTTGATGACTAGTCCTGAGTCACTCTTGTTAGACTCAACTTGAGTGATAGTGAGTGCTACCTAGGATGATTCCATAATAATTCTTAACTCCTGTGTAGATAGGCAGCCTATTTCTAGTTTTAGAGATGTAGCTTAGAGGTGCTTAGTTGATTTGAAAATTTCATGCTTTCTCCAAGATACACTTTAGACCTTTAGGATTATCACATTGCATCTCTTCAAAGAGCTTATGTCATATAGTGATAGCATTATGTCATCTACCTCTAGGTGTGGACTTAGAAGTTATATCTAAGCTTTCTAGCTTCTATTTGGAGGTGAATTCTTTGTTGGACTATGTTGTTACTTTAGATCTTGAAGTAGTGGAGTTACAATTGTGGGAATCCTTATCCTAGGATGTTGAGTTTGAATTATATTCATTTACACACAACTTATCAAGAGCTCTTATTAGGCACACTCACAAACATAGAGGCTTTACTCACTACTACTTCACATCATGCTTCTCTAGTATGTCAATACCTCGAGCATAGCCTCAAAGCCTTGAGATCATACCAAAGAAAGCTCTCTAGAGTGCAGATCAAGCTTCTTAATATATTTACTGAATTGAGAGAGCTATAATAAATAAAATAATATTTATTAAAAAGAAGATCTGTGGTGAGATTGGTTGTCATAGCTATAGAAGAAGATTGCTCACATATGTATGCTCAGGTATCGACTTGGAAGATACTCTCTTCATTAGTCTATTATGGCTTATCGAGCCTATACTGCTTATGTTTGTATCCAAGAAATTAAAACCAATTACTTGTAGCTAAAATTTCTTTTAACGACTTTGTATGTGTGGAAAACTTATGGCATCACATAGATTTTAGGAATTTCTTTTTTAGGTAATCAAATTTATCATTAAGGAATAACTATATTATTTTAGAATATAACCATGTGTCTCTTATAATGGATTTGATAACTTAAAATAAAGGCTCCTAAGATTAATGGGTCTTTTAATTCTGTAGATTCTTCCCTTGAACTACATATGAAAGTAGGATAAGTTTTATTTTATACCAGGATCATAGTTCCTTATAAAGGCAAGCCCTTATAGTTAATTACATCTTAAGAATGAAGATCACTTTCTAAGAATACTCTTAATTAAAGAAAGAGGCTCTTATTTCTATGGATTTCAAAGTTGGTTCCAAAGGATGGTTAAATTAGAATTTATGAAAGGAAGACTTCAAATGGAGAAGAGTTCCTTTTGAGGCCAATTGGGATAAAGTAGAAAATGTATATAGATATTGAGATGCCTAGTAGGCATTTCAACTAACCTACCATTGGGCTTTATATTTTTTATCTTCAATTTATTAAGATTTGAATTGATATTTTATTAGAAATTTAGGACTTAGTTTCTAGCACAAGACTATAGAAATGCCTAGGGTTGAAGACTTAATCCTAGAAGGATGCTTCAGAATCTAAGTCTACAAATTCTTCTAACACAAGTCGAGGCTTGACTTCATTCAACTTTTGAGAATCATTGGCTCTTTCTCTCACTTGAGGAAAAGAACATATCCCTGACTCTTCTAGACTTATCACCTGCCTGGAAGGGCTATCAGCCAACATCACCTAAGTTAATTTTTAAATCCATGTTGTCGATCTTATCTATGTAAAATGGCAAGGCTGTTATATTTTGGGAAAGAATTTAAGAACCTAAACTAACTCCTTAATTGCTAAGATCATGTTAAGTATGATACATACCTAACTAATGCAATAATTTTCAACTTTTAAAAATTTTACCTCATATTTATGTCTACAATGAGATGCAGTTAAAAATGATTGTGACTTAATCAAAATAAGAAAGCACACTTCTCCAAGAAGGTGGTCTTCCTCAAAAGTCAGATGCCCCATATGTACAATGGGTGAAGTCGTAATTTAAGGATTTTGAATAATATGCCAACATGGTTTGCAAAAGCTAATTATTTTTAGTTGGTTTTAAGTTGCACCTAAGGCTTTAATTTATATGTAAAGTTTCAAATTTCATTACATTTATTTAAGTTATTTAGATTTAAGTTGGGTAGAAAATTAATTTTTTTAAGAGCCCAACATTCAAGCATTCATCATAGAAATGCAGCACAAAAAGAAACCTAAAAGCTAAATTTTGCACCCAAAATAAATCACACCAATTTAATTAATAAGATAGACTAGTGATGTTGGGTATCACTGTACATACTGAAAGGAAGAGAAAAATTAGCTGAGCTCTCATATACAACTCAACCTAGAACTAAAAGCTTAAATCTATGGTACTTTCTTTAAGATCATCTCCTTCTTTAGGAACTCAACAGTCTTCATAGGGGACCACCACCTAGTAGAGTAAGCTTTTGCTATTCCTAGACCCCATAGATCCTAACTTAATTCTAGGCTCAAATTATATTTAAAATTTCAAAAAATAAATTGAACTATTTTAAACAAATATTAGGAAATACAAACAACACTCCAACAATTATATTTGCAAACATACAGGCTTAGCATTAGTTGCTTGCCAATCCCACCTATCTTATTGGGCTATGCTTATGGATTTAAGCATACCTGCAAAAATATATATATATATATATATATATATATATATATATATATATATATATATATTACAACAGTTCTTTTCACACAGCCCCTTGTAGAAAATAATGTTAGGCTGAAAAAAATGTCATAGCATCCAGACTAGCAAGTAAACAATCCTAGCCATCTAATCTAACATAGTATACCACAAAATAAGAAAAATATTTACATCACATCACAGATTGACCTAACTTAAGTCTAGAGTCGGCAAATTAATAATCTAGTGTGTGAAGGAGGGGTTTGTGTGGTATGACTTTACTAGGTATTTTAAATTCAAGTTTTGATTTAGTTTTCAATGTTTGGTTTAATTTGATTTTGAGATTTTATCTTTTCATAATTTTACTTCATAGGTATGTGTCCTTGTTAAACCATAAGTTTGAGGTATCAAGACCTCTTTTGGACCAAGAGCTGCGATCTCTGGTGTCCAAACTATATACCATATGTTTGTTAATTATGAAAGATTTTATTTTCATTCTTTTAATTTATTATATTCTTAAAATTTATTCAATTTCCCATAATGTGGTTCAAATTTAAGTAATTTAGTTGATTTATGATTTCATTCCTATTTTTAAATTTATTTTATGTTAAAAAGGAATTTAAATATTCAAGAATGAAGAATAAAATACATTTTACTTTGGGTGGAACCCTAAATCCTAATAAGATCTTCATTCTAAGATGAAGATTCATTCTTAGGGTCAATCTAAAGCCTTAGGTATCTTTAAATTCATTTGAATTTAATTTGATTTGATTAATGCTTTAATTTTAAATGGAAATTTGATTAAGATTCATTCCTCTTTTCATTTCTCTTAATTTATTTAAACATTTCTTGATTTGGATTATGTTTTTTAAAAAAAAAAAAATTTATTTATCTTTGACTAAAATTTAATATGTTTCTCTAAATGTTAATTAGGAGTTTAATGTTCATAAACATTTCTTGATTTGGTTTATGTTTTTTTTTTAAATTTTTATTTATCTTTGACTAAAATTTAATATGTTTCTATAAATCTTAATTAGGAATTTAATGTTCATGTTATTATGATTTAGTTTGATTTAGTTTTTATTTTAAATTTGATTTTAATTCATTTGTATTTGATGTTGTTTAGTTTATGTTTTATAACTTAAATTTATATTAAATCTTTTTTATTTTGTTCATTATTCATTTGATTTTATTTGTTTTATTTCATTATTATTTACGAATTTGGGTGAGTTAACTTGATTAGATTACTTCAATTACTTTGAATTTCACTTGATTTCATTTATTTATTTCATTAATTTTAATGTTCATTACCTTAAGTGAATCCACTTAATTCATTTAAGTTGATATTGTAATTCAAGCATAATTTAAAAGGTTTTGATTTCAATTGATTAATTAAAAAATTTATCAAATTAGTAATTTAAGATTTGATTTTTTTTTCTTTCATTAAACCCTAAGGTATGCAATTACTCAAATTCCATGTCTTCAAAGGGTTGGAAAATTTTCTTCAAGTGTTCTCATATTAACGAAAATGTTTTAAGTTGATTTATGAATTTTCATAATTTCCATGATTTTTTGATGTATTATATCACTTAAATTGACCTAAGGATTGAAAATTCAATAACATCTAATTTGGTGGTCATTTGATCTTAAAATTTTTATGGCAAGTGGGGTTACATACTAATTTAAGTTCTCTAAAGTTTCATCCTATTCAAATGTATAATTTATGGTCAATAAAGCTTTTAAATATTTCAAAAAATCAAAATTATGCTTAAATTAAATAAAATTGATTAGATTTTAATTTTCTCATGTCCCTCTCTAGAAAATTAATCCATAGAGGGTTTATTTAAAATTTTTAAAAATTTGGTTGATTTATTGTGATTTTTCAAATTTTAGACTTTTAAATTCAATTAATTCTCAAATTAGGTCATTTTGAGATTTATGAGGTTTTAGTGAGTTTTAATAATATTTTTAAACTCATTAGATTTTTTTATGATGATTTTGAGTTAATTTCATATTTTTCTCATAATTTTATGACATTAATATTAATTAATTTTATTAAATTAATGTTCATAGCTTGATAATTTCATATCCATGGATTTACTTTCCAAAAGTCTTGAAAACTTCATTTGAGGTGTATTTTAATCTTAGTTTCATTTTCTCGAAGTTTGAAATTAATTGGATTGATGGCTTGAAATTAATTGGATTGATGGTTTGATTTTAATTTAAGTTTTTTATTTTCATTTAAACTCGAATTAACTAAAATTATCCAATAAAATTGATGATTTTGAGTTAATGGATTCTCCTCATTGAGATGAATCCATAGAGCCATTATTTATTATTTTTGGTTGAGTATTTTATTTTCTATGATTTTTTTGAAGTTGTAATAATTTTTTTACCATTTTTTTAATTAGGAAAAATTGATTTTCCCACTTATCTGTGTTACATGTGGCGTAATGCCACTAGATCTATGGATCTCACGTCAAAAGGCTGTTCAGACGTGGGATCGGTTGGAGCCGCCCGATCATGGATCGAATGACCTGGATTTGATCACAATTTTTTTAAGGGATTAAATCAAGCTTTGCTTTTAAATTAGAGCTATTTATTCCAAATTAAAGGAATGGATTGATACTATCTCCCTATCTTCCAACTAAGAATTGAGGACTGTCCGCCTTTTAGGGATGACCTCCGATGATTAGAGTAATGAATCATGACATTTCAATTGCAAATCAATCAAGAATCAATTTCTAATCCATCTAAATGACTTGATTTTGATATGGATCAAATTGACTTCAAAAGTGCCAAATCGAAATGAATTAAGAGTCAATTTTGAAGCATACTTTGCTAGCGTTGATCCTCGTGGTGGAGATGGTTCATACACCTTTGTGGAGATGTGGTGAGCCTCTGGGAGAAATTTCACACATTGCCTCCATATAGATCAGCATGGAGACCAAAGCTCACCACCTTATCATCGAACTTAGTCAAACTCTGGCTTGCCAATAATGGGAGACTTGAGGAAGAGCTCATTTGAGTTTGCCTCTACCCATAGAATATGTAGGGAAATCCAAGTTAGGGTGAGGAATTGTCTTCCTACATTTTGACCTTTGGCTAAGAGCTTGCCATAAGGTTTGGCCCATTTCTGGCCTACTAATTATAAGAGGCTTGGGGAACATCTTAGCTCTCTTTCTCTCTCATTCAGGAGCATATTGGGATGGTTGGACTCATGAGAAGAAGTCATCTTCCTCTCTTTCCATATATGGCCGAGAGCCACATATATAAGATTTAGGGTGGCTGGAATCCGGCCACAGGTGGTGATAGCTTCAGCTGAGGGGTCAGTTTGGTCTCTTCTCCCCTTATGAGTGTATTGGAATGCATAACATCAAGATAGAAAGTCTTATTCCTCTCTTTTATCCTTTTCTTATGAGTTTCCTTCATGGAGGAAGCCAATTTTTATTTTGATATGGTGACTTCCACCCTTGGAGGCTAGCTCCAAGGGGTGGTCAACTGATTGGAGGAGTCCAAATCAGTTATAGTGAAGAGATGGATGAGATGTGGAGAAGAGAAAATGGAGTTTGACTTCGTCACATGGGTTTATTTTCTCTTGCCATAATTACTCCTCACCCCTTGTGATTTCATCTCACTTGGCATTCCTTGGGTTTTGGCATCATTACTACATCCTTTTGGGCAGGTGGTTGGTTGGCTAAGTCAAACCAAGGTGATTCTGAGGTTAAACTCAAGTCCATTTGAGTTGCATTTGAGGATTGGATCTAGTTCATGCCATTTGGATTAGACTTAATTTAAAGTTTTTAATTATATTTCTTTTGATTTAAATTTGAGTTTTAATTATTATTAATTATCTTATAGAAATTTTAGAGTTTAATTAATTCATGCCATGTGAGGTTTTAATTTAGTTTATTTTAATTTGACCCATTTTAACTTAAAATGAGTTAAATTTAGTTCAATTAGGTCAAATTACCAATTTGGTTCAATTAAAGTTTGTTTAAACTCCAACCATGTTTAATCGTTGATTGCTTAGAAAAAAATACCTTTGAGGATGCTCTCCACCATCTTTATTGAGATTGGTAGGAGTATATTTTTTGTTAGGAAAATTGATAAATATTCAACCAGATTTCCCCAAACATTACATTAGGATTTATTTAGATCTAGGTCCCACTTCTTATGATGCAATACTTCATAGTTAATTACCTTTCTTATCGCAGTAAGAGAGCACTCTCAATTAAGGTTGGAAAAATAAACCTACTTTATCTAATATGAATTGGGGCTAGTGGTGCATACTATTGCATAAATGATTATCATTTAGCTTAAAATGTATATTGGGAGGGATGATAACACACCGATCAAGATCTCATGGTTTCATCATCTCGGGTTGTCATATTTCTTAGTCTACTTAGCTAAGGGAAATAGTTCCTGATCAAGAATCCTTATAACCAGCCCTGAGTTACGTTGTCCAAAGTGTTCTTGTAGACTTAGAGTGATATTTATTTAAGGTGATAAATTTAAGTCAACCTTAACTAATAGAAGACTTTTTCCTATTAAATTTATTCTATAATTCATGGCTTAAGGAGAAAATTTATTATGGAACATATTGGCTATTTCCATGATCAAAATATAGTGGAGCCATATGGAAGCTAAGCCAGCTGGTCAGAGGGTTCTAGTCATATTTGTATTTCATGTGGTGCCATTTGGAGGTGAACCCACGTAGACAAAGGACACAGGCCATGTCCTGACTAGTATGAGATTATTTTAGTATGAACATAGTGATATATTTAATTTGATATTAGCTATTCATGAGCAAAAGTTTTCTTACATTATCATCCTTGGCAAATAATGATGGATGGGTGGGTGATTGTTTACTTTAAGTTATTTTGAATGATGAAATTCATTCAATTTAAATGTGTCTCTTCCGAATGAATTTTACAATCAACACAACCATCATTAAGGATTGATTAAGTTTTGTTAGATTAGACCCAATCATAAGACCCAACTAGAAAATTAACCCGCAAAGCATCCTCAGGTAGTAGACTTAAGCAATTATTATTGTGCGATCAAAACATATAATTAATTATAATAAATTTTCATAATTGATGCATGTGAAAAGAGCCTAGCGCCACAACACTTTGACCCAACATTGTGAAACTCATTAAAATGAGGCTATCATTTCTCATTAAAACTTGCTACAAGCTTGTCAGAAATCTTGAACAGCATCGTAGCACTACAAGGCGATGCTGCAGACTATTCAAATGATCAAATGACCAATAATAGTGTTGCCACGACACTACATACACAACATCGAGGCACTGAGCCTCCAGCTCATCTGCCCCTGTGTCATGCCATATAAGCAATGGGCTCCATTATCACATCGTGACACAAGAATCCAGTGCCAAGATGTTGGATCCCAAAAATAAGGATTTTATGTTTTTTAAATAAAAATTCAAATTTTATTCATTTTTCATGCAAACACCATTATGTGTACCAAATATGTAGACAACCTTAATTTTTGGTATTTCAAAAGATATAAGCCCAACCACCTATTCGTTCACCATGTGAACATTTATTGTTGGTCATGCAAACATTCCATATTTCGTTCATAACACAAACAAATTTATATTTGTCCACCAAGTGGATAACTCTAATTTTGGAATTACAAAGGGTTGTAAATCCAACAACCTATTGTTCACCATGTGAACATTTATTTGTTCGCCATGCGAACATTCCATAATTCGTTCACAACACAAATGAATTTATATCCATCCACCATGTGGACAACAATGATTTTTGGCATTCCAAAGGGATGTAAGCCTAGCCTCCTATCCATTCACCATGTGAACTTCTATTCATTTATAATATGAATAGCCCATAATTTGTTCACCATGCGAGCAAATCCATATACGTTTTCCATGCAAATAACCATAAATTTTGGCATTCCAAAGGGATGTAAGCTCATCCTCCTATGCACTCACCATGTGGACATATATTCATTGACTATGCAACCACCCTATAATTCATTTAATACATAAACAAATTCATATTAGTCACCGTATAAGACAACCCTAATTTTGGTTTTCCAATGGGATGTAAGCTCAACCTTATATTCATTCAAATTGTGAACATTTGTCTATTTTCCATGCAAAACCTTATAATCTATTCACTACATGAACACTCTTGTACCACTTACATTAAAATTCTCTGTCTTCTCAAGATACCTGAAATGAGGCAACCCATGACTGCTAATTAGATTTTCTAAATAATACGGTGATGTCTCTCTAATGTTTATAGGCTGGAATAATGTAATCCCGATATGACAAAATCATGGGGTCTTGGTTGGGATTACACTCCAATTTATCTACAAGACAGTCATTGATGCCACACACATCTCTAAGACATTTATTACCTATCAAATAGATATGTTTGTTTCCACCCTTAATCGAGAGTGCTCTCTTACAGCAATAAGAGGGGTAATTAACTATGAAGGCTTGCAACTATAGGAAGTAGAATCCAGATCAAAATAAACCTTAACCTATATGTTAGGGGGAATCTGGTTGTATATATATATATATATATATTCACCTCTTAAAAAATATACTCCTACCCATCCCATAAAGATGGCGAGGGGCATCCTTAAAGGCATTTTTCAAAGCGATCAAATTTCTGATGACTCCATTGGGGATTACTTCTCTCTCCATCTTTGGTTGGAAAGACAAAAGGTGTCTTAGGAATATCTTAGGTCGTATTCCTTAGATTCCTTCACTATTCTAGTAAAGCCTGACTTTAGATTTACCCTAAGGGATAGAAAATTCAAACAATATGATGATTGTTCGATTAGGAGAAGGATCCATTATCATTCCCCAAGCAATAATTAACATCAATTTTGTTGGAGATAATATCAAGTTCAGAATAATCTCTAAGATTTTTTAGTTTCTACTAGCTAGACCAGTAAATGAATTTATATATAGCATGTACAACAAAAGAAATAGGTCAACCTTGAATGAATCTAGGCCTGACATAACCTTAAAAAGAACATCTATCTTTGATAGGTTGTAAAAGGCAACCTTGTGTGCTAAAGATAGAATGATTGTCAAGTCCAAAATAAAATCTATAATAGTCAATCCACTTAGCATTGTATCTAAGAAACAAAACCTGACATAAACTACTATCTTAGATTTGAGTAGTGAAAATGATCGTGAGGCATATACTTCGGGCACTAAAAATTCCAGAAGAGCTCGAAAGAAATGCAACGCCTCTCATAGAGCTATCATATTACCTATTCATACTGACTAGTAATCTGATCCACAAGTAGAGGCCAACATACCTATAGATGTGGTGTTTATTTTTGGATGGTGTGTAAACACCACGTAGATTGTAGGGGGTACTTATTGAAGTGATTGGGTACATCATAGAGGTATGATGTATTATCTCAAAAGATAGAAATAATACCCTACAATGAATTTAATCACCTAATAAGGACTCCTAAGGCATGATGGGTCTTCATATGTACCAGAGATTCTTCCCCTACTTCCCATAGAAAAGTAAAGTAGGGTTTATTTTATGCCACGTTCTTTAGTTTCCTATAGAGGCAAGCCTCCATAGTTAATTACATCATAGAAAATGATATTTCCTAAGAATACTCTCGATTAAAGTAGTAAATCATTTATCTCTAAAGATTTCAAGGTTAAGACTATCAAAGTATTAGTAATTTTGGAAAATCAAATGGGATTGTTCAATTAAAGAGACTGATTTTTGAATCCAAAGAAAGATGAGTAGGAAATGTTCATGATACTAGGAAGCCTAGTGAGCATTCCAACCTATCCTATAGCGAGGCTTTATATATTTGAATGAGAGAGAGTTTATTTTGTTTGAGTTGAAATTTTATTAGATTGCTAAGGTTTTGTGGTGTTTTTTTTCTAGAATGTATGAGGGGTGGGGACACCATGATTGAAGTGATTCGGTATGACATTTAGGTGTGATGTACTATCTTGAAAGATAGATGCATCACCCTTCAATGGACCTAATCACCTAGTAAGGACTCATAAGGTATGATGGGTCTTCGAATATACTAGAGATTTTTCCCTTGGTTTATAAGAATGAATAAAGCAGAGTTTATATTAAATTGAGTTTTAAAGTTCCCTATGGAGGCAAGCCTCCATAGTTAATTACGTCCTAAGGAAGGTGAATTCCTTAAGACTACTCTCGATTAAAGTAGAAAATTAGGGTCTCCAAAGATTTCAAGGTTAGACTATCAAAGGATTGGTTATATTTAAAAAAATCAAATGGGAAAGTTCAAAGAGAAGACTTATTTTTGGAAGCCAAAGGAAATAAGTAAGAAATACTCATGATACTAGGAAGCCTAGTGTGCATTCCAATCTATCCTATGGTTGGGCTTTATATGTTTGAATGTGAAGAGATTTATTTATTTCAGTTGAATTTTTATTAGAATGCCATGGCTTATAATCTATCAACACAAGGTTGTAGAAATGCCCAAGAGGTGAGAATTTATGCTTGTAGCCCAAGGGAAATAACTACCTCGGTTATTAAATCTAAGGAGCTTTAGTAAGAGCTAAAGCACAACCTAAATCTAAGCAGAGATGGGTATAAGGTTTACCTCCACAAGAGAGAGTAAACCACCCGACTGTTGGACTTATATCTGCTTGGAGTGGCAGCCAGCTAACTCCTTCTGCAATTTTAAAACCATGTGATTAGGTCATATGAAGTGGTAAGATGGTTGGGCTATTATTAATTTATAAAGAGACTAAAGTCTTTAAACCCACTCCCTAAGAGACTATAACATGAGTGGTATGAGTAATGACTTAATCTACAAATGTAAATCTTTTCAAATTTTATTTGATTTTTAACACATCATTTAGACAAAGGCTATAGGATTTTGATGCCTACATGCATGATGAAATAAAGTGGTTGGCTAAATTAGCAAGAAGGGGTGTTTTTCAACACAAGGGATGCCCTCAAAGGCTAAGCATTCCCCTATCATGCAAGGATGAAAATCCCCTATTTTCAAGAGCAAAATAATATGATATGCATGTTGTGAAATATTTAACCATTCAGATAATGGGTTGCTAAATCTTTTAATTATCTTATTTAAGACTTAGGCTTTAAGGTGAGGTTATGAGTTATTTTAAAATTTAGTTATGAGTGATTAATTGGGGTAGAAAAATTAATTTTTCCTTAATAGCCTAATCGCATCCAGGCCACACATTAAAGCATCAACCATAAGAAACTATAAAAAAAACATGCTATTTTTAATGCATAATTTAAACATAACATCAAATAATTTTATAGCTATCCTAAAAAAATAACAGGCCAGTGCGGTCGGGTACCACCGTACAACCTAAAAAAAATATGGGTGGCCAAGCTCTACCCATATACAACCTGGGATATGAAAGAATAATTATAATTTATAAATGAATAAGTGTTATGGGGGATCTTCAAGTCTTTATGTCTTCATGTCTCCTTCTTCATGTCTCCATTTGATTTGATTTACTCGACTTCAAAGGCATCACATGGCCTCCTAGGACAAAGCCTTCTAGCTAATGCTCATCCTTATCCCACATAACACTAATCCTAATTCCTAATACAAAATTACATTAAAAATAGGAAAAGTAAATCTAACTACACCTGCAAAAAAGCGGTTAGCTAAACACACATATAATCTCAAGTAGTTATATTTATAATTTGGATTTAGCACCCTGCACATGGGTAACCAAGCCCAACTGTCCTAACTTGGATCATGCTAGGAGGGTTTAAGCAACTTGCAAAAGAGAGAATTTATATATATTTTAAGAACCCCTTAAGCATAATCCTCTGTAGAAAATATGATTAGGATAATACTGGCATAACATCCAGTCTACGAAACATACACCCTAACATCCAGTCTAAAATAATACATCACAAAATGAAACATACATCCACCATGCACCGTCCTAACATAAAGCTAGAAGTGGTGACCTAGTTCTAATGTGTGTGTTAAAGCTTGTGGTGTGTGTCTTAATAAGCATTAGAGTTATATTTTGTAAGTTTGGAAAGGTTCAATTTAACATGGAGAGTTGATTTCACTTGAAGTTATTTAATTGATTTAAGAATTTTTAATTTGCATTTTCTTTTATTTCATATGATTTACACTTAGCAACCAAGTGTTGTAAAGAGAAGAAAGAGGATTTCCCTCTTTCATTCATACCTTAAACCACTTTCTAAAGTATGCTAAATTGATTTAGTTCTCTTTAGTGAATGGCTTATTAAATATTTTAGTTAATCCTAAGTTTAGGTTCACTCTAAATAATTTTATTCAATGTGAAAGGCATTTTAAGATTAATCTAATTGGATTAACATCACATGACTCATGTTAAATTATTCCTTTCCATCACATGTAACATGCATATGATTCAATCCTAAGCATATATATATATATATATGCAATATATGTTGGCACATTAATATGATAAATGTAGACATATGTACTAAGAGTTTATATTTTTTATATGATTGAATTATTTAATTATATTAGTTTAAAGCTCTATCTAAATTCTTTTAGAAAATAGCATAGGGATAAAATTAAATAGGTATGTGCCATTCTTAACCATGGAAGTGAGGTAATCAAATGACCTCCTTGGGGCTAGCTAAAGCCTTGTGTTCCATGGATGTCCACATAATATACCCATTTGTATTCAAACATATGTAAATTTATATACATGAACATAAGAAAAGAAGCTCCAAATCACATGGTTAAATAATTCAATCACTTGACCAATTATGAATGCATGCATTTTTTTAATATAAAAGAGGGATTCTCATTCTTCAATCACATGTAAACACACATGTATGAAAACATAAACAAGTACATGCTGTTGTTAAACCGAAGTGAGGTAATCAAATAACCTCCTTGGGGCTACTTAAAATCTCGTATTCTCGGGATGTCCAGACTATATACCCATTTGTTTAGATACATATGAATGTATAAATAACTAGGAGAATGAGAATCATGCAAAGTTTGTATTCTATTTAATTGAATTATTTATGTATATGAATTGAAGTTATATTTAAATTTTAATGTTAAAATACATAAGAATGAAATCAATTGGGTATGTGCCATTGTTAAACTAGGAAAGTGAGGTAATCAAATGACCTCCTTGGGGCTACTTAAAGCCTTGTATTCTCAAGATGTCCAGACAATATACCCCTTACCATCCAAACTTATGTAAATCAACATGTGAATAAGGGAAAGAGACTTTACTTCATACACTTCAAACTACAAGCACATACATTTCTTATGTTTTATAACTATAATAGCTACACATGTCATCATTCATTTATAAGCTTTTGAAAAATACATTTGAATTTAATAGTGATAATAGCCAAACATATATTATATTAAATCAACACATGCAAGCTTTACATAATGGAAAACCATTTGATTTAATTCAAATTTGAAAAGATGAATGTATGATTTCAAATAACATACAATATTTAACATGATTGGAAGGGAATAAATAAACATAAACATATGATTTCATTCAATTAAATTAATTTCTAAAGATAATCATATCAAATAAAATTATTTTAGATAAACCAAAGCTTATTTAATGTCATTTTAATTTCATGTTTTAATTTGATTTAAGGATGTGAGAAGACATTTGCTGATATTAACCCATTCTCATATTTGGTAATTAAATTGATTTAATGAAATATGATTAAGTTGATTTTATGAGTTAATTAGGTTATAATATGCATTAAATCCTTTAATTAACCCTTCCCTATGTTACCTTAACATAATTACTCAAATAATTATGAGACAACACGGTATGCACATACATTGGAAATTAAATTAATAATGACCATAAGAAATGAAAGGGTCTAATACAATTGGCTCTCAATTAGTGATTAATTGAGTTAAGAAACTTAATTTAGTACTCTTATAATTCCCCCACACATGTGGGTTAACTATAATTTCCTTAGGGCTTCCTTAGGTTGTTGAACACCTAAGGGTCTACCCAAGATTTAATTAACCAAGTTCTGATATGATTATGATTTCAATTTAATTAATTAAGCTATTTGATTAATTAATTAAACCATTTGATTAATTAACTGAAAAAAAGAGAAATGAACTTAGGGAAATAGATTGGGGAGGAGGCCTCAATCCCATTCCATAGGTTCATTCCTTATTCGATAGTGATTAACCACTTAATTAATTGATATTCTACTATTCATGTGATTAATTAAAGACTAATTAACTTAAGAGGGTAATTAAAGCTTAATTAGTCCATTTTACTAATTAATTAAGCAACAAATCCTAAGAAAATTAAGAGAGATAGAGGTCATCCTATTGAATTAACCCACAAAGTTTAGGATTAATTACTTAAGTAATTAAAGTGTAATTACGCTAATTAATTTTTTAATTAAATCTTAATTAAGATCTAATCACTATTCTAAATTAATTAATAATATTTTTAATAAATTCTCCTCTAAAATACCTTTAAAATGAGTATTTATTTATATTTTGATAATTTTTTTGCAAATAGTTATGATTTTAGGAATTTTCAGCCATTAAAATAAATTAATTAGGCCTAATTAAAGTCCTAATCCCATCGACGTCATGTGGTGCGCTAACACGGTGCACTTTCCACGTGGCACCGTGGGATTGGTTATTTAAGTTATCACCATTAACGCTGAGTTAGATGGTGGCGGGATGCGCTTTCTCATACACCATTCGATCCAAGATTTGACGGCCATAAATAATCCTGTAGTGTAAAGAGAATTTAATCAATTTGATCTAGCAGATCTAATCATGATCGTCTATTTTGATCATGCATAACAGATTGTGCGTGATCTATTATCCACGAGGAGAACAGAGCCTATCCACCATTATTCACATGATCCGAGCTCACCCGAGCTCGGATCGATCTCAAATCGATCCCACACTTTCGTAAGGAGGATCTAAAGGGATCCAACAAGCAAGATTAAGTGGGATGGAAGTTTTCTTTCAAAAGCTCCAACAAAATTTTACTCTAAGGTTGGTTTCAATGGCATACCTCACCGGAGCTCAAGATTAGTGCCAAATCTAATTGAGGAAGCTTCATCTAGTAGAGGTGAAGCATTGTTGATTAGCACAAGCTCCATTTTGAGGTGGATAGCTCGGAAGGCCAACTCACGAGGCATATGTGGTCAGTGTTGATCGAAGTCCACCCTTTGACCATCGAGAACTTGGGAGGTGATTCGTTCTTGCTCGACTACCTCCAAGGATGGTTTGTGCAAAGTTAATTACACTTTGATGGAGAAATGAGAAAATGAGAATTAATAGGATTCTCCCCTGTTTCAGCTTGAAGAAAACCGAGAATGGGGAAATGAGGAATGAGCTTAGGGAAGGTCTCTAGCGGCTTGTCTTGGGTAGCTAGGGCTCTGAGGACTGCATGTGTGCGAGCTTGATTGGAAATCAGGGGGGTGTGTATACCCCCCTTCCATTGGATCGGCTTGGGCTAGTTTGGCTTCTTCTTGATCATTTGGCTACCTTGGAGGTCCTTAAGTGGATGAGGTGGCTTGGTTTGGTTGTGTGAGGCTGTGGAGGTGGCTTCCATGAAAGGTAGTGGATGTTCTTGGAGGTTTCAAATGCTCCAATGGGGGGAGGTGAGGTGATTTCACCTCCCATGGGGTACTAACATTGTGGGTCTGATCGATCCTCCATCTTCCAAGGGTCGTCGGTTCATCTTAGCTACCACCGACTACTTTTCCAAGTGGGTAAGCAATTTCACTTAGAGAGGTCACAGCTCAGCATGTGCTCTAGTTTTTTAAGAACCATATCGTATATATATTCAAGGTACCTCGATGAATTATATCTGATAATGGTACTGCATTCAAGATCATTAAGATCAACAGCTTCACCAGAAGACACGATATAGATTGGAGATACTCCATCATCTACTACCCCGAGGCAAATGGCCTAGTAGAAGCATTCAATAAAACTCTCATCTAGACACTAAAGAAGACACTTGATGATAACAAACGATAGTGGCATAAGTAGCTAGTCAAAGCATTGTGGGAATACCGCACCCACCACATATAGAACTCTAACTCAATCTACCCTGTTCTCCTTAGGGTATGGATTCAAAGCCGTTCTATCATTAGAAGTTCAACTCCCATCACTAAGGATATCAATGGGTAGTCAAATAACTACAGAGAATAATGCCAAGTTGCGTTAGAAGAGCTTAAAGGTTTGGATGAGAGACACCTATGGGTGTGCCAAAACCTCAAGTTGTACAAGGCCAAGATGATTCATGCTCACAACAAGCTGATCCACCCGACATCCTATTCCCTCTAACACAAACACAACAACAAATACATATCTTTTTTCTCAAGCTATTTTGATGTGGGAGCAAGCCCCCTATGGCACTCACTCATTAGTTGCTATAGGTCGGGTTGACATGCTACCTTGTTAGTCTATCATCCTAATGGTCACTTTTTTGGCCGATGTGAGTCCCCATGCTTTCTTCTTGACTTGACCATTACAAACCAATGAGTGCCTTGTTAGTTTGGTAGATTTCACTGCACAGCCAGTAAGCTACCTCATGTCAACTCTGTTTAAGAGGATGTAAGCCTACATGCTTTCTTCTTGAACAAGCCCTCATGCACTAGCCGAGTTGAGTATATTTGAGGCTTAGGATAAGTCCCCCAGAGGCTCCTTTCCTCTTGACTACTTTTGAGTTGATATAAGTCCCCAATGGGTCACTCAAGTGGTCAACCTAGGTCGAATAACTTCGGCGGCTATCCTGACAATCAATTTCACTATAGGAGGATGTGAGTCCCCTATGCTTTATTCCTAGGTTGATTGTCATAAACTGATGGGAACCTTAGGTTGGCTGATGTTCGCTATGATGACAGCGACTCACCCGGTGGGTACACCATGCTTGGTATATATGGGTCCCCGAGCTTTCTCCTTGAGTTGGCCATTGAATACCTATAGATATTATCTTCTTCAGAGTTTTGGATAAATCCCTTAGCATCCCCTCCCATGCGGACACTTTACTTGGATTACGTCCTTTGAAACCCCATTTAGACACTACCTGGGCTATTCTTAGATTGGACAGTTCCCCTTTCCTAATAGCCACCCCTGTGGTTGGAAAATTTATTCAGCAAATGCATAGATTCTCCCTTAATTTAGTAAATCTAAGATATGTCTATGATGATATAAGCTTCTTCTCAGTGTGATCCACCGTAAACTAATAGGGTCCATGATAAACAAATAAACAAACCAAAAAAACAAATTATTCGCTTACAAATTAGGAACTCAAGCCTCAAGTGGCCCCTTTCCCAAGCAAGCATTCTATCTTTAGGGCAGTGTCAACAGAACTCCCTATAGGAATTGCCTTACTACTATTAAGTAGAGATAAGTCCCTGGGTCAGCACTCTCTCAGTAGTCACCCTTAGGTCGGGTCCAATCTATTTTTCCACAAACAGGTTACCCTGGCAGTCATATCACTTTCGAAGATGTTAGTCTACTACATATTCTTTCTAGCATGACTTTCGCAAACCAATGGGCAGCCCTAGGTCGGGTTAACATGTTACCTTGCTAATATGTTACCCTAGTGGTCCCTTATTTAAGAAAGATGTGAGTCCCCCGAGCTTTCTTCATTGAATTAATCACTGCAAACTAAAAGGCACCCCTTTGATTGGCCCCTCGACTAGGAAACTACTCCCTTTGGGTTGATAAATCTATGTTAGACCAAGACCAACACGGTTCCTACTCAGTGCAGTCCATCACAAACCAATTGGATCCATCAAATATAATTAAAAATAAAATTAACTTTGACTATCTTTGAGCTGATTTAAGTCCCCCAGTGGCATTCACTTAGTAGTCAGCCCTAGGTCAGGTTGGCATGTTATCTTGCTAATGTCTCACCCCAGCGATCGCTAATTCAGGAAAGAAGTGAGTCCCCGAGCTTTCTTCTCTGAATTAATCGCTACAAACTGAAAGGCACCCCTTTGGCTGGATAGTTCTCCCCTCAGTTAGGAAACTACTCCCTTTATATTGGTAAATCTGTGTTAAACCAAGGCCAACATAGCCCCTACTCAATGCAGTCCATCGCAAACCGATGGTATTCATCAAATATGATTAAAAATAAAATTAGTTTTGACTATCTTTGAGCTGATTTATGTCCCTTAGTGGCATTCACTCAATAGTCAGCCCTAGGTTAGGTTGGCATGTTACCTTGCTAACGTGTCACCCCATCGATTCTTTGTTTAGGAAAGATGTGAGTCCCCATGCTTTCTTCCCTGAATTAGCTGCTACAAACTGAAAGGCAACCCCTTTGGTTGGATAGTCCTACTATGTGGTTAGTAGACTACCCTTTTGGATTGGTAAATCTGAGCTAGACTAAGGCCAACATGGCCCCTACTCAGTGTGGTCCATTGTAAACCGACAGAGTCCATCCCAAAATTCAAAATTTAAAATTTGAAACAAATTCAACCTTCCTCCCCAGTGGAGTCAAACTAAACAAACAAAACAAATACAATCAACCTCCCTAGTGGAGTCAAGCCAAATTAAACAAATCAAATCAATTAGCTTCTCCTCATTGAGAATCAAATCTTTCCAATTCCCCCGGTGGATGACTTGAACTTGCTCTCCTAGTGGAGAGTTCACATTTTCATTCCCAGCAGATCTCAGATTCTAATCCCTCGACAGATTTCACAACCTCTTATCCCCGGTGGATGTCTTGAACTTGATCCCCTAGTGCAAAGTTCACATTTTCATCCCCAGTGGAGCACCGAATCATAAATCAACAAATCAAATTAATTTTCTCTCCAGTGAGATGCAAATCAAATTAAACCTCTCATCACCCAGTGGATGACTTGAATCTACTTCTCTAATGGAAGGTGCACATACTCAATCCCTACTGGATTCCTCCTTCACTCTCTTATGTCTTTGACATAAGTAGAGTCACATTGCACTAATCTCTTAATTCCTTCTACACCTTGAGTTTAAAAGTAGATCATTTTTTTTTACTACTTGTGCTCATTTGAATGTTGTTGATTGTCTCAGTCAACACCAATACGTGTGGCATGCCTTGTCAGTCACACCACACTTATTGGGTGCCTTTTGTTGACTTGACTTTTAGAGTGAGCTTTCAAATTCTTCATCCTAGGCATAAGGACTCCTCTAGATACTAAGAGTTCCTTAGTCTTAAGACATTTTAGTGATTAGGTGAATACTTAACCTAATTCTAGAGACTTAGAAGAGTTAGCCTTAGGAATGGGTTATGCCTTAGGGGTATTAGAAAACCTTGCCTACCCTATAGCTTGAACCAAATCCTTACTTCCTTCAAATTCAAATTAACTTCAAATTCAAATCAACCTCAAATTCAAATCAACTCTAAATTCAAATCAACCTCAAATCCAAAACCAAATTAAAAACTCAAATCAATTCCCAATCAAATCTTAAATCAATTCAAACTCAAATAATTTTTCTTAACTCATTCAAATCAATTCTAAAAGTCCAAATCATTAATCAATTCCAAATGATTGAAATCCATGATCAATTATAAATCCAAAATCTTTCAAAAGCCTTTGATTTCATCTTATGGGCTTAGCTAAATCAAATGTAAATAACACCAAACTCAAAATATTTTCTCATAATCCATTTATATCTTCATATATATTCACAAATATAAATGAGATATAAATTCAAATAACCAAAAATCAATTCAAAACTCAAGTCCAAATCTAACCAAAATCCAACTTATACCCTTTCAACTCAAATTCTTGAACTTAGCCAAATCAAACTCAAATCAATCCAAACCTTTGGATTTTCTCTTCAAACAATCAATCCTTCAATCATAAGCCCAAATATAAACACAAACTTCAATCATCAAACCAAAACCAAACTAACCCAAGTCAAACTCATGTTCATCCTTTTGACTTGAAATTATCAAATGAACCAAAACCCATTTCTCCAAATCACTTGCAATTGGATTTATATTTCAATCATAAGTCTATATGTGAGTTCAACCAAACTTGAATCAAGCCTTGATCAAGTCACTTAACTTACTTAGGCTCACTTGACCCAAAGTGACCTAAAGCACCTTTTTTAGCCAAATTCTAATCCAACCCAAATTGGATTGAACTAAGCCCATCTAAGCCTCACATTGTGAGCAACAATCATCCTAGGTTGGTCAATCACTCAAAATGGGTCAAACCAAGTCAAACCCAGCCTTTGACCAAGTCAACACTTAGCCCAAATGGAACCTAAACTAGACGAAATCCACCATAAGCCAAATTGATTGAAACCATTGATCTAAACCAATCCAAAATCAATGATTGAACTTGATCAAGCCATTAATTGAGCTAAAACTAACCAAATTGGCCACTTGACCCAAGTTGACCCAGGTTGACCGAAAAAGTCAAAATGGGTCAAATCTTAATCTAAGCCAAATTGATTGCACCCAATGGGTCAAATTCACTCTAAATCACTAGTTGAACTTGACTAAAGCTTCAATCAGCCATGACCCAACCCAAGGCCAAACTGACCCCTCCAATGGGAATTCTCCATTTGAATCACCTCATACACTCACCTAGCACATGTACACTTCCTCTCCTCCACTCCTCTACCAAAACCAAAGAACATGGAGTCCCTAACAGCCTAAACAAACCAATCAATCCAAGTAATTGAAGGAAAATGATAAGATGGCTCTCGACCATTCGATCCAAGGAGGGGATGATATACTCTCCCTCATTCCAATTCAAACAACACACTCTGAATTTGATTAAGCCCTAGGAACTAAAACCAAGCTTCTCCAAGTTTCCCTAATCCATTTCCAAGCCTCTTGAGTTTCTCCTTCGTAGTTTTCTTCGAAGCCGAAATAGGGGAGGCCTAAGGAAATTCTAACTTGCTCAATTCTCCATCAAACCTTAATTCACTTTCCAAGCACCATCAAGGGAGCTAGTCGAGCTCACCCAAAGTGCTTCCCAAGTTTCCAAGCCATGGGAAGGGGGATTTTGATCAAAGCTGCAAGCCATTGAAGCGGAGCTTGGTCAATTGAGCAATTCACTTCAAATCAAGGCTTGGCATTTTCAACAGAGCTTCGTCTCCACTAGATGAAGCTACCTCCTCCGTTGGAAGTCGATGATAGCCTTCAACAAGATATGACTCAAAATTTATCCTCTATTGAAAAATGATTGGTCCCTTGTGAAGGGAATTGTAATCCCATTAGATCCTAGTCATTAGATGTTCTTTCCTACACCTCTTGATGGTGTCGGGTGAATCTCAGCCTAATTCGAGCTTAAGTTAGCTCGGATCAAGCCATGAAGGACGGACGGCCTCCATCTCCTATAGCTTAGGCAAGGATGAATCATGGGCCGTCCATCCCGCATGTTTCAGATTGACGGCCCTGATTAAATCTCACTAGATCAACTAATTAAACCCTTTAGAACCACGGGATTAATCCTAGACATCTGATCCTTGATTGGACGGCCCGGAGGAAAGCGTATTGCAATGCCAGCTGACACGGCATGCGATGTGATAACTTAAATAACCAATCCTATCGTGCCACATGGATAGCACGTAGCGTCAACAGTCCACGTGGCGCCAACGGGATTAGCTAATTAATTAGGCTATTTAATTCCCATTTAACCACTGAACTTCATAAAATCATAATTAAATGCACAAAAATCTAAAAAAATATAAATAAGGCTCATTTAAAAGATATTTTAGAGGAGAATCCAATAAAATTAATTCTAATTGATTTTGAATAGTGAATTTTCTTAATTAGGGTTTAATTAAAAATTGAATTACCTTAATTACTCCCTAATTACTTCATTAAATAATTCCAAATTTCTCAAACATGTTTAGTGGGATGACTTCTGCCTCCCTTAATTTTCTTGGGATTTATTAATGAGTTAATTAGGAAAATTAATTAATGAATCCCTAATCACCCTCTTTATGTAATTAAGAGTAATTAAGCATATGCATAGTGGTTTAATTCCTTAATTGAGATAATTAAACATTGTTTAAATAAGGAGGAGGTTTATGGAATGGGTTTGGGATATTTTCCCTAAGTTATTCCCTAAACCCCCTTTCTTTCTTAGTCCAAACATAATTAAGGATTAATCCACTAATGATCTACTTAATCAGTCTAATCAAACTTTCAAAATCAATATGGAGTTAATCAATCTCTTACTGGGTAGATCCTTAGGTGTTCAAAAGCCTAAGGTAAGTTTAAGGAAATCATAATCAAACTACATGTGATGGATGATTATGAAAGTACTTAATTAAGCCTTTTAGCTTAATTAATTAATAATTGTGAGCCAATTGCATTAGGCCCCTTTATATTTAATGTGCATTGCTAATTTAATTTCCCTATGTTTGCATATCATATGTTGGCTCATAATTGTTAGGTTAATTTTGTTAAAGTGGTGCAGGTAAGGAGTAATTAATGGATTTAATTCACACCTTAACCTAAATAAAACATAAAATCAATCTAATTATTCTAAAATTAAACTAAACTAACTCACGCATAGGGGAAATGGGTTAAGACCAGAAAACCCTTTCTCATAAATCATTTTCAAATCAAATCCAAAAATAAAAATCTCTTTAAAGATTTTGATTCACTTTAAATGATCTTATCTTATAAGATTATCTTTAGGAATTAATTAGGGTGAATGAGTCATATGCTTACATCACTTTATTTTTTTTCCAATCATGCTAAATGTGGTTTTCCATATGAAACCATGCATTCATCTCTTTTAAAAAATCAATTAAATGAAATATTTCCTTTTATGTCAAATTGCATGCTTTGGCTAAAGTTAAGAATATGAGTGGCTATTATCACTATTAAAACAAAAAGTATTTTCAAAACTTATAAATCAAAGATTATAAATGAAGTGATGCTACTTATAACTACTTATAATCTTGCATGTGATTATAATATAAAATATGTATTATGTGATTTTCTCCTCTCCTCTTAACATAGATTTGAATAGGATTTGCAAAGTGTATAGTTCATTTGAAAAGAACATAACACTTTCTTAAATATATTCCTATCCACTTTTATGTTATGACTTAAGAAGGATATTCACATTTACACATGTAAATTGCATAACCAAATCAAACACAAAAATAGTTTGGATGACTCTTCTTCCATTTATTTCTTTTTATACATGCATATGTATTTAAGAATATTGGTATATTAGTATGAAAATCCCGAGGTTGCGAGGCTTTAAGTAGCCCCAAGTAGATCTTGTACCTTACACCCTAGTGTAGAAAACAATGGTATCATACTCACTTATGTCTTTTATACATGTGAATGTGAATTTGATTAATGGATAAAAGAATCCCTCTTTTATACTTAATTAAAAAAACATGCATTCATGGAATATCCAAATTTTCTTAAGAAACATTTCTTAGCATTCACCATCAAAGTATGCTAAAGTTTACATTGCATGTATAGCTATGCTTAGGATCATTCATATGCATGGTATAAATGTTGGAAGGAAATAAAGGGTTGTGTGTTATGTGATAGTAATTCACATTAATTAATCCTAAGATGCCTTTCTTATTTGAATAGGGCTATTTAGAGAAAATCTAAACTTAGGGTTAATTAAAACACATAATGAAACATTCACTAAAGAAAAATAATTAATGAATCTACATTAGAAATTACTTAAGGTAGGGATGAAAGAGAAGTTCTCTTCTTTTTCTTCTCTTTACAACATTTAGTAACTAAGTGTAGGTTCATTAAAACCAAATTAAATCATTAATTAAAATTAACAAATCAACTAAATCACTTAAAATGAAATCGGCCTACTAAATTAAATCTCTCACACTTAGAAAATTCCAACCTTAAAGCTTAGCTAAGACATGTCACACAAGCCTTAAATCGCACACACATTAGGCTAAGTCACCATTTCTAGTTCTATGTTAGGGAAATGCATGGTTTGATGCGTGATTTTATTTTATGATGTAATGTTTTAGACTAGATGTTAGGGTGTATGTGCATAGATTAGATGGTAGGGCGATCTTAACCTAATCATCTCTTCTGCAGGGGATTGTGCTTAAGGGGCGCTGTAATAAAAATATAAATGCTTTTGTTGTGCAAGTTGCTTATACCCCTAAGCATAATCCACACTATGATAGGTGGACTTGGTTACCCATGTGTGAGGTATTTAGTCCAAATTATTCATATACATGCTTGAGTTGTGTGGTATGTTTAGCTAATCTCTATTTTGCATGTTTAGTTAGATTTAATTTTTTATATTTTCAAGTAATTTGCAATTAAGATTTGGAAGGAATGTTATGGGGGATTTGGATGAACATTGGTCATAAGACCAAGTCTTATGCACCATGTGAAGCCTTGGAGCAAACTACATCCCAACCAACCAAAAGGAAGAAAGAAGGAAATGAAGAAATCTAGAAAGAAGAATGAAGAATGAAGACCCCCATAGCATGAATTCATTTTAATTGCAATTATTTATTTGTAATCTAGGATGTATAAGGGTAGAGCTCGGCTACCTACTTCTTTTTGGGTTTGTCGGTGGAGCTCGACCACATTGACCTTTTATTCTTTTGCATTAGCTTTAAAAAATTGTTTGAAGTTTGTTTAGCTTGTGCATTAAGATGGCATAATTTCCCTAGTTTCTTCATTCTTTGGCGAATGGCCTGGATGCTATTAGGCTCTGTTGACCTCATTTTTAGGTTGAGCTCTCAACCCCTCCATCTTAGACATAGGACTTCTCTTAGATTTTAAGGGATCCTTAGTCTTAAGGCACATCTAGTGATTAGATGGACACTCAACCTTACCCTAAAAACTTAGAAGAGTTATCCATATGAATAGGTCATGCCTTGGAGGTGTTAGGAAAATTTTCCTACTCTATAGCTTGAACCACATTACTCACATCCTTCCTTCAAGTAAACTCCAAATCAAATCAACATCAAACTTAAATCAATTCCAGCTTAATTGATTTTCTCCCAAACTCAAATCAATGCCACATGATTGAAACCCATGATTGAAACTTATGATTGAAATCCAAAATTCAATTCCAAATTCCAAATCTTTCCTAAGTCCTTTATTTCCCTCTTAAGGATTTAGCCTAGATCCAATCTAAATCAATTCGAATTCATGAAATTTTTTTGTAGCCCATTTATATTCTCATTTATAATCACATATAAAAATGAAATATAAATTCAAATCAATCAAACTAATTCCAAAATTTAATTCCAAATTCCAAATCTTGCCTAAGTCCTTTGACCCCCTCTCATGGACTTAGCCTAAATCAAATCTAAATCAATTCAAATTCATGAAATTTTCTCAAAACTCATTTATATTCTCATTTATATTCACATATTTAAATGAAATATAAATTCAAATCAATCAAATCAAATTTTACGTTAAAATTCCAAGTTTAAAATCCTTCTTAAGTACTTTAATCCCCTCTTAAGGACTTAGCCTAAATCAGCTTCAAATCAATTCAAATTCATGACTTTTTCCCATAACCCATTTATATTCTCAATTATATTCACATATATAAATGAAATATAAATTCAAATCAACCAAATCAAATTCCAAGTTGAAATTATAAATTCCAAATATTTCCTAAGTCCTTAATTCTCTCTTAAAGAATTAGCCTAAATCATCTTCAAATCAATTCAAACTCATAAAATTTTGTCACAACTCATTTATATTCTTATTTATATTCACATATATAAATAAATATAAATTCAAATCAAATTTCAAGTTGAAATTCAATTACAAGTTCAAAATCTTTCAGAAATCCTTTATTTTTCTCTTAAGGACTTAACCTAGATCATGTTCAAATCAATCCAAACTCATGAAATGTTTTCATAATCCATTTATACTCTCATTTATATTCACATATATAAACAAAATATAAATTCAATCAACCAAAACCAACTCAAAAAATCAAACTCAAATTCAATCAAAATCTAACCTAAGCCTTTCAAGTCAAATTCTTGAACTTAGCCAAATCAACTTCAAATCAAGCCAAACTCATGATTTTTCTTCATGATTCAATCAATCCTTCAATCATGAATCTAAATATAAGTACAAACTTCAATCACTTAACCAAAACTCAATTCAAAAATCAAGCCAAAATCCATTTCATGCTCACCCTTTCAACTTGAAATTGTCAAATGAATCAAAACCCATTTGACTTCAAACCACTTGCAAATGGATTTATATTTCAATCATAAGTCCATATGTGAGTTCAATCAAACTCGAATAAAGCTTTGACCAAGCCATTTGACCCACTTAGGCTCACTTGATCCAAAGTGACCTAAAGTACCCTTATGAGCCAAGTTCTAATCCTAACCAATTTAGATTGAACTAGCCCACCTAAACCTCTCATCATGATCAACAATCATCATAAGATGATCAATCACTCTAATTGGATCAAACCAAATCAAACCTAAGGGTTGACCAAATAAACACTTAGCCAAAATGAACCCCAACATAGCCAAAATCCACCATAGGCCAAATTAATTGAAACCAATGATCTAAGTTTTTTTATGATCAATGTTTGAACTTGACCAAGTGAACATTTGAGCCTAACCTAGCCTAATTGGCCACTTGATCCAAGTTGACCCAACTTGACCTAAAATGTCAAAATGTGTCAAAACATGATCTAAGCCAAATTAATTGAAACCAATGGGTCAAGTTCATTCCAAAATGATCGTTGAACTTGACCAGAGCCCTAATTGGCCAACTATACCCAACCTAACCCAATTGACCATTAACCCAACTTGACCTAAAGGGTCAAATTGAGCCAAATTCAAACTTAACCAAAATTTATTGGAAAAAAAGATATCAATCCCTTTCATATGACCAATCAAACCTAAACCTACCCATGACTTAGTTCAAATAGGTCAAATGGCTCAAATTGGTCAACTTGACCCATTTGACCTAATTGAAATCAAATGAACCAAATTCAAACCTAAACCAAATTGAATCAAACCAAAGCCACCAAAATATTTAAAATGGTCATATGAACTTGACCAAACCCTTTGTTTGACCCAATTTGAACAGTTGGTCAACTTAACCTAATTTGACCAATTGGTCAACTTAACCCAAGTTGACCTATTTTGACAACATGAGCCAACTCACATCAAACCAACTCCAAATTCAATGAAACTTGGCCAAACCTATTTTCTTGTCATACTAAACATGCCCAAACTAAAATCAAGGTCAAATGACCAAATTATCCCTAGGCCATAGTGTAAATTTTGGCCAAATCCACTTGGAATTTAGTCAAATCATTTCCATAATCACTTAGCACCCTCTCAGTGGATCAAGTGAATACTAGGGAGTGTGGTGCACCCAACTCAATGGGTTTAGGTCAGCCTAACCTAGCCCAATGGCCAAACTGACCACATGCCTTGAAATGGAGCACATGGAATCCTTCTTACACTTAATTCAAGCACATGGGAAGTTCACCATTCCACTCCCTAGCCAAAACTGAATTCAAGGACACCCTAAACAGCCTAACAACCCACTCCTTATGGTCAATTAGATCAAAATGGCAAGGCATTTCCTGGTCGTTCGATTTCCAAACGGGGAGATATACTCCCCCTAATTTGAATTCAATCCAACATTCCTCAATTTGATTGAACCTAGGGAAGTCAGAGAAGCCATTCCTCAGCCTCCCCAAGCTTCCTAGGGTGAAATCAAAATCCCACTTCTCAATTTTTACAACTTGAAAATAAGGGAACTCCACTCAAAATCAAATTGACTCCACACTCAAAACTAGTGCAATTCCTTTTGCAAGCTCCATCAGTGAGCTCAATCAAACTCACCCAAGCTCTTTCCTAAGTTCTTAAGGCCAGGGAGGAGCCACTTTGATCAAGACTGAGCAAAATGCAAAGGGGAGTTGGTCTCTAGAAGCAACTGCCCAATCTCAAGAGCTCAAACTCTCAGCAAAGCATCATCTCAACTAGACGAAGCTTCTCCAAAGGATTCGAGTGCCAATGAGGTATGCCATTAAACTGAGCTTAAGTTCAATGTATATTGGTCCCTTATGAAGTGGATTTCAATCTTATGTTGATCTAGCCATTAGATGTGCTTGTACTCATGCTTAGATGGTATGGGCTAATTTTCATTCCAATCCGAGCTCGATCAAGCTCACATCATGGCCTCAAAGATGGACAGTCTCAATTTTACACAAAGAGGGGAAGGGATGAATCTCTGGCCATCCATTTGCATGTTTTGGATGGATGGCTGAGATTAGAACACATAGCCTCCCACGATTTACCCCTCTCATCCATGGCTTTAATCTCAACCATCTGATCCATGATCGGACGACTGAGGAGAAAGCATGTAGCGCCACAGCCACACGGTGCTATGATGTGATGGGTTAAAGAGCCAATCCCGTCACACCATGTGAAAAGCGCATGTCGCGTCAGCGGCACACGTGACACCGATGGGATTAATAATATAATTAGGGATTATTTAATTTTTATTTAATCACCAAATCTTCCTAAATTCATATCTAAGGGTACAAAAATCAAAAAATAAGAAATAAATTGCATATGAAAGATAATTGAACATAGAATAATTTAAAATTTATTTTAATTGATTTTGAATAGTTCTTTTCTCTGAATTTGGGTTTTAATAGGAATGTTAATTTGCTAATTACCCTTTAATTACTCCTCTGCTTAATACCAAACTTTGTGTGCTTAATTAGTGGGATGACTCCTACCTCCCCTAATTTTCTTGGGATTTATTAGTGGCTTAATTTAGAGAATTGCTAGTTCATTCCTTAATCACTCCCATAATGTAATTAAGCTTAATTAAAGGAATAGTTAGATGTGTAACCCTCTGATTTAGTCAATTAAGTTTTGATCAAGTGAATGTGAGGTTTAGAGAATATGTTTGGGATGATTTCTTTAAGATATTCCCTAAACCCCCTTTTCTTCCTTAATCTATCCTTAATTAAGGGTTAATTCACTAATTATCCCCTTAATTAATTTTATAAAATTCTAAAACTTTCCAGAACTTAATTAATCTATCTTGGGTAGATGCTTAGTTGTTCAAGAGCCTAAGTACATTAAGTAAATCAAAACACAACTCACATGTGTCAGGGGAGGTTATGAAATTACTTAAGTTAAAACCCCTTAGTTTAATTAATCATTAATCATGAGCCAAATTGCATTAGGCCCTTTTCTTCTTAGGTGCATTGCAAATTTAAATTTCTTGTGAGATTTTATGTCATCTCATTGGCTCATAATTATTTGATTAACTATGCTAAGGTGGTATAGGTAAGGGGTAATTAACATGCTTAATTCATACCTTAACCTAAGCAACATATAAAAAGAATCATCTAATCATCTAAAAATTAAACTAAAATAACCAACATATGTGGGAATGGGTTAGGAATAGTAAACTCACCTCACATTTCTCAAACTAAATCAAACTCAAAACAAAATGAAACCTTCTTTAAAAATAATTCGATTTGCTTTAAGATTTCTTATTTCATAAGATTATCTTTAGGAATTAATTTGGGTGAATGTGTTTACATGATTTCATCTTTTTAGTACCTTCCTAACATGCTAAATGTATATGTCATATGAATTTCATACATTCATTATTTTTAAAAAGCAAAATGAAAGTGAAATGTTTCTTTTATGTCAAATTGCATATTTTGGCTAAAATACGAATATGAGTGGCTATTATCACTATTAAATCCAAATTATTTTCAAAATATTTGAATCAATTACCAAAACTGAATGTGTGTTACTTATATTATATTTATAAGCTTGCATGTGAGTAAAATATAAGGATGTGCTTAGTGTAGTTTTCCTTCTCCCCTCTTTTAGTATAGCTTTGAATAGGATTTGGTAAAATGTTTAGTTCATTTGAAAAGAACCTAACACTTGCATAATTCCATTTCCTATTCATTCTTATTCTATTACTTAAGAAGGATATCTACACTTGTACATATAAATTGCATAAATAAAATAAATAATCAAGTACAAACTTTTGCATTTTTCTTTTCCATTTATTTCTTTGGTACATAAGCTTGTATTTAAGGAGAGTGATATATTAGTCTGGACAACCCCGGGGTTGCAAGGCTTTAAGTAGCCCTAAATAGGTCCTGTACCTTACACCCCTGGTTAATAATGGTGTCATACTCACTTATGTCTTTCATACATACATGTGTGCATGTGAAGAATGGATAAGAAAACCTCTCTCCTACATAATGAAAATCATGCATCATAAAGTATTCAAATTTTCTTAAGTAAAACACTTAGCATTCATCATAAAGTATGCTAAACATTCTCATTTATGTGCATATATATGCTTAGGATTCATTCACATGTTGGGAAAGAAATGAAGTGTTGGATGTTTTGTGCTTTACTTAATCTTAAAATGCCTTTCCTTTTGAATAGGTTTTTTTAGAATTAATCTAAACTTAGGATTAATTAAAACACATAATAAAACATTCACTAAACAAAATTAAACATGAATCCACTTTAGAAATCATTAAGGTAGGGAAGGAAAGAGAAGTTCTCTTCTTTTTTCCATCTCTTTTAAACTTAGTAATTAATTGTAGGATTCATTTAAAATAAACCAAAATATAAAATAAATCAACCCAAATTAGTAAAATAACTTAAATGAAACCATCCTCTAAGTTGAACACTTTCACATTTAGAAAATACAACCCCTAAAGCCATAGTTAAGCATACCACACAAACCTTCTAAAGCACACACATTAGACTAATTTACCACTTTTTGCTTTAGGTTGGAGCAGTGCATGGTTTTATGCTTGCTTTTATTTTGTAATTTATATTTTAGTCTGGATGTTAGGGTGAATGTGTGTAGAATGAATGGTAGGATGATTTAATCTAATGATTATTTTTTGTAAGGGATTGTGCTTAAGGAGCGTTGTAATAAAAATATAACTGCTTTTGTTGTGCAGGTGCTCATACCCCTAAGCATAATCCAATAGGTCAAGTTGACTTGGTTTTCCATGTGTGGGGTGCTAAGTCCAATATACATGCTTGGGAATTGTATGGTTTGTTTAGCGAATCTCTATTTTGTAGGTGTTAGCAAGATTTACTTTTCCTTTTCATGTATTTTTGTAATCAGGATTTTGGAATGTTTGTTATGGGGGATTAAGATGAGCATTGGTCATAAGATCTCATCTTATGGACCAAGTGAAGCCTTTGGACCAACCACCTTCCAACCATCCAAAAGAAGGAACCAAAGAAGAAAAAAGAAAAGAAAAAGAAAGAAGAAAAGAAGAATAAAGAAATGAAGCTTGAAGACCCCCATAACAATGAATTCCTTACTTAATTGTACTTAATTCATTTGTAATCTGGGTTGTATAAGGGTAGAGCTTGGGTACCTAATTTGTTTTCAGGTTTGTGCGGTAGTGCCAACAAAAATGGCCTCTTATTCTTTTATGTTTTCTTTATAAATTGGTTGATGATTTGTTTAGCTTGTGCATTAAGATGGCATCCTTTTCCTAGTTTCCTCCTTACTTGATGTATGGCCTAGATGTGGATTAGGATCTTAGGGAAAAATAAATTTTCTACCAAATTTAACAATTCAAAATTAAAAATAAAGAACTCATAACCTCACCAAATGCTTAGGCTAAAATCAAGATAAAAGAATTAGCAACCCCTTAGCTGGATGACTATTTTTTTATAACATCATGCATAAATGCATATTATTTTCACTCTTGATTGGAGGGCTTCCACCTTTGTGAGAGAAACTTAGCTTGACCTTTGAGAGCCATGGTGGAAACACACCTCCTCTCTTCTCGCTAATTTTGGCTAATAATCTTACTTCTCATGCATTAGGCATATGAATCCCATAATCCTGAGTCAAATGATTATCCAAAAATGAAAATAGCATGTAATATGATTTGCATTAAATTTAGGTCAATTGAAGCATGCCCTTACATGATCTAGTCTCTTTAGGGAGTGAGTTTAAGGACTTAGTCTCTTTCTAAATAAATAATAGCCTAACTATCTAGCATAAAGCATATGACTTGCCTACATGAATTTAAAATCATAGGAGGAGTTAGTTGGCAGCCACCCCTAGGCGGTTGTAAGTCCAAGCAGTCGAGTGGTTTGTCCTCTCTTATGGAGGCAAACCAAATACCCATTTTTGCCTTAGATTTAGGTTGTGCTTTTGGCCATCGCTAAAGCTCCCTAGATTTAGGTTCTGAGATTGCTTCTCCATTCTATGGGCCATAAGCATAAATCCTTACCTCTTAGGTATTTCCATAAGCTTGTATTATAGAATTATAAGCCCTAAACTTCTAATAAAAATTCAACTCAAATAAACAATTCAATTTCAAAAATGTAAAGCCCAACCATAAGATAGTTTAAGATGCTCGCTAGGTTTCCTAGCATTATGAGCATCTCCTACTTTTCTTCCTTTGGCTTTGATAATAACTCTATCTCTCTTTGATTAAATCTCATTTGATCTCCTAAAATAAACTAATCGATTGATAGTCCTACCTATTAAAATCTTTGGAGATAATGATCATTTACCTTAATCGACAGTATTCTTATGGGATCTCATTCCTTATGATGTAATTAACTATGGGGGCTTGCCCCTATAGGGAATTTAATGAACCCAGTTTAAAATAAACCCTACTTTACTTTTTCATGTAAAGCAGAGGAAGAATCTTTGGTACATATGCAGACCCATTGTCCTGGAGTCCTTGTTGAGGTGATTAGGTTCATTATAGGGTGGTGATTTCTATCTTTTGAGATAGTACACCTCTCCTCAATGTTGTACTCGATCACCCTCAATGAGAAAATCTATGGATCTACGTGGTGTCAAAAATGCATAAAAAGAAGAGATGTATATTTCTATCTTCATTTTTTATCCCCCATAGAGTCAAGATGGAAGTATATATTTTACTTCTTTAGAAATTACATAAAAAATTTCACCATAGGCTCTTAGGGAAAAATAAATTTTTTATCCAATTAATCAACTCAAAATTAAAATTAAATAACTCATAACTTCACCTAAAGCCTAGGGCATAAATTAAGACAATAAAAGATTTAGCAACCCCTTAGCTGGATGTTGCATGTCTCACATCATGCATAAAATCATCTTGCTTCACTCTTGCTAATGGAGGGATTCCACCTTTACTAGAGAACGTGGCTTGACCTTTGAGAGCCATGGTGGAAACACACCTCCTTCTTTTTGATTTTGGCCCATAACCAATTTCTCATGCATTAGACATATTAATCCTATAGCCTGTGTCAAATAAATTGTCCAAAAATAAATAAAAGTTAACAAAATTTACATTAGATTAAGTCATTACTTATGCCCTTCTTGATCTAGTCTCTTAGTTATGTGTTTAAGGACTTAGTCTCCTTTCTAAATAAATAACAATCTGGCTATTTTGCAAAGCATATTACTTGCCTACATGTACTTAAAATTATAGGAGGAGTTAGTTGGCGGCCACCCCACAATTATAAGTCCAACAGTCGGGTGGTTTATCATCTATTATGGAGATAAATCATATGCCCATTTTTTTCTTAGATTTAGGTCATTCTTTGGCCCTCACCAAAGCTCCCTAGATTTAGGATCCGAGGTTGATGTTTCCCTTTGCGGGTTACAAGAATAAATCCTCACCTCTTAGGCATTTACATGATCTTGTATTAAGAAATTGTAAACCTTATATTTCTAATAAAAAATTCAACTCAAACATATAAATAATCTCAATTTCTAAAATTTAAAGCCTAACCATAGGATAGTTTGGGATGCTCACTAGGCTTCCTAGTATCATGAGCATCCCTTACTCATCTCCCTTTGGTTTCGATAATAACTCCCTCTTTTTTATCAATCACACTTGATTTTTCTAAAAATAACCAATTGATTGATATCACTATCTTTGAAATCTTTGGAGATAATGATCATTTACCTTAATCAAGAGTATTCTTAAGGAATCTCATTCCTTAAGATGTAATTAACTATGGGGGCTTACCTCCACAGGGAACTTAACAAACTCAGTTTAAAATAAGCCCTACTTTAATTTTCCATGTAAAGTAGGGGAAGAATCTCTAGTACATTCGAAGACCCATCATCCTTAGGAGTATTTATTAGGTGATTAGGTCCATTATAGGATCATGACTTTTGTCTCGAGATAATACAACACTCATTGATGTCACACTCGATCACCCTAATAAGTACATCTGTGGATCTACGTGGTGTCTAAATTAGCTGTATTTTATTTTCATTTACTTCAAGATAGATGAAAATAAAAAATACACCACAATTTTTTAGCAAAGTAATTGATCTTTGTACTTTTAAATGCGGTATCATTATCATATATAATTTACTGAGGCATTCCAACTCTATATTTGATATGGTTTCTAAAGAACTAAAGCACATGGTGGGCTTTGACCTCTCTCAATGGAATTGCCTCTACTCATTTAGAGAAGTAATCTATAACATCTAGAATGAAGCAGTGACCATTGGATGAAGGATGTTTGATCAGCCCCATTATGTCGGTACCCCAACACTTCAATGTCCAGGAGGTAATGGTTGGATGAAGAATGTTGGATGGTTGGTGTAGAACTACTCTGTGCACCTAACATTGGTGTCAACAATGTGCCATTTCCATGCATTCAGTAATCATCATTGGATAGTAATATTTGAGTCTTTTGATCTTATTTTTCATCTTCAGATTGAATGACCTCCACATAATCTTGAATGTACCTTGATCATAATTTTTTTGGCTACATTTTTGCCTAAATAATGTAACCATGTGTGATTAAAGGACTGTTGATACAGAGTGCCATCAATGAGAGCATAAGATAATGCTCTCTATTTAACTTTATGGGCTTAAGAGTTCTCTTGAGGTAGTTTTTCTTTATTTGAGTGGTCAATGAAGGGTTGCCTCTAGTCTATCTCCTCATCTTTTTCAATACTGGCAACCTCCCCTTCAAGAGTTTGCTTGTCAATGAGTTTATCATCAATAAGAGAGAGGAATTAATTATTACATACTTTTATTGATATGAATGCATCATCTGGAGAAGTTATCTTCTTAGCAAGCTTAGCTATAGCATTTTCTCTTTAGAGAATCCTATAAATCATAACCTCTGGAATTTGCACCAATAGCTCTATGTTGTACTTATGGTAGTGATAGAGTTAAGGTTTAAAAACCTTATAAGATTAGGTGATTTGATTAATCACTAATTTTGAATCCTTAAAGATGTTGATATCTTGAATGCCTACTGAGATGACTAGCTCTAGACTAGTGATTAGAGCCTCATATTTAGCTTCATTATTTTTGTAAGGTTCTAAAAGGTGATATGAGAATTGCAACATTTCACACTCTAGAGTAAAGAAGGCTATCCCTATCCCTTGTCTGCCTAAGAGAATGGATTGTAGTTCTTCATCTCTTTGAGAGGAAGCCACACCATTAAAGTACATTTTCCATCGATGGTTGTTAGTATCCCCTAAACTCATAATTTTCTCATCGGGAAGGTCATCACTTAAAGGGGAATCAAAAATGAGAGGATGTTCCACTATGATGTATGAAAGTTCTTGTCCCTTCACAACACAGAGGGGGAGAAAACTAATGTTAAATTATGATAAGATATTGGACCATCATGCTAACCATCCAGATAACATCGGTCGTGTCATGAGATGTTGTAATGGGTTGACTCTAGAAATAAAGTTGACTTTGTGAGAGAGAATGTATTACCATAGATTTTGGGTAGTGAAGATGAGAGCTAGGAAATGCTTCAGATGACAACTTGAGTAGTAGAGTGCATTCTCCATCCCTTCATTATTGGCTTGATTAAATAAAGTTCCAAGGGAGTCATCCAATGTAACCATATAAAGTATGAGATGTTTGTCTAGGAAAGGGACAACTACAACTGTGGTGTTATTAGCTACTACTTGATGCTCTCAAAGGCGTGTTGGTATTTTTCATCCCACTTGAATTTGGGGTCATTCTTAGTAAGTGCTACATATGCTTGATATCTTCCAAATATGTTGGATATAAAACATCTTAGATATGTCAACCTTTCTTAGAATGATCTAAATTGGGTTAGACTCTTATGAGGTGGCATTTCTAATATCACTTTAACCTTCTTGATATCAATTTCAATTCTATAGTCTCATATAATGAACCCTAAAAACTTTCCTGAAGTTACCCCATATGCACACTTCAAAGAATTCATCTTAAGGTTGTATTGCCTCAATCGCTCAAAAAATATTCTCAAGTCATATAGATGGTCTTTCTTTTCTTTTATTATTATTTTTTTTATCATAAGATCATTGATAAATCACTTAACTTGATGATGGATTAGTTCATTGAAGATTCAAGTCATGGCCCATTGGTATGTAGCATCAGCATTTTAAGGCTGAAAGGCATGATCTTATAGCATATGATTTTGATTGGGGTTCTAAATGCAGTGTTCTTTTCATCTTCAGGCATCATCTTAATTTGATTATAGCTAAATGAGTCATCCATGAATGAGAATACTATATGAGATGAGTATTTTTTTTGCAATTAGCTCTAGTATGAGTATTAGTAACTTGTCTTTGGGGCATGCCTTATTAAGATCATGAAAATCAACACATATATAATTTTGGCTATTTTCTTTCATAACTGGGATGACGTTGGACAACTAGATGGGGTATTTTTTTCCTAGATGAAACCAACATCAATTAGCTTCTTGGCTTTTGAAATGACCTATTATTGATGTTTAAATGCATGCATTTAGGAGCTTTGTTGATAAGGACTGCATCAAGCTAGATTACTAATTTATGAACTATAACTTCAAGAGCTAATCTAAACATCTCTTCATAGCTCCTTGTGATGCAATCTTTAAACTCTAAGAGTACCCTAACTAAATCATTGGTTTTAGATTCATTCAAAATGGAACTAACATATGTCAGGCATGGGTTATCTTCAGTGCCTAAGTTGATTTCCTTCAACTCATCGATAGTTGATTTGATTTGTTTTCTTTCAATTTTGGAGGTCATCTAGATCATTTGAAGTTTCTAACTACACCTCCTCATAAGATTTAGTGTTACTAAGAAAGAACCTATCAAACTCTAAGTGGTTGGTGATGATTAAGCGGCACTAATGATCATTTATTGGACCCATTGTGCCAAAGCCTAGTCTTAGTCTTGAATTATTGTATTTATTATTCCACACCTTTTCAAAGTAATTCAACCTATGCTTAGTCTACATATATGGAATTAAACCTTTCTTTGTTAAATTTAAAACATCAGGCGAGTACTAACCAAAATGAAGATCTATTAATTTTTTGAATGAATTCTCTTCAAGCTTTATATTGACTTTTGAACTTGAGGATGCTACTCCTAGATAAAATCTATGAGGCTTAGCATATATATATATATATATATATATATATATATATATATATATATATATATATATATATATATATATATATATATATATCAATCATTAACTACCAAACCCTTAATATTTTATAGGGAAAGTGATGTTAGAGCTAAAGTGGTCACATGTTATCTCATAATTTCATATAAAGAAGCTTCAGATACATTTATGCTTTATTTAGTGACCTTGTCCTTATCACTATTAGACTCGAGTGTCACCTCCAACTAAGTCTTTAGGACTAGGGAAGTGCTTGGTGTGCTCACTACACAAGACTCATCCTCTGAACTAGATTTTAAGTCAATTTAAATCTCAAGAGTGCTCTAAGATGCTGGGATAAATATCCAAGTAGGTGGTAAGTATGGAGGTCTCCCTCCCCTAGGGATTCCTTTGAGCATGCCACTTCATCATCCCAGAGGAGATCAAGACATCTCACCCACTCATTGGGAAGAGTGGTGAAATGTGGGCAGAAAGTATTATCAAGCTCTACTTCCTACCTAAGATACTCTTCTCACTCTATTTTTTTTCTTTTTTTTTCTTTCTTTTTTTTTCTTCTTATTCTATTTTTTTTTAATTAATTTTCAAGAATAAACATTTTATTTCTTAGAGAGATAGTAGGCCACATCTTCATAGATCCTAACCTTACGTATTAAGAATGGATTTAAATAACCTTTGACATAATACTCTAAACCACCTCGTATGAACCTAATGCACTAATTGAGTGAAAATGGTACCATGTTATTCTTATGAGTCCAAGGTCACTCTAGCAAAGCATTCAAAGATGTATATGAATCTATTATACGAAACTTGGCTTCAGTCTTATAATCTTCTATCTCTAATGGTATGGTGATGGTGCCTAAGGCCCTCTCACTTTATTTATTGAATTTTTTTCACCATCATCTTTTTAGATTGAAGTTTAGTGATATCAATTCTCATAAAGCTAAGGGTCTTTAGGCTCATAATGTTGACTAATGCACTTAAGTCAATAAGTACTCTAGATAGACTGAACTTGCCAACATCTACTATAATGTATAATGGGCAATTGTACTTTATCGTTCTAAGCAATAAATCTTTATTTGAGAATGTGACTCATATGACTTCCTTTGAGAAATATGCATCTTGTTTAGGTGAACTCATTGAGGCCAACTGAGCTAAATATATTTCAGGATCAAGCGATACTTTGATCAAAGACTTCTTCATCTCTTCTGATAAGACAAACGCATCATATATGTTTAGTTTTGCTGATAACTTTCTTACATGTTCCAGGAAATTTTAGTCAACTTTGGGGTGATCCTCCACAAGCATATCCAGTGCCATGAGTAAAAAAGGATAGACAATCTAGACCTGATGGAGAATCTTGTTGAGAAGCTATCTGCTTATTGAAACAAATGACTTGTTTACACTTGTCTTAAGGTGCTACCGTAGATAGTAGAACTTTTCCTCTATGAAGGTTGACTTTAGTGACTTCTTTAGATGGAGGATTTGTAGTGTGATCTACTTTATCATCAGAGTATACATATAGGTTCTCCTAAAAGATCTTTGTAATCAGATGACTCCAAATCTATCTCAAATAGTGAACCTTAAAGCTTCAAAAAAGAAAAATCCACTTCTGAATCAATGACAAAGAGATTAGAATTATTTAGATTATTATTATTATGAGTTGGAGAGGTTTTAATTGAAATTAAATCCTTAAGATAATCAAAGTGAGATAGAATGTAAGTGGAATCTTTCTTCTTCATTGATTTGGTAAATTTGGAAGGTACAAAATAGAAGTCATACAAGGTAAGCGGCATGAGTAGATTAGTGCCCTCATCCCTAGATACAATACTCCTCGAGGTCATGGAGGAGTTGATAAAGCTAATAGCTATGATGGAAGAGGCAAAAATACTAGACTTGGATGGTGATTGCGCTAATGGACTATCTTGAGCATGTGGTGGCTGCTACTGCTGCTGCTGCTTGGCTTCCACCCTCTTTGAGTTGTCCCTCATAATTGGTACTAATGTGTTGGAGGTCTGACTAGTTTAAACACCTATAGAGAAAGTTTGTGATTTTAGAGATAATTTTCTTAGAGCTATGAGATAAAGAAATGTCCCAACCTTCTTTGGTCTTGAGAGGATCTAGTGATTCTCTAGAGATTACTTTAATATAACTAGAAAGTTGTTCTACTAAATACTCTTTGGGTATCATGATGTTTCTTGATTTATAACTATGCTTAATCCAATCTTTGAAGATGTAACAATCTTCTAAGACATGGCCTAATATGCGATTATAAGGGCAGAAGCTAGGATGATCACTCTTACCCACTTCCTCTAGTTTTTTAGGCTTGGGCAGTTGAAAGTCAAATTTTTTAAACCAGTTCTTAAAAACTTTTCCGACTACCTCCCTCTTGAATGAATAAGATATGTTGAGCTTCTCTACAAGAGTATGTGGGAAATAGCTACTTGGTGGAGGATACTAATATCTCTACTATGGAGGCTGTTATGGTGGCCGTGGAGGTAGAAGAGGTGGTGAAAGTGAGGATATTGAGCTCTAGGCCTCTCAGAGTGAGCTCTCATCGATTGATTTCAAATTTCCATAGCTAACACACCTTCCAGGGTTTTGGCTTACATGACTGGTTTGAGAAGGATAACTGTTTGGCTTCCTCTTATAGGTTAACCACCTTGTTAATTAATTTCTTAAATATCTTGATGGTAAAACCATTAATCATGAAAGTGACTGGGTCATGAATATTCTTAAGAAGAATTTCAATATCATGTTGCTCTTGGAGCTGCGGTTCATATTTTATACTCATGTTACACTGCTTGAGAATATAACCAAGTAGAGACTCATTGGATTTTTATTTTTTTACAATGAGGTCACCTATAATTATCCTTTGTTGAGCTCCTAAAAATCTCTTGATGAATAACTACTCTAGCTCTATAAATGAATTCACAAATTCATTGGGCAATGTAACATACCAATCAAAAGTGACCCCAAAAAGGCTACTGATAAACTGTCAAAAAAGTAGGACATCGTTGTCACCTACATTGTAGCAACTAGCCCTGAAGTGTGTGATTTGCTACTTAGGGTTCTCACTGCCATCGAATACCTTGAAGGATTGTGATACAAAACCCTTCGGGTATTGGACTACATCAAACTTCTCTAAGTAAGGTCTACCCTTTAGAACTGATGAGGGTTGTTAGGTTTGAGCCAATGCCTCCTTCACCTATTATTTCCACATCTATTTTATATACCTTTTTGGATGGCTATGTTATTGTTGGGTTTTAATTTAAATTCATAAGGACACCATGCAAATCTTAAGGATACTTATTGGTGTGACATTAAGATATGATGCACTATCTCGAAAGATAGAAACATCATCTTATAAATGACCTGAACACCAAATAAGGACTCATTAGATAGATGGATCTACATATATACCAAAGAACTTCCCCTACTTTACATGGATAAGTAAAGTAGGGTTTATTTTATGCTAATTTTTTTAGTTCCCTATGGAAGCAAACTTCCATAGTTAATTATATCTTGGGAAATGAGAATTTCTTAAGAATGTTCTTGATTTAAAGTAGTCAATAAATATCCCCAAATATTTCTAGAGTGGACTATCAAAGAATTTATTATTTTTGGAAATCAAATGGGAAGGCTTATTTACGAATTCCATAAGAAGAAAAGTAGGGAGCAACAAGATAGTAAGAAGCCTAGTGGGTGCTCTGATCTACCCTATAATGAGGCTTTATTTTTTTGAAAGAGAGATTTTACTTTTGTTTAAGTTGAAACTTTATTAGAATATTAGAACTCACATTACAACAACACAAGATTGTGGAAATGCCTAGGATGTGAGGACTTGTACACATAGCCTAAAGGAAATAAGTAGCCTCAGAACCTAAAATCTAAAATTCTTTAGCACCAACTAGAAGCATGACCTAAGTCTAATAAAAAAAAGGATATAATGGTTTACCTCCACTAGCGAGAATAGACATGTCCCAACTCTTCTAGACTTATAATTGCTTTTAGTATTGCTAACACCTCTATGCTTTAAAATCATAATGTTGGTCTTATATAGATAATTAGATAGATATTTATTAGGAATGATGCAAAACTCTAAAGCTAAGGGGCTAGATAATGTTTTTGCATCCTAAAATTACTTAGACTAATGTTAAAAGTATACAAGTTTTAAAATCATTTGACATATTTATTTTTGGACTAAAGCTTGTGATAATTATGTCTAAATGCATAATAATATTGATTTGTGGGCTAAATCATCAATAAGAAGTGTTCTCCACTATAAGGGACTGCTCTCACAGGTCAAGCCTATCCCCTTTCATGCAAGAGTGAAGATCCTCCATTTTCAAGAGTGAAATAATATGATATGCATGGTGTGATAACATATAATCATTCAACTAAGAGGTTGATAAATCTTTTATTATCTTGATTAAAATCTTAGGATTTAAAATGAGGTTATGAGTTGCATTAAAATTTAGTTATGAGTTATTTAGTGAGGATAGAAAATTTAATTTTATCCTAAGGAGCCTACTACATCTAAGCCACACATCAAACCATCAAACTTTAAGAAACTTAAGAAAGTATGTCATTTCTATTGTACAAACTAAACACAACAATCAAACATTTGAATTCCTTAAAAGAATAAAAGGTTGATGTGGTGAGTACCATCGTACACCTTAAAAATAAAAAAGGTTGGGTAGCCAAGCTCTGCCCTTATACAATGTTTATTACAATTTAAATTTTACAAATGAAATAAATGTTATGGGGGTCTCAATTCTTGCTCTTCTTTCCTCCTTTGGATTAGTTTGCTTCAGGCTTCACAAGGCCTCCCAGGTATTTTCTTTCTAATCACTGCTCATCCTAAACCCCATAGCACTAACCCTAATCCTATCACAAAAATTACATTTTTATAAAAATAAAGTCTAACTATACTTGCAAAATAGATATTAACTAAATAAGCATACATGTCAAGAAATTTTATTTTATATATTTGGACTTAGCACCCTACACTTGGGTAGCCAAGCCAACCTATACTAATTGAATTATGCTTAGGGGCATAAGCAACACCTATAAATAAGAATATTTATACTTATTTATTATTACATCAGCCCCTTTAGCACAATCTCCTATATAAGACATCATTAGGCCACTAATAACCTAACATCCAATCAATGCATAAATAATCCTAACATCCAGCCTAAAACAATAATCTAAGCCTCAATCATTGATTAAGCATTGTCATTAGGTATTAATTGGGGATTTTATTTTTGGTAAATCCTCCTCTATCGAAGTTTTCCAAAATTTATTCATTTGTATTTTTTGGATTTTTCTACAATTAGATATGATTTTTTGAAGTTGTGGCTATTTAATTATATTTTTAAACCTTAATTAATTCTTTATAAACTGTGGATCATGTGACGGTAGCCCCATGGCCTTGTGGCAGCTGCTGTGTATCTTAAATACTTAGGCGACACATGTTTCATCTCAATCGTCTGATCTCAGATCGAATGGTTGAGATTAATCCTGTAATTTTGAAGGGATTGAATCGATATTTCTAACATGATTAATCATGGCTATCCATTTTAATCATGTAGAATAGACAACCAGTGAATCGTCATACCGCGAGTGCCAGAAGATAGACACCATTCACTTTCTGCCGCTTGATCCAAGCTTATTAGAGCTTGTTCAATAGTAGAATTGACTCCAAAATGATTAGGGAATAAATCTAAAGAGAATCTATAGTGGAGATCACATGAAAACATGATTCACTTTAAAAAGGACCAACACTTAGAGGCCAAAACTATGATTGTCTTATTTTTATCTCGTTGGAGCTATAAACTAGTGGTCTACCGATAGAGGTAGTTTATTCTTGAAGAGACAAAGCCCTATTAAGAAGATCATGAGATGCCTCCCCGTGATCAATCTGTGGACCAAATGCCACCATAAAGCTCACTAGAGTTGGTCTAGGGATGTCATTTGATGGTCGAATCTCTCGAAAAATGATTTATTTTCAATCATCAGCATCAGGTGAAGGTGCAGGAAGAGTTAATTTGAGTTGGGTGTAGGTTTGATGAGTTAGAACTGGCAGCTCTGGTCAGATGGAAGATGTTTCTGATGGGGTGGAGCTTCGGGAGAGGTATGGGGCATGCAGGAATCAGGAAAGCTCTGGGAGTATGAATGGATGGGAGGAACTCTCCTCTCGTTAAACTAAGGTTTGGGATTAGTTGGCGGCGGTTATGCAGCGAGTAGGCGGTTGGAGGTTCAAAGGACTGGATGGATGAGTATGAGGCTAGTGTAGTGTGCTACCATGAGGTGTACACTCCTCCTTAGGTGGACCAATGGTTACCCATGGGTGAACTCACCCTCTCTTGGCCAAAGGCTAAACCTAGTAGTCTTAGGTTAGGTTCAGTGGTCCTTTGTCTAAGAAAGGTCAAAGTTGGTTGCCAAGGGGTGGGGAGTTGGAGAACCCTTCTAAATGATTTTATCTTATTTGGAGGGCTTGGTTCAATGGGTTTGACATACTTTACTTTCCCAACCAAACTTGAGATCTTTCCCCTACTTTACATGGGATTACAATAAAATTTTACAATTACAATTGAATAAATGCTATGGGAGTCTTCATTCTTTACTCTTCTTTCTTCATTTTGATTTGATTGTGCTTCAAAGCTTCACAAGGCCTCCCAGGACTTTACCTTCTAGCCACTGCTCATCCTAAACTCTATAGCACTAATCATAATTCCTATTGCAAAATTACATATTTATGGAAAATTAATCTAACTACACTTGTAAGGCTGATGTTAGCTAAATCAACCATACAACCACAAGCAGTTATATTTTATAATTTGGACTTAGCACCCTGCATATGAGTAACTAAGCCCACTTGTTCTAATATGGATTATGTAAAGGAGTATAAGTAACCTGCAAACAAAAGTATTTATATTTTATTCAGTAACCCCTTTAGCATAATTCCCCTACAAAAAATATCATTAGGCTAATAACAGCCTAACAACCAGCTTACGCATAAATAATCCTAACATCGAGTCTATGACATTACATCATAAAATAAAACATAACATCACAATACACACTGTCATAACTTAAAGCTAGAAGTGGTGACTAAGTATTCTAATATGTGTGATTAAGCTTAGGGTGGCATGTCTTGACTAAGCTTTAGAATTATAGTTGTCTAAGGTTTGGAATTATTTAAGTTAAACATGAAGCATAGTTTCATTTGACTTATTAAAAGGACTAGTGGATTTTAATTTGTATTTTTGTTTGTTTCATTTGATATTTACTTAGTGTCTATTATTATAAAGAGAAGAAAGAGGTTTGACCCTCTTTCATCCCTATCCTAAGTCATTTTCTAAAGCATGTTATTATAGTTTGGTTTCTTTTAGTAAATGATTTATTAAACATTTTTTTAAATTCTAGATTTGGGTTAGCCTTAAGGAATCCTATCCAAACATGAAAGGCATCTTAAGATTAATGAAACTAAATTACTATCACATGGATAATATTACTTCACTCCTTTTCAACATCAATAGCATGCATATGATTTTGAACTTAAATACTTATACATGCAATCTATTTCTTGCACACTTAAATGATTGTGGATGCATATGGTTTTGGTAGAAAAGAGGGATTGCATTTCTTATCCAAGTACACATACACATGTATTAAATATTTAAGCAAGTACATGCAATTGTTCCAACCAGGGAAGTAAGATAATCTTAGACCTCCTTAGGGCTACATAAAGCATCAAATTCCCAAGATATCTAGACTATATACTTGATATCTTAAACACACATAAATATATACATAAACATAAGGATGAAAATCATGCAAAATATTATAAGCTAATAAGTTTATTTATTCATGTAAAGTAAATTTCTATACAAATTCTAATGCATGTGTACATATGATTGAAATTAAGTATGTGTCATTGTTAACCAAAGAAGTTTGGTAATCTATGACCTCCTTAGGGCTACTTAAAGCTTCATATTTTCGGGATATCCAGACTATATACTTACAAACATTTAAACACATGTAAACATACACATGAATCATGAAAATAAAATAATGCTTTAACATGTTTAAGCTATAAGAAAATGTAAATCACATATAATATTTATAGTGAATATCAATTTAATTTTTCATCATTAGTTTATAATTTTGAAAATAGTTTTGAAATTTATTAGTGATAATAGTCACACATATAATAGGATTAATTCAACACATGAAATTTATACATTTATGATCATATTCATTTAATTATTTTTATTTTAAAACATGAATGGATGATATCAAATGGCGTACAAATTTACATTGACTGAAAAGGAATAATTAAACATTTCCATAATACATTCAATCACATTACTTTCTAAAGACAATCAAGTTAAATAAAATCATTTAAGGTTAACCAAAGCTTCTTATGGAATTTGATTTTTATGTTTGAATCATTAAATCCTAAGGAGAAGTGGTATTTGTTGTTTTTCCCCATCCTATGTTATTAACTTAACATGTTTAAGAAAAAAATAATTAATTGAATTTTATGAATTAATTAAGTTCAAGCCATTAAGTAATCAACTTAATTCCTCTTTCTTATGCTTCTTAATTTAATTAACCGCTTAATCATGAGCCTTTAATTATATGCCAATGAATAATTAAAATTTGCAACACTCCTAAAGGGACCTAATGCAATTAGGCTCATGCTTAAATGTTAACTAGATTAAGGAGGAATCTAATTAAGTGCTTATATGGTTCTTCCACACCCATGGGTTAACCATAATTTCCTTAAGGTTCTTCCACACCCATGGGTTAAGCATAATTTCCTTAAGGTTCTTTATGTTATTAAACACATAAAGAGAAACCTATGAATTTAATTTGAATTATCTAATGCAATTATTATTTTAATTTAATTTAATTTGACCATTAATTGCTTAATTAATCTTTAATTAAATCATGCATTAATTAACCCTTCTAATGAAATGCATTTGGGAAAATAACTAGGGAAGAGGCCTTAACCATTTTCCTTTAACATTCCATGGTTAACAGTGATTAATCATTGTTAATAACTTAAATTTTACTGTTTAACATTTTTAATAATTATTAAATTACTTAAATAGGGTAATTAAGATTTCAATTTCAAATTCTCTAAATTACATGTTGATAAGTCCCAAGAAAATGATGGGAGGCAGAGAACATCCCAAGGAATCAACACATCCAATTTGAGATCAATTGGCCAAATAATTAAACCTTAATTAGGGTAATTAAGAATAACTTCAAACCTTAATTAATTAATGTTCATTAATTAAACCTTAGGAATTTTATTTTTATTAAATTTTTCTCTGTTTACCCTTTTCAAAATGAGTTTACTCATATTTTTAGGATTTTTCTACAATTAGTTATGAATTTTTTAAGTTCTGGCTAATTAATCACATTTTAAACACCAAATTAACCTCCTAACCGGTCGCTGCCACACGTAAGCTGACGCAGCAATTCTTTCCATGTGGCATCATGAGATAGCTTATTTAAAACATCCCCCGTGGCAGCTGAGTCAGTGGTGACGAATGGGATTTCATCCCCACCGTTCAATCTCGGATCGGATGATGGAGATTGATCCTATGATTTTTATTAAATTAAATCAAAAAGTCTAATGGATTAAATCACGGTCATCCATTATAATCAAGTGAAATGGACGGCAGATGATCCTTCATCCCCGAGCACCGAAAGATGGACATCGGCTGCCTTTTGCCACTTGATCCAAGCTCATAAGACATCGGGATCAACTCCAAAATGTGCGAGGAAGAGATCTAAGGAGATCCTATGGTGGAAACCACATGAAATCACATTTTTCTTCATAAAATACTAACACCCGTGGGACTTTCTATGATTTGCCAGAAATTTATCTCGTCGGAGCTAAAGACCGGCTATCTGCCAACTAAGGTAACTTCGTCTTGAAGAGATGAAGCTCTATTGAGAAGCTCTCGAGTTGCCTCCCTTCCAATGGCTCTGTGGACCAAACGTGACCGCTAAGCTCATCAGTAGTTGGTCTTAGGGTGGTCTCCGGTGATCGAATTGATTGGGAATCAATTTGTTTTGACTTGTCGTAGCTTGGGGAAGATGTAAGAAAAGTTAATTGAAGTTTGGTGGAGTTTAGATGAGGCTGGGCAGATGGGGCTCTTGGTTTCAAATGGAGCTTGGTCTCGTGAGCGATGGGGTACACTAGGGGATCGGGAGAAGCTTTGGGACTGCTTGAAATTTCCTAAGGATGATCTCTGTGAAGATTGAATCTATGGGGAGAAGAATACTCTCCTCCCCCAAGAGGCAGAGACAGGTCTTTTTGTCTCATCAAGATGTGAAGTATTGAGGTGGAGCATTTTGAGAGGCTAAGGCAGTTGCAAGAGATGGCCCTCTTCTCCCACGTGAACCAAACATGGAATATGGGTAAGCTCACCCTCTCATGGCCTAAGGCTGAACCCAATAGCCTTGGGTCAAGTTGGGTCAGTGGTCCAAGTGTCCAAAATGAGCTAAGGGTGGCTTCCATGGGTTGGTGAGTAGGTGAGACCATCTAAATGGGGATTTTGTCCCATTTGGGTGGGTTGGTTCACGGGTTTTGACCCAAACTGGGTTCACCATGGGTTGGGTCCGCTTAGGCTAACCCAAGGATGAGTCATGCCAAGTTTGGTTAGGTTGGGCTTGGTTTGAATGAGTTTGGCTCAATTTGACCCATTTGGGTGAAATGGGTCTCAAATGGGTTAGGTTGACCAATTGGTCAAATCAAGGGTTTGGATGTGTTCAAATGATGATTTGGAATGTATTGATGCCATTATTTTGGTTTAATTTGAAGTAGAATTGATTTTGGTTCAATTGGGTTCATATGGGTCAAATGGGTTAAGTTGACCAATTTAGTCAATTTGGCTAAATTGGCTTGGGTGGAGGGTTGGTTTTGGTTCAATTGGTCATTTGATAATGATTGTAGGTGTTGGTTTGAGTTAATTTAGATTTGGGAATGGTTTGCCTCAATTAGACTCTAGGTCAAATTAGGCTAAGTGGGTCAATTGGGTTGGTTTGATCAAATTGGGTTTAATTGAGTGTTGAATTATGTTCAATAATCAATTTGGTTTGGAATGAGTTTTTTGGCCCAATTTGGCCCTTTAGGTCAAATTGGCTCAACTTGGGTCAAGAGCCCAAGTTAGCTTGATTTTGTTCAATTGGTGGTTGAGTCATGTTCAATAATCATTTTATGATTGATTGGAGCAATTTGTTTCAATTGATTGAGGTTGGAATGAGTTTTGGTTCAATTTGATCCATATGGGTTAATTGGGTCAAATAGGCTAACTGATCAAATTGGTTGGGTTTGACCCAATTTATTGTGATTGGTCAATCAAAGATGATCAATAATCATCATAGAAGAGTTTGGATGAGTTGATTCAATCCAATTTAGGTTGTATTGAGGTTTGGATCAATTTGGCATTTAGGCCACTTTGGGTCAAGTGGACCATGGGTTGATTGGGTTGGATTAGGTTGAATTGAGTTGAATTGAGTTTGATGATTGGTTTAGGATTGATTGATGGCTTTGATTGCAGCTGATTTTGATTTACTTGAATTTTGGCTCATTTGGACCCTTTAGGTCAAATGGGCTGACTTGGGTTGATTGGATTCAATTGGTTTGATTGGTTTGATTGCAAGTCTTGTGAGGGTTTGAAAATAAAGTATTTAATGGTTGGAGTACTTTTGTGAAAATCAATTAGATTGGTTTTAATTGAATAATCTTTGGGTTGGATCCATAGGATAATGGTGGAATTGGTTTGGGTTAAGGGTTAAGTTAATTTGGCGTGGAGCTTGGATTTGAAATAAGATTCAATTGAGATTTTTTGGCTTGAGGTTGGTTTTGGATGAATAGACAAGCATGGGTTTTGGTTTAGGCCATAAGATAGGTAGAATATATTTGTCCTAAGGCATATCCTAAGTTTGAAGCAAACTTTCCTAAGTCTCTAGGCTTGGCTTAGTATTCCTTTAATCACTAGAAGTGTCCTATGACTTGGGAAATCCTAATGCTTAGAAGAATCTTAAGTCTAAGATGGGAAGGATGAGTCCTCACTCCAAAAGTGAGGTCAACACATGGGTTATGTTTATGTTTAATTGATTATTAGTGATTTAATGGAAGAGTTGAATTGAATTGATTTGGATTAGGGAATGATTTGGTTCAATATGACCTTTTAGGTCAAATTGGGCTAAGCAGGTCAAGTGGGTTGGGTTGACCCAATTGGGTCCAATTGAAGGTTGGATCATGTTAAATATTCAATTAGTGACTAATTGGGAGTATTGGTTTCAATTGATTTGGTCTAGGATTTGATTTGATTCACTTTGACCCTTTGAGTCAAATTGGGTCAACTTGGGTCAAAGGGCCAAATTGGTTTGATTAGGCTCAATTAAACATATTCATTCTCTTCATCATCCTCAACTAAAGCTTATTCTAATGCAAATTCAATCATAAATAGTTTCAAATCCTACACACTCTTCACTAAACCCTATATTTTAACACTCAATATTTTTTATTATTAGGAAATTTTAGGAAATTTTATGAAATTAAAATATTAAATGTGATATTTTATCTTGAACTTTATAGTTTTTTTTTTTTTTTTTTTGCATATTTAACATTGTTCTCACTATTATTCAGAAAGATCTACCTAAGATAAGATAGATCTTCTTATATTTTTTTCATATCTAAACTAATGAAATCAATAAGGATTATAAATTTATCAAGCTTAGTTAGTATATCCTCAATAATTCTCTTGGGATATGTTAAAGATCTATTGATTAATTAAATGGTCACACTAAGTTATTGTACTTAACCTAATCTAATTTCTTAAATATAGACAAATAAATTAATATATATTAGCTCCTAAGTTACATAATGCCTAAGGAATTTGTCTCTTATAGTGCCAATTATAGTGAAACAACCTAGATCTTTTAATTATTCCATTAATTTCTCTTATTATAGTATAACATTCTTCAGTTAATATTATAGTATCATTTTCTCCCAATTTTCTTCTTTTATATAGTAAATCTTTCATGAATTTAGCATAGGTTGGTATTTATTCTAAAGCTTTAGGAAATGAAATATTTATGGACAGTTTCTTAAATACAATTAAAAATATTGAAAACTATTTATCCAAATTATATTTTGGAAGTCCTTGGAGAAATTATGGTGGTTGTCTCTCTCTCATTTTTCTAAGTACTTTTTTCTCAACTCTCTTTTTCACTTAATTTATTTTTCACCTATTTATTTTCTTTTACTTGATTTATAACTTCTAAATCCTTAAAATTTTCTTCCAATTTTTCTTCAACTATTTTTATATCATCTATCTTTCTTTCACTTCTTAATTTTATGACTTTACATTGCTCTTTACTTTTTTTCTTTAAGTTGATTTTAGTGTTACTAGGTAAACTAACTTAGAGTCTATTAGTTAAATTGCTTGGCAATTGTCCTAATTAAATTTTAAATTTTTAATAGAGTTAACTTGACTTTATAATTGAGTCTCCATTTGTAATGCTAAATACTATAATGAATGCTTATTTTTCTTAGATTGATTTTGTGGAGGATATCTTAATGGAACTATAAGCATAAAATTTTGATTATTATTAATGTTTATATTACTCCAATTTTTTAAATTTCCATTTTGATTAATTTGCATTATTATTCCATGAAAAATTAGGATGATTCCTCCAACCTGTGTTATAAGTATTTGAGAATGGTTCATTTGTTCTATTGGCTACATAATTAAGCATTTCAATTCCTTGATTGTTTGATTCCTCTAACATAAATGCTTCACTACTCTCACCAATAAGATGGTTAGAACCAAAATTTTGGCTAACTCCTAAAATATTAAATTTCTTAATTGCATCATTGTTATGTACACAAGCTACTTTCTTAGAGTTTAGCCTATCTAATGGCCACTGATAATTATTAGTAACCATTTTTTTAATTAAAGCATAAACTTCCTTAAAGGGTTTAAACATAAGACTACCGCTAGTTTTGACATCTATTATGGTTTTAAGGGATCCTACTAAGATATTATAAATTGATTAAATAATCAATCAATTAGGCAAAGAGTGATTTGGATATTTTTTTCAATAAATCTTTATATCTCTCCTAAGCTTCATAAATTGATTCATTATCCATTTGAATAAATGATGTGATGTCATTCCTAAGCTTAGCAAGTGAAAAATATTTGGCTAACAATCTTTGAGCTAAGTCATTCCAAGTAGTGAGCGATTCCTAGGGCAATAAATTTAAAATTTAACCACATCATAGCTTTATCCCAAATTGAAAATGATAATAACCTAAGTCTAAGGGCAAAATCACTAACCCAATATACTTAAAGGTAGCACATATCTCTAAGAAATTAACAATATGCATATTAAGAGTTTTTTATAAGTAAATTCCCAAACTTAGAATTTTAGACCAAAATAAATTATTGAAGTTTTTAACTCAAAATTATTAGCTTGTAGTACATGTTTATTAATACATTGATGTACTCCATCTGTGAAATGTGTATCATAATCTTTAAGAGGTATAGGATGTTCTACTTCTTCTAGTTTATGAGCCATTTTAAAATTTCTAAGCTTATTTTTCTTCTATTTCCTTTGTTTGTACAAGTTTTTTAATCTCTAAGTTTAACGTCAAAAGTTTCACACTTTTATTACTACACATATAATAGTAAAACATAAATTTTAGAAAAGTAATAACACATAATAACAAGTTCAAAATACATGATGACCAAGCAAAGTTAACACAAAGAAGTTGAATTAAAAATTTTAGTTATACTAATATTATATTAATCTAAATTATGGTCTGCTCCTGAGCAATAACACCAAAAATTTGACCAAGACAAAATCGTGTCTGCAAATGCTCATACCATTCAAGTAATACAATGATGAGTAGGGTATCGTTGCCATGAGAATCTTTTAAAAATTTTAAAATAAGTTAATTACTAATCTTATACTAATCTATTTTTATCCAACCAAGTCAAAAAGGCAAAATAGTTAAATTATTGAAAATTATAAAAGTTATTTTTGAAAATATAATATATTTTTACTTTTAGAACATATATTCTAAATTTATGAAATCTCTTTATTGTTTATATGTAACATGTAATTGTGGGTTTAAATTTTGTAATCATTAATTATGAGCAATTTTATCTTTTTGTCCATGCTTTGATTAAAAAGGCTTAATCACTATAATTAATTAATTATATTATTTTATATTAATTAAAAATATAAGTGATTACGTTATAATCTTCTTCTTATATGACTGCAATTCTCTAAATATCTTATACCTATGTATGTTTAAAAGGTTTGTCTTCTTTTCTAATTCTTCTACTAGGACTCTTCTGATATCTCCACTTTAAACTATATTTCAATATTGCAATTGGCCATATCACAAGTAAATAAAGCATTGAGAATGCTCAAAGAATATTAATAATGAAGCACAAATATTTTTTTATATATATTAAACTCACATCATAATATTACATAAAATAACACAAGATTGAATTAGTAGAGACATTATTAACTACTTACTCTCATGAAATCTTTCTAGTAAAGATTGTGTACACTATTAATTTTTCATCTAACCAACATTATAGATGACTTGTAGGAAATTAAAGTGGAGATCTTGTGTGCTAATTGTTCTTATATGATATTTTTAAATGAAAAGAAAAAATGTAATTATATTTCTAAAAACATACAATGGTAGATCTTTACTAACATTTAAGTGCTAATAACCTTGATTATTCTAAAAATTATATATGAGAAGGATTAATTGAATTTGTGGCATTCAATAAATTCTCATAAGTCTTTGGTGTAGAAAGACCCACTACATGATGATGGAGTGACAATATATTGGTGGCATTAAATTAATCAACCATAGATTTATATTTGTGGCATTAAATTAATATTTCTTAACTTGATATTAGTAGAAGAACTCTAGCATATTTTGATTGTACTCTATTGTTCAGCCTCTAACAATTAAAAGATTTGAGCATCAGCTTGATGCTACCCTATCATATGCATACATTTCTTCAAAGTCAAACTTGGATTGCCTTCTCCAACTAGATTTTCCTATTTTTAATTATTGAAGAAGTATTTGTAAAATATTATGAATGTTTATGATAAATAATGTCAAATTATTATATGTTAAAATATTTATAATAGTAGAATGTGATATAATTGTCTTGGAACTTTCATGAAGGTTTAGCACATTTATAGATACAAGAAGAATTTCGTAAGAGCTACTTGAGTTTAAATATGATAAACCCACAAAAAAAATTATAGAACTTAGCCCAGTTAAAATAATTTAATATATATGCTAGGTTACAAAATTTTATTCTTTCTCATAATTAAGAAGACAAATTTGTTATGTTAGGAGCACTTGCTTCTCATATGATTATAATATGTTTGTTAAAAAAATAGTGGAGGATGATGAAGGCAGTTGATAGATAAAAGTCATGCAACAATGATCGAGAGATGGTGGTTAAGTGATGGCATTCTAGAGATGGTGGTCGAGTGATAATGACTAGGAGATGATAATTAAGCAATGATGTTTGGGAGATGACAGTCATGTAATAAAGGTTGGGAGATGATAGTTTGATTATAATTAGATGTCAATGGTGGTCATCAATGGTGATTATCAAGTATAGCATTATAGTTTTCCAAATCTCTATGATCTTTTCACTTTTAAATCTAGGTCCACCACATGTAGTGAATAAAGCATTTCTGATTTTTGAAAATGACATTTTAGTTATTTCATCATCAAATGGCTTATGTTGATTTTATTGATCATAGACCATTCATTAAGCATTCATATTGTAATGACCTCTAAATTGATTGATTTTGTTCTCATTGCATTGCTTTTATTCAGATGCTCAATTAAATCATAAACATGAAAGATTAAAAAAATCTGAACTAATATCCTAAAATTTCTGACCATACTTCTAGTACTTGATTTGGGCTTTAATCATATCAATTTTCATGTTATTGGGTTGATCTTGAGTTTGAATTGATTTTGAAACTCTCTAATCCAATGATCGATATATGTACTAGATTGAATTACTTTTTGGTGACATACCATGATGAATTCAAAATTAAATTAAATTTATTCTTTATATATTATACGCATCTAAGAATCAATATAATAATTTTGAAATCTATTTAAATAAAATTTGATTAGGATATCATCACCTAAAAATTTTTTGAATCTCTTTTTTGATCATTCATTCTCAACAAAAAAAATAATAATTTACATTTTTACTTTCTCAAGAATAAAACTACAGTTCCCAACCCTGCTAATAAAATTATTTTTCTAATTTGCTCATAAATTTTTGCATTATTAAGAGGCTATTTGGAATAATTTTTTTATTTTTTGTTTTATATTTTTATTTTAACTTTTTATCTTTTATTTCAAAGTAAAATATGTTTGGTGATTATTATTATTTTTTTTAAAAACACTCTAAGGATATAAAAGCTATTTTGAGTATTTTTAAAAATAATATTATTCAATTTTAAAATAAAATATAAAAACACAAAATACATAAAATAAACATGATTTTAAAAATAGCATAAAATAAAAATAAAAAACATAAAATGAAATTGATCCCAAATAGTTTTTTTAGATTTTGTTAAAAGATATTATAACTAGTATTTTTCATTCTTTTTTAAAATTTCATTGTAAACCTCTCACTTTTCTATTGCTATTATTACTATTTTTCATTATTTTAAAATTTTCTTTGTGAACATCTTTTTTTTTATATTTTCTCATATTTTTATAGTGATTTTATTACATTATTTATTATCTTATCTTAATGATTATCGTTACTATCCTTAAAATTTTAATTTAAAATTTTAAATTCTATATGAGAATTAAGTCTTTTCATGATAAAAGTATGGCTGCTTAATCACCTCAGGAGTTGGTATTTCTTACTCCTTGAAGCTATATGAAAAAAATGCCTCAACTAAGTATAGAATGCCCTATAATTCTAGAATTGTACATCACATTGAAAAAGATTGACCATAAAATTAGACTTCAAATTAATAACATAATATACATATATATATATATATATATATATATATATATATATATATATATATATATATACATATATATATATATATATATATATATATACATATATATATATATATATATGTATATATATATATATATGTATGTATATATGTATATATGTATGTATATATGTATATATATACATACATAGATATATAATAAATACATACATATAGATACATACACATCTCTCTCTCTCTTTATATATATATATATATCTCTCTCTCTATATATATATATATATATATATATATATATATCTGTGTGTGTGTGTGTGTGTGTGTGTGTGTGTGTGGTGTTTTAATTTGGAGTTGTGTGGACACCACGTAAATCTTAGGGGGTACTTATTGAAATATCAGGTATGACATTAAGGTATGATGTACCATCTTGAAAGATGGAAACATCACCCTACTGTTGACCTCACTTTTGGAGTGAGAACTCATCCTTCCCATCTTAAACTTAGGAGTCTTCTAAGAACTAAGATTTTCCTAATCATAGGATACTTCTCGTGATTAAGGGAACACTAAACCCAAGCCTAGAGGATTAGGAAGGTATACCCTAAGTTTAGGATGTGCCTTAGGACAAATAGGTTTACCTATCCTATGGCTTAAACCAAAACCTATGCTTATCCACTCATCCAAAATTAACCTCAAGCCCACACAACCAAACTCCAATGGAATTGGTTCCCTATCCAAGCTCCAATCTGAATCAACTTAACCATTAACCTAAATCAATTCCACCATCATCCTATGGATCTAACCCAAGCCCATTCAATTGAAACTCAATCCCATTAATTTTCTCAAAAGCACTTGAATCATTCAATACTCTATTCCAAACCATTCTGATACTTACAATCAAACCAATTGAATCAAATGAATCCAATTAACCCATGTTAGCCCATTTGACCTAAAAGGTTCAAATGAGCCAAAATCTAATCAAACTCAAATAAATTACAATGAAAGCCATCAATCAACCATAAATCCATCATTAAACTCTTCTCAAAACTCAATTCAATCTAATTCAAACCAATCAACCCATTTGGTCCACTTGACCCAAAGTGACCAAATTGACCAAATTGATTCAAACTTCAATCCAACTCAAATTGGATTTAATCAACCCATCCAATCTCCTCTATGATGATTATTGACCATCCTTGATTGTCCAATTGCAATCAATTAGGTTAAACCAAGCCAATTTGATCACTTGATCCAGGTTGACCCAATTAACCCATATGGACCAAAATGAACCAAATCTCATTCCAACTTCAATAAGTTGAAATCAATGACACCCATCAATCATAAATTCAGTATTGAACATGACTCAACCACCAATTGAACCAAACCAAGCCAACTTGGGCTCTTATCCCAAGTTAACCCAATTTTTCCTAAAGGGTCAAATTGGACCAATTCAAATCCTAAGCCTGATTGATTAAAACCAATGCCTCTAATCAATAACAAATTGATTATTGAACATGATCCAACCTTCAATTGACCCCAATTTGGTCAAACTGCCCAATTGACGTATAGGGTCAAATTGAACTAAATCATTCCCAAATTTAAATTAATTTAATCCAACACCTACAATCATTTTCAAATGATCAATTGAACCTAAGCCAGCCCTCCACCAAAACCATTTGGCTAATTTGACCAAATTGGTCAGCTTAACCCATTTGACCCATATGAACCCATATGAGCCAAAATCAAATCCACTTTAAATCTAATCAAATTAATTGGACCAATACATTCCAAATAATCATTTGAACACATCTAAAACTTTGTTTGACCCAATTTGACCAATTAGTCAACCTGACCCAATTGGGCCCCATTTGATGCATATGGGTCAAATTGAGCCAAATCAATCCAAACCAAGTCCAAACTCAACCAAACTTGGCATGAGTCATCCTTGAGTCACCATGAGTTAGCCCAAGTGAACCCAACCCATGGTGAACCCATTTTAGGTCAAAAATCATGAATCAACTCACCCAAATGAGATAAAATCTCTATTTGGATGGTCTCACCTACCACCAAAGCCATGGTAGCCACCCTTAGCTCATTTTGGACACTAGGACCACTGACACAAGGCTATTCAGTTCAGCCTTGGATCATGATAGGGTGAGCTTATCCTTATCCTACCATTATTTCACTTAGAGGAGAAGGTACACCCCATGCCAGCCGATGCCACTACCTCAGCCTCTAAAGCTTCTCCACCTTAGCAGTCCATTGCCATCTCCGGCCACCTACGCCAGTCAGGTGACTACTAAAGACTAAGCTAATCTCAGCCATTAGTTCACTTGGGGAGGAGAGTATACTCCTCCCCATCCATTCAAACTTCACACAAAGCTTCCTTAGGTGATTCCGACTAGTCCTAGAGCCTTTCTCGATCCCCTAGTGCACCCCATCGCTGGTGAAGCCAACCTCTATTCTAAACCAAGGACCCCATCCATCCAACCTCACCTAAACTCCACCAAACTCAAATTAACTCTTCCCACACCTTCTACAAACTTTGATGAGTTGAAACAAATCGATCCTTGGTCGATTTGATCACCTAAAGGCACTCCAAGACTAACTCCGGTGACTTTTGAGGTGGTGTTTGGTCCATAGAGGTAGCTCTAAATCTTCTCAACAGGGCTTCATCTCTTCAAGATGAATCTACCTTAGTCGACAAACTGTCAGTCTCTAGCACTGGTAAGGTAAAATTATAGCAAACTGTAGAAAGTCCCATAGGTTTTGGTCTTTTGTGAAGTAAAGTGTGATTGCATTCTCTTTCTATCATAGGATCTCTTTAGATCTCCTCCCTACATATTTTGGAGTTGATCGCAATGTCTTACAAGCTCTGATGAGCTCAGATCAAGAGGTGGAAGGCAAACAATATCTGTCTTCCTGTGCTCGGGGGATAGTGGATCATCGGCCGATCATTCCTCATAATTAGAACGGACAACCGTGATTTAATCTGCTAAAAATTTTGATTTAATCCAATAGGAATCATGGGATTAATCTCCATATTCTGATCCGATATCAAATGGTGGGTACTAAACCGTGTCCGCCTCCACTGACTCAATCGCCATAGGGGACATTTTTAGTAGCCTATCTCGTGACACCACATGGTAAGGGCTACCATATCAGCTCACGCATGGCACTGATGGGTTAGGGTATTAATTAGGTGTTAACAATATAATTAATTGGCTAGAACTTCAAAAATTTATAACTAATTATAGAAAAATCTATAAAATATAAATAAAACTATTTTGGAAAAGATAAATATAGGAGAATTTAATAAAATTAAATCACTATGGTTTGATTAAAGAATAGTGCTTAATTAGGGTTTGAATTCTAGGCTAATTACCTTAATTAAAGTCTAATTACTTGGCCAATTGATCCCAATTTTGGTGGGTTAATCTCATGGGATGTTCTTTACCTCCAATAATTTTCTTGGGATTTATTGGCTATGTCATTGGGAGAATTTTAAATACAATCCTAATTACTCCTCTTAATCAATTTAATAATAATTAAAATTATTTAAATAGCAAAAATTAAATTATTAATAATGGTTAATCACTGATTAATAGTGGAGTGATAAGAAAAAAGAATTAGGACCTCTTTCCTAATTATTCTCCTAAATGTATTTCATTAAGAGGGTTAATTAATGTGTATGTTAATTAAGGATTAATTAAGTAAATTAATGTGATGATAATTTAAATTAAAATGATAATTATTTTAGATAATTCAAATTGAAATCATGGGTTCTTCTTTATGTGTTTGATAACATAAAGAATCTTAAGAAACATATGGTTAACCCATTGGTGTGAGAAAATCATATAAATACTTGATTAGATTCTTCTTTAATCTAATTAACCCTTAAGCATGAGCCTTGTTGCATTAGGTCTTGTTAAGTACATTGAAAATTTTAATTACTCATTGGTATATCACTAGAGACTCATGGTTAAATAGTTAGTTAAATTAAAGAGACTTAAGAAAGAGAAATTAAATTAGTTACTTAATGATTTAGACTTAATCAATCCATAAAATTCACTTAATTATTATTCCTTAAACACATTAATTCACTAATGTGGGATGGGGTAAAACAACAAATATTATTTCTCCTCTTTAAGTTTAATAATTCAAATCCAAAGTCCAACTTCATAATAACTTTGGTTGATCTTAAATGGTTTTATTTAACTTGATTTTCCTTAGGAATTAATGTGATTGAATGTATCATTTGGTAATGTTTAATTATTCTTTTTCAATCATTATGAGTTTGCATGTCATTTGATATCATGCATTCATGTTTTCAAATAAAAGAATCAATTGAATTTAATTTTGTGTAAGTTGCATGTGCTGGATTAATCCTATTATATGTGTGGTTATTATCACTAATAAATTTCAAAATTATTTTCAAAATTATAAATTAATAATGAAGATTTAAATTGATGTTGGCTATAAATATTACATGATTTATATTTGCTTATAGCTTAAACATGTTAAAGTATTATTTTATTTTTATGATTCATGTGCGTGTTTACATGTGTTTGAATGTTAGTAAGTATATAGTCTAGACATCTCAAGAATAAGAGGCTTTAAGTAGCCTCAAGGAGGTCTTAGATTATCTTACTTTCCTGGTTTAACAATGCACGTACTTACTTAATTTCATTTATATGTTTACATAGATTAGAATTTGGATAAAGCTTTACTTTACATGAATAAATAAATTTGCTAATATACAATCTTTTACATGATTTTCATTCTTATGGTTGTGTACACATTTGTATATATTTAAATAGCAAGTATATAGTTTGGATATCTTGGGAACACGAGGCTTTAAGTAGCCCCAAGAAGGTCTTAAATTACCTCACTTCCTTGGTTTAACAATGGCACGTATTTGCTTAAATCTTGAATACATGTGTATGTACTTAGCTAAAGAATGAAATCCCGCTTTCTACCAAAATTATATGCATTCATAATCATTTAAGTGTGCCAAAAATACATTGCATGTATAGATATGTTAAGTTCAAAATCATATGCATGTTATTGATGATGAAAAAGGAATGATGTAACATTATCCATGTGATAGTAATTTAATTTCATTAATCTTAAGATTCCTCTCATGTTTGAATAGGATTATTTAAGATTAACCCAACTTAAGATTAATAAAATATCTAAAAGAAACCAAAATTAAAATAACATGCCTTTAGAAAATAAGGATAGGGATGAATGGGGTTAACCCCCTTTCTTCTCTTTACAATAATTAGATGTTAAGTAAACATCAAGTAAATAAAATAAAATACAAATTAAAATCCATCAATCCTTTTAATAACTTGAAATGAAACTGCCTCTAATGTTTAACTTAAATAATTCTAAACCTTAGACAATTATAATTCTAAAGCTTAGCTAAGACATACCACACTAAGCCTTAAGCACACATATTAGAATACTAAGTCACCACTTCTAGCTCTCAAAGTTAGGATGGTGTATGTTGTGATGTTGTGTTATATTTTATTTTATAATGTAATATTTTTAGACTAGATCCTAGGATTATTCATGCGTAGACTAGATGTTAGGCCGCTATTAGCCTAATGTTATTTTCTATTAAGGATTATGCTAAAGGGGATGTTGTAATAATGAATATAAATATTTTTACTTCCAGATTGCTTATGCCCCTTGCATAATCCTTATTAGGATAGGTAAGCTTGGTTACCTATGTGCAAGATGCTAAGTCCAAATGTATGGAATAGGAACTATTTGGGCTTGTATGGTTGATTTAGCTAACATATATTTTGCAGGTATAGTTGGATTTTATTTTCCATAAACATGTAATTTTGCAATAGGAATTAGGCTTGGTGCTATGGGGTTTAGGATGAGCAGTGGCTAGAAGGCAAAGTCCTGAGAGGCCCTGTGAAGCCTTGGAGCAAAACCAAATCAAAAGGATAAAAGAAAAGATGAAGAATGAAGACCCCCATAACATTTATTTTCATTATAATTGTAATATTCTTTTCTAATCTGGTTTGTATAAGGGTAGAGCTCAGTTACCCAAGATCTTTTATTCTCCGAGGTGTATGGCGGTAGCCGACCGTATCAACCTCTAATTTTTTTATGAAAATCCATGAAATGTTTGATTGTCATGTTTAGTTTGTGCAACAGAAATGGCCTATTTTTCATAGGTTTTTGAAGTTTGATTGTTGAATGTGTGTCCTGGATGCTATAGGCTCCTTAGAACAAAATTAATTTTTCTACCCTCACTAACAACTCATGACTAAATTTTAAATATAACTTATAACCTCACTTTAAAGCTTTAGTTATAATCAAGATAACAAAAATAATTTTAGTGAATGATGTATGTACATGACATCATGCATATCATCTTATTTCATTGAATTCTCCACTCTTGCATGATAAAGGAATGCTTGACCTATGAGGGCATCCTTTATAATGGAGAACACCTCCTCCTGCTGATTTAGCCAATAACCTTATTTTATCATGCATTTAGGCATAATTATCACAAGCCTTTGTCCAAACAAATGTGTCAAAATGATATAAAAGATTATAAAATTTTGTATTTATCCTAAGTCATGTCTTCATCCTAGTCAAGATCTAGTCTATTAAGAAGTGAGATTAGGACTCTGGTCTCTTTCCTAATTAAATAATAGCTTAGCTATCTTGCACTTACATAAGACTGGCCTATATGGTTTTAAAGTGTAAGTGGCCACTCCAGGTGGTTGTAATTCAGAAGAGCCAGGGTGGGTTTATCCTCTCTTATGGAGATAAACTATTATGTCCCACTTTCTACTTAAAATTAGGTCTTGCTTTTGGCTTGTGTTAAAGCATCCTAAACTTAGGATCTGAGGTCACTTGTTTTCTTCGGGATACAAGTATAAATTCTTACCTCTTAGGTATTTCCACAATCTTGTGTTGGTTGACTATAAGCCCTAGCATTCTAATAAAATTTTAACTCAAACTAAAATGAACTTTCTCTTTCAGACACATAAAGCCTTATTATATGATAGACTAGAGTGCTCACTAGGTTTCCTAGTATCATGAGCATCCCTACTCATCTTCCTTTGGAACATGAAAGTAAGCCTCCCAAATTGAACTTTTCCACTTGATTATTTTCTAAAATACCCAATCCTTTGATAGTCTAACCTTAAAATCTTTAAAGATATGTATTGACTACTTTAATTGAGATTTTTCTTAGGAAATTTTCATTTCCTAGGATGTAATTAACTACGGAAGCTTGCTTCTATAGGGAACTAAAGAACCCAACATAAAATAAACCCTATTTTATTTATTTATGTAAAATCTGGGAAAGATCTCTAATATATATGAAGACCCATCTACCTTAGGAGTCCTTATTAGGTGATTAGGTCCATTATAGGGATATATTTCCATCTTTTGAGATGGTACATCATACCTTAATATCATACCCGATCACTTCAATAAGTACCCCCAAAGATCTGTGTGGTGTCTTAATGACTCCAAATTAAAACACCACACTTACAATGGATCTAGTCACTGAATAAGGACTCCTGAGACAAATGGGTCTTCGTATATACCAGATATATTTCCCCTACTTTACATGGAAAAGTAAAGCAGGGTTTATTTTATGTCGAATTCTTTAGTTCTCTTTGGAAGCAAGCTTCCATAATTAATTACATCCTGGGAAATAAGAATTTCCTAAGAAATCCCTCGATTAAAGTAGTAAATAAGTATCTCCAAAGATTTCAAAGTTAGGCTATCAAAGGATTGGTTTTTTTTTTTTTTTGAAAATCAAGTGGAAAAGTTCAATTAGGAAGACTTATTTTAAGATTTCAAAGAAAGTTAAGTAGGGATCACTCATGATACTAGGAAGCCTAGTGTGCACACAGTCTACTTTATAGTGAGATTTTATACATTTGAAAGAGAGAGTTTATTTAGTTTGAAGTGAAATTTTATTAGAATGCTAAAGCTTAATCCATCAACACAAAATTGTGAAAATTTCTAAGAGGTGCAGACTTATACTCATAGCCTGAAGGAAACAAATAGCCTCGAATCTTAAATCTAGGATACTTTAGCACAAGCTAAAAGCATGACCTAAAACTAATCAAAAGATGGGATATAATGGTTTACCTCCACAAGAGAGGGTAAACCCATCCCAACTCTTCTGGACTTACAATCGCCTAGAAAGGCCTCCAGCTAACACCTCTTACGCTTCAAAATCATGTAGGTCGATCTTATGTAAATGCAAGATAGTTAAGCTATTATTTAATTATGAAGGAGACTGTAGTCCTAAACTCACTCTCAAAGAGACTAGATCATGACTGACATGAAATCATGACTTAGACTAATGCATTTTGACACATTTATTTAGACAGGCTTGGGATAACCTAAAATGCATGATGAAATTAGATTGTTGGCTAATTGGAGGAGGTGTTTTTCACATACCTCATAGGTTAAAATCTTATAACCTAAGCTTTAAAGTGAGCTTAAGAGTTATATTTAAAATTTAATTATGAGTTATTTAATGGGGGTAGAAAAATTAATTTTATCCTAAAGAGCCTACCGCATCCAGGCCACACATTCAATCATCAAACTTAAAAAATATATGAAAAGCATGACATTTCTATTGCACATGATAAACATAATAATCAAGCATTCATAGATTTTTCATAAAAGAATAGAAGGCAAGTGCAGCCAGATACCGACATACATCTCGTAAAAGAGAGAAATTAGGTAGTCAAGCTCTACCCTTATTCAACCCAAATTACAAAATAATATTATAATTACAATTGAATGAATGCTATGGGGGTCTTCATACTTCATCTTGCTTTCCTCGTTTTGATTTGGCTTTGTTCCAAGGCTTCACTGGGCCTCCCAGGTCTTTGCCTTCTATCCACTGCTAATCTTAAACCTCATAGCACTAATCCTAATTCATATTATGAAATTACATGTTTATGAAAATAAAATCTAGCTACACTACAAAATAGATGTTAGCTAAACAACCACATAAACCAAAAAGTTATATTTCATAATTTGGACTTAGCACCCCGCACATGAGTAACCAAGCCCATGTGTCCTAATATGAATTATGCAAAGTGGAATAGACAACCTACAAGCAAGAGCATATATATTTAATTTTATTTCAGTGGCCTCTTTAACATAATCTCATGCATAAGACATCATTAGGCTAATAACGGCCTAACATCTATCTTATACATAAATAATCCTAACATCAGTCTAAAATATTACCTCACAAAACAAAACACAACATCACAACAGACACCGTCTTAACTTAGAGCAAGAAGTGATGCCTTATTATTCTAATGTGTGTGCTAAGGCTTGGTGTGGTATGTCTTAGCTAAGCTTTAGGACTATGCTCATCTAAGTTTGGAATTGTTTAAGTTAAACATGAGGGTGATTTCATTTTAGGTTATTAAGAGGATCGATAAATTTTAATTTGTATTTTTCTTTTATTTCACTCAATACGTACTTAACATGTAATTATTGTAAAGTGAGGAAAGTGGTTTAACCCCATTCATCCCTATCCTAAGTTATTTTCTAAAGAATGTTGTTATAAGTTGATTTCTTTTAGTGAATGATTTATAAAATATTTTATTAATCCTAAGTTTGGGTTAATCTTAAATAATCCTATTCAAACATGAAAGGAATCTTAAGATTAATAAAATTAAATTACTATCATATGGATAATGTTATATCATTCATTTTCATCATCAATAGCATGCATATGATTTTGAACTTAACATACTTATACATGCAATGTATTTTTGTCACACTTGAATAATTGATAATGCATATATTTTTGGTAGAGAAGAGGGATTACATTCTTAGCTAAGCATACATACACATGTATTAAAGATTTAAGCAAGTACATGCCATTGTTAAACCATAAAAGTGAGATAATCTAAGACCTCCTTGGGGCTACCTAAAGCCAAGTGTTCATGGGGAGTCTATACTATATACGTGTTATTTATAAATACACATAAATGTATATGTAAAAATAAGAATGAAAATCATGCAAAAGATTGTATGTTGGCAAATTTATTTACTCATGTAAAGTAAAGCTCTATCCAAATTCTAATGCATGTATACATATGAATGAAATTAAGTAAGTACGTGCCATTGTTAAATCAGGAAAGTGAGATAATCTAAGACCTCCTTGGGGCTACTTAAAATCTCGTATTCTTGGGATGTCCAGATAATATACTTACTAACATTTAAGCACATGCAAACATACACATGAATAAAATAATACTCTAATCTGTTTAAGCTATAAGTAAAAGTAGATCACATATACTATTCATAGCCAACATCAATTTAAATTTTCATCATTAATTTATAATTTTAAAAATAATTTGAGATTTATTAGTGATAATAGTCATGTCATATAATAAGATTAATTCAACACATACAACTTATACATATATAACCAAATTTAATTGATTCTTTTATTTGAAAAATATGAATGTGTGATATCAAATGGCATACAAATTTATAATGATTGGAAAGGAATAATTATACATTGCCACATAATACATTCACTCACATTAACTCCTAAGGATAATCAAGTTAAATAAAACAATTTAAGATTAACCAACGTTATTATGAAGTTTAAATTTGGATTTGAGTTTTCAAAACTTAAAGAGTAGAAAAACATTTGCTAATTTACCCCATCTCACATTAGTGACTTAATATGTTTAAAGAAAAATAATTAAGTAAATGTATGGATTGATTAAGTTCAAGCCATTAAGCAATCAATTTAATTTCCCTTTCCTATGCTTCTTTAATTTAATTAACTACTTAATCATGAGCCTCTAATGATATGCTAATGAGAAATTAAAATTGGCAATGCTTCTAAAGGGACCTAATGAAATTAGGCTCATGTTTAAGAGTTAATTAAATTAATGAAGAATCTAAATTAAGTACACTTATAGTTTTTCCACACCCATGGTTAATCGTAAATTTCTTAAGGGTCTTTATGTTGTTAAGAACATAAAGAGGAACCCATGAATTCAATTTAAATTATCTGAAATAATTATTATTTTAGTTTGATTTATCATCCCATTAATTTACTTAATTAACCTTAATTAACATATGCATTAATTAACCCTCCCATGGAAATACACTTAGGAAAATAACTAGGAAAGAGATCATAATAATTTTCTTTCATTATTCCCCACTGTTAACAGTGATCAAACATCATTAATCATTTAAATTTTACTATTTAGCAATTTTAATTACTATTAAATTAATTAAGGAGGCTAATTAGGATTAGAATTTTAAATTCTCCAAATTACATGGCCAATAAATCCCAAGAAAAATATGAGAGGTAGAGGACATCTCATATGATCAACCTATCCAATTTCAGATTAATTGGCCAAGTAATTAAGCCTTGATTAAAATAACTAGCCTAAACTTCAAATCCTAATTAAGCATTATTCATTAATCAAACATTGGAGATTTTATTTTTATTAAATTCTCTTTTGCTTACCCTTTCCAAAATGGGTTCACATATATTTTTTAGATTTTTTTACCATTAGTTATGAATTTTTAAAGTTATGATCATTTAATTATATTTTTAACACCTAATTAATCCCCTAAACTGTTAGTGCCACGCAGAAGTTGATGCGGCAGTACTTTTTATATGGCGCCACGAGATAGGTTATTTAAATTGTTCAATATAATGAGTAAGTCAGCGGCGATGGATGCAGTTTTATCCCTATCATCCGATCTTGGATTAGATAGTGGATATTAATCCTGTGGTTCCTATTAGATTAAATTGAATTATCTAATGGATTAAATCATGGCCATCCATTCTAATTATGTGAAATGGATGGTCGATGATCCGTCATCCCCCGAGCATCGGAAGATGGACATTTTCGCCTTCAGTCACTTGATTTGAGCTTAATGGAGCTTGTGGGATGTCGGGATTAACTCCAAGACAACTGGGGAGAAGATGGGGAGAAGATCTAAGAAGATCCTATGGTGAAAATTACATGCAATCACAATTTACTTCACAAAAGACCAACAGCTAAGGGATTTTCTATGGTTCCCCAGAGTTTTACCTCACCGGAGCTAGAAACCAGTGGTCCATCGACTAAGGTAGCTTCTTATTCAAAAGAATCAGCCCTGTTGAGAAGAACTCAAGCTACCACCCTGTCGATGCCTCTGTGGACCAAGCGTCACCGCTAAGCTCACCGGAGTTAGTCTTGGAGTGGCTTCCTGTGATCAAATCAATCGTGGATCGATTCATTTTGAATCGTCGGAGTGAGGGGAAGGTGTGGGAAGAGTTAATTTGAGTTTGGTGGAGTTTATGTGAGGTTGGACAAATAGGGCTCTCAGTTTTGAACTGGAGTAGGTCTCGCCAACGATGGGGAGCATTAGAGAATAGGAAAAGCTCTAGGACTGCTCGGAACACACTAAGAAAGCTCTGTGTGAAGTTTCAATGGATGGGGAGGAGTATACCCTCCTCCCCAAGTGAACCAAGGGCTGAGAATGTTCATGCTTGGCAGTCATCCAGCTAGGGTAGGTGATCAGAGATGGCAGTGGACTGTTGAGTTGGAGGAGCTTGAGAGATTGAGATAGTGGCATGGGTTGGCATGGGATGTACCTCTTCCTGCAAGTGAACCAATGGGGTGTCTTAGGTGAGTTCACCCTCTCATGACCCAAGGATGAACCCAACAGCCTTGGGTCAGTGGTCCAAGGGTCCAAGAATGGCCAAAGGTGGCTATCATGGCTTGAGGTGTAGTTGAGACCATCCAAATGGGGATTTTGTCCCATTTGGGTGGATTGGTTCAAGGGTTTTGACCCAAACCTAGTTCACCATGGGTTGGATCCACTTGGTCTGACCCATGGTGACCCAAAGATGAGTCATGCCAAGTTTGGTTTGTTTTGGACTTGGTTTGAATAGGTTTGGCTCAATTTGGCCCATATGGGTCAAATGGGTTCAGTTGGGTTAGGTTGGCCAACTAGTCAAATTGGGACAAATAAAGGGTTTGGGTGTGTTCAAATGATCATTTGAGATGTATTGGTGCCATTGGTTTGATTTAATTTGATGTGAATTTGATTTTAGCTCTTTTGGATTCATTTGGGTCAAATGGATTAAGTTGACTAATATGATCAAATTGGCCAAATTTGTTTAGATGTAGAGTTGGTTTAGGTTAAATTGATCATTTGAGAATGATTGTAGGTGTTGGTTTGAATTAATTTGGATTTGAGAATGATTTGGTTCAATTGGACCCTTTAAGTCAATTTGGGCTAAATGGGTCAATTAGGTTAGTTCGATCAAATTAGATTCAATTGAATATTGGATCATGTTCAATAATCAATTTTTGATTGATTAAAGGCATTGGTTTCAATCAATTGAGTTTAGGATTTGATTTGACCCAATTTGGTTTTTTAGGTCAAATTTGGTCAACTTGGGTCAATGGGTCAATTTGGCTTGGTTTGATTCAATTGGTGGTTGAGTCATGTTCAATAATCAATTTATGATTGATGGGAGTCATTGATTTCAATCAATTAAGGTTGGAATGAGATTTAGTTCATTTTGGTCCATATGGGTTAATTCGGTCAACTTGGATCAAGTGATCAAATTGGCTTGGTTTGACCCAATTGATTACAATTGGTCAATCAAGGATGATAAACAATTATTATAGAGAGTATTTAAAGGGTTGATTCAATACATTTTGGGTTGGATTGAAGTTTGAATTGATTTAGTCACTTAGGCCACTTTGGGTCAAGTGGACAATATAGGTTGATTAGGTTGAATTGAATTGAATTGAGTGTTGAGAAAAATTCAATGATGGATTTAGAGTTGATTGATTGCTTTGATTTCAATTGATTTGGGTATGATTGAATTTTGGTTCATTTGGACCTTTTGGGTCAAATAGGCTAACTTGGGTTGATTGGATTCATTTGGTTCAACTAGTTTGATTGTAAGTATTGGAAGGGTTTGAAATCGAGTATTGAATGGTCGGAGTGCTTTTGTGAAAATCAATTGGGTTTATTTTCAATTGAATGGGCTTAGGCTAAATCCATAGGATGATGGTGGAATTGATTTAGGTTAAGGGTTAAGTTAATTTGGCTTGGAGCTTAGATGTAAAAAAAATCTAATTGAGGTTAGTTGTGTTGACTTGAGGTTGGTTTTGAATGAGTTGACAAGCATGGGTTTTGGCTTAGACCATAGGATAGATAAGACCTATTTATCATATATATATATATATATATATATATATATATATATAAATACTTATATATATACATACATATATACATATATGCATACTTATATAGATACATACATACATACATATATATACATACATACATACATACATACATACATACATATATTGATCTGATCACAAGACATTGTAAAGTCTCCATTGGTCTGATCTTTTTATACATCTACAATTCATTATTGAGCCAGAATTTCATTTCTAAGTTTCTAATAGAGTATTGAAAAAAAAAAATTTATAATTAAAAATATCAAATAAATTTGACTTAGTAGTATTTATTTACAATATGACCACAACATTCATTAGGCTATTGGAATAAACAATACCGTTACCACGTATTAAAAAAGATCTAAAATCAGGCAAAAATTAAATCAAATTCTCTCAAATATGTCCTATAGCTCTTAAAGTTAACTGGACAAAGTTAAGTGGCCTCCATTATCACCATTGTCCTATAGCTCTTAGGATATGCTCCATCTCTCCTATTAGAAGGAAAATCATATTGCTTAGTTCTCACTTGTACATCCTTTATCTTTGTTACTTATCTTTCAATTAAAGTTCACTTGATTTCAACACAACTGATTTCTTCTTATTTTTATTAAATAATTTGAAAATAATTATTCAGATGAAATGGTGGACAATGTGAATAAGCTACATTTCTGGAGCTAACTAGGATTTAATATGAATGTATGTCACTTGGAAAGTGGAACTTTAGGGTGTGAACCAATGGCTTATTAAAGATAAGGGTGCTGTTATTAAGGTGGACTGTTGAGTTATAGGATCATAAGAAATACCGGTGGGCAAAAATATTGTTTAAAATTTTTTATTATTATTTTTTTCCTCGAGCTGAAACTGATTCACAGTTTAAACTGATAAAACTATTTGATCTGATTTTTAAAATTTTTTAATAAATCATGAGCAGACAATAATTATTGCAAATTAAGAACTAAATATTATGATATATGATGCATATAAATTGGCAAATAACAAAGACACACAGTCAGTCAATTTTCAAAATATAAATACATAATTTGCCTTTAAAAACATAAAAGCGCAATATGCCTTTTTATAAAAAATATATATATAAAGTCACACAATTGACCTTTCTAAAAATAAATATAAATGCACAATTGATCTTTTTAAATAAATATAAAGGCACATGATTGAGCTTTTTTAACATACTGAGGTTAAATTTTCTCTTAAACAGGACACCTGAACTTGAGAAAATTTACAGGAACTTGGAATTAGTATCAAAATGCTTTGTACTAATTAAAATGCTATATAAATTACAAGCAAAAATTCTTATAATCAAATAACATAATTAAACACTAAAAAACTAAGTCAATAAACTAAACAAACAAAATTATATTTAATAATTTTTATAGATAATATGAATTGTCAATAAATTTAAAATCAAGAATTTAACAAATTATTTGTGAAACAACAAATGAATTTGTTCATGAATATAAACAAATAAATTTAACCATATTTGGTTTGTTCATTTAACATTTGAGTATTATTGAAAAATATGAACTAACATTAATCGAATCAAATTTGAGTCATTTAACAGGTGCTTTAGTTTATTTATATTTTTCTTTGTCGATTAATGGCATTACAAGAAACTGAATGGATGCACTACTAGTGAGAATTATCTACTCTGATGCAAGATTTAGAATAATTCATGATATTGCTGAATATGCACAGATCATCATCATTAGCTATAACCAATTATTTATGATAAGCTTCATAAACAATAAATATAATAGTCACATTTATGATAATAATTGCATAAAAAAAGCTAATGAAATATCAAAAAATGACTTTTAAGATTGCTAATCACCATTCAATAAAAAAAAAAAGAAAAAAAAATACAAGTATTCAAGCTAAGATTTATTACATAAAACTGAATAAAAAGCCAACTCAATCATAATGAAAAACCAATTTTTTACATAATTCCAGTCTTTACATTTTTGTCACATTATGTCTACAAATATCATGTTCTTTCTTCATCAATCAAGTATAGTAAACAGATCAAGCTCGTCAAAGAGAATTAACACAAGGAACAAAGCCTGTAATTTATGTTGCAAAACCCCTTCTGGGATTTTTCTTTCAGGTTCTTGTAGTAAAACTTGTCTCATTTCAACTGCCTCGGGACGACTGAATTGTAGTGCTCTCCAAGCCCATAAGCATGCTTATGATAAGATAACATAATGCTTGGATTGGACACAAAACTTCCACTTTCAGTCTTGTATTCCTTACCCATCTCAACATCAGGAAAAGATCCAGAAAATATTATTATGTGCTTCTTCAGGCAATGCGTTAAAGCACCCAGTTCAAGCTGGCCTCCCCACGCTGCAGTGGATTCCACCTCCTCACAGTATTTATGAAAAATCTCCAATGGCAGATCATTTGAATCCATCTCAATCTTCCATCAGAAAGAAAAAATGGCAGAAAATCCACCGCATGCTCTCTCATGTAAGCAGCAGCTAGTTTACGCAGTTCTTGGTAAGTATACAGTTGGTTCTTATTTGGGTGGAGTGATAACTGGTCTTCAACAGCTCGGTAGAGACAATGACCATCTGGTTTGATCTCATTGATGGTCAATCCAAGAGGTGCTAGCTTCTCCTCGAGGTTTTCATCTTCGATCATGCGATCGCTGATGATTTTACTTTGCTCCTCATGTATCCTTTGATCTCTTTTGGCTTCCTGTTGAGCTCTTCGCTCCCGCCGTTTGGCTCCCTTGCTAGGTTTGTTCGGTTCAGCTGTATTTGTAACAGAAATACCAGCTATAGCCTTCACAATGTTATCGAGGCCGCATTTCCCATTGACATCTTCATTCTTGTAGCCTAATGAAGCAAGCTCCTCAGAGTGCCTTGCTTTCAGTTGGGACATGAACTGAGAGATCTCATCCTCCACTTTCTTCTTCTTGGCCTTCTGCTCAGCTTTGCTGCCTTTAGCAGCTGCTTTCTTAAGTGCAATTTCCTTATTTTGAAGATCAATTATATCTTTCCTGGAAAAACAAACAAAAACATTTGAGACTCGAGATGCAAAATAAAAACATGTTCATGAAATTCTATTCTATTCATGAAACTCAGTGGTAGAAATAATTGCCAAGCTCACTGTGAGTGTGAATCAACTTGATGGATGTTCATCTCATGATGAGTCAATCATTCATTTGAGATAGCTACAACTATTTATAAAATAAGTTGTGAAATTACAAAGAAAAATTTAGTTTTTAAAAACTACTGTAGGTATTATAAATTTAATTGTAAAATGACTTAGAGGAATTAATTCAAAGAATAATTCTTAAAGAAAAAGTATTTATTAGAGGAAATTTAAATAAACATATTGATAAATTTATAGAAAATTTTAAAATATTCGTGATAGTTATAATTTTGGTTTAAGAAAGATAGACCATATCAGATTTTTTCTTTAGCTTTTACGATCAAGTTACTAACACTATATTTAAGATAATAGATGAGCATATTATCACTTATAAGAATAAACCTATTAAAACGCACATTGATTATTTTCTAATAAAAAAAATAAATCATTTAGAGTGTAAAAATTATAAAATTATTTCGAGTGAAAATTTAAGTACTCAACATCGGCTACTAGTTTTACATATTAAGATGAATGGTTGGCAGATAAAAAATAAATTGAAGCATTATCTTAAAATTTGAAGGACATACTTAAAGAACATTAATAAAACATATTTTTAAGAATAAACTATAATATCTTAGAATTTAAAATGTTCATGAAAAGGCTAATGTTAGACAAAAATTAGCAAATGAGATTAAACAAGTTACAAAAATTATATATAAAGAATCAAAAGAAAACTCCTTTTAATAAAAAAAACCCGTGTTAAGAGTTAAAATGTGAAAAAAAAAGATAAAAAAATAAGAACCTTTGTTATAAAAATTGGTTTATATGTAAGAACTCAAAAAATTGAGAAAAATATAGAGTGATCAAAGATTCTAAAGAAATAATATATTATGCAAAAAATTTAGCTTTTAATGATGTATATAATAAATTAGATACTAAAGAGGGTGAAAAATATATGCATAAGTTAGTTAAATAAAAAAAGATAGGAGAAATAAAGATTTAGTGAAATGTATTAAGAATAAAAATCATAAATTATTTTTCTTATAAGAGAATGAATATAAGTGGATGAGATATTTTGATAAACTTTTCAATGAAGATTGTGAGAATACGATTGACTTTACCAACCTTAGCATCCTAAATAAAAATTGAAAATTTTTTATTTCGACATATTAATAAAATTAAAATTAGAGATTTTAAAGAAAAGTGTGAAAAAAGCAACAAAACCTAATGATATTCTAATACAAGTGTGAAAATACTCAAGAGATCAATGAATATCATGGCTTACTAATCTTTTTAATATTATTTTAAAAATTAAAAAAATATCTGATGAGTGTAGAAAGAGTTCCCTGGTTCTTATTTTTAAGAATAAAGTTTATGCACAAGAGTGTGCAACTTACAGAGGAATTAAATTAATGTGTCAGATTAAAATTATAAAAGAGAGTAATTGACTATATAGAACGACGTGATACAAAAGTTTCTCAAAACCAACTTGGATTTATGTCGGATAGGTCTACTATGGATATTATACATTTGTGAAGATGACAAAGCATAGAAAAAGATATATCTACGTATGACATTTGTTGATTTAGAGAAACCATATGATAATATTCTAAGAGAAGTGCTTTGGAGAGTTTTAGAAGGGAGTTAATAGTGCTTATATTCAAGTCATTAAGGTAATGCATGCTGGAGATGTCACTTTGCTCAAACACAAGGAGGATTCATTAAGTATTTTCTTATTTCAATTGATTATATCAAAGATCGGCTTTAAGCCTGTATCTTTTTGCTTTAGCTATGGATGTACTTTGGCATCACTTTTTGTTGATAATTTATTTTCGTTGATAAGACTAGAGAGGGAGCTCAAGAAAAACTTGAATTATGGAGGTCAACCTTAGAGTCAAAAAGCTTTTGTTTGAGTAGATCTAAAACCGAATACATGGAGTGTAATTTTAATTATAAAAATTCTAGTAGCGGAGTGGTGACAATGGATGATGAAGTCAATAAAAAGAGTGAACATTTTAGATATCTCAGATCTATTGTACAAAGTGATGGTGACATATATGAGGACGTTAGTAGAATTCAAGTTAGATGGTTGAACTGGAGGAATGCATAGGGCCTATTGTATGATGGGAAAATACCGCTTAGACTCAAGGAAAATCTTTATAATATGATGGTAAGACCTACAAAGATTTATGGAGTAGAAATGTAGAATGTTAGCCAATAAAAGAGAAGCATAAAATTAAAGGTTATAGAGATGAGGATGCTTAGGTGGATGAGTAGCTTTACTTTTAGAGACAAAATGTGAAATGAATATATACATGAAAAGTTTGAAGTAGCTTCAGTGGCAGATAAGATTAGAGAGAGTCGCCTTAGATGGTTTGGCCACATAAAATGAGTCATTCGATGACCCAATTAAGAGAGTGGATGTATTAAATTCAACATATATTAAGAAATTTAGAGGTAGACTTAAAAAGATTTGGTTAGGTAGTATAAATATGATATTATTTTATTAAAATTAAATGAGAATTTGACACTTAATAGGACATAATAGAGAAGAATGATTCATGTAGCCGACCTCACATAGTGGAATAAAGGTTTGTTGTTGTTGTTTATCGTATCCATCATACTCTAATAGATTTAATTATGAAAAGCTCTTCCCACTTCAAAATTTTCAAAATAATAGAGAGAAAGCTGTAGGCAAATAAAATTATGACAGCAATGTGTGAAGCAAACTTATGCCAAAGGAAATCCCAAATGCATCCTACGTGCTTGTTTGCGTCAAACTTTAACAGTATCCAGATAACAGTGTTATCTAGATAATTATATTAAAAACATAAATATTATCTATTAAAAATTCTTTCAGGCTAAGTGTTTCTTGTTAAAACATGAAGTGGTGATTCTAGCCTCTTTTCTTTCATTTATTTCTTCGTCAAGAATGACAGAAACCTAGATAATATCCAATGGTTCTATTTAAATTAAATTACCTTATCTTAAATTACTCTAGTTATTCAAGTTCACACAATATCAGAGATAAAGGCAAACTAAACAACTTCATTAGAGTAAAAGAATATTAATTACAAACAAAGAAATAAATATTAAGCCAAAACCCTACTATGGTGAAAAACCTCGCCTAAATTCATGACTGCGACTTACTACAAAACAGAACAACAGCAAATTCTTTCAGTATGAAATGACGTAAATTCTCTATCATGAATGTGATGCATAACGTATACATATATCGGGAGAAAAATACTGCAATAGTATAATGTTCAAAACACTGTGCGCACTTTTATGGTCACTTAACCCCTCTATTTTGTTATTTGAAAATCTGGAACTAGCATAAAATTCATTAGAAGAAGATCAGTATGTAGGATGCTTTAGGGTATAAAGTTTTTAATGCAAATCTAATATGCAAAATAGTGCTTGAATAAGTGAAAAGATAGCCAATGCTTATTTTATTGATTTTCTAGATGAGAATCACACAATTTAAGTAAAAAATGAAGGAATAAATATGCAAACCTTACAAAGCAAAATATCTAACACAAATAATTAATTACTACTAAACATGACAATAGAAAGAAAATAAATCAATTTCTAGTAAATTTTTTTTAGAAAGAAAATCATTGGGAATCACAATAATTAACACATTATAAATATGAAAGAACCCAGCTATTTAACAAATTTGAGGCTTGAACAAAAAGACCATCGCTTCTAGAATGCTTCAAGCTTCACAACCAATTAAATACTGAAGTCCCAACAATATGAAAAAAACTTCACATCCATAAAATACTAAAATTTCATTTAAGCCAAAGTTATTTTTATATCCCACAGAACATCCGTATTTATAGATTCTTACACTAGATGAAATAGATAAACAACATGATATAATCATATTAATCCCGCCATAATGAGAGCCTATGGGAAAAGGGAAAGTCGCAAATATACAAAATTACACATATGACTCCTCTCACACAATTAATAACAGACTGCTTAGCTCATGGCACGCATGAGATTATATAATAGGCAACAGCTCACCATCATGATTGGCTGTAAGGCAGCCTGCAAAAGTAGCAACAGAATGCTATTGGGCTATATAAAGGTAAAAGTTCTAAGTAGTTTTTGACTGGATTGATTTGAAAATATGTATCTTCCATAGTAACACAAAAAAAATATTATGATTTTCCTTGAATTATATATGTAACATCATTGCACGTGCAAATGATACTTTTTAAGCATTTTTTTCACAAATCAAAAACTGCTTTTTAGAAAAAGAAAGGTAAAAAAGAAAGGCAGAACCAAATGAAGCACAAGCCCCTGGTTCAACGAAAAAACTTACTGAATTAGAATTTTAGAATTGGTTAAAGGAATAGTACTGCAGCCAATAGTCATATCAAACCCCTTTCTTTAGGCTGAACCACGCTCTCTCAAGCTCTCCTTCCATGAAGAACAGTGTCGACAGCCTTGTAAATGCCATTGATTGCCATTAGATGCAAGGTGACAAAGAACGTTACCACCTCTCTTTCCTCACAAACATAACAAGAAAACAAAAAATCTGATTAATGCCATGCAGGCATTTATGTTGCTTAATATGGATAAACTAGCATATGGTTAAAGTAACTCGAGGTGAAGTTTACTCAGCCCAGCTCTCGTGGATACCCCACATTTGTAGCATGAAACCCTCCACCCTGTCCTGATTCAACCAAATCAAGAAATTTTCTAATTTCCCATTTCCATTGGTATTTGCTGTCCCCTCTCTCCTTTGACTTCACATCCCTCTTCTAATACTTATTCCTTCTTGCTTCCATCAATTGCATCACAAATCCTTTGTTCATGTCTCCATCTCTGATTCCAGTGGAATGAATTTATGGTTTTGATTTCTGGCAAATGGTGACCACCTCTCACTTGTGATCCTAAAAAGGTGTAATTCTTTCTATTATTGATTGTGCATCAAAAATCTAAAACAACAAATAGAAGAAACTGAAATTAATTTTACAATCCCTTTGTTTTAGGGGATGTTTGGTTGGATATATTTGGAGCATAAAGTAAACCAAATGCAAGGATTTTAACTTTTAGTGAAGTATGGAGCAAAGTAAAATTTCAAGATATTTATAGTGTATTTGAAATGCATTAAAGGTTATTTGTGGTGTATTTGAAATTTGCCCAAATTAGGTGAATTCCAAATACATCGTCGCTCAATATAAAGTGAGAACGAACCCCACTTGCCGTCTGCCACCGCCATCGCCGGCCAGCCACCGGCTACCACCACCACCTCTCGTCGTCGCTGCCACCACCATCTCCCAACACCGCCACTACCACCTCTCATCTCCACAACCACCACCGCCCACCCACATCCGCTGCCACCGCTGACCGCCCACATCTACCACCACTGGCCATCGTCGTCAGCCCACATCTACTGCCAGGCCGTTGCAACTACCACCTTTAACCCCATGGATTTCCAAAATTCTAAACATTAATAATGGAATCAATAGAAGAGGGTAAATGATCTGGAATATAATTTAGATATGGAATGAGATGATTTTACAACATATTACTTAAAACTTTTTAGATGATTACTTAAAGAATCATTCCATTATACATCAATATCTCAACATCCAATAATTCAGACATTTGATAGTTATTCTGAAATAATATATATTAACAACATCAAAAAAGCTTCTCACACAAAGCAGCGTGAAATCCAACGATCCACCTCACACATAGTCACGTGGTGACTGTGCGAGCAACACACTAGGTCACTTCCTTAAAGAGCGATTTGGTTCTTCGAAGCGAAGTTATAGGCGTAAGGAAGTAGATCTTAGCAGATTCAATAATATAAAGATCATCCCCTCAAACAATCTATTTGACATTGACCCACGAAGAAGCTCGTAAAACTTTTTAGATGATTACTTAAAGAATCATTTATATACATCAATATCTCAACATCCAATAATTCAGACATTTGATAGTTATTCTGAAATAATATATATTAACAACATCAAAAGCTTCTCACACAAAGCAGCGTGAAATAACAGCGATCCACCTCACACATAGTCACGGTGACTGCAAGCAGCAACACTAGGTCACTTCCTTAAAGAGCGATTTGGTTCTTGCGAAGTTATAGAAGGGAAGTAGATCTTAGCAGATTCAATAATATAAAGATCATCCCCTCAAACAATCTATTTGACATTGACCCACACGAAGAAGCTCGTAGGCATCAATTGTGTCACTGTAAGTACTGTGCAACCCTAATTATCACAATTCTTCCTCTCCGCTGAGCTTATAGGTGCCAACCCCAAGCGTGTGCCCTAATGTGGCAAAGATCAATTTCCTTCGATATAATAGTAGTGTGCTTGACCTCCATGCCTCTATAGTAACCGCATATTGGGGCGGTTTTTTACAAATTCATCTTTGAGGTTTGTCTTCAACTTAGGTATGTGCATCACACTTATTTTCTATTTTATTACAAGTTTTAAATCATCTAATAAATACCCCATATTTTATAAGTTCTAATAAATGTATCAATATATTTAAAATTTTATACAAGTTAAGAGCACTTAAATTAATAAAAGGCTAGAAAGCTTTGTGCTTTGCACTTTTAAACAAAAATAAATTCCTATGCATTACATTGCACTTGGCGCTTTGACAACACTAATATATAAGAATTATTGTGTGATCTGAATTTTTGATAAACTTGATGATAATAAAAAACAATCATCCATAAACAAGCCTCTTTATGAACCTAACAGTGTGCTTAATATTATTTTTAAGCCAAAATTGGAGATCCTAACATGATTTTATACTTGAAGATGAGTGAGTTAAAGATTTACATAGATCGACAAATAAAAATAAATAGTTATCAATGTATTTTTGCCATTATAAAATAAAAACCGGCAGCTACATATTGCAATCCAAAACAACCAAACAAGAAAAAGTTGTTGCGGTACTTGAATATTCTGTCTCAAGCCTTTTTATTTTAGATTTAGACTTGTATACCTTTACAAATAAGAAACCCTAATTAAATTCATACATCAAAGCCCAAAGTAAATCTTAAAAAAAAATCTTTTATCAATTTACAATTAGCCATTTATTTTAAAATTTGTTTGTGCATGATTGTTATATTAATTTAAATTGTGATTAACTCCCCATTTCAAAATCAGTGTAATCTCAAACATGATCCTAAAAATCAAACCAAAATATGGTAGTAAATACAGATTTTGTTACCATTAAATAAAATTGGGTTTTTTTATTATAAAATTCAATATTTCAATTCTGACAATTTAATCTTGTACATTAAGATACAATTCTCCTTGTGATATTTGATTAAATTCAAGTTCTTAGTCAATTAAATGGGCCTTATCACTTTGCATCTCCATATTATGAAGCTTTTACTTGCTGCAAGTATTGTTATTATGTCCATTTTACTTATATTTACGATAATGACATCTGACCATGTCTCTACTCAACTTTCTTTTCTAAGAATTTGCAAGGTATTCATTAGAAGCCCTTCCTCAAATCATTGCTGGCTTACACCCCATAGGAACATTATATTTTAGTGGAAACAATGGCATTCTTCAAGGCCAATAAAAAACAATACAAGATATTTGTAAATTCACAGCACTAATAGTTTAGTTACTCAAATACCAAAAAGAGAGAACATTAGCATGCCATTAACATATAAGAACATCTGAGTCAATCAAAAAGTAAGAAAAGGATAGAACCAAATAGGGTTCTAAGTTATTTTTAATCCTAGCTCTTTGCTTCCCAGTCTGAATCTCCTTTTGGATCTTCTCTTTCTTTAAGCTTCACCAAGAATAATACATAGATAAAACAACAATTAACATGCTAACACATACTCGCTTTGAGTCTCATTCTCCAAGTGATACCACACACACATACACTATGATACACACAATTTGCCAGAAAAAATTTCATTGCAATTAAAACCCTACTTATAGTTGTAGCATCCTCCTATTATTGTCCTCACATCCTTCCAAGCAACTTTTAAAATGTTTCAGAAACTCCCTGAACGTTGAAACTAATCAATTTATATATGTTGGGTCATAGCACCGCAGCACTGCTCTGCACTCTACAGCGCCTAAGCATTAGACTCACTATCTTTTTGCTTAAAATTGAGGTGATTTGGTACCGCGATGCTAATCCTCAAAAGCTTAGGGCTCTTCTTGCTATCTTTAGACTGAAATTTTCTAGGTCATTAGCGTTGTAGCACTGATTTTTTAGCATCGCAGTGCTCTAATCATGGCACTGAGACATCGATACTTCATCACCTAGGCACTGTTATTACTGTCTTTTGCCTTAGAATTAGAAGAAATGTGACACTGCAATGCTGGTCATTCAGCACCTAAGCATTATCTTTAGTGTCTTTAATCAATTGTAGATTTCTTTAGGCTACTTCAAGTGGCTCAACGCGAACCTTACAATGCCTATCTTTAAGTCGAAATCCTTACAAATATGACGCCAAGGCGTTAGTCAATCAAAGGTTATGCGTTATATTTTCTATATCAAATCCTTATTTTCTTCAAATATAGTGCCACAGTGTTGTCTCAAGGCGCCATCCCACAATTATTGATTTTTTTTTTTTTTATTCCAAATGAGAATTTCCTATTAAAAAAATCAAAAACATTGAAAATAACCACATCTTGACATTAATTAAACTTAAATACACAAATTAAAATACATAAATTTTTACTAAATTTTTATGCTTATCAATCATGCATAGTACTGATTTTTATAGTTATTGTCATCAAATTTAACACAAATACACATTCCAATTTCATACATATATTTCTCCTAACAACACCTCTGACCCATCAGATTTAATACCAATATGTAGTAAGTGATTGCAATACTTGTTGATTGTTGCTATTTTATCAAAACTTACAGGAAAATTTATGAATTTAACATCATAACTACTAATATCCCAGAAGAATAACCTAAAAGTAATAGAATTCCTCAATGGCTAGCAGAATATAATAGACCTAAGATGAGCAGGCCACTACTAATGTGAAGAAGTGGTCCTAACGAACACCCCACAAATTTTCTCAAAAAAGAAAGTTGACTAGAGCCACCGTCATACTTTGTTGTAATAAATGTAAACAAAGTAGACATAATAACAGTACTCACGACAAGAAAGAATATGGAGATTCATAAAACTAAGATCCATGTAGGTTGACCAAATATGAAATGTCATCAAATATCACAAATAAGATTATATCTTAATGTATAAGATTCAACAGTAATGATTAAAATGATAAGTTTTAAAATAAAAAGGAACTTCATAGTTTCAATAAATGTTAAAAAAACTATATTTGCTTTCTTGTTGTGGTTTTGTTAACAATCATAGAAAATATTACATTATCTTCAAAAACAGAGTCAATCACAATCCAAACTACATTGCAATCATGTAAATAAGAATCTTCGAGTAAAAGACTAATTTTAAGTTAATAATTTTTTTCTTTAAGATTTACTTTGGTTTTGGCATGTGAATCTAATTAGGACTTCTTATTGCATTGATATATAAGTCTAAATCTAAAAGAAAAATAGTTAATTGAATGAACTGCTTATGATGAAATAATCAACTATCATATCAACTTTTTCTTATTCACATGCTTTGGATTGCAATATGTAACTACCATTTCCTAACTTAGGTTTTTTCTTTTGTAATAACAACAAAATTTTAAAGACAACTATCCATTCTGATATCAAATGCTTTCAGAAAATAATTTATATTTTAATTGATTAAGTAATCTATTGTTAGAATGTGTTTAAATCTAATATCATATTGCCTTAAGGATATATTTAAGGACTTGATTTTGCTAGTGATTATACCCATGAGGTATATGTAATCAAGTTATTAAATAAAGGGTGTGACTTTTACATGTGATGCTTTCTTCTGTAAGAAAGCAAATATTGCTGTGGTCCATCTAATTGTGGGAGTGCAAAAAAATTATGTTAAAAAAATTCAACTTTAATGCTCATTATTAAGTTCTTCTTTATTGTTTTATTTTAAAATATATATCATTACTGAATAACAAGTTATCTTAATTATACATGAATGGACCTTAAATCAATTTTGATTTTGTTTATTATATTGATAAAAAGAATATTTTGATCTTACTAAAAAAGTAATTTAAATAAAGTATAGAAAAAAAACACTTTATTATTTTAAAATGAAAATCTTAGCTCAATGTATTTCATTGCAATGGAACCAAGATAATAAATTTCAAACAACATTATTTACTATTAAAAAAAACCTTGCTCCACAATTTGCACAATGTCAACCCAGTTCTACTATATGTCAAGTTACTTATTAAATATGAGAAAACATATTAAAATTTTATAATTTGAAAATTTTCAAAATAGATGTATATTTCTAAACTACCATCATTTTAACCACATTTAACTTAACTTCAATTTTCATCACTTTTCACTGTGGGATTAATTTAATTTTTATTTATTAAGAAATCCAAAGGGACATTTGGTCCTTTTATAGTCTAAAACTAAAATGACCCTGCACAAATAATAGAGGGACCATTTAAATGGTCCTTTTCTTTGATTGTAATCTAAAAATATGACTAAAAATGGTTAACTAAAAATGTTAAATATGACAAATAAATAAATAAAAATTCACATACATAATATTAAAAATTATAGAATTTACATATTTAACTCCTTAAACTTCATTCTTAATAAAATAACACTCTATTAACTTTTATCTCATAAGTCCACCCACTCAAACTCAAAAATAAAAAAGAGGTGAGGTGGTCATGAAGAGATCTCATTGGGAAAAGAGTATGGATGGGACCAATGGTATGCGTAAAACCAGTGATGACAAATTAGAGAAGAGAAAATCATAATGCGATCTCACTAAGGAAGGACATCAACAAGAGTATAAGAGTCGATGTAACCCAGTGTAAAACGAAGTTAACAAAGAGGGTAAAGTAAATGGTATTTTAATGTACGTAAAAAATTGGGTGTTTTCAAGTGTTAAATATATAAATAAGATAGTTGTAAGTGTTATCGATATAAATCCCTCTAAAATAAATTGCAAACTTAACAGCTTGTTGCTTTACATTCAACCATTGGACCCATAAACAAGATAGTAAACCTTTGTTATTTTGGTCATTCATGATTTATTTATAACACCCCACAATTAAAATTTTCCCAAGTTTTTAACACATTGAACTAATTATATCAACCATTAAAATAATACAGAAATTATAATGGTTTTGATCATCTCCTTTCTGATCAAGTGTTGCAATAAAAATTTGCAGTTCTCTCACATTATTGCTATTCCATTAAGCCCATGATGTATGATGTCTTAGGTATCGTTTCATGAAACAAATTTGTAATCCAAAGATCATCAATTTCTAAAAATATTTGACTCTTTAGGTGAAAACCAATAGACAATATAAAATTCATAAAAATAATAATTTAATGATCATCAAATCAAAATTTAAAAAAAAAAAAGTTTAAGACATGTCAATTGGAAATTGCACTGCAATCAGAAACTTGAAGGTATAAATTCTGGCCAAATCAATCGCCCAAACAGAAATAAATTAAATTAATGTATATAAAAGGGAATATTATTGAAAAATGTCCATGAAGTGTCTCAAGAATCCCCTAATTTTAGTAATACAAAAAATTAAAAAAAATCGCTAGATAAAATCGCTGTCTTACGCCCATATAAAAAATTGCTAAATTGTAGAATCACAAGCTACATGAAACAACAAACCACAATAAAATAGAAAATCTACATGTCTCAAAACAAGAAATCTGTAAGCCACAATTAAATCAACAATTAAGAAACAAATAGGAACCCACCAACTCACCATCTGAAAGTACAACAACAACAACAACAACAAATAATTGGCAACTACAAATTGAATAAAAAAACTAGATAACAACTAAAGTGCAACTAATGCGCATCAAAAGCTCATCTATAGGTTCAAAGGAACATAGCTAAATTGAAGCATAGAAACCAAACCATAGAGAACCTACAATTTGAATCCAACCAGGAATACAATCAAACCAGTACAAGAAATAGAAAACATAGCTTATTCTCTGTAAGAAACATCATCATAGTCACATTTTAAATGAAAATAAAACAGATGCATACTACATAGACAAATCGATTTCAGAAAAATCAACTTAAAACACTAGACTAAATTAATATTAATAATTTGATTGTCTCTTTGCTCATCCTAAAACATAAGTATTGCATTTCTAACAAGTGTAGACTTTGAAATTTGCAATAAATATGTCCAACATGAAAAAATTCAACACTAATGACTAAGTGTTTGATAATCATCAAGCAAATAAATGCATGCGTATTTCCTTTTGTAGAATAATCAATGTATCATCATCACATATAAGTATATCATGCTAGTTTACAAGACACTTAATAGTATTCCAGATTATTAACGGACTCAATTTCATCATCTAATATCATTTTAGAAACAAAAAATATACAACCGTTAGGAAGCTTTGAACATGAATTCTAAAAAAAATAAAAAGAGAAATGAATTCAAGACATTGATGGCTAGTTTATGAAATAAATTTAAATTAGATACATTGAAGACAATTAATATCATAACTTATCAAAATTGCTAGATTATAAACATTCACTTCAATGTGTTGCATGATTTTATAGGGGAAACATTTCATAAATTAGAAATACTATTACTTTATCATTCAATTTGAATTCAACATCTTCTATTCAATGTGATAAGACTTATAATTATTGGCAGTCCATTTTCAACAAACATCTTCATGCGAATGATTAATAAAAGATATAATATGGAAAAAATAATAAAATACTAAAATATTAACATTCTTAGTGAATGCCAATGAATGCACTACAACTAATTCCATAAGGAAGATATGATGAAGATAACTGAAAATAGATAAATCACACAAAATAATATATCTATATAAAAATTTTGTTTAAGGAAAATTAATCCAAATGACATAAATTGTAGCCATGAAGAATTATGCACCTTTAAATTTAACAAGATTGATGGAGCTTTAAAGATTATTCTTTCTTTAAGGTAATCATCATTAATAAATCTTATAAAATTCTGCTGAAATATAAATCCTGCTAGCTATTAGGGCCTTTACATAAATTGTGAATTAAGAAGCTAAGAACCAAAAATAAAATCAATTTCAATATAATCATACATCACAAGACTAATATGAAAAGATAAAGCTTCATGAATTACATTATTAGTTTTCTCAATTGAAACTTCAATTATAATAAGCATGAATTGTTCAATTTCAAATGCAAGAATAGATTAAATTTCTATTGTAAGTTCAAGTTCAAATATGTTCTCATGCTCCTATTTTATTTAAGACTTGAAGTCTAATTCTTGCTCAATTAGAAGTTTCGATTAATAAACATGTTCAAATATAAGTGCAAATTCGTATTCAATAATATTAAGTGCATAATCATATTACAACTTTACATCTTCTTCAACATCTAATATATCATAAAAAAATACTCATAAACTACAATTTCTTAAATGAGATTAAAGCTGACCATATATGATTCTTTGAGTTGGCGTTGGCTTGACGGGTTCATAGAAAATGCTAATCATTTCCTTAGAAATATTATTAATTGGTGCAATAGTCCTAGCATGTGAGTGGTTGTGATATTCCTCAAAATATAAACATTATAAATAGTGTTGTGTAATATTGCTACTGAAATGTAGCTCAATTCATCATTAATCTATCACCTAAAACATATAATGAAATGATAAAAATATAAAACTCTAGAGAAATATAATTGGTTACATGACCTTTAATCTTACATGATATTCAAACATGCCATTGTCACCTTATTTACAATCATTGGACTGATCAAGCATTTGGCCTCTATATATTAACTAAATGACAAATATTGGTCTTTAAATTTATTATTTATATCAGTCGATGTTCACTAACAACATTGGGCATATATGTCCTATTATTTTTGTTTTCGCAATTCAACTCATTTGGAATCAAATATATTGTAATAACAACAATAACAAACCATTAACCCTCTCTTACCAAGAATTCCATTGAAAATATAATGTAAAAAATAGTTCTCAAAAAATGTAAAGAAATATCTTTTAATTTACATTTATAACTTGACTTTATTGATATTGCATTAACTATCATGATGATACAACCTTAAGTTCTAATACAAAATTTAATTTAGAACATCTTAAAGTCTAGAATTTCATAACGCAGTTCTAAAATGAGATGGGCAAAATCATGCACAAAATCAAATTCTTAGATCACAATCCGTCAACCTAACACTACCATTGCCGGTCCCAAGTCCAGATGCAAAAAGTGGAGGGTTGTGTTGTAGTCGACCCAGAAAATTTGTCGAAATAATCATGACATGAATCATTTAAATCATCGCAGGCGCCCCCCGTTTATATGACTGAATACAAGAAAATGTGCACGAGACGGCAGTGTGTTAAATAAGCAAGGGTTCCCACATTATGGACGGATGCGAGCAAAGAAGTTAGTCCATGAAACTAGAATTAGGTTAGAATCTTGGAATATTTCTTGTAAATTAATGGAATTAATAGATATTATGGTTCATAGAAAGATAAATATTTTATGTGTTCAAGAAACTAAATGGGTTGAGAAGGCGAGAGATTGATAGTTTAGGTTTTAAACTTTGGTATTCGGTAAAAGTCCAGAAAAGGATTATAGATAAAAGTTTGAAGGATAATGTTATAAGTATTAATAGATGTGGAGATAGAATTATACTTTAAAGATTATTGTTGATACTAAGATTATCAATGTTATAGTGTCATGCTCCTCAAGTAGGTTTGGAGGTAAGCAAAAGAAAAATTTTGGAATGAATTAGAGGATTAATACAAAAAGATACCTCTTGAAAAAAAAATATTTATGATTTAAATGGACATGTTGGTAGAAAGATTTTAAAAGTATTCATGGTTTATGGATTTGGAGTGAAATGAAAGGAGACTATATTAGATTTTGCCTTAGATTTTGTAGTTCTAACACTTTATTTAAGAAAATAGATGAACATATTATTACTTATAAAATGGATCTAGTAAAACACGTGATTAATTATTTTGATAAGAAAAATAGATCGCTTAGATTGTAAAGATTGTAAGATCATTCCAAGTGAAATTTTAAGTACCCAACATCGACTATTAGTTTTAGATTTTAAGATGAAAGATTGTAAGAGAAAAATAAACTAAATTATTATCCTAGGATTAGATGGGGACAAAAGAACACAAATAAAAAAATATTTTTAAGAGCAGCTACAAGAAATTGGAATTTGGATGTTCTAAGAAGCTAATGTTATGTGGAAAAAATATCAAGTGAAATTAAGCAAGTTCTAAAGATGTCTTGGAGAATCAAGGAAAAGCTTTTTAATAAGAATAGTTGATGGTGGAGTCGAAATGCAAAGAAGATAAGAATAAGAATCATCATATAAACTTGATTTAGATGTAAAACCTGAGAATCGGGAAAGATATAAAGTGGCTCAGAGATTCTAAGAAAGAATATATGATGCAAAAAATTTAAATTTTTAGTGATTTATAGAATAGATACCAAAGTGAAAAGATGTATAAAGTTACCAACCAAAGAGATAGAAGTAAAGACATAGTTGAGTATGGATGAAAATAATAAAGTGCTTTTCTTAGAAAAAAATAAAAATAGGTGGATGAGATATTTTGATAAACTTTTCAATGAAGGATCCGAAAGACGATTGATTTTAGAACCTTAATACCCTAAACAAAAAATAGAATTTTATTTTATCATCAGATTAATAACTGTTAGTGAAGCTTTAAAGAAATGAAATGTGGAAAGCAAGAGGAGGATAATATTCCAATAGATGTGAAAATGTTTAGAGATCAAGGAATTTCGGCTTACAAATCTATTTAATGTTATTTTAAAAAAGATGTGGATGAGTGGAGAAAGAGTTTGTTGGTTCCTTTATTTAAGAAGGTGATGCACAAGAGTGTGCAAATTATGAGGAATTAAGTTAATGTGTCATACATTAAAATTATGGGAGAGAGTAATTGAGCATAAGCATGTGATGTAAGTTTCTCACAATGGTTTGGTTTCATGTGATCTACTATATGATTATACATTTGTTAAGAGGTTTGATGGAGAAGCATAGAAAGTAAGAAGAATCTACATATGATATTTATTGATTTAGAAAGCTTATGATAAAGTCTCAAGAGATGTCCTTTGGAGAGTTCTAACGTGAAAAGGAGTTAATATTTATATTCAAGTCATTAAGGATATGTATACTGAGGTATTACTTGTGTCCAAACACAAGGAGGATTGACAAAATATTTTCCTATTTCTTGGATTACAAGGATCAACATTAAGCCTCTCTTTACTTTAGTTATGATAAAGTCTCAAGAGATGTCCTTTGGAGAGTTCTGAACGAAAGGAGTTAATATTGGTTATATTCAAGTCATTAAGGATATGTATACTGAAGCTATTACTTGTGTCCAAACACAAGGAGGATTGACAAAATATTTTCCTATTTCGGATTACATCAAGGATCAACATTAAGCCCTTATCTTTTACTTAGTTATGGATGTTCTTATGAGGCATTTACAAGAAGATGTACCTTGGTGTATGCTTTTTTTGATGACATTCTTCTTGTTGATAAGACTGAGAGGAGTCCAACGTAAACTCAATTGTTTATGGAGGTCAACGAGTTAAGTAGATCTAAAAGCGAATATATGGAGTGTAATTTTAGTTGTAGAAGTTTTAAGTGTTGTGACTTTAGATCAAGTCATTAATAAGAGTGAGGATTGATATTTAGGCTCATTGTTCAAAATGATGGTGAAATAGATGGAGATGTTATTAGTAAATTCAAGTTGGATGTTGAAGGAATGCATCCGCCTATTATGTGATAAAAGCTAAGCTTAAGGAAAAATTTTATAAGATGGTGGTAAGACTGCAATGACTTATATGCGAATGTTGCCAATAAAAAGAGAAGCATAAGACTAAGTTAAGTGTTAGAGATGAGGATGCTCAGTGGATGAGTTTTACTCTAGAGATAGAATGCAAAATGAGTATGTTTAAAAAAAGTTGGAGTTCCTGGTAGATAAGAAGAGAGTCGCCGATGGTTTGGCCACATAAAGCCCACCGTCCGAACTGAGGAGAGTAGATGATTTGCCTTATTATGTTAAGAAAGGTAGAGTAGACCTAAAAGACTTGGTTAAGATGTATAAAAATGATCTTAGATACTTGAATTAAAAGAAATACATAATAACACAAATGGAGACAGGATTCATTGTAAATGACCCACCTAGTGGGATTAAGGCTTGTTGTTGTTGTTTTTTTTTTTTGTTTTTTTTTTTGTTTTTAAAAGCTTGTTTATTTGATGTATTTTTATAAGATTTTTTTTATTTAAAAAAATTAACTTATTTCTAAAAATGCATAAAATAACTCTTGGATGTACTTGGAGCAGCTGTTACTATTTTAAAAAACAGGTGTGAAGTTGTTATCAAAGAAAGCTACCAGAAAGTCATTGTATTAAAATAATGACTCTTAAAAAATCTATCAGGATTGTTTATGCATAAAAGACTAAAATGTCTTTATATGCACCTGTTAATAAATATATGTACAGTATTTAAATTCTAGTAATCATTATATTGAATTGTTTCTAAATAATATTTTTTTCTATAATTAGCAATGTTTTGAATATGAAGGCCAAATTGAAACTATCTTCTTTTTATTTTTGAAATCAAATATTAACATTCAAGCAAGAAAAAGAAGAAGAATTCATATAATATATTTATGTTCACCACATAATGAGCTGTAAATATAACAAAAAAATAGAAGTTGTAAATCCATTAAAATTTGATAATTTTAACAATATAATAGATGCACTCATATCACAGGAATCATTCAATGAAATTTTACTCATTAAAGCACGATCTGCTTCTCCATCATCGACCCTTCGCCATCTTGAGTCTAATGATCTTCCACATCTTTGATAACTCATTGATTGATCAACTCTGTATTCATAAGCTCATGTGGAACATACATGTAATCTCTTTCTACACTATTGAATTGGATGTCATTTTTTGAAGGATGACGAAATATATAATTATGTAATTTCATTGTAGCTGCGACTATTTTTACATATTTTTTGAAAGAATATGTAGGCATATCCCTCAAAATCATCCACTTCTTCTTCCAAATTCCAAAAGCCCTTTCAATAACACCACGCAATGATGAGTGTCGTTTGTTAAATATTTCTTTTCTACCACGAACCACTTGATTACTTCTTTCAAAATCAAGAATGTGATATTTTGTTTTAGAGAATGGATTTAAAAATCATCGCCGCATCGGATACCCAGTATCCACAAGATAATACTTTCCTATTGAATTGTATAAATTATATATATAAATAAAGCTTATAAAAAAAGAACTGTTATTAAGTGAAATTACGATTTACTTAGAGGTGATATTGGAAAATTAAATTGTCGAGAGCATATTGTAAATTTGAATATACGGCTATCATGTGCACTTCTTTTCCATCTAGCCATGAGAAACGTAAAGCACATGTTAAAATCACAAATTATTATTACATTCTGAGTTGGTGAACCAATCTTCTAATATAAGCTACATTCTCTATTTGAGGAATACTAGCATCTACATGTGTTCCATCAATTGCTTCAATACAGTCTTATACCACATATTAGTTTTTAAAACACATTCAAGCGACCTAGAAAAGACATGCATAAAAGTTTACCTTGATGTACGGCATATATCGATAATCATGAGATATCTCAGTATGTGTACCCTGAAAAGTAAAGTCTAAGGGCTTTACAATCGTAGATGCCAAACTAACCAGAGCATCCAAACCAATAGTAAAGTATCTACTAATTATTTCAGGTGAATGCTGGAATCGCTCACATGTTACCCTTACTGACTCATTATACCATAATATATAAAATGTGATTCCTAACACTTCTCTTGTTATTGTTCTTGAAGAGCCTTGAAGCTCGTGATAAGTTTATAAATGTTGAAAGAGATCAAAAAAAATTATTTGTAATATACGAAATATGTTATGAAATCTTCTTGAATTTCTCGCAAGTGCTCCCATCCATTTATCTCCAATATATGTTGTTGTCAAAGGGTCTTGCTGATGTATGATTCATAATACTCATTAATTAGTATACAACAAGAATTTATAACCTTCGAAAGTTCACGTTGTTGTCATTCATAATCGTGTTGTTAAAAAATCAAACAACACTTCAATTAAAGCCAAAAGAAAATATAAAAAAGTCCAAAATAAATAGATAAGATATTCATACAAAACATTCTAAACTGACAATCCTAAACATAATACATAAGTATTGTTATAAAGTTTTAGCCTTCATGATTTTCATAAAAAAAATGCAACTAGTGAACCCTTCGTTTGGTAGCAATTGACATAAATATTTCTTTTTTGTTGGGGTCCTCAAGCAACTTGGTGGAGTATAGATATAGTGGGATATCTTCATAAACTTCAGTTATCTCCTCAAGTGTTTTAATTATATCAGAGATTGATGGTGGAGCACGTGATGTACTTGATTCAGAAGATAAATTAGAGCGTCGTTAGTAAATTTGATCTCTCAAAATACACAAGATGTCTTCTTTCTCCCAAATTTGGTTTTACGTTGTCACTTATATTTATCAATCTAGACGCTCATTTATAATATAGTATGAATATTTGTCAGATTCATTTGAGCTCTCACTTTGTTCAGACCCACCATGCTGACTCAAATCTGTCTGAACTTCCTCACCAGGAGTATAAGCATGAGCTCCAATGGCAACTACGTCATTGAACATTAGGTCAAGCTTATCTTCAAATTCTGGGTCAATGCCACAAACTCTGAATTTTTTAGCGCCCGGTACAACCTATTTACCATTGAAGAAAAGATAATAGTAGATTGATATATATATATATATATATATATATATATATTAAACAATTGAAAATGAAAGACAAATAAATTAAGTTCACCTCTAATTTCTCTTTCCGCCAATCATCTGAAGCATCGATTATTCTTGTTTTAGGATCCTAATCTAATCCTGTTGATCCACGTTTCAATTTTTTTCATAATTTTCAATCTTTCTTTAGTTGATCACATTTATTTTTTAATTGACTCTTATCATATCCTCTTCCAGTTTTCTCTTTTAATTATATTTTGTCAACCTTCTTTGCTAAAATGAGTTGTGGGTCGATTATCTAATTCTACCTCCTTCAAACAAATATCACAAAAAATTAGCTTCACATCTCTCTCCCATATAGCCGATAATCCGCCGTCTCTTGGCTTTCCCATTGTGACTCACTAATAAACAAATCAATTAATTTTCACAGTAGGCAAAGCATTCCAAAATATGATAACAGAAAATAATGAAGATAAAATAATTAATTAAAAATAAGAATCTTATTCTTGCAAATTATTATGTAAGATAACAATGTTAGTAAGTCACATAAACAATCATTCATCATAAATACCTGAAGTATTCAAGTGTATTTTTGTTCGCTTTCCTAATCACATCACAAACTATCCTTAGAACTTCGTAGCCCTATTCAGTAAAAGCATCAATAGCAAAATCAAAAATCAAATAATGTGTAAAATAGATATACAACAATCAAAGATACAACCAATTTTATTTCGTAAGATACAAACACAAACACATACACACACATCATTTTAGTAAAACTCATTGTTCAAACTTGCAATTAATTGCCGCAGTTTTGGCTGTGCAAATGGTTGCAGCAGAGAACATGGAGATCAATTGTGAGAGGCATAGATAAACACATGCCGCTGTGGGTTGGCTGCTTTGATCCAGGGTAGATCGTTGGGATGGGGGGCAAACGAGCAGATCGCGAGGGTGGGGGCAAGGAATGAATGCCTCAAGTCTCAAGGGTGTAATAGAGATCCAAAGTAGATCAAGGAGCTGGGGTTGAGGCAAAGAAGCAGGTCAAAAGTGAGGCACAAAGAGGAGTTGTGGCGGGGGGAAGAGCAGCTACGAGAGAGAGGAGAGAATCGAAGAAAACGAGAGGGAGAGAGATTCTTACGAGATTTTAAAGAGACGGACGCAACCTTGTCGTCTACTCTTCCGGAGAAGTTTTTCTGCAAAGGTGTCGATGCGTAAAAGGCTCTCAAGTGAAAAAAAAATCTAGAGGGAAACTGAAGACCGCAACCTCCATATTGAGTCGCAAAATGGCGTTTTGAGTCCAAAAATTTTCGGGACAGAATGTATGAACGCCTCGCCAAACGCCATTGCGGCGCGTTGCGAGCCCACGCCGCAAGCAGAACGCTGCCTTAGGCATTTTGGGTGTTAGCTACCCACTGTCTACCACCACTGCCATTAGGACCACCATGAGCTGTCACAAAACAACACAATTGCTAGTCACCACCGCACACATTGTTACTATGTTAGCAATCACAATCGCCAAACCACAACACAAAAATAAAAATATCATATTTTTAAAAGATACCAAACATGTTTTATTTTATATAAAATAAAAATAAAAGTGATCCCAAAGGGTCCCATAATGATCTTCAAATAACAATTTCACATAAAATTTAAAAGCACAAAAAAATCACATATAATGGAAATCACCCCATAATCAAAAACCCAAATTATATAATTTGACTAAATCTAACCACATAGGAACACCAATAATTAAAAAGAAAGAATATAAAAATAAATGAAAGAAATCAACCAATAATCCAAGCCTTGCACTAATTTGATATTCACAACTTGCACTATGCTAGAAAGATGTGCAACTAATAAACACTTAAGAATAGAGAGGAAATAAAATAAACAAAGGGAAATAGTATTGAAAATTGCCCACTACATGCCTCATGAATGCCCAATATAGAATCATAAAAGTAATAAAATCAATAGATAAGGTTTGTGGCTTCTTCTTATTGATAAAATCATTAAATTCTCATAATGTAAGTTAGTGGGAAATCACAATCCACAACCAAAAAGAAGCATGAGTCATCAAAGAGTGAGTTTATGGCTCATGCTTAAATCAACAAAAAAAACTAAACAATAATAAATGAAGCCACAGTCCATCTAAAATACTAACATTAGCAAATCATTGAGGTGTTAGATTTTGGAGGCAACCATTTTCAAGGAGAGTGCCAAATGGGAGTACTAAACTGCAATTGCTTTAAGGCATTCTATTTGAACAAATCAACATTCAGTCAAAAAAGACTCCTTCGTATACAAGTAGTCAGTGAATTACTATCTAGTTTTTGATTTCTTGACCAAAAAATTATTATGCAAAAAGATTACATTTCTTCGATCTAAGAGTCTTAGAAGATCCTTTCTTGATGAAGAAGTCACTCATTCATACCCCCAGGTCAATCCCATATTGGCTATTCTACTTGAACTTGATCTAGATTCTGTGAGGAATATAATAAAAGATATACTTCTTAGGCATCGCATAGTTCAAAAGAATATATCACTATTTTGATTATAGAAATAGACATAATTATCAAAATCAAAGGACAAATTCTTGATAAAATGTCTCAATTGGATTTCAACCCGTTCTAGGATCAGCACCGAAACACTCTAATTTTGGACTACTAGAGGCCACCATGCGAGGAAGAATTCAAGATATGCTTCCTCTTGTTACCTGACTTGGTTTGTCCAAGATATGGTTGCATCGAAGGACTTCTGCACAAGAATAAGAAGCGATAGTGATCCTTTCTTACATGCCGACTAACTTACGGGATAAAACACCAACTGGATGGAAACAAACTAGAAAATACCCCTATAATAAGTAGGAAACATAGTACTAGCAAAGCCAGAAGGAATCAAATTTGAGGGCAATTGACAATGAAACTGAATTGAATGGAACTTGAGCTATACTCGCTAACGAAAAAGTAGGGTATAAGTTTTGTCCGATCTGCTTGCTAAAGAATGTCTTTTGAATACCCAAAAAAAATTGCTCGGCTTAAAACAAAAAATTTGACTTTCGAGTAGTACTTCCCAAAACATGAAATTAAGCTTCTTTTTTTCCGAATGTCGAACTATACTTATCTCCCGACACTTCACTAATGATTTTGAAACTAAGTTACTTGACTAAAAGATTATCTTCCTTCAGATGAAGTATCTATGTAGTGCCTTTCCTCTACAAAAAAGTACCTATTAGAGTAGTACAGACCTGAAATAGAGTATAGATAAAAAAGTAAAAAAAATATATCTTTCAATAAGCAAGGCCCACAAAGGCTAAGTGATAGGGTAAGGCACTAGACTCACATCATAGTAAGTTCAGCAAGTGATTAGCAAGACTCAATTCCAAGCACAATAGATTGCTATGAGTAACTTCGATATAATCTCACTTTCAGGTAATTATCTAAACCTTCCGTTAAGGTAAGTTCATGAATTCAATATTTTTTTATTACCTTATTATCAGCAAATGCTACTCTAATAGTCTTTATATTATAATCATTTTCGAATCTATTCTTCTAGCCATTACAACATTATCATTCAAGTAGCACAACACTTTGTTATCATTAACCTATGGTCAATTAATATTAAAACAGTCATTCTTTTCACATCTATCACTATTTACCTACAAAGCTAAGTTCAAGCTCAAGATCATCGCATGTACATCATGCATGTCCCTCATCAAGATCTTTCTTCCTCAAGCTGCAATATTAATTTCCCTCCACATGGCCTTTTCTTCCCTTAATGCTACTCTTTTTCGGTACAGCTAGCTGGTTTTCTGATTTCAAGAAACCTGCTGGTTTTATACTAGTTTGTTTTGCATTCTTTCCATTTGGCTACGCATTGCAGCCGTTGCACTGCTGATCCACCATTCTACTACTACCTCAAAGGTCCCTAGCTCTATGGTTGGTTAACCACTTCGATGATGTTATTTTTTGCTTCAACAGTTTCGTTAGTCATTTGTTTTCAGTCTGTTTTGGTAGTGATGCACGGATTACTGGGTACATGATCATATGATTCTATGCGTATGAAATATGCCTCATAATTTCCTTCTTTTTGGTTGAGATGGGCAGGATCATGAGTGTGGGTGCGTGCATGCTTGTGGGGGATGTTGGAGATGAGTCTGGGGGCATCTCGGTTGACATATAACGTAAATTATTTAGAATATTCTCAACCTTAATGATTAGCCAATTTCTAACATATTTTCACATAAGGATTATCAATTTCCACTGTTTCAAAGAACAACTTACAATTAAAAAAAATTTAAATGTGTTATGACTATTCCATTTTTAGCATATCGTTTCACTCCTCAAGGACCTATGGCAGTAACACTTGGCACTTCTGATAACGCAAACCTTAAATCACTTTCAATTTTTAATTCTGTAAAAAATAATAAAATAATAGTGGAACTTCTTATTTCTTAGTAGATTATTGGTAATCCATAATAATTGCTTCTCCCAAGGAAACTGAAAGAATCATAAAAATATGTTCAAGTGGAAAATAAAATTTTGTGGATCAATGAAATTTAACTTCATTTACTAAGTCTTCTTCTAAAATTTGATTTGCTTATAAAGTATAAAAAAAATTTTATTTATAACATGTTTGGGATAGTAGTCATTAATTAAAAATTCATGCAAATCAATGAAGTAATCATCAATTCAAGTATAATTCTTACAGTTCAATATATTTATAAGAAATTATTAAATTATGATAGTGAAAATAGCCTATTGAAGATTAGATTAAAAAATTGAAATTGCTTGGACATGTAAATTTGATGGTAGGAGATGCAACAATGAGACTAGATAAAATTAAAATGAAGATTTGACTAAGGCTGCGTTTGGCTCGCTTATGACATGGGCTCAACGCTACCGCAATGGCATTTACCATTCATACATTGTCGAAAATTTTGAACTCAAAGCGTTGTTTTGCGAACTTCAGTTTCCCTCTAGGTTTTTTTTTTTCACTCGAGAGCCTTTTACATCAAAAAACTTCTTGGGACAAGGAGACATTCCGTCTCTTTAAAATCTCGTAAGCATCTCTCTCTCTCTCGTTTTCTCCGATTCTCTCCTCTCCCGTAACTGCTCTTCCCTCTGCCACAACTCCTCTTTCTGCCTCGCAGCTCCTCTGAACACCTGCTGCCGCACTCCAACCCCCCTTCCCTCGCGATCTACTTTGGATCCCAACCCCAACCGCACCTTTGCAAACGGCCAGAGTGGCATCTGCTCATTACCTTGCCCCCTCCCCCTAACTATTCCATTTTTAGCATATCGTTTCACTCCTCAAGGACCTATGGTAGTAACACTTGGCACTTCTGATAACGCAAACCTTAAATCACTTTCAATTTTTAATTCTTTAAAAAATAAAGAAATAATAGTGGAACTTCTTATTTCTTAGTAGATTATTGGTAATCCATAATAATTGCTTCTCCCAAGGAAACTGAAAGAATCAAAAAAATATGTTCAAGTGGAAAATAAAATTTTGTGGATCAATGAAATTTAACTTCATTTACTAAGTCTTCTTCTAAACTTTGATTTGCTTATAAAGTATAAAAAAAATTTTATTTATAACATGTTTGGGATAGTAGTCATTAATTAAAAAATTCATGCAAATCAATGAAGTAATCATCAATTCAAGTATAATTCTTACAGTTCAATATATTTATAAGAAATTATTAAATTATGCAGATAGTGAAAATAGCCTACTGAAGATTAGATAAAAAAAATTGAAATTGCTTGGACATGTAAATTTGATGGTAGGAGATGCAACAATGAGACTAGATAAAATTAAAATGAAGATTTGACTAAGGCTGCGTTTGGGGCAGCATTCTGCATGCGGCGCGGGCTCGCAATGCGCCGCAATGGCGTTTGGCGGGACATTCATACATTGTCCTGAAAATTTTCAGACTCAAAATTTCGTTTTGCGAACTTCAGTTTCCCTCTAGGTTTTTTTTCACTTGAGAGCCTTTACTGTTGGCGTTAGAAAAAAAAACTTCTCAACGAGGAGACGCAAGGTTAAGCCCTCTCTTTAAAATCTCATAAGCATCTCTCTCCCTCTCGTTTTCTCGGATTCTCTCCTCTCCCGTAGCTACTCTTCCTCCCGCCACAACTCCTCTTTGTGACTCACAGCTCCTCTAGACACCTGTTGCCGCACTCCAACCCCCCTCCCTTGCGATCTACTTTGGATCTCAACCCCAGCCGCACCCTTGCAAATGGCCAGAGTGGCATCTGCTCATTCCCTTCGAGTTTGCAAGTTTGAACAAGGAGTTGCAAGTTGCAAGTTTGAACAATGAGTTTTACTGAAATGATGTGTGTGTATGTGTATGTGTTTATATCTTTCAAAATAAAATTAGTTGTATCTTTGATTGTTGTATATATGTCTTACACATTATTTGATGTCTAGTTATGCTGTTGATGCTTTTCCTGAATAGGGCCACGAAGTTCTAAGGATAGTTTGTGACATGATTAGGAAAACAAACAAAAATATACTTGAATACTTCAAGTATTTATGATGAATGATTAATTATATAACTTATTAATATTGATATCTTACATAATAATTTGCAAGAATAAGTTTCTTATTTTTAATTAATTGTTTTATCTTCATTATTTTCTGTTATCATATTTTGGAAGGCTTTGCCTACCGTGAAAATTAACTGATTTGTTTACTAGTGAGTCACAATGGCAAGCCAAGAGATGGCGGATTATCAGCTATATAGAGAGAGATGTGAAGCTGATTTTTTGTGATATTTATTTGAAAGAGGTAGAATTAGGTAATCGACCCACAACTCATTTTAGCAAAAAAGGTTGGCAAAATATAATTAAAATTTTTTGAGAGAAAACTGGAAGAGAATATGATAAGAATAAATTAAAAAATAAATGAGATCAACTAAAGAAAGATTGAAAATTATATAATGAATTGAAACGTGGATCAACAGGATTAGGTTGGGATCCTAGAAAGAGAATAATCGATGCTTCAAACTGGTGGAAAGAGAAATTAGAGGTAAACTTAATTTATATTTGTCATTCATTTTCAATTGTTTAATATATACATGTCAATCTACTATTATCTTTTCTTCAATAGTATGTAAGTTGTACCGGGCGCTAAAAAGTTCAGACTTTGTGGCATTGACCCAAAATTTGAAGATAAGCTTGACCTAATGTTCAATGGCATCATTGCCACTGGAGCTCATGCTTATACTCCTGGTGAGGAAGTTCAATCAGATTTGAGTCAGCATAGCGAGTCTGAACAAAATGAGAGCTCAAATGAACCTGAAGAAATTTTTTACCATACTACAAATGAGTGTACTAGATCCAGTCATACCAAGCGTCAATATCCTGTATAACCAGCATGTGGGAGAAAGAAGACAAGCGGAGCAGATTTTTTGAGAGATCAAATTTCACAATTACTAACGACCTATTCTAATTTATATTCTGGATCAAATGCATCACGTGCTCCACCATCAATCTCTGATATAGCCAAAACACTTGAGGAGATAACTGAAGTTTATGAAGATATAGATCATCATACATATACTCCACCAAGTTGTTGAAGACCCCAACAAAAGAGAAATGTTTATGTTAATTACTGCCGAATGAAGGGTTCACTATTTGCATTTTTTTTATGATAATCGTGAAGGCTGAAACTTTATAACAATACTTATGTATTGTGTTTGGGATTGTCAGTTTAGAATGTTTTGTATGAACATCTTATCTATTTATTTTGAACTTTTTTATATTCTCTTTTAGCTTTAACTAGAATGGATCTATTTATGTTTTGTATGAACATCTTATCTATTTATATTGGACTTTTTTATATTCTCTTTTGGCTTTAACTGAAGTGTTGATTGATATTTTTTTATCGCCATAGTTATGGATGACAATAAACGGGAACTTTGCAAGAAGGTTATAATTACTACTACATACCTAATTAATGAGTATTATGAATCATACATCTGTAAGACCCCTTTAATGACAACATATATTGGAGATAAATGAATTGGGGAGTTGCTTGCAGGAAATTCAAGAAGATTTCATAGCATGTTTCATATGTCATAAATAGTTTTTCTTGATCCCTTGTAAGATTTACAAACTTATCACGGGCTTCAAGGCCCTTCAAGAACAGCAACAAGAGAAGTATTAGGAATCACACTTTATATATTATCGCACAATGAGTCAATAAAGGCAACATGTGAGTGATTCCAGCATTCATCTGAAACAATTAATAAATACTTTACTATTGGTTTAGATGCTCTGGTTAGTTTGGCATCTACGATTGTAAAGCTCTTAGACCCTACTTTTCAGAGTACACCTACTGAGATATCTCATGATTATCGATATATACCGTACTTCAAGGAAAACTTTCATACATATCTTTTCTTGGTCGCTTGAATGTATTTTAAAAACTAATATGTGGTATACGACTGAATTGGAGCAATTGACGAAACACATGTGGATGCTCGTGTTCCTAAAACAGAGAAGGTGGCTTATATTGAAAGATATGGTTCACCAACTCAGAATGTGATGGCAGTTTGTGATTTTAACATGTGTTTTACATTTCTCATGGCTGGATGGAGGAAGGGCACATTATAGCTGCATCTTTAAATTTGCAATACGCTCTCAACAATTTAATTTTTCAATGTCACCTCTAGGTAAATCGTAATTTCACTTAATAATAATTATTTTTATAAGCTCTATTTAAATAAATAATTTATACAATTCAATTGGAAATTATTATCTTATGGATGTTGGGTATCTAATGCAGCAAGGATTTTTAAAGCTATTCCCATAAACAAAATGTCACATCCCTGATTTTGAAAGAAGTAGTCAAGTGGTTCATAATAGAAAAGAAATGTTTAACAAACGACACTGATCATTGCGTGGTGTTATTGAAAGGGTTTTTGGAGTTTGAAAGAAGTGAGTGATTTTGTGAGATATGCCTACATATTCTTTCAAAAAATAGGTAAAAATAATCGCAGCTACAATGGCATTACATAATTATATACGGCACCATCCTTCAAGAAATGACATCAAATTCAATAGTGTATAAAAAAATCACATGTATATTCCACATGAAGCTTATGAATACAAAATTGGTCAATCAATGACAGCTATCGAAGATGTGGAAGATCATCAGACTCAAAATGGTGAAGGTGCTGATATGATGGTTGAGCTAAAGGAACAGATCATCAATGCTTTAGTTGATGAGTGAAATTTCATTGAATGATTTCTGTGATATGAGTATATTTATTATATTGTTGAAACTCTCAAACTTTAATGAATTTACAACTTGATTTTTTTGTTATATTTACAATTCATTATGTGGTGAACTTAAATATATTATATGAATTCTTCTTCTTTTCCTTGCTTGAATGTTAATATTTGATTTTAAAAATAAAAAAAGAAAATAGTATCAATTTGGCCTTCATATTCAAAACATTGCTAATTACAGAAAAAAAATTTATTATTTAGAAACAATTCAATATAATGATTAATAAAATTTAAATACTATACATATATTTATTAACAGATGCATATAAAAATATTTTAATCTTTTATTCATAAACAGCTGCAGCACAGTAGATTTTTCCAAACAGAGTCATTACTTTAACAATGACTTTTGTGTGACTTTCTTTTATAGCACTTCACGGCTTTTCAAATAATAACAGTACACACTTAAGAAAAGAAGTAGAGAAAAAGTGACATAGCTAGATGTTGTAAGAAAAAGAAAAAAAAACTGATCAAAAAATTAATATTTAACACAAATGTATCATTAAACAAGAATTGGAGGACTCATAAAGCTAACAAAAATAGATTAAATGAGGTTATTGAAGACGATGACTGCGATGATGAATATTGATTTTTTTTATTGTTATCCAAAGATTGTTAGTTTGCAGGCCTCATGTTATTTTATGGTGTAGCCATTAAGAAATCACTCATAAAGCTAACAAAAATAGCTTAAATGAGATTATTGACGACGATGATGGCAATGATGAATATTGATTTTTTTATTGTTATCCAAAGATTGTTAGTTTGCGTGCGTCATGTCATTTTATGGTGTAGCCATTAAGAAATCACTTGACTGAGGTGTACATATCTCTTTGTGCTTCTAGTGAGCACTAATATAAGCTATGCATATTGATTTATGTTTTGCATGATGGTAAAACTACGAGTTTTGGTTTTAGTAAATTTGATCATAATCCCACTCTCTAGACTTATTTTCTTAGCTTAATTTAATTTCAAACATTAAATAATTTGTTTGGAAAGATAACTTTTACTACTAACATATGATACAAATCCTGAAATAATTAATTAAATGGTACAAAACATTATTATAAATACGGTTATGTAAATAAGTAATTACTTACAGCTTTTAAAGATAGATAAATATAACTTTAAGTAATACATGTTCCATCAATGAAAAAAAAGGAAAATGTTTCATTGCAGACAGATGAAAGCTTTACTTGTACGAATTTTAGATATGAACAGTGCTCAAAGTTGGAAGGACTTTTCTTTGTCTAAACGAATTATTTCTGCTGGCTGTAGCAACTTATGAAAACAATTGAGGTGGAGCAATGATGGAGAACCGTCAAGTGTATAAGTGTAGCTGTTGGGTTTAAATGCATTAAGCAGGAAGGTTGTAAAAATAAACAAGTTTCATTAATAAATGATAGACAGATGTTTTTTGGTAATCTATTGAAAGTTTTTACTTGTAAGAATTTGAGAGCTCTATTCATCTCAAACTAGTCGTACATGTTTCAATGTTCAAATACAATACTTCTAGTTGAAATATGAAAACACAAGCCTAACATTGCATATGTGGATTCTAGGGATAGAATACATTAGGCAGGAAGATTTTCAAAAAAACATAAGATGACTAGAGGGTTAGTTTCAGTACAATCCATCCTTGGATAGTGTAATTTGAGAGCACTTAACACAAAAAATCAAACAAAAGCAAGCCCATATCAATATGAACAACCCAAAAAGCTTAACATTCAATAAAAGCAAATTGAACAGGACTGCCAACCAAAGCAGACCTAGTTGCCAGAAAATGGTCAGCTTTGCTGAAATTCAAAACCAGGGTTATTAAATATAATCTTGATATTTAGGCGTAAAAATCAAACAATAAACTAACAATAGCCTTGATATATCTTACTCACACTTCTTCCATTTGTAATTTTTAATATAACTATCATTCTATTACAACAATATTATTTTTTCCTGTTGTAATAAAAGTATTTCTATATCAATGATGTGGAAAGGATCTATGAACTATAATTCTCATTTAGATATTCAAACATTAATAACATTTGTAGATATGCAAGTATTGGTATGGCATATCAAAATTCCTGCTATGCGATTATAGGGCATGGTTCAGAGACATGTTCCATATGTTAATAAAAAGATTCAAACCAACAAAGTTTTATTCATCATTTTAATCAAAACAAAAAAAGCAAGGTCATGTATCAAATGGGATGCAAGAAATGATAATATACTTAATAATCAAGACCATCACATGATATTCACCTTCTGATCTAACCACCTTGAAAATGACTGGCACATACAAATAAAATAAAATACTCATGAAATGGGTGGGGACATTATTTTTATGAGTAAAACAATACTAGGTGAATGCATTATTCCCACATGAAACCAAAGCTTAGTTAAAAATATGAACAGAATCACCCTTGTTCAAGTAAATTACTACTCTTTCAGAAACTCAAACAAAGGAAAATGAGGGAAATCCTAAATTCATGTCCAAGGAAGAACTAGTTTACTAGTCTCCAGGATGTTCAAGTAATTAAAATTTATTAATAACAAACAGCTCCAACAGCTCCATTAGTGATCAAAATGTTTACCCAACTGATAAGTTATACCAATATAAGTTAGTTATGATATACTACTTTAGCTACTGATAACAGCAGAGCAGACTCATTGAAATTCATCTCAAACAAACTCTGTACTCCTATATCTATCTATACAAGCACTATCAGTTGTATCATTATTAACTAACAAAGAACGTAGTATTTTTGTGTCTTACTTCTCTTATTTCCTATCTAATATTTCCTGTAGTCTTCACTGTTTAGGCATTAGTTCTTTATGGTATCAGAGCTTTGGCTTGACAGCATTCAACCAACATTTTCCCACTACTCTCTGCAACCACGAGATAGCCGATTCTCCAAACTCTTCTGCTGATATGATGCTGTAACCTACACTCATCAAGACAGCAAATACTACAATTCCTTCCTCCTTGAAATTTTTGATGTCAAATCTCAAGAATAGAGTTTGTATTCAACTAAAAAGCAAAATTATCCTATATGAAATCTTCAAATCCTAAGAATGTTCACGGTAATTGGTTTTGAAAGATGCCCAAATGGATCGACTCCATATCTACCGAAACAACTAGCAACCCCATATAGTGAATTCTCCCCTCAGTCCTGAATATGACATATGGCAACTATCAGTGCACCCATTCAACAATATATTCTTAATCTTAATTCCTGTTTTGAAATTTGAACATTCCTTGAAAGATGATTACAACCCACAAATCGATCTCATGTCATTCAACAAAAGAGTGAACTCCATAATATTTCAATGAAGAATCAGACAATGACACAATATCTCTCTTCCATCAAATCATTAGTTGATAGTATAATATCCGCCGCTTCACATCTTGATACAAAAGATATTATACTTCATATCTTAAATGAATTACCTCCAGGATATCAAGCATTCAAAATACATATTTGCACCAAACTCTCACCTATCAGCTTAGAAGATCTCTACTCACTATTATGCAGTGAAGAAATCAATATCAGCAATGACCAAGCAAGCGAAAATCAAACCCGCTAATCACTTTGTAGCTCTATTTTCCACCAGAGGCCAAAATGTACAAACCAGCAAAGGCAAAGGGTCATACAACAATAGAAGAGATACTACTTCATTTCAAAAAGAAAATTGAACCATCACACCACATCTCACTTGCTAAATTTACAATAAACAAGAACATCCAGCTGTAAAATGTTGGCATCAATACAATAGTCACTACTACTCACAATAATCCAACAATAGTCAAACAGCTTTTCTCACCAAATCAAAAACTCAGACATCAAATTGACTGGAATCTAGACAACAGAGCAACAACACACATGACCTTTAATTTCGATCAAATACAATGACCTGCACCACATTATGAATCTGAAAAAGTTCTAGTTGACAACGATGCTTTCCAACCTATCACAAATAGCGGCCAAGGACTTCTACCTACACCAAACTCAAATCGTAAGCTCATTCTATAACATTTATTCCATGTTCCCACTCTTTCACACAATCTGCTTTCCATTCATAAATTAATCTTTGATAACAATTGTATTATCTCCTTTACTTTTTTTGAATACACAATCAAGATCCTCCAATCAATCAAGTTCTACTAAAGGGAGGAGCTAGTTGAAATGGTCTCTATGCCCTTTCTACCTACTCAGCATATTCATCTACAACAACAATTATAACTCATCCATCCAATGTAAACATATGATACAATCGGCTTGGTCATACACACAAAGCTATACTTTCAGCTATTGCCAAAAAAATAACTCTTCATGTATTTCTTCTAATTATATTTTTTGTGCTTCATGTAACATCGTGAAAAGTCATAAACTCCCTTTCCTTAAAACATACTACAACTCAATATAAACCTCTTGAATTAATTCCCCAGTTCCCTCTATTGACGGTTACAAATATTGTATCTCATTTGTTGATGATTTCTAACATTTTGTATGGATTTATTATTCTAAGGCTAAAACAACACACAAGTTTACTCTCTTAACTCTCATGATCAAAAATCAACTTAACACTCATATAAAAATCCTTCAATCTGATGGATACACTGAATATACAAATAATGCATTACAAACTTTTCTAACCAATTGTAAAATCATTCAATAATATAGTTCTCCATATACACCAAAATAGAATAGTGTTGCGAAATGCATATGATCACCTTATTAAAACTACTCATACCTTACTACAACAAGCCAACTTACCTCCTCAATTCCAGATTGCTGCTCTTATCACCTTAGCCAATCTCATAAATCGGTTACCCACTCCAACTATCTCTATGAAATCTCCATTTGAACTTCTCTACAAAAAGATACCTTCATATTCACATCTCAAAATTTTTGGATGCCTATATTCTATGGCTCAAACTGCATTCTCCTCATAAATTATCACCACGTTCTCTTCCCTATATATTCATTGGATATTGTTCCCACTACTAAGCATAATGATGCTACAATCCACAAAAGTAAAGATTGTCATTTCTTGCCACGTTATTTTTGATGAACAATCTAAAGAAATTATCATTCTGCATCCTTAAAAAACCTCTATCTCTCGCTTTCAGCAATTGCGTGATAAAGTGACCATCCAAGCACCCGATGCTCACTTTGAGGGGCAGTAATAAGCTATACCAATATAAGTTAGTTATGATATACTACTGTAGCTATTGATAACGGCAGAGCAGCCTCACTGAAATTCATCTCAACCATTCATATGCAATCATTAGTTTAATAACAGATTATAAAAAAATCTGTACTCCTAAATCAATATATACACTATCAGCTGTATCATTATTACTAACTAAGAATGTAGCATTTCTGTGTTTTACTTCTTCCCTTATTTCCTATCAAATATTTCATGTAGTCTTCACTGTTGAGTATTAGTTCTTTACCAACACTCATCTCTAACTCCCTATTAAGATAAAACATTAGGAAAAGGCATTTGTGACTACACTTCATCCACGCCGCTTTCCTAGGTTGTTAGAAGTTCTTTCCTTTTTCACTTAAGGTGCACAGCACAGCACAAACTATCCTATAATGTAAAGGCTGATGAAGAAAGATACTCGTTCAGTGAAATTTAGCAACTTGAATCAAAAAAGCATAAGAGAACAAGGTTTTAGAAAGAGAATCGCACAGTACCACAAAAGATTAAGAAAAAAGTTATTACTTTTGTCTTGCAAGCATATCTTCAAGAGACTCTTTTTTTCTTTCCATAGAATTGGTCACAAACACTTCACCAGAATCACGTCCAGCCTCTCCTTTCGGAGTCTCCATGTAAGAAGAGACAAAGGACACACGAAGAAGCAACTGAAGCAGAAAAAAAGAGACAACGAGCTATCAGCCCTAATTCGGTAGATCCACTTCATCTTCTTGGGCTTTCACAGCCTATTGGGCCAGTACAGGGAAGTAATCTTCCTACAGAATTCTAGGCCCGATCATATGCTAATAGGTCCGGCCAGCAAAACAAAAATAGCGCCTCGAATCACAAATCCTGTCCACGGACAAGTTTAAGAAGCAGCATTTAATTGTTGACTTCTTTTAAGAATTTGATTTAAGGGTGTACATTTTTCTGATTAAAATTAAAAATCTGAATCGATCCAAATAAAATTTTTGAATTAGGATCAATTTTATAAAAAAAAAAACTTATTTCAATTTTGAATTTGGTAAAATTCAATTTTCGAATTCGGTTCGGTATTGTATTATCTTAATCCGATTAAATCGATTAAATAAAAAATAGCTAAAAATTGATTTTTTTTTTCATTTTTTTATAAAATTTCTCTCAAAAAAGTAATTTCAATGATAAATTTATATATTATTAGTTTCATTTGTCAAAGAATTATTTAATTTTGTATAAAATGATTTGATAAAGTGGTGTAATTGTTTGATTAATAATTATTATAATAATTTATATTTTTAATTTTTGGTTTTTCTAAATTGAACTGAAAATTCAAAAAAAAATTTAGTTTGAATTTGTTCAGTTTTTGTTTATGCTTAAACGGATTAAATTTTTTTGAATTTTGAATTTAAAATCGAACGATTTAACAAATTTCAAAATCAATCCGTTCAAATCAACCGATTACACACCCCTAGTTTGATTTGCTGAAAAAATAAATAAAAAATAAAAATAAAGTTTATTTAAAATTATTTTATTAAAAATAATAAATATTTATGCAGTGTATTTGGATCCATCAAATGAGACAAGTTTTGAATTAACAAAAAATCAAAAAAAAATTTAAATTTTAAAAACATTAAAATTTTATTTATGATTCATTTATCTCCAATCGAATATCAAAATTTTATAATTTTTTATATATGAAATAAAAGACACTCTTCTTTACATTCAATTAAATAGCCCCTTAGTGAAAGCTAAAACAAAGGGTTAATATTTTATGGAAATGCCTATATTTGAGTGATTCATTATAAATAAAAATAATAATCTTTTTTTTTTGTAAATAGATAATTTTTTGGTCAAACGAATGTAATGTCTTTTTCATGCTATGATGATCAAAAGAATATATATATATATATATATATATATATATATATATATATATATATATATATATATATATATATATATATATACAAAAAATATATATATATATATATATATGATCAAAATTTAATAAATATTATTTTATATAATGGTTGAGATAGAGTACTATATAATATGGGATAAGTAACTAATTTGCATTTTTCTTGTATATAAGTCTAATATGGCCAAAATATCGAACCTTAATTAGGATATGAACTTGATTGATTCAAAAGATTAGGGCATTGTTAGAATATAAGCCTAACCCATTAATAAATAAATGATTAAGAATTAACTTAGATATAAGCTCAATATACAAGAAAAATTATATTTAATTAAAATATGAGGAGCCTAATAGATTTAGAAGGCAAAAGAGTGGTTGAGATATATGCCTAACCAATAAATTTGACCCTTAATATAATGTATATTTAACATTAAGGTAGAAGACCAACTCCAAATTAAAGTAAAGCTTATTAGATCTAGAAAGTTGGTTGTGGTTATGATAGATAACATAGTCCAACTAAAATATAAGCTTAGCTAACAAAGAGTTTTGGATTGAATTAAGATAAAATCTCAATCTACTAAAAAGGCACAATATGAAAATCTCACTAAAATATACGTTTACTAGGATCTATGGGATTTGAATTTTATTAAGATATAAGATTAATGAATCTGAAAGATAAGAAAATATGAATTAGTTGTATATAAACAAATTAGTTTAGTGAATATAGATACATTTTAAATAAATTTTAGATTTTTTGGGTACTCATCGAAGTAAGGACTAGGTTTTAAGATAATTGGATCCCTTAAAGCAAATATTGGGCTTCAAATAATTGGACTCATAAAAGCAAAGATTAGGATTTACATAAATTTAATCCTTATAAGAAATGATTGAGTTTTAGTTATTAGGATGCAACAAACAAAATTTAAGGTTTAAATTATTAGACTAAATCTATAAATAAGTTTATTTGATGAGGACAAAAATATTATTCATTAGATCTTAATAAGAAAGTTGGTATAATATTAAACAAAATTAGTTCTTAAAATATTTCTACTAAGAATGCTAATATATAACTTCTTAGGAGTAAGATTTGTGAAAATTTAATAGAAATATACTACACAATTAAAGGCTTAAACATGAATTTTGATGCAAATTGAGTTTTAATAAATCAAACCTTATTAAAAAAAATGAAAAAATATGCATAGATTTAAGAAAGATATAACATATAAGATTTGTTTTATTCAACAAAAAAAAAAAAGTTAGGTAGACATTGGTGTGGGGGACAAGTGTAATAACAGGATTATACAGTCTTCATATAAAAATTTTGCAAGATAAGATGAGAAGAGGAATTAAATGATGCTCCTACATTTCATCTAAACTCATGTTAAATATTTATTCATTGATATGTTATCAAGTTAATTAGTGTAAGAAAACGTGTATTAATAAGATGATAAAGTCTTCAAATGAAATTTTTCATAAGAGAAGATGAGAAGAGAATTAATATAAGGTTTCCATCTATCAGCTAAACTCACAATAAATATTTATTTGTAAATATATGATCAAGTTAATAAAAGAAAATCAAAAGAGTGTGGATTACAAAATTTCTTAAATTGATTAGGCTCTCTCTGGATAATTACACTCAAGGATATCCTTAAAAGAAACTCTTAATATATAAAAGTATGCCTTTATTTTGATTATTTTGATAGGTTTAAGAAGAAAGACTTATGATTTAATAATTATTATTACAATAGGATGATCAATGTATTGGGTATCAGTTTGTAAGGAAATGGTGAATCACCATAACCAAGCAAGATAATAGCCAAACATGCAAAAAGCTTCCGTAATAATAATCACTAAACCACCAAAGACTCAATAAAAAGTACAATGAAAAGATAAATAAAAATTAAAAACAAACTTAGTCCAGATTTCATGGATTATTATCAAATGTTGTCAAGCCAAGGTCATTTAGCTTGGAATATGATTGCTCAGGAAAAACACACTATTTGTAAGCCTTAGCGCCATCTTTATAGGATGCTTGGGGAGTTCATTCTTCATAAGACAGATTGATGTATATTCAATTAGATTTGCCCTAACATCATATTAGGTTTTATTTAGATCTTGATTATACTTTCTATGAATGCAAGCATTCATAGTTAATTGCCCCTCTTATCGTACGTAGTAAGAGAACGCTCTCGATTAAGATTGAAAATAAACATATCTCTCTAATATAAATCGGTGTTTAGATGTGTCATGTGAATGACTGTCTAGGGGAAATAAAAGGGTATCCCGATCAAGATCCCTTGATTCCATCATCTCGGGATTATCGTTATTCCAATCTACCAAAATCAAAGGGTTATTAGTCATAATGTCTAGAGAGTCTGATTAGTAGCCATAGCTTGCCTCTTCTTAGATATCCTGAGTAGACTAGATTTTTAATGTAGGGATGTTCGCATGACAAACAAATAAATAGACTAGGCTTACATTTATATAAAAGCCAGAATATAAAGGTGTTCTCATGGAGAACAAGTAGATTAGGCTCTCCATCAATGTCTGATATGCTTTTTAGTTATGGTCTATTATAGAATTAATGGCAATAAATATTAATAAGTGTTCTTTTTTACTAACACAGTAATTGTCTCAACTGGCTGACCAGTGCTTAGGCGCTGCATGGCGGGCATCATAGCACTGGTCATAAACCTCAGAAACTGAGATGCTAGCACCATAGCCCTAAGTCTAGCTATGAATAAAACCCCTAGGCTGCCAAAATTTTCATTCTAAAACTTTTTTTTATTTCTCTAGAGTTCTTGTAACACTTTTTTCTCTCTAGCTTTTCCTCAATTTTAGAATAGTAGACATGTTGCTAAAGGTCATCTATAAGGGCAAGAAAAGGGCATCCTCTAGCGACATTATCAAATTTATTGATGTGGATGTAAAGGTGAGGTATCAACACACCCTCAACCACAAGCATCTCATTCTAGAAAGAAATTTTTATAACCCCAATGGAAGTGTATAGAAGATTATCAACGAGTGAGGCTGGGATAAGCAAGCCTATGATAATGCTGCCTGTGTTGTCCCTGTGGTGAGGGAGTTATTTGCCAATGTGAAGGATCACCATGACATCCAAGTTTTTGTACGAGAAAAATGGATACATTTTGATAGTGATTCTATTAATGTATATTACAAGTTACAAAATTTTATATATGATCAGTATCTATTTGTACTACAGTAATCACCTCAATTTTAATGAAATCTTTAGTTTTCTCACTATTAGAAATTCAAATGTTTAGTGAACGATGAGAGGAAAAGATTATCAATTTTTTTTTCACTAGCCTAATAGCTGAGGCTAAAGCTTGGCACTTTTTTATTTCTACCAAGTTGATACCTAGTGATAATATCAATGAGTTGACAAAGGATGGAGCCATTTTGAATTATAAAAGTTAAAAGTGTTTTACCATGAATATAGGAAAGACTATTTATAATGAAATTTGTAATATGCTTAAAGGAAGTACTACCTTAGGGTATGGTCACCCCTCTCTCATTATTCTTTATGTGTTACGACTAGAGCATCAGGAGACTTGAATGAAGTTCTTATACAAAGGGCTCCTATGATAAAAAGAATTATTGAAGGGTTTAGATCAAGAATAGAAGTAGAATAGAGTTCACGTGCTCCTCAGTCTAGATCCAAATACTCCATGATGTTAACTGAGCAACTCCAAGATATTAGAGGAGAAGTCCATAATTAAGGAAAAGGGTGGGTGAAAGCAACCGGTAACAGTAGGAATTGGAGAAAAAAATTTGATTATCATATGGGTCAATAGCAACAGTAGTTCTCTTACATGAATGAGTTTAACTCAACACTTGTTGAAATGTTTAAAAATTGCAATTTTAATGTTGGCATGAGTAGAGTTTCTTTTTCTACAGCGCCTCGCTACCAACCCTATGTTAGCACGTAGCCAGAGCTAGAATGAGGAAGAGGAGAAAAGTGATTATGACTACTAAGATACTCTCCCCCAGAATGAGGAACCGGAGAAAAGTGATTATGACTACTAAGATACTCCCCAACTTTATAAGATTTTTTTACAAAATATTTTTTTTTACACTTTATGTTTGTTATTTTATTATTATTTGGCTACTCCAAGATTAAAGTTAAAATTTTAATCAAATAATAAATTATATCCAAGATTGGCAACATTAACAACTCAGCATCTTGGTGTTGTAATATCAGCACTTTGGAGCAAGAAGTCTAGCGTTTAGGCGCTGTAATGATAAAGTCACGGCATTCTATGGTGAAATTTAGGCTCAAAATTAAAAAGGTTAGCTCCTAGGCGCTGTCTAGATGGCATTGCGGTGTTGTCGGTGGCTCACCCATAAAATCAAAGAGATCTGTGCATCGGTGCATTGATAGTGCTACGGTACCCAAATTGTAGCATCACGACTCCAAGTGATGGGCCTTAAGCTTATAAAAATGCATGAGGCAATGCTTAAATGATGCATAGTCAACATAGTGCCTTGGCACTTTAAAGACAATGCCTTGATGCTATAGACTTTCCATTTTAACTCTAAAACCTAAGAGAGAGATGTTACAGCATTGTGTAAGGGACATCTTATCTCTATAACCTAGAGGGCAGCATTGCAGTGCCATTGTTCAGCACTATGCCATGCCTTTGTGCTACCATGGGTGTTGTGGCACTGCAAAGCAGGACACCAAGGTTCAAATTTCTGATATCTTAGTGTTGTCGTGTTTTACTCTGGCACGGAAGTGTTATGGGTCGCGGGACCATGTTCTTAGGTGATTTCTTAGGAAATTCAATGTTTTTTTCAGAAATTTCAGTAGCGTAATTGCTTAGCAGTGTTTGATTTTTACTTTTATTCAATACAAAAGTACTCTTCTCCCTTGTTCTAGATCTGAGTTGATGGCGGGAGGGTCTTCTTCTCATGCTAGAACCAAGTTCAATAGTGGAGGTCTTCAAATTTCAAGATTCTTGAGAGTTTCAGATTTTGGGGCATTCTTTCTTAATCTAGATCAAATATCAACATAAATAAGCTTCTTTATTTCTCATCGTATCTAAGATCAATGGTGGAAATCTTATTTTAGGGAGATAATTTATAAGAGAATATTTTAATAATATTTATATATAGTTCATGGTGGTCGACTTCACTCTTGTCTCGTGCAAGAGGAAAGCATGCAGTGGAGAGGAAAGTGTGTAGTGGAGAGAGTCACCAGAAGAGAGTGAGTGGCCAACCCCCCTTTTTTAATAAGTGATCTCTCTTATAACCACTTTCGCTCTCCTAACCGCTCCCACTCTTCCTTTTGAGTGATTATTGTTGGCAAGGATAACTTGTGGCAGACCACCCTTCCCTTTGTGCAGTTATCTTTGATGGGGGAGGGTTGTTGGCAGTTAGTATTTCTAGATTTTTCGAAGGTGCAGCCACAATGCTTAGGCACTCGAATTGCGGCGCCATGACGTTATGGGTTAAGATGCTTTTGTCTCTCTTTTTTTTTATTTGCAAATAGAATAGTAGCCAACACAACCATTATGTGAGATGCTCTATTAGTAACCATGAATTGTGTTGTCCAGGTCTAGTCTCATAACTTTAAACTAGAGAAAGAAAATTGAAGATTTTCCATACAAATGATTTTTAAAAGAATGACTAGAAAGATGTAAAACTTATAATCTTAATATAGGGAAATTCCTACGGCAAGAAAAAGAAATGAGATGGCTTGGTATATGCAACTAGAGCCACTCAACTTTAGATTTACAATCTAGTTTAGGTCAAACTATCATTATCTGATGTACTAAGGCTTTTTAGACCTAATTAAAATCTTACCTATCTAAAGCTCTAACTTAAGGGATACAACATTAAGAGAAGACCTTTAATATATGATGGATTCAACCATGTTATGAATATGCACCAACCCTTAGAAGTTTTTATTATTAACTAACTCTATCTTACACTTCCTCTAAGAGATATAAGAGAGTAAGAGTAATTTAAAATTATTGGCTGAGTCTAATTTTAATTTTAAAATATTATTTGGTTGAATGTAGGGTTGTGTATCATTTTTATTAAAGTTTATAGGAAGCACTTTTTTTTAGGAGTTTAAAGCATACTTAGTCTTGATAATCATAATATAATAAAGAAAAGTAAAAAATAGTAACAAATAATTAAAGCAAAACAATTAATCACTATGTTGTGATGGTTATAATAGAATAATTAATACACTGGTATAGTTAGGTAATCTATTTATGTATATTCAGAATAAAAAGAATAAAAAGGGGTAACCAAGTTCTACCAACATGCTCAAATAATTTTCAATAATAAAGTATACATTATGTTTTCCACTTGTTTTTGTTTATTCTCTTAAATTAAGTAGTACTTTAGTTCATCAGGTGCTGAGTTTGCTTGTACAAGATTAATAAACTTAGCTTATACTTTAATTTTTACATATGAAATTCTAAAAAAAAATGTAGTGAAAAAGACATTCTAAACTAAATGGAATCATAACAATACAATATAAAAATTACATAACAAAAATGTAATACCATATATTAGTATGATAACAACATTTATATTATGTTGCATGACTTATGCAAAAGTAAAGTAAAAGTAACACTCATATACCAAGCGCCTCCAAAAAAATATATCTAACATAATACAACAAGTTAACCAAAAGCAATGTATCATATTAAAAATAAACATAACAATCAATCTTAAAATCTAGTCATATGTAAGCAACCTTATCCTCTAAGTATATATAAGAGCCCCTAATACCATATTATAAAAGTTTATCATATATGATTTGATGATTTACCAAACTAAGTCACTCATAAAGCCTCAATCATTTTAAAGATTATCATTTCTTATAACTTGTGATAGGCTTTAGGCTGGTTGAGTTTAGCAACTGATCATATAAGACGTAGCAAACATAAATTTGCCAGCAAGCGAATGTTTCAATTTGAAAAAAAATTAGAAAAATCAATTAAAAGGTATAAGATTTAAATGCTCAAGTGGGGCATGAACACTTGAAGATAGATAAGTTTTGAATAAGTTAAATAATATTTTTTACTTTCAAAGTATAAAATAGTACTGAATAGAACCGATTATTTATAAAAGGAGGGAATGGGGCTAAGTATAGGTGTATACTTTGCTATTCAATCAAATGTGTGATTGGACTATAAGATGACTTTGCTAAGCTAGTATGCCCAATTGGGTAAGAATTTAATTAAGTGATATTGGTCAAATTGAAATTCAACATGATATAATAGATGACTAAGTTCATAAGAAAATTTGATATAGCCATAATAGTGTAATTATAATATGAATGAATTAGGTCACCATGTGCATGATCAATTTATGTGATTTGTTTGATCAAACAAACATAATTGAAAAGATGTAATATAATTTGACAAGAGAAATAGAGCACTAATTATACTTAGTGGGAGAGAGTGGCTGAGCATTGGAAATTTAACACAAGTATAATATTTAGCTTTAATCTTAACTCAAGGATAAGGGATAATATTCATGTCATTAATGATTTAAACTATCAAAATGGTTCAAAAAATAATCAAAAGTAGTATGTTGTGTTAGGTGATCTTAATGTGTGTTCTCCATCAAGTTGACTTCCTAACTAGGTAACAAACTAATGTGCACAGGTATAAGTGTGAACAGAGTTAATTTATATAATCAACTCCATGCATAAGAGTGAGATTACAATTGAATGTAATCAAGGTTAAAATTATGGTGCTACTGAATTGAAAGCATGTTTTTTATTTAATGTATGAATGCATTAAGAAAATATGTACATATATAGTGTTGTAATATTTTTACTCTGAATGATCCTTAACACATTAATCTAAAATTGAAATTGTATAAAAGATAACATAGAAAAAAGATGTCACTAAAGTTCAAAATTATGTGGTCACTATAATAAAAGTTCAAGAAATATTTAATTTAATGGATTCTTTATTTTATTTCCCTTATTTATCTATATATTCTAATTATTATGATAATTTATATATTTTTATATTAAGTATGGTTATACATATTGAACAAATTCTAATAAACCAACATATGTTACTAATACCAAATTACACCTATAAATAATATTAATTGAATGTGGCTCACAACAAGAAATGGTCATTTTCTAATGGAATCTCTTTCGAAAAATGCTAAAATTTTGTCTAAAATAAAGGATTCTGATGGATTTCCGCATAAATTATTCGTTAGAAAATCCATGGCTAGAAATGCATTCTGATAGTAATAAAATAGATGGAGAATATTTTTGACTGATTTTTGATGTAATTTTGGTTAGAAATTTATCGAGATGAACCAGTGGACAAAGGCTTTAGAAGCACCACTATAAGTGAGAAATTCTATTAAAAATTTTACGATAAAATTTTCAATGAAATTTCCACCAAAAATTTCTTTGAAATTTTTGTATTAAATTTTTTAGTTAGACATTTTTCACGATAATGATTTTTAAATTGAGTTATGCAATGAAAATTCTATCAAAATTCCTTTAAAAGTAGAGATGAAAAGTAGAAAAAGAGTTTCATATACATTCTTATTTTTCACACTTGCAACAATAATATACAACCAATAAATTTAACATTTTTGTAGAACATTTGAAATTATATATCATGGGATCACAATAAGTACACTTAGAACACATATACATATATAAAAAACTTCCAATCAAACTATCATACATTTATTAAAAAATATTAATACTGCATATAATTTTTCAAAAAATATAGTAGCACTCAAATAATAACATGATACAAATAAAACCTAATTATCATTAGTTTCCTCATCGTTCTTTTACTCCTGGTCCACCTCTACCCATGCCTCTTTTTTCTTTCATCTATCTCGACACACCTAATTTATTCTTACTTTCATAACAACCATTTGAGCTTCTATTTGATGGTCATTTGAGCCTTAATGTTCTCAACAGATACAGTGACACTCCATCTAACTAGCTAGTCAATCAAATAAATGCTCTATTCAAAGAAAGAATATCATGTATTGTATGCCAAACCCTATGAATCTAAACCATATATTCTTCCCTTATTTTCTTCCATTAGCTTCTCTTCGTATATCAAACTTTGATTGCTCAGATTATCCACTTGAACTTTCTACACTAGTAGCACTTTGATACTGCTCCACATTCAGCCTCATATCTCATCTTACATAATATTGTGATATTATTAAAGAAAAATATATTCTTAAGTAGATTATAATTCAAATATAACATTTTACTTGCATAAGCTCTAGATGACTTAATGTTAACCCACTGATGGTCTACCTTGTGTTGATGTGTTATACTTTATAATTCTACAACTGGTGGTTCTCTTCAAAGTACTTGTTTCTATGAACATACTAATAAAGTTAATAAATAGTGCTTATAAAATTTATTAACAGAAGTTGATGTTTGCAACTAAAAAATCCCTAGAAATGAAGTATCCCTTATTCAGGGAGCCATGGCGCCGCAATCCTAGAGCCCAAGCACTGTCACCGCTGCCTTTAGGCCTGAAGAATCCAAAAAATACTAACTACTCCCACCGATAACCATCCTAGTCAGCAATAACTACCCAAAGGGGAGAGCGAGATTAGTTAGAAAAGCAAAATTGTTATGGGAGAAATTTCTTATAAAAATGGGGGAGGGCTGAACTTTTTCTTTTTCTTCTTTTTTATGACCACTCTTCAGACTCTCTCTACTTTCTAGCCACTCTCTTCCCTTCGATGCAAGTGCTCCTTCTTGCATGAGACAAGTTTGAAACCAAGCCGTCGTTGATTCTAGGTAAAATTCATCTTTTATACAATTCCTTGCTAGAAAAATACACCTGGAAATACAAATCATATTTTTTTTTTGACAATATATCATAAGGATTTTAAATTTTATTTTACTAATATTCATGTTGATACTAAAAGTGTATGCTATTTCAAAGAAATGAATTATCTAAATAAATACCTATTTATCAGGATGATAAAATAAATATATAATTTTTTTAAAAAATGAGTCCTTAAAATAATAAACACATAATGATTTGAAATAGATGCATTATTAAAGTAATAAAATAAAATACCCATTTATTTAAAAATGAATCATTAAAGAAATACATGGTTATTTAAATTGAATTATTAAAATGATAAAAATAAATATATGATTATTTTAAAAAATAAATTATTAGAATGATAAAACAAATACCTGGTTATTTAAAAGTGAATTATTAAAATAATAAAATAAATAAATGATTATTTAAGGATGAATTATTAGGGTGATATAATAAATACATAATTATTTTGAAGGTGATAGAATAAATAAATAATTACTTCATAATAAAATATTTGAAATGATAAAATGAATAATTTAAGCAAAATGAATAGTTAAAGTGATGAAGGGCAGAAGGATACCATTAAGTAAGGTACCCCTTATGCCTATTAGTCTCTAAACATCCCTCATGATGATATAAGTCCATCTAAGTGTAATCCAAACTTAAGGATTAATCAAAGTCTTAACGCTTTATTAAGAGGGACTAAAAATCATAAATTACATCTTTAAGTTTAATCTTAGAATAGGGATTGAGAAGAAATAAGTTTCATTATAAGTGAAACTTATGATTTTTCATACCCTTTAAAACTCTAATTTTAAATTAAACAAAATTGAACTTAAAAAATAAAATTTCACCTCTTAAATCACTAATCATTTGAATCAAAACAACCCCTTTGGTTAATTACTTATACCTTTCATTTAATTTACATTTTAAATATAAAAGCCTAATTTTATCATATCACATTAGCCTTTGCACATAATTAGATTGATTGGTCACCAATCTTAGATCTATGATAAGTCAGTACTTGATTGTGATGTATTGATTTTTGGGTTTTGTGATGTAATATTTTATCCTAGATGTTAGGATTGTTTTTTTTTTTTTTTTTGTAGTTTGAATGATAGGACATATTAGACTAAATGATGTTTTCTACATGGGGACTATGCTTAATTAAAAGGGTCACTATAATAATAAAAATAAATTAAATGCTTTTTCTTGTAGGTGCTTCCTACCCCTTTAAGTATAACTCATTAGGGCATGTGGGCTTGGCACCTATGAGTGCTAAGTCCAATTGTGTGCTAAATAATTGCTTGGTTTGTTTGTATGTTATACTTTACAAGTCTAGTTATGATTTTTCTTTTTTTTGAACTTTAAATATAATTTTGCTTGGATCTGAGAAGCCCTGTGATGCATAGAGGATTCAACACATTGAAGATCAAGTGATGATGAAGACCCCCCATAGACTATTTTCATTTATTATAATATTTATTGTAATCCAGGCTATATTAGAGTTAAGCTCGACAACCTACTTTTTTATTTTTTTTAGGAGGTATAGTGGTACTTGGTCACACCGGCCTTTTCTTATTCTTTTAATTTGATTAATTGTTTGATGTGTTTACCTTATTTGCATAATATAAATGATATTATTTTTTTCTAGATTTTTTAAGTGTGATGATTTTCATTATGATTTTAAATTTCTATCCCATTAAAATAAATAACTTTGACTTAAAATTAATACTACTCATAAACTCATTATAAAGTAATAGGAGTTAATCAATAAAATTGACTTAAATGTCATAGTTCTTGAATGAATGTGGATAAAATCATGCGTACACATTATGTTTCCTGTCTTGAATATAAAGGATCTTCATTCATTGCATAATAAGCGGAGTGCAAGATCATTGACAATAATCTCTTGAGTGAAGGACACCCTTATCATAGATTGGCTCATAACTTTATTTCATCTTGCATATATGCACATTTATCTACCCAAACCCAAATCAAATTGATGAGTCAAAAATGAATAAAGTATGTAATTTTTATTGTATTAGTTTAGGGCATAATTTCATACCAACCATGATCTAGGCTCTTATGGAGTGATTTTAAGATCTTAGACTCTTTGTTAATAAAAAATAGCCTAACTATCTTGCATTCATAAGACTTGAACACATGATTTTAATACATTGGGGGTATTAGTTATTGCCAGTCCAGACAGTTGTAAGCCTGGAAGAGTCGGGATATATTTGTTCTCTTTCTAATGGGAGTGAACCCATAGATCCCATTTTTTTTTCAACTAGAATTAAGTTGAGCTCTTAGCTTGTGCTATAGCACTTTAGACATAGGTTTAGAGGCAACCCTTTTTTTTGCTGTAGGTGTAAATCATCTTCTCTTAGGTATTTTCATAACATTTTATTATTGAAATATAAGTCTTAGCTTTCTACTAAAATTTTCATCTTAAATAATAATAGTTCTCACCTTTAAAATTATAAAACTCCATCATAAGAAAGATTGAAGTGCTCACTAGGATTCTTAGTATTATGAGCACTTCCTACTTATCCTTTTTTAGATTCCATTAAGAACTCTTCTTATTTTAGCTCTCCCACTAAACTTTTAATCATCATTACTCCCTTGATATCAAACATTAAAATCTATAAAGATGTTATCCAATCACTTTAATTGAGAGTTTTCTTAGAAAACCTTATTTTCCAAGAGGTAATTAACTTTAGGGGCTGACCTCTATAGAGAACTTAAGAACTTGGCTTCAATAAAACACCACTTTACTTCATCCATGTAAAGTAAGAAAAAACTCTCTGGTACATGTAGACCTATCAGTTTTATGTGTCCTTATTAAGTCCATCATAGAGCGATATTTTTACCTCTCAAGGTAGTATATCATTCTTTGATGTAGTACTCAATCATTTCAATAACTACCCCTTAAGATCTGTGTGGTGTCCCCCATTATATTTTTAAACATCACACTTGTAAACTCTATAATAATCTATCTCATCATCTGATTGTGTGCTAATTTTAACACACACACACACACACACACACACACACACAACTAATGTTATTTGTCTTTGTTCTTTTAGATTAATAACTAATATAAAATCTATAACCATTCACATCAAAATTTAGCCATATATTCATAACTCATATGGGTTCAAAATAAAGTCTTTTTGGTTCTTCATTAAGTAGAGCTATATAAGAAAGTGTAGCTAATAAGGGTGCGTTTGGGATAGCTTTTGTGCTTTGCTTTTTCAAAAAATAACCAGAAAGCAAAGCATCTTCATTTGGCTACTAACTTTTTAGCTAATATTTAGAAAGTTTTATGATGAAAAAGCTATTTTAAGAATAAGAATTATTACAGTGTGGTGACTATCAGAAAATTGATTTTTGGATTTTTCAAAAAAAAATATTTATAACACACACAACAGCTTTTTCAAAAAGCTGTTGTCTCCACAGCAGTTTTACAACCAACTTTCAAAAAGCTACAGTTGCCTCAAACATACCCTAAATTTAATATTATAGTTAGGATATTTACATGCAATCTAAACTTGTTGGGAATTCATTTTTAACCTTCTTATTAATATACTATCATTATCTAACTATGAAGTATTCATGAATAACATGAACTCAATATTAAAATTTATACAATAAGATAAACATCATATCTAAGCCACATAAAATTATCAATATTATATGAACTATCTTATTCAAGAAAAGATTGAACGTCATCGCATTTGAGAAGAAAATTAATTTTCATTGCCCTAAGCTCATTATCATTCAAATATTTTGAAGTGCATCTATCTAATATTTTTTTCTGATAGTTGAAAAATAGAAAGCATATTTTGTGAAGTTCCTAAACTTTTAACATCATCCTTCTGTGTATACAGCTCAAAGTAACAGAAGCAAAAAATTAATAGTATTTTGAGATAAATAGGCTTATATATTGAGCCTCTAGGTCCACACTCCTCTTAAGTTTATTTAAAAATCTAGAATACCTTCAGGAATTAAGTGTGACTAAAAATATAATGAATCAAAATTATTGAGCATTAGAAATAGTGACCTTTCAAATGAATGCATCCAACAATACTACATTATACATCCAACTCTAGCTTCATATGATAAATGTATAGGCAAGTGCTCTATTGAGTTTAGAAAGTGAGAAAAAATATCCTCTTAAGCTTGTATAATATAAGTGGAATGTTCATTTCAAGTTACCTTAGAGCATTACCATTTAAATGAGCTAAATATAGTTACTTAAAGAATAGACTAACCTTAATTAAAGTATTTAATATTTGATTAGCATAAATACTAAATTCTAATGATAGTAAGCATCATAAGAAAATTTGATACTCATGATTTCTCATTCCAAATATCTTCTATATTCTCAAGTCAACACATTTATTTAAATTATATGCATACATGTTTGGCAACTTATATGATTGTACCCACTTACAAACTATTCACTTTTAATCTAATGTGAGATAATACTTGATTTTAAGCTTTAAAATTTTACCATCTCTAGTAACTTAGAGCTCTAACTCTTTCTCATTATTGTAGTATTCCAATATGATGTTCATGTTATCCTTTTTCTTTTAACATTAATCATAGTGTTGAATATATTACCAAATAATTTTTTTCCAATATACATAATGTCAAGATTACGTTAATCAAAATGGTTTTCAAGTATAGTAGATCCCAAAAAATTATTTCTTTTCATTTAATTATGATTTACACCATAACCTAGAAGATGATTGTTAGATAACATTAGTGAATTAGTTATCTTTAGAATTGAAATAATAATTTGTCATAACTCATCTTTAGTTAATCTTAGTGTAAGCTTGGACTTCTTAACTCTATACTTGATGAATGTATCCTTATTTATTCTAAATAGGTGATTAATGAGTAGGAACATATGATAATAATCAAATCATGAATTTCATACCATTTTTTTAAAGTAAAAGCCTTTAACAAATTTTTATGGTGTGGACAAGCCTTCATCTAAAAGTGTTGATTTGTAATTATATTATATATTAGTACACCACTATCCCATAAGATTTTTATCTCATCTATCAAAGACTATCAAAACACATCAATTTCCCTTTTAGGGTTATATGGTCCAAGTATAAAAACCAAGTATGATGTTGTGTGGCTTAACAATATAGTTGAGATAATTATAGTTGAAATGCATTCATGTTTCTCAGTCTAATGAATGACTCAAGAATTTGATTCACTTGCTCTCTCATAGCATCATCTCAAATGCTTAAGAAAACACATAAATACATATAGTCTTTGAAGATGTAAAATATGTGGCAAGTAGAACAAATACATGTTTGAAACCTTCTTTTTGTTTTGTGGATTAAATCAAGGTGCTCCATAAAATTAGTATTTAGTGTCCATTGCATTATAATTTAGTATAACATACAATCATTAACATAATAATTAATTAGATGAACACAAACCTAGTTTGGACGCCAATTTTTTGTTCTATATAAGTTCTTTAAAACTAAATTTTCTTGTAGATTAATCTCTTTAAGCAGCACTGTAAATTGATTAAAATATTTTTATGATATATTATATTTAGTTTTGATACTCAACATTAATACTTTAGAATGGTTTGTGCAACATTCTCACAATGGATGTTATGCTATTTTTAATAGGTCATATAACTTTTGAGCTTCTATATTTGATAGTTTCTCTTTCATTTCACTTATAAACTAAGCTCTTGGTACATCTAATACCATTTTTTTTATATAATGTAAGTTCATATTTAACTAAAGGTGCATAGCTCGTTTAAGTACCAACATCAGCATTGATATGTGAGTCATACTTACCATATGAAGTTCAAAATCAATAATGGAACTCTCTGTGATACAAGTTTGATATAACTTCATCCAATGTTAGGTAGGCATAATTCTTGTGTTTTTCACATGAACATTGAAACTTTTTCTCTAAAAGATAAATATTAAGTTGAGATGCCACATGTATAAAGTACAACATACTTTTAAGAATTCATCAGTTTATCCTTTTTTCCTAGATGCAACTTATTGTATATCCGTGATCTTTTATTGTGGATATTCATACACTATACGAGGATAAAAATATTTCAAAATCAATAAACTAAATCCTTTTTTTTCATTTATATGCTTCTACTATCAATATTTAATTACACATTACTTAAATTCACTTTAAGGCTACAAACCCTTTCTAAGAAAGATGAGAATACTTACACATTTAAATCCTAAAAAGAGAAATCAAAGAAATACATGGATTCCTAAATTTTAACAAAAAAATTTGTGAGGAAGAGATCCCTTTATTTTTGTAAATTATAAAACTAATTAATTAGATAATCAAGCCCTAACATGGCATAAGTGCCTAAGTGTCTAAATTTTGACTTGTGAACATTCAAACCTACACACCTTACATGTAGTTCACATGCATGCATCCTTTTACAAAATATAATTACATATTTTTTCATTAGAAGGATCAATTTTATATAAATCCTTCTATCCATTTTTCATAAGAGATTTAAGACTAAGTCACACTCCAAGCTCAAACTTTCCAATAATCTATTACAAATTTTTTTAATAATCATCATGGGATTGTTAAATTTATTTTCACATAATTAGTATTGCTCATATAAATATTATTTTCATGATTTGAATCTACATGTATGAAATTATGTGGTGGGGTGGGGGTGTCAATTGCAATATAAGCAAGTTTTTAATGGAAATTCTATTGAAAACAAGCGAAGAATGAATCAATAGATTTTTCTTAGCAAGTGATATTAGAAAGTTTTCTCGTAGAAAATCTTTTTGTTAAATTCTATCAATTATAGGTGCTTTTCCTGTAGTGGGACCTATTAGAGGCAAAATTATAATTTACTATTATTAAGGTTTTCCATATTATAATTTTAATAAAATATTATTAGATTTACAAAATTATAAGAAAATTGTTTAAAACTCACTAAATTATTAGGAACTTAACACTTTTTTTTATTTACTATAATATTATTAAATAATTTTTAAAATTAAAAATGGTCAAAATTTTCTTTTAATTGGTTGATTAACTTAAATATATTGGAAAATTATGAAAAATTTTATAATAGCTTGCATTCATATGAAAGATTCTCCAAGTCAAAATATTAAATATTTTTATAATATTAAATATTTTTTAATAAATTTTGAAATGATCAAAATTTATGTTCAAAATTAACTCAACAAGTCAAAATATCTTAAAAAATTATTATAGCTCTTATAATAACATGTATTTACTTAAAAACATTCCCTAAAATTATTTTTCATATTTATGATTTAATTATTATCTTTTTTGAAATACTAGATAATCATTTTATAAAATCATAACTTATACATTTTGATTTAAATAATTTTCAATTTTTTGAAAGTTATTTCTCATGCTAACAAGATCTCTCCAAGAATATAAATTTTTTTGAATTTTTTGCAGTAGTTTATTTAATTAAAATAAAAAATCATTTTAAAAATTATAAATTATATGAATATTTAAAGTTTAATATTTTTTTACTTAAATTTCTTACGTCAAATAGTACCTATAATAAAAATTTTAGCTTAATTGGGTTAATGGATTATCTAGAGAAATAAATTAAAAATCTCTAAAAATATTTAAAGGTTAGACTGCAACTTGGTCTAGCTCAATCTATACCACCAAATTTTATTTAAAAAGATTCAATGGTCATGGTATCATCTTCTTTTTCTAGCTAGGTCAACTATTAGATTTATGTTTGGCTCAAGTGGTTACAACTTGAGTCTAACCCATGAAGGTTTCTCCTCTAGAAGCCTTAAGTGAAATCTTACATTTGGAAGCTTCAGAAATAATAAAAGAATAGATGCATGGTGGCATGGTGAAATAGACCATGTAATAACCTAAATTTCTAGAAAGACTAATGTTGTAAAGAAAATGGGGAAGGTTTAGTGATATTGCCTCATGAGTGTGGGGATTAAGGGTCAGATGAATTAAGAAATCTTTTGAAGAAGAATACACATGAACCCCTTATTAGAATTGAGCCAGGGTGTAGCAGATCAACAACTCAATCAAACTCTAACAACTTTCAATCCAAGCATGGTGGTTAAGTTAGTTCAGTAAGTTGGGTGGTTAGAGAATTACTGGGAAAGCTTTTCTGAGCTTATAGAAGGTGATTTTATCATCTGCTTCCATCGAAAAGCTTCTCCTATATACTTTCATTAGCCTATGTTTATATATGTGTATCCATTGTTAAGATTGAGTTATCTTTCAGTTCAATGCCATGTGGGTTCAATGGGAAGTGCCATAAGTAGTTAAGAATAGGTTTGGGGATCTAAGTTAGGCTAAGAGTTGCTAGATGGCCATGGTCCAATTCTTTTTAAATAATCCTTCATTTAATGTAAATGACCATGTTAGCCACTTTGCATCCCAAAGGATTAGCAATGGAGTAATACTATTCATTACTATGGATAATCATGAGTTTTAATAAAATTTGAAAATCCCAAGGGTTTACCTAATATGGCTTAATTTTTCTTAATTGATCCATATGGAACCTATAGAGCTAATGGGTTGATTAGATCTATTTGGAGTTGTCAAACCCATTTAGATTGAACTAAGAAAATGCACCTGAAATCCATCTCGAAAATCACTCTTAAGGGTTTGACGTGATTCACACATTTAATAAACTTAAATTTGTCATAATCAGGGGTGTTTTCATTTGGGCCCAAAAGTAGACCCATTAACATTTTATTGAATTGAACACTTTGAAGTGGTCAAATCAATATGGGTTGAGCTACATATTTATCAATGACATCCTTATCTATAATTAATTTTAAGGATTTAATTGATATTATGATTTGCTCAATTCAATCAATTAGGAACGATGTTAGCCTTAATGGGTGTAAAATATTTATTTGGCCAATTAAGCATGGGCCAAAGAGCCATTCGACTAAGTAATGCTTGGATTATGTTTAGGATATTTATATGAGTTTACATATTCAGTTGGTCCAATCAACTTGACATTTCAGTCTAATTTGGTTATATTGGCTTATTTGGATAAGTTGTAGTCAATTTCTTTAACTTTTGTTCAAGTGAACTAACTAATAATTTCAATATTCACATTGCCATATTTAATCACATGAACAAATTCTTTGATAAATTTGGAGTGGTCAATGAAAAGTTTATGGAATTTTAGCCTAAGGTTAACTTAGAATTGGCTAGGATTTACTTTTTTAATCTTTGGTTAACTAGACAAATGACTAGAGGTCTAGTGGTTATTTAATAACCATACTAAGAACATCTTAAGGTTAGGTACTTAGAGCAATTGACCAATTGGGTTGATTGGGATAATCACCTATTTAAGGACTTCAATGATACAAACACAGGTGGATACCTTTGACATGACCATGGTTAAAATATCCCAGATTGATTTTGACGATGGTCTAGCTAATACTCATAGTCATGAGTCTTATGTTCCTCTTTACTACACTATACACAACCACAAACACACATATGAGAGTTAGTTTCATGTCATCCCAAATAAGTGTAAGTGGCATGAATGTAATCATAACAGTGACATAATTACATTACTTCCACCTAGGGGTGTGCGTTTGGTTGATTTGGATGGATTGGATGATAAATTTTTAAAACCGATTGGTTTTAGATCCCTAAAAATATTGAACCAAATTGACCAAATAAAATGCAAAACCAAACAAACTGAATAATAATCTGGTTTGGTTATTTTGGTTTGGTTTTGGATAAACCAAAGTTGGCTACATTTAAAAATTATTTACATGATTTTTCATTGTATAATGAACAAGCAATAAGCAAAATAATATAAATATAATCAAAATGCAATTAACTACTTCTTGCACTAAAAAGTATTTAAAACTAATTTTTACTTACCTAAATGATGTTTTGAACTTAGAAGTTGATGGAACCATATTACCATATTATGAGATCAAAATATTTTGAAAAATTGGATAATGATCCTCCAAAAAAGCACCTACTAAGTATTCAAAAATAAATAAAAATAAGTGTATAATAGATAAGCCTATTATACATAAATTAATAATATCATATTACATATAATTACTTTGGTTTATTTGGTTCCATCCAAAATTTTATTTAACAAACCGATCCAAAAACCAAAAACTAAAATTTTCATTAATTAAAACCAAAATCCAAACTACTAAGTTCAAAATCGAGATAAATTATCCAAAAACTTTGGTTCAGTTTGGTTTTTTGGTTAAAACCAAATAATGCACACCCCTACTTCCACCACCTTTTAAGAGGAGATTTGATCGACTAAGGACTATAATGTATACAAACATAATGGATGAACCCAGACCATAGAGCAATAGAATATATAGCATGTGCAAATCGTCAGGTCATAATAGATCAACTTATCCTTTAAACCCCTCAAAATATAAAGTAGGCTTACAATTTTACATATTTTTATTTTCAAATGTAGAATATATAGCTACTTTTTAAATCATGTAATGATGTAATTTTTTTATTGAATAGTTAACATGGCTGAGGAAGGTAACATATAGTATCGTAGACAACACTGAGTGATAGACCACATGGTGAGCACACACAAACTGGTGCCATAGGAGGTTCATCCTAGCATAACTTGCATAAGGGTCTCACTAAGTTACACATCTAGATGCTGCAAGTATAACTTCACTATTTTTCTCTTAACTTATTTTAATTGCACTTCATTAAATGCATTATCTTGTAATATTAATCATTTAATTATGTGATCTTTTGCTAATGCAAGGAACCATGATGGAGGTAAATTCACATTTATTTATAACCAAAGAGTGGTAAATTAAGTGTCCTCAGTTTATTGAGGGTTTGCAGTTGGCTAAGCTAGAGTGCATTTTACAATTTTAAAGTGTCAAGCTTGACCATCATTTGATTACTGCTTTAGTTGAGCATTGATTACCAGACACTAACACCTTTCATTCTCGAGTTGGGGAGATGATGATCACACTTTAGGATGTCAACATGCTTCCTAGAATCTATGTTAATGGCCCGCCCATTATAAGACACAATGTTATTAGTACAAGAAGTATATGAGTGAGTTGACTAGATTACTGTGATGACTTACTTGGTCATAACCCACAAAAAGTATACCATGACCCAAATGACCAAACTACAACATTAACCTTTCGGTTGGGGCAAGCTCATACATAGACTTGCTTGCCACTGATATGGCTTAAGTGGATTTTTTGTTGAGAAATGTACAAGCACCTAGATGGCATTGAGTTCAATAAGCATGTTCATGCTTATATTATATTCATGCTAGATGACTTCCTACTACCATACACATCAAGATATGAGGTGCACCTGCAATGCTTGCCCCTTTTAGAAGTATAACAGACTTTTCAAAATTAGCAGTGGGGGGCACTGTGTTAGGTTAGATATATAAGGAGTTAAAGAAAGCAACAAAGTCCAATTGAGTTAATATTGCTAGTTGTTTGCACTTATTATAAGTGTGGAGTTAGGATCATCTACCTATTAGGCGTCCAACACTATAGATTCATATATACAGGAGCTTGATGGAAAGAGTCTAGAATACATGTATGATTTACTTATAATCAAGTAGAAATGATAAAATTTTATTATGTGACTAATTTATTTTTTTCTTTAGAAGTGGAACAAATATAGAATTAGAGATATTAGACTTGGGGACATTAGAACAGATAATGAAAGGTTAGATAGATTAGTAGAGAGTCAAGCATGATCCAAATAAAACTTTACTTGTTACATTATTATTTTATACTGTGTTATTATAAGTGAATTATTGTCTCAAAAAGTAAGTTATTTGGGATTCATATGGTCACCAGATTTGGGTTCATGTTATATGCGCTTTGCTAGTTAAGAGATTTGGGAGTCTCTTATACCACTTTTTAGTTAGCATCACGTGGAATGACATCTACCATATTGTGTTATGCACTAATTTGGTGAAATTATGTAGATCAACATAGAACCAATGAAGCCTAGTTTTTTACATTTTGATGGGAGGGGGAAGGCTGATGCCAATTAGATGGACTACCATAGTAGATAGATTGAGTTGTAGGAACACAAATGTGCATTTATGGTCCAACATGATCACAAAGAGGTTGATATAGCCACAATGAATAGATGTTACTTGCTTTGGTATAAGTCACGGGTTACTATATCTATTGCAAGATCCCACTGAGGCTCCTACCATATATTACCCCATATCACCAAATAAATAAATAATGGTTAATAATATAAGTATCATCAAATAAAAATATGCCAATATTATTTCTTGTACTTATCTTTTTTATAGTGTGAATTTATATTGAATTCTAAGGAGTTATTTTAGCCCGTATTTTGGTGCAGATGATAACATATAGCAAGAGTACATTAACCAATTTGAGCTACTCTATAGAGATTTGAGATGTAAGGTGCACATTATAGATAATCGATTTATAGAAGATGAGAAGAATGATAATGCACTACAATATCTATATATAGAGATGAAGGGCCATCTACTCAGACAGATTTGAGGCCATCCACTCTTCCAACTAATTTTACAAACCCATCTAGAATGGCAGGTATTACATAAGTATTAACTGATGTTACAGGTACTTATTCACATGCTTCTATTGCCATCATAGGTGCACCTTATATGACTTATTAGCTACTAGTTTAATGGGTGTTTCTTAATCAGCAACAAGTGGCATTTACATCTTCATAGTATGGGATCCCTTCTTTTAGTTTGCCATCTTTCTAGATGTGGGACATGGAGTCATCCCAACTGGTTCACCATACACATCAGTATATGGTATGCCTTCTCCTTTTCCAACATAGATTCACAAAAAGTACATAGCCAAACTAGGAGGGAGAATGTCAGTAGCAGAAGCATCATTTGAGAGATTGACTATTTTGTGCTCCTTGGCAATACACACTAGGCTCAAATGTCATACCTTCACAACATCGATACACTAGATAGAAAACACTTTGTACTCTCATTTTGGATCTATGATGTTATCTTTAGTTTTAATTTTTGTAATACAAGATATTTTCTATAATCATTAGAGTTATAATACCATATCATTACTATCTTCACATTTCAAAGCATCTATGTTGTGTTTTCTTCTAGTTAATGTAGGTGCTGTTCATATTTTATTTTTATTGAATGTATTAATTCTATAAAAATAATAGTATAGAAAGTAATTATTCAAATTAATATGATATATAAATTAAATTGATGTCATATCCAATTTTAATTAATTAACTAAAAATATTATAATTCATAGTGAAATAAATATTTAATTTTTTTAATTTACTAAATATATATAGGTTATTTTTAAAAATAATTAAACTAAAATTTTTTTCAAAAAAATATTCCACATATTTTAACTAAAAAATTTCATTAAGGTATGATATATATATATATATATATATATATATATATATATATATATATATATATATATATTGGTGTTGGATGTGAGGTGGACACCATGCAAATCATAGGGGGTACTTATTGAAGTGATTTGGTATGATATTAAGGTATGATGTACTATCTTAAAAGATAGAGGCATCACCCTATAATGGACCTAATCACCTAATAAGGACTCCTAAGGCATGATGGGTCTTTGTATATACCAGAGATTTTTCCTCTGCTTTGACATTAGGGTTTATTTAAGTTGGGTTCTTTAGTTCCCTATGGAGGCAAGCCTCCATAGTTAATTACATCTTAAGAAATGAAATATCCTAAGAATACTCTTGATTAAAGTAGAAAATCATTATCTCCAAATATTTCAAGGTTAAGGCTATCAAATGATTGGTAATTTTAAAAAATCAAATGGGAATGTTCAATTGGAAGACTTATTTTGGAAGTCAAAGAAAGATAAATAGGGAATACTCATGATACTGGAAAAATTTAGTGAGCATTCCAATCTACCCTATGGTGCGGCTTTATATTTTTGAAAGTAAGAGGATTTATTTGTTTGAGTTGAATTTTTATTAGATTTCTATGGCGGCTAATCCATCAATATAAGATTGTGAAAATTTCTAAGAGGTGAGTATTTATACTCGTAGCCTGAAGAAAATAAGCAATCCCAAAACCTAAATCTAGGTAGCTTTAACACAAGTTAAAGCGTAACCTAAATCTAAGAAAAAGAGGGCATAATGGTTTACTTCCACAAGAGAGAGTAAACCGTCTGACTCTTCTGGACTTACAATTGCCTGGAGTGGCCGCCAACTAACACCTCCTACGAATCAAAATCATGTGATCCGGTCTTATGAAATTGCAAGATGGTTAGGCTTGTTATTTAATTGGAAAGAGATTAAAGTCCTAAACCCACTCCCTAAGAGATTAGAGCAAGAGTGGTATGAGCATATGACTTAGTCTAAAAAGTGCAAATCATTACAAATTTTATTTCATTTTAACACAATATTTTAGACAAAGGTTTGAGATTTTTTATTGCCTAAATGCTTGGTGAAATAAATTGTTGGGAAATCAATGAGAAGAGGGTGTTCTCCCCACAATGGATGCCCTTATAGGTCAAGCATTCCCCTGTCGTGCAATGATGGAGATCCCTAATGTTCAAGGAAGAAAGAATATGCATGCATGATGTGAGACATACAACCATACAGTTAAAGGGTTGCTAAATCTTTTAATTATCTTATTTAAATTCTAGGCTTTATGGCGAGATTATGAATTATTTTAAAACTTGATTATGAGTTATTAGTTGGGGTAGATAAATCAATTTTATTCTATGAGCCTACCGCATCAAGGCCACACATTAAAACTATCAATCATAATGAAATTATGAAAATCATGCAATCTTAATGTGCAATTTAAACCAAACATCGAATAATTTTATAAACTAATGCAAAAGAATAAAAGGCTGGTGTGGCCAGGAACCTCCGTACACCCCGAAAAAGAGAAAATTGGATAATCGAGCTCTGCTCTTATACATCCCTGAATATAAAAAAATAATTACAATTAGAAATAAAATTAGATGCTATGGGGGTCTTCCTTTCTTTTCTTCTTCATATCCTTCATCCCTTCTTTCTGATTCTTTAGTCTTGATTTGCTCTAAAGGCATCATAAGGCACACCAAGACTAAGTCTTCTAGCCGCTGCTTATCTAAATCCCCCATAGCACTAATCCTAATTCCTATTATAAAAATTATATTTATATAGGAAAAATAAATCTAGTTATACCTATAAAATAGAGGTTAGCCAAACATACATACAATATCTAGCAGTTATATTCATAGTTTGGACTTAGCATCCTGCACATGGGTAACTAAGCCCATATGTCCTAACTTCGATTATGCTTAGGGGTTTAAGCAACTTGCAAAGAGAATATTTATATTTATTTTTACTTAGACCCTTAAGCATAATCCTCTATAGAAAATATGATTAGGCTAACAACAACCTAACATCTAATCTACAAAATATACACCCTAACATCCAGTCTAAAATATTACATCATAAAATAAAATATACATCACACATACACTATCCTAACTTATGACTAGAGGTGTTCCTTAATTCTAATGTGTGTACTAAGGTTTGTGTAGTATGTCTTAACTAAGCATTAGAGTTATGGTTTTCTAAGTGTGGAATAATTTAACTTAATCATAGAGGTTGATTCCACTTCAAGTTGTTTAGTTTATTTATGAATTTTAATTTATGTTTTACTTGGTTTCATTTGATTTACACTTAACATCTAAATGTTATAAAGAGAAAAAAGAGGATTACCCTTTTTTCATCCCTACTTTAAGCCATTTTTAAAGTATATTTTTATGATTTAGTTTTCTTTAGTGAATGACTTATTGAATATTTTTATTAATCCTAAGTTTATGTTACCTTTAAATAATCCTATTCAATGTGAAAGACATCTTATGATTAATATAACTGAATTACTATTACATGACATATATCAAATTGTTCATTTCCATCACATGTAACATGCATATGACTTTGACATTTAGTATATCTATACATACAATGTATTTTGGCACACTTAAATGATGATGATGATGAATGCATATGTTTAGATTTTATATTTTTAGTTAATTGAATTATTTATACATTTAGATTAAAACTTTATCCAAATTTCAATACCAAAATACATAGGAATGAACTCAAATAAGTACATGTCATTATTAACCAAGGAAGTGAGATAATCAAATGACCTCCTTGGGGCTACTTAAAGCCTCTTATTCTTAAGATGTCCAGATTATATACTTATTAACATTCAAACTTATGTAAATCTATATATGAATCACATGAAAGGGAGCACTAACTTACATGTAATGTATGCCAATGACTTAGATGATTATGGATGCATGTATTTTTAATAACAAAAGGGGGATTTTTTATCTTTTAATTAAGCACACATGCACATGTATAAAAGATATAAGAAAGTATGTGCCATTGTTAATCAAGGAAGTGAGATAATTAAATGACCTCCTTGGGGCTACTTAAAGCCTTACATTTCGAGATGTCTCAGACTATATACTTATTAACATTCAAATTTATGTAAATCTATATATGAATCACAAGAAAGAGAGCACTAACTTACATGTAATGTATGCCAATGACTTGGATGATTATGGATGCATGTATTTTTAAAAATAAAAATGGGATTTTCATCTTTTAATTAAGCACAGATGCACATGTATAAGAAATGTAAGCAAGTATGTGCCATTAAACAGGGAAGTAAGATAATCAAATGACCTCTTTGGGGTTACTTAAAGCCTCGTATTCTCGAGATGTCCAAACTAAACATTGGTTATCTTAAATACATATAAATATATACACAATTATACGGATGAAAATCATGCAAATGTTATATTTTCTTTAGTTGAATTATTTACGCATATGAATTCAAACTCTATCTAAATTCTAATACAAAAATACATAGAGATGAAATCAAATAAGTACATGTCATTGTTAACCAAGGAAGTGAAATAATCAAATAACTTCCTTGGGGCTACTTAAAGCCTCGTATTACCGGGATGTCCAGGCTATATACTTATTAACATTCAAACTTATGTAAATTTATATATGAATCCAAGAAAGAGAGCTTCACATTCATATGACTAAGCTATAAGTATATGAAAATCCTATATGTATTCATAACTATCAGCACTCCACATAGTAGTATCAATTTATAAACTTAAAAAAATAGATTTGAATTTATTAGTGATAATAGCCACATATATCATTAAGTTAAGCCAACATATGCAAGCTCACATAAATAACTTTCATTAGATTCATTTAGAATTGAAAATATGAATGCATTGATTCATATGACATGCAATATTTAGAAGTAATAGGAAAGGAATAACTAAATATAACCCCATGATGCATTCAAAAACATTAACTCCTAAGGATAATCACTTCAAATAAAATTGTTTAAAGAAAACCAAAATTCATTATTAATTTGATTTTGGATTTGAGTTGATTTAAAGAGGAGAGAATTTATTTATTATTTTATCCCCATTCTTAGGTTGGTAATCTCAATTAGTTCAATGAAAGACAATTAAATGAATTTTATGAGTTAATTACATTGAAGTGTTAATTAAATCACTTAATTACCCTTTCCTGAGCTTCTTTAATTTGATTAATCATTTAATCATGAGGCACAAATAATATGAACATGTTAGAAAAGTAAAGTTGCAATGCTCTTAAAGGACATAATGCAATTGGCTGACAATTAAATATTATTAAATTAAATAACCTCATTAAGTATTCTTATGATTTTTCCACACTTATGGGTTGATCATAATTTTCTTAAAGGGTCTTTATGTTATTAAACACACAAAGAGGAACCCTCAATTTCATTTTTACTTATGTGATGTGAGTTGCATTTCAATTTGATTTAGTTTAGCCACTTGATTAATTCATTAGATACTTAATTAATTACCATCTTAATTAATCCTCTTAATAATGAAATGAACTTGGGAAAGAGATTAAGAAGGAGGTCCTGATCAATCTCTCTCATCCATTTACTATTAATCATTGATTAACAAGCTTTAGTTAACTAATTTTTGCTATTTTGAATGTTAATTAATTATTAAATTAATTAAAGATGGTAATTAGGGTTTGAAACATCAATTTTCTTAATTACCTAGGCAATAAATTCCAAGAAAGTCACATGAGGCAAAGGTCATCAAATTGAATGAACACACAAAGTTTAAAATCAATTTCCCAAATAATTAAGGCTTAATTAAGCTAATTAAGTGGACATTTAAACCATAATTAAGCCTTAATTACTATTCAAAATCAAATAATAATATTTTTAATTAAATATCCTATATTTTACCTCTAAAATGAGTATTTATTTGCATTTTTAGATTTTTCTATAATTAGTTATAATTTTTTCAATTTTTAGTGATTAAAAAGGATAATTAAGCTATAATTAAGCCTAATCCTATCGGCACCACGTGGATCGCTAACGTGGCATGCTTTCATATGGCATTGCGAGATTGGTTACGTAAAACCATCTGAGTCAACACTGACGTGGCAGCGGTGGACTTGCTTCAGATGATGAAGATTATTCTTGTGGTTCTTAAGGATTAAATTGAGATTAAGCTAATCAGAAGATCATGACGTCCATTCCAATCACGCAGAATGGATGGTGGATGATCTATCATCCCCCGAGTGATGGAAGACAGACACCATTCACCTTCCTCCGCCTAAATTGAGCTCATCAGAGCTTGGGGAGGCTCGAGATCAATCCTGCACCTTCAGGGAAGTGATCTACAAGGATCCTATAGTTGAAATTGCATGACATTCATATTTCCTTCAAAAAGGCTTAGAAAAAAATGGAAAATAGTCAGTTTTCCAGAAAATACCTCGCTGGAGCTTCTGACCGGCGGTGAACCGATCGAGGTAGCTTCGTCTTGAAAAGGAAAACCCTTATTGAGAAGATGGCACCTTAATTACTCGTCGATGGCTTTATAGATTAACTATCACTGGAATCCTCTCTAGAGTTGGTCTTGGAGGTACTTTCGGTGCTCGAATCACTCAGGGGAGAGTTCATTTTGACTCTCGCAGAGTTCAGTGAACGTGTTGGTGAAATTAATTTAAATGGGGTTGAGTTTTGGTGGAGTTGGAGAGGTTGTCCTATTTCGAGTTGGTGTTTTTTGGCAAGAAGGAAGCTCAGGAAGCTTGAGAAGAGGATCTAGCAGCTCGTCCCGAGTTGTTAGGGCTCTGAGGATGCTTAATTGCTCAATTTGGAATGAATTGAGGAGGGGGGGGGTATACCCCTACTCCCTTGGATCGGATGGACGGGATCAGTTTGGCCTCTAGTGGCAATCCAATCATCTCAGGTGGTCATGGGTGGTAAAGAGATCACTGCCTTGAGAGTTGAGTTGGGTGGTTGCCAAAGGCTGAGATGGCTCAATTTCGGTTTTCAATTTTCAATTATGCCAATGGGATTGGAGAGGTTAGCTCACCTCCACTTGGCTCATGTTGACCCAATCACCGTTGGGTCAAGTGAGCTAGTGTCCTTCTTGCTTAGGTGGCCGCCTAGGAGGCAGCCATCTAGAGGAGAGAGGGTTTGACCATTCAAATGGGGCATTTATCACATTTAGCAAGCTTTACCTATTGCGTAATGGGTCAATTCGGGTCAATCATGGGTTAGGTTGGATTTGGGCTGACCCAAGATGAACCAAGGATGGGTCATGCCAAGTTTTAAGGGATTTGGGCTTAGTTTGAATGGATTTGGCTCAATTTGACCCATGTAGGTCAAATTGGGCTAGATTGGGTCAAGTTGACCAATTGGTCAAATTGGATCAAACCAAAACTTGGGTCAAGTTTAAATGAGTATTTAGAATATTTTGGTGCAATAGGTTTGGTTCAATTTGGCTTGGATTTGATTTTGGCTCATTTGAGTTCAAATGGGTCAAATAGGTTTAGTTGATCAATTTGGCCAAATTAGCCAAATTGGCTTGGGTTAGGCATTGATTTGTGTTCAATTGATCAATTGAAGATGATTATAGCTTTTATTTCAATCAATTTGAATTTAGGAATGATTTAGGCCAAATTGACCCTTTAGGTCAATTTGGGCTAAATGGGTCAATTGGATTCAATCAAGGCTTTGATCATATTCAATAGTCAATTTGGAATGAATTTGAGCCATTGGTTGCAATCAATTTGGATTAGATTTTTATTTGACCTAATTGTGTATTTTAGGCCAAATTGGGTCAAAGGGCCAATTGGGTTTGATTTGGCTCAATTGATGATCAAGTTATGTTCAGGAATTGAATTTAGGTTGGTATGAATCATTAGTTTCAATTGATTTGGCTTAGGATGAAATTTGGTTCATTTGGCTCATGTAGGTTAAATGGATTAGTTTGGTCAAATGGATAGGTTGACATGGTTTGACCCAATTGATTGCAATTGGTCAATCAAGGATGATCAACAATCATTGTGGGAGATTTTGGATGGTTTGATTCAATCTAATTTGGATTGGATTGAGATTTGGTTCAATTTGGTCAAATTGGTCACTTTGAATTAAGTGGACAAAATGGGGTAATTAATTTGGATTTTGGTTAAAGAGATAAGCATAGGTTTGATTAGGTTATAGCCTAAGTTGATTTTCCTACATCCTAAGGCATAGCCCCATGGCTAATCCTTTTTCTTCTAAGCTTAGGTTAAGTGTTCACTTTGTCACTAGAAGTGTTTTATGACTAAGGAGCTCTTAGTCAGAAGACCTCTAGACCTATGATGAGAAGATTGAATTTTCACCAAAAGTGAGATCAATAATATATCAAATTGGTCACTTTGAATTAAGTGGACAAAATGGGGTAATTAAGTTGGATTTTGGCTAAAGAGATAAGCATATGTTTGATTATGTTATAGCCTAAGTTGATTTTCCTAGGTCCCAAGGCATAGCCTACCCTATGGCTAATCCTTTTAATTCTCTAAGCTTAGGTTAAGTGTTCACTTTGTCACTAGAAGTGTTTTATGACTAAGGAGCTCTTAGCGTCTAGAAGACCTCTAGACCTATGATGAGAAGATTGAATTTTCACTGCAAAAGTGAGATCAATAATATATCAAATTGGTCACTTTGAATTAAGTGGACAAAATGGGGTAATTAAGTTGGATTTTGGCTAAAGAGATAAGCATAGGTTTGATTAGGTTATAGCCTAAGTTGATTTCCCTATGTCCTAAGGCATAGCCTACCCTATGGCTAATCCCTTTAATTCTCTAAGCTTATGTTAAGTGTTCACTTAGCCACTAGAAGTGTTTTATGACTAAGGAGCTCTTAGCATCTAGAAGACCTCTAGACCTATGATGAGAAGATTGAATTTTATATATATATAAAGTATAGATATATATATATATATATATATATATATATATATATATATACATAGACCCAACATGGTCTTACCTTACTAGAATGGAGAGTTGATGTCTAAGAAGATATAATACACATGGTTTTCATCATCTCTTAAACCTATTGTTATACATAACTAAAATGAAGATCTTCCTCCTTAAGTATTTTAACTAACTCATCATATTCATGTTATGCACTTCCAAGGTCATCATTGAGCTCAAACAAATAAGCCTAAGTGGTTCGAAACCTTTGCTCAAATTAGCAACTATAACATGTCAAACTACTAATTTATACTATGATAATTAAGATCATATAATTCATCAGCATCATCTCAAACTCTGATTGGCTCATTCACCAGATGATTCATAAGAAGCTTCTCTTAAGATGGAGGCCTAATGTAAAGTAATAAAACATTACCTTTTTTCAATTCTAAGTACCTCTAAAGTTATTATGTTTGAATTGTTTATAACACAGTGCCACTGAACTAATAATGGGAAATTTTAGTATCGTCTTTAAATTTTATCATAGAGAACCAAAAGATGGTACTCCTTAATATCATCTTATATCTTCTTCCATTATTTTTAGTCATAAAGGACCTAAGAGAATCTTTACATGGTCCCCCTCTATGGTAGTGCATTGAATCAAAGATCAAAAATATACATGCTTATCATCATGAATTCATAAAAAAGTGACCTACTTATTGCTTCAAGATGTTATTAGAGCTATTAGTTAACAAGTGTGGAGATTATGAGCAAATCTTATAGTAGAAATGAGAGTTTATCTCTCTTATTTTCACTATTGAAGAAATTAAACTATGTTATCTAATATCTTGTTTATAAGATGTTGTGGTTTTGCCAATCAACTCTTTCATATTTATTAAACCCAATAGAACTTGAGATTTCAGGACTCTACTAATCATACAATTCAACACCCATGTCATGAACCAACTTGATCCAAACCATTAAATTGAGTCGCATGAGGTCATTATAGTTAATAGATTACCAAATATTTATTTAAAAGGTATTTTTCTTAAATGTTGACAAATATAGAGCCTTTTTTATATCATTAAATAATTAACAAATGAAACTCTTAATATTTATTTATTTATCTTACTAAACTATACAACAAAAAGGACATGGACAATAATCATGGCTCAATCTTTTTCATGAATACATCACCATGATTGTCAGAAGAATAAATACATAATAATAGAAATACTTAAGATTTTGATCTCAATATTAGATAATATCATACTATATTGCATAAAATAAAAATATAAATACTACATACATACATACATATACATACATACACACACACACACACATATAATATAATATATATATATATATATATATATATATATATATATATATATATATATATATATATATATAACACATGAATAATAAGATTTATTTTTAGTGAACTAATATAATACTTTAACTTATCATGGGTAATGCCTATCAAATATAATGTCAATACAAGAACTAGCAACAATAGTAGGCATGTAATATATATCAAATGTAAAAAAAATAAACAAAGTATTTTAGCATGATATGAGCAATAAAATGAGATAATAATAAATACTAACTTACTTTTTATTTCATATGAATATATATTTATTTTTCTTAATATCTTTTGCTTATACATTCACTTATTTATATTTTTAACTTTATGTTTATACCTTCACTTTCTCTTATTCCTCTACTTTTTCACATATATTCAAATGTATCATATGAATAGATGGATAATCATATAGGTGCACAGGCCGTTATATCTCCACTTATATGCTTAAGAGTAAAATTATCTAATAATCTATACTTTCTTAATTTTTTCTTTTAATGAACAATTATTTTTTAAGCATAAGCATATGAATATTAATAGTCATAATACATTCAAACACCATTTCACCTAGTATAAGATTTTATTAAGATATAATATGCATGAAAATATTATTATTTATGTTGTAAATGATATACATAATGACAATCATGATTCATAAAATCATTTCATATGTAGTATCGACAACATCATTTCAAAGTTTTTATTATTCTATAGTAAATTATATTTTAATATACATATTAAAATATATAAAACATCTGATGAAAAAAATAAATTTTATATGTTAATGTGATGATCATAATCTATTATATAATATACTAAAAATTTTATAGTGAAAACTTCTTAGAATTTTTTATATGTGAGATTGAATAAAATATAGCCAAATAAAATATCAAAAATACATGTAAAAATAATAAAACTAAATTCTAAATTAGAAAAATGGTAGCATATCTTAAGTTATAAAACTTTTCCAACCAACACATTGGACAATATTAGCTCTACGACCTCCTAAACAAACATTCTCTCTTAACCATCTCTCTTTCTCTCCCCTATCTCTTTAAAATGACTCAAAGTTTGGCAATAAAAATAAAACAAGTTTTATAAATTGATTATTAAAAAATATAAGATTTCATAATAATATTTATTTTATCATAGAAATTATTATATTTTTATAGTTTAAAATAAAGAACTATATGTGGTGTTTTAATTTGGAGTCAGAGACAAGATCTTAGATCTTAGTTATTTACGATCATTGAGGTATGATATACCATCTTGAAAAGATGGAAATATCATCTTATAATGGACCTAATCACTTAATAAGAACTCCTAAAGCAAATGAGTCTTCGTATATACCAGATATATTTCCCTTACTTTACATAGAAAAGTAAAGAAGGGTTTATTTTCTGCTAGATTCTTTAGTTCCCTATGAAAGCAAGCTTCCATAGTTAATTACATCTTAGGAAATGGAAATTTCTTAAGAAAACTCTTAATTAAAGTAATTAATAAATATCTTAAAAGACTTCAAAGCTAGATTATCAAAAGATTAGATATTTTGAAAATCAAGTGGGAAAGTTCAATTTGGAAGACTTATTTTCAGATTTCAAAAGAAGATTGGTAGGGAGCACTCATGACATTAGGAAGCCTAGTGAGCACTCTAGTCTACCTTATAGTGAGGCTTTAAATGTTTAAAAGAGAAAAATTTATTTTTTTGAGTTGAAATTTTATTAGAATATTAGGGCTTTTAGTTCATCAACACAAGATTGTAGAAATGCCTAAGAGGTGAGGACTTATACTCATAGCCCAAAGAAAATAAGTAGTCTCAGATCCTAAATCTAGGATGCTTTAACACAAGCTAAAATCATGACCTAAGTCTAATCAAAATGGTGGGACATAATGGTTTATCTCAATTAGAGAGGATAGACCCATCCTGACTCTTTTGGGCTTGCAATTGCTTGGAGTGGCCGCCAGCTAACACCTCTTATGCTTTAAAACCATGTAGGCCAACCTTATTTGAGTACAAGATAGCTAAGTTTTTATTTAATTAGAAAAGAAATTAGAGTCCTAGACTCACTCCCTAAGAGACTAGATCATGATTGTCATGAAGTCATGACTTAGACTAATGCAAAATTTATAATTTTTTATATCATTTTGACATATTCATTTGGATAAAGGCTTAGGATAATTATGCCTAAATGCATGATGAAATTAGATTACAAGCTAAATCAGCTGGCATAGGTATTATCCACTATAAGGGATGCCCTCCCAGGTCAATGATTCTCCTATCATGCAAGAATGGAGACCCTCCTCCTATTCAAGAGTGAAATAAGATGATATGGATGATTGTTATAACATACATCATTCAGCTAAAGGGTTGTTAAATCTTTTAGTTATCTTGATTATAATCTAGGCTTTACAGTGAGGTTATGAATTACATTTAAAATTTAGTTATGAGTTGTTAGTGAGGGTCAAAAAATTAATTTTATCATAAAGAGCCTATCCATCCCATACATTCAATTATCAAGCTTTAAGAAACTTATCAAAAACATGCCATTTTTATTGCAATTTAAACACAACAATCAAACATTTATAGATTTCACAAAAGAATAAAAGGTTGGTGCGACCGGGTAGTGCCATACGTCTCAAGAAATAGAAGAAGTTGGGTAGCTGAGCTCTACCCTTATACGTCCCAGATTATGAAAGAATATTACAATTAAATAGAAGATATGGGGGTTTCCACCTTTTGATTTGGTTTTGCTCTAGGGGGCCTCCCAAGTCTTTGTCTTATTGCCACTACTCATCCCAAACCTCATAGTACTAATCCTAATCCTATTACAAAGATTACATATTTATGAAAAATAAAGTCTAACTACACCTGCAAAATAGATGTTAGCCAAATAAGCATTCAAACTAAGAAATTATATTCCATAAACTTGGACTTAACACCCTGTGCAAGCGTAACCAAGCCCACCTATCCTAATGTGGATTATGCAAAGGGTCATAAGTAATCGATAAGTAAAAAAATTATATTTATTTATTATTTTAGTAGCCCCTATAGCATAATATCCTGTAGAAAATATCATAATGATAATAATGGTCCAGCATCCAATCTATGCATAAGTACCCCTAACATCCAGTCTAAAATATTACATCACAAAACAAAACACAATATCATAACATATATCATCTTAACTTAGAGCTATAAGTGGTGACTTAATATTATAATATTTGAGTTAAAGCTTAGTGTGGTATATCTTAACTAAGCTTTATGATTATGAACATCTAAATTTGGAATGTTCAAATTACACATGAGGGGAGGTTTTACTTCAAGTTATTATAAACATTAATGGATTTTAATTTATGTTTTTTTTATTTGATGTTTACTTAGTATCTAGTTCTATAAAGAGAGGAAAGAAGCATGACCCTCTTCATCCCTACCCTAAGTTATTTTCTAAAGGCATGTTATTATGATTTTGATTTCTTTTAGTGAATGATTTATTAAACATTTTATTAATCCTAAATTTAGGTTAATCTTAAAAAATTCTATTGAAACATGAAAGTCATCTTAAGATTAATGAGAATAAATTATTATAACATGGATAATATTACATCATTCCTTTTCATCATCAATAACATGCATATGATATTGAGCTTAATATACCAATACATGCAATATACATATGAGTATTTTTTGCACACTTGAATGATTGTTAATACATGTATTTTTGGTAGAAAAAATGAATTCTATTCATTAGCTAAGTATACATACACATGTGTTAAAGATTTAAGAAAGTGTGTGGCATTGTTAAACTAGGGAAGAAAGGTAATCTAAGATCTCCTTGGGGATACTTAAAATCTCGTGTTCCCGGGATGTCCATAATATAAACTTGCTATCTTAAATACATATAAATGTACACATAAACATAAGAATAAAAATCATGCAAAAGATTATATATTAACAAATTTATTTACTCATGTAAAGTATAGCTCTATCCAAATTTGAATATATGTATACATATGAATGAAATTAAGTAAGTATGTGCCATTATTAAACCAGGAAAGTGAGGTAATCTAAGACGTCCTTGGGCCTACTTAAAGCCTCATGTTCCTGGGATGTCTAGACTATATATTTGCTAACATTCAAACATATATAAACATACATATGAATCATGGAAATAAAAAAATCCTTTAACATGTTTAAAATATAAACAAATGAAAATCACATATAATATTCATAACCAATATCACTTTAAAATTTCATCATTAGTTTTAAATTTTGAAAATAATTTGAGATTTATTAGTGATAATAGCCACACCATATAATATGATTAATTCAACACATATAACTTATACATATATAACCATATTCATTTGATTCTTTTATTTGAAAACATGGATATATGATACAAATGGGATACAAATTTATTATGATTGAAAAGGAATAATTAAATATTTCCATATGATACATTCAATCATGTTAATTCCTAAGGAAAATCAAGTCAAATAAGATTCTTTAAGATCAAACAAAGTTTTTATGAAGTTTAATTTTTGGACTTGAATTATTAAAACATAAAGAGGAGAAAAAAACATTTGTTGTTTTGCCCCATCTCATGTTGATAATTTATTATATTTAAAGAAGAATGTAAATTTTATGGATTTATTAAGTTTAAGTCATTAGGCAATCAACTTAATTTCCCTTCCCTAAGCCTCTTTAATTCTATTAACTATTTAACCATGAGCCTCTAATGATATGCCAATGAGAAATTAAAATTTGCAATGCACTTAAAGGGACCTAATGTAATTAGGCTCATGATTAAGAGTTAATTAGATTAAAGAAGGATCTAAGTTAAGTACTCTTATGGTTTTTCCACACCCAAGGGGTAACCATAAATTCTTTAATGATCTTTATGTTGTTAAACACAAAAAAGGAACCCATGAATTCAATTTAAATTATCTAAAAGAATTATCATTTTAATTTAATTTTTTACTTTATCATTAATTACCTAATTAATCCATAAATTATCCTATTAAAATATACTTATGAAAATAATTAAGAAAAAGGCCTTAATTATTTTCTCTCATCATTCCCACTATTAACAGTGATCAATCATCATTAATTACTTAAATTTTACTATTTAGCATTTTTATAATTAGTAAATTGATTAAAGAGGATAATTATGGTTTGAATTTTCAATTCTTCAAATTGCATGGCCAATAAATACCAAGAAAATTATGAGAGGTCAGAGGATATCCCATGAGATTTATCCACCAAATTTGAGATAAATTGGGTAAGTAATTAGGCTTTAATTAGATAATTAGCCTAAACTTTAAACCTTAATTAAGCACTATTCACTAACAAAATATTTGGGGCTTTGTTTGTATTAAATTCTCCTCTGTTTACTCTTTCCAAAATGAGTTTACTCATATATTTTTAAATTTTACTATAATTAGTTATGAATTTTCAAAGTTCTGGCAATTTTATGACATTATAATAACTTAATTAATCCCTTAAACCTTTGGCACCATGCAGAAGCGCTTTTCACATGGCGCCATAAAATATATAATTTAAAATGTCAGACATGGCAACTGACTCAGCGCCGGCGGATGCAGTTTCGTCCCCATCATCTGATTTTGGATCGGATGGAAGAGATTAATCTAATGGTTTCTAATGGATTAAATTAAAAAAATCTAATGGATTAAATCAAGGTCGTCCATTATAATCATGTGGAATGGATAACCGATGATCCATCGTCCCCCTAGCGCCAGAAGATAGACATCATCCACCTTTCGTTGCTCGATCCAAGCTCATCGGAGCTCGTAGGACATCGAGATTCACTCTAAAATGTGTGGGGAGGATATCAAAGAAGATCCTATAGTGGAAAATGCATAAAATCATGATTCACTTCACAAAAAATCAACACCTAGAGGAAATTCTACATTTTGCTGGAGTTTTATCTTGTCGAAGCTAGAGGTCGGTTGTTCATCAACTGAGGTAGCTTCGTCTTAAAGAGATAAAGCCTTGTTGAGAAGAACTCGAGCTGCCTCCCCATCGATTACTCAGTGGACCAAGTGCCATCGTGAAACTTGTTGGAGTTGATCTTGGAGTGCCTCCTGATGATCAAATCGATCTGGGATCGATTCATTTTGATTTTCTAGTGTGAGGGGAAGGTGTGGGAAGAGTTAATTTGAGTTTGGTGGAATTTATATGAGGTTGGATGAAGAGAGCTCTCAATTTTAAATGGTGGTTGGTCTCGTTGGTGATGGACAACACTAGGGATTTGGGGAAAGGTTTAGGACTACTCAGAATGCTCTGAGGAAGCTCTCTATAAAGTTTGAATGGATGAGGAGGAGTATACTCTCCTCCCCAAGTGAACCAAGGGCTGACATTATCTCAACCTTTGGCAGTCGTCCGACAGGGGTAGGTGACCGGAGATGGTAGTGGACTGCTGAGCTGGAGGTGCTTGAGAGGCTGAGGTAGTGGCATGGGCTGGCATGGAGTGTACCACCTCCTCAAAGTGAACCAATTGTGTGCCATGGGTGAACTCACCCTCTCACGACTTAAGGCTGAACCTAACTACCTTGTTAGGTTGGGTTAGTGGAGCTAGTGTCAAAGAAGGGTTGTAGATGGTTATCATGGCTCAGTGAAGTGGTTGAAATGCTCCAAATGAGAATTTTGTCTCATTTGGGTGGGTTGGTCCAAGGGTTTTGACCCAAATTGGGTTCACCATGAGTTGGGTCTGCTTGGACTGGCCCATGGTGATCCAATGATGAGTCATGGCAAGTTTGGTTGAGTTTGGACTTGGTTTGAATGAGTTTTGCTCAATTTGACCCACTTGGGTCAGACGAGGTTCAATTGGGTTAGGTTGACCAATAGGTCAAATTAAGCCAAAATAAGAGTTTGGGTGTGTTCAAATGATCATTTGGAATGTATTGGTGTAATTTGTTTGGTTTAATTATAAGTGGATTTGATTTTGGCACTTATGGGTTCATTTGGGTCAAAAGGGCTAAGTTGACCAATTTAGTCAAATTGGCCAAATTGACTTGGGTGGAAGATTAGTTTAGGTTTAATTGATTATTTGATAATGATTGTAGGTGTTGATTTGAATTAATTTAAATTTAGGAAGGATTTAGTTCAATTGGTCTGTTTAGGTCAATTTGGGCTAAAGTGGTCCATTGGGTTAGGTTGAGCAAATTGGGTTCAATTAAATGTTGGATCATGCTCAATAATCAATTTAAGATTGATTAGAGGCATTGATTTCTATCAATTAGATTTAGGATTTGATTTGGCTCAATTTGCTCCTTTAGGTCAAATTGGGCCAACTTTTGGCTTGGGTTCAATTGGTGGTTGAGTCATGTTCAATACTCAATTTATGATTGATGGGAGTCACTAATTTCAATCAATTTAGGTTGGAATGATATTTGGTTCATTTTGGTCCATATGGGTTAATTGGGTTAACATGGATAAAGTGATCAAATTGGTTTGGTTTCATAACTGATTGCAATTGGGCAATTAAAGATGATCAACAATCATCATAGATGTCATTGGAGGGGTTGATTCTATCCAATTTGGGTTGGATTAAAGTTTGAATCAATTTAGTCATTTAGGCCACTTTGGGTCAAGTTGACCAAATAGGTTGATTGGGTTGAATTGGTGGAATTGGGTGTTGAGATGAGTTCAATGATGGATTTAGGGTTGATTTATGGCTTTGATTGTAATTGATTTAAGTTTGATTGGATTCTGATTCATTTGAACCTTTTGGGTCCAATGAGCTAACTTGGGTTGATTGGATTCATTTAGTTTAATTAGTTTGAATATAAGTGTTGAGAAGGGGGGGGGGGAGAATAGAGTATTGAATTGTTGGAGTGCTTTTGTGAAAATCAATTGGATTTGTTTACTTTAATGGGTTTTGGGTTGGATCCATAGGATGGTGGTGTAATTGACTTAGGTTAAGGACTAAGTTAATTTGGCTTGGGGCTTAGATAGGAAACAAAATTCACTTAGAGATTGGTTGTGTTGGCTTGAGGTTGGTTTTGGATGAGTGGACAAGCATGGGTCTTAGTTTAGGCCATAGGATAAGTAAGACTTATTTTCCCTAGGGTATAATATAAGCTTAAGGTATATCTTCCTAAGTCTCTAGGCTTAGGTTTAGTGTTCCCTTAATCACTAGAAGTGTCCTATAACTAGAGAAATCCAAGTGCCCATAAAGTTTCTAAGTCTAAGACGGGAAGGATGAGTCGTCACTCCAAAAGTGAGATCAACATTATACAAATCATGAAAAATAATAACTAAGTAGTATATTATGTTTAGAGCATATTAGTAAAAATGATGTGTAAAATGAACACTAGTTGAGAAAATTAACTTTACAAAGATGTGTTGATTTTATATAGAAAATAAGCTCAATAAGAAACCTTTTATTCTCACACTTACAATATTTATAAAATAAGAAAAAAAAGATAATTAAAATAAAGTTTTAAATGTTCTACAATGTGGTGAAAATAGTTTGTAAATCAATCTTAAAATAACTCTAGAAAATTTGATTGAATACATTAAAAATCAATTGCAACATATTATAATTCTCATCATACTATAACCACAAAAAACTAATGAATAAACTAAGTGTAAAATCAACTCTAAAAATTCATAAAAAATAGTAAATCTAAAATAAACATGCTACTCTTATAGAACTCCAACCATTGAGATCTAACTACTTCTTAATTCTGACACATCATACGCCAAAGTAAGTTAAGTTGGGTTGTATCTCAACCTCATCTTTTAAAACTCTTTTCTCAATAGTAGTAGTTCATTTTCTTAACATAAGTACATGAAACACATTATGCATATCTAACATATAATATAATAGTAACAATTTATAAGAAATTTTTTTAACTCTGTTGATGGCCTAAAAGGCCAAATAAATTTCAAACTCAAGTTCTATTATTTGCCAAATCTCATACCCATCATAGGTGGTGTAACACCATATAATGAAAATAAAGGTGAACCCACATCTAGAGCTCAAACATTGTAATAAATATGAAAGGTCAAATCACAAAAAAATAAATCAAATAGAGGAGAATTAAAATATTGAGCTTGGTTATTTATGTGTGTTTTTTTTTCATTTTCTTATGTTATGTAATTATTTATGATTTTAATTTCAAGTTGTATGTCATGTATGATCTCTTATATAATAGTTATACCTTCTAGGGTTACTTGTGTAATTTGAAAAAAGTTGAAGGCTTATTAAGTAAAACATTATAGAAAACAGTAGATTTACTGTGCCATTTCCGTCAGACTTTTCTATTGGAAATTACCGACTGATTTATCGACGAATGTTTCAGCCAAAAATATTTTTGAAAGAAATAATGACTATGGAGGATGTTGCACTCGAATCACTTAAACTTGACTAATTTTTTGGTTAAATAATCCATCATAATGATTTTCAGGGGATTTTTGGTAGAAAATCCATCAAAAACCATTAATAATAGGGCCACAAAATCGTCCCCCTTGACTCCATTTCCTCTCTCTCTCTCTCTCTCTCTCTCTCTCTCTCTCTCTCTCACAATGGAATAGGACCTAGGGCTCATCGATCTGTATCTATTTTCTTTGTAAAATCAAAAATAAACTTTGTTCTTTTCCTTCTCTCACTATTTTTCATGATTTCATCCATTTGTTTATGATAAATATGAAATTGATGTTATAAGGGATTTTTATTATTTTTAGGTTAAATCTTGTCTAAATTTATTTGAATTTGCTAAATCTTAATTTAAAATATATATTTGTTTGTAGATCTAAGATTCTACATGTTAGGTTTTGTATTTTTTGTAAATTTTATTTTAGAATTTTTTGGTTATGTATGTTCTAATTAATTTAATGTGTAAAATTATTAATTATATGATTAATAAATTTTTGATAAATTTATATATATTTCACAATGTGTGTCAAGTTTTTGTTTTGTAAAAGTAATTATTTTTGTGATTATAGGCTTCTATGGCTAACTACCTAGAAAACGTAAAACGGTTTGTAGCAAATGACTTAGACACTTTGGGCATTATATGAAATTAGGTATTGATTATGCAATCATTAATATTTATATAACTGAGATAAAATGTTAATTAAATTCTCACACATTTTAAATTTTGCCCAACTCATGATTATCCATAGTGAGCGATCATGGATGTACAATGAATTGCATATGGGCAGGAAAGGATTAACTAATGAATTCTTAAGTAATATTGAGCACATCATACACGTGGCATCTCAACTTCCTTCCTATATTTTTGAAAGAAAGTTTCGATGTCCATGTGTGAGATACAAGAATCAAGCTTTCTCAATGCCTAATGAAGTTAGAGTATACTTGTATTACAAGAGTTTCCAACCAACTTATTGATTCTGGACTTCACATGATGAGTTCGAGCACATGTTGATGCTAATAGTAGTTCCTCAATGAGTCATGCATGTCCTTCGGGTGAATATGATTCTAGTTGAACTTATGAACGAATGGTCTATGATGTTGCTAGAGTAGAGTACCCTGCAAAGGAGGAGCCACCTAATAAAGAAGCTTAAAAGTTCTATGATCTACTAAAGGGAGCACAACAACAATTATGGGAAAGATGCACGAGCTATACTAACTTGTCTATGGTCGTAATAATACAAACTAATAAAATTGAATGTAATGTGTCGCAAGAATATTTCAGCCAATTTGTAGGGCTGCTGAAGAAGACAAACCTACAAGAAAACTTAGATCCTAAAGATTTGTACATAACAAAGAAGTTGGTGTCAAAGCTAAGTCTAAGCTAAAAAAAAAATTGACTGTTGTGTCAATGACTGTATGCTATACTACAAGGACATCGCACAATATATTAAATGCAAATTTTATGGAGCACCAATGTTTAAGCCACATTATAGAAATAACACAAATAGAAGGATGTATCACACAAGCGTATGTTCTAATTGTAGTTAACTCCACATATGTAGAGACAATATGCTTCCATGCATTCAACCAAGCACATGCGATGATGTCATAATAGAGCAAGTGCATCGCCTATCTTGAGTCATACATTAGACGAAGAAGTGTGGATGCTTTCCAATGTTACTTATCCTAATGAGCCATAGAATGACTGACTTGGCCTTTGTGTTGATGACTTTACACAATTTAGTAAGTTTGCATCATCTTATTCATGTTGGCGAGTAATAGTTACTCCATACAATTTATTATTAGAGATGTGCACGATAACTCCTTATATGTTCATAACTTTGATCATTCCTAGATCACATAACCCTAAAGCAAAGATTGATGTCTTATTGCAACCATTGATAGGTGAGCTAAAAATTTTATGGGTCATTCGTGTACTAACATATGATATTATCACAAAGTAAAACTTTCAGATGAAAGTATGAAAGTAGCACTGATGTAGACAATCAATTATTTTCTTACATATGGAATGTTGTCAGGGTAGAGCACTATTAGGAAGTTAGCTTTTCCAAACTACATGAATTTATTAAAGGCATTCACTCTTAAAAATTGTTAATTTTTTTTTATTTGACTATCATCGTATGTTCCTCTCTACTGATTATAATTTTAGAAGAAATAAGGATGTTTTCATTAAAAATTGAGTTGAGAACTCCAAGCCACCTCCAAGATTCAACGAGGATAATTTATGACATATTGTTAGTTATATCCTAACTATAACTAATTCTCCTATGTTATTTGATAGTCGTATTTCAAGTTATGGTGATAAAGATGAGTATTTTCTAGGATCTATCCTACTTGTAGTCTAATCTGATAAGGCATAATCTTGATGTGATGCACATAGATAAAACTTTTTAACAATATTTTCAACATAGTGATGAATGTTAAGGGTAAAACTAAAGATAATGTTAAGGTTATATTAAACATGAATGAATATTATCGTAGGAGAGAGTTAGAGTTGAGAGAGACTACAATTGGTATATTTCAAAAGTCTAAAGCCAAATATTGCCTCACATTAGAACAATAGTGAATAATATGTGAGTGGGTATAATCATTGAAGTTTCCATATGGATACACATCTAATTTGAGCAACTGTGTTGATTTGAGATCGAGAAAACTATTTCAAATGGAGAGCCATGATTGCCACATTTTTTTGCAATACTTACTTCCAGTTGCATTCAGTGCTTTATTAGAGCAAATACTAAATCTTTTAATTGATCTTAGTTTTTTCTTTAAGGAACTATCCTTAGTGTTGGCTTAATGAGCCTCATGTTCAATCTGATCAATTTTGATGATAGTAAATGAATGTTTGGATGTTCTAATATATGTTTTATGTGTTTCAGATATATTAATTTCTAATTACATATCCAATACATCTCACAATATGTTTAAGGAAATTACAAGAATAGAAGAATGAAAGATAGATCAAAATGGATAATGTGAAGCTCAAGATACAATATTTTAGGTTATATGCAATTATAACTATCTTAGAAATTCATATAAGTTCATTGGCATGAATCAATTTGCTCACAACTTAACATATTATTTTTATTTATTTTAAATAATAATAATGAGGTTAATTTATATAAATCTCTATCAAATTAATATTCAATTATATGTTTCATCCATAGCATTTGAATTGTCAAAATAATAAATGATAATAAATTATGATTATTAAGTGTAATTAGTTTATATACTTAATATAATTAAATATTTAAATTTGATTTTAAGGTTATATGATAACAAACATATGTATGATTATATTTAAATTATATCATAATATTTTAATGTCATATTTCAAAATTAACATAAATATGTAGAATTTTGTATTTTAGCCAAAGTAATTTTATAATCAAGGAATTTATATCTGATTTCATCTCCAATAAATTTCTTGGATTTTTTTCCTTTAATTTGATAGGTTACATTACCCATGTTTGTTTAAAATTTAATTTAGTATGACTTTTCAAACATTAGGTGATTTTAATAATGAATGCATGCTACATGCTTCGAATATATTAAGAGTCATATTTGATTATTTTTGACTTGCCCATATGAATAGTCAAATTTTGGCTATTTGAGTTTAATATTTATTTAATATAAATTATAATTTTATTGAATATTAAATTATTATATGATAAAATAATATTATAATAATACATTTTTTGAAATAATTCAAAAATAACCTTCTTGCTTATAAGTAGCCATCATTCTCTTCATGAAAATATTCCTCATTCAAATTCAAAATCCCTCCAGCAAATCTAAGAGAAAATTTTCTAGATTTTCCTTCCAAATATTCTCCAAATATTGCAAGATCGAATCCTTGGTTTAGAAGCTTCAACATCGTCAACTAAGAAGCTTTCTCAAATTATTTAAGTTTTTTTTTCTTGATCTTAATCCCTTTTTAGTTGTTCATACTATTTTCACCATCTATTTATTCTTTTCAATTTATACTTTTTGGTGGATTAGTCTTTGGACATCAAAGTCTAAGTTTTTCACATCAAAGTTTGTTCAATCATTTTTTTTTTGTGAAAAACTCTTGTGATAGTTTGTAGGATTTATTTCAACCTTGTTGAAATTTTTATCTTCTTACAAATTTCTTTTGGTTTCTTGAAATATTTCTTCATTAGTCTTATTTGAAATATCGTTAATCCTAGATCTATTTTAGAAGTATATTTTAAGCATTTCAAATTAATTTAGTATGCTGAAATTATTTTCATATTTGCTAGATTAATGTTTTTAGTTAAAAGCTTACTAGTTTACTTAAATCTATCATATACTAATTTTATTTAAGTATTTTGTGATTAGTTGCATTACTTAAAAGCTTCATTTTGGTTAAAATAAAACAAATTATTGTTGAAATTTTAGAGTATATGCTAGATCTATTTTAAATCAAGTTTCTTTATCAAAATAAAAATTTATAAAAAATTAAATTATTTTATTTGTCACTTATCATTTTAATTTCAACTAATAACCTTTATTTTAAAATTTTTATCTTGATGAAATTAAATATAGGATGATGAGATAGATTATTATGGAAACATGCATTTAGATGATGAGATAGATTATTATGGAGTTCTACAATAAGCTGTGAAGTTACAATACCGTAGATCAAATAAGAGGAATATCATTCTATTCAATTATTCTTAGTTTGATTCTGTGTATAATAGAGCACAGGTCATATGGGATCACTGAAGTGAAGTTGATTATAAAATATGTTAAGTGTGATCTATTTATTCTAGGACATCAAGCCACACAAGTGTATTGTCTAAGATATCTAGGAAGAATAAGATAGAAAATAAAATGGGCTGGGTAGTTAAAAAGTAAACCAAGAGAAAGAGTAAAAGTCAAAAACACTATTGAACTCGCTCATAACGAGGATTAATGGCGGGTTTCAAACTTCCAGTTGATGATGTAGAGGCAGTTGTGAGCTTAATTGATACTAATGTTGATTATTAGGAAGTTATTCAACATGAATATGAGAGCAATGAGGAAGATGATGAACATGACAGGACAAATTCAACTTCTACTAATTCATCAAAGTAGAAAACCTAAATAGATGCGTTAAGAGGTACTTGCATATTTTTTTTCTAGATATGCATTAAGCACAGTAGCCTAAAGATACATATTATCTCTGTGCAACAAATTTTTTTCATATATTATACTTACATACTACAATTCAGTCTTTTTACATGCTTTTTTATATATTGTACCTACATAATGTAATTCACATATTTTCCTTTTTATATATTTCTTTATATGCTATACCTGCATACTGCAATTCACATACTATCTTTTTACATGTTTTTTATATATTGTACCTGCATAATGCAATACACATATTGTCTATTTTACATATGTATTTTATATACTGTACCTTAATTATTCACATTATAATTTTTTGTTATTCCTATTAAGTTCTTTAAGTAATCTTATTTATGATTGATCTAATTATTTTAATTTCTATTACTTACAAATAGTATCAGGTGGTGGTGATGATGATCCATGATGATCATTTATGAGTATCTTCAAGCAGAAGAAGAATGTTGAGTCCTGACCCACCAATTCAACTCAATCAACTCAATTGGTCTACTTGACCCAAAGTGGCCTAAATGACCAAATTGACTAAAACTTAAATCCAACCCAAATTGGATTGAATCTACCCATTCAATCCCTTCCATAATGATTGTTGATCATCTTGGATAGCCCAATTGCAATCAATTGAATCAAACCAAATCAATTTGATCAATTAACCCAAGTTGACCCAATTTGACTTAAAGGGTAAAATTAGGCCAAATCTCATTCCAACTCCAATTGATTGAAACCAATACCTCTAATCAATCATACATTGATTATTGAATATGATTCAACCTTCAATTAAACCCAATTTGGTCAACCTAACCCAATTGACCGCATTAGCCCAAATTGACCTAAAGGGTCCAATTGAACCAAATCCTTCCCAAATCTAAATTGATCCAAACTAACAGCTAAAATCATTCTCAAATGATCAATTGAACCTAAAATAACACCCAAGTTTTGGCCAATTTGACCAAATTGGTCAAATTAGTCCATTTGGCCTAAATGAACCCATATGAGCTAAAATCAAATCCACTTCAAATTAAACCAAATCAATTAAACCAATAAATTTCAAATAATCAATTGAACATATCCAAACTCTTGGTTTGACCCAATTTGATCAATTTGTCAACATAGCCCAATTGAATCCCATTTGACCCGTATGAGTCAAATTGAGCCAAACCCAACCAAACTTAGCATGACTTATCCTTGGGTCACCATAGGCCAGCCCAAGTGGACCCAATCTATGGTTAACCACCCAAATGGGACAATATCCCCATTTGGATGGGTTCTCTCATTCAGAAGCACCTTTGGCCATTTTGGACACTTGGACCACTAACCCAACCTAATCCAAGTCTATTGGGTTCTCCATAGGAGGGTGAACTCACCCATGGCATGCCATTGGTTCACTTGGAGGAGGAGGTACACCTCATGCCAGCCCATGCCACTGCCTCAACCTCTCAAGCACCTCCACCTCAGCAGCCCCATGCCACCTCCGGCCACCTACCCCAGCCAGATGACTGCTAAAGGCTGAGCCAATCTCATCCTTTAGTTCACTTGGGGAGGAGAGTATACTCCTCCCCATCCATTCAAACTTTACAGAGAGCATCCTCAGAGCATTCCGAGCAATCCCAGACCCTTCCTCAAATTCCTAGCACACTCCATCGTCGGCTAGGCCAACCACCGAGCAAAATAGAGTGCCCCATCTGTCTAACCTCACCAAAACTCCACCAAACTCAAATTAACTCTTTCCACACCTTCCCCTCACTCGGTGAGTCGAAATGAATCGATCCCCAATCAATTTGATCAAGGCAATCAAGACCAACAACTTTATGGCGGCACTTAGTCCAGGAATCGATGAGGAGGCAGCTCGAGATCTTCTCAACAGGGCTTTGTCTCTTCATGATGAAGCTATCTCAATCGACGGACTACTGGTCTTTAGCTCTGGCGAGGTAAAATTTGACAACCATATATTTTCCCATTAAGTGTTGGTCTTTTGTCAAAATGAATTATGATTTTATGCAATTTCCATCGTAGGTTCTTCTTAGATCTCCTCCGCACATTTTAGAGTTGATCTCGCCATCTAATAAACTCTAGTGAGCTTGAATCGAGTGGTGGAAGGAAAATGCGTCTTCTTCAAGATTGGGCACGATGGATCATCGTTCTGTATGATTAGAATGGATGGCCATGATTTAATCCACTAGATTTTATTTATTTATTCCCTAAATCATGGGTTTAGGGAGTTAATTAAGTGTTTAAAATATGATTAAATGGCTAAAACTTTGAAAGGTTAAATAGAGAAGAATTTAATAAAAATAAAATCATTGATGTTTTGTTAATGAATAATGCTTAATTAAGGTTTAACATTTAGGCTAATTATCCTAATTAAGGCTTAATTACTTGGCCAATTGATCTTAAATTTGATTGGTTGATTCTATGGGATGTCTTGTGCCTCTCATAATTTTCTTGGAATTTATTGGTTATGTAATTTAAAGAATTTAAAATTTCAATCCAAATTACCCTCCTTGATCAATTTTATGTTTGTTAAAATTGCTAAACATTAAAAATTAAATATTTAATGATGATTAATTATTGTTAATAGTGGGAATGATGAGGAAAAATAAGGGATTCTTTCCTTGTTATTTTCTTAAGTACATTTCCATAGAAGGGATAATTAATGCATATGTTAATTAAAGGTTAATTAAGTAAATTTAATGGTAAAATCAAATCAAATAAAAGTGATGATTGGTTGATAATTCAAATTTGATTCATGGGCTCCCTTTATGTGTTGAATAACATAAAGATCATTGAGAAATTTATGGTTAGCCCATGGTGCTGGGAAACCCATAAGAGTAATTAATTTACATTCTCTATTAATCTAATTAACTCTTAAGTATGAGCTTAATTGCATTAGGACCTTTTGGGAACATTGCAAATTTTAATTTTTCATAAGCATATCATTGGAGGTTCATGATTAAGTAGTTAATTGAATTAATGATGCTTAAGAAAGGGTAATTAAATTCATTACTTAATGATTTGAACTTAATCAATTCATAAAACTCACTTAATCACTTTTCCTTAAATGCATTAAGTCACCAATGTGGGATGGGGCAAACATCAAATGACATTTCTCCTCTTTAGGTTTTAATAATTCAAACATCAAAAATCAAATTCTATAAGAAACTTTGGTTATTCTTAAAGGATCTTATTCGACTTGATTATTCTTAGGAATTAATGTGATTGAATGTATAATATGGTAATGTTTAGTTATTCCTTTTCAATCATTATAAATGTGTATGACATTTGCTTCATGTCTTCATATTTTTAAATAAAAGTATCAAATGAATATGGTTATGTATGTATAAGTTGCATGTGTTGGGTTAATCTTATTATACGATGTGGCTATTATCACTAATAAATCTCAAATTATTTTCAAAATTATAAATCAATGATGAAAATCTAAATTATTGTTGGCTATGAATATCCTATGAAGTTTACATTCTCTTAATAGTTTAAACATGCTAAAGGGTTATTTTATTTTCACAATCATGTGTATGTTTACATATGTTTGAATCTAGTAAGTATATAGTTTAGACATCTTGGGAATACGAGGCTTTAAGTAGCCCCAATGAGGTCTTAGATTATCTCACTTCCCTGATTTAACAATGACAGATACTTGCATAATTTAATTCATATGTGTACATGTACTAGAATTTAGATAGAACTTTACATTACATGAATAATTGATTTAGTAATCTACAATATTTGCATAATTTTCATTCTTATGTTTATGTGTATGTTTATGTGTCTTGAAGTTAGCAAGTATATTGCCTAGACATCCTGGGAATATGAGGCCAGCACCAAGGAGGTCTTAGATTCCCTCACTGGTTTAACAATGACACTTACTTGATTAATCTTTAATACATGTGCATGTATGCTTAACTAAGGATTAAAATCTTTCTTTTCTACCAAAACACATGTATTAAGAATCATCAAGTTTGTAAAAATATGAAAATATATTGTATGTATAAGTAAGAAATAAAGAGATATGCATGTTATAGATGATGAAAATGAATGTTGAAATGTTCTCCATATTATAGTAATTGTGGTGTTTATTTTCGGATGTGTCGGGTGGACACCACACAGATCGTAGGCGGTACTTATTGACGTGATTGGGTATGAAATTAAGGTATGATGTACTATCTAGAAAGATAGAAGCATCTCCCTACAATAGACCTAATCTCCTAATAAGGACTCCTAAGGCATGATAGGTCTTCGTATATACCAGAGATTCTTCTCCTACTTTACATAGAAAAGTAAAGTAAGGTTTATTTTACACCGGGTTATTTAGTTCCCCATGGAGGCAAGCCTCCATAGATAATTACATCCTAAAAAAAATGTAATTTTCTAAGAATACTCTCGATTAAAGTAGTTAATTATTGTCTTTAAATATTTCAAGGTTAAGATTATTAATGAATTGACTATTTTAGAAAATCAAATGGGATTGTTCAATTGGAAGACTTATTTTGAAATCTAAAGAAAAATAAGTAGGTAATGATAATGATACTAGAAAGCCTGAGCATTCCAACATATCCCAAGGTGAGGCTTTATATTTTTGAAAGTGAGAGGATTTATTTGTTTTGAGTTGAAACTTTATTAGATTGCTAAAGCATATAATCCACCAACACAAGATTATGGAAATGCCTAAGATGTGAGAATTTATGCTTGTAGGCCAAAAGAATTAAGCAACCTCGGATCTTAAATCTAGGGAGCTTTAACGCAAGTTAAAACATGACCTAAATCTAAGCAGAAGGGGGACATAAGAAGCTATTCCACAGGAGAAGATAGACCCATCCGACTCTTCTAGACTTACAACCACCTAGAGTGGTCGTCAGCTAACACCTCCTATGATTTAAACCCATGTAGGTTGGTCTTATGAAATTGTAAGATGGCTTAAGCTATTATTTAATTGGAAAAAGTCTAGAGTCCTAAACTCAATCCCCTAAGAGACTAGAGCATGATTTGGCATATGACTTAGTAAAAAAAATGCAAAATTTAAAATTTATATTAATTTGACACATTCATTTGGACAAAGGATTTAGGTCAAGTATGCCTATATGCATGATGAAGTTAGATTATTGTCCAAATCAAAAGAGAAAGAGAGTGAGCTCCATCATAAGGGGTTTGCTAAGAATGGAGGCCCTCATTTTACAAGAGTGATATAATATGATATGTATGATGCTATACATACAATATTCACCTAAGGGGTTGTTAAATCTTTTAATTGTCTTGATTATAGCCTAAGCTTTAGAGTAAAATTATGAGTTATTTTAAGATTTAGTTATGAGTTATTAGTTTTGTAGAAAAATTAATTTTATCTTAAGAGCTTACCATTACAATCATTTTTATAAACTATCGAAAGAATAAGAGTTTGAAGGGTACCACCGTAAAAAAAAGATGGGTAGTCAAGCTCCACCATTATACAACCTGGAATTTTAAAATAATATTACAGTTCAAATTGAATACAAGCTATGGGATCTTCATTCTTCATTTCTTCTTTCTTTCTACTATTTGGTTTGCTCCAAGGCATCATAGGGCATCAAAGGACTAAGCCTTATATCCACTGCTCATCCTAATCCCCATAGTACTAATCTTAATTCCTATTGCAAAATTATAATTTTTGGAAAGTAAATATAACTACACCTACAAAATAGATGTTAGATAAACATACATACAAACCCAAGCAATTATATTTCATAATTTAGACTTAACACCCTATACATGGGTAACCAAGCCCACCTGTCTTAACATGGATTATGCATGGGGCATAAGCAACCTGGAAAGAGAACATTTATATTTATTTTACAGTAACCCCATTAACATAATCCCTGTAGAAAATAATATTAGGCTAACGACAGTTAAACATCCAATCTACGATCCACATTTCTAACATCCAATCTAAAATATTATAACAAAACAAAATAAAGCATCACACATACATCATCTTAACCTAGGACTAGAAGTGGTGGCTTAGTTCTGATGTGTGTGCTAAGGCTTTGTGTTGTATGTCTTAGCTAGGCCTTTGAATTATAATTTTTTAAGTTAACATAATGGTGGGTTTTATTTTAAGTTGTTTAGATGATTTGTAAGTTTAATTTATATTTTTGTTTTGTTTCATTTGATTTACACTTAGCATCTAAGTGTTATAAAAAGAAAAAAGGGGCTTACCCTCTTTCATCCCTACCCTAAGTTATTTTCTAAAGCACATTATTATGATTTATTTATTTTAGTGAATGACTTATTAGATGTTTATTAATCCTAAGTTTAGGTTAACCTTAAAGAATCATATTCAACATGAAAGATATTTTAAAATTAATGTGTTTGAATTATCATCATACATATGCTTGAACCATTCCTTTCCATTAACCACAACATGTATATGATTTAACACTTAGTATACCTATCCATACAACATATTTTGGCACACTCAAATGATCATGGATGCATATATTTAGAAATTATATTTCACTTGATTGAATTGTTTATACATGTAAATTAAAACTTTATCCAAATTCTATGTACATATGAATGAAATTAAATAAGTATATGCCTTTGTTAACCATGAAAGTGAGATAATCAAATGACCTTTTTAGGGCTACTTAAAGTCTCATATTCCCAGGATGTCCAAACTATATACTTATTATCATTCAAACAAATGTAAATCTAATGACCTTTACATGTAATACATTTTAGTGTACTTAAATGAGTGTGGATGCATGTATTTTTTTTATAGAAAATGTGGTTCTCATTCTTTAATCAAATACACATACACATGTATAAAAGATGTAATACATGCCATTGTTTAAATTAGGAAGTGAGATAATCAAATGACCTACTTGGGGCTACTTAAAGCCACATATTTTTGGGATGTCCAGACTATATATGTGCTATCCTAAAGACATCTGAATGTATACATAATTAGAAAAATGAAAATCATGCAAAAGTTTGTATTTTATTTGATTGAATCATTTATGCATGTAAGTTAAAGCTCTATCAAATTCTATTACAAACATACATAAGAATAAAATTAAATGAGTACATGCCTTTGTTAACTAGGGAAGTGAAGTAACCAAATGACCTCGTAGTACTTCCTCATCTAGGATATTCGACTATGTACTTATTATCATACAAACATATGTAAATCTATATATGAACATAGGAAAGAGAGCAAAACCTTCACATGTTTAAGTTATAAATGCATGCAGTCCTATGTATATTCAAAACTACTATCACTCCAAATATTATTATGAATTTATAAGACTTTTGAAAAATAAATTTGGATTTATTAGTGATGATAGCTACACATATAATAAAATTAAGCCAACACATGCAATTTTACATAAGTAAATTCCATTCGATTTTGAAAATATGAATGCTTGAAGTCACATGACATACAACATTTAAAGTGATTGAAAAGGAATAGCCAAACATAACCATATGATTCATTCAACAATACTAATTTCTAAGAACAATCACATTAAATAAAATCATTTAAAGAAATCCAAAGCTTTGTATTAATGTTAATTTTGGATTTTAATTAGACTTAAAGAACAGAGATTATTTGATGTTTTCACCCCATTCCCATGTTGGTGATTTCAATTTGTTTAAGAAAAGATAATTAAATGATTTTTATAGTTTAATTAAGCTAAATCATTAAACAATCCATTCAATTACCCTTTCATATGCTTTTTTAATTTGATTAACCATTTAATCATGAGCCACAAATGACATGAGACCTAAAGGACCTAATGCAATTGGCTCATGATTAGAGATTAATTAAGTTAAAGAATCTAATTAAGTATTCTTATGATTTTTTCACACTTATGGTTTAATCATAATTTTTTAAGGGTCTTTATGTTATTAAACACATCAAGAGGAACCCTTAATTTAAATATTGATTATCTAAAGTGATTAGCATTTTAATTTGATTTGATTTCCTCATTGATTGATTAATTAATCTCTTAATTAAACTTCCCATTAATTAACTCTCTTTAATGAGATGAATTTGGTAATTAAGAAAGAGGTCATAATCCCTCTCCCTCATCATCTCATTCTCAATTTATGATTAATGAACTTTAATTAATTAATTTTTACTATTTTGAACTTTAATTAGTCATTCAATTAATTAAGAGAGTAATTAAGGTTTGAATTTTTAATTTTCCTAATTACATAGCCAATAAATCCCAAGAAAATCATGGGGGAAGTCATCTCACTAAATCATCATGCAAAATTTGGGATTAATTGCCCAATAAATTAGAGCTTAATTAATCTAATTAAAAAAATATTCAAATCCTAATTAAGCCTTAATCTATATTCAAAATCAAATAAAACTATTTTTATTAAATTCTCCTCCCTTTTACCTTCGAAAGATTATTTATTTGCATTTTTTGAATTTCTCTATAATTAGTTATAAATTTATGAAATTTCAGCCCATTAAAATATATTTTAAAGCCTAATTAATCCTTAATCCTATCGGCGCCATGTAGGCAGCTGACTTGGCAGCACTTTCCATGTGGCATCACAGGATTGGCCATTTAAATGATCAGACGTGATGCTGACATGGCGACAACAAACGTGCTTTCATCCTCATATCCGTTGCTATGAGATCGGATGGTGGGGATTAATCTTGCCTAATAATAGGAATTAAATTGATTAAATCTAGTAATTAATCACGGTCATCCATTCTAATCATGCAAAATAGACGGTGGATGATCCTTCATCCCCTGAACGATGGAAGACAGACACAGTTCACCCTCCCCCACTCGATCCAAGCTCCTCGGAGCTCGGGGAGGCTCAAGATTAGTTCCAAAAGCTTCATGGGAGAGATCTAGAGGGATCTAACGGTGTAAATCACATGACATCACCATTTCTTTCACAAAGGCCTAGGAAATTTTGAAAAAATAATGGTTTGCCAGAATTTATCTCATCAGAGCTCAAGACCAATGGTTAACTGAATGAGGTAGCTTTATCTTGAAGAGATGAAGCTCTGCTGAGAAGCTCGTGCCTTGCCTCATCCCTGGTAGCTCTATGGACCAAGCATCACCGTAAACCTCATTGAAGTTGGCCTAAGAGTCTCGATGCTCAATCGATGGGAATCAATTCGTTTCTCTCACTGAGGCTTGGTGAAGGTGTAGGTAAAGTTAATTTGAAAATCGTGAAGTTTGGAAGAGGTTGGATGGAGATTAGCTCTATTCTATTTTGAGCTTAGCATTTTCGATGATGGGGAGGCTCTGGGAACTTGGGGAAAGCTTTAGGAGACTCACCTTGAGTTGCTTATGCTATGAGGACATGTGTTGTGTGGAATAAGATCGAATGGGGGGAGGGTAGAGAATCAATGAGGTGGCTCAATTTGAGATGGATGAGGGAAAGTGGCTTCCAAGAGGTGTCTATCATTGCTTTCCTATTTGTGCCAATGGGAGGAAGTGGGTTTAACCATCCAAAAATGGGTTTTGTCCCATTTGGAAGGCTTTAACCAATGGGTAATGGGTCAAATCGAGTTGGACATGGGTTGGGCTAGATTTGGGTTGACTCATGATGACCTAAGAATGGGTCATGCCAAGTTTGAATGGATTTGGACTTGGTTTGATTGGGTTTGCCTCAATTTGACCCATGTAGGTCAATTTGGGCTAGGTTGAGTTAGGTTGACCAATTGGTCAAATTGGGTCCAATGGAGGCTTGAGTCAAGTTCAAATGATGATTTGTGATGTTTAGGAGCAATTGATTTGGTTTGGTTTGCATTAGATTTGAATTTGACTCATATGGGTCCATATGGGTAAAATTGGCCTAATTTTGTTAGTTAGTTTAGGTTTACTTGATCATTTGAAGATTATTGTAGGCTTTGATTTTAGTTAATTTAGATTTATGAATGATTTAGACCAATTTGATCTTTTAGGTCAATTTGGGCTAAATGGGTCAATTGGGTTTAATTGATCAAATTAAGTCTGATGGAAGCTTTGATCATGTTCAATAGTCAATTTGGAATGGATTTGAGTCATTTGTTTCAATCGATTTGGGTAACAATTTGATTTAGTCCAATTTGGCCTTTTAGGTCAAATTGGGTCAAGTTAGGTCAAAGGGCCAATTTGACTTTATTTGGCTTAATTGATGGTCAAGTTATGCTCAAGGGTTGATTTATGATTGATGTGGATCATTGGTTTCAATTGATTTACATTGGGATGAGATTTAGTTCATTTGGCTCATGTAGGCTAAAAGGGTTAACTTAGGTCAAATAATCAAATTGACTTGACCCAAATGATTGTAATTGATCAATCAAGGGTGATCAATCATTGTAGGAGGTTTTGGATTGGTTGAATTTGGCTAGGTCATTTAGGTCACTTTGGGTCAAGTGAGCCTCAATGACCAATTGAATGGATTGAATTAATGACAATTAGGTTATCCAAGGAGATCAACAATCATCATGGAAAAGATTTGAGGTTTATCCAATCCAATTTGTGGATTGAAGTTTTGTTAAATTTGGTCAAATTGTTTTTAGGTCAAGTAGACCAATTGGGCTAATTGAGTTACATTAGGTTTTTTTTGGGTTAAATTGAGTTTGATGATTGATTTTGGATTAATTGATGGCTTTGATTGCATTTGATTTGGGTTTAATTGGGTTTTAGCTCATTTTGGTATTTTGAGTTCAAATGGGCTAACTTAGGTTGGTTGAATTGATCTTGGCCAATGGGTTGATTGTAGATTTTGGAAGAGTTTGAGATGAGAATTTTGAATGGTTTGAGAAAATCAATTGAGTTTGGTTTGACTGAAGGAGGTTTATGGTCAAATCCATAGAATTGAATCATAGGGTTAAGATATGTTTAATTATGGCTTGGAGTTTAAATATGATATTAGATTCAAGTGATATTGGTTTGATTTGAGATTTGGTTTTGCTTTGATTTGAAGTTGATTTTGGACTTACTAAGCATCATACATGGGTTAGGCCATGTGGATGTGGATTTTCTTAGTCATGTCTAATCCTATAATCCTCCTAAATCTAAGTTTGGGTTAAGTGCTCACCTAACCACTAGAAGTGTCCTATTAAGGAAGTCTTAGTGTCAGAAGGCTCCAAGATTTAAGATGAGATTGAATCTCAAGTGAGGTCAGATAATCTTATTAATCTTAAGATTTTTCATGTTTGAATATGATTTTTTAAGATTGACCCAAATATATGATTAATAAATGTTTAATAAATTATTCACTAAAAGAAACCCAAGTCATAACCACATATCTTTATAAAATAACTTAGGATAGGGATGAAGAGGGTCAAATCCCTTTTCTCTCTAGATAATAATTAAATATTAAATTATATCTCAAATGAAACCAAGAAACATACAAGTTAAAATTGACCAAACCTTTTAATAATTTGAAGTGGTAAATCCCCCAATATTTAACTTAAATAATTCCAAACTGATAATCATAATCCTAAAGCTAAGACATATCACACCAAATCTTAGCACACACATTAAGATACTAAATCATCACTTCTAGCTCAAAGTTAGGATAATGTATGATGTGATGTGATGTTATGTTTTGTAATGTAATATTTTAGACGAATGTTAGGATTATTTATGCATAGACTAGATATTAGGTCACTATTAGCTTAATGATATTTTTACGAGGATTGCTAAAGTGTGAAATAATAAATAAATATAAATATTCTTGCTTATGGGGTTGCTTATGGCTAAGCACAATTATGAGTGGGCATGGTTACCCATGGGTGCTAAGTCCAAATATATGAAATTTAAATACTTAGTTTGTATGTTTGTTTAGCTGACATTTGTTTTACAAGTGTAGTTAGATTTTATTTTTCATACATATGTAAATTTTGCAAATAAGATTATAATTATTTTTAAATTAGAAGACAAAGACCTTGGAGGCCCTGTAAAGCTTAGAGCAAAACCAAATCAGAAGGAAGTGGAATAAAGATAAAGAATGAAGACTTCCATAACATCTATTTTATTGTAATTGTAATATTTTTTTTCTTTTGTAATCTGGGTTGTATAAGAGTAGAGCTTGGCTACCCAACTTCTTTTCTTTTCTTGGCTGTACGGCGGTGGCCCGCTGCACCAGCCTTTTATTATTTCATGAAATTTATGAATGATTGATAATTATGTTTAATTTGTGCAATAGAAATGGCATATTTTTCATAGATTTTTTAAAGCTTGATGATTGAATGTGTGGCATGGATATGGTAGGCTCTTTAAAATAAAATTAATTTTTTACCCCAACTAATAACACATAACTAGATTTTGATAGAACTCATAACCTCACTTTAATATCGGTTATAATCAAGATAAATAAAATATTTAACAACCCCTTAACGAATATTGAATGTTATAACATAATGCATAACATCTTATTTCACTCTTAAATAGAGGTCTCCATTCTTGCACGATTGGGAATGCCCTTTAAAGGCATCCTTTGGGAGAACACCTCCTCCTATTGATTTAGCCAATAATCTTATTTCATCATCCATATAGGCATAATTGTCCCAAAGCCTCTATCCAAAATGAATGTGTCAAAAAAATTGCATAAAGATTGTAAATTTTGCATTAGTTTAAGTCATGTTTTCATGCTAGCATGATCTAATCTCGAGTGAGTTTAGGACTCTCCTTTTAATAAAATAATAACTTAGATATCTTACATTTGCATAAGACGCCTATATTTTTAAAGAGGAGGTGTTAGCTGGAGGCCACGCCAGGCGGTTGTATACTTAAAAGAGTCAAGATAGGTTTATCCTCTCTTATGGAGGTAAACCACTATGTCCCACCTTTCCGATTAGATAGGTCATCCTAGATTTACGTTTTGAGGTTATTTTTTCCTTCAAGCTATGAGTATAAGTCCTCACGTCTTAAGCATTCTCATAATCTTATGTTGATGGACTATAAGCAAGATTCTAATAAAGATTTCAACTTAAACAAAGTAAATTATCTCTTTCAAATATGTAAAGTCTCACTATAGTGATTGCGACTTATTAAGCTTCCTAGTATGAGTACTTCTACTTATCCTCCTTTGGAATCCATAAATAAGTCTTTCCGCTTGAACTCTCCCACTTGACTTTCATGAAAACCAAATCATTTGATAGTCAGCTTTGAAATCTTTGGGAATATTTATTGACTACTCTAATCAAGAGTTCTTAGAAAATTTTTATTTAAGATAATTAACTATGAAAGCTTGCTTTCATGAACTAAAGAACTCAACATAAAATAAACCCTATTTTACCTTTTATGTAAAGTGGAGAAAGATCTCATATAATGAAGAGCCTTTGAGTCATTATTAGGTGATTAGGTCCATTGTAAGATGATGCTTCCATCTTTCGAGATGGTAGATTATACTTTAATGTCATACCCGATCACTTTAATAAGTACCTTCTGATCTGTGTGGTGTCACAACTACTCCAAATTAAAACACGACAAGTCACTACCTTGATCTATATTTCGATCTCGCCACCTCGAATTTCTGTATGGTACACGTCTACCATTCTGAGCAAAACACTACACTATTCTACCCATATCAGGTGCATAAAGGTTCTACGGAGCCTAGATTTCAACATACACCATTTAAGTAGCCCAATACTTCTACACCCACTAAGCTATCGAAGACACATATTTTTATTGAGACAGAGGGCAACACGTAAGCATATTTTTAAAGTTTTATTTTTGACATATTATAGTTCTAATCTTAATTATACAAGTTTAATTCATCCAAAGAAGTTATACATAAATCGGGGACATAATAAGGAGCAAATACAGTATTTTATATATTTCATGGAAAGAGGTTTCAATTGAGGTTCAAGCCATGTGGTTCAAGGAATTTGAGGTATTGTAATAAGTATTTATAAATTTTAAATGTATTAGTTAATTTTAAAGCATTACTAATTAACATTAGTTTGTTTTGTTATAGAAGAATTTTATAGTCAAGCACAATAAAAAATAAGAAGAAATTTTGAGTTTATAGTGCTACGCTTTATGCGATATGTTCACATGCATATGCAAGTTTGGGTGAAGACCTTTTTTTGATCGGAGAGGATGCGCTGAGCTCTGCACAGTATTGACCTCCCCAGATTATGTTTGCAAGAGCAAAGCAAAATTGAGCTTCTAATGGGGACATAGGAACTTCTTTGCATATTGGAGGCGACAAACATTAAGTACATGTGAAAATGTTAAGTCATTCATTACTTGCATTAATTGCATATAATCACAATTAACTAATTTATTAAAATGTTTACAAGTCGAAGTTCTTTTTTAATACTGTAAATTACATAAGAATGTATGAGTTAACTAATGAGTTGATGTTGATCACAAATAGCATATGTACATTAACACTTAATTTCTTGAATTATAACTTAATTAACAATCTGTTTTGGTTAACTCACTTTTAGTTAATTGCTTATAAGACTACACACAAGGTTGAAGGAAGTTTCTAATGGGGCTTCATTGGTGAAGGAAGTTTTAATAGATAGTCGAGTAAGAGTATGACATATGGAAAGAGGTTGTTAGAGGAAAAAAGAAGAGATGGATTTACAGCTTAGGCTCACAGGGGTTAGCTTATAAAGCACATCATTTGTTCTCTAGAACAACCAGTTAGTCGATCGATGAGATAGTTCAAAGGTGTGTCGTTGTGGTGACCAAGGAGATGAAAGCAAGGATGACTACTCAGATGGAAGCCCTGATGGCTACAATGGAGGCTAGAATGGAGATGATGCGTAGATAGTCATGAGGAGAAGGAGCCTGGAGGTGGAGGAGGACAACATGATGATGATAAAGAGACTAATGAAATGCAATTTTTTTCAATTATGTACGTGTTTTGGCGACTTCCAGATTTTCCGTCGAATCTTGATACATGCGGCAAAAAAAATCACCAAACATTTCTAACACTATGGCGGACTCATCCGGAAATGTCGAGAATGGTCGTGTTAAAAATTTTCGGTTCAATTTTTCTGGGTTGAAAATCCATCGAAATTTATTTTCATCGATTTTTTATCCGTCTAAAATCAATAAAATCAAGTTGGATGAGGAGCTGAGATTACGATGGTCGCCTACTTTAAAGTTGAGATGATTTTCAGTACATTTAGTTCCTCTTTAGGGCTAGGCAATCAAAGATCCTTAGCTCCTAGTTTCTACATGGTGCTTTTTGAAACATTTATTTCCTCTTTGGGGCTAGGCTCCATTATTTTTAAACATCTAAAAATATCTCCCTATAGGATGTCATCACTTTTCAAGAAATAAAATATAAAATATGTGGAAAAATATGTCATCTTTTTATTAGAGTGTAGATGACTAGATGTAGTTCTACAGCTCGACTTCCTATCTAATTATTTCTCGGCAAAATTTTTAAAATAAATATATTTAAAAACATAATTAGCGATTTAGTCATTAAAAAAAATTTAAAAGTAATTATATATATTTAATGGTGACTGACTATTCTAGACAAGATATCATTCTAAATGGTCTTAAAAAAAAAAATCTAATTTTCGAGATGAGGGCGGACTTGCCAAAATAAAATACATGAATGGAGTTCTCTCTGAAAATGTATAATTAATTTATAATAAAATTTAGTTTTAATATTATATAAAATATTTAGCTTAAAAAAAATATATATATATATATATATTTATTTATTTATACATATATATTATACATTGAAGTTAAATTTATATTTATAAAAAAAGCTAATTTTGCTGCGAAGGGCGGACCGGTCAAAAATAAAATAAAAAAACTAATTTTGCTCCGAGGGCGGACTGGCCTAAAATAAAAAAATAAAAATAAAATCTAATTTTGTAATTTTGATGCAGAGGCCGATAAATATCTAAATTTTATAATTGAAATATATTTATTTTTATATAAAAAAAGATAAATTTTATTTTTAAAATTTAATAATTTTTTTATATAAAATTAAAAAATTTATAATATTTATGTAAATATGAAATTTTAAATTTAAATATGTAAAAATACAATAATGGAGTTCTCTCTTAGGCCAGGGTAGGTTTAAAAATGTATAATTAATTTATAATAAAATTTAGCTTCAATATTATATAAAATATTTAACTTAAAAATATATAAATATTTTTTATACATATATGTATAAATTTATACATATATATTATACATTGAAGTTAAATTTATACTTATAAAAAAAAAATCTAATTTTGCTGCAGATGGCGGACTGGCCTAAAATTTAAAAAAAAAAATCTAATTTTATAATTTTGTTGTGGAGTGAGATAAATATCTAAATTTTATATTTGAAATATATTTATTTTAGTTATTGCTCTATTCTTATATTTTTATATATTTAAATTTAAAATTTCATATTTACATAAATATTATAATTTTTTTTAATTTTATATAAAAAAGATTATGAAATTTTAAAAATAAAATTTATATTTTTTATATATAAAAATAAATATATCCCTCCCAAGCAAAATTGTAAAATTAGATATTTTTTTTTTATTTTCCCTCATCCATAGCAAAATTAGATTTTTTATTTTTTTTTTAGACCAGTCGTTCGTTTAATCGACGGCTAATTTAACGCGATTGATGTTGTGTAGAAAGTTCTTCTTTAACGGACGTATTATTTTTTTAATGTAAATCACTAATTATATTTTTAAATGTGCTTATTTTAAAATTTTTGGCTTATTTCTCCCCTCCAGCGTATCTTCGTCAAAAAATTCGCACGAGCAGTGACCCTCCAACTTAACGCGTTTACAATTTCTCTTTTTTCGGCCAAGTAAAATTTCCGTTCAACGCTTTGAGCTTATCGCTCGTTTAATGACCCTTTGTTTAGCTTATAGTTATGCCACCGACGCTGTGAGCTTCTGTTCTGAACAACTTTCATGGTTGAAGATGAATTCGCTTCTCTCAGTGACGTTTGGAACAGATTTTTAATAAGAGGCGCTGCTATTATTCCCCTCTTTCCACTTTCACTAGAATAGCGAGGCATCAAGGATAGCCTCTTAAGCCAACCGTGGCGAGGAATAGTTTTGGAGAAAATTTCAAATTACTTTACCTTCATAAAAGTCAGCATTTTCTTCAACATTCCTGCTATTGTTTCTTTCTTTCCACTTTCACTGTGATGCTTTATTTGACTTTAACGCAAATGGATTTTTAGAGTAAATGACATATAAAGTTATATTTCATTAAATATAATGGTTTTGGAGAATATTTTGCTGGCATGTTATTATGAACTAGCTGATAATATACTAAGACCAAAATTGTATGCATCTTCATTAAAGTTAAAGAATTTATCATTATAGTAGTACTTATTTTTCTTACCCTTCTCTTTAATTTAGATTTGGATGAACTTTTAATGTTTGAAATTGTTCATCGTTTTATAAATCTTATACAAAGATGAACATCAAATAGTTGATTTTTGTTACATTTAAATTTACTTGTTTTCGAACTAAACTTAAAAATAAAGACAGGGAAATGCGGGAAGTTGGCAGAAAAGTGTTAACCTAACACAGTTGTGCTTAGCTTTTTTGTATGCTGATGAAAGAGATTAAAGGGATTTTCCCATAGATATGAGATCATTATTATGAATTATATTATATATTCCATAAGTAACAATTGACTTTGAGAGAATGGGTTGGCTGGCTTTTTGAAACATTGAAAATTTAGGATGGGAATTATGCCCTTAGGTTTCATATCAAATATGATGAAACAATCATGAATGCTTTTCAAAATACAGAGTATGCAAATTACTTGCATTATCTCTGAAGAATATTAAAAAGTATCACCACTTTCAAGAAAATCAATTGCTTTCAATTTGTTATATGGTAAGCTATGAATGCATTTACAAGATGTGAGTTTGATACTAAACTTACTGAATTGTTAAATATGAGCTCAATTGTCCATTCTTATCTACTTAAACTATTATATAAATTGTCCAAATGGGAGTTCTTACTTTAAATAAAGAATCACTACAATACAAATAAAATGGGAGCGCCCGCGCGATGAAGCTCGACTAGGGTTTCATCGCACCCCCTCTTCTTCCCTCCCTACCGAGCGATATTCTCCATTTTTCGAAAGGTAATCTCAATTTAGGTTGAGATAGTGTTTCTCCTTCCGTGGCGAGGCCGTAAGGCCTTACGCATTATGTGAAGTTAACAAAGGTGACCCGTCCCTCAACTGGAAAAATCTGTTCTCCTCGCAAGCCTTAACTGCTACCCCCTTCAATCTCTCTTTTGTGCCTCCGGAGGAAGAAGTCATCTCATTCTCTGAGGAGGAAATTGTGGCCGGTTCTAAAATGTGGAGCAATGCGCTGGTGGGATATGCTTTGGGCAGACGACCTTACTATGAAAGCTTACTTCAAGCCATAAGGAAATTATGGCCCCTCCGCGGTAACGTAGATCTTGTTTCCCTTGCAGATGGTTTCTTTTTGTTCAAATTCAATTGCAATGAGGACTATGATATGGTGTTAAATGGAGGGCCTTGGTTTATTTTGGGCAAACCTTTCATTTTTAAAAAATGGACACCGAATTTTAGTCCGGTCTTGGAAGATTTCAAGGACATTCCCATTTTGGTCAAATTTCCCAATTTTCCTCTCTTTGTTGTTGGTGGAAAAGGGCATATCAAAAATTGCTAGTAAAATCGGAGTACCCCTTACTGTTGATCCTCTCACGGCTAAAGGGGCTAGATTGACATTTGCTAGAGTTAGCATCCAAATCTCCACTAAATCCACTCTACCTGAAACCATTAAACTATCACTCAATGGAATGGATTTCATGCAGCAAGTGATTTATGAATGGAAACCTATACCTTGCTCATCTTGCGACACGTTTGCACACACTTCTTCTTCCTATCCTAAATCACCAAACTATAAACCTAACCACTCATTGCAACTGAACCGTAAAGCTCCTGGACCTTTGAGGAAATCCTAATCCACTACACTCCAATCTTCTCAACCTATCCCCGTACTTAATTCCGCCATCATACCTGCCCCTGCCCCAGACCTTAATCTCCCATTAAATAACCAGTCTACTAGCATTGAATCTGTGAGGATTGACTTGATCTTGAAAATGAAAATGCGATCTCAAATACAATTGTTCCTCCGATTCCTCTTTCATCTCCCGGTACAGTGCAAAACATGTTTGCATCTTTGTCTAACCCTTTGAATGAGACTCCCAAGGAGAATATCACAATCTCATCAACTGATTTAGCTTCAACTTCAAAAACACCTCTTGTGCTCAATTTGACTAAAGGTAGAAAGGGTCGGCCTAAAGGGGCCAATACCATTAGATAATGCATAACCCTATTAATATTGCCTCTTGGAATGTAAGAGGCTTCAATAGTGACATTGGTCCATGCGAAAAATTTGTCAAAGACAATAATATTGATATTATGTGCCTTCTTGAGACCAAACTCTCTCAATACTCTATCTATTACCGACAAACACTTTGATATTTTCTATAATGAAGAGGTGGACAATTTTTTGGAAGCACCAAATGGTAGAATATGGATAAAATGGAACACTGAAAAAATTGACTTTTCTACTATCAGTAAGCATCCTCAATTTATACATTGTAGAATATATTTGGGATCAACTCAATCCTTCCTCATCACCATTGTCTATGCTGATAATAGCAACACTGGTAGAAAGAATCTGTGGAACTCTCTCAGCTCATTAACTAGAGAGATTACTGAGCCTTGGATCATTATGGGTGATTTTAATTGTATCAGGAGACATTCAGAAAAAATGGGGGGTCGCCCCATACCCCCGAGTAAATTAGCAGATTTCAATGATTTTATATCCCAATCTGGCCTCCTGGAAATCAACAACACGGGACATGTTTTTAGCTGGTTTAATCAACAAATACATAACCCTATCAGATGTCTGCTTGATAGGGTACTATGCAATTATCAATGGTTGCACACCTATCCTCATTCTGGTTGGAAGGTTATGTCTCCTCTTACATCAGATCATTCTCCTATCATACTCTCCACTGGAAAGAAGCCAATTCTCAAGCACAGATTTATGTACAAAAGTTACTGGAAAAAATGCCCAGACTTTAATGACATAGTGGAACATGCTTGGAGCAAGCCTGTAGATGGAGACCCCATATTTTCTTTTTGTAATAGACTCAACAACACAAAGATAGCTCTCAAAAAGCGGCACTCTTATAGCTACATTGCAAATAATATTTCAGAAAGCTAAGCTTGAAGACTTGCAACTCAAACTTGATATCGACCCCTTAAATCCTAAATTTCTCCATGAGACTCTCCAGCTACAACAATCACTCAATGAGGCTATTGATTGTGAGAATAGTTGGATCAAACAAAGGGCAAAATGTGCATGGCTTACAAGAGGAGAAGATGACATAAAATTTCTATATCATAAAATCAGCATAAGGAAAAGTAAAAACAACATCAAAAGCTTGAAGGTTAATGAGGTTGATATTGGCTCTCAACAAGACATGGCTAGGGAGATTACTTCTCATTTCTCTAACATTCTAAACAACTCTCATAGAGATTCTAATGAGGAATGGCTAAACTTCCCCATTGGACCTCAAATCACCTCTCAACAAAGCAGTTTTCTTAATCAATCTTTCAGCAATGAAGAAATTAAATGCGGTGTTTGACATTGGATCGAAAAACTCGGGGCCGGACGGCTTTACATCTCAATTCTTTAAGGACACTTGGGAGATTCGGATGCTCTTTAGTGAATGCTATTCAATACTTCTTTACTACTTTCATATTGTCGCACAGAGTCAAACACACTGCTATCACTCTCATTCCAAAATCCTGTCATGCAGAATCTATTACTGATTATTGGCCAATATCCTTGTGCAACTTATTATATAAGGTGATTGCAAAACTTCTTGCAAGCGCTTGATGATTCTACCACATATTATCCATCCATTTCATTTCTTAAAGGTAGAGACATTCGATAATATTATCTTAGCAAATGAGGTCTTACATGGATTCAATCAAAAACATAAACCAAAGAGCTAAAATCGATCTTCAAAAGCTTTTGATAACGTGTAAACTTTATTTTACATAGACTCAAGATTCTCAATTTTCCCTAACATTCATAAAATGGATTGAAGCTGTTTGAATGTGCCTTTCTCTATCATACTTAATGGTGAACTATCTCGGGCTACTTTTACTCTTCCCGGTTTAAGGCAAGGATGCACATTATCCCCTTATCTATTTGCTATCTCAATGGATGCTTCTCTAGATTATTGGACAATGGCACTACTCGATAGATTGACAATCAAAACTATAAATGGGACTCTTTCCCATCTTATATATGCTGACGACTTACTAGTATTTGGATCGGCCTTCCATGCTAATATTTGCTATCTATCATCTCTTCTACAATCCTTCTACAAGGAGTCGAACCTCTCTCCAAATGGCAACAAATCTCATATATGCTTCTCCAAAGCTGTAGACTCTCGGCTAAGGAATGAGCTGGGCTCTATCATGGGTTTCACTATTACTGATATGCCTTGGAACTACCTAGGTCTATCAATCAATCACTCAAGAAATCGTGATTGTAATAAAATCTTCAACAAATTGCATAAATGGTTTCTTTGGGTGGAAAAGATCTTTACTCTCTTTTGCGGTGTTACAACTGATTCGATTTACCTGTGCTAGTTATTGTGCTTACTGGTTTAAAGCATTGTCTATTCCTAAAAAGGTTAGAAAGACTATAAGGAGTCTCATCTATTCCTTCCTTTACAACAATGGGTGAAAAGAAACTCAACACTATTGCTTGGGAAAACAACCGATTGATGTTGGGGAATTGGTCTTCCCAGTATAGACTCCTTAAATCTTATGTGCAAGGCTAAAATTATTTGGAGATTATATAATACCAACTCTCTTTTTACTAACTTTTTCAGAGATCAGCATCACTCTATTTGGGGAGGCCCTACTACTATAACTACCGCTTTAGTTAAAGAGCTAAAAAATACGACGATTAGATGTAGAGGTTGCATAAACTTACAGGTGACAAATGAAAGCAAGCTTTCATTTTTTTTTTATCCATGGTTAGAAGGCCTCTCTCTGGTTGAAATGTTTGGGCCTATGGTGCTTACTTGGTTTAATTGCTCCCCATACATGCTGGTTTGTGAAGCTATTTCTGAAAATAATTGGAAACTTCCAATGAAAGAACATACTCCTTCTGACTGTTTAAACAAGATCAAACTCATTCCAATCCTCAATGAAGCTGTTAGTTGTGTATGGCTGAAAAAAGACAAATATAGCCATAAAGCTACCCATAAATATCTTTTTTGAATCATCAAACCGTCTTTGGATAAAATTCTTATGGTATAAAGGTTATTCTTTAAAATTTGCTTCTTTTGCTTGGAGAATAATCTCAAACGGTTTGAAAACAAAAGACATTTTGATAAAGAGGGGTATGTTGGTTAATCATTTATGTGTTTTATGCCAAAAGGTTAATGAAAACCATCACCATCTTTTCTTTGAATGCTCATATTCCATGGACATTATCAGAGCTACTATACCTCATGATTCTTTTTTTCATTTAGGCTGTACTTTAACTCAGACACTTCTTTATGCGGACCAAATTACCTATAAAACAACAAAAAAAATTTTTCTGCTCGCCATACCTATTGCCGCGTTTTATATATGGATGGAAAGAAATCAGCGCATTTTTCACAACATTTGTTTAGATACTAAAGGGGTTATCAAACTTATTTGCAATGCTATTAAACTCAAATGCTATAGATGGCAACACAACTATGTTTTGCCGGATCATATTCAACTGCTATATTCTCTTTAACACATTCTATGACACTTCATTTGATCTTTGTGGAATATGCTAAGCTACTCTTATGGCCTTATTGGGAAACTGAGTTTATTTTCTCGGGTCTTCGTCTGTGCATATGGGATTTTAGGTTTGTTTTCTTTCGGTGTTGATGATTGCATATGGGATTTTATGAGTTTATTTTCGCTTTCAGTGTCTTTGTTGCATATGGGATTTTCGAGTTTATTTTTCTCAGTCGATGTGCTGTTGCATATGGGTTTTTCTGAGTTTACTATCTGTTCGGATGCTGCTGTGTTGTCGCATATGGGATTTTCTGAGTTTATTTTCAGCTTGGGTGCTGCTGTGCTGCTGTATATGGGATCTTCTATGGGAGTTTTTTGGAGCTATGATGAATCCAGCGTATTTTGGCTCAACCGGTTGCCAATGACCGTGCTGGTTATGTTTATGGGTGTGCGTTGTTTATTATAGGACATCTATGTTTTTGCCAGTTATTTGGTTGTCTGGAAGGAGTCTCGTCAGCTCAAGGTACCATTTTTCGCATTGGGTTTTTTTGTTTTGAAACATTAATCTGTAACTTTTTTGTTCGTGGGATGCTCAATGCTTGTTACATCTCCAGTTTTGGTGGTAACTCCTTTACGTCCCCTGGTCTATTGGCTACCACAGACGGAATCAATTTACTTCGAGATCAAGTTGGACTTTCTGAGCTCTTGGATTTATTTGCTTCTCTTTGGTTCTTGTTTCTGCCTTTTTTACTTTATATTTTACCTTGTGTTTTCTGCTAGAGAATTATATAATATCATTAGCGGGTTGGGGTTTACAATTTGTTTCTTTTCATATGGTGTTTCTTTACCAGCTGTTATAGAATCAGTCTGCTGTTTCTTGGTTTTCTATATGATCTTCAGACAAATGTAATTGTTTTTTGATCAATGAAATCTGGGCGAGACCCTCTTTTTTTCCCAAAAAAATACAAATAAAATGGTTGAATTATTTAGCTCATGAATTGGGACAGCTAGAGGTAAATCAGTGATTGATTTGATTGATATGATGAGAGGAATGCTTTTTGAGCAATGGTTGAGAAAAAAATTAATCTCAATAAATTGAAGAGGTGAGCTAGATTTTTTAGTCAAAGTGTACATTTAATAGATAAACACTAAAAATTAATAATTTATTATCATACAATGAATAATTTATTATTAGACAATTAATAGTACACAAGATAGAGATTGAAGGTCATTATGAAATGCCTAAGGCATATATTGAGCATGGAGAATATAGTTATAGATATTGGCAAGTTAATTATTGGACTACCATATATTCATGCAGTTGCTTCATAGGCATCAATGAATATGACACATTTACATAGATGGTCATTATCATGCTATATGGTATTATATTTCATTATAACATAAACTTGTTAATTTACTATCATTACAATGATATGTTTTTAACGAAATTATTGCCAATATAAAAAAAAAAAAAAAAAAAAGCTTATGAAGGTGTACTAGGAAAGGAAAAATGAAGCAAAACTACCAATGCACTAGAGATGGAGTGCCAAAGATATTGGAGTCTAAGGCTAGGCCAAAGAAAAAAAAACTAAAAGCTTCATGGAAACATGAGTAATTGCAAGAATATATGAATACAGCCGATATAGACTTTGGGGGCATTATAAAACCACCTGCAAAAATCCTTATAATGGATCTTCAACAACATTGTTTGACATTAATCCGAGTTCTTACTATTATAAACTAACTTATGTTCAAAATGAAATAAGATCTAAATCACCAACTAGGAGAGAAGTGAGAGAAAGCTAACTATTGTTGACTTTGTAAACAGTCATTTTACCTAAGGTCATTCATTCAAAATATTATAGCATGTTAAATGGTGCTTGAGTTTGTAAGCTTTAATACAAATTGCAGCAGGATTAGTAGCATTATTTCTATGAAGAATTGCTAGTTGCTATTGGGTTAATGGATATATATATATATATATATATATATATATATAGCTATTGTATTATATAAGAGTCGCTAGCTGCAATTCAATTGATTAATATTTCATGTAGTTATGTTATAGCTGTTGTAACTAAATGCATTTATACTTATGATTAGAGCTACTAGTATTAAGATTCGAACTAAATTAATCAAATTTAGACATAAATATATTTTAACAAAAGATTAGCGATAACATAGAAGATTGGCAATCAAATTAGCAAACCAAATACATCTGTATAAGCTAAAGCATTTATATCATGAACTTCTCAAATTAATGGTTTTTTAAATGTCAAACAGTTAGCTATAAGGTATAATAGCAGCACGGTAATTACTTTTTGATGCTTGCATTGGTTTGAAAATCTTGTTTAGAAATATCATTAATATTCATTTATAGACCATTGTAACTGCAATGGACCACCTCATGTGTTTGCCATATTAACAACAATGACAACATATTTTTATGTAATAAATGGATCATAAAAATTTAGCATTAGCAGATCTATAGAACAAGTGGAAATAAGGTAATACATTGAATATTAAATATCCCTCATGCATTAAAAATTACAAACATATATTTAGTGATCTCTAAAATAACACACATTTAGTAATTTACAAAGGATCATTTTCATAAAGAAGTACATTATAGCTAAAATAACAATTTCGATTAAAATCATCATATGAAATGAGATCTAATACGACACTTAAAATACTACTAGTCGAAGCACAAATCTTGATGTCAAAAGCAAATTGATCTTACGTTGAAACTAGTCGAGATCAAGCACTTAAAATATCATTGGAAACTTTGGGATATTAGTTAAATCCCTAAATAGCTCTTAAACATAGAGTGTTTATAGTCAAATCGAGCGTCTTGACAAGCCGGATCTAACAAGCCCAAGATCTCATAATTCTGACTTCATTTGAGCATTCAAATACTTAAAATATATCAAATGGTCAAAGGAATCATTTTGAGCCGTTCGATGGAGTGGAGTGGTTCGGATTTTGCATGTATTTATAGAAACGTCACTCTTCTAATCTATAAATAGCCCATTATTCTTCACATGAGGGGAGGCCGAAGCTAAAGAGAAGAGAGAGCTTTAAAGCTTGAAAATCCTCCAAGCATAATCTCGTTTTTTTGGCGGTTACCACCTCCGTTGGCCGCCAACCATGCCACCGTCGTCGACCGCCAACCATCACGATATCATATTGGCCACCACCACCGGTCCTTGCGTCATCAACCGCTGCCGGTCATACCACCGGTCATCACCGTAACCATCGGTTATTCATCCCTCCGACGAAGCGTTGTCGCGTCGACCACGTCGCCGGTTGCCGAGCTGCCGTCTCTCCAATCATTTGTTGTTCGTTGGCCTGCCGATCCTTGCTGCATCAACCGCGATCACCGGTCATTACCACTTCATCGCGTAACCAACATTGCGGTCATCGCCCACTACAAGCGTCAAAGCGTGCGGTTGGCCACCATAACCGATCATCATTGTCATCAACTATCATCGTTGGTCATCATCGGAAACCGCGTTCTTGACCATCGTCGACCTCGTCGGTCATCGGGGATTCAGCGACCCCCCATTGTTTCACCATCATCTAACACCACTAGCAGTATTACACACCTAACCATGGCTATATATTTTGTTGTTGCTGATTGAGGATTGTTAGGCTTTCTCATATACAATTAATCCCAGGTATAGGGAAAAATACTCAAACGATACATAGTCGAAAATTTTTATTTGGGCTAAAGCCGTGATTTTCCCTCTTTTGAGATTTATTCACAAAAAAATTGAGTTTTTTAATTCTTCAAACATCTGTGTCTGGATTCCACAAAGCTAAGCGTAAACTTTTATTCTATGGGATTTTCTAAACGCGGTTTGGCGCAGTGAGAACATTCCCTTTACATCTTCACAATGGTTGACAATCTGACTTTATGTTCAGAATAACACCACCTATATAGTGAAGAAAATCTTACTCTCGAGGAACACATAAGAAGAATGAAAATTCATCAAACTTCAACCCTTCAACTTTTGTTGGAGACTGGGGGGGCAACTCTTAATCTCAAAAGAATATCCAAACCAATATTCTTGATATCTAATTGATTATCAGTTTGAGAAGCAAGTCAATAATACTAATGAGAAAGGCAAAGGTCAATGAGCAACTTTGGCTACAAGCTCAAACAAATATTTTAATTTGACCCATTCTACACAGGTTAACGTCACCGAGTAACACTCTAACAAACAACCTCGGATGGGTCAAAAATCCTCAGCGGATTCAATTCGACCTCTTCCATACAGGTTAGCGTCGCCAGTAACTCGACAAACAACCTCGGGCGTCAAAAAATTCTCGGATTCAATTCGACCTCTTCTATACAGGTTAACGTCATCGAGTAACACTTTGACAAATAACCTCGAATAGGTCAAAAATCCTCATCGGATTCAATTCGACCTCTTCCATACAAGTTAATGTCATCGAATAACACTCTGACAAACAACATCGGATAGGTCAAAAATCCTCATCGGATTCGACTCAACCTCTTCTATTCAGGTTAACGTCATCAAGTAACACTTTGAGAAATAACCTCGGATGGGTCAAAAATCCTTGGCGGATTCGATTCAACCTCTTTCATACAGGTTAATGTCATTGAGTAACACTCTGACAAACAACCTCAGACAGGTAAAAAATCTTCAGCGGATTTAATTCGATCTATTCCATACAGGTTAACGTCATCGAGTAACACTCTGACAAATAACCTCGGATAGGTCAAAATCCTCGTGATTCAATTCGACCTCTTACTGTTAAAGTCATGGTAACACTTACATAAACCTCGGATATGTCAAAAATCCCAGATTCGATTCAACCTCTTCCATACATTGCGTCAGCCATTACTTTGACAAACAACTCGATGGGTCAAAATCCTTGGCGAATTGATTCAACCTCTTTCCATTAACATCATCAGTAATACTTTGACAAACAACCTCGATATAGGTCAAAATCCTCGGCGGATTCAATTCGATCTCTTCCATAGTTGCGTTATCGTAACACTCGACAAATAACCTTTGATAGTCAAAATCCGCCAGCTAATTCGACCTCTTTAAGCAGTTGCGTCGTAACACTCGACAAACAATCGGATGGGTCAAAATCCTCTGGATTCAATTCTCTTCCATACAGTTAACGCCATCGCCGGTAGCGATCTAACAAACAACCTCGGATGGGTCAAAATCCTCGGTGGATTCAATTGACTTCTTTCCATATTGCGTCATTGAGTAACACACGACAACAACCTTGGGCGGTCAAAATCCTCGGATTGATTCGACCTCTTCCATACAGGATAATGTCATCGAGTAACACTCTGACAAATAACCTCGGACAGGTCAAAAATCCTCAACGGATTCAATTTGACCTCTTCCATACAAGTTAACGTCATCGAATAACACTTTGATAAACAACCTCGGATAGGTCAAAAATCTTCAGCAGATTCAATTCGACCTCTTCCATACAGGTTAACGTCATCGAGTAACACTCTAACAAACAACCTCGGATAGGTCAAAAATTCTTAGTGGATTCAATTCGACATCTTCCATACAGGTTAACATCATCGAGTAACACTCTAACAAACAACCTCAGATAGGTTAAAAATTCTCAGCGGATTCAATTCGACCTCTTCCATATAGGTTAACGTCATCGAGTAACACTCTGACAAACAACCTCAGACAGGTCAAAAATTCTCAGCGGATTCAATTCGACCTCTTCCATACAAGTTAACATCATCAAGTAATACTCGACAAACAACCTCGGGGTCAAAATCCTCAGTTCAATTCGATCTCTTCCATACAGTTGCGTTATCAAGTAACACTCGACAAACAACCGATAGGTCAAAAATCTTCAAGATTAAATTGACCTCTTCCATACAGTTAACGCGTCGCCGAATAACACTCGACAAACAACCTCGATAGGTCAAAAATTCTCGGTGGATTGATATATCTTTCATAGGTTAACATCATCGGTAACACTCGACAAACAACCTCGGATAGGTCAAAATCCTCGGATTCAATTGACCTGTCATACAGTTAACGTCATCGTAACACTCGACAAATAACGCTTCAAAATCCTCGGCCGAATTTAATTCGACCTCTTCCATATATATTTAACGTCGTGTAACACTCTAACAAACACCTTGGGTCAAAATCCTCAACAGATTCAATTTGACCTCTTTCATACAAGTTAACGTCATCGAGTAACACTCTGACAAGCAACCTCGGACAAGTCAAAAATCCTCAGTGGACTAAATTCGACCTCTTCCATACAGGTTAACGTCATCAAGTAACACTCTGACAAACAACCTCGGATATGTCAAAAATTCTCAACGGATTCAATTCGACCTCTTTCATACGGGTTAACGTCATTGAGTAACACTCTGACAAACAACCTTGGACAGGTCAAAAATTCTCAGCGGATTCAATTCGACCTCTTCGATACAAGTTAACGTCATCAAGTAACACTCTGACAAACAACCTCAGATAAGTCAAAAATTCTCAATGGATTCAATTTGACCTCTTCCATACAGGCTAACGTCATCAAGTGACACATTGACAAACAACCTCGAACGGGTCAAAAATCCTCAGCGGATTCGATTCGCCCTCTTCTATGCAGGTTAATGTCATCAGGTAACACTTTGACAAATAAACTCAGATGGGTCAAAAATTCTCAGCAAATTCGATTCTACCCCTTCCATGCAAGTTAATGGCATCAAGTAACATCATGGAGAATGATATTCTGAAATTATCCATCAGACTTTCTGAGTTGCTCGAATGATGATTACTAATTGACGTTTCCCCGCCATCTTGGCAGTTGTCAACTGTTAAACCATCTATTGGAGTTTCAAGAAATTCAATTTCTTACAAGAAGAAGTAGGAACTATGGGCTTTGATCGCCTCTGAAATAGGTCGGTCCAATGAGGACAGTTGACGCCTCTTTCGAGGGAAAATTGGAGTCTCGTCATATGGACTACAGGCCTTGATCGCCTCTGAACCCGGTCGGTCCGACGAGGATAGTTGACGCCTCTTTCGAGGAAAAATTGGAGCCTCACCATATGAACTATGGGCCTTGATCGCCTCTAAACCTGGTCAGTCTGACGAGGACAGTTGACTCCTCTTTCGAGGAAAAAATAGAGCCTCGCCATATAAACTATATGCCTTGATCACCTCTGAACTCGATGTAGATAGTTGACGCCTCTTCGAGGAAAACTGAGCCTCGCGCGAACTACACGCTTGATCATCTCAACCCGATCAATCGATGATGATAGTTGATGCCTCTTCGGAGCTCACCGTATGAACTACGGGCCTTGATCGCCTTCGAACCCGGTCGGTCGACGAGGACAGTTGACGCCTCTTTCGAGGGAAAACTGGAGCCTCACCGTATGAACTACGGGCCTTGATCACCTCCAAACCCGGTCGGTCCGACGAGGACAGTTAACGCCACTTTTAGGTGTTGATCGCCTCCGAACCCGACGTCGACAATTGATGCCTCTTTCGAGGAAAAACTGGAGCCTCGCCGTATGAACTATGGGCCTTGATCGCCTCCGAACTCAGTCGGCCCGACGAGGACAGTTGACGCCTCTTTCGAGAGAAAACTGGAGCATTGTCGTATCAACTACGGGCTTTGATCGCCTCCGAACCTGGTCGATCCGATGAGGACAGTTGATGCCTCTTTCAAGGGAAAACCGGAGCCTCGCCATATGAACTACGGGCCTTGATCGCCTCCGAACCCGGTCGGTCCAACGAGAACAGTTGACGCCTCTTTCAAGAGAAAACCGGAGCCTCGCCGTATGAACTACGGGACTTGATCGCCTCCGAACCCGACGTCGATAGTTGACGCCTCTTTCGAGGGAAAACCGGAGCCTCGCCGTATGAACTACGGGCCTTGATCGCCTCTGAACCCGGTCAGTCCAACGATGACAGTTGACACCTCTTTCGAGGGAAAATTGGAGCCTCGCCGCATGAACTACAGGTCTTGATCGTCTCCGAACGACCTTCTCTTAAGAAGAAGGGGAACACTAAAGCATATGAGGTGTGTGCCTTCTCCTTTGACCCTAGGGGGATCTTTATAGACCCCTTATAGAGGCAAAAAGGTAAAAAAAATCAAGAAAAATCGCAAAAATGGGTGAAAACCACAGAAAACGGACCAAAACAGACAAAAATGGACAAAAAAACTCTCATCGACGGTTTACGCTAAACGCTGAACCGGAAAATGGCACCGCGACTGACTCACCGGCTGACCGCGCTTATCGCCGTCTGCGCCCGTTCCCGCCGGGCTCGCGGTAGCGTAGGCGTGTCATCAGAGCATGCGATACCCGCATATCTGCGGTCGCACCGCGTGATCATAATCTTGTGCTCCCATGAAGATTTGTTCCTCAAAATGTATGGTTAATGGACCGCATAAATTGAAGAATTTGCATCGTCACGATCAGCCGTCCGCCGCCAATCATCGTAGGCCACCTCGCCGGTCATCCGCTCGTCCGACCCATTTCACCATCATCTACTACCACTAGCAACTGTTACAACCTAACCATGGCTATATAGCTGTTGTTACCTGACTCAGGGTTGTCAGGCTTTCTCATATACAATTCTGTAATCCCATATTGGGAAAATTTGTACTCCGAAACAGATACATAGTGGAAAATTTTTGCTGGGCTAGGCCCCATAGTTTTTCCCTCTTTTCGAGGTTTTTCCACGTAAAAAATTCTGGAGTTTTCTTATTAATTCTTCAAACATCTTGTGTGTCTTTGGATTCAAAAACAAAGCGTAAACTTTTATTCTATCGCAACTGGTTTTCTAGCACGCACTAAGATCGATTTGAAATTCTTTCCACCTATCTTGTTGAGTACTAGTACTTGACACAAAAATATCTTATTTTGATTATTCAATTTCATCCAATCAGCTGAACTACAACATCTTCTGTTTGATAACATAGACATATATAAAATCTTCATCTACTTTTTTGTTCTCTTTGGCAAATAAATCATACACACTGTAAGTTATATGTACTATACACTTGATGATATTGGAAGATGCCTCTTATCAATGATGATTGACTTGAGCTCATTTTTGATATTTTATTGAGTGTCAATATCTAAAACCAAGGATTGAAATAGTTAAGACTTTAATACAAGATGCTAGCTCTATTATCTAGTATGATTTGTTCACTGTAAGAAACAATAGTGTTTGAAGGTGCTATAGTGATTCTACTAGTCAAGGAAAAATGAAACTAGGCAAGGTGCAGTAGAGATAGAGTGTCAAAGATATTGGGAGCTTAGGCTAGGCCAAAAGAAAAAAATAACAAAAAGCTTCATGGAAAACATGGGTAAGAAAATTGGAAGAAAATATGAATACCGCCAATATAGACTTTGAGGGCAATATAAAAGCACATGCAAAAATCCTTTTAATGGATCTTCTACAACATTGTTTGACATAAATCAGAGTTCTTACTATTCTAAAGTAACTTATGTTCAAAATGATATAAGATCTAAATCACCAACTAAGAGAGAGGAGAGAGAAAGCTAACTACTTATGACGTTGTAAAAATTCATTATATATAGGGTCATCATTCATTCAAAACATTATATCACGTTAAATGGTGTTTGAGTTTGTAATATTTAGTTTGTAAGCTTTAATATAAATATAACATAAGATTTACTTTACAGATATTCGAAAGTTGTTGGACTACCATTCATAGACTGTTAAAGATAATAATTATTATATCATTTAACAATTAAATTGAAAATTTTAGGGGCGGTTTGGGATCATTTTTATTTTTATTTTTTATTTTTATTTATATTTTGCTTCAAAGTAAAATATGTTTGATGGTAATTATTATTTGTAAAACATTCAAAACAACTTAAAAGTTATTTTAACTATTTTTAAAATAATGTTATCTATTTAAAAAAAATCAAAATACTTAAAAAAAATACATTGAATAAATATGTTTTTAAAATAGCATAAAAACAAATTTGATCCCAAACCCCTTTGTTAATATTATGAATCTATAAATATGATTTGTTCAAAAATTGTCCTTATTTCATTTATATTTTATTCTATTATATATGATCCGTAGGACTATTAAATTCTTTATTTCCTTAGAATAAACAATTAAGAAGTCAAGCCCATTGGTTAGACTCACAACATCTCCCTCTTAGCCTTATTGATTGAGTCATTCATGTTAACATCCATGTTTTTTTTCAAGAGATCAAATTTGAATTTTATTTCTTGATAATATCTTTCTTCATTTGTGATAAAGTTTAATTTCTAATTACTGAGAGAGTGATTAATTTACGTAAATTGAGTGTCTGATGAGTCTTGAAGGCTTAATCGTTACGTATTGAATTATGGCTCAGGGTTCCTTTCCTTGGATTGGGTGCTGGTTTGGTTTAGGCTTAAAGTGAGTTGACTCACCGAGTAACAACTCCCATGAGTGAGTGAGAAAGGGTTTCGTGTGATCGATCTGTTGGATCTAGCATCTTTTAGCTCAGCCGTTGGATTGGAGCACTTGGATCGAGTTCTTCTTTTCTTCTTGCTTGAGCCGTCAGATTTCCGCATTTATTTCTAAACCCTTGGATGTGTTTCTTGATCTTGCGGCTTCTGATTACTACTATTCTGAGTGGATTACAGGTGTTCAATTCCTGTCGGCTTGATCTGGCTCTTGGTTGGGGATCGTGGGATGAGCTTTAGTGGAGTACACGCGTTGAGCATCATCGGTTGGAATTGAATGGAGGGATTGAATCACGGCTAATTCCTTTTGCTCATTTCTTTCAGGGCTCTTCTCTGCAGGGTTCCTGAGGGGAGATGGGAGGAGGGAGGAGATCCTGGCGATAAGATCCGGTGAAGATCCAAGTAGAAATGATCTTGAGCGAGCTTGAGGAGTGGATCGTGGGATTTCTCCGTCTGGGGTTTTCCGGTTTCCACCGTGAGAATTGAGCTGCAGAGGAAGAGAAAAGACTAGAGAAAGAAGGAGGAGACTGAGAAGTTAGAACAGAGGAGTTCTTGAGATAAATTTTCAACCCTTTCTTTGATTTCCTCATCTCTATTTATAGTGTTTGGTTTGTTCTTCTAGAATCTTCCTCTGGTTTTGTAACTAATTTACATTGTAGATCTTGTTAGATCTTGCCTCTATCGTGTATTCAGTTAGGTTTCTTGATTCTTGTTATTAGTCTATTATTGTGCTATGCTTGCGTTAAAGGAGTTATGTATTGGAAGGTCTTTCCTTTACTTTTGAGCGCTTCTCCTTGTATATGGTTCCTTGGGATGTCTCTTGTTAGATGTATTCTTTGTCTGTTAGATGTCTAACTAAATTCGTAATTTTCATATTTATTTTATTTAGTGATTCGTAATATTTTCCTTTACATTTATTATCTGGTTTCAATCATTCCTGTAATGTGTCTGTTGGATTAATTACATTTGTTGCTTTGGGGATATGGATTCATATCATTACTCCCCCTCACCGACCTTGTCCTCAAGGTCAAAAAAATCTGGAGAAGCTTTTGTATTTCTTTACTTGATATCCCTGAAGCTTCTGTGGCTAGAAATTTCTTCTATTTGCCTTGATATTTCTTTAATTCGTGGCTCTCCCGTTAGTACTTTTCTTTGATCTGAAACTTAGGAGCATCACTTGATAGGATTTCTCCCTGGACTTCTCTGTGATCTAAAACTTTTTTTACAAGCTTGATTACTATCGCCCATCTTCTTGAGCGATAATTTCCGGTTGTAGTGTAAAAGCTTGTCTGTTTGTAGTAGTCTTGGATTGAAGCTCTCTTCTATTGTATTGGCCATTTGTTTCATGTTGGTTTTGAGCACGATTTATATGGGTCTCCAACCTATCGAAAATGAATGCTCCTTTGTAAGTGGCTGGATTATGTGACACTGCTCTGTTTGTCCTTCTTAATTGAGGCTGTAAAGGATATGTGCCAGCTGACTTATTACTATGGACTATCCTATTCTACATAATTGGATTATATCTGACATAAATTCTAACTAAGTTAGTGGTTAGAACTATTTTATAATATGTATACTTATACAATCTGTCATTTGCTTTAGCACATTGAAAGGTTGATATTTTAAGCTTGTATTTAATGTCTCTTCTTGTCTCCAATTTCGGTGGAATATCATCTTGTAGTTGATAGTCTTGGTCTTCATTGGCCATCATGAAGGCACATAAGTTGGCTTGACATATATGCCCTTTGTGATACTTCATTACAATTGAAACATAATCCCTTCGCCTTCTTTCATCTAATGTGTTGGTGTTAGCCTCGAATTGCTAAGAGTTTGTTTGTTCTTTGTGTTGATTGGCATTTGGTGGATTAGGCAGTGTGGGTGTTTGCTGTATTTGATGTTGCTTTATTGCTGGAACTTGGTTGATCTTGTAGTTTTTGGCCATGTGAATGTCATCGATAGCTTTATCCTCCATTAGCAGCCAATTGAAATGCTTCTTTGCAAGGAAGCGGTTGTAGCTCTTATTTCTCTTCTAATTTCGGTTTAAGCCACGATTCAAAAACTTTGTAGCAATTCGGGATGTCGAAATTTGGTTAGCTAGGTCTTCAAACTCAGTATAAAAGCTGTTACCTTTTTGTTTCTTTGTTGAAGCAAGCTAGTTCTTCTCTTAAATGTGTAGAGAGAAGGGCCAAATCTTGCATAACTTGTTCTTTAAATTGTCCATGAGTTTAGGCTGTTTATTAAGATGCATATATTGACTAAGTGCATCCATGTAAGAGGCAATTAAGAGCTTACGTTCTTGATAAAGTGTGATATTGAAAGTATTGGTTCTTTTGACAGCCTTTAGGGTTGTCTCCATTAAATTTGGGCATATCTATTTTAAGAGGCATTGACATGGGTGTGTGTGTATGTGGTCTGTTTGGAGAATAGGATTCTGAATGGGATGCATCACATACCCGGCTTTGAGGTTGTTTTTCTATTGCTTTCTATTCATCAATCTCTTTGATATTTCATTCAATGCCATAGTGATTGAGGTCATTTGCTTCATTGTTGTTCAATCACACATGCTTCAAGTGTTTTGGCATTGTTTTGTTCCTTCCGCCATTTTAGTGTTGTAGGTGTGAGTTGTGGGTCTCAACAAGAGCACCAATGATATGGATCTATTTGATTCTTGATAGTGAGGCTTGAGTGATTAAATCTACGGTTTTATTTCTTGATGCTTGAGTTCTTTTCCTGGTTTGGGCTTCACCCGAGTCAGTTCTTTTGATCTAACCCATTTGATCTAAGAAAGGCTAATGAGTTTTGGTGCCCGTAGATCTCGCGTCTTTTACTCGGTTGGATGGGATCACTTGGATCGAGTGCTTCTTGAGGCGATCCTTGTTGGATTAGGCCGTGTTTTCTTACGCCATTGGATGCTTTCTTGATCATTGGTTCTTGATTCTTCTAATGGCTTTAGTGGATTCCAATTTGATATCTCTGCGTTTGATGGAAATGAATCTTGATTGAAACTGGTGATTCGATCGGATGCCGTTTTGAATTACCCTAATCTTATACTTTCCTTATTCTTTCTTTGATGTTTCGTTCGACGTTGAGCCGTCATTGCTCAGAGAAAACAGGGGAAGAGAGGAACAGAGGAGTTCAGGTGATTTCCGGAGAGACCTTCCAGGTGAGATCCACCGCGTGGAACTACCCGAGGAAGAAGAAGGAGAGAGTGATTAATTTACTAAAGTCTGATGAGTCTTGAAGGCTTAATCTGCTCATTGAATTATGGCTCATGGGGTTCCTTTCCTTGGATTGGGTCGGGCCTGGTTTGGTTTAGGGCTTAGGAAGTGAGTTGACTCACCGAGTGACTCGAGCACGAGTCGAGAGAAAGAGGGTTTGGTGTGATCCGATCCGCTGGATCTAGAGTCTTTAGCTCGACCATTGGATTGGAGCACTTGGATCGAAGTTCTTCTTTTCTTCTTGCTTGAGCCGGGATTTCGCGTTTTCTAAACCCTTGGATGTGTTTCTTGATCTTCGGCCGATTCTGCTATTAGTGGATTACAGTGTTCAATTCTGCTTGATCCGCTCTTGGGCGGGATCTGGGATGAGCTTTAGTGGAGTACACGTTGAGCATCCGTCGGTTGGAATTATGGAGGGATTGAATCGACGATGGCTAATTCCTTTTGCTCATTTCTTTTGCGTCTTCTCATGTCCCGGGTTCTGAGGGAGATCGGAGGGAGATGGAGGAGATCCTTACCGGCGATGGTCGATCCAGTGAAGATCCACCGTAGGAATGTTCTGAGGATGCCTAGCAGCTTGAGGCAAGTGGAGGAGCTCTCAGGGATCTCCTCTGTTGGGGTTTTTCCCGGTTTCCACCGTGAGAATTGAGCTGCAGAGAGAAAAGACTAGAAAGAAGGAGGAGGCGAGAAGTTAGAACAGAGGAGTTCTTGAGATAAATTTTCAACCCTTTCTTTGATTTCCTCATCTCTATTTATAGTGTTTGGTTTGTTCTTCTAGAATCTTCCTCTGTTGGTTTCTGTAACTAATTTCTGTTATAGATCTTGTTAGAGATCTTGCCTCTGTCGTGTATTCAGTTAGGTTTCTTGATTCTTGTTATTAGTCTATTATTGTGCTATGCTTCGGAGTTAAGGAGTTATGTATTGGAAGGTCTTTCCTTCACTGCTTTGAGCCTTCTGTATATGGTTCCTTGGGATATGTCTTGTTAGATGTATTCTTTGTCGTTAGATGTCCAACTAAATTCTGTAATTTTCATATTTGTTTTATGCTCGATTTAGTGATTAATATTTTCCTTTCGTTATTATCGATTGTTTCAATCATTCTCTCTGTAGGCATGTCTGGATTTTAATTCTTGTTGCTTTGGGGATATGGATTCATATCATTTGTGTTTCCTGTCTTTTCTTTATGCCTAGCCAATTTGCTGAAACATTTCAAAATCACACTATATTGCATAATAAAAATTCTTAATCTATACTTTCAAATATTTAGGGCTTCTTTGAGATTAGTTTTATTTTGTTTTTTTATTTTTACTTTATATTATTTTTAAAAATATTTGTTTGTGTAATTTTTAAGTATTTTTATATTTTATTTTTAAAAAATAAATACTATTATATATATTTAAAATATTCAAAATAATTTTTAAATATTCTAAACAGATGAAATTTTAGAATCAGTTAATATTCCTAGTTTTATTAAAGAAGACTAGATCTGGGGTGATTTATAAAATTATGAAATCATTCTAAGTGGCTGATTTCTTGTCAGTTCACATAAATGTAATTTTAATTTTTTTTAAATAATTATTTTATTCTTTTGTTTTTTTTATTTTAAAGTTGAAAATTTTAATAAAATATTTTAAAATTAATAATTGAAATGTTTTAAAAATTAATTACAATTAAAATGTATATACTTAAAATATAATATTTAGTAATATTTTCAAAAAAGTACAAATATAATTTAATTTTATTATAATATTTTTACCAACAAATTACATAAAATACTTAAAACTAATTCAAAATTATTTAGATATTATTTTAATTTTATATCTCAAATAAATCTCAATTTTAAATAGAGATTGTTCTTACATACACATAAATATTGATAATATATATATATATATATATATATATATATATATAGGATTCTTTACAATTTATCTAAGAATAATACTTAAAATATATAAATATTTTTTAGAACTCAATAAAGTCTCAAGTACAGATTAAATAAAGATCATCAAATAAAAGACTATGAAATTTAAGTTAGAAATCAAAGTACAAAAATGTTATTTCATAAAAAGAGCACTAAAATATAACATTTGAGTCTTAAACTGATACAAAATATAAATCTAATGCTTCCGACTACGCCTCCTTGGTATGGCTTTAGATCCTGGTGTATAATGATCAGGTGCGTGAAGGGGGCGATCACATAGATGATGGTCTGTTATGATAGTATTAAACATCTGGTGTAGCTATATGGGTGGATTGTGAAACAATCTCTGGCTACTATGATGGTGATGGAGCTGTCATCCAATTCTAGCTTGCATAAGGAGGGTTTGGGGATACTATTATTGGTGTCATCGGAGGAAAAACTATGATAGCCGGATTTTTATCTCACCGGAGCTAGAGACCGACGGTCCGTCAATAGAGATAGCTTCATCTTGAAGAGATGAAATACTGTGGAGAAGATTATGAGTTACCTCCTCATCAGTTGCTATGTGAACCAAACACCGTCGCAAAACTTGTAGGAGTTGGTCTAGGAATGCCTTCCAGTGATCAAATTTCCTAGGAAATAATTCATTTCAACTCACCGGAGTGAGGTGAAAGTGTGGGAAGAGTTAATTTGAGTTTGGTGGAGATTTAAGAAGTGCGGATGGATGGGGCTCTCGAGTTTGCTCTGATGTTGGTCTCACTAGTGGTGGAACGCACAAGGAGCTCAGGGAAAGGACTTGGACTATGCAAAATACTCTAAGAAAAGTGTGTCTCAAGATTGAATTCTTGGGGAGGAGTATACTCTTCTCCCTAGCTGAACCAAAGGTTGAGATTAGTTCAGCCTTTAGCAGCCATCTAATTGGGTAGGTGGCCGGATGTGGCAAGAGACTGTTGAGATAGCTGAGAGTGAGAAATTGAGGGAGTGGAATGGGCTGGCATGGGGTGTACAAGCTTCTTTAGTTGGACTAATGGGGTGACATGGGTGAACTCACCCTGTCATGGCTAAAGGCTGAACCCAACCACCTTAGGTTAGGTTAGGTCAGTGGTCTACTTGTCCAATAAGAGCCAAAAGTGGCTGCCAAGGGGTAATGGGGGTGTATAACCCATCCAAATGGGGATTTTATCCTATTTGGGCAACTTAGTTCAATGGGTTTGACCTAAACTGGGTTCACCATGGGTTGGGTCGACTTGTGTAGGCCCATGATGTCCCAATGATGAGTCATGCTAAATTTGGTTTGGTTTGAACTTAGTTTGGTTGAGTTTGGCTCAATTTGACTCATATGAGTCAATTTGGGTTCAATTGGGTTAAGTTGACCAATTTATCAAATTGGGTCAAACCAATGATTTGGGTGAGTTCAATTGGTCATTTGGAATATATTGGTACAATCTGTTTGATTCAGTTTGGGTTGGATTTAGATTTGGCTCATATGATTCAACTTGGGTTAAATGGGTTATGTTGACCAATTTGACCAAATTAGCCTAATTGGCTTAGGAATGTGTTAGGTTTAGGTTCAATTGATCATTTGATAATGATTGTAAGAGTCTGTTTGAATTGATTTGGATTAAGAAAAGATTTGGTTCAATTGGATCCTTTAGGTCAATTTCAGTTAAGTGAGTCAATTGGGTTGGCTTGACCAAATTGGGTTCAGTTGATGATTGTAAGGTGTTCAATGATCAATTTATGATTGATTAGAGACATTGGCTACAATAATTTGGAGTTGGAATGAGATTTGGCCAAATTTGACCCTTTATATTAAATTGGGTCAACTTGGGTCAAAAGGTCAAATTGGTTTGGTTTGATCTAATTGATTACAATTAGGCAATCAAATATGATCGATAATCATTATGGAAGGGATTAGATGAGTTGATTTAATCCAATTTGGATTAGATTGAAGTTTGAATCAAATTGGTCATTTAGATTACATTGTGTCAAGTGAACCAATTAGGTTGACGGAGTTGAATTGGGTCAAGTTGGTGTCAATTAGGTGTTGAGAGGGTTTCAATGATGAATTTAAAGTTGATTAGTGGCCTTGATTGCAATTGATTTGGGTTTGATTGGGTTTTGGCTCGTTTGAACTTTTTGGGTTAAATGGGCTAACTTGGGTTGATCGAATTCATTTGATTTGATTGCAAGTGTTGGAAGAGTTTGAAATCATCTATTGAATGGTCAGGGCAATTGAGAAAACCAAATTAGATTTAGTTTGCTTGAATGGATTTGAATTGGGTTCATAAAATCATGGTGGAGTTAACTTAGGTCAAGGTCTAAGTCAATTAGTTTGGAGCTTGGACAGAAAACAAATTCAATTGAGATTAATTGAATAGGCTTGAGGTTGGTTGTGTTTCATTTATAAGAGTTTTAGTTTGGATGAGTGGACAAGCACGGGTCTTGGTTTAGGCCATAGGATAGGTAAAACCTATTTATCCTAAGGCGTATCTTGGACTTAGGGTATTCCTTCCAAGTCTCTAAGCTTGGGTTTAGTGTTCCCTTAGTCACTATAAGTGTCTTATCACTAAGAAAATCCAAGTTGCTAGAAGGAAACTAAGTCTAGGATGAGAAAGATTAATCCTCACTCCAATAGTGAGGCAACAAGTTTATTTAGATCTGGGTGCTACTTCCTATAGATTCAGGCTTCCATAGTTAATTATCCCTCTTATCGCAGTAAGAGAGCACTTCGATTAAGGTTAGAAATAAACATATCTATCTAATATGCAATTAATGTCTTAGTGGTATAGTGTGGTTCAGATGATCATCTAAAAGGAAATAAGAGTGCAATCCTGATCAATATCACATGGTTCTGTCATCCCAAGATTACATAATTCTAGCCTACTAACATCATATGGAGATAGTCGTAATGTCCATAAAATATGATTAACAGCTATTAGTTATCTTATTTTAGGTATCTCGAGTAGACTTAGAATTATAAGTGTAAGTTGTGCAATAGTGTTCATATGATGAACAAATTATAATATTGTATGTATGATGAATGTGTAGATGTTCACATAGTGAACTAATAGGAAGCTAGGCTTACATTCCTTTTGGAATGCCAAATTATGGTTTTCCACATGGTGAGATGTAGATTTATTAGCATGACAAATAAATTATGTGTGTCAGCGAATGGATATTCACATGGTGAATGTGCAAGAGGTTAGGCTTTACATCCTAAAATTAGGTTTGTCCACATGGCGGAGGGATATGGATTTGTTCTCATGACGAAAAAATTATGTTGTGTCCTCATGATGAATGCATATATATATTCATATGGTGAATGAATAGGAGGTTGGGCTTACATCCTTTTGGAATGCTAGAATTACATGGATGTTTGCATGACAAATAAATAGAAAAATTGGATTTACATCCTTTCGGTTGCCATATAGAAGAGTTATCCATACATTGGATAGACACAATGGTGTTTGCATAGCAAACAAATAAAAATTGAACTTTATTAAAAGTACATAAAATTCTCATTTTAGGGACCTAGTGTCTCGGCGCTAGGATTCAGTGTCATAGCACTATGATAGTGGGGTCCATTACTTATGCGGCATGACACGAGGGCAGACGAGCTAGCTCAACGCCCAAACACTACGTATATAGTGCCATGGTGCCAACATTATTGGTCTTTTAATTGTTTGAACAACACTACGGCGTCGCCATGTAGCACCGCGACGCTGGTCAAGATTCCTGACAGGCATGCAACAGCTTTTGAGGGAAAATGATAGACTCATTTGAATGAACATCATGGTGTTGGGTCTGTGTTGAGCTCTTCGTGTTTTACAAAATTTATTATAATTAATTCTATCTTTGTGACAACATCATATCCAATGGAATAGGCTAGCTAGTGCCTCAGTGCTGCATGTGGGCATTTCAACACTGACTTTGTGTTCTACAACATCAGTTAGGAAAAGATTATTAACTTTCCTACAACGCTGAAGTTGGTAAGTTATAACAGTAGTGCTTTAAATGCATATTATGATCTTCCTAATATTGAATATGATTAATATCTCATACTATAATAAGCATCCCGATTTCGATGAGATTATTCTTTTTCTTTATGGAAAAAAATGAAAGCATGTAATAGAAATGACAGGAGGAAAGGATTATGAACTTTCCTCCCACATAGATATATTGCTTCTAAGGCTGGCATTATTTCATTTATGTCATGCTTATGCCCTCTAGTAACATAGTGAGGTTCTCAAGATAGGCTATTTTAAATTTTTTCTTTCGTAAGGGGGTTTTGATCATTAGGAAAGTCATTTTTAAGTTAATTTGTAATATCTTTGAAGGGCAACACTATCTGTACAACCACCCTTCTCTTATTTATGGTTTGTATGTCACGACAAGTGTTGTAGGGGGGCTTGGTAAGGAGGTACTCCTTTAGAAGGCCTCTCTAACAAAAAGGTTGATTGAGAAATTCGAAAATAGTTTTGAAGTGGGAGAGAGTTTACATCCTCCCTGAACTTTTAAGTCCCTGTCCGAGCAAGTTCAAGGAGATTGGAAGCCAGGTCACGGACTTGTGAAAGAGGGTGGATAGGAGTAGTCATAGGCGGGAGATATTGGAACACAAATTTGACTGTCATATGAGTCAATAATAGATGCAGTTCTCTTACATGGCCCTGTTCACTACACTGGTCAACATATTTCAGAATTGCAACCTTGCAGATCCTAGCCAAGTCTTCTTTTCTTCAGTAACTCAATATCTGCCCTGTGTGATTACCCCACCGGTGTTAGGAAGAGGAAGAAGAAGAGGAGGGTGGTGACGAGTACGATTACTAGTTTCCACCCATTTATATTCTCCACTTCTTTTCTTTCTTTTTTTTTTCATTTTGTGATTGTAATATTCAAGTTTTGTAATAGAATTTTTCTCTTTTTTATAATTATGTGTTGTGTTTATTTATTATTGTAACTATTGATGCTCTATTATAAAAGGATAAAATAAAATAAAATTTTAACACTCATAAAAATCTAGATCAACATATAGTGCCGCAACGCTGATATGACAGAGCCTTGGCAATGAGATAGAATGAAGAATCTGAGGTGGGTGCCATGTGCCCGCGGGGTTATTATTTCTTCCATAGTAGAAAATTTTTTAAGTTTTTTTTTACATGTAAAAAGGCGACATAGTGCTGAGGCATTGTCCCTACAATGCCACGGCACTGTGGGATTTTATTTCTTTTTTATAAAAATGTTCTAATTCATATTCCAAGTGGCATATGGGCATGGCACCGCGACGCTAATGCTATGGTGTAGTGGCGCTATGAAATCATTTTACTTATATTAGGGTGACATGGCGCCACGCCCTGATGTTATGTCGCTATAGGATTTCATTAAAACACTACAAATTTAATTCTTAGGCGCTGTGGTGCCACTCTTGTAATATAAATAACCAAGAGCAAGGCGTTGTGACACCGATATTCAGTGCTTTGGCGCTATAGGCCAAAATTTAAATTTAAAGTGTGAATTTTTTTTATTTGGAAATTTTGATAGTATTTTTCCTTGGTAATGCTACACTTCAAAATTATGCAGTGTGGAACACTCTTCTCTCTTATTCTAAATCTAAGATCAATGGAGGGGAGGGGATTTTCGTCTTGTGCCGGAATAAAATTCAACTGCTGAGGTTTTCAAATCTCAAGGTTTTCCACACCGGATCAAAGATCAACAATGGGATTTTTATTAAACATGTTTTTCAAAAGTAAAAAAATATAAATTCTTTACCTGAAGTGAGAGATCTTGGAGTGGAGAGCAATCACTAGTTCAGAGAGAGTGGAGTCAAACGGAAAAAAGATCTCGAATTGCTCACTCATATTTATATTAGTGGATTGAAAACTATTCCCTTTCAATAGCTAGTGCAGCACCTCAGGGCCAAGATCATGGTGTTGTATCGTAATTCGACAGCTGGACCTAACAGTTATTTTTCTAGAAGGCCAAGGTAGCACCTTGGCGCTATAAACATAGTGACACGGCACTATAGAAAAAAATAAATATTTTATTTTTTTTCCTTTGATGCAAATAGATAGTATACTTGAATTGGCTATGGATGGCTTCCTAGCAACTCATCATAACCCTCTAGCCAAGAACTCCACCTTCAACCTTCACCAATAACATTCCACCCAACCAGAGCAGGACCATCAATGGATATGTCGAGGATAAGCCCCACATCTTGTAGTGTCACCTTCATTTCCTCGATAGAAAGGTGGAAGGTATTGGTGTCTGGCGACCAACGCTCTATAAGTGTTGTAAGTAGATGATGGTCCAACCTGATGTATTGCATGTGTCTGATATAATCTAGTCCAACTACCTGCAGTCCATCTACCATATGCGGGCATGTGTTTGGCCATTCTCTGGTCATAAGCAAACGGGATGTAGCTTCAAGTTTGGAAGCCTGTATAAAAATAAAAGATCATTATTAATATAATTTTATTATTAAAATTAATTACAAAAAATAATAAATATTAGCATACTAAATCAAGGTGTGTTGATGAGAGCACAACCATAGCATGATGAACTTCTGGTGGGATAACATCTCCTCCACAGTTATCATGACTACCTTCAGCCATTAGACCTAGGGATCTAGATGTAATTTCATTGTAGTGTTTAGTTTAGTTCATTAATTTATCTATTACTTTTATGTTTTTGTTGTGAAATATTGAAATATGAGGATTAACAGTGTGGTTCTAATCCTAGAATGATAAAGGTATTTATGTTGCTTAAATTCCTACCTAAAATTTTGTGGATTATTTGGACAAGTTGTTCTATTGTGACATTTTATTGAACAAATACCATAGATGCTAATATTACGTGTTCCTGGCTCATCCATAGTATTCATATACCATCTAATTCTAGGTCTACCTGAGTGCCATTTAAAGTTTGGAGGGATAATTTCTATGATGCCTTGTGCTGCTTCGAAGTCACACAAATCAGATTTATCAAGAATAATGGAAAGTCTGCACTATATGTTCGCTTATAGTAGTCTACTATGTAATACCTAGATACATAAGCAAGATGGTTCAACCGACATAGACCCATTGTGGCAATAGCATATGACAAGAACATGTAATTGATCCTTCCACAATTAAATCAAAGCGATAAGAATGACACAAAATATCAAAAACTTTAAATTCATGCATATTAATGCAAGTAGGAATTAGAAATTTATGAGTCTCATTTTCATTCTTCAGATGCATAAGTTTAGTTTTAGGTGCGAATGGTGATTCATTTACACTTTCTAGTTCTATTGCTTTGGTTAATCTTCTAAAAAAATTGAAACTAAAGTATAATAAATTGAACAAACTAATGCTTGAATGGGTAAGCCTCTTGCACATTTTAGCACACTATTGAAGCAATTAGAGGCATTTGTTATCATAGTTCCATACATATATATCCACCATCATTTTTTTATTTGGAAAATTTCATGGAGCACCAATGTTTAAGCCACATAATAGAAATAACACAAATAGAAGGATGTATCACACAAGCGTATGTTCTAATTGTAGTTAACTCCACATATGTAGCGACAATATGCTTCCATGCATTCAACCAAGCACATGCGATGACATCATAATAGAGCAAGTGCCTATCTTGAGTCATATATTAAACAAAGAAGGGTGGATGCTTTCCAATGTTACTTATCCTAATGAGCCACAGAATGATTGACTTGGCCTTTGTGTTGATGACTTTACACAATTTAGTAAGTTTGCATCATCTTATTCATATTGGCGAGTGATAGTTACTCCATACAATTTATTATCAGATATGTGCATGATAATTCCTTATATGTTCATAACTTTGATCATTCCTAGATCACATAACGCTAAAGCAAAGATTGATGTCTTAATGCAACCATTGATAGGTGAGCTAAAATTTTATGGGTCATTCGTAAATGATATGATATCACAAAGTAAAACTTTCAGATGAAAGTATGAAAGTAGCACTGATGTAGACTATCAATTATTTTCTTGCATATGGAATGTTGTCAGGGTAGAGCACTATTAGGAAGTTAGCTTGTCCAAACTACATGAATTTATTAAAGGCATTCACTCTTAAAAATTGCTAAAAAAATTTTTATTTGACTATCATCGTATGTTCCTCTCTACTGATTATCATTTTAGAAGAAATAAGGATGTTTTCATTAAAAATTGAGTTGAGAACTCTAAGCCACCTCCAAGATTCAACGAGGATAATTTATGACATATTGTTAGTTATATCCTAACTATAACTAATTCTCCTATGTTATTTGATAGTCGTATTTCAAGTTATGGTGTAACCCATAACTGGATAAAGATGAGTATTTTCTAGGATCTATCCTACTTGTAGTCTAATCTGATAAGGCATAATCTTGATGTGATGCACATAGATAAAACTTTTTTAACAATATTTTCAACACAGTGAGGAATGTTAAGGGTAAAACTAAAGATAATGTTAAGGTTAGATTAAACATGAAGGAATATAATCGTAGGAGAGAGTTAGAGTTGAGAGAGATTATAATTGGTATATTTCAAAAGTCTAAAGCCAAATATTGCCTCACATTAGAACAATAGTGAATAATATGTGAGTGGGTATAATCATTGAAGTTGCCATATGGATACACATCTAATTTGAGCAACTGTGTTGATTTGAGATCGAGAAAACTATTTCAAATGGAGAGCCATGATTGCCACATTTTTTGCAATACTTACTTCCAGTTGCATTCAGTGCTTTATTAGAGCAAATACTAAATCTTTTAATCGATCTTAGTTTTTTCTTTAAGGAACTATCCTTAGTGTTGGCTTAATGAGCCTCATGTTCAATCCGATCAATTATGATGATAATAAATGAATATTTGAATGTTCTAATGTATATTTTATGTGTTTTAGATATATTAATTGCTAATTACATATCCAATATATCTCACAATATGTTTGAGAAAATCACAAGAATAGAAGAATGAAAGATAGATCAAAATGGATAATGTGAAGCTCAAGATACAATATTTTAGGTTATATGCAATTATAACTATCTTAGAAATTCATATGAGTTCATTGGCATGAATCAATTTGCACATAACTTAACATATTATTTTTATTTACTTTAAATAATGATAATGAGGTTAATTTATATAAATCTCTATATAATTAATATTCAATTATATGTTTTATACATAGCATTTGAATTGTCAAAATAATAAATGATAATAAATTATGATTATTAAGTGTAATTAGTTTATATACTTAATATAATTAAATATTTAAATTTGATTTTAAGGTTATATGATAACTAACATATGTATGATTATATATAAATTATATCATAATATTTTAATGTTATATTTCAAAATTAACATAAATATGTAGAATTTTGTATTTTAGCCAAAGTAATTTTATAATCAAGAAATTTATATTTGATTTCATCTCCAATGAATTCCTTGGATTTTTTTTCCTTTAATTTGATAGGTTACATGATCCATGTTTGATTAAAATTTAATTTAGTATGATTTTTCAAACATTAGCTGATTTTAATAATAAATGCATGCTACATACTTCGAATATATTAAGAGTCATATTTGATTATTTTTTACTTGCCCATATGAATAGTCAAATTTTGGCTATTTGAATTTAATATTTATTTAATATAAATTACAATTTTATTGAATATTAAATTATTATATGATAAAATAATGTTAGAATAATACATTTTTTTGAAATAATTCAAAAATAACCTTCTTACTTATAAGTAGCCATCATTCTCTTCATGAAAACATTCCTCATTCAAATTCAAAATCCCTCCAGCAAATCTAAGAATAATTTTCTAAATTTTCCTTCCAAATATTCTCCAAATATTACAAGATCAAATCCTTGGTTTGGAAGCTTCAACATCGTCAACTAAGAAGCTTTCTCAAATTACTTAAGTTTTTTTTCTTGATCTTAATCCCTTTTTAGTTGTTCATACTATTTTTACCATCTATTTATTCTTTTCAATTTATACTTTTTGGTGGATTAGTCTTTGGACATCAAAATCTAAGTTTTTCACATCAAAGTTTGTTCAATCATTTTTTTTGTGAAAAACTCTTGTGATAGTTTGTAGGATTTATTTCAACCTTGTTAAAATTTTTATCTTCTTACAAATTTCTTTTGGTTTCTTGAAATATTTCTTCATTAGTCTTATTTGAAATATCGTTTAATTCTAGATCTATTTTAGAAATATATTTTAAGCATTTCAAATTAATTTATTGTGCTGAAATTATTTTCATATTTGCTAGATTAATGTTTTTAATTAAAAGCTTACTAGTTTACTTAAATCTATCATATACTAATTTTATTTAAGTATTTTGTGATTAGTTGCATTAATTAAAAGCTTTATTTTGGTTAAAATAAAATAAATTATTGCTGAAATTTTAGAGTATATGCTAGATCTATTTTAAATCAAGTTTCTTTATCAAAATAAAATTTAAAAAATTAAATTATTTTATTTGTCACTTATCATTTTAATTTCAACTAATATCCTTTATTTTAAAATTTTTATCTTGATGAAATTTAGTAAAGCTTGCTGCTTTCATTGTTTAATAAATAAGAAAAAGGAAGTTTAGTAGAAAGTAAATCTTTCATACACTATTTTATATGTTATAGTTTCTCTTAAACTTAAAATTATTCCTTAGAAATTTAATTTATTGTGCAATAGACTATTGTGAATTTATTTTGAAATCATTTTTATATTAATATAAAATTGTAATATAAAAAATCTTAGTAAGATCACTTTAAGATATTTGTTTAATATATTTTATCAAAATTAAGTGAACATTCTATTAGAAGTTATAAAGTGATCATTTATAAGTTGTTAGATCACTTTTTGAATTGGATAGCTTGATATATTTATGAGAGATATATTTTATCAAAATTTATTATTTTATATTTTTCTTTTGTGTTATAAAATTTATATTGGGGCTGCACTCGTCCCTTTATAGAGAGTACATATTATTTTATCAGTACTCATTATTATAGTATTATTTGTAAGTTATTTTACATTTAGTGGATTCTATGTAATACATATTAGGTAAGAATTTTGGGATTTAGAACTATGTAAAAATTATGTCTATTGTCTCTCTTTTATTGTACTTTATTTTTTCTACATTAAGAATTGTATCTTATCATTATAAAATAAAAAACTAATTTTCTACTAAAACTTAAAATTTAAGATATAACTTTTAAAATTTTTAATATCGCCCAATTCAACCCCCTCCTCTTGGGTGCTATAGTGACTCACACTTAGCTCAATTAAATATACAAGCTATAAAATAACTAGAAGTAAACATTCCAAGCATTATATCTAAGTCGAAAAAAATCATCCATTCTCCTCCCCCACCCCTCCTCTTGGGTGCTATAGTGACTCACACTTAGCTTAATTAAATATAGAAGCTATAAAATAACTAGAAGTAAACATTCCAAGCATTATATCTATTAATCATATTTTTTTTGACTTCATGGAGTACTTGTTGATATATTTATCATACAAATCTACAGTGAGAGGTGCAATATCATTAGATGTAACCTTTTGGGAGGTAGTTATTTATTATTACTAGTAATGTCTATTAACATTCAATTTAATTTTTCTTAAATTTTACATATATTTTTAAATAAATTGAAAAGAATTGTGAAGAATAAAACACACCTCGAAAGCTCAATATATGACGCTTAATTGGCCTAGGAGACTACAAAGAATTTTGCTCTTACTGCTTGGAGCCATGTGCAAATTCAGATAATGTCGATGGTGTTAGATTTTTAAAGAATGTGTAATCTATTTTCCATCCAACTGGAAAAACATTGGGTAGAAGTACATTGAGATATTTGAATGACAAGAAACTTAAGGGAGCAATAGTTAATGTTCTTATAAACTGTGATGAGGTTCAACCTTTTTTTAGTAAGCATGTCAATGCTATAATATCCCATTTTTATTTTTAATTGAACATAATATTTACCTAATTATATCAATTTAATTTTTGAGCTTAGGTTATTCATGAACTCTTTAAACTTGGATGATGATGCCACTATTAATAAGAAGGTTGAAGATAAATTCCCAACATGGTTTAGATTACATGTGAGCAATCATCACTAAGATTTTAATATATTTTATAACTTAAGTACATAGCTTTTTTATTCTTTTTACTGTACTAGGTTCATGATCGAAGAAATTGAGTGGAGAATCAGGACTTTTATGACTTAGCTTGGGGGTCTAAAGTGAATTGTAAGTACATGAAAAATTTATAATGTCAATGGTTATAAAATTCAAACAAATTCTTGGTCTGAAGAAAAAATATATATATAATCTTGGTGTTTGCATTCGAGGAAACATGCATTTAGATGATGAGATAGATTATTATGGAGTTCTACAATAAGCTGTGAAGTTACAATACCGTAGATCAAATAAGAGGAATATCATTCTATTCAATTGTGCTTGGTTTGATTTTGTGTATAATAGAGCACAGGTCATATGGGATCACTGAAGTGAAGTTGATTATAAAATATGTTAAGTGTGATCTATTTATTCTAGGACATCAAGCCACACAAGTGTATTGTCTAAGATATTTAGGAAGAATAAGATAGAAAATAAAATGGGCTGGGTAGTTAAAAAGTAAACCCAGAGAAAGAGTAAAAGTCAAAAACACTATTGAACTCGCTCATAAAGAGAATTAATGGCAGGCTTCGAACTTCCAGTTGATGATGTAGAGGCAGTCGTGAGCTTAATTGATACTAATGTTGATTATTAGGAAGTTATTCAACATGAATATGAGAGCAATGAGGAAGATGATGAACATGACAGGACAAATTCAACTTATACTGATTCATCAAAGTAGAAAACCTAAATAGATGAGTTAAAAGGTACTTGCATATTTTTTTCTAGATATGCATTAAGCATAGTAGCCTAAAGATACATATTATCTCTGTGCAACAAATTTTTTTCATATATTATACTTACATACTACAATTCACAGTCTTTTTTACATGCTTTTTTATATATTGTACCTACATAATGTAATTCACATATTTTCCTTTTTATATATTTCTTTATATGCTATACATGCATACTGCAATTCACATACTATCTTTTTTACATGTTTTTTATATATTGTACCTGCATAATGCAATACACATATTGTCTATTTTACATATGTATTTTATATATTGTACCTTAATTATTCACATTATAATTTTCTATTATTCCTATTAAGTTCTTTAAGTAATCTTATTTATGATTGATCTAATTATTTTAATTTCTATTACTTACAAATAGTATCAGGTGGTGGTGATGATGCTCCATGATGATCATTTATGAGTATCTTCAAGCGAAGAAGAATGTTGTCACCCCACCAATTCAACTCAATCAACTCAATTGCTCTACTTGACCCAAAGTGGCCTAAATGACCAAATTGGCTCAAACTTAAATCCAACCCAAATTAGATTGAATCTACCCATTCAATCCCTTCCATAATGATTGTTGATCATCTTGGATAGCCAAATTGCAATCAATTGAATCAAACAAATCAATTTGATCAATTAACCCAAGTTGACCCAATTTGACTTAAAGGGTCAAATTAGGCCAAATCTCATTCCAACTCCAATTGATTGAAACCAATACCTCTAATCAATCATACATTGATTATTGAATATGATCCAACCTTCAATTAAACCCAATTTTTGGTCAACCTAACCCAATTGAGCCCAAATTGACCTAAAGGGTCCAATTGAACCAAATCCTTCCCAAATCTAAATTGATCCAAACTAACAGCTAAAATCATTCTCAAATGATCAATTGAACCTAAAATAACACCCAAGCCAATTTGGCCAATTTGACCAAATTGGTCAAATTAGTCCATTTGGCCTAAATGAACCCATATGAGCTAAAATCAAATCCACTTCAAATTAAACCAAATCAATTAAACCAATAAATTTCAAATAATCAATTGAACAATTCCAAACTCTTGGTTTGACCCAATTTGATCAATTTGTCAACATAGCCTAATTGAATCCCATTTGACCCGTATGAGTCAAATTGAGCCAAACCCAACCAAACTTAGCATGACTTATCCTTGGGTCACCATAGGCCAGCCCAAGTGGACCCAATCTATGGTTGTACCAACCCACCCAAATGGGACAATATCCCCATTTGGATGGGTTCTCTCATTCCAGCAGCACCTTTGGCCATTTTTGGACACTTGGACCACTAACCCAACCTAATCCAAGTCTATTGGGTTCAGCCTCTAGCCATAGGAGGGTGAACTCACCCATGGCATGCCATTGGTTCACTTGGAGGAGGAGGTACACCTCATGCCAGCCCATGCCACTGCCTCAACCTCTCAAGCACCTCCACCTTAGCAGCCCCATGCCACCTCCGGCCACCTACCCCAGCCAAATGACTGCTAAAGGCTGAGCCAATCTCATCCTTTAGTTCACTTGGGGAGGAGAGTATACTCCTCCCCATCCATTCAAACTTTACAGAGAGCATCCTCAGAGCATTCCGAGCAATCCCAGACCCTTCCTCAAATTCTAGCACACTCCACTCCAGGAAAGGAAAAAATAGAGTGCCCCATCTTAACCTCAAAACTCCACCAAACTCAAATTAACTCTTTCCACACCTTCCCCTCACTCGGTGAGTCGAAATGAATCGATCCCCAATCAATTTGATCACTGAAAGGCAATCTAAGACCAACTTTGGGCAACTTTATGGCGGCACTTAGTCCACGGAGGAATCGATGAGGAGGCAGCTCGAGATCTTCTCAACAGGGCTTTGTCTCTTCATGATGAAGCTATCTCAATCGACGGACTACTGGTCTTTAGCTCTGGCGAGGTAAAATTTGACAACCATATATTTTCCCATTAGGTGTTGGTCTTTTGTCAAAATGAATTATGATTTTATGCAATTTCCATCATAGGTTCTTCTTAGATCTCCTCCTCACACATTTTAGAGTTGATCTGGCCATCCAATAAACTCTGGTGAGCTTGAATTGAGTGGTGGAAGGAAAACGGTGTCTGTCTTCCGGCATTCGGGGCACGATGGATCATCAGTCGTCTGTTCTGTATGATTAGAATGGATGGCCATGATTTAATCCACTAGATTTTATTTATTTATTCCCTTCTAAATCATGGGTTTAGGGAGTTAATTAAGTGTTTAAAATATGATTAAATGGCTAAAACTTTGAAAGGTTAAATAGAGAAGAATTTAATAAAAATAAAATCATTACTGTTTTGTTAATGAGTAATGCTTAATTAAGGTTTAACATTTAGGCTATTATCTTAATTAAGGCTTAATTACTTTGCCAATTGATCTTAAATTTGATAGGTTGATTCTATGAGATGTCTTGTGCCTCCCATAATTTTCTTGGAATTTATTGGCCATGTAATTTAAATAATTTAAAATTTCAATCCTAATTACCCTCCTTGATCAATTTTATGTTTGTTAAAATTGCTAAACATTAAAAATTAAATATTTAATGATGATTAATTATTGTTAATAGTGGGAATGATGAGGAAAAATAATTAGGGCTTCTTTCCTTGTTATTTTCTTAAGTACATTTCCATAGAAGGGATAATTAATGCATATGTTAATTAAAGGTTAATTAAGTAAATTTAATGGTAAAATCAAATCAAATAAAAGTGATGATTGGTTCAGATAATTCAAATTTGATTCATGGGCTCCCCTTTATGTGTTGAATAACATAAAGATCATTGAGAAATTTATGGTTAGCCCATGGTGCTGGGAAAACCATAAGAGTAATTAATTTACATTCTCTATTAATCTAATTAACTCTTAAGTATGAGCTTAATTGCATTAGGACCTTTTGGGAACATTGCAAATTTTAATTTTTCATAAGCATATCATTGGAGGTTCATGATTAAGTAGTTAATTGAATTAACGAAGCTTAAGAAAGGGTAATTAAATTCATTACTTAATGATTTGAACTTAATCAATTCATAAAACTCACTTAATCACTTTTCCTTAAATACATTAAGTCACCAATGTGGGATGGGGCAAACATCAAATGACATTTCTCCTCTTTAGGTTTTAATAATTCAAACATCAAAAATCAAATTCCATAAGAAACTTTGGTTATTATTAAAGGATCTTATTTGACTTGATTATTCTTAGGAATTAATGTGACTGAATGTATAATATGGTAATGTTTAGTTATTCCTTTTCAATCATTATAAATTTGTATGACATTTGCTTCATGTCTTCATATTTTTTAAATAAAAGTATCAAATGAATATGGTTATGTATGTATAAGTTGCATGTGTTGGGTTAATCTTATTATACGATGGCTATTATCACTAATAAATCTCAAATTATTTTCAAAATTATAAATCAATGATGAAAATCTAAATTATTGTTGGCTATGAATATCCTATGAATTTTACATTCTCTTAATAGTTTAAACATGCTAAAGGGTTATTTTATTTTCACAATCATGTGTACGTTTAAATATGTTTGAATCTAGTAAGTATATAGTTTGGACATCTTGGGAATACGAGGCTTTAAGTAGCCCCAATGAGGTCTTAGATTACCTCACTTTCCTGATTTAACAATGACACATACTTGCATAATTTCATTCATTTGTGTACATGTACTAGAATTTAGATAGAACTTTTATTTACATGAATAATTAATTTGGTAATCTACAATATTTGCATAATTTTCATTCTTATGTTTATGTGTATGTTTATGTGTCTTGAAGTTAGCAAGTATATTGTCTAGACATCCTGGGAATATGAGGCTTTAAGTAGCACCAAGGAGGTCTTAGATTCCCTCACTTCCCTGGTTTAACAATGACACTTACTTGATTAATCTTTAATACATGTGCATGTATGCTTAACTAAGGATTAAAATCTTTCTTTTCTACCAAAACACATGTATTAAGAATCATCAAGTTTGTAAAAATATGAAAATATATTGTATGTATAAGTAAGAAATAAAGAGATATGCATGTTATAGATGATGCAAATGAATGATGAAATGTTCTCCATATTATAGTAATTATGGTGTTTATTTTCAGATGCGTCCGGTGGACACCACACAGATCTTAGGTGATACTTATTGACGTGATTGGGTATGAAATTAAGGTATGATGTACTATCTAGAAAGATAGAAGCATCACCCTACAATAGACCTAATCACCTAATAAAGACTCCTAAGGCATGATAGGTCTTCATATATACCAGAGATTCTTCTCCTACTTTACATAGAAAAGTAAAGTAAGGTTTATTTTACACCGGGTTATTTAGTTCCCCATGGAGGCAAGCCTCCATAGATAATTACATCCTAAAAAATGTAATTTTCTAAGAATACTCTCGATTAAAGTAGTTAATTATTGTCTTTAAATATTTCAAGGTTAAGATTATCAATGAATTGACTATTTTAGAAAATCAAATGGGATTGTTCAATTGGAAGACTTATTTTGAAATCTAAAGAAAAATAAGTAGGTAATGATAATGATACTAGAAAGCCTAGTGAGCATTCCAACATATCCCAAGGTGAGGCTTTATATTTTTGAAAGTGAGAGGATTTATTTGTTTTGAGTTGAAACTTTATTAGATTGCTAAAGCATATAATCCACCAACACAAGATTATGGAAATACTTAAGATGTGAGAATTTATGCTCGTAGGCTGAAAGAATTAAGCTACCTCGGATCTTAAATCTAGGGAGTTTTAATGCAAGTTAAAGTACGACCTAAATCTAAGCGGAAGGGGGACATAAGAAGCTATTCCACAAGAGAAGATAGACCCATCTGACTCTTCTGGACTTACAACCACCTAGAGTAGCCGTCAGTTAACACCTCCTATGATTTAAACCCATGTAGGTTGGTCTTATGAAATTGTAAGATGGCTTAAGCTATTATTTAATTGGAAAAAGACTAGAGTCCTAAACTCAATCCCTAAGAGACTAGAGCATGATTGGTACGAGCATATGACTTAGTCAAAAAATGCAAAAAAAATTTAAAATTTATATTAATTTGACACATTCATTTGGACAAAGGATTTAGGTCAAGTATGCCTATATGCATGATGAAGTTAGATTATTGTCCAAATCAAAGAAAGAGAGAGAGCTCCATCATAAGGGGTTTGCTAAGAATGGAGGCCCTCATTTTACAAGAGTGATATAATATGATATGTATGATGCTATACATACAATATTCACCTAAGGGGTTGTTAAATCTTTTAATTGTCTTGATTATAGCCTAAGCTTTAGAGTAAAATTATGAGTTATTTTAAGATTTAGTTATGAGTTATTAGTTTTGTAGAAAAATTAATTTTATCTTAAGAGCTTACTGCATTAAGGCCACAATCATTTTTATAAACTATCGTGAAAGAATAAGAGTTTGGTTCAGCCGGGTACCACCGTACACCCCAGAAAAAAGAAAAGATGGGTAGTCAAGCTCCACCATTATACAACCTGGAATTTTAAAATAATATTACAGTTCAAATTGAATACAAGCTATGGGATCTTCATTCTTCATTTCTTCTTTCTTTCTATGATTTGGTTTGCTCCAAGGCATCATAGGGCATCAGAGGACTAAGCCTTATAGCCCTGCTCATCCTAGTACTAATCTTAATTCCTATTGCAAAATTATAATTTTTGGAAAGTAAATATAATTACACCTGTAAAATAGATGTTAGCTAAACATACATACAAACCCAAGCAATTATATTTTATAATTTAGACTTAACACCCTATACATGGGTAACCTGTAACATGGATTATGCATGGGGCATAAGCAACTTGGAAAGAGAACATTTATATTTATTTTTACAGTAACCCCATTAACATAATCCCTATAAAAAATAATATTAGGCTAACGACTGCTAAACATCCAATCCACGATCCACATTTTTAACATCCAATCTAAAATATTATAACAAAACAAAATAAAAAATCACACATACATCATCCTAACCTAGGGGTGTGGTGGCGTTGATGTGTGCTAAGGCTTTTGTTGTATGTCTTATAGGCCTTTGAATTATAATTTTTTAAGTTACATAATGGTGGGTTTTATTTTAAGTTGTTTAGATGATTTGTAAGTTTAATTTATATTTTTGTTTTGTTTCATTTGATTTACACTTAGCATCTAAGTGTTATAAAAGAAAAAAGGGCTTACCTCTTTCATCCCTACCCTAAGTTATTTTCTAAAGCACATTATTATGATTTATTTATTTTAGTGAATGACTTATTAGATGTTTATTAATCCTAAGTTTAGGTTAACCTTAAAGAATCATATTCAACATGAAAGATATTTTAAAATTAATGTGTTTGAATTATCATCATATGGCATACGTTGAACCATTCCTTTCCATTAACCACAACATGTATATGATTTAACACTTAGTATACCTATCCATACAACATATTTTGGCACACTCAAATGATCATGGATGCATATATTTAGAAATTATATTTCACTTGATTGAATTGTTTATACATGTAAATTAAAACTTTATCCAAATTCTATGTACATATGAATGAAATTAAATAAGTATATGCCTTTGTTAACCAGGAAAGTGAGATAATCAAATGACCTTTCTTAGGGCTACTTAAAGTCTCATATTCCCGGATGTCCAAACTATATACTTATTATCATTCAAACAAATGTAAATCTAATGACCTTTACATGTAATACATTTTAGTGTACTTAAATGAGTGTGGATGCATGTATTTTTTTTATAGAAAATGTGGTTCTCATTCTTTAATCAAATACACATACACATGTATAAAAGATGTAAGCTAGTACATGCCATTGTTTAAATTAGGGAAGTGAGATAATCAAATGACCTACTTGGGGCTACTTAAAGCCACATATTTTTGGGATGTCCAGACTATATATGTATCCTAAAGACATATGAATGTATACATAATTAGAAAAATGAAAATCATGCAAAAGTTTGTATTTTATTTGATTGAATCATTTATGCATGTAAGTTAAAGCTCTATCAAATTCTATTACAAACATACATAAGAATAAAATTAAATGAGTACATGCCTTTGTTAACTAGGGAAGTGAAGTAACCAAATGACCATCGTGGGGCTACTTAAAGCCTCGTACTCCTAGGATATTCAGACTATGTACTTATTATCATACAAACATATGTAAATCTATATATGAACATAGGAAAGAGAGCAAAACCTTCACATGTTTAAGTTATAAATGCTACCCTATGTATATTCATAACTACTATCACTCCATATATTATTATGAATTTATAAGACTTTTGAAAAATAAATTTGGATTTATTAGTGATGATAGCTACACATATAATAAAATTAAGCCAACACATGCAATTTTACATATGTAAATTCCATTTGATTTTGAAAATATGAATTCATGAAGTCACATGACATACAACATTTAAAGTGATTGAAAAGGAATAGCCAAACATAACCATATGATTCATTCAACAATACTAATTTCTAAGAACAATCACATTAAATAAAATCATTTAAAGAAATCCAAAGCTTTGTATTAATGTTAATTTTGGATTTTAATTAGACTTAAAGAAGAGATTATTTGATGTTTTCACCCCATTCCCATGTTGGTGATTTCAATTTGTTTAAGAAAAGATAATTAAATGATTTTTATAGTTTAATTAAGCTAAATCATTAAACAATCCATTCAATTACCCTTTCATATGCTTTTTTAATTTGATTAACCATTTAATCATGAGCCACAAATGACATGAGACCCTAAAGGACCTAATGCAATTGGCTCATGATTAGAGATTAATTAAGTTAAAGAATCTAATTAAGTATTCTTATGATTTTTTCACACTTATGGTTTAATCATAATTTTTTAAGGGTCTTTATGTTATTAAACACATCAAGAGGAACCCTTAATTTAAATATTGATCTAAAGTGATTAGCATTTTAATTTGATTTGATTTCCTCATTGATTGATTAATTAATCTCTTAATTAAACTTCCCATTAATTAACTCTCTTTAATGAGATGAATTTGGAAAAGTAATTAAGAAAGAGGTCATAATCCCTTTCCCTCATCATCTCATTGTCAATTTATGATTAATGAACTTTAATTAATTAATTTTTACTATTTTGAACTTTAATTAGTCATTCAATTAATTAAGAGAGTAATTAAGGTTTGAATTTTCAATTTTCCTAATTACATAGCCAATAATCCCAAGAAAATCATGGGGTTGAAGTCATCTCACTAAATCATCATGCAAAATTTGGGATTAATTGCCCAATAAATTAGAGCTTTAATCTAATTAAAAAAATATTCAAATCCTAAGCTTAATCTATATTCAAAATCAAATAAAACTATTTTATTAAATTCTCCTCCCTTTTACCTTGAAAGATTATTTATTTGCATTTTTGAATTTCTACAATTAGTTATGAATTTATGAAGTTTCAGCCCATTAAAACATATTTTAAAGCCTAATTAATCCTTAATCCTATCGGTGCCATATAGGCAGCTGACTTGGCAGCACTTTCCATGTGGCATCACAAGATTGGCCATTTAAATGATCAGACGTGATGCTGACATGGCGACAATAAACGTGCTTTCATCCTCGCTATCTGTTATGAGATCGGATGGTGGGGATTAATCTTGCAGTTCTAATAGGAATTAAATTGATTAAATCTAGCAGATTAATCACAGTCATCCATTCTAATCATGCAAAATAGACGGTGGATGATCCTTCATCCCCCGAACGATGGAAGACATACACAGTTCACCCTCCCCCACTCGATCCAAGCTCCTCGGAGCTCGGGGAGGCTCAAGATTAGTTCCAAAAGCTTCATGGGAGAGATCTAGAGGGATCTAACGGTGTAAATCACATGACATCACCATTTCTTTCACAAAGGCCTAGGAAATTTTGAAAAAATAATGGTTTGCGAATTATCTCATCGAGCTCAAGACCAATGGTTAACTGAGGTAGCTTTATCTTGAAGAGATGAAGCTCTGCTGAGAAGCTCGTGCCTTGCCTCATCCCTGGTAGCTCTGTGGACCAAGCATCACCGTAAACCTCATTGAAGTTGGCCTAAGAGTGGTCTCTGATGCTCGATCGATCGGGAATCAATTCGTTTCTCCTCACTGAGGCTTGGTGAAGGTGTAGGTAAAGTTAATTTGAAAATCGTGAAGTTTGGAAGAGGTTGGATGGAGATTAGCTCTATCTTATTTCAGGCTTAGCATTTTCGGTGATGGGGAGGCTCTGGGAACTTGGGGAAAGCTCTGGGAGACTCACCTTGAGTTGCTTATGCTATGAGGACATGTGTTGTGTGGAATAAGATTGAATGGGGGGGAGGGAGTAGAGAATCAATGAGGTGGCTCAATTTGAGTGGATGAGTGAGGGAAAGTGGCTTCCAAGGGCTGAGGTGTCTATCATTGCTTTCCTATTTGTGCCAATGGGAGGAAGTGGGTTTAACCATCCAAAAATGGGTTTTGTCCCATTTGGAAGGCTTTAACCAATGGGTAATGGGTCAAATCGGGTTGGGCATGGGTTGGGCTAGATTTGGGTTGACCCATGATGACCTAAGAATGGGTCATGCCAAGTTTGAATGGGTTTGGACTTGGTTTGATTGGGTTTGGCTCAATTTGACCCATGTAGGTCAAATTGGGCTAGGTTGGGTTAGGTTGATCAATTGGTCAAATTGGGTCTAATGGAGGCTTGGGTCAAGTTCAAATGATGATTTGTGATGTTTAGGAGCAATTGATTTGGTTTGGTTTGCATTAGATTTGAATTTGACTCATATGGGTCCATATGGGTAAAATTAGCCTAATTGGCTTGTGTTAGTTGTTAGTTTAGGTTTACTTGATCATTTGAAGATTATTGTAGGCTTTGATTTTAGTTAATTTAGATTTATGAATGATTTAGACCAATTTGATCTTTTAGGTCAATTTGGGCTAAATGGGTCAATTAATTTAATTGATCAAATTAAGTCGATGGAAGCTTTGATCATGTTCAATAGTCAATTTGGAATGGATTTGAGTCATTTGTTTCAATCGATTTGGGTAAGAATTTGATTTAGTCCAATTTGGCCTTTTAGGTCAAATTGGGTCAAGTTGGGTCAAAGGACCAATTTGACTTTATTTGGCATAATTGATGGTCATGTTATGCTCAAGGGTTGATTTATGATTGATGTGGATCATTGGTTTCAATTGATTTACATTGGGATGAGATTTAGTTCATTTGGCTCATGTAGGCTAAAAGGGTTAACTTAGGTCAAATAATCAAATTGACTTGGTTTGACCCAAATGATTGTAATTGATCAATCAAGGGTGATCAATAATCATTGTAGGAGGTTTTGGATTGGTTGAATTTGGCTCAAATAGGTCATTTAGGTCACTTTGGGTCAAGTGAGCCTCAATGACCAATTGGCTTGAATGGATTGAATTAATGACAATTAGGTTATCCAAGGAGATCAACAATCATCATGGAAAAGATTTGAGGGGTTTATCCAATCCAATTTGTGTTGGATTGAAGTTTTGTTAAATTTGGTCAAATTGGTTACTTTAGGTCAAGTAGACCAATTGGGCTAATTGAGTTACATTAGGTTTTTTTTGGGTTAAATTGAGTTTGATGATTGATTTTGGATTAATTGATGGCTTTGATTGCATTTGATTTGGGTTTAATTGGGTTTTAGCTCATTTTGGTATTTTGAGTTCAAATGGGCTAACTTAGGTTGGTTGAATTGATCTTGGCCAATGGGTTGATTGTAGATTTTGGAAGAGTTTGAGATGATAATTTTGAATGGTTTGAGAAAATCAATTGAGTTTGGTTTGACTGAAGGAGGTTTAGGGTCAAATCCATAAGATTGAATCATAGGGTTAAGATAGGTTTAATTATGGCTTGGAGTTTAAATATGATATTAGATTCAAGTGATATTGGTTTGATTTGAGATTTGGTTTTGCTTTGATTTGAAGTTGATTTTGGACTTACGGTTAAGCATACATCATGGGTTAGGCCATAGGATAGGTGGATTTTCTTAGTCCTAAGTCATAGCCTAATCCTATGGCGAATCCTCCTAAATCCCTAAGTTTGGGTTAAGTGCTCACCTAACCACTAGAAGTGTCCTATGATTAAGGAAGTCTTAGTGTCTAGAAGGCTCCAAGATTTAAGATGAGAAGATTGAATCCTCACTCCAAAAGTGAGGTCAACAATAATTCAATCTTATTAATCTTAAGATGTTTTCATGTTTGAATATGATTTTTTTAAGATTGACCCAAATATATGATTAATAAATGTTTAATAAATTATTCACTAAAAGAAACCCAAGTCATAACCACATATCTTTAGAAAAAAACTTAGGATAGGGATGAAGAGGGTCAAATCTCTTTTCTCTCTTGATAATAATTAAATATTAAATTATATCTCAAATGAAACCAAGAAACATACAAGTTAAAATTGACCAAACCTTTTAATAATTTGAAGTGGTAAATCCCCCAATATTTAACTTAAATAATTCCAAACTTAGATAATCATAATCCTAAAGCTTAGCTAAGATATATCACACCAAATCTTAGCACACACATTAAGATACTAAATCATCACTTCTAGCTCAAAGTTAGGATAATGTATGATGTGATGTGATGTTATGTTTTGTAATGTAATATTTTAGATTGAATGTTAGGATTATTTATGCATAGACTAGATATTAGGTCGCTATTAGCTTAATGATATTTTTTACAGAGGATTGTGCTAAAGGGGCTGCTGAAATAATAAATAAATATAAATATTCTTGCTTGCGGGTTGCTTATGGCCCTAAGCACAATCCAATTATGACAGGTGGGCATGGTTACCCATGTGCATGGTGCTAAGTCCAAATATATATGAAATTTAAATACTTAGTTTGTATGTTTGTTTAGCTTACATTTGTTTTAAGTGTAGTTAGATTTTATTTTTCATACATATGTAAATTTTGCAAATAAGATTATGATTAGTGGGGTTTAGGATGAGCAGTGGCTAGAAGACAAAAACTTGGAGGCCCTGTAAAGTATAAAGCAAAACCAAATCAGAAGGAAGTGGAATGAAGATAAAGAATGAAGACTTCCATAACATCTATTTTATTGTAATTGTAATATTTTTTTCTTTTGTAATCTAGGTTGTATAAGGGTAGAGCTCAGCTACCCAACTTCTTTTCTTTTCGTGTGCATGGCCGCTGACCTTTTTTATAATTTCATGAAATTTATGAATGTTTGATAATTATGTTTAATTTGTGCAATAGAAATGACATATTTTTCATAGATTTTTTAAAGCTTGATGATTGAATGTGTGGCATGGATATGGTAGGCTCTTTAAAATAAAATTAATTTTTTACCCCAACTAATAACACATAACTAGATTTTGATAGAACTCATAACCTCACTTTAATATCCAGGTTATAATCAAGATAAATAAAATATTTAACAACCCCTTAACTGAATATTGAATGTTATAACATAATGCATAACATCTTATTTCACTCTTAAATAGGAGGGTCTCCATTCTTGCATGATTGGGGAATGTTTGACCTTTAAAGGCATCCTTTTAGTGGAGAACACCTCCTCCTATTGATTTAGCTAATAATCTTATTTCATCATCCATATAGGCATAATTGTCCCAAAGCCTCTATCCAAAATGAATGTGTCAAAAAAATTGCATAAAGATTGTAAATTTTGCATTAGTTTAAGTCATGTTTTCATGCTAGCATGATCTAATCTCTTGAGTGAGTTTAGGACTCTAGCTTCCTTTTTAATAAAATAATAACTTAGATATCTTACATTTGCATAAGATTGGCCTACATATTTTTTAAAGCGTAGGAGGTGTTAGCTGGAGGCCACGCCAGGCAGTTGTACATTTAAAAGAGTCGAGATAGGTTTATCCTCTCTTATGGAAGTAAACCACTATGTCCCACCTTTCTGATTAGATAGGTCATCCTAGATTTACATTTTGAGGTTATTTTTTCCTTCAAGCTATGAGTATAAGTCCTCACGTCTTAAGCATTCTCATAATCTTATGTTGATGGACTAAGCCCAAGCATTCTAATAAAGATTTCAACTTAAACAAAAGTAAATTATCTCTTTCAAATATGTAAAGTCTCACTATAGGGTAGATTGGAGCACTTATTAAGCTTCCTAGTATTATGAGTACTTCCTACTTATCCTCCTTTGGAATCCATAAATAAGTCTTTCCGCTTGAACTCTCCCACTTGACTTTCATGAAAACCAAATCATTTGATAGTCTAGCTTTGAAATCTTTGGGAATATTTATTGACTACTCTAATCGAGAGTGTTCTTAGAAAATTTTTATTTCTTAAGATATAATTAACTATGAAAGCTTGCTTTCATAGGAAACTAAAGAACTCAACATAAAATAAACCCTATTTTACCTTTTATGTAAAGTAGGAGAAAGATCTCTGGTATATACGAAGACTCATCTGCCTTTGGAGTCATTATTAGGTGATTAGGTCCATTGTAAGATGATGCTTCCATCTTTCGAGATGGTAGATTATACTTTAATGTCATACCCGTACCTTCTGATCTGTGTGGTGTCCCAACGACTCCAAATTAAAACACGACAAGTCACCACCTTGATCTATATTTCGATCTCGCCACCTCAGACTTCTAGACTAGCTGGTACACGTGTCTACCATTCTCCAGAGCCTACAAACACTACCCATATCAGGTGCACAAAGGTTCTACGGAGCCTAGATTTCAACATACACCATATAAGCGCCCAATACCCACTAAGCTATCGAAGACACATATTTTTATTGAGACAGAGGGCAACACGTAAGCATATTTTTAAAGTTTTATTTTTGACATATTATAGTTCTAATCTTAATTATAATTTTCAAGTTTAATTCATCCAAAGAAGTTATACATAAATCAGGGACATAATAAGGAGCAAATACAGTATTTTATATATTTCATGGAAAGAGGTTTCAATTGAGGTTCAAGCCATGTGGTTCAAGGAATTTGAGGTATTGTAATAAGTATTTATAAATTTTAAATGTATTAGTTAATTTTAAAGCATTACTAATTAACATTAGTTTGTTTTATGTTATAGAAGAATTTTAGCTGGCTGTCGAAGCACAATAAAAAAAATAAGAAGAAATTTTGAGTTTATAGGTGCTACCCGCCTATGCGATATGTTCACATGCATATGCAAGTTTGGGTGAAGACCTTTTTTTGATCGGAGAGGATGTGTGCGCTGAGCTCTGCAGAGTATTGACCTCCCCAGATTATGTTTGCAAGAGCAAAGCAAAATTGAGCTTCTAATTGTGGGGACATAGGAACTTCTTTGCATATTGGAGGCTCAGTACCAAACATTAAGTACATGTGAAAAATGTTAAGTCATTCATTACTTGCATTAATTGCACATATAATCACAATTAACTAATTTTATTAAAATGTTTACAAGTTGAAGTTCTTGGACGAAAGCCCACTGCTAGTAAATTACATAGTAGAATGTATCAGCATCAGGTTAACTAACTGTGAGTTGATGTTCGATCACAAATAGCATATGAACATTAACACTTAATTTCTTGAATTATAACTCAATTAACAATCTGTTATGGTTAACTCACTTTTTAGTTAATTGCTTATAAGACGACTACAAAAGGTTGAAGGAAGTTTCTAATTAGGGCTTCATTGGTGAAGGAAGTTTTAATAGATAGTCAGAGCAATTAGAGTATGACATATGGAAAGATGTTGTTGGAGGAAAAAAGAAGAGATGGATTTACAGCTTAGGCTCACAGGGGTTAGCTTATAAAGCACATCATTTGTTCTCTGGAATGACCAGTCAATCGATCGACGAGATAGTTCAGAGGTGTGTTATTGTGGTGACCAAGGAGATGAAAGCAAGGATGACTACTCAGATGGAAGCCCTGATGGCTACAATGGAGGCTAGAATGGAGAAGATGCGTAGAGATAGTCGTGAGGAGAAGGAGCCAGTGGTGGAGGTGGAGGAGGACAACGATGATGATGGTGAAGAGACTAATGAGGATTAAGTCTCATTTGTACTATCTTTTTATTCTTAAATAATTTATTATGATGTTGATATTTCAATCTATTTTATTTAAAAAATTTTAAACTGTTATTTCATTTTAATATTTTTTTAAATACTAGAATGAAATAAATATTTGAGATTGGCTATTTATTGGTCTTATATGAATGTTGAAGGTATGTTATTATCAGTTAAAAAATTGTAAAGTTATTCTACGATTCTTCTCTAGGTATAAACACAGAGCATATGAAATGCACTGATTTTTTTTCAATTATGTACAGATTTTTGGCGGACTTCCTGCGGATTTTCAGTCCGTAATCTTGATATGATGCATTGGCAAAAAAAATTACCAAAAAATTTCTGACACGACCATTTCTGGCGGACTCATCCGCTGGAAATGTCGTCGAAACTGATCGTGTTAAAATTTTTCCAGTAGTTTAATTTTTCGGTAGCATTATCAGACGGTATTTCCAGTGATTCTTCCTTAAAAAGTTTTCGGTTGAAAATCCATCAAAAATTATTTTTCATCAGATTTTTTATCCGTCGAAAATCATTTGAAACAGTCAAGTTGGGTAGAGGAGCTGAGAGATTACGATGGTCGCTCTACTTTTAAAGTTGAGATGATTTTCCAAGTACATTTAGTTCCTCTTTAGGGCTAGGCAATCAAAGAACCTTAGCTCCTAGTTTTACATGGTGCTTTTTGAAACATTTATTTCCTCGATAACTCGGCCGACCTCGAAAATTCGGGTTTGGGTTATCGAAAAATTTTGGGTTAGTTGAAGAAATTCGAAAATTTTTTGAATTGGGTTTGACCTCCACAAATTGACGTTATTGACCCGAACTGACCTCGACCGACCTTAAATCAATTCGGAATCGTTTAAATTTGACCAAATCAAATTCAGTCATTTCGGAAATAATCGGGTTGAAATCGATCCGGGTTGAAGTTTTGACCTCGCTTCCAAACCGAAATGGGTTCGTCAATTTTTTCGGGTCGTCCAATCTGGCGGACCAAACTGACCCCGTCAATTTACACCTACTCTTTAAGGCTAGGCAATTAAAGAACCTTAGCTCCTAGTTTCTACATGGTGCTTTTTGAAACATTTATTTCCTCTTTGGGGCTAGGCTCCATTATTTTTAAACATCTAAAAATATCTCCATATAGGATGTCATCACTTTTCAAGAAATAAAATATAAAATATGTGGACAAATATGTCATCTTTTTATTAGAGTGTAGATGACTAGATGTAGTTCTACACCTCGACTTCCTATCTAATTATTTCTTTGTAAAATTTTTAAAATAAGCATATTTAAAAACATAATTAGTGATTTAGGCATTAAAAAAAAATTTAAAGAGTACACAGTCACCGTTTAATAGGTGATTGCTGACTACTACATCATAATGTATTAAACGGCGGTCTTAAAAAAAAATCTAATTTTACTGCGAGATGAGGGCGGACTTGCCAAAATAAAAAAATAAATAAAAATTAAAAAAATCTAATTTTATAATTTTGCTGCGGAGGGATATATTTATTTTTATATAAAAAAAGAAAAATTTTATTTTTAAAATTTAATATATATATATATATATATATATATATATATATATATATATATATATATATATATATATATATATATATATTATATATTGAAGTTATATTTATAATTATAAAAAAAAAACTAATTTTGTTAGGGAGGGCGGACTGGCCAAAAATAAATAAAAAAAGCTAATTTTTCTGTCGAGGGCGAACTGGCCAAAAATAAATAAATAAAAAAAATCTAATTTTGTAATTTTGATTCGGAGTAAATATCTAAATTTTATAATTAAAATATATTTATTTTTATATAAAAAAAAGATAAATTTTATTTTTAAAATTTAATAATCTTTTTTATATAAAATTAAAAAATTTTATAATATTTATATCAATATGAAATTTTAAATTTAAATGTGTAATCATACAAGAATGGAGTTCTCTCTTAGGTCAAGGTAGGTTTAAAAATATATAATTAATTTATAATAAAATTTAACTTCAATATTATATAAAATATTTAGCTTAAAAATATATAAATATTTTTTATACATATATGTATAAATTTATACATATATATTATACATTGAAGTTAAATTTATACTTATAAAAAAAGCTAATTTTGCTGGAGAGGACGGACTGCCCTAAAATTAAAAAAAATAAAAAAAAATTTCTAATTTTGTAATTTTGCTACGGAGTGTGGTAAATATTTAAATTTTATATTTGAAATATATTTATTTTTATATAAAAAAAGAATGGAGTTATTGCTCTATTCTTGTATTTTTATATATTTAAATTTAAAATTTCACATTTACATAAATATTATAATTTTTTTAATTTTATATAAAAAGATTATGAAATTTTTAAAATAAAATTTTTCTTTTTTATATATAAAAATAAATATATCCCTCGCAGCAAAATTGTAAAATTAAATATTTTCTTTATTTTTTTTATTTTGGCCAGTCGGCCCTCATACGCAGCAAAATTAGATTTTTTTTTTTTTTTTTTTAGACGAGTCGTTTAAAGTTGACGACTATAACTGGACGATACCAGAGAAATACAGTCGTGTCCTCATTAAAAGTGATTGTTCATTTAAAATTTTTTTTAATGTCTAAATCACTAATTATTTTTTAAATGTGCTTGTTTTAAAATTTTTGCCTTGCGTATCTTCGTCAAAAAATTCGCACGAGCAGTCACCCTCCAACTTAACGCGTTTACAATTTATCTTTTTTCGGCTAAGTAAAATTTCCGTTCAACGCTTTGAGCTTATCGCTCGTTTAATGACCCTTTGTTTAGCTTATAGTTATGCCGCCGACGCTGTGAGCTTCTGTTCTGAACAACTTTCATGGTAGAAGATGAATTCGCTTCTCTCAGTGACGTTTGGAACAGATTTTTAATAAGAGGCGCTGCTATTATTCCCCTCTTTCCACTTTCACTAGAATAGCGAGGCATCAAGGATAGCCTCTTAAGCCAATCCGTGGCGAGGTAGTTTTGGAGAAAATTTCAAATTAATTTACCTTCATAAAAGTCAGCATTTTTTTCAACATTCCTGCTATTGTTTCTTTCTTTCCACTTTGACTGTGATGCTTTATTTGACTTCAACGCAAAATGGATTTTTAGAGTAAATGACATATAAGTTATATATCATTAAATATAATGGTTTTGGAGAATATTTTGCTGGCATTCTATTATAAACTAGCTGATAATATACTAAGACCAAAATTGTATGCATCTTCATTAAAGTTAAAGAATTTATCATTATAGTAGTTATTATAGTAGTTGTTGCGTGCTAGAAAACCAGTTGCGGTAGAGTGAAAGTTTACGTCTTAGCTTTTTAAAGACACACATGATTTAAAGATGAATAATAAAACTCCGAATTTTAATGGAAAACCTCCAAAAGAAGGAAAACCACGCGACTAAGAAAGCTTACTACATTTCAGAGATAAAGATCTTCCGACAACGGATTACAATCAGTAGAATGAAACGCCGAATTTGACGAATGACGTGATTTAATGTGACAGATTTAATGACGATGATGGTGCGATGATGACCGGCAAAACAAATGACCAGGATCAGCATGGCGGCAAAGATAATTGACGACCGTGACGATCGAATTTTGGAGGATCTTTAGAGCTCTCTCCTCTGCTTGCTCCTTTCTCCTTCAGCCTCCACTCATAATGAAGAGATTTATGAGGAGGGCGCCTCAGAAATACATGCAAAATCCAAACCACTCCTCCAATCGGACTCATGATGATTCCTCGATCATATGATGTATTTTGTGTATTTGAATGCTCAAATGAAGTCGGAATTGTAAGATCTTTGGCTTGTTGGAACCGGCTTGTTGAGACGCTCGATTTGACTATAAACATTCCATATTTGAGAGCTTTTTAGGAATTTAACTGATGTCTCAAAGTTTTCATAATATTTTAAGTGCTTGATCACCGTTCAATTGACAATTGCTTTTCGATCAAGATTCGTGCTTACTAGAGGAATTTTGAGTCATCAATTGCCTATTTTGGATGATATTATCTCAATCATTAAAAAATATATGCCTACTTCAAAATAATAAATTTTTCAATAAATCAGCATTAACCACATATTTTGAGAGAACAAATCTTCATGTAAGCGAAGATTATGACTACTAAGTGATGCACGCCACAAATATGTGTGTAGTATGCACAAAATTTCGAGGATAATCTACGGACATTTACTGTTCATGAGCAAGGTGGGTTGGATTACAGAGGGTAAGAAATGCTTAATAGCTTTATCGATTGTGCTATAATAATAATAGACCGAACTGCGGGAAAAGGTCGACTAGCTTTTGACAAATGGGTGAACGGTCGCTGAAAATTTGGGTCGCGGCACCACAGAATCAACAAATACGAACGTGGTCATGTCTACAGGCTGAGACGGGTCGAATTGGCGAGGAGTCGCATAGGTCAACTGATGCGCTGGTCGAAGGCTCTGAACGCCGGTCGGCTGGTCGCAACGGCTGACGGTGGGCGGAACAATGATGGGCCGGCGACGGTCAGCGATCATGCTGGCCTTTGCGGAACTCATGCGCATGACGTCATGCGGATAGCTCATGCTTTCGCGATGGATAAAATCTTTCACCCGTTTGGCCCATTTTGAGGCTTGAACGGTTTTGGTGGTTTTGACGGTTTTGACGCTTTTACCCTTCCCTTAAAAGGGTCTATAAAAGCCCCAGAAGGGAGAAGACACCTTCTTCTTTTGAGAGAAGGTCGTTCGGAGGCGATCAAGACTCGTAGTTCATGCAGCGCTTTTTCCTCGAAAGAGGTGTTAACTAACCTCGTCGGATCGATCGGGATCGGAGGCGATCAAGACCCATAGTTTATACGGCAAGGCTCCAGTTTTCCCTTGAAAGAGGTGTTAACTGACCTCGTCGGACCGACCGGGAGGCGATCAAGACCCGTAGTTCATATGCTCAGTTTTTTCCTTGAAAGAGGTGTTAACTGACCTCGTCGGACCGACCGGGTTCGGAGGCGATCAAGACCCGTAGTTCATACGGCAAGGCTCCAGTTTTTCCTTAAAAGAGGTGTTAACTGACCTCGTCGGACCGACCTGGTTCGGAGGCTATCAAAACCTGTAGTTCATACGGCAAGGCTCTAGTTTTCCCTCGAAAGAGGTGTTAACTAACCTCGTCGGACCGATCGGGATTGGAGGTGATCAAGGAGACGATAACCGGAGATTGGGGTTGACGGCAGTGCTCGACGATGGCGGCCGACGACGGTGATCGACGAGGATAACCATCGACAATGGTGGTGACCGCGAAGAACGATGGTCACGGTAAGACCGGCCAGTAGTGGATCGCGCAAGGCCGACGGGTGGTAAGAACGCAACAGACTGAGAATGATGGCAATCGGCGCCGATAGTGAAGATGCCGATAGTCAACGGTAGTGAGCGTGACCGGCCACATATGGTTAGACGGGTCAGTCAGCGCGAATCGGGCGATGGTAGTCGACGATAATAGACAAGTCAGGGATGACCACGACTTTCTGATCGGCAAAAAAAAATTACCGTGATGGTCTCTAGTGGCCCGATGGGGTGGTCAAGGGCAACTGCACCTGCAATGCGGCATGACCTGTATAATCGCGGGATGACCGGAGATGGTGGTGACCAGCCGATGACCCGGCAAAGAAATGCCACTTGGCGTCAGCTGGTTTAAGAATCGGATGGTCGACGTGACTACCGACGTCGCAAGGATGACCTGACGATGGTGGTCGTTTCAGTTGCATGTACTTTAGCCGAGTGCGGCGAAATTAGCGATATATTGAAACGAAAACAGACATTCGGCGATAGTGTTCAGCGATGGTGGGTGTAGCGATTATGAGGATTTATCAAGTTTGTTAGAGTGTTACGATAAATTAACACTGTGTGGAAGAAGGTTGAATTGAATCCGTGAGATTTTACTTATCGAGGTTGTTTGTCGAGTGTTTCTGATGGCTATATGGAAGAGGTTGAATTGAATCCGAGGATTTTGACTATCGAGGTTGTTTGTCTTTACTTTCGATGGCGTTTTATGGAAGAGGTTGAATTGAATCCGGGGGACTATCAGGTTGTTTGTCGAGTCTTTTGCTCGATGGCGTTAACTTATGGAAGAGGTTAGATTGAGAGATTTTTTTATCCAAGGTTGTTTGTCGAGTCTTTCCGATGACGTTAACACGTGTGGAAGAGGTTGAATTGAATCCGAGAATTTTGACTATCGAGGTTGTTTGTTTGAGTCTTTTATGATGGCGTTAACGTATGGAAGAGGTTGAATTGAATCGGCGAGATTTTTGACTCAGGGTTGTTTGCCGATTCTTTGCGATGGCGTTAACGTGTGGAAGAGGTTGAATTGAATCCGAGAATTTTGACATCAGGTTGTTTGTGTTACCGATATGCGTATGGAAGAGGTCGAATTGAATCCGAGGATTTTGACTATCAAGGTTGTTTGTCGTGTTAGTGATGTTAACTTGTATGGAAGAGGTTGAATTGAATCTGGCGATTTTGACCCATCGAGGTTGTTTGTCAGTGTTAGATGGCGTTAACTGTGAAGAGTGTAGGAAGTCCACCAAAACCTTTTGACTCATCTAGGTTGTTTGTCGAGTCTTTGCTCGATGGCGTTAACATGGAAGAGGTTGAAGGAAGTCCACCAAGGACCTTTGACTATCTAGGTTGTTTGTCGAGTCTTTGCTTTCGATGGCGTTAAACTATGGAAGAGGTAGTGAAGTCCACCGGACCTTTGACTATCTAGGTTGTTTGAGTCTTTGCTCGATGGCGTTAACGTATGGAAGAGGTCGATTAAAACATCCATTTGTGGTTGTAGCCAAAGTTGCTCCTTAACGCTTTTTGTTTTCCATAGTATGATTGGAAAATCATAATTTGCAAAGTTACATCTCTTCTCAATGTTGAAATATCCTCCAACTTTGACTTGTTTCTTGGGATGGTAATCAATTAGATGCTTAACATGGGCGATCTTCTGAGATTAAGAGTTGCCCCCCAGTTTCCGACAAAATCTAAAAGAACAAAATTTGATGAATCTTTATTCTTCGCTTGCGCTCTTTAAAAGCTTGAAATGCTCCACCTCGATGGTGGTTTTGATCTTGTTAAACTTGTGGTCATATAAGATGAAATAATGAATCGATTTCCAGGTGGCGGCATTGCGTGCTAGAAAATCGATTCGCGGTAGAGTAAAGTTTGCCTTAGCTCTTTGGAGAGTCCGGCACACGGGTATTTAAAGAGTGAATAATAAAACTCAAATGAAAAACCTCAAAGAGGAAAAACCACGGGCCGATAAAAGCTTCCTATGTATCATTTTAGTACTGATATCTTCCGTCTAGAGATTACAATTATATGAAATGGACAGCCGATTCTTGTAAAGATGTTGTGATGATGTTGGCATGATGTTGGCGATGAAGTTGGTGGAGATGGCTGATGATGGTCGGTGATGATGGCAAACAACATGCGACGGATCGATAGCGGCAACGGCGGCGGTGGTTGGCAACCGTCAGTGGCGGCGATTGTGCTTGGAGGATCTTTAGAGCTCTCTCCTCTCTCTTGCCTCCCTTCTCCTTCCTTGGCCTCCCCATGAGAAATGAGTATTTATAGATTGAAGGTGGCGTCTCAGTAAATACATGCAAAATCGAACCACTCCTCATGGATGGCTCATGATGATTCCTCGATCATATGATGTATTTTGTATATTTGAATGCTCAAATGAAGTTGTAAGATCTTTGGCTTGTTGGAACTCGAGGCGATTTGACTATAAACACTCCATATTTGAGAGCTTTTAGGAATTTGATGTCTCAAAGTTTCCGATGATATTTTAAGTGTTTGATCTCGAGGTTTAAATTTGATTAGCTTTTCATCAAGATTAGTGTTTATTAGAGAATTTTGATCATCGTAGTACTTATTTTTCTTACCCTTCTCTTTAATTTAGATTTGGATGAACTTTTAATGTTTGAAATTGTTCATCGTTTTATAAATGTTATACAATGATGAACATCAAATAGTTGATTTTTGTTACATTTAAAAATAAAGATCTAAATCACATGCAAAAAATCCTTTTAATGGATCTTCTACAACATTGTTTGACATAAATCAGAGTTCTTACTATTCTAAACTAACTTATGTTCAAAATGATATAAGATCTGAATCACCAACTAAGAGAGAGGAGAGAGAAAGCTAACTACTTATGACGCTGTAAAAATTCATTATATATAGGGTCATCATTCATTCAAAACATTATATCACGTTAAATGGTGTTTGAGTTTGTAATATTTAGTTTGTAAGCTTTAATATAAATATAACATAAGATTTATTTTACAGATATTCGAAAGTTGTTGGACTACCATTCATAGACTGTTAAAGATAATAATTATTATATCATTTAACAATTAAATTGAAAATTTTAGGGGCCGTTTGGGATCATTTTTGCTTTTTATTTTTTATTTTTATTTTTATTTTATTTATATTTTGCTTCAAAGTAAAATATCTTTGATGGTAATTATTATTTGTAAAACATTCAAAACAACTTAAAGTTATTTTAACTATTTTTAAAATAATGTTATCTATTCAAAAAAAAATCAAAATACTTAAAAAAATACATTGAATAAATATGTTTTTAAAATAGCATAAAAACAAATTTGATCCCAAACCCTTCGGTAATCAACTTTGCAAATAATTGTTTCAGTTAAACTGAAAACATTATGTAAACTATAGCTACAACTATATGTAAAGACATTCTATATATAAACTACAACAACATACAAAATGTACCAAGATTGGTAACTGATATGACACTGAAAATTCTACTAGTTGAAGCACGAATCTTGATGTTAAAAGCAAGTTGATCCGGTTGAAATTAGATCAAGCACTTAAAATATCATTTGAAACTTTGGGATATCGGTTAAATCCATAAATAGCTCTTAAACATGAGTGTTTATAGTCAAATCGAGCCTCTTTGACGGATCTCAAGCCAAGATCATAATTCGACTTCATTTGAGCATTCAAATACTTAAAATACATCAAATGATCAAATGAATCATTCGAGCCGTCCAGATGAAATGGAGTGGTTCAATTTTGCATGTATTTTACGATGCTCCTCAATCATAAATAGCCTCATTCCTCATATGGGACCAAGCAAGAGAGGAGAGAGCTCTAAAGCAGAAGATTCAAGCAATCCGCCACCACGATTCGTCAACTGCCGTACCATCGTCGGCCGCCCTAATCCTCACCATCATCAATCTCTGTCAGTCTCCATCACGACGACCTTCATCGTCAGTCGATGTCCCTCATTGTTCACCATCATCTGCTACCAACGGCAAGTATCACGAACATTACATAGATATTGTTCCCTTCTCATATGCAATCTTGCAATCCTGTTATCGGGAAGATTTTGTACTCTAAAACATATACATAGTGGAAGATTTTTACTGGACTAGGCCCCGTGATTTTTTCCCTCTTTTTGAGGTTTTTTATGCAAAAATTCTGGAGTTTTCTTGTTCACTATTTAAATACCTATGTGTGTGTTGGATTTCACAACAAAAAGGTAAACTTTCTCTCTACGGTTTTCTAGCATAGCGTTTGGCGTCATGGGAAGAGAACCCTTCAATCACAATTCACGTGAACACTCACGTTATGGCCAATAGCGCAACACTCTCTCAATGAGCCTCCGCTCAATTCCGTCACTCTGAAACCAATCCTTGAACCAAGGGCGCCCCTTTACTCCCCGATAGGTGACCATCATTGAAGGTGATAGAATCTCTTTAGAAGATCATGTCCGCCGAATGGAAGAGTCTCAAAATGAGATGATCTGACTTTTGCGAGGAATACAACAGCTACTATCGCAACAAACACATCTCCCCCAAGATCGATCGTTAGCTGTGGGAGGTCAAAATACTAATCTCCTTGACAAGTTCCTCCGTAGAGGCGTGATCGATCTCCTTGACCGCTAGTTACTCATCCATCACGTAAATCAGCATTTTCCACCAATTATTGCTGGTAGCTTGACACATTCTCGTCCTGTTGACCCCACTCTTCATGTTATATGTGCAGAATTATGACGCTTAATGCAAGACAAATTTTACCTTCAAGACAGAAATCATCTTCTCCCTCACCTGCAGCTATGAGGAATCCTCACCTTTAGCTGAGGTTATTCTTCAACATCTATTCGGGTTTCAAGCTTCTTAGAGCATTGATTCTATCTTTGACCCACATGAACACATCGACCATTAGGACTATCATGCATATCCAATGAGCTCGACACCTTTGCTTTGTCGGTCTTTCCGTTACCCTCAAGGCTTGCACTTGGTTCTACTCCCTTCCAAGGGATCCATCCATACCTTTGATGAACTTCGCCAAGATTTTTGTGGAATTCATTGCAAATGGGAGGATCATTAAATATTCCTCCCATCTCTCCATTCGTCAAATGAGGGTGAATCACTTAAGGAATACTTCCGAGGTTCTCCTTAGAAGCTCGCCAAATACAGTAGACCAACTATTAGAGGAGTTTTCCTTGGGGACTCGTGAGCCACACTTCCTTGCGAGACAGTCATTTCGTATCGACTTAGTTCATCGTGTGGAAGCACAAATCTCTGCGATGAGGCTATTAATTCCCATCATAAATAATTTGAACAATCTAGAAAAGCGTAAGCAGAATCTGGTGACGTCCCATCAAAAGAAGCAAAAATCGCGACCTCCTGGCCCCATATCAACGGCGTGAACCAGAAAAGGAATACATGCCCGAACACATCTCGTGTCAACCTCATGGCTATTCGAGATGAAGAAAATATCAAGTGGCCACATCCCAAATTCAAAATCGAGCAATATTGTCACTTCCATCGAAGTCAGTGGACATACTCGAGGCATGCAAACTCAAAGAAAAAATTGAGAGGCTCATTCAACAAGGATATCGTCGATTTATGAAGAATCATTCGAATCAAACAAACATACCTTTAACAAGGGGGCAACCAGGACAGTCATCACAAAAATAATAAAATAATCATCAAATAATTGGGAAAATTGAAACAATTGCAGGAGGACCAATACTATCTAATCAAGTTCTCATTACCACCTCGAAGAGCGAGTTAAAGAAGTCTCATTGTGATCATTCCATCACTTTTAATGATTCGGACTTAGAAGGAGTCCATGTTCCTCATCAAGATCCACTTGTCATCAGCATAGGGATCGGTGACCCATGCTATAATGTTAAGAGAATTTTGATTGACAATGAGAATTCTGTTGATGTCTTATTTTACTCCACATTTCTTAGCATGGGCCTGGTTAGGGAAAATCTCCAACCCGTTGCAGGACCATTATATGGGTTTGATAATGCATGCAGTAGAGGGACAATCACCCTTCTGTTATCCTTGGTGAATTTCCTCGACAAGTGACTCATTTAATCCAATTCATGGTGGTCAAGTCAGATTCAGCATATAACACAATCTTTGGAAGGCCCCTCCAATCAATTTTTGGTGCGGTCACTTCAGTATCTCATCTCAAGATGAAATTTCCAACCCCCGTTGGAGTTGGGGTGGTTTGTGAAAATCAACATATAGTAAAATCATGCTACCTCAAACAAGCTCAACCACGCCTTTTTGTGACCTTCAGCATCGAAGATTTTAATTTTCGAGATGAAAGAGCACCCCGGAAAGCTTCCCCTGTCAAAGACTTGCTCTCTGTTGCATTATCAAATGACAACCATTACAAATAGTGCAAGTTGGATCTCTGCTCTCAGACCAACAAAGAAAAAAATACATAGACTTCTTGCGGAGAAATCAAGACATTTTTTCTTCGAGTCCTATGGACATGCAGGGTCGACCCCAATGTGATCATGCACTCCCTCAAGATTGATCTGGCATTCAAACCGATCATCCAGAAGAAGCAAAGTTTTGCACGACGCCTCAAGCTATTGAGCAAGAAGTTAACAAGCTTAGAAGCGGGATTCATCGAGAGGTACATTACCCTACATGGCTAGCAAATGTTGTCATGGTTAAGAAAAATAAATGGAACATGAAGAATGTGTATTGATTACCCGACCTCAATAAAGCTTGCAGAAAGATAGTTTTCCTCTTCGAATTGATCAGTTGGTTGATGCTACACTGGATATCAAATGCTCAATTTTTTGGATGCTTACTCTAGTTACAATCAAATAAAAATGAACCCAAAGGATGAAGAAGCTACATCATTTCAAACATATAAAGGTTTATACTATTACCAAGTTATACCGTTTGGGTTAAAAAATCTTTGGTCTTTTCAACGCCTTATGAATAAGGTTTTAAAGACCTATTAAATACATGAATGTATATGTGGATGACATGTTAGTAAAAGCTTGGAAGAATCACAACATATTTGACTTAGAAATATGCTTTAACCTTCTTCGACGTTATAACATGCGACTTAACCCGACCAAGTGTGCTTTTGGGGTTACGTTAGAAAAATTTCTTGGATTTATGGTAACCCACCGTGGGATAAAGGCCAATCCCGAGAAAATCAAAGCTCTCAAAGATATGACTCCTCCAAAGAATATCAAGGAAGTTCAACATTTGAATGGATGAATTATTGCGTTATCCTGCTTCCTAGCCCATTCTGGGGATAAATACTTGTCATTCTTTAAAATATTAAAGGGAGCTAAAAATAATAATTTCCAGTGGATTGATGAATGTCAGTTTGCTTTTGAGCAACTAAGGGAGTATTTAGCATCTCCACCCCTACTATCCTATTCAAGGAGAGATATTATATTTATATCTCGTAGTCTCTTCCCATGATAAGCTTCATTTTAGTGCGAAGAAAATGATACAACGACAATTTACTATGTCGACAAAATTCTCTCGAGAAAGTCATTATCCACTCACAGATAAGGTGGCTCTGGCTTGGTTTTCTCAGCACAAAAATTTCATCCATACTTCCAAGCTCACACTATTGACGTTTACCCTCATTTACCATTAAGGGTCATCCTACATAAATCAGAAGCATCTAGGAGGTTAATCAAATGGTCTGTAGAATTGAGAGAGTTTGATATAAATTTTCTATCTACACTATAAAGTCTCAAGTACTGTGACTTTATAATGGAATGCGCCCAACTCGGAGGAGCTATCTACATGCCTTTTGTCCCTCAATGGACCCTATATGTTGATGGAGCTTTAGGAAATCTTGGTGTGTGCGGAATCTTACTTATTTCCCCCCAACAGAATACCTTAGAGTATGGTCTTGCCTAAAATTTCCTGCAACTAATAATATGGTTGAATATGAGGCTCTCATTGTAGGGTTGAGACTCTCCATTGACTGTGAAGCTCAAGACTTAGTGATCCACACTGACTCTCATCTTGTCGCCTCCCAAGTTGAGGGAAACTTTAATACTCATAATCTCGGTGCCTGATACCTCCACTTGGTAAATTCTCTTCTTGCCCATTTCAAGACACATCAAATCATTCACATACTGCAAGAGAAGAATACTCGAGCTGACACTCTCGCTAAGCTTTCTACATCTGCTACTAGGGATCTATTTAAGAGAAGGCATGTTGAAGAAATACATTTTCCTAGTATCCAAGGGTCATGGGTAATTCAAGCAATTAATGAGATAAAGGAACATTCGTGGATGGACCCCATCCTGTCTTTTCTACAAGAAGGAACCCTTCATGAAGACCCAACTTCTGCAACTCGTCTCCGAAGACAAGCTTCAAACTTTATTATTATCGGAGGTGAACTATACAAACGAGCTTTCTGGACCGTACCTTAAATGCCTCTCACCTTTAGAGGCCGATTACACATTAAGAGAGGTTCACTCAGGGATATGTGGAGAATACCTAGGAGGAACGGCGCTAGCCCTTAAAATTATAAGATAAGGGTTCTATTGGCATACGATGAAACAAGACGCCTTGGAGTTCACAAAAAAATGTGCAAGTTGTCAGTTGCACTCTAACCTCTCTCACATGCCGCATACAGAGCTCTCATCCATTCAAATCTTGTGACCTTTTGCTCAGTGGAGGATTGATATCATGGGGCCTTTTTCGATAGCATCAAGGCAATGAAAGTTTATCATTTTAGATGTCGACTACTTCACTAAATGGGTGGAAGCTGAACCACTTGCTAAAATCACGGAGACAAATGCTAAACAATTTATTTGGAAAAATATAGTATCTCGATTCAATCTTCCTGCAAAGATCATCACTGACAACAGAACCCAATTTACTGGAAAAGTCTTTATGTCTTTTTGCAAAGATCTTCACATTCAGCTGCTGTATACGACTGTAGCACATCCTCAAACTAACGGGCAGACTAAAGCTACCAATAATACTATACTCAAAGGACTAAAAACACGTCTTGAGATGGCTGGGGGGCAATGGGTTGATGAGTTTTCTAATGTTCTTTGGGCTTACTGCACTACATCGTGTAAGACACCATATAATTTGTGTTTCAGAATATAAGCTATTATACCAGTATATATCAGAGTTCCAAGTCCAAGAGTTCAATTATTTGATCATGACGGTAATGAAGAAAAACTCGATAGCACCTGGACCTACTCCCTCGTGACATGGCCTACTCTTCCCATCACCAAAAGGGTAGCTCGTCACTTTATGAAGAGTAAAACCTCATCCCATATCTCGGACTTGGTCCTACAAAGTCTCAAAGCTGCAAGAAAAGGCCCTCAACGCAATAAACTCTCACCTCTTTGGGATGACCCATATGTGGTTATAGCTATGGTAAAGTAAAGAACATTCAAGCTCAAGGATCCAGAGGGAAAAACTTTACCTCGAACTTGGAACGAGAATCTCAAAATATTATTAATAATTCCTCGCATAATTATTTAACTTTTATTTTGTCTGCTTTGTTATTTCCTCTTCATGTAGTGACACTTAGTGGGATAAAGACTTATTATTGTCATCATTTCTTCTTGAAACTCATATCCGTGTTAAAATTGTCTTATGATTGTATCACCGAACTTATCATAATAATGAATTTATAGCTTTTTTCTTATAAGATTATTTCTTCTTCATTTAATCCCCCCACTTGAGAAACATACAACTCACGTTGTATCTCAATCGGGGCATAATCAATCCCAAGGGGACAGGTAAGAAGTCAAGTAACACTTTGGCTGATACCTAGGATAGGTCAAAAGGTCCTTGGTGGACATCTCACCTCTTTCCATAGTTAACGTCAGTAACACTTTGGCTACCTAGGATAGGTCAAAAGGTCCTTGGTGGACATCCTGACCTCTTTCCATACAGTTAACGTCATCAAGTAACACTTTGACAAACAACCTCATTGGTCAAAATCCTCGGTGGATTCAATTCAACCTCATCCTATGTTAGCATCGTCGAATAATATTCACCAATTATCCGGATAGGTAAAATAAAACAAGAGCATATCATCTAAAAAAAAAATTATTGACATTAATATGATGATATAAGAAAGAATCAAGATTCTAATACACACTAATACATGTATAAAAAAATGCATCCTCAAGTGACACTACATCATATCAGTTGGTGATATCAATATCCTCCTCACCACTAGAAGATGCTCCGTTGGACTCACTCTCAACTCCTTCATCTCCTAAATCTAACGAAGAGTCTTTAGATACTTGGCTGGGAGATAGATCCTCAATACTAAATTTGGTCTTGCGATGCACTAAGCGGATTCCTTTTAGGAACCCTCGGATGAAGCCCTCCTCTAAACATTGGTGCTCCAAATCCTATACTTCAACATCAAGAATATGATTACGAGCTTCCTGGACATGGTCTTCGATTGTACCATGATAAGAATGAGTTCTTAAAGTCTTCCACTACCTTCAAGGAGATTTTATTTGCTTCCGCTTCTGACATTATATGCTCTTTCTCAGAAAGACGATCTTGTAATACTTTCTTCTCCAGTTCGAGAGCTCTCTTCTCCGCTGCAAGTTTCTTGAGTCTTTTCTCTTTTTGGCGAGTCTCTGTCCTCACCTCAATTAGCTCATCACAAGTGCGCTTCACCTCCTGACACTGGAGAAAAAGAGAAGTCAACATGTTCGCTAGCTCAGTTCTGCACCCGGTTAACTGATCCTCCAAAGTCACCACTTCTTTGGCCTTAACACTCATCTTTCTCTCATACTCGCCTTGCAGATATTTTACCTTCACAAATTCAGTATTTCACTCATCTAAAGAGATACCCAAATGAGCCATCATCCCTAATGTTTGAGTTACCTATAAAGAAAAAAAAGCCATCATAAATATTACACAAAAGAAAAGAAGGAGGAAAAAAAGAAAGAAGGGAAGACAACATACCAATTCATCTGCTCGTTGACGCCCAGTGCATATGTGATTTAACACCTCTTCAGGAATGTGCGTCTTAGAGAAATGAACTCCTCCATCATGAGTTGAAACAACTAAACTCTCAGAGGCCAACTAGGGGCGAACATCTTCTTCGCAGATATCTGACGTAGTCACTTCAGCACATGTCTTCTTTTTCTTTAGGAAAGAAATATTGTCACAACCCTGATTTCATGACGAGCTTCTTGAAAGAACCCTATAAATATGAGGAGACCTTTCATCAACTTTACTTGACCTCTTTAGTGGAAAAGAATGAGATCTCCCAGCTTGGATGGAAAGGCTAACCTTGAACATTCTATCTTCAACTATATATTTGCTAATGTGACGTAACTCATGCTGTAAGCTTTCTACATCAGGAACATTAAGATTGCCAATATCTCATTCTCTTCAATCAGCAATGGATTTGGAAGGTCATTCAATCTTTCCCATCTCTCAGGAATGCCCCACTCATTTTTCATAAAAAGAATCTAGTAGACCAATTTTTAGAGGGATCCCGTGCTGAAAATTCAATCCAATTCTTTATAGTCTGATAAGAAACACATCCCTGAGTATCACATGTGAATCTACACATTTAACACAAGTATTTGATGTTCAAAGTAACATCACGCTCTCTAAAGAAGATAGTCAAACCAACGATGACCACTAAAGCTCGAAATGAAAATTATGACAAAGCTATACCACATATTTTGAAGATCTCAATCAACTCGGGACCCAAAGGGAATCGCAGTCCCGCATAAAGAATCATCTCAGAAACCGTAAAGTACCCTGGTGGAGGTGAACGGGCTCGATCAGACTTTTTAGCACCAACTCATTAGGGAAGTACAATTTTCTGTGGAACACCATTAAACTATCTGATGTGATAGTGGATGATATATCGTCAGTCAATGCGTTATGGGTTGCCATCACCTGAAAATACATGATAAATAAAGAGGAAGAAATGACAAAATCTAAAAATTTTGTGAAGCGCCTTACTTACCTCAATACTTGGGCATATCCTTTTGACTCTCGCCACCTGGATAGCTTGGGATAAAATTTTTCACCCACGATTTGTAAAAAAGATACACATACATAGAGAAAAGAAAGAGAGAGAGAGAGAGAGAGAGAGAGAGAAGATACTCCATTTAATGATGCTCAAATTACCGCCAAACTTTGAGTCGCTCAACGATGGTTCCTCGCTAACGCTTACCACCTTACTATCAAGCTGAACCATCCATTGAAGTTTCAAGAAATCAAATTTCCTACAAGAAGTAGGAACTACGGGTCTTGATCGCCTCCAAACCCGGTCGGTCCGATAAGGGCAGTCAACGCCTCTTTCGAAGGAAAATCGGAGTATTACCGTATGAACTACGGCCTTGATCGCCTCCAAACCCGCCCGACAACGGCTAACGCTCTTTGAGAGAAAATCGAGAGATTTAACTATCTTGATCGCCCAAACCCGGCCGATCCGACAAGTGGTCCAACTCTTCGAGGGAAAATGATATTGTATGAACTACGGTCTTGATCGCCTCCAAACCCGCTCGGTCCGACAAGTGGCGCGACTCTTCGAGAAAAATCGAGCCTCACTATATTACCACGCCTGATCGCTCCAAACCACCTTCTCTCAAGAAGAAGGTGCCTTCCCCCCTAGGGTTTTATAGACCCATATGGGGGCAAAAAGGTCAACAATCCAAGAAAAATGGCTTAAAACAGCTCAAAAATGCAAAAAACCGTGGAAAACGGACAAAAACAGACGAAAATACCCTTATCGATGGTTTATACGCCCACGTGGGTGCCATGTGCGCGAAGACCACTCGCGCTTCATGCACTCGCCTCTCGATTGCTTACCGCACCGGCCCGCTCACGACTCACCTGCACCATACTGCTGCATACTCGGCACGCCCTGCCGCGCTCACGCCAGCCGGCCTGCAGGCTGCACGCTGAAGGAAGCCCGGACACCGCAAGCACTTGTAAGTGCCCAGATAGGTCCATAACCCCAAAATCTTGTATCCGTGCGTACCCGCACACATCTGCGGCCCTGCACCTGCTTCCGCGATCATAATCTTGTGCTCACATAAAGATCTGCTCTCTCAAAATGAATGATTAATGGACCCACAAATTTCATTGAAGAATCTATTATTTTTAAGTATTCAGCATATATATTATTGGATGATTGAGATAATATCATCTAAAAATAAGGGGGCAACTGATATGACATTGAAAATTCTACTAGTTGAAGCACGAATCTTGATGTCAAAAGCAAGTTGATCCTCAGTTGAAATTAATCGAGATCAAGCACTTAAAATATCATTTGAAACTTTGGGATATCAGTTAAATCCATACATAGCTCTTAAACATGGAGTGTTTATAGTCAAATCAAGCGTCTTGACGAGCCGGATCTAACAAGCCCACGATATCATAATTCCGACTTCATTTGAGCATTCAAATACTTAAAATACATCAAATTATCAAATGAATCATTCTGAGCCGTCCGATGAAGTGGAGTGGTTCAGATTTTGCATGTATTTATAGAGACGCCACTCCTCCAATCTATAAATAGCCCCTCATTCCTCATATGAAGGGACCCAAGCAAAAGAGAGGAGAGAGCTCAAAAGCTTGAAGATTCTACAAACACAATCCTACACCACTGACGCCAACCACCGCCGACCGCTGCCGCCATCCGTTGCCAATCTCTGCTTCCATCATGACGACCTTCATCGTGGCCGATCCCCTCATTTCACCATCACTACCACTAGAATCTATCCTAACGTGATTACATAGTTGTTGTTCCCTTCTTATATGCAATCGTGTAATCTCGTATCGGAAGATTTTGTACTCAAATGATACATAGTGAAAGATTTTCTCGCGTGATTTTTCCTTCTTTCGATTTTTCACATAAAAATTCTAGAGTTTTGTTGTTCACTCTTTAAATACATATGTGTCTGCTAGATTTCACAATAAAGTTAAGGCGTAAACTTTTACTCTATCGCAACTGATTTTCTAGCACGCAACAGTAACAATATTTCTACAAAGAATTGCTAACTGCTATTGTGTTAAAGGATGTATAGCTATATTATATTGCTATTGTATTATATATCACCAGGATTGGTAACAACATTTTGAGAAACTATTTCGAATAAAATTTTTGGACTTCAATGTTGTATTAATAGATAGGAGATGACATCAATGATGACTTAAATTAAAAAAAAAAATCAAACTACAAAATAAAGCATCATGCTGCAATTATTTTTAGTAAATTTTTACGAGATATAAAGATAAATCTCATGGGCGCCCATTAATCTTATTAGTAAAAGTCTTGAAATTTATTGTTAAGCTTTTCGATTCAAATTCTGCCTATATCATAATAAAGATACACCTTATAGATTTAAGTAGAAAAAAAAAATATGTGCATAAAAAAATAATAAAAGAGTTGCTGTAAAAAAAAATTGTTATCTAAAAGTTACGGTATATATCATAATTTTATATTACTTTTAAAAAGTTAGACCACCTTTTTGGCAACCCCCAATTTATTAGGTCAAGTTAAAAAATATAATTTTCTCAAACATCACGTGCAGTAAGATTTAGATTGTTCTGCAAGCAGAAAATTACTCCAAATGCAACACACATTGAATTTATATTTTGGCACTTACCATTTCCTTCCAAAAAAAAAAAAGTTCCTCAATTTTTATGTAATCATCCAAATTTTTAAAAGGGCAATAAAAATCTAATGCATATTTTTTTTTTAATTTTTTGCTTCCATTATCTTCTCAATGTGTTAATCGTGGCATGTATAAGTTGAGTATTTTATTTTTTGAATCAAGTGTTAATATTATGAATCTATAAATATGATTTGTTCAAAAATTGTCCTTATTTCATTTATATTTTATTCTATTATATATGATCCGTAGGACTATTAAATTCTTTATTTCCTTAGAATAAACAATTAAGAAGCTGCAAGCCATTGACGAAGTTAGACTCACACCATCTCCCTCTTCGCAGCTTATGCACTGTCGGCAGTCATTCATGTTAACATCCATGTTTTTTTCAAGAGATCAAATTTGAATTTTATTTCTTCAGTCTAATATCTTTCTTCATTTGCGTTTCCTGTCTTTCTTTATGCCTAGTTGCAAGCATGCCTATTGACTAGCTGAAAACATTTCAAAATCACACTATATTCCTGCATAATAAAATTCTTAATCTACACTTTCAAATATTTAGGGCTTCTTTGAGATTAGTTTTATTTTGTGTTTTTTATTTTTACTTTATATTATTTTTAAAAATATTTGTTTGTGCAATTTTTAAGTATTTTATATTTTATTTTTAAAAAATAAATACTATTATATATATTTAAAATATTTAAAATAATTTTTAAATATTCTAAACTGATGAAATCTTAGAATCAGTTGATGTTCCTAGTTTTATTAAAGAAGACTACATCTCGGAAGTGATTTATAAAATGATGAAATCGTACCTAAGTGGCGCGATTTCTTGTCCGGTTCACATAAATATAATTTTAATTTTTTTAAATAATTATTTTATTCTTTTGTTTTTTATTTTAAAGTTGAAAATTTTAATAAAATATTTTAAAATTAATAGGATTGAAATGTTTTTAAAAAATTAATTACAATTAAAATGTATATACTTAAAATATAATATTTAGTAATATTTTCAAAAAAGTACAAATATAATTTAATTTTATTATAATATTTTTACCAACAAATTACATAAAATACTTAAAACTAATTCAAAATTATTTAGATATTATTTTAATTTTATATCTCAAATAAATCTCAATTTTAAATAGAGATTGTTCTTACATACACATAAATATTGATAATATATATATATATATATATATATATATATATATATATATATATAGGATTCTTTACAATTTATCTAAGAATAATACTTAAAATATATAAATATTTTTTAGAACTCAATAAAGTCTCAAGTACAGATTAAATAAAGAACATCAAATAATAGACTATGAAATTTAAGTTAGAAATCAAAGTACAAAAATGTTATTTCATAAAAAGAGCACTAAAATATAACATTTGAATCTTAAACTGATACAAAATATAAATCTAATGCTTCCGACTATGCCTCCTTGGTATGGATTTAGACCCTAGTGTATAATGATCAGGTGCGCAAAGGGGGCGATCACATTGATGATGGTCTGCTATGATAGTATTAAACATCTGGTGTAGCTATATGGGTGGATTGTGAAACAATCTTTGGCTACTCTGATGGTGATGGAGCTGTCATCCAATTCTAGCTTGCATAAGGAGGGTTTGGGGATACTATTATTGGTGTCATTCCAAAAGTTCTTGTAGGGATATAATACGATGATCTATGTGCTTGTGTAGGGTATCCAACTGCACCTCTAATCCAATGTGTAATAGATGGTATATCGTTCAACCCAATGTTGTCTTGAGATGAAAATGTAGTTATATGTCCTTGGACTTGTATCTACATAAGAAGACTGATCTAGGTCTTGAGTGACTGAGGAACAGTCCTTGGATTAAAATCATGTAGGTCGTCATCATCTCTAGACATGTCATTTAGTATATACATACTCTATAGAGCACCATTGAATAGCTCCCCAAGCCTATTTGCTGCATGTTGAATTGTGATCATTGTCGCTTCCAAGAAAAAGGTTGCAGGCCTCCAAAATAACCTAGCCCTATAGTAATGAGACAGAGCATATTAGATTTTATTTTTATAGAATCTATAAATTTTAATAATCAAATATATAAAGAGTGTTATCATACCATCACTCGCTCTCCTGGCGCTCTTGGATAATAACTTGTGGGTGGCTCTCTCGGTGGCTTCAATAGATATAAAGAAGCCCACAATTTATACTAATGCATGTATCGTCTAAGCCATCTATCAACATCATGTTGATACTCATCAGCTTGGATTACAAGAGCACACCTGTTCTCCCATAGTTGAAGGTGGGCATGATGTTAATCCACCCAATCAATATTTTCTTTTTCATGACCATCTACTCTCTTGAACCCAAGTTCCATTGGATGCATATCAATACATTGTATTGCTCCAAACTGTCTCACAACCAATCAGGTAGATGCCACTCTACTCGATGCCAACAAATAAGTGGAATACAGGCCTGCTAAATCTGAACATCGACAGTACATAAATCAGCAACACAAAGCATGATCTTCATACTATATGGCTTCCAAATCACCTACACATATAAAAAAATGAGTTATATTTATCAAAAGTAAATTAATTATAATAAAAACTTTAAAATTTACATGATTCTAACATAGCCTTGCAATAAGCCATCAATCTCATCTTTATAAACTTGTAATACAAATGATCACCTCTCCCTCATATGATGTTCAGTCCACCAATAATCACCAAAAAAGAGTTAGTAATTAGACAATAGAAGTATATATGTACAAAAAAATAAAAATAAAATTATTTTTGGCTTACAAACTTGTATCCTAAGCTCTTCCCTCAACTTCTCTTGAATAAGGGACATGGAGTGTGGGTCATGCAATGTGTAAGTGCTCCCAGATCCAAACTTGTAAGAGATGCAAGAAACCAACAATATAAACTCTACTAGGACTTGTGGCCTCTCTAAGTTCACGATAACGATGAACTAAAACTGCTCCATCATGCGAGTACCTCAAAAACTCAGCAATGTTCTCCATTAGTGGTAAATACTCCAAGTGCACCTCATATCATGATGTATCCAGCATAAGAAATGTGCCCAACATAAAAACAATTAGCTCGAACATGATAGTTAAATTCAACATCATCCATGTCCATGTATGACTGATGATAAAATGTCTCCATTGAAGTGGCAAACAAGTCTATGTCAAGGTTTGGCCCATCCTAAAGGTAGCTATATCTCCTGCATGTTGTGGGTGATGGTGATCACTAAAAAAATACCTTTAAGGATGCACTCCACCATCTTTGTGGGATGAGTTGGGAGTATATTTTTTCATTGGGTAGATTGATATATATATTAAATTAGATTTTCCATAACATTTATGTTAGGATTTTGTGGTGTTTTAATTTGGAGTCGTAGGGACACCACGCAGATCTTATGAGGTACTTATTTACGTGATCAGGTATGACATTAAGGTATGATATACTATCTCGAAAGATGGAAACACCACCCTATGATGGACCAAATCACCTAATAAATACTCTTAAGGCAGATGGGTCTACATATGTACTAGAGATCTTTCTTCTACTTTATATAGAGAAGTAAAGCAAGGTTTATTTTATATCGGGTTCTTTAATTCCTGTTGACCTCACTTTTGGAGTGAGTTCTCAACTTCCTCATCATAGATCTAGGACTTTGTAGACACTAAGAGCTCCTTAGTCTTAAGACACTTCTAGTGATTAGGTGAACACTTAACCGAAGCCTAGAGACTTAGAAGAGTTAGCCATAGGAATAAGTCATGCCTTAGGGATTTAGAAAAACATGCCTACCCTATGGCCTAAACCTAACCCATGCCTTCCTTCTCAAACAAACCTCAAATTCAAATTCAAATTCCAATTCCAAATCATAAATCAAATTCCAAGTCAAATGATTCAATCCCATGATCAAATCCAAATGCCAAAACCCTTCCTAAGCCCTTTGATTTTATCTTATGGACTTAGCCTTAACCAAATTAAAATCAACCCCAATTCAATTGTTTTCTCAAATATCAATTTAATCTCAAATCAAATATCAAATCATGAATTACTTCTAAACCAAACAAATCAATCTCAAATTAAATTCAAGACTAAATTTTCCTCTTAAGTCTTATGAACCACTCTTATAAGCTTAATCTAATATCAATCCAAACTATCCCAAACTCAATTGATTTCTTTATAAATCAATTGTTCCTTCATTTATATTCATAAATATAAATGAACCCTACCCTCCAATGACCAAAAATAAATCAAACTAAATCAATTCCCTACTTAAGCCCTTTTGACATACATCCTTAGGTTTGGTCAAATTTGCCCCCAAATCACTCCAAACTCAAGTGATTTTCTCATGAATAATTTATATCTTCATTTATATTTCCAAATATAAATGAAATATAAATCCAAATAGCCAAAACCAAACCTAAATCAAATAAAAAAATCCAATTCAAGTCTTTTTAGCCAATTTCTTGGACTTACCTAAATCCCATCCAAATCAACTCAAAACCTATGGATTTCTTCATGATTTAGTCATTCCTTCAATTGTTGTTCCAAATATAAACATAAACTATAATTTTCAAACCAAATCCAAGCTAACCCAAATCAAACCCAAGTTAGCCCTTTTGACTTGAAATTGTCATATGAACCAAAATCATATGGCTTCAAACCATTTACAATTGAATTTATATTTCCATCTCAAACCCATTTATCAATACAACCAAATTTGATTTAAGCCATGATCAAGCCAATTGACCCATTTAGGTCCACTTGACCCAAAGTGACCTAAAAGTCTCTTTTGAGCTTAATTCTAATCCAACCCAAATTAGATTGAACTAAGCCCATCCAAACCTCATATCATGATCAACAATCAACCTAGGTCAATCAATTATCTTGAATCGGGTCAAACCAAGTCAACCTAGCCCGTTGATTAAGTCAACCTTTAGTCCAAATGAAAGCTAAACTAGCCAAAACACACTATATGCCAAATTGACTGAACCTTTTGATTCAAACCAATTCATAATCAATAATTGAACATGACCGAACCCTCAATTGAGCTAAACCAAGTCCAATTGGCCATTTGACCCAAGTTGACCCAAATTAGCCTAAAAAGTCAAAATAAGTCAAATCATAATCAAACCCAAATTGATTGCCATAAATGGTTTAAGTTCATTTCAAATTGATTATTGAACTTGACCAAAGTCATTATTGAGCCCAATTTGACCAATTGGTCAACCTAACCTAACCTATCCCAATATTAACTAATTAAATTAGCCAAAATTTAAATTAATTCTAAATTAAACCAAACCAAAGCCTGCAATCATTTTTAATTAGCCAATTGAACTTGAATCAACACATAACCCAGCCCAATTTGATAAAATTGGTCAAATTGGTTAACTTGACCGATTTGACCTATATGAATCCGAATGAGCCATAATAAAATTCAAAGCAAATTGAACTAAACCAATAACACCAATACACTCCAAATAGTCATGTGAACTTGACCTAACCTTTGGTTTAACCCAATTTGACTAGTTGGTCAACTTGACCCAACATAACCCACTTTGACCTAAATAGGTCAAATTAAGCCAAATCAAACCAAATAAACTCCAAACCACTTGAAATTTGGGCTAACCCACTTTTGACCCATTTCAAATCTGTCTAAATCAAACCCATAGCCAAATGACTACTTTACCCTTAGGTCTAGGGCATCCCATGAGATAAGATACTTGCACTTTTGGTCATTTCTTCCCCTTGGCCACTTGTCACCCATTCATAGGTCCACTTAGGGACCAAGGACTATGGCTGACCTGACCCAAAGGTGGTTGGGTTAGCCATGACTCATGGGGAGGTGAAATCACCTCCCCATTTCCATTGGAGCATTTCAAACCACCAAGGATGCCCACTACTCCCATGGCAGCCACCTCCCACCCTTTCTCCACTCATGTGAGGCCAAGCTGAGTGATTTTCTGTCCAAACAGAGCTTCCCATCATAACCATTTGATCAAAAATTTGAAATCATCACCACCATCCAAGCCAAGGAAGTAGGGGGTTTACCCACCTCATCCTCACTCAAACACATACACTCACACTCGATTCAACCCTAGAAGCCAAGGAGAGACATCCCAGAGCTTCCCCTTTGCATTTCTCAAGCTCCCTAAAATCTCTATTCTCAATTTTACGTGAAACCAAAATAAAGGAGCATACCAGTGATTCCCATTTCCCCATTTCACAACCAAAGTATAATTAACTTTGCACACACCATTCTTGGACCTAGATGAGCCAAAATGAATCCTTTCCCAAGCTTCTCGATGGCTAGAGGGTGGAGTTCAATCAGGATTGATTGCTTGCGCATCGTGGGTTGGTCCTCCGAGCAAACTATACCAAATCAAAGCTCATGCGGCTCAACAAGGCTTCGTTTCTACCAAACGAAGCTTCCTTAATTGTTGGAGCTGCTGGTCACAAGCTCCAGTGAGGTATGCCATTAAAATCGATCCTAAGCTTAAAATAGGTTGGTCCTTTGTAAAGGAAACTTGTATCTCATGCGAGCTCCACCATTAGATGTGTTTGTTGTGCTTCCCCGAAGGTGTGGAATCATTTTGATCTCCAACCGAGCTAGGGTGAGCTCGGATCAAGTGGCGATCAACAGACGGTATCCATCGTTCGCCGCTCAGGAGAAGATAGATCACGAACCATCCATTCTGCATGATCGAAACGAACAGTCTTGATCTGATCATGAGTAGAACCCGTCTTTTCTCCTTCAAAATCGTGCATTTAATCGTGGTCATCCGATCTTAGATCAGGCGGCACATGCAGAAAGTGCATTCTGCCATTGTCCACATCAGCATTCGACGTGATAACTTAAATAACTAATCCCATCATGTCACGTGAAAAGCATGCCACGTCAGCCACCATATGGAGTCGGGATTAGGGGGGTTCATTAATCTATTTTTAATGCTGAACTTTCTAAAATTCATAACTAATTATAGAAAAATCTAAAAAATACAAAAGATAGCTCATTTTAAAGGTATTTTAAAGGAGAATTCATTAAAATTATTATTAATTAATTTTGAATGGTAATTTCTACTTAATTAAGGTTTAATTAAAATTTTAATTAGCCTAATTACTTTCTTATTAATTATCCAATTAATTTCAAAATTTTCATAGATGTTTAGGGGGGATGACCTCTGCCTTCCCTATTTTTCTTAGGATTTATTGGATAATTAATTTTGGAAATCAATGGATTAAGCCTTAATTATTCTCCTATCTTAACTAATGATAATTAAGTAAATGAATAGTAAATTAATCAATCATTTAAGCTTATTAACCTCTATTAATGGTGATGAAGTTTAGGTAAATGGATTGGGACCCCCCTCTTCCAATATTTTCTTTTAAGTCTTCTCCATTTCCTCTTAAATAAATAATTAATTAAAACCCATTAATTAATTAATTAACAAAGTTAATCAAAACCTAAATCATACCTAAACTTTAATTAACAAATTGAAAGAATTTAAGGATTGAGATTTAGGCTCCCTTGTTTATCTCTTTCCCTAAGTCCATTTCATATTGTTGATTAAGGATAATTAATATTTAATTAGATAATTAATGAATTTAATTAATTTGATTGAATCTACTTCTCTAATTAACTCTTGGGTAGCTCTTTAGGTGTCAACCTAAAGATATAGCTAATGAAATTATGGTTAACTCACTTGTGTGAGAAAATTATAAGAGTAATTATGTGAGCTCCTTAAACTTAATTAATTAATAATTATGAGCTAATTGTATTAGGTCCCCCTTTCATTTCATAAGAGCATTGATATTTACTTTTCTATGTGGTTGCATATCATATTAGGTCATAATTATTTAATTAATTACCTTAAGGTGACATAGGTAAGGGTTAATTAATTGATTTAATCCATGCTTAACTTAACCAATTCATAAGATCAACCTAATTGCTCTTCATTAAATCAAATTAACTCACACACATGGGAATGAGATTAAGACAAACAAACCTCTTCCACAATTTATAAATCAAATCAAACATGAAATCAAACATGAAATCAAATTAACTCACACACTTTAATAAACTTTGGTTTATTTTAAATAAGCTTGTTTAATGTGATTGCCCTTAGGAATTAGTTGGATTGAATAAGATTGTATGTTTATGTTTTTTTATTTATTTCCAATCATATTAAAGTGTTGTATGTCATTTTATTCATGCATTCATCTTTTTTTTTTAAATTGATCAAATAAAAAATGATTTCCCTTATGTCAATTTGCATTGTTGACTTAATTAAAAATATGTGTGGCTATTATCACTACTAAATCTCAAATATATTTTCAAAAGCTTCTTAATAAATAAGAATATGTATTCTGACTTTAGTTATACATATATAGGAGGTGCATGTGAATATAAACTTGGTGTATGAAGTGAAGTTTCTTTCTTATATTCATATGTTAATTTGCATAAGTAAGAATGTTAGCGGGTATATTAGTCTGGACATCCCAGGGATGCACGGCTTTAAGTAGCCATAAGGAGGTTCTTACCTCACTCCCTTAGTATAAAATAATTATGACGTACTTGCTTGATTTCATTATGATGCATCTTTGACATTAGAATTTAGATAAAGCTTTAATTCATTTACACAAACAAATCAATTAAATTGAATCCAACTTTTGTATAGTTTTCATTTCCATAGTTGCTTGCACATTCATATATATTTAAGAATAATGGGTATATTAGTCTGGACATCCCAAGGACGCATGGCTTTAAGTAGCCCTAAGGAGGTTCCTACCTCACTCCCTTGGTGGGAAACAATGGCTCCATACCTACTTAAAATTCTTATATATATATATATATATATATATATATATATATATATATATATATGATACAACTAGTGGATGAAAACCATAATTTAATCAAATCAATTCTACTTTTGCATGATTCTTATTCTTATAGTTGCTTATACATTCATATGTATCTGAGGATAGCGAGTATATTAGTCTAGACATCCCAAGAAAGCACACCTTAAGTAGCTCTAAGGAGGTTCCTACCTCACTCCCTTGGTGTAGAATAATGGAGATGTACTTGCTTAAAATTCTTATACATTTGTGTGCACATTTGGCTAATAAATGAAAATCCCATTTTATATTAAAAAGAAACATGCATTCATACTTTGTTCAAGTAGTTGAATTGATAATTATGTAACTTAAAGCTCTTTGCTTATGCTTTGGCATAAGAATTTAGATAGAGCTATAAATTGATATGACAAAATAATCAACCAAATGAAATATCAATTTCAAATACATTTACTTACATTAATCATTCAAGTATGCTAAAAATAAAAATAGCATGTATATGTATGTTTAGGAATTAACCATATGCATGCTATATATGATGAAAAAAAATAAACAAACATGTGTTATGTGATAGTAATTCATTCTAATTAATCTTACGATGCCTTTCTTATTGAATGAGTTTATTTAAAGTAAACCTAAACTTAGGATTAATTAAAATATGTGATAAACCATTCACTAAAGAGAATTGATTAATTAATTGGCTTTAGATGTGATTTAAGGTAGGGATGAAAGAGAGTGATCCTTTCTTTTCCTCTCTTTATAATACTTAGTTATTTTGTGTAGGTTAAATGAAACAAAACAAAATATTAAGTAAAAGCTTGCAAATTAACTAAACAACTTAAAGTGAAACCACCCTTTAAATTGAATCTTCTACACTTAGGAAACTATAACTCTAAAGCCTAGTTAGGACATACCACACAAGCTTTAATACACACACATTAGATTAAGTCACAACTTCTAGTTTTATGTTAGGACAGTGCATGGTTTGATGTATGTTTGATTTTGTGATGTATTATTTTAGACTGGATGTTATGGTGTATATTTCATAGACTAGATGTTAGGTCGTTATTAGTCTAATTATGTCTCTTGCAGGAGATTGTGCTTAAGGGGCTGCTAAAAAATAAATATAAATGCTCTCTTTATAGGTTGCTTAAGCCCCTAAGCATAATCTAAGTTAGGATATGTGGGCTTCGTTACCCATGTCCATGGTGCTAAGCCCAAATTATAAATATAATTTCTTGGGTGGAATGTATGTTTGGCTAACCTTTATTTTGTAAGTGTAGTTAGATTTATCATTCCATTTCAATATAATTTTGCAATTAGGAATTAGGATTAGTACTACGGGGGAATTAGAATGAGCATTGGCTCGAAAGACTATGTCTTGTGTGTGCCATGTGATGCCTTGAAGTGAGCCAAATCAAAGAAGCAAAGAGGAGGAAAGAAGACATGAAGATTTGAAGAAGATGAAAACCCCCATAGCATGTATTCACTCTTAATTATAATTATACTTTTATAATCTGGATTGTATAAGGATAGAGCTCTGCTACCCAATTTTCTTTTCGGGTTGTACGACGACCCTCGACCGCACTGACCTTTTATTCTTGTTTGATGATTTGCTTATATTGTGCACTAGAAACTGCATGCCTCTTATAGTTTTTTTCTATTGTGATGCTTTAATGTGTGGCCTGGATCCGATTAGGCTCTTAAAAAAAATAAATTTTCTTCCCAACTACAACTCATAATTAAATTTCTAAATAACTCATAACCTCACATAAAGCTAGGCATTAAATCAAAATAATTAAAAGATTTAATAACCACTTAGATGTATAGTTGTATGTCTAATATCATGCATACATTTTTCACCACTCTTGTAAAATGAGTGCCTCTGTTCTTGCACTTATGGGAACCTCTTGACCTATGAGAGCAACTCCTACTGATGGAGCTTCACCCTATTCTCTCTTAATTTGGCCCATGACTCATTTCAACATGCATTTAGGTATATTAAAATCCCAAAGCCTTTGTCAAAAATCAAATAAAAATTGAAAAGATTTGCATTAGACTAAGTAATTGTTCATACCACTCATGCTCTAGTCTCTCAGGGAGTGAGTTTAAGGACCTTAGTTTTCTTTCTAATAATAATAACCTAACTATCTTGCAATTCATATGACTTGGCCACATGGATTTAAAGCATAGGAGTTAGCTAGTTATCACTCCAATTTATTGTAAGTCCAGCACTCGGGTGGTTTATTCTCTCTTGTGGAGGTAAACCATATACCCATATTCATTTAGATTTAGTCGCTTTCTAAAGCCCATTGGATTTAGGTCTATTTTCTTTCAGCATAAATTCTCACCTCTTAGGCATTTCCATAATCTTGTGTTGTGGGATTATAATTCCCATCTTTCTAATAAAATGTCAACTTTAATAAAATCAATCTCTATAATTTCAAAGATATAAAGCCCAACCATAAGATAGATTGGAGTGCTCACTAGGCCTCATAGTATCATGAGCATCTCTCTTTACTCATCTCCCTTGCTTTGATACAGCCTTCTTCCTTTTGATACTTTAATCGAGAGTATTCCCAAGGAACTCACCTTTTAGATGTAATTAACTATGGGGCTTGCCCCCATGGGGAACTTTAGAACCCTACTTTATTCATCTATGTAAAGTAGGGAAAATCTCTGGTATATTTGAAGACCCATCATGCCTTAGGAGTCCTTATTAGGTGATTAGGTCTATTGTAGGGTGGTGATTTCTATCTTTCGAGATAGTGCACCATTCCTTGATGTCATACTAGATTACCTCAATAAGTATACCTTCAAATCTATGTGGTGTCCCCCATACACGTCCCAAAAATAAACACCATAATTCCCTATGAAAATAAGCTCCCATAGTTAATTACATCTTAGGAAATGTGAATTTTCTAAGAACACTCTCGATTACAGTAGTCAATAAGTATCTCCAAAAATTTTAAATTTAGACTATCAAAGGATTAGGTATTCATGGAAGTCAACTCAGAGAGTTCAAATAGGAAGACTTATTTATGGATTCCAAAGAAGAAAAAGTAGGGAGCAGTTATGATACTAGGAGGCCTAGTGAGTGCCCTAGTATACCCTAAAGTGAGGCTTTATATATTTGATTACGTATTGCTATTATCTTTTTAAATTTAATGAATCTTATTAGAATTCTTATTTTTACACAATATTATGAAAATGCCTAATAGATGAGGGCTTATAATGTAGCCCAAAGAAAATAAGTAGCATTGAAACCTAAATCTATGATGTTTTAACATAAGCTAAAGTCACAACCTAAGTCAAATCAAAAAATTGGGACATAAGGGTTTGCCTCCATAAGAGAGGATAAACACATCTCGACTATTCTAAGCTTACAACCGTTTGGAGTGGCCACCAGCTAACACCTTGTGGTGTTTATTTTTGTGTTGGGTGTGTTTATGTGAGGGGACACCACGCAGATCCACAGATGTACTCATTAGGGTGATCAGGTATGACATTAAAGAATAGTATACTATCTCAAGAGATAGATGTCACTACCCTATAATACACCTAATCACCTAATAAGGACTCCTAAGGCATGATGGGTCTTAGAATATACCAAAGGAATTTCCCCTACTTTACATGAAAAAGTAAAGCAGGGTACTTAAATTGGGTTCATTTTATTCCCTATGGAGCCAAGCCTCCATAGTTAATACATCTTAAGGAAAAATGAATGCCTTAAGAATAGTCTCAATCAAAGTAGGTGATAGATGTCTCCAAAGAATTTAAAGATAGGACTATCAAAGGATTAGCTGTATTTTTGAAAATTAAGTGGGAGAGATCAAAAGGGAAGAGTTCTCATCGAAACCAAGGGAGATGGGTAGGGAGTGCTCATGATGTTAAGAAGCCTAGTGAGCACTCCAATCTATCCTATAGTTGGGCTTTATATATTTGAATTTTGAGAAGATTTATTTGTTTGAGTTGAATTTTTATTAGAAATCTAAGACTTACAATTCTACGATACAAGATTATGGAAATGTCTAAGAGGTGAGAATTTATGCTTGTAGCCAGCAAAGGAAAACAATGATCTCAAATCCTAAATCTAGGGAGTTTCGGTGAGGGCCAAAGCATAACCTAAATCAAAGGCAAACGTGGGTATGTGGTTTACCTCCACAAGAGAGAGTAAATCACCTGACTGCTAGACTTATTACTACCTAGAGTGGCAACCAGCTAATTCCTCCTATGCTTTAAATCCAAGTAGGTAAGTTAGATGCTTTGTAAGATGGTTAGGTTGTTATTTACATAGAAAAGAAAATAAATCCTTAAACTCACTCCCTAAGAGACTAGATCATGAATGGCATGAGTAATGACTTAAATTTAATGTAAATTTTGTCAAATTTTATTTGATTTTTTTGTACTTTTTATTTTAATACAAGCTATAAGGTTTTGTATGCCTAAATGCTTGAGAAATTGATTATGGGCTAAATCAGAAGAGAAAGAGGTGTCTTTCCATCAATGGCTCTTACAAGTTAAGCCTTTATTCTTTAGCACAGATGGAAGCCCTCTCTTAACAAGAGTGGAAGAATATGACATGCATGATATTGCACATTCAATCATCCAGCTAAGGGGTTGCTAAAAATTTTATTAACTTGATTTAATTCCTAGGCTTTTATGTGAGGTTATAAATTATTTTAAAATTTTAATTATGAGTTATTAATGGGATAGAAATTTTATTTTTATCTTAAGAGCCTAATAGCATCCAGACCACACATCAATCACCAATCATAAAGAAACTATGATAAAGGCATGTTATTTCTAATGCACAACCTAAACAAAATATCAAACAATTTCATGAAGCTATCGCAAAAGAATAAAAGGCCGGTGTGGTAGGGTACCACCGTACAACCTGAAAAGAAATGTGGGTAGTCGAGCTCTACCCTTATACATCCCGATACAATGAAAAAATAATTACAATTATAGAATGATAAGTGTTATGGGGGGTCTTCATTCTTCATTCTCTATTCTTCACTCTTCATCTTTCATTTCTTGATTTTCATCATTTCTTTCTTTCTTTTGATTTGATTGGGATGTGGCTTTCTCTAAAGGCATCACATAGTATATAAGACATGGTCTTTTAACCAATGCTCATCCTTAATCCCCATAACACTTATCCTAATCTTAATGCACAAATTACATCAAAATGAAGGAAAGTAAATCTAGCTACACCTGCAAAACAAATGTTAGCTAAACACACCATACAACCCAAGCAGTTATAGGAATAATTTGGACTTAGCTCCCCACACATGGGTAACCAAGTCCACCTATCCTACTTGGGCTATGCTTAGGGGCTAAGTAACTTACACAACAAAAATCATTTATATTTTTATTATAGCTGTCCCTTAAGCACAACCCCCTGCATAAAACATAATTAGGCTAATATCTGACTAACATTCAGGCTACGCACATACACCCTAGCATCCTGTCTAAAATAATATATCACAAAACTAAACATTCATCAAACCATGCACCATCCTAACATAAAGCTAGAAATGGTGACTTAGCCTAATATGCATGTGTTAGAGTTTATGTGGTATGTCATAACTAGGCTTTAGAGTTATGATTTGCTATGTGTGAGTGATTTAATTTATAAAAGGTTGATTTCTCTTTAAGTAGTTTAGTTGATTTAGGGATTTTTACTCAGTATTTTCTTTTTGTTTCATATAGTCTACACTTAGCAACTAAGTGTTATAAATAGAATAAAGAGAGGGAGAGTCTCTCCTTATCCCTACCTTAAGTAATTTCTAAGGTAAGTTGATTAATAAATTTTCTTTAGTGAATGGTTTATTATGTGTTTTAATTAACCCTAAGTTTAGATTTAGACTAAATAGCCCTATTCAATAAGAAAGACATCTTAGGATTAATTAGGATGGATTACTATCACATAACACACACTCATCTATTTGTTTCCATCATGTATATCATGCATATGAATAATTTTAAGCATACCTATACATTCAATATAAATCTTAGCATACTTTGATGATGAATGCAAAGAAGTATATTTTGAATTTAAATGTTTCATTTGTTGATTGAATTATGAATGCATGTCTTTGTTATGTAGAAAAGAGCGATTTTTTATTCATTAGCTAATACACATTCACATATATAAAAGTTATAAGTGAGTATGACGCCAATATTTTGTACACCAGGGGCGTAAGGTACAAAACCTACTTAGGCCTACTTAAAGCCTCGTAGCCCCGGGATGTCTAGACTAATATACCACTTTTCTTAGATACATGTAAATGTATGAATAACTACAAGAATAAAGATCCATGCAAAAGGTTGTACTTTGATTTGTGATTCTTTATTCATTAGTCACATCATACATGCATATGTATAAGAGTTTTAAGTGAGTACGAAGCCATTATTTTTTACACTAGGGGCATAAGGTATAAGACCTACTTAGGGCTACTTAAAGCCTCATTGTCCTGAGATGTCTAGGCTAATATATCACTTTTCTTAAATACATATGAATGTACAAAAAGAACCACATGAATAAGGAATCATGCAAGAAATTATGTTTGGTTTGGTTATGTTTTTTACATGTGTGATATGAGACCCTTCCTAAGTCTTAACATGGAGATGCATAGAAATATATTTAGGCAAGTGTTATGTTCTTTTCAAATGAACTATACACTTGCAAATCCTATGTGGATCCATGTTAAGATAGGAAAAGAAAACCTCATATTATACATCTTATACTATTATCGCATGTAAGCTCATAGGTATTTATAATTACTATCATTTCATTTATAATAATTGATTTATAAGTTTTGAAAATAGCTTTTGATTTAATTGTGATAATAGCCACACATATTTAATTTAAGTCAACACATACAATTTGACATAAAAAAATATTTTATTTAATTAATTTTCAAAAGAAATGAATGCATGATTTCATATGATAAATAATATTTAGCATGATTGGAAAGAAATAAAAGATGTGAACACATGATTTCATTCACCCTAATTAATTCCCAAGGACAATCATATTAAATAAGGTTATTTAAAATGAATTAAAATTCTTTAAGGACATTTTTATCTTTGAATTTGATTTGATTTAAGAAATATGAGAAAGGTTTGCAGATCCTAACCTATTTCCCCATGTGTGAATTAATTTAGTTTAATAAAGAATATTTAAGTTGATTTTATATTTTGATTAGGTTAAGGTATGAATTAAATGAATTAATTATCCCTTACCTATATCACCTTAAGTAAATTAACTAATTAATAATAAGCCAGTATGAAATACAATCACATGAAAAGTAAATTTGTAATGCTCATAAGAAATGAAAGGGGCCTAATGCAATTGGCTTATGATTAATAGTTAATTAAGCTTAAGGGATCTCACTTAATTACTCTTATAATTTTCTCACACATGTGAGCCAATCATAATTTTATTACCTCTCATCTTGGGTTATTGAACACCCAAGGAGTTACCCAAAATCAATTAAAGGTTGCTTAGGTGCTGATGAATTGATTTTTTTAAATTTTAATTTCATTAAGCTTTTAATAAATTGATTAAATATTTTGATTATATTTTAATTTGAATGATGAAATTAACTTAAGGGAAAGGATCAAAGGCAGGGCCTCAATCCTAATCCCTAAATCATTTAAACATTCAATTAATTTTTAATTTCCTTATTTTGTAGATTTAATCACTTAATTAATCAATTAATCATTCCATTAACCCATTAATTAATTTGATTTTTAAAGATAAAGAAGACTTAGGAAATGAATTAGGAAAACTATCTCCAATCACATTCCCTAAGTGATCTTACTATTTAACAGGGATAATTATGTTCAAATGATTAATCAAGTTACCATTCATTCTTTAATTATAATTAATTGGATTAAGACAGTGATTAGGGCTTACTCAAATGATTTTTCTAATTAAGCAATCAATAAAATCCCAAAAAAATAGGCGAGGTAGAGGTCATCTCTCTAAACATTCTCAAAAAATTTGAGATTAATTGAGTGTTTAATTAAGGTGTAATTAAGCTAATTATATTTTTGATAAAACTCTAATTAACTAAGGTCACTGTTCAAAATTAATTAATTATAATTCCTAGATTCTCCTATGAAATATCTTTTAAAATGAGCCTAAGTTTGTATTTTTTGGATATTTCTACAATGAGTTATGATTTTAGGAAATTTTTGGATTAAAAACTAATTAATTAACCCTAATTAAGACCTTAATCTAGTAAGGCCATGTGGCTGCTGAAGCGACACACTAACATGATGCACTTTACACGTGGCGTGATGAATTGGCTATTTAAGTAGTCACATCCGTGTGCTGACTCAACAGTGGGGGACTTGCTTTCTCTATGGGCCGTCCAATCTAAGATCATACGGTCATGATTTAAATTATGAGTTAAGGGAGAAATCAAAGATCCTACCACGGGATTTGATCAGAGCCGTTCATCTCGATCATGTGAGATGGATGGCTCGTGATCTATCCCATTCACGAGTGGTGAAAGACGAGCACCATTCATCTTTCTCCTTTCAATCTGAGCTCACCCGAGTTCAGATTGGGATCAAATGGATCCTACACCATCTAAAGGAGGATACAATCACATCCAATGGCTAAAATCCATCCACATGGAGATTTTTTTCACAAAAGATCAAAGCATAGAGGCCTAAAGTTACAATTTTGAGGAATTACCTCACTAGACCTAATGTCCTGCGGTGCAACACTAGAGGTAGCTTCACCTAGTTGAGGCAATGCCCTATTAAAGAAGTCCAAGCTCAATTTATCCTAGGTTGCTCGGTCAACCAATCCACGCACGCACACGCCTCAACTTTGATCGAATTCACACCTCTGGCCACTTGGGAGCTTGGGAAATAGTTTGGTTGGCTTTGATTGGGTATGAGGATGGTGTGGGTGCAAGAAATTTGGATTTAGTTTAGTAGAGAGGGAGTATTGCTTGAGGGAAGGGTGTCCAATTTTGGTTTGCGCATGAGAATGGCAATGGCCGAATGGAGTGGGATTAGGGATCCTTGGAATTTCTCTAAGGGAGTTCCAAATGGGCTTAGGGACTCACACGAATTGATTTTGTGTGAAATTATGTTCGAATTGAGGGGGTATACCCCTCAATTTATCATCATTAAGGGATGGCTCGTAAGCACATTTTGCACTAGCTCATCGTCATCTGGCTACCGAAGTCATCTCCATCAGGGTCAGGCCACACGCCAGGGATAGGAGGAGTGACGGGGAGCTACCATGGACCCAATGTGCAAAGTTCCCATGGGCTTGAACTAATTGGTGCTCGATTTGGGTTGGAGGTGAGTCAACTCACCTCCCAAGGGTCCTTGCCCAACCTAGGGTGAGTTAGGTTAGCTAGGTGGGTCAGGGGAAGGTTCCATGTAGTGTTAATGAGTTTCCATGGGGATGAGCAAGTTGACTTTAGCTTTGATCCATTGGGTTTAAAGGTTAAATCCTATGGTTTGATGGATAATTTCCTTGGTGGGGTCCACTTAGCTTTTAGGCTGATTTATAAATGAAGTAGGGCATGCTTGGGTCAGGTTTGACTAAACCCTAGGGCCCCATAAGTTGGTTTAGAGAGACTTGGCTTCATTTGATCAAATGGGTTCATTTGGGCTAGATTGGGTTGGGTTGACCAATTGGTTAAATTGGGTCAAACCAAGGTTTGGGTTAAGTTCATATGATGATTTGGGATGTTTTGCTTCAATTAGTTTGGATTGGTTTGGCCTAGGTTTGAATTTAACTCATTTGGATTCAAAAGGGTCAAATTGGTCAAGTTGATCAAGTTGACCAAATTAAGTTGGGTTAGGTGTTGAGTCAAGTTCAATTGGTTGATTAAAAATGGCATTGGTTTGGTTTAAATTGGAATTAATTTGAATTTTGGTCAATTTGACCTTTTAGATCAATTTCGGCTAGGTTGGGTCAAGTTGACCAATTGGTCAATTTGGGCTCAATCATGGCTTTGGTCAAGTTCAATAAGTGATTTAGACTGAACTTGAGCCATTGGTTGCATTCAATTTAGATTAAATCATGATTTGACTCATTTAGGCTTTTTAGGCTAATTTGAGACAACTTAGGTCAGGTGGCCAATTAGGCTTAGTTTGGTTCAATTGATGATTTGGTCATGTTTAATCATTGATTATGAATGAATTTGGGTTAATGGTTTCAATCAATTTGGCATATGATGGATTTTGGCTAGTTTGGGTTTCATTTGGGCTAAGTGTTGACTTGGTTAAAGGCTAGGTTTGACTTGGTTTGACCCAATTCAAGGTGGTTGATCACCTCAAGATGATTGTGGATCATGATTGAGGTTAAGATGGGCTTAGTTCAATCTAATTTGGGTTGGATTAGAACTTGGCTTAAAAAGGGCCTTTAGGTCACTTTAGGTCAAGTGAGCCTAAATGGGTCTATTAGGTTGATCAAGGCTTGATTCAAGTTTGGTTGAACTCGCATATGAGTTTAGGATTGAAATATAAATCAAATTGCAATTGGTTTGGAGCCAAATGGGTTTGGGTTTATATGATAATTTCAAGTCATAAGGGTTAACTTAGGCTTAATTTGGGTTGGTTTTGATTTGATAATGGTGGTTTGTTTATATTTGGATTTATGATTGAAGAAATGATTAAATAATAAAGAAATCTATGAGTTTTGAGTTGATTTAGGTTTCATTTAGCCAAGTTCAAAAGTTTGGCTAAAATGAGTAAAATTGGGAATTTGATTTGATTTGAGTTTGGTTTTGGTCATTTGAATTTATATTTCATTTATATTTGTGAATATAAATGAAGATACAAATGGGTCATGAGAAAATTACTTGTTGAGTTAAAGCAACTCTTTGATTGGTACGTTGAACTCCCCAACAGTTCAGTAAAGACATTTGCTGAGTTAGAGCAACTCTTCATTAAGAGGTTTGCTGGAGCTCAGCAAAGGGTTACTGTGGGCGATGTTGTTATAGCACAACAACACCCAGGTGAGTCTCTTATTGACTACATTCTCAAATGGTGTAACCTGAGCATGAAATGTGAGCTGCAGCTGTCTGAACAACATGCCATTGAGATTCTTCTAAAGAATATTTATGGCCCGGTCACCTTCATGCTTAAGGGCTTCACCATCAAAATATTTGAGAAGCTAATCAACAATGCGCTAGTCTATAAGGAGAGGCCAAATAGTTTCTTTTCAAGACCAGTTTCCTAAGTTAAAGTCATAAAGTATATGAGAAGAAGCTAGGGATAGTGACAATAGTGGACAAGGGGAAGCAACCAGCTAGAGATCAGTCCGAGAGACCACGGCCTCAGCAGCCTTCGATTCCACCTCCCCTACCACCGCCTTGGCCATCATATCGGCCGCCACAATAGCCTCCATGGCCTACACTACCTCCTCCTCAGCCACTTCACTAGCAGTGGTACACATACCCGCTGTCAGGTAGCTACCATCCACCTATTCTTATGGATAAGCTAAACAAATCATATTCATTTAAGAGGGAGGTAGTTAGGAAGATCTTTAAGAATATTTTAAAGAAACTTTCACATTTTTCCTGATTTTGCTTGAAGTCATATTCAAGATGAGGAGAAGTTATATCGGTTATTTGAAAACAACCATTCCATTAGGGTAATCCTTGGGGATACCTGCGATCCTTCCAAAACTAAAGAAGGTTGGGATATCTCCCTATCTAGAACCTCTAAGAAAATTGTATCAAAAATGAAGAAACTTTTCCTGCAGGTGCCTGAGGTAGCTCAAACCCCCAAAAGGTTTGCAAGTTTCCAAAGGAAACTTGGGGAAAGGGGAAGCTCAGCAATAGAAGTAGCCTATACCAGCCCGAGATAGCCAAATAGCGCAACCACCGACTGAGCCCAACCTCCATCCCATAGTTACAACTACTACGTCAATGAGCACTTCTACTTCAGCTAGCTCTTCTTATACTAGTAGAACTCTTGTATCGACGGATGAGGGCATCAAATCCTTCACCCCACTTACTTTAATAGATTTGTACTATGTACCTCCTTCAAAATCCAAGAAATCAAGGAATAAAGCTATTTTGAATTATATATGTGTCACTTCTGATGGGTTGTCTAATTATATTTTTCAAGAAAATTCTTCAAGTCTAAATAATAATTATAACAATTCTGATCAACCTCCCTTTTTTGATTCAGAGTTGGACTTTGCTTCTCTGAATAATACGAGTTCACCTATTGAGATAGACTTGAAATCATCTAATTCTGAGGGTCTCATAGGAGAAGCTATAGGAGTACTAGATGAATAGGTAGAATCTTCCACTACCCTGCCACAAGAAATCACTGAAGTCAACCTCCATAGTGGCAAGGTTCTACCTCTTAGGAAAACATCTCAAGATAATGGGAAACAAGTCATTGATATAGATGATCGAGAAACCCCTCTACAGGATATTCCACCCTTGGACATGCTTATGGAGGATCAGCCTAAATTGGATTATAATGTCCTCGCTCACTTGAGAAAGTTGCCAAAGTTAAGCATATATGATGACCTTATTTTAACTAAAGAGATGAGGAGTCATTAATCAAGGCTCTTCTTGATCCTTAAATATGCTTAGCTCAGTTGATCACTATTGGAGAAGAGACACATTATTCCAGAGAAGCCCAAGGAGTCACTTTCACAGATGAAGACTTTCTGCTACGGGACATGGAGCACAACTGTCCCCTCTACATCATAGTGGACATGGGCAGATTCAGACTTTCCAGGGTTCTTATTGATCTAGGTGCATCGGTCAACATTATGAGTCTTAAGACTCTTACCTATTTGAGGATTGACATGTCTGCACTTCGAGGGGATCTGATGATGTTGAGAGGATTCAATGAATAAGGTGAGAGGGATTTAGGTTCCATAATGTTACCTTTGGAGATAAGTAAATGGAAGACAGAAGCCAAGCTCTACAGAATTGATTTGAATACTTCATTCACTGCTTTACTCGGTAGAACAAAATTATTCCATCCTCCCTTCATTAGTGCATCAAGTTTAGGAATGATGGAATTAAGTACTGCATCAAATGAGATGAAAAGCCATTTTCAGTCAGAGAGGTTGAGATACATGAGGATGCGACCTACTATCTTCCTCAAAATACCTTTTCTCGTGAACTTGGTCAAAATTCGAATGCAAATACAAAACAAAAAGAAGAAAAAGAAAAAGAAAAAGAAAAAGAAAGAGAAAAGAAAAATGAAAGTCCAAGTGAACAAGAAAAGGAAATTGAGGAAGAAGTGGAGCCGTATATCACATTCCACCCACAGTTCATTTCATCATATGGATATGTGGGTAGGATGACTCGACCTTCACCAGGCAGAGGCAGAGGTAGAAACAGAGGCAGTTCCAGAGGTGGAAGACCCCCTGGTTAGCAGCCAGCCAACAGGGTTATGTTCCAGTTCATAGGAGTACCCTTACTATTCACATAGACTTGGAATCCAGCTCAGAAGATGAGTCTCATGTGATTAGTATACCAGCCAACCCCTCTCAGTGGGTTTCCTTGGAGGTGATGCTCAAGCCAAACAATGATGAAGACCAGGCCTCCAGTCAAAGCATGAAAGTATTCAAATCAAATTTATGTGAAACTATCAAATAGCAGTTGGGAACCTTAGCTCTAACTTCACTTTCAACTCAAAAAGTTGAAGGTTTAGTAGTTAAAGAAGCCCCTAAGTATTCCACTGATGCAAACCCCAAGAGATTCTTTTTGGGATCATCATCCTCAAGTTACGAAGTTGATGTAGAACTTGAGGAGAATTCATATAAAGAATTAATGGAATTGCCTTTTGATTGGTATTCCCCTTGTGTTTTTAATCTTGCTAAGAAAGGTTTAATTCTTTATACATGGTCTAAGCACAGGTCAGAATACTTTGAGAACCCATGGAACAATACAGGCAGGGATACATAATCAAGATCAAGACTAAGATTCGGTACAATGGGTCCAATCGATGACGATGATTATTGCTTAGTTGTTACCAATCATCTGGAGTCTGATAGGTTCTTCTCACACAAGACCAACTCTTACGAGAATGTCTGCTTAGAAACTTCAGATGATCCAGATGATCTCCAAATAAAAGATGCACCTCTAGAATTTGAAGAGGAGATCTATTCAACAATCAATAAGCTTAAATAAATCAACATCGGGACAGAAGGAAACCTTCGCCCAACATACATTAGTTTGTTGCTAAATGAAGAAGAAACCAATGACTTAGTTAGTCTATTGATTGAGTTTAAGGACTGCTTTGCATGGAGTTATGAAGAAATTCTGAATTATCTCTAGACATAGTCCACAAACTAGCAATAGTCCCTAATGCTAACCCTATCAAGCAAACTCTTAGACGCATACGATTAGAAATCGAACAATAGGTCATTTCTGAATTCCTGATCGATGTTTGTTTCATCAGGGAAGAAAAATACCCTACCTAGTTAGCCAGTGTCATACCAATTAAGAAGAAAAATGGCCAAATTCGCATATGCGTCCATTTCAGGGACTTAAACAAGGCATGTCCTAAGGATGAGTTTCCTCTTTCTATACCAGAATTAATGGTGAACATCACCTCATCTCATACAGTGTTCTCTTTCTTGGATGGGTTATGTGGCCATGCCATTAGGCCTTAAAAATGTTGGTGCCACATACCAACGGTTCATGACTCAGATCTTCAACAAACTCATCCATCATTAAGTTGAGTGCTATATTGATGATCCTGTAGTAAAAAGTAAAAAAAGGAAGACCACTTCTTTGACTTGAGAGTAGTTTTCAAACTATTGAGATAATATAACCTAAAAATGAATCCCCTAAAGTGTGCATTTGGAGTAGCTTCAGGAAAATTCCTTGGGTTTGTTGTCTGCCATAGGGGAATAGAAGTAGATCTAGAAAAGATCAAAGTTATCTTAGAAATGCCACCTCCCAAAAGTCTAATTCAACTCAGATCGTTCCAAGGGTAGTTGGCATATCTAAGGCGCTTTATCTCCAACCTATCCGGAGATGCAAACCATTTTCAATACTTATCAAAAAGGATGCCAAATTCAAGTGGGATGACAAGTGCCAGTATTCCTTTGAAATATCAAGCAAGATTTAGTGTGAAACCCAGTTCCATATCCGCGTGCCACTCATCCTCTACACTACTACATTGGATGACTCTCTCGACGCTCTATTGGCCCAAGCCAATGATGAAGGGAAGGAGAACACTCTCTACTACCTCAGCTGTCGTCTGATCTTTGCTGAAGCAAACTACCCACCTATTGAGAAACATTGCCTAACTTTAATATTTACCTCTTAGAAGCTACGACACTACATATTTTCTCATAAGGTAAACTTGATTTTCATAATCAATCCTCTATAGTATCTCATGACATAATCAATGCTATCCGGACGTTTGGCACATTGGTCCATAATACTTTTGCAGTTTGATATCACGTTCATACCCCTCCGAGCAGTAAAAGGTTAAGCACTAGCAAATTTCTTCGCAACACACCCACTTCTTGCTGATTCCCTGCTTAGTGACAATCTTCCTGATAAATAAATCATGAACTTAGGGAGACAACCACTATTAGGAGATGTATTTTGATGGTGCACTTCCTTTCATAAAGGAGAAACACCATGATCTACTCTTCCAGGAAAGGAAGGGGTAGGAATTGTTCTTCTAACTCCATACCGTGATGTGATGAGATTCTCATACTATCTTTCTAATCCCTGCACCAACAATGAAGCCGAGTATGAGGCTTTGATTGCTGGTCTAGATTTAGCCATCATAATATGTGTTAAGAGCATCAATATCTACTGGGATTCTTAATTGGTTATCAACTAGATTTCCTGCTCCTATAAAGATCTTAAACACAAGCTTTGTCGCTACCATGAGTACACCATGAAGTTGTTGGCCCAGATCCCTGAGGTCACCATCTACAAGGTCCCTCAAAGAGAGAACGCAGTCGCAGATGAGTTCTTTCCAATAAGGGTTCAAAATAGATAAGTCTTATCCCTTATTGATGTTGAACTCATCGAGAGATTCTCTCTTAAAGGGGAGGTTGTCATTGCCAACAAGGAAGAGGAGCTGGATTTGAGGCAACCATTTATGGATTACCAACCTCAAAAGAAATCACAAGCCCATCATGTAAAATAGAGAGCTCTCTCCTATGCTCTCGTGGATGGCACCCTATACCGATAATCTTTTGATCATATGTTGTTATGTTGTTTAGATAAGTACGAAGCCCGTGGCACTATAACCGATGTACATTCAGGTCTATACGGAGCGCATCAGTCCGATCCAAGATGAAAGCAAAGGTAAGAGATTAGGATATTACTGGTCTTCGATGATCACAGACTACATGAACGTGGATAGGAAATGCCATCAATCTCAGGTACACGGTGTGGTCCTCCATCAACCACCCAACATTCTACACCCTATTTTGGCCTCATGGCCATTTGAGTGTTGGGGTATCGACATTGTGGGTCTGATTAATCCTCCTTCTTCTAAGGGTCACCTATTTTTCTTAGCTGCCACTGACTACTTTTCCAAGTGGGCAGAAGCAATCGCACTAAACGAGGTCACAGCTCAACATGTGCTTCAATTTTTCAGAAACCATATTATATATAGGTTCGGGGCGCCTCGATGAATTATATCCGATAATGATACTACATTCAAAAGCACTAAGATCAATAGCCACCAGAAGACACGGTATAGATTCGAAATACTCTACCATCTACTACCCAGAGCAAATGGTTTAGCATAAGAATTCAACAAAACTCTCATCTAAATACTAAAGAAGATGCTTGAAGATAATAAAAGATAGTGACATGAACAGTTGGTTGAAGCCTTATGGGCCTACCACACCACATACAAGACTACAACTAGATCTACTCCATTTTCCTTAGTTTATGGGTCTGAAGTCGTTCTACCATTAAAAGTTCAGCTTCTATCATTAAGGATAGCAATGGGTAGTCAAATCACGATAGAGCTAAATGCCAAGTTGCGGTTAGAAGAGCTTGAAGGTTTGGAGGTTGAGACACCTACGGACATGCCAGAACCTCGAGTTGTACAAAGCCAAAATGATTCAAGCTCGCAATAAGCTATTCTTCCCTAGAACATTCCAAATAGGAGAGCTCATCTTAATTCTAAGGATACCAATTATTTCCCATCGAAAGATGGGAGGCAAGTTTGAACCCACTTGGGAAGGCCCCTATGTCATAGAGAAGGCATACCAAGGAGGATATTATCAGCTTATTGATTGTAATGGAGAACACTCGATGCTTCCAATTAATAGGATCTATTTAAAGAAATATTACCCATAAAAATTATGTTTGAAAATAATTCTATCAATCAACAAAAATTTCATTCCAATTCATCAAAATCTTCTCTTCATTCAAAGTATTGTTTGCTTGTCTTGTGAATCTGCCATGAAGTATTTTAGGTTAGGTGTAAGAGAACCAAAGAGGCTTCCTATCCCTTTTCACAATACAAACACACTCCTCCAGTGCTACTAGAATAGGTGTGAAAGAACCCAAAATGCATCCTATTTTGACTAACACAATTAAGTTAGGTGTAATAGAACCCAAGCGACATCCTTTCTTGGTGGGATTCCTCATTGCCATCCGCGACATCATTCCATCTAACTCCCTAGTGTGTTTATGGTAGGTGTAAGATAACTCGAGAGGCATCCTATTCCTTTTAACACATGCACAAAAATAAACACAAAACTTTTATCTCAGGCTATTTTCATGTTGAAGCAAGCCCCCTGTGGCACTCACTCATTAGCTGCTCTAGGTCGGGTTGACATGCTAGTCTGTCACCCCAGTGGTCACTTGTCAGGCAGATGTGAGTCCTCGTGCTTTCTTCCTAACTTGATCATTGCAAACCAACGAGTGCCTTGTTAGTTTGGTAGACTTCACTGCGCAGCTAGTAAACTACCTCATGTTGACTTTGTTTAAGAAGATGTGTGTCCCTGAGCTTTCTTCTTGAACTAGCCATCATGCACTAGCCAGGTTAAGTATATTTGATGTTTAGGATATGTCCCCTAGAGGCACCTTTCCTCTTGACTACTTTTGAGTTGATACATGTCCCCCAATGGCATTCACTCAGTAGTCGCCTTAAGTCGAATAACACCTGTCAAGCCGAAGACAGACTATCCTAGTAGTCAGTTCTGCTGTAGAAAGATGTTAGTCCCCGCACTTTCTTCCTAGGTTGATTGCTCTAAATTGACGAGTACCTTAGGTTGGTTGATATTCACTATGCTAACAACGACTCACTTGGTGAGTACACCACTCTTGGCAGATCTGATTCTTTGAGCTTTCTCCTTGAATTGGACAGTGAATACATATTTGATATATGACTAGCCATGTCATCTTCTCCAAGGTTTTGGATTAAGCCTTTAGTGACCCCTTCCCCTACGGACACTCTATTTGGATCATGTCCTTTGTGACCCCATTTAGACACTACCCGGCTTACTTTTGGATTGGACAGTCCCCCTTTCCTAGTAGCCACCCCTATGGTGGAGAATTTGTTCAACGGATGCACATATTCTCCCTTGGTTCTGTAAATCTGAGATAGGTATAGGCTAATATAAGCTCCTTCTCGGTATGATCCCTCGCAAATCAACAGGGTCTATGATAAACTAAACAAACAAAATAGATAAATTAATTCACTTGTGGATTATGAATTCAAGCCCCAAAGGGCCCCTTTCCCAAACAGGCATCCTATCTTTAGGGCAGTGTCAGCAGAACCCCTATAGGAATTGCCTAACTACCTGAGTTAAGATAAGTCCTTGGGTCGACACTCTCTCCGTAGTTGCCCTTAGGTCAGGTTCAATCTATTTTTTCATAAGATAGGTTACCCCGACAGTCATTCTGCTATGAAAGATATAAGCCTACTACGCATTCTTTCTAGCATGACTATGGTAAATCGACAGACAGCCCTAAGTTGAGTCGACATGTTACCTCGCTAATGTGTCACTCCAATGGCCTTTTGTAGTGGAAGATGTGAGTCCCCGAGCTTTCTTCCCTATATTAGCTATTGTAAATTGAAAGGCACCCCTTTGGTTGGATAGTTCTCCCCTCAGTCGGGAAGCTACTCCCTTTAGATTGGTAAATCTATTTTAGATCAAGGCCACCATATCCCCTACTCAGTGCAGTTCATTGCAAACCAATGGGATCCATAAAAAATGATTAAAAATGAAATTTATCTTCGACTATCTTTGAGCCAATTTAAGTCCCCTAGCGGCATTGACTCAATAGGGCTTCCCTAGTTGGGTTAATGTGTTACCTAGCTAACATGTCACCCTAGTGATCTTTTGTAGTGGAAGATGTGAGTCCACGTGCTTTCTTCCCTAAATTAATCTTTGTAAATCAAAATACACTCCTTTGATTGGATAGTCCTACTGTGTGGTTGGTAGATTACCTTTAGGTTGGTAAATCTGTAGTAGATCAAGGCCACCATAGTCCCTACTTAGTGCAGTCCATCGCAAACCAATTGGATTCATAAAACAACTAAAAATAAAATTAATTTTGACTATCTTTGAGCTGATTTAAGCCCCCCAGTAGCATTCACTCAATAGTCAGCCCTAGGTTAGGTTTGATTCATTGCCTCACCAACTGATCACCCCAGCAACTGATCCCTACTTTATAAGATGTAAGTTTACTATGCCTTCTTCCTAGTACAGCTATTGCACACCGAAAGGCATTCCTTTGGTTGAATAGCTTTGCTTTAGACTACCCCTTTGGATTGGTTAATTTGTGTTAGATCAAGGCTACCATGGCCCCTACTCAGTACAGCCTATCACAAATCAACATGATCTATCTCAAAACTCAAAATTCAAAATAAAACAAATTCAACCCTCTTCCATAGTGGAGCTCAATTAAACAAATATAAACAAATCCAAATAAATCAAACACTCAAATTCAATCAAATATATCTTCTTCTCCTCAGTGAGATGCAAGCCTTTCTGGTTCCCCCAGTGGATCCTAAATTCTAATCCCTCAGCAGATTTCACAACCCCTTCTCTCCAACAGATGATTTGGACTCGCTCCCTAGTGGAGAGTTCACATTTTCATCCCCAGTAGAGTGCTAAAATCAACATCAATAAATCAAATTAGTTTTCTCTCCAGTGATACTCAAATCAAATTCAAACCCCGCATCCCTCAATGGGTGACTCAAACCTGCTTCCCTAGTGGTAGGTTCACATACTGAATCCCTAATGGATTTCCCCTTCACTCTCTTACATCTTAGACATAAGTAGAGACACATTGCATGAAGTTCTTGATTCTTTATACACCTTGGGTTAGGAGTAGATCATTTATGTTAGTGCTTGTGATCATTCAATATTGTTGATCATCTTGGTCAACACTAATACGTACGATGTACCTTGTCAGTACATAACACCTATTGGGCGCCCTTTATTGACCTAATTTCTAGGATGAGCTCTCAACCCCTCCATCTTAGGCATAGGACTTCTCTTAGACACTATGAGTTTCCTTAGTCTTAAGATACTTCTAGTGATTTGGAGAACACTTAACCTAACCTAGAGACTTAGAAGAATTAGCCATAGGAATAGAACATGCCTTAGGGGTGTTAGAAAATTTATCTACCCTATAGCTTGAACTAAATCCTGACTTCTTTCTTCCAAGTCAAAACTCAAAACTTATATCAACCTCAAATCTAAATCAAACCTTGAATCAATTGAAATGAGGTTTCTCAAATCATAAATCAATTCCAAATGATTGAAACCCATGATTGAAATCCAAAATCCAATTCAAATTCCAAAATCTTTCCAAAGTCTTTTGATTCCCTCTTATGGACTTAGCTCAAATCAAATCTAAATCAATTCAAATTTAAGAAATTTTCTCATAAACCATTTATATTCTCATTTATATTCACATATATAGATGAAATATAAATTCAAATTAATCAAATAAAATCTAAAAATTAAATTTAAATTCCCAAAAATATTTCCTAAGTCCCTTTGATTCCATCTTATGGACTTAGCTCAAATCAAATCCAAATCAATTCAAATACAAGAAATTTTCTCACAAACCATTTATATTCTCATTTATATTCATATATATATATATATATATATATGAAATACAAATTCAAATCAATCAAACTAAATCCACAAATCAAATTCAAATTCCCAAAAATCTTTCCTAAGTCCCTTTGATTTCATCCTATGGACTTAGCAAATCAAATAAATCAAATTCAAGAAATTTTTCTTTTATTTTCTCATATATAAATGAAATACAAATTTAAATCAGTCAAACTAAATCCAAAAATCAAATTCAAATTCCCAAAAAATCTTTTCTAAGCCCTTTGATTCCCTCTTATGGACTTAGCTCAAATCAAATCCAAATCAATTCAAATTCAAGAAATTTTCACATAACCCATTTATATTCTCATTTATATTCACATATATAAATGAAATATAAATTCAAATATCCAAAACCAAACTCAAAACTCAAACCCAAATTCAACCAAAATTCAACCTAAGCCTTTCAAGTCAAATTCTTGAACTTAACCAAATCAAATCAAATCAAATCAAGCCAAATCCTTGATTTCCCTTCATGATTCAATCAATCCTTAAATCATGAATCCAAATATACACATAAACTTTAATCATCAAACCAAAACTAAATTCAAAAATCAAACCCAAGTCAAACTTATGTTCAATCTTTTGAACTTGAAATTATCAAATGAATCAAAACTCATTTGACTCCAAATCTCTTGCAAATGGATTTATATTTTAATCATAAGTCCATTTGTGAGTTCAATAAAACTCAAATCAAGCTTTGACCAAGCTATTTGTCCCACTTAGGCTCTCTTGACCAAAAGTGACCTAAAGTACCCTTTTGAGCCAAATTCTAATCCTAACCAAATTGGATTGAACTAAGCCCACCTAAGCCTCTCATCATGAGATGATCAATCACTCAAATCACGCCAAACCAAGTCAAACCTAAGGATTGACCAAGTCAACACTTAGCCAAAATGAAACCTAAACTAGCCAAAATCCACCATAGGCCAAATTGATTGAAACCATTGATCAAAACTAATTCATGATTAATGTTAGAACTTGACCTAGTCATCATTTGAGCCTAACCTTGCCCAATTGACCACTTGACTAAAGTTGACCCAACTTGACCTAAAAAGTTAAAATGTGTCAAAACTTGATCTAAGCCAAATTGATTGAAACCAATGGGTTAAATTCATTCTAAAATGATTGTTGAACTTGACCAAAGCCTCAATTAGCCAACTAGACCTAACCTAGCCTAATTGACCATGAACCCAACTTGACCTAAAAAGTCATTTTGAGCCTAAATTGATTGGAGACAAAGATACCAAATCATTTCAAAAGACTGACTAGACCTAAACCAACCCATGACCTAACCCAAATAGGTCAAATGGGTCAAGTTGACCAACTTGACCCATTTGACCTAAATGAAATCAATTGAACCAAATCAATGATGCCAAAATATTTCAAATGGTCATATGAACTTGACCCAATCCTTGGTTTAACCCAATTTGACCTAAATAGGTCAACATGAGCCAAAACATATCAAATCAATTCTAAATTCATTGAAACTTGACCTAACCCATTTTTCAATCATACCAAACATATTCAAATTGAAATCCAACCCAAATGATCATTTTACCCCTAGGCTATAGGGTAACCTAAAATCAAAACCACTTGGAATTCGATCAATTCCTTTTCATGGACACTTAACATCCTCTTAGTGGACCAAATGGTCACTAATGAGGATGGTGCACATGACCCAATGGGTTTAGGTTAGCCTAACCCAAGTCAATCATCAAATTGTCCACCTCACTTGACATGAGCACATGGGAATCATTCCTCCACCCATTTCAAGCACATGACACTCCTCAACTACCTCTCTCTGGCCAAACTGAACCATGTGCAAACCCTAATAGCCTAACAAACTCATTCCATCTCATCAATTAATCAAAAATGGAAGGAGAGATTACGACCATCCGATCCTTCAAGGGGGAGATATACTCCCTCTAATTCCACTTGAATTGCACACTCTCACAGTCGATTAAAGCTAAGAAACTCAGAGCAAGCATTTGCAAGTCTCACCAAGCTTCCTTAGCCCATTTCCATTTCTCTTCTTCTTGGTTTCTTCAAGCCAAAAATAGGGGAGCTCTACCATTTTTCCATCTCACTCAATACTTAATATCAAGCCAATTCTTCTTGCAAGCATCTTCAGAGGACTCAATCGAGCTTTCCTAAAGCTTAATCCAAGTTCTCAAGGCATAGGAGAGGGGAGCTAGACCAAGGCCAAACTCAATTGAAGAGGAGTTTGGTCTATAGGAAGATACATCTCATCTCAAGGCTTGAAACTTTTAAATAAGCTTCATCTCTACTAGACGAAGCTACCTCGATAGTTAGGAGAGCCGGTGATAGCCTCTGGCGAGGTATGGATCAAAATCAAGCCTAGAATAGGGAGTGTGTGGTCTTTCGTGAAAAAAATGTTCATGTCAAGTATTGACTGTTGGATGTCTTCTCCCTTGCATGATGATGGTGTGGGTTGAGTTTGAGCTCAATCCAAACTCAATCAAGCTTGAATCTATCCATGGAAGGTGGACGGTGGCCATCTCCCATAGGCAAGCTCAGGGACGGATCATGGGCCGTTCATCCATGCATTTTGGATGGACGGGCATGATCAAGCCACATAGGATCCCCTGATTCATCCCTTAAGAACCGCAGGTTCGATCTCAACCATCCGATCTTTGATCGGACGGATGAAGAGAAAGCGCGTAGCGCCGCTGCTAACGTAGCATTATGATGTGACAACTTAAGTGATGAATCCCACCATGCCACATGAAAAGTGCATGCCGTCAGCCTCCACATGGCGTCGACGGAATTAGTCATTTAATTAAACTATTTAATTAATGGATAATCATGGAAACTTCAAAATAACATAACTCAATGTATAAAAATCAAAAAATATAAAATAAAATGCATTGTGAAGATAATTCAAAGAAGAGTAATCTAAAATTAATTTCAATTGATTTTGAACAATGATATTTTCTGAATTAGGGTTTTATTGGGAATGTAATTATACTAATTACTGCCTAATTATTCTATTGGTTAATTCCAAACTTCCTAGGGTTGGTTAATGGGATGACTTCTGTCTCCCATGATTTTTTTTGGAATTTATTAATGATTTAATTGGGGTAATTGCATGGTTCATTCCTAAATCAATTAAATGATTAATTAACCTTTTAAATAGTGATAAATCAACTAATTAATTTTGCTAACTACCTTAGAACAGTGAGTGGGTTTAGAGAATGAGATCAGGAGTTCTTTCCCATATCTTTTTCTCTAAGTTTATTTCATTTGGATTAAAGCTTAATTAAGGTGCAAAATTAATTAAATTATTTAATCACTTAATTAAATGGCTTAATTAATCAAAATTTTAAAATCAAATTAATTTGAACTTAACCAATTCATCTTGGATAGGTGCTTAGGTGTTCAATAACCTAAGTAGCTTAAGGAAATCATAACTCAACCCACAAGTGTGGGAAGGATTATGAAAGTACTTAAATTAAATATTTTAGCTTAATTAATCATTAATTGTGAGCCAATTGCATTAAACCCTTTCTTTCTTAGGTGCATTGCTAATTTAAATTCTTTGTGTGATTTTATGTCATACATTGGTTTATAATTATTTGATTAAATATGCTAAAGTGGTATAGGTAAGGGGTAATTAATGAACTTAATGTATACCTTAACCTAAACAAAATATAAAATCAATCTAATCACCTAAAATTAAAATTAAATAACTCATGCATGGGGGAATAAGTTAGGACCAATAAACTCATCTCACATTTCTCAAATTGAAATCAAACTCAAAACAAAATCAAACTTTCCTTAAACCATATTTGATTTATTTTAAATGATCTTATTCCATAGGATTGTCTTTAGGAATTAATTAGGGTGAATGAATTTGTATGCTTTCATCATTTTATTTATTTCCTAACATGCTAAATGTGTATGTCATATGAAATTCATACATTCATGCTTTTTAAAAATCAAATTAAAAATGAAATATTTCCTTTATGTCAAATTGCATGTTTTGGCTAAAGTAATAATATGAATGGCTATTATCACTATTAAATCCAAAATTATTTTTAAAACATATAAATAAAACATCAAAACTGAAATGTATACTACTTATAATTATTTATGAGCTTACATGTGAGTAAGATATAAAGATGTGCATTGTGTGACTTTCCTTCTCTTCCCTTTTAGCATAGTTCTGAATAGGATTTGCAAAGTGTATACTTCATTTAAAAAGAGCATAACACTTGCTTAAATCCATCCCTATTCATTCATATGTTATTAATTAAGAAGGCTATTCACACTTACACGTGTAAATTGCATAAACAAATTAAACAAGTAAACATAAACTTTTGCATAATTCTCTTTCCATTCATTTCTTTTGTACATGCATATGTATTTAAGGAAAGTAATATATTAGTCTGGACAACCCCAAGGTTGTGAGGCTTTAAGTAGCCCTAAGTAGATCTTGTACCTTACACTCCTAGTGCTAACAATGGCACGATACTCACTTATGCCTTTCATACATGTATATGTGCATATGAAAAATGGATAAAATAATCACTCTTTTCTACTTAATGAAAATCATGCATCATAAAGCATCCAAATTTTCTGAAGTAACATCATTTAGCATTCATCATGAAGGTATGTTAAACATTTCCATTTGCATGTATAGATATGCTTAGGGTTCATCCATATGTATGTTACACATGTTGGGTAAGAAATAAAGTGTTATGTGTTTTGTGATAATATTTCACTTTACTTAATCTTAAAATACATTTCTTTTTTAATAGGTTTATTTAGGGAAAATCTAAATGTAGGATTAATTAAAACATATAATAAAACATTCACTAAATAAAAATTAATAATGAATCTACCTTAGAAATCACTTAAAGTAGGAAAGAAAAAGAAATTCTCTTCTCTTTTTCTTCTCTTTACAACATTTAGTAATTACGTAGGTTCATTCAAACAAGATAAAATCATTAAATGAAAATCAACCAAATTAACTAAACAACTTAAATGAAACCACCCTCTAAGTTGAACAATTTTCACACTTAAGAAATCTAAACCTTAAAGCCTGGCTAAGCATACCACACAAACCTTAAATAGCACACACATTAGACTAAGTCACCACTTCTAGTCCTATGTTAGGGCTATGCATAGTTTGATGTTTGCCTCTATTTTGTGATGTAATATTTTAAACTGAATGTTAGGGTGTATGTGCGCAAACTGAATGATAGGATGATTTAGTCTAATCATTATCTTCTGCAAGGGCTTGTGCTTAAGGGGCGCTATAATAAAAAATATAAAACTGCTTTTACTGTGCAGGTGCTTTTACCCCTAAGCATAATCCAATAGGCCAGGTGGACTTGGTTACCCATGTGTGGGGTGCTAAGTCCAATTTATTTATATACATGCTTGGGATTGTGTGATTTGTTTAGCTAATCTCTATTTTATAAGTTTTAATTAGATTTACTTTCCCTTTTTATGTAATTTTGCAATTAAGATTTTGGAATGATTATTATGGGGGATTAGGATGAACATTGGTTATAAGATCTCATGTTATGTATCATGTGAGACCTTTAGAGCAACTACATTCTAACCATCCAAAAGAAGTAACCAAAAGAAGAAAGAGGAAATTAAGAAATGAAGGCCCCCATAACATGAATTCCTTGCTTAATTGTAATTGATTCATTTGTAATCTGGGTTGTATAAGGGTAGAGCTAGGCTACCCAATTCATTTTTGGATTTGTGCGATGGTCCCTGACCATAAATGACCTCTTATTTTTTTGTGCTAGTTTTAAAAATTGATTGATGTTTGCTTAACTTGTGCATTAAGATGACACATTTTTCTAGTTTCTTCCTTGCTTTGATGTATGGACTGGATGATGATTAGGCTCTTAGGGAAAAATAAATCTTTTACCAAATTAATCAATTTAAACTAAAAATAAATAACTCAAAACCTCACTTAAATCTTAGGCTATAAATCAAGATAAAATAATTAGTAACCCACTTAGTTGGATGTTGTATTTTCTTTCTCACATCATGCATAAAATGCATACTATTTCACTCTTCATTTGGAGGGCTTCCACTCATGCCAATGAACTTTGCTTGACCTTTGAGAGCCATGGTGGTCCCACCTCCTTTTCTAGCTAATTTTGGCTCATAATCTAATTTCTTATGCATTAGGCATATGAATCCTAAAGCCTGTGTCAAATTGATTGTCCAAAAATGAATATAAAACATAACAAAAATTTGCATTAGATTTAGGTCATTACTCATGCCCGTAGATGATTTAGTTTCTTTGGGAGTGAGTTTAAGGACTTAGTCTCTTTTTAAATAAACAACAGCTTAGCTATCTTGCATAAGCATATGACTTTCCCACATGAATTTAAAAACATAGGAGGAGTTAGTTGGCAACCACCCCCAGGCGGTTGTAAGTCCAACAGTCGAGTGGTTTGTCCTCTCTTGTGGTGGCAAACCAAATACTCATTTTGCCTTAGATTTTGGTCATGCTTTGGCCCTGCCAAAGCTCCCTAGATTTAGGTTATGAGGTTGCTATTTCCCTTCAGGGCCATGAGCATAAATTCTCGCCTCTTAGGCATTTCCATGATCTTGTGTTATGGAATTGTAAGCCCTAGATTTCTAATAAAAATTTAACTTAAATAAATAATCCTTTTCAAATTACAAAAATGTAAATCCCAACCATAGGATAGTTTGAGATGCTCGCTAGGTTTCCTAGCATCATGAGCATCTCCTACTTATCTTCCTTTGGCTTTGATAAGTCTCCCTTTTATCAATCCCATTTGATCTTCCAAAATAAACCAATTTATTGATAGTCTAACCTTCAAAATCTTTGGAGACAATAATCATTTATCTTAATCGAGAGTATTCTTAAGGAATCTCATTCCTTAAGATGTAATTAACTATGGGGGCTTGCCTCCATAGAGAACTTAACGAACCCAATTTAAAATAAACCCTACTTTACTTTTTATGCAAAGTAGGGGAAGAATCTATGGTACATATGCAGACCCATTGTCCTTAGGAGTCATTATTCAGGTGATTAGATCCATTGTAGGGTAGTGATTTCTATCTCTCGAGATAGTACACTATTCCTCAATATCATACTCAATCACCCTAATAAGAATATATGTGGATCTATGTGGTGTCCCAACTAAAAAGGCTTAGATTTTAATTTTCATTTATCCTTTTCAAAAAGGGATAGATGAAGGTAGGGATATATTTCACCACATGTCTATAAGAGTCCTAGATCTATGATAAAGAAGTTGAGAGCTCACTCCAAAAGTGAGGTCAACACACCTTCTACGTTTTAAAACCATGTAGGCTGGTCTTATATAGATGTGAGGTAGCTAGGCTGTTATTTAATTAAGAAGGGAACTAGAGTCCTAAAATCACTCCCTAAGAGACTAGATAATGACTAAAATGGAAATTATGATTTAGACTAATGCAAAAATTTACAATTATTTTACACCATTTTTGGCTCATTCATTTTGGACTAAGGCTTGAGATAATTATACTTATATGCATGATGAAATAAATTTATGGGCTAAATCAGCAGGAGGAGGTGTTCTCCACTATAAGGGATTACCCTCAAAGGTCAAGTGTATCCCTTATCATGCAAGAATGGAGACCCTCCCTATTTAAGAGTGAATCATTATGGTATGTATGATGTGATAACATACAACATTCAGATAAGGGGTTGCTAAATCTTTTATTTATCTTGATTATGAGCTTAGGCTTTAAGAAGAGGTTGTGAGTTTGTTGACCTCACTTTTGAAGTGAGCTTTCAACTTCTCGATCTTAGACATAGGACTCCTCTAGACATTAAGAGTTCCTTAGTCTTAAGGCACTTCTAGTGATTAGGTGAACACTTAACCTAAGCCTAGAGACTTAGAAGAGTTAGCCATAGGAATGGGTTATGCCTTAGGGGGTATTAGAAAAACTTGCCTACCCTTTAGCTTGAACCAAATCCTTACTCCCTTCTTTCAAGTCAAACTTCAAATTCAAATCAACCTCAAATTCAAATCAACCTCAAATTCAAATCAACTTCAAATTCAATCCAAAACCAAACTCAAAACTCAAACCAATTTCAAATCAAATCTCAAATCAATTCTAACTTAAATGAATTTTCTCAAATCATTCAAATCAATTCCAAAAATCTAAATCATGAATCAATTCCAAATGATTGAAATCCATGATCAATTCTAAATCCAAAATCTTTCCTAAGCCTTTGATTTCATCTTATGGACTTAGCTCAACTCAAAAGATTTTCTCATAATCCATTTATATCTTCATTTATATTCACAAATATAAATGAAATATAATCAAATAACCAAAACTAAATTCAGAACTCAATTTTAAATCAAAAATCTTTCCTAAGCTTTTGATTTCATCTTATGGACTTAGCTAAAACCAAATCCAAATAACTCCTAACTCAAAAGATTTTCTCATAACCCATTTATATTCTCATTTATATTCACAAATATAAATGAAATATAATTTTAAATAACTAAAACCAAATTCAAAACTCAAATCCAAATCCAACTTAAACTCAACTTACACCCTTTCAAGTCAAATTCTTGAACTTAGCCAAATCAAACTCAAATTAAGCCAAACCAAACCTTTGGATTTTCTCTTCAAACAATCAATCCTTCAATCATAAGCCCGAATATAAACACAAACTTCAATCATCAAACCAAAATCAAACTAACATATGTCAAGCCCCATGTTCACCCTTTTGACTTGAAATTATCAAATGAATCAAAACCCATTTGACTCCAAATCACTTGCAATTGAATTTATATTTCAAATATAAGTTCATATGTGAGTTCAGCCAAACTTGAATCAAGCCTTGATCAAGCCAATTGACTCATGTAGGCTCACTTGACCCAAAGTGACCTAAAGTACCTTTTTGAGCCAAATTCTAATCTAACCCAAATTGGATTGAACTGAGCCTATCTAAGCCTCACATTATGAGCAACAATCATACTAGGATGATCAGTCACTCAAATTAGGTCAAACCAAGTCAAACCTAACCTTTGACCAAGTCAACACTTAGCCCAAATGAAACTTAAACTAGCCAAAATCCACCATAGGCCAAATTGATTAAAACCATTGATCTAAACCAATCCAAAATCAATGATTGAACATGATCAAGCCATCAATTGAGACAAACCTAACCAAATTGGCCACTTGACCTAAGTTGACCTAAGTTGACCTAAGTTGACCTAAAAAGTTAAAATGGGTCAAGTCTTGATCTAAGCCAAATTGATTGCAACCAATGGATCAAATTCATTCTAAATCACTTGTTGAACTTGACCAAAGCTTCAATTGGCCAACTAGACCCAACCTAGCCCAATTGACCATAAACCCAACTTGACCTAAAAGGTCAAATCAACTTGAAATTAAACTAAACAAAAATTGATTGAAACCAAAGCATGCAATACATTTTAGATGATCAACCAAGCCTAAACCAACCCATGACCTAACCCAATTGGGTCAAATGGGTCAAATTGGTCAACTTGACCCATTTGACCTAAATGAACTCAAATTAACCAAAACCAAATCTAAACCAAATTAAACCAAAATAATCAAACCCATATGCTCCAAATGATCATTTGAACTTGACCTAACCCATAGTTTGACCCAATTTGACCAATTGGTCAACCTAACCCAAATTGACCTAACCTGACCTAAATAGGTCAAATTGAACCAATTCAAACCAAATGAACTCCAAATCAATTGAAATTTGGCCCAACCCACTTTTGAATCATTTCAAATCTGCTCAAATCAAAATCAAGGCCAAATGACCATTTTACCCTTTGGTCAAAGGGTAACCTATGGCCAAATCCACTTGGAATTTGGCCAATTCTTTCTCAAGGCCACTTGACATCCTTCTAGTTGACCACATGGACACCAAGGAGGGTGGTGAACATGACCCAACCCAAGGCCAAACTGACCCTTCCAATAGGAATTATCCACTTGGCTCACTCCATACACCCACTTAGCACATGTGGACTTCCTCTCCTCCACCCCTCAACCAAAAATTAAGCACATGGAGTCCCTAACATCCTAAACAAACCAATCAATCCAAGCATTGAAGAAAAATAGCAATATGGCTCTCGACGTCCGATCCAATGAGGGGGCAATATACTCCCCCTCATTCCAACTCAAACCACACACACTGAAGTCGATTGAGCTCTATGAACCAAAACTAAGCTTCTCCAAGCCTTGGCAAGCATTCCCAAGCTCTCTCCATTTTCTCCTTTTTGATTTTTCTTAAACTAAAATAGGGGAGGTAATTCCAAACTCCAATTCATCCAATTCTCCACCAAACCCAAATTTACTATGCAAGCACCATCAAGGGAGCTAGTCGAGCTCACCCAAAGTGTTTCCCAAGTCTCCAAGCCACGGGAAGGGGGACTTCGATCAAAGCCGAAAGCCATTGAAAGGGAGCTTGGTCAATTGAGCAATCCACTTCAAATCAAGGCTTGAAACTTTCAATAGGAGCTTGGTCAATTGAGCAATCCACTTAAAATCAAGGATTGAAACTTTCAACAGAGCTTTGTCTCCACTATACGAAGCTACCTCCTCCATTGGAAGTCCCAGTGATAGCCTCTGGTGAGGTATGGCTCAAAACTGATCCTTCATTGAAAAATTCTTGGTCCTTTGTGAAGGGAATTATAATCCCATTAGATCCTAGCCATTGGATGTTCTTCCCTACTCCTCTTGATGGTGTGGGGTAAATCCTAGCCTAATCCGAGCTTAGGTGAGCTCGAATCAATCCATGGAGGATGGATGGCCTCCATCTCCGCAGCTTAGGTAGAGATGAATCATGGGTGTCCATCCCGTGTGTTTTGGATGGATGGCCTTGATTAAATTACATTAGATCTCTCATTTAAACCCTTTATAATCATGGGATTAATCTTGGCTATTTGATCCTTGATCGAACGGCCCAGGACGGCCCAAGGGAAAGTGCGTTGCGCCACGAGCTAACGCTGCGCATGATGTGATAACTTAAACAACTAATCTCGTCGCACCACGTGGAAAACATGCCGCATCAGCAGTCCATGTGGCGTCGATGGGATTAGTTAACTAAGCTATTTAGTTCCTCCTTAATCACTGAAACTTCATAAAATCATAATTAAATGTAGAAAAATCCAAAAAATATAAATGAGGGCTCATTTTAAAGGTATTTTAGAGGGGAATCCAATAAAATTATTTCTAATTAATTTTGAATAATAAATTTTCTTTAATTAGGGTTTAATTAAAAATTTAATTACCTTAATCACTCCCTCATTACTTCATTAATTAATTCCAAATTTCTTAAACATGTTTAAGCGGGGGACTTCTACCTCCCTTAATTTTCTTGAAATTTATTAATGAGTTAATTAGGAAAATTAATTAATGAACACTTAATCACTCCTTTAATATAATTAAGAGTAATTAAGCATGTGAACAGTGATTTAATCCCTTAATTGAGATAATTAAATATTGTTTAAGCAAGGAGGAGGTTTATTGAATGGGTTTGGGATATTTTCCTTAAGTTATTCTCTAAACCCCCTTTCTTCCTTAATTCAAATACAATTAAGGATTAATCCACTAATGATCTACTTAATTAGTCTAATCAAACTTTCAAAACCAATCTGGAGTTAATCAATCTCTTGTTGAGTAGATCCTTAGGTGTTCAAAAGCCTAAGGTAAGTTTAAGGAAATCATATCCAACTCACATGTGTGGGATGGTTATGAAAGTACATAATTAAACCTTTTAATTTAATTAATCAATAATTGTGAGCCAATTGCATTAGGCCCCAATATTTCTTAGGTGAATTTCTAAATTAATTTTTATGTGATTGCATATCATATGTTGGCTTATATTTGTTAGGTTAAATAGGTTAAAGTGGTGTAGGTAAGGGGTAATTAATGGATTTAATTCACATATTAACCTAAACAAAACATAAAATCAACCTAATTATTCTAAAATTAAACTAAACCAATTCACACATGGAGAAAATGAGTTTGGACCAGCAAACTCTTTTTTACATTCCTTAATTCAAATCAAATTCAAAAATAAAAATCTCTTTAAAGAATTTTGAATCACTTTGAATAATCTTATTTTATAGGATTGTCCTTAGGAATTAATTATGGTGAATGAAGTCATATGCTTACATCACTTTATTTCTTTCCAAGCATGCTAAATATTATATGCCATATGAAACCAAGCATTCATCTCTTTTGAAAAATCAATTAAATGAAATGTTTCCTTTTATGTCAAATTGCATATTTTGGCTAAAGTTAAGAATATGAGTGGCTATTATCACTATTAAACCAAAAAGTATTTTCAAAACCTATCAATCAAAGATTATAAATGAAGTAATCTTACTTATAAGTACTTATAAGCTTGCATGTGATTATAGCATAAAATGTGTATTGTGTGATTTTCTTCTCTCCTCTAAACATAGATTTGAATAGGATTTGCAAAATGTATAGTTCATTTGAAAATAACATAACACTTGCTTAAATATATTCCTATCCACTTCTATGTTATAACTTGAGAAGGATTTTACATTTACACATGTAAATTGCATAACCAAATCAAACACAAATTATTTTATACATTCACATGTATTTATGAAAAGTATTATATTAGTATGGACATCCCGGGGTTGTGAGGCTTTAAGTAGCCCCAAGTAGGCCTTGTACCTTACACCCCTGGTGTAGAAAATAATGGCGCTGTACTCACTTATATCTTTTATACATATGGATGTGCATTTGATAAATGGATAAAAGAGTCCCTCTTTTCTACATAAAAAATATGCATTCATAGAATCTCCAAATTTTCTTAAGTAACATCTATTAGAATTCATCATCATAGTGTGTTAAAGTTTTGTATTTCACGTATAGCTATGCTTAGGATTATTCATATGCATGGTATACATGGTGGAAAGAAAAAAATGGTTGTGTGTTATGTGATAGTAATTCACTATAATTAATCTTAAGATGCCTTTCTTATTTGAATAGGGCTATTTAGAGTAAATCTAAACTTAGGAATAAATAAAACACATAATAAAATAGTCATAAAAGAAAAATCATTAATGAATCTACCTTATAAATTACTTAAGGTAGGGATGAAAGAGAAGTTCTCTTCTCTTCTCTTCTCTTTATAACATTTAGTAACTAAGTGTAGGTTCATTCAAACCAAATCAAATCATAAAATAAAATTGACAAATCAACTAAATCACTTAAAATAAAACCACCCTCTAAGTTGAATATCTCACATTTAGAAAATTCCAACCTTAAAGCCTAGCTAAGACATGCCACACACATTAGGCTAAGTCACCATTTCTAGCTCTATGTTAGGGCGATGAATAGTTTGATGCTATATTTTAATTTGTGATGTAATGTTTTAGATTGGATATTAGGGTGTATGTGCTTAGACTGGATGGTAGGGCAATCTTAGCCTTATCATGTATTCTATAGGGGGTTGTGCTTAAGGGCTGCTATAATAAAAATATAAATGTTTTTGCTATGCAGGTTGCTTATATCCCTAAGCATAATCTAAACTAGGACATGTGGACTTGGTTACCCATGTGTGTGGTGCTAAGTCCAAATTATTCATATACATGCTTGGGTTGTGTGGTATGTTTAGCTAATCTCTAGTTTGTAAATTTAGTTAGATTTATCTTTTCTTTTTCATGTAATTTTGCAATAAAATTTGGAATGAATGCTTTGAGGATTAGGATGAACATTGGTCATAAGACCAAGTCTTATGCACCATGTGAAGCCTTGGAGCAAACTACATCCCAACCAACCAAAAGAAGGAAAGAAATGAAGAAAGAAAGAAATGAAGAAATGAATAATGAAGACCCCCATAACATAAATTCCTTCTGAGTTTTAATTATTCATTTGTAATCCGGGTTGTATAAGGGTAGAGCTCGGCTACCCTTTTTTTTTCAGGTTTGTGCAGTGGAGCCCGACCACATCGGCATCTTATTCTTTTGTGCTAGCTTTATAAAATTGTTTGATGTTTATTTAGCTTGTGCAATTAAGATGGCATGATTTTCTCTAGTTTTTTCATTGATTGATGAATGGCCTGCATGCGATTAAGCTCTTAGAAAAAAAATTTTCAATCCAATTAATGAACTTAAAATTAAAATTAAATAACTCATAATCTCACCTAAAGCCTAGGATATAAATCAAGATAATAAAATATTTAGCAACCCCTTAGCTGGATATTGTATGTCTCACATCATGCATAAAAATCATCTTGCTTCATTCTTGCTAATGGAGGGCTTCCACCTTTGCTAGAGAAAATGGCTTGACCTTTGAGAGCCATGGTTGAAACACACCTCCTTCTTTCTGATTTTGGCCCATAACTAATTTCTCATGCATTAGGCATATGAATCTCATAGCCTGTGTCAAATAAATTGTCCAAAAATCAAAGTAAAACTTAACAAAATTTGCAATAGATTAGGTCATTACTCATACCCTTCATGATCTAGTCTCTTAGGGAGTGTGTTTAAGGACTTAGCCTCTTTTCTAAATAAACAATAACTTAACTATCTTGCAAAGCATAATACTTGCCTCCATGTATTTAACAACATAGGAGGAGTTATGGCACACCCCATTGTAAGTCCAAATGGGTGGTTAATTCTCTCTTGTAGAGATAAACCATATACCCATTTTCACCTTAGATTTAGTTCATGCCTTGACCCTCACCAAAGCTACCTAGATTTAGGATCTGAGGTTATTATTTTCCTTTGTGGGCTACAAGCATAAATCCTCACCTCTTAGGCATTTCTATAATCTAGTGTTGTGGAATTGTAAACCCTAGATTTCTAATAAAAATTCAACCCAAACATATAAATCACCTCAATTTCAAAAATGTAAGCCTAATCATAGGATAGTGTGGGACGCTCACTAAGCTTCCTAGTATCATGAGCATCCCCTACTCAACTCCCTTTAGTTTCGATAATAACTCCCTCTTTTTGATCAATCTCACTTGATCTTTAAAAATAACCAATTGATTGATAGTCATATCTTTAAAATCTTTGGAGACAATGATCATTTACCTTAATCGAGAGTATTCCTAAGGAATCTCATTCCTTAAGATGTAATTAACTATGGGGGCTTGCCTCCATAGGGAATTTAACGAACCCGATTTAAAATAAACTCTACTTTACTTTCTCATATAAAGTAGGAGAAGAATCTCTGGTACATTCAAAGACCTATTGTACTTAAGAGTCCTTATTAGGTGATTAGGTCTATTGTAGGATGGTGACTTCTATCTCTTGAGATAGTACATCATTCATCGATGTCATACCCGATCATCTTAATAAGTACATCTGCGGATCTATGAGGTGTCTAAATAGCATATTTTATTTTCACTTACTTCAAGATGAAAATAAAACACCACAGAGTTGTATTAAGATTTAGTTGTGAGTTATTTAATGAGGGTAGAAATTTTAAATTTTTTTCTTAAAGAGCTTACAGCATCCAAGCCACACTTAAAGAAACCTATGAAAAATATATCATTTCTATTACACAAACTAAGCACAATAATTAAACATTTAAATTTTCATAAAAGAATAAGAGACTGGTGCAATCGGGTACTACTGTACACCCTGAAAAAGAAAGAAATTAGGTAGTTGAGTTCTACCTTTATATAACATGGATTACAAAAGAATATTGCAATTATAATGAATGTTATGGGGATATTCATTCTTTGCTTCTTTATTTCCTCTTGGATTGGTTTGCTCTAAGCTTCACGTGGCATTTTAGGTCTTTGCCTTATATTCATTGCTCATCCTAAACCCCATAACACTAATCTTAATTCCTATTACAAAAATTATATGTTTATGAAAAATAAAATTTAACTACACCTGCAAAATAGATGTTAGTTAAATAAGCATATAAGCCAAGCAATTATATTTCACATATTTGGACTTAACACCCTACATATGGGTAATCAAGCCCGCCTATCCTAATTGAATTATGTTTAAGGGCATAAGCAACTTGCAAGCAAGAATATTTATATTTATTTATTATTTCAACAGCCCCTTTAGCATAATCCCCTATAGAAAATATCATTACACTATTAACGACCTAACATCTAGTCTAAAATATTACATCATAAAATAAAACATAACACCACAACATACACCGGCCTAACTTAAAGGCTATGATTGGAGACTTAGTATTCTAATGTGTGTACAAAGGTTTAGTGTGGTATGTCTTAGTTAAGCTTTAGATGTATGATTGTCTGAAGTTTCTAATGTTTAAAAATTACTCATTAGGGGAAGTTTCACTTCAAATTATTGAAAAGATTAGTCAATTTTAATTTGCATTGTTCTTTTATTTCACTTGATGCCTACTTAACATCTAGTAATTATAAAAAGAGGAAAGAGGTTTGAACCCCTTCATCCCTATCTTAAGTTGTTTTCTAAAGGTATGTTATTATGACTTTGTTTCCTTTAGTGAGTGGTTTATTAAATATATATATTTTTAATTAAACCTAAGTTTGGGTTAATCTTAAAGAACCTTATCCAAATATGAAAGGCATCTTAGGATTAATAAAATTGAATCACTATCATATGGAGAACATTCCATTATTCCTTTTAATCATCAATCTCTTTATTTTTACTACTTATGATATTTGATTTAATACATAATTTATACATGCAATTATTTTTGTATTTTTGCATACTTGATGATTCTCAATCCATGTATTTTGGTAGAAAAAAAAGATTTTATTCCTTAGTTAAGCATATATGCACATGCATTAAATAGTTAAGAAAGTACGTGCAATTGTTAAACTAAGGAAGTGAGATTGTATAAGACCTCCTTACAGCTACTTAAAGCCTCATATTCCCCGGATGTCCAGACTATATACTTGCTAACTTAAATACATCTTTACATATACACAAGCATAGGAATGAAAATTATGCAAAGATTATATAATAGTAAATCATTTATTCATGTAAAGCAATTCTATCCCAAATTCTAGCATGTAAACACATGAAATGAAATAAAGCAAGTATGTGCTGTTGTTAAACTAAAAAAGTGTGATTATCTAAGACCTCCTTGGGGCTACTTAAAGCCTTGTATTTCCAGGATGTCTAGACTATATACTTACTAACTCTAAACATATGTAAACATACACATGAATCATGAAAATAGAACAACCCTTTAACATGTTTAAGTTATAAGTAAATGTAAATTTCATTGAATATTTATAGCCAACATTAACTTAGGTTTTCATCATTAGCTTATAACTTTGAAAATAATTTTTAATTTATTAGTGATAATAGCCACACCAAATCATAATGTTTATCCAATATGCAACTTAGATATAATCATATGCTCTTTTTTTTTGAAAACATGAATATATGACACAAATGGCATACAAATTTATAATGATTGAAAATGAATAACTAAATATTGTCACATAATTCATTCAATTATATTAATTCCTAAGAACAATCAAGTCAAATAAAACTCTTTAATAGCAACCAAAGTTTTTATGAAATTTGATTTTTGGTGTTTGAATTAGTAAAGCCTAAAGAGGAGAAAAGACATTTAGTATTTGCCCCATCCCATATTGGTGACTTAATATATTTAAGGAATGTAATTAAATAGGTTTTATGAATTGATTAGGTTCAAGTTATTAAGCAATCAATTTAATTACCCATCCCTAAGCTTTTTAAATTTAATTAACTACTTAATCATGAGCCTCTAGTGATATGCTTATAAGAAATTAAAAATTTACAATGCACCTAAAAAAACTAATGCAATTAGGCTCATGTTTAAAATTTAATTAGATTAATGAAGGAAATAATCTAAATTAAGTACTCTTATGGTTTTCCCACACTAATGGGTCAACCATAAATTCCTTAAGGACTTTAAGTTATTAAACACATAAGGGAGAAACCCATGAATTATATTTGAATTATCTGAACCAATCATTAGTTTAATTTGATTTTAATCTTATCATTAACTTCATAATTAATCCCTAATTATGACGTGTTAATTAACCCTTCTATGGAAATCTATTTAGAAAAATAATTAGGAAAAAAGTCCTAATTATTTCTCCTCACCATTCTCACTGTTTATAGTGATTAATCTTATTAATTATTTAACTTTCTTTATTTAGCAATTTTAATAAATACTAAACTGATTAATGAGGGTAATTAGGATCAAAATATCAAATTCTTTAAATTACATGGTCAATAATTCTGAGAAATTTATGGGAGGCAGAGGATATCCCATTGAATCGTTCCACCAAATTTGGAATTAATTAGCCAAGTAATTAAGCCTTAATTTGGAAAATTAGCCTAAGCTTCAAACCTTAATTAAGCATTGTTCATTGGACAAAAATTTAGGATTTTATTTTCTTAAATTCTCCTCTATCTAGGTTTTCCAAAATGGGTTTATTTGTATTTTTTTTGTATTTTTCTACAATTAGCAATAATTTTTTGAAGTTATAGCCACTTAATTACATCTTTAATGCTTGATTAACCATTTAAACCATCGATGCCACATGGATTCCATGTGATATCATGGTATTAGTTATTTAAAACATCTGACGAAGCGAATGACTCAACGGCGATGGACGTGATTTCATCCTAGTCATCCTATTTCAGATCAGACGACCAAGATTAATCTTGTGGTTTCAAAAGTATTAAATCAAAATTTCTAGCACAATTAATCACAATTGCTTGTTTAAATCATGCGGAATAGACGATCAATGATTTGTCGTCCCTCGAGCGTCTGAAGATGGAAACCGTCTGCCTTTCACCGCTCGATCTGAGCTCACCGGAGTTCTTTTGAGGGCGAAATCAACTCCAAAATGATTATGGAGAAAATATAAAGGGATCATATGGTGGAAATCACATGAAATCATATTCCACCTCAAAAAAGACTAGCACCTAGGAGGAAAAACTATGATTACTAAATTTTTACCTCACCGGAGCTAGAGACCGACAGTCTGTCAATATTGTTGAGAATATTATGAGTTACCTCCTCACCAGTTTCTATGTGGACCAAACACCGCTGCAAAACTTGTAGGAGTTGGTCTAGGAATGCCTTCCGGTGATCAAATTTCCCAGGAAATGATTCGTTTCAACTCACTGGAGTGAAGTGAAAGTGTGGGAAGAGTTAATTTGGTTTGGTGGAGATTTAAGAAGTGCGGATGGATGGGGCTCTTGAGTTTGCTCTGCTGTTGGTCTCACTAGCGGTGGAACGCATGAGGAGCTCGGGGAAAGGTCTTGGACTATGCGGAATACTCTAAGAAAAGTATGTCTCAAGATTGAATTCTTGGGGAGAAGTATACTCCTCTCCCTAGCTGAACCAAAGGTTGAGATTAGGCGCCATCTAACTAGGTAATGTGGCAAGAGACCAGAGATGAGGGTGAGAGATTGAGGGAGTAGAATGGGCTGGCATGGGCTGTACAAGCTTCTTTAAGTGGACTAATGGGGTGTTATGGGTGAACTCACCCTCTCATGGCTAAAGGCTAAACCCAACCACCTTGGGTTAGGTTAAGACAATGGTCCACTTGTCCAATAAGAGCCAAAGGTGGCTACCAAGGGGTAATAGGGGTGGAGAACCCATCCAAATGGGGATTTTATCCTATTTGGGCAGCTTAGTTCAATGGGTTTGACCTAAACTGGGTTCACCATGGGTTGGGTCAACTTGGGTAGGCCCATGGTGTCCCAATGATGAGTCATGCTAAGTTTGGTTTGGTTTGAACTTAGTTTGGTTGAGTTTGGCTCAATTTGACTCATATGAGTTAATTTGGGTTCAATTGGGTTAAGTTGACCAATTTGTCAAATTGGGTCAAACTAATGATTTGGGTGAGTTCAATTGGTCATTTGGAATATATTGGTACAATTGGTTTGATTCAGTTTGGGTTGGATTTAGATTTGGCTCATATGATTCAAAAATGGGTCGATCAATTTGACCAAATTAGCCTAATTGGCTTAGGAATGTGTTAGGTTTAGGTTCAGTTGATTATTTGATAATGATTGTAAGTGTCAGTTTGAATTGATTTGGATTAAGGAATGATTTGGTTCAATTGGATCCTTTAGGTCAATTTTAGTTAAGTGAGTCAATTGGGTTGGCTTGACCAAATTGGGTTTGGTTGATGATTGTAGGGTATTCAATGATCAATTTATGATTGATTAGAGACATTGGCTATAATAATTTGGAGTTGGAATGAGATTTGGCCAAATTTGACGCTTTATATCAAATTGGGTCAACTTTGGTCAAAAGGTCAAATTGGTTTGGTTTGATCTAATTAATTACAATTGGGCAATCAAATATGATCAATAATTATTATGGAAGGATTAGATGAGTTGATCTAATCCAATTTGGATTGGATTGAAGTTTGAATCAAATTGGTCATTTAGGTCACATTGTGTCAAGTGAACCAATTGTGAGTTGACCAAGTTGGTGTCAATTAGGTGTTGAGAGGGTTTCAATGATGAATTTAAAGTTGATTAGTGGGCTTGATTGCAATTGATTTGGGTTTGATTGGGTTTTGGCTCGTTTGGACTTTTTGGGTTAAATGTGATAACTTGGGTTGATCAAATTCATTTGATTTAATTGATTTGATTGCAAGTGTTGGAAGGGTTTGAAATGATCTATTGAATGGTCAGGGTGATTGAGAAAAATTAGATTTAGTTTGCTTGAATGGATTTGCATTAGATTCATAAAATTATGGTGGAGTTAACTTAGGTTAAGGTCTAAGTCAATTTAGTTTGGAGCTTGGACAGAAAATAATTTCAATTGAGATTAATTGAATAGGCTTGAGGTTGGTAGTGTTTCATTTATAGGAGTTTTGATTTGGATGAGTGGACAAGCATGGGTCTTGGTTTAGGCCATAGGATAGGTAAAAGCTATTTATCCTAAGGCGTATCCTGGACTTAGGGTATGCCTTCCAAGTCTCTAAGCTTGGGTTTAGTGTTCCCTTAGTCACTATAATCACTAAGAAAATCCAAGTGGCTAGAAGGGGCCTAAGTCTAGAATGAGAAAGATTAATCCACACTCCAACAGTGAGGCAACAAGTTTATTTAGATCTGGGTGCTACTTCCTATGGATGCAGGCCTCCATAGTTAATTATCCCTCTTATCGCAGTAAGAGAGCACTCTCGATTAAGGTTAGAAATAAACATATCTATCTAATATGCAATTAATGTATTAGTGGTATAGTGTGGTTTAGATGATCATCTAAAAAGAAATAAGAGTGCAATCCTGATCAATATCATATGGTTCTGTCATCCCAGGATTACATAATTCTAGCCTACCAACATCAGATGGAGATAGTCGTAATGTCCATAAAATATGATTAACAACCATGAGTTATCTTATTTCAGGTATCTCGAGTAGACTTAGAATTATAAGTGTAAGTTGTGCAATAGTGTTCATATGATGAACAAATTATAATATTGTTTGTATGATGAATGTGTAGATGTTCACATAGTGAACTAATAGGAAGCTAGGCTTACATAACTTTTGGAATGCCAAATTATGGTTTTCCACATGGTGGACAGATGTAGATTTATTCGCATGACAAATAAATTATGTGTGTCCTTGTGATGAACGAATAGATATTCACAATGTGAATGTGCAAGAGGTTAGGCTTTACATCCTAAAATTAGGTTTGTCCACATGGCGGATGGATATGGATTTGTTCTCATGACGAAAAAATTATGTGGTGTTCTTGTGATGAATGCATATATATTCATATGGTGAATGAATAGGAGGTTGGGCTTACATCCTTTTGGAATGCTAGAATTACATGGATGTTTGCATGGCAAATAAATAGAAAAATTGGATTTACATCCTTTTAGATTGCCATATAGATGAGTTATCCAGACATTGGATAGACACAATGGTGTTTGCATATCAAACAAATAAAAATTGACCTTTATTAAAAGTACATAAAATTCTCATTTTAGGGACCTAGTGTCTCGGCGCTAGGATTCAATACCATAGCACTATGATAGTGGAGTCCATTGCTTATGTGGCATGACACAAGGGCAGACAAGCTAGAGGCTCAACGCCCAAACATTGCGTATATAGTGCCATGGTGCCAACATTATTGGTCTTTCAATTGTTTGAACAGCACTATGGTGTCGCCATGTAGCACCCCGACGCTGGTCAAGATTCCTAACAGGCATGCAACAGCTTTTGAGGGAAAATGATAGCCTCATTTTAATGAACATCGTGGTGCTGGGTCAGAGAGCTATGCCGCTGAGCTCTTTTCGTGTGCATTTGTTACAAAACTTATTATAATTAATTTTATCTTTGTGACAGCATCATAACCAATGGGATAGACTAGCTAGTGACTCAGTTGCATGTGGGCATTTCAACGCTGACTCCGTGTTCTGCAACATCAGTTAGGAAAGGATTATTAACTTTCCAATATTGAAGTTGGTAAGTTATAATAGTAGTGCTTTAAACACATATTATGATCTTCCTAATATTGAGTATGATTAATATCTCATACTATAAAACCATCCCAATTTCGATGAGATTATTCTTTTTCTTTATGGAAAAAATGAAAGCATGTAATAGAAATGACGGGAGGAAAGGATTATCAACTTTCCTCCCGTCAGTATGATTGTCGCTTCTAAGGCTTGGAATTATTTCATTTATGTCATGCTTATGCCCTCTAATAACATCAGTGAGGTTATCAAGGATAGGGCTATTTTAAATTTTTCTTTTCAGAAGGGGTTTTTGATCGACATTAGGAAAGTCATTTTTAAGTTAATTTGTAATATGCTGAAGGGCAACACTACTGTTGAGTACAACCACCCTTCTCTTATTTATGGTTTGTATGTCACGACAAGTGTTGTAGGGGGGCTTGGTAAGGAGGTACTCCTTTAGAAGGCCTCTCTAACAAAAAGGTTGATTGAGAGATTCAAAAATAGTTTTGAAGTGGGAGAGAGTTTACATCCTCCCTGAACTCCTAAGTCCCTATCCAAGCAAGTTCAAGGAGATTGGCAGCCAGGTCACGGACTTGTGAAAGAGGGTGGATAGGAGTAGTCGTAGGCGGGAGATATTGGAACACAAATTTGAGTCAATAATAGATGCTCTCTTACATGGCCTCTGCTCACTACCGGTCAACATATTTCGAATTGCAACCTGCGATCCCCAAGTCTTCTTTTCTTCAAGAATCAAGACGCCTGTGATTACCCCACGGTGTTGTAAGAGGAAGAAGAAGAGGAGGGTGGCGACGAGTACGATTACTAATTTCCACCCATTTATATTATCCCCTTCTTTTCTTTCTTTTTTTTCATTTTGTGATTGTAATATTCAAGTTTTGTAATAAAATTTTTCTCTTTTTTATAATTATGTGTTGTGTTTATGTATTATTGTAACTATTGATGCTCTATGATAAAAGGGTAAAATAAAATAAAATTTTAACACTCATGAAAAGCCAGATCAACGTATAGTGTTGTAGCGCTGATATGACAGAGCCTTGGCATTGGAGATAGAATGAAGAATCTGAGGTGGGTGCCACGGTGCTGTCTTGTGGCACTGTGGGGTATTATTTCTTCCATAGTAGAAAATTTTTTTAAGTTTTTTTTTTATATGTAGAAAGGCGACATAGTGCTGAGGCGTTGTCCTACAACGCCACGGCACTATGGGATTTTATTTTTTTTTATAAAAATGTTCTAATTCATATTCCAAGTGACATATGGGCATGGCACCGCAGTGCTAATGCTATGGTGTTGTGGCACTATGAAATCATTTTACTTATATTAGGGTGACATGGCGCCACGCGTTGATGTTATGTCGCTATAGGATTTCAGTAAAGCACTACAATGCTAATTCTTAGGCGCTGTGGCGCCGCTCTTGTAATATAAATAACCAAGAGCAAGGCATTGCGACGTCGATATTCAGTGCCTTTGCGCTATAGGCCAAAATTTAAATTTAAAGTGTGAATTTTTTTTTATTTGAAAATTTTGACAGTATTTTTCCTTGGTAATGCTACACTTCAAAATTATGCAGTGTGGAACACTCTTCTCTCTTATTCTAAATCTAAGATCAGCGGAGGGGAGGGGATTTTCGTCTTGTGCTGAAATAAAATTCAACTGCTGAGGTTTTCAAATCTCAAGGTTTTCCACACTGGATCAAAGATCAACAATGGGATTTTTATTAAACATGTTTTTCAAAAGTAAAAAAATATAAATTCTTTACCTGAAGTGAGAGATCTTGGAGTGGAGAGCAATCACTAGTTCAGAGAAAGTGGAGTCAAATGGAAAAAAGATCTCGAATTTCTCACTCATATTTATATTAGTGGACTGATAACTATTCCCTTTCAATAGCTAGTGCAGCACCTCAGGGCCAAGATCATGGTGTTGTATCGTAATTCGATAGTTGGATCGAATAGTTATTTTTCTAGAAGGCCAGGGCAGCACCTTGGCGCTATAAACATAGCAACGCGGCGCTATAGAAAAAAAATAAATATTTTATTTTATTTCCTTTGATGCAAACAAATAGTATACTACAATTGGTTCTGGATGGCTTCCTAGCAACTCATCATAACACTTTAGCCAAGAACTCCACCTTCAACCTTCACCAATAACATTCCACCCAACCAGAGCAGAACCATCAATGCGTATGTCAAGGATAAGCCCCACATCTTGTAGTGTCACCTTCATTTCCTTGATAGAAAGGTGGAAGTATTATAAGTATTATAAGTATTATAAGTATTATAAGTAGATGATGGTCCAACCTGATGTATTGCATGTGTCTGATATAATCCAGTCCAACTACCTACAGTCCATCTACCATATGGGGCATGTGATTGTCCATTCTCGGTCATTAGCAAATGGGATATAGCTTCAAGTATGGAAGCCTGCATAAAAATAAAAGATCATTATTAATATAATTTTGTTATTAAAATTAATTACAAAAATAATAAAATATTAGCATACTAAATCAAGGTGTGTTGCACGATGAGAGCCACACAACTTAGCAATAGCATGATGAACTTCTGGTGGGATAACATCTCCTCCACAGTTATCATGACTACCTTCAGCCATTAGGCATAGGGATCTAGATGTAATTTCATTATAGTGTTAAGTTCATTTCATCAATTTATCTATTACTTTTATGTTTTTGTTGTGAAATATTGAAATATGAGGATTAACAGTGGTTCTAATCCTAGACTGATAAAGGTATTTATGTTGCTTAAATTCCTACCTAAAATTTTGTGGATTATTTGGACAAGTTGTTCTATTGTGACATCCTATTGAACAAATATCATAGATGCTAGTATTACGTGTTCCTGGCTCATCCATAGTATTCATATACCTTCTAATCCTAGGTCTACCTGAGTGCCTTTTAAAGTTTGGAGGGAGAATTTCTATGATGCCTTATGATGCTTCGAAGTCACACAAATCAGATTTATCAAGAATAATGTGAAAGTCTGCACTATATGTTCGCTTATAGTAGTCTACTGTGTAATACCTAGATACATAAGCAAATTATGGAAATAGCATATGTGCAAGGTATGTGATATGTCTGTGGTCTATGACAAGAGCATGTAATTGATCCTTCCACAATTAAATCAAAGCGATAAGAATGACACAAAATAGCAAAAACTTCAAATTCATGCATATTAATGCAAGTAGGAATTAGAAATTTATGAGCCTCATTTTCATTCTTCAGATGCATAAGTTTAGTTCTAGGTGCGAATGGTGATTCATTTACACTTTCTAGTTCTATAGCTTTGGTTAATCTTCTAAAAAAATTGAAACTAAAGTATAATAAATTGAACAAACTAATGCTTGAATGGGTAAGCCTCTTGCACATTTTAGCACACTATTGAAGCAGTTAGAGGCATTTGTTATCATAGTTCCATACATATATATCCACCATCATTTGTTAGGGTCCATTTACTAAGATATCGATCAACTAACAAGTTATAGGCCTTAGATTTGACATTCTTAATATCCAACATGCATTGTGTAAATATGCACAGTTTATCGCTACTTCCAGCCCATTACATTTTTTGACATAAAAACTCAACATCAGACACACCCAAGCTCCTTATTGTATTCTTGAAATTTTTGTGTAGATGTCTTAAGCAATGTTGATGTGCGGCCTAAGAGAATATCTCTCTATAACCACGCACAAACCCAGAATGTCTATCAGATATGATACGAAGATCTTCTCGTGAATGAACTATAGGTATTATATATCATTCATAGTTTGTAAAATCAACACCCATGACTCAACACACTCAGACTCAACAACAACAAATGCTAATGGAGATAAACCATTATTTGCATCTATTCTAGTAGCATATAAAAATTTGCCCCAATACTTACCTAATAAAAATGTTCCATCAATGCTTAGTACACGTTAACAATATTCCCAACCAATTATCGATGGACCAAATGCCCAGAAGATACACCAAAAATGATTTGATTGACCTACTTGAATTATATACACTGAACCTCTCATCACTGAACATATTGCTTCCATCAAACTATATAATGATTGACAGAACTCTTCCCAACTACCAAAATTTCCTTTTATGACTTTCCTTTATACATCTCAAGCCTTCATATACTAGATCTCCACATTAAACTCAGCTTTTACACGACCTATAATTTCTATGAGTTTTAAATCAAAATGTTGTCTAATGCTAGGAAGTATGAAGTAACTAATAAACTTAGAAGTACATTGTCTATGTCCACCTAATAGAACGGGATGTGTGCATGTATGGTAAGCATTTATATTTGAAATTCTCCATGCACCACCTAAGTGTTTTCTACTTGCTGCCTGTAAATGCCAAAGATAAGGTCTAGATAGGTGATTGTGATGGACACATGAAACAATATCATGATTATAATTAGAGTAAATCATTTTTGTATTCTACATTATTTCTTATAAACCGACCACATAATACAAATTGAAGCTCAGCTTTACTCGAAAAAAATCATATCCTCTTATAAATCATCTGAGATATACCAATCCTTAAAAGATGTGATATTATCTAAAGATCCATCAAAATCAGTATTGGTATTCTACTCTTGTGTCGTCTAGTAATATTGGATGTAATCATTTGTTGATTTCATTTCATCAATCCTGTTTGAACTAGCAAAAGCTTGTTGGCCTAAAAGTGTTTCTTTACCTATTTCTATTGTATCTTCCATTTCCAAAAATCTATCACTATCGCTAGTCACTATTAGATTGACTATCCATTGTTTCATAAGCATCATCAGGTGAGTCTAAATTAATATTTGTGTTTATCCTATCATTATATTGCTAGTATGATGTACTTGCCCTGTTTGAGTCAACCATTCACACTGACCAGTTAATAAATGAATAATTAATAAGTTGAAATTAAAACATAAGTAAATATGTAAGAAATTTAAGTAGATTCATCAGGTAGTTATTCCTACTGAGATATTTCATAAGTCTTTACAGCTATGTTTATATAGTCTTCTAATGACTAATACCAATCAAGAGTGGTTCCCCCTAATCTTTGTTCACTCTCAACATTTATTTCAAGAAACTATCTTGTGGAAGTTGAAGCACTTCAACATAAACAACTAACAGCTTATTACATGATAATTGTAAAACAATTTCTATAACTTCATTGTCAGTGATATGGCTGCAGGTTTTTAAAATAAAATAATTTCCAACGGCTATACAAATAGGCACAATTTTTTGCTTTAGGTAAATCAGAAAGCACGTGTGTGAATTTATGAATAATTTTGCTCAGGCAAAATTTTTTAAATAGGCACATTCTTAACCCTAATTAGCAATTTAGACATCGAAAATTTTTTTTTATAAAAATAGGCCTAGTCGTCATTACCGGACGGGCGGCCACATCGGCTAGTCGTCCATTTGACGACGGCCGGCGCCATGCCGCCCGCGCCAATCGTGATCAACGGATGGCGTCATCACTTTATCGCCAAAACCCGTGAGCGATCTACTTTCCTTTCTATTCGTTGCTGCTTCTCCATTGCCCATCGCCTTCGTTTGGCCATGGATTTCAAGCGCACCACCGGCCAAGGGAGGTCATGGCCGAAAGAGAGGTCGCCGTGGCCTATTTGAACAAACTAGCGTCGCAATTTTCTTTGTCTTTTCCTCCCAACCGTCGGCTACTCCGCTCCTCCATTTGGATTTCAAATCACGCCACTGGAGGTCGCGGCAAGGGAGAGCTCCCGCCATCCGTCGAGTGTGCCACTGCCGAAAATGGATTATTTCTTCGTTTGTGCGCCGATTAAGGTAATTTTTTCCGTAAATGCGTAACTTGTGATAGATCTTGCTTTGTGGTGTCTGATTTTGCTTATTTCTTTAAGTTATTTAGCTACATTTGTATTTTTTTCCCTGAATGCAACACTTTTCTTCACATGAGGAGGTACTTGATCTTTTCGAGATATTCATAGGCCATGTGTTTATTCCTTTCATAATAGTTTCTAATTCACCCTCTTGTCATTTTAAGAATAGTATAATTGCTTGGATCAATTATAATTCTTAATGTAGTGTCACTGAATGGTTGCATGATGAAGTAACGCTTGTCATTTTGAAGCATTATATATATTACTTGACTCTATTATAACTATATTTGTTATGTTTTGATTGTGGCAATCAAATATAATTATAGCTTGAGTTATTCAAACATTATGCAAAAATTGAAAAAGAATTTTCAAAACATATTTAAGCCATATTCAAACACTGTTCAAATCTATTTTCAAATAAGAGTTTGAACCTATTTTTGAATGAGAGTTTGAATGAAGTTCAAACATGTTTCTAACATATTTCAGTTTTTTTAGAATAAGATCTCCATTTCATTATTTTGCATCAAAAGTGGAGATATTTTGATTTTTATAATTTTTTTAATAATTTAATGATGATAGATATAAATACATAAATATGATAATTAAAAAAAATAAAATAAAAATATAAATGCATCTAAATTGACTAACTGATTTATAAAATTCCAAAAACATATTTACCTATTACAAAATAATCTCAGTCACATTCTTGTTTTCATATTACTATTGGCCACTTATTATGATGACACGAGTTTCATGGGTCTCCTTCACATGACTAATGAGGTTGATAATTTAATTTGAAACAGAACAATTGTTAGAAAATTGAATATATTTTGATTAACTTAATGATAATTTATTTGATAATTTATCATTACTAAACTTTGAGATGCGATTTCTCTTAGCGATTTTGGTGCAATATCGTTTGGTGATTTGAGAGCTGTGTTTGGTAGCCATATGTCTTCTGCCAATATGATTTTAGTGCAATTCCATTATACGACAGTATTCATCTTTATGAAAGCTATGATTAGAATCTACTCTCCCTTTATCCCTTATGAGTTTGCAAAATATCACCAACTACAATGCACAATTGTATTATATCTTGAAATATTTTTCTCCTGCGAACAGGGGAGAGGAAGAATTCTTGCTGGTTGGAGTTGTTGTTAGTTGAATATGAGTTCAGAAACTATGCATAGTTCTTTATTATGATGGCGAACTGAATGTTGTTGATAATTTCTTTCCGACCTATATTGGTGAAAAAAATCGACCAATTCAGATCCCACGAAGGACTAACCTGCTGGGATTACAAAAGCGAATCATGAGATCATTGAAGTTAGACCATGCAAAGTCATGTGTTAATCTTATAGGTCGGTTTTCTATTGGTGCTGGATTTATCGCTACACATATTATTGACGACGAAGTATGTGAGCATCACGCGTCAACCTATAGTAATTTATGTTGAAGTTCAGGAGTTAAATTATGAGGAAAGAGATGTTGTCATTAATGAGGAGCATCACAGGGCTTCAATTAGTGATGAATTCATCACACTTGATTTGCATGAAACCCGCCAGAAGCGTCTGGTGCCTACTGAAGTAATGTAGGTAGTTCTACAATTAGCGTGATCTGAGGATGGCGTAGGTGATGGTATGAAACTATGCCTTGCAACAAGTACCATGATGATGAGGGGCGATAGTGATGCAGATGGATCTTCTTTAAGGGGCAAATATCCATCTAACAGTGTCAGAGAGCTTATTAGGGACTACTCAGTTAGAACAAGCCAAACAGAGGAGTACTTGCTATCTAACAATGAGTATACGCGTCATGCTCAAACAGCCAGAGAATGGGATGAAGAGCTAACATTTGATGGGCCTTCAGATGAGTCAACTTTTGTACTTGAAAGTTGCATTCCAGATGAACTGCATGAAGGTATGTGCTTTCTTGATAAGAAGCACATTGTTTTGATTGGGGTTGGTCTATCATAAACAACGTCATGTGATGTCTACGCCTCAAATAAATCCAAGTTCACCATATTGTGCACTCAATATGCAAACGCTACCTTGCATGTGGGCTTACATGCAAGTTCAAGTAAAGATTAGGAGGTGCATGGAGAATTGGCGGTATAAGCACGACATACGGTAGTTATTCGGTCACCTGGGACATAGAAATGTACAACACGGTTTATCGGTTATTTCATTCAACCGTAATTAAGCGTCATCCGGATTTAAAGCCCGGAGATATTATTGGCGATGTATTGAAATTTAACATACGAGTGTTGAAAGCTTGGGATGCACGTGTAGGGCGAAGGTTATTTTTAAGTTGGGAGGAATCTTACCGATCGTTGGAGAAATTCATGTATGTTATATGCTCAGCAATGCCAGGATCGGTCTACAGAGTACAGTCGTCAGAGTCATACCAATTTCAACGATTATTCTGGTCATTTGAGCCTTCAATTACTGGTTGGCATTACTGTCGGCCAGTTTTATGTCTGGATGGGACTTTCCTCCTAGGTAAGTACAGGGGGACTCTACTCATTTAAATTGATGCCAACAACGGATTATTTCCTTGCCTTTGCGGTAGTAGAATCAAAGTATAGTGGTGTTGGTTTATACGGACACTACAGGAGTTGGTTCCATTGATCTGTACAAGAGGTGATTTGTGCATCATTTCTGACCGGCACGCGGGGTTGGTACAGGGCTGCAGGGAGATATTACCGTGGGTTGCACATCGCTTTTGCCTAAGACATTTGCGAGAAAACTTCAAAAAAGTAGTTAGACAACTTGGAATCGGAGACGTTGAATTCATATGCCAAAAAATGTATGTGGCGGTAATCACCGATGATATACGTATTTTAAAGGTGTATGACCGATATCAAGAACATCGACAGAGGCTCTGATTGGCTTCAAGGGATGTACATCGTGGTCTCTAACCCATGATGATGGGTATATGGCACCATGACTACAAATATATATTTGAATGCTTGATGTAAAGAGAACGCGTGGCTTGCCAATTCGGTCTCTGTATATTATAACATAGTCACGTTCATGAAGCGTGGACTCAACAACATCGACAGCGAACCAACCGCGACTCCATGTTCTCTCCGACTAAGGCAACTTTGCGAGTAGTGAACACGCAAGGAGATTTCCGGTAGTGCAATTAACAATAATGAGTACCAAGTTTTTTTCTTCCAACGAACATTCAAGGTGGAGTCGTATGAGAATCATACGCCTTGATGTACATGCGACAACCACAAGCTTATCACATGTCATGTCCCATCATTTTACGTGTTAGGCGGCGACATATAAGCCATGTTCGTGCGTATCAACCTACACCTTGGACTACTTCGCAAATATCTGAGGAACGCGTTTCATGTCACGATCGTGATAAGTGGCCAGAACACATCACTGCTGGGAACTTCCCAGAGTACACCCCACCAGATATTAAGAGGAAGTTAGGTCGACCACGTTCATTGTGATTCAGAAATACTATGGATGAAAATAACACAATAAGTAATCGAACTTGTAGTTTATGTAAAAATAGTGGTCATAATAGAGCAACGTGCCCTCAAGGTCGGCGTAGTGTGAGCTAATTGTGCATTATGGATAAATTGTAGTCACTATCTATGTAATCCTAAGTTTCGACATTATAATTAATGCAATATATCTTAGTAGGGTTTCTAATGCTAATATATAGTTTAATGGATAAAATTAGGTCCCCAGCATTAGTTTTACTTGCATTTACCACAGATAAACTATTCAATGTTATGGGGATTGATGGGATCTCAAACACTGTACAATCAACTACCTCAATCACAGGAAAATCAAGCTCATAGGAAAACTTTTCTCCTCCATTGGTGCAAAGATTTGAAAAGCCTAAATTCTTGAGATCCTGCACTTTCTTGATTGCGAAAATCCCATTTCTGTAAAACTCTATCATCTCACCTTTTACAACATCGATTCAAAAGAAAATATGCGAGGCCAAAGCACACATTTCGATCGAAAAGTGTAATGCCGTGATTTAGCATAAAGGCAAATCGAATTCAATAGAAATTTTTGTTTTGGTTGACACCTTATGCAACAAGAATTTTTCCATATCCATGGCATACTTTCTCCACTGATTCTCATTTTATACAAAGCCAAATGGTACCAGAAATTATTATAAGTGAAATGAAGAAATGAAGGGTACAAGAATGAGAACTATTTGTCTATTTGGCAGTTCTTCGAGAATTTCAAATCAATTTATTCAAAGGGCAAAAAAAAGTTTAGGCTTAGCTTAACCCCTCATTAAACTGGAGTACGGGAAGCTAGATTAACCATCCTTATCCTAGGTTAACATTAACATGAATGCCTTCAATTTCATATTGTTAAACTAAGGTTTTTCAAACTTCAATTGAATTGGTCTTGAAATAGTATTTTAGTTTCAATGATTTTCTTGTTTGCTATATTTCCAAACAAAACTAATATGATTTCAATTGAATAAATTTTAATAATACAATATCAATATTTTCATAATAAATTTCTATATTATGGAATATATATATATATATATATATATATATATATATATATATATATATATATATATAATATATACATATACATACATATACATATCTATATACATACATGTATGCATCTATATATATACATACATGTATGTGTGTACAATAAAAGTTCACTTTTCAACTTTGAGTAAATTTTGCAAACTCTCACACATGTAAATATAATCAAACTTCAAACCCATGATCCATGCTAATATATATCCAAATCTTATGTTGATACATGAGATTACTTACCATAAAATAGATTTTCTCACTTTTATTGCACTCAAATAGTTCAACATCCATGAAGCAAAGTATAGAACATAAATTGTCAAGGAAAAACTAATTATTATGTTTCATATAATTTTATATAAATCTGATTTCCTATGTCTGAATCTTTTATTTTGAATTGTTCTAATCGCTGACCTACTTTTCCTACAGGATTGATCCCAAGGATAGAATTTGAAAACTAGCTATAATATGCAATTCACATTCTCGAATCGAAGTCATTCTTGAAAAAACAGATGACTTCATAATTCTTCAGGTGTCAAACGGTGTTATCTAACGGATAGTGTTATCTAAAAGCTTCATTGCTCAGGTTGCTTTGCGGAATATTAACTAACTTGTTGATATAGCTTCTTTTATGTACATACACTCTTTTCTTTATGTTGTGGTTTGTGAGTTAGCTTTGATTTTCAGCGAGGTCCCATGTTTTCAGGCCAATTCCATGCATGAACGCGCGTAATCTGCTGCGCGTCGGGCCGCAGTCGGCGCGTTCGACCAACAGGAGAGTCGTAGAGAAATCTGTTCCGGTTACGACGATATAAAAATCGCTCCATTCCGACACCGTTTGACACCGGTACGCGGAATTTACACCGGCTGCGTTACATTTCCTGCACAGCGCAGCAGATAATGCACGAACGCGCGAAATCTGCTGCGCGTCGGGCCGCAGTTGGTGCGTTCGACCAACAGGAGAGTCGTAGAAAAATCCGTTCCGGTTCAATGATATAAATTTTGCTCCGTTCTGACACCGTTTGACGCGGCGGAATTTCGCCCGGCGTCACATTTTCTGCAGAAAATGTGATGCAGCGTGCGTATCGGTGCCAAACAAATGGAATGGGCGAAATTTATATCGTTGGAACCAGAACGATTTCTCTCGACTCTCCTGTTACACGCCGACTTCGACACAACAGATTTCGCGCGTTCGTGCATTATCTGCTGCGCTGTGCAGGAAATGTGACGCAGCCGGTGTAAATTCCACGTACCGGTGTCAAACGGTATCGGAATGGAGCGAAATTCATATCGTCGGAACGGGCAGATTTCTATGACTCTCCCCTGATCGGCGACTGCGGCAGATTTCGTACGTGCATGGAACCGAACAATTTCATTCGTTTTGGTAGTCTTTGAAGAATTATGAAGTCATCTGTTCATCTGTTTATGTAAAGGATAGTGTTATCTAGAAGTAGAAAATGTGATGGGTTGCTTTGCTGAATATTAACTAACTTGTTGATATGGCTTCTTTTATGTATATACACTCTTTTCTTTATGTTATAGTTTGTGAGTTCGCTTTGATTTTCAGTCAGGTCTCATGTTTTCAGGCCCGTTCCATGCACGAACGCGTGCAATCTGTTTCATTGTAGCAAGGAACGAAAAATTAGGTTGCTTTCATGTCAATTAGTTTGAATTTAATTGATTTGTGTGTGTTGTAGGTAGGATGTCTGCCGAAGAAGGTGCTCGCCCACGCAAGCGAGATCGAGAGAGGCGTAGTGGACTCGGGCCTACCGGCGAAGTCCACTCAAGATAGCAACTAATGGTGAAGTGAGCACATCGACTGGTAAGATTTTGTAAGTCAAGCGTGTGTATTGGTTTTTCTTATATTTTTGTTTCCAAATATAATTTCATCGTGTAGGTTTACATTCGGATATGTCATCACACGCGTGCTTATATTCAAAGAGTGGCCGGTGAACGTCTAGATTCATGACATTACGCTTGGATTGATTGTGTGTCCCGGATGCGGTACATTAGCATAGATCACCACCTTCTCACAACATTATTGGAACGGTGGTCTTCTCAATTCATTCCATTTGCCCATTGGTGAGATGCACCGCGGGATGTTCTATGATCCTCTATTGTGATAGACGCGCCTTTATTTGGGAATGTTGTTGGAGGCGACGGTGGGCATCCGTGGATGCATGATGAGTTGATAGGAGCACATCCGAGCCTGCTGCCACGATCCAATCCGACCTCATATCACATCGAGTTGGAATGGGGCAAGCGCACGCGCACTTTGCCCTTATGGTGGGCGTATTACGAGGATTCTTACTTAGATCGCGAGCTGCAGCTTTAGCATGCATTGAGCTTATCTTTTGCGATTGGGCTTCCTTATGCCGACACCGTGTTGAGATTCACCTACGATATCTACCTGAGGATCTTGACACGTTGGAGTTCTCATTAGGAGCGGCGTGCTTTTTATTTCTGAGGCGGGGCATGGCACGATATATGGTTGCTTACGATTCGCAGGTATGGGTGTGGGAGCATGTTCATGTTGGCGCAAGCGTTACATATTCTATATGACATAGATGGGCTCAGTGTGGCTTGTCGCTAGAATGAAGGGTTTGTCCAGAGGTGGCGCCATATTAGAGTTCACCGAAAGACCAGATACCTAGTCGGTATGTTTTTTGTAAGTGCATTTTTTGGGACAACTTTTGTATGTAGATAGCAATAATATTCATCTCAAACAACACGTAATGTGGAGCCATACGTTGGATCCGGCGTGTCGAGATATATGCTTACATGGGGATGACATATGGCTAGAGTACCCGATTAGTTGGAAACGAGTTGAGTGGCACTACCGATCTTGTGCTTTCGCCTTCCACTATGAGGTTACCGGTGGATTCTTCTTCGTCTTGTGGATGGTCAAGGGAAAGCCGACATGGAAGGTCGCTTACCAGACATATATATGATGGGGAGCAGGGTTAGTTATGGTGGTAGACTCTTCCCAGTAGAGGGAGGGTAACCATTAATTGATACATGAGATGGTATCGGCCTTGGGCTTCACTATATATCGAAGGCACCCTGTACAAACACGTATTACCCTCGAGCTCACGGAGATCGACTCATAAGCATTTCTTAAGCGATAATAATTTTTTTCTAATTACATCATATTGCCAGCGTTACCAATGCGTGAGCACATATTGAATACCGAGGATATATTCGGCTACTTTGGGAGGCGGATGACAGATTTCAATCAATCAGTATGAGGGTTGTGCGGGGACTTCACCTAAACATGTATATTTCGATAGCGACGGGGACACTAGCATTCCAGGTACTTCATCGTCAGTGCAGTCGGATGGGCCGGCGATGGATATTGATCCATCATCTCCACCAATGGTGGGCCATCATCTACATTTACACCTGCGATATTTGTACCGGATCTATGTGGTCACTGCACCCAAACAGTTCCTCTACGTATGGGCCTCCCTCATTCCATATGACACCCCCGTATGGACTATATCATGGTTACCGCAACCATCCGAGCAACCGGAGGACCAGCGGTAGCATCCGAGGCCGCGCGATCACGCCCATTATACACTCGGTAGTTATGCGATACCACATCGTAGGCATCATCAGAGATAGTCAGATGTACTATTATATTCTGTCCATACGGGATTACATTTTGTTGTATGTGTACTTTACGAGTGCTTTTATAAGATGTCTGTGATACATCATTAGGATTTCCGCAACTTGTTGATGGGACACACAATATTGTTAGCATATATTTCAATTAGATTGAAGAACATTAAAGGCTTGTTGCCACAAATTTCGTTAATTTGTATGTTGTTTAACTTAAAATATTTCTCGTGACAAAAGGAATTGAATAATGTAGAAATAGTGAGATGATATTAAATATTATAATTCTTGGTTTTAGAGGAAATGAATCTCTTAAGAATTTTTTTGGTGAATCCACTTATCAAAACTTCTATATGTCATTTGTAAAAATACTTGTGAGATTGTTGTTTATCAAATAATACATTCAAATCTTCTAAATCAATAACAATGCTCCTCCAAACCTTCAGCTTCGCGCCGCCATTTTTGCATGCATTTGCAAAATCTGCTACGCATCGAGCCTCAATCACAAATTTCAACCAACAAAAAAGTTCTAAACAATTTCGTTATGATTCCAACGATGCAAATTTTGCTCAATTCTCATGACCGTCGATAATCGATTCATCGCTCCGTTTCTTCCCGCGCGTTGCATGTAGTTGGCATGTTGCAATCACAAATTTCAACCATAAAATTGTGACAATTTTTCACGATTCCAATGATACAAAATTCGCCAATCCCGACCGTGTGACTCGATCTGCGAAAATATGATATCTTACACATTTTTAAAAAAATTTAAAAGAATCGGTCGTCCGTCAACGGACGATTGTATGACGATGCCTCACGACGGCGGACGGCGTGACCTCATCGCTGTCGTCATCATCGACTAGGCTTATTTTTATAAAAAAATTTTTTATGCCTAAATTATTAATTACAGTTAATAATGTGCCTATTTTAAAAATAATTCCTTTCCCTCAAATATCTCATAAAAAAATACAGAATTCGCGCCACGCAGCGCGATTTTATGGCATTTCCAAATTTTTTCTGACAGCTGTCGTATTCTCCAATTTAATTTAAAATATTCTCGTATTTTAAAATTTCATCTTCCCAGTATTTAAAAAAACAATTATCATCAGTACGCAGTTTTATTTTAAAATAAAATATAAACAAAATAAAATAAAAATTGAAATAAAATTGATCCCAAGCAACTCCTAATCAAATAATTAATATTTTTTGTTTCCTTGACCTATAAATTTTATTTTACCCAATTTTTTGAATATTAATAATCCATTTATATTAAAATTAAAGTATTCATCATCAAGCCTGTAACAATCTCTCAAAAGTTTAGGTGGAGTGAATAATTCAAATTTCACATCTTCAACATTATATCGTTACAAACAAAACATTCCATTATTAATTTTTCTTCTCAACCAACAAACCAAGAAGCGAATTGTTATATAGTCTCGGTGTTTATGTTTTCACCAATAAATAGTTATTGAGGCTTAGTGGGAGTGTCACATTCAAAATGGAATGTGTTGATGCAAAGAGCGATGGCAATAAATAGAGTTTCTCTCTTTCTCAAAATTTTAAATTTAATTGGGAGTTAAAAGGTCACTCATTTAAATTAATATTATTGTTTGATCAATCTCAAGCCATTAATTTTTTTTTTTTTCCAAAAAATTGATACTATTTACCTCACATCTTGAGATTCTTCTTCGCCTTTATGGCATGATTTTCATTTTTAAAATTTAATCTTTTTTCCATTTTATTTGAGGTGAACTAACAACTAAAAAATTTACATTTTATGTGCATGCAAAAAAGAAAAAAATATATATTTTTTTTGAAGAAATCATTCTTGCATTCATAGCATGTATGAAACAAGGAATTAATAATTTTATTTTTTTTAAGGAAATTGTTATAAAGAAAAAGTTAATATAATATTTATTTGTATAACTTTTAATAGTGAAAAGTCAAATGAAAACGACTAAACGAACAACAAAGTCTAAAAAAACGAGGCCATTTGCATTAATCTGTTGCAGAAACTTTCACAATGTGATCAAAATCAAGATTCAATGGAAATTAAAAATCAAAGGCCGCCAAAGCAGACAGAACCCCATTTCATAACAAATTGGGTAATGCTAGAAGATCAAAATTTAGTTCAAATATCACAAACTTGGGACCCATCAGGCTGTTCCAGAGGCCTAACTTAAATGATTATATCAGATGTAAAATAAACTTATATTTTTCCATAGGTTGATATTAAGACATTGAATCCAATTCAATATAATTTTAGAAAAAAATATTTTGTTGAATGTTTAAATAGGTAAAAGTCCTCAAATAATAGGCCTCAAGACGTTTTGATTTCGTTTGAGGTGGATGCATGAAACGTTCTTCACCGACAAAATCTAGCACGAAAGTGTGAAAAGCTACTCAGATCGGCTCGATAATTTCTCCGTGAAACTAAAGGGCCTTCATGTCAATGGTTTATCTTTTGTGATTGCGACGAGATGTCAAAAAATCAAACTTTGTTTCTGTTCTATGCCGGAAAATTAATGGTAGAATAAAATTTTACGTCTTAACTTCATTGAGAAATTCAATACACACACAACTATTTGAAAAGAGAACAAAAAATTTCAAAATTTTTAGGTGGGAAAAATCACGGGGCATAACTCAGTAAAAATGCTCTACTATATATTTAATTTGACATACAAAGCTTAAGTTTCCCCGTTAATGGGATTACAAGATTGTAGAATTCGATAATAAATTAAATTACAAATTTATCGTGGTAGTTAAACTATACGGTTGTTAGTGGCATCTACGGTGATGATGATGATAATGACTTTGACTTCTTTCTCCCAACTTCTCTTCTCTCTCTCCTCCTTGACAAGAATGTGGTCCATTTATAAGATTCTAAGAGGAGATTTTATCATTATAGCCAAAATCTCATCTGTCAGTTCATTGATTCATTTGATCATAGATGGTTTTTTGGTGATTTGACCATTTAAATGACATTTGATTTGAGTGATCTTGGACTCGTTGGATTCGTCTTGTCAAGCCACTCAATTTGACTATAAGCACGTAAAATTTAGAAATTATTTGACCATTCAATTAGTGTCTCGAAGTTTTCAAGTATAGCCTTTAGGTTTAATTCGAGCTCATTTGGGTTCTACTTGACCCGATTTTAGTGATGTTGAACTTGTCTTATTTAGACATTTAATTTTATAATGTAATATATGCATTATTTTAAAATTTTATACATGATATATCATTTGTTCCTGTATTTTTGAACGATAACTTTAATTTCATCCAAAAATAAATTTAATAAATCTTCTAAATATTATTAAAATTCTCAATAATATATATTTTATTATTATTATTATATATTTTAATAATTACTTATTTAATTTTAATTATTATTTTAATATATATATATATATATATATATATATATATATATATATATATATATATATATATGTATATTATTATAACTATTTTATATATTTTATTTTGTTTCTCTAACTCGTGAGAAATTAAGAGAGAGAGAGAGAGATATATATATATATATATATATATATATATATATGGAAAGACTTTTTTTTAATAAGATGAGATTATTTTTAATGAAGAATTTAAAGAATTTTTATTTTTAATGAAGAATATGAATATTTTTTTAATGAGGAATATGAAGTTTTTTTATTTAAAATATAAATAATTTTCTCTTATCTTTTTTTTTTTTAAAGAAGATGAAAAGTTTTTTTTTTACATATATATTTTTTAGAATATGAAGAGTTCTCTTCTTCTTCTTCTTATTCCTTTTTTTTTTAAACAAGATGAATAGTCAATTTTCAAGCATAAATACTCCTAAGGGGATGGGGAAAAATCACATCTCTTCATTTCTTCCTGGTGGCCTCCACTGACCTATATGATGGTACGTGACCCCCTCGCAGGCTCCTATTTTTCTCTGGGGTTTGAAACTGACCTGGTTAGATGACACGTATCTCAAATTCAGGCTCTAGTATGCTTTTAGGTTCTTTCAACTTTCTCAAAATCTTGAAATCCCCAACTAACATGTATGCCGGTGCGTGACCCCCATCACAAACTCTAGTTCTCCCCAGTCCTAGGATTTGAAACTGACTTGGTTAGGCGGCACGCATTCTAAATTCATGCTCTAGTGCACTTTCAGGTTCTTCCAATTTTATGTAATCCTAGAATTCTTCATTGACCTGTATGATAGTGAGTGACCCCTCTCGTAGGCTCTAGTTCTTCCCTGGTCCCGGGGTTTGAAACTGACTTAATTGGCGGCACGTATTCCAAATTCAGGCTCGAGTGTGTTTTTAGGTTCTTCTAATTTTTTCTAAATCTTGGAATCCTCCATTGACCTGTATGACCGTGCGTGACCCCCCTCATAGGCTTCAGTTCTCTCCGATCCTAAGGTCTGACCTAGTTAGCGGCACATATCCCAAACTCAGGCTCCAGTGTGATTATGGGATCCTTCATTTTCTTTATATTTTATTGAGTAGAAGTTAAAACTATCTTGGATATACAGTGTATAAATCACTTTCACATACTTTAGTTTTATCTTTTATGTCTATTAAGGTATTTGCCCTCATTATAAAAAGTATATATTTTTCTATAAAATTTGTCCCCCAATGACGATAGTAATCATATATCTTTTTGGCAAAATTTTTAAAATAAGTTTAATCCTAATCTTAATTAGCAGTTTAGGCACAAAACAATTTTTTTTAACAAAATAACCATTAATGGCTGACGCATAATGCACACGGGCCATCGTTCAAGTCATCCACCGACTGGTTTTATTTTATTTTATTTTTATTTTTTTATAAAAAAAGCGACTTTTATTTTTGCCAGATCAGTCATCGGTGTCGGAATCTTATAAACATAGTAACGTTGGAATCGTAACAAAATTTTCTATAACTTTTATGTTGGTCAAAATTTAAGATTGTGGCCCAATACACAGCAGTTTTGTAAATCGCAAAAGTATTGTCATGAAATTTCGAAATGATTATTTTGTACATATCGAGTCATAGATCGAATCTAGTAATATTAGTATATTTGAAATCGTAACAAAATTTTTCTACAACTTTCATGTTGGTTGAAATTTATGATTGTGACCTGATACACAATAATTTGTAGGAATACGTGTAAAAACTACTGCTTTCATACTTCATCCCATAACACTATCATCCTATTATATAAATATATATATATATATATATATATATATATATATATATATATATATATGCTATAACAAGAAATAAAAAATGTTTTAGTCTCTCTTACTTCAATGAACCTTTATACATAACATCTTTATCTTATTAATCTTTAAAGATTAATTATTTACATTATTATAACATCATCCTTAAATAAATTGAAATATATTTTTTAACTAATCATGCCATAATTAGCATTTACACTAAAGAAGAAAGCACAGATAATTATATTACCTGTTAATATAAAAAAATTAGAATAATTGTGCTATAATTAACAAAAAAAAATAGATTAAAAAAAATACTTGTAATAAGAGAATTGTTATGTATCGGGTCACAATCAAAAATTTTAACCAACATAAAAGTTATAGAAAATTTTGTTACAATTTTAACGATATTAATTTCACTAGATCGATCTGTATATACGAAAATCTACTCCCAAATTTCACTCAACATTGCGTTTTGACGATTCACAAAGAGATCGACGCAATCTTAAATTTTGACCAACATAAAAATTGTAAAAAATTTCATTGCAATTCCAACGATACTAAGTTCGTAAGATTCTAACACCGTATGACTCCGATACGCACAAAATACGAAAGCTGCCCCAATTTTTTTTTTTTATAAAAAAAAAAAAACTAGTCGTCGGTTGAATGGTCGAGCCTTGATGTGGCCATCGGCCTCTTGTCCGTTCAACGGACGACTATGCCTATTTTGTTAAAAAAAATTGTGCCTAAATTATTAATTAAGATTATGATTAAGCCTATTTTAAAAATTTTGCCTATCTTTTTTCGAACTTTGACTTCGAAAGAATTATGATTTATATATATCTCTTGAGATTTTTGATATACTTGTATCTTTTGAGGCTTTTGCTTTTTAAGATTTTTAGTATATTTGTACCTTCTAAGGCATTTGCCTTCTTTGGTTTTAAATGTATCTATACATTCTAAGACTTTTGCCTTCTGAGAATTTTAATATACATGTGCCTTCTGAGGCTTTTGCCTTTTGAGATTTTTGATGTACATATATCTTCTGAGGTTTTTGCCTTCTGAGATTTTTCATGTACCTGTACCTTCTAAGACATTTGTCTTTTCAGGTTTTTAATGTACCTTTATCTTCTGAGGTTTTTGTCTTCTGAGATTTTTGATGTACCTGCATGTTCTAAGGCATTTGTCTTCTGAGATTTTTGATTTACTTGTATCTTCTGAAGCTTTTACCTTCTAAGTTTCTTGATGTACATGTACCTTCTGAGGCTTTTATCTTTTGAGATTTTTTGTGAGTGGAGACTCTATCAACCACTTGCTCTCTTGGATTTTTTTTTTTTAGTGAGAACTATGTCCACAATTAGCTTCCTAATGAGGCTTCCCAAGGGCGTGCCTTCTAAGAGAAATCTATGAATGATTTTTGACATATCTGAGGTTATTTATCAGAGTGTTACTCAGTGATATTTAACCTGTGCGGAAGATGTCAATAGTTCTAACTATCATCCGAGATTATTTTATCAAAGTGTTATTCGATGACGTTAACCTTTGTGGAAGAGGTTAAACATTTTGATTCTTCTGAGATTATTTGTCAGAGTATAACTCGATGACGTTAACCTGTGTGGAAGAGGTCAAATTAAAATATCAACTTGAGGTTGTAGTCAAAGTTGCTCATTGAACTTTGTCTTATTTTTCCATGAGTATGTTTGAAGAATCAAAATTTGGAAAGCTATTTTTTTTCAATGTTAAAATTACTCTTCATCATTGACTTACTTCTTGAACTGATAATAAATTAGATATCTATAATATTAATTTGGATGAACTTTTGATATTAAGAGTTGCCCCGCCCCCAGTTTTCAGCAAAAGCTGAAGGATAGAGTTTGATGAATCATCATTTTTCTTATATATTTCTCAAAAGTAAGATTTTCTTCACCATATAGATGGTGCTGCTCTGAACATGAAGTCAAATTATCAACCATTGTAAAGACGTAAAGGAAATATTTTTCACATATGGCGTCAGAATCAGTAGCGGCAAAATAAAACTTTATGCCCTAACTTTATTGAGAAATCCAACACACACATAGATATTTAAAAAGAGAACAAAAAACTCTAAATTTTTTACTTGAAAAAATCCCAGAAAGAAGGGAAAAAATCCCGGGGCCTAGCCCATTAAAAATGCTCCATTATATATCTGCTTTGGAGTGCAAAGTTCAAATTTCCCCGATAAAGGGATTCCAATATTGTATGTGAGAAATCTTGACAATAAAAATTTTAAGATCAGATTACAACAGCTATGCAGCGGTAGTTGGACTGTAACGATTGTTTGTGGCAATCGGCCACGACAATTAGCGGCCATCGGTGGTGATAACGAACTTCAAACTTATAGCTTCTCCCAAGTTCACTTCTAGCTCACTCCTCCCCTCTTGACAAGAATGGAGTCCTATTTATAGGATTCTAAGAGGGGTATTTTTATCATTGTAGTCAAAATCTCAAACACTTCATCGGACGGTTCGTATTGATTTATGTGATCATAGATTTTTTTTTTTATTTGACCATTAAAATGACATTTGATTTTAGTGATCTTGGGCTCGTTGGATTCATGTCGTCGAGCCACTCAATTTTACTATAAGCATGTCAAATTTAGAAACCATTTGACCATTTAATTAATGTCTCGAAGTTTTTAGGTATAACCTTTAGATTTAATTTGAGCTCATTTAGGCTCTACTTGACCTGATTTTAGTGACGTTGAACTTGTCTTATTAAGACATTTAATTTTATTACGTAAAATAACATATGTGCATTGTTTTAATATTTTATACATGATGTATCAGTTTCTAAAGAGCATTTGATGGGCAAGAAGTGCTTTCCATATATAAATTTTAAGTAGGGGTATAACTGAGTCGAATTTGCTGAAATTTGATTCTATAGCTAACTCAAAATGATAAGTCACTTAACTAGATTTGTTATTTAAAATAAACTATAATTTAAGATTTTAATTAGAAAATTTATTAAAATATTTTGAAATTATAACTCAGCTCTTTAATTTAAATAATTTATACTTTTAAAAAAAAAATTTAAAAATTTTTACATGCTTGAAACAAAATCATTTGGTTCCTTTAATAATACATGAGCTCGCTCCTTAGTTGAGCTTAATTTTGATTAATTAATCAAGTTAAAGTCTAAGTCAAAGGTGACTTTAACTTAGTTTTACTCGTTTACACCCATATTTTAAGATAATAAGATTTCTCTTTTTAAAAAAACCTTTTATTATTCCGAATATTTTAGAAAACTTTATTTTTAATATTGGCATATTATTAAAATAATTTACTTTCTTCTAAATGAAAACTGACATAGTACATAGAAAATTATTCTATGATATTTTATTAGGAGAAATCTATAGGATGCTTCTTCGATTTATTCTTTTAGATGAAAATACGTTAGAATATTCTAATACAAAATATATTAAAGTTAACTTCAAAATAGACATATAGATTAGTAGAAAGTAAATCTTTTATGTAGTATTATTCTCAAAATAAATTTATGGGTTGGTTTGTGAGAAATGAGTGCAAAACATTTAGACTGTAGGGGTTTTAAGAATTTTAGTATTTGGTTCAAAGAATTTAGAATAAAGTGAAAATTTTTAATGAATTCCAAATTCACCTTGTAGTTCATTTTTGTGTGATTTGAATTCAATTGATTTTAGTCTAGTTTTGAATACACCAATGTTGTCACCATACCAGCCATCTAGGGTTCCACTATAGTTGTCGACCGATGTCTCTCGTTGTTGCCACTATCCGTTGATTGTCATCACCATCACTAGTTACCACTCACTGCCCACTGATTGCTATTACTATAATTAGCTCACTTTCTGCTATCTTTCTTTGCTCACAACTATAGCTAGTCTTCATCATTGGCTACCTCCTGTTATCATCCCTATTGTCCACTTTTGAGTCTAACCACACACACACACACACAAAAACTAAATTTATTTATTTTAGATCTACCAAAATAACTTTGATCTAAAGTATTTCAAATATACCATAGTTAAATTACATTAATTTTCCACACATTGCATTCTTTTTTTCTTAGCAAAGCAATGACCCCTTAATGATTTTAAAATATATTCTATAAAATTTGCATCATGAAATTTTGACATAATTTTTTTATTCTTATCATAACAAATGATCTATTTTTTAATTATTTCAACAAATTTAGAATTTGATATTTTTTATTTTCCATTTGAACAAATAGATTATTAATTGGCATGATTATACTAACATGGATGTACATTGGAAATGTCTTCAGTATTTGTACCTATCTATCTTTAAGCTTATCAAAAAGGTCTATGTAATAGAGAATTCATGATTTGTAATTCATGATGCTCCAATTAGTCTTAGAGAATAAGCAAATAGACATAAAAATTAAGAAGATAATGTTCAAACTTACAAATATATTATATTTATTTTAAAATATTACATGTTACAACTCAATACACTTAAATTTAAAAAAATGTTATTATTACAAACATACAAGTAGTATGTACAAATTTAAAATTTTTAATAATAAATAAATTCAATCTAATCTCAAGTTATTTTGATTTGATCTGTGGTTGACTCGAGATTGACTCAAAAAAAGTTTGATTCAAACCCTTGTTTCGTAGCTTTGCTCATGTATATCTGATTCGATCTTGATCTGATCCAAATTTGATTTTTTTTTTTTGAGCAATCTTCGATTTTTGAGCTAAACTAACAGCCTTACATGTAGGGGTGTAAACGAGTCAAGCTTGAGCAAGCCGAATCCTTGTTCGTGTTCTGCTCGTTTGAAAATTACTTTGTTTGTGTTCAACTCGTGTTTGAAATGACTCAAAATTTCACTATTATTGTTGTTCGAATTGTTGAAATGGCTCGACGCCTCAAAATACAATAATCCGAAAAATCTGTAAAAGGGAGGATTCGAATCTAGGCCAATCTTTTGTATAACAAAAACTTTAACTATTAAGTCATACTTTCAACAACAACAACAACAACAACAACAACAATAATAATAATAATAATAATAATAATAATAATAATAATAATAATAATAATAATAATAATAATAATAATAATAATAATATAATATAATATTTTATTTCGAGCTAAATCAAGTCGAACACGATCGAACAATGGATTGTTCATGTTCGACTCATTTATAAATCAAGCTTAAAATATTTATTCGTTGTTCTTGCTTAATACTAGCCCACACAACTTTTAACACGCTACTTAGCGCATTCATGACAACGAACTTTTTTTGACACTACATGTCATAGTTGACAAGATATATATATATATATATTATCGTTCCCATTTAAGGCAAACTCACACACATACTATGCTTCGAACGGGAGAAATGTAATGAGAGGGAACCCCCGACCACTGTGTCAAGTTGATGGACAACCTATATTCAAAAACTTTAGCAAAGGCTTAACAAAGAACCTATATTCAAACGTTCTAATGGTCAAATTGATGGACAACTTGCGCCTACATTCAAATTTTTTGGTGGCATCGAGCCACATGTACTTCACTTGTTAAGCCAAAGTCATCCAAGTTTAGATCATATTAATTTATAAAATCGATCAAAAGTTTTTATTTTAACCATATTTTTAAGATGGATCCTTAGACCCATGAATTAGAACATGTTAATAGGTGATGTTGCCTATGCTTGTATAGTATAGGTGAAAGATATATGATTAAAATATAAAATATTTTATTAAAAACACAATATATTTATATAAAAATTATCAATTTTGCATTGACCTATTGTGGAGCAATTTAAAATTTGTCTACATTCAGATTCAAAACATAGTAACCAAGTGCATTTATGCTTCTTTTTTTTTCAAATAGGAGAGCCATTTGAGTTAATGAAAAACATAAAAAATACACTTTAAATTAAATGAATCTATGTAGGATATACATATATACATAGGAGGTAGAGGGGGATGCAATTATTTATATATGATCAAGAATTCGTAAAATGAGATAAAAAATTCAAGAAAATTTGAACAATTTAGGTTCAAAATGAGCAGAGCTCATGAATCATGTTGGCTTTTAAATTTAGATCAAGCTAACTATGATCAGATTTGACTGAGCTTAAAATTGATTTAAATTCATCATAAATCTATAATAAATTACTTGAGATTTAACCATTGAAAACCCTAATTCTATCCTATAGATTTTTTAATTAAATGAATCACTTAGTGAGGAATCGCATCTGATGAAGCTTGAATAATTAAATTATTTTTATATTTATATTTAATTATTAAATAGTAATATTAAAAAAGAGAGATGAATCAAGGAGCGAATTCATGTGAAAAGCTAATAGTTGAGGAAATTGTTTGCTTTTGACCAAGAGATCTTGGTTTAGTCGTATGATGATTGTGCCAAGTTTATTAAATTGGTTTCAAATGTTCCAAAAAAAAGGAGCGAATTCATGAAAAAAAAACCTTTGTACTCAAAACCTAGTACCTTTCATAAAATCAATGAGTAGTTTACACTCATCTATTGGATATTCTGACCCACCCAAAAAGAAACAAGGAGAAAAGCTTTTCATCTATTATGTAAATACAATTTTAAAGTTAAAAAAAGGATGTTAACCCATAGTCTCTTCACATAATGTTATTTTTTGAGATCTTCTTAATCCGATATTTAAAAGTGTTAATTTTATAAATATAAGAATCATTTTCCTAGAAACATATATTAATTTTATGAGCATTAGAATTATTTATTAAAAAAAAAATTTTTTTTAAAAAAACATTATCTCAGATTTGATTGGAGGGCAGGGTCGGCAAAAAGAATCCCAGATGGTCCAAGCACAAGGGACAAACAAACCATCAGTCGAGAAAAGTTGAAAAGAAAAAGAGCAATATTCCTTAGAATATAGATAGATGTGAGGGAAAAAATAAAAGATGCAGCCTTTTCTCTCGCTATTTGTAATAAAGTGAAGGAGTGCATTAGAGCAAGGAATCTACCTTATTTTTAAAGAGAAGAATGGTTTTGATGCTGAATTAAAATAAACTAAATGATCAGAAACTCTACTCTAATTAAATTTTGATTAAAATTTTTTCACTCAAATTTTAATCTTGTAATATGTCTAGAAAAAAATCGAAGTGGAATGTCATCATCTATATTATATTATGTTAGAATAAAATTGTAAACTAATAAAAATGAACATTAATATTAAAATTAAAAGATATTTAAATTAAAAACAAAACATTTTTTTTTTAAGAAAATTAAAATAACATGTATAGATTACTGTTGCGTTTCAAAATATTAAGTATATCCTGTAATCCGATCGATAATCTGATAAATCAAAAGAAGTGCTTTCAATGTAAGTAAATTTTTTTTCCGTCAGATCTACCATTAGGTTTGTAGCTTCAAAACTGCATAAACTATCTGTAAGAAAGGAATAGTGTTATGCAGGTTGCAGCTGGTTAGAGGATTTTTCAAGTTTGGAACTTTTAACTTTGCGACGTGTCTTTTAGCTACAAAGGAATAATACATTTTTTATTATTATAAGATGATTTCTTTATCATCCAAATGATTCAGGGAGACAACAAAATATTTGCTGAGGCCTATAAAGTCACTGCCATCACCTCAACTCCTTGGTCCAACTATCACTCTCTATCTTCCCTCGTGTTCTTTCGCTTCTCCCCCTTTAATGGCTAGGCAATAATGGCCGTGTAATTAGGGGTTTTGGATCAATCTTTCTCTCTCTTTCTCTATCTAAGGCTAGTCGTCAGAATAGAGCCTTTAAATCTACGTTGAGATGAATATAATATTAATTAGTTTTTTATATTATAGTCATCTCAAGATAATTTGAGACTCACCTTGAAAATTTTCGAGCGCAATTCTAATTTAATTTATTTTCACTATCAATTTCTTCTTCTCTCGATGATTTAAATGGAAAGAGAAGAGAAAGACATACTTCTGTTGCAGTTATAGAAGGTGAGCTGAGCATGATATACTGAGGAGAAAGGGTATGTGGATACTTTTCCTGAACTTGACAATTAATGGCTGGAATTGTTCTTTCTGCTTCATTTTCTTCTTTTTTCTTCTTGTTTTTTTAGAAAGAGGAGAAGTGAAGTTAACAAGATTGTGCCTGGCTCCCTGTATGCCACACACATGGTTCAATCTAATAAGACTGGCTATTGTGGGTGGCATGCATGGAGTTAAGCATACCTCACTCTCTCTCTCTCTTTCTGTCTATGTGTATGCTTGTGTCTCTCTGCGCTATTACAACTGTGTTAGTTAGCGAGAAGGTTTTGGTAGATGGTTGAAGGAAGCCCAAGAGGGTATATTGTATGGGAAGAGAAGGCTATTTGATAGATCGTGCACAGTTTATGACTAATTTCTTGTATGCAACAAGCGCATATATAGTGCAATCTGATTACAAGATTTTGGTAATATCTATATTTTAGTAAAATTTCATGTGAGCTATTTAATTATATACTATTTATTTGAGAAAGATAGTATTGGAAAGATCATAGGACAACTTTATAGGACAAATTGTGAGAAGCTAATCAAAACTTATTCTTTAGTCCTTTAACGAAGGCCATTAACTTGGTTAAAAGAGAGAAAATCTGAAGTAGTTTTAGAAATTAATTTCTTTATGCCTATCATGATAATACCAATATATCCTTTTTTTCATTTCGCATCAGCTGGTGTATTTCTTTACCGGAGAACACGAAAGACTCTTCGTTTGGTGCATCGCCGCAAGGAGTGATTTGTAGTTTCCATTTGTTCCATCAGCTTGAAGAGATGTTATTCATCGCACAGAAGAAATCCGTTGTTATTGCTAGGAGGATCTAGCATTCTCTCAAGTATATACGTTTGAATCTGATTATTCATAAATGAAATTCGATTACTAACTTTTGAATCTGAATTTTTCCAAGGGTATAATGAGTGTTTTAGATAAATATATATATTTGTTTTTGCGTTTATCATAATGCATATTAAAAATGAGTGGAATATAATGTAGTGTGTGAAAAATATTGAGTTCAGATAACTATTTTCTGTGATATATCAGTAGTGGAGAAACTAAAGATATTTTGATTTAATATTTTATGTTGAGTGTGTTTCTCTAATAACATATCTATGCATGCCTATATATTGGGTATACTATGATTAATCCTTGTTTATACGTGCAACATTTTGTGAACTTCTCTTTGAAGAGAATGATACTTTTTTTAAAAAAAAGAAGCTGTTTTTCATTATTTTTATAAACAATGTAGTAAACAAATCTGAGATTATGGCTGGTTTATTCCATTAATCCTTCAAAATTTTCTGCTTTATGCATTGTTTCTTTAATTCGCAGACAAGGAAATAATACGTTTTTTGCAGCACTTATCCTTGCATATTTAACAAATGCAGTAATTTTCATGTGTTTTATTCTTTATTAATGAAAATATAAAGTTGTTTCATCATTATTTTCTTATGTTCATAATATAGAAGATGGAGTGTTCTAACTATCATATTAAAAAATATGTTAATAGTTCCTCAAATTAAAACATAGTTACTAAGTCATATGCCTTAGAGTTGATCATTTTCATTGTGTCAATTTTGTATGAACATAGTATAATGAAGCAATTATTTTTATTTTGTTTTAGATTAATTGTTTAAACTGCCGGAAATTTTTATTATATGCATAAAATTATAGCGAGTTATAATCAAATAATATTAGAATTGAGTTCGGTTTTATTAATACCTCCTTTCATATCTGAATTTCACCCAACTACTTCTCTGGATAATCAACTTTAGCTCTAGAGATGGGGAACATATTGTTCTTTGGGTATTGCTATAGTAATGCAAAACTACTATATGTGAGTTATTCATGTGGACAAGATGATCAACACTCTTTGTGAGAACAAGCTTTGTGTTCCTTTTAATCATTTTCACTTCGATCTTTACTTACCCTTGTGCGACGAGATGACTAAAATTTTAAATTTCTATGGACTCTTGCTCACTCATTTTCTACCAAACTCCATTACAAGCATGATGACCTTCATGTACTACTGAGATAGGAGCAAATTCCATGGAGCTCAACAATGTTTCTCCATGTCTTCTCGATCAAGGGTCACCATGATGACATTGCACAATTTCCAGTATTTTAGCTGAGGATTCAGGTTTGGCCTTCATCTACTACTGAGATAGGAGCAAATTCCATGGAGCTTAATAATGTTTCTCCATGTCTTCTCGATCAAGGATCACCATGATGACATTGCACAATTTTCAGTATTTTAGCTGAGGATTCAGGTTTGGCAGGCAAGGTAAATAATTAGAAATCTAAATTCTTGTTCGTTAAGTATTCAATCGGTTGGTCTGTGCCTACTAAACCAATCCCTTTGCAGAATGAGAACATAGTTGTCACTTAGGTGTTCCCGTCAGAGGGAGCAGCTCTAACGAAGCTAAGGAGGCGAACAATTGACATTAACAAGTTCCTCAGAGCTGGACAAATTTATTAAGTCATTTACAGTAAGTGCTTAGTTTTATTTGTCTGCACTATGGTTGTAATAAATGATACCAGGCTTTTGTGCAAGAAAAGACTTTTCTGTCGACTATCCCATTGATTATAAGGTACTTGCTTATATGAGTGAGTCATCCCAAAATTTACGATAAAATTTTTAAAATAGGCACATTCTTAATCATAATTAACAATTTAAACATAAAAATTTCTCTTTTATGAAAATAGCCTACCGTTAATGTCACGGACTGGCACGCCTAGCGCGTCAAATTCGTCAAATATGACTAATTTTTATTTTATTTTTTTTTATTTTTGGTAGCAGGGAGAGAGAGAGAGAGAGAGAGAGTTTTATTTTTTTTTATTTGAGTGTTACACGGAGAGAAGAGAGAGACTAAAGATACATACATATACATATATATATATATATATATATATATATATATATATATATATATATATATATATATATATATATATATAAATAAATAAATAAGTATATATATATATATGCATTAATAATTAAATAATTAAATAAATAAATAAATTTTTAATAAATAAAAAAATAAAAAAATAAATTTTTTTTATTTGCGTGTTTTTATATACATTAATAATTAAATAAATAATTTTTAATAAATAAATAATTAAGTATATATATATAATGTTTATTTATTTATTTAATTATTAATGTATATAAAAAACAATAAATAAAAAAATTTATTTATTTATTAAAATTTATGTAATTATTTAATTATTTAATTATTATTTATTATTTAATTAATTTATATATATATATATATATTATATATATATATATATATATATATATATATATATATATATATATATATATATATATATATATATATATATCTATCTTTATCTCTCTCTCTCTCTTCTCTTCACACTCAAATAAAAAAATAAAACTCTCTCTCTCTCTCTCAAAAACAAAAAAACAAAAAAAAAAAATCACTTCAGGCGTGGCTCCGTCGATGAGTCATCTGGACGACTAGACCTATTTTCATAAAAAAAAATTTTGATGCCTAAATTGCTAATTACGGTTAAGAATGTGTCTATTTTAAAAATTTTGCCAAAATTTAACAATATTCTCAACCTATCCTTAGTATAGAGACAAGGTGGGATCCAACTAATTATTTTTTCTCTTGTTTTTTTTTTTTTGTACTTACATATGAAGAGTTAATTTCAGATTTTTTTTTGTAATCATATATACTTGTCGCATCTAATTTTCGAATATCAATGGATTAGAAATCTCATTTTTAATTTTATTTATTTGTTTACTATGTAATTTTTTTATATTTTTGAAACATATTTATGGCAGCCTACGTGATGAGTTTTAGGTGATTCAATTGACTATCAAATCTAATTGGTCACGAATTATGAGTGAAATACTCATTTACACAATTTGGGGATACAATATAGTAATCATCAAAATGAAGAGTTTAGAAGGCTAGAGATCATAATGTGAGGGCTATGGTGATGTCTCACGTGACACTTGAGTGTGTGGAAAATGTTGATTAATTTAGGTGACTCAATGTAGTTTATGACATTTGACACAACACTTGGGTGCATAGAAGACTTTGCTGAGTGTAGGTAACTCAATGAAGTGGGCAGCATCTTATGCTACACTTGGATGCCTTTGAAGACATTGGTGAGTTTACGTAACTTGATGTAGTTTGTTGTGTCTCATGCGACACTAGGGTGTATGGAAGATCTTCGTGAGCTTATGTAACTCGATATAATCTATGGAATCTCATGCAACACTTCGGTGTGTATAGGGAGTTATTTTAACTCAACGGACGGACTTACTAACATAACTTCACTATATAGCTCATCATTGGAGGGGGCGGCTTCTCATTGATATGGTTGTCACCTTGGGTGCACTTTGGTTAAACACTTGAATCTATAGGGGCACACACCAAGGCTTGTTGTTGAGGGGAGTTAACTTGCTATTATTTTACCAATCTTGCTCAACTCCTGGGGTTATTATAAGTGGTTATAATTGACCTTTATATTTTTTATTTGCAACTGGTTTCTTCTGGTCAGTCAATGCAAGTAAAGTTATAAATGATAGAAAATTATAATAAAGGAAGATTTTTCTTTTCCCAGGGGCTTAGCTCTCTTGCACAATTTTTGCCCGGGGGCCTTTTCCCATTATTAGAGAGTACTCTTATGGTCTATAATACTCAGGCTAAACTTGGTTAGCATTCGGGTTAATCGTCACATACATCCAGCATAGTCTCCATGACTTGGTTGAAGAATATGCTTTTGATTTATTTAACCATTTGGTTGTGAGTTTCCTAACTAAAGGGATTGATGAATTATTATTTCTTTTTTTTCATTTATTCATTCATTCATCAAATTTTTTTCTTTTCAAAAACACTTTCAAGGCTTAAAATAAAGAAACTAGATTTCTTGAAAGGAAAAACCACAGTCAGTATAAAAAGACAGACTTCCTTTAAGGATACAAGTTTTTCAAGTAGAGTGCACTCCATGTTTTGGCCATATTCTTCCCTGGCTTGTTATGTAGTTGGTAGACACCTAGTCCTAGTTTCCTTTTGATGAGGTATGACCCATCTAAGGTCGACGCAAGCTTGCCGAGTGCATTTTGATGAGCTATGCTGCATCGACCTTTCTAAGTACTAGGTTATTAGGTATAAAGTGCTCCTCCTTTACATTATTGTTGTAATATTTAGCCATCCTTCTCTTCATCTCCTCTTACCTTAAAGATGCTTATGTTTAGAGTTCCTTCAGTTATTTGAGTGTTCTTGCCATGGAATCTTTGTTCATCTTTTCGCATTCAACAGTCTATTGATCGAGATTTGTCATCTCGATAACTCCTTGGTTGTGCGCTTCATACTCAATGGATAGTAAAGCCTCTGGTCTATGGAACATGACAAATTGTGTTTATCTAATTGCTTCTCAAGGATGGTGTTGATCTAAGAACCTAATGCACCATTGGTAGCACTTTAACCCACATGATCTTTTTGCCTTCAATTTTTATCTCTAATAGATTAAGGATCTGCTTGTTGTTGGCTTTGACTTGACCATTCATCTGTGGGTAGTGGACTCAAGTGAATTTAAGGTGAATGCCTTGAGACACACAGAACTCTATCAATATTTTTTAAGTGAATTTAAGCCCATTGTCCTTGATAATAGGCATAAAAAAATTGTACCTGCAAATGATGTCAATCTATATACAATTTTTTATTATCTTTGTGTTGGTCTTGGCTAGTGCTTTGGCTTCAATCTACTTGGTAAATAATCAATCATGACTAAGATGAATTTTTACTGCTCGCTAATGAGTGATAACAAATTGTTGGCCTCACTTTTAGTGAGGGTGACACTCATCACTCCTTAGACCTAGGATTCAATCTAAGTACTAAGGTTTTATTACCTAGAGTTAAGACATTTCTAGTGGGTAAGGGGACAACAACCTAAAGCTAGAATACTTACAAGGTTTAACGTTAAGATCAGACCCCAACTCAGATTAGGTGGGACTCAATGACCTTGACTTCAAATCAAATCTCATATATCAAGCCCAATTGATCACATGTCACCAAAAAGTTTAGAATTAGCCAAACCATACCCAATTGGTGTGTAATTTGGGTAGGTGACTAAGTTGACCCAATATGACCTATTTGGGTCTATTGGGGCTATACTCAAAATTAATTCAAATCATTTGGAATTGAACTTACCCAAACTCTTTGAAACATTATTTGAGCTTGATTTAAGTCTCATCAGGATTCGATTTAGCTAATTAGCTCACATAGCCTAATTGACCCAATTGAACCCTGTAGGGCCAAACCAAATCCAATTTGATCCAAGCTAAATTGAGCTAATCCAAAGCTTCATATTCATGTTCATCAAATGAAATCCAATTTGGATAATTAGCTTATTTGGACCAACATAGACCAATTTAACCTTAAGGGTTAAATTGAACCAAAGTCTAATATAATCCAAATCAAACTAAATCAATATTTACAATCACTTTCAAAAATGATTATTAAATATACTCCAACATCCAATTACAATCAAGTAGGCCATTTTAGCCATTTGACCCAATTTGACCTAAATGATCAAATTGAACTATTTCTTTATTTAACCAAAATTGGGCCAAGACAATCATTGCAATCATTCCTAGAATGATTATTGATCATGCCTTAATAATCAATTGACCCACATTGAGCCAATTTGTCCCTTTGACCTAACTTAGTCTAATTTGACCCTATAGGATCAAATTGAGACAAATTCTAATACAATCTAAATTGAATCAAATCACCATTTAGAATCATCTCTAAGTTGATAATAAAATATGACCTAACCTTCAACTTCACCTAATTTGGCCAATTTGACTAGATTAGTCGACTTGACCCACTTGGACTATATGAACCCATATGAGCCAAACTCAAATCTACTTTAAATTGGATCAAACCAATTACACTAACATATTTCAAATTATCATTTGAACATGAACCAACCCTCCCTTGGGCCAAATTTGGTCAATTGACCAAATTAGCCAAAGTTGACCCAAAGTGACATATGTAATCCATCTTTAGCTAAAATCAAAATAAACCAAACCAAATGCAATTAATCATTCCCAATAACTTTAATCAACTTATTAAATGTGATTAAAGCTGAATCTATACCCAATTTGGTCAAACTAACCCATTGGACCTAACCTTACAAATTGGGTTAAGTTAGATTCAAGCCATCCCAAACCAACTTAAGCCCCTCAAACCCAACCAAAATCTGTCACATGAAGGTTAACACCTCAGCCTATGTGAAGTGAAGATCGAAGTCAACAATAGAGGCATGGAGGGAAGACAAAATTAAGAGTAAAATCCCAAATCTAAGATGCACTCATGCACAACCCATCTCCCCACTTAGCTTATCCCAAACATGCTCCCCAAAAACTAAACAACCATTTTTTGACCTTCGTCAAGCCTCTCTCTCATTTGGCTAGCCATCCATTCCTCCATTAAAGGAAGTAGGAATGACTAAATGCCAAGAGACAAAACTAACTCCCTCAGACCTAATTGGCATTCCCATCACCTTCTCTAGAGCTCAAGCATCCAAAATGAAAGAATCCATTCCTTCTTCGGCCTTGAAACCACTGAGAAACACCAAAGTTTGGCAAACCCATAGTGGAGCTTGGTCTCCATAGTAATCCATGGGGAGGAAATCGACCAAATTCATCCCATAGCTAGCCACCTAGGAATGTGCTTAGAATACCACAATTGTTTGGCATTAGCTCTAGCGAGGTAGCCACCATAAATAGTAGCAAAATCATTATGCTTAGGCCCTTTTTGAAGATAAATTATGATTCGTTAGAATCCAACTATGTAGATTCCTTGCATTTTTATTCTTAATCATTTTGCAAATGACAAACTACGAAATTGGTGTGGGAATTTTAATTTGAAACACCACACAAATCTTAAGAGTATTTATTTGGGTAATCAAATACGTCATTAAGGGATAAATATGTTATCTTGAAAGATAATCATATTACCTTATAATATATTTAATTACCTAATAAGGAATCCTAAGGTTGATGGGTCTTTGATACTAGAGATTTCTCTCTTGAATTATATGGAGAAGCAGAACAATATTTCTTTTGTAGCAGGATTCGTATTTTCCTATTAGGGTAAGACTCTATAGTTAATTACATCTTCGAAATGAATGATCTCTTCCTAGGAATACTCTCGATTAAAGAAATAATTTTTTTTTTATTTCTACAGATTTCAAAGCTTGTCTTAAAAGGATGATAATTTAGAAATGCAATAAAGAACGCTCTCAAATGAAAAAGAGTTCTTTTTGGTGATCAATTGAGATTAAGTAGGAAATGCCTATAGATACTAGATGGCTAGTAGGCATTTCAATTAACCTATCATTGAGCTTTATAATTTTGAGATTGAATTTAGTAGAGTTTGAATTATCATTTTATTAGAAATTTAGAACTTAGATTCTAGCAGCATAATACTATAGAAATGTCTAGGGTTGAAGAATTATTTCTAGAAGGATGCTTTAGAACCTGATTCTACAAGTGCTTTTAGCATAAATCAGAGGTTCGACCTAGTTTAACTTTTGAGAATTATCGACTATTTTTCTCACTTGAGGAAACGAACATATCCCTGACTCTTTTGGACTTATCACCTGCTTGGAAGGGCTGGCAGCTAACACCACCTAAATGATTTTTAAGTCCATGAATTCAATCTTCATGTTATGTAAGATGGTTGTGTTGTTATATTTTAGGAATGAATCTAAGAACATAACTCACTCTCTAATCTTAAGATAATGTTTGACATGTTATGCACATAACTAATATAATAAATTTCATCTTTTATGTTTTGACTCACAATTCATTTAAGGCCATGAGTATTCAATTTATGCCTACAATGATATGCAGTTACAAGTGGTTACGGGCTAAATCATAAAGAGAAGACACACTTCCATAAGAAGGGTGATCATCCTCAAAGGCCAGATGCCCATTTATGTGCAATGAGTGAATAACCTAATTCAAGGAGAATGAATAATATGCTACCATGTTTCGTAAAAGCTAATTATTTCTTGTTGCTTTTAAGTTATACATAAGGCTTTAATTTATGTGAGATTATGAGTTTTTTACTTTTATGTTCAATTTGTTTAAATTTAGGTGGGATAGAAAATTTAGTTTTCATAGGAGCCAAACATTCCATGTATTTCATCACAGAAATACAATCATAAAAAGAAACCTAAAAAAGCAGGTTATTTCTAATGAGCACCCGAAATAGATTAAACCAATTTAATTAAAATAGGCCAATGCAATCGGATATCACCATATACCCAGGAAGAAAGAGAAAAATGGAAGTCAAGCTCTGCCCTTATACAACCCAACCTAGAACTAAAAGTTTAATCTATGGGGGTCTTCTTCCAGGATCATCGCCTTATTCAAGGACCTCCACGGGGTTCACAAGAGACCACTAAAACTATGCACTAGTAGGGTCAAGTCCTACTATTCTTAGACCCCATAGATTCTAACCTAATTCTAGGCTCAAATTACATTTAAAATTTCAAAATAAATTCCTAAAATCTGTAAAAATAGATATTAGAAAATATAAATAGCACTTCAGCAATTATATTTGCAAATATACAAGCTTAGCATTAGTTGCTTGCCAAGCCCACCTATCATATTGGGATATGATTAGAGACTTAAGCATATGTGCAAGCAAACAACATTTATATATTTTTTTATTACAATAGTTCCTTTTAGCACAACCCCTACAAAAAATAGTATTAGGATAAAAATAACATCTTACTATCTAGACTAGTGGGCAAACAATCCTAGTTATCAAGTTTAAAATATTTCACTATAAAATAAGAAAAGTATTTCACATCACATCACGAATTATCATATAATATCGACCAAACCTAAATATAGGGTCGGTGACTTAATAATCTAGTGTGTGTGAGAGGGGCTTGTGTGGCATGATTATATTAGACATTTAGGTTCAAGTTTTGATTTTTTTTCAAAGTTTGTTTAATTAACCATTAGGTAATTTCAATTTAAGTGACTTGATTGATTTACAAGTTTACTTTCATTTATAATTCCATTTTATGTTAAAGTGGAATTTAAATTTTCAAGAATGAAGAATAAAATAAATTTCACTTTGGATGAAACCCATTCTAGTCAACATCCTAAATCCTAGTAAATGAGATATTCATCCTAAGCTGAAGATTCTTTCTAAGGGTCAAACTAAGAACTTAAGCATCTTAATTAACCTCTTTTGAATTCATTTATTTTTAAGTTGAGTTTGGTTGGATTAATGCTTTGATTTTCTTCTTAGGGTTTAGGATTTATATAATTTAGTTTAATTTAATTTAATTTCATTATGATTTGAAGGCTTCATTTTCTTATTTCATTTCTTTAACTTTGATAATTATTTCTTTTTAATTTGATTTATTATGTTTAATTAAAATTTAAAATGTTTCCTTAAATTAAAAGTTCATGTTTTCATATCATGATTACATTTAACATTATTAATTTAACTTTTTTTTAGTTTAATTTATTTGATTCATTTATTTTGTATGTTATTTAATGTTTAATATTGTTTATTATAACTTAATATACTTGTGTATTTTAATCATTTAGTTTGTTTATCTAAATTGATTTCACTAATGTTATGTTTATGGATTTAGATAAGTTAATTCAATTAGTTTCAAGTTATAATTTCATTCACTCTTTCATTCACTAATTTCAATAGTGTTTGTGTTTATGAATTTGGGTAAGTTAATTCAATTGTTGCAATTAATCTTTAGGAAGTCTTCATTTCATCATTTAAAGAATTCATTATTTTATGCATTCTAATTTATTATTTAAAGTAGGCTTAATGTAACATTATACGTTAAAGCTTCATTATTTGATTTAATTTATTAAGATAAAGTTTTGTTTACTAATCATAACCTACAAAGCCTAAGAAATGAACTACTTTGGGCATCCAACTTAAATCTATGCCATTTCAAGTTGTTTAAATAATTTGATTAATTACTTTTACTTATATTTAGGATTATGTTGTTCATTAATCCAAATGGATTTGAAGAGTTTAATGAATTTCATATTTGGGTATAAAATTCAGAGGTTAATTAATTTTGCATTTCAATTGATTAATTTATTCATTTTGAATTTAACAAATTATTAACCTAAGGTTTGATTAGATTTTATGTTCTTAATTGTTTTATTAAACCCTAAGTCCATGATTAATTAAATTCCTTGACTTTAGAGGGTGGAAAATTTTCCTTAAGTGTTTTGATGTTAATAATAATATTTTAAATTGATTTTTTATAAATTTTTATAATTTGTTTATTTATTATTTTATTTATATTGAACTCAAGATTAGAAATTCAACAACTTCAAATCCAGAGGTCATTTGACCTAGAAATGTTTATGGCAAGTATTGTTCCCTACCAATTTAAGTTCTTGAAAGTTTCATCATAATGAGATATATAATTTAGGATTAATTAAAGTTTTAATTATTTTTATAAAACCTAAATTAAGCCTAAATTAAAAGGAATTACTTAGGAGTTTTAATTTTCTTAAATTCATCTCTCCAAGATGAATCCATAGAGGATTCATTTAAAATTTTTGAAAATTTGGTTGATTTATTATGATTTTTTGAAGTTCAGATTAATTGATTCAATTAATTTTTAAATGAGGTCATTTTAGAGTTTATTAGAGTCAAAAGAGTTCTTATGTGTGTTTAGGTTCATTAAGATTTATTATGATGATTCAAATTAATTTTATAATTTTTCATGATTTTCCCAATTTACTATCAATTTATTGTTGAAATTTACATATCCATTGATTTACTTTCCAATAAATCATGAAAAATTTATCTAAGGTAGGTTTTAACCTTAATTTTAATTCCCCAAAGTCTCAAGTTAATTGGATTAATGATCTGAGCTTAATTTAAGTTTGATTATTTTCATTTAAACTCAAATTAACCCAAAATTACCAAATAAAAATTAGGGATTTTGGGTTTAATAGATTATCTTCATTGAGATGAACCCATGGAGTCCTTATTTATATTTTTTGTTGAGTGTTTTATTTTCTATAACTTTTTAAAATTAAGGTTATTTTTCTACAATTTTTAAATCCATATAACCTAGTTTTTCTTGTTTGTGTTGGCGCTATGTCATGCTAACACAGCGGCACGTGATTTGTCCACATAAGATCCACGTGGATTTCGAGTTGTTCTTGCAACAAGACGTTGTTTGATCCGAGCCATCTGACTTGATCGGATGGCTCAAATTCATCCTAAGGTTTCCTATATGGATTTTAATCAGAGATCTGACTAGATCTCAGTCGTTTGTTCTTAACTAAAGTAACAGACGATTAAGATTTTATTTCCTCTATCAACGATGAGAACCGAGCACTTTCTGTTGAATTGAAGTAATTTATGATGATCTAGTCGATGAAATCAGTTGTTTTTGATTGCAAATCCATCAAAGACTCAAACAAAGTGCATATATACGGCTTGATCTCACTTAAGATCAAGTTCATTTTGAAAAGAGCCAACATCAAATGTAAAGAGGGTCGGGTTCAAGGTATACTTCACTAGCAGCGATCTTTGGCGGTGGGGATGATTTGAAAAGCTTTGTGGGGATGTGGCGAGCCTCTAGATATGAGCAATTGAATTGCCTCCTCATGGATTGTTCTATAGGCCAAGCTCGGTTCATTTTCCGATGGGTTTGGTTGAACTCCAGCTTTCCAGTGGCATGGGGATTGAGAGAAGGGTGTGCTCTTCTTCATTTGGTTTGAGGAAGGAAGGTGTTGGAATGCTTAGAATGGCTTAAGAAAGATTCCCTCTTCTTTTTCCATGGTTGGCTGAAAGCTTTAAAGAGGAGGACAATCAACCTTTGTTGGCCATGGTGATTGCCACCTTTGGAGGCTAGCTCCAAGAGGTGGTCAATTAATTGAGGTCAATCTAAGGCAGTTAGGATGAGGATTGGAGAGGAGGAAGTGGATTGGGGAAAGTTTATTTGATTCTTACATTCTACCTTTCCATGGCATATTCTTCTTTTTAGATGGACTTGGACCCTCTAAATTTTCTTAATTTTGGCTGCCAACAATTCTAAACTCATCTTAGGATGAGTTTGGATGCATTTTAATATGATTAGTTTTGAGTTCAAATACTCATATTAAGTCCATTTGGGTTTGATTTGAATTGGATTAAGCTAGGTGTAATTAATGCTTAGTATCCATTGATTTAAATTGGCAATTAATTATTCAAATCATATTTAAGATGATTTATGAGTCAAAAGAACTCATTTTAATGGGTTTTAGGGACAAATACCTTAAGTTAGTTCACTTAAGAATTTGTTCCCCTTGGGTTTAACTTAGATTATTCCATTTGATAGATTGGATCTAAGTTTGGGCTTTAATTATATTTATTCAAGTATTTAATATGTTTTGGATTAATAAATTTTATTTCATTTGATGTGGATTTTGAATTTAAACTCATTTTGACCCATGTTAGATTTAATGGGTCAACATAAGTTTGATTGAGTCAAATGATCAAATTGATTAAATTGATCAAATTAAACCTTATAATTGGTTACATTTTTTTTTTCAAGATGATTTCCAAATGATTTTGGATATTTGATTTGGGTTGGTTTTAGTTTACTTTTCATTTAGACCTAATAGGGTCCATTTAAGCCTATTTAGATTAAGTGATTTAATTAACCTAATTAAGACCTTATTGGATTTAAATTTCTTTAGATTTATGTTTAAACAAGTTTATTTGATGATTTTGAATTTTTGAAATAATTTAATTTAGTTAAATTTTGGTGGGTTGATCTTTGACTTGGTGGGAACCACATAAGTCAATTATATGCCCAATGGTTAACCTTCATTTGACTTTCATTTAGATTTGACTCTATTTATATTCATGTAATGATTTTATACCTTTAATTTGATTTGATTTGAGTTTATTTTGACTTATTTAAACTCTTTTGGGTTAGATGATTTTGAGTTTAAATAGGATAATTAGGCTAATCAACCAAATTATCTTAATATATGCTCAGTTGGATTTAGGATTCAATTTGAATGTGTTTGATTTAGTTACTTATTTCGATTTATATTTTATTTGAGTTCACCTAATTTTATTAGGTTAGGTCAAACCATAGAAAAATTCACTAGGTCACCTTGTATAGTGTCCTAAGTGCCTAATCAGGAGGCTCCTAATCTAAGATTAGGTGCCCTAAGTACCAAGTTTTAGAAATAATGTTAACCTCGTCCAAATATGAAGTCAATAATTGGGGTCTAGATTTCCATATTTTGGCCCTTAAACATGGATGGCTCATGGCAAAAGTTAACGATTATGATCTAGGTAGACCATTTGATTCAAATCCCTTAAGAAAAGTGGAATCAAATATGGACCATCCAATCCATGATCATACTGTCGTTATCGAATTCACATCCCTGCTACCATTCGATGTGAGATCCACATGGATCCCGTGTGGCCCAATCTCATGGCGACATGTAATAAAGCTTGTACAGTCAACGTTGTAAAGACGCTAATTGGTTTCAAGAGGAATTTTTGTTTTATTTGAGATACCTACAATACTAATCCAATTGATTTGAAATTTTCACATAATGAAATTAAGTTCAAAACACGACAAGCTTAAAAATGTTAATGTTTGATGCTGAGTGGATTAAAAGATAAAAAATTTATAAGTTCAAACGTTTAATTAAATGAAAATAATTAATTTAAATTTGGAGAAATTAAAGAGAAACATGAAAATACTTAAATTTTTTAAAAAAATTAAATAAGCCCTATTTGGATTCTCCTTTTAAAGAGGAATCCTAAAAAAATAGATGCCCTAATTAGTTCATAATATTTTAAGCTTAATTTGAGTTTTATTATATATATATATATATATATTAATTAAACCCAAAATATACTTTTCATTGAGATGAAACTTTAAGAAAATGAAATTGATAAGGAACCTTACTTGTCATGGAAATTACAAGTCAAAATGACTTCTAGATAAGAAGTTACGAATTTCTGAAGCTCTAGGAAAATTTAAATTCAATAATAAACAAAAAATTATGAAAATTACAAAAATTCACAACATCAATTTAAAATAATTTTAATAACATAAGAGAACCTAAAGAAAATTCCTCAGCCCTTTGAAGTGAATAAATCTTAAAAATTACACACATAGACTTAATAAATAATTATAAGAATAAAATTAATTAAATGCTTAAGGATTAAATTGAAAATTTTATGATGAAATTTACAATTGAATGAAAATTATAATCAATCACTCTCTTAGTCCAACATTTGAATGAGAAATCATTAAAATAAAAATCAAGTTGAATTCATTTAATATTGAAAGTATGATTGACTTGTGTTTAAAATAGATAATTAATCATAATATTGATTAAATTGTTCCTAACATAAATATCCAAATTTATTGAACACATAAAACCATTAAACTCAACTAACAATGAAATCAAATTAATCCAAATAAACTACATAAACAAGTGAAATTTAATGAATTTAATAAATCCTTAAAGCCTAAATGAAAGAATTAAACATTGATTTAACTATGTTAAAATGAACCTAGGTAAATTGAAAATTATTAATCAAAATCAATCAGTAATTAAAACTTAAATTAACTTTGTGGAACAAAATTAAATAAAATAATAAACTCAATAAAATCAATCTAAATCATCAATCATTAATTAAAACATTAATCAATACTAATCATATGAAATAAAACTAAATTAAGCTGCAACTAAGGCTAACTAATCAACTTAAATCATCTGAAAACACAACCAACCATCAAATCAAACTTTAATAAATTTATTTAAGGTTGGATTAACTTTTTAATTTAACCTAAATTAAATTAATCATAATCAACCTTTAATTAAATAAATAACTTAAGTTAACCATCAAATAAGCTAATCACTTTCTTAAATTAATTATATATAGTGAATTAAATTTTTCATTAATTAAAACTTTAATTAAAGTCAATTACTAGTTGAGTGAAAGATTAGTCGATCAATAACTCAATCTTCATTGAGTCAATCATTTAATCAAATCAATCATGATTAATTTAATTGATCATCAATTAGCCTTTTGATTATGTTAATTAATTGATAAAGATAATAATTTATTTAAGCTAATAATAATAAACTTAAATAATCACCTAATTATGATTAATTTAATTAATAATTAAATAAACTAAGTTCACTTAATTATTTCTTAATTAACCAATCACTTAACCAACATAATTACTCACTAATTCAATATGAATTGAATTTAATCAAGTAAACATACCTAATTAATCATCTTTTAACTAGGATAATCATTTGAACCAAACCTTAACTAAGTTAAAGATGACACTTCAAACTAAGTTAATTAATCATCTACATTAAACTAAATTAAACTAAATAAGCCACTTAAATAAACCTATTAGAAAAATAATAATAATTCTTATGTGAAGTTAACTTAAACTAAATTAAAATCATCATAAACATTCATCAAAGATTAATTAAATCAGTCTTGGTTAATCTAATCATCAATTACTTTCTAATTTAAATCTTTAATTAGACCTATCACATAATTAAATTAAGTTGAACCTAAATAAACTTTAATTAAATTAATCAAACAGTTAGCCAAATAGAATTTAAGCTGAACAAATGAACTTGCCTCAAACTTCAACTATCTAAATCAATTAATCAAAATATTTATGAACATTTGATCATTCATCAAACTTTAATCAAGCAAGCTATAATAAATTCAAATAACTATGGATTAAATCCTAATGAGATTAAACATGTAACCTAATTAACCAATCTTTAAGTAACCTAAGAATTTAACCAAGAACATGCTACCATCATATATTAAATCTTAATTAAGATAACTAGGTAACCAAGTTAACTTAATTGAACATTGGTCTATCACTAAATTTCAATTAAATTGATCATTTAAATTAAATAAGCAATAAATCAAACACATCATAACTAATCATTGAACCTCAATCAAATTAATCACTTAATGATTAAAGTAAACTCTAATCTACTTACTTAAATATGTAATCAAACCATAACTAATTTAATCAAATAAAATCAGACTTAATTAAAGTACTTTGATTAATTAAAATAAATGAATCATCAAACCAAAGAAGAATCATCATAATTATTATAATAAATTTATTAATTAAAGAACAAAATAACAAAAATATATCTAATCACCTTAATTTAAACAATAATCAAATTAACTTAAACAACTAAACTATATGAAACAATAAAGGTTAGCGAATTTAATAAATCTTTAAATGTAAGCTAAATAAATGACTAAAGAAACTTAATTAATTGAATTTCAAATGACATTAATTGAGTTTCAAATGGAAGTAAATTTAATCAAATTTAAATATATTAGTCAACTTAAATTAAATATTAACATTCAAACATACAAAATTCAAATAATAAGCTAACCAAATTAATCAACATAAACAATTGAAACCAATGAAACCTAAGAAACTTCACAAATTGAAATTTAAGTAAAAATAATACATTCAATTAGCCAAAATAACATCAATATTAATCATGACATAAAAAATAGGAAAAATTGATTAATCAAATTCTAATTAGATTAAATTGAATATCAATAAACTAAACTTTAATTAAAATTAACTTAACTTGAACACTGATTTAATTAAATTAAATTAAATTAAATTAAATTAAATTAAATCATTTAAATAATTTATTTTAAATAAAAATTTTAAAAACTAATTTAACATAGTTAAACTTAAAAAATTCTATCAATTCTTGAATAAAACCCAAATAAAAAGATTAAGTTTTAAATTTAACATTAAATTAAAATGAACTTAATCAAATTGAAAACTTAATGACCAACATAAAATTGAATATTATAAAATCAAACTTCAATCATAATGATGATAATAAACTAAATTTTCATTCTTAATTAAATCAATCAAATATTTAATCAAACTAAACCTAATTCAAGTAAATTATTTAAAAAAAGGATTAATTAAAATACATAAACCTTTAGGTTAGCCCCCTAGAGTGAAACTTCATCCTTTGGTGAAGAGTTCACTTTATTAAGATCAAGGTGTTAAGCATGTTAAGTCTTGCCATAATAAGGTTTAATCATCTTCTCACTCTTTAAAATCTAAAATCAATCTTAACAAAAAAAAAGAGTTAAAAATGATAATAAAACTTCAAAATATTTAAACCACTCAAATCAAAATCATAATATAGTAATCAATCAAATCTTGAACCCAAATCAACAATTAAACTTAAAGAAGTCTAGTATAGACTTATCACACTATCCCTCTTTTACACAGTAAAATACCAAGTCACTAATCTTATACTTAGTTTGGGTTAGTGTTTTGTTGTGATATATTATTTTTCTTATTTTGTGATGTACTATTTTAGACTGGATGTTAGGATTTTTTGTGAGCTAATCTGAATGGTAGAATGTTATTTATTAGACTAATGTTATCCTTTGAAGGGGATGTTCTTAATTAAATGGGTTGTTATAATAATAATAATAAATTAAATTAAATATTTTATTTGTAAGTATTTTTTTCTCCCTTTAACATAGCATGTTAGGATAGGTAGGTTTGGCACCCTGAGTGGTAAGTCTAATTATGTGATATATAACTGTTTGATGTGTATGTGTATTATAGCTAATATTTATTTATAGATTTAGTTAAGGTTTTCCTTTTAAAGTTTAAATGTAATTTTATGATGGAATAAGATTAGAGCCATAGAGTTTAAGATGAGTAGAGGCTAGAAGGTGTAAACCTAGAGGCCTTGTGAAGCCTAGAGCATCTAAATTCATTAAGTTCAAGTAAAGATGAAGACCCCCATAGCTTGTTTTAATTAAATTCATGTATTTATAATCTAGGCAATATAAGAGTTGAGCTTGGTCTTTTTCTTTTCTACAATGTATAGTGAGACCCTATCGCATTGGTCTTTCATTATTCTTTTAATTAGACTGATTGTTTGGTTTGTTTATCATGTTTATGCTCTGAATTTGCATATTTCTTTCCTGAGTTTTTTTAAGTATGATGCTTTGATGTATAGTCTAGATTTTAGTAGGCTCTTTAGGGTCTAAATTTTCTATCCTAATTTAAATCAAATTTAACTCAAAAATAACACAACTCATAATCTCACCTTAAAGCTTAGGCATTAATCAACTAAAAGATTTAAAAACCATTAGGTATGTGATGAATTTAGATAACATCATGCATGCATCTTATCTTCTATCCTTTAATATAAGGGATCTTCATTCATTACATGATAATGGGAGTGCATGATCGTGATAGTAACCTCTTAAGTGAAGAAGACCCTTCTTGTAGATTTAGCCCCATAATATTATTTCATCATGCATGTAGGCATATTTGCTCACCCAACTGGAGCCAAATTAATGAGTCTAAAAATTTATAAAACATGTAATTTTATCGCATTAACTAAGACATGATTTCATATCCACCATGATTTAGGCTCTTCGGGAGTAAGTTTAGGCTTTTAGGTTTTCCTCTTTGATAGATAATAGTCTAACTATCTTGTATTCATAAGGTTTGGCTAGATAGTTTTAAAGTGTAGGAGGTGTTGGCTGCCAGCCACTCTAGGCAATTGTAAGTCCAAAAGAGTTGAGATGTGCTCACTCTTTCTAGTGGAAATGAACCAACATATCCTAATTTTCTCTGAGTAGAATTAAGTCGAGAACTTAACTTATGCTAAAGCACTTTAGATTTATGATTAGAGGTAGCCCATTTATCCTCTACTATAGGTATAAATCCTCACTTTATAGACATTTTCATAATCTTGTATTGTTTGAATATAAGTCATAACTTTTTAATAAAATGCCAACTAGGGGTGTAAACGAGCTGAGCTTGAGCGAGCTGAACCCTTGTTAGTGTTCGGCTCATTTGAAAATTATTTTGTTTGTGTTCGGATCGTGTTCAAAATGGCTCAAAATTGACTGTTCGTGTACGGCTCGTTTGAAAATTGCTTTGTTCGTGTTCAAAATTGGCTCGAAATGCAATAATCCAAAAAAATCTATATGAGGGAGGATTCGAACTTAGGCCAATTTTTTGCATAACAACAGTTTTAATCACTAAATCATGCTCACATTTATGATATGTATATGTGTTTGTATGTATATATATTAATAATAATAATAATAATAGTAATAAATAATAGTAATAAATAATAGTAATAAATAAAAATAATTGTAAGAAATAAAAATAAAAATAATAAATAAAAATAATAGTAAGAAATAAAAATAATAGTAATAAATAAAAATAATAATAAGAAATAAAAAATAATAGTAAAATAATAATAATAATAATAATAATTAATAATAATAATAATAATAATAATAATAAGTAATAATAATAATAGTAATAAATAATAATAATAATAGTAATAAATAATAATAATAATAATATAATATAATATAATTTTTTTATTTGAGCTAAATTGAATAAAACATCGAACAAATGATTGTTCATGCTCGTTATATATCGAGCTTGAAATATTTGTTGTTCTACCATTAACTAAATGAGAAACACACTTAACGAGTTGAACATGAGCTGTTAGTGAACAACAAGCTTTTTTTGAAAGCCCTAATGCCAACTTAAACAATCATAATTCTCTACTTCAAATATATAAAGCTTCACCATTTTATTGATTGAAGTCTCACTAGGTTTCCTAGTATCATGTGCACTTTCTTCTTACCTTCCTTCGAATTTCATTAAGAACTCTTCCTAATTGAGTTTTTCCACTTGATTTACAAAAAATACTAATCCTTTGATATTAAGCTTTAAAATCCATAGAGATATTATCCAATCACTTTAATTTAGAGTTTTCTTAGGAAATCTTATTTTGTGGGATGTATTTAACTATGGAGCCCCTATTGGGAACTTAAGAACTCAGCTTAAAATAAACCCTATCTTACTTCATCCATGTCAGGTAGGAGGAGAGTCTCTAGTATACATAGACTTATTAGTCTTAGGAGTCCTTATTAGATAATTGAGTCCATCATATTGTGATATCTCTACCTATCAAGGTAGTATATCATTCCTTGATATCGTACTCAATTATTTCAATAAATGCCCCCTAAGATCTGTGGTATATCCCATCACATTTTTGAAACACCACATAGACCGATAAGATCGATTCCCTAGAAAGAAAATAACTAAGAGCTAGTAATTGACTTTAGTTATTAAGAAGGTTGCAGCTGCATAAGCATAAATGTTTGACACTGCTTGAACTTCTTAGAGAAGTCTTCAACTTTTTTTTAAGAGTTAGCTAGAGATATTCTTATTTATGGGTTCAAAGGGTAAGTATTCTTCCACTAGAGTATCTATCACATTTTTTTGAGTGTACATTTTAAAGTACCTTCTCTAACTCATTCTCCTCAACACATCTCAAGTTTAGTAAATTATTAATCTTCTAAATAATTCTTCATTTATCATGATAAGGTGAGTAGCTTTAGTTTTGAATAACTTTGGGTCTTTAATGCTTGCATTAAGTTCTTCCATCTTCAAATTTTTTTAAAGGGGTGGATCCAACTCAGTGATTCAATGATGTGTCATAAGGTCCCAATCAAGTAAAGAAATGGACTAAATTGAAGAGGTTAAATGAAGTATTTGAAAAGAAAAGAAAGACACTCATGGAGGCCTTGTCATTAGGGGTAAAAAAACTAAAAATTTATTGCATGAAGACATGTAAGATAATTTTATATGTATTTATTATATAATGTAATTTATGATATGTAATGTGTATTATCATGTTTAAATGTCATGTTTATGACGTGATTGTAATCATGCAACTTTCATGCATTTATACTTGTAAGTGTTTAGTTGGCACCTAATTCTAATGCTTCAGCACTGAACTTTGAAGATTTTAAGCCCAGGGCTAGAGAAGATAGTGCCTATGTGTTACCTTTATAGGGCCTCAACTCTATGGTCTAATAGGTTCAATTTTAAATAGTTTTTAGAATTGGTTAAGAAGTTATTCCAAAGGATCACACCCATTGGTGCTTATTAACTTACATAAAAACATTTTATCCATGGAATGAATATTTTTTTTAGATGTTTTGTGAGAATATTTGAGTGAAGGAACTCATTAGTTGGAGCTTGGTGGCTAACAATGAAGAAAATTTGGTGATTCACTTGTAAACACTATTTTAGTAAGTAAAACATTTACTTTGTTTGTTTAATTTTTTGGTGTTTATGTTTTCCTTGCAATCTTCTAAAGTGTTTTGTTCTTAGGATTATGCTTTACTCTAGAAAAACCATATCCATAATTCTCCTACCCAACTTCTATATTAAGGGTTTATTTGGGATAGTTGTAGCTTTTTAAAAAGCTGATTGTAAAATTACTATAGAGAAAGCAGCTTTTTAAAAAGCTGTTGTGTGTGTTACAAATATTTTTCTTTTTAAGAAATTCAAATAGTAGCTTTCTAATAACCACCACACTTTAACAGTTTTGGTTCTCAAAAGTAACATTTCACCATAAAATTTTCTAAAAAATAGTCAAAAAGCTAGTAGCCAAATGTAGCTGCATTACTTTTTGATTACTTTCTGAAAAACAAAGTAGCCAGAGAGCTATCCCAAATGCACTCTAAGTCTCACTTGTAAGGGTCAGCCTCAACTTAGATTTTCTAGGAAGTATTTTTTTTATGGCTTATATTTGGATGAACAAACCTCCACAAAAGATTACCAAATTCTTCAGATCATTAGCTCACATAACTTTCTACAATTTTCATGTGTTGATTTGGTCATTTTTTAATATTTTTTAAGAATTTAAGTTACCCTAAGTCCTAATTAGCTCGCTATTAGAATCTACTTTCTATGTGACCAATTTAGAAAAAAATTATTAAAAATTTATCATAACTCTTCCAAATGTTATAAAACTTTTCATATCATATCTACACTATCTACCATACAATTTCTTTTTTTGTTATTTTTTGTGATTTGATGCTCTAGTAAGAGAGATATAATTGAAAGAAGTTAGGGTTATAGATTATATTGAGTGCATGGTTGACCACTTTCCTTTAGAAATCCATATTTTCACTTGAAATTAAACTCACATAATATATCCTTTCTTCCCAAGCACCTCAGTAGAGTCCCTAATCCACCAATTTGATCATTTGGGTGATCTAACCCCACCGTCTATATTAATCGACCTCCTTGATTTTCAATAACTCACCATCATTAATACTTTGCAAGATGAGTTAAATGGTAGATGGTCTTTGAGTTTGTTATTTTTCAAGGGAAAGTAAGTGAGTTGTTTTCATACTCTGAGTAACTACCTAATATTGAAGTACTCAAACTTCTTGATCATTATTTTCACCTTATGCAAATATTTTTTTTCATTGAATTATCTATAAGTGTTAGCACGGGGGGCAGTGGGGTGAGATGAATTATCTTAAAATAAAGATGAAATCAAACCTTCAAAGTTTAGTGAAGGAGTGAGACTTAATAAAATAAAACTAATAATCCAAACACAAAGAAAAGAGCATAAAATTTTTAAAAAAGGAAAAGAAAAAAGGGGTATAAGGATTTAATGTGTTTTAGTATAAATGATTTAGATTGGAATCAAGTCCTTATATTTCTAATAGCTAACCAAGATAAGAGTAAATCCTCAAGTGGTATCTTTCTCTAGTTAAAATTCATATAGTTTGGATAGAAGTACGTACCCATATTGCCATTCTCCCCAACTACTGCCTCAAGATAGGAGTAAGTATCCATAGTTGCATCCTGTCTAGGAAAAGAAAACCTTAGGATCTACTTGTAGATCATTTCTTTAAAATTGGCTAGTCATTTAGACTACCTTTGGCTAGTTTCACTTAGAAATATGTGAGTCATAGTGCTTTCTTTCTTAGTTAGCCATTGAAAATCTATAATAGCCAGAGTGAAAACAAGCCCCTTGAAAGGCATTTTATCTGACTACTATGGTTGTGTTAGGATTAGATTACTCATTGTATCTTTTCCTAATAGTATCTCTATTCTTCTTGGAAATTAGTGAATTTAAGTCTCTAAGAATAAATCATTCTGAATTGAAATGAATTCAGGTATATTTATGCCTATCTTTCATAATCAAATTCAAAAATAAAATTTGAAATCAAAATAAAAAATTTAAATTCCAAACTTCAAAACTAAATTCAAATTCCTTCAGACTTATGCTTGCAATCCTTATAAGATCTATTAATTAGTTCAGTCAATGCAAATATGTGCGGTGCACTCTAGTTAGTCCACCACATATATTGGGGATCCATTTATTGACCTTATCTTTAGATAATGTTTAACATCATTTTCAATCCTATTTATTAGGAATTTTCTATTCAAGCACTTAGGACACTATACTTAGTGACCTAGTGAGTCCTTTTAAGGTTTAGCCTATCCTAATAAAATTAAGGTGACCCAAACTAAACTCAAATTTAAATAAATTATTGAGTCAAATATATTTTAATTGAAATCTAAATCCAACTGAGCTTAGACTTAGGTAATTAACATGGTTAACCCAATTAACTTACATAAGTTCAAAACCTCTTAAATCCAAGAAAATTTAAATAAAATCAAAAATAAATTGACAAAGAGTTAATCAAACTAAATCCAAACATTTGACAAAGAGTTGACTTATCTAGGTTTCACCAGGTCAAAGGTCAACCAAATAAAATTTGACCAAATTAAATTATTCTAAAGGCTCAAAATCATCAAATGAACTTATCTAAACATGAATCTAGATAAATATAAATCCAATAAGTTCTTAATTGGGTTAATTAGATCACTTGATCTAAATAGGCCTAAATGGACCCTATTGAACCTAAACTCAAATTAAATTAAAATCAACTCAAATTAAATATCCAAAATCATTTGAAAATTATCATTAAACATCATTCAACCAATTATGTGGTTTAATTTGATTAATTTGGTCATTTGACCAAATTGAACTCATGTTAACCCATTAACCCCAATTTGGGTCAAAGTGCATTTAAATTCAAAGTTTACTTCAAATGAAATAAAATTAATTAATCTAAATCATCCCAAATACTTAAATAAACATAGCTAAATCCTAAAACTAGGTTAAATCCAACAAATAAAATATATCAAACTAAACCAAAGGGAACAAATGCTTAAATGAACTAATTTAAGGTGTTTGTGCCTAAACCCAATTTAAATGAGTTTGTTTTACTCATGAATCATCTTAAATTTGATTTGGATAATTAATTAAAATTTTAAATAAAATAATAATAAATATTATTGATGCTTAGCTTAATCTAAATCAAACAGTATCTAAATGGACCAAATGTGAACATTTGAGCTTAAACCTACACTAATCACATTACAATACACATAGACTCATTTTAGGATGAGTATAAAATGATTGAAAACCAAAATTAAGAGAATTTGAAGGTTCCAAATCAATCCAAAAGCAAGGGAATATGCCATGGAAGATGATGTGGAACATGATGATAAATTCCCTACAATCTAAAACACTTCCTTCATTTTCTCCTCCACTCCTCATCCTAACTAATTGGGATTGACCCTAATCAATTAACCACCTCTTGGAGCTAGCCTCCAAAGGTGGAAATCATCATAGCTAATTCATGCTTGAACTCCCCATAACGAAGTTATCGGCCAAATAAGAAGATAAGAGGGGAGATCTCTAGCTATTCTAACACTACTCACACGTTCCCCAAGTGAAATGAAGAAGAACAAACCCTTTCCCCAATTCCCATGCCACCGGCAAGTAGGACTTCGACCAAACCCATCGGTGAACTGGAGGAGATTTATCTCCAGAGCAATTGGTGAGGAGGCAATTCAATTCCTCGTACCTAGAGGTTTTCCACATCCGCACGAAGCTGTTCGAAGCATCCCCACGATTGAGGATCAACATCGGCAAGGAATGCCTCAAAACTGACCCCACATTGTGGGTATTTATAAGGAAGAAGAAAAATAAAATTAGAAAAAATTAATTTTGAAAAAAAAATTAGTCCAATCGTACTCTACGATCTATTGATTTTTCTAAGGTCAACGGTTATGGGTGATATGATTATCTAATCAGCCATCATTATTTGTACTGTATGAATAGTATAAACTAAAATTTCAGCTGTCTACCTATTTGTCTTATACGATCACATCTTATAGTACAATCATAATATTATATGAGCAATCAAATTAAACATAAGTTGTAATTAATTGAATTAATCCTAAATACTTAAAAAGTAACTAAAATGTATAATTGTACGATATGATTAGTTCAAATTTAGCATTTTAAAGAGTTAACCGACTTAATTATGGTGCCTAAAAAATTAACAAAAGTGACCAATGATACGATATGATCAAAATCACACAATACAATTTTTTTAAGAATTTATCATATATTTTCTCAAGTGTATGTGCTTGGGTGATTTTCATCATTAACATCCCAAATATATGAAGACAAAATAAAAATGATAACACAATATTTGAACTTGACTTGAGTCTTCTAGCATCAACCGTTCATTATTTACAGCCTTCATGGGCACTTTCTTGATCAAAATTTTGAAAGTTAGTCATTGTTCATGTTGTCATAGTAAATCTTGATTATGTTGCATAATTGTAAGGTTTACATTGAAAGCTTAACATAGGTTGCACACACATTTGGTCAGTAATAAAATTATTTAATAAGAAATATTTGCAATCATTAGAAGTTAGAATAATATGTGAAGGCTCATAAGGTTAACATTAACTTAGTACTCAAAGTTTTCATTGAACTTGTTCACCATGAGCTAGGAATTTAAGTATGTTGTTAAATGTTTAGTGCCTAGTCCTTCGGTGAATATAAGTTTGATAGTTAAGGATTCATATGCAGCTTGATTATTTGTCACTTTGAATTTGAATCTACTAGATTGAGCGACAATTATTCCTACTTGGCTCTTTAATTTGATACTGACATCCATTCCGTGGTCCCCCAAATCTTTATTTACATAGAGGTACTATAATTGTGCAAAGCCAGCTACTTCATGTTGAGCATCATTAAAGTTTACTTGGAAGTCGGTGAGGGTTGGTGCTTTAATGGTTGTGCGAGGCAAGTACAAAATGTCAAACTTAGTTTAAATGATCACTTCAACAATCCGCTTGAATGGTTTAGCTTGGCATGCATAGACTTAAGTTAATGATCATTGACTACTTAAATAAAATGGAATTAGAAATAAAGTCAAAGTTTCCTAGCTAAAATTATGAGTGCAAGTTCAAGTTTCTCTGTGATGGGGTATCATAACTCTATGCTTCACAAAGACTTGTTAACATAGTAGATCAGACATTGCTTTATTTCTTCTTCCACAATTAGTACTAAACTAATAACGTCTTCTCAAACCTGTAAGTATAGTAGTAATATTTCTCTTAGCTTTGGGCTTTGCAACAAAAGAGGTGAGGTAAATAGTGCCTTCATATTTAAAAAGACATCTTCATACTCCAAGGTTCACTTGAACCTCTTAGTGCTATTAGGGACATTGAAGAAAAGGGAGCAATACTCACCTACCTTTAAAATGAGCCTATTTAAATCTGTGACTTGTCTAGTGAGTCATTGTAACTCTTTGGTCTTCTTAGAGGATGACATGTCCAAAATTGCTTTTACTTTGTCAAGATTGAATTTTATGATGTCAGAAGTGAGGAGATATCCTAGAACCTTACCCAACCCAATGTCAAATGTGCACTTAGAGGATTGAGGTGCATATTTTACTCTTTTAATGGGGAGAAACACTACGAGAAAAGCAGCTATTTCAGATAGAATTTTTGGCGGACTCTTCTGTTGGAAATTATCAACAGTATTATCGACGAATTTTCAGCCAAATTTTTTATCGATAGTAATTTCCACTGAAATAACATCGCCAACAAGTTTATTAAAATACCATGGAATTTCTAATGGAAATTCTACTGGAAATTTTTTTGATGGAATTTTCATCAAAAATTCTATTAAAGCTTGTAAAAAAGGGGGACAGTGAATTAGCCCCTCGACCCCGACTCCCATTTCTTCCTTCTTCTCTCTCTCTTAGTTGGCGGTGGTTCCAAAGCTATGGCTCATCGATTCTTCATCAAAATGCATCATTTTCATCCAATTTCATTGTAGAATAAAAAGTAAATCACTTTATCTAGCTTCTAGGACTGTTTATTTATGATTTCATTTGTATTATCGTATGAAATATTGATTTAGAGTTTTCAAAAAAAATTTATAGTTTAGATTATCTTCAAATTTGTTTAAAACTCATGTATCTCACAATTATTTCATATTTGGGGTTAGACTTACAACTGTTTAGCTTATAGTTTAGTTTTTTTGTTTAAATCTTAATTTGGCAATTTTGGGTAATGTATTTTGTAATTAATTTTAATTGTTTAATTACTCATATTGTGATTCACATTTTTATGATATATATGTATATGATTAATTTTATACATATTTGAAATTAATAGGAGTTCAATCTATGATTGATTAGCCTTAATTTTTTACAATTTATTTTTATTTGAACTTTAACAAAAAAATAATTTGGTGTTGATAAGCTAAGACAGTGAAGTTTTTAGAAGAAATTGAAATGAAAAAAAATAAAATTTTATAAAATTACTGATAAATTATTACAAATTTGACTAAGCATCACTACAATCTCAGGGTGCGTAGCATTCATACTCTTTAACCTAACCATCCCTTCCAATTCTCATCCCATGATCTCCCCAACCAGCAATATGCTTGCTAATTAATAATCTCAATTAGTGTAAGATCTATGGGATAATTATGACCTTCTCGTACTAGGATTGATCATTGAATGAGAGTCTCTTTTAATCTTACTACATTATAAGCAAAAAATTGCATGCTTAAGTAGTTAGGTCATAATAGCCCTTGATTAGTTAGTCATATTTAATTCTATAATTTGTAAAACACATGAATCTACCCTTCACACTTCTTAATTTATACAAAATATGGATATTTGCAATGAGTGATCATGGATGTACAACATATTGCATCCGGGCATAAAAAGATTAGATGATTAATTCTTGAATGGCATTGAGAAGTTTGTGCACGTGGCATGTCAATTTCCAACTTATCTTTCTGAAGGAAAGTTTCGATGCTCATGTGTAAGGCATAAGAATCAAGCCTTCTTAATGCCCGATGAAGTCAAATTAGATCTATATTAGAAGGGTTTCCAACCAAATTACTAGTAATTAGTGCCTCAATGAGTTATGCATGCCCTTCAATTGAACATAATTTTGGAAGAAATTATGAAGAAATACTCTTTGATGTTGCAAGAGCAAAGTTTCTAGAAGTAATAGAAGAGGAACCATCTAACAAAAAAGCTCAAAAGTTTTACCACCTACTAAAGGAAACACAATGAACACTATCGAGAGAATGTACAAGCCTGAACTCTCTATGGCTATAAGAATGCTAAGCATCAAAACTAAAATTAATATTCTACATGAATGTTTTAATCAATTTACAAGGCAATTGAAAGAGACAAACTTATAGAAAAACTTAGTTCTAGTGGACCTTTATAGAACGAGAAATTTGGTTTCAAAATTAAGTCTAAGCTCAGAAAATATTGATTGTTGTATTAATGATTGTATGTTGTACTACAAAGATAGCATACATAATATTGAATGAAAATTTTGTGGAGCACCTTGGTTCAAGCCACAAAGTATAAAACAACGCAAATAGGATGATGTACCTCACAAGAAATTGTTCTACCTGTTGCTTACTCCATGTCTTTAGACACTATATACTTTCATGTGTTTAGCTAAGCACATGCAATGACACTACAATAGAGAAAATGCACCAAATCTATTGAGTCATCCATCAATGGGAGAAGTGTGGAAGAATTTTGATCATACTTATCCTTATTTAATAGATAATGAGCAATGAAATGTCAGGCTTGGTCTATGCATTAATGGTTTCATACCTTATAGTTAGTTTGTGTCAGCTTATTCATGTTGGCTAGTAAAGTCTAGGCCATGATATCAGTCTTCATATATGACTTCAGGGGGTTAGTGCCAAGCATCACTATGTGAGTCAGCAAGTCATTAGGGAGTTCTCTTGTGCCATACTAAGAGTTCGTGACCAATTCTTTGGGAATGAGATCCCATACTAGGTTTCTAGTTTTTTTTTCTTGGGTGAGTGTCTTCTACTCTAGGGTATGCTTTCTAGTATACACATACTATTCTTGTGAGGTAAAAATGCAATTGTTATTTTATTTTGCTATTATCCCAAAAAATTAGACATAAGTCCAATATTCACTTTTTGTGGCTTTCACTTTCTAAAATTTTGGATAAATTTGTACCTTTTAAGGGTTTTAACCTTCTAAGATTTTAGTGTACTTATATTTTTTTAGGGCTTGAATCTCTTATAATTGTTGGTGTATAGACATTTAAGATTTTTGATGTTCCGATATTTTTTAAGATTTTTAACCTTTCGATATTAATGAATGTATATGTACTTTCTAAGATTTTGAATATACTTGTACCTTCTAAGGCTTTTATCTTTTGATATTTTTGATATATCAATAACTTCTAAGCTTCTAACATTTTAATATTCACCATTTGACTATTTTGAATGTATATGCACTTTTCGAGGCTGTCATCTTTTGATATTTTTTTAATGTTCCTATACCTTTTAAGTATTTTAGCTTACAAAATTTTGATTATATTTATAACTTTTGATTCTTTTATATTTTTAAGATTTATTATGCACTTATACTTTCTAAGACTTTTATCATTTCAAGGTTTTTTAATGTTGTTGTACTTTTTAAGGCTTTTGTCTTCTGAGTTCTCCTCTCTCTCTCTCTCTCTCTCTCTCTCTCTCTTATACACACACACACTTTCTAAATAGTTATATACCATCTAAGATTTTGTTAATGTGCCTTCCTTCTAAAGCTTTTACCTTCTATGATTTTTGCATGCACCTATATCTTGTAAGACTTTTAGCCTTTTAAAATTTTTAATGAGGGGTACATCTCTTATAGACTTTCTAATATGAGTACTTTATCTACTATTAGCTTCTTATCAGGGATTTCTTAAAAGCATTCTTTTCCAAGGATTATAAGTGAAGACATTATCTACACTTACCCTCATGGGCCTTTTTACTAAGAATCTTATCTACCACTAGCTTCTCATTGAGGCTACCTCACAAACATACCTAAAAAGCCTTTTAAATCAAATATGATTTATGATATTAAACTTTTATTCAACACAAAAGATAAATTTTAGCTTAAAAAGATATGAAATGAGCAGCTATACCATCTTGATTGTTTTGCCATATTTGATATTTCTAATAATTTATTTGTTATAATCCTTTTGATCTACTTTATCTTAAGGTTGATGATCTAGACATTGCTCCATTAGGTCATGATTCAAATTTCCATCATAAATCAAACATTCAAATTTTTTAGATGAACATATTCTTATTAAATGACCCCTTAAATGCTGAAAATGACATTTTTGTTATTGGTCTGGGATTCTTCCAAGATTTTGGCCACTTAAGATATTCAGAATTTTATATCTCCATTATAAATTTAGTCTTAGAAGTGTTTAATATAATCATAAGTTTTATACTATATTTTGGGTGAAAATATCATTGATCATTTACATGTTTATTCTTTTTAAAATTTGGATATTATTATAACACCTTTGGAAAAATGCTTGTATTTATTAGAGACATATTCAATTAATTTATAATGTGCACTAGTAGCCCCATTTGTAGAAATCAAGCTCAACTAGATGAACAAAATCAGCATAAGAGCAAATTGTATCTTGCATAATTGATGGGTAGAAAGACCCAAATGAAACCCTTTGAGAGATATTATCCTTTGCAATTTAGGATCCACCCATAGTATTTGATGAGCTTTTGAGGATAACATCTAAAAATACTCTTTGAGTGTTTGTCATTTACTTTGGTGAATTTTTGAGAGTTGGGAGGAGCCCTTAATGATTCTTCAATTAGCAACAAATTGTTTAATAAAATAATCTCACTTGTTTGGTAAAATTATAAACAGTTCCATTAGAAAGAGAATATGATAAGTATGTGTTTGTCCTTTAAGAGTTATAAGGAACACTGGATAGAGGACAATATTGAAGCTTACAAAATGTGCTTTTTTGTCTTGTAGTAATCGATATGCCCCAAGGATTTGAAAACCCATCACATGGGTTAGTTGTAGGCAATTTGAACCATATGGGAGTAAAATGTTCAAGATTATATTAAGAAAAGGCAAAGATCTTGAATGATATAGTGAGGAGTAATTTGGTTTATATCATTTCAAAAAAGTATTCATGAACAAGACATCATAGTTGATCTTTTATGACATTATGAGAGGTATCAAATGTGTGATTGAACTAAGCCTTGTAATGTTACTGGAGGATTATGGGTTAAGTAAGAAACATAAGGAGAATATGTAAACTAACATTGATTAAATGATCCTCATGAGTATGGCATTAAGAGGGCATAGACTGCATGGTATCAAACTCATTAGCTCTTACTTATAATTGATTTAGTCAAGGGAGATTTTTCTAATATTGTGATATTACCCTTCATTGCTTAGCTTCTAATAAGAGCTGAAGGATGTGAGCCTGATGCTTCTTCATCTTCTATAACATTCTTTTAAACTTAAGACTAGATTGCCTTGACCAAGTAAATGATGTTGTCCCTAGTTTTCAGTTGTTAGAGAAGGATACTATGAAATGTTTCTCACATTTTATACCAATTTTTTGTGTTTTAAAAAATTTATGAAGATAGAGTAACAATTTATATTTTAGATTGCAAGAGATCTAGCACACATATAAATAATAGAGAAGAATATGTAAAATACAAAAATTTTATGTGGAAAACATAAAGAAATAAAAAAAAGCTATAGGATTTAATACAATCAAAATAATATACTATATAGATAAAATTATAGAATTTCACTCTTCTCTTTAACTATGAAAGATGTCACTATAATATGGTGACTGATTGCTTGTTCTTCTATTGAACACAATTTATATAATAATAGTGTAAAAAAAAGTACTACATTAACCGTATGATGGTGGTCAAGTCGATGATTAATGATGGTAGTGGTTATCTTCAAACTCTAAAACTTAGCTCTTTGTTTCCCTTCCCTCATGTTGAGAATTCAATCTTATTTGTAGAGTTTTGGGAGGGATATTTTATCAAATTTAACTAAAATCTTAAAAGACTCCATCCAACGATTTGTATTGAATCCTTTTCTTTTAATATTAAAGTTTCTTAGTAACCTCATAATTGTATGATCTTAGTCATTTAATTCATCTCTTTAAGCCACTTGATTTAATAATAAGAATGCTAGATTTGGGGATCACTTAGCTCTTCAATTAATGCTTTGAAACTTCTCATTATACTTTATGTTTAATTTGAACACATTTGGACTCGAATTGGAAAATAATTATGTTGATAAACATTCAATTTGATTATAAATTTCTTGAAATCTATAATTAAATGATCTTTAATTTACTTTTAAAAATTTTCAACTTATGAATTGTCTCAAGATTTAAGATTTATGCTTGTTGCGTGCTAGAAAACCAGTTGCGGTAGAGTAAAAGTTTACGCCTTAGCCTTGTTGTGAAATCACACACACAGGTATTTAAAGAGTGAACAAGAAAACTCCAGAAATTTTCACGTGAAAAACCTCGAAAAAAGGGAAAAAACCACGGGGCCTAGCCCAGTAAAAAGCTTCCACTATGTATCGTGTCAGAGTACAAAATCTTCCTGATAACGGAATTACAGAATTGTATATGAGAAAGGAACAACGACTATGTAGTCATGTTCAGGTGATAACAATTGCTAGTGGTAGCAGATGATGACGAACAACGAGGAACAACGATTGACGATGAAGGTCGTCATGATGGAGACCGACAGAGGTTGACGGCGAGATCGATGGCGGTGGCAGCGGTGGCCGTGGTTAACGTCGTCGGGTGGTATACGATTGTGCTTGGAGGATCTTCAAGCTTTAGGGCTCTCTCCTCTCTCTTCCTTTGGCCCCCCTCATATGAGAAATGAGGAGTTATTTATAGATTGGAGGAGTGGCGTCTCTATAAATACATGCAAAATCCGAACCACTCTTCTCCATCAGCCGGCTCATGATGAATCCCTTGATCATATGATGTATTTTGTATATTTTAATGCTCAAATGATGTCGGAATTATGATATCTTGGGCTTGTTAGATTCGGCTCGTCAAGACGTTCGATTTGACTATAAACACTCCATGTTTAAGAGTCGATTAATAATAAACGCTTGATCTTGGTTAGTCTTGATTCACGTCGATTATTTTCTACGCCAAGATTCGTGTTCAACTAATGGAATTTTCGTCATATGCTATTTTTGGATGATATTATCTCAATCATCCAAAAATATATATGTCGAATATATGAAAATAACAGATTCTTCAATGAAATTTGCGGGTCCATTAACCATACATTTTTGAAAGAATATATCTTCACGGGAGCATAAGATTATGACCATGAAGTGGAGTGCGGGCATGGGATGTATCACGTGCGTGGGAATAAGATTTGGGATTATGGACCCATGCAGAACATTTATGGCAGAGCAAGGTTTCGGGTTGGATTACGTGAAACGAGCAAGAAATTGCTAGTGGCTGCTTGATTTCATGGCAAGAAAGGTCATGCGGCCTTTGTGTCGAGAATAGAGTGGGCCGGCTGGAAAGGTTAGACGGCCGGATGTTTTTAATGCTGTGAAACGTCGAGGGACCGCTGATTGCAGTAACCACGAGCATACGTGCATGGGTCTCTGGTCACGTGAGGCCTGGTATCTGTGAAAGGGTATGGATGGTAGCTGATTCTACGCATGGCCGTGGTCCGGTCGCGTTCGGGAGCTGGAAGCGGGCGTCGTCAGAAGCGGGCTGGCGATGTGTCAGCGGACCGCATGTCAGTGCAGACTGCATGGCCAGCGGTGCGTGGCAGCGTGTAACAGCGTTCGTTTGCCGTTTTCCTGTTTTAACCCATTTTGAGCCGTTTTGAACGGTTTTAAGCAGTTTTGGATGCTTTTTTACCCTTTTGCCCTTAAAAGGGGTCTATAAAAACCCTCCTAAGGCCAAGGGAGAAAGCACCTTCTCTTCTTCTTGAGAGAATGTCATTTGGAGGCGATCAAGGCGTAGTTCAGACGGTAAGGCTCCAGTTTTCCCTCGAAAGAGGTGTTAAGCGACACCGTGGACCGGCCGGTTGAAGGCGATCAAGACCCGTAGTTCATACGGCAAGACTCCAGTTTTCCCTCGAACGAGGTGTCAACTGACCTCGTCGGACCGACCGTATTCGGATGCGATCAAGACCCGTAGTTCATACGGCAAGACTCCAATTTTCCCTCGAAATAGGTGTCAACTCACTTCATTGGACCGACAGGGTTTGGAGGCGATCAAGACCCGTAGTTCATACGGCAAGGATTCAGTTTTCCCTCGAAAGAGGTGTCAACTAATCTCGTCGGACCGACCGGGTTTGGAGGCGATCAAGACCCGTAGTTCATACGGAAAGGCTCCAATTTTCCCTCAATAGAGGTGTCAATTGACCTCGTCGGACCGACCGGGTTTGGAGGCGATCAAGGAGATGATAACCGGAGACGGGGGTTAATGACGATGCTCGAATATGGTGGCCGGCGATAGTGGTCGGAGGTTGACAGCGGCAGTAGTTAGCGGCGGTGGCAAAGATGGTTGGAGAGCCGGCGGAAATTAGCGGCAGCGTAGTAGTCAATGCGTAGCGTTAAGTAGTCAGCCGGGGATGACCGGCGATGGTTAGTAGCGGTGGCCGGCGGCGGTATGGCAGCTAATATGCGTAGTTAGCGGCAAACGTGTCGATAGCGGCGAATGAAGTATGTGGTAGCCCGGCATGTTAGACCAACGGTGGTCTATCAGCAATTAGTATGTCAGCAATTAGCGCCAGCTCAGTAATCAGCGAGAGATAATGGCAACGATGGTAGTAATCAGCGATTATCAGCGATAATTCAGCTGATGGCCAATGAAGCAGCGGTAGCCATTAACGATGGTTAGCGGCCAGCAGAGGTGGTCAGCAGCAATTGCAACAGTAGTCAATTAGCAGCCAATGTCGATAATCAGCGAGATAACAGCGGCATGGTAGTGACCAGTAAAGTTACCGATGATGGTTGCAGCCGGTAGCCAGCGGCAGTAGATTAGGCGGTAACCGGCAGCAGTAATCAGCGTAGCGGCGATAGTGGTCAGCGGCGGTAATGAAACAGTGGTCAGCGGTGGTAGCCAGCGGCAATGGTCAGCAGTAGTGACGGTGATGGTTAGCAGCCACGGGTGGTCAGCGGCAGCAATAGCGGCAACAATCGGCAATTACGCCGTCAGAATCGCGAGATGACCGGTAAGCGATAGTGGTGACCGAAGATTACCAGCGATAGTGGCAGCGGTAGCCAGCGATAGTAGTTAGCGACCGAGGGGGTGGTCGATAGTGACCAGCTCAATCCGAGTGATGGCCGCGTCGGTAGTGGCGAGATAGCCGCGATGATGGTGGTGAGAGAGATGCCGGCGATAATTCGATAGTGGTTGGCGGCCGAGGTGGTCAGCGATAACCGGCAGCAGTGGTTGCGGCAACGAGATCTTTGACTATCGAGGTTGTTTGTCGAGTGTGGCTCAATGGCGTTAACTATATGGAAGGGGTCAAAATCGAGATTTTGACTATCCGAGGTTATTTGTCAGAGTGTTTGCTCGATGACGTTAACTTGCGTGGAATAGGTACAAAGTTTTGACCTATCCGAGGTTGTTTATCATAGTGTTTGCTTGATGACGTGAACATGTATGGAAGAGGTTGAATTGAATCCGCTGAGGATCTTTGACCCATCCGAGGTTGTTTGTCAGAGTGTTACTAGATGATGTTAACCTATGTGGAAGAGGTTGAATTGAATCCTCGAGATTTTGACCCATCCGGTTGTTTGTCGGTGTTACCGATGGCGTTAACACTATTGAAGAGGTCGAATTGAATTGAGGATTTTGATCCGAGGTTGTTTGTCGAGTGTTACCCGATGGCGTTAACGTGGAAGAGGCCGTGGGAAGTCCACCAAAGACCTTTTGACCTATCCTAGGTTGTTTGTCAGAGTCTTTGCTCGATGACATTAACCTATAGAGGTCGTGGGAAGTCCACCAAGGACCTTTTGACCTATCCTAGGTTATTTTTCAGAGTGTTACCCGATGACGTTAACCTGTATGGAAGAGGTCGTGGGAAGTCCACCAAGGACCTTTTGACCTATCCTAGGTTGTTTGTAGTGTTACCCAGATGGCGTTAACTGTATGGAAGAGGTGCGTGGGAAGTCCACCAAGGACCTTTTGACCTATCCTAGATTGTTCGTCAGTGTTGCAGATGGCGTTAACGTATGGAAGAGGAATTAATTAAACATCCGTTTGTGGTTGTAGCCAAAGTTGCTCCTTAACCCTGGTCTCGTTTTTCCATTAGTATGAGTGAAAAAATATAATTTGCAAAGCTATATCTCTTCTCAATGTTGAAATATCCTCCAACTTTGACTTGTTTCTTGGGATAGTAATCGATTAGATGTTTAACATGGGTGATCTTCTGAGATTAAGAGTTGCCCCCCAGTTTTCGACAGAATTTGAATGAACTAAGTTTGATGAATCTTCATTCTTCGCTTTGCGCTCCTTAAAAGCTTGAAATGCTCCACCTCGATGGTGGTTTTGATCTTGTTGGAAAACTTGGTCGTCATGAAAGATGAAATAATGGGAATCAACTTCCCACAGACGGCACCAAAGCTATGCGTGCTAGAAAACCGATTCGCGATAGAGTAAAGTTTATGCCTTGTTGTGAAATCCACGCACAATTTAAGAGTGAACGAGAAAACTCCAGAAATTTTCACGTGGAAAACCTCAAAAAGAGGGAAAAAATCACGGGGCCTAGCCCAGTAAAAAGCTTCCACTATGTATCATTTCAGAGTACAAAATCTTCCTGATAACGGGATTACAGAATTGTATATGAGAAAGGAACAACGACTATGTAGTCATGTTCAGGTGGTAACAATTACTAGTGGTAGCAGATGATGGCGAACAACGACTGACGATGAAGGTCGTCATGATGGAGACCGGCAGAGGTTGACGACGGCGAGGAGGCGGCGACTGATGGCGGCGACCGATGGCGGTGGTTGATGACCGTCGAGTAGTGGCACGATTGTGCTTGGAGGATCTTCAAGCTTTAGGGCTCTCTCCTCTCTCTTCCTTGGGCCCCCCCTCATATGAGAAATGAGGGGCTATTTATAGATTGGAGGAGTGGCGTCTCTGTAAATACATGCAAAATCCGAACCACTCCTCTCCATCGGACGGCTCATGATGAATCCCTTGATCATATGATGTATTTTGTGTATTTGAATGCTCAAATGATGTCGGAATTATGATATCTTGGGCTTGTTAGATTCGGCTCGTCAAGACTCTCGATTTGACTATAAACACTCCATGTTTAAGAGTTGATTGATAATAAACGTTTGATCTCGGTTAGTCTTGATTCACGTCATTGCTTTTCATGTCAAGATTCGTCTGGAATTTTTAGTCATATCAATGCTTTGTTTGATGAATTTATGACATCAATAGTGTTTCATTTCTTGGATCATCTCTAATCTAAGAGTATCACATAAACAACTCAAAAAAAAAAAAAGTACCAACTTCTCAAGGCTTCTTTTCTCAACAAAATCTTCTAGTACTCAAGTTAGTGTTTTCGCAAGACGAAGTTTCACTCAACTAAAATGACGGTATCCATTTACCATTCCTTACTATTTCCCATTTATTAATAATAAAACAAAAAAAAAACGCAGGATTACGTAAATATTATAAAAACTAACTGTTGGAGAAGAGACTTGTTGAATATTGTTTACGGCCGAGCATTGTTAAATAGAAGTCAGAGTTGGAGGCTGTGTTTGGAGTGATCAAAGTCTTGCTCTATAATGGTGGAAGAAGCTAAGTGGAAAAGCAAGTGTAAAAGCATTGGATGTAGTCGTTGATGAAGGCATCGCTATAGGAGAATAGTGGTTTTTTTTTATTATTTCCAAGTCGAAAAAACCACCAAAAAAAGACTATATTTTTTGTTCCCTGGAAAAAATCTCTCTAGAAAGCAATTTTGGGGCCCAAGAATCCTTGTTAAGGACCCAGACGTTTCACCCGCCTAAATGCAAGAGATATACTGGCCAAAATGTTGTGGAAGTTTTGTTGGTTTGGCTTGACGGATAATATTTGGCTTCTTTCGCCATTTTTTGTGTTAAGTTTCAGCACCATGAAGTAAAAATATTGGATGGAGTACAATGTCCACATCATAAAGTATTATATATCAGCATCTCATATTAGCAACTCAATAACAATACAATAAAAACAAATTAAATATACAATATAAAATATAAAACTATCTGATTTAATTTACATTAAAACATAAAAAACAAATGAAGAAAAAATAAAAATATTAAAATATTTTATTTCTCTCTCTCTCTCTCTCTCTCTCTCTCTCTCTCTCTCTCTCACACACACACATGTTCTCATTTTTCTCATTCTCTCCTGCTAAGCGTTGTTGACTTTCGGATAACCTGGAGCTGCCTTTTTTTTTAATCTTATTCATGCATACCCATCACTACAACTCGATATTGCTACACCATTTTATGCAGCTTAACCTTATTCATGCATGCCCATCTCTTTTGTAGCTATAATAAGTGGTATATGATGATTAAACAGCTTAACCTAGCTTTAGAAGATTAATCTATAAATTCTTTCATTTTTTCCTTTTAATCTATAATCTAGCTCCAAAGTTAAAAAGAAATTGATTGCTTGATGATTCAGGTGAAGGTCCCTATCATATAGAGGGCGCACCTTATACACCCCTAAGGCATGCATATGCCTTTTTGAGAAGCTTAATGTTACGAACCTTGACATAATATTAGATAATTAGTATTTTGATTATGATATAATTGAACTTATATAAACGTATTGGGTGTTATAATCGACCCACTATTAGTCATGTTTTCTCTATTGAGTATGTCGATGCTGCTCCATCATAGTAGAATATTCCTAACATCTCCTTTTATAAAACTACTTATAACATTAATAAAATATATACAAGTGTAATAAATAAATGGACTTGTATTTATCATTCACTTCTTACACTTAGTGTGTTGAAGTCATCAGTATGAAGAAAATTTTCCATACCCTCATAGTTAGAATTATAATTTTGTGTATTTTGCTTTATCTCTCTTATATGCATAATTAATGCTTCCCTAAGCTGCACATTGGCCTCTCACATTCCTCCAATCTATAGGAGCCTCTCAGCAAACTTGCAAATAGGAGTGACATATCTTAGAAGCAAGTTGAACCCATCCGCTTAAAATTCTTTTATCATTTCATGATTTTGTGATTACTAATAAAAATCTTATTAAAAAATCTTAGTTGCATTTAAAAGTGATAATGAATTTGATTCACAAATTATAAAAAATATTATAGCATATTCATGAAATCATATATTATGAGCTTTCAAAAGTTTCTCCATTCATGATATATAAGGAACATTAAATTTATTCTTTATAATACTTCTTATTTTCACATAGATGAAAACTTATGAGCACTCTAAGAGGATTAGGTGGATGGTCTAACATGATGAGGTTGTAGTGATGAGAGTAGTAGCCAAGTTGTGTGTAAGATGGATGAAAGTATGTAGATGGGTCAACATGCAATGGTGGTGGAAGGAAGGATATACATATCTTTCTTCTTATTCTTTGACTTCATAACAAGTCCACTGGCCATAGTGAGTTTTCTTCGATATTTCTTTGTTTTATAGGTGATGTCCAAAACTAGTTATTGAAAAAAAATTCTCATCTAATATAAATCAATTTTAACTTCATTTTCTGTTAAATATATTTTATTTTTGTGTTCAAAATAAGAACATTTAAAATTTTTCTCTGAAATAACAAAAATGGGTTATTGATATAATATGCAAATGTAAATCTCAACTTCATTTGAAAGCTCAACAATTATTCAATTTTTTCCATATTAAAGTCTATTGTATATATGGGACCATTAACCTATAATATCCATTTAAAGTAATTAGATAAGACACACACTTTGAAATTAATATTAATATTTTTTTTCTAAATGTGCTATTTTATTTAATTAGCATCACAATTAATAAATATTTTACCTAAAATTTTAACTTAATATTAATTTTCTAAATAATTTTAAATACTAGATCACCGCTAATGAATCTTATAATTTAGTTTTCTTAGTCACCATAAAATAAATTTCTTAAATAAAATTTTAAATTACCACAAATCAATTATTTATAATCACAACATAACAAAAATATTTTTTCAAAAGAAATTAGTTAATTGATGTTTCTAAAGCTTGATTAATAAAAAATAACATACATCAAATGTATGAGAAAAAATAAGAAATAAATACAAAATAAATAAATATATGGGTTACTTAAAGATCTATCTATGTAAACAAAAAGAAAATAAGCTTGTCAAGAGAAAATAGTGAAAAATATCTCAACAAGCTAACAATTGAATGAAATAGAAGTCTAATGGAAAACAAGGGATTGCTTATACTTCTAACCTATGTGGAGGTACATTGATAGAAACTCTTTAGGCTAAACTATAAATGTCATACAATTGTGTTTTCCCAAAGAGCTCAGTGATCGCTATGGCCAATATAAGTTTGGGGATCAAAGAGGTGGCATCAGCTTAGGTTATAATTTAACCTTTCAGTAAAAAAATTATTAGGAATTCTCATAATTCCTGATTAAATCTCATAAAATTTTCAACAAAGTTTTCATCAAAACTTCTCTAGCAAAATTTTGTTGGTAGTTCTCCAGCAAAAAATTGACAAAAGTTATAGAGAAAAAATTTGCCACTGATTCTATAGATATTGTTCTTAATGCATCATAATAGTTGCACTTCATATTTTACATGCTTGTCAAAAGGGTTTATAAATCAAAAAAGAGAGAGTGATATGTTGTTAGGGGATGTGCTATCGGCAAGTAACTCACAACATATTCTACTCAAGTGCTCATCATGAGGCTGAATAAACTCAATAACTAGATGAAAAGAAAGAGAAAAGTTCATACCTTAAGAGATTAAGAAAGAGATAAGATATATTCTTATAATTTATCTTTTACAAAAAATAAAGAGACTAAATAAGCCTAATAAATTATATCTTTTATGATATGTGATTCAAAACCTTTTGTAAAATACTAACTTAAAGTAAATTTTCACTTAGTCAACACAAATGTTATTATATATTTTTATTATAAAAAAGTAATCTTCATCTTGATCTTAATTATTAAAATTAATAAATAATGAGATGTAGATCTAGTGAATCTTAGGATATTGAAATAAACATTATTGCATGTCCCCTCCTATCTAAAATTAAATAAATTTTTTAAATCTTTTTAATTTCTTTTAGGTCATACTTGTTTAACTTTATTCTTACACCCATAGAAAGAAAATAAGGCTTATCAATTACTCATAGTTTAAAATGAGAAAAATGAAAAGAATTATAACCAATAATAAAATCATTTCTTGGGTACAAGAGGAATTATCAACTCCAATGAAATAATGATTATCAACTATTCTAATGATAAAGGACTAAAAAGAAGGATAGTGATTGAGTCTACTTTCAAGAGCTAATAAAAAAATAAAAAAATGATAAAGTGTGTTATATTTCATAAAATATTCAAGATAATTATATTAATTCAACTACTAGGATGTAGTTGACTAAAATTATCTCTTATACATTCTTTAGAAGAGCTCAATTTTTTTGGAGAATTTTTTATTTCTTTCTCTTATAATAAATCAAACATTGATTAGAAATTATAACAAAATATTTAATTTACTATGTTGATATTCAAAATAATTTAAAATTTAATGTGTAACAATATCATGTGTGTCTATTTGAAGCAAATGGAATCGTGCCTTTAGAATAGTTTATTATTGATAACCTTTATTAAGAGTAAAGCAATTGAAGGAAGCCACTCTTGAGAGCTTCTTCCAATCCTTAGTAGTTCATTATAGGATAAATCTTTGCCTCACAACAATATTCCTCCAATGTGATATATATCTTTTTTGTGTTTGCATCTTAATGAACCATGTTAGGCATCTCTGAAATATGCTACATAGTGGTCCTATCTAATGTAACCCTCATAATGGTTATCTCATTCAATGCCTAAAGGTGACCCTAAATATCAAACAAGAAAATCCTAATAAATTTTAAGAAGTGGTCTATGAAATAAAAGTGGTTTGTATCTCTAGCCCCAAGTAGGAAATAGATGCGTGAACGCATCTTTTAGGTCATTAACAAGAGTTTTGATCACTATATGTTTAATAAAGCTACAATAGAGAATGCAAATGTTAAGCATTTATAATTATAATAGAGAATGAAGCGTAAAGCGTTCTTAATTATGGTCATTAATAATTTAGTTCAAATTATGAATTAGTCCATTTACACTAATGTTAGTGCCAACTGATACCCGCTCATCTTACCTACTTCAAATAAATTTGACTCAAAAATAAAAATTTAATAGTAATTAAGGCTTTAAAGCTAAGAAAATTAGTCTAAAAAGAAATCATATCAAAGCTTATATTACTAGCAAGGCTTGACTTAGAACTACATGAAATCAAATGAGTTTATAATTCTAATGATCAATTGAGATATTACCGCTTGCTCCAAAAGAAATATTTAAGCTAATAAGTTGTAAGTTGTGACCTAACAATGAGAAGAACGTCAAGGCATAAAAAATGATGAACTCTATTCACTTAAAATTTATAACAATTTTTTTTTTCTGAGATAAATATATATTAGGAAAAATTCAAGCTTTTTTTTTCTTAACTTCATGCAAATTTAATTTGTATACTTAATTACATTAGACTAATAATAAAAATATTTATTATTATTTCATATCTTATTTTAAGAAATATTTTGCTAAGACAGTACATTTACATAATGGTGATATCAATTTTGATTACATATAAATATCTTAAGATTTTATTAGTTTATCATAAATGTCATATTAAACATCTTAATTATTTCTATGTACTAGAAATTTCTGCAATTTACTTTGGGGTTGTTTGTAAAAAGTAAATAAAAGTTTAAACTTTTTTGTGTTGGCAAAAGTAAAATTCTAATATAATGTATTAATACATTACAGATCATTTATGTATTTGAATTCCCATTTGGGTGAATTCCAAAAATAAACTTATGAATCTATAGAGTTTTCAACCAAACTATTTTAAAGTAATCTAAATACACTGCATTCACTATTTTTTTTTTCAACAACCAAACAGCCTCATATTTCATTTGTAAATTTATTGGCTTTATGTATTGGTGGGAGTTTTTTTTAATCTGTTATGATATGTAGTCAGTTAATTATCATATAAAAAATATTTAATTTTTATTACAAAATTTCTAACAATTATTATCATTATAATATTGTCTAAAAAATTTTGTTAGAATAAAAAAATAAAATTTTGCTTTAAAAATTTTGCGTTGGTTTAAAGCATGCTGCGAATTAATTTGCATGCCATATAATCTTGCATTTTGGCGGCTTAAATTAAGAATATTCTAATATAAATGTTCTAAAATATGCATTGAGATTAGTGGTACATAGGGGCTGTTCTAATTTTAGTATAAACCAAAGACGTTTAAATCATCCAAATATAAGTCGTGTGTTTATAAATATAAATATAAATATTAAACTACCTTTATACCATTGAAGAGGGTTTCCTTGCACTTCGAGGCAGACTCCCCTCTTGGTCTGGCATTTTCACTAGTATGCGCTACAATTTCTTGCACACTGAAAGGAATTTGTGTCCCCCTTCACTTCATGCCTCACTCTTTCCGGTGACATTTCCATGCAAATGTCACCGGTTTGTCAACAACTTGATTCCTACGTCCATTAGAAATTTTGTCAGAAAATTGTTACAAAATTAACCGATGAAACCCTTCCCCCTACTGTTGCCTTAATTTTCTTTAGCCTACTTTTAAGATGATGCAAAATAAGGGCAGCTAGCACCTATAAATTTTCACAAAATGGTCATTTTTCTCGATTTCTCTATAGAATCAAAGATAAAACTCTTCCACTAGCTTCTATTAGTATTTATTTGTGATTTCTTTTGCTGATTTTTATGATTTGTGGAATTTAAGTTTCGGGAAGGTTTTCAAGTTCTTGCTTAATTCTTATTAAATTTTGAATCTTGTATATATTGATATTTTTGTATTTTGAGTTAAGTCCGTAATTATTTAGCTTAGATCTAGGAATCAAAATAATCCATGTATTCTCTTACAAACCTCAATCATGCTACTAAGAAAATTTCAAGCCTTTTTTTATCTTGTATTGAATGATGATGACATTGTAACTTGAATGATCTGGAATTGGAAGAAATGAAATGAATAGGCCAGCTGATTTTTGTCCATGTTCGCCGATTGATTATGAATGTTCTTGGGAGTCGTCAAGGACTAATAAGTTATTTTTTATATGGTGAGCAGTTTGTTTTGAGACGACCTATATAGAGGCGACAATATTCGCATGAGGTCACTGTTGTTGTTTGTCATCAAATTTTCTTTAAATTTTTACAACTCTCCACATGCAATCTGAAAAGATATAATGTTTAGATTTTGAATAAAATAAATTTTTTTTTTTGGAAGAAATAATATCCATTTACTATTTTTTGGATTGATGTTTTGAAGTGACATTGTATTGATTTGATATTTGTTTATTTCAAAATTTCAAAAAAAAATAAATAAATAAATTTGGTGAATAAACATAATTTGAATTTTGAATTTCAAAGTTTGAACTAATGGGCTTTTAATGTCAATTAAACCGTCCTCAAGATCGTCATAGTACAGTAGAAGGGTTTTTCTTTCTTTCTCCTTCATCCTTTTCAACGGCTACAACTTTCTGAAGTAGTGTGAAGGCCTTTAAGGATGCAAATCTCAATAGTTGCTCAAAACTATTTGTGGTGAATGCCAATATCATTGGATTACAGTGTATATTCAATGATGCGCATATAATGTGGGTTTCTGAGAATGAGTTGGTAGATATTATGATAGATGAGATATGCTGCTTTGTGGGTTAGTTCTGACTTGGTTTTAACTTCCTTTTATACTAGGAGTTGGTAGATATTATGAACTTCTACGAACTAATCTGGACTCAGATAATGCAGATTTCCTTTTTGAGTATTATTTTACTGGTAATCTTGATTCATGAGAATAAAATACCTTGGCCAATCACCTTATTCAGTCACTTATTATGGTTTCATATTATTCTCCTATAACTACATCAAGAGAGCCGGCTCGAGAAGAAGATTAAGAAGTGGAAAGACCAGCTTTGTACTGTGAAGGCGACCGAGAAGTGGCTGATAATGACTAAGTCAATTTCATTCAAGAAGTAGAAATTTAAACTTCCTCTCCTCAAGGAGAAAGAGTTTTCTTTCTTCACTCAAACAAATGAAGTAAAAATGAAGTTCTTCACTTGGTTTTATAATCTTTAATATCACTTTACAAATAAGTTTCCTCTTTTGGCCTTTAAATCAAATTTCTCCTTGTCTAATTCCTCTAGTCCTTGTTAATTATTTTATTTTATTTTATTTTCAAAAGCTTCTTTAAGGTCGATGTCCGTAAAGATTTTGAACTTAATGTATTTATTGACATGAAGAAAAACCTTCGAAGAAGTTATCATTTCACTTTAGCGGCTATGAAGAGGATTTTGTGGAAATAATATTCTCCAAAGATGCCGCTAATAAAGAGTCGAATGCTGGAGCGACTTTACATTCAATTTCACCAATAAAGGAGGTGACTCTTTCTGAAGTCATTGCTACATTTATTCAAGCCAAAGTCCAAGATCTTAACAGCGAAGATTTAAATAAATGTTAGCAGGTTCTCCTAGCCTTACTCGCTTGTATAGTGAAATAAAGGTCAATGAAGAGTTAGCAAAAGAGAAGGTGGGTGAAAAAAGAAGTCTCTCCCATGACAGTTAAGGGAAAGTGAAAAGAAATGACCGAGTTCGAGCACAGAAGAAACATAACGACATTGCTGATGAGTCCACTACTAATGGACTTTCAATAATACTAGTTCCATGATTGCCGTAATAAAGAGAAATTATTGTGTGAAGTCTGGATGGATGTAACTTTACGTCCGAACTTCAATAACAATGTCATTTGATCATGTATACAACATGTGTACATAATACACAGTATATGTACACAATTCAAATTATATACACATATGCACATGATGATTTAATGTATCGGGACAAACTAATCGCAGACACATAATAATTATCAAAAAAGAGACTTTTATTAAGAGAAATGACTACATACATAGCCGTGTAAATCCATTCATATGCTTCTAGGGTGGTGTCACCTCCAGTCTAAGAGAAATGGCCGAGTTATCTTTTCTTTAACCACATAAAAGAAATAGATTAATTATTACTTGTTGAATTCTCATGTACTCTAAGAAAAATTAGAATAAGATTGTAGATTTAAGTTGATGGAATTAAATTTATCTCAATTTAGCTGGCCGATAAAAGTATTATTTCTTCTAGGAATAAAGTCTTTCAAAAGCTCTAGCGCAGAAGATGAAGAAAACATCGTGGTACTTTTGTTATCTTTTCATAATACTCACATGTAAAAATTTTGAAATAATGACAAATTTCTTTTATATATCACTTATACCGGTAATAAAATTTACTAAGATCATTTAGGGTTTAGTAATAGTATAGTTTTACATAAATATTAAATTAAAGGCAAAACTTGTTAGTAGGATTTTTAAAGACTGAGTAATTAAAGTTTCCTCCTATAATCTTTATTAAATCTAAGGTCTTATGGTCTTTATAAAATTAAATAATATTCATCATAAGCTAAGACTAAAATAGGGTTTCTAGTGAGGTTAAGCTAGGATTATAAAAATAACTTCCACATGTAGTGTATTACTGGTAAACATACAAATTGCCTATGCTAGACAAGATCAACTTCAAGATCATTTATCTAACTCTTATAAATTGTATAATTTTCAGCTGTAAATTGAAGTGGAGTTCATTGAGCTGATCAAGTGTTCTTGAAGCTCAATGATGGCCATGATGAAATAAACTTTTTGGTCTTCTTCCAGCATCAAATCTTCATTTGCATGAAATCAGTAACAAGACCAGGGTGTGTGATCATGTCTGACTCAACATTTCTCTCGCCAGTTAACATCTTTACAACTGTGGACATTGAGGGACGAAATTTAGATGCGTCTTGGGTGCACAGAAGACCAACCTTCAAAAATTTGCATGCTTCTTTGATGTTTACATCACCAGCTAATGATGAGTCTATAATCTTCTCAAGATTACCTCGCTCATAGTGTGCCCAAGCCTGCAAGACAAGAATCCCATCCATGGCATCTGGGTACTGTAGACAATTTCCCCAAATTTAAGCTCAGAAACGATTAACTGGAAAAGATTCTTTATAGGGAAAAATCATTGCCTGTGGTGAATAACTTATATGAAAAAAAAAAGACTTCTTTGTTCCAACTGTTTCATTTAATTCCAAACGTTTGGTTTTCATTTAATGGAGAATGATATAGAAGATGAAACAGATCTAACTTCACAGCGTCATTCACAAAATCAGAATCTCTAGCTGCTCAAATGCTTAATCTTAAGATCAACTCATTCAATTTGTGAAATTCAGCAGGTAAAAGAATCTTTCAGAAATAATTTTGAATGTGAAAATCTGAAGTAAGAAAAGAAAGTATCTGCACACAATTAAAATTAGTACGATTTTGCTTATATCTCATCCATAGCTCATAGCTTTTCACAGAACCCACCTGTTCAGTAGTGTTAGAGAACTGAATTTGTTTGGCATGGCCATAAAATATTATTAATCCAAACTCAAAGAAGAAGTTAGGAATAGCTACCGTGTATAGGAACAGAATTAATGAATGAATGAATCACATAAAAGAAATCAACAAGAGTTTGGACAATTTCCTAATGCTTCCTATTCCTAGAGAAAAATAATTATTATGAATGACAGTGACAAATTTCTTGAAAAATATGTATTTGCTTAGAAAAAAAAGTTAACAAAATAAATAATGGCAATTATTATGTATCACAATTTATGTCATGAAAATGTCTTATGCAGCATCAATCCCAAAAGATGCATAGTATTTTCAAGTAACTTTATTAAAAGTGTTTTCATTTTACTCTATATTCTTGCGGTCCTAAAAGAAGTAACTCCCCAACACTTCGACCTTTGCTCGTCCTTGAGCAAAAACAAACACATAACAATGAAAATTTTGGTAAAGTAGATCCTATATTCAATTTTGAAAGTACTGTATTGTGAAAATAATATTATTTATTTTTGAAATAAGTCATAAATCAACCTTAATTGATTGTTACAACTTTCTTAAATTAACTACTATTTAAAACACTCTGCTAAACTATATAGCATAAATTAATTTGTCATAAATCATAGTACTTTGATGTATACTTATTGTAGACTTACAAAATTCTATAAAATCAAATTTATCACTAGCCAAAAATCCTTTTAATAAGACTAATTCTATACTCACATTCATACCTAAAAAAATTTATTGTTTGGTGTATCCACTTAATTGAATTTTCATAAATGACAATATAAATAAAAGCCTTCATTATGATGGGATATTAACTCTCCAAGCATCATGCTCTATTTGTACTTGCATGAATGCAGATTCGTATCAAGTTTTTCACTTTTTGAGTGCCAATTCACAATCATTTTTTTATGCTAGAAACACCAAACTCAATTTGTCCTATTTTTATAAGCATCTCTTGCTACTTATGATTGCCCATACATACAACTAACTAAATAAAAATTTCAACTTATGTTTTGAGCTCTAAAATGCATCCGGTACTTAGTCTCCATTTAACTTAGCTTATTTTTATATGCAATATAAATAGTTATATGCAAATATGATTAATAATACTATAAATAGCACAATAATTAATTATGTAATATATAACCCAAATAGTTTATTTTGCATGAAAAAATTAATCCAAAAGTATTGTACCAACAATTTTAGTTTCGAGATTTCAAACTTGTTCACAAATAAATGAATATATTCTATAACATAGATCACATATCACATGAATATTGCCTACAATCTTACCCTCATCCTCTCTCCAAAAGACAAAAAAATTGAAAATTAAAAACTAAACATATGAAAATTGAATATTAAAAACCAACATAAAATAGCCAATTTTTAAATCAAACAAAATGAAACTGATAGTAGAAATAAGAAAATAGATGAATTAGAATAAAAAATACCCAAGGGTATAACTAATGCACATAAGAATATCTAAACTACCCCCACACTTAAATCATACATTGTCTCAAATGCATCAAAATAAAAATAAACAAGCAATAAAAGTAAAAGCAAAGTATAAAAACTTCCCAATGAGATAGAGCTACTCATCATCTTCTTCGTACTCTTCTTCCTCCTTATCTTCATGAGCAAGTGGTGCAGGGTCTTGTGGTTGAGATGGAAATGAGATAATGCTTGCCTAGCATTCTAATTGCAACTTGAAAATATGTTTGCTAGAGAGGTAATAAATCTCGCATAATCATAGTGTTTTAGGTTGCCCTCCAACTACTCTTAAGTTCGTGTCCAGCTTCAACAGCAAGCGATATTGCCGCCTCACTATCCTATCCATCTGGCTACTAACCCACTCAACCCCCCAATTTATGACTAGTGAAATTGAATAGCATTGAGGGTCTTGCTATCATGGGCCTCTTGTGCTTAGAAAATCTCCTTGTCATCAAAATTTGGCTAACGCTATATGCCACGAGAGAACATCTTAGTGATCATATTCCTCATCAACAGGTACTTTGAGATAAACAACTTTTTCAAAGGTGGTTATCGACACTCTCATTTTAAACAAAATATATGAATAAGGGAAGGGTAGCCCAAATCTCCTATAGTAGTGGATCTTATGATATGTACAATATTGAATCTCATCAATGCACCAACATTAAAAGTCATATTGTGCTAAATGCAAAATTCAATGCGGCCCACTCCTTAGTGACATTGCTCAGTGTTCGTAGAGGAGTAGCCATGCTAAAATGAATACATGTTAGGCTAGTGACTCAACAGTGAGGCCCGAGAAAGAAAAATTCACAATATTTTCATTGCAACTTTTCGACAATGTATCCAGTGCCAAGAAGTGAATAATCTCATCATATTTAGGCTTGTTTTGTAGAAACGAAATGTCTATCATGCCATAAAATGCATTAATTCAAATACTATTAAAAAAACTTGCTTAAGCAGTTGTTATCCACCTATTCCAGCACATTAGCATAGAACTCATATATCACCAGGATGAAAGTGGAGCAGGGCTGCCTGACAAAAATACTCCATCTCCTCATACTAATTTTGCCTTAATGCACTTGCCAGGTTCTTTAAAGTCTCACTTTATGATATATGGATTAGAAGAAAAAATCTTGCTAAACCTTTCAGTCACGAAGTGTGAGTAGAGTTTTCTCATATCATAAGATCCGGAGGCTACAACAGAAGAGGAGAAATCTTTCACTCTCTTCGATATTTTCTTGCTTCTAAAAACTTCTTAGAGTAAAGGAGAAGGAAGAGTTGTATGATCTTTCACTCAACTCCCTTCATTTCATCAAAGTTGTATTATCTTGCTTCAATGGCCTACTCTAACTACTCTACTTCATTTGTGACTATGCTATTGCAATTGCTTTTTTCCAGTAACTCCATATGATCTTCATACACTTTAAAAATTTTTGTTTAGATCTTCATTGTAAGTTGTCATTCTCCCATTTAAATGCCTATTTGAGCTTATAGCTAAAAATGGCCTTCTTAGAATAATCAAGTACCAAGGCTCATCCTCATCTATATCCAGAATTAAAAAAGTAATAGCAAGATGAATTTACCCACTTTCACCAGCACATCCTCCACAAGTTTCTAAGATTATTTTATTGAGCTATCGACGACAAAAAAGACATCATGGTGGCTTGCTTCCCCAATACCAAGAGAGGCATCAATTATGCTGGCTCCAAAATCACATAATGTATTTTCAAAGTATGTCCCTCTAATAGCACAAGGAATAACAAAACTACATGAATTTTTTCTTTTGAGTGACAACTTCCTTTTCAGCATTACAGTAAATCTTTCAGTTAAAACTACTATTTCATACTCCAGGGCCACAATTTATTCATCAAAACTCTTGATTTTGGGCCTCTCCTAACCCACGGGGCCCTCCACTTGTCTTCCATTCCTCAATTAGATAGCTTTGACGTTCTCCCTGAAATTTACTTGTGCGTTGCTTGGGAGCGAGAGCGCTACTAGTTGATAGCTAAACAACTATTGTGAAAGCTGTCCAATCTAAAAATAAATGTTCTTAATAGCTATTTCTTGTCTTTGTAAAGAGGTATCGTGCCTTTGAAGTCTGGCGCTTATATAAGCCATAGTGGTAGCTCTTAGGTGTATCAGGCCTCCTTCAATAATGATTCTAATTTTTGTTGTTGAGGGCTTAACTATGGAGCAAAATCAGGTAGCTAGTAGCCCTCTTGCTGATGGAATACAAATAGTTGTTGGTAGCCACCTAGCTGCTACCCCCCTTGAGTGTTTTTCCATGAAAAGTTGGGGTGGCTCCTCCACCCAAGATTGCATGCATTAGAGCATGGATTGTTAGCTTGATGGTTCTTCACAAAATTCACCTACTCCAAGGCTGTATGAAGGGGTTACTAGTTTGGTATTCTATCCTATTATGGCTTTCGTTGTAGTGATCACAACAAAAGTGAGAGCATGTGTTACAAGTATTGCGAGAGTACTAAGCTGCTTCATCAATGAAACAACCCATGCTATAAGGGCTGCAATAGAATCCATCTCCTGTAGTGCATCTACTAGCTTCTTTAACAAGATCCTCACATGGCCACAAATAATTGTTTAAAGCCATCTTTTCTAGTAAGTCATAAGCTGCTTCTTGAGTTTTCCTCATAAAGGTACTGCCAAATATGACATCGATCAGTGTCCTCATCAACTTGGCCAACCACTTGTAAAAGGTTTGTACCCGCATGCATTTGGAAAAGCAGTAATGTGGGCATCTCCTCAAGAGATCCTTAAAGCTCTCCCACAACTCGTATAATGTTTTCTTTCTATCTGCACAAAATTTAAAATTTGTATACACATCCTTGTTACCTTGGCGGATGAAAAATACTTTGACAAAAACTTCAATGCTAAGTCATCTCAACTAGTGATTAAGTCGCTAAGCAACAAATTAAGCAAATTTGACCTGATCCCACAATGAAAATGAAAAAAAATTTAATATGATGGCATCATACGTTATATTAGAAAGTATCACAAATCTCCAAGAAATTTATGATAATTGTGTTGAGCTCTTTAGTGACTAAACCCTAAACTAGGAGCTCTAAATCATATGCAGTGTGGAAAGCTTGATCTCAAAATTGTTCGCCTACACACCTGACTTGATGATAGCTTGGGGGATTCCATGCACTGTAGGAAGTGCATAGTCTCTTAATGCTTTCACCGCCATGGGCATTTTCCTCCATCTTTCAAATTGGTCTTTATTTCTATATCAATCTAGTTGACTTGACTTCTCTCTCTAAGTCTTCTCAAAAAGGTTCTTTCAATTTCTGGATCTTCAGACATTAGTGGCTCACTAGCAAAATAGTGCATGCATAACAATAAACCTCAAAATAGAGTAAATTACGAGATTTAATGGTGGATACATGAAGGATTTAATCAGGGACTTGTCTACCTTAGAGTTTTTTAAGTTTTATCTTGAATACTCATCAATAGACGATAAAGCTTAAGAAAATATAAGGCGTGCATACATAACAAATCCTCTTGCACCCACCAAAACCTGAGAAAAATCATTGAAAATTAGCTAAACAAATCCCTAAATTTGTCCACATGATTTTCTTAAATAAAGCTATATTAAACCACCCTGAAACAATAAAAAATTGATGAAAATCTAGGGCAATTCATAGCAGCATCAGGTCAACGCCTAGGTGCCAAGTTTGGGCTCCTAAGTGTCATGCTCTCTATTTCCACGTGCTTACCAAATGGCCTACTTTCATTAATGTCTCCAGCCTGGAGAGCACTAAGGTGACTGTTTTCATGCAATAAAATGGAGATTGGGACTTGGAATAGCTCCAAAATAGCTTCGGGCATGAACTTATCAGGATGATAACTACCCTCACTAAAACAGACAGAAATGGCAATGACAATGCTACCCTTTTGCACAGCAATATCAGCAAAATAATTATAGCAATGGCGTATGATAGCTACTTCCTTGAGGCTACTAATATATTCAAATGGCTATGCAAAACCAAACTACACCCACATAAAAGCATCTTTTGGTGGAGATAATGCCCTGCCTTCTAATGAGTGGCTGCAAGCTAGAGGGCTGGGGGTCACAACCGATTGCCCATGGGGATGAAATAATATTGAGAACAGGTTTCATATTGCTGCGAGCTGCTACAATTTAGAGAAATTTTTTCAAAAGCTTACCACATGGAGCATCTTTTTGCCTCTGTTTTCAACTTTGGAGATTGTGAACACCTTGGCCAATGCCAACGATCACCAAGCTCCCTTGGGCCAAATATATCGCAGTGCAATGTATCAAAATTGGAAGGCAAGTAATACTAAAAAACATGGTTGTCCTTTTGTCATTCCTGCTATTATGGCTGCTGCATCCTTGAACACCTTGGCCAATGCCAACGATCACCAACTTAACTTTACGAGAATCATTAGTACCATATTCGTTAACTCACTTTAGGTTCATTGTATAATAATTTCCGAGGAAACGAATTTAGAATGTTCACGATTGTCCTTAATGTGGGGGTTCATAACTGGCACCTCATTGGACAGTTGGGATGGAATACGTAGGCGAGGGTAGACAATGTGGCGTTTTGTAGCATCTCACGTGACACTTGGGTGTGTGGAAGACATAACCAAGCACTTGGGTGCTAGCACTCTAAAGACATAAGTGAGTATGAGCAACTCAATGTACTCGGCAATGTCTCACACGACAGTTGGGTGTGTGGAAGACATGAGCCAATATGAGCAACTCAATGCACTCAGCGGCATCTCACATAACACTTGGGAGTGTGGAAGACATAAGCAAGTATGAGCAACTCGATGTGGTTGGTGGCGTCTTATGCGACACATGGGTGCATGGATGATATAAGCGAGTACGAGCAACTCGATGTAGTTGGGGCGTCTCATGCAGCATTTGAGTGCATGGAAAACATTCACAGACTCACTGATGGGAGTGACCATTTTAACTCCCTATGAGCCTTATCGCAGGAGGGGACCGACTCCTTATAGTCGTGGTTGTCATGGGTATACTTCTAAGATACATTGGCATGTGGGGCATGCGTCAAAACTTGCTCAATAAGAGGGACTTATCCCTCAATGCGGAGCTCATCGCTGAGTGGAGTAGGCTCACTAGTGTTTAGTTTCTCGCTTAACTCTTGGGTTTTTGCAAGTGGTCACAGTTAACCTACATTCTTTGGTTTCTATCCCTCCAGTGGGTCAACGCGAGTAGAGTTGTGAATGTGAGGTAATTTTGATGGACTCGGACTTTCTTTCACTTGGGGACTTCAACTCTCCTATAGGTCTTTTGCATAGAGGCCTCTGCTCACCTTCAATGAATAGTCTCAGTATCCAAATGTTTGGTCTAAGCTAGGTCAATCTTCGAGTTGAGAACCTTACACTCTTACCTTACCCCAATTTGGTCAGAGGAATCTTGAGTGATCTCACCCATAAAATTGGCAGTTCTTCTTTCTTTCTTTAGGTCTTTTAATCGCTTAATATCGAGCTCCCTTAACATGGTACATTGGGCAAGTTATATACAATGTAGTCAAGTGAATATGAGCTACGCGATCCCTTATTTATAAGTTAAAGGACGAGCAAGTTATTTTTTTTTTTTGAAACATATTTAATGTAATATCCAATTAATCCAATTAGCTTATTTCCTAATTGCCTAATTAATTTTGTCGTTATCAGAAGTAATAAGCATGGTGACAGTTCCATTCGACGCTGTATGGTTGGATCTCTCCAGCTTCCTATTTCATTTCCTTCCATACCGCCTTACCCTTCACGATTGATTTTCATTTGATCGAGTTCATTTCCTCGTCGATCGACGGATGATTAGGACTCTTTCTCTACCCAACAAACTTCCTCATTGGAAATCGTGAGTTTCAACTGTTGGCTAGGAGTCTGAATTGTGTATTAAAATGAGGTTTAGGATTGGCATTTTGCTAATTTTAGTTTAATCGTAATTAATATTGGCGTTAGTAGATTATCTTAAAGTCGCATCAAAGATTTCAAAAGCTTTGAGAAGATATCAATTTCGGTAAGAGTTTTAGTTCTGGTAATACTACCGTTAATTATGAGTTTTAGAAAGTATTTAAGAGTTATTTCATTATAGGTAGCTCGAGGAGAATCGACATCACATGACCGACCTGAAATCGGTGAGACAAAATTGTTAATTTAAATTCAGGTTTACATGTATGCCACTGTTTCTACCACTTGGTATAAATTGTATGAATGACATATAGAAATGTTTTAAAATATGTTGTTATGTTTCAAAGATATGATTTCATCGCGATATAAAATGTTTTAAAACACGTTATAAGCCAACTAGTCAAAGATATGATTTTATCGCGTATAGAAATGTTTTAAAACAGTTAAATTTAAAAGAATGATAAAATGATGAACGATACATGAAATGTTTTAAAACATGTTATGTTATATCAAAGATATTTATTTCATCAAGATATAAATATTTTAAAACACGTTATGTCATCATAATGATTTCATCGCAAGATATAAACTGTTTTAAAACATGTTGTTAAATGAATGTGATAAACAGAAATGTCGCGAAAATTATGATAGGAAGACGCATAAGCAGATAAAAAAAAAGTCGACGATGAGTGATTAGTGATCTAAGATCCCCGACTGACATTTTGAGGTTGGAGCCATTGTGTCAATTAGTCGTAATGTTAGTAAAGAGATGGTTCTACCGCTTTACCTTCTTCTTTTTTACGACCGGACTGTTATGAAGTCAAACCTACGAATTATAAACGACCTTTCTAAAATGATTTGATATAGAATAAATGATTTTAATGAAAATCATCGCCTTAACATTTGATACATATGAACCTACAAAGATATTGTTCGCTTATATTGTTACATTTCAAAGACCTACAAAGATATTGTTTTACATTGTTACATTCAAAAGACAGCTTTACCGTTTGTAAATTTATATGCATACGACGATTGTCACTGTCAGTCTTGAAACTTTTAAGATTCTTGTCAAAAGTTTTAAATTTTACGACGCTTGATAATTCAAGAAAAATGTTGGGTAGAGCTTTTGTTGAATCAGATAATTTTGGAAGCTTAAAAGTTTTTTTGAGTGCACAAAAAATTTTACGATGTCTTTAATCGCTCAGATTTATTTACAAACTTAAAGATTTACGCCCAAGAATTGTGATATGAATTAAGTTAAGTAGTATATGAATCAAATATTTGTGATGATTTGATTAGATGTAAATTTCACTTGCTTCGTTGAGAAGCGTGAACGTTGGTGAAATATATGTCTAATCGAAATCATCCTATTCTGCTACACTTGATCGATCCCAAGATAAGGGTCATCGGGTGTGACATTTAAGGCTTGAAACAAAATGGTTGGATTTCTTTTTAAAGGAAAGAACACATAAAGTACAAAAAGATAGATACTTTCCCTAGGGATAAAATTTCTTCAAGTCAATCACATTTCATGTCCTTAGTACATCTTGGTTTGACTGTGTCTATAAGAGGTAAGCATTCGGTCCTACTTACTTTTTGATGATTTATCGTTTATCCGAAGTCGATGAGAGCTTGCTAAGCGCATTCTAATAAGTAGCGGCATTGGTCTTTTTTAATACCCAGTCTTTGGGTCTGAAGTTCCCCTTGACATTTCTATTGTAATATTTAGTCATCTTCCTCTTCATCTCTTCTCGCCTTCTCGAAGTTCCTCAAATAGGTCAAGTGATATCTCTATGGCTTCTACATTTAATTTTTTCCCATTCAATGGTCTATGTTCGAGGTTCACAATCACTATGGTTCTTTGGTTGTGCAATTCATACTCGACAAGCAGTAAAGCCTCCGCTTCATGAGACCAAGCAAATGGAGTTTGTTCCATCATTGCTGAAGGTGTAGTTCAGAAAACCCAAATCACGATGGATAGAACATTTACCAACTTATTCTTCACGCCTTCGATCTCCTTTTTCAATTGGTTTATATCTACTTGTTTGTGGCTTTGACTTGACCATTCAAATGCGGATGATGGACAGAGGCAAATTTGAGATGAATTTCATGTGACTCGCAAAACTCCTTCAGTGTCTTATTAGCAAATTGAGGCTTGTTATCTATAATGATCATCATGGGTAAACCATACCTGCAAATAATATCAATCCACAAAAAATTTTTATTACTAGTGTAGTGAGCTTGGTTAGCCTTTAACTTCAATCTACATTGTGAAGTAATCAATCATTACTATAATGAACTTTTGCTAGGCAGAGGTAAGTCACAATGCACCGATAAGGTCTATTCAACATACAACGAATGGTCACAAACTAATGATCAACTTTAGTTCTTAAAGAGATTGCAACACATGGGTATAAATTTTTAACATTGCTCACACCTTCTAGTGAATTTCTTGGCTTTCTTTCAAAAAGTTGACCAAAAATAACCATCTAAGGATTCTATAGGCAAGTGTTCTCCATTCAAAGTGACTTCTATACTTTCTAGAGTGTAATTTTCTGAGTGCCCTCTCATGCTCGCTTCCACCAACGATTCCTAAGTGTAGCGATGTAAATAACCTTCTAAATAGCTCTCCATTTATTAACATGTATTGGGCGGCTTCAATCTTGAATCGCTCAGGGTCTCTTACACTTGCTTCAATTTCCCCTATCTTCAGATATTTCTTAAAAAGATCAACCCAACTAGGCAAGTTGATTACTTCAATTTGTAATAACTCTTCTTCTTCGATACTAAGTGAGTTGAATTCGATGGGAATTTGATCTCCAAGCCTACTACTTTTGAAGAGTAAATGGTTTTCTTCCCAAGGTTTCAACTCAATCTTGATGTACTCAAAATTTTCGATCTATGCTTTGACTTTATACAAATACTTTTACAATGACTCATCCCAGACTTTGAAGTCACCATTGATTTAGTTCACCATGAGCCGGGAGTCCGAATATGCCATCAAATTTTTTTCGTCGAGTCCTTGGGCAAATCTAAAAAGAGAGGGAGTCCAAGAGAAACCTGAATTATGGAGGTCAACCTTAGAGTCAAAAGGTTTTCATTTAAATAGATCTAAAACTGAATATATGGAGTGTAATTTTAGTTGTAGAAGTTATGGTGGTAGTGTTGTGACATTAGGTGAACAAGTCATTAAAAAGAGTGAGATTAATTTAGGCTCTATTGTTCAAAATGATGGTGAAATAGATGGAGATGTCAGTAGAATTCAAGTTGGATGGTTGAAGTGGAGGAATGCATCAAATTGTGTGATAGAAAAGAACTACTTAAACTTAAGGAAAATCTTATAAGATGGTGGCAAGACTGCAACCATTTATGGTGCACGTCGTAATAAAAGAGAGACAAAAAATTTGCAAAAAGATGAGGATGCTCAGCGGATGGCTTTACTCTTAGAGATAAACGAAAATGAGTATGTTTAGGAAAAAAGTTGGAGTAGTCCAATGGCGATAAGATTAGAGTCACATTAGATGGTTTATGTCGCCTACCGCCTAATGACCCGAGTTAGGAAAGATGCATTAGATTCTTTATGTTACGTAGGTGAGGTAGACCCAAAAAAGACATGGTTAAGATGTATAAAGAATGACCTTAGTATACTTGAATTAAATGAAAATTTGACACATAATAGGGCACAATGGAAACAAAGGATTCATGTAGCCGACCCCACTTAGTAGGATAAAGGCTTGTTGTTGTTGTTGTTGTTGTTGAGTCCTTGGGAAAATCTGAGTCTGACGAGTAGAGCTTCATACTCAAGTTAATTGTTCGTTAATTTGAATTTGAATTCAACAGAATGAGGGATAGTTATCCTTGCATAGCTCTTCAATACTACATCGACGCTCATCCTGTGGTCCCCACGTTTGCAACTAAAAAAAAAAAAAAAAGAAGAAGAAGAAAGGAGGAAAATTTGAAACCATAACTGTCTTCCACAATGAGAGTGATAACGATTGAATCCCCATTCGCTTATAAAAAGAAGAGAGAAAGTCTCGGTCGAATATACACACACACACACCAACACTTCTGCGAGAGAGAAACAGAGAGAAGGAAGAAATTGAGAGAGAGTGGGAGAGAACATAGCCAAGAACCTCTCTTCACATAGAGAGGCCGCCTAGTACCGTAGCAAGTCGTCAACCTCCTTGTGCTTTTCAATCAAACCATTGCCTCCTTCCTCGCATGGAGAAGCCGAGAACCCTACTTCCTTCCTTACGTGGAGAAGCCACCAAATCCACGTGGCCGAGATGTAGCTCATTCGACCAACTCTTTTTGCGGCCTAAACAAGCCCTAGCTAAGACCCTTGGCTATTTCAAGTAAATAAGAGCATAAATTCCAGAACTACCTCTCCTAAATTCTTAGGGAAGGATTAAGCAAGGGCGTTGTTATCCAAATTGAAGAAAAAGGGCATTTTGGGGTTTCAATTTTAGGTAAGTTTCAAAACAAAATTTTTTATAATAAATTTTTTGCCCTCATGGTCAAATTGAAGGCCTCCGCCATTGATCTTGGGTCTAATGTGAGATGAAAATCCTCCCTCCATCGATCTTGAATCCAAAGCAAGAAAGAAAATGTGAGCGAGCTATTAAGCAACAATGCAATATTTATAAGCCGCCATTTGGCTGAAATTAAAAAGGTATAATAATAATTAGCCCAACATTTAATTACAATATAGGTCTTGAAATTTGAAGACCTGTGTCCGTTGATCTTGGATCCAGCCAAAAATTTTACGAAGACCTCCACCATTGATCTTAGATCCAGAGTAAGGGAAAAGAGTGCACATCATACTAAATTTTATAAATATAGTGCTGCTAAGTCATTATGCTGCCAAAATTTATTGAAAATAATTGGACTTAAAATATTAAAATTACACACAAAAATGGAGATCAAAATAAAAATAAATGATTGAACTTTGAATCATAAAAATAAAAATAACTTATAATTTTCAATGATTACAATCTGCTTAACTTAATAGGATTTGGGGATTTAAAATTAAATAATTAATCATTTGGTGAGTTTGAACGTATTGGCACATTAAAGATGACTTTATAATAAGCATAAGTCTAATTCGTGTATATAAAGCAAACACCATCCACACATTAAACCTGGGCATTCCAATGCATATAAGCTCAGTTAGTTATCTGCAAGATGGACCTCATAGTTAGTCTAAACTCTTCTATGAGTGTAAGACTAACTCATATTCATAAAAATGAAATTTGCATTAAACATTGGCTTTTTAATAAATGTAAGTCCAATATATTTTTACAATGCAAATACTATTCATATGAATGACATTCTATAGATCTAACTCCAATCTATGCTTGTCATACAAACGTCAAATCATCCAAACTGCATTTCAATGAATGTAAGCCCAGTAACTTGTTTTCCATGCGAATCTCTCTAAAACTTTGGCATTCCAAAGGGATGTAAGTCCAGCATAGATCCATAAATTAAATCCAATCATATTAATCATAACCTAACAAGACATTCCAAAGGGATGTAAGTCCAACCTACACAGGCATTCTAAAAAAATGTAAGTTCAATCTAATGGCTTTCTAGCATATATAAATCTAGTAATTTTTCGCAATGTGAACCTCACCCAAGTAGATATTCTAATGGATGCAAGCTCAGTCACCTATCCGCCATACAAATTTCTCTAAAATTATGACATTCCAAAGGATGTCAGCCTTATATTTGTTTGCAATGCAGAATTTACTCACTCATATCATGGCATTTCAATAGATGTAAGCCTTAATACAGACTTCAAAAAATTGAATTATTGGGTAGACTTATAAATTAAGTTTAGCTTATATAATTCAATAAACAACTGTACACAATAACAAATATACAACAACTCTAGTTTACTTAAGATCTCTAAGACAAAGTAACCCATGAATGTTAATTAGACTCCCCGAATATTACGGCTAATAGCCCTCTAATTTTGATAGACTGGAATAACGACAGTCTCAAGATGATAGAACCATGAGATCTTGCTCGAAACTACCCTCATTTTTTCTTCTAGACAGTCATTACACCACACCACTAAACAATCTATGAAACTGACTAGCACATTCTCAGTGTTGGGAGCCCGTGCCATCACTGTGAAGTTCACCTCTCCCAACCTTACTAGTTCAAGGTTAACTCATCGCATGGACTCACCGTCACCTTATAGAAAAATAAGTACGACTCCTACAATAGAAAAATAAGTATGGCTCTATTGTTCAAAATGATGGTGAAATAGATGGAGATGTTATTAGTAGAATTCAAGTTGGATGGTTGAAGTGGAGGAATGCATCTAAAGTGGTAGTTTCACTTAAACTTAAGAGAAAATTTTATAAGATGGTGGTAAGACCGCAATGACTTATATGGTAATGTTGGACAATAAAAGATAAGACTAAGACTAAGTGTATTAAGAGAGATGAGGATGCGTGTGGATGAGTGGCTTTACTCTTAGAGATAAAATGAGTATGTTAGAAAAAGTTGGAGTTCTGGTCGATAAGATTAGAGAGTCGCCTTAGATGGTTTGGCCACATAAAGCGTTCGTCCATGACCTGCCAGAGAGTAGATGCATTAGATTTGCCTTTATATTAAGAAAGGTAGAGGTAAACCTAAAAAGCCTTGGTTAAGATGTATAAAAAATGACCTTAGTATACTTGAATTAAATGAGAATTTGACACATAATAGGACACAATGGAGACGAATGATTCATATAACCGACCCCACTTAGTGGGATAAAGGCTTGTTGTTGTTGTTGTAAAGTTCTAGCCTTAATAAGCTCCTCAACTATGCTTCTTAGGTGTCGACACTCTTCAATATCATGTTCATGATCTCTATAGTGCGAGCAATACATTGTTGAGTTCCATTAACTCTTAGAGGTGTTGGGCGCTTGAGATATATTTGTTTTGTCATTTGGTGATGTGGCACTACATCCTAATATATGTGTCTATGCATAGGTGCTCTAGAGGATTAAGTGCATGGCACCACCAATTTCTTCTTCTTCCTAATTCGTAGCCTCTCCTTAGAGTGCCGCTCAAGCGGCGACTTCCTTGCATAATTCTCCTCGAGAGTCACCCGAGTGGATTGCTAGACTTTGTTATACTACTTGGTGTTCACATGGTTGTTTACTAATTCTAATAACTTTGCCAACATCCTTAGTTGTTGAAGGATGAGGGCGTATCTAAATGGTTCTTGCCTGAGACCTTGGACAAGTGCTGCTCGAGCGACTGTAAGTTCACAAATCTTTGATTTGTAACATCTCCCTTTGAAAGTGAGTAATGAATCTCCTAAATGGTTCTCTTAGCTCATATCACATCTGTAAAATAGCTTGACAGCGTTTTAAGGGATTTTACGCATAGGCCCATCCATTTGAACTCAACAGAGAATGTGATGATTCCAATAGGCAGGCATGAGAACCATCTCAAAACTGACTCTTTGAAGGTCATGAAAAAAGGTGGTATTTGAGCGCATCATCAAGGTTGAGCAATAATGTAGTGGCTTTGAAATAAGTGATAGGGTTGGTAGAGATGGTCCGTCCCCTATAAGACATTAAGTGTGGTACTTCAAATTTATGTGGCAAATGTGATTCGGCAATTTCTTGAGAGAATGCATTGATTAGTGCAGTATTTACAAGTCTCTCAGCGTTGTCACCATCACTAGTGTGATAGGAGTCATCATCAATACTAGGAGTTGACATCAATGCTCGCTTGTGGAGCCTGATGCGTAGACTGACAAGTTGGATGATCCCTCTAACTCCTGCATTTGTGGAGCTTCTTGTTGCATCCTCTAAGTCTTGCTAAGTGCCAAAATGTTGTTCAATTGGTTTCATGGTGACTAAGTTATCCTAAGTTGGTTGTCCTACTTCACAAAAAGTTTAACTTGTTTAAAGTATCTTCCACACACACTGCACCTAAAAAAATGTTAGGTCCAAATTTGCCTATGGGGTGATGCCTTACCCTACTGGCAAGCTTGAGTAAGAGTGAGGTCTAGAAGTATAAATAACAAATGCACAACAGTTATAACAGTAAGCTAAAATAAGATTCTAGTAAATCTAGTAGGCGTCATTGGGTGGATGTCCACTATGATGGTCTAGGATTACGTACAAGAGTCAATAGACCCAGAGAAATATAAGAGAAAAAAAAAGCCAAAGTAAGGTCCTAAGGATGCCATTTGATCTCATATTTATAAGGTCAAATGGCTATGTATCTAGCTACATAATACTCAATGAATAAAAAATAACAAATACAAACTTTACGACCAATCATGCACAAACACGTGTATGTCCTGTAGCTGTTGGCGTACTCGTCTTCCAAGGTACTCACTCATACATGACAAGTTGTGGCAAATGCGATGTACTAATCTCGTGCCGAGAGGGTGAATTCTGGCGAGAAATCCTTAGAAGACTCACCTCCATTTCTCTTAGGGTCAAGTATGGATTTGCCTCTTGAGCGAGTGGCAAGTTCATTTCCTCTAAATAATGGGACTAGTCTTCAGCTGAGAGCTTAGTGAGCGATTGTCGAGTTCAACTAAGAACGTTTAGTGAGTATTCAAGAAATTCTTGTGTTGCACTCAAGCTTGTGGCTGACTAAGAACTTCTCGCTCAAGGCTTCTAAGAGTCTTCTGCTCAGGGATATACACTTGCCAAGTTAATCATTCGACCTGAATTGATTATTATAAATTGACATATTTATTGATTCATATTACAATAAGAAGAAATCTAAAAATAACTTTTTTTTCTTCTTAAAAGATGTTGACTTAAACTTCATTTTCCTTTGGAGCACCAACTTCAAAGTCTCACTATGGCTAAAAATGTGACTCCTTGAATTATTAATTTTAAAGATTTAAAAAAGTGTACTAATTATGGCAACCTAGTAGAGAGGTTTCACAATATTCACTAATTGCCTTAGTGTTATTTTAGCCAAAGTTGCAACCAATACTAGAGTGGATTTGGGTAACTTGAAAAGCGTGATCATCATTTCAAAAAAGAACACATCTTGGCCACAAAGTAGCCATTTTTATAGTGTTAAGTCCATACATTTTCACTTCAATTGCTGAGGCTAGAGATGATTTTTGATCCAATGGTACTAACCTTATTTATTTTCTTTGTTGAATTTTGAGAGTGTGTTGGTGATTTATACTCCCCTACTTAATAAACCTTTTCTTGTAACAAAAATGAACTTGCATATTTTAGAGATTTAATATAATGACAAAAATATGCTTTTGATTTATTTGTTTGTTCTGCTTATTTGACTTTAACATCATTTTAAATCTATTTGAAATCTAGTGATATCTTACAATTTGACCTATATTAATTGAGCATGTAATAATTCATCTCCAATGAATTCTACCATACTTTTAAATGCAATGATTCTTTTTCATCCTTTTTCTTTCTTCTTTCTCTACAAACAAGCAAGAAGTCAAAGATGTCTTTGTGCTGCACTGAGAACTTCATGAAGGCTAGTTTAGAATTTTCTTAGTTGATCACCAAGTATAATTTTAATTCAATACTTTGGACATTTTGTTAGGAGAAGACTTTGTGTTTCAAGTTTGGGATAAAGGTGAATTACTTAATATATTGAAGTAAGATGAACTTTTAACTGTGACTGCCTTTTTTCCAAAGCTCTCGACCATCCTTTAGCATTATGGCTTGCCATATGCCTAGATAGTTCCAAACTTGTTCGCCGACATGATAACATTCATCGTTTATCTACAAGAATAATGGGTCAAATGGAGTGTGAATCTTTTCATTTCGTGTTCAACATAAGAGCATCATATATGGCTTTGTTTTGTTTTGCTTAAATATATAAAAATCAAAGGACTAAAAAATAAAATAAGAGACTAAAAATAGATGATTTTCTTCATAAATTTGAAGAGTGAATGGCCCATTAGCACCAGTCCAAGTAATTTTTCATCCATAAAAATGGCAACTTTGTGTCTCACTAATAAAGAATTATGTTGTTGAGCTCCATACATGCTACATCAGTCGAGTCAAGCTCACAAGACAAATTCTACTGGCATTAGATGCAATATCGCACAAACCAAAGCTGAAATACACTGGATGTCATCGAAATTGCTCAAAACGATCTCCGACGAATTTAACGACTCGTTGGTTTAGAATGTCAAAATTGATCAAAATATAATATCGACAATCCGACGGCAACCAATCAAGAGATCGAGCCAGTGTCAACGCATATCGGAGGCGCGGATGCCCAAATGACCTCCGTCCGTGAAATTGATCTCGTCGTTAGCGTCAAAACGTCGAAACCTTTCAAATGAGACTATTCGCACTCAATTCAAACGAGTCTGCGCGAATGTCGAGCGGTCCGAAGCAATAACGCATTTTTTTTAAACTGAAAGTGGTCCAATCCGTCATCAAATTAAACCAAACGACATCCGATCGCGAAACGGACTGCACTATTGCGTCTGAAACGTCGAAATTACTTAGAATAGACATCCAATTTAACTAAGATTATCGCACTTAAAATTTCATCAAAATTAGCACGTATTTCGAGATAAATTCACCCAATTATCTCCTAATTACATCCAGTCAATGCCTTGGACCACACAGTTGCCCATTCTCATGCCTCCACCTCTCATTCGACTAATAAGAGGTTGCTACATCATCCCTCCCATGCCTTATCCCATGTGGCACACGCAGAATGGAACAGAGGCTCCCTCTCTAGCCCGTTCGTCTCGCTTTTTCTAGCAGAGATCGCACGAGCCCATCTCCCGGCTGCAAACCGAGCAAGAACACCTTCCCTCCCTCACTATCTCTTCGTCTCTGCTAGCCGCACAAGCCCTCTTGGCTTCCCTTCCCAGCCGCAAGCAAGCGACCCCCCTTCTGTTCTCGCAGCAGGATGCACACGCAGAATGGAACGAACACTAAACCTCTCGCTCTCGTTTTCTCTTGGACGGAAAGCCGAAGGCAACAGCCTGACTGAACCAGCCAATCCTCCCTTTCTTTCCTCCTCTCTCCTTTCCCAGCAAGAAGAGAAACATGGTGGCAATGAGGAGTTCGGCTTCTTCGAAGTGTTCTCTTTCTTCTCCGTCCACATCTTCTTGTTCGAAAACCAAGCGCACTAAGGGAGATGAGGCGGCAACGTTGTCGTCGGAGAATCGCGTCGATGCAAAGGAGCTCACGACGGCTTGCGAGGTGAGTCAGCCATCAAGAGATCTGGATGTAGATCTCCTTGTTGATGCTTCAGCTAATCTAGAGGACAAGCAAGCAACCGAGACTCTCCAATCTCTCGATTTCTCCCTGCTGATCGCATGACCTCGTTCGTCCCTGCTATACGCCGAACTCCCTCCCATTTCTACTACCCGGACTCCTCTTCATCTTCAATCCCGTGAAAAGGCTGCTACTTTGAAAGCTAAACTCTTGGCTACAGGCTCCAAGGTGCATTCCTTGCATTTAGCTGATAAAATCAGGCAGCTTTGCTTGGAATCTGGAGTAGAAAAGGAGCTCGAGGTGTTGAAACTGATTGAACTATGGGAGGCAAATGATGATACGTTGTCTGTTTTGCTATTGCATCCCGTTTATGATTGTAGTTTGTTCCCCAAAAGCTTCGTGACTTATGTCATATGTTCTCTGGCTCTTCTCAAGCTGCTAACTTTGCAAAGCCCAGCTTCTCGAGATCTACTTTCAGGCACCAATTGGTTTTCAAGCAATACCAAATTGCTGCAACATAAGCTCTTAATTTTCTGCTTGTACTTCACAAAGAAGGGATCAATGATGTGTTCTATGATGTACTTGTGAAGCTGCTGGGTTACTTAGAAGAAGAGGAGAAGCTGCTTGTCTATGAGTACCTGCCTAACGCAGGCCTTAACAAATTCTTATATGATCCTGTACGCGGCGTGTTTGGTGTGACAAGCGAAACTCGTACACGCTCTTTGTAGCACGGCGGGAAAAACTCATAGGCAACACTCGCGATGCGACAAAAAATAATATATGATTTCTTTTGCAGAACCTATACACGCTTTTGTGCAGAGGGAAAATAAAGACTTAGCCATTTTACCACTCATACACTTTGTAGCTGAGCGGAGACTCCCAAAGGCCTCCCACGCGGGATGACGAGAGTAGCCAAAATTCAGACTTACAGGAGATTTAAATATGGTCAAATAAAAGCATTAATAAGCTTAAACTAAACTTAGATAAAAAAAAAATCAAAATTAAACTTATATACAAAACTCTAAAAGTCTTTAAATAAGAACAAATTTATAGGAGACTCGACGATTTATTGATGATTATAATTAGAACTTTCAATGGACTTAAAGACTCGTCTCCTAACAAGAACAAAGTTTAGAGAAAGCTTTCACAAAACACATAATGAATCTAATGGTAAATATAATATTTCAAAGAATATTCAGATTGTCATATTTTGCTCTTTAAACATAAAATTGATACACACAAAATTAAAAATGTAATGAGATGCTTGCTTCCAAGCCAAAATAAAACACCAAAATATAATTCACAAGGGACCTTCCAATAAGCTCACATGATTCCAATGGGTATCCATGAATATGAAAGCACCTCTTTGGTGAATATTTGCTCTACCACTTCTTGCACTTAAATACAGAACTGAAACACAATGAATTTGTAGTACAATTGAATGCTAGCTGCTAAATGAGATAGGAATTCAAAATGAATCACTAAAGAACCCATAGCAAAGCTTAGATACTCGCCAACAAGCATAAACATGGTCTTCTAATGAACAATCAAATCAACATATGATTTAACAAGTGAACTAAAAGAACAAAAAAAAAGAAGTTACAGTACACTTGAAGTCTCATACATAAACATGAACACGATCCTTCACTAGAACTATAAAGATTCAATTGATTGAAGATCAAATGTAAACAATCAAATATTTGTGCAAAAGTGTGATCGAACGCCAAATGTCTTCAATACTATCAAGTCTACAACTCCAATTGGTGAATAGACAAAAGGCATTAATGAAAGACTTCAAATTAACATCACACATATCATGAAGCACACTTTCTATTTGATTTAAGTGCTTCAAAACTCATGCATGTACTAAATGAGACAAGTTTTTGCACATGTTATAGGGTAGTCTCGTATCCGACTTGAGTGCCCTAAAGATAGATGCAAATACTTGAAGGAAATAAATTCATTTCTATTTTGAAGTGATGTTACACTTAATTTGAGTGCTTTCAAATACGTGCAAGCCTTTAAATAGAATCAAATGCTTAAACAAATCGATCAATAACCCGCATGGGCCTCGATTATCTATGAATATGAATTTAGTATCTAGGATGTATGTTAATCGGTTCTGGACCGGGTTGTTAACAAAACCTAAAAATCTAATGATCTATTATAATATTTTTATCTTAATCTGGTAAATTCTATCATAAAATTACAAAAGATAAATCTATCGGCATCATTATTAATATAATTTCTCAAGTTTAAACCCTCAAGAAGAAAGTCTCAAACCAGATTCTCTACGCCGCTAAGTTGATAAGATGCGGAGGTATAAATTTTGAAGCAATAAATAATCTCGGTTGGGTTTTTGGGGTTAACAAAACTCACAATGTGTTATAACTTTCTCAACTCAAGAAAATCTCAAACTAATCAGTATGACAAGATAACAACTATCTCCTAACTCGATGATCGTGTTGGTGAATATTTTAACCGGAGGGAATTTTTTTAATAAAAAAAATCTATTCAAATTCTAATGTCAAATCATTACATATTCAAATACAAATCAATTATAAAATGATCAAATATTCAAATTAAAAAGTATAAATTAAATGAAATTAACTATTTAAATTTAAAGTAAAATCCATCCACCCATCCACAACCGTTTGTCGAGGGTAACAAATTAAGAAAACTTGTGCTCACAAAGAGCCAATGTCAAATCAAATACATAACTATTTTCACACTCAAATTATCTTAAGGCTGCAAGAATGTGGCTCATGTCCTCTGTCTGCATAGTTTTGCCACGAAATGACATCATATAAATGACAGATTTACCGAGTCGACCGAGTGGCTTTGTCAAATGACACCAATTAAATTACTATTATGGTACCCAGATAATTTGCTTCTTCGAGCCATGAACTATAGAATATATTTGATTAAGTAAAAACTCACTGCTAGCTAAGGTAAACTTAAGCTTGTCTCCTTAGACAAATATCACCCCAGGTCTACAAAGTTTTCTTGGATAGCGCAACCCATGACTGCTAACAAGAATCCTTCAATCGGGTCGATTACCTCCTCCTCGACTAAGTGGGATGAGAGATGATGGAACTAGATCGATCGTTATCGTTCCCCCAAACATAAGTTTTAAATTGAAATAATAAATCTTATAAATATTCAAACTCTACTCACTGCTATTATACACTCGTTATTTAACGATTTATCACTATTTTCGAAAGTGCTTCTCAAGATTGAGAGGTAATTAACTATGTTGTCAGGCTATAGGAAACCCAAAACCAGATCTAAAGTCCTCACAAAATGAGGGAAATCTGAAGGTCTTATCTACTACTCCATCTCTTCTGAAAATTTCATCGATGTTTAAATCATACTCTCTTCATCGAGAGGTCGGTGGTGAATTTTCAGAGCCCACATATGTTTATCCTAAAAATGCAGGAAAAGAAGTTAGATTGCATGAAATAAATTTTGAAGTTGTCCGTTGAAATGACTATTCCATTCGAACAACTATCACCAAGTTAGTGAGCCTTTTACTTATATTTTTATATTAGCATATAAATTTTTTCTAATTATTTTACATATGCCCTCTAGTTGTCAAAATTTTGAAACAAAATCATCATTAATTAGAGTATGATCATCTTGTAGAGAATGAATAAAAGAAATGTTTGAATGACGATTATGTTTTAAGCACGAAATCTTAAGTAAAGAAGAAGCAGTGAATTTATAAAAATGATGACAAAGAAGGTGAAAACTATAATGAGAACAAAAATGGTAAAATTAAAAAAATAATAAATTAGAAGATGAGTTAGAATATTTAACAAAAATAAATAAAGAATTATCTGATAAGCTCAAATTGGTTAACATATTCTTAGTCAAATATGTTGAAAAAATCAAGACCGGTTTAAAGAAAAAAGTTGAAGAAGAAATAATGAGATTTAAAGCATAGCATCATTTGAATCGCAAATTGCTAATTTACAAAACAAGATAATTTTTTTTAAGAAAACTCTCTTCTTGTGTATGAAGAAAAGAACTTGCTAGTTTAGTGTTGTCTTTTCAAAAACAAATACTGAATTAGAGAATTTGATAAATTTGTAGTAAACAATATTAAGTCTTCTGAAGTATAGAAAGATATAATTAGCAAGTTCTTTTAAAACGAAAAAATTAGGTGAGAAAAGTCTTGATGGCATAGATTATGAACATTCTTCAAAGAATGATATTTTATATATACTTGTAATCTTTTTTTTTTTTTTAATGAAAATATGTATGTGTATACACCTTGCAATTTTAATAAGCTACCTCATTATATATATCTTTATGTTGAAAGGGAACTCATGATATTTCTTTATCAGAATGCCAATTATATCAAATATTAGATTTGTTCATTGAAACCAATTAGTCAAACAAAAAAATTTGCTAAGCTATCATGCTTATTTTGTTAAAATACTTTTATATAAGTTGTAGTAACCTTAGATGAGTCTCATCCTTCGCCAAAGCTTGTCTTCATAGGGATAACCATATAGACTCGCTATTATAAGGGACTACTCGCACTAGTCAATATAGATCTTGACACAGAAAGGGAGAGGCTGAATTTTAAGACAAGACTTTTTATCTTTCGATACAAAAGACTTTCATTTAACTTGTAATAATATTGAAAATTAGGATATGAAAATGCCAAATATAAATGCAAATTTTGAGGACTAAGCATTCAAAACCTATGACTATCGTCGAGTATCAAATAACAACTTCATTGAATTAGTTTTACAATGAATTTCAATCAAAGATATTACAAATGCAGAGTGACATACTATGAGTTCTGAGAATGTATTTTTAAACATAAAATTCTCTGAGAATTATACATATGAAAAATGAATTGAACTGAAATCACATGTAATTCTGCATACTCGATTATTGACTTCTGCATTGAGTAGCAAATTTTCTAAAGGTTGAATTCCAATTCATGGAGACCATAAGTAGTAGGGTAGTGAGTGATCATCAAATGCCCTAACAACTATCAATTTTAAAAGAGGACCCTAGTGAGAGGTAAATATGAATAATCAAATTTCCATGCTACAAAGTAATCAAAACAAAAAAAAGTCTTAGCACTCCGCACCTAATATTACAAGGAATACATTTGAAAAGATAGGTTTCACAACATACTTCCCTTAATGGCAATTTCTACACAGGCTAAACTTTCTACTATTTGGACAACTCTCATTAAGATAACTTCAGCCTTCTCTCTTCTCTCCTATCATTTGTCAGCTAAGTGAGTACAAACTCTTTTAATATCCCTTCTTTAGCGAGCTCTTCAACAAACCCGCAAAAATGTCAATAATCTCTTATGTCATGACCATTGTTTAAAATTTCAAAATAAAAAACTCACCTCTGTGCTTTTTTAAAAAAAAACTGCAATAAGGCTTAGGCCTCATTGAAGCTATGGCAGGCTTATGCCTCACATGATGTAAGGCCGGTCTCAAGACAGACCTCATCTCACAATTTGTGAGGCTTACGCTTTTAGATCTATGCTTTTTTAATCAAATACAAAATTTAATTAGGTAAATAACACACGCCCTAATACACACATAATCTTGGGATAGATATTATCCAAACTTCTCTCCTCTCGTGCACTCCACACAGCACTTGTGATATTCTTACATTGATATTGGTTAATTGAGGTGGGAGAGAGAAACCTTATTATGTTAAACTCATTTTAAATTTTTAAGATATTAGTCATTATTTTGATATCATATTTTACTTTGATGTTTGTTTAACACATGTTACTTCAAGGTTCGATGTTAAGATTTTAATATGTTATTTGATACTTTGTGCAATTTATTACTTCCTGTTATATTAGGATTTTAATGTGTTATATTTTCATATTGCAATCAGTTAGAATATTGATATATTACTTCTTGTTTTATACTTTGATGTGTGTACAATAGTTTTCACTTTGCGCAATTTGTTAATTCTAAAGCTTACGCATCAAAATAACTTGAGACTTACATCTTACTTCATAGACAAAAAAATGCCTCAATATCAAATTGTGCAATTTTAAACATTAGTCAAGACCATAGCGTGGGATCCGAAAATTCGCCACCGATCTCTTTTGGAATGAAAAGAGTTGTTTTAGTATTGGTGAAAATTTAAGAGGATGAATAGTAGAAGACACTACCAGAGATTTCGCCCTCATTTTGGTGAGACATTTTATATCCGATTCTAGGTTTATAAAGAAACCCTTATAGTTAATTACTCCTCTCACCGAGAGAGCACTTTCGAAGAATAATAAATCGTTAAATAACGAGATATAATAACGTGAGTGAGAGATTTATGAAATTTATTATTTTAATTTAAAACTTTTTAAGGAACGACGCGCCTGATCTAGATCTCATGTCTCCGGTATCGTCGCCGCGGCCCCTCCCCGCTAGGAGATAGTTGACCCAATCGAAGGATCAGCTGCACAAGCGGCCGTTACGCTGTCTCAGACTGGAGTTTTGCAACAAATATAAGTCAACCTACTAACATAGAGTTTTTTGCCCAACCAAATACATTCTATATTTCACTTTCAAAAGAGCAAAGCATGGGAACATACGAGTACGCAGTAATTTAGGTGTCATATCCGAACCACCCGGTCGAGAGCTTTGTAGCATTTATATTGTCATTTAAAACTACGCACGTAAGACAGCCACGCCCCACGGCTTAAGATTATTTGAGTGTGAAAATAGTTATGCATTTGATTTGACATTGGCTTTTTGTGAGCAAAAAATTTTCTTAATTTGTTACCCTCAAACAAACAATTGCGAAGGGGTGTATTGATTTTTAAGTATTAATTTAAATAATTCATTTCATTTCATTTATATTTTATTATTTTACTTTAATTTTGATCATTTTATGATTGATTTAGATTTGAATATATGATTATTTATCATTGGAATTTTAATAATCATCACCCTTCTCGATCATAAGACTAATATCGATTTTATCTACTCCTTTTTTTACAGGATCGGATCTAAATTCATTGTCGAAGATAATCCTTAAAACACAACTCTATAACATATGACGCTTGGACTTTTCTTCGAGGCTTGAACTTCAGTATATCAATTGATTCATATCTTATAATTATATAATTATCTTCTCGATATTATTAGTTTGAAATTCTTATAATATCAAATTTTACGTTATCTTAATCTGACAGAGAGTAGACATTAGATTTGCTTATGTTAAGAAACGTAGAGGTAGACTTAAAAGACTTGGTTAAGATGTATAAAAATGATCTTAGATACTTGATTTAAATGAATACACATAATGACACAATGGAGACGAAGGATTCATGTAGCCCCACCCAAGTGGGATTAAGGCTTGTTGTTGTTGTTGTTATCCCTACCCGCCCAAGACCAAACCGGAAATATAGCATCTGCTCTTTTGCTTTGTATCTAACTTACATATGTTCCTAAATGTCTGAACATTTCAACACACATACGAGTATCTTTCTTTTAAAATTTTGCATGGACATGTGAATATCAAGTTGAAATGTAGATATCAATTTGCAAGTTTGATTTTTTTGATATGACATTTTTATTTTGTTAACTCCTACCCACACCAAACCGATATATATAAGATTCTGTTCTCTTTCTATTTGAATTAAATAACACTTCAACAATATCCGTTTTTTGCAGATTAAGATGTCTAAGTTAAAATTTGATGTCAAATTGATTTTGATTTTGAGTTTTAACCCTTCGATCCTAAGACCAAACCGGAAGCATAAGATTCTTTTTTTTATTTGCATTTTTATACTTTAAATTTGATCTAATAGACATTTCACATGTATGAGACTGTTTTTAAAATATTGTATGAATATATGTCGCAAAAAACATGAGATATGACATGTCACATTTAATACATGCTATAAAACAAGTGATAATCTATTTTCGATCAAACATGTATCTACTCTTTTTAGTATTTAACATTCTCAAATGCAGACTGAACGAATATCGTATAAATTTGCACATCACGATCAAATCTCAATATGCATATTAAGATTTGGATAGTTGAAGGCTAATTCAAACATAAGCATATATATGAGTTTCCATTCGTGCCCCTTCGAATTTGAAAGAGAGCTTTATATTTAAAGGAGAGAATGAAGCTATCCACTTCCCAATTTTTTTTATCCTCTCACCCTTTTTCATGAAAATCAACTAGGACTGAAATTTCATATTTTGGAGGATCATGTTCTACTTTCGTATTCCTTTATATTAATGCAAGTTATAAATTTAACAATTGCTTAAAGCTGTAATATGAATGTTTATGAGGTAAAATGCAACTTGAACGTTACCAATCAGCTAACTAAAAAGGGGTCTAAAATTTCATTCAAGGCGGCATTTTAAAAGCCCACTGACTTAAGTATAAGGTCAATTATATACGACATAAGTTTGACACTTTTTTTATGAGTGCAGCATGAAAGAATGTAATTTTTATATGACCAATCAGCAAACAAAAGAGTTTGACACTTTTTTTATGAGTGCAGCATGAAAGAATGTAATTTTTATATGACCAATCAGCAAACAAAAGAGGGTTGAAATTTGTTTAGAGTGACATTTTAGAAGCCCATTTGTTCAAGTATAAAATCACTCATACAAGATAAAGTTTGGCACTTATCCATGGCTATGGTATGAACATTATTTAGGTAAAATACTATTTTCATGTGACCGATCAGCAAACAAAAGAGAGCTGAAATTTATTTAGAGTGACATTTTGTAGTTGTTCAAGTATAAAGTCTAATGGATCTCATATAAAAGTGCAAATCTAGATGGGTCATTTTTTTTTTTGTAAAAGTCCAAATAAATAAAAAGTAGCCCATGATATTATGATTCATAGCCCATATTCCTCTTAATGAGGGAAGAAAAAATGACAAAAAAGAATACGGATCTCCCCTTAGATTCATGTTCATGTCACAAGACTTTAAGAGAAAATGACAAAATGAGTAAAAGTTTTCCCTCAAATCCATGTTTATGTCATGAGAGCATTAAGAGAAAAATGACAAAAAGAGTTAAGATCTCATCTTAAATCCATCTTTGTAACATTAACATTAAAAGAAAAGTATGTCATATGTTATTAAGAAGACAAATGGCAAAAATAGAAAAAAATAGAAATCATTAATAAATTGTTATTAAGCAAGTTAGAGTTAACATCCGACGCAAACTCAGAAAACAGCAATCACATCAAATAATTAGGAAATATGACAAAAAAGAGTTAATTTCTCCTTAAACCCCGCATTTTTGTCATGACATCAAGAAAAAGATATAAGTCGTACGTATATCATTGGAATGACAAAAAATTGAAATCGTAATAAATGCATTAAACTAAAGCAAATTAGATTATAGAGTTAACATCCTGCGCAAACTCAAATAAGCAAATACATCAAATGTTAAGGAAAAAATGACAAAAGAGAGTTAATTTTCCTTAAACCCACATTTTGACATGACATCAAAGGAAATGACAAAGATATAAGTCATATGTATCATTAAAGACAAATGACAAAATAAATCGTGTCATATGTCATTAAAAGTGTCAACTAGTTAACATCTTTGCGCAAACTCATGAAAAGACAATCAAATGTCATTAAGAAAAATGACAAAAGAAAGTTAATTTCCCTTAAACTCATATTTTTGTCATATGACAGAAAAATGAAAGATATAAGATAAATGTCATGTCATTAGAGACAAGTGGAAAACTAAGTTAACCCCTTATATGCAAACTTATGACAAAAACACAAAGGAAAGGAAATTAATGGGATAACACAAGTCCCACTTTTTTTGTTTTCTCTTTTTTTTTTGGCCTTATGCTAAGAGGCTTATAAATAAGAGAGGATCCCCCTCATATGAGATCTATAAAGAAATCATTTTCAACAAGTGGAAACATGAACATCCATAGATAATAGAAAATGAAATGAGATTTGGGCCATACATCATCCCAAATCTCAAAATCAAAATCTTAGCATCATCTCAAGCATAAGATAAAGTAAATTTACCAAAACCCTAACTTCCAAAAGAACTTAAATGCGTGAAAATAAGCATAGGGTTAGAAAGAGATGACCTGGAGATTTCGAATGCTAAGAGGAAAGGAGGAGAGGGGCTTTGGCTAGCTTAAGAAGAGTAGTCGGGTTCGGGCTCAAGGGCGACGGTAAAGCTGGTTCTTCAGCTGCTGGACGGAAGAGGAAGAAAACCGAAGTCTTGACGAGCAAGAAATGAGAGAGCGAGAATCGCGAAAGAGGGGAGGCAAAGCGGCGAGTCGTCGTGAGGAATCGGGGCTTAGAAGGATGAGGGTTTAGGTTAAACTCAAATCCGATGGTTTGCGCATCAATAGGAAAAAAGGGCGATTTAATTAGGCGGCTGCGTTAAGATAAGTATTAAGAGGGATTAAGAGATTAAACAACCGATCTTTTTTAATTTTAAATTAATGCATTTCAAATTTTGTGAATTTACTTGTCCCAGCAATATGGATGTCAATTTAGGTGTTTGTTGTGTCGACGCCGGCAACGTCGATTTATGGGAGATCGTTTAGACAATGTTGGCGACGGCCGAAATGAAATTGGGTTTAATTTTTTGACGTCGCGCTCGAATTGATCGACGTTCGCGACACTTTGTCGAATCAACCGCGGAAGGCGTCGTTTGATAAGTTCCTACGTTTCGGCGACAATGGAGCGATCAATTTCATGAACGGAGATCGTTCGGACATCGTCGAGGCTTCCCGACTTCGATATGCACATTATTTCATTAAAAATTAATTTTAATTATTTGATTGGTTATTAATTGATTCGATATTTTTCATTTAATTAATTTTAATATTTTCGACGCATTACGAAGTCGAATTTTTAAAACGAAGCAAGTTTGATCGAATCCGATCGCGATCAGGGCATTTTAATCTCCAATTATGCGACATCGCCGCAGATTTTTCATAGGTTTTATCATGTGCGCTTAATTTGAATAGTGACATATACTTGTAGGTCAACACATGGTCCTTATAGAAGGCACAATATTATGTTGCATCCCAAGTATGTAGCTAGATATATAGCAAAGGTAGTCGGCAAAAATGCTTTTTATCTATAATTGCATTCACCAACTTGGCATATGATACTCGCAAAGGAGTATGAGTGATATTTTAACAATTGCAGTTTATTTGTTCTTTGGTAGCATATGCCTTGGTGAATTTCTACATTAATTACTGCTCATAAGCATGAAAGTGGGGTGGGTTACAATGAGTATCATGGTGAGTGCTATTTGCAGCTAAATTGAAGTCGCCTCCCTCCTCAATCTTTAGTTGGCTAATGTCGATATCCTCATGAGTTCCTATATTCAAAATATAGCGATTTTGATGCCTCCTTGTGATTTTATTCTTCTGCATTTATGTAATTATTTACAAGTTCTAAAATTTTTTCAATATATTTGGTTGCTTTTATCAAGTACATGCTAGAATTGTCTGTCTTTAAGTTTTTGAATTAGCATGATAAGGAATACTGCATGTTTCAAATTTTTGATATTTTTTTGCCTAATTATTGAGAGAGCATGTGAGTTTTTCAATGACTTCAGAATGCTAGTGAATTGAATGATAAATATAGTTAATCTTCTTTAAGCGTAAACTTAGGGTCTGTTTAGGGCAACTGCAATGGTATAAAATGCAACAATGAAACTACTGCAAAAGAAGCAACTGTCTAAAAAGTTGCGATGGGTATTAAAATTTTTTTTAGTTTAAATCTAGCAGTCACCCCACTCTATCAAGTTAGGTTGAAAAACACAACTTTTCTGCCACAATTCTTCAAAATGCAATTTCTCAAACACAATTAACAGTGCGATTCAACCCACACTATCAATAGAAAGCAACCCAAAATGCAGCCATAAAAAACACAATTCCCTTTCACATTGCATAGCATGGCCAATCTAATAAACTAAGTAATTTAATCATTAATTTACAGTCAAGCTCTAGTAAGTTTTCGACATTATTCTGAACAACATCAAAGCCACAGAGAAATTACTCACAACTCATGATTAAAACTCAAAGACCCCAAAACATTCTATATAAAATTCTATTGGAACATACAATATTGATGTGTCATTATCAATAGTCGTCGTTGTATTGTGGTGAGACTACACAATTAATGGTAGTTATCTTTGACTATTTGGGTTATACAATCAAAGTCTTATTTCCTAAATTTCACTTGTATTACTTTTATTTTTTTATTTTTACAATCATTACTTTTCAATAGATTATCAAACTTTACATCAAACCAACATAAAAGATAATTTTTCATTATTTACCAAATCAACCAAAAAATATAAGAAATGTGAATATATTATATTTACTTTACTCTTGCATCCTAAAAATGTATGTATCCTAAATACATTCAAACAATCATCCCCTAACACAACCTCTCACATATTTTTGCAGTAGAACTATAGTTGCATTTTGTGCTAAATGTATTACCATCTTACCAATTACATACTTTGATGCATGTTTTTAAAAACAAAAAAGTCACAACAAAAGCAACTGATGAATAGTGCAGATTACAAAAGTCACCCTAATGTAGTCCAAAACATATATCTTGAATAAAAGAATCACTTACTCTTTTGAGAAGAGATCGTTCTTCATTTGAAAATTGTGTATTTGTATTAGACTGGCCGCTAACTATTTCTAAAAGAAGAACACCAAAGCTATAAACATCTGACTTTCGTGTCACTTGCCCATGTATGGCATACTCAGGTGCCAAGTATCCTCTAAGAAAAATAAAAATAACATGATTTTAGTATTCAAGTTATAAAGTAGATAAGCATGCCACTTTTATTATCTAAACTAATAAATTAGGTAGAAATTATTAAACCAGTGAATCAAGCGCATATTATGACCATCATAACTAATGACTAGAGTGCAGATTCCGTATTAGATCCCAAACTATGTTCCTGTGATGAAAGAATGGCACTAAACTAATTTGAGCGGAAAAAACAGAAAATCATAAATAACCAAGAAACTAAACTCACAATGTTCCTGCAACTCCCGTGCTGATGTGGGTCACATTGGATGGTAACAGTCTAGCTAAACCGAAATCTGATATTTTGGGAGTTAGATTCTTGTCAAGTAGAATATTGCTGGCTTTTATATCTCGATGAACAATATGAGGGTGGAGTTCTTCGTGAAGAAAAGCAAGCCCACGTGCTACACCAATGCAGATTTTACACCTTGTCATCCACTTAAACTGAATGTTGCCGCTATTTGTACCTAGTTTCAATTCAGAAAAAATCCCTTCAAATGATACATTACTTCAAATACTTTATTACAATAGAAATCATTTAGGCAGTTTGAAGGTACCAAGAAGAGTTTGCGCAAGACTGTTGTTCTCGAGATAATTGTAGACAAGTATTCTGTGGTTTCCTTCCATGCAGCATCCGTACAACATCACAAGGTTCTCATGTATAATGTCAGACATCGCTGTAATCTCTGTTAAGAACTCCCTAGATCCTTGTGCTGACTCACTAGATAGCACCATTATAGCAACAACGGTCCCATTCTTAAGTGTTCCCTATAGAAATAACTCGAAGCTAATTATATTGTCAATCTAAATACTTGTTATCCTATAATAATTATATAGTACCTTGTACACAGATCCAAAACCGCCCTTGCCAATTCTATTACCACGGTTGAAATTTCCAGTCGCTGCTCTTAACTCCTTATATGTATATAACTTCACTTTTCCCATTCCTTGTCTCTTAAAGCAAAATCAAAAATTATTGTGAATTTAAAGTATATAGACAAACAAAAACAATAGCATTGACATTTTAAAGGAACAGTATTTGAACCTCTCACCTCGACTTAAGTGGCAGAAAATTCTAACAAACTACTTTAAGCTATATGCTCAAGACAAGTAGTATTGACTTGATAAAGGCATTTCGTAGTGAACATAACATTCTCACCTTCACTTAGTGGTGAAGTTTGTAAGTCCGAAGTAGTTTTTGTTCGGAGAATAAACTTACAACAACCCATCACTGTCAGACTGAATTCCCAAATAGAAGTTACATCAGTTCATAACTCCTGCAAAAGTGAAAAGCTGCAAAATCAAGGCAAATATTCTAAAGACCGAATATGATTTGAGCCAAAAACTGCATTATGTATTCTCATTGCTGCAATTTATCTTAAGCAAGCTCTTTTTGATTGATACAATGAACATTTGTCATGCCACCACTGCACCTATATTTGGTTCCAACTTCCATGCAAAACAATGCATCCAGGAACCATCTGTTTCTCTCGGCACAAAGCCAGCAAATGGAACTAGAAGATTCTACATTGTTCTGAGTTGGAAGTACAGTAAAGGGAAACCAAAACAAGTCTGTAAATCATTTTGAGTAAGAATTCATCCGCATGTGGTGAAAGATTGAGTAGTTGCCACAAATAACCTAAATAAGTCATTGAAGAATTTGCATAAAGCATCATACAGTCATAGATCTGGTATTTTAACCATATTTTTTGTAGATATGGATTAGAAACAAAATCTAAAGGCCTGTTATATCTAAATCATAACAGCTTATCAGCATAACTCTAATCTCTTCCCTATGCATCTCAATTACAGCCACTACTTACAGATCCTTTCTTTTTTTCTTCATTGCATCACATTATCATTTTTTTCTACAAATAACCAGAGAATTCATCTTCTACTGCATCGCACTACCCTTTCAATCAGTCCATTGTCACTCAATAATTTCAATTGTTTCTGGCTGACAAATGAGATAAATTTGTACTGTTTGAAAGCAAACTTGTAGCAAATAAGTAATGCACTTCAGATTCCAATTTGATCTGACATCTACACTGGTAATAACTCTCAGACTTTGGTTCATTCAGCATAGGTAATGTGATCTCTCACCATTTATACTGATTCTGCGTTGAAAATATATAAAGGAAATATATATTATTCATCAAATCAAATCTCAAGTCAAATTATCAACAAAATTTAGTTGAAGGTGTACGTAAATCTATAGGAAAAAACTTGTGGTTTTTGGACTTCCATGTCTAAATAGCACTCCAGAGAAAAAATCTTCTCTAACTCAAGGATGAGAAGAAAGCCAAGGAATGAACTGCTGCTTAAACTGAGGATCAATACTCTATTTATGCCTCAATATATTTTATTTTAGGTGGAACTAAATGCATACCACTCAAATCATATATATTTACAAATCTAGTATCCTGTCTTTTTTATTTTAACTATCAAATCTTATCTATTTGTGTGTGCCAAAATCAAATCATTGAGAATTTGAAAAAAAACAAAAAACAAATATGGGTTGAGGTTTTGTTGTGCATGTCAATATATGAGTGAGAATGTGAAAATTAGAGGTAAGAGGGTAGTAGTTTTGTAAATGATCACATTAAAGAAATTAAATATTTGATATCTATTGTAAAATTCATACCAATTAATGAAATGTTTCAAAGACCAATAATAATCTTTATTTAATAACAATTTAATAGGCAAAAGATTGTAAATATCATATAATATATAATTAATATTAATATGTAGGCTCACATCAAAAATTTCTCAACACTTTGTTCTTATTTTTCATTATATATATGAAAACTTGAGTTAAAGCTTTTGAAATCTGGCATATATTATACTAGTTATTAGTCATTAAATCCAATTTCTTGGCAAATTGGCATTCGTATTTCTCACCACATGAAAGGTTCATGAGATGCCACATTAGAATTTGTTAATAAGCAGTGAACAGCACAATCCTTACATCCAAATTGGTGAGTTTAGGAAAATGCTATGCCTGTAAACATATAAATGCCAAGTCTAGGCACACTAAAAAAATAATATTATCTTAGACAATTATACAAAAATAAAAGGGAATGCAAATAAAAATATAATGTCCAGAGTTAACCTTATAAGGTTAAAATGGAAAAAAATATAGAGTCATAAAGATATAAAGAAAATTTTTATAAAACTACTTTTAAGTAAGCTCTATTGCAGTGCTAAAAAAGTTATTGATAGTTAAATTGAGGGCGATAAAATGAGAATATTAAGATTTAGAATAAAACTAGTAAAAATAAATTAAGGAATGGCTATGCTAATGAATTGGTTGCAATAAAATTTATTGAAGAATAGGCTATAGGCTATTAAAAACAAAACATAGGTGATTAGGATATATATATAATGAATGATAGAAAATGCACTCATTAGATGAAAATGCAAAACTAGTATCTGAGGATTAAAAATACACTAAGGGTGCGTTCGGAGCAACTGTAGTTGTCTGAAAAAGTAATTATAGAGTTGCTACCGAAGAAACAGCTATGTGAAGAAGTTGCAATGGGTATACAATTTTTTTTTACTTTACAAAAGTCCAAGTGTAGCTTTCTAGCCGTCATCATAAATAACCAGGTCAGATTGAAAAATGCAGCTTTCCCACCGCAAATTATTTAAAACACAGCCAAAATAAGGTTGCCAAATGGGTGAGCTGTGAAGTGCAAAAACCCGCCAACCCTAAGTTTGGCATAAGGTAACATAATAAAGTTATTCCAAAAGAATTGTGAAAAATAGACTTAACACCTCTTGTAGCATAAAAAGAAAAATGAATGAATTAATGGAAAATGAATTAACGATGACGATAATTTATTTTAATGCCTAATCATTTTTTTGTAGCTCACCTCAAAATCATCTTTGATTTTCTCACTTGCGTTCATTCTCTCAAAACTTCACTTTTCATTACCCACAAGTTCCACGGCGCCCCCATGCAATCAACCTCCCCCTTATGCTGCAGTGTTCAGCCAAGAAACAAATTAGCTGTCATAAAGGCCATTTGATACAAAATTACTGCAGAAAGTAGCATCAAATGCAATTTTTGACTCAAGCATTGTTAATAGTTGGTTTTTGACATGACTCGACATCTCCACTTTAATTACGCACCGAATGATGCCATCTTCGTCCCCCTTTTCCTGTTGGGCCCTCTGAAGACAAGGGTTCTCCCTACAGCTAAGCCAACAGATCTTTGAGACAGCAATCTTCAGTGGAGCGAATCTATACTCCCTTTACAAAGAAATAAGTTTTAACGCCGATAAGCTCCATTTAAATTTTCTTTTGAAGTTATAATTCAGTTCGATGGATGGTACTTGAAATCATGAATGGTTCATTTTAGAAGGGGGAAAAAACTTTCGCTCAGCAAAATAAATATCAAAATCTAACAAAAGTTTCACAGCTTATGGAAATTCCGAAAGCAAAATTAACAAATGGAAGATATCAAAACGCGGATTAATCTCTGGAACTGGGAATGAGAGCCGCGCCCGAACCAAAGAATAGCACAGATTCAAACCACACCATCCTTCACCAATTGCTCAATCTCCATATAACTTCTAGAACGAAAAGGCCAGCTTAAAGGGCTCAGCAGGACTGCTCCTATCACACTCACATAAATATCCCCAGCGCCGGCAATATCGCTGCGGTGGTCGGCCGGAGGCGAACACTACATCAGGTCGTGGTTTCTAGAAAGAGAATGCCTTGGGACGAGAAGACGAGATGAATGTGAATACTTGTTAGGAGATCGGACTATGCGTATCTGAGAGTGCCATCACAAATTTATGGCTGAGCGGTGATTATCAGATTGCAATTTTTAATTTTTTACCAGCCCGACCCGACAAGACCCGACAAAAATTTTTTTGGGTAGAATTACATCCATGCCACCTATTATGGGCATTTACGCCTATATATATATATATATATATATATATATATATATATATATATATATATATATATATATAATATTTACATATCAAAAAACACCATCATTAATATTTTCAAGTGAAATGCACTTTAAGAATAAATAAAATAAAATATTTATAAATATCAAATTTAAGTGTTAGACATATTAATAAATTGATTTACATACAAGGCAATTCTTATATATTTATATATTTAATATCTAAAGTTAGATATTTATTTATCTAACAATTTTCTTTGCTTAAAAAGGTACATTTCACTTTTAAAAAATGAATAAAGTGATATTTTTGATGTGATATTGAAGATATGATATTATATATATATAAATTAAAGTTTAGGCGTTAGATATATAAATACATAAGAATTGTGTGATATGTATGTAAATCCCCTTAAAAATTATATGCTATCTATAAATACATAAAAACTATGTGTTATTATATCATTTATGATAAATTTATCTATATAACACTCAAAGCATAACACCCCAAAACTTAAATGTTATTCTAATATCACCCCTAAAAGTTAAATCCCACAAATCTATCACCTTATTGCCGCCATCTCCACCCTCCATAACTAAGATGTAAGAACACTTTTTCCTCGTCACACAATAGCTCTCTTCTAATCACTATTAATCCTCCCCATGCTTAAGAAATCTATAAGTACAACTCATCAACCTCAGCTTAAAAAATTTTCAAAAAAATTTCAACTGAAAATTCAACTAGATTCATTCACTTCAAAATTAAAATTCACTCAAAAAGCAAGTCTAAAGCACTAAGCCTTAATCTTCGTCAGTTTCAACCAAATACTAGATCACACCCTCTCTAACCATCTCATAGCAAGTGCATTTAGGGTTTGCTTAGTTTTGGTTTAGTGTTATACGGGTAAATCGCCCTACTCTTTTTAGGGGAGGTTTAATTGTATAACACCCAAAAGATACTTATTTACACATTTATCACCTAAAATTTAAATATTACTCCAATACCACCACAAAAAATCAAATTCCTCAAGTCTAATCTTTTTTTTTTTTTTTACTTTTTCAAAATAACTTCTTAGAAATTTAATGAGATTTAAAAAAAGAATATAATTTTATTGTACTTTTAAGATTAAAATATTTTTATTATAAATGAAGGCAATTAATATTAGTTTTATAATACATATAATTTAAGTCTAATATCTAAAATAACTGATTTTAGACGAAATGTGCATATTTTGCAGCCATTGATACGTAAATAAATAAAAAACTGAAACAAACGAACGTAGATATTTGAAAATGTTTTTTCATTCTTTGAAAGTGCAAAAAATATTTGTGGATGTTTTCTTATTTCATGCTTTCGTAAATAAAAATTAATAACATGTTTAAAAAATGGATTTTAAAATAAAAGTAAATTGTATATAATACATTAATTTAGAATTTAATTTATAATTAACTGCATCATAATTAAATTAATGATATTAATTTAAAATATCATCATAGTAACAAATAATTAACCTCTTAAGTTGATAAGTAGTATTAAGTAGTTTTCATATATATATATATATATATATATATATATATATATATATATATAACATTGGCACATTATATAGCTGGCATACGATACAACTTTTTGAATTTAAGGTCAAATATATTTAAAAATTATCAAATCTTGCTTTTAAATTTTAGTTTGAATATAACATGTGATGTAATTTAATTTTTAAATTACTGTTTGAGATAATATTTAATTATCATATTATGTATAATAATATTTTAAATATATATTAATTTAACATTTATAGTATTTTTATTTTACTTCATATCTGTCAATTCGTTTATTTAATGATTATTGGCATATCCAAGATATTGACTTTAAATTATAATTAGAACTTTTCTTTATTTTAATTTAAATTTATTTGCTTGGTGTTTAACCTTTTCAACTCAAATAAGGGCCTTACAATGAAATCAATAATAATAATAATAATAATAATAATAATAATAATAATAATAATAATAATAATAATAATAATATTATTATTATTATTATTATTATTATTATTATTATTATTAATATGACGTGTCAGAGAATTTGTAATAGTACAGTTAGCATTTCTATCTTAGTACTGTCACAAAAAATCATATGCACATGATTAAAAGAAGCCCTAAAGTAACAAAAGTTTTTACATTGAACGTTTAGAAAGATGTGTGACCTATTCAAAATAATTCATTGTTATGTAATTGAAGATTATGAAAGTCTATCTCACTCAATAAATAGAAAAAGTCGCATTACAATTTACAAAGTCAAGATTACGAGTTTAGCCTTCTATACATGTAATGGAAAGTAATGAAAATGGAGAGCATGATAATAATGTTAGCATTTATTGATGGTCGACAAATATGAGGGGTAATTGAGGCTATTAACATTAGTTGATAATAATTAATAGTGGTCAATAATAATATATGTTAACATCAATTAACAGAATATAACGATAATTAAGAGGTGGTAGTTTGGGGATGACGGTAAGACAATAACAATTGAGAGGTAGCTATTACTAGTTGTGACCAGATCCTTGAGAAAGAAGTTTAATATTCTTTAGGTCTTTAAACTCTCTTCAATTTCAAGTATTCTTAATGATATGAAGTTGAGCCTATTTATAAATTTTTTAAGTGACATTTTAGTTTTTTATCTCTAAATATTCTATCAAATAGTTCATTTTGATTCTCTTGTCTTTTAATATTTAAGTACTTTAATAATAGTATAATTGAGTGATATTATACTTATTGAGTTTTTTTTTTATCGAATCATTCATTTCAACTGCAAGCATATAAAATTTTGAGATCATATGGTCTCATAAATAATATATGTGGTGTTTATTTTCGATATGTGTATGGGGGACACCACATATGAGGATATACTTATTAAAGTGATCGGGTACGACATTGAGGTATGATATACTATCTCGAAATATAGAGGTATCACCCTTTAATGGATCTAATCACCTAATAAGGACTCCTAAGATATGATGGGTCTTCGAATATATTATAGATTTTTCTCCTACTTTACATGGATAAATAAAGTAGAGTTTATTTTAAACTAGTTTCTAAAGTTCCCTATATGGGGGCAAGCCCCCATAGTTAATTACATCCTAAGAAAAATTAATTCTTTAGGAATACTTTCGATTAAAGTAAACAATTGTTGTCTCCAAAGATTTCAACAATAAGACTATAATAAATTGATTATATTGAAAATCAAATGGAATAGATCAAAGACAAAGGAGATGAGTAGAGAATACTCATGATACTAGAAAATCTAGTGAGCATTCCAATCTACTATATAGTTGGGCTTTATATGTTTGAAATTGAAGAGAATTATATGTTTGAGTTGAAATTTTATTAGAAGGCTAGGACTTATAATCTCATAATACAAGATTATGAAATGCTTAAAATGTGAGGATTTATGCTTGTAGCCTGAAGAAAATAACAACCTCGGACCTAAATCTAGGGAGCTTTAGCAAGGGCTAAAACACGACCTAAATCTAAGCAAAAAATGTGTATAAGATTTATCTCCACAAGAGAGAGTAAACCACCATACTGCTGGACTTATAACCACCTAGAGTGGCAGCCAGCTAACTCCTCATACGCTTTAAAACCATGTAGGCAAGTCATATGATTTTGCAAGATAGTTGGGTTGTTATTATTTAGAAAGAAACAAAAGTCCTTAAGCTCACTCCTTAAGAGACTAGAGCGTGAGTGATATGAGTAATGACTTAATCTACAAATGCAAATCTTTTCAATTTTTATTTGATTTTGGACTTTTCATTTTGACAAAGGGCCATAAGATTTTTATATGTCTAAATGCATATGATGAAATGAGTTATGGGATAAATCAAAGAGAAAGAGGTGTTTTCCACCATAGAGAAGACCCTCAAAGGCCAAGTCTTCCCCTATTGTGCAAGGATGAAAACCCTCTTTGCAAGAATGAAATAATATGAATGTATGATATTAAACATACAATATTCATTTAAGGAGTTCCTAAATCTTTTAATTATCTTGATTTAATGCCTAGGCTTTATGTGAGGTTATGGATTATTTAAAAAATTTAGTTATGAGTTATAGTTGGGGTAGAAATTTTTTTTTTTTCTGAGAGCCTAATCGGATCCAGGCCACACATTAAATCACCATTCATAAAAGAAAATATGAAAATGCATACTATTTATATTGCATAATTTAAATATAACATCAAGCATTTTATAAATCTATCGTGAAATAATAAAAGACCAGTGCGGTCGGGTGTCGTCATATAATCCAAAAGAGAAAATGGAATAGTCGAGCTCTACCATTATGCAACTCGGTATATAAAAAAATAATTATAATTTATAAATGAATAAATGCCATGGGGTCTTCTTATCTTCATTCTTCATATCTCCTTCATTTCTTCATTTGGATTTGCTTGCTTCAAAGGCATCATAGGGCCTCCCAGGACAAAATATTCTAACCACTGCTCATCATAATCCCTCATAACACTAATCCTGATTCCTAATATAAAATTATATTAAAAATAGGAAAATTAAATCTAACTACACTTGCAAAACAAGTGTCAACTAAACATATTATACAACTTAAGCACTTATATAAATAATTTGAACTTGGCTCCCTGCACATGGGTAATCAAGCCCACCTATTCTAATTTATATTATGCTTAGGGGTTAAGCAACCTGCAAAAGAGAGCATTTATATTTATTTTATGCACCCCTTAAGTATAATCCCTTGTAGAAAATATGATTAGGTTAATCACGGCCAACCATCCAGTCTGCGAAGCATACACCCTAACATACAGTCTAAAATAATACATCATAAAACATACATCACTCCATGCACCGCCCCAATATAAAGCTAAAAGTGGTGATTTACTTCTAAAGTGTGTGTATTAAGGCTTGTGTGGTATGCCTTAATTAAGTTTTATTATGATTTCCTAAGCATGAAAGGATTTAATTATAAAGGATGATTTTCACTTTAAGTGACTTAATTGATTTGGGAGTTTTACTTAGCATTTTCTGTTGTTCCATTTAGTTTACACCTAATAACTAAGTGTTATAAAGAAGAAAATAGATGATTACTGTCTTTTATCCCTACCTTAAGTCACATCCAAAGCATATTAATTAATCAATTCTCTTTAGTGAATGACTTATTATATGTTTTAACTAATCCTAAGTTTAGGTTTACTTTAAATACTCTCATTCAATAAGAAAGGTATCTTAAGATTAATTAGAATTAATTACTATCACATGACACATATTCATTCATTTCTTTCCATCATATGTAACATGTACATGATTAAGTCCTAAGCATACTTATACATGCAATATACCTTAGCGTACTTAAATGATCGATGCAAACATATACTTTTAGAGTTTAGATGTTTCATTTGATTGAATTATTTTTATCATATTAATTTAAAGCTCTATCTAAATTCTTATACAAAAACACATAGGGATGAAATTAAATAGGTATGTGTCATTGTTAAACTAGGGAAGTGAAGTAATCAAATGACCTCCTTAGGGCTAGCTAAAGCCTCGTGTTCCCGGGATGTCCAAACTATATATCCATTACATTCAAATATATGTAAATTTGCATACATGAACATAAGAAAGAGAGCTTCAAGTAATATGATTGTTTAATTCAACAACTTAATCATTCATGAATGCATGGATTTTTGATAAAAGATAATGGGTTCTAATTCCATGATTAAATACACACACACATATGTAAGAGATATAAGCTAGTACATGCCATTGTTAACCAGGGAAGTGAGGTAACTAAATGACCTCCTTGGGGTTACTTAAAGCCTCATATTCCCGGGATGTCCAAACTAAATATTTGCTTTTCTCAAATACATGTGGATATATACATAAATAAAGGAAGGAAAATCATGCAAAAGTTATATTTTTGTTTGATTGAAATATTTATACATATGAAGTAAAGTCTTATCCAAACTCTAATATTGAAATACATAAGAATGAAATCAAATGGAGTACATGCCATTATTAAACTGGGGAAGTGGGGTAATCAAATGACCTCCTTGGGGTTAACTAAAGCATCGTATTCTCAGGATGTCCATGCTATATGCCTATTACCATTCTTACTTATATAAATCAATACATGAATGAAAGGAAAGAAACTTCACTTCATACACTTAAGCTATAATCACGTACATCTCCTATGTATTTATAACTAGCATCCATAACATATATAATCATCCACTTATAAGTTTTAAAAATATATTTGGATTTAATAACGATAATAGCCACACATATATTAATTTAAATCAATACATGCAAGCTTAACATAAAAGAAACCATTTAATTTAACTAATTTTGGAAAAGGATGAATGCATGATCACAAGTGACATACAACATTTAATATGATTGGAAAGAAATAAAGGGACATAAGCACATGATTTCATTCAATCCACTTAACTACCAAGGACAATCATACTAAATAAGCTCATTTAAAATAAACCAAAGTTTCTTAATATCATTTTTAATTTCATGTTTGATTAGATTTAAGAGACATGAGAAAGGTTTGCTAATCCTAATCCCATTCCCCATGTGTGAGCTAATTTGATTTAATGAAAAGAAATTAGATTGATTTTATGGATTAATTAGGTTAAAGTTTGAATTAAATCAATTAATTAAACCCTTACCTATGTTACCTTAAGATAATTAATTAAATGATTATGAGCCAATATAATATGCAAATGAAATGAAAAGTAGATAACAATGCTCCTATGAAATGAAATGGGCCTATTGTAATTAGTTCACAATAATTAATTAATTAAGCTTAAGGTACTCACTTAATTACTTTTATGATTTTCTCACACATGTGAGCAAACCATAATTTCATTAACTCTCTTTAAGTTATTAAACACCTAAAGCTCTACCCATGGACAACTAAGGAGAAATCAGAATGCAATTACCCTCTTAATTAGGTTAATCAAGTCATTAATCAATTAATCCATTTCTCTTCCTTAATTATCAAATTTAATTGATTATCCTCTAAAATGAAATGGGATTAAGGGGAAAAGGTTGGAAAAGAAGTCCCAACCTAATTGCATAAGCCCTCTCATTCAATTAACATGATTTGGCAAGATTTGAATTTCAAATTAACCAATTAGGCCACTAATTAGTTAATTAAATATTAATTAGTATTTTTGGTGAAAAAAAAGAAGGAAAAGATTGGGAGGAGGCTCCAATCCAATCCCCTAAATCTCTCCACTATTCAATAATGATTAAGGGGTCCAATTTATTGATTAATTACTATTCAAATGCTTAATTATCACTTAATTAAGTTAAAAGAGTAATTAAGGCTTAAGCAATCAATTCTCCCAATTAATCAATGAATAAATTCTAAAAAATAGGGGAGGTAGAGGTCATCCCCCTAAATATTCTAAGAAAGTTTAAAATTGATTGGTTAATTAACTAGGGAGTAATTACGCTAATTAAAATTTTAATTAAACCTTAATTAATCCTAAAATTACTGTTCAAAAGTAATTAAGAATAATTTTAATGGAATTTTCTCTAAAATACCTTTAAAATGAGCCATTATTTATATTTTTTTTGGATTTTTCTATAATTAGTTATGAATTATGAAAGTTTCAGCTTTAAAAACATATTAAATAACCTTAATTTAGCTTAATCCCATTGGTACGCGTGTCGCTTTTAGCATAATGTCGGCGAGATTGACTATTTAAGTAGTCATTTCGCCGAGTCGATAGCGGTGGACGCGATGATCTCGTCATCCTCGGTCGGATGGTGCGATCAAACCCGCATAAAGGGAGAAAAATAGATGAATCTAATGTGATTTGATCAAAGCTGTCCATTACAATCATGTGGAACGGACGGCTCATGATCCTCCTTCCCATAAGCAACGAACAATGGAAGCTGTCTGCCATGGATCGCTCGATCCGAGCTCACCTGAGCTCAGATTTACTCCAAAATCAACCCACACCTTGGTGCAAGGGATCCACAAGGATCCAATGACTAGGATGGCCTCATATGCAAATTTTCTTCAAAAAACTCCAACCAAAATTTCCTATTTCTATGATTTTGAGGAATTACCTTATGGCTCAAGCGTTGCGATGAGAGGTAGCTTCAGTGAGATGAGACCCTGTTGAGAAGCAATCAAGCCAATTCCCCTTGGTTCTCTCGGTGGATCAACTTCTATCACTTTGGAGCTCGGTGGTGATCGAAGTCCCTCCTCCGGTGGCTTGAGAGCTTGGAAAATAACTTGGGTGGCTTCTACGACGTGCGTGGAAGGTGTGTGTGTAAGAGTAATTTGGTTTTGTTTGAGAGATGAGGGAGTTGGAATCGGGATTGGAGTGCCTTATTTTAATTTCACATAGAGAGGAGAAATGTTGAAAGAGGGGAGCTCGGGATGGCTCTGGGATTGCAAGGGGTTCAATGCTAGGAAGCTCTCATGATTCGAATTGATCCATTTTCTATGCAAATTAAGAGGGTATACCCTTTTATTTGCTAAGGTGGATGGATGGGATGGCTTCCCATTTTTCGGCTAGCCAGCTGCCGTCAAAGCCTGAGTGGTCGCACTCAAGTCCACGTGGCTCATATGGATTGGGAGAGGCCATGGCAGGAGGCTATAAGTTGGATATGGGCTGATCTCCTTTGCTTGGATCCTTTGGTTTTTTGTTTGCATGGGAGGTGAGTGAGTTAACTCACCTCCCTTTGGTCCATGGTAAGTCCTAGAACCTTGTAGAGTGGGCTAGGAAGTTTAGGGATTCCTCATTTGGAAGAGTGAGAGTTTCCAATGTGAAATCAAGAGTGGACTTTACCATTTATGGAAAAATCCCACATAGGGGAGAGGATCCATGGAGGATTTACATTAGACTTGGCTTAAATGGGTTTGGGCAGATTGTAGATTGACCCAAGATGGGTTTGGGTTGGGTTTGGTCAGCCTCTAATGGGTCATGTTGGACTTTGGCTTTATTTGGTCAAATGTGTTCATATTGGATCATGTTGGGTTAGGTTGGCCAATTGGTCAAATTGGGTAAAACCAAAGCTTGGGTTAGGTTCAAATGATGTTTTGAAGAGTTTTAGTTCAAGTGGTTTCAATTTTGGCCTAGGTTTGATTTTAGCTCATTTGGATTCATATAGGTCAAATGGGCTAAGTTGACTAATTTGACCAAATTAGCCAAATTGGTTTAGGTGTTGATTCATGTTCAATTGGTTAATTAAAAATGATAATAAGTTTTTGTTTCAAATAATTTGGATTTAATTTATATTTTGGCTAGGTTGGGTCAAGTTGACCAATTGGTCAAATTGGCTCAATTATGGCTTTGGTCAAGTTCAATAATTAATTTAGAATGAACTTGATCCATTGGTTGCAATCAATTTAGGTTAGATTATGATTTAACCTATTTTGGCCTTTTAGGCTAATTTGGGTCAACTTGGGTCAAATGAATAATTGGACTTGATTTAGCTTAATTGAGGGTCAAGTTATGTTCAATCATTGATCATGAGTTGGTGTAAATCAATGATTTCAATTAATTTGGTGTATTATAGGTTTTGGCTAGGTTAGGTTTCATTTGGGCTAAAGGTTGACTTGGTCAAAGGACTAAGTTGACTTGGTTTGACCCGATTCAAGGCAAATGATCATTCTATAGTGATTGTTGATCATGATATGAGGCTTGGATGGCCTTGGTTCAATCCAATTTGGGTTGGATTAGAACTTGGCTCAAAAATATCTTTTAGGCCACTTTGGGTCAAGTGGACCTAAATGGGTCAATTCATTTGGTTTTGGCTTGATTCAAGTTTAGTTGAAATTGTATTTGAGCCTAGGATTGAAATATAAATCCAACTACAATCAATTTGGAGTTCAGTGGATTTTAGCTTATTTGGAAATTTCAAGTTAAAAGGGCTAATTTGGATTTGACGTGGCTTGACTTGAGTTTGGTTTGATAATTATAAGTTTCATTTATATTTTGATAGATGATTGAAGGAATGATTGATTTAAGAGAAAATCCATTGGTTTTGGCTTGGTTTAGGTGGATTTTGGTTAAGTCCAAGAAATTGGCTTAAAGGGTATAAATTGGATTTTGGTTTGATTTTGGATTTGATTTTATCCATTTGGATTTATATTTGGAAATATAAAATGAAGATATAAATGATTCATGAGAAAATCACTTGAGTTTGGAGTGATTTGGAAGCAAATTTGACCATGCTTATGGATATAGGTCAAAAGGACTAAGAAGAAAATCAATTTAGTTTGATTTATTTTTGGTCATTGGAAGATGAGTTTTATTTATATTTATGAATATAAATGAAGGAACAATTGATTTATAAAGAAACCAATTGATTTTGGGTTTATTTGGGTTAAGATTTGGTTAAGCTTATGGAGGTAGGTCCATATGGCTTAAGAAGGGTCTTGGCTTGGTTTGATTTGGTTTTGGTCATTTGAGTATGGATTTCATTTATATTTGTGAATATAAATGAAAGAATAATTGATTTATAAAGAGATCAATCAAGTTTGGGATAGCTTAGGTGAGATTTGGCTGAGCTTATGAGAGTGAGTCTTAAGGCTTAAGAAAGAATTTTAGATTTGATTTTGGGTTTCAATAACTTGGAATTTAGTTTAGATTTGAATTTGATAAATGATTGAGAGATTGAATTTATCTTTGAGAAAATCAATTGAATTTTGGATTGATTTGAATTTTGTTAAGGCTAAGTCCATAAGATGAAATCAAAGGGCTTAAAAAGGGTTTTGAATTCAATCATAAAGTTAATGGAGAACTTTTGAGCTTTAATTTGATCATGGGATTGATTATGAGTCTTGGAAATTTGGTTTGGATTTGGCATGAATTTGAATTTGAAGTTTGGTTTGAGAAGGAAAGCATGGATTATGGTTTATGCTATAGGGTAGGCAAGTCTTCCTAAGTCCCTAAGGCATAACCTATTCCTATGGCTAACCCTTCTAAGTCTCTAGGCTTAAGTTAAGTGTTCACCTAATCACTAGAAGTGTCTTATGACTAAGGAGCTCTTAGTGTCTATAAGAGTCCTAGATCTATGATGAGGAAGTTGAGAACTCACTCCAAATGTGAGGTCAACAATATCATGATGCTTTTTTACTATAGTTTAAGTGCTTTATTAATGAGTATTTATAGTTTGATCACAATACTATTGGTGTCATAAGATTTGTTTCATCAAATTGATCGTAAAAGTTTTTATTCATAAATTTACATCTAAAGCTATATTTGATTAGATGGATTTTCTATTGATGCATTGGTTAACTCCTATTTTGAAACAACTAAATCTTGGAATTCATAAAATATATTAAATAAAAAAAAATCTACAAAAAAAATATTAAAAAAAGGTGAGATTATTTCTTAGACATCAATGTAAAACTTCCTTCTAAGTTATGAACCAAGCAAATTCATATAAATCATAATTTCACTATTCATGTAGCCTACTTCTGCCATACAAAAAAATGTGCACTACATATACTTAGGCATAGTTTGCTCTTCACAATAATGTTATCGTAGGAGTTAGAAGGGGTGATGGGAGTGCACAAGTGGTATCTACTATTTGTAATTTTTTTTATTTGCCTATTGAAAATTTTGGGATATGAAATAATAATTTTAAATTTAAAAGGCACTAAAGGCAATGTGGACCTCCCCTTTGGATTGTATACTAAGTTACAACAAGAAATTGTTTAAAAGAAAGGTGAAACTATCTCATAGGCATCAATGCAAAACTTCCCTTTTAAGTTATAATCCAAGTAAATTCATATAAATCATAATTTTACTATTCATGTAGCCTAATTTTTCCATACAAAAAATGTGCACTACATAGACTTAGTTATAGTTTGATCTTCACAAAAAACATTATCATAAGAGTTAGAAGGAGCAGAAGGAGGGCATAAGAAGTATCTAATATTTGCATTTTTTTGTTATTTTCCTACTAAAAGTTTTGGGATGTGAAATAATAATTTTAAAAATTTAGAAGGCACTAAAGGTCGATGTGGACCTCCCCTTTAGATTGTAAATTAAGTAACTTATCATTAATTATAAGAATTTGTCATGGGTCATTTAGTTTCCTAAATGCAACATATTACCAATACACATAAAGACATGCACACAAAGCATATGTGTAGCATCCCTTTGGGTGCTCTAATGCACTTTTAGAAATATTTTAGATTTTTTTTTTGACAATTTTTTAACTTTTTAAATTATATTGAATACAAAAAATGTTTAAAGTTTAACTCTTTTAAAACTATATTAAATAATAGTTATAATCACATATATTAGAATTTATAGAAAAATCATAGAATGACTTGAACTTCTTCTTAGTGAATTGAGTCATTTTATTAATGATAATATTCATGATAAGACAAAAGTACCAAATGATACTTTTTTAAAATAAAATTTTGCCATTGGCCTTTATTTTCTTAAAAATGTCTTATCTTTCACCTAGTTAGTAAAGTAGTCAATAAATAGCATGATAACATTTTTTTATCTAATATCTAAGGAAAATAATCCCACAATGTTGATTCCTCATTAAACAAAGGACACCAAGCTTTATAGAGAAAAATATTCTGGTGATAGAATATGGGTGAGCTTCTAATGAATTTGATAGTAGTTGAAACTTTGCATAAAATATAATATATTCTACTTCATCATTATCTAGCTAAATTATTCTCTTAAGATTTTGATAATAAATATTCCACCCTTAAATGCTCCCCACATAGTCCTAAGTGGACCTTCTAAAGTGCATAATTAGCTATTAATAGTAACAGGAACTTAAGGCATGCTAAATAAACCTTTGCTAACCTTTAAACCCAATTGACCTTAAATGGATCTAGTTGATCCAATAAGATCTAGACCTTTAAATTGGCCAAAATTGATTAAGCCTAAACTTTTAAATTAATTTTAATACATCAATTTTATTAGGCACTTATTTTGACCAATTAGTTTAGTTTAACCAAAGCTGACCAATATGAACTCTATCATTGACTAGTCATTTTTGACCAATTAATTCTAATGCAGCCAGGTCAGCCTTTATAATCCATTCTAATTAATTAATCATAATGGACTTGACTTATTTGGATATTTGGTCAAATTCATCTATTTAACATTTAAATGAACTAGATCAATTTGATCAAATTAATTAAACCTACCCCTTTAGATGAGTTTACTACTTCATAATTATGCTTATTTAACTTAACTTGATCTAATTAACTTAATTTAACTAAGGTGAGCTAATATTCAATGTATTTGATTAAATTAAACTAAATTAATCAAAATTGACTCAATTGATCCAAATTAATCTCTCCAATTGATTACTTTGGTCACCCACATGCCAATTGAGTTAATCGATCAATGTAGTACATCATGTGAATTAAGAAAATAAAGCTAAAGGTCTAATTATAAAAGCCCAAGAAATAGTCTAATCAAAGATCATTACAAGAGCCTAATTAAAAGGAGAAAATTTTATATTTTATTATTTAAATTTCATGGGCTAATTATTAACAAAATAATAAAATATAAGATAATTTGATGAAGATGGTTGGTGCCTTTCTTCATTAATGACCATTCTCCCTCTTTTCCTTCAATTTTTTTTTTTTGAATGATTGTCAATATAATCTCTATAAATATTTCTAGTATGCAATAAAATTCTTCAACTTTGAAATTAAAATGAATTCTTTTAAGAATTTTTTTCTTTTGTATACTTGAGTGCCTAGGTTGACCTTTTATTGGTGAGATTTGTTAGTAATTTTGTAATAAATCTCCAATCACGTCATATCATTCCCTACATGCTAATTGACATCTAAGCCCAATCTCTACTACAACATTTAATCCAACTTCTTTGAAGTTCATAAACCAAATTATGTGGGTAATTACTTGGTCTTAGTCTCCACACCATATAATGCCATAAATCTTAAAAAAAAAAACTCTTATAAATACTCTATATCATACTTTAACATATTCAAATAACCTCCTTTTATATTTTTATCTTATTAAAACTATTTAAAACTCATTCTTAAAAGAGATATCTCAAATAAACACAAAGTAGTTCAATCTAAAATAGCCTTGATTTTCTTTCTATAAAATATCTCTAATAGTCTCAAAATCTATCAATTTGTTCTAGATCATATGATAAGAACCTAAGTTAGCCATTCATAATAAATTTTATATCTTTTCTACTCCAATTAATATTATTCTCTTAAAATAATCTACCAAATTAGCTCAAACAATACCAAACTAGGCTAGTATTGGGAAATCCCTTTAAACCCCTAACCTTTCACCATAAACTCTAGGTTTCTTCCTATGATGTTAGACTAAGGCCACACATCCATTTTCAGTCATTAACCTTACCAAAAGACCTCTTATCACCATCATTGATTTAACATATTTGACCATAGGGACTAGAGTTAGCCTAATTAACCAATTTGGGTTTACTTAAAGCGTAACCATTATTCTATTAAAATTTTAGAAGATAATCATTTCCATTAGTAATATAAGGTAAATTCTAATCTAAGATAATAAGAATAACCATTAATTAAGTTAGCTAAATCTGATGTAATATAATTGTACTATATAGATATTCCCTATCCAAATAAATTCTAGTCACCTACCTTATTAATATAATCCAATCAATTCTTAATCATGCTATTAAATTTATAAATGAGGGGTGTTTAAGTTGATAATTGAGATAGAGCTAACATTTTTTTACTTTATAATAATTTCTTATAGCTTAAGCAAGGAATTCCAGTGGTTTGTTGTAATGGGGTATCCAAGAAACTCAATATGCATAGATCAACTACTTTCAAAAAAGATTAAATACATGAAACAAAAATATTTTAACATGTGGTCAATCAAGAAGAATTGTTTTAAAATAAGAATATCCTTTATATTCCCATGTTTCATCATGACATGCATATTAGAGTCCCAAAAGTCAAAAGGAGAAAAATGTAATACAACTTAAATCATTACCATTTGTTCTTTGCTATCCACATGAAGAGTTATGTAGACATTTTCAAGGAAGAATATGCTTAGCCAATCATGCTTTAGAAATTGAATACATCGTAGAAGAAAACAACTACACATAAATTCAACATCACTTCATTTGACTAAATGTAATAAATTTATTTTATAAGCCATGTGTAAGGATCCTATATAATATATGGAATGTTTTGCAATATGGTTTGTGTGTTTTGGAAATAAAGGTGTTCATGTGAATGTTGGTTGAATAAGAGATTTGGGGTTTTTCTCCATTGAAAATCTTAGTGTTTCCTTTTGAAATAATATGTTTATCTTATTCTTATACATGAATGAAATGCTTAGCTCTCTTTCATATTCATGTATCAAGTTTCATCATTTAGTTACTCCATTATCCTTTTGCAAATGTTGGTCACCACCTAATTTCCTTGTATGGCTAAGATCTCCGCACTTGCATGCCACCACTTTTCCTCTATACCAATAAGCTTATTAAATGTCCTCAAGTATATGGGGAGGAAAATAATTATAAAGAAGATGCCATTATCTTGCAGCATAATGACTAACTCAACTTCTTGTCAAATTATTATATGTAATTTTGTTAACATGATGTGTTACCTAATTAGAATATGTTCAATGTAAAAGTAATTCATTTGAACATCTTAATGGGCGTGGTTCATCAAAGGCTAATTTTTAAAAAGTCAAGAGTTAACTAGACTATGTGAATATGCAAATCATCCAAATTATATCATTGTGAGATGATAAATATTAGTTTGGTTAATGTAAGATGAACTAGGATGAATGTATTTGATAAATCTTTACCTTATATTATTTAATTGGACATAACAAGATGATCAAATAAACGTTGATTGATCTTGGTGGCACTTATGATCTATCCATCATAAATTTTGGATTAGGCAAAAAGTTCATATAAAGAATAACATATTATCCAAGATGTTGGATTTATTTTTGATTATTCACATTTGATACCTGCTAGGATGATTTTGACTTATCTCTTCAATGTCATAAATAATCCTAATTGGTTTCTATAAATAGAGTGTTACATATCTTTCTATTGTTCCATGAGATCTATTTATATAAACTTTTTATTGCACCTTTCGTAATTTATTTATCAATGACCCCTTTGTTTTCTTGTGATTGTAAACACTTAAGGGTAGTGGAGACGATTATAAAGATGGATGAAAATGTTATATTCTTTATAATAATGCATGCAATTATAATGATGTTGGTGGTATGCAATACATGGCATCCTTCAATTTCAAGAAAAGGTTACATGATTATTATGATGGCTATCAGTGAGTGAGAAAGAGCTAACTTGCTTGGGATCTTAGGTTAGAGGTGAGAGAGATAATCTATGCTCAATTATTGGAGAGCATTCTTATAGTGGAACAAGGAATTTGCTTTATTTATTTTATTATAACTACCAAACTCTAGAAGTTTTTGGTTTTGGGATGAGAAACTAATTTTAGGGAGTTTTTGGCTTGCCCACTTAATACTGTTATGTTGAGAGTCATTGGCTATAAAGGAGCTCTCTTATCTTATGCACCTTATGGGGATATTTACTAAACAAACTCTAGACAATGAAACTTTGTGTATTTGTCATCTCAAAAGTTAAAAAAGAAATATACAATCTCCAATTCAAGTTCAAAGTGTAAATATAAATATAAATTTTATTTTTATAATTTAGTATAGCATGAGGAATAATATAATATTATAAAATATAAAGATATTTTTTCTAAATTTAACTCAAAGATAAAAATAGATCTTCAAAATTAAGTTTTATTTTTATTTGTCCAAGGATATGGTTGAATAAATTAAAGGTTATTTGTTGAGGTACAAGTTCCTCATACAATCAAATTCTTATGGTTAATTACATTTCAAGAGAAGTCATCTCTTTAAAATATTTTTGATTAAAGTAGGAGCAAATATTTTATGATTTGTAAAGTTCAATAAAAAGATGTGATTTTTAGAATTTCAAATGAGATTGGATTAACTTTAGAAGAAAATTTTTATATTGAAGCCAAAATTGGACTTTAAGAAACTCAAAAGTTCTTAAATTTATTATGAATAAGACTTTAACATTTTGAGAATTAATTTAATTTTAATTTGATTAACTTATTTAGAAATTTAGGATTTATATTATGTTGGAAGCTAAACATATGACTTGACCATTAAAGATATGCAACATGGTCATGTTGTGAGTATAAAAATGAATTTAATGTTAAATTTATGAGTTTAATGTCAAATAATAAATATACACACTAGGTACGTAAGAAGACTTTATTGTTCCATTACTTTCAAAATCTTAGTTTAAATGAACAAGCCATATAAATTTATAATCAAATTAATTCTATAATGGCCATTTTATGTTGTTTATAATTGAAGTAAAAAAAGTTCTTAAATAGTCTACCATCATAATACAATTTGTATCCACTCCACACAATAATATGAATAAACATATAAACACATATAATTATAGTACAAACCTACTAAACACACCATAGCATGAACAAATAAATAACCCTAGAATAATAAAGCTTGATTACAGATGGAATCTATAATATGCCGCAAAAAATCCCTAAAAAAGAAAATGTAAAAGCAACTGGGCTCTACCATAATACACCTAGCCTAATTTTATATAAAAATATAATTTAGCATGTTGGACCTTAAGCTTAAATCTCATGTCATTCTAAATTCATGGACATCAGGGCTCATTCTTAAGATTCATGCAACTAATATAACCAACAAGATTTACATGGATTTCATGTTCTAAAACTATACTTTGAAAAAAAAAATCAAAATAAATCTTGAAAATTCTATGTTAGTATAGGAAAGAATGTACAAATGTTGACCTCACTTTTAGTGAGGTTGACAACCCTCCTCTTAGACCTAGGATTTAATCTGGGCACTATGATTCTGTTAACCTCAAGTAAGGTTAATAACATCATAATCTCAGTAAATTAAGATCTTCGACCTTAGATTAGGAGCTTCTTATTAGGCACTTAGGATACTATGATTAGTGTCTAAGTACACAATCTTAACTAAAGTGAAAATTAAAATGAAATCTGAATTCAACTGAACCCAGATTAAGAAAATTAAGTTTGATTAACTCAATTAAATTATTTGAACACAAAATCAACTAAATTCAAGAAAATCCTATAAAATAAAAACTAAATTAAATCAAACCAAACAAAAGGAATAAAATGAATACGCAAGTATAATGAACCCAAAAAATAAATCCATATGGGGTTCAAAGGGTTAATTAGGTCGTTTGACCTAGAGTTGATCCATGTAGGCCCCACCAAGCCAAAATAAAATTAATAAAAAAATTAATCAATTTAAGTCATCCTAAATGCTTACATTTATAAAATTAATATAATAGAACACTAAAGTAATTAATTCTTAATCTAGTGATGACTAAAATAGCCTAATTAGGTCATTTAGTCTAAATGAACCTAAACTGACCCTATTGAACCTAAACTCAAAATAAATTAAATTTAATTTAAATTAAATGTTCTAAAATACCTTAAAATTATATTTGAACATAATTAAAACTTTCTTGGGTATGGTTTGACCAAATTGGTCATTTGACCTAAGAAAACCCCGATCTGCCCATTAAACTTAAATTGGTCCAAAAATAAGTCTAAACTAAAATCAAATATAAATTAATTAAAATTAATTATTCAAAATTATTTTAAATACTCAATCAAATATAATTAAAGCTTGAACACACATCAATTTGGGTCATATTGGTCATTTAACCAACATGAACCCAATTTAACCCATTAAGCCTAATTTGGAATAAAAATGAGTTTAAATCGTAACTCAACTTAACCAAAATTAAACCAAATCAATGCTTAAAATTATTTTTAAGTTGATTATTGAATATGACTCAACTCTTAATGGCACCCAATTTAGCCAATTTAGTCAATTAATATCTAAATTGACTGATTGACTACATATAGCCAAAACCAAAATGAATTAAAATGAAGTAAAAATAAATTAAAATTAAATCAAATTAATTATTATAAATTAATTTTAAAACTTAATTAAACTTAATTTAATTCTTATTTGGGTCCAATTTATCTAATTTGGTTAATTTGTCCCATGGACCTAAGTGAACCCAAATTGGCCTAATTTGACTTATTTATGTTAAATTGAGTTAATTTAGGCTTAAGTTAAAATACATTAATTAATCAAATGTATTATAAATAATTTTTTTAATATAATTCAAATTTAATCCTAGAGTTAAGATGAGTAAGGGACTAACCTTAGGTTCACTTTTATAAGATTTCAGCTTGAGTATGCCCAAAATGAAAATAAAAAAAAGGGGAGGTGAGCATGAGGAGAAAAAATACATTTTTCACATGGGAGGCATAGAGAAAAAAAAAGGGTTTTCTACACACCTCATTTCTTTTTTACTAAAACATTCTTCTTCCAAAGAAAAAAACTCCTCTCCCACCTCTCTCTCTAGTCCAAGCCACCTGGGGTGTCTTGGTGCTGAAGAGGCAAAGAAGAGATTCAAGATCTTCTAGCATCCATCAAACGTGTGTTTCAGTGAGATAACTTTTATAAACTTTAGATCTACCATAGGTGCTTGTGTTTGGTGAAAAATTTACATGCATCTAGGATTTTTTTTAGATCCCATCACACTTTCTTTTTTTTAACACTCTTTTTTAGATCACCGAGATCATGAGATATTGTTGATAGATCCCATCAATCTAAGCCCATTTGGTTTGCCTTTCATGAGGGAGACAACCTTCGGGCCATCCATCTTACTTTGATAGAATGAACAGCTATGATTAGATCTCATATTTGATTTATTCTAATAGATCTGACCCGTAACTTTAAAAAATCATAAAAAATTAAATATTAAATAAAAAATAGAAATAAGGACTCTATGAATTCATCTTTTCAAGAGGAATCCAATGAACCTAAAAAATCCCAAATTTGGATATATATATATATATATATATATATATATATAAGGAGTAATTTGAGTTTTAGTGAAATCTATATTTTCTTAATTACTCTCAAAATACTAAAACAATCAACTTGAAAATTTTAGAAAGGATACTTAATGTTCTTGTCTACCTATCATAAAAATTTTAAGTTAATTAGCTTTTTTGGTTTAAAATTTATTAATTTTTTAAGGTTATTAACTATTTTAAAATAAATAATTAATTGAAAATTATAAAAATTATAAAAAGTCATCAAATTAATTTAAATCACTTTAATAAACATCAAAAATTTTAAAAAAAATTAATTATACCTTCTCGATCACACTAAATTACAAAAGTAATTAAATTAGGATTTAATTAAAGCATTAATTAATTACTTTAATTACACAAAACTTTTAAAAATCATAACTAAATACTATAAAAAATTAAAAAAATGCAAATTAACCTATTTTGGAAAGGTTAGATAGAGGATAATTTAATAAATATAAAATCTAATTAATACCTAAGGAGTAGTGCTTAATTAAGGATTGAAGCTCAGACTAATCACCTTAATTAAGGCCAAATTACTTGGCTAATTAATTCCAAATTTGGTGGAATAATTATATGAGATGTCCTCTACATCCCATAATTTTCTTTAAATTATTTTTACACGTAGTTTAAAGATTTTAAAATTTCAATCTTAATTACCCTCTTTAATTAATTAAATGATTATTAAAATTGGTGAATAATAAAAAATAAATAATTAATATTAATTAATCAATGTGAATAATGGAAATGATGAGAGAAATAATTAGGATCCCCTTTTCTATTATTTATTTTCCAAATATCCTTCCTTAAGAGGATTAAATAAAACATTTAATATTTAGGGAATAATTAGAAAAATCAATGATAAAATGTAAACAAAAATTTAAAAAATTGATTTAGATAAATTAAATATAATCCATTAATATCCCTTTATATGTTTAATAGCATAGTCATTAAAAAAATTATAATTATCCCATTGGTGTGGGAAAACCATAAGAGTATTTAACTTAGATTATTTTTTCTTTAATTTAATTAACTCTTGAGCATGAGCCTAATTGTATTAGACTCTCTTGGTGCATTGCTAGATTTATTTTCTCAAAACATATCATTGATTAAGTTGTTAATTAAATTAAAGAAGCTTAGGGATGCATAATTAAGTTGATGTGCTTAAAGGCTTGAACCTAATCAACTCATAAAATTCATTTAACTTTCTTCTTTAAATATATCAAATCATCAACATGGGATGGGGTAAATCCTAAGTATTATTTCTCCTTTTAGGTTGTGACAATTTAAACACCAAAACTAAATCTTATAAAAACTTTGGTTAGTGTTAAAGAATGTTTATTTGGCTTGATTGTCCTTAGTACTAATGTAATTGAGTATGTTATATTGCAACATTTAATTATCTCTTTTCAATTATTATTATAAATGTGCATGCCATTTGTTTCATATGTTCATGTTTCAAAAAAAAAAAAAAAACAAAGAGAGAATAAAAATAACATGATTGTATTTAAGTTGCATGTGTTGGATAAATGTTATTATATGGTGTGGCTAATATCACTAATGAATCTCAAATTATTTTTGAAACTATAAGTTAATAATGAATAAAAATGTTTGAAGTTTAAGTTAATGTTGGCTATAAATACTTAATAAAGTGTCCATTTAGTTATAACTTAAATATAATAAATGATTATTTTATCTTTATGATTCATGTGTTTGTTTACATATATTTGATTTGACAAGTATATAGTCTAGACATCCAGAACATGAGCTTTAAGTAGCCCCAAGGAGGTCTTAAATAATCTCACTTCCCTGGTTTAATAATGGCACATACTTGCTTAATTTCATCTATGTGTATGAATGTGTAGAATTTGATATAAAACTTTACTTTTTCACTAAATTTTACATGAATAAAAGATTTATTTTTATATGACATTTGCATAGTTTCCATTTCTATGCTTGTGGATATATTTACATGTATTTGACATCCGAAACATATGAGGTTCTAAATAGTCCCAATGAGGTCTTAGATAATCTCATTTATGTGATTTAATAATGGCACATACTTGCTTAAATTTCTAATAATAATCATCAAGTGTACAAAATATGAATATGTATTGCATGCACAAATATGTATATTAAATCAAATATTATGAGCAAAGAAGAAAATCAAAGAAAAAAAAAAGGTGTGTGTATGCTATTGATAATAAAAAGAAGTAATAGAATGTTACTCATGTGATGGTGACTCAGTTTCATTAATCATAAGATGTCTTTCATGTTTGAATAAGATTCCTTAAAATTAATCTAAACTTATGCTTAATAAAATGTTCATAAGTGTTTCTTCAAATAAACTAAAGTCATGATAATATACCTTTAGAAGATAACTTAGGATAGGGATGAAGGGATCAAACCTCTTTCTTCTCTTTATAATAATTAGATGTTAAGCAAGTATCAAATAAAATAAGAAAGTGTAAATTTAAAACCAATCAATTCATTGAATGATTTGAAGTGAAACCATCCCTAATGGTTAATTTAAATAATTCTAGAACTTTAGACAATCATACTCTTAAAGCTTAATTAAGAAACATAACACTAAGCCTTAGCACACACATTAGAATGCTAAGTCTTTGATTATAAAGTTAAATTAGGCTGGTGTATGCTATGTTGATGTATTTTATTTTATGATGTAATATTTTAGATTGGATGTTAGGATTATTTGTGCTTAGACTAGATGTTAGGTCGTTAGTAGCCTAATGATATTTTATATAGGAGATTGTGTTAAAGGGGCTGATATAATAATAAATAAATATACATGTTCTTGCTTGCAAGTGCTGCTTATACCCCTAAGCATAATCCACTTAGGACAGGTGGTCTTGCTACCCAAGTGTAGGGTGCTAAGTCCAAATATGTGAAGTATAATTGCTTTACTTGTATGTTTGTTTAGCTAACATCTATTTTTCAAGTGTAGTTAGATTTTATTTTTCATAAATATGTAATTTTTGTAATAGGATTAAGATTAGTGTTATGAGGTTTAGGATGAACAGTGGTTAGAAGGCAAAGACTTGGGAGGCCTTGTAATGCCTGGCAAACTAATCTAAGGAGAAGAAAGAATTGAAGACCCTCATAGCATTTATTTTAATTGTAACATTTAATTAAAATCTAGGTTGTATAAAGGTAGAGCTCGACTTCCCAATTTCTTTTCTTTTCTAGGGTGTATGGTGGTACCCGACCGCATCGATCTTTTATTCTTTTATGAAAATCTAAATCTTTATTATTATGTTTAGTTTCTACAATAGAAATGTCACATTTTTCATAGGTTTCTAAAAGTGTGATGATTTGATGTGTGACCTGGATGCGACAGGCTCTTTAGAATAAAATTAAATCTTTTATCCTCACTAAATAACTCATAACTAAATTTTAATACAACTCACAACCTCATCTAAAAGCTTAGGTTTATAATCAAGATAAATAAAAGCTTTAACAACTTTTAGTTGAATATTGTATATTATCACACCATACATATCATATTGTCACCCTTTAATAGGGAGGATCTCTACTCTTGCATGATAAGAGATGTGCTTGACCTTTGAGAGCAATCCCTTATAGTGGAGAACACCTCCTCTAATTGATTTGGTCCATGACTTAATTTCATCATGCATATATGCATAATTGTCCTAAGCCTTGGTCCAAAATGAATATGCCAAAATAATATAAAATTTGTAAATTTTTAACATTAGTCTAAGTCATGCTTGCATACCAAATATTATTTAGTCTCTTAGTGAGTGAGTTTAAGATCTTAGCCTCCTTCATAATTAAATAATAACCTAGCTATCTTGCATCTACATAAGACGACCTACATAGTTTTAAAGCGTAGGAGGTATTAACTGGCTGCCATTCTAGGTGGTTATAAGTCCCGAAGAATCAAGATGAGTCTATTTTCTCTTGTGGAGGTACACCATTATGTCCCATTTTTTTAGACTTAGGTTGTGCTTCTAGCTTGAGCTAGAACATTTTAGATTTAGGTTTTGAAGCTACTTATTTCTTTTGAGCTACGAGTTTAAGTCCTCACCTCCTAGGAGTTTTCATAATATTATGTTGTTGGACTATAAGCCCTAACATTTTAATAAGATTCAACTTAGATAAAAGTAAATTCTCTCTTTCAAAAATATAAAGCCTCGCTATAAGGTAGATTGAAGCACTCACTAGGCTTCCTAGTATTATTGGTGCTTCCTAGTTATTCTCCTTTGGAATTTGTAAATAAGTCATTTTATTTGAACTTTCCCACTTAGTTTTAAAAGTACCCAATCCTCTGATAGTCCAACTTTGAAATCTTTGGAGATACTTATTGGCTACTTTAATTGAGAGATCTTTGGTATATATGTAGACTCATCTGCCTCAGGAGTCATTATTAGGTGATTAGGTCCATTGTAAGATGATGTTTCTATCTTTCGAGATAATATATTATACTTTAATGTTGCACCCGATCACTTTAATAAGTACCTCCTAAGATTTGTAATGTCACTATGACTCAATATTAAAATACTATAACAACATTCATTCATATAAGGCTTGACACAAATTAGGAAGCATTATTTGATCCATATTCAACCATCCTTACTTATATAGTACCTACATGCAAAAGAAAATTATATTATTTTTATTTTTAGTTTTCCCTTTTGGGTAGGATGCCGTGAAAAACAAAAAGTTTAAAAAAATTGCCCAAGATCGTCACATATGCAAAACATGATAAAACAACACATCATACACAAAAATATCTAGAGCTACATCCTTACAAGTTTATTCAATATTAAAATTAAAAGGTTTGATCAGCATAAAAAGGGTTTTAATAAAACTCAAATTGATTTTCAAACAAGGATTGATCAATTCAAACTTATAAGTGTGAACTTAGTTTGGGCCTTTGTTTGAACAATTTAAAAGTAAGTTTAGGCCTTGTTGAATTAGGTTAAAACTTGGGATTTGATTAAAACTTAGTTCAAATAAGATTGTATTCAAGTTTGAAATTGGCTTGAATCTAATTTGAACAATTTGAATAATATTTCAAGTAGGCTCAAAATTGATTCAAAACATTTAAATGTGGTGAGATGATGTGATTGCATCTTTATTGAAGGAGAAACAACCTCAAATAATTTAAATGTCAAATTGGATTGGTCAAACTAACTAATTTAATCATGAATCAATCTAGCAATTGATATATTCCACATCTAAAATAATTTTTACATGAACAAAATTGAGCCAAGGTGAATTAAAAGGTGAACTAACAAATCAATCTTAGTTTGAATTGTTGGTACATATCTGAAACAATTTGCCACAACTTTTCAATTATTTAGCTAAATATAAATAATTTAAGATGAATAAAAATTACCAAAATTTATAAAGCTTAACTCCTCTTTGATAACTTCCCACATTTTAAAGTATATTAAATTACAATATTAAGATCTCAACATAGCCTTTCTTTCTTTTAGTTTAATAATAGGTCAATTTTATAGAACCTTGACGGCTTCATATTGAACATTCAACACAAAACATTCATGTCTTATAATGCATAGATTGATTTTAACTTTTTTCATCCCATTAAAAAAAAATTCACCCATTACATTCTCAACATCAATTTCCTTTAAATTTAACACAATATTAAGACTTTATAAAACCCAAAATATTATGTTTAATTACATACATATCATATTATTTTTATGTATTTATATATATAATACTTAAACTTCAATTCTTAATTATATAACATCATAATCTTCAATATCATATCAAAAATATCATTATCACATATATTATAAAAATAAAATACATATTTTTTAACATAAAAAATATTAAATAATAAACATCTAATTTTAAGTATTATATATATTATGTGATATGTATACATTTTTCAAAATATTATTTAAAAAAGAAAATTATCATGCTCATACAACATTCTATATAACTTAAAAAAAAATACTCAATTATCTTCAAGCATTAAATTTGTAGCAAATTCAAAGAAAAATCAATTGTAATTCTAAAATTTTAGACAATCATACTCCTAAAGCTTAATTAAGGAACACCACATTAAGCCTTAGCACACATATTAGAATGATAAGTAATTGATTATAATGTTAAGTTAGGATAGTGTATGTTACGATGATGTGTTTTGTTTAATGATGTAATATTTTAGACTGAATGTTAGGATTATTTGTGTGTAGACTAGATGTTAGATCGTTAGTAGCCTAATGATGTGTTATACAAGAGATTATGCTAAAGGAGCTGCTATAATAATAAATAAATATACATGTTCTAGCTTGCAGGTTCTTGTTATACCCCTAAGCATAATCCACTTAGGATAGGTGGCCTTGGCTACCCAAGTATAGGGTGCTAAGTCCAAATATGAAGTAAATTGTTTGGCTTGTATGTTTATTTAGCCAACATCTATTTTGTAGGTGTAGTTAGATTTTATTTTTCATAAATATGTAATTTTTGTAATAGGATTAGGATTAATGCTATGGGGTTTAGGATGAATAGTGGCTAGAAGGCAAAGACCTGGGAGGCTCTGTGAATCCTAGAGCAAACTAATCTAAGGAGAAAAAAGAAAAGCACAAGATTGATGACCCCTATAACATTTATTTTAATTGTAACATTTAATTGCAATCTAAGCTAAATAAATGTAGAGCTCGGCTACCCAATTTCTTTTCTTTTTGGGGTGTATGGCACACAGCATCGGCCTTTATTAATTAAATAACAACACATGCTTTTCATAGGTTTCTAAAAGTGAGATGATTTGATGTATGGCCTAGATGTATTAGGATAAAATTAAATTTTCTATCATCACTAAATAACCTCTTAGTTGAATATTATATGTTATCACACCATACATATCATATTATGTCATTCTTGAATAGGGAGGATCTCCACTATTGCACGATAGGGTATGTGCTTGACCTTTGAAAGCAATCCCTTATAGTGGAGAACGCCTCCTCTAATTGATTTGGCCCATGACTTCATTTTAGCATGCATATAGACATAATTATCCTAAGCCTTGGTCAAAAATGAATGTGTCAAAATAATTCAAAATTTATAAAATTTTAACATTAGTCTAAGTCAAGCTTGCATACTAAACATTATCTAGTCTCTTAGGGAGTGAGTCTAGAACTTTAGCCTCCCTAAATAACAATATCTTGCATCTACATAAGGGCCTACAATTTTAAAACATAAAGGTATTGGCATCTTTGTAAGTCCAAAATTATGAGTCTATTCTTTCTTGTGGAGGTAAACCATTATATCCCATTTTCTCGATTAGACTTAGGTTGTGCTTCTAGCTTGTGCTAGAGCATTTTAGATTTAAGTTCTAAGACTACTTATTTCTTTTATACTACGAGTATAAATCCTCACCTCTTAGGCGTTTTCATAATTTTGTATTGTTAGACTATAAGCCCTAACATTCTAATAAGATTTTAACTTAGATAAAAGTAAATTCTCTCTTTCAAAAATATAAAACCTCATTATAAGGTAGTTCAGCTTCCTAGTATCTAATTACTTATTCTTCTTTGAAATCTATAAATAAGTCCTTCTATTTTAGCTTTCCCACTTGGTTTCTAAAAGTACCCAATCCTCTGGTAGTCTAGCTTTGAAATCTTATTATACTTTAATCGAGAGTATTTTTGAGAAATACCCATTTCATATGATGTAATTAACTATGAAAGCTTGCTTCCACGGAGAACTAAGGAACCTAGCATAAAATAAATCATGCTTTAGGTGATTAGGTCCATTATAGAGTGATGTTTCTATCTTCTGAGATAATACATTATACCTTAATATTGCACCCGATCACTTTAATAAGTACCCCCTAAGATCTACATGATGTCCCTACGATTCTAAATTAAAACACTACAATAACATTCATTCATATAAGGCTTGACACAAATTAAGAAGCATTATTTGATCCTTATTCAACCATCCCTACTTATATAGTACCTACATGCAAAAGAAAATTATATTATTTTTATTTTTATTTTTCCCTTTTGGGTAGGATGCCCTGAAAAACAAAAAGCTTAAAAAAATTGCCCAAGATCGCACACATGCAAAACATGATAAAACAACACATCATACACACAAAAATATCCTGAGCTTCATCCTTACAAGTTTATTAAATATTAAAATAAAAAAGGTTTGATCAGTATATAATAGGGTTTTAATAAAACTCAAATTGATTTTCAAACAAGGATTGATCAATTCAAACTTATAGGTATGAACTTAGTTTGGGCGTTTGTTCGAACAATTTAAAGTAAGTTTAAGCTAAGTTCAAATAAGATTCTAATCAAGTTTGAGGTTGGCTTGAATCCGATTTGAACAATTTGAATAATATTTCAAGTAAGCTCAAAATTGATTTTTATATATTATTTAACCATAAAAAATACCAACCCTTTGCTATCAATTTTTGACTAAATTACCTTATTCTACTATAGTATCACGATCTTTTTTTAGAATTATAAGAAGAAATATAACTGAGAAATTATCAATATTAATGAGAAAAAATTTATGGTTGTATATGAAATAGATAGGAATGAAAGGTGCTTCTCTATTTTATGAGCCTGATAATGATAAAACAATTAGATTCTATGGTATCTTAAGATAAAAACTACTCATTTTGACTTGTATTTCTTAGTCACTACATTTTAAAATTTCTATCACATTTTACATTTAGATTCTTATATTTCAATCATTTTATAGCTGAAAATAAAGACTCTTCAACAATTAAAAGTTACATTGTTTTTAAGCAGTTATGCATCGTTGCCGCCCTGCACGAAGTTTAGGCCTGCATCATCGCCGCATGCATGAAGTTAAAACTTAAACTTGTCATATGAATATAATAATAAATTGTAAGTCGTATTTGGGATCGATTTTCTTTAAAATTTTAATTTGAAAATTGATTTTATTTAAAATTTAATTTAAAATAAAATATATTTATTATCGCAATATATATTTCTATTTTTATTGAATGTTAAATAAATTTTTTTTTTTTTTTGTGATGATATGAGATTATTGACTAATAAGATAATGATGATGTCAATGATAAAATTAGCTAATCATAGTTGATGGTGAGTGAATGTTATAAGTGATTATAGTTAATGATGGTCAAGTAATAAGTAATAAGTGGTGATGATAATAAAAGCATTGAAAATACTTGGAAATAAATTTAAATATTTTAAAAATAATTTTATTTTTACATATATATATAATATGGTTTTAATTATTTTTAGTTTGATTTTTAAATTAAAGTTCAAACTAGGATTGAATGATTTTCAATTTTGTATTATGAGCTAGAATCTTATTGGAATTATATTTAAATCTTATTTTAGACCTAAAAGTTTCATTTGATAAGGTTTAAACCTAATGTTCAACTATTAGATCCAGGGCGAAGATTAAATTTAATATCATCTTTTTATTTATTTATTTTATTATATAGCACAAGCATATTGATATTTGATTCGCCTAAAAAATACTAATAAAATTAATAAAAATAAGATAAAAATTAAATTGAAATTAGATTTGAACTAGATTTAAATAATAGTTAAGCCTTGTTCAACATGTTTACAAATTTATTCAAATTTAAGATTAAAAAAGTTTGATCAACATCTAAAAGAGTTTTAAATAGGATAAACTACAATTTAACATTATTCTACTATTTCAATCTTGTTTGGACAATTGATAACAAACAAATGCCTACACATAGCGTTGACACCATGATATAATAATCAATGTTGGCATCACTAATCACTTTCTTATTAGAAGTGATTAAAAGCTGTTTGGGAATGCTGTCATCACTCTGTTAAAGTTGTATCATTGCCGCATTGCCGCCTTGCACTAGCAATATTTGACAAATATATATATATATATATATATATATATATATATTATATATATATATTATATATATATATATATATATATATATATATAAGTAAAATCACACCTTTTTAATTATCATCATAAATAGTCAGGTTAAGTTGAAAAATATAACTTTCCTATCATAAATTTCTCAAAATATAGATAAAACACACCCAAAATACATACACTATGATGCAGTGCGATATCACACCACTGAACCACCGCCATCTCAAAAGGCCCCTTAGTTTAGCAAAGCTTAACTACCCCCTAAAAATGACAATAATGATGAAGAGAGTGTCAGCCAATAGTCATTGATAAGCAAATGATGATGGTCAATATTGGCTTAATGTAGTCATCGACAACAGTCACCAAATAATGATGAATATATGTTATAATAGTTATTTTTAAAGATGTTTAAAATACCTTAAAATTATTTTGTATATTTTTAAAATAAATTAATCTAATTTAAAATAATAATATAAAAATACACTAAATAAATATATTCTAAAAATAATAACAAAAATCAAAATGATACAAAATATACCCTAAATTAATTGTTTCTTTCAGATCATCTTTATTTTTAAAATATATTTATTTAATATTCTGTAATTTTTTAAAAATAATATAAGTTATTTTTACTTTTAAAGCACTAAAAAAACTTTTCAATATTTTAAGTGGTTTAAAAACTATCATTACCATTGATTGCCATTATCATTGCTACAGTAGCTATAATCACCATTATTATTTCAGGAGATCGCCACCATTGTCATATAACTAAATAAATATACTTTTTTAAATTGAAAAATAAATTTATTTTATGTTAAACTCTAAATAAAATAATAATAAAAAAAACTTAAAATGATTAAAACTCCATCTAAAAGATAGCAATTTAAAATGAGAGCTTTTACATATATAGTCACCCAATCTTATATATTTACAAATCAATCATCTTCTATCTCAAATTTTCAATTGACATACAAATATTGAAATTTATAATCAAATCCCAACCCATATTTTTCATTTTTGTAAAATTCTTAGTGATTTGTTCGTGGTGCAAATATATGGATCCAACAGTTCAAAAAAATAGAGGTGATGGTTAAATTATAAGTACATATAAATTGAGTGGTTGATTTATAGAAAAAAAAATCCTTTATAATGATTAATAAGCATTTCACAAAAGATTCCTGATTTCTTTAATTCATTACATACCTATGAATAATATGAAATAATCATTCCATTAATTGTGATTGATAGTATTCCCAAACTTAGACAAGTTGGTAGCCACACAATGTATTTTTGACATCAATCTTCTATTCTTAGAAAATTGGCTTAAACTTTCAACCAAGAAGATTTGGCTTCAATGCTTGTATATGTGTTATGTGTTTGAGTTTGTCATTAAACTACCTCAAAATATCCCAAAAAATAGTTTTATGTATTTAGATTTATTTATATTATTGGTATACATACATACATACATACATACATACATACAGATACATACATACATACATACATACATACATACATACATACATATAGACACACACACACACACACACTCACTAGTAATAAATTAGAAATTAATTATATTATGGGATATATTAATAGTTTTTGAACATTAATAATGAGCTAGATATTTTGGTTTATGGATTAGCCAAAAGTTGTGATTCAACAAATTTTTAATTAAATTTTTTGTGGTCTTAAAATTCATTGGGATTGCCCTTCATCTTAAAATAAAAAAAAATAAATGGATGTGATCTAAATTTACTTGGGTATACTCTTCAAATAGATTGAATTAGAATGGACCCATTTAGGCCTAACTAATCCAAGTTAGGCTTAAATGTTAGTGCTGATTTGTACTATCATCGCTAATGCCAGCTATCATCACTAGCTATGATCACCATCATTTTTTCACTAATGATTATCACCATCGCCACACAAATAAATAAACTTTTACTCTTAGGATAACAAATATATCTTTATTTTATGGTTGCTATGTCATCAAAAAGTCCTTTTGTTTGGGCATGCATTTTGATGTAATACATTGGAAAAGTTTCAACTTAATTTATCATCCATCCAAACTACAATTTAAGAAAGCTTATATTCAAGCTAAGCATCTCAAAAAAAAGAACTTGATGACACCAAAAGTGACATAATCTGAGTCTATATTAGCACAAATGAAACACTTTAAGCATACTTAGAAAGTTTGAAATATCATTTGAATTATCAAATGGTCTTCAAAATTACAATGTCTATAGTCAAATCGAGTGTCTCGATAAAAAAATTTAATAAACCAAAAATTATTGAATTTTGTATCATTAAGACACACAAATACTCAAAAAATATCTTATGATCAAAGGGATTATTCTATGCCATCTAATACAGTCCTTTGGATTTTGGCCATATTTATAGGGGATGTCATTCTTAAAATCTAATCTATAAATAGGTTCTTACTCTTCATATGAAGAAGACTGTGGGGCTAAAGATTGAAGAGAGCTTTAAAATTTGAAAAACTCTAGTGCATAACCATTATCATCATTGGATCAACATTCGACCACCATTGTTGAATTATTTCTATCCACCATAGTCAGATTGCTTTGTCATTGTCGAACCACTACCTTCTAATTGCCATCATATGATTGCGTTTAGATCCTTGTAACTAGACTACTGCCCCCAACACCATTGTCTAGCCACCTCATGACTACCATCATCGGGTTATTATCCAATCACCATCATTAGACCACTGCTTGACTGTCATCATTAGATCGCAATCAATGTTCAACCACCATCATCGAACTGCCTCCTTACCACTGTCTAGTTGCAATCATTGAATCACCACCTAACTGCAGTCACTAGACTGTCATCCAACCATCATCGTTGGACCACCTTTCAACAACACTGTTAAAGCACCAATATTGACGTCCATTATTTGAGTTCCACCCAATCACCATAGTTAGATTATCACACAACTATAGCTGTTGAACTACTATTCGATCTCTGTTAATCATCATTAGGCTATATGCCGACCAATGCAATTAGACAGTTACAGCCTGACAACCACCATAAGACTATCGATGCCATAAAACCAACACTATTAAACCATTGTCACCACCAGAATTTCATTGTTTGATTATCATCATTATTTGACCATCATCTTTAGTCTATTTCCACCTACTTTCCACCCTTAGATCATCGCCCTAGTCTAACCATTATCATCTAATTGCTACTAATGCTTAACCATAGTCACTCGACCTCCATCACCAAACCATAATTGCCTGACCATCAATGACCAATTCCGGTCCCCCAATTATGATCATCAAACTATGGTCACTCAATCATAGTCATCCAACTATGATCACCTTGTCACTATTGCTCGACTATAATAGAATGGCTACAATCATTAGTCCATTGTTAGTTAACCTCCATTGCTTGACAATAGTGGACTAGCAATCATCGCGACTATGACGTCCCTTTCTCTAAGTATGTTTTAGGGGATGCCTCTACCTCCTCTAATTTTCTTGAGATTTATTGAAGGTTTAATTGGGGGAATTATAAATATGTTTCTTAATTACTTCCTTAACCTAATTAAGGATAATTAAGATATGATTAGTTATTTTAATCCATTATTAGGGTTGATTAAGGTTAGATCCAATGGATAGGGGACTTAGAGAATAATTTTGGAGTATTTTTCCTAAGCTATTCCATAAACCCCCTTTTTTTCTTAATCCTCTCTTAATTAAGGGTTAATTCATTCATTATCCCCTTAATTAATTTCTAAAAATTCTAAAAAATTCCAGAACTTAATTAATCTACCTTCGGTAGATGCTTAGGTGTTTAAGAGCCTAAGTTCAATTAAGAAAATCAAAACCCAGTTTATATGTGTGAAGGGGTATTTTGAAATTACTTAAGCTAAACCCCTTAGCTTCATTAACCATTAATCATGAGCCAAATTACATTAGGCATTTTCTTCCTAAGTGCATTACAAGTTTAAATTCCTTGTGAGTTTTTATGTCATCTCATTGGCTCATAATTACTTGGTTAACTATGTTAAGGTGGTGTAGGTAAGGGTTAATTAATTTGCTTAATTCATATCTTAACCTAATTAATACATAAAAATAAATCTAATCATCTAAAAATTAAACAAAAATAGCAAACACATGTGGGAATGGGTTAGGAATAGCAAACTCAACTCACCTTTTGAAAATTAAATCAAACTTAAAACTAAATAAAAATCACATTGAATTAACTTTGATTTATTTTAGGCCTTCTTATTCCATAAGAATGTCTTTAGGATTTAAGTAAAGTGAATGTTTTTACATGCTTTCATTGCTTTGATTCTTTCCCCAACATGCTTTCATTGCATTCATATTTTTCAAATTCAAATTTAAAAATGGAATTGTTTACTTTATGTCAAATTTGCATGTGTTGTCTAAAGTAAAAAATATGAGTGACTATTATCACTACTAAATTCAAATTATTTTCAAAATATATAAATCAATTATTAAATCTAAAAGTGTGCTACTTATATTTTAATTATTAGCTTGTATGTGAAAGAATATAAAGGTGTGCTTAGCATAGGTTTTCTTTCTCTCTTATGTTAGTATAGTTTTGAAGAGGAGTTAGTGAGATGTATGGTTCATTTGAAAAGAACCTAACACTTGCCTAATTCCACACCCTATTCATCCCTATGCTATTACTTAAGAAGAGTTACTTATACTTGCACACATAAATTGCATAAATAAAATAAATCAATTAATATAACTTTTGTATTTCTTCTTTTTCTTTTATACACATGTTTGTATTTAAGGAAAGTGGTATATTAGTCTGGACAACCTTAAGGTTGTGAGACTTTAAGTATCCCTAAGTAGGTCTTGTACTTTACACCTCTGGTTAACATGGCGCTGTACTCACTTATGCCTTTCTTACTTTCATCTGTGTATGTGAAAAATTGGATAAAGAAACCTTTTTCTACTTAAAAGAAAATCATGCACATTAAACTTCTAAATTTCCTTAAGTGAATTACTTAGCATGCATCATAAAGTGTGTTGAATATTCTCATTTGTATGTAGAGATATGCTTAGGACTCATTCATATGCATGTTATATATATGTCGAGAAAAAAATGAAGTGATGTGTTTTATGTGAATTTGATTCATTTTATTTAATCTTAAAATGCATTTCTTTTTGAATAGGTTTGTTTAGAATTCATCTAAACTTAGGATTAATTAAAAGACTTAATCAAAACATTCACTAAATAAAATTAAAATGTGATCCTACTTTAAAAATTACTTAGGTTAGGGAAGGAAAGAGAAGTTCGCTTCTCTTTCCTTCTCTTTATAACTTAGTAACTAATTGTAGGATTCACTTGAACCTAATCAAAATATGAAATAAAATTAACCCAAAATAATTAAATAACTTAAATGAAACCCTCCTCTAAGTTGAACATATTTTCACACTTAGAAAATTTGAACCTAAAGCCACAGCTAAACATACCACACAAACCTTCAAAGCACACATACTAGGCTAAGTCACCACTTCTAGCTTTAGGTTAGGGTGGTGCATGGTTTGATATTTTATTTTATTTTGTGATATATGTTTTAGACTGAATGTTAGGGTGTATGCTCGTAGAATGAATGGTAGGATGCTCTTAGTCGAACCATTATTTTTTACAGGGGATTGTACTTAAGGGGCGCCATCATAAATAAAAATATAAATGCTTTTGCTTGCAGGTGATTCATACCCCTAAGCATAATCCAATAGGCCAGGTGGACTTAGTCACCCATGTGTGGGGTGATAAGTCCAATATACATGCTTAGGATTTGTGTGGTTTATTTTAGCTAATTTCTATTTTGCAGGTGTTAGTTAGATTTTTATTCTTTTCTTTTTCATGTAAATTTGTGCAATTAGAATTTTGGAATGATTGTTATGGGGGTTAGGATGAGCATTGGTCATAAGAGCATATTTTATGCACCATGTGAAGCCTTGGAGCATCCACCTTCCAACCATTCAAAAGAAGGAACCAAAGAAGAAAGAAGAAAAAAAAAAAGAAAGAAGAAAAGAAGAAAGAAGAAAAGAAGAAAGAAGAAATGATGCTTGAAGACCCGCATAACAATGAATTCCTTGATTAATTATAATTTAATTCATTTGTAATCCGAGTTGTATAAGGGTAGAGCTAGGTTACCCAATTTGCTATTTTCGGGTTTGTGCAGTGGTGCTCGACCACAATGACCTTTTATTCTTTTTGCGATTAGTTTTATAAATTGATTGATGATTTGTTTAGCTTGTGTATTAAGTGGCATATTTTTCCTAGTTTTTTCTTTGCTTTATGTATGGCTTAGATGTGGATTAGTCTCTTTAGGAAAAAATAAATCTTTTACTAAATCTAATAACTCAAATTAAAAATAAAAAATTCATAACCTCACCTAAAGCTTAGGTTTAAAATCAAGATAAAAGAATTGGAAATCCCTTAGCTAGATGAGTATTTATTTTACAATATCATGTACAAATGCATCTTATTTCACTCTTGATTGGTGGGCTTCCACCTTTGTCAGAGAAATTTGGCTTGACCTTTGAGAGCCATGGTGGAAACACACCTCCTCCTTTCTCCCTAATTTTGGCCAATAACTTTATTTCTCATGCATTAGGCATATGAATCCTATTAGCCTGAGTCAAAATGATTATCCAAAAAAATAAAAATAAAATAAAATTTGAATTGCATTATATTTAGGTCATTTGAAACATGTCCCTACATGATCTATTCTCTTTAGAGAGTGAGTTTAAGGACTTAGTCTCTTTCTAAATAAATAATAGCTTAGCTATCTTGCATAAACATAATGATTTTCTTATATGTATTTAAAATCATAGGAGGAGTTAGTTGGCAGCCACACCGAGACAGTTGTAAGTCCAAGTAGTCGGGTGGTTTGTTCTCTCTTGTGGAGGAAAACCAATTACCTATTTTCTCATTAGATTTAGGTTGTGCTTTCGGCCCTCGCCTAAACTCTCTAGATTTAGGTTCTGAGGTTGCTTCTCTCCTTTGTGGGCCATAAGCTTAAATCCTCACTCTTAGTCATTTTCTTAATCTTGTGTTAAGAAAATATGAGTCCTAAATTTTTAATGAAAAATACAACTCAAACAAACTAAATTAATTTCAAAATGTAAAGCCCAACCATAGGATAGTTTGAGATGCTCGTTAAGTTTCCTAGCATCATGGGCATCTCCTACTTATCTTTTATTTTGGCTTCAATAATAACTCCCCCTCTTTTGATCAATCCCATTTGATCTTCAAAAATGAACAAATCGATTAATAGTCCTTTCTTATTGAAGTTTTTGAAGACAATTACCTTAATTGAAAATTTTTCTAAGGAATCCCCATTCCTTAGGATGTAATTAACTATGGGGGCTTGCCCCTGTAGGGAACTTAACTAACTCAGTTTAAAATAAACCCTACTTTGCTTTTTCATGTAAAGTAGGAAAGAATCTCTGGTACATATGCAGACCCATCATCCTTAGGAGTCCTTATTGAGGTGATTAGGTCTATTAAATGGTAGTGACTTCTATCTCTCGAGACAGTACACTATTTTCTTGATGACGTACTCGATCACCTGAATAAGTACATCTGTGAATCTACGTGGTATTCTAAAAATATGAATTTTTATAATCTTGTCTTTCTTTTCACACCACAGATTTGAAAGGTGACTCTTATAGAAAATTTTCTTCATAGATTTTTCTAGCGACTCCGCTGGGGATGGTTCCTCTCTTCATCTTTGGTAAATGATCCTTGTCTTTGAGTATCGATAGTGGGTTTGTACTTTGGTATGAATCTGAGATTATCTTTCTTTTTGTTGGCACTTAGCTTATTTTATTCTTAAGTTGAGTTAGCCAACATCTTTAAGTTTTAGGACCTCACTCTGTGTTGGTCTTAAAACCCCCATTGGGTTCCCCAATGGGTAAAAAAAAAAATGAAAAGATCTAAATAAATAGAAAACATTTTAAAGACTTCATCCTTATCATTTTTATGATAAGGAAAGGTTCATCCTAAAATAATAAAAATAAAATAAATTCTCCATAAGAACTTCGCTTTTCAAAAAGCACCTTTTCAAAAATACACTTAATAAAAAATTTTCCACAAAATTTTATCACCCTCATTTAACAATTCTCATAATTGTTACATGTAGGAATTTTCAAAAATAAAACTAATAAAATTTTCCAAAAGCACAAATGAACATTTTCTTTTAATTCACTTTGAAGGAGATTTTATTTTCAATAAAATGGACAATTATCTTTCCAAAATCAAGAATAAAGTTTTCAAAAAGCACACATGAATCTTTCCATTCAATATATTCATACCTATTGAATGGAGGTTTCATCTTCAAATAAAATCTAATTTCTTAAAAGCATAAATGAGCATCTTCCTTCAATTCACTTTGATGAAGATTTCATTTTTCAAATAAAATGAACAATCATCTTTACAAAAATCAAAATCATACTCATAAAGTTTTCAGAAAGCACACATGAACCTTTCCTTTTAATACACTCACACTTATTGAATGGAAGTTTCATCTTCAAATAAAATTAAACTTTGCAAAAACACATATGAATACTTTCATTTAATATACTCAAATTTATTAAATGAAGATTTCATTCCCAACTAAAAATAACATCATTTTAGAAATCCCACTTAAACATATCTCACATATGATTAAGTTGGAATTCCCCTCTTTCAAGAAGCAATAATCACACACAAAACAAAAAATTTCACATTTCAAAAATAAGATTGATCTCCATTCTACATACTCAAATTTGTTGAATGGAAGTCCACTCTTTCAAAAATTAAAAATTAAACAATCATACTTTCAAAATTCTAAACACATTTGGAACTTCATTTAATATACCCAAATTTGTTAAGTGAAGTCTCCAAATTCAAAATCCAAAATTGTTTTAAAACACATTTGGAACTCCATTTAGCATACTCAAATTACTAATTAAAGTTTCAAAATCCAAAATCCAAAATTTTAAAACACTTTTGGAACCTCATTTAGCATAATCAAATTTGCTAAGTGAAGTTTTCAAATCCAAAATAAAAAATCAACAATCATATTTTAAAATTTTCAAAAACATTTTTGGAACTTCATTTAGCATACTCAAATTTGCTAAGTGAAGTTTCCAAACCCAAAATAAAATTTTTTTTCAAAACACGTTTTGGAACTTCATTTAGCATACTCAAATTTTCTAAGTGAAGTCTCCAAATTCAAAACTTAAAATTTTCAAACAACTTTGGAATTTCATTTTAACATATTCAAATTTGCTAAGTGAAATCCAAAATCAAAATTTTTTTAACATATTTTGGAATTTCTTCCTTAGCATACCAAATTTTCTAAGTGAAGTCTCCAAAGTGAAAACCAAAAAAATTTTCATGCACCTTTTGGAACTTCTTTCCTTAGCATACCAAATTTGCTAAGGAGAAGTTTCCATTTTCAAAACTAAAACAAATCAAAAATTTTGAACATATCCTTTGATATTTCATTTAGCATACTCAAATTTTCTCAGTGAAATTTTCATTTCACAAAACCAAGTGGGATTTCATCTTTAACATACCAAATTTGCTAAAGTAAAGTCCCAACTTTCAATCAAATCAAAATAAAAAATGAAACACTTAGGATTTCCTTAGCATACCTAAATTTGCTAAGGATCCTACCCTTTTGAAAAATCAAAACATCAAAACAAAAATGAAACAATTAGGATTTTCTTAGCATACCTAAATTTGTTAAGAATCCTATTTTCAAAAATCAAATAAAGCACACTTGGGTTCTTCACTTAGCATACCTAAATTTGCTAAGTAAAATTCCAAAATTTCCAAAATCAAATAAAAAATTCACAAAAAAAATGTAACAATCACTTTCTCAAAACACTTCACTTAGCATACCCAAATTTGCTAAGTAAAATCCCAAAATCAATCAAACAAAAATAAAGTCAATTGACCCTTACTTTAACATACCTAAATTTCTTAAAGGAAAGGGTCTTCAAATTAAAAAAATTCAAATTCAAACAAACATGAACCTATGGAAGCATCCTTATCAAAAAATTTTGAATCCATATTTCAACATACCTAAATTTGTTGAAGTTGGATTCATATTCAAATTCCTCTTTCAATCAATTTTCTCAAATCCATTTGAACCCCACTTAACACTCCCAACTTGTTGGATGTGGATTCAAATTTTCAAATTCAAATTAAAAAAAAAAGAAATCTATAAAGGTAGAAATCTGATGCAAACTCATTTCTCATTACAGATTCTTACAGTACAATGGCAGTTCAGTTTTTAGTCTTTTAAAGTTATTCTGAGATGGCCGGTTCACAAAAGTTCATTTTCACCTTCCCCCATGGTATGGATCTGGCTTTGGATTAAGCCAGCTTCCCCCGACTGGACCATATGCATCTAATTCACTTTGGTAGGGACGCTTTACTTTTGCCTTTTTGTTAGTAGCCTAGTGGATTTTGCTTTTGATTAGTATGCTAAACTGCCCAATGGTTCAGTAAAGATATTTGCTGAGTTAGAGAAACTCTTCATCAAGAGGTTTGCTGGAGCTCAGAAAAGGGTTACTGCAGGTGATCTCATTGTAGCACAACAGCACCTTGTTGAGTCCCTTGTTGATTATATTCTCCGATGACGTAACCTGAGTATGAAGTGCAAACTGCAACTATCTGAACAGCATGGCATTGAGATTCTTTTGAAGAATATACGTGGCTCAGTTACCTTCATGTTTAAGGGCATCACTATCAAGATATTTGAGAAGCTAATCAACAAGGCAGCTAGTCTACAAGAAGAGGACAAACAGTTGCCTTTTCAAGATCAGTTACCTATGCAGAAGCCACAAAAGGTATCTAAAAAGAAGCCAAGAGCAGTCACAACAGTTGATAAGGGGAAGCAGGCAGCTAGAGAAGTTCGACAGACCATGACCTCAGCAGCCTCCTCCTCCTTTACCACCATTGAGGAAGCCCCACTGGTCTCCACTACAGCCTCCATGACCAGCATGGCCACCACCTTAGCCATACCACCACCAGTAGCGACATGCATACCCGCCGCCAGGTAGCTATGGTCCACCTACTCTTTTAGATAAGTTAAACAAACCTTATTCTTTTAATAGAGAAGTAATCAGAAAGATCTTTAAGAATCTCTTAAAGAAACTTGATTTTTAGCTACCTGAGCCTAGAAGATCGAAGGAAGTAGGCAAAAGTCATGATCCAAACTTTTGCCCTTACCACTGTATACTAGGCCACATTTTGGAGGATTGCTTCACATTCAAGGATTGGCTTGAACACAGTTTCAAGACCGGTGCTATAGTTATCTTAAAGGAATACCTTATGGAATAGCCTTTTAGTTCCATTAGGGTAATCCTTGGGGATACATGTGATCCTACCAAAATGATAGAAGGTTGGGATATTTCTCTATCCAAAACCTCTAAGAAGATCATCCAGAAGATCAAGAAGCTTTCCTTGTAGGTGCCTGAGTCAACTCAAACCTCCAATGCCAAAGAAGGTTTGCAAGTTGCCAGTGCCAACTCTAGGAAAGGGGGAACTCAGCAGCAGCAGCAGGTGTCAGCCCAGGAAAGCCCTTTAGCACAGCCATCGACCATGTCCAGCCTCCAGCCTATAATTGTAGCTTCTACATCAGTGACTTCTTCCATTTCAGCTAGCTCTTTTATTTCTTCTACTAGTAGAACTCTTGTATCAGCAGATAAGGGCATCAAATCCCTTACTCCACTCACTTTACTTTATTTCTACTTTGTACCTCCAAACAATTCTATAAAATTGAAGAATAAAGCTAGTTTGAATTACATCTGTGTCATTCTGATGGGTTGTCTTCTTCTATTCTTAATGATAAATCTTCAAGTCTAAATAATTATAACAATTCTGATCTTCCTCTTTCTGATTCATAGTTAGATCTTCCAACTTTGAATACTATGGGTTTACCTCTTGAGATAGACTTGGAATCATCTAATTTTGAGGGTCCTATAGGAGAAGCTATAAGTGAGCCTAATGTGCAGGTAGAACCTTCCATTATCCTGCCACAAGAGATTACCGAAGTCAACCTCCATAGTGGCAAGGTTCTACCTCCTAGGGTAGCACCTTTAGATAGAGGGAAACAAGTCATTGGTATGAAAGATCGAGAAGCCCTTCCACAAGATGCTCCACCCTTGGATATGCTTGTGGAAGACCAACCAAAGGTGGAATACAATGTCCTTTCTCGTCTAAGAAAGTTGCCATCTAAGCTAAGCATATACGATGCCCTCGTACTATCCAAAGAGATGAGGGAATCACTAATCAAGGCCCTCCTTGATCCTGAAATATGCGTAGCTCAGCTGACTACTATAGGCGAGGAAGAACATAATGCAAAAGAAGCCCAAGGGATCACCTTTACAGATGAAGACCTTCTTCTAGGGGACTTGGAGCATAATCGTTCCCTCTACATAACAGTCGATATGGACAGGTTAAGACTCACCGGGGTTCTTGTGGACACAGGTGCATCGGTGAATATTATGAGTCTAAAGACCCTTTCCTACTTGAGGATCGACATCTCTACACTCTAAGGAGATTGGATGATGTTGAGAGGATTCAATGATCAAGGTGACCAGGCTTTATGTTCTATAGTGTTACCTTTGGAGATAGGTGACCGGAAGACTGAAGCCAAGTTCTACATCATTGATTCAAATACTTCATTCATTGCTTTGCTTTGTAGGCCTTGGATACATCAGAACAAGATCGTTCCATCCTCCCTTCATCAGTGCATCAAATTTAGAAAAGTTGAAATTGAATACCGTGTCAACGAAGATGAAAAGCCATTTTCAGTTAGAGAGGTTGAGATTTATGAGGATATGACCTACTATCTTTCTCAAAACACCCTTTCTTGTGAACTTGGAAAAAATTCAAATGTAAAATTAAAAGAAAAAGAAAATGAAGAAAAAGAAAAGATAAAAGAAAATGAAAAGAAAAATAAAAGTCCAAGTGAACAAGAAAGGGAGAATTAAAGAAGAAATAGGTCCGCATATCACATTCCACCCACAGTTCATTCCATCATATGGACATGTGGATAGGATGGCTAAACGTCCACCAGGCAAGGCAAAGGCAAAAACAGAGGCAGTTCCAGAGGTGGATGATCGTCTAGTTGGCCTTCAGCCAACAGAGGACATATCCCAGTTCATAGGAATATCGTTACTATTCATTTAGACTTGGAATCCAGCTATAATGTGATTAGTATACCATCCTCTCATTTCATTGGAGACTTCGTCCTAGAGACTAAGACCAGGCCTCCAAGCAAAGCAATGTATTAAAATCTAGTTTATGTGAAACTATTAGGAAGCAGTTGGGAATCTTAGCTTTTACCTCATTTATATCTCAAAAAGTTGAAGATTTAGTACTAAAGGAAGTCCCTAAGTCTTCCAGTGACATGAAGTAGAAGAAGTTCTTTTTGGAATCATCATCTTCAAGCCCTGAAGTTGATGTAGAGCTTGAGGAAGATACTTTTAAAGAATTAATGGAATTACCTTTTGACTTTTATTCGCCTTGTGTTCAAAATATTATACAGAAAGGTTTAGTTCCTCACACATGGTCCAAGCATAGGTCAAAGTACTTTGAGAAGTTATGAAATAATACAGGTAGGGAAGCATAATCAAGAGCAGGACTAGGATTCGGTACAGTGGGTCCAATCGATGATGAAGATTATTGCTTAGTTGTTACCAATCATTTAGAATTTGATAGTTTCTTCTCACACATCCCCAACTCTTATGAGAATGTGTGTTTAGAAATCTCAGATGATCCATATGATCTCCAAGTCAAAGAGGCATTGCCAGAGTTTGAAGAGGAAATTCATTCAATAATAGACATGCTTAAAGAAATCAACCACGGGATAGAAGAAAATCCACGCCTGACATACATCAGTTCGTTGTTGAATGAAGAAGAAACTAATGACTTAGTTAGGCGATTGACTGAGTTTAAAGACTGTTATGCATAGAGTTATGAAGAAATGCCTAGATTATCACCTGATGTAGCAGTCCACAAGCTAGCAATAGACCCTAACGCTACCCCTATTAAGCAAGCTCCTAAACGCATGCGATTAGAAATTGAACAACAAGTCATTTCTGAAGTCAAGAAATTGATCAATGCTGGTTTCATCAGGGAAGAAAAATATCCTACCTGGTTAGCTAGTGTCATCCCAATTAAGAAGAAGAATGACCAAATTCACATATGTGTCAATTTTATGCATGTCTTAAGGATGACTTTCCTCTGCCTATGCCAGAATTAATGGTGGACATTGCCTTATCTCATGCAATCTTCTATTTCATGGATGGGTCATCTGGCTATAACCAAATCAAGATGTCTCTTGAAGATGAAAGAAACACTACTTTTTGAACCCCGATCAAAATCTTCTGTTATAGGGTCATGCCTTTCGGCTTTAAAAATGCTGGTGCTACATACCAATGGGTCATGACTGAGATCTTCAACGAACTCATCCATCATTAGGTTGAGTGCTACATTGATGATCTAATTATCAAAAGCTTTAAAAAGGAAGACCACCTCTTTGACTTGAGAGTAGTTTTTGAATAGTTAAGATAATACAACCTCAAAATGAATCCCCTGAAGTGTGCATTCAGAGTAGCTTCAGAAAAATTCCTTGGGTTTGTTGTTCGACACTGAAGAATAGAAATAGATTTTGAAAAAGTAAAGCTATCTTAGAAATGCCACCTCTTAAGAGTTTAACTCAACTCAGATCCTTTCAAGGATGACTGGTGTATCTAAGATGCTTTATCTTCAACCCATCAGGGAGATGCAAGCCATTTTCAATACTTGTCAAAAAGGATGCCAAGTTCAAGTGGGGCAACAAGTGCCAGCATTGATGGAGGTGGGCATCCTTTCTTTTGATGAGATTGAGAGAACATGGATATTGGAGGTGAGGAAAGAGATATGTTGGATAATTAATGCTCTCACCAATGATTGCCAAGGTTTTTCCACCAAGCTCTCAAACCCAAGAATAACTCAATAATTTGTAATTGCTAAAAGATCTCCTTCATTCTAGTAAGAGGGCTATTTATAGCCATTACAAGCATCTTTCAAAAGAAAAGAATTCAAAACCTAGAGGGAAAGGTGGGTGGCCACATTAATGTGAAGCATTAAATTACCTCATTATTTTATGCCATCCACCCATTTCACATGTTATTATTTTATGTGGATTCAACCACCTTACATGTCATGCTTTGAATTTTTAAATGCAAAATTTCAAACATAGAGTTTCTAGAAGAAAATTAAAAATTATATAAATAAAAAAAGATGAAATCATAAAATGGGCCTTAGCAGGCTAATAGGCTAAGCCTTCTTCTTTCTTGAATTTTCTTGGGCTTTAGCTTGAGATCTTGTAAATGGATCTTGAGCCCTAATTTTTGGGTCCTCATGATGTTCTACATCAAGCATGCTTTCGAAGACATCAAAGAGTACTTGGTGAAGCCGCCAGTTATAGCAGCCCCTATCCCGGGCCTGCCATTTATCCTCTACACCGCTGCATTAGGCGACTCTCTCGGTGCTTTGTTGGCCCAACCCAATGACAAAGAGAAGGAGAATGCTCTCTACTACCTCAACCATCATTTGATTCTTACTAAATTGAATTATCCACCTTTTGAGAAACATTGCCTAGCTTAGATCTTTGCTTCCCAAAAGCTGCGACATTATATACTTTTTATAAGGTGAACTTGATCTCCTGAACAAATCCACTATAGTACCTCAAGACACAGCCAACGCTATCCAGATGTTTGGCTTGCATGATACTCTCGCAGTTTGGTATCACATTTATACCCATCCGTACGGTAAAAGGATTGGCACTAGCATTTGAACACACACACTCCTTCGATTCTCCTCTTAGTGATCTCCCCGGCGAACAAATCATGAACTTAGGGAGGCCAATAAGCCGATGGGAGATGTATTTTGATGTGTGCTTCTTTTCTTAAAGGTGAAGCACCATGATCTATTCTCCCGTGAAAGGGTAGGAATAGTTCTTCTAACTTCAAATCGTGATGTGATGAGATTCTCATACTATCTTTCCAACCCCTGTACCAACAATAAAGCTGACTACGAGGCTTTGATTGATGGTCCAGAGTTAGCAATCACTATCAGTGTCAAGAGCATCAACATCTTTGGGGATTCTTAGTTGGTCATCAACCAAATTGCTGGGTCCTACCAAGTTCTCAAACCCAAGCTTCGTCATTACTACGAGTATACCATGAAGCTATTGGCCCAGATTCTCGAAGTCACCATCTACAAGGTTCCCTGAGCAGAGAACATAGTAGTAGATGCTTTGGCCAAACTTGCTAAAGAGTTGGCATGTTGAAAGATGAGTCCATTTCAATAAGGGTCCAAAATAGACAAGTCCTATCCCTTATTGATGTTGAACTCATCGAGAGACTTTCTCTTGAAGGGGAGGTTGTCATTGCCAAAATGGATAAGGAGCTGGATTGGAGGCAATAGTTCATAGATTACTTGAACACTGGAAAACTACCTCAAGAAAAGTCACAAGCCCATCAGGTGAAACAGAGAGCTCTCTCCTACGCTCTTGTTGATGGCACCCTATACTGCGATCCTTTGAACAAATGTGGTTACATTATTTAGACAAACATGAAGCTCGAGGTATTATAACTGAGGTACACTCAGGTCTATGTGGAGCACATTAATTTAGTCCGGAGATGAAGATGAAGATTAAATGACTTGGATACTACTGACTTTCGATGATCAAAGATTGCATGGATGTAGCTAGGAGATGCCATCAGTGTCAAGTACAAGGTGTGGTCCTCCACCAACCACCCAACATTCTACACTACCGGCCTCATGGCCATTCGAGTGTTAGTGCAGGCATTGTAGTCGATCCTCTTTCTTCCAAGGGGCATCGGTCCATCTTTGCTGCCACTGACTACTTTTCCAAGTGAGCGGAAGCCATCACAATCAGAGAAGTCACAGCTCAGCATGTGCTTTAGTTTTTCAAAAGCCATATCATATATAGGTTCAAGGTGGGTGCCTCAATGAATTATATCCATTAATGGTGCTACATTCAAAAGCACAAAAATTAATAGCTTTGCTAGAAGTCATTGTATAGATTGGAGATACTCCACCATCTACTACCTAGAGCAAATAGTTTAGTAGAAGCATTCAACAAAACTCTCATCCAGATACTAAAGAAGACTCTTGATGATAATAAACGATAGTGGAATGAGCAGTTGGTTGAAGCCTTGTGAGCCTACCGCGCTACATACCAAACTCCAACTCAATATACCTCATTTTCCTTAGTGTATGGGTCTGAAACAATTCTTCCTTTAGATGTTTAACTCCCGTCACTAAGGATAGCATCGGATAACAAGATCACTACAGAGAATAATGCAAAGTTGCTGTTAGAAGAGCTTGAAGGTTTGGAGGAAAGTCACCTATGGGTGTGCTAGAACCTCGAGTTGTATAAGGCCAATCAACAAGCTGGTCCACCCTAGGTATTTTTGAGTAAGAGAACCTGTGTTAGTCCTAAGGAGACCAATTATTGCCCATCGAAAGATGGGAGGCAAGTTTGAACCCACTTGAGAAGGCCCCTATGTCATAGAGAAGGCCTACCAAGGAGGATCTTATCAGCTTATTAATTGTAAAGGAGAACACCTGATGCTTTCAATTAATGAGCTCTATCTAAAGAAATATTACCTATGAAACAAATCATGTTTGAAATAATCATTAATAAAAAGAACAAAATCTGATTCCATCCATCAAATATTCTCTTCATTCGAAGAGTTGTTTGCTTTCAATTAATGAGTTCTATCTAAAGAAATATTACCTATGAAACAAATCGTGTTTGAAATAATCATTAATAAACAGAACAAAATTTGATTCCATCCATCTAATCTTCTCTTCATTCGAAGAGTTATTTGCTTATCTTATGAATCCACCGTGACGTGTCCAGGGTAGGTGTAAGAGTCCCCTAGTGCCACCCTATCCATCTTTCACAACATAAACATAATCTCTTGATGCTATTAGAATAGGTGTAAGAGAACCCAAGAGGCATCCTATTTTGATTAACATAACTAAGTTAGGTGTGAGAGAACCCAAGCGACAACCTTTCTTAGTGGGAATCCTGTTGCCATCCGTGGCACCATTTCATCAAATCCCTAGTGTGTTTAAGGTAGGTGTAAGAGTTGTTTAGAGGTGTCCTATTCTTTTTAACACATGCACAACAATAAACATAAATCTTTTATCTCGAGCTATCTTGATGTGGGAGCAAGCTCCCTATGACACTCACTCATTAGCTATTCTAGGTTGAGTCTACATACTACCTCGCTAGTATGTCACCCAAATAATTTTTTGTTGGAGGATGTGAGTCCCCCCTGCTTTCTTCCAAATATAATTATTGTAAACCAATGAGCGCCTCATGTTGACTTCAGTTCCCAGCCAGTAAGCTACCTCATGTTGACTTTATTTGAGAAGATGTGAGTCCCTGAGCTTTCTTCTTGAACTAGCCATCATGCACTAACTAGGTCAAGTGTATTTGAGGTTTAGGATAAGTCCCCTAGAGGCTCATTTCTTCTTGACTATATTTGAGTCGATATAAGTCCCCTAGTGACATTCACTCAGTAGTCGCCTAGGTCGGATAACACCTATTGAGCTGAAGACAGAGTATCCTAGCAATCAGTTCCACTATAAAGGATGTGAGTCCCCGAGCTTTCTTCCTAGGCTTATTGTTGTAAACTGACGGGCACCTTAGGTTGGTTGATGTTCGCTATATTGACAGTGACTCACCCGGTGGTTACACCACTCTTGGTAGATATGAGTCCTTGAGCTTTCTCCTTGAGTTGGACATCGAATACCTATTGGATATATGACTAGCCATGTCATTTTCTCTAGGGTGTTAAATTAAGCCTTTGGTGGCCCCATCCCCTATGAGCACTCTATTTGGATCAAGTCCTTTGCGATCCCATTTAGACACTGCTTGGGTTACATTTAGATTGGACAGTCTCCCTTTCCTAGTAATCACCCCTGTGGTTGGAGAATTTGTTCAACGGATGCACAAATTCTCCCTTTGTTCAGTAAATCTGAGATAGATATAGGATGATATAAGGTCCTTCTCAGTTTGATCCCTCGCAAAATAATAAGGTCCATGACAAAAAAACTAAATAAATAAAATAAACAAAAATTAATTCACTTGTGGATTAGGAATTCAAGCTTCCAAAGGGCCTCTTTTCCCAAGCAGGCAACCTATCTTTAGGGCAGTGTCAACAGAACTCCCTATTGTAATTGCTACCGATAAATCCACAGGTGATATGTAGCCCCGTCGTTCAATCTATTTTTCCATAAGCAAGTTATCCCGATAGTCACTCCTCTTTGAAAGATGTAAGACTATGACATTCTTTCTAACATGATTGTCACAAATGGGTATCCCTAGGTCGAGTTCGATTTATTGCCCAAAATAACCAATCACCCCAGTGGTCTTTTGTATTAGAAGATGTGAGTCCCCAAGCTTTCTTCCTTTGAATTGATCATTACAAACTGAAAGGCACTCCTTTGGTTGGATATTTCTCTCATCGACCGGGAAGCTACTCCCTTTGGTTTAGTAAATCTGAAATAGGTCTAGGCTGCTCATTCTCAGTTTGATCCATTGCAAACTAGCGGAATCCATCAAAATAAATAAATCTAAAAAATGAAATTGATTTTGACTATCTTTGAGTTGATCTAAGTCTCCTTAGTGGCATTCACTCAATAGTTAGCCCTAAGTTGGGTTCAATTTATTGCCTCGCCAATAGATTACCCTAGCGACTAGTCTCTACTTTGGAGAATGTAAGTCTGCTATGATTTCTTCCTAGTACAGCTGCTATATATCAAAAGGTATGATGAACCAATAGTGTACTATCTCGAGAGATAGAAGTCACTACCCTACAATGGACCTGATCACCTAATAAGGACTCCTAAGGCATGATGGGTCTTCGAATATACCAGAGATTTTTCTCCTACTTTACATGGATGAATAAAGTAGGGTTTATTTAAACTGGGTTCTAAACTTCCCTATGGGGGCAAGCCCCCATAGTTAGTTACATCCTAAAGAAAATGAATCCTTCAAGAATACTCTCGATTAAAGTAGGTGATTATTGTCTCAAAAGAATTCAAAGATAGTACTATCAATAAATTGGTTGTATTTTAGAAGATCAAGTGGGATGGGTCAAAAGGGGAGAGTTATTATCAAAATCAAAGGGGGTGAGTAGGGAATGCTCATGATATTAGAAAACTTAGCTCTCCAATCTATCCTATGGTTGGGCTTTATATGTTTGAGATTGAGGAGATATTATAGTGGATTGATTTTAGAGATCAGATTCACCTTATGAGACAGCATGTAATACCGTAGCTTTTGGGATGTAAAAATTAAAGCTAGGCAATACTTTTCAATAAGAGGGTAGTTTGCCTCAGTAGAGATTAGATGATGACTGAGATAGTAGAGAGCATTTTCTTTTCCTTTGTTGTTGGCTTGGGCCAACAAGGCACCAAGGGAGTCATCGAATGCAGCAATGTAGAAAATCAATGGTTTACCCGGGATAGGGGCTACTAGAACTAGTGGCGTCATTAGGTAGTGCTTGATGTCTTCAAAGGCATGCTCACACTTATCATCCCACTTGAACTTGACATCCTTTTTGAAAAGTACTTAGAATGGCTGGGATCTTCCTGATAAGTTGGATATGAAGTGTCTTAGATACGCCAACCACCATTTAAATGATCTGAGTTAAGTTAAACTTTTATGGGGTGGCATTTCAATGATAGCCTTGGTCTTCTCTAGATCAATTTCTATTCCACGGTGTCAGACAACAAACCCAAGAAATTATCTTGAAGTTACTCCGAATGCACACTTCAGGGGATTTATTTTGAGGTTAAATTATCTTAATTATTTGAAAACTACTCTCAAGTCAAAGAGATGGTCTTCCATTTCTTTGCCTTTGACTATTAGATCATCAATATAACATTCAACTTGATGATGAATGAGTTCATTGAAGATCTGAGTCATGGCCCGTCTGGTATGTAGCACCGACATTTTTAAGGTTGAAAGGCATGAGCTTATAATAATAAATTTTGATTAGGGTTTGAAAAGTAGTGTTTCTTTCATCTTCGGGGGCCATCTTGATTTGATTGTAGTGAAATGAGCCATCCATGAAGGAGAATACTTCATGAGATGAGGCGATGTCCACCATTAATTTTGGTATATGAAGTGGAAATTCATCTTTAGGACATGGCTTATTTAGATCCTTAAAATCGGGGCATATGAGAATTTGGCCATTCTTTTTCTTAACTAGGATGACATTGGCCAACCAGGTAGGATATTTGTCTTCCATGGTAAAGCCAACATCGATCAGTTTCTTGATTTTAGAAGTGACCTGCTGTTCAATTTCTAAACGCATGCATCTAGGAGCTTGCTTGATAGAGTTAGCATTAGGATCTATTGCTAATTTATGGACTGCTACGTCAAGTGATAAATTGGGTATTTCTTCATAACATCATATGAAGCAGTCCTTAAACTCAGCTAATAGCCTAACTAAGTCATTGGTTTCTTCTTCATTCAACAAGGAACTGATGTACGTGGCATGGATCTTCTTTTATTCCTAAGTTAATTTTTTTGAGTTTGTCAATGGTTGATCTGATCTCTTCTTCAAACTCTGGCGATGCCTCTTTAATTTTAAGCTCATTTTGGTCCTCTGAAGTTACTAAACATACCTCCTCATAAGAGTGAGCATGATCGGAGAAGAACCTATCAGATCCAAAATGAGTGGTGATGACTAGGCAATGGTTATCATCATCGACTATACCCACTATGCTAAATCCTAGTCCTGGCCTTGATTGTGAATGTTTTCTTTGGTTGTCCCATAATTTTTCAAAGTAATCCGACCTATGTTTATACCAAGTATGTGGGATTAATCCCTTCTTTGCTAAGTTAACACAAGGCGAATACCAATCAAAAGGTAGTTGTATTAAATCTTTATATGAATTATCCTCAAGTTTTACATCGACTTTCTGACTTGAGGATGATGCTCCCAACAAATATCTCTTTGGCTTAACATCTGTGAATGACTTGGGGGCCTCCTTAACTACTAAACCTTTAATGTTCTGGAAAGAAAGTGAGGTTAGAGCGAAAGTTCCTAACTACTCCCCGACTATTCTACATAATGATGATTTAGATACATTCATGCTTTGCTTGGAGGCCTAGTCTTCATTGCTGTATGGCTCGAATGCCACCTCCAAAGGGACCCACTAAAAGGGGTTGGTTGGCGTGCTAACCACATGAGACTCATCCTATGAACTGGAATCTAAGTCTATGTGGTTAGCGGGGGTAATTCTGTGAGCTAGAACATAGCTCCTACCAGCTGGCCACCAATAAGGAGGTCTTCCTCCTCTAGAACTGCCTCTAGATTGTCCTCTTCCTCTACTTGGTGGGGGTCGAGCCATCCTACCCATGTGTTCATATGGAGGAACAAACTGTGAGCCGAATCCAATATCTGGCTTTACTTCTTCCTCGGTGTCTAATTCTCGCTCACTTGTACTTTTATTTTCTTTTTCTTTTACTTCTTTTTCTCTTATTTTAAACTTTCACCAAGTTTGCAAGAATAGATATTCTAATTTTGAGGAAGATAGTAGGCTGCATCTTGATATATCTCGACCTCTCTAACTAAGAATAGCTTCAAGTCTCCTTTGACATAATACTCGATCCCACCTATTTGAAATTTGATGCACTGATGTAAAAAGGATGGAACCGTGTTATTTTCATATATCCAAGGCCTACTGAGAAAAGCAGTAAAATATGTATTTGAATCAATTATGTAGAACTTAGCTTCTATATCCCAGTCATCTATCTCTAGTGGTAACATTATGGAGCCTAAAGCCCTCTCGCCTTGTTCATTGAATCCTCTCAACATCATCTGATCTCCTCGGAGTTCAGAGATGTCAATCCTCAAGTAGGCAAGGGTCTTTAGACTCATAATGTTCACTAATGCACCTGGATTAACTAACACTCTAGAGAGTCTGAATCTACCCATGTCCACTGTGATGTAGAGGGGATGGTTGTGCTTTATTGTCCCCAAAAGAAGGTCTTCATCAGTGAATGTAACTCTATGGGCTTCTCTTAAATAACATGCTTCCTTTTCTGCCTAAGTTGGTGGAGGAGGTGTTGAGTTGAATGGATGGCGTTGTCCTCTAAAACTATAATACCTTCCAGGCTCTGCTAATCTCTATGGAGGGAGCTCCTAGTATCGACCTTGTGGACTTTGGCCGAATCCTCAAGAAGGTCATCCTCATTAGGATCAAATGCTATCCTCTCATCCTCTGAGTCTATGTAGTCACTGCTTAAGAGTTCCTTCTTCTCAGCAAAATAAGCTGCTATGATCTCGTCTAAGGAATGATCTAATCGTGCCAGCACAAACACTCAAGGCTGACCGGTGGAGGGATTATGGTCATTGGCCAAAATACATCTAACATTGCCTGCCACTGGAGTACTAGCTCTGGGATGGTCATGTTCACTAGAAGAGATATGCTCATGATGGGTCATCGATGTGTTGGTGTCCCTAAAGAGATCCACTGCCATGGGAACTGTAAGACTGTCCCTTGCCCCTTTGCAACTGTCATTGTCACTGGCTTTGATAGTAGTGGAGGTGGTGGTGCAACTACGATGCTAAAAGTTTTCCACTCCTTCTTCACCAAGACTGAAGTACGATGTCGAGTAGGAGAACTCGTCCTCACCTTAGTCGGTGGAGTAGATGGAGTGGGATCCTTTGGTCATTACCGAAAGACCAAAGGGGTTGGTGTCTCCCTAGATGGGGGCTTCTAAATCTTGGCAGGAGTGGTGGATGCTGTGAGCTGTACGGGTGATAGTGAATGATGAGGGGAGCAGTGTGAAGGTAACACCGACTGTTCCTTGATGGGAGATCTTTACCTGTGGCAGGTAGTGCCGGTAAGAACAATCTTGTCTGAATGCTCGGCCCTGACGGGGGATGTTCTAGAAAATCCATCAAAGTGGAGGCTGTCAACTATCTAGCATACCTCCTTCGCTCCCTTTTGCCTATTTGAGTAGATGCTTGAGCCTTCGCGACCCTCTCACTGTGGATCTGACCCTTACACTGTTAGGGATCAATGAGCATAGATCAAATAAGGTATCGACTGGCGTCAGATGCTCGCCGGCGGCATAGACGTTCTAAAAGGCCTCATGTGCTCCTTATCCGGTGTGTCATACTATGCCAATGGTGGAGGAGAAGTAGCAATCCTTCGATAATCTTCCTCTCCATTTGAAGCTGAGAGGGGATGGAACTTGTTGCTGGTCAGAAGTGGAGAGACCTCTCGGGGAGAATCCTCCTTGGCTATATGGGATGCACCCTCTAGCCCTCTGACTGCTTGCTTGTGTTCCTACTTAAATATTTTGACTTTTATTGCAGCACTGAGTACGAGTGCCCCTAATGCAGAGCAGGAGCTAGTACCTACCTTAAAAGTGGAGGAGGCTATTTCAGAAGCTAAGATAGCCTTCCCTTTAGGGTGAGAGACGAGGAGGTAGTAGCTCTCCATGGAGCAATGGTAGGGACAACTGGATGGGCAGGAGCTGGAACTATCATAGAATGGGGAGTGGGAACCACTGTAGCCTTCCTCTTCAACGAAGGGTACTCAGAATCAGAGGGCATGCCAATACATATGATTGGCTTTTTCTCAGCCACCTCATCCCGGCTGACGGTAGTGAGGGTCACCCCCTCATAAGTAACACGTGCCCCCTCGAATCCTCGACCGAAGAAAACCAAATGGGTGGAGTCAGTTTGAGGGAGGCTGGCCTGATCTAAGGCCAAATCCATGCCAAATAGAAATGTGAAGATAAACTTCTGGGAAGCCATGTGTACTGATTATAAGAGTGAACGACACCGACTGATTTGTACTGTACCTCTGCATGTGTTAAAATATAACTTGAGTCAGATCTCTGCTTTAATATTTGTTCCCAAGAGAGTGACATATATTTGGAGTTTTGAACCCACACTTTAACAATGCAAATATGTTAAGTGGGGTTCATTAGAGAGATTTTGGTGTTTGGAGGAGAGTCTTATGCCATTTGATTCTTTTGATTTTAGATAATCAACCAATTTAGGTAGGTTGGGTGGTGTTCAAAAATTTGAGGAGAGATTTTCTTGGAGATATTTGTATTTTATGTATCTTGTTTAAAAATATTATTGATTTAAAAGGACCTTTATTTAGCAAATTTGAGTATGCTAAGAAGAGGTTGTGATTGTGTGTTTGAGAATTTTTTATGAAATACCTTTTGCTTGAGATGAGTGAAGTGTTGATTTGAAAATGGGGGCTTCTAATTAACAAATTTGGTATGTTTGGTAAAAGACACATGTGTTTGATTTATGTTTGAAAATGAGACTTTCATTTAACAAATTTGGTATGTTAAATGAAAGTCAAATGTGATTGATATGTGTTTTGCTTTTCTTTGAAAATGGGATCGTCACTTAACAAATTTGGTATGTTAAGTGAAAGCCCAACTCTGATGTGATTTGGGAAAGGAGATTCTTACTTAATAAATTTGGTATGTTAAGTAGGAATCAAATGTGTATTGAAAGTGAGACTCTCACTTAACGAATTTGGTATGTTAAGTGAAAGTCAAATGTGATTGATATATGTTTTGAAAATGGGACTCCCACTTAACAAATTTAGTGTGTTAAGTGAAAGCCCAAATATGATATGGAAATGAGGCCCTCATTTAACAAATTTGGTGTGTTAAGTGGGGAGTCAAATAAGTCATGAAAATAAGGTTCTCACTTAACAACTTTGATATGTTAAATGGAATCAAATGTGACATGAAAATAAGATTCTCATTTAACAAATTTGATGTGTTAAATGGGAATCAAATGCATATAAAAATGAGATCCCCACTTAATAACCATGATATGTTAAGTGGGAATCAAATATATTTAAAAATGAGACTCTCATATAACAAGTTTGATATGTTAAGTGGGAATCAAATGTATATGAAAATGAGATCCTCACTTGACAACTTTAATATGTTAAGTGAGAATCAAATGAATATGAAAATGAGACTCTCACTTAACAACTTTGATATGTTAAGTGGGAGTCAAATGTACATCAAAATGAGATTCTCACTTAACCACTTCGATAATGTTAAGTAGGAATCAAATGTACATGAAAATGTGATTCTCACTTAACAACTTTGATATGTTAAATGGGAATCAAATTTATTTGAAAATGTTAATATGTTAAGCGGGAATCAAATGTATTTGAAAATGTGATTCTCACTTAACAATTGTGACATGTTAAGTGGGAACCAAATGCATTTGAAAATGTGATTCTCACTTAACAACTTTGACATGTTAAATGGGAACCAAATGTATTTAAAAATGTGATTCTCACTTAACAACTTGGATATGTTAAGTAGGAACCAAATGTATTTGAAAATATGATTCTCACTTAACAACTTTGATATGTTAAGTGGGAATCAAATGTATTTGAAAATGTGATTCTCACTTAACAACTTTGACATGTTATGTGGGAACCAAATGTATTTGAAAATGTGATTGCCACTTAACAACCTTGATATGTTAAGTGGGAATCAAATGTATTTGATGTGCTCTCTTTATTTTGACAAACATCGGATGTCAAATAAGATTCTAAAATAGAGAAGAAATTTATTTAACAAATCTTAGGTATATTAAATAGATTTCAATAATATGTTTTGATGCCATGCATGTGATTTCTTGATTTTGAAAATAGAGAAATTCCAACTCTAGCATATGTGAAATATGTTGAGTGGAGCTTCAATTTCATGTTATGATTTGAAAGTAGAATCTTCATCCAACAAATTTGAGTATGTAGAATGAAGATGGCTATTTTCAAAAAGAAGTGCTTTTGGAAAATGTCATTTTTTGAAAGAAATTATTTTCTTAAATTTTATGATGAACCTTGCCTTACCGAGCTAGTGGTGAGGAGGTTTTAAATTTTTATTATCTCTCCCTTTATTGATAAATTTTATTTTTACTTATTGGGGAACCCGATAAGGGTTTCAAGACCTACAGAGAGTGAGGTCCTAAAACCTAAAGGATGTCAGCTTACTTTGCTTAAGAATGAAATAGGCTAAGTGCCAACGGAAGGAAAGATAGTCTCAAACTCACATAAAATGCATGTCCACTATCAATACTTGGAGACAACAATTGTCTACTAGAGATTGAGAGAGGAACCGTCCCCAGAGTTGTCACCAGAAATATCTGTGGTGTTTATTTTTTATTTGGGTGTGTGTGTATATGTGAGAGGGACACCACATAGATCTTAGGATGTACTTATTGAGGTGATCAAGTATAATATCGAGGAATAGTATACTATCTCTAAAGATAGAAATCACTGCCCTACAATGGACCTGATCACCTAATAAGGACTCCTAAGGCATGATGGGTCTTCGAATATACGAAAGATTTTTTTCCTACTTTACATGGATGAATAAAGTAGGGTTTATTTAAATTGAGTTCTAAAGTTTCCTATGGGGGGAAGCCCATAGTTAATTACATCCTAAGGAAAATGAATCCTTTAAGAATACTCTCGATTAAAGTAGGTGATTGTTGTATCCAAAGAATTCAAAGATAGGACTATCAATAAATTGGTTTTATTTTAGAAGATCAAGTGGGATGGGTCAAAAGGGGAGATTTATTATCAAAACCAAAGGGAATGAGCAGGGAGTGCTCATGATACTAGGAAACCTAGTGATCCCTCCAATCTATCTTATGGTTGGGCTTTATATGTTTGAGATTGAGGAGATTTATTTATTTGAGTTGAATTTTTATTAGAGAGTTAAGAACTATAACAACTCAAGATTATTAGGATGTCTAATAGGTGAGGATTTATACCTGTAGCCCAAGGGGAAATGGCAACCTCAGATCCTAAATCTAGGGAGCTTTTGGCCAAAGCATGACCTAAATTTAAGGGAAAAGTGGATATATGGTTTACCTCCACAAGAGAGTAATGGACTTATAACACAGGTGGCGCCTCTCCCATATTTTAAAACCATGTAGGCAAGTCATATGTTTTGCAAGATAGTTAGGATGTTATTTATTTAGAAAGAAAACTTAGTCCTTAAACTCACTCCATAAGAGACTAGAGCATGAGGGGTATGAATAATGACTTAATCTAATATAAATCTTAATAAATTTTATTTAATTTGGGACTCTTTATTTTGACACAGGCTGTAGGATTTTATATGCCTAAATACATGAGAAGTTGATTATGGGTCAAATCAAAAGAGAAAGAGGTATTCTTCCTTCATAGGCTCTTAAAGGTTAAGGCCATTTATATCTGGCAAAGGTGGAAGCCCCCTCTTAACAAGAGTGGAATAACATAATATGCATAATATTAAACATACAATCATCTAGCTAAGGGGTTGCAAAATATTTTATTATCTTGATTTAATGCTTAGGCTTTTACTTGAGGTTATGAGTTATTTTATAGATTTAGTAATGAGTCATTAGTTTGAGTAGAAAAATTAATTTTTATCCTATGAGCCTAATCATATCCAGGCCATACAAAAATCACCAATTCATAAAGAATCTATGAAAAGATATACTTTTTCTAATGAACAAGCTAAATAAAATATGAAATAATTTTATAAAGCTATCACAAAAGAATAAGAGGCCGGTGCAGTCGGGTACCGCCGTACAACCCGAAAAGAAATGTGGGTAGTTGAGCTCTACCGTTATACATCCCAGCATAATGAAAGAATAATTATAATTATAAAATGATAAGTGTTATGGGGTTCTTCATTCTTCATCCTCCATTCTTCATTCTTTATCTTTCATTTCTTCATTTTGATTTGCTCCATTTCTTTCTTCCTTTTGGCTTAATTTGGTTTTGCTTGCTCCAAAAGCATCACATGGTACATAAGACTTAGTCTTATAACCAATGCTCATCTTAATCCCTCATAATAATTAACCTAATCTTAATGTAAAATTACATTAAAAAATGAAAGTAAATCTAGCTAAACCTGCAAAATAAATGTTAGCTAAACACACCATACAACCCAAGCAGTTATATGAATAATTTGGACTTAGCACCCCATGCATGGGTAACCAAGCTCACTTGTTCTAACTTGGTCTATGCTTAGGAGTATAAGCAACCTACACAACAAAAGCATTTATATTTTTATTACAGCTGCCCCTTAAGTAAGACCCCTACAGAAAAAATGATTAGAATAATGACGGCCTAACATCCAGACTACACACATACACCCTAACATCCACTCTATAATAATATATTATAAAACAAACATACATCAAACCATACACCGCTCTAATATAAAGCTAGAAGTGGTGACTTAGTCTAAAGTATGTGCATCAAGGCTTGTGTGGTATGTTCTAACTAGGCTTTAGAGTTGTAGTTTTACTAAGTGTGAAGGATTTAATTAATAAAGGGTTGATTTCTTTTTAAGTGATTTAATTGATTTGAAGATTTTATTTAGTATTTTCTTTTATTTCATATGGCTTACACTTAACAATTAAGTATTATAAAGAGAAGAAAGAGAGGGAATCTATCTTTCATCCATATCTTAAGTCATTTATAAAGCAAGTTGATCAATTCTCTTTAGTGAATGGCTTATTACATATTTTGATTAACCCTAGGTTTAGGTTCACTCTAAATGACCTTATTCAATAAGAAAGACATCTTAAGATTAATTCGAATGAATTACCATCACAAAACACATATTCATTCATTTCTTTCCATAATGTACATCATGCATATGATTAAATCCTAAGCATACCTATACATATAATGTATGTTTTAGCACACTTAAATGATGAATGTAAAGAATTATGGATGGAATTTTAATATTTCATTTTGATTAAATTATGAATGCATGTATTTTTAATAGAAAGGTGTGATTTTTCATCTATTAGCTAAGTACACATTCACATGTATAAAAGTTTTAAGTGAGTATGTCGCATTGTTTTCTGCACAAGGGGAGTAAAGTACAAGACCTACTTAGGGCTACTTAAAGCCTCACAGCCCCGGGGTGTCCAGACTAATATACCACTTTTCTTAGATACATGTAGATGTATAAGCAGCTATAAGGATAGAAAAACCCATGCAAAAGTAGTGTTTGATTTATTTGATTTATGATTCTTATTAATTGGCCACATCATTCATACATATGTATAAGAGTTTTAAGTGAGTTCGTAGCCATTGTTTTCTGCACTAGGGGTGTAAAGTATAAGACCTACTTAGGGATACTTAAAGCCTCGTAGCCCCAGGGTGTCCAAACTAATATACCACTATTTTCATATACATATGAATGTACAAAAAGAACCACAAGAATAAGAAGTCGAGCACGAAGTCATATTTGATTTGATTATATGATTTATATATGTGATATGAAATTCTTCCTAAGTCATAACGTGGAGAAGCATAGGAATAGATTTAGAAAAATGTTGTTTTCTTTTCAAATGAACTATATATTTGTAAATGCCATGTAAATCCATGTAAAGTAGAGAAAGAGAAGTTCATATTACATACCTTATATTATCACCACATGCAAAGTTATAAATACTTTTAATTAACATCACTTCATATTATTATAATTGATTTATGAGCTTTTGAAATAGCTTTTGATTTAATAGTGATAATAGCCACACCTATTTTAATTTAACTCAACACATGAAATTTGAAAGGGGCCTAATGCAATTTGCTTATGATTAATAATTAATTAGGCTTAAAGGATCTCACCTAACTACTTTTATGATTTTCTAACACATGTGAGCTAACCATAATTTCATTATCTCTCACCTTGGGTTATTGAATACCAAAGAGCTATCCAAGATCAATTAAAGGTTGCTTAGGTGTGAGGTTGATTTTAGATTGAGTTAAATCAAGTTTATTAATTAATTGATTGGATTCTTTGATTGCATTTTGATTAGAATGATGAAATTAATTTAAGGAGAGGGATCAAGGATAAGGTCTCAATCCTTAATCTCTAAGTCATTTCAAACACTCAATTAGGCTTTGATTTTTTCTTGGAAAGTAATTAATTACCTCATTAATCATTAACTAATTAAATTCTAAAAAATGAGGAAATATTAGGAAATAAATTAGAAAAATATCCCAATTACACTCCCCTAAGATCCCTTACTTTAGGGTTAAATAATTAATTAAACCATTATTCATTTACTAATTATCACTAATTAAATTGAGAGTGATTAAGGCTTAATAAATTAATTTCTCTAATTAAGCAACCAATAAAATCCCAAAAAATAGGAGAGGTAGAGGTCATCCCTCTAGACATCCAGAGAAAGTTTAAGATTAATTAGATGCTTAATTAAGGGGTAATTAAGCTAATTATATTTTTAATTAAATCTTAATTAAGCCAAAATCAATGTTAAAAATCATTTAATGATAATTTTCCTAGATTCTCTGAAATTCCTTTCAAATGTGCCAAATTTTGTACTTTTGGATATTTCTACAATTAGTTATAAATTTAGGAAGTTTCAGCCTTAAAAATTAATTAAAATAGCCTAACCAAAGCTTTGATCCTGTCAGGCCACATGACAACTAATGCGATGTGCTGACGCAGTGCACTTTGCATGTGGTGCGATGAGATTGTCTATTTAAGTAGTCACGTCCGTGCACTGACTTAATCGATGGCATACGTGCTTTCCCGTGGACCGTCCGATCTAAGACTGGATGATAATGATCAAATATGCTATTTAGGAAGGGAATCAAGGGATCTAACATAGGATCTAATCAGAGTCATTCATTTCGATCATGTGGAATGGATGGCTCATGATCTATCCCATTCATGAGAGATGAAAGATGGATGACATCCATCTTTCCCCTTCGATCTGAGCTCACCCGAGCTCGGATTGCCTCCAAATCGATCCCACACCTTCGGGGGAAGGGAGGCATACACATCCAATGGTCAAATTCACATGGGATTCAAATTCTATTCGAAAAAGATCAATCATGATTTACCTATGGTACGATTTTGAGGAATTACCTCACCGGAGCTAATTTCTGGTGATGTGTTGTCGGAGGTAGCTTCACCAAGTTGAGGCGAGGCCCTGTTGAAGAACTTCTGGCTTGATTTGGTGTGAAATGCTCGATCGACCACCTCATACATGTAGGAGCTTCGACTTTGATCAAAGTCGCACCTCTAACCACTTGGGTGCTCAGGAAACAACTGGTTTGGCTTCGATGAAGTGCCTTGAGAGTGTGGGTAAGAGGAATTTGAGTTTGATTGTGAAACGAATGAGTATTGCTCGAGACTGGGATGACCTATTTTGGCTTTGCTCGGCAATGGGAAATGCCGATTGAGGAGGGCTTAAGGATACTTGGGATCACTTTGAGGGGCTTCATAATTGTCTTAGAAAGTCTCTCGATGCAATTAGCTATGTTTTTCATTCAAATTGAGAAGGTATACCACTTAATTGCTCATGATGGATGGAAGACAGTGTGCACACGATTTGCACCAGTTTGTCATCGTCCGGCTACCGAACTTGTCTCCATTATGGTTAAGTCGCACGCTAGGGATGGGAGAAGTGATGGGAGGCTACCATGGATCCATTATGCAAGGGTTACAAAGTTTGGATCCAATGGGTGCCCAGTTTGTGTCGGAAGTGAGTCAACTTACCTCCCAAAGATCTTTGGCCAACCTAGGGTCAGTTAGGTGGGCTAGGTGAGTCCTGGGAAGGTTCTATTGAGTGTTAACTGGCTGCCATGGGGATGGGAGAGTTGACTTGGCTTGGATTGGTCAAATGGATTCAATTTGGGCTAGGTTGGGTTGGGTTGACCAATTGGTCAAATTGGGACAAACCAAATCTTGGGTTAGGTTCATATGATGATTCGGGATGTTTTGGTTCAATTGGTTTTGAGTTGGTTTGGCCTAGGTTTGGATTTGACTCATTTGGATTCAAAAGGGTCAAATTGGTCAAGTTGACCACTTTGATGAATTTGACCAAATTAGGTTGGGTTAATGTTGATTCAAGTTCAATTGATCAATTGTAAAATGATTGTAGGCTTTGGTTTGATTTAATTTGGATTTAATTTGAATTTTGGCCAATTTGACCCTTTAGGTCAATTTGGGCTAAGTTGGGTCAAGTTGACTAATTGGTCAACTTGGGCTCAATTATGGATTTGGTCAAGTTCAAGAAGTGCTTTGGAATGAACTTGATCTATTGGTTGCAATCAATTTGTATCAAATCATGATTTGGCCCATTTTGACATTTTAGGCCATTTTGGGTCAACTTGGGTCAAATGACCAATTGGATTTGGTTTTGCTCAATTGATGGCTTGGTCATGTTCAATCATTGATTATGAATGGGTTTGATCAATGGTTTTACTCAATTTGGCATGTGGTGAATTTTGGCTATTTCATTTGGGTTAAATGTTGATTTGGTGAAAGGCTAGGTTTGACTTGGTTTGACCCAATTCAATGCACTTGATCACCCTAGGATGATTGTTGATCATGATTGAAGGTTTAGATAGGCTTGGTCCAATCCAATTTGGGTTAGATTAGAACTCAGCTCAAAGAGGTCCTTTAGGTCAAGTGAACCTAAATGTGTTGGTTGGCCTCATCATGGCTTGATTCAAGTTTATTTGAACTCACATATGAGCATAGGATTGAAATATAAATCCAATTACAAGTGGTTTGAAGCCAATTGGGTTTTGGTTCATATGAAAATTTTAAGCCAAAAGGGTCGACGTGGACTTGACTTGGGTTGACTTAGGTTTGGTTAGATAATGGTGGTTTATGTTTATATTTGGGTCAATGATTATAAGATTGAATCTTGAAGAAATCCATGAGTTTTGAATTGATTTGGGTATCATTTAGCCAAGTTCAAGAATTTGGCTAAAAGGGCTAAAATTAGAAATTTGATTTGATTTGGATGTGGTTTGGATCATTTGAATTTATATTTCATTTATATTTGTTAATATAAATGAAGGTATAAATGGTTCATGATAAAATCACTTGAGTTTGGAGTGATTTGGAAGCAAATTTGACCAAATTAGGGATGTAGGTCAAAAAGGCTAACTTGGATTTTGAATTGGTTTGATTTATTATGGTTTTGTTTGAAGGGTTTGAACCAAGATTTCATTTATATTTTTTGAATATAAATGAAGGAATGATTGATTTATAAAGAAACCAATCAAGCTTGATTTGGTTTGAAGGAGTTTTGACTAAGCATATGAAGGTGGTTCATATGGCTTAGAAAGAGATTTAGAATTTGGACTTAATTGTGGATTTCAATCATTTGGAGTTGATTTCAAATTTGGATTAGGATTTGATTTGAAATTATATTTGATAATTAAAAGAAGTCAATTGGATTGGGGTTGATTTGAATTTGGTTAAGGCTAAGTCCATAAGATAAAATCAAAGGGCTTAAGAAGGGATTTGGAGTTTGAATTTAATCGTGAGTTTCAATCATTTGAAGTTGGATTTGATTTTGAAATTTAGAATTGAATTTGAGGTTTGGTTTGAAAGAAGGAAGCAAGTATTGGATTTAGGCCATAGGGTAAGTAAGTCCTTCTAAATCCCTAAGGCACAACCTATTCCTATGATAAACTATTCAAAGTCTTTAGGGCTAGGTTAAGTGTTCACCTAATCACTAGAAGTTTCTTAAGACTAAGGAACTCTTAGTTTCTATAAGAGTCCTAGATCTATGTTGAGGAAGTTGGGAGCTCACTCCAAAAGTGAGGCCAACAAAGGGAGCCCAATAGGTGTGGTGTGATTGATAAGGCACACTGTACGTATTGGTGTTGACCAGATGATTAACAACATTTGAAGGAGCACAAACACTAATAGAAATGATCTATTCCTAAACCTGAGAAGTTGAAGGAATAAGATCTTAGTGTAATGCAACTCCACTCATGCCAAGAGCATAAGGGAGGAAGAAGGGATCCACCAGGGATCAAGCAAGTGAGCCTTCCACTTGGGAAGCAGGTTCAGATTATCCACTAGGAATAAAGATTTGAGTTTGGATGCAAGATATGAATTGGGTAGAGTATCCGCTGGTGATTAGAATATATAAACCACTAGGGATAGATGCATAAACCTTCCACTAAGGAAACAGGTTCGGGTTATCCACTAGGGATAAAGGGGGTTTGAATTTTTTTTGAGGGTGCACTCGCTAGGGAATGCAAGTTTAAATTGGATTTAATTGACTCCATTAGGGAGGTTGGGATGATCTATGTATTGCTGGGGAGAATTTGATTGTTTGTTTTAAGTTTTAGATTTTGAGATGGACCTTGTCGGTTTGTAGTGGATCACACTGAGAAGGGGCTATGTCTGCCAACGCCTATCTCAGATTTATCAATCCAAAGGGGTAGTCCACCAGCCACATGGTAGAACTATCCAACCTAAGGGGTTGCCTTTCGGTGTACAATGGCTATGCTAGGGAAAAAGCATAGTAGACTTACATCCCAAAAGTAAGGGACAACCACTAGGGTGATATGTTGGATTCAATAAATTAAACCCGACCTAAGGTGACTACGGAATGAATATTGCTGGAGGACTTACATCAGCTCGAAAGTAGTCAGGATAATGTCATTTGATTGAATTGCATTTGTTTTAGTTTCATTTATTTTAATTTGATGGATCCCCTCGGTGTGCGATGGATCCACTAAGAAGGAGCTAATATTAGCCTAGACCTATCTTAAATTTACAAATCCAAAAGGATAGTCTATCGACCGTGGGTTAGAACTAACCAACCCAGGGGGTGCCTTACGCTGTGCAATGGCCAAGTTAAGAAGAAAGAGAGGGACTCACATCCTCCTACACAATGAATCAGTGGGGCGATCGGTTGCTTGCGCAATAAATCAAACTCGACCGAAGGCTGCCTGTCGATTTGCAACGATCATGCTGGAAAGAATGTGTAATAGATTTATATCTTTCAAAGCAAAAAGAACCATCAGGGTGACTCGTTGGTGGCACGATAAGTTGAACTCGACATAAGGGCGACTACTGAGAGAGTGCCAACCCAAGGACTTATCTCAACTTAAGGTAGTCAGGAAATTCCTATAGGGAGTTTTGCTGACATTGCCCTAACGATAGGATGCTTGCTTAAGAAAGGGGCCACTGTGGGGTTGAATTCCTAATTCACAAGAGAAGATATATTTTGTTTATTTTATGTTTATGTGAACCCCATTGGTTTATGAGGGACCACACTGAGAATGAGCTTATATCAGCCTAGTCCTATCTCAGACTTAATGGACCAAGGGAGAATCTGCGCATCCCCTAAATAAATTCTCCAACCACAGAGGTGGTTACTATGAAAGGGGGGCTATTCAATCCAAAAGTAACCCGGGGTAGTGTTTAAATGGGGTCACTAAGGATGTGATCCAAATAGAGTGCTTAGAGGGGAGGTGCCGCTGGGGGCATTATCGAAAAGCCTGTGAAAGAAAGCCTGTAGGTATTAAGTGCCCAACTCAAGGAGAAAGCGTAAGGACTCACATATGCCAAGAGTGGTGTATCCACTAGGTGGGTCACCATCAGCATGGTGATAACTAACCAACATAAGGTGTCCATCAGTTTGTGATAATCAATCTAGAAAGAAGCCATGTAGGCTTACATCTCTTTGAAGGAGAACTCACTGAATAGTCTGGCTTTGGCTCGATAGGGGCCATCCTACCTAGGGCGACTACTAAGCGAGGAGTCATTTATAAGGACTAAACCTAAACTTAAAGTAGTCAAGAGGAAAGGGGCCATGGGGGTCTTACCCTAAGCCTCAAATATACTTAACTTAGTCAGTTCATGATGGCTAGTCCAAGAAGAATGTGTGTAGTATTACATCCTCTTAAACAAAGTCAACATGGGGTAGCTTATTGCACAGTAAGGCCTACTAAACTAACTAGGAGCTCATCGATTTGTAATGGTCAAGTCAGGAAGAAAGCACAGGGACTCACATCCATCAAACAAGTGACCACTAGGGTGACATACTAATAAGGTAGCATATCGGCCCGACCTAGAGTGGCTAATGAGTGACTGCCAAAGGGGGCTTGCTCCCACATCTAGAATAGCCCGAGATAAAAGATATGTGTTTGTTTGTGTTGTGAAAGAAGGAATAGGATGCCTCTTGGGTTCTTTTACACCTACCATAAACACGTAGGAATATGACTCCACCAAGAAAGGATGCCACTCGAGTTCTCTTACACCTAACATAGTTGCACTAGTCAAAATAGGATGCCTCTTAGGTTCTCTTACACCTAACCTAGTAGCACTGGAGGATCATTTCTAGTTTGTATTTGTGTAGTGGAGGGATAGGATGCCTCTTGGATTCTCTTACACCTACCCTAAACACGTCCTGGAGGATTCACAAGTGATAGATATTTCTAACACATAAGAGATGGAATTTGATATGAAAAGAGGTTTTATTGATGGTTATTTTCAAACAAGATTTATCGATAATATTTCTCTAGGTAGAGCCCATTGATTGGAAGCATATGGCGCTCTCCCTTACAGTTTATAAGCTGATAAGATCCTCTTTGGTATGACTTCTCTATGGAAAAAGGGCCTTCCTAAGTGGGTTCAAACTTGCCTCCCATCTTTCGATGGGCAATAATTGGTCTCCTTAGAACTAAAATAAGCTCTCCTACTTGAAATGCTCTAGGAAGGACCAACTTGTTGTGAGCATGAATCATTATCTCTTTGTACAACTTGAGATTCTGGCATGCCTAGAGGCATCTCTCCTCCAAACCTTCGAGCTCTTCTAACCGTAACTTGGCGTTCTGCTCTGTAGTACTTTTGCTACCCATAGCTATCCTTAGTGATGGGAGTTGGACTTCTAATGGTAGGATAGCTTCTGACCCATACACTAAGGAGAATGGGGTAGACTGAGTTGGAGTTCTAGAGGCGGTAGGCCCAAAAGGCCAACTACCATATGCCGCTTTGTCATCAAGTGTCTTCTTCAATATTTGGATGAGAGTTTTGTTGAATTCTTCTATTAAACTATTTGCCCTTGGATAGTAGATGGTAGAATCTCTAATCTATGATGTGACTCTGGGCAAAGCTATTGATTTTTGTGCTCTTGAATGCAGTACCAATATCGAACATAATTCATCGAGGCACCCCAAACCTATATATGATATAATTTTTGAAAAATTGGAGCACATTCTGAGCTATGACCTCTTTGAGTGGGATTGCCTCTGTTTACTTGGAAAAGTAATCAGTGGTAGTTAGAATGAATCGATGACCCTTAAAAGAAAGAGGATCGATCGAACCCACTATATCAGTGCCCCAACACTCAAATGCCATAAGGCTAATGTAAGATGTAGAATATTAGGTGGCTTATATAGGACCACACCGTGCACCTGACATTGGTGGCATCTCCTAGCTATATCCATACAGTCTGTAATCATTGAAGGCCAGTAGTATCCTAGTATCTTGATCTTGGCTTTCATCTTCTGACTAGACTGGTGAGCTCCACATAAATCTGAATGTACCTGATCATGATCTTACGGGCTTCATGTTTGGCTAAACAATGTAACCACATATGATTGAAAGATTGTCGGTATAGGATGCCATGCACGAGAGCATAGGAGAGAGCTCTCTATTTCATTTGATAAGCTAATGACTTCTCTTGAGATAGTTTGTCTATGTTTAGGTAATCCATGAATGGTTGCCTCCAATCTGATTAGTCATCCTTTTCGGCAATGGCAACCTCCCCTTTAAGAGAGAGTCTCTCAACGAGTTTAGCATCAATAAGGGATAAGACTTGTCTATTTTGGACCCTTATTGGAATGGATTCATCTTCAGGGCATGCCAACTCCTTGACAAGCTTGGCCAATGCATCTGCTATAGCATTATCTCTTTGAGGAATCTTATAGATAGTGACCTCTAAGATTTGAGCCAATAACTTCATGGTATACTTGTGGTAATGATGGAGCTTAGGCTTTAGAATTTTGTACGACATATAAATTGCATAAACAAAAAAGAATCCATCAAACAACTTTTGCATTCTCCTTTTCTACTTAATTTCTTTTACACACATGTTTGTATTTAAGGAGTTGTATACTAGTTTGGACAACCCTGAGGTTACAAGGCTTTAAGTAGCCCTAAGTAGGTCTTGTACCTTACACCTCTGGTTAACAATGGCTCTATACTCACTTATTCCTTTCTTACTTTCATGTGTGTATGTGAAAATTTAGATAAGGAAAACCCTTTCTACTTAAGAAAATCATGCATATTCAACTTCTAAATTTCCTTAAATGAAATTACTTAGCATGCATCATAAAGTGTGTTAAATACTCTCATTTTTATGTATAGATATGCTTAGGGTCCATCCATATACATGTTATATATGTTGGGAAAGAAATGAAGTAATGTGTGTTATGTGAATTTTGGTTCATTTTATTTAATCTTAAAATGCCTTTATTTTTAAATAGGTTTGTTTAGAGTTTATATAAACTTAGGATTAATTAAAATATGTAATCAAAACATTCACTTAAACAAAACTAAAATGTGAATCTACTTTAGGAGTTACTTAGGTTAGCTAAGGAAAGAAGTTCTCTTCTCTTTCCCTCTCTTCATAACTTAGTAATTAATTGTAGGATCCACTTAAACCAAATCAAAATATGAAATAAAATTAACCAAAAATAATTAAACAACTTAAATGAAACCCTTCTCTAAGTTGAACATGTTCTGCACATTTAGAAAATTTGAACCTAAAGCCATTGCTAAGCATACCACACAAGCCTTCAAAGCACACACATTAGCCTAAGTCCTCACTTCTAGCTTTAGGTTAAGTCGATGTATGATTTGATGTTTGTTTTATTTTGTGATGTATGTTTTAGACTAGATGTTAGGGTGTATGCTCGTAGAATGAATGGTGGGACGTTCTTAGTCTAACTAATTTTTTTTTGCAGGGGATTGTGCTTAAGGGGCGCTATCATAAATAAAAATATAAATGCTTTTTCTTGTAGGTGCTTTATACCCCTAAGAATAATCCATAGGCTAGGTGAACTTAGTCATCCATGTGTGGGGTGATAAGTCTAATATACATGCTTGAGATTTGTGTGATTTATTTTAACTAACCTTTCTTTTGTAGGTGTTAGTTAAGTTTTCACTTTTCCTTTTCATGTAAATTTGTGCAATTAGGATTTTGGAATGATTATTATGGGGATTAAGATAAGCATTGGTCATAAGATCCTATCTTATATACCATGTGAAGCCTTAGAGCATCTACCTTCAAACCATCCACAAGAAGGAACCAAAGAAGAAAGAAGAAAGAAGAAAGAAGAAGAAAGAAGACAAGAAGAATGAAGAATGAAGAATGAAGCTTGAAGACCCCCATAACCATGAATTATTTTCTTAATTTTAATTCAATTCATTTGTAATCCGGGTTGTATAAGGGTAGAACTCGGCTACCTATATTTGATATTTTTGGGTTTATGCGGTGGTGTCCAACCACAACGGCCTTTTATTCTATTTGCGATTAGCATTATAAATTGATTGATGATTTATTTAGCTTTTGCATTAAGTGGCATGATTTTTCTAGTTTCTTTCTTGCTTTATATATGACCTGTATATGGATTAGGCTCTTTAGGAAAAAATAAATTTTTTACCTAACTTAACAACTCAAACTAAAAATTAAACAACTCATAACCTCACCTAAAACTTAGGTTTAAAATCAAGATAAAAGAATTAGCAACCCCTTAGCTGGATGAGCATTTCTTTTGTAATATCATGCACAACAACATCTTATTTCACTCTTGATTGGAGGGCTTCCACTTTTGCAAGAGAAGCATGGCTTGACCTTTGAGAGCCATGGTGGAAACTCACCTCCTCCCTTCTCGTTAATTTTGGCCAATAACCTTATTTCTCATGCACTAGTTATATGAATCATATTAGCTTGAGTCAAAAATAATTGTCCAAAATGAAAATAAAATGAAATTTGAATTGCATTAGATTTAGGTCATTTGAAGCATGTCCCTTTACATGATCTAGTCTCTTTAGGGAGTGAGTTTAAGGACTAAGTCTCTTTCTAAAGAAATAACATCCTAGCTATCTTGCATAAGCATAAAGACTTGCCTACATGTATTTAAAATTGTAGGAGGAGTTAGTTGGCGGCCACCCTCAGGTGATTGTAAGTCCAAGCTGTTGGGTGGTTTGTCCTCTTTTATGGAAGCAAACCAATTACTTATTTTTGGTTTTGATTTATGTTGTGCTTCTGGCCCTCGCTGAAGCTCCCTAGATTTAGGTTATGAGGTTGCTTATCCTCTTTGCGGGCCATAAGCATAATTTCTCACATCGTAGGTATTTCCTTAATCTTCTGTTAAGGAATCTTAAGTCCTAAATTTCTAATAAAAAATACAACTCAAACAAACTAAATAAATTTCAAAAATGTAAAGCCCAACTATAGGATAGTTTGAGATACTCTCTAGGTTTCCTAGCATCGTGGGCATCTCCTACTTATCTTTCATTTTGGTTTCGATAATAACTCCCTCTTTTGATCAATCCCTTTTAATCTTCAAAATAAAACCAATCGATTGATAGTCATTCCCTATTAAAATCTTCAAAGACAATGATCATTTACCTTAATCGAAAGTTTTCCTATGGAATCTCTATTTCTTAGGATGTAATTAACTATGGGGGCTTGCCCCTGTAGAGAACTTAACGAACTCGGTTTAAAATAAACCATGCTTTACTTTCCCATATAAAGTAGGGAAAGAATCTCTAGAACATATGCAAATCCATTATCTTTAGGAGTTTTTATTGATGTGATTAACTCTATTAAAGAGTAGTGACTTCTGTCTCTCAAGACAGTACACTATTTCCTTGATGACGTACTCAATCACCTGAATTAGTACATCTGTGGATCTGCATGACATCCTAGAAAGATGAATTTTTATAGGTCTTACCTTTCTTTCTCTCCACAGATTTGAAGGTGACTCTTATGGAAAGTTTCACCACATGAACATATATATACAATTAATATTTGAAGCACGTGTCATTGTTAAATCAGGGAAGTGAGGTAATTAAAGACCGCCTTGGGATTACTTAAAGTCTTGTGTTCTCAGGATGTCTAGATTATATACTTGGAAATTCATACATGCATGTACAAACACATAAACATATAGAATGAACATGAAAATTTTTCTCTTGAATTTAATTAATGAAGTTAATTTATCCTGATCACATAATTTATCCCAAATCTCAAGCTACGTATCATTGTTGAACTAGGGAAGTGAGATAATCAAAGGCCCCGTGGGACTCCTAAAATGCTTGTGTTTCTAGGATGTCCAGACAATATACTTTTTGACTTATGATTCATACATGTAGGGAATTAAGACCAACACTTAAATTCATTTGTATACAAAGAAATGATTATCTTTTGATTGCTTTAAGAAAAATAATTTAAATTTTACAAGTGACAATAGCCACACTAGGGCTGAGAAATTAGCCCGAAGATCGTGGCTCGCTCGAAAGTCTACTCAAACTTGGGCTCGAATCGAGATCGACTCGAAGCAAACGAACCGATTTTCGAGCCAAAAATGTGGCTCGAATTTATTTCAAGCCGACTTCGAGCCGAACCCGTGGCTCGCGAGCGGATCGAAGTGAACGGGCGGGGCTCGCGACATGCCCATGCCCGGGCCACGAGCCCGAAAATAGATCGTCGTCCGATTAATTCGACGGGCGAGATTAATTCCCTAAATTTCCTATTCTAATACCCCTCGACCCTTTTCGACTTACGTGACTTTACCCCGGTTCTTCCTTCTCCTGGTTCTCCCGTTCTCACTTCGTGCGTGCCCTAGTTTTTGAGTGGGGCGTGCCACATGCGTATCGTCGTCCGTCGATCAGTGAGTGCTTGGTTTGCTTCGATTTCGATCAGTGGTCGGTCTGTATCACTGCATGTGCTTGGTTTGCTTCCTTGCTCCAGAAATACTCCCTTTTTCTATTTTATTTCCTGATTCTATAAGTATTCTGTTAGTTATTTCAATTGTATCTATTATTCCATTATTTGAGGTTCCCTTATTGGATTTTGGGATGTTTCTGGTGCAGTTGATTTGGGATGTTTCGGTTCTTTAAGCATTCATATTTTTTGCGATTGGGGTACTTGCAATTTGCGTAGTTTCAATTGTATTTGTCTTTCTTATTCCACTATTTTAGGTTAGAATGTTGCTGTTTGCTATTAATTGCAATTTATATTATTACATATGCCAAAAATTTGCTATTACAAATTCCTTCTCTCAGCCTGGATTTCATTTTCGAGCAGCGGCGGCTGGTTTGCATTCAAGGTTCATTTGGATTTGAGCTCGGTTGGATTCGAGCTCATTTCACGCGTCGAGCTCGAAGCTCGATTCGATCCTACTGGCTTGAAACCGAGCCGACTTCGACTCGAGCGAATTACCATTTTCGAGCCAATTTGAAGAATGGCTCGACTCGAAATCGGCTCGAATACACCCCTAAGCCACACTATTTACTTTAAATGCATCTAATTAACAGATTTTCTTATATGAATTTTATTTAGGAAAATAATTTTGAGATTTATTAGTGATAATAGTCATACTATTTCTTTCAAATGCATGCAATTGGTACAATTTTCTTTACATAAAATTTATTTCAAAATATGAATGCATATATACCTAGGATATGTACCTTTATAAACAAACTAAGTAAAGCAAATAAAGCTCCAACAAATATAATACTTGGATTCATTAATTCTTAGGGACAAATCATATACACATGAATGGTCTAAACTTTATCAAATTAATTAAGTTTGGATTTAAGAGTTTGAATTACATAAACCTAAAGGGATATCAAATGATTTAGATTATCCTTACCCCTCTTTGTTCATTAATAGGTTTAAAGAGAACTTGATAATTTTTAATAGGTTATTTAACTTTCAATTAATTACTTAATCATTTAAATTCTCGAAAGAACCTCTTAATTTGATTCATTCTTAATCATGAGCCTACCAACCATGATGAAATGATTGAAAATAAATAAACATATTATTAGCAATGCCCTAAAGATTTTAATGCAATTAGGCCATAATTAACAATTAACCAAATTAAGGACTAAATTAATTAATCAATTACTCTAAAAATTTTCCATAGCAATGGAGAGTCTTGATTTTAATGGGAAATTATTATGTTAGCTAAGCAAATAAAGAGTTTTGAATAGAAATTTTGATTAATTAAAATAATTAATGCAAATTTTTTAATTCCTAAATCAATTAAGAGATTTAATTAATTAATTAAGCATTCTTAAAGGTGACTTTGAAGAATAATTAAGGCCAGAGGCTCTAATCATTTTTCTTGGTCATCCTTACTATTTTGATAATTAATTAAACATCTCTCATTAATTTCATATCTTTTTTTAGTTTTTAATAATTATTAAATGCATAAAATGAGCAATTAGGATTTGAAAAATTGATTCTCCTAACCCACTTGGAAAATTAACCTAAGAAAATTATGGGAGACAGAAGTCATCCCAAGGATTAATCACACAAAAATTTCAAGCTAATTAGCCAAATAATTATGGCTTTATTAAGATAATTAAGTAAAATTTTATATCCTAATTAGTCACTATTCATTAAATAAAATTTAGAGATTTTATTTTATTTTCTAATTCTCCTCTATTTAAGCTTTTTAAAATGGGTTTATTTGTATTTTTCTATTTTTTTACAATTAGTTATGAATTTTGAAGTTCTAGTTAATAAAATCATATTTAACTAATCCATTGACACAGTTTGCATCACGCAGCCACTGACGTGGCAACACTTTTCATGTGGCATTGCAGGATTGGTCACTTAAATCATCCGATGTGGCTGTTGACTTAGTGGTGGTGGGCATGCTTTCATCTCGATCGCCCGATCATATATCAGACAATGAAGATTAATCCCGCAATTCTAACATAAAAAATTAGAAAGTTCTTACGTGATTAATCATGTCCGCCTATTTTAATCATGAGAAATGGATGATCGATGATCCGTTGTTAACCTGAAATAAGGGAAAAACACTGTCCGCCTTTCACCACTCCATTCGAGCTCACTAAACTTATTTGATGGTGAATTTGACTCCAAAATGATCAGGGGAGAGTTCTAGGGAGATCATACGGTGGGATTCGTAAGAAATATAATTTTCTTTCATAAAAGACCAATAATCCTATGATTTTCTTTGGTTGGCTAAAAATTATCTTGCTGGAGCTCAAGACAGGCTGTCCGTTGAGTGAGGTAGCTTCACCTTGAGGAGGTGAAGCCCTGTTGAGAAGCTCATGAGTTGCCTCTTAGTCGATCATCCTCTAGACCAAACGCTGTCGCAAATCTTGTCAATGTTGATCAAACTTGATCTTCTGGTGATTGAATTGATAAGGAATTTATTCATTTTGGTTTTTCAGAGCTAATGGAAGGTGTGTGAGTGTTTAATTTGATTTTGGTGGAGTTTAGGTGGAGTTGGACGGTGTGAGGGCTTGGGCAGAGGGAGGAGTTGGTCTCACCAGTAGCTAAGGACATGGGGAGCTCTGGGAAGGCTTGGGAATTGCTCAGGACTTTCTAAGAAAGGTCTTTGATGAGTTTGAATGGGATAGGAGGTGTATATCCTCCTCCCCATGTGAACCAACCAAAGAGGTTAGTTCAGGCCGTGGCAGCTCGCAGACCAATGGGGGTGGTCGAAAATTGCATGGGTCTGATGAGGCGGAGGTCCCCTAGTGACTGTGGATGTTTGGTGGCCATTGGTGAGAGGGACAAGTACCTTGAGCTAAACCAAGGGTTAACCAAGGTGAGAGGGACCTCACTTTGTTCAATGGCTGAACCCAACAGCTTTGAGTCAGGTCTTGTCAGCATGGTGAGTTCAAAGCATGCTAAGGTGACTGCCCAAGGTAAAGGGAGGGGTTAGACCTTTTTATTTTGGATTTTTTTTTCTATTTGGAACCCTTGGTTCACTTGGTTTGGGCAGAACCAGGTTCACCTTGGGTTGGGTCCACTTGGGCAGGTCAATGGGGTCCTAATGGCAAGTCATGCCATGTTTGGTTAGATTTGGACTTGGTTTGTTAGGTTTGGCTCAATTTGACCCATATAGGTCATTTTGGGTTCAATGGGATAGGTTGACCAATTGGGTCAACAGGGCACTTGGGTTATGTTCAGTTGGTCATTTGGAATGTATTGGTGTAATCGGTTTAATTTAATTTGAAGTGGATTTAAATTTGGTTCAAATGGGTTCATTTAGGCTAAATGGGTCAAGTTGATCAAACTGGTCAAATTAAGTTGGATGAAGGGTTGAATTATGTTTGATTGATAATTTGAGAATGATTGTAGGCATTGGTTTGAATTGATTTAGATTAAAATTAATTTATGGTTCAATTTGATCCTTTAGGTCAATTTAGGCTAAATTTCAATTAAGTTAGTTTTGGATTAGATTGGAGATTGAAGTGTGTTCAATTATTAATTTATGATTGATTGAAGGTATTGGTTACAAGAAATCTGTGATGGCAAATTGATCAAATTAGGTTTGGCCCAATTTGACCCTTCAGATCAAACTAGGTCAACTTCGGTTAAGCAAATTAGCTTGGCTAGGTTTAATTGATTGCAATTGGGTGATCAATGATGATAAACAATCATTTTAGAGAAGGTTGGATAAATTGATTTGGTCTAATTGAATTGAATTGAAGTTTGAATGAAATTGGTCTTTTAGGTCAAATTAGATTAAGTGAACCAATTGGATTGATTGGGTCAAATTGATGCAAATTAGATGCTAAGAGGTGTTCAATGGTGAATTTAGAGTTGCTTGATAGCCTTGATTATGATCAATTTGAGTTAAATTGAATTTAATTCATTTGAACCCTTTAGGTCAAATGGGTCAACTTGGGTTAATTGAACCAATTGGCTTGATTGGATGGGCTAGAATGAATTGGAATGTTTAATTAGATGTTTGGAACAATCTTGAGGGTTGGATAAAATTAATTTGGCTTGAATCAAATTGAAATGGGTTTTACTAGGTCAACTTGGTTACTTAACCAAATTGAACCATGATAGATCACATTGAGGATAGGGTAAGTTGATGTTGGTTGAAGTTTCCTTTGTAATAATTTGGTTTAGGTTTAAGGGATTGGTTTGATATAGGTTTTAATTGGATTTAGGGTAGGTTGTGCTCTACCTATCGTAAGCCGAAGTATAGCCTTAGGGTTAAAACCTATGAGTCTCTAGGTGTGTCTTAGTGCTTAGATGAATCCCAGGTTTAAGAAGGTGGTAGCCAACCTCACTCCAAAAGTGAGGTCAATAATTTTATTTTCAAATATTAAGTGTTAGATATCCGAGTTGTGCTCTTTAAAATAATTCCAATTCTCATGCCTTTCTCCCAAAATGTGCCATAAACATACAATAACCATGAATGTTTAGGGTTAATGACCTCTCCAAGCTAAGGATTATTGATGGCAACCAAGAAATCTATGAGTGTATATGCCTCTATTGCTATATGAGGTCAGTAGGATATGTTGAACTCTCTCAAGTAAACTACTCGCTTTAGTAATATTCTGAATGATCTAGTTTAACAAATACTATTTTAAGTGAGTTGTTAGTGATAATATGAATTGAACAAATCTGTAAGGGAGGACAAAGTCTCTGAGTAGAGATAATGACAATGAGTGTATGTTTCTCCATGATTGGATACCACAATTGAGCACCTCACATAGTAGAACTTCTTAACCTTCTTCTCTAATAACAATGGATCTCATAGCATCTTTTCTTACTTCCATGTACAAATGCAAGCTTTCCCTTGGTCTAAATCTCTACAACTATAGTGAAGAAATGAGTAAAGACAGTTGCTATGAAACAATTTTATAAATTTTTTGTTCAATCAAATCTTTTACTTTCTTTTAAGAACTTTAAAGATGGGCTAGTAGTAGCATTTACCTACCTTAAGGATAAAATGACTAAGACCCATGAGTTGCCCGTTCATTTATATAACTTCTTTATTGTCTTAGGTGATGGCATGTAGACTATGTTTTCATCTTATCTAGCTCTATTTTTATTTTGTGAAGGTAAGAAGGTATCTACGGAATTTGTTTGACCCCCTATCACATGTATACTTTAAAGGATTTATGTGCATGTTGTACTTCTTAGGGGTAACAAAATTCTCTTTGAGATCTAATATATATTACTTGAGCGATTTGCTCTTTAATAATAAGACATCAATAAAGACTTCCACATTTCTCCCTTTTTAGTCTCTGAATATTTGATTCATAATCTTTTGATATGTCTCCTCCACATTCCTCAAGCCAAACAATATTACCTTGTAGCAATACAACTCTTCTTTCATGATGAAGGTGGTCTTTTTTTACAATTAGTAGGATGCATATTGATTTGATGGTATCCTAAGAATGCATCACATAAACTCATAGTTCGATACTCAATTTTTGATTAGATAAGGGCATCAATTTGTTATAATGGATACCCATCCTTTAAGCATGTAGAGTTAAGGCTAGTGAAGTCAATGCAAATCCTCCACTTTAATAATCTTTTTCACCATCACTACATCAAAGATCCACTTGGAGTATTAAACTTCTCTAAAAAGCTAGCTTCCAATAGCTTGTTTAATGCCTAATTTAATAGTTAGGTGAGTATGTTCGATGTCATCCTCATCTTCTATTTTAATCAACTTTGTGTCCTTCCTTATAATATTTTGATGGAAAACCATATTAATATCTATCCATGTCATCTCAGTTAGCATACACGTGAACACATCTAAGTCATCTTGTAAGGCTTAGATGAGTGCTCCTTTATGCACTAGATTATAAGATGAGCTTATCCTTAAGACTTGCTCATAGTTTCTTTTGTCATCTCTACTTCTTTAATAGTGTATATAGTTTCCAATCCAATTCCCACTACTTCAAAAAACTAATCACCCATGGTTCTAAGGTAACATATTTTTTATTGTGAGAGGTTGTGCCTTATAATGATTTTTTATCCATAAATAAAAAACCAATACCTTGAAAGTGTTTAATAATGATCACCCAAAGATGGCATTATAGGTGGTTGGATCATCCATTATAATAAGATCAACCATAATAGTATATTATTTCTTCTCTTCTCCCAAGTAATTAGGAGAGTGAACATCACCCATCACTCCCTTAAAAATCTATGGGCAGTTATAGTAGATGTAAGCTTCAAAATCACAAATTTAATCTTGTCAAAAACTAATTTAAAAATATTTTTGATAGAGTTTCCAATGTTTATCAATATATTACTTATCTGGTAGTTAGTGATTAACATCACTACATTGCCTGATGCATTATTGGTTGTAGGTCTATTCAACTTTTTGAAGATGATTAGTCTGCCTCAATAATGGGCAACCAAACCATTGCTGTTAAATTCATCTCTCTCAACCTTAAATGCTTGAGTCTAGCTCAATATGATGACTCAATGCTTCTCCTCTAGGTTGCATGCATATCTACACAACCATTTCCTCAAGCCCTAAGAAAGCATAACCTATGTGATTATAGAGTTTAGATCTTTTACTTCTAGTATCTCTCTTTAAAATCTTGTGATAAACTTCCATGAAGATTATTTAAACTCTTAGTGCACCTGCAATAAAGCTTATGAGATCTCAGGAGGTCTTGACGCACAGGTGAACTATGCTATAAAAATTCATTTTAAATTTAGCAAATAAGTGATCATGCTTGTTAGTAGGTGTGAAAATCATCTCCAAGCTAACTGCTTGAAAGTTATAAAGAAAATATGACATTTCAGTATGCCAGTAGGGAAAATAATAAAGAAGTTGACTTAAAATAAACAACATGATCTATCAAGTTAGACTCACCTCTATAAGTCTCTAAATGCAGAATCTTGAATTTTAGTATTGGTTGGACTTCTACAATTTTCTTAGAAAAAGAATTAGTTAAAGTTTTATTTTCTCTTTCCAAAGAGGTAATGCTTCGTTGTTGTTGGTGTAGAATGATGTATCATCTAAACTTGATGTTGATGTTAATGTTGTTCATCAATGTTTGACTAGTAAGATGGCTTACTTAGTAGAACCTTCTAGTTCACACCCTCAAGGGATCTCCATTATGTGCTTACACCATGGCCCTTTTGATGATGTAGTGGTGCGCTACTCTATGTCCTTTAAATCTTGGTGGGTTGCAAAGCATTAGATAGTCAACTCCATTCTGATTGAGTTATCTCTTACGGGTTGTCATGCTTTCTAAAGTGCTCGACTTCTAGTTTATGCTATTTTCTTATTCTCACCACATTTAAGAGGATGTAAAATCTCAATCTATTTATGAACTCACACCAAGCCTTACTCATGAAACTTGCTTTGATAAGTAAGAGGGTGGATATATATATATATATATATATATATATATATATATATATATATATATATATATATATATATATATATATATATATATATATGAGAGAGAGAGAGAGAGTTCGGGAGGAAATGGGGTCGGGTGGGGGGTGGTTTCGTGGCTCTAATATTAAAGGTTTCCAATGAATTTTCTGTCAAAAATTCCCCTGTAAATTATTATGATGGATTATTCAATGAGAAAATCAATCAAGTTTAAGTGATTAGAGTGCAACATGAGTTTTTCCAATAGAAACCCTTCTAAATCATGTTGGAGGTGAAATGCTGATGAGTTTTTTCAGTATAAGCTGCTTTTTAGGTATGTTGGGTGAGTCCATCAAGCGATTTAGATAGGCTATCTAGATAGGTGGCAAGTCTCTTGTTGGAAGTTGTCTTGTGGTGTGCTTTGGTCATTGAGTTGATGATGAGTAGACATGTAGCGAGCTCTTAGTTGGTTCGTCGACTGGTTCATCCTAAGGCGAGTTTATTTGCACATATATGGTATACCTTGCATATAGATACAACTTTCAATTAACGTGCAAAGTTTTTATTTTTTCTATTAAAGTATTCAATTATTTTAATTGAAAAATGTATATAAAAATATTTGAGAATGCGATGTTCTTATTGCAATAAAAAATGAAAACCTATCTCATAGCTTACACCGTCGGGGCATAATAATATTAAATTAGTTTTATTTTTTTAATAAATATGGCAATCTAACGAAACAACTTTAAGATGATTATAATATTATTTAGCTTTATACATTTTAATGACATTTGGATAAAAGTGACAACTATAAAATACTAGCGAGCCAAACAAATGAAAAGCATTATTATCGTAATATGCTAAAATTGTCAACGAGTCTGAACACCAAAATTCAGAAAGTAATATTATATAACCTATATTTCTACAATTAAATAATTGACAAATATATTTAATAGGGCTGTCCTTTTGCTAGAGGAGTCTATATAAAAAATATGCAAGGACATATCTTGTAATACATAGGAGACATATTCTAAATAATAAACAATGACATGAATATCAAAGTTTTTTTTGTGTGTGTGTGTGTGTCAATTTTAACTATTGAACATTAGTCTTGAAGTTAGAGAAAAAAATCTCCGCTAATTATCCCACAACTCAAAGGCAACATTAAGAGGTTGTTTGGGATCAATTTATTTTATATTTTGTATTTTTATTTTTATATTATTTTAAAAAATATATTTATTTGAAGTATTTTTATTTTTTTTAAAAATAAATAACATTATTTTTAAAAATACTCAAAATAGTTTTTAGATGTTTTGAATATTTTTAAAAAATAATGATTAAATATATTTTACTTTGAAATAAAATATAATTTTTGATATGACACTGAAAATTTTATTATTAGTCAAACCAATCTTGATGTCAGCTCGGGTTACGAGTAAAGACTAGATCAAGCTTTATTGCTTTGTGATATCAATCGACTCGTAAATATGAAGTATTTATAGTCAAATTGAGCGTCTTGATGAGGTGGATCTAACAAGTCCAAGATCTCCTAATTCTGACTTCGTTTGAGCATTTAAATACTTAAAATAAATCAAATGATCAAGATAATCATTTTGAGCCGTCCGATGAAATGGTTCAGATTTTGCATGTATTTACAGAAACACACTCATCTAATCTATAAATAGCCTCTCATTTTTCACAAGAGAGGGGGCTAAGTTAAAGAGAAGAAAGAGCTCTAAGACTTGAAGAACCTCCAAGCATAATCGTGAAACTAGTTCACGGTCGCTGACCATCGCTGCCAGTCATCACCGTCGGCCACCGCCACCGGTCATCACTGCGAACCACTGTCGGCCATCGCCAATCAATCATCGCCGCCCGACTCGGTCGCCATCCTACCGATCATCATCGTAGGCCGCCGTCGATCCGGTCGCCACTACCGGTCCTCGCCACCGTCGACCACCGTCGTTGGTCACCACCGACCACGTTGTCGGCCGCGCTATCATTGCCAATCTGCGCCGCGTCGACGCTGTTGGTGCGCCGACCACCGTCGACCATTATTGTTGGTCACCGGCCAGTCATCACGGTCACCAATGCTACCACCACTCGATCGCCCGGATCATCATAGGCGGTCGTCATTCGCCGGTTGTCATTAATCCAATTACAATCCATTCTCGCATAGCATTATCACATGATTCTGGGATTTTCATTGTCAGACTTTCTCACATACAACATTGTAATCCACTATCAGGAAGAATCAAACTTTGTACTCCAAAACATGCATATAATGGAAAATTTTTACTGGGCTAGGCCCCGTGATTTTTTCCCCTCTTTTTGAGATTTTTTCACATAAAAATCCTAGAGTTTCTCGTTCTTTCTTCAAATATTTATGTGTGTGCTTGATTTCTCAACGAGGCTAAGGTGTAAATTTTTATTCTACCGCATGATTTTCTAGCACGTAATAGTTTGGCGCCATCTGAGGGAAACATTCCCTTAATATCTTCATAATGGTTGACAATCTGACTTTATGTTTAGAATAACACTACCTATATGGTGAAGAAAATCTTACTCTCGAGGAACACATAAGAAGAATGAAGATTCATCAAACTTCGATCCTTCAGATTTTGTTAGAAATTGGGGGTCAACTCTTAATCTCGAAAGATCATCTAAATCAATATTCTGGATATCTAATTGATTATCAGTTCGAGAAGTAAGTTAGTAATACTCATGAAAAAGGCAAAGATCAAGGAGCAACTTTGGCTACAAATGGATATTTTTGATTTGACCTCCTCCACACAGGTTAAATGTCACCGAGTAACACTCTGACAAACAACCTCGAATATATCATAACTTTGTACCTACTCCACATAGGTTAATGTCATCGAGTAACACTCTGACAAACAATCTTAGATAGGTCATAACTTTGTACCTACTCCACATAGGTTAATGTCACCGAGTAATACTCTGACAAATAATCTCGGAAGAATCAAAATGTTTAATTTCTTTCACACAGGTTAACATCATACCTTGACAATACAACCTCGGATGAGAGTTAAAACTATTGACTTCTTCCACATAGGTTAAATGTCACTGAGTAAAACTATGACAAACAACCTCAGATAGGTTAAAAATCCTTGGTGTATTCGATTTGACCTCTTCCATATATATTAATATGATCGAGTAATACTCTAACAAACAACAATGGATAGGTCATAATTTTATACCTACTCCACACAGGTTAACGTCATCGAGTAACACTCTGACAAACAACCTCAGATGGGTCAAAAATCTTCAATAGATTCGATTTGACCGCTTCCATACAGGTTAACGTCATCAAGTAACACTTTGGTAAACAACCTCGGATGGGGCAAAATTTCTTAGCAGATTTGATTCGACCTCTTCCATACAGGTTAACGTCATCAAGTAACACTTTGACAAACAACCTCAGATGGGTCAAAAATTTTCAACGGATTCGATTCGAACTCTTCCATACAGGTTAACGTCATCAAGTAACACTTTGACAAACAATCTCAGATTGGTCAAAAATCCTCAGCGGATTAAATCCGACCTCTTTCATACAGGTTAACATTATTAAATAACACTTTGACAAATAATCTCAGATGGGTGAAAATCCTTGACTGATTCGATTCAACCTTTTCCATACAGGTTAATATCATCAAGTAACACTTTGACAAACAACCTCAGATGGGTCAAACATCTTTAGCAGATTCGATTCGACCTCTTCCATACAGGTTAATGTCATCAAGTAACACTTTGACAAACAACATTGGATGAGTAAAAAATTCTCAGCGGATTCGATTCAACCTCTTCCATACAGATTAATATCATCATGTAACACTTTGACAAACAACCTCGGATGAGTCAAAAATTCTCAGTGGATTCAATTCTACTCCTTCCATATAAGTCAACAGTATCAAGTAACATCATGAAGAATGACACTCTGAAACTATCTACTAGAATTTTTGATTTTTCTGAGGAATGGTTCCTAATCAATGCTTCCCCATCACCTTGAAAGTTTTCAACTATTAAAGTTTCAAGAAAATCAATTATCTATGAACTACAGAACTTGATCACCTCCAAACCCGATCAGTCTGACGAGGACAGTTGACACCTCTATCGAGGTAAAACTAGAGCCTCGCCGTATGAACTACGGGCCTTGATCGCCTCCAAACTCGGTCGGTCTGATAAGAATAGTTGACACCTCTTTCGAGGGAAATCTAGAGCCTTGCCATATGAACTATGGGCCTTGATTGCCTCCAAACCCAGTCGGTCTGACGATGACAGTTGACGCCTCTCTCAAGGAAAATCGGAGCCTTGCCATATAAACTACGGGGCATGATCGCCTCCGAACCCGGTCAGTCTGACGAGAACAGTTGATGCCTCTCTAGAGGGAAAACCAGAGTCTCGCCGTATATACTACAAGCCTTGATCACCTCCAAACCTGGTATGTCCGAAGAGAATAGTTGACACCTCTTTCGAGAGAAACCGGAGCCTCACCGTATGAACTACAGGCCTTGATCACCTCTAAACCCAGTCGGTCCAACGAGAACAGTTGACGCCTCTTTCAAGGGAAAATCAGAGTCTCTGCATATGAACTACAAGCCTTGATTGCCTCTAAAGTCCGACGAGGATGGTTGATAGCTCTTTCAAAGGAAAATTGGAGCTTCGCCGTATGAACAACGGCGCGGCCTTGATTGCCTCCAAACGCGGTCGGTCCGAGGACAATTGACGCTTCTTTTGAGGGAAAACCAGAGCCTCGCCATATGAACTACGGGTCTTGATCGCTTCCGAACCCGGTTGGTCTGACGAGGACAATTGACATTTCTTTTGAGAGAAAACTAAAGCCTCGCTGTATGAACTATAGGCCTTGATCGCCTCCATACCCGATTGGCCCGATGAAGACAATTAACGTCTCATTCGAGTGAAAATTAGAGCCTCGCCGTATAAACTATGGGTCATGATCGCCTCCTAACCCGGTCGGTCCGACGAGGCCAGTTGATGCCTCTTTCGAGAAAAAAATGGAGCCTCACTGTATAACCTACGGGCTTTGATCGACTACAAATCCAGTCGGTCTGATGAGGACAGCTGACATTTCTCTCGAGGGAAAAGCGGAACTGGTTGTATGAACTTAGACGCCTCAAACCCGTTGATCGAGGGCGGTTGACACCTCTCTCAAGGTAATTTCAGAGCCTGGCCGTATAAGCTACGGGCCTTGATGAGCAAAGCGAATGACCTTCTTCTAAGAAGAAGGTCAGAGCTTCGCTGACAAAAGAAAAAAAAATAACAAAATTTTTTTATTACCCTAGCCCTTGAACTTCTATTAGATAATTTCTCATCAAATGCAGAAGAATACTAGAGCATATGGGAGTTGTGTCTCCTTACTTGACCATAGGGGGTTTTTATAGACTCACTATAAGGGTAAAAAGGGAATAAATAAATAAAAAATGGAAAGAAATGAAAAAAAATCTGAAAAAAAATTGAAAAACCCCCCTCCTCATTATGGCTAGCGTTTACCAAACATTTAATTAAAAAAATCTCTCTCCTCATTATGTCATTTAATTTATAAAAAAAATCTCCTCTCATCATTATGCCATTTAATTTAAAAAATCACTCTCCTCATTATGCCATTTAATTAAAAAAAATCCTATTTTCTCATTATTATATTTAATTAAAAAAGAACCTCTCATCATTATGGCATTTAATTTTAAAAAAATCCTCTCCTCATTATGACATTTAATTAAAAAAGAACCCCTCTCTTTCAAGAGTAAATGTCGATATATATAAATAAACATTGATAATTAATTAATTAATAAATAAATTAATACATATAACATATGTAATTACAAATTGTAATAATAAATAAAGTTATTTTATTTTAAAAAAAATTAATATATTTTGGATAAAATAAGTAATATCATCCAAAAATAGGGGGGCAACTAATATGCCACTGAAAATTCCATTAGTCAAAGCACAAATTTTGATGTCGAAAGCAATCCGATTCTGAGTAAAGACTAACCTAGATCAAGCGCTTATTGAAAACTTTGTGATATCAGTCGGCTTCTAAATATGGAGTATTTATAGTAAAACCGAGTATCTTGACGAGCCGGATCTAACAAGTCTAAGATCTCTTAATTCTGACTTCATTTGAGCATTCAAATACTTAAAATATATCAGATGATCGAGGGAATCATTTTGAGCCGTTCGACGGAGTGGTTTGGATTTTGCATGTATTTAAAGAAATGCACTCCTCTAATCTGTAAATAGCCCCTCATTCTTCACATGAGAGGAGGCCAAGCTAAAGAGAAGAGAGAGCTTTGAGGCTTGAAGAACCTCCAAGCATAATCGTGCCACTAGTTGATGGTCGCCGACCACCACCGCTGGTCATCACCGCCGGTCATCGCCGTGGACCATCGCCGGTCGCCGTCGTCGACCACCATCGTCATCGCCCGCTGACTGCCGTGCCGTAGTAAATGCCATGTGATCTTCTTGTCCATCGCGGCTTTTGCCGGACCGCTGATCCTCCTGTGTCGACCACCGGTTGGTCCGCGACCGTGTCGACCACCGCGTGGTTGGTCACGCGACACCGTCGTGGTCGTAGCGTCGCCGGTTGGTAGCACCACCATCAACCACTATTGTTAGTCACCACTGACCTCCATCATCGGTCAACACTGCCAACTACCACCACGTGACAGTCGCCAGATCATCACCGGTAGTCGTCATTCACTATCGCCGATTGTCACTAACCACTGTTACAACCCAACTACCGCTGCATAGCTATTGTCACCTAATTCTAGGATTTTCGTTGTCAAGCTTTCTCACATGTAATCTTGTAATCTCGCTATCGGGAAAATTCAAACTTTGTTCTCCAAAACAGGCATATAGTGGAAAATTTTTACTTGGCTAGGCCTCGTGGTTTTTTCCCACTCTTTCTGGGATTTTTTAACATAAAAATCCTGGAGTTTCCCATTCTTTTTCTTCAAATAGCTGTGTGTGTGCTTGATTTCTCAACGAGACTAAGACGTAAATTTTTATTCTACCGCATAGTTTTCTAGCACACAATAATTTTAAAATAAAAAAATATAAAATAAAAGTGATCCCAAATAACCCCTAAATATTTACATCAAAAATATCATCTTCAAACTATAAAATATTGATATTAAAATAATTTAGGCAAGTCCATATCACTACCTCGTTAAATTCTTATAAATTTATTTAATTTCAGTTATGATTAATTTAAAATAAAATTTGATCTCACAAAGCAAATTTATTGTAAATTCAAATTAGAATGGAGTCATTCTTCTCCTTTTCGGTCATTTCTTTGTTGGATATGTATACATACAAGATTATATAGTATGTATGTAAATTCTCTATTTTATATTGTTATTGATATGACCCTGAAAATTCCTCTAGTAGAAGCACGAATCTTGATCAAGCAAGTGATCGAAATAGGGTCAAGCACTTAAAATATCATTGGAAACTTTGGGACATCAGTTAAATTCCTAAAAAGCTCTCAAATATAGAGTGTTTATAATCAAATCGAGCGTCTCGATGAGCCGGTTCCAACAAGCCAAAGATCTTACAATTTCGACTTCATTTGAGCATTCAATTACACAAAATATATCAAATGATCAAAGGGATCATTGTGAGCCGTCCGATGAAGTGGAGTGGTACGGGTTTTGCGTATTCTGAGAGCCACTCAATCTATAAATAGCCTCTCATTCCTCATATGAGGGGAGCCCCAAGCAGAGAGGAGAGAGCTCTAAAGATCCTCCAAAACCATCATGCCATACTGGTCATCAACCCGCCGTTGATTGCTCGTCAATCTCTGTCGGTCTCCATCATGATGACTTCTACTAGTGATTGTTCCCTGCGTTTCTGCCAGTGATTGTTCCCTGCATTTCTGCCAGTGATTGTTCCTTGTGTTTCTATGATTGTTCCTGCATTTACGCGGTAATTGTTCGCATTCTACCGTGATTGCTCGCAGTTCACCATCATCTGCTACTACTAGCATTATTACAACGTCGTTGTCACATAAATTTGTTCTTTTCTCATATACAATTCGTAATCCCGGTATCGGGAAGATCTTGTACTTTGAAATAGATACATAGTGGAAGCTTTTTACTGGGCTAGGCCCCGTGATTTTTCCCTCTTTTTGAGGTTTTCCACGTAAAAATTCTAGAGTCTTATTGTTCACTCTTTAAATACCTGTGTGTGTGCTGGATTTCCCAATGAAGCTAAGGCGAAAACTTTTACTCTACCGCAACTGGTTTTCTAGCACGCAACAGTTATAAATATGGCATACTATTGAAGACACTTTATGATGATTGTAAGATTATTTAGCTTTACTTTTTTTATTGATATTTAGACAAAAATATGTGAATTCTTATTAAATAAGGATCTCAAATAATTAATGATATGACCCTGAAAATTCCTCTAGTCGACATCTTGATCTTTGAAAGTAAAATTGTCGAAATTGGCGGTCGAGATCAAGCACTTAAAATATCAATGGAAAATTTGAGATATCAGTTAAATTCCTAAAAAGCTCTCAAATATGGAATGTTTATAGTCAAATCGAGCGTCTCGACGAGCCAGTTCCAACAAGCCAAAGATCTTATAATTCCGACTTCGTTTGAGCATTCAAATACACAAAATACATCATATGATCAAGGGAATCATCATGAGCGTCCATGGAGAGGAGTGGCTCGGTTTTTGCATGTATTCTGAGGCACTCCTATCTATAAATAGCCTCCTTATCCTATGAGGGGAGGCCAAGTGAAGGAGAAGGAGGCCAAGTGAAGGAGAAGAAGGCCAAGCAAGAGAGAGGAGAGAGCTCTAAAGATCCTCCAAGCAATCGTACCACTCGGCGGTTATCAACCACCGCCGGCTCCATCAAATATAGCCGATTCGCCATCGTCGACCCTTGTTCTGGTCATCATCACCTTATCGTTGACATCATCGTCAACATCGTCAACATCGTCGTCAACATTATGCATTCTTAGCAAGCTGTTATCCTTTCTCATATACAGTAGTAATTGTCGGAAGATCTTGTACTCAAAGCAGATACATAGTGGAAGCTTTTTTCTAGGCTAGGCCGTGGTTTTTCTCTTTTCGAGATTTTTCATGTAAAATTCGGGTTTTATTGTTCGGCCTTTAAATACCTGTGTGTCTTTGGATTTCTCAACGAAGCTAAGGCGAAAATTTTTACTCTACCGCAACTGGTTTTCTGGCACTCAACAATTAAAATAATTTTAAGTTCATATGAAGCTAAAGTGTGAGCAAGTCAAACCACTAAAATTCAACTATTATATAACTTAAATTTCTAGTACTAATTGATTGACAAAGAAATTTAATAGTGGATTTTTCAATGTTAATATGCAATGGCTTTTAGCTAGATGTATGTGTATGAAGAAAAATCCTAGGTCTAGGGGTATTAAAAATTTATTTGACATGACAACCCAATATAAACTTGACTAGAAAAATCATGATTTGGATTCACCCGATTAATTTTTAGGTTGGGCCTAAGAGTTTGATTTGTTTAATTTTTATGGTTGGATTTGGGTTGATCTGCCAACTCAAAATTGACACAATTTTGATATGTGAACTAAAATTTGACTCGATTTTGACCTGCGAACTCAAGACTGACCTAGATTTGGCATTTTTTTTACTTGTATACCCAAATTTAATTTGATTATAATTCGATTTTGACCTAAAATACATGTATAAATGAGTATTTTGGATTGTATTCGAGCTAATTTGGTTGAATGCGGATCGAGTTCAAGTTGAGATTTTGACTCTTTTAATAAATATGTATGGTTCGTATACCTATTCAAGTTAGATTCGAACTCAACCCACTGACATGAATTGTCATTCCTAGCTAGGACACATCGTCGTCTTGCACACACACACACACACACACACATATATATATATATATATATATATATATATATATATATATATATATATATATATATATATATATATATATATATATATATATATATATATATATATATATATATATAAGATTTAGGTGTTAGAAATGCAAAAGCATATAAATTCAATGGTGTTGATATAAATTTCCAAATAATTTAAATAAGATTAATTATTATATCTATTAATTATATTAAACTTAGTTCAATGTTACAAAGGCATAAAATATTTATATCTTTTGATATAATATAATTAGAGAAAATTATATTTAGTTCTTGAATATATATTTCATTTTACGATGATAAAAATTTAATATAGATTGATTATGACTTTTGTTGATTATGGCTTTGATATCAGTTTATGTATGTTTTTACGATTGATTTTAGAGTTTATCTTATGAAACTTTCTTTACATGATAAATAAAATAAAATAAAATCAACTTTCATGACTAACAACTTTCAATAGAATGAAATTAGGTTATTTATTTATTTATTATTATCATCATCATCATCATCATTATTATTATTATTATTATTATTATTATTATTATTATTATTATTATTATTACTATTATTATTATTATAAATATGACATTCTATCAAAGCATTTTATGATGATATAAAATTAATTAGCTTTATATCTTCCATTGACATTTGGATAAAAATTGCCTACATGCATGTTAACATGACATCTCACATAAGTGTAATAATAAAATATCAGTGAGACAACAAATGAAATAACATTGTGATCATAACTTATATTTATATTATGAAATGATTGACAAATAGGTTTAATATTTGATTATTGCATGATAGTATATAATAGCTTTAAGCTAGATGCATGCATTCAAGAAATATGCTAGGACACATGTTGTCTTATATAGAAGATATGTTCAAAGTAATAAATAAGGTAGTCAACCTCAAATTTTAATGTCAAAAATATTATCTTCAAATTATAAAATGTTGAAATTAAAAAAAATATAATAAAATATACATAGATAAGGTCATCAAAAGAGTATTTATGATAAATCTCCTTAAAAAAGACATGTAAACAACAAAAATCTCTTTACCAGAGTACAAATGAGATTTGACTTATTAGAAATTCAAATAAAGACATTTTTGGACAAGTACTCTTATGGTTTTACAATATTCAATGATAGAAATAATTTTATGCACATAAAAACAAAGCATGAGGACTACAACAAAAAAAATATAATAAAATATACATAGATAAGGTCATCCTTGATTTCTTTTAGTTTAGCCAAGTCCTTTTCTTCAAGCTTTTGTTTCTTGATTATATTAATCTTATTATGCCTCTCCATCTTAGTCATTAGCATATACACAGGAGGTAAATAACTTTGAAGATGCTAGGTCAGAGGCATTGATTCAATTATTAGTTTCTTTAGTTTCTTATTAGTACTCTTCATCCTAAAAGATACAATAAACTTATGTTCTGGAAATTCAGCATTTCGTTGAAGAAGCCGACTAAACTCCACATTTTAGTGTAAAATATAGTACAAGCTTCCCATCCTTAATGGACTAATTGTAATGACTTTTTTTTTTGTAGTGGTTGGGTCTACTTATAGTGATCAGTGAGTTTAATAAGAGTTGCATACTTATTATATGTTTATTAGTTAGTTTTTTTGGGTGAAATTTTAGAGTTAATTTTATGCTTGATTTATTCATCATTTTTTTTGTGATGTTCTTTTAGAGAGAATTACACTATGTTGAAACCTACCTTACTACATTTAAGTAAATTTTTTGAAAGTACTTTATATTCTGATTAATAAACCATCTTCACCAAATTATAAGACATCCAAAATTCTATTTTACCTATATTTTTTTATTTATTTTATGAGTATCATAGATTTTAAAACAAGAGATTTCTTGTTGGATTTGTCTTCCTTAAAAAAGCAGCACATTTTTTATAATTTTTAGAGTTATGAATTTCAATATTTTAATGGCTTTATTTTGATGGTTTTTAATAAAAGTATAATAATTTTAATAATTATAATCATATCTTATTTATATATAAATTAAAAATATATTTCCTAGATAAATATCATAACCCACTTACAAAACTTGCATTTTTCATTCTTTCCCAAAATGTAAGCCATTTTAGAGAGAGAGAGAGGGAGAAAAAGAGAATTTTGGAGAGAAAAAGTGATAGTTCACAACTCACAGAGTAGATTTTGTACACCGTCTAATTGAGAAAATTATCTGCTCAAGATAGGCTATTGTTTTCTTATTCAAATGTTAATTTCATCTATTTTATATGTATTTTGACATTTTATTTAGTTTGAATATGTTCCAACTCAAATCTAAGAAAAATTAGTAAGTTTTCATTATAACTTTTGGTATGTTATAGAATACATTGTGTTGGTTGTATTGACATGTTGAAATTAAAATTTCATTGGGTAGTTTATATTTTGTGACATTTTATGTACTTTAACAAGTATATTCAACTCGATAGAAATTATAATAGAACAACAAAAGCCTCAAAATGATGCTATGGATATATCATATATTTGGTTTTGTGAATTATGACTATCAAATTATGTATATCATTTTAGTCCATAAATAATACTATTTATTGTTCATGTTGTCTTTACATAAATATTATAATAGGTGAAATAGTATTTAGTTATGCTGAGATAGTTAATATTCATGTACTAATGTATCAAAAATTGTATGTGCTAAAATGAAAAAGGGAAAAATATGTAGGTTGTAGGTTAGTAATACTTTTTGTACATACCAGTGGACGTACAAGGGACTATGCCACTTATAATATTATTCATTTGTGCTTATAATATAGTTAAATAAATGCAAACAAGTAGAGATATTAATGGAATCGAAGGCATAAGGAGTAAAGAAGAAATGTGAATAAGTGGAGGCATAAGGAGTAAACAAAAGTATAAAATATGTTAAATAAAATTAATTTTTTTTTACTATGTTATTTTATTCTTTACATCTTATTAGAAGAAATTTTAATTTTTTTTTACTTTTGATACAAGCTTATTGTTAATATTAATTATTGTATTGACAATATGTTGGATAGGCATTTCATGTGACAAGTTAATAAATCATATTAGTTTGTTGAAACAAAATCTTACTATTTTGGTGATGTTAAAATAGTAGATATATCTTCTTTTTCTATTTTATTTATTAAAAATTATAGTAGTTTTGGGTAACCTATTGAGCTATTATTGCTCACACTAGTTAAGCTTATGTATTAACATAGGGAACATTAAGGCTCAAATTGAGTAAAGGTTGCTAGTTATAATTAAAATCATTATAGGTATATCTATGATTATAAATTTATTTTTATGATAATCATGATGATATATTTTTTGGGAGAGATTGCATGATGATTATTTTGTAGGTCTTTTTAATGTATAGTTTAGTGATATAAATAAAAGATATTGATATTTTAAATTATTGTGTAATTAAAGATATAGAATGGCTCTATATTTGTAGAAATTTAAAATGTATAATTCCTTTCAAACAGATCTTTTGTAATCAATCCAATGTTGCGATCTTAACAAGATATGACTCATCTCGATATGATAGTTCATATTGGATTGAGTTATGATACTCATGATCAACATTAATAAAAATAAGCCTTGCATAATATTTAATGATTTTTAGAATTTTTAAAATTTAAAGATTTTGTTAATTTAATTTTTAAAAATCAAAATTTAGAACTTAACATCATACTTATCATTTTTACTTTAGAGGTTTTCTTTTGGATTCTAAAAATATTAATGATTTTAAAATCTTACTCATTAAGATTGGCATTTATGAAATGATCTAAAGGCTGAATATTGGGAACATTTTCTTAAGAATGAAGTGAACAAGTTATTCAACAAAAGAAAGATAATCTATGCTTATGTGGGATATAAGCATATTATAGATGTATGAAGATGTTCGTCATTACTAAAGATGAAGAGAAGAGTCATCGTTAGTAGAGTTTTAAGAAAAACCTATAGGAAAACTAAACCACAAATTTTTAAAATTTTATTTTTATGATTGAATATTTCTTTGAGAATAATATACAAATTCAAAAGATAAAATACTATTCTTTAATGGATTTGAAAACCTAAATAAATTAGGTTTTCCTTATAATAAAATATTATCTAGAAAGATCAAAATATTATTTCCATTGATTTATAAATGAAATAAGAAAAAAAATTTAAGAGTCATTATCTATATTTTTAAATAATTTCTCTTAGATAATTTGGGTAAGATCGAGTTTATTTTATTATGAAGTATGAGTTTCTTAAAAAGACAAGTCCTTATAGTTAATTATATCTTAAGAGAGAGAACTCTTAAGAAAACTTTATGATTTTCAAAGTTTGAATTCAAGGATAAATCTTTTTGAATTTCAAATAGCATTGGTTCAAACCAAGAACAATTTATTAACTAAAGCTCTAATATGAAATGCATATGATGAGATTTTAAAGTATAATTTTGGTTTTGTATTCAGCATCCTTCCTATTAATACTCCTTTAAAGGGGCCTAGCCTACCAACTTAAACATGATAGAGCTTAAGGTGGCATAAGGAAGGGTGTTTTCTTAGAGAAAAGTTGGGAGAATTCTCTCTTCCACTTTTCGATTAAGGGATCTCTTATGAGAAAATTTTTGGTGAGGTTGCACTTAGCTTGGTTATTCTTATTTCATCCTCCTTGCCATTTATTTTGTACTTCAACTTAGATTTTATTCTTGTAAAGAGAACTTGAGGAAATTTTTTCTTATAAGAAGTTCTTGTACCTTGTAGAGGGAGTGGCAATCTTCTTGTCTTGAAAGAGAAGGGTAGTAGTGTAGAATTTTTCTAATACCAATTAAGAAGAGATGCATCTTCAACTTAGCTTTTGTGTGAAAGAAGAAAAAATGGAAATTTTGATAGAGGTTTAGAGAGTAGACATAGGTCCATTAATCCAAACACTATAAATAGACATGTGCCATTGTAAATTATTTCTACTCAAATAAAAAAATATTAGAATAAAATAAGATATGATGTATATTTTACAATATAATATGTTTATCTCATATCATCAAGTCATTCAACTCAATTCTTATCTGGCGATCTAAACAAATTGATTGTATAATATAATAATAGCAATTTAATTTTTAGCTCACAATAAGAATTAACGAGATTAAAAGACTAATCTTAAATGAATATGAACACACAAAAATTAAAAATGTACTTATGCATAAATTAACTTTAATAATAAAAAAATAAAATGAAACAAGATGTGGTATTTTATTTTGGATGCCGGTGTGTGAACACCACGCAGATCATAGGGGTGCTTATTGAAGTGATCAGGTACAACATTGATGTTTGATGTACTATCTCAGAAGATGAAAACATCACCCCATAATGGACCTAATCACCTAATAAGGACTCCTAAGGTATGATGGGTCTTTGAATAAACCAGAGATTCTTCCCCTACTTTACATGAAATAGTAAAGCATAGTTTATTTTATGTCGGGTTCTTTAGGTCCCTATGGAGGCAAGCCTCCATAGTTAATTACATCCTAGGAAATAGGATTTTTTAAGAACACTCTTGATTAAAAGTAGTCAATTATTATCTCCAAAGATTTCAAGGCTAGACTATCAAAGGATTGGATATTTTTAGAAGATCAAGTGAGAATGTTCAATTAGAAAGAGTTATTTCTGGAACCCAAAGGAAGATAAGTAGGGAGCACTCATGATACTATAAATCCTAGTGAACATTCCAATCTATCATATGGTGAGGCTTTATATGTTTGAAAGAGAGAGTTTGTTTAATTTGACTTGAAATTTTATTAAAATGCTAGGGCTTACAATCCATCAACACAAGATTGTGGAAGTGCCTAAGAGGAGAGGATTTATACTCATAGCTCAAAGGAAATAAGAAACCTCGGATCCTAAATCTAGGGGGCTTTAGCACAAGCTAAAAGCATAACCTAAATCTAAGAGAAAGGGTGTGTGTGTATGGAAGGGGGAGACACAAGGGCCTATTCCACAAGAGAAGATAGACCCATCCGACTCTTTTGGACTTACAACCACCTGGATTAGCTGCCAGTTAACACCTCATACGCTTTAAATCCATGTAAGCCGGTCTTATGACATTACAAATGGTTTAAGCTATTATTTAATTTGGAAAGAGACAAAAGTCCTAAGCTCACTCCCTAAGATACTAGTCATGTTTGACATGAGCATATGATTTAATCTAAATGTAAAATATTTTCAAATTTTATATTATTTTTGACTTAACATTTTGGACAAAGGCTTGGGATATTTTATGCCTAAATGCATGATAAAATTTGGTTATTGGCCAAATCAAGAGAGAAAGAGGGTGAATCTCCACCATAAGGGGTTACTCTCATACGTCAAGCCATCCTTAAAGTGCAAGAATGGAGGCCCTCATTTTCCAAGAGTGATATAATATGATATGCATGATGTTAGCCTGTGGTGCTTATTTTTGGATTCATTATGTGCATGTATATGTGAGAGGACACCACACATATATGAGGATATACTTATTGAGGTGATCGGGTACGATATTAAGGAATAGTGTATTGTCTCGAAAATTGAAGTCACTATCCTACAATGGACCTAATCACCTAATAAGGACTCCTAAGGCATGATGGGTCTTCGAATATACTAGAGATTTTCTCCTACTTTATATGAAAAAGTAAAATAGGGTTTATTTAAATCGGGTTAGTTAAGTTCCCTTTGGAGGTAAGCCCCCATAGTTAATTACATCTTAAGAAAAATGAATCCCTTAAGAATACTCTCGATTAAAGTAAGTGATTGTTGTCTCCAAAGAATTCAAAGATAGGACTATCAATAAATTGGTTGTACTTTTGAAGATCAAGTGGGATGGATCAAAATTGAAGAGTTATTATCGAAACCAAAGGAGATGAGTAGGGAGTGCTCATGATACTAGAAAAACTTGTGAACACTCCAATCTATCCTATGATTGGTCTTCATATAGTTGAAATTAATGAGATTTATTTGTTTGATTTAAAATTTTATTAGAAATCTAGGACTTATAATTTCATAGTACAAGATTGTGAAAATCCATAAGAAGTGAGGATTTATGATTGTAGAACGCAAAGGAAAACAACAACCTTGGATCCTAAATCTGGGGAGCTTTGGCGAAGGCCAAAGCACGACTTAAATCGAAGGTGAAAGTAGGTATATTGTTTATTTCCATAAGAGAGAGTAAACCACCTGACTGCTAGACTTATTATGGCTTGGAGTGACAGCCAGCTAACTCCTTCTACGCTTTAAATCTATGTAGGCAAGTCATAGGCTTTTGCAAGATGGCTAGGCTATTATTATTTAGAAAAGAAACTAAGTCCTTAAACCCACTCCCTAAGAGACTAGAGTATGAGGGGTATGAATAATGACTTAAATATAATGCAAATTTTTATCAAATTTCATTTAATTTGGGACTCTTTACTTTGACACAGGCTATGGGATTTTGTATGCCTAAATGCATGAGAAATAAATTATGGGCCAAATCAAAAGAGAAAGAGGTGTTCTTCCATCATAGGCTCTCAAAGGTTAAGCCCATTCTATCTAGCAAAGATGGAAGCCCTCTCTTAACACGAGTGAAATAAGATGATATGCATGTTATTAAACATACAACATCTAGCTAAGGGGTTACTAAATATTTTATTATAAAGTTTAGTTATGAGTTATTAATGGGATAAAAAAATTATTTTTATCCTAAGAGCCTAATCGCATCTAGGCCATATAACAATCACCAATCATAAACAAACTATGAAAATGCATGCTTTTTTTAATGCACAAGCTAAAAAATCATCAAACAATTTCATAAAGCTATCACAAAAGAATAAAAGGCTGATGCGGTCAGGTACCACAATACAACTCGAAAAGAAATGTGGTTACCCGAGCTCTACCCTTATACAATTCAGATTACAAGAGAACAATTCTAATTACAAATGATGAATGTTATGAGGGTCTTCATTCTTCCTTCTTCATTTCTTCATCTTCCATTTCTTCATTTGATTTGCTCCATTTCTTTCTTCCTTTTGTCTTGATTTAGATATGCTTGCTCCAAAGGCATCACTTGGTACATAAGACTTGATCTTATAATCAATGCTCATCCTAATTCCCCATAACACTCATTCTAATCCTAATGCAAAATGACATTAAAAGAAGGAAAGTAAATCTAGCTAAACCTAAAATAAATGTTTGCTAAAACATACCATACAACCCAAGAAGTTATATGAATAATTTGGATTTAGCACCCCACACATGGGTAACCAATCCCACCTATCTTAACTTGGGTTATGCTTAGGGGCTAAGCAACCTGCATAGCTAAAGCATTTATATTTTTATTATGACGGCCCCTTAAGCACAACCTCCTACAGAAAGCATAATTAAGCTAATATCCTTAACATCCTCAGACATGCATCCCTTAAAATAATACATCACAAAATAAGCATACATCAAACCATACACCACCCTATCATGAAGCTAGAAATGGTGACTTAGTCTAATGTGTGTGAATTAAAGCTTGTGTGGTATGTCCTAATTAGGCTTAGAGTTATAATTTGCTAAGTGTGAGGGATTTAATTTATAAAGGAGTTAATTTCTCTTTAAGTGATCTAATTAATTTGAAGATTTTTACTTAGTATTTTCTTGTGTTTCATATGGCCTACACTTAACAACTAAGTGTTATAAAGAGAAGAAAAAGAGGGAACCTCTCCTTCATCCCTATACTATGTCATTTATAAATTAAGTTAATTAATCAATTTCCTTTTGTTAATGGCTTATTATATATTTTAATCAATCCTAAGTTTAGGTTCACTCTAAATGACCTTATTCAATAAGAAAGACATCTTAAGATTAATTAGAATGGATTACTATCACATAACACATATTCATTCATTTCTTTCCATCATGTATATCATGCATATGAGTAAATTCTAAGCATACCTATACATACAATTTATATTTTTAGCATACTTGAATGATGAATGAAAAGAATACATTTGGAATTCAAATGTTTCATTTGATTGTATTATGATTGCATGGCTTTTTTGATAAAAAAGAGAGATTTTTCATCCATTAATTAGATACACATTCACATGTATAAAAGTTTTTAGTGAGCACATTGCCATTGTTCTGCACCAGGGGTGTAAGGTACAAGACCTACTTAGGGCTACTTAAAGCCTCGCAGCCCCGGGGTGTCTAGACTAATATATCATTTTTTTAGATACATGTAAATGTATAAGCAATTATAAGGATAGGAAAATACATGCAAAAGTTGTGTTTGATTTATTTAATTTATGATTCTTATTTATTGGTCACATCACACATTCATAGGTATAAGAGTTTTAAGTGAGTATGACGCCATTATTCTGCATCTGGGGTATAAGGTATAAAATCTACTTAGGGCTACTTAAAGCCTCACAGCCCTGGGGTGTCTAGACTAATATACCACTTTTCTTAGATACATATAAATGTACAAAAAGAACCACAAGAATAAGAATTCATTCAAGAAGTCATGTTTGATTTGGTTATGTGATTTACATATGTGATATGAAATTCTTCCTAAGTCTTAACATAGAAATGCATAGGAGGCAAATGTTGTGTTCTTTTCAAATGAACTATACATTTGTAAATCCTATATGAATCTATGTAAGATAAAGAAAGAGAACTTCATGTTGCATATATTATATTATCAACACATGCAAACTTATAACTATTTGTAATTAACATAATTCCATTTATAATAATTGATTTATAGGCTTTTGAAAATAACATTTGATTTAGTAGTGATCATAGCCACACCTATTTAATTTAAATCAATACATGCAATTAGGCATAAAAGAAACCATTTCATTTAGCTAATTTTAAAAGAAACGAATGCATGGTTACACATGGAAAGAAATAAATGAATATAAGCACATGATCTCATTCATTCCAATTAATTTATAAGGACAACCATACTAAATAAAGCCACTTAAAATAAACCAAAGTTCTTTAATGAGATTCCATCTTTATGTTTGATTTGAGTTAAGGAAAGTGAAAGAGGTTTGCTAGTCCTAATTCCATTCTCCCATGTGTGAGTTAATTTAATTCAATGAAGAAGTAATTAGGTTGATTTTATGGTTTAATTAAGTTAAGGTATGAATTAAGGCAATTAATTAACCTTTATCTACATCACCTTAAGTTAATTAACTAATTAATAATGAGCCAATATGATATGCAACCACATGGAAAGTAAATTTGCAATGCCCCTAAGAAATGAAAGGGGCCTAATGCAATTGGATCATGATTAATAGTTAATTACTTTTATGGTTTTCTCACACATGTAAGCTAACCATAATTTCAATTTCTCCCCTTTTGGTTATTGAACCCCCGAAGAGCTACCCAAGATTAAATTAGAGAAATAGATTCAATTGAATTAATTAAGTTGATTAATTAACCTTAACCAATCAAAATGAGATGGGCTTAGAGAAAGAGACAAAGAAGGGAGTCTAAGTCTCAATCCCTAAATCCTTTCAATCAGTTGATTAAAGTTCAGGTATGATTTGGATTTTTTTGATTAATCTTGTTAATTAATTAATTAAGGGGTGTTAATTAATTATTACTTTAGAGGGATTAAAGAAGACTTAAAGAAAAGATTGGAAGAGAGAGTCCCAATCCATTTCCCTAGACTTCATTATCATTAACAGAGGCTAATAAACTTAATTGATAGATTAATTTGTTGTTCATTTGCTTAATTATCACTAATTACATTAAGAAAGTGATTAAGGCTTAATCCATTAATTTCCTAATTAAGCAACCAATAAAATCCAAGAAAAAAAATGGGGGAGGCAAAGGTCACCCCCCTAAACATGCACAAAAAGTTTAAGATTAATTGATGATTAATTATGGAGTAATTAGCTAATTATATTTCCAATTAAACCTTAATTAAGCCAAATCCACTATTTAAAATCAATTAATAATAAATTTCCTAGATTCTACTCTGAAATATCTTTAAAATGAGATTAAGTTTGTATTTTTTGGATTTTTTCTAGAATTAGTTATGAATTTAGAAAGTTTTTGTATAAAAAACTAATTAATTAGCCTTAATTAAAGCCTTATTCTTGTCGGGCCACATGCCGACTGACGCGACGTGCTAATGTGGTGCACTTTTCATGAGTAGGAAGCACTACCTCAATAGGAATTAAACGATGACTGAGATAGTAGAGAGCATTTTCTTTCCCTTCATCGTTAGTTTGAGCCAACAGAGTGCCAAGGGAGTCATCTAATGTAGCTATGTAGAGGATCAATGGCTTGCCCATGATAGGGGCAACTAGGACTGGCGCGTCATCAGGTAGTGCTTGATGTCTTCAAAAGCATGCTGGCACTTGTCATCCCACTTGAACTTGGCATCTTTTTTGACAAGTGTTGAGAATGATTGACATCTTCCTGATAGGTTAGATATGAAGCATCTTAGATATGCCAACCACCCTTAAAATGATCAGAGTTGAGTTAGACTTTTAGGGGGTGGCATTTTTAAGATAGCCTTGATCTTCTCTAGATCAATCTCTATTCCCTAATGTCGGACAATAAACCCAAGAAATTTTCCTGAACTACTCCGAATGCACACTTCAAGGGATTCATTTTGAGGTTAAATTATCTTAACCGTTCGAAAGCTACTCTCAAGTTAAAGAGATGGTCTTCCTTCTCTTTGCTTTTGACTACTAAATCATCAACATAGCATTCAATTTGATGATGAATGAGTTCATTGAAGATCTGAGTCATGGCCTGCTGGTAGGTAGCACCGGCATTTTTAAGGCCAAAAAGCATGACCTTATAATAATAGATTCTGATTGAGGTTCAAAAAGCAGTGTTTCTTTCATCCTCAGGGGCCATCTTGATTTGGTCATTTCTTTCATGAGCCATCCATAAAGGGGAATACTGCATGAGATGAGATAATGTACACCATTAATTCTAGTATAGGAAGTGAAAATTCGTCCTTAGGACATGCCTTATTTAGATCCCTAAAACCAATGCATATACAAATTTGGCCATTCTTTTTCTTAACTGGGATGACACTGGCCAACCAGGTAGGATATTTTTCTTTCTTGATAAAGCTAGCATCGATTAGTTTCTTGATTTCAAAAGGGACTTACAGTTCAATTTCTAATCGCATGCGTCTAGGAGCTTACTTGATAATGGTTAGCAATAGGTTCTATTGCTAGTTTGTGGACTGCTAGGTCAGGAGATAAATCTAGAATTTCTTCATAACTCCATATGAAGTAGTTCTCAAACTCAGCTAATAGCCTAACTAAGCCATTGATTTCTTCTTCATTCAACAAGGAGTTGATGTATGTCAGATGTGGATTGTCTTCAGTTCTTAAGTTGATCTCTTTGAGCTCGCCGATGGTTGATCTGATCTCTTCTTCAAATTTTAATGGTGCATCTCTGACTTCAGGCTCATCTTGGGTCATCTGAAGTTTCAAAAGCTACCTCCTCATAAGAGTTAGGGTGATTTAAGAAGAACCTATCAGACGCCAAATGAGTGGTGATGACTAGGCAATGGTTGTCGTCATCGACTGGACCCATTGTGTCAAATCCTAGTCCTGGTCTTGATTGAGAATGTCTGCTTTGGTTATCCCATAGTCTTTCAAAGTAATCTGATCTGTATTTAGACCAAGTATGTAGGATTAATCCCTTCTTTGCTAACTTAAGAACAAAAGGTGAATACCAATCAAAAGGAAATTATATTAAATTTTTATATGAATCATCCTCATGTTCTACATCGACTTCCTATCTTGAGGATGATGTTCCCAACAAAAATCTCTTTGGCTTAACATCTATGGATGACTTGGGGGCCTCCTTAACTACTAAACCTTCAACTTTCTGGGAAGAAAGTGAGGTTAGAGCTAAGGTTCCCAACTGTTATCTAATTATTCTACATAATAGTGATTCAGATACATTCATGATTTGCTTGGAGGCCTAGTTTTCATCATTGTTTCGCTTGAATGTCACTCCAAAGGGACCTGCTAAGAGGGGTTGGTTGGTGTGCTAACCACATGAGACTTATCCTCCGAATTGGACTCTAAGTCTACGTGGATAGTGGGGGTATTCCTGTGAGTCTAAACATAGCTCCTATTGGCTGGCCAATAGGGAGGAGGTCTTCCACCTTTGGAACTATCTCTAGATCTACCTCTACCTCTACCTGGTGGGGGGATGAGTCATCCTACCCATGTGTTTGTATGGAGGAATGAACTCTGGGCAAAATTCAATATCTGGCTCTACTTCTTCATCTATGTCTGATTCTTGCTCATTTGTATTTTCATTTTCTTTTTCTTTTTTTCTTTTTTATTCTTTTTCTTCCTTTTCTTTTATTTCTTTTTCTTTTGTTTTTGAACATTGACCAAGTTCATGAGAATTGACTTTTTGATTTGGAGGAAGATAGTAGATTGTGTCCTCATATATCTCGACTTCCCTAACTAAGCATGGCTTCAAGTCTCCTTTGACATAATACTTGATTCCACCTCTTTGAAATTTGATGCACTGATGTGAAGAGGATGGAACCGTATTATTTCTATGTATCCAAGGCATACCAAGAAAAGCAATAAAAGATGTATCTGAATCAATTATATAGAACTTAGCTTTTATCTTCTAGTTATCTATCTCTAATGGATGCACTATAGAGCCTAAATCCCTCTCGCCTTGTTCATTGAATCCTCTCAACATCATCCGATCTCCTTAGAGTTTGGAGATGTCAATCCTTAAGTAGGCAAGGGTCTTTAGACTCATAATGTTCACTGATGCACCTGGATCAACTAACACCCTGGAGAGTCTGAATCTATGTCCACTGTGATGTAGAGGGGATGGTTGTGCTCGGTTGTCCCCAAAAGAAGGTCTTCATCAGTGAAAGTAACTCCACGGGCTTCTCTTGAATAGCATGCCTCCTCTCCAATAGCGGTCAGCTAAGTTATGCATATTTCTAGATCAAGAAGGGCTTTGATCATAGGGCATCATATATGCTTAGTTTAGCTGGCAACTTTCTTAGGTGAGCGAGGACATTATAGTCAACTCTGGGTTGGTCCTCCACAAACATATCCATAGGTGGTGCATCTTATGGAGGGGCTTCTTCATCACTAGGGCCAATGACTTGTTTACCCTTATCCTAAGGTGCTACCCAAGGAGGTAGAACTTTGCCACTATGGAGGTTGACTTCACTGACTTCGAGATGGTTTAGTGGAAAGTTCTACCTGCTCATCAGGTTCACCTACAACTTCTCCTATGGGATCATCAGAGTCAGATGACTCCAAATCTATCTCTATGGGTGAATTCAAATGAATTTTCTAAATCAGAAGAGGAGGAGTGATCGGAACTAGAGTTATTATTATTATTATTTTCTAGACTTGGAGAGTTTTTGAGAGGAATAAAATATAGAGTATCAGAAGTGGATAAGATGTAAGTGAAAGCTTTCTCCATTGATTTCTTTTTGGATGGAGGTACATGATAGAAATCTAATAAAGTAAGCAGGGTAAGGGGTTTAATGCCCTTGTCCGCTGATAGAACACTCCTGCTGGCAAAACAGGAGCTAGTGGAGGAAGAAGTAGTAGCTATAATGATGGACATAGTGCTAGACTCGGATGGTGGTTGCTACTGGCTATCTGGAGGTGGATTTGTTGGGATTCTACCTTCTTCAAGTTGTCCTTAGAAACTTGCAAACCTTCCTTAGAGTTAGAGGTTTGAGTTGCTTCAGGCACCTGCAAGAATAACTTTTTGATCTTAGAGTTGATTTTCTTGGAGGTTAAGGATAGGGAGATATCCCAACCTTCCTCTATCTAAAGAAGATCATGTGTATCCCCAAGGATTATCCTAATAGAACTAGAGAGTTATTCTAGTAGATATTCCTTAGGGATGGTAATGACACCCGAATTATAGCTACGCTCAAGCTAGTCCTTAAATGTAAAGTAATATTCTAGGATATGTCCTAGCATGCGGTGGTAGGGGCAATAGTTTGGATCGTGACTCTTGCTCACTTCCTCCGGCCTCCTAAGCTCTGGTAACTAGAAATCAGGCTTCTTTAAGAGATTCTTAAAGATCTTCTTGACTACCTCCCTCTTGAATGAATATGGTTTATTCAATTTATCGATAAGAGTAGGTAAATGATAGCTACATGGTGGCGGGTAGGAATACTGCTGCTGATGATGTTGATAAGAATACTGCTGAGGAGGCGATGGTGGAGGCCGTTATGGAAACTGAGGTGCCCAGATGACGCCAGGTGGTGAGGAGATTCCGAGCTGATCTCTAATCAACCCTAGTCTACCGCTTATCAAATATTCGCCTGGCTTCTTTTGTGGTCTAGGCTTGGCTGACTGATCTTGGAAAGGTAACTGTTTGACCTCCCCTTGTAGACTAGCTGCCTTGTTGATTAATTTCTCAAATATCTTAAGGGTAAACCCTTTAATCATAAAGGCGACTGGGCCGTGAATATTCTTGAGTAGAATTTCAATGGCATGCTGTTCAGATAACTGTGGTATGCATTTCATACTTAAATTGCATCATCTAAGAATGTAATTAATAAGGGACTCACCTGGGTATTGTTGAGCTACAATGAGATCACCATAGTTACCCTTTGCTGAGCTCCAACAAATCTCTTAATAAAGAGCTGCTCTAACTCAACAAATATCTTCATTGAATCATTGGGTAATTTAGCATACCAATCAAATGTGATTCCTATTAAGCTACTAACGAAGAGGCAGAATAAGAGTGCATTGCTACCACCAACCTTGCAACATTTGATCTTGAAATGTGCTATATGTTGTCGAGGGTTCCCACTACCATCAAAGATTTTGAAGGAAGGAGGTATAAAAGCCTTAGGATATTGAACAACATCAAATTCCTCTAGGTAGGGTCTACCCTTTGGAACAGATGAGCTGCCTCGGGCTTATGCTAATGCATCATTCACCTGATGCTCCACTAACTGCTTGATATCTTTCTCTTACATGGAGGTGCTATCCTCCACCTTCTTATGCAAGCTACCACTATCCTGATCTACTATAGAAGTGCTCTTAGGCTGATCTAGGACATGTGCTAACTCGGGATGATCTACCTCTATCAGTATATGCTGTGGGATTGAGGCCTAATTTTGAAGTGCATGGAGGGCTGCTAAAAAGTCTTCCATCCTCTTCTCCATCTAGTTGATCTAATCATCATTTTATTTAAGCTATTGATAGTGGTGTTGGGTTGAATGAACGACATCATCTTCCTCAACCATGACACCTTCCTGACTATGTTGATCTCTATGAAGGGAGCTTCTAGTGTCAACCATGTGAACTTCAGGAATCCTCAAGAAGATCATCCTCATCAGGATCAAATGCTACCCGCTCATCCTCAGAATATGTACGATCACTGCTTAAGAGTTTCCTCTACTCGGCAAAGTAAGTAACTACGATCTCATCCAAGAAATAATCTAAATGTGCTAGCATAAATACTCGGGGCTAACCAATTGAGGGACAGTGGGCACTGATCAAAATACATCTAACACTGCCGGTCACTGGAGTGCTAGTTGTGGGAGGGTCATGCTCACTGGAAGAGATATGCTCATGACTGCTCACCGATAGAGTGGTGGCCTTAGGAAGATCTATTACCATAACAACTGTAAAACTATCACCTTCCCCCTTTGCAACTATTGTTGCTACTGGCCTCGATGGTGGCACTGGTGTGACTATAACGTTGGGGTCGCCACTTCTATTAAACCATAGCTGAGGTAGAGGGTCAAGCAGGGGAGCTCGATCTCACCTCAATAGGTGGAATGGAGGGAGTGGGATCCTTTGGCCATAATTGGATCACCAAAAGGACTAGTCTCTCCCTGGATGGGAGCTTCTGGATCATGGCGGGAGTGGGGGATGCTAAGAGCTATACGGGTGATGGTGGACGATGAGGGGTGTGAAGGTAACACTGACTGTCTCTCAATGGGAGATATTTGCTTGTGGTGGGTAGCACCAATAAGAATAACCATATCTAAATGATCAGCTCTAATGGGGGGTCGATAATTAAAATCCATCAGAGCGGAGGCTACCGACTGCCTGGCAAACCTCCATCATTCCCTCCTATCTGCATGAGTAGATGCTTGAGCCTCCATAACCCTTTCTCTATGAATCTGACCCCTAACACTCCTAGGGATCAATGATCATATATCAAACAAGGTACTAGACTCCCAGCGCTAGTATGCTCTGCCAACCTGACTTAGGACAGTCCTAAGCCCGACATGGGGCCTCTTGTGCTCCCTATCCAGTGTCTCATAGTATACTGCTGGTGAAGGAGAAGCAACAATCCTCCAATAATCTTCCTCTCCATCTGATGTTGAGAGGGGGTGGAATTTATTGCTGGTCGCTCAGGGAGAACCCTCTTCGTCCATGTGTGATGTAGCCTCAAGCTCTCTAGCTGCTCGCTCGTGCTCCCGCTTAATCTTATAATTTTTATGGCGACGTTGAGTATGAGTGAACAAGGCAGAGTGGGAGCTAGTACCTACCTCAAAAGTGGAGGAGACTATCTCAGAAGCTAAGATATCCTTTCGCTTTGGGGTAACCAAAGAGAAGGTAGTAGCTCTCGCTGGAGTAATGGTAGGGATAGCTAGACGAGCATGTGCTAAAACTATCTTAGAATGGGGTGTGGGAACCACCGTAACCTTCCTATTCAATGGAGGGTATTCAGAATCAGAGGGCATGTCAATGCGGATGATTAGCTTCTGCCCAGCCACCTCATCTCGACTAATGGTAGTGAGGGTTGCCCCCTCATAAGTAACATGTGCTCCCTCAAATCCTCGATCGAAGAAAACCAAGTGGGTGGAGGCAGTCTCAAGGAGGCTGGCCTGATTTAAGGCCAAATCCATTCCAAAGGGGAAAGTAAAAATGAGCTTCTGTGAAGCCATGTGTATTGATTGTAAAGAATGCATTGACTGATCTAAGCTGCATCTCTGCATGTGTTGAAATGTAACTTGAGTCAGGTTTCTACTTTAATATTCATCCCAAGAGAATCATAAGAATTTGGAGTCCTAAACCCACACTCAATAATTCAAATATGTTAAGTGGGGTTCAGTGGAGAGATTTTGATATTGATGAGGAGAGTCTTTGTCATTTGATTTTGATTTTAGAACCCATACTCAACTGATTTAGGTAGGTTGGGTGGGGTTCTAAAATTTTGAGGTGAGATTTTTGGAGATATTTGTATTTTGTGTATCTTATTTGGAAATATTGATGATTTGAAAGAACCTATACTTAGCAAATTTGAGTATGCTAAGAGCGAAGCTGTGATTGTGTGTTTAAATTTTTTTTTGTAGAATGTCTTTACTTGTGATGTGTGAAATGTTGATTTGAAAATGGGGCTTCTTACTTAACAATTTTGATATGTCAAATAGAAGCTAGATTTGTTTGATATATGTTTGAAAATGGGACTTTCAATTAACAAACTTGGTATGTTAAATGAAAGTCAAATGTAATTGATATATGCTTTGTGTTTCTTTGAAAGTGGAACTCTCACATAAAAAATTTGGTATGTTAAGTGAAAGCCCAAATGTGATGTGATATATGTTTTGAAAATGGGACTCCCACTTAACAAATTTGATATGTTAAGTGGAGGTCCAAATGTGATATGATTTGTGTTTTGTTTTTCTTTAAAAATGGGATTCTCACTTAACAAATTTGGTATTTTAAGTGAAATTCCAAATGTGATTGATATATGTTTTGAAAATGAGACTCCCACATAAGAAATTTGATATGTTAAGTGAAAGCCCAAGTGTGATTGATTTGAAAATTTGGATCCTTACTTAACAAATTTGGTATGTTAAGTAGGGATCAAATGTGTATTAAAAATGAGACTCTTTGTGGTGAAAAATTCTATAAGGGAGTCGCCTTTCAAATCCGTGGGAAGAAAAGAAAGAGGAGCCCTTACAAAAATCCATCTTGCTAAGACACAATGCAGATCCGCAGATGTACTTATTCAGGTGATCAAATACGTCATCAAGGTATAGTGTATTATCTCGAAAGACAGAAATCACTACCCTTTAATGGAACCAATCACCTCAATAAGGACTTCTAAGGATGATGGGTCTGCATATGTACCAGAGATTCTTCCCCTACTTTATATGAAAAAGTAAAGCAACATGTATTTTAAACTGGGTTCGTTAAGTTCCTATAGGGGCAAGCCCCCATAGTTAATTACATCCTAAGGGATGAGATCCCTTAGAAAAACTCTCGATTAAGGTAAATGATCGTTGCCTGTGACCAAAATTTGATCTATGACCTAGGGGTAAAATGGTCATTTTGCTATTTTTTTCACTTTGGGTATGTTTGGTATGTTGAGAAAATAGGTTTGTCCAAGTTTCATTGGATTTGGAATCCATTTGATAGGGTTTGGCTCATGTTGACCCATTTAGGTCAAAAGGGTCAACTTGGGTCAAACCAAGAGTTGGGTCAAGTTCATATTGACCATTTGAAATGTTTTGGTGCCTTTGGTTTTGTTCAATTTGGTATATATTTGGTTTTGGCTCATATGACTTCATTTAGGTTAAATGGGTCAAGTTGACATATTTGACCCATTTGAACTATTTGGGCCAGGTTAAGGGTAGATTTAGATTAGGTTAGTCATATGGAGTGGATTGGTGTCTTTGTTTCCAATCAATTGGGTTAAGTTCAATTTTGGCTCAACATGACCCCTTAAGGTCATGTTGGGTCTAAGGTCAATTAGGCTAAGTTGGGTCTAGCTGGCCAATTGAGGCTTTGGTCAAGAAATTAATGCATGGTTACACATGACAACCAACATTTAACATGATTGGAAAGAAATAAAGGAACATAAGCATATGATCTCATTCATTCCAATTAATTCCTAAGGACAATTATACTAAATAAAGTCACTTAAAATAAACCAAAGTTCTTTAACGAGATTTCTTCTTTATGTTTGATTTAAGTTAAGGAAAGTGAAAGAGATTTTCTGGTCCTAATCCCATTCTCCCATGTGTGAGTTAATTTAAATCAATGAAGAAGTAATTAGGTTAATTTTATGGTTTAATTAGGTTAGGATATGAATTAAGCCAATTAATTAACCCTTACCTATATCATATTAAGTTAATTAACTAATTAATAATGAGCCAATATGAGATGCAACCACATGAAAAGTAAATTTGCAATGCTCCTAAGAAATGAAAGGGGCCTAATGCAATTGGCTCATGATTAATAGTTAATTAAGCTTAAGATCTCACTTAACTACTTAACCATGATTCATGCATATGAGTTATTGAACACTCAAAGAGCTATCGAATATTAAATTAGAGAAATATATTCAGTGATTAAGTAACTAATTAAATCTTAATTAATCTTAACCAATCAAAATGAGATGGGCATAGAGAAGGAAACAAAGAAGGGAGTCTAAGTCTCGATCCCTAAATCTTTTCAATCAATTGATTAAAGTTCAAGTATGATTTTAATTTCTTTGATTAATCTTGTTAATTAATTAAGGGGTGTTAATTAATTAATTACTTAAGAGGGATTAAAGAAGACTTAAAGAAAAGATTGGAAGAGGGAGTCCCAATCCATTTCCCTAGACTTCATTATCATTAGCAGAGGCTAATAAACTTAATTGATTGATTAATTTACTGTTCATTTACTTTATTATCACTAATTATATTAAGTAAGTGATTAAGGCTTAATCCATTGGTTTTCCTAATTAAGCAATAAAAATCCCATAAAAAATATGGGAGGCAAAGGTTATCCCCCTAAACATGCACAAAAAGTTTGAGATTAATTGGATAATTAATTAGGGAGAAATTAGGCTAATTACATTTCTAATTATACCTTAATTAAGCCAAATCCACTATTCAAAATTAATTAATAATAGTTTTCTAGATTCTACTTTGAAATATCTTTAAAATGAGCATAAGTTTGTATTTTTTAGATTTTTCATGAATTAGTTATGAATTTAGGAAGTTTCAGGATAAAAGACCAACTAATTAGCCCTAATTAAAGCCTTATTCTTATCGGGCCACATGGCGACTGACGCGGCGCGCTAATGTGGTGCGACGGGATTCATTATTTAAGTTGTCACATCAAAGTGCTGACTCGGATGGTGGAGCACGTGGTAACTCCGTGGACTGTCCGATCTAAGATCGTATGACCACGATTAAACCCACAATTTTGAGGGATTAATCAGAGGCTCTAAACGTGATTTGATCAGGACCATCCATCCCGATCACAAGGGATGAACGGTCCATGATCTATCACCTCCCGAGCGAACCATGGCTACCATCCATCAATCGTTGCTCGATCCGAGCTCACCCAAGCTCGGATGGAGATGAAAATGATCTCACACCTTTGGGGAGGCACACCAATCAAATCCAATGGTGGAAATTGCATGACATGGAAATTTCTTTCATAAAAGACCAAGCTATTTTTATTCAAGGATCGGTTTAAATGGCATACCTCACCAGAGCTTACGACTAGCGGTTCCAATGATTGAGGAAGCTTCATTTGGTAGAAATGAAGCTCTGTTAAGCCACACGAGCCTTGATTTGGTGTAGTTTACTCGGAAGACCAAAGCACTAGACGTAAGTGGTCGATCTTGATCGAACTCTACCCTCCGGCCATCAGGAAGTTTGGGAAAGGATTCATTCTTGCTCTTTTTGCTCCAAGGAAGGTGTGTGAAAAGTTAATTGTATTTGATGAAGATTAGAGCAAATGGGAATCAAAGGCGGCCTCCCCTATTTCAGTTTTGTGTAAAATCAAGAATGGGGATTTTGGGGAGCTTGGAAAACCTTGAAAATGGCTCTAGATTTCTCTCCTTGGCTGTTAGGGTTGAATCGAGTGTGAGTATCTGGGTTTGAGTGAGAATAAGGGGGGTATACCCCCTCATTCTTTGGATCGAATGGTCATGGCTTGTTTGGTTTTTCCTTGATCAATTGACCATTTTAGAGGGTAGTGGAGGTCCTTGGGTGCATGATGTGGCTTAGTTTGGTTGGGTGAGGGTGTGGAGGTGGCTTGCAAGGGAGGAAGTGCTTATCCTTGGTGGTTTGGAAAGCTCAATGGGGATGGGGAGGTGATTTCACCTCCCCATGGATCATGGTCGACCCAACCACCTTTGGGTTAGGTCAGCCATGGTCCAAGGTGCCTATGTGGACCTATGATTGGGTACCAAGTGGCTAGAGGGAGAAAATGACATAATGAGCATGTGTTTTATCTCATAGGATGCCCTAAACTCAAGGGAAAAATGGCCATTTAGCTATGGATTTGATTTGGACATATTTGAAATGGGTCAAAAGTGTGTTAGCTCAAATTTCAAGTGGTTTGGAGTTTATTTGATTTGATTTGGCTTGATTTGACCTATTTAAGTCAAATTGGGTTAGGTTGGGTCAAGTTGACCAATTTGTCAAATCGGGTCAAACCAAGGGTTTTGTCAAGCTCACATGACCAATTGGAGTGTATTGGTGTCATTGGTTTGATTTAATTTGCTTTGGATTTGATTATGGCCCATTTGAGTTCATATAGGTCAAATGGGTCAAGTTGACCAATTTGATCAATGTGACCAAATTGGGTTAAGTTAGGTGTTGAATCAAGTTTAATTGACTAATTGAAAATGATTGTTGGCTTTGGTTTGGTTTAATTTGGAATTAATTTGAATTTTGGCTAATTTGGCCCTTTAGGTCAACTTGGGTTAAGTTGGGTCAAGTTGACCAATTGGTCAACTTAGGCTCAATTATGGCTTTGGTCAAGTTCAATAAGTGATTTGGAATGAGCTTGATCCATTGGTTGCAATCAATTTGGGTTGGATTATGATTTGACCTATTTTGGCTTTTTAGGCCAATTTGGGTCAACTTGGGTCAAATGACCAATTAGGCTTGGTTTGGCTCAATTGGTGGTTTGGTCATGTTCAATCATTGATTATGAATGAGTTTGAATCAATGGTTTTAATCAATTTGGTCTTTGGTGGATTTTGGCTAGTTTGGATTTCATTTGGGCTAAGTGTTGACTTGGTCAAAGGCTAGTTTTGACTTGGTTTGACCCAATGTAAGACAATTGATTAGCCTAGGATGATTGTTGATCATGTTGTGAGGTTTGGATGGGCTTAGTTTAATCCAATTTGGGTTGAATTAGAACTTGGCTCAAAAAGGTCTTTTAGGTCACTTTAGGTCAAGTGGACCTAAATGAGTTAATTGGCTTGATTCAATTTAATTATATTAATAAATGGGTTTGAGATAGAAATATAAATCCAATTTCAAGTGATTTTGACCTATATGGATTTTTGTTCATATGATAATTTCAAGTAAAAAAGGGCTAACTTGGGTTTGATTTCTGTTAGCTTAGATTTGGTTTGATAATTGTACTTTGTGTCTATATTTTGAACAATGATTGAAGGAATGATTGAATCATAGAGAAATCCATGGGTTTTGACTTGGTTTGGATAAGATTTGACCAAGTTCAAGGACTTGGCTTAAAAGGGTATAAATTGAATTTTGGTTTGATTTTGGATTGAATTTTGGCTATTAAAATTTATACTTCATTTATATTTGTGAATATAAATGAAGATATAAATGATTAATGAGAAAATCACTTAGGTTTGGAGTGATTTGGATTTGGTTAAGGCTAGGTCCATAAGATAATATCAAAGGGCTTAGGAAAGATTTTTGGATTTAAATTCAATCATGGGTTTCAATCATTTGATTTGGAATTGATTTATGATTTGGATTTAGAATTTGAATTTTTTGAGGTTTGGTCTGAAAGAAGGAAGGAAGGACCGGGTTCAATGCTATAAGGTAGGTATGTCTTCATAAATCCCTAAGGCAAAACCATCTAAGTCTCTAGGCTTATGTTAAGTGTTCACCTAATCACTAGAAGTGTCTTAAGACTAAGGAGCTCTTAGTATCTATGAGAGTCCTAGATATATGATAAGAAAGTTGAGAGCTAAAAATCATGCTGTTCTATTGCTCAATCTAAACAAAACATCAATCACTTTTATAAACTATCGTGAAAGAATAAGAGGCCAGTGCGGCCGGGTACCACTGCACACCCCTGAAAAGAGAGAAAATGGGTAGCCGAGCTCTATCATATACAACCCAAAATTATAAAAGAATAATTACAATTAAAAATTGAATACATACTATGGGGGTCTTCATCATTCATTTCTTCTTCCTTCTCTATCTTGATTTGATTTGCTCCAAGGCATCACAGGGCACCCCAGGACTAAGCCTTCTAGCCACTACTTCCTAAACCCCACAGCACTGATCTTAATTCCTATTGCAAAATTAAATTTTATGGAAAAGTAAATCTAACTACACATGTAAAATAGATATTAGCTAAATATTCATACAGTCCCAAGTAGTTATATTTCATAATTTGAACTTAGCACCCCGCACATGGGTAACCAAGCCTACCTGTCTTAATATGGATTTTTCTTAGGGGCATAAGCAACCTGTGAGCAAAAGATTTTTATTTATTTATTTTTAGCTCCCCTTAAGCACAATCCCCTGCATAAAATAATATTAGGCTATCAATGGCCAAACATCCAGTCTATGATCCACATTCCTAACATTCAGTCTAAAACATTACATCATAAAACAAAACACATCATCATTACATACACCATCCTAACCTAAAGCTAGAAGTGGTGAATTGACATTCTAATGTGAGTGATCAGGTTTCATGTGGTATGTCTTAGTTAGGCTTTGCAAATATAATTTTCTAACTTTTTGAAATTATTTAAGTTAACAAGAGGGGTGGTTTCATTTTAAGTTGTTTAAAGACTTGTAAATTTGTATTTTGTTTTGTTTCATTTGATTTACACTTACCATCTAAGTGTTATAAAGAGAAGAAATAGGAATAACCTCCTTCATCCCTATCTTAAATTGTTTCCTAAAAGCACATTTTCATGATTTAATTTCTTTTAGTTATTAAATGTTTTATTAATGCTAAGTTTAGGTTAACCTTAAGGAATCCTATTCAACATGAGAGGCATCTTAAGGTTAATGTGATTGAATTACCATCACATAGAACATATTGAACCATTCCTTTTCATCACCCATAACATGCATATGATTTATCATTTAACATACCTATACATGCAACATATTTTGGCACACTTAAATGATTAAGAATGCATACATTTGGTAGAAAAGAGGATTCTAAATCTCTAATCAAATACACACACACATGTATAAAAGATGTAAGGAAGTATGTGTCATTGTTTAAACAAGGGAAGTGATTTGGGGATACTTAAAGCCTCGTATTCCCGGGATGCCCAGACTATATACTTGCTATCTTAAGTACATATGAATGTATATACAACTATCAGAATGAAAATCATGCAAAAGATTGTATTTTTGGTTGAATTATTTATACATGTAAAGTATAAAGCTCTATTCAAAATTATAATATGAATATGCATAGGAATGAAATTAAATAAGTATGTGCCTTTATTAACCAGGGAAGTGAGGTAATCAAATGACCTTCTTGGGGCTACTTAAAGCCTCGTATTCTCAGGATGTCCAGACTATATACTTGTTATGATTCAAATATATGTAAATCCATACATGAACATAGGAAGGAAAGCACTACCTTAGCATGCTTAAGCTAGACACACATGCAAGTCCTATGTATGTTTATAACTACTATCACTCAAAATATTATTATCAATTTATATCTTTTGAAAACTAATTTTGAATTTATTAGTGATAATAGACACACATATAATAAGATTAAGCCAAACACATGCAATTTTGCATAAGTAAATTTCATTTAATTTTGAAAATATGAAAGCATGATGTCACTTAACATATAATATTTATGGTGATTGAAAAGAAATAGCCAAATATTTCTACATAATTCATTCAATTACACTAATTCCTAAGGACAATCAAATTAAATAAAATTACTTAAGGAAAACCAAAGCTTCTTATTAATTTGATTTTTTGGATCTTGATTGAACTTAAAGAGGAGAGATCATTTGCTATTTTTATACCATTCCATTGTTAGTGATTTTAATATATTTAAGGAAAGATAATTAAGTAATTTTTTATACTTTAATTAAATTGAACCATTAACTAATCCATTTAATTATCATTTCTTATGCTTCTTTAACTCAATTAACCATTTAATCATGAGCCACAGATGATATGCACATGAGGGAAATAAAATTACAATGCTCCTAAAAGACCTAATGCAATTGGCTCATGATTAGAGATTAATTAGATTAAGGAATCTAATTAAGTACTTTCATGATTTTTCCACACTTATGGGCTAATCATAATTTTCTTAAGGGTCTTTATGCTATTGAACACTTAAAGAAGAACCCTTAATTTCAATGTTTGTTATCTAAATTGATTAGCATTTTCAATTTGATTTGATTTCATTATTAATTGATTAATTAATCCCTTAATTAAACCCTTCATTAATTAATTCTCTTTAATGAAATGAATTTGGAAAAGTTATTAGGAGAGGGACCTAATCACCCTCCCTCATCATCTCATATAAATCAGTGATTAATGAGCTTTAATTAATTAAATTTTACTGTTTGAAAGTTTAAATAATCATTAAATTAATTAAGAGGGTAATTCAGGCTTGAATTTGAAATTCCCCTTAATCACATGGCCAAAAAATCCAAAGAAAATCATGGGAGGCAGAGTTCATCCTATTAAATCAACATGCCAAGTTTGGGATTAATTGCCCAAGTAATTAGGGCATAATTAAACTAATTAAAAAATTAAATTCTAATTAAGCTCTAATCACTGTTCAAGATCAAATGAATTTACATTATTAAATTCTCCTCTATTTAACCTTTCCAAAATATATTTATTTGTAAATTTGGATTTTGCAATAGTTAGTTATGAATTTATGAAGTTCTAAGTAATTAATCATATTTTAAACCCTAATTAATCCCTAATCCCATCGGTGCGACGTGGGTGACTGACATGGCAACCCTTTTCACATGGCACCGAGAGATTGGCCACTTAAATCATCCGATGCGACAACTGAGTCAACGACAGCTAATGCTTTTCATCCCCACCATCCGATCTAAGATTGGATGGTGAGGATTAAACCTATGATTCTCATAGGTTTAAAATTGATTTATCTAGCAGATTAAATCACGGTTGTCCTTTCTAGTCATATGCAATGGACGACGGATGATCCTTTGTCCCCTGAATGATTAAAGACGGACACCGTCCACCCTCCTCCACTTGATCCGAGCTCGCTGAAGCTCATGAGGCATCGTGATAGACTCCAAAAGCTTTGGGGAAGAGATCTAAAAGAATCTAATGGCTGGAATCACACGAAATCACACTTTCTTTCACAAAGGCCCAACAAAAATTGAATTTTTATGGTTTGCTAGAATTTACCTCATCGGAGCTCAAGACTAGTTGTCTACTGATCGAGGTAGCTTCATCTTGAAGAGACAAGACCCTACTGAGAAGCTCATGCCTTGCCTCCTCTCCGATGACTTTGTGGATAAAATGCTGCTAGAATCCTCACCGAAGTTGGTCTAGGGGGGGTCTTTGGTGCTTGAATAGATTGGGAATCAATTTGTTTCTCTTCATCGAAGCTAAGGGAAGGTGTGGGTGAAGTTAATTTAAAAATAGCAGAGTTTGAAAGGATTTCGATGGAGTAGGATCTATCCTATTTCGGGTTTGGTGTTTCCGGTGATGAGGAGGCTCAAGGAACTCTGAGAAAGCTTGGGGGAGTTCATTTTGACTCTCTCAAGCTCTAGAAATGCTCTAATGTGTGTGAGAGTGAGTTGGAGAGGAGTATACTCTCCTCCCCCTCAAATATGGTGGCTCAGATTGGGAAGCCCCCCCAGTGGGACGCCGAGATGATAAGTTTGAGTGGGTGAGGGTTTGAGGTGGGCTGTCATGGCTGAGGTGGAGTGTCCTTGGTTTCTTATGTATGCCAATGAGAGGTGGTGGGTTAGCTCACCTCCCTTGACCTATGGATGACCCAATTAGCCTTGGATCAGGTTAACCATAGGGTCAAGGATCCAAACTAAGCTTTGAGTGGTTGCCAAGTCCAAAGAAGAGGGTTTAACCACCAAAAAATGAAAATTTTCCTATGTGGAGGGCTTTACCCAATGGATTATGGGTCAATTCGAGTTTGATTTGGATTAGGTTAAATATGGGCCGACCTATGGTGACCCAAAGATGAGTCATGCCAAGTTTGGATGGGTTTGAAGTTGGTTTGGTTGGGTTTGGCTCAATTTGACCCAGGCAAGTCAATTTGGGCTAGGTTAGGTTAAGTTGACCAATTGGTCAATTTGGGTCAAACCATAGGTTGAAACAAGATCAAATGATGATTTGTGATGTTTTGGCTCAATTGGATTGGATTTGAATTTGACTAAAATGGGTTCATATGGATAAAATGGGCTAAGTTGGCCAATATGGTCAAATTGGCCAGTTTGGCTTGGGTTGGGTGTTGGTTTAGGTTCAGTTGATCATTTGAAGATGATTGTAGGTTTTGATTTCAATCAATTTGGATTTATGAATGATTTAGACCAATTTGAGCCTTTAGGCCAATTTGGGCTAAATGGGTCAATTGTGTTGACTTAGCCAAATTAGATTCAATCAAGGGTTTGATCATGTTCAATAATCAATTTAGGATGGATTTGAATCATTGGTTGCAATCAATTTGATGTAGGATTTTATTTGGCCTAATTTGGCCTTTTAGGTCAATTTGGGTCAACTTGGGTCAAGAGGCCAATTGGACTTGGTTTGGCTCAATTGATGGTCAAGTCATGCTCAAGGATCAATTTGAAGTTGGTAGGTATCATTGGTTTCAATTGATTTGAATTGGGATGGGATTTGGTTTAATTTGGTTCATGTAGGCTAATAGGGTTAACTTGGGTCAAGTAATTGAATTGAGTTGGTTTGACCCAATTGAGTGCGATTGATCAATCAAGGATGTTCAATAATCAAAATTTGAGGTTTTGAATGGTTTGGCTCAATCCAATTTGGGTTGTATTGGTGTTTGGTTCAAATAGGTCCTTTAGGTCACTTTGGGTTAAGTGAGCCTAATAGGCCTATTGAATTGGCTCTGGGTTGAATTGAGTTGAATTCAGTTTAATGATTAATTTGGGATTGATTGATGGTTTTGATTATAATTGATTTGAGCTTAATTGGATTTTGGCTCATTTGGACATTTAGTGTTCAAATGGGTTAGCTTGGATTGATGGGATTGATTTGATCAATTGGCTTGATTGGCTTGATTGTAGAGTTTGGAATGAAGATTTAAAAGGTTGAAGTGCTTCTGTGAAAATCAATTGAATTTGGTTTGATTGAATGAATTTTGGTTAAGTTTATAGGATTGGATTAAGCTAAGATGGGTTTGAGTTATGGGTTTCAATTATTTTTCTTGGAATTTGGATATGAATTGGAGTTCAACTTGATTGGTTAGATTAATTTGAGGTTTGGTTTTGCATGATAGGATAGGCATAAGTCATGGGTTAGTCCATAGGGTAGGTAGGCTTTGTTAGATCCTAAGGCAACTCCTCCTAAGCCTCTAGGTTTGGGTTAAGTGTTCAGCTAACTACTAGAAGTGTCCTATGACTAGGGAAGTCTTAGTGTCTAGGAGAATCCTAGGCCTAAGATAGGGAATATTGAATTCTCACTCAAAAAGTGAGGCCAACACAAGATAAATTAACTAATAAGATAAACAAATGAAGATGCTAGTGAAAGCTAAGAGCTTAAGAATGCAAGATTTAATAATGAAAAATCTTTCAAAATTTAAGGCTTTTGTTAAAAAATATTCATAATTTAATTTTTGTATCAATGAATTGAATATCTATGTTGCCTTTCAAAACATAATCTCTAATAAAATGCATGCAGAGTTTAAAAATGTAATAGGACACCATGTAGATCTTAAGGGGTGCTTATTTAGATGATCAAATATGACATCAATGACGGATATACTACCTTAAGAGCTAAATATATCACCTTTCAATAGATCAATCATTTAATAATGACTCCTAAGGTTGATGGGTCTACGTATACCAGAGATCATTCTCCTACCTTACATGAAAGAAGTAAGACAAGGTTTATTTTAAGTTTGGTTTTAAGTTCCTTATAATGGCAAACCCCTATAGTTAATTATATCACAAAAGACATGATTTCTTAAGAAAACTCTCTGTTATAGTAGTTGATCTATGTCTTCATATATTTCAAAGATTGAATCAAAGGATTGTTTAATTTGGGAATCAAATGGGATGAAGCAAATATAAACACTTCTTAGTGGAATTTAAAGTACAATAAATAAAAAGTGTTTTAATACTAGGACGCCCAATAAAAAATTCAGTTTATCATATTATTAAGCTTTATAATTCTGAAGTTGAGATTTATGTTTAGTAAGAGTTGGTAATTTATTAAATTGCTAAGACTCACATCTTAATAAGACATGACTGTGAGAATTCTTAAGAGGTGATGACTTATATTCATAATAAAAGAAAAATAAGTAACCTTGAATCCTAGAGCTAAAAATACTTCAACACATATTAGAACCTCAACCAATTCTTTTCAAAAAGGTGGGATATAATGGCACACTCACACTCAAGAATGTTTACCTATACAGACTCTTCTGGACTTACAGACGCTTGGAAGGGCTACCAATTAATACCACCTATGCTTTAAAATCATGCGGGCCATCCTTATGTAAATGAAAGATAGTTAGGATATTATTTATTATGAAAGAAAAGCTAATATTCTAAATTTAGTTATTAGAATTCAAAGATCATGATTGGCATGAACAATGATTCTAACTAGTGCATACAAAATTTCAATTTTTTATGGATTTTGGACTCATAATTTGACTAGACTAAAGTAAATAAATATATCTGCATGCATCATGAAATAAAATTATTGGCTAAATTAGTAAGGGAGGAGCTCTTCACTTGAGGGCAACTATCCACAATCAAACTCTACGCTTTATCATACTATAAGCAAAGATCCCCATTTCAAGGAAGTTAATATGGCTTTATGATTGCACATCACAAACCTATGGTTTCAAAATATTTTATTAATTAATTCCAAGACTTTAAAATGAAGTTATGAGTTATATTAATTTTAATTCAAGTTTGATTCTTAAGTTGGAGTACAAAACTTAAGTCATGAGAGCCTACTAAATCTAGGCCACATACATCATTAAAGTAAAGAAACCTAAGAAAAATATGTCATTTTTATTATGCAAATACTATAACACTTCAATCAAATTAAAATAATAAGAGGTTGGTGTGACTAGGTTTCACCAATCTCCTAAAAAAGAAAGAAAATAGGTAGTTGTACTCTGCCTTTATACAACTCAGCCTAGAACTAAGGGTGTGTTTGGGGACACGATTCTCCTGCAGCGCGGGCTTGCAACACACTACAATAGCTTTTGGTGAGGCATTCATCCACAAATATCTCAAAAAATTTTGGACTCAAATTGTAATTTTGCAAACTCAATATGAAGCTTGCGGTCTATGATTTTTCTCTCCCATTTGGTATTTTTTTCACTTGAGAGCCCTTCACGCGTTGACATCTTCTCTCACAAAAATCTCTCTCACAATGACGAGATGACAAGGTTGTAGCTCCTTGATCGAACTCTACATTCATCCGTTTGAAATCTCGTAAGTCTTTCTCTTTCCTTTTCTCTGATTTTTTATTATTAGCAGTACCATTTGCCTTCGCAAACTGCTTGCACACACACCGCATGATCTGCAGTAGTTGCTCTAGATCGACTTTGCCTCCCCCCTCCCCCGCACCACCCAAAAGTTAGTTGCAGGTTTCATCCATGGATTTTTAATTCATTAACCTATAGTCATATCTTTGAAATGATATGTATATACATGTATGTGTCTGTGTCCTTCAAAATGAAATTGGGTATATCTTTGATTGTTGTATATGTATATTACACATTATTTGGTTTGTGATTTTGACATTGATGCTTTTCCTAAATAGGGCTACGAAGTTCTAAAGATAATCTGTGGCATGATTAAGAGAGCAAACAAAAACACATTTTAATACTTTTGGTAGTTATGGTGAATGATTGTTTATGTGACATACTAACATAGTTATCTTGCATAATAATTTGCAAGAATATATATGATTCTTATTTTTAGTTAATTATTTTCTCTTCATTATTTCTTGTTAGTATAGTTTTGAAGGATGTCTCTATATTAAAATTTAATTTATTTTTTTACTAGTGAGTCACAATGGGAAAGCCAAGAGATGGCAGATTATCTACTATATGGGAGAGAGATGTCAAGCTGATTTTTGTGATTTTTGTTTAAAAGAGGTAGAATTAGGTAATTGACCCTCAACTTATTTTAGCAATGATGGTTGTCAAAATATAATTAAAACTTTTTGAGAAAAAATTGGAAGAGAAAATGATAATAGTCAATTAAAAAAAATAAATGGTACCAACTAAAGAAAGTTTGAAAATTATGGAGGGAATTGAAATGTGGCTTAACAAGACTAGGTTGGGATCTTAGAAAGAGAACAATCTATGATTCAAATGATTGGTGGAAAGAGAAATTAAAGGTAAATTTAATTTAAATTTGCATTTTCTTTTCAATTTTTTAGTATGTACATGCCAATCTATTATTGTATTTTCTTCAATGATATATAGGTTGTATCAGGCACGAAAAAGTTTAAACTTTCAGGCATTGACCCAGAACTTAAAGGTAAGCTTGACCTAATGTTTGGTGGGATCGTTGCTTTATATGAACATCCTTATCTATTCTATGGATTTCTATATTCTTTTTTTACTAATGGGACTTTTTTTTACATGATTATTATCTTGAAATACTTGAAAAAAATTTGATTTTTTTTATCACTACAATTATGGATGAAAATAAACATGAACTTTACAAAAAGGTTATAGTTACAGTTTTATACCTAATTAATGAGTATTATGAACCATACATCTATAAGACCCCTTCAATAACAACAACATATATTGGAGATAAATGGTTTGAGGAGCTGCTTGCAGGAAATTTAAAAAGATTTCATAGCATGTTTCGTATATCATAAGTAGTTTTTCTTGATTTTTTTTGGAAGATTTACAGATTTATCATGGGCTTCAAGCCTCTTCAAGAACAATAATAAGGGAAGTGTTTGAAATCACACTTTATATATTATCACACAATCAGTCAATAAGGGCAACATGTGAGTGAATTTAACATTCATCTAAAATAATTAGTAGATACTTTAGCATTGGTTTGGATGTTCTGGTTAGTTTGACATCTACAATTGTTAAGCCCTTAGAGCCTACTTTTTAGAGTACACCTACTGAGATATATCATGATTATCAATATATGTCGTACTTCAAGTAAACTTATATACATATCTTTTCTTGGTAGCCTGAATGTGTTTTAAAAACTAATATGTGGTATAAGACTATATTGGAGCAATTGATGGAACATATGTGGATACTCGTGTTCCTAAAGCTAAGAAGGTGGCTTATATTGGAAGATGGGGTTCACCAACTCAGAATATGATGGTGATGTATGATTTTAATATGTGTTTTATGTTTCTCATGGTTGGATGGGAAGGAAGTGCACATGATAGCTGCATCTTCAAATTTGCAACTTGCTCTCAACAATACAATTTTTCAATGCCACCTCTAGGTAAACAATAATTCAACTTATAGTAGTTCTCTTTTTTACAAGCTTTATTTACATAAATACTTTGTATAATTCAATAGAAAGTGTTATATTGTGGATGCTGGGTATCTGATGCAACAAGGATTTTTAAAAACATTGCCTAAAATAAAATATCACATCTTAGATTTTGAAAGAAGTAGTCAAGTTGTTCATGGTAGAAATAAATGTTTAACTAACGACACTCATCATTATGTGCTGTTATTGATAGGGCTTTTAGAGTTTGGAAGAAGAAGTGGATTATTTTGAGGGACATGCCTACATATTCTTTCAGAAAATAGGTAAAAATAGTCATAGCTATGATGGCATTATATAATTATATACTATGACATCCTTCAAAAAATGATATTTAATTCAATAGTGTAGAAAGAGATCATTTGTATATTTCACATGAAGCTTATGAATATAGAGTTGGTCAATCAATGGTAGCTGTTGACCTCACTTTTGGAGTGAGGATTCAATCTTCCCATCTTAGACTTAGGAGTCTCCTAGACACTAAGACTTCCTTAATCATAGGACACTTCTAGTGGTTAGGTGAACAATTAACCCAAACCTAGGGGCTTAAGAGGAATTGCTTTAGACTATGTTTTAGGATCTAAGGAAGCCTACCTATCATATGGCCTAAACAAGCCCATGCTTAGCCAAAACCAAACCTTAAATCAATTCTATCAATCCCAATCAAATTCTAATTCATACCTAAGCTCCAAGCCAAATGATTGAATCCCATAACATAAATCCATCTCATCCCTTAAGCCAACCTATGGACTTAACCAAAGTTCTTTCAATCAAACCAAACTCAATTGACTTTCACTAAAGCACTCCAACCTTTTAAATCTTCATTCCAAACTCTACCAAAATCTACATTAAAGCCAATTGACCAAAATCAATTCAATTAACCCATGCTAGCCCATTTGAACCCAAAATATCCAAATGAGCCCAAAATCCAATTAAATCCAAATCAATTGCAATCAAAACCAACAATCAATCCTAAATTAATTATCAAACTCAATTCAACCCAAAACCAACTTAATTGACTCATTAGGCTCACTTGACCCAAAGTGACCTAAAGGACCTATTTGAACCAAACTCTAATCCAACCCAAATTGGAATGAACCAAACCATCCAAAATCTCTTGTATTGATTGTTGATCATCCTTGATTGATTAGTTATAATCCATTGGGTCAAGCCAAGTCAATTCAATCATTTGATAAAGTTGACCCAATTAGCCTACATGAGCCAAATGAACCAAACTTAATTCCAAACCCAATCAATTAAAACCTATGATTCTAACCAACTTCAAATTGATCCTTGAACATGACTTCACCATCAACCGAGCCAAACCAAACCCAACTGGCCTCTTGATCCAAGTTGACCCAATTTGACTTAAAGAGCCAAATTGGGCCAAATCAAATCCTACGTCAAATTGATTGCAACTAATAACTCAAACCCATTACAAATTGATTATTGAATATGATCAAAGCCTCAATTGAACCCAATTTGATCAATTAAACCCAATTGACCCATTTAGCCCAAATTGACCTAAAGGGGAAAATTGATCTAAATCATTCCTAAATCCAAATTAATCTAAATCAAAACCTACAATCATCTTCAAATGATCAATTGAACCTAAACCAACACCTAACCCAAGGAAATTTGGTTAATTTGAAAAAATTGGCCAACTTAATCCATTTAACCCATATGAACCCACATGAGTCAAATTAAAATCTACTCAAAACCAAATCAAACCAATTGAATCCAAGCATCCTAAATAGTCATTTGAACTTGACCTAAGCCTTGGTTTGACACAATTTAACCAATTGGTTAACTTAACCCAACCTAGCCCAATTTGACCTACATGGGTTAAATTATGCCAAACCTAATCAAATCAACCCCAAACTCATTCAAACTTGGCATGAACCATCCTTGGGTCACCATGGGTCATCCCAAATCAAGCCCAACACAAGTCCAACCCGATTTGACCCATTACCCATTAGGTAAATCCTTCCAAATGGGGCAAAACTCATTCTTGGATGGTCAAGCCCACTCTCCTTCCCACCCTAAGCTTCAAATGGACATGAGGATCACTGGATCACTTGAACCAAAGCTGGTTGGGTTAGTCATGAGCCAAGTGGAGGTGAGCTAACCCACTTCTTCCCATTGGCACACATAGGAAACCAAGGACAGCCACCTCAGCTTTTGGTAGCCACTCCTTTTCACTTAGCCACTCAAACTGAGCTACCTCATGGATTCTCTACCACCCATGGCCGCCTGCATTGGCCGGACACCTGCAATTTTTAGAACCAATCCAAACCATCAGATTGGAGGGAGGATAGGATATACTCTCATCAATTTGATTCAAACTCATAGAGAGAGCTTTCAGAAAGCTAGAGCTACATAAGGTGACCTCCCTGACTACATTCCAGAGTTCCCAGAGCCTCCCCATCACCGAAAACACCAAGCCTAAAATAGGACAGAGTCAATCTCCATCCAACCTCCTCCAAACTCCAAAATTTTCAAATTAACTTTACCCTGAGCTCCGGTGAGGAGAAACAAATCGATTCGAGCACTAGAGACCACTCCAAGCCTAACTCTGGTAAGGATCCGGTGGTGTTTAATACCCAGAACCACCGGTGAGGAGGCAGGCATGAGCTTCTCAGCAGGGCTTTGTCTCTTCAAGATGAAGCTACCATAGTTGGTTAATCGTCGGTCCCAAGCTCTAGCGAGGTAAATTCTAGCAAACTATCAAAATCTCAAATGTTTTGAGCCTTTATGAAGGAAAGTGTGATTTTGTGTGAATCCCATCATAAGATCCCTTTAGATTTCCTCTGTAAATGTTTTGAGATCGATCTTGAACCTCCACGAGCTCCAACAAGCTCAGATCGAATAGGGGAAAGTGAACGGTGTCCATCTTCCATCCCTCAAGGGATAAAGGATCATCTGCCATCCATTATGTGTGATTGAAATGGACAACCATGATTAATCCATTAGATTTAATTTGATTTAATCATATAGGAATCGTGGGATTAATCCCCACCATTTGATCTTAGATTGGATTGTGGAGTTAAAAGTGCATCCGCCGCTGCCACGTTAGCGCCACGTTAGACTGTTTAAATGGCCAATCCTATAGCGCCATGTGGAAAGAGCTGCCACGTTAGCCACCCATGTGGCGCTAATAGAATTAGGGATTAATTAAGGTTTTAAATGTGATTAATTGGCTGAAACTTTATAAATTTATAACTAATAGCAAAAAATCCAAAAAATACAAATAAATATATTTTCGAAATGTTAAAAAGAGGAGAATTTAATAAAAATAATTTCATTTGATTTTGAATAGTGATTAAGGCTTAATTAGGGTTTGAATTTTTTTTTTAATTAGCTTAATTAAGCCCTAATTACTTGAACAATTAATCCCAAACTTGGCTCATTGATTTAGTGGGGTGACCTCTACCTTCCATGATTTTCTTGAGATTTATTGGCTATGTAATTAGGGAAATTTGAAATTCAAACCCTAATTACTCTCTTAATTAATTTACTAATTAATTAAAGTTCTAAATAGTAAAAATTAATTAATTAAAGTTAATCAACCATTAATTTGAGATGGGATAATGAATTACTTTTCAAAATTCATTTCATTAAAAGTGAGTTAATAAATATATGACTTAATTGAGGAATTAATTAAATAATTAATGGCCAAATCAAATAAAATTAAAGTGATAATCCCTTCAAATAATTAACATTTAAAGTAAGGGTTCCTCTTTATGTGTTCATCATAACCATAAGGAAATTCGATTATAAGTGTGAGAAAATCATAGGAGTACTTAATTAGAATCTTTAATTTAATTAATCTCTAATCATGAGCCAATTGCATTAGGTACTTTAGAAGCATTGTACTTTTGTTTTACCTCATATTCATATCATTCATGACTCATGATTAAATACAACAACAACAACAACAACAACAACAAGCCTTAATCCCACTAGGTGGGGTCGGCTACATGAATCCTTCATCTCCATTCTTGTCCATTATGCAAATTCTCATCTAATTCAAGTATATTAAGATCATTATTTATACATCTTAACCAAGTCTTTTAGGTCTACCTCTACCTTTCTTAACATAAGGCAAATCTAATGCATCTACTCTAATCATCATATGGTACGCTTTATGTGGCCCATCCTCTCTAATCTTATCTTAAATACAACTTTTTGCATTATCTGTAAAGCTCACTCTTCAGCCAAATATCTTATATTCTTTTTTATTGGCCAACATTCATTCATAGTCTTACCACCATCTTATAAAATTTTCCCTTAAGTTTAAGTGGAACTTTTCTATCACATTACATCATTCCTCCACTTCAACCATCCAACTTGAATTCTACTAATAACATCTCCATCTATTTCACCATCATTTTGGACAATAGCCTAAATATCTCAATGCTTCACTCTTATTAATGACTTGATCACCTAAAGTCACAACACTATCACTAAAACTTCTACAACTAAAATTACACTCCATATATTCAGTTTTAGATCTACTTAAACGAAAACCTTTACACTCTAAAGTTGACCTCCATAATTCAAGTTTCTGGACTCCCTCTAGTCTTATCAACAAGAAGAATGTCATCAAAAAAAGCATACACCAAGGTACATCTTCTTGTAAATGCCTCGTAAGAACATCCATAACTAAAGTAAAAGATAAGGCTTAATGTTGATCCTTGATGTAATCCAATAGGAAAATATTTTGTCAATCCTCCTTGTGTTTGGACACAAGTACACTCTAGTATACATATCCTTAATGACTTGAATATAACCAATATTCTTTTCTTAAAACTCTCCAAAGAACATCTCTTGAGACTTTATCATAAGCTTTCTCTAAATCAATAAATATCATATGTAGATCCTTCTTACTTTCTCTATGCTTCTCTATCAACCCTCTTAACAAATGTATAGCATCCATAGTAGATCTACCGGCATGAAACCAAACTTTGTCGAAACTTACGTATCACATCGTAACCTATGCTCATCTCTCCCATAATTTTAATGTATGGCACATTAATTTAATTCCTCTAATTTGCACTCTTGTGCATCACCTTTATTCTTAAATATAGGAACCAATAGACTCTTTCTCCACTCATCGGCATCTTTTAGTCTTTAAAATAACATTAAAAGATTTGTAAGCCAAGAAATTCCTTGATCTCTAAACATTTCCACACATCTATTGGAATATTATCCATCTCTGACTTTTCCACATTTCATTTTCTTTAAAGCTTCACTAACTTGTTACTAATCGACGATAGAAATGAAATTCTCTATTATTGTTTATATTAAGGTTGCTAAAATCAATCGTACTTTCAGATCCTTCATTGAAAAGTTTATCAAAATATCTCATCCACCTATTTTCAATATCTTTTCTAAGAAAAGCACTTTATTATTTTCATCCTTAATACCCCGAGAACTATGTCTTTACTTCTCCTATCTCTTTTATATTCTTATACATACATCTTTCACCTTCTTTGGTATCAAATCTATTGTATAAAATAAATTTTGCAACATATATTGCTTTCTTAGAATCTCTACAGCACTTTATATCTTCTCAATTTTTTCATCTAAACCAAGTTTTATAACAATTATTTTTTTTCTTCTTGTCTCACCACCAACTATTCTTATTAAGAAGCTTTTCTTTTGATTCTCCAAGCATCTTTCTTTGCTTAATTTCACTTGATATTTTTTCCCACATAAGCGTTAGCATCTTTATGAACACCCCAAATTCTAATATCTTGTAGCTCTTAAAATATTTTATTTGTGTTCTTTAAGTGTCCCCATCTAATCCTAGGATAATAATTTAATTTATTTTTCTCTTACAACCTTTCATCTTAAAATCTAATTAGATGTTGGGTACTTAAAATTTCACTTGGTATGACCTTACAATCTTTACAATTTAAACGATCTATTTTCTTAGAAAATAATCAATCTGTGTTTTACTAGATCCATTTTTATAAGTAATAATATGTTCATCTCTTTTCTTAAAAAAAGTATTAGCAACTACAAAATCATAAGCTAAAACAAAATCTAATATAGTCTTACCTTCTTCATTAGTAACTCCAAATCCATAACCACCATGAATACTTTTAAAATCTTCTACTACTCTACCAACATGTCCATTTAAATCTCCTCCAATAAATACTTTTCTTCAAGAGGTATCTCATTAATCCTCTAATTCATTCCAAAATTTTCTTTTTAAACACTCCAAGCCTACTTGAGAGCATAGACACTTATAACATTGATAATCTTATCAATAATTCTCTCCACATCACTTATAACATTATCCTTCAAACTTTTATCTATAATCACACCTACACCATTTCTAGTTCGACTTTACCAATACCAAAGTTTAAAACCTAAACTATCAATCTCCTTGGCCTTCTCACCAACCCATTTAGTTTCTTGAACACATAAAATATTTATCTTTCTATGAACCATAATATCTATTAATTCCATTAATTTACTTGTAAGAGTACCTATATTCCAAGATCCTAACCTAATTCTAGTTTCATGGACTAACTTCTTTGCGCAGTCAAAATGTGGGAACCCTTGCTTATTTAATACTTCGAGGCATGCGCGTTTCTAGCACATTTTCAGTATTCAAACCATGTGCGCGCTTCAGCATACACAAAGATTTAAAGGATTCATGTCATGATTATTTACAAATTTTCTGGTCATCGACTACCTAACGCAACCCTCCACTTTTTGCATCCGGACTTGGGACCGGCAATGGTAGTGTTGGTTATTAAAATAAAGAATCACATGAAAGGGTTATTAATTGGATTACTTAATGATTCAACTTAATTAAATCATAATAATCACTTAATTATCTTTCCTTAAACATATCAAATCACCAACATTGGATGGAAAATAACAAGTGATCTCTCTTCTTTAAGTTCAATCAAAATCCAAAATCAAAATTAGTAAGAAGCTTTGGTTTTCCTTAAGTAATCTTATTTAATGTGATTGTCCATAGGAATTAATGTAGTTGAACGAATTATGTGGAGATGTTTGATTATTCCTTTCAATCGTCATAAATGTTGTATGTCATGTGATCTCATGCATTCATACTTTCAAAATTAATTAATTAAATGAATTTACTTATGTAAAATTGAATTTGTTGGCTTAAATTTTATTATATGTGTGGCTATTATCACTAATAAACTTAAAAATTTACTTTCCAAAAGTTATAAATTGATAATGAAATGTGGAGTGACATTAGCTATGAATACATACATAGGATTTGCATGTGTTTATAGCTTAAGTATTTGAAGTTTGGCTTTCTTCCCTACATTCATGTTTGGATTTACATGTGTTTGAATGATAATATGTATATAGTCTGGACATCCCGGGAATTGAGGATTTAAGTAGCTCCAAGGAGGTCATTTGATTACCTCACTTCCCTGGTTTAACAATGGCACGTACTTGTTTGATTTCATTCCCATGTATATTTATATTAGAATTCAGATAGAGCTTTAATTCACATGCATAAATAATTCAATCAAATAAAATACAATCTTTTGCATGATTTTCATTCTTATAGTTGTATATACATTCATATGTATTTGAGATAGCAAGTATATAGTCTAAATTCTAGGAATACGAGGCTTTAAATAGCCTCAAGGAGGTCATTTGATTATCTCACTTCCTTGGTTTAACAATGACACATACTTGCTTAAAACTTTCATACATGTGTATGTGTATTTAGTTAGAGAATAAAAATCCCCTTTTTTATTAAAAACACATGAATTCATAACAATTTAAGCACACCAAAATGTATTACATGTAAAGGTAGTGCTTTCTTTCCTATATTCATATATGGATTTACATATGTTTGAATGATGATAAGTATATAGCCTGGACATCCCAAGAATATGAGGCTTTAAGTAGCCTCAATGAGGTCATTTGATTACCTCACTTCCTTGATTTAATAATGGAACATACTTATTTAATTTCATTCTTATGTATATTTGTATTAGAATTTGGATAGAGCTTTAATTTACATGTATAAATAATTCAATCAGGCAACAATACAATTTCTAAATGTATGCATCCATGATCATTCAAGTGTGCCAAAATATGTTGTATGTATAAGTATACTAAATGTTACATCATATGCATGTTATGGGTGATGAAAAGGAATGGTTTAACATGTCCTATATGATGGTAATTCAACCACACTTATCTTAAGATGCATTTTATGTTGAATAGGATTCTTTAAGATTAACTTAAACTTAGGATTAATAAAACATTTTATAAGTCATTCACTAAAAGAAACTAAATCATAAAAATGTGCTTTTAGGAAATAAGTTAAGGTAGGGATGAAGAAGGTTAAGCCTTTTTCCTCTCTTTATAACACTTAGATCCTAAGTGTAAATAAAATAAAATAAAACAAAATACAAATTAAAATTTACAAGTCTCTGAACAACTTAAAATGAAATCATCTATCATGTTAACTTAAATAATTTTGAAACTTAAAAAATTATAATTCAAATGCCTAGCTAAGACACACTACATGAAGCCTAAGCACACACATTATAATGTTAAGTCACCACTTCTAGCTTTAGGTTAGAACGGTGTATGTAATAATGATGTGTTTTGTTTTATGATATAATATTTAGACTGGATGTTAGGAATGTAGACCGTAGACTAAATGTTAGGCCATTGTTAGTGTAATATTATTTTCTGTAGGGGATTGTGCTAAAGGGGCCGCTATAAAAATTAATATAAATGCTTTGCTTGCAGGTTGCTCCTAAGCATAATCCATATTAGGATAGGTGGGCTTCGATACCCATGTGCAGGGTGCTAAGTCTAAATTATGAAATAAACTGCTTGAGTTTGTATGTATGTTTAGCTAACCCCTATTTTGCATTGTAGTTAGATTTACTTTCCATAAAATGTAATTTTGTAATAGGAATTAAGATTAGTGCTATAGGGATCAGGACGAGCAGTGGTTAGAAGGCTTAGTCTTGGGGTGCCCTTTGATTCTTTGGAGCAAATCAAATCAAGAGAAAGAATAAATGATAAAAAAAGACCACCATAGCATATATTCAATTTCAATTGTAATTATTCTTTTATGATTCCGAGTTGTATAAGGGTAGAGCTCGGCTACCTAGCTTTTCTCTTTTCAAGAGTGTATGGCAGTACCCGGCCGCACCGATCTTTTATTCTTTTATGACTTATACATGTTTTATTGATGTTATGTTTTAGATTGCACAATATAATTGCATCTTCTTCATAGTTTCTTAAACTTGATGTTTGAATCTGTGGCCTGGATGCGATAAATTCTTAGGGAAAAAATGATTCTTTTATCCCAATTAACAGCTCATAATTAGATTTTCAACAACTCACAAATTCATCTTAAAGCTTAGGTTGTAATCAAGACAACTAAAATATTTAGTAACTCCTTAGCTGAATGTTATTTGTCTCGCATCATGCATGTCATCTTTTATCACTATTGCAAAATGAGGGCATCTATTCTTGCACTTTAGGGATCGCTTGACACCCCTTATGATGAAGCTTCACCCTCATTCTCTTTTGATTTGGACACTAACCAAATTTTATCATGCATTTAGGCATAAGAAATCCCATAGCCTTTGTCCAAAATATTGTGTCTAAATGTTATAAAATTTAAAAAGGTTTTTGCATTTAGACTAAGTCATATGCTTATGACAATCATGCTCTAGTCTCTTAAGTAGTGAGTTTAGGACTCTAGTCTCTTTCCAAATTAAATAACAAGCCTAGCCATCTTGCAATTATATAAGACCAGCCTACATGGATTTAAAATATAGGAGGTGTTAGCTGGTGACCACTCCAGACGGTTGTAAGACCAGAAGAGTCGGACGGGTCTATCTTCCCTTGTGGAATAGATCCTTATGTCCCCATTCCACTTAGATTTAGGTCAAGATTTTAACTTGTGTTGAAGCTCCCTAGATTTAGGATTCGAGGTTGCTTATATCCTTCGGGCTACGAGCATAAATCCTTACATCTTAGGCAATTCCACAATCTCGTGTTGGTGGATTATAAGCCCTAGCAATCTAATAAAATTTCAACTTAAATAAAATAAATCCTCTCTCTTCCAAACATATAAAGCCTCACCATAATATAGGTTGGAGTGCTCACTAGGCTTCTTAATATTATGAAAACTTCCTACTTATTTTCATTTGGATTCTAAAATAAGTATTCTGATTGAACAATCCCATTTGATTTTTCCAAAATAACTAATCTTTTGATTGTCTTAACCTTGAAATCTTTGGAGATAATAATTTTCTACTTTAATCAGTAGTGTTCTTAGGAAATCTCATTTCCTAGGATTTAATTAACTATGAAGGCTTGCCTCCAAATGAAAAAGCCAACATAAAATAAACCCTACTTTACTTTTCCATGTAAAGCAGGGGAAAGATCTCTAGTATAAATGAAGACCCATCATGCCTTAGGAGTCTTTATTAAGTGATTAGGTCCATCATAGTGTGATGCTTCTATCCTTCGAGGTAGTACATCATACCTTAATGTCATACTCGATCACTTCAATAAGTACCCCCTATGATCTGCGTGGTGTCTATATGACCATCCAAAAATAAACACCATAGTAGCCATCAAAGATGTGGAAGACCATCTGATTTAAGATGGTGAAGGTGCTGAGATGATGGTTAAGCTAAGGGAACAAATCCTGAATGCTTTAGTTGATGAGTGAAATTTCATTGAATGACTCCTATAATATGAGTACATCTATTATATTGTTAAAATTATCAGTTTTTATTAAATTTGCAACTTCTACTTTTTTTTTCTAAGTTTATAGCTTATTATGTGGTGAAAAAAAATATTATATAAATTCTTATTTTTTTCCTTGAATGTTAATATTCAATTTTAAAAATAAAAGGAGGAAGCTAATATCAATTTCAACTTCATATTCAAAACATTGCTAATTATAGTAAAAATTATTCTTTAGAAATAATTAAATATAATGATTACTAAAATCTGAATGTTGCGGATTCATTTATTAATAGATGTGTATAAGAATATCTTAGTCTTTTATTCATAAACAACTATGACACAAAAGAATTGTTCAAATAGAGACAATGCTTCAGCAACAGTAGCTTTCTGGTAGCTGCTTCCTTTGATAGTAGCTTAACAAATGCTTTTTCAAATAGTTATAGCTGCTCCAAACACACCCTAAGTTTTACAATAATAAGCTAATGGGTGTCTTTATCTTCACCTCCAAAGTGTGGGCATTCTAGACTTCACAGGGTAGGTCAATGCATTTTATCCATTGCTTATATTAAACCCTATGGTTCTATCCAAGTTCTAGAACAAATTAAATTTGAATTTTTAAATACAATCTTAACTACAATTGCAAAATAAGAGTTAGGATGAATACACACCAAATAGTTATGTTCGGTGTAGATCCATCTACCTTATTGTGTTATGCTCAGGGAAATAACACCTTCAAGCAAACTCGTTAGCTTTAAATTTATTATGACATCCCCTTTTTATTGAGCACAACGCCTTGTAAAAAATCTCATTAGTCTGTTATCATCCTAACATCTAGTTTGTAAACATACACTCTAACAACTAGTCTAAAATATTAATTCACAAAATAAAAGATTCATCCACCACAACAAAGCATCATCCTAACTTAATTCTAGTAATGATAGCCTATCATTCTATAGTGTGTGCAAAAACTAGTACGGTAAGCCAAAGTAAAGCTTTAAATATTTGAGTTATAACTTAGGCATAAATTGTAATTTATTAGCAAAAGGTTATCATAATTTAAGTGTTAATGCCTTGGATATGGAATTTAGATTACGAATTTAATTTTGATTCAAGTTGGACTTAATATTTTAAAAAGCATAAAGAGAGATAGTTCTACTTGAGGTGGAACCCATTCCTTTTACACCCTACTCTTATCGAAGTCTAAATGATAAATTTTATGGATTTTAGTTAATTTAGTGAAGAATAAAATGTTAATTAAATTCTAAGTTTGAATTAAACTAAAATGATATTTATGATGTTATGCAACCTATTTTATAATAGAAGAAATAATGTAGAAAGCTTCTTCATGACAATCATCTAATTCCTTTAACATCTTAATATTATTTTCTTTTTAAATATATTATATTATTCTATAAGTTAGAGAAATATTTAATTTTGTAGTTTTGAAAGTTATATTTATAAATATCATATAACTTAAGAAAATATTGTTTCGAACATACATGCATTTGTGTGCAAATTTTATATTGAAAGACTTGAAGATTTAAATATATTGCATGTATGTATGCATGATATATTAGATAAAATTGTGTGTGTGTATATATATATACATATATATATATATATATATATATATATATATAATATAAAATATATATATATATATATATATATATACTTTATGATATATATATATATATATATATATATATATATATATATATATATACATACATATATATGCAATGGAATGTGAGGTACTTTATTGCACTTGAGTAGACTATATACATGATAGTTATGTATGTACATATATACATATATATGCAATGGAATGATTACTTTTGCACTTTAGCAATGATAAATATTTTAAAACTAATTTAAAACTACAAAATGTATTTTTCCTTGCAATTTTATATGTACGTGTCATTGTTATACCAAAAATATGAGATAAAAATCTCTTTCAAGCTAGTGGCACTACAATATTGAGTTTCTAGATCAAATATACCTTAGGATTGCATTGAAAATACATATGGTTATCGTATTCTTGATATCTATCATTATCAATTTATATTTATATAATTAAGAAATTAACTTTCAAATTTGATAATGATAATAGCTTAAAGGGATGTATGCAACATAAACATAAAGCTTTTGACTTTAAAAATGGATGTAAATAAGGATTCAACAAAGTATGCATATAGAGGTTGATAAAGAAGGTAGCCTACTATCATGAAGAAACCCCCTTAAATCAATCAATCTTTGATTAAGCACATGACCATAACACCCTTTATGCTTAATTAAATTCACTCAAGGTCATCTTAATTTAAGTAAATAAAATAATTAGAGGAGATTAGACATATTTTAAATTATCCCACAACCCTCTCTATTTATTAAGTGATTTAAAGTTCAAGACACAATTTTATGATTTGTTAAGGTGTAATAATTATTCAGTGCAATTAATCCCAAAGAGCCCCAAAACTTAATTAAGCATAAAAAATAAGCTGAAAAATTATGAAAAAAATTATAAAAAGTGCATAAACATTAATAAAACACACCCTAAAAATTCTAAAGTATTTGGGGTTATATTTTATGATTAGTTAAATGAATGAGAACAAAAATAAATTATCAATTATACTCAAAACATCAAAACCAATTTAGGCTTTTGACTTCATTGAAAATCTCTCTATTAGTTTGGCACAAAGAGAGGTTAATCATATTTTGTTAGAGACTTACACACTTAGCTATGAATTTTATAAGTCCTTGCCATAAATGAATAATTAATGATAAATTAATCTAATTAAGGTAAATTTTGAGATTTAATTATGACTAGATGTCTTAGTTATTTTTATTAGGTGCTCTGATGTTAAGGAAGTGTGCTTGAAAATCGAAACAACCATTTTAATATTTTCATAAGTTTTATATTTAATAATTAGGCTAATTACATCATTAAGTACTCAAAATCTACAAGTCTTAATTCACTTATCCAAATGACATGAAATAATTATGAGAGGCAGAGAACATCACAAGAAATGTTACTTGGACATTTCAGGTCATTTAAGTGAGTGATTTAAGATTAATTTTAAAAATATGCATTTGAATGAAACTATAATTACTCTCTATCTAATAAATAAAAATTGAGGCTTTTATTTTTTTCTTGATTCACCTATGTTCATTGATTCTAGAGAGTATTTATTTAGGTCTTTTAGATTTTTCTACAACTAATTATTAATTTTCAAATTTCTATTTAATTCAATACATTTAAGCACTAATTAAATCATTTATGCAATCAATCATGCTTTACACATGATGACATGAGATTGGTTATTTAAACTACTATCCCTCATGATAGCTAACTTAATAGTGGTGGACGCAATTTCATTTTGAGATTTAACTACTTTGATTAAACCCATAGTGATAAAGGGATAAATCAAAAAATCTATTATGGAATAATTATGATTGTCTTTCTCCTCCAAGGGGAAGACTATCTACCTCATGTTACTTGATCTAAGCAAATAAAGTTCAAAATTTTGAGGGAAAAGGTGCTAAAATGATCATAAAGATGAGATGAGGGGATCCTTATTGCTTGATATAGGTAATTGACACAAGCACTTCACAAATGACCAAGATCCTACAACTTTTATATGGTCTTGAAATCTCACCTCACTAAAGTTAATGTTTAGTGGATTTTTCATCGGATGTAACTTCGGTTTGAAGGGATGAAGATCTGCTGTGGAAATCCTTGCTTGTTTTCTCCCTGATTATTTTTTAGACCAATGCTCCACTGTGGCTTACCGAAGTTTGATTGTTCTTTTCCTTTTAGTGCTTTAATTAAGTGACACTTGATTCAATAGAATTTTTCAAAGTGTGAGAGAAGTTAATTTGAGGATTGGGAGATTTTGAGTGGAGGAGAAAGTTTGGGTGTTTTAGTTTGTCAGAGCTTGGTCGTGGCTTCAGCTGAGTGAAAGGAAAGCTTTAAGATTCTTGGGGAGTTTCTATAGAATGCCAAGGATGTTGTCTATAGAATTAGATTGTTTGAATTGTGGCATATTGACTTCCCCATGTGACCCACTATTTTAAGTTAGTTTAGGCATGGTCAACTAACTGTGTAGTGGGAGAAGTTGGAAATGGGATGGGACTGATGAATTGGAGGCGCTCAATGGCTAGGATGAGTTGGGGTTGATAATGGCTATCCAAGGTGATATGGATCTCAACTTACTCAAGGAGTGGATTAAATTTCCTTGGGTTAGGTTCTTAATTAGGGTGAGCTCAAATGACGCTAAAAGTGCCTTAGGAAAATAAAGGAGTTGAACTTTAGTATTTTAAAATTTTATTTTATTTAGGACTCTTAGTTCACTTTTTTGGGATAAAATGGGCTCACCAAGGTCTAGGTTCAGTTGGGAAAGTATGAAGTGGTCCAAGTGTGATTCATACCAAGTTTAGTTGTGTTTGGACTTAATTTTACTCAATATAGATCATGTAGGTCAATTTGATCAATTTGGGTCAAGTGAAAAATTGACCAAATTAGGCCCAAAGGGGTACTAGGCCATATTCAAATAGCAATTTGAAATATGTTGGAGTGATTAGTTTGGCTAAATTTGGGTTAGATTGGGTTTTAGCTTAATGAGATCCATATGGGTCAATTTCGATTAAGTTGGTTCAATTGGCCAAATTGGGTGCAAAGAATTGTTGGATTATATTCAATAATCAATTTGAAATGATTTAGAATACTTGTCTTGGTTCAATTTGGGTTAGATTGGGTTTTGGCTTAATTTGGTTCACGTAGGCTTATTTGGTCCAAGTGAATCAATTGGCCAAATTGAATTGTAATTTGGCATGTGATATGCTCAACTATGTATTTTAGATGTTTATAAGGTCTTAGGTTGGCTCAATTTAGTTTAGATTGGTTTGAAATTGATTTTGGCCCAATAGAATTTAATTGGGATAATTTAGGCTAAATAAGCCAATTGGCCAAGTTGACCATCAATTATGCTTCAATCAAGTTCAAATGACATTTCAAATGGTTTCGATAAATTCAATTTTAAATTATTTCAGGTTAATTTTAGGCTTATCCCTCTTCAGGCCCAAGTGAGTCAAGCTGGCTTAATTAAGCCAATTGGTCAAATAGTTTTGTGTATGGTTTAGGCAAAATTGGTGTTTTGAATATCATGGGGTTGATTGGTTGAAGTTTGGGTTATGGTAACCTAAATGGGTCAAATCGATTAGTTTGGGCTAAGTGAGCCAATTAACTTTTTTGGAGCCAATTGTTCTTAATTTATTTTTGGTTTGATTGGGTTTGAGGTTAAGATTAGTTTGAAATTAATTTGGCTTGGTGTATGGAGATTTGTGTTATTGAGCTAGGTGGGGTTAGTCCATTGGGCCTAACCTTAGGATTAAATTCTATAAATCTTGGGTTTGGGTTTGGGCTTAATCACTAGAAGTGTCTTAGGATTTAGGTGAGAAATGTTTAGTGTTAGATGAAAATCCTAGGACTAGAAGAGAAGAGTGTCAACCTCACTAAAAGGAGGTCAATAATACATCTATGTAGTTGGTATGTAAGTGATGAATTGAATTTTTAGTTATACAAATAATGCTAGTGTTGTCATACTTTATTGGAATGGTTCATACTTGTAGATTAAGATCAAGGAGTTGCTTTAGCCATAAGACTTGGGCAATACAACTTCTAGCATCAATGTACTCAGATTCAGTAGAGATAATGTAACTAAAATTTATTTTCTACTAGTCCATGAAACTAATAAGTGGCCCATAAAATAATATGTACATAAAGTATTCTTTCTTTCATCTTTACATCCTATAAAATCATAATCATACTATCTAGTAAAATCAATTAATGTGCTCTCTTAAGGGTATTAAATTCTTAAATTAAGTATACCTATCAAATATTGAAAAATCCTTTTTACAACTATGACATGAGACTCTTTTGGATCAGCTTGAAATCACGCACAAAGATGAACACTAAACATAATATCAAGTCTACTAGCATTCAAGTAAAATAGAGATCATATGATGCCAGAATAATTCTTAGAGTCTATGAACTTACCTTCAGGATCCTTATCAAACCATGTACTAGGGCTCATAAGAGTATTAATACTTTCACATCCTTCCAATCTTATTTTTTGATTTATTCTTTAGTATACTTAGATTGACTTAGAAATATATATTTTTGCCCCTGCTTAATATTGAATCCCTAAAGTAAGTAAGCTTACTCATCATGCTCATCTTAATTTCTTTGCTTATTAGTCATTAAAAGTCTTCCCACATTAATGAAATAGTAGATTAAAATAATATTCCATCCATATAAATCTACACAAAAAAGAATGTTATAATTTATTCTTTTAATGAATAATATAGTATCAACATATCCTTTAACAAAAGAATTTTCTAGCAAGAAAGTATTAAGGCTATCAAATCGAGCACGAGGTGCTAACCTCAAACCATGTAAAGCTTTCTTTAATTTGTTTACATAATCAAAGTATAATAAGCTTTCAAATCTAGGTGGCTATTATACATATACATCTTTCTATTACAACATTCATGAAGGAATCCAATTGGAAAAGTAAAAAAATAATTAAAACAAGCAAATGCAAATAATAATTATATGGCTTCTAAACAAACAAGTAGTGTAAATAGTCCTCAAAATCAATGTCTTCTATTTGATTAAAATTTTTAGCCACAAACCTTGATTTATTCCTTATAATAACTCCTTAGTCATTTAATTTATTTTTGAATAATCTCTTAGTTCTAATCACACTTTGAGTTGAAGGATTAGACACTAATTCTCAAAACAGCAGTTCTACTAAATTAATTCAAATTTTCTTGAATTGTCTCAACCAAGAATTCATTAAATATCACTTATTTTATTTTAGTGGGTTCAATCATGGATATGAAAGATGTATGGTAACCACTCTTCTAAGACTTTATAGTCCTAAATCTTATTCATGGGTCTCATATAATCTACCATATTAGACCATTTAAGACTGTGTAAGAATGGAGACCCTCCCTATTTAAGAGTGAAACAAAATGATATGCATGATTGTTATAACATACATCATTCAGCTAAGGGGTTGCTATATCTTTTATTTATCTTGAATATAAATCTAGGCTTTAAGGTGAGTTTATGAGTTAGATTAAAATTTAGTTATGAGTTATTAGTGAGGGTCATTTATCCTAAAGAGCCTATAGCATCCAGGCCACACATCAAAATATCACACTTTTAAAAAACCTATGAAAATAATGCATTTCTATTGCACAATTTAAACACATATATTTTGTAAAAGAATAAAAGGTCAGTGTGGTCGGGTGCCACCGTACACCTCGAAAAAGAAAATAAGTTGGGTAGTCGAGCTCTACCCTTATACAACCTAGATTATAATAGAATTTTACAATTACAATGAGAAAAATGCTACGGGGATCTTCAACTTCTCGTCTTTCTTTCCTTTTCTTCTTTTGGAGTAGCCTTGCTTTATGCTTCACAAGGCCTCCCAAGTCTTTATTGTTTTTTAGTCACTGTTCATCCTAAACCCCATAACACTAATCCTAATCATATTGCAAAAATTACATATGTATAGAAATTGAAATCTAATTACACCTGCAAAACATATATAAGCAAAATAAACATACAAACCAAGCAATTATATTCCATATATCTCGGCTTAGCACCCTGCACATGGGTAACCAAGCCCTCTTATCTTAATTGGATTATGCTTAGGGGCATAAGCAACTTGTAAGCAAGAACATTTTTTTATATTTATTTATTATTTCAATTGCCCCTTTAGCATAGTCCCCTACAGAAAATATCATTAGGCTACTAACAACCTAATATCCAGTCTACACATAAACAATCCTAACATATAGTCCAAAGTTTTACATCACAAAACAAAACATAACACCACCACATACACTGACTTAACCTAAGGATAGAATTGGTGACTCAGTATTCTAATGTGTGTGATAATGTTTGTTGTGGTATGTCTTAGTTAGGCTTTAGAATTATGATTATCTAAAGTTTGGAATTATTTAACTTAAACATTGGGGGATGTTCCATTTCAAGTTATTAAAAGGATTGGTTAATTTTAATTTGTATTTTCTTTATTTCATTTGATACATATTTAATATCTAATTATTATAAAGAGAGGAAAGAGATTTGACCTCCTTTATCCCTATCCTAAGTTATTTTCCAATGGTATATTATTATGACTTTAGTTTCTTTAGTGAATGGCTTATTAAGCATTTTATTAAACTTAAGTTTGGGTTAGTCCTAAAAAAAGTTATCCAAACATGAAAGACATCTTAGGATTAATGAGATTTAATCACTATCACATGAATAACATTCCACCATTCCTTTTCATCATTAATAACATACATATGTTTTCATTTTTCTTTATTATTCATGGTATATATATATTCTTGGCACATTTGAATGATTGTTAACACATATATTTTGGTTGAAAAGGGAGATTTCAATCTTTAACTAAGTATACATACACTTGTATTAGAGATTTAAGCAAGTCCGTGTCATTGTTAAACTAGGGAAGTAAGAATATCTAAGACCTCCTTGGGGATACTTAACGCCTCGTGTTCTCGGGATGTCCATACTATATACTTGTTATCTTAAATACATATGAATCTATATAGAAGTATGAGAATGAAAATCATTCAAAGATTATATTATAATAAATTATCTATTTATGTATAGTAAAGTTCTATCCAATGCCATTGTTAAACCAGGGATGTAAGATTATCTAAGACCTCCTTGGGGCAACTTAAAGTCTTGTATTCCCGAGATGTCCTAACAATATACTTGCTAACATTCAAACACATGTAAACATACTCATGAATTATGAAAATAGAACAATCCTTTAACATGTTTAAACTATAAATAAATCTATTTCATAATATTATATATATATATATATATATATATATATATATATATATATATATATATATATATATATATATATATATATATATATATATATATATATATATATATATATATATATATATATATATATATATATAATTCATTTGATTCTTTTATTTGAAAATATGAATACATGATACAAATGGCATGCAAATCGATAATGATTGAAAAGGAATGACTAAACATTGCCACATAATACATTTAATCACATTAATTCCTAAGGACTATCAAGTCAAATAAACATTCCTTAAGATTAACTGAAGTTATTTATGAAATTTGATTTTTGGTGTTTGCATTATTAAAATCTAGAGAGGAGAAAAGACACTTAGTGTTTATCCCATCCCACATGGGTGACATAGTGTGTTTAAGGAAAGTAATTAAGTGGATTTTATATATTGATTAGGTTCAAGTGATTAAGCAATCAAGTTAATTACCATTTCCTAAGCTTCTTTAAATTAATTAATTATTTAATCATGAGCCTCCAATGATATGCTTTAGAAATTAAAATTCACAAGGCACCTAAAAGGGACCTAACATTCATGTGAGTTTAGACTTGGATGAGTGAATGGATATGAATTTTGGTTTAGGCCATAGGATAGGACCTATTTGTTCTAAGGCGCATTCTAGGCTTAAGGCATGCCTCTTAAGTTCTAAGCTTGGGTTTAATGTTCCCTTAATTACTAGAGGTGTCTTATTACTAAAAAGACCAAAGTGCCTAACAAGATTCTTAAGTCTGGATGAGAGGGGTTAATCCTCACTCTAAAAGTGAGGTAAACAAAAGGACTCCTAATAGGTGTGGTGTAACTGGCAAGACACACCACATGTATTGGCTTTGCCCAAGATGATCAACAACATTCGGGAAGGTCACAAACACTAATGACAGTTATTCCTACCTAAGTGGAGAGGTAAATGGACTTATGGAATCTAATGCGATGCAAATCATTTCATGCCAAGGGCATGGGAAAGTTAAGTAGATTTGGATTGATTTGTTGAGAATTGGTTTCGTTCCAGGGACATGATGAAGAATCCATTGGAAATTGCACATGAATTGATTAGATTATAAATTTATTCATGCCAAGGGCGTGAGTGGGAATTTGTTAGGAGTTATTGAGATTCGATTTCATTTAATAATGCTAATTAATTTGATTTAATTTTGGTGATTTATGTTGGTTTTGATTTTATATTAATTTGTTGAATGAGTGTGGACCTTGTCAGTTTACGATGGACTATACTAAGGAGGGGCTATGTGAGCCTGGGCCTGCCTTAGATTTAACAATCCAAAGGAGTAGTCTACCAGCCGTATAGTATAGACCATCCAACTTAAGGGTTGCCTGTCAGTTTGCAATGGCTGCACCGGGGAAGAAAGCTCAAGGACTCACATCTTCCAAAGCAATATCAGCCATTGGGGCGGCTTACTGATGATACAACAAGTCAAACACAACCAAGAGAGACTACTAAATGAGCACCTCTAGGGGTCTTATCACAACTTAGATAGTCAAGGTGGTTCATATAGGGAGTTTTGCTGACACTTCTGAAGAATATAAGATTCTTGGTCAGGAAGAGGTGCCTTTGGGGGGTCTTATCCTAATCCACAAGAGATTTCATTTTATTTTGTTGTTTGTTTAGCATGGTCCCTATTGGTTTGTGATGGGCCACATTAAGAAGGAGCCACAGGGGCTTTATCCTACCTTAGATTTACTGGCCCAAGGGATAGACCGTACATCCACAGCATGGAGCTTCCAACCACAGGGGTAGTTTAGTAGTTACCAGGATAGGGGAATTGTCCAATCCAGTAGTAACCTAGGTCATATCTTGATGGGGTCATGAAGACATAATCTAAATAGAATGCCCATAAGGAAAGTGCCTCTGGGGGTCTTATCCTAATACCTGAGATATAAATCCTATATGTATATGGTGGTCGACTCAGGGAGAAAGCACGAGGACTCACATCTAGTTGAGCGGTGTTATCCACCAAGTGGGTTGATGTCAGCAAAGTGAACACCAGCCAACCTAATGTGTCCATCAGTTTGTGACAATCAGTCTAGAAAGAAAGCATCGGAGACTCACATCCTCCTAAGTGGAATTGATCATCAGGATTACCTATCCTCGGCTAGACAACTACAATCCAACCTAGGGTGACTACTAAGCAGGGAGTTACGAAGAAGGACTGAACTTGAACTTGAAGTAGTCAGAAAGAAGAGGATCCAATGGGGGTCTTATCCTAATCCTAAGATATATTCTCAGACCCAGTTAGTGCACGGTGGCTAGGTCAAAAAGAAAGCTCGAGGACACACATCTTCTTAATTAAAAGCCAACTATCGGGGTAGCTTATTGGTCATGCAATAAGATTTGTCGAACTAACAAGGTGCTCATTGCTTTGCAGTGGTCAAGCTAGGAAGAAAGCATGGGGTCTCACATCCTCCTAAGCAAAAATGTGCACTGGGGAGACACACTAGCTAAGTAGTGAATCGAGCCCAACCTAAAAAAGCTACTAAGTAAAGGCCGTTGGGGGTCTTATCTCAACTTAGGGTAGCCTGAGGTGATTGGATTTCTATTTGATTTCTTTGTGTTTATGTGCAATTCTGTGTTTTTTTTGTGTCAATAGGGGCTAGGATGCAGCTCAGGTTCTCTTACTCTTACCCTAAACATAGCACGAGTTTGGAAATTGAAAGAATTTTTAACTTGGAGAGAAGTTTGATAAAAAAATGGAATTTTTATTGATGGAGAATTATTTTTGACATTATTTATGCATAATATTTCTTTAGATAAAGTCTATTAATCAGAAGCATCAGACATTCTATTTTGTGATTAATAAGTTAGTAAGATCCACCCTAGTAGGTCTTTTCTATGGCGAAAGGGCCTTCCCAATTAGGTTCAAACTTGCCCCCCATCTTGCGACGGGCCATAATTGGTCTTCTTAGAACTTAAATAAGCTCTCCACTCAAAATGCTCTAGGGTGGACCAACTTGTTATGAGCTTGAATCAATTTTTCTTTGTATAACTCGAGGTTCTGGCATGCTTGTAAGCGTCTTTCTTCTAGACCTTCGAGTTCTTCTAATCACAGCTTGGCATTTTGTTTGGTAGAGATTTTTTTACCCACAAATATCCGTAGTTATGGAGCTGCACTTCTAATGGTAGAATGGCTTCAGACCCATACACTAAAGAGAATGGGGTAGATTGTGTTGGAGTTTTGTAGGTAGTATCGTAAGCTAATAAGGCTTCCACTAACTGCTCATGCCATTATCGCTTGTTGTCATCGAGTGTCTTCTTGCGTATTTGGATGAGAATTTTGTTGAAGACTTCTACTAAACCTTTCACCCATGGGTAGTAGATGGTAAAATATCTATAATCTATGTTGTGTCTCTGGGCAAAATTGTTGATTTTGGTGCTCTTAAAAGCGGTACCATTGTCAGATATGATTCAGCGGGGCACTCTAAATCCATACACAACATGGTTCTTAAAGAATTGGAGCACATGCTGAGCTTTGACTTCCCTGAGAGGAATCACCTCCACCCACTTGGAGAAGTAGTCCATAGCGACTAGAATGAACTAGTGGTAGGATCAATCAGACCCACTATGTCAGTGCCCCAACACTCGAATGGCCATGAGGCCAGGGCGGTTGGTGTAGGACCACTCCATGTACTTGGCATTGGTGACAACGCTTCATTACATCCATACAATCCGTGATCACTAGCCAGTAATATCCAAGTCTTTTAATTTAGGCTTTCATCTTGGGACTAGATTGATGAGCTCTGCATAATCATGAGTGTACATCGATCATGATCTTTTGGGCTTCATATTTGTCTAAACAATGTAACCACATATGATCGAAATACCGTCGATATAAGACACCATTCATGAGGGCATACAAGAGTGCCCTTTGTCTCACTTAATGTGCTTGAGATTTCTCTTGAGGTAGTTTGCCTTTGTTTAGATAATCAATGAAGGGTTGCCTCCAATCCAACTCCTTGTCCATTTTGAAAATGGCGACCTCCCCCTCAAGGGTGTACTTATTGATGAGTTCAATATCAATAGGTGGCAGGACTTGTCTATTGTGAACCTCTATCAATATAGTCTCATCTTCTGAACATGTCAATTCTTTGGCGAGCTTAGCTAAGGCATCAGCTATATCATTTTATCCTTGGGGAATCTTATAAATTGCGACCTTTAGGATTTGGGCTAACAACACCATTGTATACTTATGGTAGTGATGGAGTTTAGGCTTTAGGACCTAGCGATCTGGTTAATAACTAGTTGTGAATCCTCAAGGATATTGATGTTTTAGATGCCTAGTGAGATGGCTAGCTCCAGATCAACGATTAGAGCCTCATATTTAGCTTCGTTGTTGGTGTAAGGCTCAAATATATGATATGAAAATCTCATCATATCGTGGTCTAGCATAAGGAGGGTTATCCCTACCCCTACCTTACTTGAGAGAAGGGATTATTGTTCTTCTCCTCTTCAATAGGAAGCCGCACCATCAAAGTACATCTCCCAATAGAGAATGTTTGCTTCCTCTAAGTTCACAATTTTTTCTTCGGGGAGATCATTACTGAGCGAGGAATCTACAAAAAGTGGATGCACCATTAGGAAATTTGCGAGTGTTTATCCTTTCACCACACGGAGAGGTATGAATGTGATGTCAAACTGCGATAAAATCATGGACCATCATGCCAACCGTCTGGATAGCATTGGCAGTGTCATAAGATATTGCAGTGGCCTGACTTTAAAATTCAAGTTTACTTTCTGAGAGAGCATATAGTGTCGTAACTTTTGGAGTGCAAAGATTAAAGATAGGCAATGCTTCTCGATGATTGGATAGTTCACCTAAGTAGGTATTAGACGATGGTTGTGATAGTAAAGTGCATTCTTTTTCCCTTCATCATTGGCTTGGGATAACAAAGCACTTAGAGAGTCATCCAATGCAACAGTGTAGAGTATCAGAGGTTTTCCCCGGATAAGGCAATTAGGATTGGGTGCATTATAAGATATTGTTTGATGTTTTTAAATCCATGTTGGCATTTGTCAACCCAGTTGAACCTGACATCCTTCTTGACTAGTGCTGAGAATGGTTGGCAGCTACCTGATAGGTTGGAAATAAAGCTTCTTAGATACGACAACCTCCCTTGAAATGATCTGAGTTGGGTTAGACTTTTTGGGGGTGGCATTTCTAATAGCACTTTAATCTTCTCTAAGTTGATTTCAATTTTGTAGTGTTGGACAACGAACCCTAGGAACTTTCCTGAAGTTACTTTGAATGCACACTTTAGGGGGTTCATTTTAAAGTTTTATTATCTTAACCGCTCGAAAACTACTCTCAAGTCAAAGAGGTGGTCTTTCTTTTCTTTACTTTTGACAATGAGATTGTAATGTAACATTCGACTTGGTGATGAATGAGTTCATCGAAGATTAGGGTCATGACCTGCTGATATGTGGAGCTAGCATTTTTGAGGTCGAAAAGCATGACCTTATAACAATAAATTTTGATCGGGGTTTTGAAAGAAATGTTCCTTTCATCTTTAGGTGCCATCTTTATTTGGTTATATCCGGATGAACCACCCATGAAAGTGAAGACTACATGATATGAGGCACTGTCCACCATCAGTTCTAGTATCTGTAGTGGGAATTTATCTTTTGAACATGTCTTATTAAAATCCCTAAAGTCGACGCATATGTGAATTTAGCCATTTTTCTTCTTAACTATAATGATGCTAGCCAACCAAGTGGGGGAATTTTTCCTCCTATATGAAACCAACGTCAATCAGTTTCTTAACTTTATAAATGACATGTTGTTCAATGTTCAATCGCAGGCGTCTAGGAGGTTGCTTGATGGGGCTAGCATCAGGCTGTATCGCTAGCTTATGGACTGTTACTTCAGGAGCTAATCAAGGCATTTCTTCATAACTCTATGCAAAACAGTCCTTAAACTCAGTGAGAAGTCTAACTAAGTCATTGGTTTCAGATTCATTCAACTAGAAGCTGATGTACGTCGGGCACAGATTGTCTTCAGTCCTTAGGTTGATTTCTTTGACTTTATCGATGGTTGATTTGATTTCTTCTTTAAATTCTAAGGGTGCATCTTTGACTTAAAGATCATCTAGATCATCTGAAATTTCTAAGCACACCTCCTCGTATGAGTTAATGTGGTTTGAGAAGAACCTATAAGATTCCAGATGATTAGTAATGACTAGGAAGTAATCATCATCACGCACTAGGAATATAGTACCAAAGCCTAGTCCAGGTCTTAATTGAGAGTTCTTACACTTGTTATCCCATAACCTTTCAAAATATTCTGACATGTGCTTAGATCATGTGTGAAAATTAAACCTTTCTTTGCTAAGGTAAGAACACAAGGTGAGTACCAATCCAAAGGTAGTTCTATTAATTCTTTAAATAATTCATCCCCGAGCACTACATTGACTTCTAGGCTTGAGTATGTTGCTCCTTGATAAAACCTTTGGGGTTTAGCATTTGCATATGTTTTGGGAGCTTCCTTAACTACCAAACCCTCAACTTTTTATGAGAAAAGTGGGGTTAGAGCTAAGGCACCCATATACTACCTAATATTTTATATAAGAAAATTAGATACATTTATGATTTGCTTAGGGACCTGGTCTTCACCACCATTAGGCTCTAGTGTCACCTCCAATGGGATCTGCTGACGAGAATAGTTGGATGGCCTGTTAATTACATAGGACTCATCCTATGAACTAGATTCTAATTCTATGTTGATAGAACGTACTTTTGGATGCTAGAATGAATGACAAACTATGGGTGGTCATCCACCTGGACTCGACTTGGACTTCCTCTTCCTTCATCCAGTGGAGGTCATCATTTTGTTGAATAGAGTGACAAACTATGGGTGGAATCTAATCTCAGGCTCTATATCCTCCCTAAGGTCTTCTTCTTGTTCTCTTTTCTTCTCTTTTTCAATTTCCTTTTATTTTTCTTTTCTTTCTATTCTTTCTTTTCTTTTTTTTCTTTTTCATTTTTCTTAAGTTCACAAGAGAAGACATTTTCTCTTTTAGGGAGGTAATAGGCTGCGTCCTCATAAATCCTGACCTTATATGTTATAAATTATTTGAGATCTCCTTCAACATAATATTCGATCCCATCCTTGATGAACTTGATGCACTGATATAGGGAGGATGAAGCTATATTGTTCTCATGAATCTAAGGTCACCCTAGCAAAGCATTGAAAGATGTATCATAATCTATTATGTGATACTTGGTTTCTATTTTCCAATCGTCTATCTCCAAACGTAACACTATAGAATCTAAGGCCCTCTCTCCTTGTTCATTGAATCCCTTCAACATCATCTTCCCTGATTGGAGTTTAAAGATGTTAATTCTCAAGTAGGCAAGGGACCTTAGACTCATAATGTTCACTGATACAGCTAGATCAACCAATAGTCTGTATATCCTGAACTTGCCAACATCCACAGTAATGTAAAGGAGGTGGTTATGCTCTATTGTCTCCAGTAGTAAGTCTTCATCTGAGAACAAGACTCATATGATTTCCTTTAAAAGACATGCCTCCTCTCCAACTGGATTAGTAACGACCAACTGAGCTAAACATATTTTCGGGTCAAGCAATGCTTTGATTAGTGACTCCCTCATTTCTTTGGATAAAATAAGGGCATCATATATGCTTAATTTAGCTGGAAACGTTCTAAGGTGTGCCAGGACATTGTAACCAACTTTAAGTTAGTCCTCCTCAGGCATATCCGAGGGTGGAGCATCTTGTGGAGAGCTATCTACTCACTAGAACTAATGACTTGTTTACCCTTGTCTTGATGTACTACCCTGGGAGGTAGAACTTTACCACTACGGAGGTTAACATTAATAACTTCTTGTAATTAGGAGCTTATGGAAAGTTCTACCTGCTCACCGGGTATGCCTATAACTTCTCTTAAAAGATCACCGAAGTCGGATAACTCTAAATCTAGTGGTGAACCCTAAAGATTTAGAAAAGGGTAATCTATTTTTGAATTAGAATGAAATTGATCAAAATTATTTAGATTGCTATTGTTGTGACTTGGAGAGCTATCAATAGGAATGAAAATACCGAGATCTTCAAAAATGGATAAGATGTAAGCAAAATAATTTTTTTTTTATTTCTTTAATTTTGGAGGTGGTACATAATAGAACTCAAGTAAAGTGAGCGGTGCAAGTGGCTTGGTGCCCTCATCCATGGATATAATATTCCTGCTGGGGGTGGCGGAGCTAATGGAGGTGGTAAATGTAATGATGGGAAGAAGAATCCTGGACTCGGATGGTGGTGGTGCTATGAAACAATCCCAGGCATGTAATGGTTGCTATTGCTACTGGGCTTTCACCCTCCCTGAGTTATCCCTCATAATTGGCAGACCTTCTTTGGTGTTGGAGGTTTGAACTAAGTCAGGCACCTGTAGACAAAGTTTCTTGATCTTAGAGATGATCTTTTTAGAGGTACGGGATAAAGAGATATCTCAATCTTCTTTTATCTTAAGAGGATCAGATGTATCTCCAAAGACTACTTTAATAGAACCAGAAGATTATTCTACTAAGTAGTCTTTGGGAATCACTATGACTCCTGACTTATAGCTACACTCAAGCCAATCCTTGAACATAAAGTAATTCTCTAAGACATGGCCTAGCATGCGATGGTAGGGGCAGTAGTTAGGATCATCACTCATACCCACTTTGTCTGGCTTTCTAGGCTCGGGCAGTTGGAAATTAGACTTCTTGAGAAGGTTCTTAAAAATTTTTTTACTACCTCCCTCTTGAATGAGTATGGCTTGTTAAGCTTATCGAACAAAAGTAGATGAAAAGTAACTACTTGGTGGTGGATACTGATATCACTGTAGTGCAGGCTATTGTGGTGGCCTTTGTGGCGGTTGAAGTAGTGGAAGAGGAGGCAAGAGCAGAGGCCGCTGAACTCTGGGCCTCTCAAATAGGGTTCTCACTAACTGCTTCCCCTTATCCACTGCCACTACTATCTCTGGCTTCTTCTTAAACACCTTTCGGGGCTTGGGTTTGGATGATTGGTCTGAGAAGGGCGATTGTTTGGCTTCCTCTTGTTGGTTAGCAGCCTTGCTCTTGTGATGCTTTGTAGGCACTTCAGATGATGAGACATGGATAGGTGATGGTGGTTGGTGAGTGGAGTGATATAATGGGGGTGACATCAACTACCTCTCCACCAAAGATCTCCTCTTTGCTGCTGGAACCAGTGAGAACTATCCTATCTGAGTGATCGGCTCTATCAGCTCGCTAATCAAAATGGTCAATAAATGCTGAGGCCACTGACTGTCTGGTAAACCTCCTCCTATCTCTCTTACCCACTTGAGCAGCAATCTTGGCCTCTGTGGCCTTCTCCCTATAGATCTGATCCCTAACACTCCTAGGGACCACTCATCTCAGATCATGGATGGCAGCTGACTCAGAGCTTCAATGGACTCTCCCTACTCTCCTGAGCATGGACCTCAGACCAGCATAGGATTTCCTCTTCTCCCTATCTGGTGTCTCATACTCTGCGGGTCATGGGAGTGATGTTGCGATCTTCTTTACATCCTCCTCTCCCTCTACAGTTGAAAGAGGGTGAAACCTACTGCAACCAAGAAGGGGAGAGGTCTCACAGATGGATACCTTGTCAACTACATGGGAGGCCTCCTCAACTTCCTTAGCCATGTGCTCATAATGCCTCTCAATCTTTCTATTCTTGTTACATTGGCACTGAGTCTTGATCAAAAGTGCAAGGCGGGAGCTAGTACTGACCTTAAATGTTAGGGAAACAATCTCAGAGGCTAGAATAGACTTCCCCTTAAGGACTAGGGGTACGACAGAGGCGGTGCTAGCCTTAGCCAAGACTGTGGTAGGCACAAGTGGTACTCATGGGAGGGGAATCTTGAAGCTCTTTCTCTTCAAAGATGAGAACTCAATATCTGAATGGAGATCGAATTGGAAAAGTGGCTTCTTGTCGACCACCTCCTCCCTACTAACTGTGCTAAGGGTAGGGCCATCATAAGTAACCTTAAAATGCTCAAATCTAAGGCTGAACTTGATGATAGGGGCTAAGGTGAGTATGACATGATCCATGGCCAAATCAACACCCAAGGAAAAAGAAAAGATGAGTTTTCCAGAACACATAGTGCTCGATTACTTGAGGGGATTGAGAACAGGGCTTTCATCTTTATTATTAGAAAATGAATGACACAGGATTAGACTTTTGCTCTGATTATTGTTGTTGATTTGAATTTTGTATTGGAACCCTCATTTAACAACTTTGGTTATGCTAAATGGGGTTCATATGTGTGTTGGAGGGATTTGTAATTTTAGGGAGGAATGTTTTAAACTTCAAAAAGAAGTGAGTTCATTTGGATCTTAAAAATGTTGGATCAACCTTACTTTGCTGAGCTAGTGGTAAAAGGTTCTTGATTTTATTTAATTTATTTTAGGTGATTTGTTTGACTAATTACCTATTGGAGGTCCAATATGAGTTTTAAGACCTACTGGAGTGAGGTCCTAAAACCTATAGAATATTGGCCACCCTTACTTAAGGATGAAAGAAGAAAAGTGTCCAACAGAAAGAATAATAATCTTGGACTTATATAAAATATAAGTCCACTATCTATGTTTTGGGATAATGATTGACTACTAAAGATGGAGAGAGGAACAATCCCCAACGGAGTCACTAGAAAAATTTATGGTGTTTTAATTTGGAGTAGTAGAGACACAATGCAGATCTTAGAGGGTACTTATTGAAGTGATCGGGAGCGACATTAAGGTATGATGTACCATCTCAAAAGATGGAAACATCATATTAAAATGAACTTAATCACTAATAAAGGACTCCTAAGGTAGATGGGTCTTATATATACCAGAGATCTTTCCTTTACTTTACATGGAAGAGTAAAGCAGGATTTATTTTATATCGAGTTCTTTAGTTCCCCATGGAAGCAAGCTTCCATAGGTAATTACATATTAAAAAATGGGAATTTCCTAAGAAGATTCTCGATTAAAGTCATCAATAAATATCCCCAAAGATTTTAAAGCTAGACTATCAAAGGATTGGGTATTTATAAAAGTCAAGTGGAAGAGTTCAAGTAGAAAGACTTATTTACGGATTCTAAAAGAGGATAAGTAGGGAGAACTCATGATACTATAAAGCCTAGTGAGTGCTCCAATATACCCTATAGTGAGGCTTTACATATTTGAAAGAGAGAATTTACTTTTATTTAAGTTGGAATCTTTATTAGAATACTACGGCTATCAACACAAGATTGTGAAAATGCCTAAGAGGTGATGGCTTATACTCGTAGCCCAAAGAAAATAAATAATCTCGGATACTAAATATAGGATGTTTTAGCACAAGCTAAAAATATGACCTAAGTCTAATAAAAAAAATGGGACATAATGGTTTACCTCTATAAGGGAGTGTATACTTATCCCGACTCTTCTAGACTTACAACTGTCTGGAGTGGCTGTCAGCTAACACCTTCTATGCTGTAAAATCATGTAGGTCAGTCTTGTGTAAATGCAATATAACTAGGTTATTAATTAATTAGGAAGTAAACTAGAGTCCTAAACTCACTCCCTAAGAGACTAAATCATGACTGGCATGAAAACATGACTTAGATTAATGCAAAAAAATTTAATATTTTTATACCATTTTGACACATTTATTTTGTACAAAGGTTTGAGAAAATTATGCCTATATGCATGATGAAATAAGGTTTTGGGATAAATCAGTGGGAGGAGGTGTTCTCCACTACACGAGATGCCCTCGAAGGTCAAGCATATCCCCTATCATGCAAGAATGGAGACCCTCCCTATTCAAGAGTGAAATAAAATGATATGCATGATTGTTATAACATGAATCATTCAATTAAGGGGTTGCTAAATCTTTTACTTATCTTGATTATAAACCTAGGCTTTCTAGTGAGGTTATGAGTTGGATTAAAATTTAGTTATGAGTTATTAGTGAGGGAAGAAAATTTAATTTTATCTTAAAATGCCTACCGCATCCAGGCCACACATCAAAACATCACACTTTAAGAAACCTATGAAAAGCATGCCATTTCTATTGTATAATCTAAAAACAATAATCAAACACATATATTTCATAAAAGAATAAAAGGTTGGTGCGGTCGGGTGCCACCGTACACCTCGAAAAAGAAAAGAAGTTGGGTAGCTGAACTCTACCCTTATACAACCCGTATTATAACAGAATTTTACAATTATAATGAGATAAATACTATGGGGGTCTTCAACTTCTTGTCTTTCTTTCTTTCCTTCTATTCTTTTGGATTAGTCTTACTCGAGGCTTCATAGGGTCTCCCAAGTCCTTGCCTTCTAGTCACTAATCATCCTAAACCCTATATCACTAATCCAAATCCTATTTGTAAAAATTACATATATGTGGAAAATGAAATCTAACTACACTTGCAAAACATATATTAGCTAAACAGACATACAAACCAAGCAATTATATTCTATATATTTAAGATTACGCTTATGGGCATAAGCAACCTGTAAGCAAGAACATTCTTTTTATATTTATTTATTATTTCAGTAGCCCCTTTAGTATATTCCCCTACATAAAATATCATTAGGCTACTAACGACCTAACATCTAGTCTACGCATAAACAATCCTAGCATCTAGTCTAAAACTTTATATTACAAAATAAAACATAACACCACCACATACACTGGCCTAACCTAAGGCTAGAATTGGTGACTTAGTATTCTAATGTGCGTGATAAGGTTTGGTGTGGTATGTCTTAGTTAGGCTATAGAATCATGATTATCTAAAGTTTAGAATTGTTTAAGTTAAACATTGGGGGATGTTCCACTTCAAGTTATGAGAAGGATTGGTTAATTTTAATTTGTATTTTCTTTATTTCATTTGATACCTATTTAATATCTAATTATGATGAAGAGTAGAAAGAGGTTTGACCTCCATCCCTATCTTAAGTTATTTTCCAAAGGTATATTATTATGGATTTAGTTTCTTTAGTGAATGGCTTATTAAGCATTTTATTAAACCTAAGTTTGGGATAGTCCTAAAGAATTTTATTCAAACATAAAAGGCATTATATATATATATATATATATATATATCCTTGGCACACTTGAATGATTGTTAATGCAAGTATTTTGGTAGAAAAGAGAGATTTCTTTTCTTAACTAAGTATATATACACATGTATTAGAGATTTAAGCAAGTACATGTCATTGTTAAACCAGGAAAGTTAAATTATCTAAGACCTCCTTAGGGTTACTTAAAGCCTCGTGTTCTTAGGATGTCTAGACTATATACTTGCTATCTTAAATACATATGAATCTATACATAGTATGGGAATGAAAATCATGCAAAGATGGCATTATAATAAATTTGTTATTCATATAAAGTAAAGTTCTATCAAAATTTTAATACATGTACACATACGAATGAAATTAAGCAAGTATGTGCCATTGTTAAACTAGGGAAGTGAGATTATCTAAGGCCTCATTGGGGCTACTTAAAACCTCATATTTTCAGGATTTCTAGACTATATACTTGCTAACATTCAAACACATGTAAACACACACATTAATTATGAAAATAGAACAATCCTTTAACACTTTTAAACTATAAGTACATGTAGATTTCATGGAATATTTGTAGCCAACATTAACTTAGATTTTATTCATTGACTTATAATTTTAAAAGTAATTTGAGATTTATTAGTGATAATAATAAGATTAGTTCAACACATGAAACTTATATGTATATATATAACCATATTCATTTGATTATTTTATTTGAAAACATGAATACATGATAAAAATGGCATGCAAATATATAATGATTGAAAAGGAATGACTAAACATTGCCACATAATACATTCAATTATATTACTTCCTAAGGATAATCAAGTCAAATAAACATTCCTTAAGATTAACCAAAGTTATTTACAAAATTTGATTTTTGGTGTTTGCATTATTAAAACCTAAAGAGGAGAAAAGATACTCAGTGTTTGTCCTATCCCACATGGGTTCTTAGTGTGTTTAAAGAAAGTAATTAAGTGGATTTTATATATTGATTAGGTTCAAGTCATTAAGCAACAACAATAAGCCTTTATCCCACTAAGTGGGTTCGGCTATATGAATCCTTCGCCTCCATTGTGTCCTATTATGTGTCAAATTCTCATCAAGTATATTAAGATCATTTTTTATACATCTTAACCAAGCTTTCTTAACATAAGGAAAATCTAATGCATCTACTCTCCTAATCAGTCATCGGACCGACGCTTTATGTGGCCAAACCATCTAAGGCGACTCTCCCTAATCTTATCTACCACTCATCCACCTGAGCATTCTCATCTCTGTAACACTTAACTTAGTCTTATGTTTCTCTTTTATTGGCCAACATTCTGCACCATAAGTCATTGCAAGTCTTACCACCATCTTATAAAATTTTCCCTTATGTTTAAGTGGAACTTTTCTATCACATAATAGGTTAGATGCATTCCTCCACTTCAACCATCCAACTTGAATTCTACTAATAACATCTCCATCTATTTCACCATCATTTTGAACAATAGAGCCTAAATATCTGAATCACTCACTCTTATTAATGACTTGATCAACTAAAGTCACAACACTACCACTAAAACTTCTACAACTAAAATTACACTCCATATATTCAGTTTTAGATCTACTTAAACAAAAACCTTTAGACTCTAAAGTTGACCTCCATAATTTAAGTTTCGTTGGACTCCTCTCTAGTCTTATCAACAAGAAGAATGTCATAAAAGCATACACCAAGGTACATCTTCTTGTAAATGCTTCGTAAGAACATCCATAACTAAAGTAAAAAAAGATAAGGGCTTAATGTTGATCCTTGATGTAATCCAACTGAAATAGGAAAATATTTTGTCAATCCTCCTTGTGTTTGGACACAAGTAACAGCTCTAGTATACATATCCTTAATGACTTGAATATAACCAATATTAACTCCTTTCGCTAAATCAATAAATATCATATGTAAATCCTCCTTACTTTCTCTATACTTCTCCATCAAACCTCTTAACAAATGTATAGCATTCATAGTAGATCTACCTGGCATGAAACGAAATTGATTATGAGAAACTTTTGTATCACATCGTAACCTATGCTCAATTGCTCTCTCCCATAATTTTAATGTATGACACATTAACTTAATTCCTCTATAATTTGCACACTCTTGTGCATCACCTTTATTCTTAAATATAGGAACCAACAAACTCTTTCTCCACTCATCTGACATCTTTTTAGTCTTTAAAATAACATTAAAAAGATTTGTAACCCAAGAAATTCCTTAATATCCTAAACATTTCCACACTTCTATTGGAATATCATCAGGTCCTACTACTTTTCCACATTTCATTTTCTTTAAAGCTTCTAACTTGATTTAATACAACGATAAAAATAAAATTCTTTATTTTTATTTAGGTATTAAGGTTACTAAAATCAATTCGTGATCCTTCATTGAAAAGTTTATCAAAATATCTCATCCACCTATTTTCAATACCCTTTTCTAAGAAAAGTACTTTATTATCTTCATCCTTAATACACCTCACTTGAACTAGGTCTTTACTTCTCATATCTCTTTGGTTGGCTGACAAACACACATCTTTCACCTTCTTTGGTATCTAATCTATTGTATAAATCACTAAAAGCTAACTTTTTTGCATCATATATTGCTCTCTTAGAATCTCTACAGCCACTTTATATCTTTCCCAATTCTCTCAAGTTTTACATCTAAACCAAATTTTATAACAATGCTTCTTATTTCTTATCTTTTATTGCACACTCTTACTCCACTACCAACTATTTTTATTAAAAGAAGCTTTTCCTTTTGATTTTCCAAGCACATTTTTAGGAACTTGCTTAATTTCACTTGCTATTTTTTCCACATAATATTAGCTTTTTTATAAACATTCCAAATTCTATGCTCTTGTTGCTTGCTCTTAAAAATATTTTTATTTGTGTTCTTTAAGTGTCCCCATCTAATCCTAGGACAATAATTTAATTTTTTTTCCTCTTACAATCTTTCATCTTAATATCTAAAACTAACAATCAATGTTAGGTACTTAAACTTTCACTTGGAATGACCTTACAATCTTTACAATCTAAACGATCTATTTTTCTCATTAGAAAATAATCAATTTGTGTTTTACTTGATCCATTTTTATAAGTAATAATATGTTCATCTCTTTTCTTAAATAAAATATTAGCAACTACAAAATCATAAGCTAAGGAAAAATCTAATATGCAATTAGGTTGATGCTTAAAGGGTAATTAAATTAAAGAAAGAACTAAGTTAAGTACTCAATATGGTTTTCCCACACTCATGGGTTAACGATAAATTCCTTAATGAATTTATACTATTAAATACATAAAGGAAAAATTTATAAATTAAATTTGAATTATTTGAACCCATTATTAATTTAATTTGATTCATCATCTTATCATTAATTCTCCTTGATTAATGCCTAATTATTACATGTATTAATTAACCCTCCAAATGAAATGAAATTTATTAATGTAATTATTTCCTCTAATATTCATAATTAATTATAATTAAACATATTAATTGTAAATTTTGTATGAGGGACATCTCACAGAACTATTCCACCAAGTTTGAGACTAATTAGTTAAGTAATTAAGCCTTAATTAATATAATTAACTTATACTTTAAACCCTAATTAAGCATTATTCAGTGGACAAAACTTAGGGATTTTATTTTTCTTAAATTCTCCTTAGTCTAACCTTTCCAAAATGGTCTTTTTTGTATTTTTTTTGGATTTTTCAGCAATTAGATATAATTTTTTGAAGTGCTGGCTATTTAATTACATTTTTAATGCCTAATATTTTATATAATTGAATAGTTTTTTTTTTTCTGAAGGTTTATTGATTATTTTTAATGTATTTTATGTAAAAAAAGAATTTTGGTGGCTATCAAAACATAGCTAGAGCATTCAAAAGAATTTTGAGTTAAGAGGTGTTGCATGTTTGCATGATATGTTGACATACATACATAAGTATGGATAGTGACCTCTTTGGATTGGGGAGAAATTGTGAGTTGAGCTCTATAAAACCTAGGCCACAGTAGACTATGTTCAAAAAAATGGAGCGAATTAAACAAAATCGATCATCTGATTGTGGTGGCATGGGCAGCTACGTACATACTAGAGGCTTAGTTCCTCATATTGGGTACAAGAGAAGACTAATAAGTCATTGACTACTTCTATTATTTAAAGTTGTAAGCACTTTTTATTATTTTCATTAGTATGTTTATAGAAATAAATCCTTGGAAGGGAGACCATAGTTGTTGAATTATATAATATAATACATCAACACCAGGTAGACCAATAATGGGTTGATGTCTATTCATAGATATCTTATGCAAGTGAAATTTTTATTTTTGAATTATTATTTCATTTAAAATATATTATGTTTCAATAATATCAAACAAATTTGTACGATGATTACATGGCATTGAAGGAGGTGCATACTCAAAGTTCAACTAGTGCAGGCAACTCATCAGGACAGTTTGAATATTCAAAGTTTGACATTTGGAGAGAAGTTATTGGGGGTAGAAAAAATAATATATGACCTAGGTTTGTGCGAATTGGCTTATGATGCACACCACTCATTCTCTAGAACTAGTAGTGATTCAATCGCGATCAAGTTAGAATGCATGTTGTTGCAGTGGCTGAGGACATGGAGGTTTGATGAATGCTCAAATGAAAGCTCAAATGACTGTCATGGAAGCAAAAATAGAGAAGTTGGAAGAGGAAGAACCGGTGGTGGAGGATGTGGAGGAGGAGGAGGAGGTGGGCAACAATAATGAGGAGACTGATAATAATTAGTTCTTTATTTGTATTTCTAGTTATATGCATTGTACTTTAAATTTTCTATTTGTATTATGTTATTTTGTATGTTTAACATATATTAGTAGATATTTTTATGTAATGTTAATATTTTAGAACTTTTATAATCAAATATTTATTTAAAATCATCTTCTTTAATGATATGAAATTCTTATGATGATATCATAGTCAATTATGAATTAGTTGTATAGTTATTATTTAGTGTAGTTCCATGTGTAAAAATCAGAACATATGTAAAACTATTTTCATTGTTTTCCAAATCTTTACAATTTTCATTGGACTTTTGACAAATTTTCTGTCGCTAAGGTTGATACAAAACATCGCATGATTTTCTAATGAATGCCAAATTTTCGATGATAAGATTATCAATAAATTTTTTGCAAACTCCTATCATTGAAAATTTTTAGAGGAATATATTGATGAAATTGTATTCCTAGTAAGAGGAAATCCCTCCCCCTCCCCCTACTGCAAATATTCCCACAGCTAATTCTATTAATTCATGTAAAATTTCTTTCTAATAAAATTTTTATCGAAAATCCATCACAAAACCATGTCTAATGGATTATTTAGCTATTAGAATGCATTTTCAATCAAGATTTTATTGATGGGAGTGAATCTATAGGAAATCTATTATAAACATATATTTTTGAAAAAAATGTAATTTCTGAAGAATTTTTCATCAAAAATTGATTATTTTCCTATGGTGTAAGCTCACCTGTCCTAATAAGCCATGCTTGGTGATTTAAATGAGTAGCACCTACAAGAAAACTTGTTAGTTTTAATTTTAATTTGAAGTTCTCTTTGATTTAGTACATCCCCCTATAAAAATAACATTAGTCTAACAATGATCGCTCTAACTTACTGTCTAAAATGTTGCATAATAAAGAAAAAAGTTAATGCATCATAATTAAGCACTAGGCATACTTAAGTCTAAGATCTATGGCCTATAATTAATTGTTTGTGCAAAGGCTAATGTAGTGTGACAAGACTAGGCTTTAATGTTTAAATTGTAATTTTGAGATGAGGTTTAATTTGTTATTATCAGATGATTTTAATCTTAGTGATTAATGACTTAACTCTAAATTTTAGATTGCAATTTAATTTAAGTTTAAGTTGAACTTAATGTTTTTAAGAGTGTGAAGAGTAATGGGCCCCAATAAGGTAGGGCCCATCTTCTTTACACCTTAGTCCTAATAGAGTGAACACTTTATCAAAGAATGAATGTTCACCCTAAGAGTCTAAGTGATTTCTATGAATTTTGGTTAACTTAATTAATGATGATGTATTCTAATATAGTTCTAAGTTAGACTTTATTCAAGATCAAATGAACTTTATAATCTTATGAAGTATGTCTTAAGAGTAGTGAAATTATTCAATGATCACTTCATGATATTCTAATTAACTTTAAATTATTAAATCTAATATTATTTATAGATTAAAAGAGAAAGAAAATATTAAATCATAATCAAAATAACTCCGAAAATTATGTGAATATTCTTTGATGTCGAGAGACTTTAAAAGAACATCTCATAAAACTAGTTATAAATTTGTGTAATTAGTTTTAAATTTTCTAAGTTTTATTTATTTAATAGATTATTAATGATTAATTAACTCATTTAATGGTGATTTTGAGTTTTTATTAAATTCAAATGTATTAGTGATTTTTCTTAAGTATTTCCATGTTAAATAAGTGTCTAAACATTAAAATTTCAAATTTGGTGACTTAAATAATTTTTAATTGATTATTAGGCTAGTTATATTATTTAGGGTTTCAAAATACATAACTTCTAATCTACAAATCCAAATGACATGAAATTCCTATGGAAGATAGAGAGCATTGCTAGGAATACACTCGAAAATTTTCAAATCATTTGGGTGAGTAAATTAAGATTAATTTGAAAATTAAGAATTATAAAAAACCATAATTAGTTCTAAATTACCAACTAAAAATTGAGGTGTTTATTTATTTAGTGTTCTTCCCTCTTTCTTGAGTTCATAGAGTATTTATTTATATTTTAATGATTGTTTTATATTTGTTATGATTCTTTAATTTTTTTTTTAGATATTTGAAAGTTATTTTAAAACCTATTTAACCGATTTACACATGCAACATTGACTCAACCACACTTTACGCATGGTGCGATTGGATTTGTTATATGATGAGGCCCGTGTGGTGTTAATGTGGCTGGTGGCAAACGCAATTTTGATCCAAGTAGTTCAATCAAACATCAAACCTATGATTTTTAAAGAATTAAATTAAATTCTATAATGCGATGAGATCATGACCGTCCATTCTAATCAGAGGGAATGGATGGTGCATGATTCATCTTCTACCTCCATTGAAAGATATGGACCATCCACATTTCATTGACAAATCTAAGCTGATTAGGCTTGGAATTTTGCTCAAATTGATTACAAAAGTATTAATAAAAAGAATGCAATGAGTTTCTATAGTTGGATCCTAATGAATCAATCAAACACTTCGCAAAGCATGAACACCTATAGCTTTTCTATGGTTTTGAGAAATTACCTCATTAATCTCTAGTGGATTTCTCATTTCAGGTAGCTTCATCTTGAAGAGATAAAGCTTTGCTAAGAAGATCTCTATTTGCCTCCTCACTGGTTGTTCCTGAGAATAAAACACCATTGTGGGTTACTGGAGTTTGGTCTCTTTTTACTTTTTTGAGCTCAAATTAAGCAAATCTCAAATCATTTTGGATCACTGGAGGTTAAGGAAAGTGTGAGTTGAGTTTATTTGGGGATTTGGAAGGTTGGGAATGGATGGTGATGTTTAAGACGTTCAGTCATGGAGGAACTTGGTGGTCGTTGGGGTTAAGATGATAAAAGAAGCCAAAGAGCTTAGGAGACTTCCTCTAAAAGTAGTGTTAGTTTGTTCAATGCCTCAAGTCTCTCCAATTTAAACTTTATCATGCTTCCTATGTGAACCACTATTTTGGCTTGGTTCTGCCATAGAGATGTGGAGGTGTAATGGCTTAAGCTCGAATTGGTTGGGGACTAATGAGGTGGAGGTGTTCTGGTGGCTGGTTGAGTTTCGTACATTGATGTGAAGTGGACAAACCATGGTGCGTGAATCAAGAGCTATCTTTAGTGATTTTGACCTCACTTGGATTAATGGTTGGGGAAATTAGCTTTGGGTCTAGCTGAGTCATCTGAGGTGAGCCAAAGGACCATGCTATATGATTGTACTACCCTTGAGGATTGAAGAGATTTAATTTGAAGAAATTTGATTTGTGATTTGTTTTGGAAGTTTTGGATTCACTTCCAAACATTAGAGATTTTGAAAAATATTTTGGAGATAGATGGGAATTGTAGGCCTTGAGATTCCTAGATTTTAAATTTGAGAAGAGATTATGCTAGGAAGGGTTAAAGAATTTTATCTTGTAACTGACTAATGCTAAGTAAATTATGTTCTAGACCATGAAAAAGAAGGAGCATTTCTATGGATAAAGAATTTTTTATTAATGATTCTTGACCCGAGTACTTTGTGAGTTGTGTTGTCTTCTAGGGTGACCTTTCCTTTGCTCTTGAGTTCCAAGAAGACAAATTTGCTTTTTTTCTCTTATCATGTGTCTTGAGCACATACTGTTTAAGTACCACATGCATCCACCAGTCCTTGAGTGAAAGCATATTTATAAAATAGATTTAGGTTTTTTTTTTAAAGCCATACTTGCTTGGGTTCCTTACATCCATAAATCAAAGAGTGTAAGAAAAGTTTGAGGTTTTAGGAATCCATGCATATGTTGGGGTTGTAAATGAGCCATGTATGCATAAATTTGCTATGTGTCCATTCATGCCATAAGAAAAGCATCAAACATGTAGGAAAGAGTGCATGATCTTATTATCTTTAAAATTTCTTCTATGAGATGATGTAAGAATAATTGTATTCTTTTTATAATTTTCTACTTCTTTCTTCAAGTTTTCATTAACACATTTAAGAAATTCAATTTTTTCTAATAAGTCATATTTCTTTTTAATGAAATTAGTATTTTGAGCTTCTAATTCATTATAATTATTTTTCAAGTTTTAAGTTCATACAATAATGTGTTATGACTCCCATTCAAAGAAGAGAAATTTTTATTTAGAGCTAAAAATTCTATTTTAATGATTTGAATGCAGGATGCAACTTATCTCAAATGTTTAAGAGTTCATCATAATTGAGATTATTTTATATGTTCATCATCACATCATTAGAATCTTCTTTTTTCATCAAACAGAGGTTTGTTGCTTCCTCTATAACTTTGTCTTCTAAAGAGTGTAAATATGAATTCATCCAAAAAGTGTGCCGAGTCCTTCGTTTTGATCACCTTTTTGAGCTTAGAGAGTTGATGCTGTGTATTATTTGGATCAAGAAAATTTGATTAAAATCCCAAGTTAGCCCAAGAAACTGATCAAAGAATAAGCCTCATTACAAGAGCAAACTAAAAAACCCTTAATTCTTTATATTAGGGTTTAGTGTTTAATATGTATTGGGTGGGACAGCTTTAATCTGTAAGTGAAGTTATTCTTGTCTTGTAATAATATCATCAGAAATCTGTTGCATTGTTCATGAGATTATGCTCATTTTAATGTGTTGTATGCTTGGATTGCTGCTGTTTCATGCGACTTATCTACCTCACGAATCGGATGTTTCAGGTACCAACACATGGGATCGTCTTAAGCTTCGGGTACACAAGAGGCTGATGGATCCTGTCAGCTCTTCTGAAGTGGTGAAGCAGATTACCTCAATCACCATTAAACCTGGTGTTGAGGTTGAGGTGACGATTGCTGAACCGTGAATCTACTTGGTCTTGTATTTATCTTGAAATCTCTCTTCTTTGAGAATTTTCTTCATTCACTTGTTCTTAGGGTTGGTAGTTGCATGATGTAATTTTGAAGATTTTGTTCGGCCTTTGCGTTATGGAAAAGAGAAAAAACAGTGCAGCATCTTTTTTTTTTTTTTTTTGTGACATCATCTTTAAATGTTTTCTTAAAAGGTACATGATGATCTCTAAGTTTCCTAAAAAAATATGGAGGTCACTAGAAATCATTTATATTTTATAATACTTATTTAATTATAAAAATTCAAATATTAAATCTCTTGGTTCCAGTTTATTTTTATTTGATTATACGATTTAATTTCTTTTTATAATTTTCTTAAATTATTTATGAATTTAAAAAAAAAATTCTAGGTTAATTTTAAAATTAATTAAACATAAGATTGGACTTTTATTATTTTTGGTCCAAATAAATTTATATCTTTGAGAAAATTGATCCATAACCTCTTCAAAACGTTAAAACTTTCTCTATAGTTTTCAGATTATTTTGACTATGTAGAATTTGTTTTAAGAATTATTTTTACATGTATATACTATTTAATATTTATTTAAAAGTACAAACAACTTAATTAATTTTGATTATTTAAGTTTTTTCCGAGTTTAAAAGGATCAGTGAAATGTTTTAAATTAGAATTAAAAATTATTAATTTTACTTATTTATATTCTTATTTAATTTTATAAGATTTTTTATGTAAATTTGTTTTAGAAATTTATATTATTTAATTTATTTATCCAAACTATATGAAATATTTTGCTGATATTAGGGATATCTCAAAGAACCATTCACATAGATTTGTGGTTAATTAGAATTAATTTTAATATTTAATTTTATTATATTTAACCTTAAATATTTTTATAGTTAATTTAATTTTACTTGAAATAAATCAGGCCATTTTTAGATTTCTCTTTAGATGCTGAACTCAAACATGGCATATTTATATTTATTTAAACTTATTTTAAATTTTCTATAAGCTATTAATTTTTTTAGTTTTTAATTAATTAATTCACTAATTTTGATTTAATTTATATGATGCTAATGGGGATGCGCTTTACATGTGATCACAATGATTAGGGGTTTTCTAAGTTAACGTGCAATTGTTGACATTATAATCCTAATCATTTAATAAAGATTGAATGGTACAAATCGATACCTTAGTTCTAAAGGGATGATAGTATGATTTTTAATGTAATATAATCATCACTATTCATTCTAGAATGAACGGTGATTATAATATCTTCTCCTCTATCCTAAACCATGAGTCTTCTGCCAAGATGGTTTTGATTAAAGAGATATTGGATGAGATTTATGAAACTCATTGCTAGAAAGGATCAACTGACTTGGTCAAACTTGGTTAAAGAGTTCACATAGGGATGTAAGCAAACTAAGATAATCTTTAGCCACTTGGAGGTAGGGGTGTAAATCGGCTCGTTTGAAATTTGTTTTGTTCGTGTTCGGCTCATTTATATATCGAGCTTGAAATGTCGTTAGGTGTTACTTTAACTAAACAAACAGCGAAACAGTTGTTCACGAATAACAAACTTTTTTGACAGAGGGAGGATTTGAACTTGGGCCAATCTTTTGCATAACAAAAGTTTTAACCACTAAGTCATTCTTAAATTTGTGATATATAAATGTGTTTGTATCTATATATAATAATAAAAATAAAAGTAATAATAATAATAGTAATAAATAATAATAATATTAGTAATAAATAATAATAATAATATAATATAATTTTTTATTTCGAGCTAAATCGAGCTGAACACAATCGAACAAATGATTCTTCATGTTCGGCTCGTTTATATATCGAGCTTGAAATGTCTGTTTGTGTTCGGCTCATTTAGTTAACGAACGAGCCGAACACGAGACAAACATGAGCTGTTTGTGAACAATGAGCTTTTTTGACAGCCCTACTTGGAGGTTATGTTGAAGCCTAAATCTTGATCATTTTTGGTCCTATGTGGCCCGTTTAAGTCTTTTGGGTCTAATTGGGTCACTTTGGCTCACATGGTCATGGAGATTTGATCATGTCCTTCCTTTGATTATACAAGGCTTCAAATTGGTCTAAAGTCATATTTAATCAAAGTGGAGATCATCAAGGCTATTGATTTTAAAATTTTACAAATTTTACTTTCAAGGTCATTTGATAATTTTGGGTGGTTGACGATCAAATTAAGTTGACCACCCCTTCTAAGTCCATAAATGGTGATATGACCCCAAATCCTCTAATTGCCAAATTATAACATACAACAATAAGAATTACAATGATAACAGACTCAGTACAGTAAGGAAGACCAAATACAGCCACAAATGATTCAAAAAATCAATATACAGAGGCCACTTATGATGACTACAGAGGAGAAAGAAGACTTATGAAATATAAAGTCTTATTACAAACAAGATCAAGAAAATACCTTATACATCAAAGCAGTACAACCCAGGAGCAATACACAACAGAGAAAGTACTCAACACAGGCAAGGAAACGACTACAACAGAAATAAGTGAAAAATAAAAAAGAAATAGAAATTTGAATAGATCAAACTTATTACAACAGCCTACAATAAGAAAATCAAGAAACCAGAAGGAATATTGTCAGCACAGAGACTTACAACAAACAACTAACTGAAAAGAAAAGATCGTTCCAACCATAATAGAAAGAAAAACTGCTTGTAATAGAAAAACAAGAAAAGAGAGTGAGATCAGAGATAGTGGAGGAAAGACATAGTATAAATAGAGTTAAGGGGGAAAAACAGAAGGTAATGAATATAGTTCTTAAAGCAAACTTCCCTTCTCTTCTGTATCTTCTCTTCTCCTTCTTCTCTTGAGTTCTTCTCTGGTTTTCCTCACTGGAAACCACCACTCATCGATCGGAGGACCCTAGGGTTTCTCCTCCGCTCTCAGCCTCTCTTTTCCCTCTCTGGAGCATCGACGGCTCGAACTGTCGAGAGAAATAAAACAAAATTAGAGTTAAAGCAAAGCTTCCCCTAGAAGCCTCATCACACAGCCAAGAAATAGCCGGGTAAGTTTGAATCAAAGGTCCAGATTCATTCAGGGAACACTGGATCAAAGGCACAAGATTGACAGTAGGAACGCATGTAATCCACTACCGGCTGAAGGGATCAAGCGGCACCCAATCGAGGTGTCGAGGTAATTCAAGTGCTAGATCCAGCGGTTAGAGGAATATGCGTCGGCGTCCAGGAGCAAAACCCTTTAATCATCCCTCAACCGGGTTCATTCCACCCAAATTGAACCATTAATCCGAATTAGAACCATATCATTGGTGCTCTTGTTGACTACCACAAAAATGTAGACAGACACACCAACAAGACATTAGAAGAATGTGTGACTCAATAAAAGCGAGGAGCAAATGTTCTCAAACTATGATCTTGAAGGAAGTTTCAAGAAGATTAGCTATAGAAGACAAATTGGAAAAAATTCTCAAGAGCGACAATAATCTCAATCCGGTATGTAATTCAACTTATGAGAACTTTGTACTACAAGCGACCATATACACAATGATAGATCTGTTAAGGTAGATATGCCAAGATTTAATGGAGAAAATCCTAGAGACTGGCTGTTCAAAGTAGACCAATTCTTCCAATACTGTAGCTTATCAGAAGACCAAAAGTTTATTATAGCCTCAGTTTACATGGATAGACCTGCACTAAGCTGGTATCAATGGATGCACATAAACAATCAATTGCATTCATGGACACAATTTAAAGAACAGGTTATTCAAAGATTTGGACCCTCTCTGTACAGAGATTTGAGAGGAGATTTAGCTAACTTACAGTAGAAAACTATAGTTTAAGAATTCTACAATGAATTTGAGGAATTAGCTAATCAAATTTCAGGTATTCCACCTGAATATCTACAAAGTTGTTTTGAATCAGGGCTTAGACAAGATATTAAGAGAGAAGTAAGAGCCTTACAGCCCAATTCCCTTCAGCAGGCCTTTCAATTAGCTAAGCTAATGGAAGATAGACTAGTTGATAAAATTTTCATGGCCAGAAATCAAAGAGTCAACCAAGCTCCACCAAAGAAAACAATCAGATATATCAACCCTACTCTCACAAATACCACTCAACCACATCACAATAAATAGACAATACCAATTCAGACTTTAACAGCTACACAGTTGGAAGAAAGAAGAAAGAAAGGACTGTGGTTCAACTGTGATGAAAAATATCATAGAGGACATCTATGTCAATCCAAATTGTTTACTTTAATGATGGTAAATGATGACCAAGAGCATTAACTACTAGCAAGATACTCAACCAGAAAAATAATGTGTACAAGAAGAACTATCAAAAATAAGCTTCAATTATTAGCCATTCAATCCAGGCTAAGAAAGACTAGCATAATTATCACCTTCCAAATTTAGTTATACCACATATAGTTCATATTATTTCTCTTTTATATCCAAACTACATAGAATACCATAGAGCATAGCTGCAAATAAGATAGTCCATAGTAATAAGTCAGTTTGGCACAACAGTCCTTTCCAGCCTCAAATAGATGGACAAACAGAGAAGTCTCATATAATACAGCCATATACAAATGATGAGTCATTTTCAGATAGGTTTGCCAGACCTACAACTACAATTGGACCATATAATTGTAACACAACTACCAATACAGAGGTAGAAACCAGTACTACAAATGAGACAGGATCCTACATCTACATCAGTAAAAACCATCCAACTCATTAGAATAAAAGACAATACTGCAAGCAGACATAGTAGTCCAGTGGAAGGGAATGCTATTAATTGATGATCCGGAGATATGAATTAAGGAATCATAGAAGGCAATTTAGAATTGTGACCTTGAGGACAAGGTCGGTGTGGAGGAGTAATGATATGACCCCAAATCCCAATTATAACATATAACAATAAGAATTACAATGATAACAGACTCAATACAGTAAAGAAGACCAAATACAATCACAAATGATTCAAAAAATCAATATATAGAGGTCACTTATGATGACTATAGAGGAGAAAGAAGACTTATGAAATATAAAGTCTTATTACAAACAAGATCAAGAAAATACCTTATACATCAAAGCAGTATAACCGGAGCAATACAACAGAAAGTACTCAACAGAGGAAACAACTACAACTGAAATAAGTGAAAAAAAAAAAAAAAGAAATAGAAATCTGAATAGATCAAACTTATTACAACAGCCTACAACAAGAGAATCAAGAAACCAGGAGGAATATTGCCGACAGACTTACAACAACACTAACGAAAAGAAAAGATCGTTCCAACCATAAGAAAACTTGTAATAGAAAACAAGAAAAGAGAGTGAGATCGAGATAGTAGAGGAAAGACATAGTATAAATAGAGTTAAGGGGGACAAACAGAAGGTAATGAATATAGTTCTTAAAGTAAACTTCCCTTCTCTTCTGTATCTTCTCTTCTCCTTCTTCTCTTGAGTTCTTCTCTGGTTTTCCACATCAAAAATCACCGCTCACCGATCGGAGGACCCTAGGGTTTCTCCTCCTCTCGACCTCTCTCTTTTCCCTCACAGCTGCTCAGAGAAACAAAACAAAAATAGAGTTAAAGCAAAGCTTCCCCTAGAAGCCTCATCACACGACCAAGAAACAACCGGGTAAGTTTGAATCAAAGGTCCAGATTCATTCCCGGGAACACAGATCAAGGCACAAGATCGAAGACCTGAGGCAGCGTGCAATCCACTCTGTGAAGGGATCAAAGCGGCATCGAGGGTTGTCGAGGTAATTCCAAGTGCTAGATCCAACGGTTAGAGGAATACCGCGCGATTCGACGGCCCATGAGACAACCGCTGAACCAACCCCTTAATCATCCCTCAATCGGGTTCATTCCACCCAAATTGAACCATTAACCCGAATTAGAACCATATCAAATGGGCTCAAAGGGAAGTAAATGATTCGTAGGATGCTTTCTGAGACTTAGGATACTTTAAGTCTAATCAAGAAATATCTAAGTAGGTTTGGGTTAAAGGCTAAGCTTGTGTTTAGCTTTTGGTTTAACCTAAGTTAAATTTTAATTTTTGAATTTGAGTGTGTTAGGTTCAATTTGAATTTGAAAGTGGCTTGATTTAATTCTTATGTTAATTTAAGGTTGCCAAAATTTTTCCCTCTGACAATTTTTAGTTCTTATATGTGAAAGTGATAACTAAGGTTAGTAAAACCAGCCCCAAAATTTATCTAAACAAATCACTATGAAAATTATGAAATCTTGATAATAAGGAGAGTCCAATGCATTAAGGCAAACCTATGAAAACTCACCTCATTCTTGGGGTCAACTCAATTTAGCATTATACTAGCTAGGGCTGCAAACGAACTGAGTTGAACCGAGCAGAGGCTTGTTCGAGTTCAAGCTCGTTTATCATTATTAAGCTCGAGCTTTGACTTGAGCTCGATTCGAGCTCGATTCGAGCTTTTAGGATGGTGTTCAAGCTCGAGCTCGTTTAAAAAAATCTTGTTCAAGCTCGGCTCGAGCTTGTTTAGATTGGGCTTATCGAGCCTGTTAACAAGTAGCTCGTTTAATGAAATAAACGAGCCTTAATCGAGCTTGTTCACGTGTTGAGAAATATAAATGATACTGTTTATGAACAAGCTTTAATCGAGCCTTAATCGAGCGTTATCGAGCTCCTTAGCGAGCTTGTTCGCGAGCTTTAAATGATACTGTTCATGAACATAAAGGAACTGAACAACAACTTGTTCGAGCATGTTTATTTAGCAATCGAATATTTACGAAAGTGTTCAAGCTCGTTCGATTAGTTGAATGAATGAACATAAATGAGCTCTAATCGAGCCGAGTCACGAGTAGCTTGTTGAACGCTTGGTTCATTTGTAGCCCTAATACTAGCTATTATCATTCAATTTGTTTGTGCTTAAATTTTAAGTATGAAAGCTTATGTTCACTATGCATATTTTAAAATTAATTAAAGTTTTTGTAAAATCCAATTCACCCTTTTTTTGATTCCATGGTGATTTGAGTGCTCACTTAGTGTTGTTGTTTAGTTATTATTTATTTTTTTATTTTTATAACATTTCATTTTTTTTTATATTTTTATATTTCAACTATTTTATAGCTACCCGCCTCAGACATAATGGCAATAGTTCCTTAGACATATTTTATAGCTACTCTTTAATAATTAAAATTTTCACTATTTTTAACTTGTTTAATTTTAGTCGAGGTATATTTTCCACTTATTATTTGATTTAAATTTTTGGATGCGACAATCAATTTTTAGGTGTAGTTGACAAAAATTTCTCCCCTATAGTTTTTTCAATACTCAAAAAATATGATTTGATTTCGTAATGTTAAATTTTTAAAATTATATTATAGATATTAATTTATATTTTCAACTCATTTATACATTTACAAAGAGTTTAAGGAGATATTTGGTTGGCTAAATTAAGAGTCTAAGATAAAATAATTTTCAATATTTTAACATTTCCATCATTTGATCTGTTGCATTCAAAATGTAAAAAGTGCATTTTAAATATACAAGCATTTAAAGATTATTCTTAAAATATTAAAGAATATTAATATTTTTTCAAACTAATAAAAATATGAATTTAAAAATACATTGATAATGTTCTATTCAAAATAATAAAACTATGTATGCATATTAATTCAACTATAACTTAATTTTAAAATAAAAGTTTCTAAATTTTTTTTAAAAAAATTCTAATTGATTTATATTTTTTAATATTTCTTAGAAAAATTTACGTGCATGTCACATAATAATATTTATATATCTAATATTTAAATTATAATATTTATATAAATAAAATTAAATTTTTAATATCACATAATAATATCATTATAATATTTTTTTATAAAAGTTAAATATATAAATTCATAAAAATTATGTAATATGTATTTTTTTCTCGTATCGATAAACAATTGTTGCCGGTGAAATTAAACTGAACAAACAAATGCGAACACCTGAATTGTACCCTAGTTTCCTTCTAACTCTAATATAGTGTTGGAAATGAATCGAGCATTCAATGAGCTATTTATGGCTTAGCTCAATTAAAATTCGTTAAAGATTATTTGATTAACTAATTGAATTAATTTGAATATTTTTGTAAATACTCGATTGCTAAATAAATAAGTTTAAACAACTTTCGTTCATTTCATTTATGTTCATGAATAATGTTATGAATCCAATTCCTCCAAGGCCAAAATACAGCATACAACATTAAGAATTACCATTACAACAGTGTCTACAAGAATTCATTACAAGTTGAGCGAGTAAAATACAACAAGACATCGCTTTTAGATGAAGTCAAGATTACTCGATTACAAGCCAATAAACGATAAAGATAATAAGGCCTTCATAAACTTAAATCCATCCCAGTGATTACAAAGACATACTAAAATCAAGAAGTATAACAGAATAACCAACATCCTATAGAGCGAAGGATAAGTAGTAAAATCGAAGTCTAAGAAGACGACAAAAGCACAAACTTCCAACAAACCCTAACAAAAATCAGTTAGAATCTCAAGATCCAAGACCAACAGAAAGATATAAATAGAGATGAGAAGAGAAGGACAAGGGTAGAAGAAAATATCTCAAGAAATCTCCTCCTTCTCTGTTTCCAGTCTCCTCTTCTTCTCGAGCATTTCCCACTTGGCAGAATAATCCCTTATTCGTGAAACCATCTCCCTCTCAATCCTTCCTTTCTCCTCGCTCTCGCCTTCCCTTCTCGGGCGTCCGACTGCTCAACAATCAAAACAAGTATAAGGTTAGGTTAATTCAAACGATTCATCCAACGACCAAGAAGCGCCAATCTCAATCAAGGCTCAGATTTAATCCAAGGATCAAACCGCTCAGGAAACAACATCTGTAATCCACTAAGCCATTAGAAGAATCAAGAACCGCTTGATCAAAGATCAGATCCAAGGGCAGATCAGAAACCAGTTCAATCCGACGGTTCAAGGATCAATTCCAGAAGCACTCAATCCGAGTGCTAGCATCCAACGGCTAAGGGTAAAAAGGCGCTATCCAACGGCTCAGACAGCACCCGCCTTTCCCATGGAGATTACTCACTCAGCCGGGTTCCAACACTCAGTGAGTTAACTCACTGCACTAAGACTAAACCAAGCATCACCCAATCCTCCACTAGACTGAGAAAATAGGTCATTATCATTGGTGCTCTCGTTGATTCACACCTACGAGAAAATGGCGTAGAAGGAAAAACACATCAAAAATACTTGAAGAATGTGTTACTAGATTAAACAAAATAGAAGAGTAAATGACCTCAGTCACTATGGTATTGACTGAAATATCAAAAAGATTGACTACCATAGAAAACAGATTGGAAAAATAACCTCAAATCCAGGTATGTGATGCATCCCCTTCAGAATCCTATTCTCCAAACAGACCACATACACACACACCCATGTCAAGACCTCTTAAAATAGATATGCCCAGATTTAATGGAGAAGACCCTAGAGGATGGCTCTTTAAAGCAGAGCAGCTTTTTCAGTATTATAACTCCTCAGAGGATCAGAAATTTTTAATATCCTCAATATACATGGATGGACCTGCTTTGAGCTGGTATCAATGGATGCAAGTAAATAAACAATTGTATTCTTGGCACGCTCAAAGAACAAATTATGCAATGATTTGGCCCTTCCCCATTTAAGAGGAGAACTAGCTAAACTTCAACAAACCACAATAACATTTTTATAATGAATTTGAAAACCTAGCTAACCAAATTTCGGACATTCCACATGAATTGCTACAAATGCTTTGAATCGTTAGACGAGAAATTAAAAGGGAAATAAGAACCCTACCTTCTTCCCTTGCATTTCAATTAGCCAAGCTAATGGAAGACAGATTGTCGATGAAACAATGTATAGAAATAGCAATCAGACACTCCAGTAAGTAAAGAATATCAAAGTGCTCCAACTACCTTTTGACCTCCCATAAATGCCACTCAACACGTCAACATAAACAAAGAAATATCAACTCGAATTTAACATCAACTCAAATAGAAGACGAAAAGAAGAGGCTTATCAATTGTGATGAGAAGTACCATAGAGGGCATAAACTGTACAAGTTATTTACATTAATAGATAATGATGACCAAACAACTTCAACATGATAATCAGCCCGACAACCAATGGGTACAAGAAGAAATATTAGCACCAAGCTTCATGTATCAGCCATTCAATCCAGGTTAAGACAGAAGACATATAATTGTCTAATTATAAATAGTCTAAATAGTTTTGAATAATTCTGACCATTGAATTAGCCTAGAAGTATAATTCAGATATAGCCAATTCTCTAAAGCCCATCAGAGATAGTGCAAATAAGAAATGCCAGAATTATAAGCAAAGATTGAGGCACAGCAAGCTTTCCAATATCAATTAAATGACCACAAAGAATTCCCAAAGAAAACAGTCAACATTACAGCCACATTATAAAGGTAATACAGAGAAATTCAGGGGAAAGGATTGCTATAAAGTGAGGATCTGAAGATATGAATTCAGGAATCAGAAAAGGGCAGGTCTTAATGGTGACCTTGAGGGCAAGGTCAGTGTGAGGAAGAGAGTAATGTTATGAATCCAATTCCTCCAAGGCCAAAATACAGCATACAACATTAAGAATTACCATTACAACAGAGTCTATAAGAATTCATTACATAAGTTCAGAACATCCAGTAAAATACAACAAAGACATCAGCTTTACAACAGATGAAGTCAAGATTACATGCTCAGTACACAAGCCAATAAACAGATAAAGATAACAAGGCCTTCATAAACTTAAATCCATCCCAACAGAGCTGATTACAAAGGCATACTAAAATCAAGAAGTATAACAGGAATAACTGCGAGAACATCCTGTAGAACAGAAGGATAAGTAGCCAGAAATCAAGAAGTCTAACTGAAGACACGACAAAAGCACAAACTTCCAACAAACCCTAACAGAAATCAGTTAGAATCTCAAGATCCAAGACCAATAGAAAGATATAAATAGAGATGAGAAGAGAAGGACAAGGGTAGAAGAAAATATCTCAAGAAATCTCCTCCTTCTCTGTTTCCAGTCTCCTCTTCTTCTCTGAGCATTTCCCAGGGTGGATCTAGCTAGAATAATCCCTTATCCGTGAAACGCCGGCCATCTCCCTCTAAATCCTTCCTTTCTCCTCCGCTCTCCGCCCTTCCCTTCTCTGGAGCGTCGACGGCTCGAACTGTCGAAACAAAACAAACAAAGCAAGTATAAGGTTAGGTTAATTCAAAAGCTTCATCCAACGACCAAGAAGCAGCCACGCCAATCTCAATCAAGGCTCAGATTCAATCCAAGGATCAAACGCCAGAAACAACATCGTAATCCATTAAGCTAGAAGAATCAAGAACCGCTGATCAAAGATCGATCAAGGCGGTCGAAACTTCAATCGGACGGTTCAAGGATCAATTCGAAGCACTCAATCAGCGCATCCAACGGCTAAGGGTAAAAGCGCTATCCAACGGCAGACCGCCTTTCCCATGGAGATTACTCACTCGGTAGGGTTCCAACACTCTGAGTTAACTCAGCTAAGCTAAACCAAGCGGATCGGACCCAATCCTCATCGCACCTAATTAAAAATGGGTATCAAATAATATCATTTAAAGCTCGTGAACAAACTAGTTAAGGAGCTCAATTGCAGCTCAATTAAAGCTTATTTGTTAACAGTATTATTTAAATTTTTATTTTTTAGGTTTAATAAGTTTTACTTGATACAATTTATGTATATTTCTCAACAAGTTGCTTGCGAGTAAGCTTAACTGAAGCTTGATTAAATCTCATTTATTTCATTAAATAAGTTATTCGTTAATAAGCTCGATAATCCAGTTTGAACTGAGCTCATCAAAAAGCTTGAATCCAACTCGATAATAATAAATAAACTCAAATTTAAACACCATTTTATAAGTTTGAATTAAGCTCAAGCTGAATAATAATAAACAACCTTGAACTCTAATATATACATACTCAGCATGGCTAGATTTTTATTTTTTTTATTTTTGAGGAATTAAGTTTTAAGGGTAACTAATTTATACATTTAGGTGCATCTCAAATTCTCGCCATCAAGATGAGAGCAGAACTCTCTGCTAACATCTTGGCTGTCCTGGATGGTGCGCAAGCAATTTCATCTCCAATTGCTGGACATCTTGAGCTCTCTTCTCATCTCATACATTCTCTGATTCATAATACTCATTTTCTTATTATTTTATAGCAGTTTATTTCAGACTCTTATATATTTTTTTTAAAGCTTTTCTGTGTTTTGTTCTCTAATACGTTATAAATGATCAATTGTACAAAGTTTTTGACAGACTGAGAAAGAATTTCTCTAATTTATTTTTTTGATATTTATCTCGATCTTTTAATGTAATCTGCCTCAATTTTTCCAAAACTCTCTGCTAACGACACGGCGGAATTTGCACGCGTCACTAGATTCGTTTGCAGTACTTTGAATATCATAATGATATGATAATTAATGCTGAATCACTTCGTTATTTTTGACATGATAAAAGCTTCATGAGAACGCCGTGAACTTTATTTTTCCTTGTGACCACCGGTGAAGATGCGTCATTGCCGTACTGCACTATTTAATAATTGTCATACGGCGTAAAGACTTTTTTTGGATTAATTTATCTTTTATATTTAATTTAGTTATTTAAATTTTAATTTAACATGAAATATATTTGTTATCTTAAAATATATATTTTATTTCCACTAAATATTAAATAAATTAATTTATGTAAAGATAATAGTGATAATCGGTGGAGTAATGATGAGGACTAATGAGATAATAGCAATGATGTTAATGAGGCCAATAATTAATGATAGATGAGTGATAGCAATTGATGATATAAAATGCAACAATCAATGGCAACCAATAGTGGCTAGATAAGAGATAGCCAATAGTATTGATATTTATCTTTAAAAATATTTAAAATAAATAAAATTATTTTAAGTATTTTTAACATAAATTATTTTACTTTAGTAAAAATAAAAATAAAATATGTCAAAAATACACTACGCACACACACACAAAAGCAACAAAAATAAAAGTGTTCCAAAATACATCATAAATTAAGAGTTTTTAGAATCAATTTTGTTTAAAAAATATATTTATTTAGTGTATGTTTACATATTTTTATTTAAAAAATCAGTTATTTTTAAAATAATCCAAATGAATTTTCAATATTTAAGTATTTAACATAATATTTTCACTATTTACTAAACAAAATATAAAGATATTATAATTTCAAAAAATACATGTATAATTTAAATCTTTGTCCAATAAGAATATCCAGCACACATATAGTTAAACATGTTGTGAGATAATAAATTTTTACATTGATAATTCTAAAAAAAACAGGAAAAAATTATAGAGCCTATTTTATTCAAAATAATCCACTTTATATTTGAAATTAAAAGCTCCACTATCCTCTTTAAATAGATAATATGAGTTTACAAAGTTTGAGATGCTCTCATCTATCATTCTACTATATTAAATTAGGTCAAAATATCTTAGGACAAAGCCCTTAGCCATGTGATGGTGATTAAGACATAATAGCTTTTGGTGGTGGTCAAAGATGACAATTAGTGATGGTTTGTGATGATGATGGTGATGGAGGCTTCAAATTTTTAAACATCCCCCCATAGCTCCATGAAATCTATGATTGGAATGAAGTCTTATTTATAAAGTTTAAAAAGGAATAGTTTGATAAATTTAGTCAAATTCTCAAGCCATTCCCTCAACTAGTTTGTGTTGATTTTCTTGATTTTCTTGATCATAACTTACTTATTTAGCATTGAAGTTGCTTAATGACCTCGAATTTAAGTAACCTTAAGCTCATTAGATTGTTCTCATCGAGTTGTTTGATTTCATTATAAGCATGTTTGATTGTGAGATTATTTGACCATTCAACTAATATTTGAAAGTTTTAATCACACTTCCAAGGCAAGATTAGGCTCATTAGGATCTAGGCCGATCAACCATTATTATCGATGTGTTCATCTCATCAAGATGTTCAATTCATCTCTAAGTTTATTAAAATTGAAGTTCAAATAATCTCAAAATTAATTTTGGAAGATTCCAACACATATATCATCTTATGATTCGTGCTTGATTATTCAAATTTTAGAATGATATATCATTTGCTCTCTTCTTTTGGAATTTCAAATTTAGTCATTTCAAAATTATTAAATGTTCATGGAATTACAACTTCATATATTATTATTATATTTATTTAATGTTTTATTTGTTATTAATATTATTTTTTATTATTTTATTATTTTATTTATTATATATGTACTTTTTAAATAGAATTTGGAACATTCCAAAAACTCTTTGATTTCCCTCTTTTTTTGGTAATTTAGATAATAAACGCTTGTTTTTTCAATTTTTTTTCTCTTTTTAGACAAGCTCTCCATTATCTTGCATAGTTGATACATCACTATGTTCACTTCAATCATTCTCTATGTAGAGATTTGAAAATATCTTAAATAGATGTTGTGTATCATCATTTTTGGCTCCAATGCTCCTCCACTGAGAGAATCCTTTTATAACTTTCAATGCTTTTACCCACTAATAAAAGATTTTTTTGTGAAATTATATACTTTTTATGTGGTTTAAGGCTTTTGACCTTCAATAATTCAATAAAAACATTAGTTTTTGTGAAAATTATCTATCTTCTAAGGCTTTATCTTCTCATATTTTTATTATACATCTACCTTCTATGATTTTTTCACCTTCTAAGATTTTCAATGTACATCTATTTTTTAAGGGTTTCAAGATTTTTAATATACTTGTAACTTTAAGAATTTTAGCCTTCTAAGATTTTTAATATACCAATGTATTTTTGAGCTTTTTTAGTATTTAGAGATTTTTATGTACTTGTACATTTTGAAGTTTTTATCTTTTAAGATTTTTGGTCTATCTGTATTTCTTGAAACTTTATCTCTTAAGATTTTTAATGTACATGAATTTTCTAAGGTTTTCAGCTCTTAAGATTCTTGATATACCCGCAACTTCTAAAACTTTTTTAGATTTTAAGATTTTTGATGTATTTATTTTTTTTGAAGCTTTTAGCCTTCTGAGATTTTTGGTGTACTCGTATCTTTTAAAACTTTTTAGCTTTTTACAATTTTTGATGAGTGAAGAACCTATTAATCACATGCTCTCTCTTATTGGGGAACTTATCCACAACTAATTTTTTATTGAAGCTTCTTAAAAGGCAAGCCTTTTAGGGGTTATTAATGAAATTCCTATTTGCTACTTACCCTTATAAGGTCTTTCTAGTGAGAACTTTGTTCCCTATTATCTTTTTCATAGAGGCTACCTTATGGGTTATGGGCTTTATTAGAGATGAAGTAATATTTTTATAAATAAAAAACATTTCATTGTTAATAAACATTGCTTAGAGTAAAGTTTAACCTTTATGAGATTAAACTTAGATAAATTTCTTTAACTTTATTTGATAATCAAGATAATGTTTTTTTTCTAATGATTTGTCTAAATTCCTCTATTTCAAAATTGATGTTATACAAGTTGTTGCATTAAATAATGACCAAGTTGTCAATGACAAACCAAGCATTTAGTTTTTTTTTAGATGAGCACTCTATCTTGTTGAATGTCCCCTTGAACAATGAAAGTGCCAATATTAAGGCTAGTCTCATCTATTTAAAATCTCTAACTATTTTAGCCATTTAAGGTGTTCAAAATTTTGGATCTCTAATATTAATAGAGTATAAATGGAAGTATCATGCTAGATTTTATGAGAAGGATGTCATTAATCTTTTAACTGATTATTTTTATGAGATATTATTATAACACCTTTTTGTGCATGCTTGTGTTAATAAGTGTGCTCAAATTGTTAGTGATGTGTTATAAATTTTATTGATTTGAGTTATACTTAATTTAAAATAAAATTTGATCCCACAAATCAAATTTATTTTAAACTCAAATTAGAATGGACTCATTCTTCTCCTTTTGATCATTTTCTGTGTTGAATATGTAACAACGTAAAAATTGTTATTATGTATGTAAATTCCCTTTTCTATATTGCAATAAATATGATTTATGATGATAGTAATGTTAATTAGCTTTATTAGTTTTTATTGACATTTGGACAAAAAATATCTAAATGCTCATTAAATTGAGATCTTAAAAACTATAATTATAAATGCCATTGAGTCAAACAAGTAAAATAGCACTAAGATCATATGATGCTAAAAATGTGAGCAAGTAATAGCATCTAAATATATATATATATATATATATATATATATATATATATATATATATAAAATATATATATATATATATATATATATATATATATATATATATATATATATATATATATATATATATATAATAGTGAACTATGTAAACTCAATTGATCCAATCATAAATATTTTAATCTTTAATAAAGGCTTTTTTTAGAAACCTTTAGAAAGCTAATGTTTTCTATTTCCTTGATGATGTTCATCCTAATATAGATTGATTCTCTTATAGATAATTTAACCGCCACAATTTTTATCTCTAATAATGATGGTATTTTTTTTCTCTTTAACCATAATTGTAGATGGGGATGTTCAATCTAATCATTGAGCTATCTAAAGAGGAATCCTATATCATATGATCTTTAAGAAGCTAAAATAATTTTTCTTAGAGAAAAGAGCTTCTAATTATGGGATCGTAGATAAACCTAATGACAAACCTTGAGTTTTTTCAATAAAAGTTTTTCTCTTAAGAAAATATTTGAAAAGCTAAAAATTTAAAGCAAATAACTCCTCACTCTAATGAAGATGATATCATAGTTGACATTTGATTCTCTCAATCAATATCGATAATAAATATTGAATGTAAGACAACTTTCAAAGAATTACAAAAAAAATATTTTGAATGTTTTTGGTTAAATTAATGGACTCATTCCATCTAAATGAAACTAATTTACTAAAGTTATAAAAATCTTTAAGAGTGAGCAACTTTGGCCCCAATTGAGTATTTGAACATGGTTTGACTAAATAAAACCCATCGAAAGAGATATATTTAAATAATCCATAAATTCTAAAATAATTATATTATGAACAAAGTGAGCTTGGAGGAAAGAAGAATCTTCTATGTATCTCAAGGATAAATCTTAATTATATCATTTTTCCACTCCAAATAAAGAGATGAGGCATTTCAGTTGATAGAAGATAGCCATATAACCTCTAATATATTTTAATGATAGATTTTTTGGCTATATATTTCATTCCTTTGAACAAATAAAGAAAATAATGTAATAAAAACATTCACTATCAAAGTATGAAAGTATATTTTTAAGATGATTCTAGAGACCCCTTTGATCTAGGAAGCCTTTTGCAATTATCCATCAAGAGAGTTTCTTTTAATGAATTCTCTTAAATCTTTCATAGAAGAAAACATATTTTTAGATGTAAGATTAGGTCTAGCTTAGTGAATCCTATTCATAAAATTATCATATTATTTTTAACAGTAAAAAATCTTGAGCTTAATTTCTTCTCAAAAGTGAGTATAGTTCATCAAACCTGACCCACCTTCAAAGAAAGGTTATTGCAAATTTTTTATGGTGTTCAACTTTATCACATTTTGATTTGTTCTAAAATATGAGTCTAGGTCATTACAACTTACTTACCTTCAAAAAAGGTTGTTGTAAAATCATTAATAGTATTCTACCTTATCTTATCATTGTTTTTTTCAAAGGTGAGTATGGTGCATCAAAACACAACACTTTTAATATGAGGTCATTCTAAAATTCTTGATGTTATTCAATCTTTCTATTCATGAAAGCTCTTTTAACATGAGTCTCTTTTAATATCACTATCATTTCTAGTTCACCATCTAACCCTTATTTCTCTTCTACATCCTTGATGTTAAGAAGCAAAATTGAATTAGATAGGGTTGTAAAATCATTGGTGGTATACAACCTTACCAAATTCTTTCAATTGGGCCTTAAACCTTGGTTTAGGTCCACACACCATCAAATTGAATAAGGTTATTATAATGTCCCTCCATAGTTTGAAAATTCACTTGTCCAAATGGGTCATATGACTAAGTCTAGTTCATCAAAACTAATTCACCTTCATCCTCATTTAAATTAAATAAATTTTCCATAACATTGTTAATAGTGGATAATCTTATTTTGTTGATTGGATTCTAAGAGTAGGTCTGCGACATTAAAACCAATCAAAAAGGTTACTATAAAAATATCATTCTAAGGTTTGTAACTTTTCCTTTTCAATTAGTGTTAGAATTATGTCTAGGCCATCAAAACTTAAGTTAGGGTTGTAAAATCCTTGGCAATGTACAGCCGGACCTACAAGGTGTTGAATAACCTCATGTATGCTCTTTATATAAGTTATCAATGAATACAGTTGTATTTTAGTTATGTGGACACACAAATCTACATGATAATAATACACCCTTGGATCTATGTACGCATATAATACTACGAAAAGGGTTAGCCAAAGTGACTTATCAGTCTTTCCACGTTGAGTTAATGTACTTCATATAATTTTTTATAATAGGATTTAAATTCTAATTGTACATCGTGTCCATTAAAATTGACAAGTTGAATCAAGTCACATGGTCTACCATATCACTCTTTTTTAATATCTCTTAGTAAGCCTGCTTTGTAAAGAAAATGAATTGCTTAGTTATGGTGATTTACCCTATATCTTGTAGTGAATGACCCCAATATAATTTTATATTTGCATTGGTGATTTGATAACTAAATTTATATTTTAAATATGGTATCATTAACTAGTTCAAGGGATTGAAGTTGTGAATTAGATTGAGAATTCATCTTTAACTTTAACAAATTTGTAAGGCTGAGGAGTTTTAGGCTAAAGCTTCTACCAAGTTTATTAAAAGAAACAAACATGAAAACTTTGGCTAAAGAGCAACTTGTCAGATTTCAAGATTAATTGTCAATGAGTTAATTTTGTTAGTCTTATTAATACCTACATATCTAGAGACCGCTCTTTAATATCTTTGGTATGATTGACTACAGTTACAACAGTTTTGAAGGTTAGCTTACAACTCATGCTTGCATGAGCACCCTTGGAATGATAAAGTAAAAAAGTTACATATCAAGTTTATAAATTGAGCTCAAAATACTATTTTTGTACTCATGTAAAAGGTGCTTACTAAGAGATGGTAATAATAGGATTCTTCTATATACTATATATGAGTAGGGTCTTTCTTAGTTCCTAAGTCTATTAATTGTAAAACTAAGAAAAAAGCTAGTTTGAGCTTAAAAATACCCTAACAATGACCTAGGATAAATTGAGCAAGTTACATAATCTCTATGTAGTTTTGAAATGTCATATTAAAAAGTTCAAGCCTAGACTTTCTTCAAGATAACTTTTATGCTTAAGCTATTCCTTTATACCTTATTTCTACTGATAAGGTAAAGTAGAATAATCAACAATTAACTACTTAACATTGATTTACCTTTTAAGATCATCTAACATATTTAATTAAATCTTAAATCCATATAAGTTAGGATTTGGAGCACTAGTCATAAGTCTAACAACTATAGGGACACTTAGTCTTATGTAGATGATTATTTGACTAATTTGTCTTCTAATCACTGGTAGATTCTAAAATATAAATTCGCTGGAAGAGTCAAGGTATAAACATGATTATCAACATTTCATAACTAAAGGGTTCTTGGTTATGAGCATCTTGGTCTAGTCCAGCTATCAAATAATGTTTTGCTTTAAAATTATAATATATTCCCAATATTTATGGCATATCTTACTTATATCCCATAAATAGAGGGGGTTCATTGTTGAGATAAAAGTGTTAATAAGACATAACTTCATATCTTATTTGAACACTAAAGTCATAACCTAATATAACCCATCAATTTGGCCATAATAAATCCTTAAGAAAAGCCCATGTAGGAGGGTCATTTATAAAACTTTTCTACATTCTATGTTAGATTCTGACTAGCTGACTTCCTTCCTTTGGTTTAAGTATTCCCTAATGGATATAACCATTAAAAAATACATCACTATTTTTTTTGGAAAACATAGAATGCATCTTTCATCTGATTACTTAATATGGTCACCCATCCTTTACTATGGCCTCCCATCAATCGCCAAATGATTACGATTGCCTGACCACTATTACTCAATTATGGTCACTTGATCTCTATCACCTAATTATGTCACTTATTCACTTTCACTAAACTATGATCACCTAGCTATCATCACTAAACTATAGTTTCCTGACTATGATCAATCGACTATCATGTCTTTATCACTATTACTTGGTAATAATTGTTTGACATAGTGTTAGATATTTTCTCCTAACCACCATCAGCTAGCTATACCAACACTTATTGACTTCAACACTCTATAAAAAAATAACATATTTGTGGTGGTGTTGATCTTTCTTTTAGAGTGAGTCTTCAACCTCCTTAGCATAGATCTAAGACTCTTATAGATACTAAGAGTTCCTTAGTCTCAAGACACTTCTAGTGATTAGGTGGACACTTAACCTAAACCTAGAGATTTAGAAGGGTTAATCATAGGATTAGGTCATATCTTAAGACTTAAGGGAATCATCCATCTTCTAGCCTAAACCTAATCCATATGCACTTTCTCAAATCCAAATTCAAATCTCAAACCAAACCATAAATCCCAATTCATATTCCAAATCCAAATTTAAATTCCAAATCATTTGATTGAAATCTATGATCAAACTCAAATTCAAAACCCTTCCTAAGCCCTTCGATTTCATCTTATGGACTTAGCCTTAACCAAATTCAAATCAATCCCAATTCATTTTATTTTCTCAAATATCAATTCAATCCTTCAATCAAAATATCAAATTTTAATTCAAATCCAACTTCAAATGATTCAATCCCATGATCAAATTCAAGTCCAAAATTCTTCATAAACCTTATGATTGAAGTCCATAGACTTAGTCAAATCTACACCCAATTCAACCCAAATTTGATTGACCCCTTCATGAATCATTTATATCTTCATTTATATTCACAAATATAAATGAAATATAAACCTAAAAGACCAAAACCAAACCAAACTAAATCCAAATCCAATCAAGACCCTTCCTAAGCCATATGGACCTACCTTCTTAAGCTTAACCAAATCCCATTCAAATCAACCCAAAATCAATTGGTTTTTTTATAAATCAATTATATAATCATTTATATTCACAAATATAAATGAAACCCACATTCCAATGACCAAAATTAAGTCAAACTAAATCAATTTCTTACTTAAGCCCTTTTGACCAACCTCCATGAGCTTAGTCAAATTTCCTTCCAAATCACTCCAAACTCAAGTGATTTTCTTATGATTCATTTATATCTTCATCTATATTCCTAAATATAAATGAAATATAAATTAAAATAGCCAAAATTAAATCCAAAATCAAATCAAAACCCAACTCAAGCCTTTTAAGCCATTTCCTTGAACTTAGCCAAATCCTACCCAAATCAAGTCAAAATCAATGAATTTTTTCTTGAATTAATCATTCCTTCAATCATCTATTAAAATATAAATAAAACCTACAATCATCAAACCAAACTCAAGTCAACCCAAGTCAAGCCCAAGTTAGCCCTCTTAGCTTGAAAACTTTAAATGAGCCAAAGTCCATTGGACTCCAAATTGATTGTAGTTGAATTTATATTTGAATCATAAGCTCATATATAAGTTCAACTAAACTTGAATCAAACAAAATCCAAGCCAATTGACCCATTTAGGTCCACTTGATCCAAAGTGGCCTAAAGGACCTTTTTGAGACAAGATCTAATCCAATCCAAATTGAATTGATCCCATCTCATCCAAGCCTCATATCATAATCAACAATCACCCTAGGATGATCAATCACCTTGAATTGGGTCAAACCAAGTTAACATGGTCATTTGACCAAGTCAACCCTTAGCCATATGAAACCCAAACTAGCCAAAACTCATCCTACTATAAATTGATTGAAACCATTAATTTACATCAGCCCATAATCAATTTTTGAACATGACTTGACCATCAATTGAGCCAAACCATACCCAATTGGCCATTTGACCCAAGTTGACCCAAATTGAACTAAAAGGCCAAAATAGGTCAAATAATGATCTAACCTAAATTAATTATAGCTAATGGCACAAGTTCATTCTAAATTCATTATTGAACTTGGCCAAAGCTCCATTTTGATCAGTTGGACCCAATCTAGCCCAATTGACCAACCTAGCCTAAATTGACCTAAAAGGTCAAATTGGCAAAAATCCAAATTAAATCCAAATCGATTCAAACCAAAGCCTACAATCATTTTCAATTAACCATTTGAACATGAACCAACACCCAACCCAAGCCAATTTAATCAATTTGGTCAAATTGGTCAACTTAGCCCATTTGACTTATATGAATCCAAATGAGCCAAAATCAAACCTAAAAAAAATTAATTAAAACCACTTAAACTAAAACTCTTCAAATCATCATTTGAACCTAATCTAAGTCTTGGTTTGACCCAATTTGATCAATTGGTTAACCTAACTCAACATGACCCAAATTGAACTCATATAACCAAATTTGGCCAAAATTGATAAAATCAACCCATGACCCATTGAAGGTAGATCAAACCCGACCCAAACCCATCTTGGATAAGCCTAAAGTCAACCTAAAATCCATGTGGTTCAATCCAAGCCATTGTCCATTGGTCAAGCCATCTTTACATAGAATTCCATCCATAAATGGAAAAGTTTACTCTCCTATCACTTGCCAGCCATCATTCACCCCATTTAGGGTCTGACCTAACCTCCTAGCACACCCTGAAAAGGCTAGGACTTGCCATGGACCAAAAGGAGGTGGGCCAACTAACCTCCCTTACAAACCAAGCACTCCTTGGATCAAAGCAAGGAGATCAGGCCAAATCAAACTTTGAGCCACCTCCCAAGCAATCCTCCAACCAAACCGAGCCACATGGACATGATGGCGACCACTTTGGCACCTTGACGGTGGTTGGTTGGCCAAAAAATGGGAGGCAATCTCGTCCGTCCACCTCAATAAATTATGGGATATACCCCCTCAATTCAAACTGGAAAACACATGCATTCGATTTGTTTGAGCTCCCAAGAGTGAAACAAAACTTCCTAGCACTCATCAGAGCATTTCCAAGCCTTCCCCACTTCAGAATTTCTTTTCGCATGCGCAGCCAAAATAGGGGAGCTCACATCCGATTCCAACTTCTTCATTTCTCAAGCAAACTTCAATTCCTCTCACACACACCTTCCACGCACGTCGTCAAAGCCATCCAAGTCTTTTCCCAAGCTCCAAAGCCACTAGAGGTGGGACTTTGATCAAGATCAAAGCTCCAAAGCTTGATCCTTAGCCTTCCAAGCAATCCGGGTGGAACCAATCCAATTGCTGTTCAACAAGGCCTCCTCTCTACTAGACGAAGCTTCCTCAAGCATGTAAATCGTAGGTCTTAGCTACGATGAGGTATTTTCATTAAATTTTAGCTTTAGCTTAAAATGGGTTGGTCTTTTGTGAGGATAATTCACATGTGAGCCCATCCTAACCATTGGATCCTTGTGGATCCCTCGCACGAAGGTGTGGATTGATTTTGGAATGAATTTGAGCTCGGGTGAGCTCAGATTGAACAATCCATGTCCAACGGGCTCCATCGTTCCTCGATTGTAGGAAGAGAGATCACTAGGCCATCCCTTCAGTGTGATTGGAATGAATGGCTTTGATCAGATCACCTTAGATCCATTGTTTGATCCCTCCTTAGTTGCGATTTTGATCGTGGTCATCCGATCTTAGATCGAACGACCCATGGGAAAGTGCATCCCACTGCCGTCTGAGTTAGTCGAATGTGATAATTTAAATAGCCAATCCCGCGATGCCACATGGAAAGCACACCGCATTAGCGTGCCACATGGCACTGATGGGATTAAGGCTTAATTAGGTTATTTAATTAGTTTTTAAGGCTGAAAGTTCTATAATTCATAACTAATTAGAAAAAAAATCCAAAATATATAAATGAAGACTCATTTAAAAGGTATTTCAGAGGGGAGTCCATTAAAATTTTCTTTAATTAATTTTAAGTAGTAATTTTAGCTTAATTATGGTTTGATTAAAAACTTAATTAACCTAATTACTTTTAATTAATCATCTAATTGGTTTCAAACTTTCTGAGGTTGCTTAGGGGGATGACCTCTGCCTCCCCCATTTTTCCTGGAATTTATTGGATGATTAATTGGGAATTTGATTGATTAAGCCTTAATTACTTTTCTAGCTTAATTAAGGGTTAATTAAACATGTGAACAATAAATTAACTAATTAATTGGACTCATTTGGCACTAATTAATTGTAGGGAAGTTTAGGGAATCTGATTGGCAAATTATTCTTAATCTTTTCCCTAAATTTTCTTTACTTTTCAAGAGAAATTAATTAGGATTCAATTAACTAATTAATTACTTAATTAGCTTAATTAAAATTTAAAATAGATCTAGACCTAATTAATTCAGGGGTAGGTCTTTAGGTGTTCAATAGCCTAAAGAGGTTTAATGAAATTATGGTTAGCTCACATGTGTGAGAAAATCATAAAAGTAATTAAGTAATTTTCTTAAGCTTAATTAATCAAGGAGCTTTCATTTTATAGGATCATTGCTATTTACTTTTCAATTCATTTGAATATTACATTGGCTCATAATCATCCAATTAATTATGTTAAGGTAACATAGATAAGGGTTTAATTAATTGATTTAATTCATATCTCAACCTAATTAATCCATAAAATCAACCTAATTACTTTTTATTAAATCAAATTAACTTACACATGGGGAAAGGGAGTAGGATTAGCAAACCACTTCTCATATTTCTTAAATCAAATCAAACATGAAATTAAAAATGACATTAAGAAGCTTTGGTTTACTTTAAATGAGTTTATTTAATATGATTGTCCTTATGAACTGATTGGATTGAATGTAATCATGTGCTTATTTCCCTTTATTTGTTTCCAATTATATGAAATGTTGTATGTCACTTGTAGTCATGCATACATCTTTTTCAAGAATCAATTAAGTGAATTGATTTCTTTTAGGTCAAGCTTGCATGTGTTGATTTAAATTAAGAATATGTGTGGCTATCATCATTTGTAAAATCAAAATTATTTTCAAAATCATATAAATCAATTATAATATATGGGGTGATGGAAATTATAAATGTTCATAAGCTTGCATGTGCCTATAGCTTAGAACATGTGATATAGAGTTCTCTTTCTATAAATCTTAATAGATTTACATAAAGTTTGAATGTTAACAAGTGTATAGTTCATTTGAAAAGAACATAACATTTGTTTAGATTCATTCCTATGTATCTCTATGTTAGAACTTAGAACTCTAGCTCACATGTATAACTGATTCAATCAAATCAAATACAAATTTTGCATGATTTTTCTACTCTTATAGTTGCTTGTACATTCATGTGTATTTAAGAGTAGTGGGTATATCTAGTCTGGACATTCCGGGATGCAAGGCTTTAAGTAGCCCCAAGGAGGTCTTTACCTCACTCCCCTAATTTAACAATGGAAAATTATCCATTTAAAACTTGTATACATTGGTATGTGCATTTAGCTAATGAATGAAAATCTTCATTCAATTAAATCAAATATAACTTTTGCATGGTTACTCCATTCTTGTAGTTATTTGTACATTCATGTGTATTTAAGAGTAGGGGGTACATGTAGTTTGGACATTCTGGGGATGCAAGGCTTTAAGTAACCCCAAGGAGTCTTCACCTCACTCCCCTAGTTTAATAATGGTGAAGTATCTGCTTACAACTTTTGTACACCTGTATGTGCATTTAGCTAATGAATAAAAATCCCCTTTTCTATTAAGAAAGACATGCATTCATATTTTTTCAAATGATTGAATTGATTGATCATATGGTTTAAAGCCTTCTTTCTTATATTCATGTGTATAAACTTACATATGTTTGAATGCAATGGGTATATAGTTTGGACATCTCGGGAACACGAGGCTTTAGCTAACTCAAGAAGGTCATTTGATTACCTCACTTCCCTGGTTAACAATGACACATACCTATTTAATTTCATTCATATGTATTTTTATATAAGAATTTAGATAGAGATTTAAATTAAAATGATAAAATAATTTAATCAAATGAAACATCTAAATTCTAAATGTACTAGTTTATATCCATCATTTAAGTGTGCTAAGACATATTGTATGTGTAGGTATACTTAGGATTTAATCATATGCATGTTACATATGATGGATATAAACTTGTACAGATGGGAACCGCTTGACCTAAGAGAGCAACTCCTACTGACGGAGCTTCACCTTCTTCTCTCTTGATTTTGCCTATAACTCATTTCAACATGCATTTTGGCATACAAAAATCCTATAGATTTTGCCAAAATGAAGTGTCAAATACAAATAAAATTTAAACAGATTTGCATTAGACTAAGTCATTGCTCATACCACTCATGCTATAGTCTTAGATATTTATGAATCTTTCAATATGACTTGCAACATCTGCTATAAGTCCAACAATCGTGGTTTATCTTCAGGCAATCAGATACCCATTTTCTCTTAGATTTAGTTCATGCTTTACCTCTTACTAAAGTTTCCTAGATTTAGGATCCAAGGTAGTTGTTTCCTTCAAGCTACTAGCATAAATTCTCACCTCTTAAGCATTTCCACAATCTTGTATTGATGAATTATAAGCCCTAGTAATCTAATAAATTTCAACTCAAACACATAATTCCCTTCAATTTCAAACATACAAAGCCTAACCATATGATAAGTTGGAGTTCTCACTAGGCATCCTAGTATCATGAGCATTCCCTACTCATCTCCTTTAGCTTTAATAATGAGTCCCTACCTTTTGAATTATCCCATTTGATTTTCTAATATAGCCAATTTATTGATAGTCTTATCTTTGAAATCATTGGAGACAATAATTGCCTACTTTAATTGAGAGTATTCTTAAGGAATTCTTCTTTCATATGATGTAATTAATTATGGGGGCTTGCCCTCATAGAGAACTTTAGAACCTGGTTTAATATAAACCCTACTTTATTCATCCATGTAAAGTAGGGGAAAAATCTTTGGTATATTCAAAGACCCATCATGCCTTAGGAGTCCTTATTTATTGATTAGGTCCATTGGAGGGTGATGCCTCTATCTTTCAAGATAGTACATCATACCTCGATGTAGTACCTGATCACTTCAATAAGTATACCCTCAAATCTGCATGTTATCCCTCATATATACATCAAAAATAAACACCACAGGAGAACAAGTCCATCAGTAATCTATGAAAATCCATCAGTAACTTACTTTTCTAATGATTTTCACCCCGAAAAGTAAAACCCTAGCTTGAAATGGTTTTTAACAGATCAAAAATTTGTTAGAAAATATATTCCATCAAATTTTTAGTGGATTACCTACATGAAAGTTTATCTTAAAGAACAGGTGGAAAGACTAATTGGAAATGCCACAAGAAAAGGGCACTGCCAAAAAGTTTAAGCTAAATAATTTTGGCTATTCCGACGGACCAGTCAATCAAAAATTTCTAGTGGAGGTGGTTCACCAGAAATCCACTAGCAAGGGTCTTGCCAAAAAAAATTTCATTGGATGTTTGCTTGTTGATGCCTCGTATCGAGGTTATCGGTAAAAAATCTGGCAGAAGGCCGATGGACACATATATAGAAATGAAAAAAAATCAAAGCTTTACCCATGCTCTGATTTTAACACCTACAAAAGAATCATAAACAACTAATTTCAATAATACACTTAGCATCCACATAATACTAACAAACAACTAATCTCAAGCATATCTTCATAAGTTCCACTATTTTAAAAAAATATTATAATGAATTAATAGTTTCAAAACATTTAAATGAAATAGTCTAAACTATGAAAATTTAAATAAACTATTTACATATGAAAATAAAGTACAAAGGAGGCATACTCCTCATCATCATACTCCTCCTTATCCTCATCCATCCCCAACACTAGCTCCATCCCCTTATGGATATCTCTATGTATCTTCTTCATTCTAGCCTTCATTGCAGCCACCCAGGCTTCCATCTCCTTGGCCATTGTAGTGACTCGCCTCTGAACAATATCATCAATAGACTGATTGGTCATTTTAGAGAATGAATGATGTGCATCATATGCTAATCCCAATGAGCCCAGGCCATAAATTTGTCCCTTATTCTTCCCCTCAATAGCCACCTTCCATATATCATATTCTGACTGCTCAAACTGCCCACTAGAACTTCCTGCAATTATAGAGCCCTGACTTTCAGTTGCATGTAGTCATCCTATGAGCAATTAGAATGTAAGTTAATCATAATAAATTGTTAACTCAATTATATTTTTAAAAATTTAATGTTAATTTACATATGCTCTCCATGAACGAACTTCAACCCACTGTCGATCAGTCTGATGCTGATGTATTCTGCTATGTAGTTCAATAGTAGTAGGCTCTCGACCAAGAACTTTTTTCCTTAACATCCATCACTGTGTTAAAAATATTATCAAAAAAAGTTTTTGTTAATGTTGATCACTTTTAGAGTGAGGATTGTTTTTTCCAATTCTAGGTCTAGGATTCTTTTATCACAAAGGTTTTCTTAGTGCTAGGACACTCTAGTGACTAAGGGAACACTAAATAGAGGCCTAGAGACTTGTAGGGCATGACCTAAGGCCTAGATCTGACCTTAGAACTAGTGGGGTTTACCTACCCTGAGGCCTAAACTAACACTCATACCATCAATTTTTTAAACCTAAACCAAATGATTGAAACCTCAACATCAGCTCATTAATTGACTATGATTGAATCTGATTTCCAATCAAGCTCCAAGCCAAATTAATTTGAACCTTAACTCAAGCTAACGTACTTCACATCCTATAACTCCATCTAAAACAACCCAAGCAAACCAAGATTAATTCAATTCTCTCAATTATCCTAATCATTCAATGGATTATTTTTAATTATTCCAACATTTGCAATCAAGCCAACTAAATTAATTAGATTTAAGTAATCCAGGTTGACCCATTTGACCTAAAGGGCTCAAATGAGTCAAAATTCAATCTAACTCAAATCAATTATAATCAAAGCCATCATTAAACTTCAAATTCATCATTGAATATACTCCAATCATTTATAGCCCTGATTGGTCCAAATTGACTTGATTAAATCACTTAATGCAAAGTGACCTAAAAGGTCTAATTAGACCAAACTTCAATCAAACCCCCATTGGATTAAAACAAGATATCCAATATCTTCATTGATGGTTGTAAGTCATTATTAGACACTTCACTACAATCAATTGGGCCTAACCAAACCAATTTGGCCTCTTGACCCAAGTTGACCCAATTTGACCTAAAGGGTCAAATTGAGCCAAATCAAATCCTAAACTGAATTTCTTTAAAAAAAATGCTTATAACCAATCACCAATTGAATATTGAACATGATCCAACCTTCAATTAGACCCAATTTGGTCAACCCAACCCAATTGGCCTACTTAGCCCAATTTGACCTAAAGCGTCAAATTGAACTAAATCATTCTATAATTCAAATCAATTCAAATCATCCCTTCCAATCAATTATAAATGACTAATTGAACATAGACCTACCCATGCTCCAACTAATTTGTCCAATTTGATCAAATTGATCAACATGCTCATTTGACCCTAATGAAATCTATGAACCAAATCCAAATCTAACCCAAATTAAAAAAAATCAATTGCACTAATGCATTCCAAATGACCATTTGAACTTAACCAAACTCCCACTTTGACTCAATTTGGTCAAAATGGTCAACTTAGCCAACATGACCCATTTGACCTACCTGAGTCAAATTGAGTGAAACCAAGCCAAACTTGGCATGAATCATCCTTGGGTCACCATGGGCCTGCCTAAGTGCGATCCAACCACCCATGGTGAGTTTGGGTTGGGTCAAACCCATTGAACCAAGCCCTCTAAATGGGACAAAATCCACATTTTGGTGGGTTCTCAAACTCCCCATCCCTTGGTAGCCACCTCTAGTCTTTCTTGGATAAAGGACTACTGGCCTAACCTAACCCAAGGCTGTTGGGTTTAGCCTTTGGCCAAGAGATGGTGAGCTCGGCCATGGAAACTATTAGTTAGCCTAAGGAAGAGTGCACACTCCATGGTAGCCAGTTATACTCCCTTAGCCTCTCACATACATCCAACTCAGTAGTCCACTACCACCTCCGGCCACAAACTCTTGCCAAATGACTGCCAAAGGCTGAGGCAATCTTAGCTCTTAGTTCAATTAGGGAGGAGATTATACTTCTCCACATCCATTCAAACTCATCAGAGATCTTCCTTAGAGCATTCCAAATAGTCCTAGAGCATTCGCCAAGCTCCCTGTGCACCCCATCACCGGCAAGACCTAGCTCCCTTCAAGCCCAAGAGCTCTATCATCCCCAACCTCACTGAACTTCCACCAAATCCAAATTAACTTTTCCACTCCTTCACCACACTTTGATGACCCAAAATGAGTTGATTTTTGATCGATTCAACCACCGAAAGGTGTCTCTAGACCAACTCCAACAACTTCTACTGCAGTGTTTGGTCCATAGACTAATCGGTGAGGAGAAAACTTGAGATCTTCTTAATAGGGCTTCATCTCTTCAAGGCGAAGCTACCTTTATTGACGAATTGCCAGTCTTTAGCTCCAGTGAGGTAAAAATTTGGCAACCATAGATTCGACCTCTAGGTGTTGGTCTTTTATGAAATGAATTATATTTTCATGTAATTTCCACTGTAGGATATCCTCAGGTTTTTGACCTAATCATTTTGGAGTTGATTTTGCCATCAAAAGAGCTATGGTGAGCTCGGATCGAGTGACAAAAAGTAGACGATGTCCATCTTCCGGTGCTTACTGGATGACAGATCACTGGCTATCCATTCCATGTGATTAGAATAGATGACTGTGATTAATCAAGTTAGAAATCTTGAATTAATCATTTTGTAATGGCAGGAATAATCTCGATAGTCTGATTCGAGATCAAACAGTTGGGATGAAATCACATTTTTCACCACTGAGTCAGCAGCAGCATCAGATGTTTTAAATAGCTGATGCCACAACACCACATGGAAAGCACTGTCGTATCAGCATCCACATGACAGTAATAGTTTAAAATGAATAATTAGGTTTAAAAATTCATTTTTAATAGCCAGAACTTCAAAAAATCATAGTTAATTGTAGAAAAATTTTAAAAATATAGATAAATCCATTTTGAAAAACTTAGATAGATGAGAATTTAATAAAAATAAAATCTCCAATTAATGTCTACTTAATTAAGGTTTGAAGCTTAGACTAATTATCTTAATTAAGGCTAAATTACTTAGCTAATTAATTCTAAATTTGGCATTTTGATTCAATGAGATGTCTTCTACCTCTCATATTTTTCTTTGAATTATTTGCCATGTAATTTGGGAAATCCCAAATTTTTAATTCTAATTACCCCTTTTAAGTGATTTAGTAATTATTAAAATCAATGAACAGTAAAATTGAATAATTAGTAAAAATTAATCAATGAAAATAGTAAGGATGATATTGGAATTAATTATGACCCTTTCTCCTAATTAATTCCAAATGTATTCGCTAAATGGATTTAATTAACATGTTTTATAATTAAGGATAAATTAAGAAAATTAAAAATTAAATTCAAATGAAATCAACTTAAATAATTCAAGTGCCAACCCATTAATCTCTTTATGCGTTTAATAACATAAAGTCATTAAAGAAATTATAATTTCACCATTGGTGTGGGGAAATCATAAGAGTACTTAGCTTTTAATATTTTTCTTCCTTAATTAAATTAACTCTTAAGCATGAGTCTAATTGCATTAGATCTCTTTAGGTACATTGATGATTTTATTTCTCCAAAGCATATCATTGGAAGTTCATGATTAAGTGGTTAATTAAATTAAAGAAGTTTAGGAAGGGTAATCAAATTGATTTAATTAATGGATTAAACCTAACCAATTCATAAAACATATTTAATTTCTTTCCTTCAACATATTAGGTTATAATAACTTGAACATTAAAATTAGACCTTAAAGAAGTTTTGGTTTGGCTTAAGGGATATTTATTTAACTTGATTGTCCTTAGGGACATGATGAAATCAAGTATGTTGTGTGGTGATATTTAATTACTTCTTTTCAATTATCATAAATGTGTATGTCATGTGCTTCATATGTTCATGTTTTTAAATTAAAAGTATATGATTGCATCCAAATTGCATGTGTTGGTCGAAAGATATTATATGGTGTGGCTATTATCACTAAAAAAATTCAAACTATTTTGAAGCTATAAGTTAATTATAAATCAAATTATTTAAAACTTAAATCAATGCTTATTGTAAATATTCAATGAAATGTTTATTTATTTGTAATTAAAAGATGGTAGTTGATTGTTTTATTCTTATGTTCTATGTACATGCTTACATGCATTTGAATTAGCAAGTATATAGTCTGGACAGCCTGGGAACACGAAGCTTTAAGTAACCCTAAGGAGGTCTTAGATAATCTCAGTTCTCCGGTTTAACAACAACATGTACTTGCTTAATTTCATTTATGTGTCTACATATGATGAATGTTAAGAAAAACTTCTTTCTCTATGCCATTAAACTTTACATAAATAAGGGAGTTTTTATACATAACCTTTGCATGATTTAGTTTCTATGCTTATGTCTATGCTTATGTGTATTTGAATCAGCAAGTATATAGTCTAGACAACCCAAGAACATGAGGCTTTAAGTAGCCCCAAAGAGGTCTTAGATAATATCACTTCCTTAGTTTAACAACGACACGTACTTACCTAAATTTTTAATACATATTTGCATATGCTTAACCATGAGATGAAATCTCTATTTTCTATCAAATTCATACATCAACGTCCATTAAGTGTGCAAAAGTATCGGTATATTGCATGTAAATGTATGTATTAAGTCAAATACTAAAGAAATTATATATAAAAAGTGTGAATATTATTGATAATGAAAGGAAGTAGTGGAATATTAATCATATGATGGTGACTTAGTTTCATTAATCTTAAGATGCCTTTATATTTAAATAAGATTCACTAAGGCTGATTTAAGCTTAGGCTAAATAAAATTTAGAAGTGGTCGATTAATAAAATTAAAGCCATAATAATCTATCTTTAGAAAATAACTTAGGCTAGTGATGAAAGAGTTAAGGCTTTTTTTTCTCTTTATAATGGTTAGATCTTAAGTAAATAGGGACCAAAAATAAAAAGCACATAAGTTAAAATTCAATCAAGTTATTAAAATACTTAAAGTAAAACCACCATTAATGAGTAATTTAAACAATCCTAAGACTTTAAAAAATCATAACTTTAAAGCTTAATCAAGACATACCACATTCAGCCTTAGCACACATATTAGAATATTAAGTCACCAATCTTAGTATTAGGTTAGGCTGGTGTATGCTGTGATGATATATTTTGTTTTATGATGTAATGTTTTAGATTGGTTGTTAGGATTGTTTGTGCATAGATTGGATGTTGGGTATTTCTTAGCCTAATAATGTCTTATGTAGGGGATTGGGCTTGAGAGGCCACTATAATAATAAAAAATATAAACATTCTTTCTTGCAGGTGCTAATTATCTCCCTAAGCATAATCCAATCAGGACAGGTGGGCTTGCTTACCCATGTATAGGGTGCTAAGTCCAAATATGTGAAATATAATTGCTTGGTTCACATATTTGTTTAGCTAACATCTATTTTATAGGTGTAATTATATTTTATTTTTTATAAAGATGTAATTTTTGTAATAGGATTATGATTAATGCTATGGGGTTTAGGATGAATAGTGTCTAGAAGGTAAAGGCCTGGGAGGCCCTATGAAGCTTGGAGCAAACTAATCCATATAAGAAAAGAAGAACTAGAATTGAAGACCCCCATAGAATTTATTTTAATTGTAATATTTAAATGTAATTCGGGTTGTATAAGAGTTAAGCTCAGCTACCTAACTCTTTCTCTTTTCCAAGCTGTATGGCAATACTCGGCTGCATCGATCTTTTATTCTTTTATGAAATTTAAATGCTTGGTTGTTGTGTTTACTTTGAGTAATAGAAGCGTCATGTTTTTTCCTATGTTTCTTAAAGTCTGATGATTTGATGTGTGGCCTAGATGCGATAGGTTCTTTAGGATAAAATTAAAATTTCTATTTTTATTAATAATTTCAACTAAATTATAATCAATTAATAACATCATCTTAAAGCCTAAGCTTTTAATTAAGATAATAAAAGATTTAACAACCACTTAGCTGAATGATTGTATGCTATAATAATATGCATGTTATATTATTTCACTATTGAATAGAGAGGATCTCCATTCTTGCACGATAGGGGTCATACTTGACCTTTGAGAGTAGTCCCTTGTAGTGGAGAACACTTCTTTCTCACTGATTCAACCCACAACTCAATTTCATCATGCATGTAGACATGATTATCCCAAGTCTTGGTTCAAAATAAATGTGTCAAAAATGATCTCAAAACTTGTAAATTTTTAATATTAGTTTAAGTCATGTTTTGCATACCAAACATTATCTAGTCTCCTATGGAGTGAGTTTAGGATTTTAGATTCTTTCCTAATTGATAATGACCTACTTATCTTGCATTTACATATGACCAAGCCACATGATCTTAAAATTGTAAGATGTGTTAAACGGAGGCCACTCCAGGCTGTTATAAGTTCAGAAGAGTCGAGATGTGTTCATTCTCTCTTGTGGAGGTGAACCAATATATCTCATTCCTTCGAGTAGAATTAGATCAGGCTCTTAGCTTATGTTAGATCACTCTAGATTTAGGTTATGAGGTGTCTTATTTCTCTCTTGCTATGAGTATATTTCCTCACCTCTTAGGCATTTTCACAATCTTGTGTTGTTAGAATGTGAGTCTTAAGTTTCTAATAAAATTTCAGCTTAAACAAAAATAAATTTCCCTCTTCAAAAAATATAAAACCTCATCATAGGATATATTAGAGTATTTTTTTTAAGCTTCCTAGTGTCTTGGATACTCCCTGCTTGTCCTCCTTTGGAATCTGTAAATAAGTCTTCCCATTTGATTTTTGAAAATAACCAATTCTTTGACAGTCTAGCCTTAAAATCTTTGGAGACATGTATTGACTACCTTAATCGAGAGTGTTCTTAGAGAACTTCCATTTCCTAGGATGTAATTAACTATTGAGGCTTGCCTCCATAGGAAATTAAAGAACCCAACTTAAAATAAACCCTACTCTACTTTATCCATGTAAAGTTGGTGAAAAAGCTCTAGTATATATGAAGACCCATCTGCCTTAGGAGTTCTTATTAGGTGATTAAGTCTATTGTATATGATGCTTCTATCTTTCGAGATAGTAAATAATACCTCAATTTTGCACTCGATCACTTCAATAAGTATCCCCCTAAGATTAGCATGATTTTCTTACGACTCCAAATTAAAATACCACACTCTATGTACATCACATCAAGATTATGCCTTATCAGATTAAAATTTCAGTAAGGTTGACCTTAAAAAATACTCCTCTTTATCTAGTTGTGTTACATCATAACTTGATATAAGCTAAAATAAGAGAACCAATTATAGTCATGATAGAACTAACAATATGTCATAAGTCATCCCAACTCAATCTTGGAGGTGGCTTAGCCTTCTCAACTCAATTTTTTGTGAATGCATCTTTATTTCTTTAAAATGGATGATCAGTAGGGAGGAACATATGATGACAGTCAAACCCAAATTTATTTATTTTATTTTTTGTGATTTTTAAGAGTGAATGCCTTTAATAGATCCATACAGTATAAATGAGCTAATTTCTCAACAATGTTCCACCATGACAACATTCCATATGCAAGAAAGTCATTGATAGTTCATACAAGTGCTACTTTTATTTGAAAGTTTTGATTTGCAACTACATCATATGTTAGTACACCAATGCCCCGTAAAATTTTTAGCTCATCTATCATGGTTGCAAGTAAATATCAATCTTTGCTTTAGAGTTATGTGGCCCATAAATGATCAAAGTTAAAACATATATGAGTTATCATGTACATCTCTAATGATAAATTATGTGTTGTAATGATCACTTACTGACATGAATAGGGTGATGTAGACTGACAAAAAGGTGTGAAACCATCAGCACAAAGGCCAAGTTTGACATTTCATGGCTCTGCTATACAATCTGGATAAGTATGATTGAAATGATTCTACTCTTCTCCATCTGATGGATAACTCAAGATATGTGATGCACTTGCTCAATTTTGATGCCATCGCATGTGCTGGGTAAATGCATGGAAGTGTACAGTCTCTGTATGCATGGAGTTAGTGGTAAGTTGAAACAATGCTTGTGAGGTACATCTTTTTGCTTGTATTATTTTCTACTATGTGGCTTGAACTTAGGCCCTCTGCAAATTTTATATTCAATATTCTGTGCGCTCTCATTATAATATAACATACAATCATTGACATAGCAGTCAATTTTTTTAGCTTAGTCCTAACACTATCACAAACCTCTTTATTTTATACAAGTCTTAAGAAACTAAGTTTTCATATGGGTTTGTCAATTTTAACAAACCTGCAAATTGGTTAAAGTATTCATGTGGTATATTAAATTAAATTTTAATACTTAACATTCTTTCAATCATAGATTGCTCAGTGTGGTTCATGCATCCTTCTCATAATGATCATTGCGCAGCCTTTAGTTGGTCATTGAACTTTTGAGCTTTTTTATTAGATGGCTCCTCCTCCATAGGGTACTCCACTCTAATTGCATTATAGATCATTTCTTCATAAGTTTGGCTATAATCATATTCACCTAAGGGAAATGCACAACTCATTGAGTCACTATTGTCAGCATCAATATGTGGCTCAAACTCACAATGTGAAGTCCATAACTAATAATTTGGTTGGAAACCCGTGTGATAGAAGTCTACTCTGACTTCATATATGTGGTGTTTTAATTTGGAACCATAGGGACACCACATAGATCTTAGGGGGTACTTACTAAAGTGATCAAGTGTGACATTGTGATATGATGTACCATCTAGGGAGATGGAAACATCAGCCTAAAATGGACCTAATCACATAATAAGGACTCCTAAGATAGATTGGTCTACGTATATACCAGAGATCTTTCCCCTAATTTATATAGAGAAGTAAAGCAGAGTTTATTTTATGCCATGTTCTTTAGTTCCCTATGGAAGCAAGTTTTCATAGTTAATTACATCTTAAAAAATAGGAATTTTTTTTTAAGAATACTCTTGATTAAAGGTTAAGAATACTCTCGATTAAAGTTTAAGAATACAATAGTTTCCACTCCTTCGATGAAATTAAATCATTGTCTAAATCAATTATAGGAGGTGTTCTCCACTAAAAGGGATCACCCTTAAAAGTCAAGCATATCCCTTATCATTCAAGAGTGGAGAACCTCCATATTCAAGAGTGGCACAATATAAAATGCATGGTGTGATAACATACAACATTCAGCTAAGTAGTTTTTAATTCTTTTATTTATCTTGATTAAGAACCTAGGATTTAAAATAAGGATATGAGTTTTATTAAAATTTAGCTATTAATTTTTAATGGGGATAGATAATTTAATTTTTTCTTAAAGAGCCTAGCACATCTAGGCCACACATCAAATCATCACACTTTAAGAAACCTATAAAAAGTATGTCATTTCTATTGCATAATCTAAGCATAGCAATCAAATATTTAGATTCTCATAAAATAATAAAAGGTTGATGTGGTCGGGTAACAAACTAGTCAAATATTTAAAAGAGAAAATTTTGGGCAGCCGAGTTCCACCCTTATACAACAAGAATTATAATTAAATTTTTACAAATGAAATGAATGCTATGGGGGTCTTTAATCTTTGTTCTTTTTTTTCTTGTATTAGTTTGCTCCATGCTTCACAGGGCCTTCCACATCTTTGCCTTCTAGTCACTGCTCATCCTAAACCCTATCACACAAATCCTAATTCTATTACAAAATTATATTTTATACAAAATGAAATCAAACTACACTTGCAAGATAGATGCTAGTTGAGTGAACTTACAAACCAAGCAATTATATCTCGACTTAGCACCCTTCACTTGGGTAACCAAGCCCACTTGTCCTAATTGGATTTTGCTTAGAGTCATAAGCAGCACCTGAAAGTAAGAACATTCATGCTTATTATTACAGTGACCCATTTAGTATAACCCCTTACAGAAAATATTATTCGACTATTAGCGATATAAGATCTAGTCTACACACAAATAATCTGAACATCCAGTCTAAAATCCTACATCATAAAATAAAACATAACACCACACTATACACCGGTATAACCTAAGGCTAGATTGGTGACTTAGCATTCTAATGTGTGTGCTAAAGTTTAGTGTGGTGTGTCTTAACTAAGCTTTATGAGTGTACTTATCTAAAGTTTTTAAAATTGTTTAAGATAAACATTAGGGGAGGTTTTAGTTCAAATCTTTGAATGATTTGATTAATTTCAATTTACACTTTCTTATTTTATTTGATGCTTACTTAATATATAATTATTATGAAGAGAAGAAAGGGGTTTGACCCCCTTCATCCCTATCCTAAGTTATTTTCTAAGAGTGTATTATTAAGACTTTGGTTTCTTTAGTGGACCGTTTATTAAATATGTTTATTAAGCCTAAGTTTCGGTTAGTCTTAAGAAAATTTATTCAAACATAAATGACATCTTAGGATTAGTAAAATTGAATTACTATCACATGGATAACATTCCTCCACTTCTTTCCATCATCAATAGCATACACATTTCTTCATTTTTATTGTTCATGATCTTTGATTTAATGCATATATTTGTACATATAATACATATTTATATTTTGTACACTTGATGATCATTAATGCATGTATTTTGATAGAAATAGAAAAAATTATGTAAACATGTATGTTGACCTCACTTTTGGAGTGAGGATTGACTCATTATTCCTTAGACTTAGGAGTCTTCTAAGCACCAGGATTTCTCTAGTCATAGGACACTTCTAGTGATTAGGGAACAGTAAACCCAAGCTGAGAGACTTAGAAAGGTATGCCCTAGGCTTAATCTATACCTTAGGACCAAGGGAAACTACTATATTATGGCTTAACCCATGAATTGTGCCTATCCACTTATCCAAATCAAACCTCAAATCAATACAATCAAACCCCAATTTAATTTCATTTCATATTTTAGCTCCAAGCCAAATGAACCTAACCCTTAACTTAAACCAATTTCACCATCAACCCATAGATCCAGCCCAAAGCCTATTCAATTGAAAATAAATCCAATTGAACTTCACAAAAGCACTCCAACTATTCAAATATCCATTTCAAACCTTGCCAAGACCTAAAATCAAATCAAACCAACCAAACCAATTCAATCAACCTAAGTTAGCCCATTTGACCTAAAAAGTTCATATGAGCCAAAATCCAATTAAATCTGAATCAATTACAACAAAAGCTACAAATCAATCATAAATCAATTATCAAACTCAATTCAACCCAATTCAACCTAATTCAACTCAATTTGACCCATTTGGTTCACTTGCACCAAAGTGACCTAAAGGACCCATTTGATCCAAACTATAATTCAACCCAAATTGGATTGAGCCAACCCATTCAATACCTTTTACAATGATTGTTGATCACTCATGATTAACAAAATGCAATCAATTGGGTCAAACCAAGCTAATTTGATCACTTGACCCAAGTTGATCCAATTGACCTATGAACCAAATTGAATCAAACTCCATTCTAAATTCAATTGATTGAAATCAATACCTCCAATCAATCATAAATTAACCATTGAACATGATTTGACCACCAATTGGATCTAATCAAATCCAATTGGCCATTGACCCAGGTTGACCCAATTTGACCTAAATGGACAAATTGAGTCAAATCTCATTCCAAACATAATTGCTTAAAACTAATGCTTCCAATCAATCATGAATTGATTATTAAACATGATCAAACCCTTAATTGAACCCAATTTGATCAAAATAATCTAATTGACTCATTTAGCCCAAGTTGACCTAAAGGGTCAAATTGATCTAAATTATTCCCAAATCCAAATTAATTGAAATCAACACCTACAATTATCTTCAAATCATGAATTGAACTTAAGCCAACCCCTTACCCAAGCCAATTTGGCCAATTTGACCAAATTGGTCAACTTAGCCCATTTGACCCATATGAGTGAAATCCAAATCCACTACAAATTAAACCAAACCAATTGAACCAAAACATCCAAAATCATCATTTGAACACATTTGAACCCATGGTTTGGCCCAATTTGGCCTACATGGGTCAAATTGAGCCAAACCCATTCAAATGAAGCCCAAAATCAACCAAACTTAGCATGACCCATCCTTGGGTCACCATGGGCTAGCCCAAAAAAAACCCAACCCAACTTGACCTGAATTAAACCAAAACCATTGGGTAAACCTCTCCAGTGGGACAAAATCCCCATTTGAATGGCCAAACCCACTCTCTTACCCTTGGCAGCAACTTTAAAGCTCATTTTTGACACTTGGACCACTAGCTAACTTGACCCAAAGCTAGTTGGGTCAACCATGGCTCAACTGGAGGTGAGCAAACCCAAGTCACCTCATTGGAACACTTGAAGGAGAGGGTACTCACATGGCTAGCCAACTCCCTTCCTCCATGAACTTAAGGGCATCCACCTTAGCACCTCATTGCCATCCTCGATCGCCTAGGCCGGCTGGATGCCTACTGAAGGCCGATTGATCCTGGCCATTGGATCAATTAGGGAGGAGGGTATACTCCTCCCCATCAAATTCAAATAAAATAGAGAGATTCAGTGAGTCGAGACAAGCATCCCAAGTGCATTCCCGATCTCCCTTGAGCTCTGCATCATCGACGACACTAAAACTTAAGTGAAACAGAGCCCACTCTCCATCCAACCTCACTTAAGCTCCACCAAATCTAAATTAACTTCTCCCACACCTTCCCCAAGCTCCAGTGTCACAAAACGAATCGATTCCTGATTGATTCGAGCACAGGAGATCACTCCTAGACCAATTCTGGTGAGCTTAGCGATGCCCTTTGGTCCACAGAGCCACTGTTGGGGAGGAAACTCATGAGTTTTTCAATAGGGCTTTGTCTCTTCAGGATGAAGCTACCTCAGTCATTGAACTGATGGTCTAGAGCTCCAACGAGGTAAAATTTAGTAAACCATATAAAATCTAATAGGAATTTGTCTTTTGTAAAGTGTTTTACATTTTCGTGTGATTTACACCGTAAGATCTCCATAGATCTCTTCCCTAAATCTTTTGGAGTTGATCCTGATGCCTTACGAGCTCCACAAGCTTGGATCGAGCGATAGAGGGTGAACGGTGTCTGTCTTTTGATGTTCGTAGGATGAAGGATCACCCGTTGTTTGTTCTATGTGATTATAATAGGCGACCATGATTAATCCATTAGATTTATCTGATTTAATCCATTAAGAATCAGAGGATTAATCCCCATAGTTTGATTCAAGATTGGATGGCAGCGACAAAAGCGCGTCCACCGCCGTTGACTTAGCATGCCGCATAGGATGGTTTAAGTGGCCAATCCCATAGCTCCACATGAAAAGTGCCACCACATTAGCTCTCGCATGGCGTCGATGGGATTAGAGATTAATTAAGCTTAAAAATATGTTTAATTAGCTAACTTCAAAATATCATAACTAATTGTAAAAAAATCCTAGAAATATGAGTAAACCAATTTAGAAAGGGTAAACAGAGGAGAATTTAATAAAAATAATTTCTCTATGTTTTGAACACTTAATAGTGCTTAATTAGGGTTTGAATTTGTTTTTTAATTAGCTTAATTAAACCCTAATTACTTGACTAATTGATCTCAAATTTGAAATGTTGATCTGATAGGATGTCTTCTGCCTCCCAAAATTTTCTCAGAATTTATTGGTTAAGTAATTAGAATAATTTGAAATTCAAACCTTAATCACCCTGATTAAGTAATTTGATAATTATTAAAAATGCCAAATAGTAAAATTTAAGTAATTGATATGATGAGGAGGAGTGAATAGGACCTCTTTCCTAATTATTTTCCCATATTCATTTCATTAGGGAGGGCATTTAACTCATAATTTAAATAAGAAATTAATTAAGTAATTAAAGATGAAATTAAATCAAATTTAAATGATAATTGCTTCAATAATTTAATTTGAATTTGTGGGTTCCTCTTTATGTGTTTAATAACATAAAGACCCTTAAGGAAATTATGATTAACCTATGGGTATGGGAAAATAATATAAGTACTTAATTAGATTCTTTAATTTAATTAATACTTAATTATGACCTTTATTGCATTAGGTCTCTAAGTGCATTGCAATTTTAATTTATCTTTTGCATATCATTGGAAGCTCATAATTAAATGATTAATTAAATTAAAGAAGCATAAGAAAGGGTAATTAAATGAATTGCTTAATGATTCCAACTTAATTAATTCATAAAATCCACTTAATTATTTCTCCTTAAACATATTAAATCATTCAACATGGGATGGGGTAAAAATAACAAATATTATTCCTCCTCTTTGAGTTTAATAATTCAAATCCAAAATTAAACTCCATAAGAAGCTTTGATTTTCCTTAAATTATTTTATTCAACTTGATTATCCTTAAGAATTAGTGTAGTTGAATGTATTATGTGGGAGTGTTCAATTATTCCTTTTCAAAAATTATAAATTTTTATGTCATTTGCATCATGTATTATGTTTTCAAATCAAATGATCAAGTGAATATACTTATGTAAAGTTGCATGTGTTGGATTAATCCTATTATATGTGTGGTTATTATCACAAATAATTTCCAAAAATATTTTAAAATTATAAAATGACTTAAATTTATATTAGCTATGACTATTATAAAGGCTTTACATATGCTTATTGCCTAAACATGTCCAAGTAGTTTTTTATCATTATGATTCATGTATGGGTTTACATATGTTTGAATGATAGTAACTATATAGTATAGACATCCAAATAATACAAGGCTTTAAGTAGCCCCACGGAGGTCTTAGATTATATCACTTCCCTGGTTAACAAAGGCACAGACTTATTTAATTTCATTCCTATGTGTACTTGTGCAAGACTTTAGATAGAACTTTACTTTATATGTGTAAATGATTCACAAAATTATAATCTTTTGCAAGATTTTTATTCTCACAGTTGTGTGTTCATTCATATGTATTTAATATACCAAGTACATAGTCTGGACATCCCAGAAATACGAAGCTTTAAGTAACCCCAAGTCTTAGATTATCTCACTTTCCTGGTTTAAATAATGACACGTACTTGCTTAAAACTTTAATACATGTGTGTGTGTACTTAAATAAGGAATAAAAATCTCTCTTTTCTACTAAAGTATATGCATTCATAATCATCTAAGTGTGCCAAAATACATTATATGTATAGGTATTCTAAGTTTAAAATCATATGCATGTTATTAATGATGAAAAGGAATGATACAACATTACCTATGTGATGGTAATTCAATTACATTAATCTTAGGATGCCTTTCACGTTGGATAGGATTTTTTAAGATTAACCCAAACTTAAGATTAATAAAAATATTTAATAAATTGTTCACTAAAACAAATCAAAATTATAATAATACACTCTTTAGAAAGTAACTTAGGATAGGGATGAAGAAGGTTAATTCCTATTTCTTCTCTTTATAACACTATGGAGTTTTATTTTGGATTCTAGGTGGACACCATGCAAATCTTAGGAGGTACTTATTGAAATAATGGAGTACAACATTAAGGCATGATGTACTATCTCAAAAGATAGAAACATCACCTTATAATTGACTTAATCACCTAATAAGGACTCCTAAGGCATATGAGTCTTCATATATACCAAAGATCTTTCCCCTACTTTACATAAAAAAGTAAAGCTTGGTTTATTTTATGTTGGGTTCTTTAGTTCCCAATGGAAGTAAGCTTATATAGTTCATTACATCTAAGGATGTTCAAATTTTCTAAGAATACTCTCGATTAAAGTAGTCAATCATATCTCCAAAGACTTCAAGACTAGATTATCAAAGGATTGGGTATTTTTGGAAATTCAAGTGGGAATGTTCAATTGGAATAACTTATTTTTAGATTCTAAAGGATGAAGAAGTAGGGAGCACTCATAATACTAGGAAGCCTAGTGATCACTCTAATCTACCCTTTAGTGAGGCTTTATATATTTGAATGAGAGAGTTTATTGTTGTTGGAGTTAGAGTTTTATGAAAATTTTAGGGCTTAAAGTCCTTCAACACAAGACTCTGGAACTGCCTAAGAGGTGATGATTTATACTCATAGCCCTAAGGAAACAAGCAACCTCGGATGCCAAATCAAGGATGCTTTAGCACAAGCTAAGAGTGCGACCTAAATCTACGTGGAAAGGGGGATACAATGGTCTACCTCCATAAGAGAGAATAAATCTATCCGACTCTTCTAGACTTACAACTCTCTGGAGTGGCCGCCAACTAACACCTCCTATGATTCAAACCCATGTTGCCTAGTCTTATGTATGTGTAAGATGGTTGAGATGTTATTTAGTTATGAAAGAAACTATAGTATTAAACTCACTTTCTAAGAGACTAGAACATGATTGGTATGAAATCATGACTTAAGCTAAATGAAAAATTTACAAATTTTATATCATCTTGACACGTTCATTTAGACAAAGGCTTGGGATAAGTTTGCCTAAATGCATGATGAAATTGAGTTATTGGTCAAATCAGAGAGAGGAGGTGTTCTCCACTATGAGAGGGTGCTCTCTCAAGTCAAGAATTCCCTATAGTGCAAGAATTGGGACCCTCCATATTCAAGAGCGAAATAAGACGATATCCATGATGTTGGACATTCAACATTCATCTAAGGGGTTGCTAAATATTTTAATTATCTTGATTATATCCTATGCTTTATAATGAAGTTGTGAGTTGTTTTAAATTTTAAGTTATGAGTTGTTAATTGGGTAGAAGAATTAAATATTTTTCCTAAGAGCCTACCGCATCCATGCCACACATTCAAATATCAAGCTTTAAAAAACAATGAAGAAGATGCAATTTCTATTGCGCAATCAAAACATAACAATCAAACATGTATATATTTCATAAAGGAATAAGAGGCCGGTGTGGCCGGGTACCATCGTACACCCATGTTGACCTCACTTTTGGAGTGAGCTTTCAACTTCTCCATCCTATTCATATGGACTCCTCTAAACACTAGTTCCTTAGTCTTAAGACACTTCTAGTGATTAGTTGAACACTTAACCTAACCCTAGAGACTTAGAAGAGTAAGCCATAGGAATAAGTTATGTCTTAAGGGTTTTAGGAAGACTTCCCTACCTTATAGCTTAAACCCAAATCCTTTCTTCCTTCTTTCAAGTCAAACTTCAAATCAAATCTTAAATCAATTCCAACTCAATCACCAAATCAAAACTTTTTTAAGTCCTTAAAATCTTAAATCAATTCCAACTCAATTCATTTTCTCAAATCTTAAACCAAATCCAAAACTTTTTCTAAGTCCTTTGATTTTATCTTAGGGACTTAGCTCAAATAAAATCTTAAATCAATTCTAACTCAATTGATTTTCTCAAAACATAAATCAATTCCAAAACTCAAATCATGAATCAATTCCAAATAATTGAAACCCATGATCAATTTCAAATGCAAAATCTTTCCTAAGCCCTTTTGATTTCATCTTATGGACTTAGCTTAAATCAAATCCAAATCACTCTAAACCCAAAATATTTTCTCATAACCTATTTATATTCTCATTTATATTCACAAACATAAATAAAATATAAATTCAAATAACCAAAACTAAATTCAAAACTCAAATCCAAATCCAACTTAAATACAATTTACACTCTTTCAAGTCAACTCCTTGAACTTAACCAAATCATTCTCAAATCAATCCAAACCCTTGGATTTTCTCTTCAAACATTTATTCCTTCAATCACATATCCAAATATAAACATAAACTTCAATCGCCAAACCAAAATCAAACTAACTCAAATCAAACCCATCTTCATCCTTTGAACTTGGAATTATCAAATGAGTCAAAACCCATTTGACTCCAAATCACTTGCAATTGGATTTATATTCAATCATAAGTCCATATGTGAGTTCAACCAAACTTGAATCAGGCCTTGATCAAGCCAATTGACCCACTTAGGCTCACTTGACCCAAAGTGGCCTAAAAGACCTTTTTGAGCCAAATTCTAATCCAACCCAAATTGGATTGAACTAAACCCATCTAAGTCTCTCATTGTGAGCAACAATCATCATAGGATGATCAATCACTCAAATTGGGTCAAACCAAGTCAAACTTAGCCTTTGACCAAGTCAACATTTAGCCCAAATGAAACCTAAACTAGCCAAAATCCACCATATGCCAAATTGATTGAAACCATTGATCAAAACCAGTTCATAATCAATGATTGAACTTGACCAAGCCATCAATTGAGCCAAATCAAGCCTAATTGGCCACTTGACCCAAGTTTACCCAAGTTGACCTAAAAATTCAAAATGGGTTAAATCTTGATCTAAGATAAATTGATTGCAACCAATGGGTCAAATTCATTCTAAATTGATTGTTGAACTTGACCAAAGCTTCAATTGGCCAACTAGACCCAACCTAAATCCAATTGACCATGAACCCAACTTGACCTAAAAGGTCAAATCAACTTGAAATCAAACCAAACCAAAATTAATTGAAACCAAATCTTGCAATACATTTCAAATAATCAACCAAGCCTAAACCAACCCATGACCTAACCCAATTGGGTCAAATTGGTCAATTTGGTCAACTTGACCTATTTGACCTAAATGAACCAAACTCAAATATAAATCAAATTGAATCAAACTAGTGATACCCTGTTGACCTCATTTTTAGAATGAGCTCTCAACTTATTCAGCTTAGACATAGGACTCCTCTTAGACACTAAGAGTTCCTTAGTCTTAAGATACTTCTAGTGATTAGGTGAACACTTAACCTAACCCTAGAGCCTTAGAAGAGTTATCCATAAGAATAGGTCATGCCTTTGGGGTATTAGGAAAACTTGCATACCCTATAGCTTGAACCAAATCCTTACTTCCTTCTTTCAAGTCAAACTTCAAATTCAAATCAACTTTAAATCCAAATCAACTTCAAACTCAAATCAACTTCAATTCCAAATCAAATCTTAAATCAATTCCGATGGATTTTCTCAAATCATGAATCAAATCTCAAATGATTGAAATCCATGATTGAATTCCATATTGAAAATCTTTCTAAGCCTTTGATTTCATCTTATGGACTTAGCCCAAATAAAATTCAAATCACTCTAAATTGAAAAGATTTTCTCATAACCCATTTATATTCTCATTTATATCCACAAATATAAATAAAATATAAATTCAAATAACCAAAACCAAATTCAAAACTCAAATCCAAATCTAATCAAAATCCAACCTAAACTCTTTTAAGTCAAATTCTTGAACTTAGTCAAATCAAACTCAAATCAATTCAAACCTTTGGATTTCCTCTCCAAACAATCAATTCTTCAATCACAAACCAAATAGAAACTTAAATTTCAATCCTCAAATCAAATCAAACTAATCCAAATCAAACCTATGTTCATCCTTTGAACTTGAAATTATCAAATGAATCAAAACTGATTTAACTCCAAACCACTTGCAATTGGAATTATATTTTAATCATAAGTCCATATGTGAGTTCAACCAAACTTGAATCAATCCTTGATCAAGCCAATTGGCCCACTTAGGCTCACTTGACCCAAAGTGACCTAAAGTACCCTTTTGAGCAGAATTCTAATCCTACCCAAATTGGATTGAACTAAGCTCATCTAAGCCTCACATTGTGAGCAACAATCATCATAGGATTATCAATCACTCAAATTGGGTCAAACCAAGTCAAACTTAGCCTTTGACCAAGTCAACACTTAACCCAAACAAAACCTAAACTAGCCAAAACTAACCATAGGCAAAATTGATTAAAACCATTGATCAAAACAAATCCATGATCAATGATTGAACTTGACTAAGTCATCATTTGAGCCAAACCTAGCCCAATTGGCCACTTGACTTAAGTTGACCCAAATTGACCTAAAAAGTCAGAATGTGTCAAATCTTGATCTAAGCAAAATTGATTGCAACCAATGGGTCAAATTCATTCTAAATCACTTATTGAACTTGACGAAACCCTCAATTGGCTAATTAGACCCAACCTAGCCCAATTGACCATGAATCCAACTTAACCTAAAAGGTCAAATCAACTTGAAACTTAACCAAACCAAATTTAATTGAAACCAAAGCTTGCAAAATATTTCAAATGATCAACCAAGCCTAAACCAACCCAAGACCTAACCCAATTGGGTCAAATGGTTCAAATTGGTTAACTTGACCCATTTGACCTAAATGAATTCAAATGAGCTAAAACCAAATCTAAACTAAATTGAACCAAACCAAAGACACCCATATGCTCTAAATGATCATTTGAACTTAACATAACTCATGGTTTGAACCAATTTGTCCAATTGGTCAACTTGACCCAAGTTGACCCATTTTGACGTAAATGGGTCAACTTGAGCCAAATCATATCAAATCAAGTCCAAATTCCTTGAAATTTGGCTGAACCCATTTTTCAATCATTTCAAATCTACCAAAATCAAAATCAAAGCCAAATGACTATTTTACCCTTATGTCAAAGGGTAACCTATGGCCAAATCCACTTGGAATTTGGTCAAATCCTTTTCATCACCACTTGGCATCCTTCTAGTGGACCATTTGGACACTAAGGAGGTGGTGCACATGACCCAATGGTTTTGGGTCAGCCATGACCCAACCCAAGGCCAAACTGACCCCTCCAATCAAATTTCTCCACTTAGATCACCTCCCACACTCACCTAGCACATGTGCACCTCCACACTTACACTCTTCTACCAAAACTGAAGCACATGGCACTCCTAACAACCTAAAAAACCCATTCAATCAGGGTAATTGATCAAAATGGAAGAACAAGCTTCGACCGTCTGATCCAAGTAGGGGGAGATATACTCCCCTTCATTTCCACTCAAACCATCTCTCTTGCATTCGATTGAGCTCAGAGGATTGAAGGCAAGCTTCTCTAAGCTTCTCCAAGCATTCTCAAGCTCATTCCAACTTCTCCTACTCTGTTTCATTCATAATCGAAATAGGGGAGGTGAGGGAGATTTCCAACTTAGCCAATTTTCAACCAAACTCCAATTGCTCTTGCAAGCACCATCAAGGCACCAAGTAGAGCTTACCAAAAGTTTTTCCCAAGTCTTCAAGCCACGGGAAGGGGGAGTTCGATCAACAAGCCATTGAAGGGAATTTTGGTCAATTGGGAGATCCACTTCATCTCAAAGCTTGAAACCTTCAATAGGGCTTCGTCTCCACTAGATGAAGCTACCTCAACTGTTGGAAGCATCGGTGATAGCCTTCGGTGATGTATGACTCAAAACTGAGCTTAAGTAGAAAAATCCTTGGTCCTTTATGAAGGGAATTGTAATCGCATTGGAATTTAACTATTGGATGTTCTTCTCCTTACTTCTAGATGGTGTGGGTTGAACCTCAGCCTTATCCAAGCTCAAGTGAGCTTAGATCAAGCCATGAAGGATGGACACTCTCCGTCTCCCACAGCCAAAGGTAGAGATGAATCATGGATCGTCCATCCTGCGTGTTTTGGATGGACGTCCCTAATTAAAACAAGCTAGATCCTCTGATTAATCCCTTTGAAACTATGAGTTTGATCCTGACTATCCGATCCTTCATTGGATGGCCTAGGGGAAAGAGCGTAGCACAGCCGGCTGATGCGGCAATCGATTTGACAACTTAAATAATCAATCTTGTCGTGCCACATGGAAAGTGTGCACCACGTGGAAAGAATGCTCCACGTCAGAAATCCACGTGGTGCCGATGAGATTAGTTAATTAATTAAGGCTATTTAATTACCCCTTAATCATAGAAACTTCATAAATCTATAATTAAATTTTGAAAAATAAAAAAATATAAATGAGGGCTCATTTTAAAGATAACTCAGAGGGGAATAATATAAATTTGTTTCTAATTGATTTTGAATGGTGCATTTTCCTTAATTAGGGTTTAATTAAAAACTTAATAACCTTAATTACTCCCTAATCATTTTATTAATTATTTCCAAACTTCTTAGATATATTTAGTGGGATGATCTCTACCTCCCTAATTTTCTTGAGATTTATTAATGAGTTAATTAGGAATATCAATTAATGAATCCCTAATCACCCTCTTAATATAATTAAGAGTAATTAAGCATATGAATAGTGGTTAATCACTTAATTTTGATAATTAAACATTATTTAAGTGGAGAGGGGGTTTATGGAATAGGTTTGGGGTATTTTCCCTAAGTTATTCCCTAAACCCCCTTTCATCCTTAATCTAAACATAATTAAGAATTAATCCACTAATGACCTACTTAATTAGCTTAATCAAACTTTAAAAATCAATATGAACTTAATCAATCACTTGCTGGGTAGATCTTTATGTGTTCAAAAGCTTAAGGTAAGTTTAAAGAAATTATTTCCAACCTATATGTGTGGGAAGGTTATGAAAGTACTTAATTAAACTCTTTAGCTTAATTAATCATTGATTGTGAGTGAATCGCTTTAGGGCCATTTCTTTCTTTGGTGCATTGTTGATTTAAATTCCATGTGATTGCATATCATATGTTGGCTCATAATTGTTAGGTTAATTATGTTAAGGTGGTGTAGGTAAGGGGTATTTAATGGACTTAATTTACACCTTAACCTAAACAAAACATAAAATCAACTTAGTGGTTCTAAAAATTAAACTAAATCAATTCACACATGGGGGAAATGGGTTAGGACCAGCAAACTTTTACACAGTTCTTATTTCAAATCAAACTCAAAACAAAAATAAAATTCTCTTTAAGAAATTTTGATTCACTATAAATTATCTTATTTCATAGGATTGTCTTTAGGAATTAATTAGGGCGAATGAAGTTACATGCTTACATCACTTTATTTCTTTCCAATCATGCTAAATGTTGTATGCCATATGAAATCATGCATTCATATCTTTTCAAAAAATTAATTAAATAAAATATTTCCTTTATGTCAAAATTGCATGTTTTGTTTAAAGTAAGAATATGAGTGGCTATTATCACTATTAAATGAAAAATTATTTTCAAAAACCTATAAATAAAAGATTAAAAATGAAGGTATGCTACTTACAAATGCTTATAAGCTTGCATGTGGTTATAGCTTAAAACGTGTTATGTAAGTTTCTTCTCTTTTATTAACATGGGTTTGTATAGGATTTGCAAAGTGCATAGTTAATTTGAAAGAACATAGCAATTGCTTAAATCCATTCCTATGCACTTCTATATTATGACTAAGAAGGATCTTCACATTTACACATGTAAATTAAACAACCTAATCAAACAAACAAACAAAAATCTTTTGCATGATTCTTCATCAATTTGTTTTCTTTTTGTACATGCACATGTATTTAAGAAAAGTGGTATATTAGTCTAGACATCCCTGGGTTGTGAGGCTTTAAGTAATATGAAGCCTTACCCTTGGTGTAGAAAATAATGTCATACTCACTTATGTCTTTCATACATGTAAATGTGCATTTGATTAATTGATAAAAAAATCCCTTTCTTTTCTACTTAACAAAATCATGCATCATGAAACATCCAAATTTTCTTAAGCAACATCTCTTAGAATTCACCATTAAGGTGTTAGTATTTCCATTACATATATATATATATATATATATATATATATATATATATATATATATATATATATATATGCTTAGGATTTATTCATATGCATGATACACATGTTGGAAAGAAATAAATGGTTGTGTATTTTGTGATAGTAATTCACCTTAGTTAATCTTAAAATGTCTTTCTTATTGAATAGGTTTATTTAAAGCAAATCTAGACTTAGGATTAATTAAAACACATAATAAAATATTCACTAAAGAAAAATCACTAATGAATCTACCTTAGAATTTACTTAAGGAAGGGAGGAAAGAGAAGTTCTCTTATCTTTTCCTCTCTTTATAACACTTAGTAATTAAATGTAGGTTCATTCAAACCAAATCAAATCATCAAAATAAACTTAACAAATCAACTAAATCACTTAAATGAAACCACCCTATAAGTTGAACTCTTCGCACTTAGAAAACTCCAACCTTAAAGCCTAGCTAAGACAAGCCACACAAGCCTTTAATTGCACACACATTAGGCTAAGTCACCATTTCTAGCTCTATGTTAAGGAAATGCATGATTTGATGCCGATTTTATTTTATGATGTAATATTTTTAGACAGGAGGTTAGGGTGTATGTGCATAGACTAGATGATAGGATAATCTTAGTCTAATCATTATCTTTTGTAGGGGATTATGTTAAAGGGGCATTATAATAAAAATATAAATGTTTTTGCTATGCTGATTGCTTATACCCCTAAGCATAATCCAAATTAGGACAAGTGGACTTGGTTACCCATGTGGGAGGTGCTAAGTCCAATTTATTCCTCTAATTTCTTAAGATTGTGTGATATATTTAGCTAATCTCTATTTTGCAAGTTTAGTTAGATTTACTTTCCCATTTTCAAGTAATTTTATAATTAAGATTTGGAATGAATGTTATGGGAGATTAGGATGAACATTAGTCTTATGCACCATGTGATGCCTTGGAGCAACCATATCCTAACCAACCAAAAGAAGGAAAGAAAGAAGAAAGAAAAAAGAAAGAATGAAAGAAATGAAGAAATGAAGAAATGAAGAATGAAGACCCCCATAACATGAATTCCTTTTTTATTATAATTAATTCATTTGTAATCCAGGTTATATAAGGATAGAGCTCGGCTACCCACATTTCTTGTTGGGTTTGTACAGTGGAGGCTGACCACATCAATCTTCTATTCTTTTATGATAGCTTTATAAAATTGTTTGATGTTTGTTTAGCTTGTGCATTAAGATGACATATTTTTTCTAATTTCTTCATTGATTGATGAAATCGGATGTAATTTAGGCTCTTAGGGAAAATAAATTTTCTATCCAATTAATCAACTCAAATTAAAAATTAATAACTCATAACCTCACATAAAGCCTGGGCTATAAGTCAAAATAAAAGATTTAGCAACCCCTTAGCTGGATGTTGTATGTTTCACAACATGCATAAAAAAGCATCTTGCTTTACGCTTGTTAATGGAGGGCTTCCACCTTTGCCAAGGAACTTGGATTGACCTTTGAGAGCCATGGTGGAAACACACCTCCTTCATGATGATTTTGGTCCATAACCAATTTCTCATGCATTAGACATATGAGTCCCATAGCCTGTGTCAAATAAATTGTCCAAAAATAAAAAAAAAACTTAACAAAAATTTGCAATAGATTTAAGTCATTATTCATGCCCTATATGATCTAATCTATTAGGGAGTTTAAGGACTTAGTCTCTTTCTAAATAAAAACTATATCTTTTGCATAAAACTTGCTATATGTATTTAAAATTAGGGGAGTTAGTTGGCGGCACCCGCGGTTGTAAGTCCAACTGTCAGGTGGTTTATCCTCTCTTATGGAGGTAAACCATATACTCATTTTCACCTTAGATTTAGGTCATGCCTTGGTCCTCGCTAAAGCTCCATAGATTTAGGTTCAGAGGTTAATGTTTTCCTTTGTGGGATACAAGCATAAATCATTATCCTCTTAGGCATTTCCATGATCTTGTGTTATGGAATTATAAGCCCTAGATTTCTAATAAAAATTCAACTTAATTCTCTTCAAATTTCAAAAATATAAAGCCCAATCATAAGATAGTTTAGGATGCTCGCTAGGTTTCCTAGCATCATGAGCATCCCCTACTTATCTCCCTTTGGTTTTGATAATAACTCCCTCCTCTTGATCAATCACACTTGATCTTCTAAAAAAACCAATTTATTGATTGTCCTACCTTTGAAATATTTGGAGACAATGATCATTTTCCTTAATCAAGAGTATTCCTAAGGGATCTGATTCCTTAGGATGTAATTAACTATGGGGGCTTGCCTCCATAGGAACTTTGATTTAAAATAAACCTACTTTATTTTTCATGTAAAGTAGGAAGAATCTCTAATATCGAAGACCCATTGTCCTTAGGAGTCCTCATTAGGTGATTAGGTCCATTGTAGAATGGTGACTTCTATCTCTCGAGATAATACATCATTCCTCAATTTCGTACCTGATCATCCTAATGAGAACATCTGTGGATCTACGTGGTGTCCAACCAACAAGGTATTTTTTGTTTCCATTTATAGATATAGATGAAGATAAAAAACATTTCACCACATACCCATAGGCTCCAATGATCATTTGAACTTGATCTAACCCATGGTTTGACCCAATTTTACCCAACTTGACTTAAATTGGTCAAATTGAACCAATTGAAACCAAATAAACTCCAAATCACTTGAAATTTGGCCCAACCCATTTTTGAATCATTTCAAATCTGTCCAAATCAAAATTAAGGCCAAATGATTACTTTACTCCTAGGTCAAAGGGTATCCTATGACCAAATTCACTTAGAATTTAGTCATATTCTTTATCAAGGCCACTTGGCATCCTTCTAGTGGTCCACATGGGCACCAAGGGAGGTAGTGAACATGACCCAATGACCTTGGGCTGCCATGACCCAACCCAAGTACAAACCAACCCCTCTAATGAGAATTGAGCAATTTGATCACCGAAAACACTCACCTAGAACATGGAAACTCAATCTCCCTCCCTCCACTACCTAAAATGAATCACAGGGATGCTAAATAGATCGATTGAATGATTTCTCTCTTTATCATTGGAGGATACTCCCCTCATTGCCACTCAAATCGATTTAATTTGTGAGCTTGAGATAAACAATGTTTCTAAGCTTCCCAAATCCATTTCCAAGCTCACATTTCTCCTTATTTTCTTAAAATCAATGGGAGGTGAAGTGAAGATCCAACCCATCCAATTCTCCACTAAACCCAAATTAATCTTGCAAGCACCATCAAGGGACCTCATTGAGCTCAATCAAGTTATTTCCCAAGTCACCAAGCCATGTGACTTTGATCCAAATTAATATTGAAAGCTTGGTCTGCCATCCACCACAAATCAAGACTTGATACCTTCAGCTTCATTGATGAAGCTACATCCTCTATTCATCGGTGATAATTAGCATTTGCTCAAAATCGATCTTAGGATAAAAATTACTTGGTCCTTTATGAAAGAAATTATAATCCCTTGAGATCTTGACCATTGGATTCATTGTTTGTGCTTCCCCGAAGGTTTGGGGCTCCATCTGAGCTCAGGTGAGCTTGAATCAAGCAACGATCAACAGACTACATCTGTCTCTCACTGCTAGGGAGGTGATAGATCACACACTGTCCATTCTATGTGATTGGAATAGAATGTTATGATTAAATCACAATAGATCTTCCTCTGATTTAAGCCTAAACTACGGGATTAATCATGGTCGTCCGATCTTAGATCAAAAGACCAATGGAGAAAGTGTGTCCCCTCACTCACCATGGATGATAAATAACTATCCCATTGCCATGTGGAAGCGTATGGCATCATTAGATTTAATTTGCTTAATTAATTTATTTTTAATGCTAAAATTTCTTAAAATCATAACTAATTATAAAAAATCCAAAAATACTAACTCATGTTCATTTTAAAGATAATTCAGTGAGGAATATTATAAAATTAAAATCAATTGATTTTGAATAGTGAGTTTCACTCAATTTGGTTTTATTGGAAATGTAATTAGGCTAATTACTCCTTAATTACTTTAGCAATTAATTTCAAACTTCCCAGGGTTAATTAGTCAGATGACCTCTTCCCATGATTTCTTGGAATTTATTGTTGGATTAATTAGGGGAATTTCTTATTTCATCCTTAATACCTCTTTTAACTAATTAAATGATTAATTAACTTATTAAATAGTAATAAATTCATTAATTAAGTTTGTTAATTATCATGAAATAGTGAATGGACTTAGGGAATGAGATTAGGATTTCTTTTCTAATCTTTTCTCTAAGTTTATTTAATTTGGATAAACACTTAATTAATTGGAAAATTGATTAATGACTTAATCACTTCATTAAATGGATTAATTAATCAAATTCAAAATAAAACTATTCCAGAACTTAATCACTTAAATTCCTGGGTAGATTCTTAAGTGTTCAATAACCCGAGAGAACTTCAAAGGAAATCATAATCAAACTACATGTGTAGGATGGTTATGAAAGTACTTAATTAAATCCTTTAGCTTAATTAATCAATAATTGTGATCCAATTGTATTAGGCCCCTTTATTTCTTAGGTGTACTAATGATTTAAATTTCATCTGGTTGCACATCATATGTTGGCTCATAATTATTTAGTTAATTATGTTAAAGTGGTATAGGTAAGGGATAATTAATAGATTTAATTCACACCATAACCTAAATAAAACATAAAATAAACCTAATTGTTATGAAATTAAATTAAATTAAATTAATTCACACATAGGGTAAATGGGTTAGGTCCAACAAACTCTTTTCACATTTCCTAAGTCAAATCAAATTCAAAAATAAAAATTTTCTTAAAGAATTTTGATTAATTCTAAATAATCTTATTTTTATAGGATTATACTTAGAAAGTAATTAGGGTGAATAAAGTCATGTGCTTACATCCCTTTATTTCTTTTCAAGCATGCTAAATTTTGTTTGCCATATGAAATCATGCATTCATTTCTTTTGAAAAATCAATTAAATAAAATGTTTTTCTTTTATGTCAAATTGCATATGTTGGTTAAAACTAAAATATGAGTGGCTATTATCACTATTAAACAAAAAAATTATTTCTAAAACCTATAAATTAAAGATTATAAATGAAGTGATGCTACTTATAAGTACTTATAAGCTTGTATGTGATTATATCATAAGATGTGTTTTATGTTGTTTTCTTCTCTGCTCTTAACATGGATTGGAATAGGATTTGCAAAGTGTATAGTTCATTTGAAAGGAACACAACACTTATTTAAATCTATTCCTATGCATTTCTATGTTATGACTTAAGAAGGATCCTCACATTTACACATGTAAATTATACAATCAAATCAAACATAATCTTTTGTATGATTCTTCATCCATTTATTTCTTTTTATACATCTACATGCACTTAAGAAAAGTATTTTTGGTTTGGACATCACTTCTTTGTAGTAGGTCTTGTATCTTTCTGAAAATAAGATACTCACATATCTTTATTTATGAGCATTTTGTTAATAGATGAGAAATCCCCCTTTTTTCTACATAATAAAAATAGGCATCAATAGAACATCCAAATTTTTAAATCATATCTCTTATCATTCATCATCAAAGTGTGCTAAAATTTGCATTGCATGTATAGGGATGCTTAGGATCATTCATATGCATGGTATACATGGTGAAAAGAAATAAAGGTTTGTGTGTCATGTGATAGTAATTCACCTTAATTAATCCTAAGATGCCTTTCTTATTGAATAGGGTTGTTTAGTCTAAACTTAGGGTTAATTAAAACACATAATAAAATATTCACTAAAGAAAAATCATTAATGAATCTATCTTAGAAATATTTTAAGGTAGGGATGAAAGAGAAGCTCTCTTCTCTTTTCTTCTCTTCATAACATTTAGTAACTATGTGTAGGTTCATTCAAACCAAATCAAATCACCAACTAAAATTGACAAATCAACTAAATCACTTAAACTAAAACCACCCTCTAAATTGAATCCTTCACACTTAAAAAATCTCAACCTTAAAGCCTATCTAAGACATGCCATATAAGCCTTAAATGGCACACACATTAGGCTAATTCACCATTTTTGGCTCTATGTTAAGGCGGTGCATGGTTGATGCCTGATTTTGTTTTGTTATGTAATATTTTTTAGACTTGATGTTAGGGTGCATGTGTGTAGTCTGGATGTTAAGCCAATATTAGGCTAATCATGTCTTCTGCAGGGGTTGTGCTAAAGGGGCACTATAATAAAAATAAATACTTTTGTTATGCAGGTTGCTTATACCCCTAAGTATAACCCAAATTAGGAGAGGTGGACTTGATTACCCATGTGTGGGGTGCGAAGTCCAAATTATGCATATAATTTCTTGGGTTGTGTAGTATGTTTAGCTAATCTCTATTTTATGGGTTTAGTTAGATTTATCTTTCCCATTTTGATGTAAATTTTGTAATTTAAATTTGGAATGAATGTTATGGGAGAATTAAGGTGAACATTGGTCATAAGACCATGTTTTATGTACCATGTGAAGCCTTGGAGCAAACCACATCTCAAGTCAAATCAAAAGAAATGGAGCAAGATCAAAATGAAGAAATAAAAAATGAAGAAATGAAGAATGAAGACCCTCATAACATGAATTCCTTCTAAATTGTAATTACTTATTTGTAATCTAGGTTGTGTAAAGGTAGAGCCCGGCTACCCACATTTCTTTTCGGGTTGTATGCAATACCCGACCGCACCAGCCTTTGATCTTTTTACGCTAATTTTATAAATTAATTGATGTTTTGTTTATGATTGTGCAATTAGGATGACATGATTTTCCTAGTTTCTTAATTGCTTGATGGTTATTGAATGGCCTGGATGTAATTAGACTCTTAGGAAAATAAATAAATTTTCTATCCAATTAATCAACTCAAAATTAAATTAAATAACTCATAACCTCACCTAAAAAATCCTTGGACATAAAGCAAGATAATAAAAGATTTAGCAACCCCTTAGCTGGTTATTGTATGTCTCACATCATGCATAAAATATATTGCTTCACTCTTGCTAATGGAGGGCTTCCACCTTGCTGAGAAAATGTTTGACCTTTGAGAGCCATGGTGGAAACACACCTCCTTCTTCTTGATTTCTGCCCATAATCAGTCTTCTTATGCATTATTGAATGGAGATTTCATTTTCAAAACTAAATCACATCACTTGAAATTCTAGTCATCACATTCCAGCTGTGTTAAGTTGGAATTCCCCTCTTTTCAAAATCAAACACATTTGAACTTTATTTAGTATACACAAATTTGCTAAGTAAAGTTCTCATTTTCAAAAATCAAAACATCGAAACCAAAAACACATTTGGATTTTATTTAGCATATGGAAATTTGCTAAGTAAAGGTTCTATTTTTAAAAATCAAAAATCAAACACGTTTGGCCTTTATTTAGCATACCCAAATTTGCTAAGTAAAGACCTCATTTTCAAAAATCAAAATAATGAATCAAATATATTTGGGCTTTATTTATCATGCACAAATTTTCTAAGTAAGGATTCCATTCACACATGATTCACATCATGGGAAAATAAGCAAAAGAAGAAAATTATTTTTAAACAACTCATTTAACATACCTAAATTTGCTAAATGTGTAATCCCAAACAAAATCAGGTGACCCTCTATTTAACATATTCAAATTTGTTAAATAAAGGGTCCCCAAACATAAAAATTAAATTCAAATATGAACCAATGGAAGCATCAAAAATCTCTTCAAAATAATTAACCCATTTTCAACATACACAAATTTGTTGAAAGTGGATTCTAAACTCAAAATCTCTTCTCAAATTCATTCAAAATCTCTCTCCTAAATCCAAAGAATCCCACTTAACATATTCAAATTATTGAGTGTGGGTTCAAATTCTAAATCAAATTTAAAAAGTCAACAGAAAACCAAAATAGAAAATATGATCTGAGTTTGTTTCCAACAATTGTAGAATTCTAGTCTCCGCTTTATCTCAAGTCAAGATAAAGGTAAAATTCAAGTATGTGTTTACTTTCCCCTTTGGGATGGATTTGGCCTTGGATCTGGCCAACCTCCCACAAACTAATTTTTATCATCTGATACACTTTGGTCAAGGATTCGTGGGGACTAGGATCACTTGTGAGGGGGCAACCCTCACCATCGTCAGTAGGAATATGGTGACTGGGATGCCTTCAGATTCTAAATTTCTCTCACTGAAGAGGAAGGCAGTGGAGGTTCCCATAGCAATAATAGCTCCAGTTCTCGTATGCTTAGTTGTTCCCATTACTACCCTAGTATAGGCTAGTACCCACGCACTAGCTTCCTACAAGTGGAAGGCTACCCTGACTTCAAGGATAGTCTCCCTTACCTTTGAGATAGGGCCTAATTCTCATACTGCTCCACCCAATAGAACTCAGAGCCACAATAAGAGATGTAAGATCAAGTGACATCATGTGCGCATCACCAAGGAGATGGAGGAAGTCTCTTAGGTTGCAGTAGAGGAGTCACCCAAGATAGTTTCTTCTCTGATTACCCAGAACAAGTTCCATCCTCTTTCCAGATCTGATGGAGAGGAAGACGTTAAAAGGATTATAGTGTCACCGCCACCTGCAATTCAATATGAGGCACCTACTAGAGATAGGAGGAGGTCGTATGTTAGCCTCAGATCCTCCGGTGGGTTACTGGATGACGGTCGATTCGCCTAATTTGACACGATCGGTTATTCCTCACAGTGTAGGTGAGCATATCAATTGGGAGAGGGCCAAAGAGGCCCATTTAGTAGTTCATTATTACTAACAGAGAGAGGCAAAGGTACGTCAGGCAGTCAGTAGCCTTTGCCCTCATAGATTTTCTCGATCAGCGTGCTACTCGCACTGGTCACACTGATAATATTCTATTGATTGACACTACCCACCATGGGAGGAGAGCTCCCACACAGAGGGAGTGTTATCTCCATCACACCACTCCACTCCACATCCGTCATTCTTAGTACAGGTCCCATCTTCCATAGTTCCATCTAAATCCATAAAGACAACATCAAGGGAAAAGAAAGCCCCATTGGTGATCCGGCTATGATCAAGGAATCCTACTCCATCTGCACCACCAACTGAGGTGAGGTCGAGCTCTCCAGCTTGACCTCCTACTTTAGTTGTGGTGAAGAGGGAGTGGAGACCTCGTAGCATCGTAGTCGTGCCATCACCACCACCACCTTAGCAGATCATCGATGTAGCAGCAGCATAGGGAGAAGGAGATAGTTCTATTGTCCTTATGGCGATAGATCCCCCAGGGGAAGTACTCCACCTAGAGCAATTGATAGCCATGAGCAAGTTTCTTCTAGTGAGTGTAGCCCTCACAGGGTTAGCTCTCTAATAGTAGGGGAGGTCAGATGTATCTCTATTCATGAGCATGATCCCACCACCGGTCAGCCATAAGCGTTTGTGCCTGCACAGTTGGACCGATCCTTGGATGACATTGTAGTGTAGTATCTCATTGAAAGATGAAAATCTTCGGGTATGACTGGTATGACCTAGAGGAAGAGAAGGTTAGATTTGATCCTGATGAAGATGATTTGTTGAAAGACTCAGCAGAGGTGCATATGGTTAATACTAGAGGTTCTCTCCTTTGGGATCACTAGAGTTTGGAAGGTGTTACTGCCGAACAGGATGACATGGCCTATTCAACCCAACACCTCCATCAACAACTCAAACAGAAGGATGTGTAGATTGACAAGTTAGGAAAGAGGATTAAAGATTTGCTAGCAGTAATTCTAGCACTCTAGAATCAAGCCCCAACAGTACATCCTACTATTATGGAGACTGGCCAGCCTGAGTTACTACATGTCTTGGATCAACCCAAGAGTTCACCTTCTAGTAGAAAGGGGCAAAGACTAGCTTGTATAGGTAGTGGACCTCTCCATACAAGACAAAAATATTAAGATCATGGTTGAACAACAAGTGAGAGAAGTGCTAGTGCAAGCCCGAGGTGGTTCATCAATTCCAAAGGGTAGACCCTACCCAAAGGAATATGATGTTATCCAGTATCTTAAGGGTTTTGTGCCTCCTTCTTTCAAGAGTTTTGATGGCGGCGAACCCACATATATCGATGTGACCGCCAGCTTGCAATGCCGGGTGGTATACACTATTGTTCCATCTCTTTATTAGCAGCCTAGCAAGTGTAGCCTTTGATTGGTATGCTGAACTCCCCAATGATTCAGTGAAGATTTTTGCTGAGTTGGAGCAACTCTTTGTTAAGAGGTTTGTTGGACCTCAGCAAAGGGTAACTATGGGAAATCGTGTTGTAGCACAACAATACCTCGGTGAGTCCCTCATTGATTATATTCTTAGATGGCACAATTTAAGCATGAAATGAGAACCACAACTGTCTGAATAGCATGCTATTGAAATTCTACTAAAGAATATTCTTGGTCTGGTCACCCTCATGCTTAAAGGTTCCACTATTAAGACATTTTAGAAGCTAATCAATAAGGCAGCTAGTATATAAGGAGAGGCCAAATAGTTGCCTTTTCAAGATCAGTCATCAAAGCCAAAGCTGCAGAAGGTCTACCTAAAGAAGCCAGGGGTAGTAGCAGAATTGGACAAGGGGAAGCAACCGGTCAGGGATCAGCATGAGAGACCTCAAACTTCATAGCCTTTGCTTCCATCTCCTTTACCACCACCTAGGCCATCCTATCAACCACCACAGCAGCCTCTACGACCTTCGCCACCTCCTTCTCAACCATACTCTCAGCAATGGTACACATACCCACCCCCATGTACTTATCATCTAGCTATTCTTTTAGATAAACTAAACAAACTTTATTCATTTAAGAGGGAGGTAGTCAGGAAAATCCTTAAGAACCTCTTAAAAAAACCTAATTTTCAGCTACCCGAGCCTAGAAAGCTAGAGGAAGTGGTAGAAGTAATGATCCTAACTTTTGCCCCTACCACCGCATGCTAGACCATGTTTTAGAGGATTGCTTTACATTTAAGGACTTGCTTGAGCATAGCTGCAAGTCGAACGCTATGGTTATCCCTAAGGAATATACGGTGGAACAACCATCCGGTTCTTTTAGGGTAATCCTTGGGGATACATGTGATGCTCTCAAAATAAAAGAAGGTTCTTATATCTCTCTATCCCAAACCTCTAAAAAGATTATTTCAAAATCAATAAACTTTTCTTGCAGGTGCCTGAGGTGGCTCAGACCTCCAACATCAAGGAAGGTTCACAAGTTTCCAAAGACCGCTTAAGGAAAGTGGGAGCTCAGCAGCAACCCATACTTGCTTAGGATAGCCAAGTAGTGCAACCACGGACCGAACCCAGCCTCCATTCCACCATTACAGCTACTACTACTGCTGGCATTTCTACTTCAGTTAGCTCTTCTTCTGGTATACATCTTGTATCGATGGATGAGAGCATCAAATCCCTCACCCTAATTACTTTACTCGATTTGTACTATGTACCTCATTTTAAATCTAAGAAATCAAGAAAAAAAAGCTAGTTTGAATTACATCTGTGTTACTTATGATGGGTTGTTTGACTCTACTCTTTTAGAAAACTCTTCAAGTCTAAATAATTATAACAACTCTGATCATCCTCTTTCTGATTTAAAAATGGACTTTCCTTTTCTGAATACTACAGGTTTATCTCTTGAGATAGACGTAGATTCATCTGATTTCGAGGGCCCTATAGGAGAAGCTATAGGCATGCCTGACGAGCAGGTAGAATCTTCCACTAACCCAGCCATAAGAGATCACCAAAGTAAACCTCCGTAGTGGAAAGGTTCTACCTCCTAGGGTAGCACATCAAGATAAGGGAAAATAAGTCATTGGTTCCAACGAGCAAGAAGCCCCTCCACAGGATGCTCCACCCATGGATATGCTTGTGGAGTATCAGCCCAGAGTTAATTACAATGTCCTCGCTCACCTAAGAAAGTTGCCAGCTAAACTAAGTATATATGATGCCTTTGTCTTATCCAATGAGATGAGGGAATCATTACTCAAGACACTTCTTAATTTAAAGATATGCTTAGCTCAGTTGATCGTTATTGGAGAGGAGGCACATTATTCAAGAGAAGCCCATGGAGTCACATTCATCGACAAAGACCTTCTGGGGGACATGGAGTACAACCATCCCCTCTACATCATAGTGGATATGGAAAGATTCAAACTTTTTAGAGTTTTTATTGATCCAGGTGCATCGATGAACATTATGAGCCTGAAAACCCTTGCCAATTTGATGATTGACATATTTAAGCTCTAAGGAGATCAAATGATATTGAGAGGATTCAATGAACAAGGCGAGAGGGCTTTAGGCTCCATAGTGTTACCTTTCGAAATAGGTGACTTGAAGGTTGAAGCCAAGTTCTATATAATTGATCTGAATACATCATTCACTGCTTTGCTCGGTAGGCCTTGGATACAGCAGAATAAGATGATTCCATCCTCCCTCCATCAGTGCATCATATTTTGAAGAGATGGAATCGAATACTATGTTAAAGGAGATGAAATGCTATTTTCAGTTAGAGAGATCGAGATATATGAGGATGTGACCTACTATCTTCCTTAAATTCAAAACACCCTTTCTCATGAATTTGGCCAAAATTCAAATACAAAAGAAAAATAAAAAGAAGAAAAAGAAAAAGAAAGAGAAAAAGAAAAATAAAAGAAGAAAGAAAGTATAAATGAGCAAGAAAGGGACACCAAGAGGTAGAGCCGCATGTTACATTCCACCCAAAGTTCGTTCCACCATACGGACATATGGGTAGGATGACTCAACCTCCATGTAGAGGCGAGGCGATACAGGTAGTTCCAGGTGGGAAGACCCACAGTCACCAACAGCAATGTTCCAGTTCACAGGAGTACCTCTACTATTCACATAGACTTAGAATCCAGCTCGGAGGATGAGTCTCATATGATTAGCACACCAGCCAACCACTCTCAATGAGTTTCATTGGAGGTGACACTCAAGCTAGATAATGACAAAGATCAGGCCTTCAAGCAAAGCATGAATGTATTCGAATCAAGTTTATGTAAAACTATTAGGTAGCAGTTTGGAACTTTATCTCTAACCTCACTTTCTTCTCAAAAAGTTGAAGGTTTAGTAGTTAAGGAAGCCCCAAGGTCTTCCATGAATGTCAAGCCAAAGAGATTCCTATTGGGATCATCATCCTCTAGTCCAAAAGCTGATGTAGAACTTGAGGATAATTCATATAAAGATTTAATGGAATTACCTTTTGATCGGTACTCTCCTTGTGTTCATAAGCTTACGAAGAAAGATTTGATTCTTTATACATGGTCTAGGCACATGTCAGAACATTTTGAGAAGTTGTGGACCAACAAAGGTAGGGATGCACAAACAATACCAGGACTAGGATTCGGTATAGTGGGTCCAATTGATGATGAAGATTACTGCATAGTTGTCACCAATCATCTGGAGTTTGATAGGTTCTTCTCAAACCACACTAACTCTTATGAGGATGTGTGCTTAGAAACTTTAGATGATCCTAATGATCTTCAAATCAAAGATGCACCACCAAAATTTGAAGAAGAAATCCATTCAACTATCAACAAGCTCAAAGAAATCAACCTTGGGACAGAAAGATCCACGCCCTACATACATCAGTTCTCTGTTGAATGAAAAAAAACCAATGACTTAGTTAGGCCATTGACTGAGTTTAAAGACTAATTTGCATGGAGCTATGAGGAGATGCCTAGATTATCTCCTGATGTAGTAGTCCACAAACTAGCAATAGACCCTAACGCTAACCTTATCAAGCAAGCTCCTAGATGCATGCAATTAGAAATAGAACAATAGGTCATTTCTAAAGTCAAGAAACTGATCGATATTGATTTTACTAAGGAAGAAAAATACCCTATTTAGTTAGCCAGCATCATGCCAGTTAAGAAAAATAATGGCCAAATTCACATATACGTCAATTTCAGGAACTTAAACAAGTCATGTCCTAAGGATGAATTTCCACTTCCTATACCAGAATTAATAGTGGACATCACCTCATCTCATGCAGTATTCTCTTTCATGGATGGGTTATCAGGCTACAACAAAATCAAGATGGCCTCTGAGGATGAAAGAAACACTTCTTTTCAAACCCCGATCGGAATCTATTATTATAAGGTCATGCCTTTCGACCTTAAAAATGCTAGTGCTACATACCAGTGGGCCATGACTCAGATCTTCAATGAACTCATTCATGATCAAGTTGAATGCTATGTTGATGATCTAGTAGTCAAAAGTAAAGAAAAGGAAGGCCATCTCTTTGACTTGAGATTAATTTTTGAATGATTAATGCAATATAACTTGAAAATGAATCCCCTGAAGTGTGCATTCGGAGTAGCTTCAAGGAAGTTCCTTGGGTTTGTTGTCCGACAGGGAATAGAGATAGACCCAGAAAAGATCAAAGTTATCTTAGAAATGACACCCCCTAAAAGTTTAACTCAACTCAAATCTTTCCAAGGGTGGTTGGCATATCAAAGACGCTTTATATCTAATCTATCAGGGATATGCAAGCCATTTTTAGCACTTGTCAAAAAGGACGCAAAGTTTAAGTGGGATGGCAAGTGCTCTTTTGAAGACAACAAACAGTATTTCATGAAGCGCCAGCTTAGCACCTATCCGCAAGCCACTTATCCTACACCGCATGACTCCCTTGGCATGTTGTTGGCTCAAACCAATGATGAAGGGAAGGAGAACGCTCTCTACTACCTCAACCGTCGCCTGATCCCTGCTGAAGTGAACTACCCACCTATTGAGAAACATTGTCTAGCTTTAATCTTTACATCCTAAAAGCTATGGCATTATATGCTTTCTCATAAGGTAAACTTGATTTCGAGAATCAATCCACTGCAGTATCTCATGACACAACCAACATTATCCTGACGGTTGGCACATTGGTCCATGATTCTTTCACAGTTTAATACTACATTCGCACCCCTTCGTATGGTGAAAGGACAGGCACTAGCGAATTTCTTAGTAGCACAACCCACTGCCTACTTACTCTTCACTTAGTGATGACCTCCCCGATGAACAAATCATAAACTTAAGAAAGGTTGACAATCGCCGTTAGGAGATGTATTTTGATGGTGCAGCTTTCTTTCATAAAGGAGAAGAACCAGGATATGCTCTTCCAGGAAAGGCAGAGGTAGGAATCATCCTCTTAACTCCAGATCACGATGTGATGAGATTCTCATACTATCTCTCCAATCAATGCCCCAATAATGAAGCTAAGTATGAGGCTTTGATTGTCAGTCTAGAGTTAGCTATTACAGTGTGTGTCAAAAGCATAAATATCTATGGGGATTCTCAACTGGTCATCAACTAGATTGCTGGGTCCTATAAGATCTAAAGCCTAAGCTTCATCACTACCATGAGTACACCATGAAGCTGTTGGCCCAAATCCCTAAGGTCAGCATCTACAAAGTCCCTCGAGGAAAGAATGTAGTAGCAGATGCTTTAGCCAAACTCACCAAGGAATTAGCATGTTCGGAAGATGAGTCCATTCCAATAGGGGTCCAAAATAGATAAGTATTATCTCTTATTGATCATGAACTCATCAAGCGATTCTCTCTTAAAGGGGAGGTTTCCATTGCCAATAAAGACGAGGAGTTGGATTGGAGGCAACCATTCATAGATTACTTGAACACTAGCAAACTACCATAAGAGAAATCACAAGCTTATCAAATGAAACAGAAAGCTCTCTCCTATGCTCTTATGGATGGCACCTAATACCGATGATCTTTTGATCAAATGTGGTTACACTATTTAGACAAACATGATGCCCATAAGATCATGATTAAGGTACATTCAGGTCTATGCAGAGCACATCAATCTGGTCCAAAGATGAAAGCAAATATCAAAAGACTAGGATACTACTAGCCTTCGATGATCACAGACTACATGAACATAGCCAGTAGATGCCATCAGTGTCAGGTACATGTGTGGTCCTACATCAACCACCCAACATTCTACATCCTACATTGGCCTCATGGCCATTTAAGTGTTGGGGTACCGGCATAGTGGGTCCTATCGATCCTCCTTCTTCTAAGGGTCATCGATTCAGCTTATCTGCCACCGACTACTTTTCCAAGTGGGAGGAGGCAATCTCATTCAGAGAGTCATAACTCAGCATATACTCTAGTTTTTCAAGAATCATATCGGATATAGGTTCAGGTTGCCTCGATGAATTATATCTGATAATAGTATTGCATTCAAAAGCACCAAGATCAATAGCTTTGCTATGAGACATAGTATAGATTGGAGATACTTCACTATCTACTATCCTAGGGAAAATAGCCTCATAGAAGCATTCAACAAAACTCTCATCCAGATACTAAAGAAGACACTCGATGACAACAAGCGACAGTGGCATGAGCAGCTAGTTAAAGCCTTGTGGGCATACCGCACCACATATAGAACCCCAACTCAATCTAACCTATTCTCCTTAGTGTATGGGTCAGAAGCCATTCTATCATTAGAAGTTTAGCTCCCATCACTAAGGATAGCAATGGGTAGTAAAACCACTACATAACAAAACACCAAGTTGTGGTTAGAAGAGCTCAAAGGTTTGGAGGAGAGATGCCTATGGGCATGCCACAACCTCGAGTTGTACAAATCCAAGATGATTCAAGCTCACAACAAGCTAGTCCACCATAGATCTTTTCAAGTAGAAGAAGTTTCTTTAGTTCTAAGGAGATTAATTATTTCTCATCAAAAGATGGGAGGCAAGTTTGAACCCACTTGGGAAGGCCCTTCTATCATAAAGAAGGCCTTCCAAGGAGGATCTTATCAACTTATTGATTGTAAAGGGAAACACTGATGCTTTCAATTAATAGGCTCTATTTAAAGAAATACTACCCATTAAATCATATTTGAAAATAATTATCATAAAAAATTCTATTCAAATTAATCAAAATATTCTTTTCATTTGAAGCGTTGTTTTCTTGTTTGTGAATCCACCATGATGTGTTTAGGGTAGGTGCAAGAGAACCCAAGAGGCATCCTATCGTTCTTTCACAACATGAACATAATTAAACACAATTCCCTAGTGCTACTAGAATAGGTGTGAGAGAACTCGAGAGGCATCCTATTTCGAGTAGCATAACTAAGTTAGTTGTAAGAAAACCCAAGCGGCATCCTTTCTTGGTGGGATCACAACTGCCATTCGTGGCACCATTTCTTCAAATTTTATGCATGTTTTAGGATAGGTGTAAGAGAACCCAAGCGGCATCCTATCCTCTTCAAACACAAACACAAACACATATCTTTTATCTCGAGCTATTTTGATGTAGGAGAAAGCCCACTGTCGCACTCACTCATTAACTGCTCTAGGTCGGGCCGACACGCTACCTTGCTTATGTGTCACCCTAGTGGTCACTTGTTTGGAGGATGTGAGTCCCCGTGCTATCTTTCTGACTTGACCATTGCAAACCAATGAGTGCCTTGTTAGTTTTGTATGCCTCACTACGCAGCCAATAAGCTATGCCATGTTGACTTTGTTTAAGAAGATGTAAGCCTACATACTTTCTTCATGAACTAGCCATCATGCACTGACTAGGTCGCATATATTTTGAGGCTTAGGATAAGTACTCCAGTGGCTCCTTTCCTCTTGACTACTCTTAAGTTGATATAAGTCCCCCAGTGGCATTCATTCAGTAGTTGCCCTAGGTCGGATAACACATGTCGAGTCGAAGACAGACTATCCCAGCAATCAATTGCATTATAGGAGGATGTGAGTCCATGATGCTTTCTTCCTAGATTGATTGTCGCATGGGCACCTTAGGTTGGTTGATGTTCGCTATGTTGACGATGACTCACCCAATGGATACACCACTCTTGGCAGATGTGAGTCTCAACGTTTTCTCCTTGAGTTGGTCACCGAATACCTATAGACATTATCATCTTCATGGTTTTGGATAAAGTCCTCAGTAGCCCCTTTCCTGTGGGCACTCTACTTGGATCACATCCTTTGTGACCCCATTTAGATAATACCCAGGCTACTCTTGAACTAGACAGTCTCCCTTTCCTACTATCCACCCCTATAGTTGGAGAATTTGCTCAGTGGATGCACAGATTCTCCCTTGGACAAGTAAATTTGAGATAGGTTTAGCATAATATAAGCTCATTCTCAGTATGATCTCTCTCAAACCAACAGGGTTAATGATAAACAAATAAACAAACAAATTTATTCCCTTGTGGATTAGGAATTCAAGCCCCCAGCAGCCACCTTCCCAAGCAAGCATCCTATCTTTAGGACAATGTCAGCAGAACTCCCTATAGGAATTGTTTGACTACACTTGAGTTGAGATAAGTCCCCGAGTCAACACTCTCTCTGTATTCACCCTTAGGTCGAGGTTCAATTTGTTTTACCACAAATAGATTTCCCCATAGTCATTTCACTTTGGAAGATATAAGTCTACTATGCATTCTTTCTAGCATGGCTGTTGCAAATCGATGGGAAGCCCTAGGTCTGGTCGACATGTTACCTTGCTAATATGTCTCTCCAGTGGTCTTTTTTTCTAGAAAGATGTGAGTCCCTGTGCTTTTTTCCATGAACTAGTCGCTGCAAACTGAAAGGCACCCCTTTGGTCAGATAGTTCTCCCCTCGGCCGAAAAACTACTCCCTTTTGATTTGTAAATCTAAAGTTAGGTCAAAGCTGACATGACCCCTACTCAGTACAGTCCATCGCAAATCGATGGTATCCATCAAATATAATTAAAAAATAAAATTAATTTTGACTATCTTTGAGCTAATTTAAGTCCCCTAGAGGCATTCACTCGGTAGTCAGCCTAAGGTTGGGTTTGACCCATTGCCTCGCTAACTGATCACCTCAACGACTGATACTGACTTTGGAGGATGTAAGTCTACTATGCTTTCTTCCTAGTACAGCCGCTGCACATTGAAAGGCAACCCTTTGGTTAGATTATCTTATCATATGGTTGGTAGACTACCTCATTGGATTGATAAATCTAAAGTAAGCCAAGGCCGCCATGGCCCCTACTCTGTACGATCCATCACAAACCGACAAGGTCCATCTCAAAATAAAAATAAATAAATAAATAAATCTGAAACAAAATCAATCAACCTCCCCCAGTGGAGTCAAATCAAACCAATCAAATCAATCATCTTCTCCTCAGTGAGATGCAAATATTTCCAATCTCCCTAATGGAGTCAATTCAATCAACCCGAACCCGTTCCTTTAGTGGAAGGTTCACATCTTTTATCCCCGGTGGATTCCAAATTTTAATCCCCGAGTGGATTTCACAACCTCTCATCCCTCAGTGGATGACTTGAACCTACTTCCCTAGTGGAAGGTTCACATATTCTATCCCTGGTGGATTTCCCCTTCGCTCTCTTATATTTTTGACATGAGTAGAGTCACATTGGACTAAGGTTTTGATTCCTTTTACATCTCAGGCTTAGGAGTAGATCATTTCTGTTAGTGCTTATGATTGTTCGAACGTTGTTGATCGTCTCTATCAACACCAATACATTCGGTATGCCTTGTTAGTTACACCACACCTATTGGGTGCCCTTTATTGCCTCACTTTTGGAGTGAGCTTTTAACTTCTCCATTCTAGACATAAGGACTCCTCTAAACACTAAGAGTTTCGTAGTCTTAAGATACTTCTAGTGATTAGGTGAACACTTAACCTAACCCTAGAGACTTAGAAGAGTTAGCCATAGGAATAGGTTATGCCTTAGGGGTTTGAGGAAGACTTGCCTACCCTATAGCTTAAACCCAAATCCTTGCTTCCTTCTTTCAAGTCAAACTTCAAACTCAAATCATAAATCAATTCCAACTCAATTTTCTCAAATCAAAACCAAATCAAAACCTTTTCTAAGCCCTTTGATTTCATCTTAGGGACTTAGCTCAAATCAAATCTTAAATCAATTCCAACTTAATTGATTTTCTCAAATCATAAATCAATTCCAAAACTCAAATCATGAATCAATTCTAAATAATTGAAACCCATGATTAATTCCAAATCCAAAATCTTTCCTAAGCCCTTTTGATTTCATCTTATGGGCTTAGCTTAAATCAAATCCAAATCACTCCAAACTCAAAAGATTTTCTCACAATCCATTTATATTCTCATTTATATTCACAAACATATACAAAATATAAATTTAAATAACCGAAACTAAATTCAAAATTCAAATCCAACATAAATCCAATTTATACTCTTTCAAGTCAAATCCTTGAACTTAACCAAATCATTCTCAAATCAATCCAAACTGTTCTATTTCCTCTTCAAACAATCATTCCTTTAATCACATACCCAAATATAAACATAAACTTCAATCACCAAACCAAAATCAAACTAACTCAAATCAAACCCATCTTCATCCTTTGAACTTGGAATTATCAAATGAATCAAAACCCATTTGACTCCAAATCACTTGCAATTGGATTTATATCTCAATGATAAGTCCATATGTGAGTTCAACCAAACTTGAACCAAGCCTTGATCAAGCCAATTGACCCACTTAACCTCACTTGACCCAAAGTGACCTAAAAGACCTTTTTGAGCCAAATTCTAATCCAACCCAAATTGGATTGAACTAAGCCCATCAAAGCCTTACATTATGAGCAACAATCATCCTAGGATGATCAATCACTTAAATTAGGTCAAACCAAGTCAAACCTAGCCTTTGACCAAGTCAAACTTAGCCCAAATGAAAGCTAAACTATCCAAAATCCACCATACGCCAAATTGATTGAAACTATTGATATAAACCAGTTCATAATCAATGAATGAACTTGACCAAGCCATCAATTGAGCCAAATCAAGCCTAATTGGCCACTTGACCCAAGTTGACCTAAAAGCCAAAAATGGGTCAAATCTTGATCTAAGCCATATTGATTGCAACTAATGGGTCAAATTCATTCTAAATTGATTGTTGAACTTGACCAAAGCTTCAATTGGCCAACTAGACTCAACCTAGCCCAATTGACCATGAACCCAACTTGACCTAAAAGGCAAAATCAACTTGAAATCAAACCAAACCAAAATTGATTGAAACCAAAGCTTGCAATACATTTCAAATGATCAACCAAGCCTAAACCAATCCATGACCTACCCAATTGGGTCAAATGGGTCAAATTGGTCAACTTGACCCATTTGACCTAAATAAACCTAAATGAACCAAAACAAAATCTAAACCAAATTGAACCAAACCAATGATACTTACAGGCTCCAAATGATCATTTGAACTTGACCTAACCCATAGTTTGAACCATTTTGACCAATTGGTCACCCTAACCCAATTTGACCCAACCTGACCTAAATGGGTCAAATTAAACTAATTCAAACCAAATGAACTCCAAATCACTTAAAATTTGGCCTAACCACTTTTGAATCATTTCAAATCTGTCCAAATTAAAATGAAGGCCAAATGACCACTTTACCCCTAAGTTAAAGGGTATCCTATGACCAAATTCACTTGGAATTTGGTCACATTCTTTATCAAGGCCACTTGGCATCCTCCTAGTGGTCCACATGGGCACTAAGTGAGGTGGTGAACATGACCCAATGCCCTTGGGTCGGCCATGACCCAACCCAAGGCCAAATTGACCCCTCCAATGAGAATGGAGCACTTGGATCACACAATACACTTGCCTAGCACATGGGCACTCACTGTCCTTCCCTCCACTACCTAAAATGAATCACATGGGATGCTAAACAACCCAAACTAACAAACCAATCTCAACAATTAAGCTAAAATGGTAACTCTACTCTTCACCATTTGATCCAAGGAGGGGGAGATATACTCCCCCTCATTCCCACTCAAATCAGAGGCACTGCATTCAACTGAGCTTGAGGAATCAAAACCAAGCATTCCTAAGCTTCCCAAAGCCATTTCCAAGTTCCCTAGATTTCTCCTTCTCGATTTTCCTCAAAACTGAAACAGGGGAGGTGAAGTGAAGATCCAACCCATCCAATTCTCCACCAAACCCAAATTAATCTTGCAAGCACCATCAAGGAACCTCATCGAGCTCAATCAAGTTGTTTCCCAAGTCACCAAGCCACGAGAAGGAGGACCTTGATCAAAGCCAATTGCCATTAAAGGGGAGCTTGGTCAACCGAGCCATCCACCCCAAATCAAGACTTAATACCTTCAATAGGGCTTCTCTCTACTAGACGAAGGTACCTCCTATGTTGGAAGCGCCAGTGATAGCCTCCGGGGAGGTATTGCTCAAAACCAATCTTAAGATAAAAATTGCTTAGTCCTTTATGAAGGAAATTATAAACCCTTGGGATCTTGACCGTTGCATTCATTACTTGTGCTTCCCCGAAGGTGTGGGGGTGAGTTTGAACTCCATCCGAGCTCGAGTGAGCTTAGATCGAGCGATGATCGACAGATGGCATCTGTCTCTCATCGCTTAGAAGGAGACAGATCACACATCGTATGTTCCGTATGATTGGAATGGACGGTTGTAGGTCTCCCTATAATTTAAGCCAAAATTATGGAAATAATCATGACCATCCCATCTAGATTTAGACACAGAGAGCATGTTTGCCAGGTCAATTTAGTCAGATATAACTTAATAACATATCCCATCACCAGGAAAGTGCGGCCATACATCCGATGGGATGGTTTAATTAGCTTAATTAATTCATTTTTAATGTTGAAACTTCGTAAAATCATAACTAATTATAAAAAATCCAAGAAATACAAACTCAAGTTCATTTTAAAGATAATTCAGTGTGGAATAATATAAAATTAAAATCAATTGATTTTGAACAGTGACTTTAACTCAATTTAATTTTTATTGAAAATGTAACTAGGATAATTACTCGTTAATTACTTTAGTAATTAATTCTAAACTTCCCAGGGTTAATTAGTGGGATGACCTCTACCTCTCATGATTTTCTTAGAATTTATTGTTGGATTAATTAGGGGAATTACTTATTTCATCCTTAATCCCTCTCTTAACTAAATAAATGGTTAATTAACTTATTAAATAGTGATAAATTCATTAATTGAGTTTGTTAATCATCATGAAATAGTGAATGGACTTAGGGAATGAGATTAGGATTTCTTTTCCAATCTTGCCCTCTAAGTTTTCTCATTTGGATAAACACTTAATTAATTTTCAAATTGATTAATGATTTAATCACTTCATCAAATGGCTTAATTAATTAAATTCAAAACCAAACTATTCTAGAACTTAATCACTTAAATTCTTGGGTAGATTCTTAGGTGTTCAAAAACTTAGGAGAACTTCAAAGGAAATCATAATCAAACTACATGTGTAGGGTGATTATGAAAGTACTTAATTAAACCCCTTAGCTTAATTAATCAATAATTGTGAGCCAATTGCATTAGGCCCCTTTATTTCTTAGGTGTATTGCTGATTTAAATTCCACATGATTGCATATCATATGTTGGCTCATAATTGTTTGGTTAATTATATTAAAGTGGTATAGGTAAGGGGTAATTAATGGATTTAATTCACACATTAACCTAAAGAAAATATAAAATCAACCTAATTGTTCTAAAATTAAACTAAACTAATTCACACATGGGGTAAATGGGTTAGGACCAGCAAACTCTTTTCACATTTCTTAAGTCAAATCAAATTCAAAAATAAAAATTTCCTTAAAGAATTTTGATTCATTTTAAATAATCTTATTTTTATAAGATTATCCTTAGAAATTTATTAGGGTGAATGAAGTTATATGCTTATATCCTTTCATTTCTTTCCAAGCATGCTAAATATTGTTTGCCATATGATATCATGCATTCATCTCTTTTGAAAAATCAATTAAATAAAATGTTTCCTTTTATGTCAAATTGCATGTTTTGGCTAATGTTAAGAATATGAGTGGCTATTATCGCTATTAAACCACAAATTATTTTCAAAACCTATAAATCAAAGATTATGAATGGAGTGATGCTACTTATAAATTCTTATAAGCTTGCATGTGATTATAGCATAAGATGTGCTTTATGTTGCTTTCTTCTCTTCTCTTAGCATGGATTTGAATAGGATTTGCAAAGTGCATAGTTCATTTGAAAAGAACACAACACTTGCTTAAATTTATTTCTAAGCATTTCTATGTTATGACTTAAGAAGAATCCTTACATTTACATATGCAAATTATACAACCAAATTAAACAAACAAAAATCTTTTACATGATTTTTCATCAATTTATTTCTTTTTGTACATCTATATGTATTTAAGAAAAGTGGTATAGTCACGGTTCCAAGGCTTGAAGCTTTTAGCCTAAGTAGGGTACCTTCCACCTGTAGTAGAAAACAATGGCATTTATGTCTTTTATACATGTGGATGTGCATTTTGTTAATAAGTGAGAAATTTCCCTTTTGTCTACATAATAAGAACATGCATCAATGGAACATCCAAATTTTCAAATCATATCTCTTAACATTCATCATCAAAGTGTGCTAAAATTTGTATTGTATGTATAGGTATGCTTAGGATCATTCATATGCAAGGTGTACATGATGGAAAGAAATAAAGGATTGTGTGTCATGTGATAGTAATTTAACTTAATTAATCCTAAGATGCCTTCCTTATTGAATAGGGCTATTTAAAGCAAATCTAAACTTAGGGTTAATTAAAATAGATAATAAAACATTCAATAAGGAAAAATTATAATGAATCTATCTTAGAAATATTTTAAGATACGGATGAAAGAGAAGTTCTCTTCTCTTTTCTTCTCTTCATAACATTTAGTAACTAAGTGTAGGTTCATTCAAATCAATTCAAATCACCAGCTAAAAATGATAAATCAACTAAATCACTTAAACTAAAATCACCCTCTAAATTGAATCCTTCACACTTAGAAAATCTCAACCTTAAAGCCTAGCTAAGACATGCCACACAAGCCTTAAATGGCACACACATTAAGCTAGGTCACCATTTCTAGCTCTATGTTAAGGTGGTGCATGGTTTGATGCCTGATTTTATTTTGTGATGTAATATTTTTTAGACTAGATGTTAGGGTGCATGTGCATAATCTGGATGTTAGGCCAATATTAGCCTAATCATATTTTTTGCAGGGGGTTGTGCTAAAGGGGCATTGTAATAAAAATAAATACTTTTGCTGTGCAGGTTGCTTATACCCCCAAGCATAACCCAAATTAGGATAGGTGGACTTGGTTTCCCATGTGTGGGGTGCGAAGTCCAAATTATTCATATAATTGCTTGTGTTGTGTAGTATGTTTAGCTAATCTCTATTTTGTAGGTTTAGTTAGATTTATCTTTCCCATTTTGATGTAAATTTTGTAATTGAAATTTGGAATAAATGTTATGGGGGAATCAAGGTGAACATTGGTCATAAGACCATATCTTATGTACCAAGTGAAGCCTTGGAGCAAACCACATCTCAAGTCAAATCAAAAGAAATGGAGCAAGATCAAAATGAAGAAATGAAGAATGAAGACCCCCATAACATGAATTCCTTCTAAATTATAATTTTTCATTTGTAATTTGGGTTGTGTAAGGGTGGAGCTTGGCTACCCACATTTTTTTTGGGTTGTACGGTGGTACCCGACCGCACTGGCCTTTGATCCTTTTATGCTAATTTTATAAATTGATTAATGTTTTGTTTATGATTGCACAATTAGGGTGGCATGATTTTTTAGTTTCTTAATTGCTTGATGGTTGTTGAATGGCCAAGATGCGATTAGACTCTTAGGAAAAAATATATATTTTCTATCCAATTAATCAACTCAAAATTAAATTAAATAACTCATAACCTCACCTAAAAAAACCTAAGACATAAAGCAAGATAATAAAAGATTTAGAAATGCTTTAGCTAGATGTTGTATGTCTCGCATCATGCATAAAACATATTGTTCCACTCTTGCTAATGGAGGGCTTCCACCTTTGCCAGAGAAAATGGCTTGACCTTTGAGAGCCATGGTGGAAACACACCTCCTTCTTCCTGATTTTTTCCCATAATCAATCTTCTTATGCATTAGGCATATGAAATCCCATATCATGTGTCAAATCAAAATGTCCAAATATTAAAACTTAACAAAATTTTCTTTAGATTAAGTCATTTATTCGTGCCCTTCATGATCTAGTCTCTTAGGAAGTGTGTTTAAGGACTTAGTCTCCTTTCTAAATAAACAACAGCCTAGCTATCTTGCAAAGCATGAGACTTGCCTACATATATTTAAAATCATAGAAGGAGTTAGCTGGCAGTGACCTCCAAGCGGTTATAAGTCCAACAATCGGGTGGTTTATTCTCTCTTGTGGAGATAAACAACATACCTATTTTTGCCTTAGATTTAGGTCGTGCCTTGGCCCTCGTCAAAGCTCCCTAGATTTAGGATCTGAGGTTATTATTTTCTATTTGTGGGCTATAAGCATAAATCCTCACCTCTTAGGCATTTCCATGATCTTGTGTTGTGGAATTATAAGCACTAGATTTTTAATAAAAATTCAACTCAAATATATAATCCTCTTCAAATTTCAAAAATACAAATCCCAGCCATATGATAGTTTGGGATGCTCACTAGGTTTCCTAGTATTGTGAGCATCCCCTACTCATCTCCCTTTAGTTTTGATAATAACTCTCTCCTCTTGGTCAATCCCACTTAATTTTCCAAAAATAACCAATTTGTTGATAGTCCTATCTTTGAAATCTTTGGAGATAATGATCATTGACCTTAATCAAGAGTATTCTTAAGGAATCTCATTCTTTAAGATTTAATTAACTAAGGGGCTTGCCTCCATAGAGAACTTGATGAACCCAGTTTAAATAAACTCTACTTTACTTTTACCATATAAAGTAGGGGAAAGATCTTTGGCACATTCGAAGACCCATTGTCCTTAGGAGTCTTTATTAGGTGATTAGGTCCATTATAGGATGGTCACTTCTATCTCTTGAGATAGTACATAATTCCTCAATATCGCACCTGATCACCCTAATGAGTACATCTGCGGATCTATGTGGTGTCTCAACAATACATTTTTCAAATTCCAAGTTTGAGAAATAAACACAACAACCCCGAAAAGAGAAAAATTAGATAGCAGAGCTCTACCCTTATATAACTTGGATTACAAAAAAATCTTACAATTTAGAATTAAATTAGATGCTATGGGGGTCTTCATTCTTTAATTTCCTTTCTTCTTTTCTTCTTTAATTTGATTTACTCCAAGGCTTCATAGGGCATCCTAGAACTTTGCCTTCTAGACATTGCTCATCCTAAACCTCATAGCATAATCCTAATTCCTACTACAAAATTACATATTTATGGAAAGCAAAATCTAACTACACCTGTAAAACAGATGTTAGCTAAACATATATGCAAACCCAACCAGTTATATTCTATAAATTTGGACTTAGCACCCTGCTCATGGGTAACCAAGCCCACATGTACTAATGTGGATTATGTAAAGGGGCTTAAGCAACCTAAAAGCAAAAGAATTTATACTTATTTTGGAGGCCCCATTAGCATAATCTCCTATAGAAAATAATATTAGGATAATAATAGCCTAACATCCAGTCTATGAATAATAACCTAACATCTAGTCTAAAATATTTCATCACAAAATAAAACATAACATCATAATATACATCACCCTAAACTAAAGCTATAAGTGGTACTTAGCATTCTAATGTGTGTACTTAGGCTTAGTGTGGTATGTCTTAGCTAAGCCTTAAGATTATGATTGCCTACGGTTTGAAATTATTTAAATTAAGCATGAGGGATTGTTTCATTTTTAAATTATTTAGGAGATTGATGGATTTTAATTTATATTTTTATTTTGTTTCATTTGATGTTTACTAAGAATCTAAGCATTGTAAAGAAAACAAAAGAGACTCAATCCTTTTCTTCCCTATCCTAAGTTAATTTCTAAAGCATATTGTTATGACTTAGTTTCTTTTAGTGAATGATTTATTAAATGTTTTATTGATCCTAAGTTTAGGTTAACCTTAAAGAATCCTATTCAACCTGAAAGACATCTTAAGATTAATGTAATTGAATGGCCATCACATATAATATGTTGCACCATTCCATTTCATCACCAATAACATGCATATGGTTTTAAACTTAGAATAGCTATACATACAATGTATTTTTGCACACTTAGATGATTATGAATGCATATACTTTGGTAGAAAAGATAGATTTTTATTCCTTAGCTAAGTACACACACACATGCATTAAAGTTTTAAGCAAGTATGTGTCATTGTTTAAACCAGGGAAGTGAGATAATGAAAGATCTCCTTTGGGCTACTTAAAGCCTTGTATTCACGGGATGTCCAGACTATATACTTGTTATCTTAAATACATATGAGTGTACACACAACTATGAAATGAAAATCATGCAAAAGCTTATGTTTTAGTGAATCATTTACACATGTAAAGTAAAGCTCTATCCAAATTCTAGTACTAGTACACATAAGAATAAAATTAAATAAGTACATGCCTTTATTAACTAGGGAAGTGAAATAATCTAAGACCTCTATGGGGCTACTTAAAGCCTCGTATTCTTGAGATGTCCAGACTATATACTTATTATCATTCAAACATATGTAAACCTATACATGAATTGCAAATATGAAACAATACTTCAACATGTTTAGATTATAAACACATGCAAATCATATATAATACTCATAGTTAATATCACTCTAACTTTCCATTCTAATTTTTGAAAGTGATTTAGAATTTATTAGTAATAATAGCCACACATATAATAGGATTAACTTAACACATGCAATTTTACATAACTATATTCATTTGGTTATTTTATTTAAAAGATATGAATGCATGGTATCAAATGACATAGAAGCTTTACAATGATTAAAAAGTAATAATTGAACATTTCCACATAATTCATTCAACTACATTAATACCCAAGGATAATAACATTAAATAAAACTATTTATGGAAAACTAAAGATTCTTATGAAATTTGATTTTAGATTTGAGCTAATAAATTCAAAGAGGAGACATAATATTTGATATTTTTAACACATCCCATGTTGATGATTTAATATGTTTAAGAAGATATGATTAAGTAGGTTTTATGAATTAATTAAGTTTGGATCATTAAGTAATTCATTTAATTATCCTTTCCTATGCTTCTGAATTTAATTAATCATTTAATTATGAGCTTCCAATAATATGTAAATGAGAAATTAAAATTGCAATACACTTAGAGACTTAATGTAATGAAGCTCATAATTAAGTATTAAATAAATTAACGAATATAATTAAGTACTTATATGATTTTCCTACACACATGGGTTAATCATAATATCCTTAAGGATCGTTATCTTATTAAATACATACAAAGGAATATAATTTAGTTAAACATAATTAAGTATTAACTAAATAAAGGAATATAATTAAGTACTTATATGATTTTCTTACACACATGGGTTAATCAGAATATCCTTAAGAGTCTTTATGTTATTAAATACATACAGAGGAACCCACAAATTCAAATTAAACTATATGAAGTAATTATCATTTTAATTTTATTTAATTCCATCATTAATTGCTTAATTAATTACTTAATTAAATTATGGATTAATTACCCTCCTTAATGAAATGAATTTGGGAATGTAATTAGGAAAGAGGTCCTAATCACTCCTCTTCATCATCTCACTATTAATCAATGATTAATGATCATTAAATACTTAATTTTTATTATTTGGCACATTTAAGAATTATTAAATTACTTAATGAGGGTAATTAACTTCTAATTACCAAGCCAAATAAATCCCAAGAGAATTATAGGAGGCATAGGACATCCCAAAGAATCGACACATTTAATTTGAGACTCATTAGCCAAGTGATTAGAGCTTAATTACATTGATTAGGAGAAATTGTAAACCTAATTTAGCACTGTTCACTATTAATACATAGAAAAATTATATTTATTAAATTCTCTCTATTTACCCTTTCTAAAATGAGTTTACTCATATTTTTAGAATTTTTCTATAATTAGTTATGAATATTTGAAGTTCTAGCTAATTTAAACACATTTTAATCACTAATTAATCCCTAATCCCGTGATTGCCATTGGAGGCGGTGGCGCTTTCCATATGGCACCCGTGATTGGCCACTTAAATGCGATTAGGCATCGAAGTCGGAGTGGTGGATGCGCTTTCATCTCTATCGTTCGATCTCAAATCTGACTGTTAGGATTAATCCCATAGTTCTTAATGGATTAAATTAGATAAAATGAGTAGATTAATGGCAGTCATCCATTCCATTCACGTGGAATAGATGACGGATGATCCTTCATTCCCCGAGTGCCGGAAGACAGACATTATTCACCCTCCTCTACTCGATCTGAACTCACCGGAGCTCGTGAGGCATCGAGGTTGACTCCAAAATATTCAGGGAAGAGATCTAAGGAGATCCTACTATGGAAATTGCATGAAATCATAAAACTCTTTAGAAAAGACCAGCTCCTATTAGATTATCTACAGTTTTCCAGAAACATACTTGTCGGAGCTCAAGACCAGTGGTCTAATGACTGAGGTAGGTTCATCTTGAAGAGATGAAGTCCTGCTAAGAAACTCTTGAGTTGCTTCCTCACCGATGGCTAAATAGACTAAACACCATTGCTAAGCTCATCAGAGTTGGTCTAAGAGTGATCTTCGGTGATTGAATCGATCAGGAAATGATTCATTTTGCCTCGCCGGAGCTTAGGGAAAGTGTGAGAAAAGTTAATTTTGATTTGGTGGAGCTTAGGTGAGGTTGGACGGAGAGGGAGCACTGTTTCTCTTAGGTTTGGTCTCGCCAGTGATGGGAAGTTCAAGGGAGGTCGGGAAAGCTCTAGGGATGCTTGTCTTGACTCACAGAAGCTCTATGTGTGTTCAAAATGGAATGAGGATTGTATACCCTCCTCCCCGATTGATCTAATGGCTAGGATGAGTTCATCTTTTGGCAGGCATCCGACCGATGCAGGTGGACGGGGACGGTAGGAATCGGCTAAGGTGGTGCACCTTGAGTGGCTGAAGGTAGGGAGTGGGCTAGCAAGGGCTGGGGTGGAGTGTACCACCTCCTTCAAGTGTTCTAATGGGGTGGCTTGGGTTAGCTCACCTCCACTTAGCTCATGGATGATCCAATCAGCCTTGGGTCCTGTGAGCTAGTGGTCCTGTTGTCCAATTTGAGCTTAAGGTGGCTTCTAAGAGTTGGAGAGTGGGTTTTACCATCCAAATGGGGATTTTTTTCCCATTTGGAGGGTTTTACCCAATGGGTTTTTCCATAATTTAGGTTTAAGGTGGGTTGGGTTTGATTTAGACTGACCACGGTGACTCAAGGATGGGTCAAGCCATGTTTGGTTGGGTTTGGGCTTGGTTTGAATGAGTTTGGCTCAATTTGACCCATGTAGGTCAAATTGGGTTAGGTTGACCAATTTGTCAAATTGGGTCAAATTGATGGTTGAGACATGTTCAAATGATCATTTGGGATATTTAGGTTCAATTGGTTTGATTTAATTTGAAGTGCATTTGGATTTGACTAATATGGGTTCATATGGGTCAAATGGGCTAAGTTGACAAATTTGGTCAAATTGACCAAATTCTTTTGGGTAATGGGTTGGTCTAAGTTCAATTGATGATTTAGGATGATTTTAGGTGTTGATTTCAATTAATTTGGATTTGGTAATGGTTTAGCTCAATTTGACCCTCTAGGTCAATTTAGGCTAAATGGGTCAATTGGGTTGGTTTGATCAAATTGGGTTCAGTCAAGGGTTTGATCATGTGCAATAATCAATTTATGATTGATTTGAGTAATTGATTTCAATTAATTTAGTTTAGGATTTGATTTGGCCCAATTTGTCAATTTAGGTCAAATTGGGTCAAGAACACAAGTTGGCTTAGTTTGGCTTGATTGATGGTTGATTTATGTTCAAAGATCAATTTATGATTGATTAAAGGCATTGACTTCAATCAATTGGGTTTGGAATGAAGTTTGGTTCAATATGATTCATATGGGCTAATTGGGTCAACTTGGGTCATGTGATCAAATTGGCTTGGTTTGAGCCAATTGATTGTAATTAGACAATCAAGGGTGATCAACAATCATTGTAGAAGGTATTAGATGGGTTGGTTCAATCCAATTTGGGTTAGATTGGAGTTTGGATCACATGGGTCCTTTAGGTCACTTTGGATCAAGTGAACCAAATGGGTCAATTTGAGTTGGATTAGGTTGGATTCGTTTGAGTTGAGTTTGATAATTGATTTAGGATTGATTGATGGATTCGATTGCAACTGATTTGGATTTAATTGGATTTTGGCTCATTTGGACCCTTTAGGTCAAATGGGATAACTTAGGTTGATTGAATTGATTTGGTTTTCTTGATTTGATTATAGGTCTTGAAAGGGTTTGAAATAGAGATTTTAATAGTTGAAGTGCTTTTGTGAAGTTCAATTAGATTTGATTGAATTAAAGGAACTCAGGGTTGAGTTCATAGGATTGGATCATGGGATTAAGATGGGTTTGAGTCCAAATCATTTTGGCTTAGAGCTTGGGATGTGAAATGGGATTCAATTGGGCTTGATTAGATTAATTAGAGGTTGATTTATATGAGTGGATAGGCATAGGTCATGTGTTAGGCCTTAGGATAGGTAGGACCCCTTGGTACTAAGGTATAACCTAAACCTATGGTACACCTTCCTAAGTCTCTAGGCTTTGGTTTAGTGTTCAACTAATCACTAGAAGTGTCCTATGACTAAGAAAATCCAAGTGACTAGAAGACTCCTAAGCCTAAGGAAGGACGAGTCAATCTTTACTCCAAAAGTGAGGTCAACAAACACTTAGATGCAAACACTTAGATGCTAAGTGAATCTCAAATGAAACAAAATAAAAATATAAATTAAAATTTGCAAATCCTATTAATAACTTAAAGTAAACAACCCTTCATTAGATGCTAAATGAATCTCAAATGAAACAAAATTAAAATATAAATTAAAATTTGCAAGTCCTCTTAATAACTTAAAGTAAACAACCCTTCATGTTTAAATTAAATAGATCCAAAAATTTAGATAATCATAATTCCAAAGCCTAGCTAAGACATACCACACTAAGCCTAAGCATGCATATTTGAATGTTAAGTCACCACTTCTAGCTCTAAGTTAGGACGGTACAAGATATGATGTTGTGTTTTATTTTATGATGTAATGTTTTAGATTGGATGTTAAGATTGTTGTTCATAGACTAGATGTTAGGTCATGGTTAGCCTAATGTTATTTCCTACAGGGGATTATGCTAATGGGGCCCTAAAAAAATAAATGATTCTACTTGCAGGTTGCTTATGCCCCTAAGCATAATCTATGATTAGGACAGTGGGGCTTGGTTACCTATATGCAGGGTGCTAAGTCCAAATTATGAAGTATAACTACTTGGCTTGTATGTATGTTCAACTAACATCTATTTTACACATGTAGTTAGATTTTACTTTTCAAATATATAATTTTGCAATAGGAATTAAGATTAGTATTATAGGGTTTAGGATGAGCAGTGGTTAGAAGGTCTATCTAGGAGGCCCTATGAAGCCTTGGAGCTTAATCAAATCAAGAGAAAGGAAAGAAGATGAAGAATGAAGACCCCCATAGCATCTATTCAATTATAATTGTAAAATTTTATTATAATCCAGGTTGTATAAGGGTAAAGCTCAACAACCCAATTTTTCTCTCTTCCGGGGTGTACGGTGGTACCCGATCGCATCAGCTTTGTATTCTTTTACGGAATCTATACATGTTTGATTATTATATTTAGGTTGCACAGTAGAAATTACATCTTCTTCATAGTTTCTTAAACTTGATGTTTGAATGTGTGGCCTGGATGTGGTAAACTCTTTAGGATAAAATTAATTTTTTTACCCTAATTAATAACTCATAACTAAATTTTAAATAAATTCAAAACCTCACGATAAAGCATAAGTTGAAAATTAACATAATTAAAATATTTAGCAACCTTTTAGCTAAATGATTTATGTTTTAATATTATGCATAGCATCCTATTTCTAATCTTCAATAGAGAGGGTCTCCACTCTTGCATGATAGAGGAATGCTTGACTTGCGAGGGCATTCCTTGTAGTGGAGAATACCCCTCCCATTGATTTAGCCAATAATTATATTTCATCATGCATTTAGGCATAACTATCCCAAGCCTTTGTCTAAATTAATGTGTCAAAATGAGGTAAATAATTTGTATAATTTTGCATTTAATATAAGTTATGAATTCATACTATCATGATCTAGTCTCTTAGGGAGTGAATTTATGACTCTTGTCTCCTTTTTAATTAAATAGCAGCCCAACTATCTTACAATTACATATGACTAGCCTACATGGGTTTAAAGCGTATGAGGTGTTAGCTGGCGGCCACTCCAAGTGGTTGTAAGTCCAGGAGAGTAAAATGAGTTTATCCTTTCTTGTAGAGGTAAACCATTATGCCCCCTTTCCATTTAGATTTAGGTCGTGCTTCTATCTTTTGATAAAGCTCCTTAGATTTAGGATCTGAGGTTACTTATTTCCTTTGGGCTGCAAGTATAAATCCTCTCCCCTTAAGCATTTCCATAATCTTGTGTAGATGGACTATAAGCCCTAGCATTCTAATAAAATTTCAACTCAAATTAAAACAAATCTTTTCTTTCAAACATATAAAGCCTTGCCATAAGATAGATTGGAGTGCTCACTAGCCTTCCTAGTATCATGAGTACTCTCTACTTATCTTCCTTTGGAATCCAACATTAAGTCTTTCCAATTGAACATTCTAACTTGAATTTCCAAAAATACCAAATCCTTTGATAGTCTAGCTTTAAAATCTTTGGAGATATGATTGACTACTTTAATCGTGAGTATTCTTATGAAATCCAATTTCCTGGGATGTAATTAACTATGGAAGCTTGCTTCCATAAGGAACTAAAGAACTCGGCATAAAATAAATTTTGCTTTACTTTTTCATGTTAAGTATGGGAAAAATCTCTACAAGACCTATCAGCCTTAGGAGTCCTTATTAGGTGATTATGTCTATTATAAGGTGATGTTTCTATCTTTTGAGATAGAACATCATACCTTAATGTTGTACCTAATCACTTCAATAAGTACCCCCTAAGATCTGCGTGGTGTCCACCCAACATCTGAATTAAAACATCATAATGTATTAGAGATTTAAGCAAGTACATGTCATTGTTAAACTAGGGAAGTGAGGTTATCTAAGACCTCCTTGGGGCTACTTAAAGCCTCATGTTCCTGAGATGTCCAAACTATATACTTACCAAATTAAATACATATAAACATATACACAAGCTTAGGGATGAAACTCATGAAAAGATTATATAATAGCAAATCTTTTTTATTCGTGCAAAGCTTAGTGACACGAAAAGCAAAGTGTTATCTCAGATTCCCTCACATGAATATAGATAAATGAAATTAAGCAAGTATGTGTTATTGTTAAAATAGGGAAGTGAGGTTATCTAAGACCTCTTTGAGGCTACTTAAAGCCTAGTATTTTTGGAATGTCTAGACTGTATACTTACCAATTTAAATGTATGTAGATATGTACATGAAACATAAAGATAAAATAAATTCTTTACTATTTTGAAATTTTAATTAAATATAAACTTTATTGAATAATTATAACCAACACTAGCTTAAAATTCACATCATTAGATTATAGTTTTGAAAATAATTTGGGATTTATTTGTGATAATAGCCACACCATATAATAATATTTATCCGACACATGCAACTTAGCTGTAATTATGATCTTTTGATCCTCTTTTTTCAAAAAAAATGAACATGTGACACAAATAGCATGCACATTCATGATGATTAGAAAGAAGTAATTAACATTGTCAAATAATATATTCAATTACATTAAGTTCTAAGGACAATCAAGATAAATAAATATTCTTTAAAAACTAATCAATGTTCTTATGAGGTTTGATTTTGATATTTGAGTTTTTGAAACCTAAGGAAGAGAGATGATACTTAACACTTATCCCACCCCATGTTGGTGATTTAACATATTTAAAGAAGGCAGTTAAATGGGTTTTATGGATTGATTAGATTCAAGTCATTAAGCATATTAATTTAATTACCCTTACCTAAACTTATTTAATCTAATTAATACTTGATCATGAGCCTTCAATGATATGCTCTTAGGAAAATAAAATTTGCAACGCACCTAAAAAAAATCTAATGCAATTAAGCTCATGTTCAAGAGTTAACTATATAAAGAATGAAAGAATCTAAGTTATGTACTCTTATGATTTTCCTACAACAATGGGTTAACCATAATTTCCTTAATAACTTTATATTATAAAAAACATAAAGAGAAATTAATGGATTATATTTGAATTATTTGAACCAATCATTAATTTTGTTTGATCTCCTTTTTTATCATTAATTTTTCAAATTAATCCCTAATTATTACATATGTTAATTAACCCTCCTAAGAAAATATATTTAGAAAAAAAATAATTAAGAAGGGTCTAGTACTTCTCCTCTTTTGTTCCCTTATTCATAATGATTAATTATAATTAATTATTTAATTTCTACTATTTATTAATTTTAATATTTATTAAATTAATTAATGAAGGTAATTAGGATTAAAATTCCAAATTCTTTAAACTACATGGAAAATAATTCCAAGAAAAGTATCAAAGGTAGAGGACATCCCATGGAATCATCCCACCAAATTTAAAATGAATTAGCTAAGTAATTAATCCTTAATTAAGATAATTAGCTTATGCTTCAAACCTTAATTAAGTGTTATTCATTGGACATAAATCTGAGATTTTATTTTTTCTTAAATTCTCCTATATCTAACATTTACAAAATAGATTTATTTACCTTTTTTGGATTTTTTTTACAATTAGTTATAATTTTTTTGAAGTTTTGGCTATTTAATTACATTTTTGAAGCCAAATTAACTTTTTAAATCGTCGTGCCATGTGGACAATGATGAGGCATTGCTTTCCACATGGCACCATAATATTGGTTACTCAAATTATATCGACAAAAGTTGACTCGATTGGCGTGGTTTTTGTCTTAGCCTTCCGATCTTGAATCGAATGATCAAGATTAATCTTATCATTTCAAAGAGATTAAATCAAAATATTTAACATGATTAATCACGATCGTCCATTCTAATCACGCGGAATGGACGACCGATGATTCATCATGGCACAAGCACTAAAAGGTGGACACCGCTACCTTTCACCACTTGATTTGAGCTCCTTGGAGCTCGTTCAATGGCGAAATTGACTCCAAAATGATTAGGGAATAAATCTAAAAAGATTCCACAGTTGAAATCACATGAAAACACAATTCACTTCAAGAAAGACCAACACCTAAGTGCCAAAGCTATGGTTGTTAAATTTTTATCTCATCAGAGCTATAGACTGGCAATTTGCTAATAAAGGTAGCTTCGTCTTGAAGAGATGAGGCCCTGTTGAGAAGATCATGAGTTGTCTCCCCGCTGATCACTCTATGGACCAAACATCACCGCAAAGCTCACCAGAGTTGGTCTTGAGATGCCTTCCAGAGGTTGAAATGCTCAGGAAATGAATCGTTTTAGTTCATGAGAGTGAGGTGGTGTGGGAAGAGTTAATTTGGGTTTGGTAGAGGTTTTGGAAACTTGGATGGACAGAGCTCTCATGTTCTATCAGGAGTAAGTCTCTCCGGTGATGGAGGGCATGAAGAGCTAGGGAGAGGGCAGGGGATTATACAGAATGCTTTGGGAAAGGTGTGTGCTCTTTTTTGAATCCATGGGGTGGAGTATACCCTCCTCCTCAGCTAAACCAAGAGCTGGGATTGGTTCAGCCGTCCGAGCAAGGTAGGTGGCTAGAAATGGCAGGGGACTGCTGAGGTGGCTGTGGGTGAGAGGTTGGGGGAGTCTAGAGGGCTTGCGTAGGTTATATCCCCTCCCTTAGGTGGACCAATGGGGCCATGAGTGAACTCACCCTTTCTTAGCAAAAGGCTGAGCTCAATAGCTTTAGGTTAGGTTTGGTCAGTGGTCCTCTTGTCCAAGAAGAGCCAAAGATGGCTGTCATTGGAGAACCCATCCAAATGGGGATTTTGACCCATTTAGGTGGGTTGGTTCAATGGGTTTGACCCAAATCGGGTTCACCATGGGTTGGGTCCACTTGGCCATGGTGACCCTAGGATAATTCATGCCAAGTTTGGTTTGTTTAGGCTTGGTTTGGTTGGGTTTGGCTCAATTTGACCCATATGGGTCAAATGGGTTCAATTGAGTTACGTTGACCAATTTGACCAAAGTGGGTCAAAGTGATAATTTTTGGGTGAGTTCAATTGGTCACTTGGAGTGAATGAGTGCAATTGGCTTGATTCAATTTGGGTTAGATTTGAATTTTGCTCATATGATTCAATTTGGGTCAAATGGATCATGTTAACCAATTTGACCAAATTGACCAAATTGCTTAGAATGGGTTAGGTGTATAGTGAATTGATCATTGGTGATTGATTGGAAGAATTGATTTGAATTAATTTGTGTTATGGAGTGAATGGTTCAATTTGACCCTTTAGGTCAAATTGGGCTAAGTTGGCTAATTAAGTTAGGTTGACCAAATTAGATACAATTGAAGGTTGGATTATGTTTAATATTCAATTAGTGATTGGTTGGAAGCATTAGTTTTAATCAATTTGGTTTAGGATTTAATTTGGTTCAATTTGACCCTTTAGGCCAAATTGGGTCAACATGGGTCAAAGGGTTCAATTCACTTGATTAGGTCTGATTGATTGTAGTGGAGTGTTCAATAATGATATACAATCATCAATGAAGGGATTGGATGGCTTTATTTGATCTAATAAGAGCTTAATTAGAGTTTGGTTCAATTACCCCTTTTTGGTCACTTTGGGTTAAGTGACATGGTCAAGCTGGCTTGGACTAATTGGGATTATGGATGGTTGGGGTGTGTTAAATGATAAATATAAAGTTGATTGGTGGCTTTTATTGCAATTTATTTGGGCTCAATTAGGTTTTGGCTCATTTGAAACCTTTAGGTCAAATGGGCTAACTTGGGTTGGTCACCTTCCTTTGGTTAAATTGGCTTGATTGCAAGTATTGGAATGGCTTGAAATGATCTATTGAATAAGTAGAGTGATTGAAAAAAATAAGTTGGATTTAGTTTGCTTGAATGGGCTTGAGTTGAGTTATAGGATTGTGGTGGGATTAACTTAGGTTAATGCCTATGTTAATTTGGCTTAGAGCTTGGATTAGAAAGCAAATTTCAAGTAAGATTAATTGAATGGGTTAGAGTCGATTTAGCTTCATCTACATGAGCTTGAGTTTGGATGAATGAATCTGTACGAGTATTGATTTAGGCCATAGGATGGATGAAACCTATTTGTCCTAAAGTGGACTCTGAGTTTAGGGTCATACATTCTAAGTCTCTAAGCTCAAGTTTTAGTGTCACCTTAATCACTAGAAGTGTCCTAGCATTAAATAAATCCTAGTGTCTAAAAGGTACCTAATCTAAGATAAGAAAGCTTAATCCTCCCTCCAAAAGTGAGGTCAACAAAAGGACCCTAGTAGGAGTGGTGTAACTGGCAAGGCACACAACACGTATTGGCATCAATCGAGATGATCAAAAGCATCCGGGAAGGTCATGAACATTAATGAAGGCTGTTCATGCCTAAATGGAGACATAAAAGGAACTAAGATCCTAATGTGATTCAGTTCATTTCATTTCATACGAAGGTCATGGGAGAGGAATTGTCTGCATTTGGTTTTATTTATTTATGGTCTAGTTTTGTGTCAAGGACACAAAGAATCATCCTGCCGATGATCGAGTCATGCCAGGTGCATGAGTGTGGATTCGCTAAGCATGATGATTTCAGGTTTGTCTTTATGTCGAATACACAAAGGTAGATTTGTCAAGAATTGAATCATGCTGAGGGCATGAGTGAGTGCCTTGTTAAAGGAAAATGAGATTTTGATCAGAATTGGTTTGATTTGATTGATACAGTTTGGTCAATTTGTTTAGTTAATGACTTTTTGTTTAACTTTGATAATTTGTGTTGCTTTTGACTTATGTTTGATTGTTGAAATGGTTTGGACCATGTTAGTTTGCAATGAGTCATACTAATGAAGGGCTATAAAAGCTAGACTTACTTTAGACTTATTGACTCATAGGGGTAGTCTACCAATCGTATAGTAGAGATTATCCAACTTATGGGTTGCCCATCAATTTATGATGGCTAAACTAGGAAGAAAGCTTGAGGACTTACACCTTTCAAAGTATAATCAACCATCGGGGTGACCCACTGATTGTACACCAAGTCAAACCCAACCTAGGGTGCCTACTAAGTAAGGGCCTTTGGGGTTGGATAGTCGAGGTGATTCCTATAGGGAGTTTTGTTGACACTACCTAAAATGATAGGACCTCTTCATGGGAAGAGGTGCCTCTGGGGGTCTTATCCTTATCTACAAAAGATGTTATTTTATTTATTTATATTTATTTAGTGTGGACTCTATTATTTTGCGATGAATCATACTAAAATGGAGCCATGGGGGCTTTGGTATATTTTAGGTTTATTGGCCCAAGGATAGTCTGTACATCCATAGTATAGAGCTTCTAACTAAAAAGGTGGCTACTAAGAAGGGGGAACTGTCCAATCCAATAATAACTTGGGTCATGTATAGATGGGGCCATGAAGATGTAATCCAAATAGAATGCCTAGAGGGAAGGTGCCTCTGGGGGTCCTATCCTAATCCTTGAAATATAAATCTTGTTGGTAAATGGTGGTCAACTCAGGGAGAAAGCATAGGGACTCACATCTACCTGAGTGGTGTTATCCACCAGGTGAGTTACTGTCAGCAAAGTGAACACCAACCAACCTAAAGTGTCTGTTGGTTTGCAATGATCAATCTAGGAAGAAAACATCAAGGATTCATATCTTCCTAAGTAGAACTAACCATCAGGATAGTCTGTCATCAGCTAGACAACTACTATCTTACCTAGGGTGACTACCTAGTGGGGAGTTACTAAGGAGGACTGAACCCAAGCTTGAAGTAGTCAAGAGGAAGAGGAGCCACTAGGGGTCTTACCCTAATCCTTAGATATATGGATCTAGACTCAGCACACGATAGCCAGCTCAAGGAGAAAGCTTGGGGACTCACATCTCCATGAACACGATTAACTATCAAGATGACTCACTAACTGTGTAGTGAAGTGCATCAAGCTAACAAAGGGGACTCATCATTTTGCAACGGTCAAGCCATAAAGGAAGCATGGGTACTCACATCATTCTAAAAAGGGGTAACTGCTAGGGTGATTCATTGGCCAAGCGATGAATCAGACCTAACCTAGAGTAGCTACTGAGTGAGGGTTGCTAAGGGTTTATCTTAACTCAAAGTAGTCTGAGGTGATAGAATTTGTGTTTGACTTGTGTGATTGTGTGCAATTTTATGTTTGAATTATGCTGATAAGGGCTAGGATGCCGCTCAGGTTCTCTTACACCTACCCAAGACAGAATGAGAGTTTGGTAATTGAAAATATTTTTACTTGGAAAATAATTCAATCAAAATGGAAATGGAAAATTATTTGGGACACTCTTCATGTATAATATTTTTATTAGGTAGGATTTGTTGATTGGGAGCATTGGGTGTTCACCTTTATGATTGATTAGTTGATAGGATGCACCCTAGTAGGCCTTGTCTATGTCAAAAGAGCCTTCCCAAATAGGTTTAAACTTGCCTCTCATCTTGCGATGAGCTACAATTGGTTTCCTTATAACTAAGAAAAGATCTCTAACTCGAAAAGCTCTAAGGTGATCCAACTTGTTATAAGCTTGAACCATTTTTGCTTTATACAACTCAATGTTCTGACATGCTCGCAAGTGTCTCTCCTCCAAACTTTTAAGTTCTTCCAACTTAAGGTTCTGCTTAGTCATGATTTTACTATCCGCAGCTATTAGTAGTGATGGGAGCTGAACCTCTGAGGGTAGAATAGCCTCGGACCCATACACTAAGGAGAATGGGGTAGATTGTGTTGGAGTCAATTAGATAGTACGGTAAGCACATAAGCCTTCAACTAACAGGTCATGCCACTATCGTTTGTTTTCTTTGTGCATTTTCTTGAGTATTTGGATGAGAATTTTATTGAAGGCTTTTGCTAATCCATTTGCTCGTGGGTTGTAGATGGTAGAGTACCTCTAATCTCTGTTGTGTCTTTGAGTGAAATTATTGATCTTGGTGCTCTTAAAAGCAGTACCATTATTGACTTTGATTCGGCGGGGCACAACAAATCTATACATGATATGGTTCCTGAAGAATTGGAGCATGTACTGTGCTTTAACTTCCCTGAGCAAAATTGCCTCTGCCACTTGGAAAAGTAGTTCATTGCTACTAGAATGAAATAATGGCCCTTGGATGAGGGAGGATCAATCAGACTCATTATGTCGGTACCCCAACACTCGAATGGCCATGAGGCTAAAGTTGGATGTAGAATGTTGGGTGGTTAGTGTAGAACCACTCCATACTTGGCATTAGTGGCAACACTTCGCTACATCCATTAATTTGTAATCATCATCAACTTGTGATACCCAAGTCTTTTGATCTTGGCTTTTATCGTGGGACTGGATTGATGAGCTCGACATAATCCTAAGTGCACCTCAGTATTAATATTATGGGCTTCATGTTTGTCTAAATAGCATAGCCACATATGATTGAAAGACTGTCGGTATAAAACACCATCCATGAGGGTGTATGAGAGTGCCTTCTACTTTACTTGATGGGCATGAGATTTCTCTTGAGGTAGTTTGCCTTTATTCAAGTAATTAATGAATAGTTTCCTCCAATCCAACTCTTCATCATTTTAGATAATAGCAACCTCCCCTTCAAGTGTGTGTTTATTGATGAGTTCAACATCATTGAGAGGCATGACTTGTCTATTGTGAACCTCAATTGATATGGACTCATCTTTCGGAGATGCCAACTCTTTGGCGAGTTTGGATAAGGCATCGGCTATGAGATTTCTTCCTCAGGGGATTTTATATATTGTGAGTTCCAGGATCTAGGCTAATAACTCAATGGTGTACTTATTGTAGTGATGGCATTTGAGCTTTAAAACCTTAAAAGACCCAATGATTTGGTTGACAACTAGCTCTGAATGCCCAAAGATGCTAATACTTTTGATGTTTAATGAGATGGATAATTCTAGACCGGTGATCAAAGCTTCATATTCAGTTTTATTTTTGGTGCAAGGTTCGAATATATGGTATGAGAATATTATCATATCACGGTCTGGTGTGAGGAGGAGTATCCCTACCCCTGCCTTACTTAAGAGAGTGGATTATGGTTCTTCTACTTCTCTTTGAGAGGAAGCTGTACCATCAAAGTGCATCTCTCAATGGTGAGTGTTTGCATACCCTAAGCACATGATTTGTTCACCAGGGTGATCATCATTGAGCAAGGAATTTGCAGGAAGTGGGTGCACTGCTAGGAAGTCCATGAGTGCTTGTCCATTCACTACGTAGAGGGGCACGAATGTGATGTCAAATTGCGATACAATCATGGACTGTCATGCCAACCGTCCAGATAGCATCAACTGTATCATGAAATATTATAGTGGGTTGACTCTAGAAATCAAGTTCACTTTATGGGAGAACATATAATGGTGTAGCTTCTGGGCTACAAAAATTAAAGCTAGGCAATGCTTCTCAATGGGTGGATAGTTCGCCTTAGCAAGTATCAGACAATGGCTGAGATAGTAAAGTGCATTCTCTTTCCCCTCATCATTATCTTTGCCGAGGGGCATGACCTTATAACAATAGATTCTAGGTTTAAAGTAATATTTCTTTCATCTTTAAGTGTCATCTTTATTTGGTTATATGATAGAGAAGACTACATGAGATGAGATAATGTCTACCATCAGTTCCAGTATTAATAGTTGAAATTCATCTTTTGGACATGCCTTATTAAGATCCCTAAATTCAATGCATATGCAAGTTTGGCCATTTTTTTTCTTAGTTGGGACGATGCTTGCCAACCAAGTGGGGTATTTTTTCTCCCAAATGAAATTAGTATCGATCAGTTTCTTGACTTCGAAAATGACCTGTTATTCAATGTCCAATCACATGCATCTAAGAGCTTGCTTGATGGGGTTAGCGTCAAGTTGTATCGCTAGTTTATGAAACACAACTTCAAAAATAAATCAAGGCTTTCTTTATAATTCAATACAAAGCAGTCCTTAAACTCAATGATTAGCCTAACTAATTAATTGGTTTCAAATTCACTCAATAAGGAGCTGACATATGTTGAGCGTGGATTGTCCTCAGTCCCCAAGTTGATTTCTTTAAGTTCATCAATGGTTGATTTGATTTCTTCATTGAATTCTTGGGGTGCATCCTTGATTAGGAGATCATCTAGATCATCTGAAGTTTCTGAACACACCTTCTCATATGAGTTAATATGCTTCATGAAGAACCTATTAGATTCCAAATGATTTGTAATGACCAGATAGTAATCATTATCGTCTACTAGGCCTATTGTACCAAAACCTAGTCCAGACTTTGACAGAGTTCTTGCACTTGTTGTCCCCAATATTTTGGAGTACTTCGACCTATTCTTAGCCCACATATGTAGGATTAAATCTTTCTTTTATAGATTAAGAACACAAGGCAAGTACCAATCAAATGGTAATTATATTATTCCTTTAATTAATGCATCTTTAAGCTTTACATCAACTTCTCAGCTTGAGGATGTTGCTCCTAGGTAAAACCTTTGGGGTTTAGCATTCATACATGTTTTGAGAGCTTCCTTAACTACCAAACCCTCAACTTTTTGTGAGGAAAGTGGGGTTAGACCTAAGGAACCCATACGCTATCCAATAATTTCAAATAAAGGAGATTTAGATACACTTATGCTTTACTTAGGGAGCCCATCTTCATCACTGTCGGGCTCTAATGTCACCTCCAATGAGATCTACTGACGTAATGAATTTACCGGGGTGCTCACTACATAAGACTCATCCTCGAAACTAGATTCTAAGTCAGTATAGATGGCAGGTGTACTTCTGGATGCTAAGATGAATCTTCTGGTAGGTGGTAGGTATGGAGGTCTACCACCCCTAGGACTTCCTCTAAAGTTGTTTCTTCCTCATCCTGGTGGAGGTCAGGTAATCCTCCCTACTTGTTCGAATGGAGTAATGAATTGTGGGTGAAATCTAATCTTAGGCTCTATCTCCTCCTTAATGTTATCTTCTTGCTCCCTTTCTTTTATTTTTCATTCTCTTTTTCTTTTCTTTCTTTTTCTTTCTTTTCTTATTTTTTCTTTTTTAATTTGATTAAGTTCACGAGAAAAGACATTTTACTTCTTAGGGATGTAATAGGCTGCATCCTCATAAATCCTGACCTCATGTATTATAAATAGTTTAAGATCTCTTTTGACACAGTATTTGATCTTATCCCTGATGAACTTGATGCACTAATATAGCGAGGATGAAATTACATTGTTTTAATGAATCCAAGGTCACCTTAACAAGCTATTGAAAGATGTATCGGAATCTATTATGTGAAACTTAGGTTATGTCTTCCAATCATCTATCTCCAAAGACAATACTATAAAGCTTAAAGCCCTCTTACCCTGTTCATTGAATCCTTTCAATGTCATCTTCTCATATTAGAGTTTAGTGATATTAATCCTCCAGTTGGTAAGGGTTCATAGACTCATTATATTCTTTGATGCACCTCGATCAACCAACACTCTAGATAGCGTGAACTTGCCAACATCCACGATGATGTAGAGGGGGCGGTTCTGCTCTATCGTCCTCAATATTAGGTCTTCATCTGAGAATGTAACTCCTAAACTTATTTTGAAAAACATGGATCCTCTTTTACTAGATTAGTAGCGGCCAACTGAGTTAAGCATTTTTAGGGCCAAGCAATGCTTTAATTAGTGACTCCCTCATTTCTTTGGATAAAATAAGGGCGTCATATATGCTTAACTTAGCTGGCAACTTTCAAAGGTGTGTCAGGACATTATAGTCAACTTTAGGTTGGTCCTCTATAAGAATATCCAAGGGTAGAGCATCTTATGGAGGGGATATATGCTCATTAGAACCAATGGCATGTTTACCCTTGTCTTTAGGTGCTACCATAGGAGGTAGAACTTTACCACTACACAAATTAACTTGAATGACTTGATCTGAATTATTTAGATTATTATTATTATGACTTGGAGAGGTATCAATGGGAATAAAATCACTAAGATCTTCAAAAGTAGATAAGATGTAAGCAGAATTATTTTTCTTCATTGATTTCATCAATTTTTGAAGTACATGGTAAAAGTCAAGTAAAGTAAGTGTTATGAGTGTCTTGGTGCCCTCATCCATAGATAAAACACTCCTACTAATGGTAATGCAGTTAATAGATGTGACATTTATGACTGTGGGAGGAAGAATGCTGGACTCAGATAATGGTGGTGCTATGGAACTATCCTAGGCTCGTGGTGGCTGCTATTACTGTTGGGCTTCCACCCTCCCCAAGTTGTCCCTCACAACTAGCAGGCTTTCCTTAATGTTAGAGGTCTAAGCTGAGTTAGGCACCTATAGAAAAAGTTTCTAGAATTTAAAAATAATCTTTTTAGAGGTACGAGATAAAGAGATATCCCAACCTTCTTTTGTCTTAAGAGGATTGGATGTTTCCCCAAAGACTATTTTAATGGAACCAGAAGGTTGCTTTGGGGATCACTATGGCTCCTAACTTATAGCTATGCTTAAGATAATCCTTGAATATAAAGCAATCCTCCAAGACTTGGCCTTTCATGTCGTGGTAGAGGCGATAGTTAGGATCATCACTTCTACCCACTTCCTCCAGCTTTCTAAGCTCAGGAAGCTGGAAATTAGGCTTCTTAAGGAGGTTCTTGAAGATTTTTTTGACTACTTCCCTCTTGAATGAGTATGGCATGTTGAGTTTATCAACAAGAGTAGGTGGATAGTAGCTACCTGATGGCGGGTATGGGTATTACTGTTGTATAGGCTATTAAGGTGTCCTTTGTGGTGGCCAAGGTAGTGGAAGAGGAGGTGAGAGTGAAGGCTGGTAAGCTCTAGACCTCTCAAACTATGCCCTCACAGGCTACTTCCTCTTGTCTACTGTTACCACTATCCTTGGCTTCTTCTCAAACACTTTTTGGGGTTTAAGCTTGGATGACTAGTCTGAGGAGGGTAACTATTTGGCTTCCTCTTGTAGGTTATCCACCTTGCTAATTAGTTTCTCAAATGTCTTAATAGTAAAGCCCTTGAGCTTGAAGGTGATCGGGCCATGAATATCCTTGAGAAGAATTTTAATAGCATGATGTTCCTATAGCTATGGTTCACATTTCATAATTAGGTTTTGCCACTTGAGAATATAATCAACAAGGGACTCATTGGATTTTTATTTCTCTACAATGACGTCCCCTACAGTCACTCTCTATTAAGCTCCTATAAATCTCTTGATAAAAAGCTACTCCAATTCTGCTAAAGACTTCATCAAATTATTGAGGTATTCGACGTATGAATCAAAGGCCACTCCAGAATAACTACTGACAAACTACTGGAAGAGCTACCACTGGTGTTACAACAACTAGCTCTAAAATGTGCAATAAGCAACCTAGGTTCCACTACCATCGAATATCTTGAAGGATGGTGGCACAAAACTTTTAGGGTATTGAACTACATCGAATTCCTCTAGGTAGGGTCTACCCTTTGGAACCGATGAGCTCCCTTGGGCTTGTACTAATGCCACCATCACTTATTGTTCTACTATCTACTTGAGTCTTTTTCATGGACAGAGATACTATCGATTGTCTTCCTATGTAGGATATCGGTATCCTCGTCCATTGGAGTAGTGCCTTAAGATGATCTAGGATATGCACTAACTCAGGTCTGTCAGCTTCCATAGGAGTGGGTTGGGGATGAGGTGTTTGATTTTGTAATCATAATACCACTTCCATTAACTCTCTACTCTCCTCTCTATCCTATCAATCTAATCATCCTTAAACTTGATTTGTTGGAAAAGGCATTGAGTTGAGTTTGATGCCTCACCTTCCTCAACTACAATGCCCTAAGCTTCTTGGCTGGTGTTGACCTCACTTTTGGAGTGAGCTTTCAACTTCTTCATCCTAGGCATAAGGACTCCTCTAAACACTAAGAGTTACTTAGTCTTAAGACACTTCTAGTGATTAGGTGAACATGTAACCTAACCCTAGAACTTAGAAGAGTTAGACATAGGAATAGGTTATGCCTTAGGGGTATTATGAAAACTTGCCTACCCTATAGCTTGAACCAAATCCTTATTTCCTTCTTTCAAATCAAACTTCAAATTCAAATCAACTTCAAATTCAAATCAAACTTCAAATTCAAATCAACTTCAAATTCAGATCAACTTCAAATTTAAACCAACTTCAAATTCAAATCAACTTCAAATTCAAGTCAACTTCAAATTCAAAACAACTTCAAATTCAAATCAACTTCAAATTCAAATCAACTTCAAATTCAAATCAACTTCAAATTCAAGTAAACTTCAAATTCAAACCAACTTCATATTCAAATCAACTTCAAATTCAAATCAACTTCAAATTCAAATCAACTTCAAATTCAAACCAACTTCAAATTCAAATCAACTTCAAATTCAAATCAATTCGAAATCATGCATTAAATCAATTCAACTCAATGGATTTTCTCAAATCATGAATCAATTCCAAATCAAATGATTGAAACCCATGATTGAATTTAAATCCCAAAATCTTTCCTAAGCCATTTTGATTTCATCTTGTGGGCTTAGCTCCAACCAAATTCAAATCACTCCAAATTCAAAATATTTTCTCATAATTCATTTATATTCTTATTTATATTCACAAATATAAATGAAATATAATTTCAAATAAGCAAAGCCAAATTCAAAACTCAATTTCAAATCTAACTTAAATCCAACCTATACCCTTTCAAGTCAAATTCTTGAACTTAGCCAAATCATTCTCAAATCAATCCAAATCCTTTGGATTTTCCCTTCAAACAATCATTTCTTCAATCACAAACCAAATATAAATATGAACTTCAATCATCAAACCAAAATCAAACTAACCCAAATCAAACCCATATTCATCCTTTGAACTTGGAATTGTCAAATGAATCAAAACCCATTTGACTCCAAATCACTTGCAATTGGATTTATATTTCAATCATAAGTCCATATGTGAGTTCAACCAAACTAGAATCAAGCCTTGATCAAGCCAATTGACCCACTTAGGTTCACTTGACCCAAAGTGACCTAATGGACCTTTTTGAGCCAAATTCTAATCCAACCCAAATTGGATTGAACTAAGCTCATCTAAGACTCACATTGTGAGCAACAATCATCCAAGGATGATCAACCACTCAAATTGGGTCAAACCAAGTCAAACCTAGCCTTTGACCAAGTCAACACTTAGCCTAAATGAAACCCAAACTAGCTAAAATCTATCATATAACAAATTGATTGAAACCATTAATCTAAACCAATTCATAATCAATGGTTGAACTTGACCAAGTCATCATCTAAGCCAAACCTAGACCAATTGGCCACTTGACCTAAGTTGACCCAAGTTGACCTAAAAAGTCAAAATGGGTCAAATTTTGATCCAAGCCAAATTGATTGCAACCAATGGGTCAAATTCATTCTAAATCACTTGTTGAACTTGACCAAAGCTTCAATTGGATAACTAGACCCAACCTAGCCCAATTGAACATGAACCCAACTTGACTTAAAAGGTCAAATCAACTTGAAATCAAACCAAATCAAAATTAATTGAAATCAAAGCTTGCAAAACATTTCAAATGATCAACCAAGCCTAAACCAACTCATGACCTAACCCAATTGGGTCAAATGGATCAAATTGGTCAACTTGACCCATTTGACCTAAATGAACCAAAATAAATATAAACCAAATTGAATCAAACTAATGATACCCATAGGCTCCAAATGATCATTTGAACTTGACCTAACCCATGGTTTGACCCAATTTGACCAATTGGTCAACCCAATCCAAATTGACCCAACTTGACCTAAATAGGTCAAATTGAACTAATTCAAACCAAATGAACTCCAAATCACATGAAATTTGGCCCAACTCATTTTTGAATTATTTTAACTCTGTCCAAATCAAAATCAAGGCCAAATGACTATAATACCCCTAGGACAAATGGTATCATATGGCCAAATTCACTTGGAGGAATTTGGCCAATTCTTTCTCATGGCCACTTGGCATCTTCCTAGTAGTCCATTTGGACACCAAGGGAGGTGGTCAACATGACCCAATGGGTTAGGGTCAGCCATGACCCAACCCAAAGCCAAATCAACCCCTCCAATGTAAATTGGACACTTGGATCACCTCATAGACTCACCTAGTACATGGGCACTGCCTCTTTTCCACTCCTCTTCCTAAAATGAAGCACATGGAGTGCCTAACAGCCTAAATAAACCAATTAATCATAGCATTTGATTAAAAATGGCAAATCTAGCCTCGACCATCCGATCCAAGTAATGGGAGATATACTCCCCCTCATTCCCACTCAAACTATAGGGATTGCATTCGATTGAGCTCTAAGAACCAAAACCAAGTTTCTCTGAGCCTTAGCAAGCATTCTCGAGCTCCCCCCATTTTCACCTTCATGATTTTGCTCAAGCCAAAATAGAGGAGGTAATTCCAAACTCCATTCATCTAATTCTTCACTAAACCCAAATTCACTTTGCAAGCAACATCAAGGGACCTAGTCGAGCTCACCCAAGGTATTTCCCAAGTCTCCAAGCCACGGGAAGGGGGATTTCGATCGAAGTTGATTGCCATTAAAGGGGAGCTTGATCAACCAAGACATCCACTTCAAATCAAGGCTTGATACTTTCAACAGGACTTTGTCTCTACTAGACAAAGCTACCTCCTCCATTGGAAGCACCGATGATAGCCTCCAGCGAGATATTGTTCAAAACTGATCCTAGTTTAAAAAATGCTTGGTCCTTTGTGAAGGAAATTGTAATCCCATTAGATCTTATCTGTTGGATTTTTCTTCTGCTCCTCTAAAGGTGTGGGGTAAATTCTAGCCTAATCCAAGCTCAGGTGAGCTCGGATCAAGCGGTGGAGGATGAACGACCTCTATCTCCCGCAGCTTAGGCAGGGACGAATCATGAGCCATCCATCCGGCATGTTTTGGATGGACTGCCCTGATTTAATCACGTTAGATCTTTGTTTAAACCCTTTATAACCACGTGATTAATCTTGGTCATCTGATCCTTGATCGGACGGCCCAGGGAAAGCGCATCCCATCGCCAGCTGATGCGACGCACGATGTGATAACTTAAATAACCAATCATGTTGTGCCACATGGAAAGTGCGTCACGTCAGTATTCCACGTGGTGTCAATGAGATTAATTAATTAATTAGGCTATTTAATTATCCATTAATCACAAAACCTTCATAAAATCATAATTAAATATAGAAAAATCCAAAAAATATAAATGAGGGATCATTTTAAAGTTATTTAAGATTGAAATCCAATAAAATTATTCTAATTGATTTTAAATAGTGGATTTTCCCTTAATTAGGTTTTAATTAAAAAATTTAATCACCTCAATTACTCCCTAATTACTTCAATAATTAATTCCAAAATTTTCAGACATGTTTAGTGGGATGACTTCTGCCTCCCTTAATTTTATAGGAATTTATTATGAGTTAATTAGAGAAATTAATTAATGAACCCCTAATCACCCCCTTAATATAATTAAGAGTAATTAAGCACATGAATAGTGGTTTAATTCCTTAATTGAGATAATTAAATATTGTTTAAGTGAGGAGGAGGTTTATGGAATAAGTTTGGGATATTTTTCCCAAAGTTATTCCCTAAACCCCCTTTCTTCCTTAATCAAAAAATAATTAAGGATTAATCCACTAATGATCTACTTAATCAGTCTAATCAAACTTTCAAAACTAATTTTTATTAATCAACCTCTTGCTGGGTAGATCCTTAGGTGTTCAAAAGCCTAAGGTAAGTTTGAGAAAATCATATCCAACTCACATGTGTGGGAAGGTTATGAAAATACTTAATGAAAACCCTTTAGCTTAATTAATCAATAAATGTGAGCTAATTGCATTAGGGCCCCCTTTATTTCTTAGCTGCATTATTGATTTAAAGTCTGTGTGGTTGCATATCATATGTTGGCTCATAATTATTTGTTTAATTATGTTAAAGTGGTATAGGTAAGGGGTAATTAATGGACTTAATTCACACCTTAACCTAAATAAAACATAAAATTAACCTAATTATTCTAAAATTAAACTAAACTAATTCACACATGGGGGAAATGGGTTAGGACCAGCAAACTCTTTCTCACAAATCATTTTCAAATTAAATCCAAAAATAAAATAAAAATCTCTTTAAGGAATTTTGATTCACTTTAAATGATCTTATTTCATAGGATTGTCTTTCAGAATTAATTAGGGTGAATGAAGTCATATGCTTACATCACTTTATTTCTTTCAAAGCATGCTAAATGTTGTTTTTCATATGAAATCATGCATTCATATCTTTTGAAAAGTCAATTAAATAAAATGTTTCCTTTTATGTCAAATTGCATATTTTGGCTAAAGTTAAGAATATGAGTGGCTATTATCACTATTAAATAAAAAAATATTTTCAAAACCTATAAATCAAAGATTATAAATGAAGTGATGCTACTTATAAGTACTTATAAGCTTACATGTGATTATAGCATAAGATGTGTATTATGTGATTTTCTTCTCTTCTCTTAACATGGACTTGTATAGTATTTGCAAAGTGTATAGTTCATTTGAAAAGAACATAAAAATTTCTTAAATCTATTCCTATGTTATGATTTAAGAAGGATTTTCACATTACACATGTAAATCATACAACCGAAATCAAACATAAATATTTTGCATGATTCTTCATCTATTTGTTTCCTTTTGTACATTTTCATGTATTTAAGAAAAGTGGTATATTAGTCTGGACATCCCAAGTTTGCTAGGCTTTAAGTAGCCCCAAGTAGGTCATGTACCTTACACCCCTAGTGTAGAAAATAATGGCGTCGTACTCACTTATTTCTTTTATACATGTGGATGTGCATTTGATTAATGGATAAAAGAGTCCCTCTTTTCTACATAATAAAAACATGCATTCATGGAATATCCAAATTTTCTTAAATAACATCCCTTTGCGTTCATCATTAATGTGTGCTAAGATTTGCATTGCATGTATATGTATCCTTAGAATTATTCATATGCATGGTATACATGTTGGAATGAAATAAATGGTTGTGTGTTATGTGATAGTAATTCACCTTAACTAATCTTAAGATGCCTTTCTTATTGAATAGGTTTATTTCAAGCAAATCTAAGCTTAGGGTTACTTAAAACACATAATAAAACAATCACTAAAAAAATCATTAATGAATCTATCTTAGAAATTACTTAAGGTAGGGATGAAAGAGAAGTTCTCTCCTCTTTTCTTCTCTTTATAATATTTAGTAACTAAGTGTAGGTTCATTCAAACCAAATCAAATCATCAAATAAAATTAACAAATAAACTAAATTACTTAAATGAAATCACCCTCTAAGTTGAATCTTTCACACTTTGAAAATTATAACCTTAAAGCCTAGTTAAGACATGCCACACAAGCTTTAAATGGCACACACATTAGGCTAAGTCACCATTTCTATCTCTATGTTAGGGCAATGAATGGTTTGATGCTTGACTTTGGTTTGTGATGTAATGTTTTTAGACTGGATGTTAGGATGCATGTCGTAGACTGGATGATAGGATGACCTTAGTCTAATCATGTCTTCTATAGGAGATTATGCTTAAGGGGCACTATAATAAAAATATAAAAATACTTTTGCTGTGCAAGTTGCTTATACCCCTAAGCATAATCCAAACTAGGATAGGTGAACTTGGTTACCCATGTGTGGGGTGCTAAGTCCAAATTATTCATATAACTGCTTGGGTTGTGTGGTATGTTTAGCTAATCTCTATTTTGTAGTTTTATTTAGATTTATCTTTCCCATTTTAGTATAAATTTTGCAATTAATATTTGGAATGAATGTTATGGGAGAATTAAGGTGAACATTGGTCATAAGACCATGTCTTATGTACCATGCGAAGCCTTGGAGCAAGCCACATCCCAAGTCAAATCAAAAAGAAGAAAGAAATGAAGAAAAAAAGAAATGAAGAATGAAGACCCCTATAACATGAATTCCTTTTTTATTGTACTTATTCATTTTTAATCTAGGTTGTATAAGGGTAGAGCTCAGCTGCCAATTTTTCTTTTTGAGTTTGTACGATGGAGCCTGACCACATCGACCTCTTATTCTTTTTCATTAGCTTTATTAAATTATTTGATGTTTGTTTAGCTTGTGCATTAGAAATGGCATGATTTTCTTAATTTCTTAATTGCTTGATGGTCATTAAATGGCCTGTATGTGATTAGGCTCTTAGGGAAAAATAAATTTGCTATCCAATTAATCAACTTAAAATTTAAATTAAATAACTCATAACCTCAATTAAAGCCTAGGATATAAATCGAGATAATAAAAGATTTAACAATCCCTTAGATGGATGTTGTATGTCTCACATCATGCTTAAAAATCATATTATCGCACTCTTGCTAATGGAGGGCTTCCACCATTGCTAGAGAAAATAGCTTGACCTTTGAGAGCAATGGTAGAAACACACCTCCTTCTTACTGATTTTGGCCTATAATCAATCTTCTCATGCATTAGGCATATGAAATTCGATAGCTTGTGTCAAATTAAAATGTCTAAAAATTAAATAAAACTTAACAAAATTTGCATTATATTAAGTCATTACTCATGTCATTCATGATCTAATTTCTTAGGGAGTGTGTTTAAGGACTTAGTTTCCTTTTTAAATAAACAATGGCCTAGCTATCTTGCAAAACATAAGACTTGCTTACATGTATTTTAAATCACAAGAGGTGTTAGTTGGTGGCCACCCCCATGCAGTTGTAAGTCCAAAAGTCGGGTGTTTTATTCTCTCTTGTGGAGATAAACCATATTCCCATTTTTGCTTTAGATTTAGGTCATGCTTTGGCCCTCACCAAAGCTCCCAATATTTAGGATCTGAGGTCACTATTTTCCTTTGTGGGCTACAAGCATAAATAATCACCTCTTAGGCATTCCCACAATCTTGTATTGTGGTATTGCAAGTCCTAGATTTTAAATAAAAATTCAACTCAAACATATAATCCTCTTCAAATTTCAAATATATAAATCCCAACCATAGGATAGTTTGAGATGCTCGCTAGGTTTCCTAGCATCATGACAATCCCCTACTCATCTCTCTTTGGTTTCAATAATAACTCCCTCCTTTTGATCAATCTCACTTGATTTTCTAAAAATAATCAATTTGTTGATAGTCTTATCTTTGAAATCTTTAGAGATAATGATCATTTATATTAATCGAGAGTATTCTTAAGGAATCTCATTTCTTAAGATGTAATTAACTGAGGAAGAATATCTGGTACATTCGAAGACCCATTATCCTTAGGAGTCTTTATTAGGTGATTAGGTCAATTATAGGATGGTGACTTCTATCTCTCGAGATAGTACATCATTCCTCAATGTCGCACTTGATCACCCTAATAAGTAAATCTACAGATCTATGTGGTGTCCCAACAATATACACAGTATTTTTATTTTTCAAATTCCCCAAAGAGTTTGAGAAATAAAAATAAAACACCACAACTGGGCTGTTTCCTATGCAAGGATCTGCAAGTGTCAATCATGTGGACCTCAGTAGTATCATATAAAGGTCATCCTCATCGACATTAAAGTCTTACATACCTTCCTCTTGGTCAGAATGATCATCCCCAACTATATGCCTTACCGCACGATAGTCGGCTAATATCTCCTCTAATGATCGATCATCCACTCTGCCTAAAACCATTGGGACATATGTCGAGGGGTGACTCGTTACTAGGTTGTGTCCTGAAGAGGTGATACATTGTATATTTTGGACAAGAGTGGTACTATCCTTGATCGGCTCAATAATCATGAGAGTCAACCCAGTATTTCCTTCCTCCTTCTCTGGCTATGGTGATGGAGCGACTATGTCACTTTTGAGCCACCACTCTTTATTCTCTACTGTTAGGGAGGGAAGTCAAGTGGGAGATCTCGACCTTGTCTCAACTGGTGGAGTATATTGAGCATGGTTTTTAGGACACAATCATATTATGTCTTTTCCCCATATGCTAATTTATGGTATTTAGCAGGCACTTCAGATGGTGGGACATGGACCGATGATGGTGGTCGGTGAGCGGAGCAGTGTGGTGGTGGTGACACCGGCTACCTCTCCACTGAAGGTCTCCTCCTATGATTGGAACCAGTGAGAACTATCCTATCTAAATGATTGGCTATATTAGCTCACCGATCAAGATGGTCAATCAATACTGAGGTTGTCGACTGTATGGCAAACCTCCTCCTATGTCTCTTGTCCACTTGGGAAGCAACCTTGGACTCTGAGGCCTTTTCTCTATATATATGATCCCTTACACTTCTAGGGATCACTCATTTCAAGCCATGAATGGTGGCGGACACAAACCATCCATGGACTCTCCCTACTCTCCTGAGCACAAACCTCAAACCAGCATAAAGCTTCCTCCTCTCCGTATCTGGTGTCTCATACTATGGGGGTTGTGGGGGTGATGCTACTATCCTCCTCACATCATCCTCTCCCTCTACAGCTGAGAGAGGATTAAACCTACTACCACCAAGAAGAAGAGAGGTCTCACGAATGGACACCTATTCAACTACATGGGAGGCTCTCTTAACCTCCTTGGCCATGCGCTCATAGTACCTCTTGATCTTCCTATTCTTATTATGATGCTGATTCATGGTCAAGGGTGCATGGAGGGAGCTAGTGCCGACCTCAAAGTTGGGAGAAATAATATCAAATGTTAGGACTGACTTCCCCTTAAGAATTGGGGCTGCAATAAAGGTGGTACTAGTCCTGACAGAAACTGTGGAAATCACAAGTGGTGCTCATGGCATGGGAACCTCTAAGGCTTTCTCTTTAAGGATGGGAATTTGGTATCTGACTAGAGGTCAAACTAAAGAAGTGGCTTTTTGTTGACCACGTCCTCCCTACTAACTATATTAAGGGTAGGGCCATTACAAGTAACGTTGAAATGCTTGAACCCAAGGCCAAACATAATGACTGGGGATGAAGCGAGTATGGCCTGATTCATGGCTAAATCCACACCCAAAGTGAATGAGAAGATGAGCTTTCTGGAATACATGGTGATTTCCTCTTTGTTGCTGAAAAAGAAGGGCATTTGATTAGACTTTGCTTTGGATGTTGTTCTTTTGACTTGACTTTAAATTGAAACCCATATTTAACAAATTTGGTTATGTTAGATGGGGTTCATATATGCATTGAAGAGATTTGCAATTTTGAGAAAGAATGTCTTTTGAACTTCACAGAAAGTGAGCTCAAATAAATTTTGAAGATGTTGGATGAACCTTACTTACCATGCTAATTGTAAGAGGTTCTTAAAATTTTAAATTGACTTTATTGAATTTATTTTAGTTGATTTATTTGATTGATCTTTCTTACCTATTGGAGGTCTAATAGGGGTTTTAAGACCTACTGGAGTGAGGTCCTAAAACATAAAGGATGTTGGTCACACTTACCTAAGAGTGAAATAGGCAGAGTGCCCAATGGAAAGAATGATAGTCTTAGACTCACGTAAAAATATAAGTCCACTATCAATGTTTAGAGATAATGATTAATTATTAAAGATGGAGAGAGGAAGTTTCCCCAGTGGAGTCTCCAAAAAAATCTATTGTATTTTAATTTGGAACCGTAGGGATAACATACAAATCTTAGGGGTACTTATTAAAGTGATAGGGTGCAACATTAATGTATGATGTACCATCTTAGGAGATAGAAATATTACCCTATAATGGACCTAACCACTTAATAAAGACTCCTAAGATAGATGGGTCTACCTATATACTAGAGATCTTTCCCCTACTTTACATGGAGAAGTAAAGTAGGGTTTTTTTATGTCTAGTTCTTTAGTTACCTAAGGAAGCAAGCTTCCATAGTTAATTACATCTTAAAAAATAGAAATTTTTTAAGAATGCTCTCAATTAAAGTAGTTAATTAAGTATCTCCAAAGATTTCAAGATAAATTATCAAATGAGTGGGTACCTTTGGAAATCAAGTGGGAAGGTTCAAATAGAAAGACTTATTATCAATTCCGAAGGAAAATGGATAAGAAGCACTCATGATACTAAGAAGCCTAGTAAGTGCTTCAATCTACCCTATAATGAGGCTTTAAATTTTTTTAAATAGAAAATTTACTTCTGTTTAAATTGGAATTTTATTAGAATGGTAGGACTTATAGTCCAACAATACAAGATTGTAGAAATACCTAAGAGTTGAGGACTTATACTCATAGCATGAATGAATTAAGTTGCCTTGAAACCTAAATCTAAAATGCCTTAGCACAAGTTAGAAACATGACCTAAGTTTAATTGAAAAAATGAGATATAATGGTTTACCTCTATAAGAGAGACTAGACACATCCCGGCTCTTTTAGAGTTATAACCGCCTAAAGTGGCCACCAGCTAACATCTCCCACGCTTTAAACCTATGTACACCAGTCTTATGTAGATGCAAGATATCTAAGCTATTATTTAATTAGGAAGAAAGCTAGAATCCTAAACTCATTCCCAAAGCGACTAGACCATGATTGGTATGAAATATGACTTAGGCTAATGCCAAAATTTACAACTTTATAAACCATTTTAATACATTTATTTTGGACCAAGGTTTGAAACAATTATGCCTATATGCAAGATGAAATTAAATCATGGGTTAATAAATTAAAGGAGGTGTTCTCCACTACAAGAAATCACCCTTAAAGGTCAAGCATAACCCCTATCGTGCAAGAGTGGAGACCCTCCCTATTCAAGGGTGGCATAATATAAAATGCATGGTGTGATAACATACAACATTTAACTAAGGGGATTCTAAATATTTATTTATTTTGATTAAAAGCCTATGATTTAAAATGAGGTTATGAGTTGTATTAAAATTTAGTTATGAATTTTTAATGAGGATAGAAAATTAAATTTTCTCTTAAAGATCCTATCGCATCCATACCACACATCAAATCATCACACTTTAAGAAACCTATGAAAAGCATGTCATTTTTATTACTTAATCTAAAAATAATAATCAAATATTTAGATTCTCATAAAAGAATAAAAGGCTAATGCAGCCGAGCACTGTCGTACACCCAAAAAAGAGAAAAAATTGGATAACCGAGCTCTACACTTAATACAACTCGGATTACAATTAAATTTTTACAAATGAAATGAATGTTATGGGGGTCTTCAATCTTTGTTCTTCTTGCTTTTCCTTGGATTGGTTTGCTCCAAGCTTTATAGAGCCTCCCACGTCTTTGCCTTCTAGCCACTGCTCATCTTAAACCCCATAGCACTAATCTTAATCATATTGCAAAAATTAAATATTTATAAAAATTGAAATCTAATTGCAAAGTAGATGTTAGCTAAGTAAACATACAAACCAAGCAATTATAGGGGACACTACATAGATTGTGGGCTGTGGTAACCAAGCCCACCTTGCATATTTAGACTTAGCACCCTGCGCTTAGGTAACCAAGCCCACTTGTCCTAATTGGATTAAGCTTATGGGTTGTGGTGTTTATTTTTAGGTGTATATAAGGGACACTACATAGATCTGAGAGGGTACTTATTGAAGTGATCAGGTATGATATTGAGATATGATATACTATCTCAAAAGATAGGGATATCACCCTTCAATGGACCTAATCACCTAATAAGGATGCTTAAGGCATGATGGGTCTTTGATTGTATGAGAGATTTTTCTCCTGCTTTACATGAATGAATAAAGTAGGGTTTATATTAAACTGGGTTCTAAAGTTTCCTATGGGGGAAACCCCCCATAGTTTATTATATCCTAAGAAAGATGAATTCTTTAGGAATACTCTCGATTAAATAGGCAATTATTATCTCCAAAGATTTCAAGGATAAGACCATCAATAAATTTGTTATATTTGGAAAATCAATCGGGATAGATCAAAAGGAGAGAGACTTACTTTGGAAGCCAAAAGAGATGAGTAGGGAATGCTCATGATAATAGGAAACCTAGTGAACATTTCGGTCTATCCTATGGTTGGGCTTTATATATTTAAAACTGAAGAGAATTATTTGTTTGAGTTAAATTTTTATTAGATTGCTAGGGCTTATAATCCATCAACACAAGGTTGTGGAAATGCCTAAGAGGTGAGAATTTATGCTTATAGCCTAAAGGAAATAGCTACCTCAGATCTTAAATTGAAAGAACTTTGGCATAAGCCAAGGCACCTAATTCTAAGCAAAGATGGGTATATGGTTTACTTACACAAGAGAGATTAAATCACATGAATGTTGGACTTATAACTACTTGGAGTGGCAGCCAGCTAACTCCTCCTATGCTTTAAAACTATGTAGGCAAGTCATATGATTTTGCAAGATAGTTTGTTATTATTATTTAGAAAGAGACTAAAATCCTTAAACCCGCTCCCTAAGAGACTAAAGCATGAGTGGTACGAGCAATGACTTAGTCTAATGAAAATTTTTTAATTATTATTTAATTTTGGACACTTCATTTTGACAAAGGCCATAAAATTTTTGTATGCTTAAAAGCATGATGAAAATGGATTATGGGATAAATTAGCAAGAAAGATGTGTTTTCCACCACAGAGAAAACCCTCAAAGGTCAAGTCTTCCCTTATCGTGCAAGGATGGAAACCCTCTCTTAACAAGAGTGAGAAAATATGAATGCATGATGTTAAACAAACAACATTCAGCTAGGGGGTTTCTAAATCTTTTAATTATCTTGATTTAATGCCTAGGCTTTATGTGAGGTTATGAGTTATTTAGAAATTTAATTATGAGTTGTAGTTGGGTAAAATATTTATTTTTTTCTAAGAGCCTAATCAGATCCAGACCACATATTAGAACATCATTCATAAAAAAAACTACAAAAGTGTGTGCCATTTCTAATACACAAGCTAAACATAACATCAAATATTTTATAGCTATCGTAAAAGAATAAAAAGCCGGTGTGGTCGGGTACCGCCATACAACCCGAAAAGAGAAATGGGTAGCCGAGCTCTAGCCTTATACAACCTAAAATATGAAAGAATAATTACAATTTACAAATGAATAGATGTTATGGGTGTCTTCTTTTCTTCATTCTGCATATCTTCATCTTCTTTCCACCTTTGATTTGGATGTGCTTGCTTCAAAGGCATCACAGGGCCTCCCAGGACAAAGCCTTCTAGCCACTGCTCATCCTATTCCCTCATAACACTAATCCTAATTCCCAATGCAAAATTACATTAAAAATAAGAGAAGTTAAATTAGCTACACCTGCAAAATAACCGTTAGCTAAACACACTATACATCCCAAGAAGATATATCTATATATATAATTTGGACTTAGCACCCTGTACATGGGTAACCAAGCCCACCTGCCCTAACTTGGATTATGCTTAGGTGCTTAAGAAACCTGTAGAGAGAGCATTTATATTTATTTTAAGCACCCCTTAAGCATAATATCCTATAAAAAATATGATTAGGCTAATATCAGCCTGACATCTTATCTACAAAACATACTTCCTAACATTGAGTCTAAAATAATACATCATAAAACTAAATATACATCATACCATGCACCGCCCTAAAATAAAGCTAGAAGTGGTGACTTAGTTCTAATGTGTGTGTTAAGGCTTATGTGGTATGCCTTAACTAAGCTTTATTATGATTTTCTAAGTATGAAAGGGGTCTAATAATAAGTGGTTGATTTCACTCTAAGTGGTTTAATTGATTTGATAATTTTACTTAGTGTATTCTTTTATTTCATTTGACTTACACTTAGTAACTAAGTGTTATAAAGAGAAGAAAAAGAGAGGATTATTCTCTTTCATCCCTACCTTAAGTCATTTTTAAAGCATATTAATTAGCCCAAATCTCTTTTGTGAATGGCTTATTACATATTTTAAATTAGTCCTAAGTTTAGATTCACTTTAAATAATTCTATTCAATATGAAAGGCATCTTAAGATTAATTTGATTGAATTACTATCACATGACACATGTTCAACCATTCCTTTCCATTATATATGACATGCATATGATTAAATCCTAAGTATACCTACACATACAACATGTTTCTTTTAGCACAATTTAAATGAAAGATGCATAAGTGTATTTTGTAGAAAATGGGATTCTCACTCACTAGCTAAATGCACATTCAAGTGTATAAAGGTTTTAAGCAGATACTTCATCATTGTTAAACCAAGGGAGTGAGATAAAGACCTCCTTGGGGCTACTTAAAGTCTCGCATCCCCAGAATGTCTAGATTAGATATATCCACTATTCTTGAATACACATGAATGTACAAGTGACAGCAAGAATGAAAAATCATGCAAAAGTTATATTTATTTCAATTGAATTATTTATATATGTGAGCTAAAGTTGAAAAGGAGATTTTCATTCATTAGATAAATGCACATACAAGTGTATAAAAGTTTTAAATGGATACTTCGCCATTGTTGAACCAGGGGAGTGAGGTAAATACCTCCTTGGGGCTACTTAAAGTCTCGCATCCCCAGAACGTCCAGACTAGATATACCCATTATTCTTGAATACACATGAATGTAAATGTGACTACAAGAATGAAAAATCATACAAAAGTTGTATTTCATTTAATTGAATAATTTCTACATGTGAGCTAAAGTTGAAAAGGAGATTTTCATTCATTAGCTAAATGCACATACAAGTATATAAAAATTTTAAGCGGATACTTCACCATTGTTAAACTAGGGGAGTGAGGTAAAGACCTCCTTGGGGCTACTTAAAGCCTTGCATCATCGGAATGTCTAGGCTAGATATACCCACTATTCTTGAATTCACATGAATGTACAAGTGACTATAAGAATGAAAAATCATGTAAAAGTTGTATTTTTACTTGATTGAAATATTTATGCATATGGAATAAAGTCTTATTCAAATTCTAATGTAGAAATACATGTAAATAAAATCAAATAAGTACTTATCATTGCTAACTAGGGAAGTGAGATAATCAAATGACCTCCTTAGGGCTAACTAAAGCCTTGTATTCTCAGAATGTCCAGACTATATACCTATTAACATTTAAATGCATGTAAAGCTATAAATGAATCAAAGAAAAGAAAGCTTTAATCCATAAACTTAAGGCATAATCACATATATTTCCTAAATATTTATGACTAGCATTCATAACATATATAATCATTCATTTATAAGCTTTGGAAAAATGCATTTATATATCAAATTAAATCAACACATGCAAGCTTGACATAAAGGAAACCATTTAATTTATTTAATTTTGCAAAAGATGAATGCATGAATCAAATGACATACAAAATTTAATATCATTGGAGAGGAATAAATAAACATAAGCAAATGATTTCATTCAATCAACTTAATTCCTAAGGACAATCATATCAAATACAATTATTTAAAGCAAACTAAAGCTTTTTAATATCATTTTTAATTTGATGTTTAACTTGATTTTAGGAGAGAGAGAAAGAGGTTTGCTAATCCTAATCCCATCTCATGTTTGTAAGTTAATTTGATTTAATGAGAAGGTAATTAAGTCAATTTTATGGATTAATTAAGTTAAGTTATGAATTAGGTTAATTAATTAGCTCTTGCCTATGTTATCTTAAAATAATTATCCAAATAATTATGAGCCAATGTGATATGCCAAAAAAATTGAAAAGTAAATTAATAATGGTTCTATGAAATGAAAGGGCCTAATGCAACTAGCTCATAATTAATGACTAATTAAGTTTAAGGAACTTAATTAATTACTTTTATGATTTTCTCACACATATGGACAAACCATAATTTCATTAAATCTCGTTAGGCCATTGAACACCTAAAGACCTACCCCTCAATCAATTAATTAAGTTCAGATGTATTTAAAAATTTATAATCAAACTAATTAAGTAATTAATTAATCCATTAATACTTAATTAATTTCTCTTGAAAAAGTAAAGGAAATTTAGGAAAAAGATTAGGATAGAAACCCTAATCCAATTCCATAAGTCTCCTCATTGTTAAGTAGTGATAACTGACCCAATTAATTAAGCAAGTTACTGTTCATATGGTTACTTATCACTTAATTAAGTTAAGAAGGTAATTAGGGCTTAATCAATTAATTTATTTAATTAATCAACCCATAAATCCCAAGCAAAATAGGTCATTCCCCTAAATAGTCTCAAAAAATTTGAGGGTAATTAGTTAATTAATTATGGAGTAATTAAGGTAATTAAATTTTCAATTAAACTTTAATTAAGCCTAGATTACTATTCAAAATCAATTAAAAATAATTTTAATGGATTCCTCGCTAAAATACCTTTAAAATGAGCCTTTGTTTGTATTTTTTGGATTTTTCTATGATTTGTTATGTATTATGGAGTTTCAACCTTAAAATTTAATTAATTAGTCTAATTAAGCCTAATCCCATTGGTGCCACGTGGCTAATGCGATGTGATTTCCACGTGACACTGCAGGATTGGCTATTTAAGTAGTCACATCCGCGGTTGACTCGAATGGCAGCAGGATGCGCTTTCCTGTGAGCCTTTCTATCTAAGATTGGATGACCACGATAAAACCCACTATTAAAGAAGGATTAAATGGACGATCTAGCATGATCTAATCACGGCCGTCAGTTTCAATCACACGGAATGGATGGTCCATGATCTCTCTCCAGTGAGCGATGAATGACAGAGCTTGTCTGCCATGGATCACTCAATCTGAGCTCACCTGATCTTGGATTCATTCCTAAACAACCCCACACCTTCGTGCGAGAGATCCACAAAGATCCAACAGCTAGGATCGGCTCACATGCAACTTTCTTTATAAAGCTCCAACCCATTTTTAAGATAAAGCTCATTTTCATGAAAAATACCTCACCGGAGCTAAGACCTGTGGTTCACATGCTTGAGGAAGCTTCGTCTAGTTGAGACGAAGCCCTGTTGAATAGCAATTGGATTGGTTCCAAGTAGATTGCTCAGTTGGCCAAGAATGGAGCTTTGGATGCTCAGCTTTGATCAAAGTCCATCCTCCGATGGGCTTGGAGCTCGAGGGAAGGTTCATTTGGCTTCGACGACATGCGTGGAAGGTGTGTGCAAGAGCAATTTGATTGAGATGGGGTATTGGAAAAGTTAGGATAGGAGGTGAGCTCCCCTATTTTAGCTTCACGCAGGAAGAAAAAATCTGAAGTGGGGAGGGCTTGGAATCGCTCGAGAGCTTGCTAGGGAGTTTCGTTTCTCTCTTAGGAACTAAGACGAAGAAAATGGGCTGATTTCTTATGAGAATTGAGGGGGGTATACCCCTCAATTGGCTGAGGTGGATGAACAAATTTCTTCCCCAATTTTGGTCGACCAACCATCATCAGAGCCCTGGAGGGGTCGCAATCGAGTCCACGTGGCATGCCATGAGTGGAGGAAGGCATGGGAGGTGGCTCAAGGTTTGATGTGGGCTGATGGCTTCTCCCTTGATCCTTTGGTTTCTCGGCTTAGGAGGGAGATGAGTTAGCTTAGCTCCCTTTGGTCCATGGTAAGCCTTACCCAGTTAGGTGCTTGATGGCTGCCAAGGATGATAGGAGAGTGAACTTTGATAATTTTGGTAAATTCCCACATGGGGAAGCATATCCAAGGGGGATTTACCTTGGGTTTGGCTCCAATTGGATTTGAGCTAACCTAGGATGGGTTTGAGTCAGGTTAAGTCAGCTCCCAAGGTCTCATGGGTTGGTTTCATGGGTTTTGGCTTAATTTGGACAAATGGGTTAATTTGGGTCATGTTAGGTTAGGTTGACCATTTAGTCAAATTAGGTCAAACCAAGGCTTGAGTTATGGTTAAATGATGATTGGAAGTGTTAGTTCAAGTGATTTCATTCAATTTAGCCTAGGTTTGATTTTGGGTCATTTGGAATCAAAATAGGTCAAATGGGTCAAGTTGGCCAATTTGACCAAATTGATCAAATTGGGCTAGTTAGGTGTTAGTTCAAGTTCAATTGGTTAATTGAAAATGATTGTAGGCTTTGGTTTGAATCAATTTGGATTTAATTTGGATTTTGGCCAATTTGATCCTTTAAGCCAATTTGGGCATGGTTGGATTAGGTTGACCAATTGGTCAAATTGGGCTCAATTATGGCTTTGGTCAAGTTTAATAATCAATTTGGAATGAACTTGAGCCATTAGAAGAAATCAATTTGGGTTGGATCATGATTTGACCCATTTTGGCCTTTTAGGCCAATTTGTGTCAACTTAGGTCAAATGGCCAATTAGACTTGGTTAAGGCTAAGTACATAAGGCTTGAATTGGGAGAAAATCAATTGAATTTGTTTTGATTTTAATTTGGCTAAGGCTAAGTACATAAGATAAAATCATAGGGCTTGGGCAGGATTTTAATTTTGGATTTGATTATGAGTTTCAATCATTTGAATTAGAATTTGGATCTAGATTTAGATATTTGAATTGAATTTTAGGTTTGGTTTGAGAAGGTAAACACAGGTTGGGTTTAGGCCACAGGATATGCAAATCTCCCTAAATCCCTAAGGCATAACCTACCCCTATGGCTAACTCTTCTAAGTCTCTAGGCTTAGGTTAAGTGTTCACCTAATCACTAGAAGTGTCTTAAGACTAAGAAACTCTTAGTATCTATAAGAGTCCTAGATCTATGATGAAGAGATTGAGAACTCACTCCAAAAGTGAGGCCAATGGAGGCATAAGAAGCACCTGCAAGCAAGAACATTCCTATTTATTTATTATTACAGTGACCCTTTTAGCATAATCCCCTACAAAAAATATTATTAGACTATTAGCAACTGAACATCTAGTCTATGTACAAATAATCCTAACATCTAGTTTAAAATATTACATCATAAAATAAAACATAACACCACAACATACACCATTCTAACCAAAGGATAGAATTGGTGACATAACATTCTAGTGTGTGTGCTAAGGTTTAGTATGGTGTGTCTTAACTAACCTTTATAAGTGTGATTATCTAAAGTTTAAAATTGTTTAAGTTAAACATTAGGGATGATTTCACTTCAAATCTTTGAATGAATTGATTAATTTTAATTTACACTTTCTTCTTTCATTTGATGCAAAGGAGTTTAACCCTCTTCATCCCTATCCTAAGTTATTTTCTAAGGGTATATTATTAGGACTTTGGTTTCCTTAATGGATCATTTATTAAATATTTTTATTAAGCCTAAGTTTAGGTTATTCTTAAGGAACTTTATTCAAACATAAAAGATATCTTAGGATTAATAAAGTTGAATCACTATCACATGGATAGCATTCCACAACTTCTTTTCATCATCAATAGCATACACATTTCTTTATTTTTATTGTTCATGATATTTGATTTAATACATATATTTGTACATATAATAATATTTATATTTTGCACACTTAATGATCATTAATGCATGTATTTTGGTAGAGAAAGAAAGATTTTATGTAAACGTGAATTAGAGATTTAAGCAAGTACGTGTCATCGTTAAACTAAAGAAGTGAGATAATCTAAGATCCCCTTAGGGCTACTTAAAGTCTCATGTTCTAGGCATGTCCTGGCTATATATTTGTCAAATTAAATATATGTAAACATATACATAAGCTTAGGGATAAAAATCATGCAAAGATGATATAATAGCAAATCATTTTTATTCATGTAAAGCTTAGTGACACGAAAAGAAAAGTTTTATCTCAAATTCTAGCACATGAATACATATAAATGAATTAAACAAGTACGTGTCATTGTTATACTAGGGAAGTGAGGTTATCTAAGACCTTTTTTGGGCTACTTAAAGCTTCGTGTTCCCGGGATGTCCATACTATATACTTAGCAATTCAAATGTATGTAGATACGTACATGAAACATAAAGATAAAAAGAATTCTTTACTATTTAAAAATTTTAATTAAATGTAAACTTTATTGAATAATTATACCAACACTAGCTTAAAATTTACATCATTAGCTTATAGTTTTGAAAATAATTTAGGATTTATTAGTGATAATAGCCACACCATATAATAATATTTATCTAGCACATGCAACTTAGATGTAATCATGTTCTTTTGATTCTCTTTTTCTTTTATTTTTTGAAAGCATGTACATATGACACAAATGGCATACACATTTATGATGATTGGAATGAAGTAATTAACATTGTCACATAACATATTCAATTACATTAAGTCCTAAGGACAATCAAGCCAAATAAATATTTCTTAAGACTAATAAAAGTTCTTATGATGTTTGATTTTGATACTTGGGTTATTGAAACCTAAGGAGGAGAGATGATACTTACCACTTACCCCACCCCATGTTGGTGATTTAACATATTTAAAGAAGGAAATTAAATGGGTTTTATGGATTGATTAGGTTTAAGTCATTAAGCATATCAATTTAATTATCCTTTCCTAAACTTCTTTAATCTAGTTAACTACTTGATCATGAGCCTTCAATGATATGCTCTTGGGAAAAATAAAATTTGTAATGCACCTAAAGGAATCTAATGCAATTAGGCTCATGTTCAAGAGTTAACTATATTAAAGAATGAAAGAATTTAAGTTAGGTACTCTTATGATTTTTCCACACCAATGGGTTAACCATAATTTTCTTAATAACTTTGTATTATTAAACACATAAACAAATATTAATGGATTATATTTGAATTATCTGAATCAATCATTAATTTTTTTATCTCCCATTTTTATCATTAATTTTTCTAAATAATCCCTAATTATTACATATGTTAATTAACCCTCCTAAAGAAATATATTTAGAAAAAATAATTAACAGAAGGGTCCTAATTACTTCTCCTCACTATTCCCGCTATTCATAATGATTAATTATTATTAATTTTTTAATTTTTACTATTTATCAATTTTAATAATTATAAAATTAATTAATGAGAGTTATTAGGATTGAAATTCTAAATTCTTTAAATTATATTGCAAATAATTCTATAAAAATTTTGGGAGGTGGAGGACATCCCATGGAATCATCTCACCAAATTTAGAATTAATTAGCCAAGTAATTAAGCCTTAATTAAGATAATTAGTCTAAGCTTCAACCCTTAATTAAGCATTATTCATTGGATATAAATCAGAGATTTTATTTTTCTTAAATTCTACTCTGGCTAACTTTTCCAAAATGGGTTTATTTGCATTTTTTAAATTTTCCTATAACTAGTTATGATGTTTTTGAAGTTATGGCCATTTAACTACATTTTAAAGCATAATTAACCCTTTAAACCATCGGCGCCATGTGAACACTAATGTGGAAATGCTTTCCACGTGGCATCATGGCATTTGTTGCTTAAATTGTCCAACACAGCACCTGACTCAGCGGCGACAGACTTGGTTTCATCTAGGCCGTCCGACTGATCTCGGATCGGACGATTAGGATTAATCCTGTGATTCCAAAAGAATTAAATAAAAATTTTTAACGCAATTAATCACGCGGAATAGACGGCCACTGATTCGTCATCTTACAAGCACCGGAAGATGGACACCATGCGCCTTTCGCCGCTCAATCCATTCTCCCCGGATTAGATGGCGAAATCGACTCCAAAATGATCAAGGAATAAATCGAAAGAGATCCTACGGTGAAAATCACATGAAAATACGATTCATTTCAAAAAAGACCAACACCTAGGGGTCGAAGCTACGATTGTTGGATTTTTTATCTCATCGAAGCTACAGACTGGCGGTCCGTCGATAGAGGTAGCTTCGTCTTGAAGAGACAAAGCCATTTTGAGAATATCATGAGCTGCCTCCCCGCCAATCGCTTTGTGGACCAAACACTGCAATAAAGCTTATCGGAGTTAGTCTTGAGACACCTTTTGGTGGTCGAATCGCTTGGGAAATGATTCATTTTGGTTCGCCAGAGCAAGGTGAAGGTGTGGGAAGAGTTAATTTAGGTTAGGTTGAGGTTTTGGAAACTTGGAAGGATGAAGCTCTCGGGTTCGATTAGGAGCAGGTCTCACCGATGATGGAGTGCACGAAGAGCTTGGTAGAGGGTAGGGAACTATGTGGAATGCTCTAGGAAAGGTGTGTGCTCGATTTGAATCTATGGGAGAAGTACACCCTTCTCCCCAATTGAACCAAGGGTTGGGATTGGTTCGATCATTCTAGAGGTAGGTGGTCATAGATGGCGGGAACTTGAGGGGTGAGAGGCTTAGAGAGTCTAGTGGGCTGGCATGGGGTATACCCTCTCCCTTAGGCAGACCAATGGGTTGCCATGGGTGAACTCACCCTCTCTTGGTCAAAGGCAGAGCCCAATAGTTTTTGGTTATGTTGGTCAGTGGTCCTCTTTTCCAAGAAGAGCCAAAGGTGGTTTCCATGGGGTTAGGAGGTGGAGAACCTATACAAATGGGGATTGTATTCCGTTTGGGTGGGTTGGTTCAATGGGTTTGACCTAAACCAGGTTCTCCATGGATTGGGTCTACTTAGGCAGGCCCATGGTGACCTAAGGATGAGTAATGCCAAGTTTTGTTGAGTTTGGTCTTGGTTTGGTTGGGTTTGGCTCAATTTGACCCATATGGGTCAAATGGGTTCAATTGGGTTAAGTTGACTGATTTGACCAAATTGGGTCAAAGTGGTGATTTGGGTGAGTTCAATTGGTCACTTGGAGTGAATGAGTGCAATTGGTTTGATTCAGTTTGGGTTAGATTTGAATTTGGCTCATATAACAATTTGGGTCAAATGGGTCATGTTGACCAATTTGATCAAATTGGCTAAATTGGATTGAGCATGGGTTAGGTGTATGTTCAATTGATCATTAGTGATTGATTGGAAGAATTGATTTGAATTAATTTGGGTTATGGTGTGAATTGGTTCTATTTGACCCTTTGGTCAAATTGGGCTAAGTTAGCTAATTGAGTTAGGTTGACAAAATTGGATGCAATTGAAGGTTGGATTATGTTTAATATTGAATTAGTGATTGGTTGGAAGCACTGTTTCAATCAATTTGATTTAGGATTCGATCTGGTTCAATTTGACCCTTTAGGCCAAATTGGGTCAACATGGGTCAAAGGGTCCAGTTGGCTCGATTTGGTCCAATTGATTATAGTGGAGCATTCAATAATGATCTACAATCATCAATGAAGGGATTGGACTGCTTGATTTGATCTAATGAGAGTTTAATTGTAGTTTGGTTCAATTACCCCTTTTTGGTCACTTTGGGTCAAGTGACTTGGTCAAGCTGGCTTGGACCAACTAGGGTTATGGATGGTTGGGGTGTGCTTAATGATAAATTTAAAGTTGATTAATGGCTTTGATTGCAATTGATTTGAGCTCAATTAGGTTTTGGCTCATTTGAAACTTTAATGTCAAATGGGCTAACTTGGGTTGGTCACTTTCCTTTAGTTTAATTGGCTTGATTGCAAGTATTGGAATGACTTGAAATGGATCTATTGAATAATTAGAGTGATTGAGAAAATTAAGTTGGATTTAGTTTGCTTGAATGGGCTTGAGTTGAGTTATAAGATTGTGGTGGGGTTAACTTAGGTTAAGGCCCAAGTTAATTTTGCTTGGAGCTTGGCTTAAAAAACCAAATTCAAGATTAATTGAATGGGTTGGAGTTGGTTTAGCTTCTTCTACATGAGCTTGAGTTTAGATGAGTGAATAGGTATGAGTCTTGATTTAGGCCATAGGATGAATAAAACCTATTTGTCTTAAGGTGGACTCTGAGCTTAGGGTCACACTTTATAAGTCTCTAAGCTCAAGTTTTAGTGTCCCCTTAATCACTAGAAGTGTTCTAGCATTAAGGAAATCTAAGTGTCTAGAAGGTTCATAAATCTAAGATAAGAAAGATTAATCCTCACTCAAAAAGTGAGATCAACAATCTAGCGTAAAGAAAGCCTGATTCTTGTGCCTCGTACATGGACATTGAAACTTTCTTTCAGAAATATAAGAATGAAGTTGAGATGCCACGTGTATGAAGTACTTAATTCCACTCAAGATTTCACTGGTTAATTCTTTTATACCCAGATGCAGTCTATTATACATCCATGACCGCACACTATGAATATCCATAATCTGTGCAAATTACAAAATGTGAAAATTTAATTAACATTATATCTCAATTACATAAATAGTATTTTTATAATAAATGGCTAATTTCATATAATGCCCTAAGTGTAGATCTAAGTCATCCAAAATAAAATTTTTTACAACTGAAACCGTAGTAGTAGCCCATAATCAAAAATACATTCTTTTTTTTATAAAATTGAAACCGACACATATTATAAAATTTAAATAAATGCATCAAAAAATTAAAAATCATATAATTAATAATTTTACACATTAAATGACTTAGAATAATAATTAGGCTTAAATACCTAAATCCTTTATTTACAAAAAAATTACAAAAATTAACATGTGCAACTAAAGATCTACAAGCAAATAGACGTTTTAATGTAATATTTAGCAAATTCAAATAAATTTGGAGAATATTTAATCTAAAATCAATTAAAATACCTTGAAAGTTGAAATCCCTATTTCTCATAAACCAATGAATGAAATCATGAAAAAATTATAATAGAAGAAAGAGATCAAGGTATACCTTTGATTCTACAGAGAAAATAGACATTTTGGATGCGCATTGGCAAACCTTAGGTTTGGTTCCATTGTCGATCAAGAGAGAGAGAGAGAGAGAGAAAGAAATCTAGGGAAATGGCTCACATGGGGCGGCTACTGCTTTCATCACCCATATAATAATGATTTCCAGTAGAGTTTTCAGTGGAAACCATTAAGACGAAATAGTCCTTCAAGCTCAGCGTCCTCCTCAGTCGGTAATTTTGTCAGAAATATTTCCGGTGGATGGTTTTGTTGATGATTAAGCATATAACTTTTGATGGAAAATGCTCTCGGAAAGCTGTAGTTTTTTTGTAGTGACATTCATCATTGCCAACAACATTGATACTTGTCATTGCTTATATAGTCAATGTGTGCTATTGATACTTGTTATCACTTATGAGCTAGATTGATGCATAACATCACCTATATTAGAGTTCATTTTACATGGCTTATGTCTATTATAATGTATTAATACCTCTTTTTAGTTTTGGCAAAGATCATTTCTATATACACCAATATACACTAATAGAATAATTTCAACTGGGTTAGTCCCTATAGTTTTTCTCATTTTTTTTGGTTTTCTATGTAAAAACTCATATGTTTCTTACAACGCTTGTTTAATTTGTATTATACAAGGCTAAGATGTTAAATATTTTCTTTCTATTTCTTTGAATATTCTACACACCGAATCTTAACTCCAAAATTCTTTATAATTGTCTTGGAGTGAACATATTGCTTGGCAATCAAAATGAGTAGTAATAAATAGAGGTTTGGTTTTACCAACATGGTTATTTAAAAGGCCAATATTGTATATTTCAAGTTCATTCCAGCTATTATAACCATTATCAAAATTTGAATATTCTACACACCTTCCATCATATTTCGCTTATATTTGTCCTTTCAAATCTAATCACTATATTTGTTCGACCACTTTCAAGAGACAATCTAATCATTTCCATTTCCTTAAAGTCAGTTGTTATGAGTTCGTACTCTTTCATGCATGTCACAAAAATAATAGTACAAGTTATAACATTGACCTCATATCCAATGGCAATTTCCTTCAATATCTTCCATAAACAAGCAAAAGATGAGCGCATCTCTCTATAGCTTAATAATTTTTTCCAACCTCTCTCTCACATTTCCTTCTATCTTTATTTTAAATGATAGTCCAAAATCACTAAATAAAAACTGAAACAAAATAAAAATTCACCATTTGATGACCATCTTTGTTTAACTCCTACAATGACAAAGCACTATAAAAAATTTTCAATTTTGATGAAAAAATTCATTGATAAATGTCAAATATATACTGATAATTATCTTTTCGATAGATTTCTGCAGATTTTTTTTGCTAGTAAAAAAACATGTCAGCAACACTTTTCGACACAAAAATTGTTGGAATATATTTCTGACAAGTTTTCCAACAAATCACCCTACAAAAAATACTTAAATATTGTTTTAAAATTGACTTATTTTCATATAGAAAAATATTAAAATTCATAAAAGTGTGGTTAGGAAATCAGAAATTTAAAATAGGAGTAACTCAAAAAAATAATAATAATAAAAATAAACCAGCCAGAATGCCCTATTTGAGGGATCTTCTAGTGATTTTTAAAAGTGAGTTTAGATACTTATATTATAATTTAAAATTTTCAAATAAAAATATTGACAATGTTACCAATAAAATTTTAATTTTAAATTTTCAATAATAAATTCTCAAAGTTTTATGAAGTTCAAATATGGACTTAATATATTTACCGGCTAGTTCATAATAACATGCAAGCAAAATTTTCTCCAAATTCATTCTATTCAATGCTGTATAATTTAATATGTTATTTAATCAAAAAAAAAATCTATTTTGTAATAAATGCAACCGAAACATCAGAGTGTCAACGATAAGGTAAAATTTTTAGATTAGGCTTAATTCTAATCTTAATTAATGCAGAAAAAAATTTTATTTAATAAAATGGAGTCTAGACGACGATAGCCTAGGACGCCATCGTTGGAGGAGTCGTCCGTTTGACGAACGACGGCTCTGAACCGTCAGATCAACGACGACGACGCGATTTATTTTTTTTTTAAAAATGTGGAGCAATTCTCGTATTTTACACGTATCAGAGTCATACGGTGTAGGAATTAAGAGAACTTTATATCGTTGGAATCGTAACGAAATTCTCTACAAGTTTCATGTTGGTCAAAATTTAAGATTGCGACCCGATACACAGCATATTTTACAAATGCGCTTGAAGCTACTGAAATTGAAAGCGAAATCAATCATATTTTGCCATCGATCATACGATATCGATAAGCTTTATATCGTTGGAATCGTAACGAAATTCTATACAATTTTTATGTTGGTCAAAATTTATGATTTCTACCTGATACACAGCAGATTTTGCAAATGTACAAAAGCTTGAGCTGAAAGTTCAAGCGAATCATATAGCTATCGAGTCATACGGATCGAATTGAAGAACTTTGTATCGTCCGAATCATAACAAAACTCTCTACAACTTTTATGTTGTTTGAAATTTATGATTGCTCGACGCAGCAGATTTGCAATAAGCAAAAGCGTAGCAGCTGAAAGACGAGCAAAGAATCGTATTTTGCGCGATCGAGTCATAATGTCGAATTGAGCGAAATTTGTATCGTTGGAATCATAACGAAATTGTCTATAACTTTTATGTTGGTTGAAATTTATGATTGGGGCTCGATGCGCAGCAGATTTTGTAAATGCGAGAGCGAATGGTAGAAAAGCGAATCTTATTTGTTTAAAGTGTATTACAAGCTGAAACCCTAACGATCGCATATACCACAGACATCTTGTGTAAGAGTATTTCTAATCTGAAAAAAGTGTATTACAAGCTGCTCCTGCACCACCACTTTCTTCTCAATTTGGCTGCAATCAACTCCTATATCACAATCATCTCAAAAAAAATTCGATAACAATAGAACTCATCAAGATCAAATTTGAATCATAATACCCCCACTTAGAACTTTTTCCTCTAAATCAAAAATAAGTACACATACAACAAAATGTAATCCCGTATGGACAGAAAATAATAGTACAGACGACTATCTCCGACGATATGCGCGTATCGCATCACTACGGTGTGTAATGGGCGGTGGTGCGGTCGATCTCGAAGATGATGCTCAGGGTCCTCTGTCACCGCTTTCGGATGGATTGGTAGAGGTGTGTAGCACTAGGTACATAGATTAAAGATGCGGAGAAATCATGATACAGCCCATACGGGTGTCATATGTAATGAGGAGGCCCATATATAGGAGGAACTAGCTTGCCATGGGTGCATCGTGATCACATAGCTAAGATAATAGGTGTGTGTGAATGTATATCTAGATGGTCCAAGGTGGAGATGATGGACCAATATCCACACCTCATCCACGACACAATAATGAAGTACCCGAAATGCTTGTCCCCGCATTGCCTATCGAAATATACATGGCCGTCGTGACAACCCATCATACTCGTTGACTGATTGTTGAACCTCTGTCCCTCCACCCTCCAAATAGCGAAATATGTCCGATTCAATATGTGCTCCGCAAGCACGTAACTCAATTATGATGAAAAAATTTATTATTATAGTTGGAGAAATCGGGCTTCATGAGTCGATCTCCGGGAGCTTCGGGGTAATAAGTGTCAGGTATCAGGTGCCGATATATAGTTTCAAGGCGATACCATCGCATATTATGCACCACCTGGGTAGAGTCACCACCACAACTAAATCCGATGCTCTCCCATGCGCAATATATGTCGGTGGTAATCGACCCGCCATCGCTTTCCTCGACCATCCACTCGCATCTAAGAAGAATCTCTGGTGCAACCTCGGTAGGTGGAAGGCCGAATCGCTGAGACACGATCGGGCAAGTGCCACTCAACTGGTTTCCAACTGATCAAGGGTACTCTAGCCAGCCATATGTCGTCCCCATGTAAGCATATATCTACGACACGTGTACGGATCTGAACTCCATATCGCTCCCAGATCACCTGTGGTATTTGAAATGATTATTAGCTATGCTATCTACATACAAAAATGGGCCCAAAAAATACACTTACAAAAAAATATACCTGACTCTGCAGTAGGCCATCTAGCTCATCTGTGTAAACTCTGATATGGGCTGACGTCACCTATCGAGCAAACCCTTCATTCCAGTGACAACCCACACTCAGCCCATCTATGTTTGTCGGGTATGGAATATGTAACGCTATGCCATGAACATGCTCCCATACCCATAGCCGGTATGTGTAAGCAACCATATTGTTGCGGTTCGCTCCTCATGGAGCTCCCTGTACAAATGAGCAAGCACATCTGCTCCTAATGAGAGCTCCCTGAATGTGTCAAGATCCTCCAAGAGGGCGATATCGCAGATGAATCTCAACACATGCATCTAAAGATAAGGAAATGAATAGAAAGTATGTAGCTGACATGTAATGCTAAACTAAAGCTCGTAGATCTAAGTAAGATCCTCGCAATACGCCCAGTAGTGGCAAACAGCCTACACTGCGCTGCCCCCATTCTGAACTCGATGTGATATGGTCGGATCGATCGCGTAGACAAGCAGCGGCTCTGATGTGCTCCTATCAACTCATCACAACAACCGCCAAGACCGCCTCTACCAACAACATTCCGCCAATAATAGGGCCATCTATCAACACCGGGATCATAAGAACATCCCTGCAATGCTATCTCTCGCCGGGCAAATGGAATGAATTTGTCTAAAAAATCAACGCTCCTAATGCCGTCGTAAGGTGGTGATCTATGCTAATGTAATGATCCTCACAACACAATCCAATCCAACCGCCAGTAAGTCATCAATCTAGACATCACCCACTCTTCAACATAAGTATGACATATCCGCAATCGTAAACCTACACAAGCAGGAAATTATAGTTTAGTAAACTAAAATATAAGAAAAATTCATATACACAACTTGGCTTAAAAAATCTTACCAAGTCGATGTCGCTTCTCCACCACGTAAGGCCTATGGTGAACTTCACCGAGTAGGGTCGTAGTCCACTACAGTCTCCTTTGCACGTCTTCGCCTCCTGCGTGCAGGGCGAGCACCTTCTTCGATAGACATCCTACCTACAACAAAGACAAATCAATTGAATTCAAACCAATTAACATGAAAGCTTGGCTCATATAAAGCTTTGAAATAATCATCCGACTTAAGATCGTTCATAGCCCTAAACATGGAGAACAAATTATATAAACACTCTTGTATCACATAACATTTGTGGTAAAAGAGCAAAAGCCCTTGGAGCCACTTTGTGGTAAAAGAACAAAAAATCTTTATAGAGAAAATGTAGTACAACATTTGGAAGGATCAGTTGCCTTTTTCCCCATCTTCCATGTCTTGCCATTACTAGAGAAACCAACATGTACACAATTATACTAACAAACTTTATTTGGAATGAAAGTAAGAAGAAAGAAAACACTATTTATCTCATAGTTACATGCACAACTATACTAACTAGCCTTTAAATGGTATATCACATTTGCAACAATTTAACAAGACTTGTAAGGAATGAATTAGGCAGCGAAACAATGCTTTATAATACGAAACAATGCTTTAAAGCTAATTTGAATGTGACATTAAAAGAAAAACACTAAAGCATGATTCTAATTGACAGCCATAGCAATATAATAAGAAAAAATAATAATATTAATCCTTCATAAATTATTGTCTTCTTATTGCCCGATTAATAACATCTTACGCTCGACATACTTGGGTGGACGGTGCGAAAACTATTTCATATCGGCGCCGATCATATTTCGATATCGGCCAAACGTTTGAATGAACGAAATTCATATCGTCGAATCGTAACAAAATTTTCTAGACTTTCTGTTGGTAAAAAACTCCAACCGTAATAAGAGAAATTTTGCGATGCGCGTAAAAGCGCTATGCTTACAGAAAATGACAACGATCATTTAAGACGATCGCCAAACGGTCGAATGGAGCGAAATTCATATCGTCGGAATTGTAACAAATTTCGACAAGTCTAAATAAGGAACCGACTTGAAAATTTCTTATACAGTCCTTATAAAAAATTTTCATGCATTCAAATGCTACACAAGTCTAAATAAGAACGCGAAAAAATTTTCATGCAAATACTATACATTCAGCCATCATAAAAAGAATCATGCATTTGAACTCATATTCAACTAACAACAATTCTAACCAAGAATCCTTCCTCTCCCAAATACGAAGAAAAGCATTTCAAGATATAATACAATCGATTTCGGGAGATATTTCGTAAAACTCATAAAAAGGGAGAGCAGATTCTAATTGTAGCTTTCATAAAGATGAATAATATCGTACAACGGAATTGCACCTAAACCACTAAGAAGAATTACATCTCATTAATCCATAGCTAGATGAATGAACACTTACAAATAATAAACAAATAATTTCACAGCTACATGAATGTTTTTTAGCCCCCATGTGAAGCTCATGAGTTTATAATTGGCTTTCTGCACACCTTCTCATTTACTAAAAACATGTGACATATTTATATCCTTAAAAAATGCCTAAACACTACAAAAGAAAATAAGCAAATAGCTCCAATAAATATGTGTAAGTATCTACATTGATACACCACCTAAACCTACAATTAACCATTCAGCATACCTAAATTAAAAAAAAGAAAAGAAAAAAATTCAAAATAAGCATCCAGTACATGTTAAACATCCAAGATGAAGTACTATAAAACATAAAAACAAATCATACAACACAAATGTCTAGCAAATCTAGCTAAATAATACAAGGAAATAAGCAAATCATACAACACAAAGCAAGATCTATCACAAATTAAGCATTTAGGAAAAAATTTACTTTAATCGGCGCACAAACGAAGAAATAACCCGTCTCCGGCGCGCGACTCGACTGACGAAGCTCTCCTTTGGCGGCGACCTCCCAAGGGCGCGCGTGAATCCGGCGATGGAATGGAGGAGCGACGGAATGGGAGGAAAGAAAAGCGGTCGCTGATCTCTCACGGGTTTTGCGAAATAGACGCGACGGACGACGGGACGTACGCGCCAGCTCGCTCGTCAAACGGACGACGGCTCACGCTGGCGTCTCAATCAGTCCGTCAGACGGACACAGATATTTTGTTAAATAAAATTTTTTCATGCCTAAACTGTTAATTAAGATTAGGATTAAGCCTAATCTAAAAATTTGGCCCCAGCAATATAGCCAGAATGCCCAAGAAAATTTTGGGTTCTATTAAAAAAAGGAAAAATTGGAAATACGCAAGGAAAGGTGGAACTCTACAGTATTAGATTTGATGTATTTGAGGATTTTGTGTTAGACGAGTCAATATGAACTTTAAGGTATTAGGTATGTAAAATGATGCTTGAAGAAATACATATGTAAATCCCTCCTAACGTAATAATAAAATTTATATAATTAAGATATCAATGCTAACCTTTTTTAAATGAAACAATTGCAACTGTCTGCAGAAATAGGCAGAAAGAAAAAATCTCTAGCAAAATCCAAGAGAAAGTTGCACAATCACTTGAGACTGAAAAGAGAAAAGCTTTTCTAAAGCTGAGAAACTTGCTGATGATGGAGATAGATATAGTGACAATAGATGAAGTAATGAGTTGGATCTGTGCGTGTATGATGATATAGCAGGACATAAGCCAATTTTGAATTTGGTCGAACCATATAATAATATTTTGTTCGTTATAGAAACGAGCTTATTGAAACAAAGAAATGTAAGGGAACAAAAAAAAAAAAAGTTTCAATTCAGCCTCCGATAGATTAATTAAGCTTGAGCTGCTGCAATCTGCTGCTTGGCCTCCAGTGCTTTCTCATAATCTTCAATGGACTTGAAAAGCTCAGCGAAATTGCCTTTGCCGAAGCCCCCACATCCTCCCTTCTGATATTCCTTCCCTCCTTCACCTTTCATCATGCAACCAATCCTTTGTATGATCTCAAGAAACAGGGTTGGCCTGAAATTCCAAGCACGACAAGAATCAAGTTCTGGTTTAACAAGTTTGAATCACTTTTCTTAACTGTTCATGCAAGGCAAATCAGATCTATGCATGTAGTAGAAAATTGTTCTTAAAAGCTTTCAAATTAATGTATTTTCAGAATAATTTTTGTCATATGCCATATAAAATATGATATTCTGCTACCATTTCTAATGCAGTGCGGCCATCTTATAAACCGAGTAGAGTATGACCTACCTTAATAGATCGACCTGAGGAGGAATGATAGATTGGATCAAGCAGAGCAAAATAATAATAATAAATTAAATAAATAAATAACCATCAAAGAAATGTAAAATGAATTGAACGATTCAGACAAATTAGCCTCTATAAACTACAATTTTGAAAGTTAGCTCAATCCTTAACCACGTCAATGGATAAGATTGCCAGCTTAGAAGTGCAAAAATTGGCAAATCAATTTTGGGAATTATATGATTTATTTAATGGGAAGTAAGAAAGTTTAAAGATATGTGTTGGAAAGTTTCTAATACATTTATAGAAGAAAACAGGCATAAAAACTATAAAGTTTGCCTGTTTGGAGATATGTGCTGGAAAAAGACTTTCTCACGCCGAGAAGAGCATCGAGATACAATGAATGATTTTTTTTTATCTTTTTTCTTAATGTTTCTTCTTATTATTTATTTGTACTTATACGTGCGGGAACCTTACAGTAAGGTGTGGGTGTGATAGAATCCGTAGAAGAAAGAAATCTGACATCACCCACCGCCCTTAGCTCGGTTGGTATGGGCGAATCTGCGGTACTCGCGCGTCGATTCCTCTGGGAGGCATCCTTAGTGGGGAAAATAAAATGAGCGACTTGTGGGTTTAGGGTTGCCAGGCTCCAGTGGGATTAGTCACAACAACATCTCCACCTACAAGATGGGTGAGGTGTTAGGTGGATACCCATCCCAAAAAAAAAAAAAAGAAATCTGACATCTAAATATTACTATGTATGGGCATCTGTGCATTTCTGACCATCGTCTAATGCCAATAAGTCAAATAAAGTTTCATCCTTGTAAAAAAAAAAGCATTGGTAAATGGTAAGCTTTCTAATACAAAATTAGCTCATCTACTTTAATTCCCAGATAATGGCCTTTTGCTTGTACTAAACTGTTTTCCTTCTACTTTCATGGTGGGTGGCCTGTAGGGTCCTAATTAACTACTATTGCTCTATATGCCTTTATCAGATCTTAAAGCACTCAAACATCCTCTCATTTCAAGATCGCTACATTCAATGCTATTAATTTAAAAGAAAAACAGAGACGCTTAAATTGCCAAAGAAATCTGGATGAGGTCATTCTAAATTAAATTTAGTCCAAACACAAGATATTTTTGGAGTTGTAAGGGTTTTCTTGATCAAAATACATGACAACTTGCTTCATTTTAAAAGTCAGATTAAGACAACTAGAAATAATTATATTTAGAAGATAATTAGCTTTGAAAATATAAAATAATCAAATTCCAATTTTTTTTTAAAATAAGTTCATGTATTAATAGCTAAATTTAATTAAGAAATCCATGGACAATATTTTTAGACCTAAATGTTGGTTTCAAAGAACGATTAACCTAATTGAGATTAAGTACTAAATATTAAATGTAAACTATATTTGATACCATCCAATAGATAGTATTTATCTATGCCAGATTTGATGCTAAAATGTATACTGATGAGCTCTGCTATATGAGAGATTACTAGAAAATTCTTTGCAGCAGAAAAGAATGACAATAGTGAAATATATTGCAAGTACGAAGGTTTTTGTTTTTGTGTTATTATTTTTTTTTTGCTTTCTTCAAGTCCCAAGTTAATACTGTTTTATGTCCTAATACTGATAATGATAATCTGAACAAAAAAAAGTTGTTCTAAAATATAGACTGAATAGTACAATCCTCTGCTATATGAGAGATTACTAGAAAATTCTTTGCAGCAGAAAAGAATGACAATAGTGAAATGTATTGCAAAGTAGTGGAAAAGCTTGCTTGGATGTGGCGGCTAGGGTTCTCCAAAGGTAAGTTTCTTTGCTCAAGGTTCTCTGCAGATAGGCGTAATCTCCTCTCCTCTTCCTCCTCTTTGCATCTCCCTTCTTTCCTTTTCCTCATCTGACCTCCGGCTTCTGCCGGGGGTCAGATCCCAGACCATTATTGTATATGGCTTCGGAAGGAGACATGTTCAATAAATCCTTTCCACCATTATCATCTTCCCCCTATGCTTCCTCCTCATTAGGTAAGAAGCCGAGTGATCCTATCACCTCCGGTCATTGGAAAGAGCTCCTTATCGCTCAAAATGACAAAAGTAAATCTATTGCCCCATCTTATATCCCACCGTGACGACTGAGGTATGTTTTTCTGAGGAAGATCTCAGGGCCAAAAGGAGTGGAAAATGTCATTAGTTGGACATGCGCTCGGCAAGAGGCCATACTATGGCTCTTTACTGGTTGCGGTCAAAAAACGGTAGAAATTCAAAGGGAATATGGATCTCTTGACCTTGGAAGGGGATTTCTTTCTCTTCAAATTCTCCTGTATGGAAGACTACAACTTAGTTTGGGATAATGGACCGTGCTTTCTTAACGGTCGTCCATTCATTTTTCAACAATGGAAATGGAACTTCCGACCAACCAAAAGCACTTCACAAAACTCCCTCTTTGGATCAAATTACCCAATTTTCTGCTTTGTTGCTGGAACGAGAAAGGCTTCTCCAAGGTAGCAAGCCAGATTGGAGTTCCATTGGCTGTGGATAACCTCACAGCTACAAAAGCTCGGATTACCTTTGCATGAATCTACGTGCAGGTGAATACCTCTTCCAAACTACCAGATGCTATTCCTATCAATCTAAACGGGATGAAATTCAATCAAGAAATTGTATACGACTGGAAACCTTTAGTCTGTACAAAATGCCAATCCTTTTCACACGAGGAGATTAAGTGTCCATTGAATCAAGTCACACAGACTAACCCAAGAGGAAGAGGCACCGCCCATCATGCAATTAGAGGAAATCCCCGAGAAAAAATCCATTCGAATCAAATAGAAACCTCCCTCAGTTCGCCCCTTTGGCTACGAGCAATGAACAGGAAGAAGAAGCACCTATAGATACTATTCCTCAGGTTCTAATGACGGCTGATCTGAACCAACCACCAATTCCCTCTCCCATTCTAGACGAATCTGTGGAGCCAGAGATTACCAATTCTGTGGACACGGAGATTATTGATAAAGATCCTCCCCCTGATTTTCCTAACGATTTTACTGCCTCTGGGGTGATCACAAGATCTGCAACAACTTCTCCCAACCGTTTCGACTTATCGAAAATGAAAGGGAAAATGCCAAGTACTCCAGGTAATTCGGCTATGGGAGGGGAGAATTCTAAGTCTACATCTAATATGACCCCCTCAGCAAATAAAGGTAAGCAAAAAAAGGGCAAAAAGCCCGCAACCTCTTCATCTCAATGACTTTTCCGGTAATCGGTTGTTGGAATGTTCGTGAGCTTGCTGCTGAGGGCAGAATCCGCGATTGCTTGCGGCTCATTAAGGAGTTTAATATTGATCTTATGTGTCTTTTAGAGACAAAGATCAGCTCTGAAATGTCTCTTAATTCTTTTTCTCTGAAGAAATTTAATATTTTTCCAAATGAATCCTGCTGCTCGAACTTCAATCAAGCAGCGGAGGGTCGTATTTGGATTAAGTGGCATTCTGGTAGTTTAGTTTTTACTCCCTTTCTAAAGTCTTCTCAACTAATTCATGGTCTAATTACCATGGTTTGTGGAACCTCCTTCCTTCTGACTTGTGTCTATGCAGAAAATGATGCGCAAACGCGCTCTGAGCTTTGGAATTCTTTGAGATCTCTTGCCACAAACATCTCGGAGGCTTGGATTATAATGGGTGATTTTAATTGCTGTCTTTCTAGCTTGGAGAAATCTAGAGGTAACCACTTTCTCTCAAAAACTCTCTTGATTTTAAGGATTGTGTTAACGATTGCGAGCTGTTGGAGCTCCCTAGTGTGGGGTTATTCTTCACCTGGTCAAATCAGCAAGTGACTAATCCTATCTTTTCTAAGCTGGACAGGGTTCTTTGCAATTCACAGTGGCTTGATGTTTACCCCGGTTCATATTATAAGATTCCCTCCTCACTCTCTTCCGATCATTCACCTATCATTACATATGAACACCAAATTATTCCTCTCTCTCACAGATTCATGTTTAAAAATCATTGGTCCCTTACATCCGATTTTGGAAGTCACCAAGGCGACTTGGGATGGTTTTGTGTCTGGTGATCCTTTGTTTGTTTTTTCAAAAAAAGTAGCTCAGGTAAAGAAAGCATTCAAGGATAGACATTGGGATCTTTGTTCACTTCAAGCTCAAATTAGCCAAACATAAAATGACCAAGCCAAAATCTTTGCCAATCTCGACCAAGATCCTAGTAATCTGTCTCTTATCCAGGATGCTTAAGGAAGTTAATTCTAAGTACTCTGGACTTGTTCGTATGGAGAGCATGTGGGTGAAGCAGCGAGCTAAGGCTCATTGGATGACTCACTCTGAGGATGATTTGAAATTTCTATACAACTCCATCAAAGAAAGGAAAAATGCAAACCTCATAAGAGAACTACACACTGATAAGGGGCAAGTATCAAATCCTAATATGATGGATGAGAAAATATGTAAGTATTATCAATCTCTTTTCAATTGTAACTCTAATGATTCCATGCACCCTTTGGATCTCCCCCTGGGAGAAACAGTTTCTCTAAGTCAGGCTGAAGAGTTGAAGGAAGATATAAGTGATGTGGAAATAAAAGCAGCACTAAATAGTATAAGTGAGAACAAGTCTCCAGGTCCAGATGGCTTTAACTCCAGATTCTTTTTGGCTACTTGGGAATTGACTGGAAAACAATTTCTAAGAGCGGCTCACCATTTCTTCAATTCTGCTAAACTTCCCAAATGTTTTAAACATACACTTATTTCTCTCATTTCAAAAGTAAAGCATTCCAGCAAAATCTTTGATTACAGACATATTTCCCTATGTAACATCTTCTATAAAGTGCTAGCTAAGGTTCTAGCAAACAGGATGAAAAAAGTCCTTCCGTCATTAATAAATCAGGCTCAAACAGCCTTTATTAAAGGTAGGGATGTTGCTAATAATCTTGCTATGGCTAATGAAATTACAAAGGAGTATTCTTCCAAAAATCAGCAAGGCATGTTCCTTGCAAAACTCGACCTTAGGAAAGCTTTTGACTCCATAAATAGAAAATCTCTCATTCATAGATTACTTGCCAAGGGCTTTCCAATGCGCTTTGTGAAGTGGGTGGAGGCATGTATTTTGGATGTTTCTTTCTCAGTTGTCCTAAATGGAGAAATCAAAGGATGGCTTTTGTCTTCGTCGAGTCTAAGGCAAGGTTGTCCCCTCTCTCCCTTTTTGTTTACTACTGCGATAGACACTTTTTCATGTATTCTGGATAGAGAAGTCAACCTCAGACGCTTCAATCCATTCTCGGTGGGCTCCTGCAATGTGTCTCATCTTCTGTTTGCTGACGACTTGCTGACTATGGGAGTAGCAAATAGCAACTCTCTTTCCTCATTAAAGGGTTGTCTAGATGCTCTTAAAGCATATATGGGTTTGGGTATCAACAATGATAAATCGGTTATCTGTTTTTCCAAGGTGTCTTCCATGGTGGGGGGACTTGAACATATCTTTAATATTAAGATGGGTTCGTTTCCACTGAACTATCTTGGTCTTCCTTTGGTAGCAGGTCCTATTAGAGTGATTCATTTCAATAACCTCTTTGATAAGCTTCATTTATGGATGGCTGGTTGGAAGAGCAAGTTACTCTCTCTAGGAGGGAGGTATCAACTCATTAGATACACTGTGAATGGTCTCTTAACTTACTGGTTCAGATCCTTAGCTGTTCCCCAAACCATCGTTAAGAAAATAAACTCCTTTACCTCTAACTTCTTCTATCATAATGGGGGTAACAAGAGATTGCATACCATATCTTGGTCTAGAACTACTCTTCCTAGGGAACTAGGAGGCTCGAGTCTCCTCTCTGCTGCTGCTCTTCACTCTTTCAATAAACTAAAATCTATCTAGAAAATTATTAAGAAGGATTCTCTTTTTGCAAAGTAGTGTGAGCAAAAGTATGGATCAATTTGGGATTTATCAACTCATAGAGTCTCTCCTTTGTGGAAGGAATTAAGATTTCTTGGTCTTAAATTCAGAGATAGGTTCAAATACAATATTGGAGATGGAAAATTGTTTTCCCTCTTCAAGGACCCTTGGTGTGATAAAAAAAGCTTGTATCAACATGTAGGAGGACAGATATCTGAAATGTTGGGCATTCCTTCTAATGCCAGGGTAAATTCTCTGATATTATATGGGAAGTGGAACCTCCCTTGGAGCTCATACCCAGAATTTTCTCTTTTATTTGATAAAATTTACCAAACTCTAATATATGGAGGGGCTGATTGGATTTCCTGGGGAGATATTAAACACCAAACAAATTGGGAGCTGAAAAATGTTATATTTGCAGATCATGCTCATGTAAATTGGTTCAAAGAAATATGGTACAAAGGGAATGCTTTAAATTATGCATTGTATTGCTGGATGGCTTATATTGGATGTCTGAAAACCTCGGATGTGCTAGCTAGAAGGGGAATAGGATCCATTCTGAAATGCTGCTTCTGTCAGGAAATGAATGAATCACACACTCATCTGTTTTTTGAATGCTCTTTTTCCATGAATCTGATCAGGAATCTCCTTCCAAACGGACACTTCTTCCTTTTGAATGCTTCACTTCAGCAGATATTGGGCAATGTAGATGTAAATGCACATAAAATGATAAAAAAATTGCACTATCTTATTACTACGGTCTCGGTTTATACTATCTGGAAAGAAAGGAATAACAGGTTATATTCCTCTTCGGCTGTAAATTCTCAAGAGCTCATTTACCAAATCAAAAATCGAGTTGGGTATAAAGTTTTACGGTGGAAAATTAAAGAGAATTGGCCTCTCTCAGTGAAACAGCAACTTCGTCGTTGGTATGTGGGAGATGTTTCTTAGTTATTCCTCCCTTCTCCTCTTCCCCCAGTATTATTTTCTGCGGTTTGCTGGACAATGATGACAGCTGTTGGTCCTCTGGTGATCATTCCTGGGCTGGAGTATCCAATCTGGGGGGCTTTCCTTGCAACCTGGTTCCATCGAATTGATTTTGTTATCACTGGAAGGCATTGAAGGCAGCCATTGGTTCTCCGTCGTGCGTGCTCCCTGGTTCTTCTTCTCCCGTGATATTGATCCACTAGGTTTTTGTGGTTTGTGTCTGAGTCCAGATTATTTTTCATTTTATTCTTAAGCTTTTGTAATTGGCTTTGGGAGCATCAGCTCGAGGCTTTTCTCTGTTTTCCGTTGGTCCAATGTTGTTTTACAGTACAGTTTGTTCTCATTTTGTAACCACACTCACTAATTGGAATGAATTGGGCTAATGCCCTCAACATTTTCCAAAAAAAAAATGTATTGCAAGTACGAAGGGTTTTGTTTTTTTTTTTTTTTTTTTTTTTGGCTTTCTTCAAGTCCCAAGTTAATACTATTTTATGTCCTAATATTGATAATGATAATCTGAACAAAAAAAAAGTTGTTCTAAAATATAGTCTGAATAGTACAATCCTCATGACCAATACTCCTGAGGAATGGTCTAAGTTATTAACCTATCAAAAGAAAGAAGGATGACTCAAGCATACTATTTTATGAAAGTTAGAGTTCAGGCATCAAAGCTAAGAAGGATGACTAGACCCCATTGGGAGGGAAATGAGAAAAGGTGAGCTCGAGTCAAACCTAAATTAAGTTCGACTCGATTATCAAATTGTGAGCTCTAACTCGAGCTCAAGTCAATCTTAAAAGATGAGCTCCAACTTGGCTTGCACCAATAATGATGGGATCATGAGTTCGAGCAAAAAAAAAAAAAAAAAAAAAACACGAAGACATAGGAGCTCTTTGAAGGAATTGATGTGGCTAGCTCCTTGAGAAGAAGTGTCATGAGGGCTCACTAGAAAATACATCAATGTGACCAGTGAATGAATATACAAGCTAATTCGTAAGTCAATGAATCAAGCCTCAATGAGCTTGAACTCGAGCATGTTTAACATATGAGCTTATGTTTGAACTCAAACACGAGCTCACAGCTCGATAAGCTCGACTTGCGAGCTGATTAACAAGTCAAGTTCGAATTGGTAAATCAGCAAGGTTTACTCTCACCCATTGACCTAATTTTAGGAACATAAAAAGGTCAATGCTATACGAAGAGTCATTTAAAACTACTTTATTACCATGATAGTTATAGCTTAGCCACTTTATTACTATGATAGATTTAACACGATTTGATTCACTAAGAAGTACCAAACAATAGCTAATAAGTCTATTAAAAACGTAAGGTAGGTTAAGAAGTCATGAAGCTCAAGTCAGGAACAAGAAAGTATGATTTGATCCATCCTCCCACATAGAGTCAATACTTGATACAAACAAAATCTAGTAAATCCATCCTCTTATATAGTTAATACATCCTTTCATTTGAAGTTGAAACATCCTTGAAAACTCCTAGGAAGTTGAGTATAGACTAGAGTACAAAAAGGCCTATGTAGGTTTAAGTAACTGAGTATAGACTCTAGGCTATAAAATTTCTACTTTAATTATGACTTAAGATTATAAAAATAATTTGAAAAAGAAAAGTCGTAGAGTAATACAATTCAACTCATATTGCAAAAGAAATTTTTTTTGAGCTACAAAGCTCTAAGAATGAAAAGGAAAAGCTCAAGACTTCAAAATGAAAAGCAACCAATTTGATAAGGCAAACTAAAAAGTCCACAAATTTTAGAATACCTAGATTTCTAAGTTCATATATCATTAAATAAAATAGCGCACTAAAGTCATTCTAAAGGATTAACCAAAGCTAATTTCTATAAACATCCATACATCTCTTCGGCGCCATGACTAACCTAATTATCTCATACAACTTCAAATGCCCGATCTAACTTAAATGATAGAATGGAACTAAAGCATTAAAAGTTAGACAAGATAGGGGATAGCTAAAGACATATGGGATTGCCTTAAGTTAGTATAAAGACTTCTCCATCACTCAAAATGGCATGCATAATATATGCATGGATAGACATTGTTGACAACAATACCATGCATCCTAAAAGTGATTATCGCAGTTATAATGCATCTACAAAATCTAAATTAAATATGTTAAGCATTATCATTGTTGAAAGGAGAGATTTACCTTTTCATTTGCCTAACACACATATAGTAACATAATAAGAGCTCTGAGAAGAGAGTCAAACATAAGAAAGTCATCTTGATGAAGAGATTAACCTATAAGTTTATAATTATAATAATATGCCTGTAGAAAAAATAAAATGTGCTTCATAATCCAAATATTATAATGACTACACAATCATAATGCATTCAATGGAAAAGTATCCATAACAAAAGAAAAATCCCTCTTCATAAACTAATCTTATGTGCTTTATCTTGTTTATGCTATTTTTTTTATATTTTAAAAATATACATATAGTTCCTCTTTGATTTGAGTTAATTAGATTTATATTAAATTTATGGTCCATTCAATTGATTAATTATTAAAATAATCAAATTATTCAATTACAATGTTATGTGACAAATTTTTAAAATTTATGAGGTTTTTGTATTTTAAGATAATTTATTTATATATCAAATAATTCTTATGTATATATATATATATATATATATATATATATATATATATATATATATATATATATATATATATGATATCTAAAGTTTAAAATTTATATAAATAATATTTAAATTTATAATATTACACTATCATTATTTTTTAAAATATAATATATTTTTTCATATATAGAAAAATGCTAATATATATAATTTTAAGTATTGAATATATAAATATATTATAATTATGTGATATGTATGTAATTTTTTATTTTTTATTTATCTTGAAGATAAACATCAATTTTTAAAATTTTTTTTTGTGGGAATCTGGTTTTTGTTGGCCCCACCTTTTGCGTAACGAATCTGTTGCTTCGTTACAGATAAGGAGGGGCGATATCTCCAAAGTACATTTCTTTGATTAAAACAAAGTATTTCATTTTAATAGAATGGAATACTTAATTAATCATTTACTTGAATGATCGAGATCGAGCACTAAATATCCTCGACCGCCCGTTCCAACCACGAACCCGAAAACCAAAAATAAACGTATAGAATTTCGTCTTACCTGTCTCCGACCGGCTTGGTAAATATCTGGAGCAAAACACCCTGATCATCTCTATCAACAAGGACGCCCAGCTCCTCGCACTGCTTCATTTGCTCCTCACTGAGCACATCAGCAGCGCGTCGCCGGAGATTAGCGTAGTACGTCGGAAGAGGTGGGGGCATAAACTCAAAACCACCCGCCGGCGACCTCGCCCTCATCTCTCTCAACGTCTGGAACACATCATCCGTTGCCAAAGCGAGGTGCTGCACGCCGGCGCCGCGGTTATGATCGAGATAAGTCTGAATCTGACTCCTCCTCTTTGTTCCGTGTACCGGTTCGTTCAGTGGAATTAGCACCGTCTCCTCGTTGTTCGCGAGTACCACAGAGTTCAATCCGCTCTCCGCCGTCCCGACGTCATCCGCGGTGAACTCGGCAAACTCGTGGAATCCGGTGAAATCCGCAACGTATTTCACCGCGGTTGCGAGATCATCGACGTTACCGACGGCATGGTCGAGGCGGCGAATGCCGTACTCGAGATGGGGGGATGGAGCGGGGACGTCCTCGAATCCGGGGAGGAAGGAGGGGGAATCAGGGGAAGTGGGAGGATGGCTGATGAATCGAAGAACGACATCGCCGTAGAGCTCGACTTCGGAGAGAGCGAAGCCGAGTCCGAGATCGGCGGGAGGGAAAGCAGGGCGGGCACCGTGAGAGACGCTGATTTGGAAGGCCGAGAATGCGTCGAAGACGCGGACGGCGATGGCTCGAACGCCGAGGCCGTGGGTGAGGGTGAAGTGGTGAGAGGCAGAGGCGCAGAACGAGGGAAGGGGGGATTGGGGTTGCGAGGAAGGTGGGGGATTGGTTGAGTTGGGGGCGGAGAAGAGAAACTGGAGGGTGGAGCTACGAAGGAGGAGGGAGGAGTGGATTGGATTGCCGGTGGAGAGATCAGATCGAGCGGCGAGGTGCATGCCGAGTCCAAAGGAAAAGCGGCCGGCAGTGTTGGTAGCATCACCACACCAGAACTCAATGTGATGGAAGCCAAGGACAGGGAAACGATCGGTTCGGGGATTGCTGGGCAGAAAGTTGGAGTACCCTACTAGCTTGAATTCATTTTCGTTGCTGGCGGCAGAGGTCGCCACCGTCGACTCCGCCTCCGCCGGTGTCGCTGACCCCATGTCTCTCTTTGGCGCTAAGAAAACGATTTCTGTGGTCCTGTGGACGAGAGATGTAATATATCAGTTTATTACCAATACGCAGAACATTTCACTTTTAATATTTGTTTATATAATATTTTAAATCTTTGCTATAACATTATAAATAGCACATATATTAATTTTTTTTCAAAATAAAATACGATTTCTCATTCATAGATTTTTGTTATGATTTGAAAATTTTATGAAAACATCAAAATTTAAAAATTAAATATATAAATATATTAAAGTTAAGGGGCCGTTTGATTGGAATGAGTTTTGAACATGAAATAAAGTAAATATAGATACTATAACTTTTTCAGTGTTTGATATATTGTGAAGTAGAAGTTCAAAATATTTATGATGTATTTAAAATATTTTAAAATTGTGATTTATGATGTATTAGGAGTTTGCATAATTTCGATAAATTCTAAATACACTAGTTTGTGTAAAATGAGGACGGTGGCTCTCGTTTATCACCGTTGTCACCAACGCCACCTCACTATCGCTGGCCCCATTTGCTAACCGCCCGCTATCATCATGGATCGCTCCTCATCATCATTGTTGGTTGCCCCTCACCATTGTTGTCGATCACCTCAATAGTCTGCACTGATCGACCACCGCTTGGCAAATCCTGCCATCTCCAGTCACCCCAAAAAATATTTTACATTATATTCATTCTACCAAACAAAAAATAAACTCATGTATTCGTAGAGTTTCCAACCAAACAATATATCATAATCCAAATAAATTGCATTCTTTTCACATTATATTTCTTTCTAAAGAGCCCCTAACAATATCTAAATTATTTGACTTAGCTATGAGATGATGTCACATGGAAGTTTGATATGCAGAGTGTAGAAGAAGGTGCATTTGTTTTATTTAGTGGATAAATTATTAGATATGATTATCATAAATGAATAGTATGCACCCATCGACCTAAAAATGAGAGTATGTTTGGGCAAAAAATATTCCAATATAAATTAGTTGATGATTGTTTTTAGCTTCTAAATTTACCATGATTAACTTCAACAAGAATGTCCTAGCTTATGGTATTTCACTAATTAAAATGAAAAGACTGAGATTAAACATGTGACATATTTATGATGAGTATGAAAAAATAGGGCTCATGTGCATACCTAGAGTATATCAAGAGTAGGGGGACTCTCCTTATAAAAGAGTAAGTAGTGAACGTAGCTCGACACTTGGCCATGCTAGATCACACCAACTTGGCAATTAGGGAACATATCCCATGTAAACTCCAAACAAAGGACTCACTATCTACATGGATAGTATACCCACTCACTCAATAGACTTCCCTACCAATAAGACTAGTGACTTCTATAGTAGAAATTGCTAGATGCTCACTTACATCATGACTCAATAGGGACTTGAACACTAAATATGCCTTATATTTAGAGCAAGGTGTGTGGATTCATAGAAGGGGCCATTTCATCCAAAGTAAGGGTGGAACCAGCCTCTCTTCTTAGGAGGACAAAATTATTAGTTAAATAATTATTTAAAAAAATAAAATAATTAATAAATAATTAAAAAGAGAGCTTTATATTTCATTATCATCAATAAATAGAGCAACAATTACAAGCTTTTTAATGTATTTTTCATTGATTGATAATTTTGCATAATAGCTTCATTTATAATGAAGTCAAATACTTTTTTTTAATATAAGGAATAAAATAATCATTGAGCTAATCATCATTCATCAAACTGAGCAATCATTGTTTGATAATTTTCATTGCAAAAAATGTCCTCTCTATTGTAGCAGCAGCAACCAGTAAAGTTAAGATTAATGTGATAAGTCTGTAAACTAAAGGATACATACCATCTTTCTTTATCTTCTCAAGTTGTTAAGCAAGATCAGCAATGCCTCTCAAAGATAAAAAATATTATTACTATGAATATTTATGATATAAGTGGATAGTTGATACCCAAGAATCACAAGCTTAACTGTAAAAAAATCACTAGAATATAACGCACCAAGGTGAATTAGTTTTCCCTTATCAAAAGTAGAGAATGAATTACTTGAGTTTAAGCATGCCGCATAAAGAAGTAATTTATTACTTACTTCAGAGAAATGAATATTCAATTCATGAAGTTAAATATCAATTATAGTGTAGAATAACTCAACATAATGATCTAATAATGATCTAAATTTGTTGTCTTAATCTCTTTCAATTGACTGTCGATGAGTTTTAATGATATAATTCATATCTAAAGCCTCAATGTCAAAAATATTATAAAATGAGACACTTCATTTAATAAAGATTCTCATCTTTTATCTCTCATTTTTTATAACTTTTACTTGAATATTTGTACCAATTTCATTGCATTCTCAATATCTTGATCTTTTTTTTTTGTAGAGATCCCTACCTTAGTAATTAAGATCTCCCACCACAGATTAAGAGCTTTCCAATTAGGCCCTTAGGATACTATAAATAGTAACTAAGTGTATAACTTAAACTACAATAGAAATGAAAATAGCAAATCAAAATGAAACTAAATATATAATCAAAATTAAATTTAAAAGTCAACACATAAAAGTGAAACCCTAGGTTAGCTTGGTGAACCCCACAAGACCTGGCCTAACCCAATAGGACAATGTGAGTCAAATCAAATTCAAATTCAACATAATTCAATAAAAACTTAAATCAAGTAAACCTAAATTAGAATCTAAATTCAATTAAGCCTAGATTGAGTCAATTAGCATAATCAACCCATTGACCCTATTTAAGCTCAAAATCATCTAAGTCTATCAAAATCAAATAAAATTAAAATAAATTCAAATTAAATAAAACCAAAAGCATAAAATTAATGTATAAATATAAACAAACATAAAACTAAATTTAGTCAGGATACAAAATTTCTCTCTAGATCATTTGACATAATTTAACTCGTATGGGCCCCACTAAGCTCATATGATGTTTAACTAGAATCAAATCAAAATTAACTTGTATAAATGCTTAAAATCATTATATTATCTCATTCAAAATTAATCTAATTTTAAGTTGAGCCCAAATTGGGCTTGATGTGGCCATTAAGGCCATTTGACCTAAATTGACTCATATGGACCCCACTAAACTCAAATCAAATTAAACATACCTAAAAGTTTAAAACATTGAAACAACTCACTCAAAATCAATCTAAACTTAATTTTGGCCTAATTCGATCATTGATCCCAATTGAACCCAAAATGACCAATTGGGCCATTTGACCCAATTTGACATATTTAAGTCAAATTAAATTGACTTAAACTTAGGTTAAATAAAATTAATTAATCATAAGTACTTTTAAATAATTAATTTAAATTTAATCTTAAATCAATTAGGCAAACAAGACTCACTTGACTCAACCTAACTTAATTTGGGTTATGTTGGGTCAACTTAAGTCTTAACCCAATATGAGTTCACTCACCCCCCACCCACACACACACACATACACCAAACCAAGCAAAATTTTAGCTTTAATAAAGAAAATGACATGCTAAACATAAAGAAATAAAGAAAGAGGGAGGTGAGCATGAGAAGAAAAATATATATTTCTTTCTTCACATGGGGGCATGGAAAAAAAAGAGGATTTTTCTACACACAACATTTCTTTTATTCTTAACGTATTAAAAAATAAATAAACACACACACACACACACACACACACACACACACACACACACACACACACACACATCTTCTTCCAACCAAAAAAGAACTCCTCCCCCTACTTCTCATGCTCTTTAAGTCCAAGAGCTTTTTAGCAAAGGGTGGCGGTGTACGGCAGCCAGAGCATTCCATAAGGAGGCGAAAGACGAGATATGAGATTTTTTAGCATCCATCGAATGTGGGTTTCGGTAAGGTAACTTTTCTAAATTATAGATCAGCCATAGGTGTTTGTGTTTGATGGAAAATTTATACAAATTTAGGATTTTCACATAGATCATATTGCACTTTCTTTATTTCAATTCCCCAATGCAAAATAAAGTGACTTCTAGTTAAGTTCACTAGGAGATTGCAAGATCTGATGATATTTTGGGTAGATCTCATCCATCTAACCCTATTTGGTTTGCCTCTTGTGAGGGAGGCAACCTCTAAACCATCCATCTTACTTTGATAGAATGAATGATCATGATTAGAACTCATTTATTTATTTATTATATTAGATCTGACCTGAAACTTTAAAAAATCATAAAAAAATAAAATACTAAACCAAAAAATTCAAATGAAGGTTCTATGGATATATCATTTTAATAGGAATCCAATGAACCCAAAATTCCTAAATTTGACTATATATTTTAGGAGTAATTTTAATTTTAGTAAAAATTATATTACTTTAATTAATTTTAAAATTCTAAATCAATTTAGTTGAAAATTTCAAAAACAAAACTTACTGTTATTACTTACCTATCATAAAAATTTGAAGTTAAATAACCTTCTAGTTTAAGAGTTATTAATTTTTGAAGTTAATTTGCTAAATTTGAATGAATAGTTATTTAAAAATGATAAAATTATGAAAATTCATCACAATAATTCAAATCACCTTAATAAACATCTGAGATCTTAAAAATATTAATTAGACCCTCTAGAATACACCAAATCACAAAGATAATTAAATTAGAGTTTAATTAGGCATTAATTAATTACTTTAATTATGCCAAAGTTTAAAAAATCAATTCATTATAGAAAAATCTAAAAAATATAAATAAACCTGCCCTTTATGGAAAGCTTAGGTAGAGGAGAATAAATAAATGCCCCAAAATTTATCAAGTATATAAGGATTAATTAGGGTTATAAATTTCACTTAATTAGTATAATTTAACTTTAATCACTTGTCGGATTAGCTTGAAGTTTTGTGTGATAGTCTTATGAGATGAAGTCTGCCTCCCATAATTATTTCAAGTTAATTTATTAAGTAAATTTGGATGTCCAAATTTTCAAACCTAAATTAATCATTTTTATGTATTTAATAAATAATTAAAATTAAGAAAATTTTGGAATTAACTTTAAATGCCTAGTTATGTATTAAAAAATTAAGGGTGATAAAAAAAATTAATTAGGACCTTTGGTCTTGATTATTTCTCAAAATCACTTTAAAGGGCTTTTATTTAATTTATTAAATCATCAAATACCATAGAACTTAGAAAATTCGTAATAATTAGTGTAGAACTCAAATAATTTTAACCAAGCCTCCTTTATGCTCAACTAACAAAGAGATTTTCAATAAAATTAAAATCCTCAATTAATTTTGGGGTATTTTGAGTCTAATTGATGATTATGAGTTTTCTCCATTTCTTTAATTAATTCTTAATTATAATCCCAATTGTATTAGAATTTTAGAACATATTCATTTCATGTTTATGCATTTCTTATAAACCTTTCATAATTTTTGGGGCTTATACTTACGGTTTAATTGAATTTTTGGGCTCTTTTGGAATCTTTTGGACTTAATTGATCAAATAATTAATTACCTTTAATTAATTCATGAAAATCATCTAAACCATTTTAAAATCAATTTAATAAATAGAGATGGGTCAATGGATAACTTTAATAATTTTCTCTTCTCATTAAGATTAAATGATTTAAAATTTAAAGTTAACCCTTAAGGAATTCAATTAAGCTTAATGGTGTTTATTTTCATTTGAATAACCTTAGAAATTAATAACTCTAAATATGTTATATGGTGATATTTAATTGCTTTGCTTCATTCATTCATAAGTTTGTCTTTCATATATTTCACACTCATGTTTTAAAAAAAAGAGATTTCGTTTAATTGCATATTTTAAATTAAATATTTTGACTATTATCACTAGTAAATATTGAATTATTTTCTTAATTAAAAAAATCTATCTGTTAATCAAAATCAAAATCAATATGAATAATTAAAATTAAAATTTAAAATCCAATATGTATTTTTAATATAATTTTGTATTAGAAATTAGAGTATTATGGGGGATAAAGACGAGTATTGGCTAGAAGGCTTTGTCCTGGGAGGCCATGTGATACCTTTGAAGTGGAGTAAATCAAATTAAATGGAGATATGAAGATGAAGACATGAAGCATGAAGAATGAAGACCCCCCATAGCATTCATTCATTATAATTGTAATTATTCTTTTATAATTCTGAGTTATATAAGGATAGAGCTCAGCTATCCATCTTTTCTTTGCAGGTTGTATGGAGGTACCGGACTGCCCTGACCTTTTATTCTTTTGCGCTAATTTTATAAAATTGATTGATGTTATGTTTAAAATTGTGCATTAGAAATGACATGCTTTTAATAGTTTCTTATGTTTGATGTCTTAATGTGTGGCTTGAGTGCGATTAGGCTCTTAAGATAAAATAAATTTTCTACCCCAACTAATCACTCATAATTAAAAATTATGCAACTCATAACCTCACAAAAAAGCTTAAGATGTAAATCAAGATAATTAAAGATTTAGCAACCACTTGGCTGAATGGTTGAATGCTTCACAACATGCATATCATATTACTTCATTCTTAAAAATAGGGGATTTCTATGCTTGCATGATAGGGAAATGCTTAACCTGTGAGGGCACCCCTTGTGGTAGAAAACACCCTTCTTGGTGATTTAGCCAATAATCTAATTTTATCATGCATATAGGCATACAAAATCCTAAAACCTTTGTCAAAATAAAGTGTCCAAAATCAAATAAAATTTGAAAAGATTTATATTTATAGATTAAGTCATTACTCATACCACTCATGTTCTAGTCTCTTAGGGAGTGGGTTTAAGGATTGTAGTCTCTTTCTAAATTAATAATAGCCCAACTATATTATAATTTCATAAGACTTGCCTACATGGATTTAAAAGCGTAGGAGGAGTTAGCTGCCTGCCACTCCAAGCGATTGTAAGCTTAGCAGTCGGGTGGTTTACTCTCTCTTATGGAGAAAACTTTATACCCATCTTCACTTAGATTTAGGTCACGCTTTAACTCTTGCTAAAGCTTCCTAGATTTAGGATCCGAGGTGGGTGTTTCCTTCGGGCTACGAGCATAAATCCTTACCTCTTAGGCTTTCCATAATCTTGTATTGATGGACTATAAGCCCTAGTAATCTAATAAAATTTTAACTCTAACAAAAAAGTTCTCCTCACTTTTGTGAGTCATATTGCACCCAAGAGGGGAGTGAATTGAGCGATATTAAAAATTTCAGAAGTTAAATTTTGAATTTGAACTTTTAGTAGAAAATTAATTTTTGATTTTATAATGATAAAATATAATTCTCAATGTAATAAATAAAGTACAATGAAGTAAAGAGAGATAATAGACACACAATTTTTATGTGATTCAACCAAATCACATAACTGGCTTACATCCATGCTTAGCTAGGAATCCACTTAATATAAATAGCTTACAAATTGTACTCTCCTATAACAGGGCGAGTACAACCCTTACAACAATATGTACACTCCTACAAAAGGGGTGAGTACAACCCCAATATAAATTTTACAACAGAAAAAAAAATATAAAATAATAAATTTTGATAAAATATCTCTCTCACAAATCACCAAGCTATCCAATTCAAAAAGTGAGCTCACAACTTATAAATGATCACTTTACAACTTACAATTTTGACAAGATAAAATGCTCACTTAATTTTGATAAGAAATAAGAAAATAAATATCTTAATGTGATCTTACTAAGATGTTTATGTTATTACAATTTGTAGACCAATATAAAAATAATTTCAAAATAAATTCACAATAGTTTATTGCACAATAAAATAAATTTTAGCAAGGAATAATTTTAAGTTTAAGAAAAACTATAATAAATATATATATAATAAAATAAGAATAATGAACTCTACTAAACTTCTTTTTCTTAATTATTAAACAATAAAAACAGCAAGCTTTACTAAATTTTGACAAGATAAAATTACTTAAACAAAGGATATTAGTTGGAATAAAATGATAAGTGACAAATAAAATAATTTAACTTTTTATAAAATTTATTTTGATAAAGAAACTTGATTTATAATAGATCTAGCATATACTCTAAAATTTCAGGAATAATTTATTTTATTTTAACCAAAATGATGCTTTAAATTAATGCAGATGATTACAAAATACTTAAATATAATTAGTATATAATAAATCTAAGTAAAGTAGTAAACTTTTAATTAAAAAAAAGATCTAGAAAATAAGAAAATATTTTCAGCACAATAGATTAATTTAAAATGCTTAAAATATACTTATAAAATAGATCTAAGAATAAATGATCTTTTAAATAAACTAATGCAAAAAATATTTAAAGAAATCAAAAAAAATTTGTAGGAAGATAAAAATTTCAGCAATATAAAATAAATCCTACAAACTATCACAAGAGTTTTTCACAAAAAAATGATTGATACAACTTTGACATGAAAAACTTAAACTTTGATTTTCAAAGACTATTCCACCAAGAAGTAAAAATTTGAAAGAACAAATAGATGTTGAAAATAGTATGAACAACTAAAAGTGATTAATATCAAGAAAAAATAAATTCAAGTAATTTGAGAAAGCTTGCTTAGTTGAAGATGTTGAAGCTTCTAAACCTAGAATTTGATCTTGCAATATTTGGAGAATACTTGGAAGGAAAATCTAAAAAATTTTCTCTTAGATTTGCTAGAGAGATTTGAATTTGAATGAGCAACACTCTAATGAAGAGAATGAGGGCTATTTATAAGCAACGAGGTCATTTTGAATTATTTCAAAGAAATATATTATGTTAACATCATTTTATCATATGATAATATAATATTCAATAAAAATATGATTTATATTAAATAAATATTAAATTTAAATAGCTAAAAAATGGCTAGTCACGTGGGCAAGTAAAAAATAATCAAATATGACTCTTAATATATTCAAAGCATATAGCATGCATTCATTATTAAAATCAGCTTATATTTGAAAAATCATAATAAATTCAATTTCAATCAAACGTAGGTCATGTAGCCTATTAAAGTAAAGAAAAAAAAAAATCCAAAGAATCTATTGGAGATGAAATCATTCTAAATTCCATGATTATAAAATGAATTTGGCTGAAATACAAAATTTCATATATTTTTGTTAAATTTGAAATATGATATTTAAATATTATGATATAATTTAGACATAATCATGCATATGTTAGTTATCATATAACCTTTAAATTAAATTAAAATATTTAATTATATTAAGTATATAAACTAGTTACACTCAATAGTCAAAATTAATTATCATTTATTATTTTGATAATTGAAATGCTATGTATGAAGCATATAATTGAATGATAATTAGATAAAAATTTATATAAATTAACCTCATTATGATTATTTAAAATAAATAAAAATAATATGTTAGGTTGTGAGAAAATTAGTTCATGTTAATGAACTCATATTAATCTCTAAGATAATAATAAATGTATATAACCTAAATATTGTATCTTGAGATTCACATTATTCATTTTGATCTATCTTTCATTCTTCCATTCTTGCAATTTTTTCAAACATATTGTGTGATGTATTGGATATGTAATTAGCAATCAATATATTTGAAATACATAAAAATTACAATAGAACATCCAAGCATATGTTTGTTATCATCAAAATTAATCTAATTGAACATGAGACTCATAAAGCCAATAACTTTCAAATATATAGAGCACAACCATATGATAGATTGGAATGCTCACTAGGTTTCCTAGTATCATGGGCATTTCATACTTATTCCCTTTGACTTCCAAAAATAAGTCTTCTCCTTGATCTTTCCTATTTGATTTTTCAACACAACCAATTTATTGATAGTCTATCCTTGAAATCTTTGGAGATAATAATTTTCTACTTTAATCGAGAGTATTCCTAAGGAATTCACCTATTTTAGGATGTAATTAACTATGGAGGCTAGCCTCCATAGGAAACTTTAGAACTCGGTTTAATATGAACCCTACTTTATTCATCCATATAAAGTAAGGGAAAAATCTTTAGTATATTCAAAGACCTATCATGTCTTAGGAGTCCTTATTAAGTGATTGGGTCCATTGAATGGTGATGTCTCTATCTTTTGATATAGTATATCATACCTCAATATCGTACCTAATAATTTCAAGAAGTACCCCTTACGATCTATGTGGTGTCCCCCCACACCTAAAAATAAACACCATAGATTTTTCTAGCGCCTCCACTGGGAAGGTTCCTCTCTCCCTCTTTAGTAAATAATTATTATCTCCAAGCATCGATATTAGACTTATATTTTATATAAGCCCAATATTGTCTTTCTTTCTATTGACACTTAGCTTATTTCATCCTTAAGAAAAGCTAGCCAACATCCTTTAGGTTTTAGGACCTTACTCCATGTAGGTCTTGAAACCCCTATTGGGTCCCCCGACAACAACAACAATAACAACAAGCCTTAATCCCACTAGGTGGGGTCGGCTACATGAATCTTTCGTCTCCATTGTGTCCTATTATGTGTCAAATTCTCATTTAATTCAAGCATACTAAGATCATTTTTTATACATCTTAACCAAGTCTTTTTAGGTCTACCTCTACCTTTCTTAACATAAGACAAATCTAATGCATCTACTCTCCTAATTGGGTCATGGACTACCGACATTTTATGTGGCCAAACCATCTAAGCGACTTCCTAATCTTGTCTACGGTAGAGTTACTCCAACTTTTTCAACATACTGCTTTTGCATTCTATCTCTAAGGGTAAAGCCACTCATCCCACTGAGCATCCTCATCTCAGAACACTTAACTTAGTCTTATGTTTCTCTTTTATTGGCCAACATTTTGCACCATAAGTCATTGTAGGTCTTACCACCATCTTATAAAATTTTCCCAATAGATAAAAATAAATCAATTAATGAAACGAGATGACTAAAATTAGATCCTCCTTAGCACTATCTTGGTGAGACAAGATTCATCCCATATTTAATAAAAATTTAAGTAAAATTCAAACTAAATAAGTCTTTTGCAAAATTTACCAAAAGCACTTTTTCTAAATAAAATGATGCACTTCACATAAACATAAAGTTTGCAAAATATAAAATTTTCAAACCACTTTTAAAATAATAAAAATAATAAAACCTCATTTAACATACTTAAATTAATTAAATGAGGATCCTTTTTCAACAAATATACATCATTAAAATCCTTCCTCAAAATAAATTTTTCAAAAGCACGCTTTCAAAATAAAATCAAACACTCAACTCCATTTAACATAACCATATTTATTAAATGAGAGTTTCTTTTGGAAACTAAATCAAGATATAATTGAACTCCATGTAACACATTCATGTTCTATTAAATGGGAGTTCCCCTTTTCAAACTAATGTTAAAACATGAACTTCATTTAATATCTCCAAATTTATTAAGTGAAGGTTCTCTTTTTCAAAATTAAAATAGAATCAAGATAAGCAAAACATAATTGAATTCAATTTAACATATCCATATTTATTAAATGAGAATTCCACTTTAAAAAAAATCAAATTAAAACCAAAATCTTTAACACACATTTTTGAATTCCATTTAGCATACCCATATTTAAGAATTCAATCTTAAAAAAAAAAAAACATATCAATAAACAAACAAACATCTAAGTGAGCTCCACTTAACATACCTAAATTTGTTAAACATGGAGCTCACTTCCAAACATCAAAATATAAACACATATATTTGAACTCTATTTGACATACCATATTTGTCAAATAAGAGTTCCCCTCTTTTTCAAAAGAGAAATCAAATCAATAAATATCAAACACATACACATATTGAACTCCATTTAATATACTTAAATTTATTAAATGAGTGTTCCCAAAATTATATCAAATCAACATATATTAATAAAACAACAAACAAATCAAACACATTTATACTTTACTTAGCATACCTAAATTTGTTAAGTAAAGATCCCTTTTTCAAATCAAAATTGAATCAAACAAATTAAACACATGACAAATAATCATCATAAACAAAGATGTTTTCATTAAATTTTCAAACATATAATTGAAACCTTTTAGCATACCCAAATTTTCTAAATAAAGGTTTTCCAAATCAAAATTTAAACAAAACATACAACAAATATAACTCCAAAGTCTCTCTAAATGAATGAACCCCATCCAACATACCCAAATTTGTTGGATATGGGTTCCAAATCAAAATCAAATTCTATGGAAAAGTCTCTCCTCACATTCTAAAATTTCTCTAATGAACCCCACTTAGCATACCTAAATTTGTTAAGTGTGGGTTCAAATTCTAAATCGATATCAGTACTTAATACATGAAGACAAATATCAAAACAAGGGTATGACTTAGTTATGTTACAAATGCAGAGGTATCAGTACGGTCAGTTCCTTCTCCATCTTTAGTTCAGTTACTATGACTTCTAGCAAGTTCATCTTCTCTTTCTCGTCAAGTTTCGATCTGGCCTTGGATCAGGCCATACACACCATGACCATCACCCATCTGATTTAGTTTGAGCCACACCTCAGAGGAGGTGGCTGACAAAGCCACTCCTTCACGACCTATAGTCCTCGAGTTTTCTCTCAAGAAGAAGGCAGGTCTCTCCATCATTAGTTCCCCTCTAGCTCCGGCGGTGTCTGTCTGGTTCCCAAGCATTCTGTCTATTGACCCTCGTGTGAGCTAGCCTCCTCACTGGTTTCCCCACTTTGAAGGGGAAGGCTATCTTGGCTTTGAGATAGTTTCCCTACCTTTGAGGTAGGTTCTTTCTCCACCACTCACACACTCACATAAGAACAAGAAGATCAAGTGACACCATGAGCAAGCAGCTAAGGAGATCGATGCTCCCTCCCATGTCGTTAAGGAGGGTTCTCCCCGTGAGAACTCTCCACTCTTGGCGATGGGGTTCCACCCTCTCACCTCGGATGGAGAGGAGGATTACAGAGGATTGCATCGCCTCCACCACCGACACTTTGAGGTGCAGCTAGGGAGAGAGGAAGCCCTATGCTCCAGACGTTCTTATTGGCGGGCATAGATGCTCAGTCAGTGCATTATTTGATTTAAGGTACTTTATCCTTAGGTGCGTCAGTGATCAAATCAGAAAGAGAGTTCGAGGCTCAGTATAAGAGGGCAAGAAGGGAGAGGAGGAGTAAAAGGTAATGTGGCCTCACACATTGTTGGTGATCGACGGGCTATCCATGTCGATCACATAGATAGTATAATATTGATAGAAATTAGTAGCCTCAGGAGGAGAGATCTAGCAGGAGGCTAGTCAGGCCTCCACAGCCACACTGCTCCACTCCTCATCTCTCATTTGACCTCCCAATTTAGCCGTGGTAAAGAGGGAGTGGTGACTCAAAAGTGTCATGGTCGTGCCACCACCACAACCATCAACAGTAGCATAGGAAGGAGGGTATACCAGTGTAGTCCCCATGATAGTTAATCCTCTTAGTGAGAGCATCTCATTAGTAGGCAGTATCCGGTGCATTAAGTCAGATGAGCATAGTCTTATGGTCAGCTGTTAGCGGGTGTTTGTGTCGGTCCAGCCAGGTAGAGTAGGAGATCGTTCACTAGATGATATCTTAGGAGACTACTTTTCCAAGAAGAAAGCTTCATGGGAGTGATCACTTAGATCTAGGTAATTCACTGCGGACCTCCTTGAGTTCTAGCAAGGAACCAGATTTCTGTCTCATAACTAGTCTATGAGATCGGCCTAAACTCTTACATGTCTTAGATCCTACCAAGAGTGTCTCTCCTGGGGATCAGGATAGTGGTAGTCTGCATAGGAAGGTCATGGATAGTACCTCCGTGCAAGAAAAAAATATCAAGCAAATGTTGGAGCAACAAGTGAGGGAAGCGTTAGCATAAGCCCTGGGTAGCTCATCCATTACAAAGAGTAGACCTTATCTGGAGGAATTCAATGTAGTCTAATACCCCAAAGGGTTTGTGCCACCTTCCTTCAAAGTTTTGATGGCAGTGGGAATCTGTGGCAACATTTGGCACATTTCAAAGCTGGTTGTTACAGTATCGGTGGCAGTGACACACTTTTCTTTCTCTTGTTAGTTAGCAGTCTATCAGGGGTTGCATTCGATTGGTATGCCAAACTACCTAATAGTTTGACAAAGACTTTTATTGACTTGGAACAATTCTTTATCAATAGATTTGCTGGAGTCCAGCAAAGGGTAATTGCGGGTGACCTTATTGTAGCAAAATAAAATTCCAATGAGTCCTTGGTTGATTATATTCTCAGGTGGCATACCTAGAGTATGAAATCCGAACCAGAGCTATCCGAACAACATGCCATCAAAATTCTTCTCAAGAATATCTATGGACCGGTTGCTTTCATGCTCAAGGGCTTCACAATCAAAATTACTGAGAAATTAATCAACAAGGTGGCTAGCCTAAAAGAGGAAGTCAAACAGTTGCTCTTCCAAGACCAGTTGTCCAAGCCCAAGTCAAAGAAAGTATTTGAGAAGAGGTCAGGGAAAATTATGTCAGTAAACAGTAGGAAGCAGCTAGCTACAGTTTAGTTTGACAGACCACGAGCTCAGCAGCCACCTTTGCCACCTCCTCTTCCACCTCCACAGTCATCATACTGGCCACCACAACTACCACATCGGCAGCCACCGCTGCCTCCACAATAGTGGTGCTCATATCTGCTGCCAGGTAGCTAGTACCTACCTACTCTTGCCAATGTATTGAATAAACCATATTCATTCAAGAGGGAGGTAGTTAGAAAAATCTTTAAGAACCTCTTAAAGAAACCTGACTTTCAGCTACCAAAGCCTAAGTGATCGGAGGAAGTGGGCAAGAGTGATAATCCTAACTTTTGCCCCTACCCCGCATGTTAGGCCATGTCCTAGAAGATTGCATCACTTTTAAGGACTGGCTTGAGCTCAACTACAAGTCAAGTGCCATAATTATCCTTAAAGGATTACTTGTTAGAACAACCATCTAGTTCTATTAGAGTAATCTTTGGGGATACATGTGATCCTCTCAAGATAAAAGAAGGTTAGGATATCTGCTTATCCTGAACCTTTAAAAAGATCATCTCAATGATAAAGAAACTTTCTTTCCACCATTGCCAAACCAACATGAAGGAAGGTTTGCAAGTTGCCAAAGATAACTCGGGGAAGGTGGGAGCTCAACAGCAGCAACAACAGTTTACACTTGCTCGGGATAGCTAAGTAGTGCAACCACCATCTCGTCTACCATTCCTTCCACCATTGCAGCTACTACCACCTCATCCAGCTCTTTTTCTACTAGCAAAAACATTATATCTTGAGATGAGGCACTAAATCCTCACTACTTTCTTGATTTATCATGTACCTCCACCTAGAAAGAAATCAATGAAGAAAGCGATTCCACTTATATCTTCTACTTTTTAGTCTTGATGATCTCATTTCAATTGAAAGCTCTCCAAGTCTAAATAATAATAATAACATAAATAATTCTGATCCTTTCTCTTATGATTCAGAATCAGATTTTCCTTTTCTGAATCAATTGGGTTCACCCATTGAGATTGACTCAGAGTCATCTGACTCCGAGGATCTTGTAGGAGAAGCTATAGGTATACCCGACAAGCAGGTAGAACTTTCTATCAACCCACCACATGAAGTCACCAAAGTCAACCTGCATAGTGGCAAAGTTCTACCTCCTAGGGTAGCACCTCAGGATAAGTGTAAGCAAGACATTGGTTCTGGTGCGCAGATAGCCCCTCCACAAGATGCTCCACCTATGGATATAATTATGGAGGACCAAGCTAGAGTTGATTACAACATCCAAGCCCACCTTAGAAAGTTGCTAGCTAGGTTAAGTATATATGATGCCCTTGTCTTATCCAAAGAGATGAGGGAATCTCTAATCAACGCCCTACTAGATCCTAAGATATGCTTAGCTCAATGACCACTATTGAAGAGGAGGCATGCCACTTGAATTACATTCAACGATGAAGACCTACTTCTAGGGATGACCAAGATAAATATCCCCTCTACATTATAATGGATATGGGCATATTCAGGCTATCTAGAGTGTTGGTTAATCCAGATGCATCAATCAACATTATGATTCTAAGAACCCTTACCTACTTGAGAATAAATATCTCCAAAAGAAAGGATGATGTTGAGAGGATTCAATGAACAAGGTGAGAGGGCCTTAGGTTCCATAGTGTTGCCTTTGGAGATAGATGATTGGTAGATTGAAGCAAAATTTTACATTATAGACTCAGATACATCTTTCAATGCTTTTCTTGGGAGATTGTGGATACATGAAAATAACACAATTCTATCCTCTCTACATCAGTGTATAAAGTTTATGAGATGTAAAATTTCCTATTGTGTCAAAGGAGATCTCAAGCCATTTATAATTCATGAAGTCAGCATATATGAGGATGCGGCCTACTACCTCCCTCAAAATCAACAAGTCTATTATCGCGAACTTGGCTAAAGTTAAAAAATAAAAGAGAAATAGAAAGAAATAGACAAAAGAAAAAAAAGAAAAAGAGAATGTAAATGAAAAAGAAAATAAAAGGGAGTGAGAAATAGACTTGGAGGAGGAAGTGAAGCTCAGCATTAGATTCCACCCATAGTTCGTTACTCCATTTGAACACATGGGTAAGATGACCCGAACTCCACCAGGTAGAGGAAGAGGCCAGTTCGGAGGTAGTCCTAGGGGCAGAAAACCTCTTTATTGGACACCCATCCCAACTACCAAGAGTACACCCGCTATTTATATAGACTTAAAATCTAGTTCAGAGGATGAGTCTTATATTGTTAGCGCACAAATCAGTTCTTCTTAGTAGCAAATTTCTTTGGAGGTGACATTTGAGCCAAATAGCAATGAAGACCGGCTTCCAATGCAAAGCATGAATGTATCTAATTCTATATATGAAATAGTTAAGCATAAGTTGGGAATCTTAGCTCTAACCCCACTTTTTTCACAAAATATTGAGGGTTTGGTAGTTAAGGAAGCCCCTAAGTCATCCACAGATGTAAAGACTCAGAGGTTCTTTCTAGGAGTATCATCCTCAAGCCAAGAAGTTGATGTAGAACTTGAGGATGATTTAGATAAAAATTTAATAGAATTACCTTTTGAATGATACTCTCTACGTGTTCTAAATTTTGCAAAGAAAGGATTGATTCCACATGCTTGGTCTAAACACAGGTTGGATTACTTCAAGAGGTTATGGGACAATAAATGCAGACATTCTCAATCAAGATCAAGACTAGGATTTGGTGTGTGGGTCTAGTCGATGATGACGATTATTGTTTATTCATCACCAATCATTTAAAATCTAATAAGTTTTTTTCAAATCACATTAACTAATATTAGGAAGTGTGCTTAAAAACTTCAGATAGTCTAGATGATTTTGAAGTCGAAGCTGCACCACTAAAATTTGAAGAAGAGATCAAGTCAACCATCAATGTTCTTAAATAAATCAACTTAGGGACTAATGATAATCCACATCCGACATACATCAATTCCTTGTTGAATAAAACTGAAACTAATGACTTAGTTAGGCTTTTAATTGAGTTTAAAGACTGCTTCGCATAGATTTATGAAGAGATGCTTAATTTATCTCCAGATGTAGTAGTCCACAAACTAGCAATTGAGCCTAGTGCTAACCCTATCAAGTAAGCTCCTAGATGCATGCAATTATACATTAAACAATATGTCCTTTTTGAAGTCAAGAAATTGATCGATGCTGGCTTCAATAGGGAAGAAAAATACCCTACCTGGTTGGCTAGTGTCATCTCAGTTAAGAAGAAGAATGACCAAATTCACATATGTGTCAATTTCAGGGACATAAATAAGGCATATCCAAAAGGAGAATTTCCACTGTCGATACCAAAATTGATGGTGAACATTGTCTAATCTCATGTAGTCTTCTCCTTTAAGGATGGCTCATCTAAATACAACCAAACAAAGATGGCCTAAGAAGATGAGAAGAACACTGCTTTTTGAACCTCGATCAAAATTTATAGCTATAAGGTCATGCCCTACGGCCTTAAAAATGCCGATGCTTCCTACCATCGGGCCATGACTCGAATCTTTGATGAACTCATTCATCATCAAGTTGAATACTATGTCGATGATTTTGTACTCAAAGTAAATAAAATGAAGTCCATCTCTTTGACTTGAGAGTAGTTTTTAAATGGTTAAGGCAATTTAACCTCAAAATAAACCCCTTAAAGTGTACATTCAGAGTAGCTTCAGGGAAGTTCCTTGGGTTTGTTGTCTGACATCAGGGAATCAAGATCAATCTAGAGAAGATCAAAAGTGATATTTGAAATGTCACCCCCTAAAAGTTTAACTCAACTCAGATCATTCCAAGGGCGGTTGGCATATCTAAGATGCTTCATATCCAACCTATCAAGAAGATGCAAGCCATTCTTAGCACTTGTTAAAAAGGATGCTAAGTTCAAGTGGGATGATAAGTGTCAGCATGCCTTTGAAGACATCAAACACTACCTGATGACACCACCGGTTCTAGTAGCCCCTATCCCGAGCAAGCTTCTCATCCTCTACACCAATGCATTAGATGACTCCCTTGATGCTTTATTAGCCCAAGCTAATGACGAAGGGAAGGAGAATGCTCTCTACTACTTCAGCCGTCGTCTAATCCCTACTGAGGAAAACTATCTACCCATTGAGAAACATTGCTAGCTTTAATCTTTGCATCCCAAAAGCTACGAGACTATATGCTTTCGCATAAGGTGAACTTGATCTCTAGGATCAATCCACTATAATATCTCATGACATGACCGACGCTATCCAGAAAGTTAGCATGTTGTTCCATGATTTTATCATAGTTTGATATTACTTTTATACCCCTCTGTACGATGAAAGGATAAGCACTAGAGAATTTCATAGCAACACACCCACTTCCTGCTGACTCTTCGCTTAGTGATGACCATCCCGATGAACAAATCATGAACTTACGGGACACTAGCATTCACTGCTGGGAGATGTATTTTGATGGTAGAGCTTCCTCTCAAAGAGGAGAAGAACCATAATCTACTATTCCAGGAAAGGCAGGGGTAGGAATAGTTCTCATAACTCTGGATCACGATGTGATGAGATTATCATATCACCTGTCTAATCCTTGCACCAATAATGAAGCCGAATATGAGGCTTTAATTGCTGGTCTAGACTTAGCTATTACTCTAAGCATCCAGAACATCAACATCTTTGGGCATTCTCAGTTAGTCATCAATCAAATTGCTAGGTCTTACAAGGTTCTAAAGCTTAAGCTCTATAACTACCACAAGTACGCTATGGAGTTGTTGGCTTAAATCCCAGAGGTTACCATTTATAAGATTCCTTAAGAAGAAAATGCTGTGGATGCTTTAGCCAAACTTGCTAGGTTATCCGAAGATGAGTCCATATCAATAAGGGTTCAAAATAGATAAGTCTTATCCCTTATCGATATTGAACTCATCGAGAGATACTCTCTTGAAGGGGAGGTTGCCATTGCCAAATGGGACGATGAGTCAGATTGGAGAAAACCATTCATGGATTACCTAAATGTAGGAAAACTACTTCAAGAGAAGTCACTACACATCAGGTGAAGCAAAGAGTCATTCGATCATATGTGGTTATATTGTTTAGATAAATACGAAGCCCATAAGATCGTGATCGACGTACACTCAGGATTATGCAGAGCATACCAATCCCGTCCGAAGATGAAAGCCAAGATCAAGAGATTAGTATATTACTAGTCATCGATGATCACCAATTGCATGGATGTAGCTAGGCGATGCCATCAATGTCAAGTACACAGTGTGGTCCTACACTAACCACCCAACATTCTACATCCTACACTAGCCTCATGTCCATTCGAGTGTTTGGGTACCGACATAGTAGGTATGATTGATCCTCCTTCTTCCAAGGGTCACCGGTTCATCCTAGTTACTGCTAATTACATTTCCAAGTGGGCAGAGGTGATTCTGCTCAGAGAGGTCATTGCTCAGCACATGCTCTAGTTTTTCAGGAACAATATTGTATATAGGTTTGGGGTTCCTTGATGAATTATATCTGATAATGGTACTGCATTCAAGAGCACCATGATCAACAGTTTTTTCCTAAAGACACAGCTTAGATTGGATATATTTTACCATCTACTAGCCGAGGACAAATGGTTTGGTAATCCTTCAACAAAACTCTCAACCAAATGTTAAAGAAGACTCTCGATGACAACAAGCGATATGACATTAACAGTTAGTTGAAGCCTTGTGGGCCTACCATGCTACATATAGAACTCCAATGCAATCTACCCCTTTCTGCTTAGTGTATGGGTTCGAAGCTATTCTACCTTTAAAGTTTGACTCCCATCACTAAGGATAGTTATGGATAGGAAGATCATAATGGAGCAGAACACCAAGTTATGGTTAGAAGAGCTCAAAGGTTTGGAGGAGAGACACCTACAGGAATGCTAGAAACTCGAGTTGTACAAAGCCAAAAATGATTCAAGCTCATAATAAGTTGGTCCATCCTAGAGCTTTTCAAGTAGGAGAGCTTATTTTAGTTCTAAGAAGACTAATTGTTGTCCATTGCAAGATGGAAGGTAACTTTGAACTCACATGGGAAGGCTATTTTACCATTGAGAAGGCCTACCAAGGAGGATCTTATCAACTTATCAACCATAAAGGAGAGCATCTAATGCTTCCGATCAACGAGCTCTATTTAAAGAATATTATTCTTAAATCCATGTTTGAAAATCTTTATCATCAATGAAAATTCCATTTTAAATTCAATTTTGTCTTCATTTGAAAACATCTTTGTTTGCGAATCTGCCACAATGTGTTTAGGGTAGGTGTAAGAGAACCCAAGCGGCATCCTATCCTTCATCAACATAACACAAACTAAAACTACACACAAACACATATAAAAATAAACACATATCTTTTGTCTTGGGATACCTTGAGTTGGGATAATACCTCTAGCGACACTCACTCAATAGTTGCTCTAGATCGGGCTGACGTTCTACCCTGCTAGTGTGTCACCCTAGTTGTCTTCTTATTTTGGAAGATGTAAGTCTACTATGCTTTCCTCCCTTACTTGTCCACTGCACACCAATGAGCACCTTATTAGTTTGGTAGGCTTTACTGCGCGGCTGGTAAGCTACCTCATGTTGGCTTTGTTCAAGAGGATGAAAGCTATATGCTTTCCACTAGAACTAGCCTTCGTGTATTGACTAGGTTGAGTATATTTGAGGATTAGGGTAAGTACCACACAACTACTTTTCTCCTAACTACTTCAAGTCTGGGTCCAATCCTTCTTCATGACTCCCTTCTTAGTAGTCACCCTTAGGTCGGGTCAACTTGTTGTGCCAATAATGGGTCACCCTAGTGGTTGTTCCTTGCTTTGGAAGATGTAAGTCTGCTACGTTTTCTTTCTGGCATAGCCGTTGCACACCGACGGGCAGCCCTAGGTCGGATAGCACCTATTAAGCCGATGACAGAGTATCTCGATGATCAGTTTCTCTTTAGAGAGATATAAGTTTACACACCTTCTTGCTAGACTGATCGTCGCACACTGACAGACACCTTAGGTTGGTTGGTATTCGCTATGCTGACAATGACCCACCCAGTGGATACACCACTCATGGTAGATATAAGTATGCTACACTTTCACCTTGAGTTGGCCATCATACACCTATAAGCTTTCCTATTTATAAGGTCCAGGATAATGCCCATAGTGGCACCTCCCTTATGGGCACTATATTTCGATCATGTCCTTTATAACTCCATTTAGACACTACCCAAGTTACTCTTAGATTTGACAATCCCACTTTCTTAGTAACCACCCGTGTGGTTGGAGATTCTATTCCATGAATGCAAAAATTCTCCCTTAGTGTAGTAAATACGAGATAGATCAAGGTTGACATAGCCCATTCTCAGTGTAGTCCTTCGCACACCAATAGTGTCCACGATAATAAACAAATAAAAATATTTTTTTTCTTGTGGATTAGGAGAACTCCCCAGTGGAACCTTTCCCAAGTAGCCATTCTATCTTTAGGGCAGTGTCAACAAAACTCCCTATAGGAATCACCTGATTACTTTTATGTTAAGATAAGTCCTTGGTGGCACTCTCTCAGTAGCCACCCTTAGGTCAGGTTCGACTTGTTGTGTCACCAACAGGTCACCCTGGCTATCGTTCTTGCTTTGGAAGATGTAAGTCTACTACGCATTCTTTCCAACACAAATGATACCTGCCACGAGCAGCCTAGGTCAGTTCAATTTGTCTACCAATCAGTGTTCTTTGCTTTGGAAGAAGTAAGTCTTCTATGCATTCTTTCTAGCACAGTCATTGCACATCGAAAAGCACTCCTTAGGTCAGATAGTCCTACCCTCCGGCTTGTAGAATATCTCTTTGGATCGGTAAATCTAAGATAGGCCCAGGCCAACATAGCCCCTTCTCAGTGTGGTCCATTGCACCGATAGGGTCCATCAAATTAAAATGAAATTAATCCTGACTACTCTTGAGCTGACATAAGTCCCTAGCGGCATTCACTCAGTAGTCATCTTAGGTCGGGTTTGATTTGTTGGGCCATCAACGGGTGACCCCAATGGTTGTTCCCCACTTTAGAGATGTAAGACTGCTACACTTTCTCTTTAGCATAGCCGTTGCACACCGAAAGGCAACCCTTAGGTTAGATAGTCCTATCTTGTGGCTTGTAGACTATCCCTTTGGACTTGTAAATCTGAGTTAGGTTAAGGCCGACATAGCCCCTTCTCAGCGTGTCCATCATATACCAACATGGTCCACAACATAAAAAACCAAACTAAAGAAAATTAAATCAAATTAAATTATATTGAATCAAATCAAATGAAATTAATCTTGTCTGCTCTTGAGTTGAGGTAAGATCCCCAGCGACACTCGCTCAATAGCCACCTTAGGTCGGGTTCAATTTATTGTGCATCCAATAGATCACCCCCGTGGCTTTTCCCTGCTTTGAAAGATTTAAGTCTGCTACGCTTTCTTCCTAGCACAGTCGTTGCACACCAAAATGCAACCCTTAGGTTGAATAGCCCTACCCTATGGCAGGTGGACTACCTATTTAAACTTGTAAATCTAAGATAGGCCAAGGCCTCTATGAATCCTTCTTAATGCGGTCCATCGCACATTGACAGGGTCCATAACTAACTAAATTCAAAACCAACCTCCCCAGTGGAGTCAAATTAAACATATCAGACAAACTAAACTTCTCCCCATCAATCACATATCAAACTAGTCTCCCTAGTGGATCCTAAATCTAAATCAAACAAATTTAACTAAGTGTACATCCCCAGTGGATATGCCCTCAATCCCGAACCATTCTCCCTAGTAGAGCCATAACAAATTAAACCAACCTCTCCAGTGGAGTTTAAATCAAAGAAAATCCAATCAAACTTTTATCCCCAATGGATACACCCCCAAACAAATCATATTTGAAATCAAATTCTTATCCCCAGTGGATAACCCGAACCTGCTTCCCTGAAGGTTCACATACCCAATCCCTAACGGATTCGAGCTCATATCCCTAACAGATATGCCTCCCTATAAATTAAAATTAATTCAATATTGATCCCCTACGAATTATAGATTCTTATCCCCAATAGATCTCCCTTCCCATAAATCATATTCACAATCAAACTCAAATTCTTATCCCCAGTAGATAGCTTGAACCTACTTCCTTAGTGGAAGGTTCATGTACGCAATCCCAAATGGATTCCTTCTGGCTCTCTTATGCCTTTGGCATAAAAAGAGCTACTTTGCACTAAGATCGTGATTCTATCTACCTTTCAGGTTTAGGTATAGATCATTTCTGTTAGCGCTTGCAATCTTCTAGACATTATTGATCATCTCGATCAATGCCAATATGTCGGTGTGCCTTGTCAATTACACCACACCAATTAGTGGTTCTTCTATTTTCCTCACTTTTGGAGTGAGTTCTTAATTTTCTCATATTAAACTTAGGAGTCATCTAGAAACTAAGGCTTCCCTAGTCATAAGACACTTTTAGCACTTAGGTGAACACTTAACCAAAGCCTAGAGATTTAGAAGGATTAATCATAGGATTAGGCTATGTCTTAGGGATTAGGATAACCCTCCTACCCCACAACCCAAATTTAATCCATATTCACCCTATCAAACCTACAATCAAAATAGAATTTGAAATATATATCCAAATCCAAATTCAAATCCCAAGCCAAATAATTGAAATATAAACTCAATTTCAAATCAAGATTGGAATTGAATCAAACCCAAACTTGAAACCCCTCCAAAGTTAGTGAACCAACCTTAATGAACATAGCCAAAGTCCCATCCAAACCAATCCAAAATTAATTGATTTCCTTATAATCAATTTATATCTTCAATCATCTTCTTAAATATAAGTAAAATATACATTAAAATGATCAAAACTAAATCAAATTAAATCAAAACCCTCTATGAACTAACCTTCATGAGCTTAGCCAAATCTTAACCCAAATCACTTCCAATTCAATTGATTTCTCATAAATCAATTATCCCTTCAATTATATTCCCAAATATAAGTCAAATCTACATTCAAATGATCAAAATTAAATCAAACTAAATCAAAATCCAAACCAAAGCTATATGAACCAACCTCATTGACTTATCCAAATTCCTTCATTTCTAAATCAAACCAAATTCAATTGATTCTCTTACAAATCAATCATTCTACTAATCACCATTCCAAATATAAATGAAATCTACAATCATCAAGCCAAATCAAAGTCAACCCAAGTCAAACCCAACTTAGCCCATTTGACTTAAAATATTCAGATGAACCAAAACTCATTTGAACCCAAACCAATTGCAATTGGATTTATATATCAATCTCAAATCCATATATAAACTCAACTAAATCAAACTCAACCCAAAAAATTAAGCTACCTAATTCCAACTGGTTCACTTGACCCGAAGTGGCCAATTTAACCTACATAAATCAAGATTCAATTCAATCCAAATCAAAGTGAATTAAGCCAATCCAAACTTCATGACATGATTGTTGATCATCCTACATTGATCAATTATCATAAATTGGGTCAACCCAAGTCAGCCTAGCCCTTTGACCAAGTCAACCCCTCAACCCATATGAACCCAAACTAACTAAATTGCAACTTAAGCTAAATCCATTGAAACCAATGATTCAAATCAACCCAAAATCAACATTTGAACATGACTTGACCTTCAATTGAGCTAAACCTAACATAATTGGCCCTCTTAACCCAAGTTGACCCAAATTAACCTAAATGGCCAAGATGGGTCAAATCAAAATATAAACCAAATTGATTTGCAGAACTTGACAAAACCTCAAGTGAGCCCTAATTGACTCCCTTTAGACCAATTTGACCTATTGAACCCAACTTGACCTAAACCAACCTAAAACCCAATTAAATCTAAATTGAATTCAACCAAATATCACAACATATTGTAAATAATTAACCAAACCCAAACCAAGGCATGACTTAAGACAATTTGGTCAATTGGGTCAAATTGGCCAACTTGACCCATTTAACCTAAATGAACTCAAATGAACTAAAACCAAATCTAAACCAAATTGAACTAAACCAATGACACCAATACACTCCAAATGATTATATGAACTTGACCCAACCCTTGGTTTCACCCAATTTGACCAATTGGTCAACCTAACCCATTTTGACTTAATTTGACCCAAATGGGTCAAATTGTTCCAAACTTAACCTAACCAACTCCAAATGATTTGAAATTTGGCCTAACTCACTTTTGACTCATTTCAAATCTGTCCAAATCAAATCCAATGCTAAATAACCATCCTACATTTGGGCTAAGAGTATCACATGAGACAAATCACTTAGGGGAAGGGTCATTTCTATTTTTTGGCCACATGACACTCTTCCATTGGTCCACCTAGGCTCCTAGGATACTGCCTAACCTGACCCAAGAGGTGGTTGGGTTGGCAATGACTCATGGGGAGCTGAATTCACCTCACCTCCCCCATTGGAGCTTTTGAAACCCATAGGACACCCACTAATCCCTCTTGGCTACCACCTCCCAAGCCTTGGCCAACCAAACTAAGCCACCTTGGATGATTTCCTGCCATTCCCAACCACCCCAAGCCATAGGACATCCACTATGAGCCAAAAATCACCATTAGTGGTGATTTTCAGCCACCACCAAGCAAAAGAGAATGAGAGACCTCCAAGGACTTATTATGCCATTGCACACACTCCAGGAGCTCCTCCAAGCAACAAGACCCCTTTCACACTTTCTTTGGGCTAGAAGAACACTAAAACCAAGTAGATTCCAATAAGGAGGCTATGACCATTGGTGGATACAACATTCCAACGGGAGGCAAGGGTCTAGATTCATCCCAAGACTTTGTCTAGCATCTAGGAGTGTGCTCAGATTAGCACAGCTGCTAGAAACCATTTTCGGTGAGGTAATTTTCAAATCCTTTAGCCAGCCATAGGTTCTTTTATTTGTGATGATGTTTGCTCAATTTTAAGAAAATTCATTAGATATCCCTTACATTCTTTATTTCACATGATCCCAATGCAAAAATAAGAGTTTTTCGATGAGAATCACCACAAAATTGATCCCAAAATGGACCTATCATACATTTTTCATGATATAGCTTTTGGACATCAGTTTTCTTTGCTGGGAGGAAGATAGCCCGCCAACTATCCATTCCTGCTTTAATAAGGATGGACAGCTAAGATTAGAGCAGATCAGCACCTAATTTCATCTTTCATATCATAGGATTCAATTTGGATCGTCCGATTTGCGATCAGATGGTGAACCCCACATTTTCCTGCTCCATTGCCGTGTCAACGCCACACGGTCGAATCAGGTCCTGCCATGCAAAATCGCATAGCCCAATCACGCGGCGATGAGTGGAGCCACATGGTCCAGTCAGCGCCGCATGGCGTTGACTTGGTTAAGTAAGAAATTAAGGTTTTCTGATTTTAAAAATTATTAAAATCACCTGTAACTTTAAAAATTGATAAAAAAATAAAATACTCTATGTAAAAAATAAAAATAAGGGCTCGTAGGATTTTTCTTCTTGAGAGGAATCCAACAAATCTAAAATCCCCAATTTCTATTAGGTATTTTGAGCTTAATTTAAGTTTTAGTGAAAAAATAAATTTTATTAAATAAACAAAAAAATACAAATCAAATTGACTTAAAATTTTTAGGGTTTGAAACTAAAGTTAAAATATACATACCAGAAAAATTTCAAGTCAAAATAATTTTTGTATTGGGATATACTAAATTTTTTAGTTCAAATAGTCTATTTTAGTAGAATAAATTAATAGACTTTATAAAAAATTCTGAAAACTAATTTAAATCTGCCTAAACTTTGAAAAAATTATAACAAGTCATAGAAAAATCATAAAAATGCAAATAAATATTCATTTTTGAAGGTATTTAGAGGAGAATTGATTAAAAATATTCTTAATTAATTCTGAGTAGTAATTAGAGTTTAATTAAGATTTAATTACAAAATTAATTAGCTTAATTACTATTTAATTACCTAAGTAATTAACCCCAAACTTTGTGTGTTAACTCAATGGGATGACCTCTGCCTCCCATAATTTTATTAGGATTTATTACTTAATTAATTAGAAAAATTAAGTATTTAAGCTCTAATTACTCTTTTAAATTAATTAATAATTAATTAATCCTATGATCAATAATAATTTATTTAATTATGTGGTTAATTATTGTTTAAGAGTGAATGAATCCATGGGATAATATTAGGGCCTCCTTCCAAATCTATTTCCCTAAGTTTATTTCATTAGTTAAATTAATCAAGGCTTAATCAAATAATCAAATTGCTTAATTAATCAAATTGAATTTATAATCACATGGAATCTCAATTAATGAAGTTTTGGGTAGACCCTTAGGTGTTCAACAACTTAAAGAAATCCTAAGAAAATTATAGTTAACCCACATTTGTGGGGGAATTATAAGAGTACTTAATTAAGTTCTTTAACTTAATTAATTATTAATTATGAGCCAATTGCATTAGGCCCCTTTCATTTTTTAGGATTATATCATATTGGCTCATAATTAGTTGGGAAATTATGTTAAGGAAACATAAAGAATGGTTAATTAATGGATTTAATGCATATTGTAATCGAATTAATGCATAAAATCAACCTAATTATATTTCATTAATCTAAATCAATTAACTTATATGGGAATGGGTTAGGATCATCAAATCTCTTCTCACATCCTTAAATCAAATCAAATATGAGATTAAACATGACATTAAAGAAGCTTTGATTTATCTTAAATGATTTTATTTGATATGATTGCCCTTAGGAATTAATTTAATTGAATGAAATCATATGTTTATGTTTATTTATTCCTTTCCAATCATGTTAAATATGGTATGTCATTTAAATCAAGCATTCATCTTTTCAAAGTTAAATTAAATCAAAAGGTTTTCCTTTATGTTAAGTTTGCATGTATTGGATTAATTTATAATATGTGTGGCTATTATCACTAATAAATTCAAAATTAATTTTCAAAATTCATAATTCAATTACATTGGTTAGAGTGATAGTAGTTATGATTACATATAGGTTTGCATGTGCTTATAGCTTAAGTATGTGAAATAGAGCTTTCTATTCTTTAATCTATATGTGATTTCACATGTATTTGAATGTTAATAAGTATATAGTCTAGACATCTTAGAAATACTACATTTTAGTTAGGCTCAAGGAGGTCATTTGATTACCTCACTTCTCTAGTTTAACACTGACACGTACTTATTTGATTTCATTTACATGTGTTCCAACATTAGAATTGGGATGAAATTTTGTTTCACATACATAAATGTTCTAAACAAATAAAAATATAATTTTTACATGATTTTCTTTCTTTTATTTACATATACATTCATGTGTAGTGTGATAGTAAGGTATATAGTCTGGACATCCTAGAAATATGAGGCTTTATCTAACCCCAAGGAGGTCATTTGATTACCTCACTTCCTTGGTTTAACAAAGACACATAATTGCTTATTTCTTTTTCCATGTGTATGTATGTCTGGCTAAAGAATGAAAATCTCTATTTTCTACTAAAAATATATGCATTCATAATAGACTAAGTGATTGAATTAATTAGCCATGTGATTTGGGGTATCTTTCCTTAAGTTCTTACATACAAATTTACATATGTTTGAATGCCAGTGGGTATATAGTTTGGACATCCTGAGAATATGAGGCTTTAGCTAGCCCTAAGGAGGTCATTTGATTACCTCACTTCCCTGGTTTAACAATGGCACGTACCTATTTAATTTCATTCTTATGTCTTTTTATATAAAAAATTGAATAAAGCTCTAAATTATCATGATTAAATAATTCACTCAAATAAGAAATATAAACTTCAAATATACACATCTACATTCATCATTTAAGTGTGCTAAAATATGTTGTATGTATAGATACACTTATGATTAAATCATATGCATATCACATGTGATGGAAAGGAATGATTTAACATGTGTCATGTGATAGTAATTCAATTAGATTAACCTTAAGATGCCTTTAACATAGAATAGAGTTATTTAAGGAAAACCTAAACTTAGGATTAATTAAATCATTTAATAAGACATTCAATAAAGAGAATTAAATCAAATTAACATGCATTAGGAAGTTTCTTAAGATAGAGATGAAAGGGGGTAATCTTCTTTCTTCTCTTTACATCACTTAGTTACTAAGTGCAAATCATATGAAACAAAAGAAAACACAAATTAAAATTCTCAAATCAATTAAATAACTTCAAGTGAAATCAACCTTTCATGTTAAATTAAATCTTTCATACTTAGAAAATCATAATACTAATGCTTAGTTAAGACATACCACACAAGCCTTAACACACACATTAGAACTAAGTCATCACTTCTAGTTTTAAGTTAGGCCGATGTATGTATGGTGTATGTTTTGTTTTGTGATGTAATGTTTTAGACTAGATGTTAGGGTGTATGCTTCGTAGACTGGATGGTAGACTGTGAATAACCTAACCATATTTTTGCAAAGAATTATGCTAAAAGGGCTACTTAAAAATAAATATAAAGAATCACTTTGTAGGATGCTTAAGCCCCTAAGCATAATCCAAGTTAGGACAGGTGGGCTTGGTTACCCATGTGTAGGGGTGCTAAGCCCAAATTATAAATGTAACTGCTTGGGTTGCATGTATGTTTAGCTAACACTAATTTTGTAGGTGTAGTTAGATTTATTTTTTCTATTTTTAATGTAATTTTGCATATGGAATTAAGATTAATGTTATGGGGGATAAGGATGTGAGCATTGGCTAGAAGGTTTTGTCCTAAGAGGCCATGTGATGCCTTTGAAATGGAGTAAATCAAATCAAATGGAGATATGAAGATGAAGACATGAAGCATGAAGAATGAAGACCCCCCATAGCATCCATTCATTATAATTGTAATTATTCTTATGTAATTCTGGGTTGTGTAAGGGTAGAGCTCGGCTACCCATCTTTTCTTTGTTGTTATGCAGACGCTTTTCTTTTATTTTTTTTGTGTTAGTTTTATAAAATTGATTGATGTTATGTTTAAAATTATGCATTAAAAATGGCATGCTTTCATAGTTTCTTATGATTGATGCCTTAATGTATGGCCTGGGTACAATTAGGCTCTTAAGGATAAAATAAATTTTCTACCCTAAATAATCACTCATAATTAAAAATTAAGCAACTCATAACATCACCAAAAAGCCTAGGATGTAAATCAAGATAATTAAAGATTTAGTAACCCCATACCTGAATGGTTGAATGCTTCACAACATGCATATGCTATTACTTTATTCTTGAAAATAGGGGATTTTCATCCTTGCACGACAGGAAAATGCTTGACTTGTGAGGGTATCCCTTGTGGTGAAAAACACCGCTTCTTGCTGATTTAGCCAATAATCTAATTTCATGATGCATATAAGCATACAAAATCCTAAAGCCTTTGTCAAAATGAGGTGTCCAAAATAAAATAAAATTTAAAAAGATTTACATTTGTAGATTAAGTCATTACTCATACCACTCATGCTCTAGTCTCTTATGGATTGGGTTTAAGGACTTTAGCCTCTTTCTTAATTAATAACAGCCCAACTATTTAACAATTTTATAAGACTTGTCTATATGGATTTAAAAGTGTAAGAGGAGTTAGCTGGCTACCACTCTAAGCAGTTGTAAGCCCAGTAGTCAGGTGGATTACTCTCTCTTATGGAGGTAAACCTTATACCCATCTTTGCTTAGATTTAGGTCGTGCTTTAGCCCTTGCTAAAGCTCTCTAGATTTAGGATCTGAGGTGGCTATTTCCTTCGGGCTACAAGCATAAATCCTCACCTCTTAAACTTTTCACAATCTTATGTTGATGGACCATAAGCCTTAATAATCTAATAAAATTTCAATTTTTACAAAATAATTCCCTTATATAGAGCATAACCATATGATAGATTGGAATGCTCACTAGGTTTCTTAGTATCATAGGCAATTCCTAGTTATTCCCTTTGGCTTCCAAAAATAAGTCTTCTCCTTATTCTTTTCCATTTGGTTGTCTAATATAGCCAATTTATTGATAGTCTATCCTTGAAATCTTTGGAGACAGCAATTGCCTACTTTAATCGTGAGTATTCCTAAGAAATTTACCTTTCTTAGGATGTAATTAACTATGGAGGCTTACCTCCATAGGGAACTTTAGAACCCAATTTAATATAAGCTCTGCTTTATTCATCCATGTAAAGCAGGGGAAAAATATCTAGTACATTCGAAGACCCATCATGCCTTAGGAGTCCTTATTAGGTGATTAGGTCTATTGAAGGGTGATGTCTCTATCTTTTGAGATAGTTTATCATATCTCAATGTTGTACCTGATCATTTTAATAAGTACCCCCTATGATCCGTGTGATGCACCTCCCCCCCCCCATCTAAAAATAAACACTACATGAGGTTATGAGTTATTTATAACTTAGTAATGAGTGATTAGTTGGGTAGATATTTTATTTTTATCCTAAGAGCCTACCGTATCCAAACCACACATTAAAACATCAAACATGAAGGAACTATAAAGAGCATGCTATATAAATGCACAATTTAAACAAATCATCAATAAATTTTATAAACTAATGTAAAAGAATAAGAGGTCAGTGCGATCGGGTACTGCCGTACAACCCGAAAAAGAAAAGATGGGTAGCCAATGTCTACCCTTATACAACCCAAAATATGAAAGAATAATTATTATTAGAATTAAGGTATGCTATGGGGGTCTTCATTTTTAACTCTTTCATCTTCCTCCTTCTTTATTTTGATTGAGTTTGCTATTTTTTTGATTTGGATGTGCATGTTTCAAAGGCATCATAGAGTACCCCGGGACAAAGCCTTCTGATCACTGCTCGTCCTAATCCCCCATAGCACTAATCGTAATTCCTAATATAAAATTATATTTATATATGAAATAGTAAATCTAACTACACCTGTAAAATGGAGGTTAGCTAAACATACATATAATCCCAACTAGTTATATATATAATTTAGACTTAGCACCCTACACATAGGTTACCAAGCCCACCAGCCCTAACTTGGATTATGCTTGGGGGTTTAAGCAACCTGTAAAGGGAGCATTTATATTTATTTTAAGCATCCTCTTAAACACAATTGCCTATAGAAAGTATGATTAGGCTAAGAACGGCCTAACGTTTAGTCTACAAAGTATACACCCTACCATCCAGTCTAAAATATTATATCATAAAATAAAATATACATCACATCATACACCATCTTAACATAGAGCTAGAAGTGGAGACTTAATTCTAATGTGTGTGCTAAGGTCTTGTGTGGTGTGTCTTAACTATGCATTTGAGTTATATTTTTCTAAGTTTAGAAGTTATTCAAGTTAACTTGATAGTGGATTTCATTTGAAGTTGTTTAATTAATTTGTGAATTTTAATTTATATTTTTATTTTGTTTCATATGATTTAAACTTAGCATATAAGTGTTATAAAGAGAGAAAAGAGGGTTGCCCTCCTGCATCCCTACCTTAGGCCACTTTCTAAAGCATATTAATTTGATTTAGTTCTCTTTAATGAATTACTTATTACATATTTTTAATTAGTCCTACATTTAAGTTAACTTTAATACAACATGTTTTAGCACACTTGAATGATGAATGTATGTGTATATTTGAAGTTTATGTTTTCATTTTGATTGAATTATATGAACATATAAATTAAAGCTCTATCTCAATTCTAATACCAAAATATATAAGGATGGAATCACATAAGTACGTGTCATTGTTAACTAGGGAAGTAAGGAAATCAAATGACCTCATTGGGGCTAACTAAAGACTTATATTTTCGAGATGTCTATACTAGATACTTATTAATATTCCAAACCTATGTAAATCTATACATAAATAAGGAAAAGAGAGCATTAATATATATACACATAACACATGCTATTAACTTAGGTGAATATGAATGCATGCATTTTTAGTAACAAAATGGTATCTTCATCTCTTAATTAAGCACGCATACACATGTATAAAAGATGTGAGCAAGTACGTGCCATTGTTAACCAGGGAATTGAGGTAATCAAATGATCTCCTTGGGGCTAGCTAAAGCCTCGTATTCTCGAGATGGCCAAATTAAAAATTTGATATCTTAAATACACATGAATGCATACAAAACTATAAAGATGAAAACCATGCAAAGATTATATTTTCTTTAATCAAATCATTTAAGCATATGAATTAAAGCTCTATCTAAATTTTAATATCAAAATACATAAGAATGAAACCAAATGAGTATGTGCCGTTGTTAAACCAGGGAAGTGAGGTAATCAAATGTCCTCTTTTAAGCAACTAAAAGTCTTGCATTCCTAGGATGTCCAGGCTATATACCCATTATTGTTCAAACTTATATAAGTTTATACATGAATTATAAGAAAGAGAGCTTTATTTAATATGCTAAAGCTATAAAAACACACAAATCTTATGTGTATCAACACTCAAAGTATTATAATTGATTTATAAACTTTGAAAAATAGTTTTGAATTTATTAGTGATAATAGCCACACATATATTTAAGTTAATCCAACACATGCATGCTTACATAAAGAAAATTCATTTGATTTATTTAGAATTAAAAGGATGAATACTTGAAATCAATTAACATACAATAACTAAAATGACTGGAAAGGAATAACCAAGTATAAACACATGGTTCATTTAATTAAATTAATTCCTGAGGATAATCACATCAAATAGACACATTTAAAGAAATTCAAAGTTTCTTTATTAATTTATAATTTAAGATTTAGATCAAGAGTTTAAAGAGGAGAAGAATTATTTGTTATTTTAATCTCATGCCCATGTTGGTACACTTAATTTTCTTAAGAAAAAGGTAATTAAGTAAATTTTATGAATTAATTAAGTTGGATCCTTAATTAAATCAATCAATTACCCTTGCCTATGTTTTTTTTTAATTTAATTAATCACTTAATTATGAGCCACAAATGACATGAACATGTGAGGAAATAAAATTATAATTCTCCTATAAGGACCTAATGCAAATGGCTCATAGTTAGGGGTTAATTAAATTAAAGAACCTAATTAAGTACTTTTATGATTTTCCCACACTTATGGGCTAACCACAATTTCCTTAAGGGTCTTTATGTTATTAAACACATAAAGAAGAACCTTTAATTTCATTGTTAATTGTTTTATGTGATTATAATTTTAATTTGATTAATTAAGCAACTTAATTAACTAATTGAATAATTAATTAACCTCATTTTACTTAATATTACTTTAAAGAAGAATAGACTTAGGGAAAGAGGTTAGGAAGGAGGTCTTAACCCTATTCCCCTTGCCATTCACTGTTCAACAGTGATTAGTGCCTTTAATTAATTAATTTTTTATTATTATTTGAAAGGTTAATTAATCAATTATATTAATTAAGAGGGTAAATAGGGCTTAAATGGTCGATTCCCCTAATTAACCAAGCAATAAATCCTAAAAACATTATGGGAGGTAGGGGGTCATACCATTAAACTAACACACAAAGTTTGAGATTAATTACTCAAATAATTAAGGGGTAATTAAGCTAATTAAGTTTGTAGTTGAACCTTAATTTATCCTTAATCACTATTAAAATATAATTAGAAATATTTTAAAATAAATCTCCTCTAAAATACCTTCAAAACAAGTATTTATTTATAATTTTTAGATTTTTCTACAGTTTGTTATAATTTTTTAAAGTTTTAACTATTAAATCAAATAATTAAGCCTAATCTTGTCGGTACCTTGTGGGTCCCAGATGTGGCACCACTGGATTCATCACTTAGCGGCTTCTGATTTAGTGCCTATGTGGCTGGCGGCATACGTCCTTTCTTATCCACTGTCCGATCTAAGATCGGATGGCCATCAAACTCGTGGTTCCTTAAGGGATAAAATTGGATAAATCTAATGGTTTAATCATGACCATCCATTCCGATCACGCAGAATGGATGGTGCATGATCCATTGTCTCCTGAGTGATGAGAGAGGGACACTATTCACCTTCCGTCGCTCGATCCTAGCTCACCTGAGCTCGGATCGATTCAAAATTGATCCCACACCTTCATTGCGATGATCCGTGGGGATGCAATAGTAGAAAACACATGACATTCAAATTTCCTTTGAAAAGGACAAATAAATTTTCACCAAAAGCTTGGTTTCATGGAATTGCTCGGGGTTTTGAATCTCTCTAGCTATATTATGGTTCAAGTGATCATTTTGGCTAAAGGGGAATATCGCCTCCCTTAGATGATGGATTGGATCATCTCCTAGATTTTGGGAATTTAACTATCATCCGAGTGCAGAGTGATTGGTCTCAACTCCACGTAGCTTGACTTGGTTCGTGGGATGCTTAGTTGGTGGCTCAAGGTGACAACCCTTTTCTTTATGTCCAATGGTTTCGGCTAGGTGTGGGGAGGTGAGTTAACTCACCTCTCTTTGGTCCATGGTTGATCTAGCCCACTTGGGTTGGGCTAGGTAGGTTGGTCAGGTCCTCATTTGGGTCTTGGATGGCTGCCACATGGGGACGAGGGGAGTTAACTTGCCAATTTGGGAAAAATCCCATGTGAGGAGGTTTAGCCATTGAATATTTCCTTGGATTGGTCCTAATTATGGCTAGGTTGATTTTGGGCTGACCCTTGGTGAGTTTAGGATAGGTTGGACCAGGTCCCATTTGGTTTGGACTAAGTTTAAGTGGGGTTGCTCAATTTGACCTTAATAGGTCAAATTGGACTAGGTGGGTTAGGTTGACCAATTGGTCAAATTGGATCAAACAAGGCTTGGGTCATGTTCAAATGAGCATTTGGGATGTTTTGATTCAATTGGTTTGAGTCAATTTTGCTTGGCTTTATTTTTGGCTCATTTGGATTCTTGTAGGTCAAATAGGTCAAGTTCACCAATTTGACCAAATTGGCCAAATTGGCTTGGGTTATGGGTGGATTCATGTTCAATTGGTTAATTAAAGATGATTGTAGGCTTTGATTTGAATTAATTTGGATTTGATTTAGATTTAGGCCAATTTGACCCTTTAGGTCAATTTGGGCTAAATGGGTCAATTGGGTTCAATTTTCCAAATTCGGTTCCATTATGGCTTTGCTCAAGTTCAACATTCAATTTGGAATGAACATGAGCCATTAATTATAATCCATTTGACTTAGATCATGATTTGACCCAATTTAGTTTTTTAGATCAAATTGGGTCAATTAGGGTCAAAGGGTCAATTGGGTTAGGTTTGGCATAATTGATGGTCAAGTCATATTCAATCATAGATCATCTATTGGTGTGAATCAATGGTTTCAATTAATTTGGCTTGGGTTGAGATTTCGCTAGTTCAGTTCATGTAGGTTAAGAGTGTTGGCTTGGTCAAATGATCAAGTTGACATGATTTGACCCAATTGATGACAATTAATCAACCTAGGGTGATCAATAATCATCATAAAAGGTTTTGGAAAGCTTGGTTCAATCCAATTAGGTTGGATTGAAACTTGACTCAAATAGGCCTTTTAGGACTTTGGGTCAAGTGAGCCTATTGGGTTTAGTTGAGTCAATTTTGGGTTGAATTGGATTTAGTTGAATTTATATATGAATTTGGGAATGGTATATAGCTTTAATTGCAATAAATTAGGGTTCAACTGGGCTTTGGTTCATTTGGATATTTCAAGTCAAATGGGTTAAGTTGGGTTTGATTTGGATTGATTTGATTTGGCTTGATGATTATAGATTTGATTTATATTTTGGATGATGATTAAAGGAATAATTGATTCATGAGAAAATCAATTGATTTTGATTTGAATTGAAGGAGATTTGGCTAAGTCCATAGGATTGAATTAAAGGGCTTAGGTTTAGATTTGATTTGATTTGGCTTTTGATTTAGGACATATGAAGTTGAGTTTGATTGTAAATTTTGGTAAACTGATTGAATGGTTGAATTGATCTTTGAGAAAATCAATTGAATTTGGATGAGTTTGGATTTGATTAAGGCTAAGTCCATAGGATTGAATCAAAGGGCTTAGGTTTAGATTTGAATTGATTTGGCTTTTGATTTAGGACATATGAAGTTGAGTTTGATTGTAAATTTTGGTAAACTGATTAAATAGTTGAATTGATCTTTGAGAAAATCAATTGAATTTGGATGAGTTTGGATTTGATTAAGGCTAAGTCCATAGAATAAAATAATAGGGCTTAGGAAGGGTTGATTTGATTTGAATTTGTTTGTAATTAGTTGATTTGAATTTGATTGGAGAGTTGAATTGACTTTGAGAAAATCAATTGAATTTGACTAAGTCTATGTGATCAAGTCATATGGCTTAGGATAGGTTGGATTTAATTTGATTTGGTTTGGAATTTGAATTTGGATTTGGTATGTGAACTTGGGTGAATTGAATTTGAGGTTTGGTTTAGGCCAAAGAGGTAGGCATAGATTGGGTTTAGGATATAGGGTAGGTAAATCTCCCTAAGTCCTAAGACATAGACTAATCCTATGATTAACTCTTCCATTCTCTAGGCTTAGGTTAAGTGTTCACCTAATTGCTAAAAGAGTCTTGTGACTAAAAAATCCTTAGTATCTAGAAAACTCCTAAATCTAAGAAGAGGAGATTGAATCCTCACTCCAAAAGTGAGGTCAATAAAAGGTCCCCAAATTGGTGTGGTGTAACTGATAAGGCACCCCGCATGTATTGGCATTGACCGAGGCAATCAACAATGTCCAAAAGATTGCAAGAGATAATGGAATCAATCTATACCTAAACTCGAAAGGTAGATAGAATCACAATCTTAGTGCAATGCAACTCACCTCATGCTAAGGGCATAAGAAAGCAATCTACTAGGGATAAAGATTTGATTGAATTTGTTTGGTAGGTATCCCCTGGGGATGAAGATTTGATTTAATTTATTTTGATTTTTTTTGATAAGATTTATAGAGGGGAGATCCGCTAGGGATACAAGTTTAAATTTTATTTTGATTTAGATTATGTTTCAGGGGCATATCTGCTGGAGATAAAAGCTTGAGTCCACTGGGGGTCAAGACTAGATTTGATGGGTGTAATTTGTTTAAATGTGGTACATATCTGTTGGGGATATAAGCTTGAATCCATTGGAGATCAAGATCGGGTATAATTTGATTTAATTTGTTATGGCTCCACTAGGGAGGCTGGTTTTGAATTTGATTTGTTTGTATGATTTGGGCTCCACTAGGGAGAGGGGTGTGATTTAACTCCATTGGGGAGAATCAGGTTGGGGTTAATTTGATTTGGATTGAGGGCATATACGTTGGGGATATGAGCTAGGTGGGATTTAATTGATTTAATTTTATTTTATTTAATTTATAGACCCTCGGTGTGATGGATCCACTAAGAAGGAGCTACGGGGGCTTTGGCCTATCTTAGATTTACAAATCTAAAGGGGTAATCTACTGGCTGTAAGATAGAACTAACCAACCTAAAGGTTTCCTTTCAGTATGCAATGACTATGCTAAGAAGAAAGTGTAGTAGACTTACATCTTTCACAATGGGGAACAACAACTGGGGTAATCTGTTGGAAGCGCAATAAATCATACTCGACCTAAGATGACTACTGAGTTAGTGCCACTAGGGACTTATATCAACTCGATAGTAGTCAAAATTAATTTCATTTGATCTTGATATGGTTTGTTTGAATTTGATTTAGTTTGATTCAATTTATGGACCCTGTCAATCTACGATGGACCCATTGAGAAGAGGTTATATTGGCCTTGACCTGTCTTAGATTTACCGATCCAAAGAGGTAGTCTACCAGCCGAAGGATATAGCTAACCAACCTAGGGTTGCCTTTTCATGTGCAATGACTATACTATGAAGAAAGTGTAGTAGACTTACATCTTCTAAAGTGGGAAACAACCACTGGGGTGATCTGTTGGTGCTCAATAAATTGAACCTGACCTAGGGCGACTTCTGAGTGAGTGTCGCTGGGGACTTAAGTCAACTCAATGGTAGTCAGGTGATTCCTATAGGGAGTCTTGTTGACACTGCCCTAAAAATAGGATGCATGCTTGGGAAAAAGTACTGTTAGGGGTGTCTTCCTAATCCACAAGCGATTATATATATATATATATATATATATATATATATATATATATATATATATATATATATATATATATATATATATATATATATATATATATATTATTTATATGTTTGTGTGGACCCTATTGGTGTGTGAGGGACCACACTGAGAAGGGGCTATATTAACCTTGACCTATCTCAAATTTATTGGACCAAGGGAGATCTACACATCTGTAGTACATATTCTCCAACCATAGGGGTGATTACTAGGAAAGGGGAACTGTCCAATCCTAGAAGTAACGGTTTAGATACAAGGACATGATCCAAATAGAGTGCCCATAGGGGAGGTGCCACTATGAATATTATCTTGATCCCTAAAAAAGAAAGCCTATAGTTGTACAGTGGCCAACTCAAGGAGAAAGCATAGTAGACTTACAACTGCCATGAGTGGTGTATCCATCAAGTGGATTGCTATCAGCATAGCGAATACCAGCCAACCTAAGGTGCCCTTCTATGCATGATAATTAATCTAAGAAGAAGGCATAGCAGACTTATATCTTCATAGATGAAAATAATCATCAGGATAGTCTGTCATTGGAGAGACATATGCTATCCGACTGAGGCTGAGTACTAAGTGGGGAGTCTCGAGGAAGGACTGGACCTAAAATTGAAGTAGTCAGGAGGAAAGGAATTGCTAGGGGATTTATCCTAAATCTCAAATATACTCAACCCAGTCAGTGCACGAAGGCTAGTCCAAGAAGAAAGCATGGTAGACTTAAAAGAAGCCATCATGAGTTAGCTTACCGGCCGTGTAGTAAGGCTTACCATACTAACAAGGCACTCATTGGTGTGCAATTATTAATCTAGGAATAAAGTGTAGTAGACTTACATCCTCCTAAGCAAGAAGACCACTGGGTGATAGACTAGCCAAGTAGTGGATCGACCCGACCTAGAGCAACTATTGAGTGAGGGACACTGGGGGCGTTATCTCAACTCAAAGTAACTTGTGATAAAGGATATTTATTTATTTTATGTTTTATCTATAATTTGTGTTTGTATTGTGTTGATGAAGGATATAATGTTGCTTAGGTTATCTTACACCTACCCTAAACACATTATTTTGGATTCGTAGACAAAAATACTTTCAATTTTAAGAGATTGAATTTGAAATGATGTTTTCATTGATGATAATTATTTTCAAACATAGTTTTATGGATAATATTTCTTTAGGTAGAGCCCATTGACTAGAAGCATCGGGTGGTTTCCTTTATGATTAGTAAGTTGATAGGATAGGCTTTCTTTGGAAAAAGGGCCTTCTCAAGTGGGTTCAAACTTGCCTCCCATTTTGCAATAGGCGATAATTGGTCTCCATAGAACTAAAACAAGCTCATCTACTTAAAATTCTAAGGCAGACCAACTTGCTGTGAGCTTGAATCATTTTGGCTTTGTATAACTTATGATTTTAGCATGCTTGTAGGCGTCTCTCCTCCAAACCTTCGAGCTCTTCTAACCGCAACTTGGCATTCACTCCATTGTGATCTTGCTACCCACAACTATTCTAGTGATAAGAGTCAGAATTCTAATGGTATAATGGATTTAGACCTATACACTAAGGAAAAAAGGGTAGACTGAGTTTGAGTTATGTAGGTAGTGCACTAATCCCACAAAGCTTCAACTAACAGCTCATGCCACAGTCTTTTATTATTATTGAGTGTCTTCTTGAGTATTTGAATGAGATTTTTATTGAAGGCTTCTACTAAGTCATTTGCTCTCGGATAGTAGATGGTAAAGTATCTCCAATCTATACTATGTATTTGGAAAAAGTTGTTAATTTTGGTGCTCTTGAATGTAGTACCATTATCAGATATAACTCAGCGAGGCACCCCGAATCTATATACAATATGGTTCTTGAAAAATTAGCACATTTGACTGTCTGGCGTAATCACCTCCCATTTGAAAGTAGTGGCGCTAGATAAACCAATGACCCTTGAAAGAAGGAGGGTCAATCATACCCACAATGTCAGCACCCCAACACTTGAATGGCCATGAGGCTAATGTTGAATGTTGAATGTAGAATATTGGGTGGTTGATGTAAGACCACTCCATGTACTTATGGCATCACCTAGCTACGCCCATACAATCTGTGATCATCGATGGTCAATAATATCCGAGACTCTTAACATTGGCTTTCATCTTAGGACTGGATTGGTGAGCTCCCATAATTCTAAGTGCACCTCAATCACGATCTTATATACTTCATGCTTGTCTAAACAACATAACCACATATGATTGAAGAACCATTGGTATAAGATACCATCCACAAGGGCATAGGAACGTGCCATTGGCTTCATCTGATGAGCTTACAACTTCTCTTGAGGTAATTTTCCTTTAGTTAGGTAATCTATGAATGGCTTCCTCCAGTCTAGCTCCTCATCCTTCTTGGAAATGGTAACCTCCCCTTCAAGAGAGTGCTTTTTGATGAGTTCCATATCAATAAAAGGTAGGACTTTCCAATTTTGGACCTCTATTGATATGAGCTCATCTTTTAGACATGCCAACTCCTTGGTAAGCTTGGCTAAAGCATCTGCTATGGCATTCTCTCCTTGAGGAATCTTATAGATGGTAACCTCTGGGATTTGAGCCAACAGCTCCATTGTATACTTATGGTAGTGATGGAGTATATCCTTTAGGACTTTGTAGGACCCAGTGATTTTTGTTGACCATGAATATGGAATCCCTAATGACGTTGATGTACTAGATGCTTAGCGAGATGGATAACTCCAGACTTGTAATTAGAGCCTCATATTTAGCTTTGTTGTTGGTGCAAGAATCAGATAAATGATATGAGAATCTCATCATATCACGGTTTGGAGTTAGGAGAACTATTCTTACCCTTACTTTTCCTTAAAGAGTAGATTGTGGTTATTCTCCTCTTTGAGAGGAAGCCATGCCATCAATGTACATCTTCTAGCTATGAATGCTGGTATCCACTAAGTTCATGATTTATTCATTGGGGAGGTCATCACTAAGCGGAGACTCAACAGGAAGTGGGTGTGCACCTAAGAAATTTGCAAGTGCCTGACTTTTCAATGCACGAAGGGGTACGAAAGTGATGTCAAACTATGACAGAGTCATGTACCAACATGCCAAACATCTAGATAGCATTAGCCGTGTCATGAGATATTATAGTGGATTGATCTTAGAGATCAAGTTTACTTCATCAAAAAGTATGTAGTGTCGTAGCTTTTGGGATGCAAAGATTAAAACAATGAAATGCTTCTCAATGGGTGGATAGTTTGCCCCAATAGTGATTAGACGATGGCTGAGGTAGAAGAGCATGTTTTCCTTCATTGTTGGTTGACAAAGTGCGAGTCAAAAGCAGAGGATCAAAGGCTTGCCCGGGATAGGGGTAGCTAAGTCTAGTGGCGTCATCAGGTAGTGCTTGATGTCTTTGAAGGCATTTTAACACTTATCATCCCACTAAAACTTGGCATCCTTTTTGACGAGCGCTAAGAATGGCTGACATCTCCTTAATAGGTTGGATATAAAGTATCTTAGATGTGCCAACCACCCTTGGAATGATCTGAGTTGAGTTAAACTTTTAGAGGGTGGAATTTTTAATATCTCTGATCTTTCCATAGTATCAATACCAAAATTTCCTTGAAGCTACTCCGAATGCACACTTCATGGGGTTCATTTTGAGGTTAAATTGTCTTATCCATTCAAAAAATACTCTCAAGTTAAAGAGATGGTCTTCCTTTTCTTTACTTTTTACAATGAGATTATTGATGTAGCATTTGACTTGATGATGAATGAGTTCATTGAAGATTCAAGTCATGGCCCACTAGTATATGCCACCGATATTTTGAAGGTTGAAAGGCATGACTTTATAAAAATAGATTTTGATCAGGGTTCTAAAGATAGTGTTTCTTTTATTTTCACGGGCCATTTTATTTGGTTATATTGAAATGAGCCATCCATGAAAGAGAAGACTGCATGAGATGAGACAATGTCCACCATCAGCTCTGGTATCGATAGTGGAAATTCATCTTTTGAACATGCCTTATTTAGATCCCTAAAATCGATGCATATGTAAATTTGGCCATTCTTCTTCTTAACTAGGATAACATTGGTCAACCAAGTGGGGTATTTTTTTTCTCCCAGATGAAACCAGCATCGATCTGTTTCTTGACTTTAAAATGACCTATTTTTCAATATCTAATCGCATGTGTCTAGGAGCTTTCTTGATAAGGTTAGCATTAGGCTCTATAGCCAGTTTATGGACTCCTATGTCAGGAGCCAATCCAGGCATCTCTTTATAACTCCATGCAAAGAAGTCCATAAACTCAATGAGTACCCTAACTAAGTCATTGGTTTCAATTTCATCAACATGGAACTAATGTATGTCGGACATTGATTGTCTTTAGTCCCTGGGTTGATTTCTTCGAGCTTGTTGATGGTTGACTTTATCTCTTCTTCAAACTTTGGTGATGCATCTTTGACTTAAAAATCATCTGAAGTTTCTAAGAACACCTCCTCATATGATTTAATGTGATTTGAAAAGAACCTATCAGATTATAAATGATTCATGATTACTAAGCAGTAATCATCATCATCGACTAGGCCTATCATGCCAAAGCCTAGTATTAGTCTCGATAAAGAGCTTTTGCATTTGTTGTTCCATATTCTTTTGAAGTAGTCTGACCTGTGCTTAGACTAAGTATGTGAGATTAACCCTTTCTTTGCTAAATTTAAAACACAAGGTGAGTACTAGTTAAAAAGTAATTCTATTAAATCTTTATATAAATCATCCTTAAGTTCTACATCAACTTCTTAACTTAAGGATGATAAAGAACCTCTAAGTCTTCACATCTGTTGATGACTTAGGGGCTTCCTTAGCCACCAAACCCTTAACTTTTTGTGAGGAAAGTAGGGTTAGAGCTAAGGTTCCTAACTGATGCATGACTGTTTCATATAGAGACTTTGATACACTTATGCTTTGCTTAGGAGTCAAGTCTTCATCATTGTCTGGCTCAAGTGTCACCTCCAAAGGAATCTGTTGTTAAGAAGAGCTGGATGGTGCGCTAATCATTTAAGACTTATCCTCTGAACTAAATTCTAAGTCTATATGGATAGGTGTATTCCTTGTAGTTGGGACATATCTCCAATTGGGTGGCCAATAAGGAGGTCTTCCACCCTTGGGACTGCCTCTTGACCGCCTCTTCCTCCCGTGGAGGTCGTCATACCCACTTACTAAATGGAGTAGAACTGGACCTAATCTCAAGCTCTGCTTCCTCCCCTGAGTCTATTTCTCCCTCCCTTTTATTTTCTTTTTCTTTTCCTTTTTCTCTTTTTCTTTCTTTTTCATTTTCTTTTCTTTATTTTTCTCCCACATGGGGATTTTGACTAAGTTCGTGAAAATAGACTTTTGGTTTTGGGGGAGGTAGTAGGCTGCATCCTCATATATCCTAACCTCATGAATTGTAAATGGTTTGATATCTCCTTTGACCCAATATATGATCCCACCTCTCATGAACTTCATGCATTGATGTAGATAGGATGGAATCATATTGTTCTCGTGTATCCACAATCTCACAAGCAAAGCATGTATGATTTTGATTTATGTGAAACTTGGGCTTCAATCATTTATCTCCAATGGTAATACTATGGAGCCTAAGGCCCTCTCATCTTATTCATTGAATCCTCTCAATATCATCCTCTCCTTTTGGAGTTTAGAGATGTTGATCCTCAAGTAGGCAAGGGTTATTAGACTCATAATATTGACTGATGCACCCGGTCAACCAAAACTCTGAATAGTATCTGCTAACATCCACTGTAATGTAAAGAGTATGATTGTGCTCAATCATTCCTAGAAGTAAGTCTTCATCACTAAATGTAATTACTAAGATGTCCTTTGAATAGTGTGCCTCCTCTATAGTAGCAGTCAGCTAAGCTAAGAATATCTCTGGATCAAGTAAGGCCTTGATTAGAGATTCCCTCATCTCTTTGGATAAGATAAGGGCATTATACTTAACTTGGCTGACAACTTTTAAAGATGAGATAGGATGTTGTAGTCAACTCTGGGCTGGTCCTCCACAAGCATATCCATTGGGTGGAGCATCTTGTGGAGGGGCTATCAGCTCAGTGGAACCAATGACTTATTTACCCTTATCCTGAGATCCCAGGGAGGTAGAACTTTGCTAGTTTGTAGGTTGACTTTAGTGACTTCCTCGAATTATGAGTTTGTGGAAAGTTCTCCTTACTCATCGGGCATAATTATAACTTCTCGTATGGGATCCTTGGAGTTGGATAACTCCAAGTCAATCTTAAGAGGTGAACCAGATTGATTCAGAGAAGAAAAATCTGACTTTGAATCAGAAAGGAATCGATCGGAACTATCTGAGCTATTATTATTATTTTGACTTGGAGAGCTTTCTATAAGAATAAAATTAGGAGCATTAGAAGTAGACAAAATGTATGTGGAATCAGCTTTATTCATTGATTTCTTTAATTTGGATTGAGGTACATGATAGAAATTAAGTAAATCAAGCGGAGCAAGGGATTTGTTGCCCTTATCCACAGATACAATGCTCCTACTGGTAGAAGAGGAGTTAGCAAAGGAAGTAGTGGTTACAATGGTGGAGGGAGTGCTGGACTCGAACGACGGTTGCACTATTGGACTATCCTGGGCAAGTGTGATAAGCTGCTGTTGCTGCTGGGCTATCACCCTCTCTGAGTTGTCCTTTGTAACTAGCAAACCTTCTTTGGTGTTATTGGTTTGAGCTACTTCAGGCACTTGCAAGGAAAGTTTTTTTATCTTAAAAATGATCTTTTTAGAGGTATGGGATAAGGAAATATCCCATTCTTCTTTGGTCTTAAGAGGATCAAAAGTATCCCCAACGATCACTCTAATAGAACTGGATGGATGTTCTAATAAGTATTCTTTAGAGATGACTATGGCTCTCAACTTGTAGCTATGCTTAAGCTAGTCCTTAAAAGTGATATAAACCTCTAAGACATGGCCTAGCATGCCATGGTAGGGACAATAGCTCTTGTCCACTTCCTCCAACCTTTTAGGTTATGGTAGCTGAAAATCAAGTTTCTTCAAGAGACTATTGAAGATTTTCTTGACTACCTCCCTCTTAAATGAATATGGCTTGTTCAATTGTTTGGTAAGAGTAGGTGAAAAATAGCTACCTGGTGGTGGATATTTATACCATTATTGGGTAGGCTATTATGGTGATGGCAATGGCCATTTTGGTGGCTGTGGTGGCCGATATGACATTCGAGGTGGTGGAAGAGGAGGTGGCAAAGGAGGCTACTGAGCTCATGGTCTCTCATATTGAACTCTAGCTGGCTTCTCTCTATCCACTGACATAATAATCCTTGGCTTCTTCTCAAACACTTTCTGAGGTTTAGGCCTAGATGAGTTGTTTGAGAAGGGCAACTATTTGGCTTCCTCTTGAAGGCTAGCCTCCTTATTAATTAATTTTTCAAATGTCTTGATGGTAAAGCCCTTAAGCATGAAGACATCTAGGCCATGAATATTCTTGAGCATAATCTTATTGGCATGCTATTTAAATAGTTGTGGTTTGCATTTCATGCTCAGGTTGCATCACCTGAGAATGTAATTAACAAGGGACTCATTGGGATTCTATTTTTCTACAACAAGGTCACCTACATTCACTCTATACTAAGCTCCTATGAATCTCTTGATGAAGAGACACTCTAACTCAGTGAAGGACTTCATCAAACCGTTGGGCAGTTCGATGTACCAAACAAATGCAACCCCTATTAAGCTGTTGACAAAAGGTATGAATACGAGTACATCACTGCTACTGGTGTTAAAGCAACTAGCTCTGAGGTGTTTAATGTGTCATCGTGGGTTCTTGCTGCCATCAAAGATCTTGAAGGATGGTGGCACAAAACCCTTGGGATTTTGAAGTACATCAAATTCCTTTGGGTAGGGTCTACCCTTTAGAATGGATGAGCCCTCCTTAGCTTGCACTAATGCCTCCTTCACCTGTTATTCCACCATATGCTTGATATCTTTCTCATGCATGGAGGTGGTATCTGTGACCTTCCTATGCAAACTACCGGCATCATCATCTATGGGAGTACACCTAGGATGATCAAAGGTATGTACCAACTCTGGCCGGTCGACCACCATAGGAGAAGGCTGTGAGATTAGGGCTGGGTTCTACAATGCTAAGACCACTGCCATAAACTCCTCTACCCTCTTCTCCATCCTATCTATCTGATCACCCTTCTATTTGAGTTAGTGTGAGAGGTGCTGAGTTGAGTGAGAAGTGTCACCTTCCACAATTGCAACACCTTCTTGGCTATGTTGTTCCCTCTATAGGGATCCTCGGGTGTCAACCATGTGTACTTCTGATATGTCATCCAACATATCATCCTCATCAAGGTTAAAGCTAACTCTACCCTCATCCCGATCTGAATAATCACTACCAACAATCTGCTTGACTGTAGTGTGATAGTCCTTTATGATGTCATCTAAGGAACAATCATTTACCCTATTTGGCTCTACTGGAACATAGACTGGCTGACGACTGACCACTGGACTATGCTCTATAGATGGTATGCACTGAATGCTCTACGCTAGCAGGGTGCACTCCCTGACTGGTTCCACTATCATGGGACTATGTCAGTTTCCCCTATACTCTCTTCCTCCAGTGGCTACGAAGGTGGAGCGACTAGGACACTCTTGTGCTGCCACTCCCTCCTAGCCATGACTGAAGTAAAAGGTTGACCAGGGGAGCTCGACCTCACCTCAATGGGTGGAATGGATGGAGCGGGGTCCTTAGGCCATAACCTGATCATTAAAGTAGAGGATCTCTCTCTAGATTGGGGCTTATGTAGCTCGGTGGGGACTATGGATGCTAGAACTTGGGCCGGTGATGGTGGGCAGCGAGTTGAGCGGTGCGATGGTAAGGACATCGACTACCTCTCTATTGAAGATCTTCCCTGTGTCAGATGGTGCTGGTGAGAACTATAATGTTTGAATGATCAGCCTTGATAGGGCACCGATTAAAAAAATCCATCAGGGCGGAGGTACTGTATGGCATACCTCCTCCTCTTTCACTTGCCCGATTGGGCAGCGACTCAAGCCTCAGTGGCTCTCTCTCTCTCTATGAATCTAACCCCAATGCTCTTATGGATCAGACTCCTCAAGTCATGTAGTAAGCTGGACACTGAGGTTTGTGGGCTCTGTTGACTCTATGAAGAATGGATCGTAGACTAGCATAAGGCTTCCTCCTGTCTCTAGCTAATTTCTTAAACTCTACAGGTGGTGGGGGTGATGCGACAATCTTGTAGTAGTCCTCCTTTTATTCTAAAACTAAGAGGGGGTGGAACTTACTACTACTCATATGTGGAGAGATCTCACGAAGGGAACCCTTCTCAGCGACATGAGGGGCATCATCATTCTGCCTCACCTCACGCTCATAATGCCACTTAATCTTGTGGTTCTTATTGCGGCACTGTGTCTTAATTAGTGGGAAAAAGTGAGAGCTAGTACCAATCTCAAAGGTGGAAGAGACTATCTCAGAAGCTAAGATAGCCTTCCCCATCAGAGTAGGAGAAATAATGGTGGTAATGTTAGCCCTCTCTGGAACTGCAGCAGGGGCAATATACTATACTATCACTAACCCTAATGGGGGTGTAGGAACCACAATAGCCTTCCTCTTCAGTGAGGGAAACTCTAGATCAGATTGCACATCAAAATGCAAAAGTGGCTTCTTGCCTGCCACCTCCTGCTTTCTGATAGTGGTGAGGGTTGGCTCCTCACATGTGACTCTAACCACATCAAAGCCACATCCAAACTGGATCACGTGCATAGTAGTGGTGAGTATGGCCTGATTCAAGGCCAAATCCACACTAGATGGGAATAAAAAGATCACCTTGCTGGAAGACATGGCTGAAGATTGATCGTAGAAAAAGGATAAGAATTGGGTTGGTATCTCTACATTTGTTGAAACATAATTGAATCAGACCCTTGCCTTGAACTGTTGATTTGAATTGTTGACTTTTGATTTGATTTTTGGAATTTGAACCCACACTTAACAAATTTAGGTATGCTAAGTGGGGTTCATTATATTGGAGAGATTTAGGAATTTGAGGAGAGACTTTGCCATAAGATTTTGATTTTGATTTGGAACCCTCATTCAACAAATTTAGGTATGTTGAATGGGGTTCAAATATTTTGGAGAGACCTTTGGAGATATTTTTGTTGTATAATTTAGTTTGAAATTTGATTTTGGAAACTCTTAGTAAATTTATGTATGCTAAAATGGGTTTCAATTATATGTTTGAAATGTTTTGAAAGTTTTCTATCTTAATGATTTGATTTGTTTATTGGATGTTTTGATGTGTTTAATTGATTTGAAAAGAAAAACTCACACTTAACAAATTTAAGTACGTTAAATGGAGTTTAATTTTGTGTTTGATATTTGTTGATGATTTGATTTTTGAAAAAGAGAAACTCTTATTTGAAAATTTTAGGTATGTCAAATAAAGTTCAAATATATGTTTGATGTTATTTTGATTTAGTTTTTGAAAAAAGGGGAACTCTTATTTGATAAATTTAGGGATGTTGAATAGAGTTTAAATGTATATTTGATGTTTGTTTTTACAAAATGAGACCCACACTTAATAAATTTAGGTATGTTAAATGGAGATCACTTAAATGTTTGATTGTTTGTTGATATGTGGTTTTGTTTTGATTTTGGGGATTGAACTCTCATTTAACAAATAAGGGTATGTTAAATGAAGTTCAAACTTTGTGTTGGATATTTTGATTTTAATTTGATTTTAAAATGGAACTCTCATTTAATAAATATGGGTATGTGAAATGGAGTTCAATTACATTTTATTTATCTTGATTTTGTTTTGGTTTTGAAAATGGGAACCTTCACTTAACAAATTTGGGTATGTTAAGTGAAGTCTAAGTTATATGTTGATTTTTTTTTATTTTGGTTTAAAAAATTGAACTCTCATTTAACAAAATATGAATATGTTAAATGAAATTCAATTATATGTGGTTTTATCTTAATTTAAGTTTAGTTTTGAAAATGACCCATTTAACTAATATGGGTATGTTAAATGGAGTTTATTTTGTTTGAAATATTTTAGGTAAGTTTGATTTTAATTTTAAAAAGGGGACCCTCATTTAGAAAATTTAAGTATGTTAAATGGGGTTAGTTTAATTTTGAAAGGGGGATATGTTTATAAAAAATCAAGTTATTATGTTATTTTGATTTTGAAAAGAGGAGCACTCACTTAGAGATTTTGATGTGTTAAATGAAGTTCAATTAATTTTACTTGAAAGATTTTGATTTTGTTTTCACTTGATTTTGATTTTAAAAGAGGATATTTATTTGGCCAATTTTGTTATGTTAAGTTCACATGATTTTTGTTTTGCAAAGGTTATGAAGAAAATAATTTTATGAAAAATTTTATTTGCTTTATTTTAAATTTTTTAAGTTCTCTCAAAGATGAAGTGAACCTTGCTTCACCAAGCTAGTGGTAAGAGGTTCCAAATTATATTTGACTTATATTTTGTCATCTCCTTTTCTTTAATTAATTTATTATTACCTATTGGGGGGCCCAATAGGAGTCTTAGGACCTGCACATAAGTGAGGTCCTAAAGCATAAAGGATGCTGGCTACCTATGCTTAAGAATGAAATGAGAAAAGGAGCCAACTGAAAGAAAGATAGTCTCGAGCTTATAAAAAAATATAAGTACACTATCGATGCTTGGAGATGATAAGTGTCTACTAGAGATGGAGAGAGGAACTCTCCCCAATAGAGTTACTAGAAAAATCTGTGGTGTTTATTTTTGGATGTGGGAGGACACTATGTAGATCATAGGGGGAACTTATTAAAGTGATCGAGTATGATATCAAGGTATGATATACTATCTCAAAAGATGGAGATATCACCCATCAATGGACCTAATCACCTAATAAGGACTCCAACGGATGGGCCTTCGAATATACCAAGGAGTTTTCCCCTGCTTTATATAGATGAATAAAGTAAGGTTTATATTAAACTAAGTTCTTAAGTTCTCTATGGAGGTAAGCCTTCAGAGTTAATTACATACTAGAGAATAAAATTCCATAAGAATACTTTTGATTAAAGTAGACAATTATCATCTCCAAAGGTTTCAAGGTTAGACCATCAAATGACTAGTTACGTTAGGAAAATCAAATGGGAGAGTTCAAAGAGAAGACTTATTTTGGGAATCTAAAGGGAGGAAGTATGAAATGCTCATGATACTAGGAGGCCTAGTGAGCATTCCAACCTATCTTATAATTGGGTTTTATATATATGGAAGTGAAGAGAGTTATTTATTTTAGTTGAGTTTTATTATATTACTAAGGCTTATAATCTATCAACACAAAGTTGTGAAAATACCTAAGAGGTGAGAATTTATATTTGTAGCCTAAAGGAAATAGCTACCTCGAATCCTAAATCTAGGGAGCTTTAGTACGAGTCAAAGTATAATCTAAATCTAAGAGATAGGTGGACATAAGGGTTCACCTCTATGAGAGAGATTAAATTGTCTGACGTCTGGACTTACAACTGCTTAGCGTGGCCGCCAGCTAACTCCTCATATAATTTTAAAACCATGTAGTCCGATCTTATGAATTACAAGATAACTAGGGTAGTTATTTTATTTGAAAGAGACTAAAGTCCTAAACCCACTCCCTAAGAGACTAGAGCATGCGTGGTATAAGCATATGACTTAGTCCAAAAATGCAAAATCTTTTCAAGTTTTATCCATTTGAACACATTCATTTGGACAAAGGCTTTGGGATTTTTATATGCCTAGATGTATGATGGAAATTGATTATTGGCCAAATCAAAAGAAAGATTGTGAAGCTCCGTCATCAGGGGTTGCTCTCATGGGTCAAGCGGTCTTTATTATGAAAAGACAGAGGCCCTCATTTTACACAAGTAACTCAAGATGATATACATGATATTAGGCATATAACCATACAACTAAATAGTTGCTAAATCTTTTATTATCTTGATTATAACCTAAGCTTTATGATGAGGTTATGAGTTATTTAAAACTTAGTTATGAGTGATTAGTTGGGTAGAAATTTTATTTTTATCCTAAGAGCCTACCATATCCATGCCACACATTAAAACATCAAACATGAAGAAACTATAAAGAGCATGCCATCCTAATGTGCAATTTAAACAAACGATCAATCAATTTTATAAACTAACACAAAAGATAAGAGGTCGGTGCGGTCGGGTATCACCGTACAACCCAAAAAAGAAAAGATGGGTAGCCGAGCTCTACCCTTATACAACCTAGAATATGATAGAATAATCATAATTAGAATGAATGCGAGCTATTGGGGTATTCATTCTTCACTCTTCTATCTTCCTCGTTCTTTCTCTTGATTGAGTTTTCTCCTTCTTTGATTTAGATGTGCTTGTGTCAAATGCATCACAGGGCACCCCAAGATAAAGCCTTCTGGCCACTGCTCATCCTAATCCCCCATGGAAATAATCCTAATTCCTATTTCAAAATTACATTTATGTATGGAAAAGTGAATCTAACTACACCTGCAAAATAGAGGTTAGCTAAACATACATGCAATCCCATAGAGGTTAGCTAAACATACATGCAATCCCAAGTAGTTATATATATAATTTGGACTTAGCACCCTACACATAGGTAACAAGCCCACCTACCCTATCTTAGATTATTCTTAGGGGTTTAAAAAACTTGTGAAGACAACATTTATATTTATTTTAAGCATCCCCTTAAGCAAAATTTTCTACAGAAAACATGATTAGGCTAACAACGGCCTAACATCCAGTCTACAAAATATACACATTAACATCCATTCTAAAACATTACATCATAAAACAAAACATACATCACATCATATACCATCCTAACATAGAGCTAGAAGTGGAGACTTAATTCTAATGTGTGTTTTCAGGTCTTGTGTGGCGTGTCTTAACTAAACATTAGAGTTATATTTTTTGTAAGTTGAAAAGTTATTCAAGTTAACTTGATAGTGGATTTCATTTGAAGTTGTTTAATTGATTTGTAAATTTTAATTTGTATTTTTATTTTGTTTCATATAATTTACACTTAGCATTAAAGTGTTATAAAGAGAGGAAAGAGGGTTGCCCTCTTTCATCCCAACTTTAGGCCACTTTCTAAAGCATATTAATTTGATTTAGTTCTCTTTAATGAATTACTTATTACATATTTTTAATTAGTCCTATGTTTAAGTTAACTTTAAATAAACTTATTCAATATGAGAGGCATCTTAATATTAATCTAATTGAATTACTATCACATGAAGTATACTAAGTCATTCCTTTCCATCACATGTAACATGCACATGGTTCAATCCTAAGTGTATCTATACATACAACATGTTTAAGCACACTTGAATGATGAATGTATGTGTATATTTGAAGTTTATGTTTTCATTTTGATTGAATTATATGAATATAAAAATTAAAGATCTATCTAAATTCTAATACCAAAATACATAAGGATAGAATAACATAAGTACGTGTCATTGTTAACCAAGGAAGTGAGGTAATCAAATGACCTCATTGGGAAAAATTAAAGTCTTGTATCCCTGGGATGTCTACACTAGATACTTATTAATATTCCAAAACCTATGTAAATCTATACATAAATAAGGAAAAGAGAGCTTTAATCTATACATAACACATGCTATTAACTTAGGTGAACATGAATGCATGCATTTTTAGTAATAAAAGGGTATCTTCATCTTTTAATTAAGAACACATAAACATGTATAAAAGATGTGAGCAAGTACGTGCCATTGTTAACCAGGGAACTGAGATAATCAAATGACCTCCTTGGGGCTAGCTAAAGCCTCATATTCCTGCAATGTCCAGACTAATCACTTTCTATCTAAAATACACATGAATGTATACACAACTATAAAGATGAAAACCATGCAAAGATTGTATTTTTTTTAATTCAATCATTTAGGCATGTGAATTAAAGCTCTATCTAAATTCTAATATCAAAATACATAAGGAAGAAACCAAATGAGTACGTGTCATTGTTAAACCAGGAAGTGAGGTAATCAAATTATCTCCTTGGGGCTAGCTAAAGCCTCGTATTCTCGAGATGTCCAGATTAAACACTTGATATCTTAAATAAACATGAATGTATACACAACTATAAAGATGAAAACCATGCAAAGATTATATTTTCTTTAATCAAATCATTTAGGCATATGAATTAAAGCTCTATCTAAATTTTAATATCAAAATACATAAGAATGAAACCAAATGAGTATGTGCCATTGTTAAACTAGAGAAGTGAGGTAATCAAATGACCTCTTTGGGCTACTTAAAACCTTGTATTCCCAGGATGTCTAGAGTATATACCCATTATTGTTCAAACTTATATAAGTCTATACATGAATTATAAGAAAGATAGCTTTATTTAATATGCTTAAGCTATAAACACATGCAAATCTTAAGTGTATTCAAAACTATTAACACTCTAAGTATTATAATTGATTTATAAACTTTGGAAAATTGTTTTGAATTTATTAATGATAATAACCACACATTTGTTTAAGTTAATCCAGCACATGCAAGCTTACATAAAGGAAGTTCATTTGATTTATTTAGATTTAAAAGGATGAATGCATAAAATCAATTAGCATACAACATCTAAAGTGATTGGAAAGGAATAACTAAGTATAAACACATGGTTCATTCAGCTAAATTAATTTATGAGGACAATCACATCAAATAAAGTAATTTAAAGAAAACCAAAGTTTCTTTATTAATTTATTATTTAAGATTTTTATCAAGTTTAAGGAGGAGAAGAATTATTTGTTGTTTTAATCCCATGCCCATAATGGAACACTTAATTTATTTAAGAAAAGGTAATTAAGTAAATTTTATGAATTTATTAAGTTGGATCCTTAATTAAATCAATCAATTACCCTTGCCTATGCTTTTTTAATTCGATTAATCACTTAATTATGAGCCACAAATGATATGAACATGTGAGAAAATAAAATTGCAATGCTCTTACAAGGACCTAATGCAAATGTCTCATAATTAGGGGTTAATTAAATCAAAGAACCTAATTAAGTACTTTTATGATTTTCCAACACATGGGCTAACCATAATTTTCTTACGGGTATTTATATTATTAAACACAAAAAGAGGAACCCTTCATTTAATTGTTAATTATCTGATGCAATTATGATCTTAATTTGATTAATTAATCCACTTAATTAACTAATTGAACCATTAATTAACCTCATTTTAATTAATTTTACTTTAAAGAGGAATGAACTTAAGAAAAGAGGTTAGGAAGGAGGTCCTAACCTCATTGCCCTGCCCATTCACTATTCAATAGTGATTGTTGCACTTAATTAATTAATTTTTTTATTATTTGGAAGGTTAATTAATCTATTAGATAAATTAAAAGGGTAATTAAGGATTAAATGATAAATTTTTCTAATTAACCAAGCAATAAATCCCAAGAAAATTAAGGGAGGCAAGGCTCATCCCATTCACTAGGACACAAAGGTTGGGATTAATTACTCAAATAATTATGGGGTAATTCAACTAATTAAGTTTGAAATTAAACTCTAATTAAGCTTTAATCACTATTTAAACATAAATAAAAATATTTTAAAATAAATCTCCTCTAAAATACCTTTAAAATAAGTATTTATTTATAATTTTTGGATTATTCTATAATTTGTTATAATTTTTTGAATTTTTAGCCATTAAATCAAATAATTAAGCCTAAATTAAGCATAATCTTGTCAGCACCATGTGGACCGCTGGCGTGGCACGCTTTCCATGTGGCGCTGTGGGATTGGTCACTTAATGGTGTCCAACTCAACACCAATGTTGCTAGCGGTGGATGCACTTTCTTATCTGTCGTCTGATCTAATTAGATCTGACGGCCACGAATAAACCCACAGTTCTTTAAGAAATAAAAAAGGATAAATCTAATAGATTAATCATGACTGCCCATTTCGATCACATAGAATGGACAGTGCGTGATCCATCATCTCCCGAGCGAAGTGGGACAAACACCATCTGCCTTCTGTCGCTCGATCCGATCTCACCCGAGCTTGGATTGATTCAAAATTGATCCCACACCTTCACGATGATGATCTGACAGAATCCGATAGTAGAAAACACATGACATTCAAATTTCCTTCAAAAAGGCCAAACAAATTTTTACCGAAAGCTTGGTTTCATTGAATTAACTTATCATAGCTCAAGATCGGTGGCGCAATTGATTAAGAAAGCTTCATCTTGTGGAGACGAAACCTTGCTGATCAGCATGCACGGGGATTGCTTGTCATTTGCTCGAAGGGCCATGAATCCAAGAAATGGAGGCCAACGTTTATTGAACTCAAACTTTCGGTGGTCGGAGGGATCGGGAGAGGATTTATTCTTGCTTGACGTAGTGTGTGAAATGTGTTGGTAAAATTAATTTGAGTTTGGTTGAGTATTGGTGGAGTTGGATTGAGTGGAAGGCTGCCCTATTTTGATTTCAGGTTTTTCAGTAATGAGGAAGCTTGGGAGGCTTGGAGAATGCTCAAGGGGTTTCAAATTCACTCTCTCTAGCTCTATGAGAGTTCAAGTGTCATTTTGGCTCAAAATAAGGAGGGTATATCCCCCTTCCCTTGGATTAGATGGATGGGATTGCCTCCCGATTTCACGGCTAGTCAATGCTGTCCCACATGGCTTCAATTGGTCAATGTCAACCTACATGGCTTTACTTAATTCACCTCCCCTTGGTCCATGGCTGACCTAACCACTTTGGTTGGGCTAGGAAGGTTGGTTAGGTCTCCATTTGGGTCTTGTATGGCTGCCACATGGGGAGGAGGGGAATTGACTAGCCAATTTGGGAAAAATCCCATATGGCAAGGTTTAGCCATTAGATATAGCCTTGAATTGAATCCAATTTAGGTTGGGTTGATTTTGGGCTAACCCTAGGTGAGTTTAGGATTGGCTGGATTAGGTCCCATTGGGTTTGGGCTAAGTTCAAAAGGGTTTGGCTCAATTTTACCCTTATAGGTCAAATTGGTCTAGGTTGGGTAAGTTGACCAATTGGGCAAATTGGGTCAAACCAAGGCTTGGGTCATGTTCAAATGAGTACTTGAGATTGTGGTGTTTATTTTTGAGATGTGTGACACCACGTAGATCTTAGGGTACTTATTGAAGTGATCGAGTATGACATTAAGGAATGGTGCACTATCTTGAAAGATAGAAATCACCAACCTATAATGGACCTTATCACCTAATGAAGATTCCTAAGGCATGATGAGTCTTCAAATATACTAGAGATCTTTCCCCTACTTTACATGGAGAAGTAAAATAGGGTTTATATTAAGCTAGGTTCGTTAAGTTTCTCTATGGAGGCAAGCCCCCATAGTTAATTACATCCTAAGGAATGGGATCCCTTAGGAACACTCTCGATTAAAGTAGACAATTAAGGTCTCCAAAGATTTTAAGGCTAGACTATCAAAGGATTGGCTATTTTAAAAAATCAAATGGGATAGATCAAGAAGAAGACTTATTATTGGATGTCAAAGGGAGATGAGTAGGGAATGCTTATGATACTAGGAAGCCTAGTGAGCATTCCAATCTACCCTTTAATTAAGCTTTATATATTTGAAATTGAAGATATTTATTTGTTTGAGTTGAAATTTTACTAAATTGCTTGGGTTTATAATTCATCAATATAAGATTGTGGAAATACCTAAGAGGTGAGAATTTATACTTGTAGCCCAAAATATAAACAACAACCTCAGATCTTAAGCTAGGGAACTTTGGTACAAACCACAAGCACATCCTAAATCTAAGCGAAAGGTGGACATAATGGTCTACCTACACAAGAGAGGGTAGAATGTCCGACTGTTGAACTTACAACCGCCTAGAGTGGCCGCCAAAAAACACCTCCTATGCTTTAAATCCATGTGGCCAAGTCTTATATTTTGCAAGATGGTTAGGGTAGTTATTATTTAGAAAGAGACTAAGTCTTTAAACTCAATCCCTAAGAGACTAGAGCATAAGTAGTATGACTTCAAGACTTAATCTAATGCAAATTTTATCAAATTTATCTGATTCTTTTGGACTCTTTATTTGACATAAGCTATGAGATTTTGTATGCATAAATGCATGCATGAGAACTTGATTATGGGCCAAATCAAAAGAGAAATGGGTGTTCTTCCATCAAAGGCTCTCACATGTTAAGCCTTTATTCTCTAGCATAGATGGAAGCCCCCTCTTAACAAGAATGGAAGAATATGACATGCATGATGTTATACATATAATCATCCAGCTAAGGGGTTGCTAAATAATTTATTTTTTTGATTTAACTCCTAGGCTTTTATATGAATTTATGAGTTATTTTAAAATTTTAATTATGAGTTGTTAGCGGGATAGAAAATTTATTTTTATCCTAGGAGCCTAATCGTATACAAGCCACACATTCAAACATCAAACATGACGAAACTAGGAAAATCATGCAATTCTAGTGCATAATTTAAACATAACATCAAATAATTTTATAGGCTACCATAAAAGAATAAAAGGTCGGTGTGGTCGGGTTCCATCGTACACCCCAAAAAAGAGAAAAATAGATGGGTAGCCGAGCTTTACCCTTATACAACTAGGATTACAAAAATAATACATGCTATGGGGGTCTTCATTTCTTCATTTCTTCCTTCTCTTTCTTTTGATTTGATTTACTCCAAAGGCATCACAAGGCACCCCAAGGACTAAGCCTTCTGGCCACTGCTCATCCTAATCCCTCATATCACTAATCCTAGTTCCTAATGCAAAATTACATTAAAAGAAGGAATGAAAATCTAGTTACACCTACAAAGCAAATGTTAGCTAAACACACCATACAACATAAGCAATTACATGAATAATTTGGACTTAACACCCCACACATGAGTAACCAAGCCCACATATCCTAATGTGGGTTATGCTTAGGGGCTAAGCAACCTACACAGCAAACGCATTTATATTTTTATTACAACGGCTCTTTAAGCACAACCCCTACAGAAAATATGATTAGGTTAATCATGGCCTACCATACAGTCTACGAGGCATACACCCTAACATCCAGTCTAAAACATTACATCACAAAAACAAAACATCCACCATACATACACTACCCTAACTTAGCACTAGAAGTGGTGAGTTTGTATTCTAATGTGTGTGTTTAAGGCTTGTGTGGTATGTCTTAATTAAGCATTAATGTTGAAGTTTTCTAAGTTTAAAAGAATTCAATTTAACATGGAATGTTGGTTTCACTTTAAGTTGTCTAGTTAATTTTGCAAGTTTTAATTTGTGATTTATTTGGTTCAATAAGACCCTACACTTAACATTTAAGTGTTATAAAGAGAAGAAAGGGGATTGCCCTCTTTCATCTCTACCTTAAGTCATTTTCTAATGCATGTTATTATGACTTAGTTTCCTTTAGTGATTGTCTTATTACATGTTTTAATCAATCCTAGGATTGGGCTCACCTTGAATAACCTTATTCAATGTGAAAGGCTTCTTAAGAATAATTGGAATAAATTACTATCACATGACATATGTTTATTCATTTCTTTCCATCACATGTAACATGCACATGATTGGATCCTAAGTATACCTACACATACATTTTGTATTAGCATACTTAGATGATGAATGTAATGAAGTATATTTGAAGTTTATATTTCATTTAATTGGATTAATATGAATGCATATCTTTTTAAATAGAAAAATGAGACTTCAATCCATTTGCTACATGTACACTCAAATGTATAAAAGTTTTAAGTGGGTACGACACCATTATTTCACACTAGGGGAGTGAGGTAAAGATCTCCTTAGGGCTACTTAAAGTCATGCATCCCCGGGATGTCCAGACTAATATATCCACTATTCTCATATACATATAAATGTATTCACAATTATAAAGATGAAGAGTCATGCAAAAGAAGAAATTAATCTGATTTCAATTATGACTTTCTATTCAATAGTCACATTACACATACATATGTGTTAGAGATATGAATAGGTATGGCGCCATTGTTTCGCACCAAGGAGTGAGGTAAAGACATCCTTAGGGCTACTTAAAGCCATGCATCCCCGTGATGTCTAGACTAATATACCACTCTTGGTATATACATATGAATGTACAATTAACCATAAGAAGAAGAAGTCATGCAAAATGTTGTGTTTGATTCGATCATATGATTTACATATGTGATATAAAATTCTTTCTAAGCCTTAGCATGAACATACATAGGAATGGATTTGGACAATTGTTGTGTTCTTTTCAAATGAACTATACATTTTTAAATACTATGTAAGCCCATGCAAAGTAAAGAGAGAAGACTTCATACCACGTATCTTAGATAATAAACACATGCAAACTCATAAATGTTTCATAATTAGCTTCACTTCATATATTATAATTGATTTATACACTTTTGATAGTAATTTTTGATTTAATAATGATAATAGCCACGCCTATTTTTAATTTAAGTCAACACATGCAATTTGGCATTAAAGAAATCATTTTGTTCAATTAATTTTTGAAAGAGATGAATGCATGATCATATATCGAAAACATCATTTAATTAAATTGGAAAGAAATAAATGAACATAAGCACATGATTTCATTCAACCCAATTAAATCCTAAGGGCAATCATATTAAATAAGTTTGTTTAAAACAAACTAAAGCTTCGTAATGTCATTCTAATTTCATGTTTGATTTGATTTAAGAAATATAAGAAGAGGTTGAATAATCCTATTCCATGCATCATGTCCATGATTTAATTTGGTTTAATAAGAAATAATTAAGTGAGTTTTATGAATTAATTAAGTTGGATCCTTAATTAAATCAATTAGTTATATTTACCTATGCTCTTTTAATTTAATTAACCACTTAATTATAAGCCATAAATGTCATGAACATATGAGGAAATAAAATTGTGATCCTCCTAAAGAACCTAATCCAATTGCCTCATAATTAAGGATTAATTAAGTTAAAGAATTGAATTAGATACTTTTATGATTCTCCCATACTTATGGGTTAATCATAATTTTCTTAAAGGGTCTGTATGTTGTTGAAAACATAAAGGGGAACCCTTAATTTGATTGTTTGTAATTAAGGTTTTATTTGATTTGATTTATTTGAATGTTTTAGTTGAATTGATTTGATTTGATTAGTGTTTATTACATTTGTTTTGTATTTGTTTACCTTCATGTAATTTCATTGATTAATTTTTAATTAGATGTTTTGATTCAATTAAATTTTGATAATTCAATATCCTTTTAAATTTATTTAATTTAATGTATTTTGATTGAGGGATTTTAGATTAGATATTTTGATTTAATTCGATAATTCAATATCCTTTGTTTAATTTTATGTATTTTGATTGATTGATTTTAGATTAGATACTTTGATTTAGTTAAATTTTGATAATTCAACATCCTTTTAAATTAATATCTAATTCTTTTCTTTGATTATGGTTATGTGATTTAGTTTTATGTTTATTTGATTTTATTATGATTCATTTATTTGTAGTTTGATTGGATTAGATTAATTGAGATTTTATTTTGATTTTAATTGAGTTTGATTCTTTATAATTAAAATTTTATTTTTAATCTCATCCATTTGTCATGTTTATGTCTTTCTTAATTTAATTTATTTGATTTGATTTAGATTATTTATTTGTTGAAACTTTTAATTTGATTTCATGTTTGTTTAAATTAATGACTTGATAAGTTAGGTTTGATTTGAGGTTTAATTGTCATTTAATTGTGATTTAATTGAGTTCAGATCCGTGTTTGATTACACTTAGGTTTAATAAGATTAGCTTGATTAATAATTATTTTAATTAAGAGGTGTGATTGATTAAGGATTTAATTAAGTACTTTCATAACCTTCCCACACATGTAGGCTAGTTATAATTTTCTTAGAGTTCTCTTAGGTTATTAAACACATAAGGACATACCCATGAGTGAATTAGGGGAAATCAGATCCATTTTAAAATTTAATTAAGCTAATTAAATGATTAATTTGTTAATTAATCCCTTAACTAATTTTTTTGGAGAGTAAAGGAAAATTAGGGAATGAATAATAATAAATATCCCAATCACATTCTCTAAGTGTCAATCAATGTTAAATGAGTCCAATTAATTAATTAATTTACTGTTTATGTGCTTAACTATTCCTTAATTAAGTTAGAAGAGTGATTAAGACATAATCAATTAATTCTCCTAATTAATCAACCAACAAATTCCAAGAAAAATAGAGGAGGTAGAGGTCATTCCCCTAAATATTTTCAAAAAGTTTGAAAATAATTGGGTGATTAATTAATGACTAATTAAGCTAATTACATTTTTTATTAAATCTTAATTAGGCCATAACCACTATTCAAAATTAATTAAGATTAATTTTAATGGATTCCCCTCTAAAATACCTTCGGAATGAGTATTTATTTGCATTTTGTGGATTTTTCTACAATTTTTTATAAATATTCTAAGTTTCAACTGATTTAACCAAATTTTATGAAGTATATTGATTTATTTTAGTAAAATAGATTATTTGAACATTCAAATTCAATATCTTCCAATCCAACCATCATTTTATCTACAAAATTTTTATGGTAGGTAGATTTTAAGCTCAATTTCAACCTCTGAATATTTCAACTCAATCCAATTTATATTTTGAGAGTAATTAATGAAACTTGATTTTTATTAAAACTTAAATTACTCGTAATCCACTTAGTGGAATTTGATGATTTTAATTTTATTGGATTCCTCTTAGGAAGATGAATCCAACGAGCTCTTATTTACAATTTTTGTTGAGTATTTTATTTTCTATAAATTTTTTAAGTTTCAAGCAATTTAATTAATTTTTAAAAGCAGAAGATCCCGAATTTCCCACGTAACCCAGTTAACACCGCACGCAGTGATGACGTGGTGATGTGCTACCACATGGAACCGCGTGGTTGGGTGCCACGGCCCCACATGGCATGCATCACTACGTGATTGGCCGGTGCAGTTTCGCGTCAGCAGATGGGTGAGAAATAGAAAGCGATGCACGGGTGCAATCAGACCATCCGATTACGGATCGAACGGTCCATATCAAATCCACAGTTCGAACCATCTAATATGTGTTATTATTCACGTGAGATGGGTATGGATAGTCCGATCCACATGATCCAAGCCATCTGATCTCCTTGAATGGGAGATCGGACGGTTATTGTTCACCCGATCCCGGGTGAATAGTAATCGAGCTTGATTTTTGCAATTTTTTGTGAAATCAGGATAATATTTTGCCCAAATAGGCTCATTTTCACCGTGATCTTCACCTGAAAACTTTTATTTCATATTAGGATTAAATAAAAATGAAAATTGCAAGGTTTATCTAAAGAAAATTACTAAGATCAGGTAAAAATCATTACAAACAATAGATCCTATGGCCGACTACAATTTTTCTTGAAAATTACCTTACTGAGGATGGTATCCAATGGCAGTGATGATCTAAGCATGCTCTTAAGCAGTAGAAAAAGCTTTGGAACAAGCCTAGGCCTTTGTCTTCACTTTGGAATAATATATCTTATGGTGCTTGCCATTTTCTCACCAGGAACCACCCAATTTTGACATTTTTAGCTTAAGAAAAGTGGGGAAGTGATTGTTGATGGCTATGGGGGTTCCAAGAGAGTGGAACGCGGAGAATATGCTCAACTTTTAACCCCTCTCTCTTCTTTTCAAGTAGATGGATGAAAATCCATCATTCAGTGTGATGGGGAGATGGTTGGGAGGTAACTGTTGATTGGGGACTTTGGATTTATCTCCCAAAGTCTTCATTTATTGCCATAAGATCAGCTCCATTGAATGAAAGTTCTGGGGAGGTTTGAATGCAAGTGATGGGGAGAATTGAATGAGATTAGTTGGAATCCTATGTGTGAGAGGCTCCATGAGGGATTTGATTGTGTTGGGCTGATCTTGGGCTAATCCTAAATGAGTTTAGGATGGGTTGGATCAGATTGCAATGGGTTTTGACTTGATTCAAATGGGTTCGGCTCAATTTGGGTCATATGAGCCATATTGGGTCAAGTTGCTTAGGTTGACCAATTGGTTAAATTTAGTCAAACCAGAGCTTAGGTTATGTTCAAATGATGATTTGAAGAGTTTTGGTATGATTAATTTGATTTAATTTGGCTTAGAATTAATTTTGGCTCATTTGGAATCAAATGGGTCAAATGGGTCAAGTTGACCAATTTGACCAAAATTGGCCAAATTGGCTTAGGTTATGGGTTGATTCATGTTCAATTTACTAAGTGAAAATGAATGTGGTCTTTGGTTTGAATCAATTTAGATTTAATTTAGATTTAGGCCAAATTGACCCTTCAGGCCAGTTTAGGCTAAATGGCTCAATTGGGCTCGATTGATCAAATTGGGTTCAATTATGGATTTGGTCAATTTTAATAATCAATTTAGAATAAACTTGAGCTATTAGTTGTAATCAATTTGGGTTAGATCATGATTTGACCTAATTTGGTCTTTTAGGCCAATTTGGGTCAACTTGAATCAAATGACCAATTGGGCTTGGTTTGGCTCAATTGGTGGCCAAGTCATATTTAAATATTGATTTTGGGTTGATTCAAATCATTGGTTTCAATCAATTTGATGTAGGATGAGTTTTGGCTAGTTTTGGTTCAGTTGGGCTAAGGATTGACCTGGTCAAATAACTAAGTTGATTTGGTTTGACCTAATTGATTACAATTGATCATCCTAGGGTGATCAACAATCATGATGGAAGGTTTTGGTGAGCTTGGTTCAATTCAATTTAGGTTGGATTAGAAGTTAGCTCAAATGAGTCCTTTAGGTCACTTGGGTCAAGTGGACCTAAGTGGGTCAATTAGTTTGATTTGGTTTGATTCGAGTTAATTGAGCTTATATATGAGCCATGGATTGAAATATAAATTCAACAGTAATCAATTTAGAGTCTAAGGGATTTTGGCTTATTTGAAATTTTCAAGTCAAAAGGGCTAGGTTGGGTTTAACTTAGGTTGGCTTCAATTTGATTTGATGATTGTAGGTTTCTTTTATATTTGGGTAGATAATTGAATGAATGATTGATTTAAGTGAAAATCCATTGGGTTCGAGTTGATTTGGATAAGATTTGGTTAAGTCTAAGAAATTGGCTTAAAGGCTATAAATTGAATTTTAGTTTAATGTGGGATTTGGTCTTGGCCATTCAGATTTATATTTCATTTATATTTATGAATAGAAATGAAGATCTAAATGATTCATGAGAAAATCACTTAAGTTTGGAGTGATTTGGAAGCAAATTTGACCAAGTCCATGGACGTAGGTCAAAAAGGCTTAGAGGGTAATCAATTTAGTTTGATTCATTTTTGGTCAATGGAAGGTGGGTTTCATTTATATTTTTGAATATGAATGAAGGAATAATTGATTTATAAAAAATAAATTGAGTTTGATTTGATCTAATTAGAGTTTTGGCTAAGCTTATGAAGGTGGTTCATATGGCTTTGGAAGGGTCTTGGGATTTGAATTTAATTTTGGGTTTCAATCATTTGTAGTCAAATTTGGGATATGGATTTGGAATTTGGATTTGAATTTGAGGTTTTGTTTGAGATTTGAATCTGGGGTTGATTTAAGAAAGTGTATCTAGATTGGGTTTAGACTATAGGATAGGTGATTTTCTTAAGTCCTAAGGCATGGCCTAATCCTATGATCAACCCTACTAAGTCTCTAGGCTTAGGTTAAGTGTTCACCTAATCACTAGAAATGTCTTATGACTAAGGAGTTCTTAGTATCTAGAAGTGTCTTAAGTCTAAGAAGAGGAGGTTAAGAGCTCACTCCAAATGTGAGGTCAACAAAAGGACCCCCAATAGGTGTGGTGTAACTGACAAGGCACACCGCATGTATTGGCGTTGACCGAAATGATGAACAACATCCAGAAGATTGCAAACACTAACATAAATAATCTATACCTAGACCCGAGAGATAGATAGAATCATGATCTTAGTGCGATGTAGCTCTCTTTATGCCAAGGGCATAAGAGAGCAAGAAGAAATCTACTAGGGATTGAGTACATGAACCTTCCACTAGGGAAGCAGGTTCAAGTTATCTACTGAGGGATAAGAATTTGAGTTTGATTGTAAATATGTTTAGTTTGGTTGTGTATCTGCTGGGGATAATAATCTATAATTTGATGGGGATCAAGTTCGAATTGATTTTAATTTATTTTATTTTAATTGATGTGAAGGTATATTCGCTAGGGATATGTGCTCGAATCCGCTAGGGATTGGGTATGTGAACATTCCATTAGGGAAGCAGGTTTGGGCTATCCACTAGGGATAAGAATTTGATTAGATTTCTTTGATTTGTTTGAGTAGACTCCACTAGGGAGGTTAGTTAAATTTATCATATCCACCGAGGATGTACACTCGGTTAGATTTGTTTGATTTAGATCTACACTCCACCAGGGATGCTAATTTAATTTGTACCTCGTTGGGGAGAAGTTTGGTTTGTCCAATATGTTTAATTTGACTCCATTAGAGAATTTAATTTTAAATTTATTTTGTTATAGACCGTGTCGATGTGCAATGGACCACACTAAGAAGGAGCCACATGGATCTTGGCCTATCTCAGATTTATGAGTCTAAAGGGGTATTATACCTACCATAAGGTAGGACTATCCGACCTAAAGGGTTGCCTTTCAGCATGCAACAACTATTCTTGGAAGAAGGCATAACAGACTTACATCTTCCAAAGGAGGGAAAAGCTGCTAGGGTGATCTGTTGGATGGACAACACATCAAACCATACCTAAAGTGACTACTGAGTGAGCACCACTGTGGGTCTTACCTCAACTGAAGAATAGTCCTGATGATTAATTTGATTTTAATTTAATTTTATTTAATGTGATTTGATTTAATTTCATGTGGTGTGTTATTTTGTAGACCCTGTTGTCGTGTGATGGACCCTTTGAGAAGGAGCTATGTCAGCCTTGACCTGTCTCAGATTTACAAATCCAAAGGGGTAGTCTACCAGCCACAAGGTAGGACTATCCGGCCTAAAGGTTGCCTTTTAGTGTGCAACGGCTATACTAGGGAGAAAGTGTAGCAGAATTGCATCTTCCAAATTAGGGATCAACCAGGTGATCTACGATGGCATAACAAATCAACCTACCTAAGGCGACTCGAGTGAACGGGATCTTACCCCAACTCAAGAGTAGTCCTGATGCTTAATTTGATTTATATTGATTTGATTTGAGTTGAATTGATTTAATTTGGAGTGTTATGTTATGGACCCTGTTGGTGTGCGATGAACCCACTGAGAAGGGACTATGTTGTCCTTGACTTGTCTCAGATTTACAAATCCAAAGGGGTAGTCTACCAGCCATAAGGTAGGACTATCCAGCCTAGAAGTTGCCTTTTAGTGTGCAACAACTATACTAGAAAGAATAAGGACTTACATCTTTTCAAAAGTGGGGTAATGTTAGACAAACCTAGGGCTTTTATTTGTGAGCACTGACCCTGCATGAATATGTTAGTGGACTAAATGTGAAGTGATGGATCTTTAAAATATTTGGTGCCTATCTTTTTTAGATGGTCCTAGAAAGTAGCTTATATTAGGGGGAGGTGATTTATCACGGATAGTTTGTACTTCTGACTCATGGTCAGGTGTGTGACTATGGGATGTCCTTATTTAAAAAGGAGAGAATATTAGGCGAGTCGGGGATGGTCACTCAATAGAACTCAAAATTGGGGGGTGCTTAGTTCAAAAAGAAAGGCTTAGGGGCTAGTGAAAAGTGAAGAATATTTAAAATTTTTTTTTATGTGATGACAATTGAAAGGGACAAATTTAGGGGGGATCATCTTGGGGTCCATTCTAACCATATAGACTAAGGAAATGTATAATAGGGCATTGGGGGAGGGGACTATATCTAAAGTGAAAATATTTAATTTAGTGGACCTATGGTTTCATGGACCACAAGAAAAGCTCCACATCTTGGATACACCAAAGGGAGAAAGCCATAACCAACCAAAGCCGGTGTGATTCAGTTAAGAAGGGGGACTACATCCTCTAAAAATAACTAGGGTGTGTCAAAATGGACTAAGAGGCGTGTCCAGGTGCTAAAAGAGCTTATGGTTTATCTAAAAGAAAAAGTATGGGGTGATTGGTAACAACAAGTTAACCCATAGGATTATGGGTCACAAAGGGCTTATCCGACTCAAAATAGTGAACCAATATAGGCTTAATAGAAGCGAAAGATAGGGGCTTAACATCCAAAGCGAAGATAAAAAATTTTTATGGAGGGTCAAATCAAGAAATATACTCCAGATTAACACTACAAAAGGTGATCGTGATTCTAAGGTGATTACACTAGGGGCTACATTTATAGTAGTGTCTGTGTTATGGGTGATAATAGTCAAATTCACTATACTTACAAACCAAAAAAGACATTGGTGATGGTCAATAGGGAAAAGCATGGTGACTCACATCATAGATGGTGACCCTAGGTGGGCCATTGCTCATAACCAACCATAAGGTGAAATTTGAATGTGTGGAGAGTTTTTCTCTCATCAAGGAGATGATAGATAATTATGTTTGGGTCCCATGATAGGCATACTTGGGTCTTATTAAAATTTGAGGAAAGTTTTATAAAACAAGATATATTTGATGATGATATTTATTTTTAATCTTGAGCTTGATCTCCATCAGTAGGTAGCTTCCATTCTAATAAACCATTCTACTTGGTTTTGATTCCAATTGGAAAATTACTCTATAGGATATAAGTGACTTATAACAAGGATGATATATGATGAAATCCACCTTTACTCCATATAAATGTATCATTTTTTTTATATGATTGTTATTTGTTTTTGTTATGGAGAGTTCTTGGGTTTCTACACCATCATAATATGGAGATGTCAGATATTCTCCACAAAGAGATGTTTGAGTATTTTATATGATCCGAACATGATTTATGGATAGTATAGGTGACATTGATTAAGCTGACCTTTCTATGAGTTGATAAGGCTCTTGGACTATGGATGACTTCTAGTGGGTTCCTTATATCTTTGAACAATGGTCTCTATAATAAAATGTCTGTCAAAGTTTGGTGGACCAATTTGTTATGAGCTTGAATCATCTTGGCTTTGCGATAATGGATGATAGGTCTCTCCTCAAACCTGAGTCTTTAGAATTGGATCTATTCTTTATGATCAAATCCATGATTTATGATGTTGATCTTGGTAGGATAACCATAACACATTAAAAGAAAGGGTATATGTTGAGTTCATTTGCTATGACTATAGATTCATGATTGTTGTTTGGATCTAGTGTCTTCTATATTTGAATGAATGAAGGTTCTACAATCATCCCTTGGATAATGATGGACCTCCAATAAGAGGAATTTATTGATGGCTCTTCATCTTTCTCGATATATTTGTAGCACATATATATCACGATGGTGATGCACATGTGAGTATGATCTCTAGCATATCTTTGCACTTGAAATGTAATGCTAGATGAATATGACCTTTGGAAGGAATCATGGAACTATGGTAATCGAATTATGCCATGTTGGATAGATTTTGGGTATTTGATGAATATGTATGAGCATTTGTACATATAATGTAATCCTCTATGTAAAATCCCTCTCTTAACTTTCATCTTGGAGTGTAGTTCACATAACTTGATAAAATCATGATCTCATATGTTTGTCTCAATAATGAATCACTTGATTGAAGGAAATACTCACCATGAGCATAGGAATCTGGTGCTAGAATTTCTCTTAAGGTAGACATATTTAAATAATCCATGTGGGATCTTTTATGTCTATTTTGGAACATATTGGAAGATCATCTTATGAATCTCTGCAAGCTTGGTAATACATATGGTGTGATCTCCTTGAGGAATCTTGTAAATGGTAATCATTTGGGCCAATAACTCCAAAGTGTACTTGTGGTAATGATAGAGCTTAGGCTTTAGAACTTTGTAGGACCTAGCAATTTGGTTGATGATGAGCTGAGAATCCCCAAGATATTGATGCTTTGGATGCATATTGTAATGATTAACTCTAGACTGGCAATCAAAATCTTATATTTGGCTTCGTTGTTGATACATGGATTGAACAAATGATATGAGAATCTTATCACATCGTGATTCAGAGTTAGGAGAACAATTCCTACCTCTACCTTAGGTTAAAATTGATTCTTCTCCTCTTGATAGAGCCATCAAAATATATCTATGGTGAATGCTAGTGTCCCTAAGTTCATGATTTGTTCATCGAGTCATCATTAAGCAAGAGAATCAAGGGGTGTGTCTGTAGAATTGTAGTGCCATCCTTTTCTTGCATGGAGATGAATGTGATGTCAAATTGTAACAAAATCATGGACCATCATACCAACCATCAAGTTAGCATTGGTCATGTTATGCGATATTACAGTGGATTAATTCTGGAGATCGAATTCACCTTATAAGAAAGTATGTAGTGTCATAGCTTTTGGGATGTGAAGATTAAAGCTAGGCAATGCTTTTCAATAGGTGGGAAGTTTGCCTCAGCAGGGATTAGATGATGACTGTGGTAGTTGAGAGCATTTTCTTTCCCTTCATTATTGATCGACAAAGCTCCAATCATCTAATGTGATGTAGAGGATCACGGCTTCGATAAGTGCTAGAGGCACATCGTTGCTTGATGTCTTCAAAAGTATGCTAACACTTATCATCCCACTTGAACTTGGCATCCTTTTTGACAACTGCTGAGAATTATTAGCATCATCTTGATAGGTTGGATATGAAGCGTCTTAGATATGCCAACCGACCTTGGAATGATCTAGTTGTGTTAGACTTTTAGGGGGTGGCATTTCCAATATCATTTTGATCTTTTTTTGGTGATTTCAATTCTCATGTCAACAAGAAACAAGGAATTTTTTGAAGCTACTGAATACACACTTGATTCATTTTGAGGTTGTATTATCTTCCATCAAAACTACTCTAAAGTCAAAGAGATGGTCTTCCTTTTCTTTGCTTTGGACAAGATCATCAACTAGCATTCCATGATGAATTCATCGAAGATTCAAGTCTTTCGGTATGTGCCGGCATTTTAAGGCGAAAGTATGACCTTATAACAATAAATTCTGATCATGGTTCGAAAGGCAGTGTTTCTTTCATCCTCTGAGGCCATCTTTGTTTGGTTATATCTAGATGAGCCATCCATGAAGGAGAAGACTGCATGAGATGAGGCAATGTCCACCATGTTATGGTAGTGGAAACCTCTTTTGGACATGCCTTCCTAAATTGACACATATGCAAATTTGGCCATTCTTTTTCTTAATTTGGATGACACTAGCCAACCAGGTAGGATATATTTCTTTCCTGATAAAACTAGCATTGATCTGTTTCTTGACTTCCAAAATGACCCGTTTTTCAATGTTTAATCACATGCATCTAGGAGCCTACTTGATAGGGTTAGGATTAGGTTTTATTGTTAATTTGCAAACTGCTATGTTAGGAGATAGACCAGGCATCTCTTCATAACTCTACACAAAGCAGTCCTTAAACTTAGTCAATAGTTTCACTAAATCATTAGTTTCTTTTTCATTTAATAAAGAACTGATGTATGTTGAGCATGGATCTTCTTCAATTCGTAGGTTGATTTCATTGAGCTCATCGATGGTTGATCTGATCTTCTCTTCGAACTCTGGCGGTGCATCCTTGACTTCAAAGCCATTTGGATCATCTAAAATTTCTAAACACACCTCCTCATATTAGTTAGCATGATTTGAGAAGAACCTATCAGATACCAAATGATTGGTGATGACTAAGCAGTAATCGTCATCATCAACTAGACCCACTGTATTGAATCCTAGTCTCAGTCTTGATTTTGATTTTCTACATTTGTTGTCCCATAACCTTTCAAAGAAATTCGACTTGTGTTTAGACCAAGCATGTGGAATTAATCCATTCTTAACTAAATTAAGAACACAATGTGAGTACCAATAAAAAGGTAATTCTATTAAATCTTTGTATGAATCATCCTCAAGTTCTACATCAGCTTCTTGACTTGAGGATGATGCTCCAAGAAAGAATTTTTGCACCTTTACATTTGTGGAAAACTTAGGGGCTTTCATAACTACCAAACCCTCAACTTTTTGTGAGAAAAGTGAGGTTAGAGCTAAAGTTCCTAACTGATGCCTGACTGTTTCACATATAGAATTGGATATACTTATGCTTTGCTCAGGAGCCTGATCTTCATCGTTGTCTGGCTCAACTGTCACTTGCATGAGGATCTAATATCTAAAAGTGCTAGTTGGTGTACTGATCATATATGACTCATCCTCTGAACTAGATTCTAAGTCTATATAGATAGTAGGTGTACTTCTGGTAGCAGGGACATCACTCTTATTGGGAGGCCAATAAGGAGGTCTTCCATCCCTAGGCATGTCTCTTGATCTACCTCTTCTTCTACCAGGTGGAGGTCAAGTCATCCTACCCATATGTTCGAATGGAGTAACGAACTGTGAGTGGAATCTAATGTCAGGCTCTACTTTCTCCTCCAAGTCTATTTCTCGCTCCCTTTTATTTTCTTTCTCAATTTCTTTTTTCTTTTTCTTTTTCTTTTTGTTTCTCTTTTTCCTTTTCTTTTTGTTTATCTTTGAACTTTGGCCAAGTTTGCAAGAATAGTCTTGTTGATTTTGAGGGAGATAGTAGGCCGCATCCTCATACATTATGACCTCGTGAACTGTGAATGGCTTAAGATCTCCTTTGATGCAGTATTCAATCCCACCTCATAAACTTCATGCACTGATGTAGAGAGGATGGAACCATGTTGTTCTCATGTATCCACAGTTTCTCAAGCAAAGCATTAAAAGATATTTCTGAGTCTATAATATGAAACTTGGCGGTAATCTTTCAATCATCTTCTTCTAATGGAAACACTATAGAGCCTAGGGCCCTCTCGCCTTGTTCATTGAATTCTCTCAACATCATCCTCTCTTTTGAAAGTTTAGAGACGTCAATCCTTAAGTAGGTGAGGGTTTTTTAGGCTCATAATATTCACTGATGCACCCCGGTCAATAAGAACTATGGATATCCTGTATCTTCTAATATCCACTGTAACATAAAGAGGATGGTTGTGCATGGTCATTCCTAGAAGCAAGTCTTCATCACTGAATGTAACTCCTAGAGTGTCCTCTAAACTATGAGCCTCCTCCTTAGTAGCGGTAGACTAAGCATATCTCTGGATCAAGAAGAGCCTTGATTAGAGATTCTCTCATATCTTTGGATTGGAAAAGGGTATCATATATGCTTAACTTAGCTGACAGCTTTCTAAGATGTGCTAGGACATTGTAGTCAATCTTGGCTTGATCCTCCACAAGCATATCCATGGGTGGAGCATCCTGTGGAGGGGTTATCTAGTCTTTAGAACCAATGATTTGCTTATCCTTATCTTGAGGTTCCACCCTATTAGGTAGAATTTTGCCACTATGAAGGTTAACTTCAATGACCTCTTGGAATAATGAATTTATAGGAAGTTCTACCTTCTCATCAGGTGTACCTACCACTTCTCCTATGGGATCATCATAGTTGAATGACTCCAAATCAATCTCAAGAGGAAAACCCATGTGATTCAGAAATGGGAAATCCATTTCTAAATCAGAAGAGGAATGATTGGAACTAGAGTTATTATTATTTAAACTTGGAGAGTTATCTATGGGAATAAAATCAAGAGTATTAGAAGTGACACAAATGTAAGTGGAATTAGCTTTCTTAATTGATTTCTTAGCTTTGGATGGAGGTACAAAATAGAAATCATGCAAAGTAAGCGGAGTGAGGGGTTTAACACCCCTCTCCATGGATGCAATACGGTTGCTAGAAGAGGAGCTGGATGAAGTGGCTATAGTTACAACTATGGAAGGAATGCTGGACTCGGATGATGGTTGCACTATTATGCTATCTCGACAAGTAAAGTAGGTAGCTACTACTGCTGCTGAGCCGACACCTTCTTTAAATTATCTTTGGCAACTTGCAATTATTCCTTGGTGTTGGAGGTTTGAGTTACTTCAGGAACCTATAAAGAAAGCTTCTTGATCTTAGAGACCACTTTTTTAGAGGTTTGGTATAAGGCAATATCCTAACCTTCTTTTGTCTTAAGAGGATCACAAGTATTCCAAAGAATTACTTTGATGGAATTGGAGGGTTATTCTAACAAGTACTCTTTAGGGATAATAATAGCTCTTGACTTGTAGCTATGCTCAAGCCAGTTCTTAAAGTTGATACAATCCTCCAAGACATGGCTAACCATGCAGTGGAAGGGGAAATAGACAGGATCATTACTCTTGCCCACATCTTCCGACCTCTTGGGCTCAGGTAACTGAAAGTCAGGTTTCTTTAAGAGATTCTTAAGGATCCTCCTAACTACCTCCCTATTGAATGAATATAGATTATTTAATATATCATCAAGAGTAGCTGGGTAATAGTTACCTAGCAGTGGATATGAGTACGGTCTTGAGTATGTATGGTGCTGACCATGTGGCAGGTGTGGTGGCTATCTTTGGCGAGTGGTGGTAGAGGAGGTTGCAATGGAGAATTCTATGCATGAAGTCTCTCATACTGAGCTTTGGCTAGCTGCTTCTCTTTATCTAATGACATTACTACCCCTGACTTCTTCTTGAATGCTTTCTGCAGCTTGGGCTTGAATAATTGGTATTAAAATGGTAACTGTTTAGCTTCCCCTTGCAAGCTAGTCACCTTGTTGATTAGTTTCTCAAAGTTTTTGATTGTAAATCTCTTGAGCATGAAAGCAACTGGGCCATGAATATTCTTGAGAAGAATTTTTATAGCATGTTGTTTGGATAGCTATAGTTCACATTTCATACTCTGGTTTTGTCACCTGAGAATATAGTCAATAATGGACTCATTGGAATTCTGTTGTGCCACAACAAGGTCACCCACAGTTACCTTTTGCTGGGCTCCAACAAACCTCTTGATGAAGAGGTGCTCCAACTCAGTAAAAGTTTTCACCGAACCATTGGATAGTTTGGCATAGCAATCAAATGCAATCCCTGACAGACTACTAAGGAAGAGTGAGAAGAGAAGTGCATCACTACCTTTGGCTTTGCAACAGCCAGCTCAAAAGTGTGCCATATGTTGTCGAGGGTTTCCACTACCATCAAGGATCTTCAAGGATGGTGGCACAAAACCCTTGAGATATTGGGTTGCATCAAATTCCTCCAGGTAGGGTCTACCCTTTGGAATAGACGAGCCACCTCAAGCTTATCGCCAATGCATCCCTCACTTGCCATTCCACCATATGCTTTATATATCTTTCAGGCATGGAGGTATTATCTGTGACCTTCCTATGTAGACTGCTACTATCTTGGTCCATGGGAGATGTACTCTTGGGCTGATCTAGAACATGCAATAACCAGGGGTGGTTCCAGAGAGTAGGTTGTCTTGATGGAGCGGCCTTTTAAGTATTTAAACTGTAACAAGTCTTCAACTCTTTTCTCCATCTTATTGATATGTTCATCTTTCTACCTCAGTTGCTAATGAAGGTGTTGGGTTGAATGAGCTATGTCATCTTCCTCAATGATAACACCCTCCTGACTATGTTGATCCCTAAGGAGGGAACCCCTAGTGTCTACCATATAGACTTTCATTGAGTCCTCCAAGAGATCATCCTCATCTGGATCAAAACTGACCCTAGCATCTTCCTCATCAGAGCGATCACCCCCGAGGAGTTCCCTCTTCTCAATGAAGTATTGAGCGAGGATCTCATTTAAAGAGCGGTCTAATTGTGCAGGGACAAACACTCGTTGCTGACCAGTAGTAAGGTTATCCTCACTGATAGAAATACATCGAGCATTGCTTACTGCTGTAGTACTATCTCTAGAAGGACTGTACTCACTAATAGGTATATGCTGATCACTGACCACTAGCTAAACACTAACTATGGGAGGATCCACTACCATGGGCACTACATCTATATCCCCTGTCATTTTACTACTCGCTCGCGTGGAGAGGCTACTTTGTAACTGTATGGTGGTGACTCAACCACGGTAGCCTTGGGTCACCATTCTTTCTTCATTGCAACTAAGGTGGGAGTTCAAATAGGAGAGCTTGACCTCACCTCAATGAGTGGAGTAGATGGAGTGGGATCTTTGGGTCGTAGCTCAATCACCAATGGTGCTGGTCTCTCCCTGGATGGGGGCTTCTAGATCTTGGTTGGAATGGGGGATGTAGTGAGCTGGATAAGCAATGGTGGGCAGTGAGTGGAGCTGTGCGGGAGGAGCACCGCCCTTCTGTAGGCCTACTCCTCATGTGGTAGCACGCAAGGACGATCTCGAATGATCACTAGTGGCACCATTGGGAAAATCCATCGAGGCGAGGCCCTTGCACGGAAAACCTCCTTCTCTCCCTCCTACCTGTCTGAGCTTCCAAGGCTCTCTCCCTCTAGATCTGACTTCTGACTCTCCTAGGGATGACTGACCTTAGATCAAAAGTTATACCAAACTTCAGTGTCAGCTCTGCGCATAAGACTATCTTGACAGCGTGGGGCTTCCTGCTCCCTTAGCCATTGGAGGTAGTGTAGTAATCCTCTTGTAATCATCCTCTCCATTCGTTGAGTGGGGGTGAAACCTATTACCACTAGTGGAGAGGTCTCATGAGATCCCTCCTCAGCCACATGGGAAGTGGCGTCCATCTCTCTCATCACCCTCTTGTGATACCGCTTGACCTTACTGTTCTTATTACAGTGCTATATACATGTAGGTATGGTAGAGCAAGAGCTAGCACCCACTTCAAACATGGAGGAGATTATCTCAGAAGCCAAGACAGCCTTCCCCTTTGGAGTGCCCAAGGAAGGGGTAGTAGCCCTCACTAGAGCTATAGCAGAAGTAACTGATTGACCCTGAGCTGGAACAACTAGCACAAAAATTGACACTGGCCAGGTAGAAAGAAAAAATAGTGGCCTTTCTCTTTAGTGGAGGAAACTCAAAATCAGATGGCATATCAAATTGGATAAGTAGCATTTTCCCTGCCAGGTCCTCCTTGCTAACCGTAGTGAGGGTTGTGCCCTTGCAAGAAATCCTCACCCCCTCAAAACTATGGCCAAAGTAGATGACCTCGGTGGAGCCAGTAGTAGAGAGACTAGCCTAATCCAAGGCTAAGTCTAGACCAGTGGAGAAGGAAAACATGAACTTGTTGGGAGCCATGGATGCTATACTAACTGAGGGCTGGAAGAATTAATTGCACTGAAATATGCATTGTTGAAATATAGTTAAGTCAGATACTTGCCATGATATTCACTTTCAATCATTGATCTCAAGATTTGATTCAGAATTTGAACCCACACTTAACAATTCATTGAAATTTTTGAGAGATATTGGAAGAGAGGCTTTGCCATATGATTTTGACTTAAAACCCATATCCATCAAATTTGAGTATGTTGAAAGGGGATCAAATATTTGGAGGGACCCATTGCAGACACGTATATTTTGTTTGAAAATTTGATTGGGAAATTCTTTACTTAGCAAATTTAGGTATGCTAGTCAAGGTTTTCAGTTTATATGGTTGAAAGTTTTGTGTGAGAATATCTTTATTTTTGAAATTTGGTGTTTGATAGGTGATTTAATTTTAAAAATGGGGCATCTTACTTAACAAATTTTGTGTGTTAAGTAGATGCCAATTATGTTTGATATGATTTTTATTTGAAAGTGAAGCTCTTACTCAACAAATTTGGTATGTTGAGTATGTGTCACTTGTGTTTATGACTTGAAAGTGATACTTCCACTTAACAAATTTGGTGTGTTAAGTGAAAGTCAAGTATTTTTAATTTTTAAAAATGAAACTTTTACTTAACAAATTTGGCATGTTAAGTGAAAGTCAAATGTGTTTATGATTTTGAAAATAAAACTTAACTTAACAAATTTAGTATGTTAAGTGAAAGTCAAATGTGTTTATGATTTTGAAAATGAAACTCTCACTTAACAAATTTGGTTTGTTAAGTGAAAGTCAAATGTGTTTATAATTTTTGAAAGAAAAGAACTTATTTAACAAACATAAGTATGTAAAATGGAGTTTCAATTTGTTCTTATGATTTTAAAAAAGGGGGTTCTCATTTGACATACTTGGACATGTCAAATGAGATCCAAATGTGTCTTGAAGTCCAACACTTTGGCAAGATGGAGTTTTATCAGACAAATACAAATGGTGTCAAATACAATTCAATTTGCTTTACCTTCTTCAAGGGAAGGGGAACTCCCATTTAACAAATTTGGGTATGCCAAGTTGGGTTCAAATATGTCTTGACTTCTCTTTTGTGTGTGCATGATTTATTGCTTTTCGAAAAGGAGGAAAACTTCAGCTCTCGCACATGTGAAGTATGCAAAGTGGAGTTTCAAATTTATATCATGATTTTATTCGAAAATAGAATCTCCATCCAAAAAATTTGAATGTGTGGGATGGGGATAGCTATTTCTAAAGAAAATATGCTTTTCAAAAAGACATTAAAAATTGTTGATTTTGATTTTGAAAAGAACTTCCATGAAACAATCATAGGATTTGTTAAATGTGGTTTGGTTATATGTGTTTTGTGCCTTCTTGAAAAATTTTTACAAATTTTTGTGTAAAGATCTTTTGTTATGTGGATTTTGAAAAAGTGCTTTTGGAAAGACATGTTTTTTTGTAGAAGGGTTTTATTTTCTTATTGTTCATGGGATGAACCTTGCCGCACCATCAGGATGGTGAAGAGGTTTTTAATTTTGGTCATCTACTTTAATTGATTAATTTTAATTATTACCTATTGGGGGAACCTAATAGGGATTTTAAGACCTACATGGAGTGAGGTCCTAACATCTAGAGGATGTTTGCGAGCTTTCCTTAAGGATGAAATAAGCCAAGTGCTAGCGGAAAGAATGATAGTCTCTAGCCTATATAAAATATAAGTCCACTATCGATGCTTGGAGATAATAATTATCTACTAAAGATGGAGAGAGGAACCATCCCCGGCAAAGTCGCCAGAAACATTTGTGGTATTTATTTTTGAGACACCACGCAGATCTTAGGGGGTACTTATTGAAGTGATCGGGCACGACATTAAGGAATGGTGCACTATCTCAAAAGATAGAAATCACCATCCTATAACGGACCTAATCACTTAATAAGAACTCTTAAGGCATGATGGGTCTTCGAATATACCAGAGATCTTTTCCCTACTTTATATGGAGAAGTAAAGTAGGGTTTATTTTAAGTCGGGTTTGTTAAGTTCCCTATGGGGGCAAGCCCCCATAGTTAATTACATCATGATGAATGGGATACCTTAGGAACACTCTCAATTAAAGTAGATAATTAAGGTCTCCAAAGATTTCAAGGCTAGACTATCAAAGGATTGGCTATTTTAGAAATTCAATTAGGATAGATCAAGAAGAAGACTTATTATTGAAAGTCAAAGGGAAATGAGTAGGGAATGCTCATAATACTAGGAAGCCTAGTGAGCATTCCAATCTACCCTATATTTGAGCTTTATATATTTGAAATTGAAGACATTTATTTATTTGAGTTGAAATCTTATTAGATTGCTAGGGCTTATAAACTATCAACAAAAGATTGTAGAAATGCCTAAGAGGTAAGAATTTATGCTTGTAGCTTCAAAGAGAAATAGCAACCTTGGATCCTAAGCTGGAGAACTTTAGTACAACCCACAAGCAAGTCCTAAATCTAAGCAAAAGGTGGACATAATGATCTACCTCCATAAGAGAGGGTAGACCATCCGACTATTGGATTTACAACTACCTGGAGTGGCCGCCAACTAGCACCTCCTATGCTTTAAATCCATGTGGCCAAGTCTTATGTATTGCAAGATGGCTAGGGTAGTTATTATTTAGAAAGAGTTTAAGTCCTTAAATTCACTCCCTAAGAGACTAGAGTATGAGTAGTATGACTTCATGACTTAATGCAACATAAATTTTACCAAATTTATCTGATTCTTTTGGACTCTTATTTTGACACAGGCTATGGGATTTTATATGCCTAAAGGCATGAGAACTTGTTTGGGCAAAATCAAAAGAGAAAGGGGTGTTATTCCTTTAAAGGCTCTCACAGGTTAAACCTTTATTCTCTAAGACAGATGGAAGCCCCCTCTTAACAAGAGTGGAAGAATATGACATGCATGATATTATACATATAATCATCCAGGAAAGGGGTTGCTAAATATTTTATTTTTTTTATTTAATACCTAGGCTTTTATACGAAGTTATGAGTTATTTTAAAATTTTAATTGTGAGTAGTTAGTGAGATAAAAAATTTATTTTTATCCTTGGAGCCGAATCATATCCAGGCCACACATTCAAACATCAAACATGAAGAAACTAGGAAAAACATGCAATTCTAGTATGCAATCTAAACACAACAAATAATTTTATAGACTACCATAAAATAATAAAAAGGCCAGTGCGCTCGAGTTCTGCCGTACACCCCAAAAATACAAAAAAAGATGGGTAGCTGAGCCTTATCCATATACAACTTAGATTATAAAAATAATACATGCTATGGGGGTCTTCTTTTCTTCATTTCTTCCTTCTCTTAGTTTTGATTTGATTTACTCCAAAGGCATCATAAGGTACCCCATGGACTAAGCTTTCTGGCCACTACTCATCCTAGTCCCCCATATCACTAATCCTAGTTCCTAATGCAAAATTACATTAAAAGAAGGAATGTAAACCTAGCTAAACCTGCAGAACAAATGTTAGCTAAACACACCATATGATCAAAATAGTTATATGAATAATTTGGACTTAGCACCCTACACATGGGTAACCAAGCCCACCTGTCCTAACGTGGGTTATGCTTAAGGGATAAGCAACCTGCACAGCAAATACTTTTATATTTTTATTACAACAACCCTTTAAGCACAACCCCCTACAGAAAATATGATTAGGCTAATTACGGCCTACCATCCCGTTTATGAGGCATACCCCCTAACTTCCAGTTAAAAATATTACATCACAAAAACAAAACATCCATCACACATACACTGCCTTAACTTAGTACTAGAAGTGGTGACTTAATATTCTAATGTGTGTGCATAAGGCTTGTGTGGTATGTTTTAATTAGGCATTAATGTTGAAGTTTTCTAAGTGTAAAAGAATTCAATTTAACATGGAATTTTGGTTTCACTTTAAGTTATTTAGTTGATTTTTCAAGCTTTAATTTGTGATTTATTTGGTTCCATAAGACCCTTCACTTAACATCTAAGTGTTATAACAAGATGAAAGGGGATTGCCTTCTTTCATCCCTATTTTAAGTCATTTTCTAAAGCATGTTATTATGACATAGTTTCCTTTAGTGAATGGCTTATTACATGTTTTAATCAATCCTAAGTTTGGGTTCACCTTAAATAACCTTATTCAATGTGAAAGGCTTCTTAAAAATAATTGGAATGAATTACTATCACATGATACATGTTCATTCATTTCTTTCCATCACATATAACGTGCACATGATTGGATCCTAAGTATACCTACACATACAATATATCTTAGCACACTTAGATGATGAATGTATTGAAGAATATTTGAAGTTTATATTTCTTTTAATTGGATTAATATGAATGCATGCCTTTTTTAATAGAAAAATGAGACTTCAATCCATTTGCTACATGTACACTCAAATATATAAAAGTTTTAAGCGAGTACATCGCCATTGTTTCGCACTAGCGGAGTGAGGTAAAGACCTCCTTAGGTATTTACTAGCATCCCAGATGTCCCACAATATACAATTCTCATATACATATAAATGTATACACACCTATAAAGATGAAGAGTCATGCAAAAGAAAAAATTAAGCTGATTGAATTATGACTTTCTATTCATTAGTCAGATTGCACATACATATGTGTAAGAGATATGAGTAGGTACGTGTTGACCTCACTTTTAGAGTGAGCTTTTAACTTCTCCATCTTAGACATAAGACTCCTCTAGACATTAAGAGTTCCTTAGTTTTAAGACACTTATAGTAATTAGGTGAACACTTAACCTAACCCTAGAGACTTAGAAGAGTTAGCCAAAGGAAAATGTTATGCCTTATGTGTATTAAGAAAAGTTTCCTACCATATAGTTTGAACCAAATCCTTCCTTCTTTCAAATCAACTTCAAATTCAAATCAAACTTCAAACTCAAATCAACTTCAAATTCAAATCAACTTCAAATTCAAATCAATTTCAAACTCAAATTAATTTCAACTTTATTGATTTTCTCAAATTCAAATCAACTTCAAATCAAACCTTAAATCAATTCCAACCCAATTAATTTTCTCAAATAATCAAATCAATTCCAAAATCGAAACCATGAATCAATTCCAAATGATTGAAATCCATGATCAATTCTAAATCCAAAATCTTTCCTAAGCCTTTTGATTTATCTATGGAATTAGCCAAATAATTCCAAATTCAAAAATTTTTCTTATAAGCCATTTATATTCTCATTTATAATCATAAATATAAATGAAATATAAATTGAAATAACCAAAACTAAATCCAAAACTCAATTCCAAATCCAAAATCTTTCCTAAGCCATTTTGATTTCATCTTATGGGCTTAGCACAAATCAAATCCAAATCACTCCAAACTCAAAAGATTTTCTCATAACCCATTTATATTCTCATTTATATTCACAAATATAAATGAAATATAAATTCAAATAACTAAAACTAAATCCAAAACTCAATTACAATTCCAAAATCTTTCCTAAGCCATTTTGATTTCAAACAGTCAATCCTTCAATCATAAACTCAAATATAAACATAAACTTCAATCATCAAACCAAAATCAAACTAATCCAAGTCAAACCCATATTCATCCTTTTGACTTGCAATTGTCAAATGAATCAAAACCCGTTTGACTCCAAATCACTTGCAATTGGATTTATATTTCAATCATAAGTCCATAGGTGAGTTCAACCAAACTTGAATCAAGCCTTGATCAAGCCAATTGACCCACTTAGGCTCACTTGACCCAAAGTGACCTAAAGCACCTTTTTGAGCTAAATTCTAATCCAACCCAAACTAGATTGAACTAAGCCCATCTAAGCCTCACATTGTAAGCAACAATCATCTTAAGATGATGAATCATCCAACTTGGGTCAAACCAAGTCAGCCTTTGACCAAGTCAACACTTAACCCAAAGGAAATCTCAACAAGCCAAAATCCACCATAGGCCAAATTGATTGAAACCATTGATCTAGACCAATCCATAATCAATGATTGAACATGATCAAGCCATCAATTGAGCCAAACCGAGCCTAATTGGCCACTTGACCTATGTTGACCTAAGTTGACCTAAAAAGCCAAAATATGTAAATCTTGATCTAAGCCAATTGAATGCAACCAATGGGTCAAATTCATTCTAAATCACTTGTTGAACTTGGCCAAAGCCTCAATTGGCCAACTAGACCCAACCTACCCCTATTGACCTTGAACCCAACTTAACCTAAAAGGTTAAATTAACTAGAAATCAAACCAAACTAAAATTGATTGAAACCAAAGCTTTCAATACATTTTAAATGATCAAACAAGCCTAAACCAACCCATGACCTAACCCAATTAGGTCAAGTAGGTCAAATTGGTCAACTTGACCCATTTGACCTAAATGAACTCAAATAAACCAAAACCAAATATAAATAAAATTGAACCAAACCAATGACACCCATAGGCTACAAATGATCATTTTAACTTGACCTAACCCATGATTTTCCCAATTTGACCAATTGATCAACTTGACCCAAGTTGGCACATTTTGATCTAAATGGGTCAACTTGAGCCAAATCATATCAAATCAACTCCAAATTCATTGAAAATTGGCACAACCCATTTTTCAATCATCTCAAATCTGCCCAAATCAAAATCAAGGCTAAATGACCATTTTACCCATAGGACAAAGGGTAACCTATGGCCAAATTTACTTAAAATTTGGTCAATTATTTCTCATGGACACTTGACATCCTCCTAGTGGACCACATGGTCACCAAGAAGGGTGGTGAACTTGACCCAATGGGTTTGGGTCAGCCATGACCCGACCCAAGGCCAAACCGATCCCTCCAATAGAAATTCTCCACTTGGATCACCTCCTACACGCACTTAGCACATATGCACTTCCTCCATTCCACTCCTCTGCCAAAATTGAAGCATGGAGCTCTACAAAAAACAACCCAATCAATCTCCTGTTGATCAAATGGAAGATGACAGAGCCATCCATCCATGGAAGGGGAGATATACTCCTCATTCCCCTCAAACTGTTGCATTCATTGATAAAGGATTAAAGGCAAGCTTCTCCAAGTTTCCCAAAGCATTTACAAGCACATTCGAATTTCCTTCTCTCAGTTTTCTTCATAGTGGAAACAAGGGAGGTCTAAAAAAATTCCAACTTGCTGAATTCTCAATCAAACCTCAATTCACTTTGCAAGCACCATTAAGGAAGCAAGTCGAGCTCACCCAAAGCTTTTCCCAAGTTTCCATGCCACGGGAAGGGGGACTTCGTTCAAAGCCACAAGGCATTGAAGGAGAGCTTGGCCAATTGAGAGATCCACTTCAAATTGAAGCTTGAAACCTTCAATAGAGCTTCATCTCCACTAGACAAAACTACCTCCTTTGAAAGCGCCGGTGAAAGCCTCCGGTGAGGTATGACTCAAAATCGAGCCTAAGTTCAAAATTTTCTGTTATTTTATGAAGGGAATTGTAATCCCATTAAAATTCAACCGTTAGATGCTCTTCCCTACACCTCTTGATGGTGTGAATCACCAATCAAGCTTAAGTGAGCTGATTAAGCTATGGGACGGATCCTCCCGTAAATTAGGTAGGGATGAATCATGGGCCATCCATCCTGCATATTTTGGATGGACGACCTTGATTAAATCACGTTAGATCATCTATTTTAATCCTTTGAAACCACAGGATTAACCCTTGCCGTCCGATCCTTGACCGGATAGCCCACGGGAAAGCACATCATGCCACCAACTTACACGGAGCGCAATGTGATAACTTAAATAACCAATCCCATCGTAGCACGTGAAAAATGCACGCCGCGTTAGCGATCCACGTGGCACCGATGGGATTAGTTATTAAATTAGGCTATTTAATTACCCATTAATCATGAAAACTTCATAAATTTATAACTAAATGCAGGAAAATCAAAAAAATACAAACTCGAGTTCATTTTAATGATGATTCAAATGGGAATAATATAAAATTAAATTTAATTGATTTTAAATAGTAAATTTCACTCAATTTGGGTTTTATTCAGAATGTAGTTATGATAATTACTTCTTAATTATTTCAGTAATTAATTCCAAACTTCCTAGGGTTGATTAGTGGGATGACCTCTACCTCCTATGATTTTCTTGGAATTTATTGTTGAATTAATTAAGGAAATTGCTTGATTCATCCCTAATGACTCCCTTAATTAATTAAGTGATTAATTAACCTATTAAATAGTGATGAATCCATTAATTATGTTTTCTAATCACTATGAAATAGTGGATGGACTTAGGGAATGAGCTTAGGATTCCTTTTCCAATCTCTTTTGCCTAAGTTCACTACATTTGGAAACTATTTGATCAAGTTGTAATTAATGGCTTAATCACTTCTTTAATAAATTCAATTAATCAAAATTCAAAATCAAATTATTAGAAAACTTAATCATCTTAATTCTTGGGTAGATTCTTAGATGTTCAATAATCTAAGAGGCTTCAAAAGAAATTATATCCAACTTATATGTGTAGGATAGTTATGAAAGTACTTAATTAAACCCATTAACTTAATTAATCAATAATTATAAGCCAATTACATTAGGTCCCTTTCTTTCTTAGGTGCATTGTTGATTTAAATTCCATGTGGTTACATATCATATGTTGGCTCATAATTATTTGGTTAATTATGTTAAGGTGGTGTAGTTAAGGGGTAATTAATGGATTTAATTCACACCTTAGCTTAAATAAAACATAAAATCTATATAATCATTCCAAAATTAAACTATACTAACTCACACATGGGGGAAATTAGTTAGGACCAACAAACTCTTTTCACATTTCCTAATTCAAATCAAATTCATAAAAAATCTCTTTAAAGAATTTTGATTCACTTTTAATAATCTTATTTCATAGGATTGTCTTTAGGAATTAATTAGGGTGAATGAAGTCATATGCTTACATCACTTTATTTCTTTCCAAGAATGATAAATGTTGTTTGCCATATTAAATCATGTATTTATGTCTATTGAAAAATCAATTAAATAAAAAATTTGTTTTATGCCAAATTGTATGTTTTGGCTAAAGTAAGAATATGAGTGGCTACTATCATTACTAAATCAAAAATTATTTTCAAAACCTATGAATCAAAGAATATAAATGAGGTGATGCTACTTAAAAATACTTATAAGCTTCCATGTGATTATAGCATAAGATGTGCATATATGATTTGTTTCTCTTTTCTTAATATGGATTTGAATAGGATTTGCAAAGTGTATAGTTCATTTAAAAAGAACATAAAACTTGCTTAAATATTTTCCTATGCATTTCCATATTATGACTTAAGAAGGATCTTCACATTTACACATATAAATTGCATAACCAAATCAAATAAAAATCTTTTACATGATTCTTAATATATTTATTTTCTTTTTGTACATGCACATGTATTTAAGAAAAGTGGTATATTAGTCTAGACATCCCTAGTTTGCGAGGCTTTAAACAGCCCCAAGTAGGTCTTATACCTTACACCCCTAGTGTATAAAAAAATGGCACCATACTCAATTATGTCTTTTATACATGTAAATGTGCATTCAATTAATGGATAAAAGAGCCCCTCTTTTCTACTTAATAAAACATGCATTCATGGAATATCTAAATTTTTATAAGCAACATCTCTTTGCATTCATCATTAAGGTGTGCTAAGATTTTACATTACATGTATAGGTATGCTTAGGATCATTCACATGAATAGTATACATATTAGAAAGAAATAAATGGTTGTGTGTTATGTGATAGTAATTCACCTTAATTAATCCTAAGATGCCTTTCTTATTGAATAGGTTTATTTAGAGAAAATCTAAACTTAGGATTAATTAAAACACATAATGAAACATTCACTAAAGAAAAATCACTAATGAATCTTCCTTAGAAGTTACTTAAGGTAGGGATGAAAGAGAAGTTCTCTTCTCTTTTCTTCTCTTTACAACATTTAGTAACTAAATATAAGTTCATTCAAACCAAATCAAATCATCAAATAAAATTGATAAATCAACTAAATCACTTAAAATGAAACAACCCTTTAAGTTGAATCCTTTCATACTTAGAAAATTTCAACCTTAAAGCCTAGCTAAGATATGCCACACAAGCCTTAAATAGCACACACATTAGGCTGAATCACCATTTCTAGCTCTATGTTCATGCATGGTTGATGCGATTTTGTGATATAATGTTTTAGACTGGATGTTAGGGTGCATGTGCATAGACTGGATGGTCGATCTTAGTCTAATCATGTCTTCTACAGAGGATTGTGCTTAAGGGGTTCTATAATAAAAATATAAATACTTTTCTTATGTAGGTTGCTTATACCCCTAAGCAAGATCCAAACTAGGACAGGTGGACTTGGTTACTCATGTGTGGGGTGCTAAGTCCAAATTATTCATATAACTACTTGAGTTGTGTGGTATGTTTAGCTAATCTCTATTTTGCAGGTTTAGTTAGATTTACTTTTCACATTTTCATGTAATTTTTGCAATTAGGATTTGGAATAAATGTTATGGAGAATGGAGGTGAACATTGGTGATAAGACCATGTCTTATGTACCATGTGAAACATTTGGAGCAACCAAATTCCAACCAAGTTAAGAAGAAGAAAGAAAAGAAGCAAATTAGAAATGAAGAATGAAGAAATGAAGAATGAAGACACCATAATGTAAATTCCTTCTAAATTGTAATTATTCATTTGTAATCCAGGTTGTATAAGAGTAGAGCTTGGCTACCCAGATTTCTTTTTGGGTTTGTAAGGTGGAGCCCGACCACAAAAACCTTTTATTTTTTGCATTAGCTTTATAAAATTGTTTGATGTTAGTTTAGCTTGTGCATTAAGATGGCATGATTTTCCTTAGTTTCTTCATTGATTAATGTATGTCCTAAATGCAATTAGGCTTTTATGGAAAAATAAATTTTCTATCCAATTAATCAACTCAAAATTAAAATTAAACAACTCATAACCTCACCTAAAGCCTAGGTATAAATCTAGATAATAAAAGATTTAACAACTCCTCTGGATGTTGTATGCTCACATCATGCATAAAGTTATCTTGCTTCACTCTTGCTTATGGAGGGCTTCCACCTTTGCTAAAGAACATGGCTTAAACTTTGAGAGCCATTACGGAAACACACCTCCTTCTTTCTAATTTTGGCCCATAACCAATTTCTCATGCTTTAGGCATATGAATCCCATAGCATGTGTCAAATGAAAATGTCCAAAAATGAAAATAAACTTAAACAAAATTTGCATTAGATTAAGTCATGAGTTCATACCCTTCATGATCTAGCTTCTTAGGGAGTGAGTTTAAGGACTTAGTCTCTTTTCTAAATAAACAACATCTTAACTATCTTGTAAAAGCATAAGACTTTCCTACATGTATTTACAATCGGGGCGGTTGTAAGTCCAACAGTCGGGCGGTTTATTCTCTCTTGTGGAGTTAAACCATGTGCCCATTTTTGCCTTATATTTAGGTCATGCTTTGGCTCTCACCAAAGCTTTCTAGATTTAGGATCTGAGGTTGTTATTTTCCTTTGTGGGCTACAAGCATAAATCCTCACCTCTTAAGCATTTCTACAACCTTGTGTTGTGGACTATTAAGCCCTAGATTTCTAATAAAAATTCAATTCAAACAAATAATTCTCTTAAAATTCAAAAATATAAAGCCCAACTATAGGATAGTTTAGGATGCTCGCTAGGTTTCCTAGCATCGTGAGCATCCCCTACTTAGCTCCTTTTGGTTCTCTCAAAAATAACTAATTGATTGATAGTCCTATCTTTGAAATCTTTGAAGAAAATGATCATTTTCCTTAATCGAGTATTCTTAAGGAATCTCATTCCTTAGGATATAATTAACTATGGGGGCTTGCCTCCATAGGGAGCTTAACGAACTAGATTTAAAATAAACCCTACTTTACTTTTCCATGTAAAGTAGGGGGAAATCTCGGTACATTGAAGACCCATTATCTTTAGGAGTCCTTGTGATTGATTGGGTCCATTATAGGATGGTGACTTGTCTCTGAGAGATATATCATTCCTCAATGTCATATCTGATCACCCTAATAAGTACATCCGTGGATCTACATGGTGTCCAACTAGCATATTTTGTTTTCATCACTCATAGATGAAAATAAAACACCACAGATTTCTCAAGTGATTCTGCTGGAGATTGTTCCTCTCTCCATCTTTGATAAATGATCGTTGTCTCAAAGTATCAATAGTGGAATTGTATTTCATATACGTTTGAGACTATCCTTATTTTCTGTTGGAACTTAGCTCATTTCATTCTTTAGCTAAGCTAGTCAACATCCTTTAGGTTTTAGGACCTCACTCCATGTAGGTCTTAAAATCCCTATTGGGTTTCCCAATAGGTGAAAATAAAATTTAATAAAAAGATAACTAAAGACCATTTTCTTACCATCTTTATGGTAAGGAAAAAGCTCATTCCAAAAATAAAGAAGAATAAATCCTTTATATAATTTTTCAAAAAGCACTTTCCAAAAAAAAATTCACATAATAAAATATTTACACCTCATCTAACAATCTTGAAAATTGTTATATGTAGGATCTTTTCAAAAATAAAAGTTAAAAATCATCTTTTCAAAAAGCACATATGAACATCTTCATTCAATATACTCAAATTTATTGAATGAAGATTTCATTTCTAAATAAAATAAAAAAAATCATATTTTCAAAAAGCACATATTTGAAAATGAACATCCTCATTCAATACACCTAAATTTATTGAATAAAAATTTTATTTCTAAAAATCATATCATAAAGATGAAACTTTGTTTAAATATATCTTACATATGTTGAAGTTGGAAGTTTCTCCCTTTTCAAAAATCATAAATTTGAAGATAAGCCTTTCCATTCAATACATCCAAATGTGTTGGATGGAGGCTCCATTTTCAAAGGAAAATCACACCATTTGAAATTCTACTTAACACATCCCACATGTGTTAAGTTAGAATTTATTTCATTTCAAAAAGCAATAATCACAAACAAAATTTTAATCTTTGAAAAATAAATTATAATTGACTTCCATTTTTACATACCCAAATTTGTTAAATGGAAATCTAATTTTCAAAATCACAAAAATTTAAAATATTTGGATTCTTTATTTAGCATACTCACATTTGCTAGTAAAGATCCTCTTTTCAAAATCACAAAGCATAACACATTTGGGGTCTTTATTTAGCATACCCAAATTTGCTAAGTAAAGGTCCTCTTTTCAAAAATCAAAACCAAAAATCAAACACATTTGGATTCTTTTATTTAGCATACCTAAATTTCCTAAGTAAAGGTCCTCTTTTCAAAAATCAAAACCAAAAATCAAACAAATTTGGATTCTTTCATTTAGCATACACAAATTTGCTAAGTAAAGATCCTCTTTTAAAAAAAAAAAATATGCAAAACACATTTGGGCTTTATTTTAGCATACCCAAATTTCCTAAATAAAGATCCCACCTTTTAAAAAATCAAAATAAAAGATTAGATATGGGCTTTATTTAGCATACATAAATTTGTTAAGTAAAGATTCCATTTCTAAAATCACCCATGATTCACATCATGGTTAAATAAGAAAAAGAAGAAAATTATTTTCAAACACCTCATTTAGCATACCCAAATTTGCTAAGTAATGGTCCTCTTTTCAAAAATCAAAACAAAAAATCAAACACATTTGGATTATTTATTTAGCATACCTAAAATTGCTAAGTAAAGGTGCTCTTTTAAAAAATCAAACACATTTGGATTCTTTCATTTAGCATACACAAATTTGCAAATTAAAGATCCTCTTTTTCAAAAAAAAAATGCAAAAAACATTTGGGCTTTATTTTAGCATAGCCAAATTTGCTAAATAAAGATCCCACCTTTTAAAAATCAAAACAAAAGATTATATATGGGCTTTATTTAGAATACATAAATTTTCTAAGTAAAGATTTTATTTCTAAAATCACCCATGATTCACATCATGGTCAAATAAGCAAAAGAAGAAAATTATTTTCAAACACCTCATTTAGCATACCCAAATTTGCTAAATGAGTAAATCCACACAAAATAAATTGACCCTCTATTTAACATACTCAAATTTGTTAAATAAATGATCCCCAAACATAAAAAAATAAAACTCAAATATAAACCATTGGAAGCATAAAAAATCTCTCAAAAATATTGGAACCCATCTTCAACATACATAAATTTGTTGAAAATGGATTCTAAACTCAAAAATCTCTTCTCCAATTCCTTCAAAAAAATCTCTCCTAAATTCAAAGAGCCCCACTTAATATATTCAAATTGTTGAGTGTGGGTTCAATTCTAAATCAAAATTCAAAAAGATAGCAAAATACCAAAGCAAAAATTTGATGTGAGTTTGTTTTCAAAAATTGCAGAATTTCAACTTAGTTTCAATCAGTTTCTCTCAAGTTCAGTTCAATACTAATGGATGCCCAAAAGTATGTCTTCACTTTTCCTTTTGGGATGGATTTGGCCTTCGATCAAGCCAACCTACCACTGATTGACTTTGCCCATTTGATTCACTTCGTCTAACGATTTGAGGGGGCCAGAATCACTTGTGAGCAAGCAACCCTCACAATTGTCGATATTATAGTAGTGGCGGGTCATCCATGTTGAGATGTCGATTCGAGTTTCCCCTCAGAGGAAGGTTGTGGCAGTTCTAGTAGCTATTGTAATTCCATCTTCGGTACATTCAGTGGTTCCCATTACTGCCCAGTGCAGGCTAGCACCCACTCATTAGCTTCTTCCAAAGGGAAGGCTGCCCTGTCTTTAGGGATAGTCTCCCCCACCTTCAAGATAGGGTCTACTTCCTGGGCTGCTCCTCCAAGAAAAACTTAGTGCCGTAATAGATGCCGCAAGATCAAGCGACATCCATGCATACCAAGAAGATGGGGCTTTCTCACAGTAGAGGAGATAGTCTCTTCTCTGATCACATAGAACAACTTCCATCCTCTCTCTAGATCTGATAGGGAGGAAGATGTTAGGAGGATCTCAGTATCACCTCCTCTTGTAGTTCAGTATGAGGCTCTTATCAGAGATAGGAGGAGGTCATATGCCGACATTAGATCAGTTCTACACTGAGTTGGAGGGGCTTTTGGATAGTCAGAGTCGGGGACCAATTTAATTTACGATCAGTCATCCCTCACATCATATGCGAGCACATCCAGAGGGATAAGGAGAGGTGTATCGATATATGTTACCCGAGAAAGAGGTAAGTGCAATCAGCGACCTCGACCCTCATGGATTTTCTCGATCATGCTACCACATCCATAGTATTGTATTCTACTCACCATGGGAGGAGAGCTCCCACAAATAGAGATAGTTGGTATTGCCTCCATCACACCACTCCACTCTATGTTCGGCATCTCTAGTGCAAGTTCCATCTTCCAATGTTTCAGTAAAAGCCGTGAAGGCAGCATCCGGGAAAAAGAAGGCCCCATTGGTGATCCGGCTATGGCCAAGAGATCCCATTTTATCTACACCATTGACTGAGATGAGGCCGAGCTCTCCTGCTCGACCTCCCACTTCAATTGTGGTGAAGAGGGAATGGTGACCTCATAGCATCATAGTTGTGCCATCACCACCACCACCTCAGCAGATCATGGAGATAGTAGTAGCAGAGGGAGAAGGAGACAGTACCACTGTCCCTATGGCCATAGATCCTTCCAAGAGTACCACTCCACCCAGATCTAGTGATAGTCATGAGCAGGTATCCTCCAGTGAGCATAGTCCTCACAAGATTAGCTCTCTAGTAGCAAGAGAGGTTAGATGTATCTCTCCAGTGATCCCACCATTAGCCATGATCATTTTGTTCACGTAGTTTGGGTTCCTAGATGATATTGTAGCATAATTTCTTGTTGAGAAAAGGAAATCCTAGGGTATGATTAGTCTAATCTAGAGGAGGAAAAGGTCAATTCTGATCCTAACGAAGATGATTTATGGGAGGATTCAGTAGGAGTGCATATGGTTGATACCAGGGTTCTCTCCTTTGGGATCAACAGAGTTTGGAAGGTGCTGCGATCAAAAAGGATGATATTGCCTATTCGACCCAATACCTCCTTCAATAACTCAAATAGAAGGATGAGAAAATTGACAAAATGGGAAAGAGGCTTGAAGATTTGCTAGCAGCAGTTTTGGCACTTCAGAATTAAGCCATAACAACACATCCTACTATTGCAGAGACTTGTCAGCCTGAGTTGTTGCGTGTCTTGGATCAAGCCAAGAGTCTACCTCTGGTAGAGCAGGGCAACACTAACTTGTATAGGAATGTAGTGGATAGTACCTCTATACAAGAAAAGGATATTAAACTCATGGTTGAGCAGCAAGTGAGAGAAGTGCAGCGCAAGCCTGAGGAGGATCATCGGTTCCAAAGGGTAGACCCTACCTAGAGGAATTCGATGCTATCATATCTAAGGGTTTGTGCCACCTTCTTTCAAGAGCTTTGATGGCGGTGAAGACCTAGCATATAACACGCCGAGGCTAGCTATTGCAATCTTGGTGGCGATGTTACTAATTCTTTTTTTTGTAGAACTTAGCAGGCATAGCCTTTGATTGGTACGCTAAATTCCCCAACAGTTTAGTGAACACTTTTGCTGAGTTGGAGCAACTCTTTATTAAGAGGTTTGTTGGAGCTCAGTAAAGGGTGACTGTGGGCAATCTCATTGTAGCATAATAACACCCTGGTGAGTTCCTCGTTGACTATATTCTCAGATGACGTAATTTGAGTATGCAATATGAGCTGCAGCTGTCTGAATAGCATGCCATTAAAATTTTACTAAAGAATATTTATGGCCTGGTCACCTTCATGCTTAAAGGTTTTACTATGAAGACATTTGAGAAGCTAATCAATAAGGTTGCTAGTCTACAAAGAGAGGCCAAATAATTTCCTTTTTAAGATCAGTCAATAATGCCAAAGCCATAGAAAGCTTATGAGAAGAAGCCATGGGTAGTAGCAGTAGTGGACAAGGGGAAGCAACCGGCCAGAGAGTAGTATGAGAGACCTCAAGCTCCACAACCATCACTTCCACCTCCTCACCACTTGACCATCCCTGTCGCCACCCAATAGCCTCCGGGCCTTCCTCCCCCTCAATACTCTCACTGAGTACACATATACGCCCAGGGTACTATCCACCTACTCTTTTGGATAAACTAAATAAACCTTATTCATTTAAGAGGAAGGTAGTCGGAAAAATCTTTAAGAACCTCTTAAAGAAACCTAATTTAATTTAGCCTAGAAAGGGAAGAAGTGAGTAATGATCTAACTTTTTCCCTACCACCACATGCTTGGGCCATGTTTTGGAGGATTGTTTTACATTCAAGGTGACTTGAGCTACAAGTCGGGTATAGTTATCCCAAAGGAATACCTAGTGGAACAACCATCCGTTATTAGGGTAATCCTTGGGATACATGATCCTCAAAACTAAAGAAGGTTGGGATATCTCTTTATCAGAACCTCTATTTCAAAATCAACTTTCTAATAGGTGTGAGGCCTCAGACCTCCAACATCAAGAAAGGTTGCAAGTTGCCAAAGACAACTTGGGAAAGTGGAGCTTAGCGGCGGTAGCAATACCATACGGATAGCCAAGTAGCGCAACCAGCGTGTCCAGGTCATCGTTCTACTACTTGGTGGCACTTCCACTTAGTAGATATCTTATATCAGTCGATGAGGGCATCAAATCTTTTGCCCCACTTACTTTACTATATTTCTACTATGTACCTCCTTCTAAATCTAAGAAATCAAGGAATAAAGCTAGTTTAAATTACATATGTGTCACTTCTGATGGATTTTCTGATTCTACTCTTATAAAAAATTATTAAAGTCTAAAAAATGATTATAACAACTCCAATCTTCCTCTTTTTGATTCAAAGATAACATTCTTTCTCTAAATAATATGGGTTCACCTCTTGAGATAGACTTGGAATCATCTGATTCTGAGGGTCCTATAGGAGAAGCTATAGGTGAGCCTGATGAGCAGGTAGAATCTTCCACTAAATTGTCACAAGAGATTATTGAAGTTAACCTCCATAGTGGCAAAGTTCTACCTCCTAGCGCAGCACCTCAAGATAAGGAAAAATAAATCATTAGTACTAATGAGCAAGAAGACCCTCTACAGGATGCTCCACCCATAGATATTCTTATGGAGGATTAGCCTAGAGTTGATTACAATGTCCTCGCTCACCTAAGAAAGTTGCTAGATAAGTTAAGCATATATGATGTAATTATCTTATACAAAGAGATGAGGGAGTCATTAATCAAGGCTCTTCTTGATCCAGAGATATGCTTAGCTTAGCTAATCGCTGTTAGAGAGGAGGCACATTATTTAAGAGAAGCCTAGGGAGTCACATTCACAGATAAAGACCTTCTTTTGGGGGATAGGAGCACAACCGTCCCCTCTACATTTCAATGGATACAGGAAGATTCAGACTTTCTAGGGTTTTGGTTGATCCAGGAGCATCGGTGAACATTATGAATCTAAAGATCATTGCCTATTTAAAAATTGACATCTCTACAATCTGAGGAGATCAGATGATGTTGAGAGGATTCAATGAACAGGGTGAGAGGGCTTTAGGCTCTATAGTGTTACCTTTAGAAATAGATGACTGGAAGACTGAAGTCAAGTTATATATAAATGATTCAAATACTTCATTCACTGCTTTGCTTGATAGGCCTTGGATACACCAGAACAAGATGATTCCATTCTTCCTCCATCAGTGCATGAAGTTTCAAAATGATGGAATCGAATACAATGTCAAAGTAGATGAAAAGCCATTTTCAGTTAGGGAGGTCGAGATATATGAGGATGTGACCTACTATCTTTCTCAAAACACTATTTCTCATAAACTTGGGAAAAATTCAAATACAAAAGAAAAAGAAAAAGAAGTAAAGAAGAAAAAGGAAAAGAAAAGAAGAAAGGAAATACAAGTGAGCGAGAAAAGGACATCAAGGAAGAAGTAGAGCCGCATGTCACATTCCACCAACAATTCATTCCATCATATTGACATAGGGGTAGGATGACTTGACCTCCACCAGAAGGAAGAGCGGAACCAAGGCGGTTCAGAGGTGGAAAACCCCTGGTTGTGGGGGTTATTAGTTCACAGAGTACCCTACTATTCACATAGACTTGGAATCCAACTCGAAGGACGAGTCTCATGTGATTAGCATACCAACCAACCCCTCACATTGGGTTTCATTAGAGGTGACACTTGAGCTAGATAGTGATGAAGACCAGGCCTCCAAGCAAAGCATGAATGTATTCGAATAAGGATTATGTAAAACAATCAGGCAGCAATTGGGAACTTTAGCTATAACATCACTTTCTTCTCAAAAAGTTGAAGGTTTAGTAGTTAAGGAAGCCCCTAGGTCTTTCATGGATACCAAGCCAAAGAGATTCCTATTGGGATCATCATCCTCAAGTCCAAAAGCCAAGGTAGAACTTGAGGATAAATCATATGAAGACTTAATATAATTTCCTTTTGATTAGTACTCGTCTTGTGTTCTTAATCTTGCAAAGAAAGGTTTGATTCCTTATACATGGTCTAAGCACAGGTTAGAGTACTTTGAAAAGCTGTGGAATAATAAAGGCAAAGATGCACAATGAAGACCAGGACTAGGATTCGATATAGTGGGTCCAGTCGATGATAATGGATTCTTGCTTTGGTGTCAATCATGGTCGATAGATCTTCTCAAACCACACTAACTCTTTTGAGGAAGTGTGTTTAGAAACTTTAGATGATCCAGATGATCTCCAAATCAAAGATGAACCTCCAGAATTTGAAGAAAAAATCCATTCAATAATTGACAAGCTTAAATATATCAACTTCAGAATGAAAGAAGATCCATGCCCGACATACATCAGTTCTTTGCTTAACAAAGAAGAAACCAATGACTTAGTTAGGCTATTAATTGAGTTTAAAGACTGCATTGCATGGAGTTATGAAGAGATGCCTGGATTATCTCCTGATGTAGCAGTCCAAAAATTGGTAATAGACCCTAACACTAACCCTATCAAGCAAGCTTCTAGACGCATGCGATTAGAAATAAAAAAATAGGTCATTTCTGAAGTCAAGAAATTGATCGATGCTGGCTTCATCAGGAAAGAAAAAAATACCCTACTAGGTTAGCCAGTGTCCTATCAATTAAAAAAAAGAATGGCCAAATTTGCATATGCGTCAATTTCAGGAACTAAAATAAGGCATGTCCTAAGGATGAATTTTCACTTCCTATACCATAATTAATGGTGGACATCGCCTCATCTCATATAATATTCTTCTTTATGGATGGGTCATCTGGCTACATCCAAATCAAGATGGCCCCAAGAATGAAAGAAACATTACTTCTCAAACCTCGATCAGAATCTATTGTTATAAGGTCATGCATTTCGGACTTAAAAATACTGGTGCTACATACCAACGGGCCATGACTTAGATCTTCAATGAACTCATTCATCATCAAGTTGAATGCTATGTTGATGATCTAGTAGTCAAAAGAAAAGAAAAGGAAGACCATCTCTTTGACTTGAGAGTAATTTTTGAACAGTTAAGATAATTCAACCTCAAAATGAATCCCCTGAAGTGTGCAATCGGAGTAGCTTCAGGGAGTTCATTGGATTTGTTGTTCGACATTGGGGAATAGAGATAAAACCAAAAAAGATCAAAGCTATCTTAGAAATGACACCCCCTAAAAGTCTAACCCAACTTAGATATTTCCAAGGGCAGTTGGTGTATCTAAGATGCTTTATCTCCAATCTACTAGGAGATGCAAGCCATTCTCAGCACTTATCAAAAAGTACATCAAGTTCAAGTGGGATGACAAGTGCCAGCATGCCTTCAAAGATATCAAGCAGTATTTTGTGAAGCCACCAGTTCTAGCAGCCCCTATCCCGGGTAGGCCACTTATCCTTTACACTGTTGCATTGGATGACCCCCTTGGTGCTTTATTGGCTCAAACCAATGACGAAGGGAAGAAGAACGCTCTCTACTACCTCAGCCATTGTCTGATCCCTGCAGAAGCAAACTACCCACCTATTGAGAAACTTTACCTAGATTTAAATTTTGCATCCCAAAAGCTACGACACTATATACTTTCTCATAAGCTGGACTTGATTTCAAGAATCAGCAGTATCTCATGACACGACTGATGTTATCTGGATGGTTTGTACATTGGTCCATGATTCTCTCATAGTTTAATATCTCATCCGTACTCAGGCGGTGAAAGGATAGTTCTTAGCACACCCACTTCTGACTCACAGTGATGATCTCCCGATAAATCATGAACATAGGAGAGGTTGATAATCATCATTGCGAGATGTATTTTGATGGTGTTGCTTCCTTTCATAAAGGAGAATAACCACGATATACTCTTTCAGGAAAGGCATGTGTAGGAATAGTTCTCTTAACTCCACACTGCGATGTGATGAGATTCTCACACTATCTCTCCAATCCATGCACCAACGATGAAGCCGAGTATGTGACATTGATTGCTGGTATGGAGTTAGCCATTATAGTATGTATCAAAAGCATCAACATCTATGGGGATTCTCGGCTGGTCATCAATCAGATTGTCGGGTCCTATAAGGTTCTAAAACCTAAGCTTTATCATTACAATGAGTACACCATGAAGCTATTGGCCGATATCCCTGAGGTCACCATCTACAAGGTCCCTCGAGGAAGTAGAGTACTTTGGCCAAACTTGCCAAGGAATTGGCATGTTGAAGATTCCATTCCAATAAGGGTCCAAAACAGACTATCCCTTATTGAAGTTGAACTCGCTGAGAGATTTTCTCTTGAATGGGAGGTTGCTATTGCCAATAAAGACGAGGAGCTGGATTGGAGGCAACCATTTATAGACTACCTGAACACAAGCAAACTACCTCAATAGAAATTACAAGCCCATGAGAAAAAGCAAAGAGCTCTCACATATGCTCTCATGGATGGCACCTTGTACTGACGATCCTTTGATCAAATGTGGTTACGTTATTTAGAAAAACACAAAGCTCGTAAGATCATGATCGAGGTGTATTCAGATCTATGCGGAGCACATCAAGCCGATCCGAAGATGAAGGCAAAGATCAAGAAGCTAGAATATTACTGGCCTTCGATGATCACAAACTGTATGGATGTAGCTAGAATATGCCATCAGTGTCAGGTACACGATGTGGTCCTACATCAACCACCTAACATTCTACATTCCGCATTTGCCTTATGGCCATTTGAGTGTTGGGGTACTGACATAGTGGGTCCTATCAATCCTCCTTCTTCCAAGGGTCATTGATTCATCCCTAACTTTTTTTTTGGTGGAGGCAATCCCACTCAGAGAGGTCACAACTCAACATGTTCTCCAATTTTTTGAGAACCATATCGTATATAGGTTCGAGGTGTCTAAGTAAATTATATCTAATAATGGTACTATATTCAAGAGCACCAAGATCAACAGCTTCGCTAGAAGACATAGTATAGATTGGAGATACTCCACCATTTACTATCCTAGAATAAATGGCCTAGCAGAAGCATTCAACAAAACTTTCATCCAAACACTAAAGAAGACATTGGATGACAACAAGCAACAATGGCTTGAGCAGTTAGTTGAAGCATTGTGGGCATACCACACCACATACAAAACTCCAACTTGGTCTACCCCCTTCTCCTTAGTATTTGGGTTTGAAGCCATTCTACCATTAGAAGTTCAACTCCCATCACTAAGGATAGGATTGGGTTGCAAAATCACTACAAAGCAGAATGCCAAGTTATGGTTAGAAGAGCTCAAAGGTTTGGAGAAGGGATGCCTACGGGCGTGCCAGAACCTCGAGTTATATAAAGCTAAGATGATTCAAGATCACAACAAGCTAGTCCACTCTGGATCTTTTCAAGTAGGAGAGCTTCTTTTAGTTCTAAGGAGACCAATTGTTACCCGTTGAAAGATGGGAGGCAAGTTTGAACCCACTTGGGAAGGCCCTTTTGTCATAGAGAAGGCCTACCAAGGAGGATCTTATCAGCTTATTGATTATAAAGGGGAACCCCCGATGCTTCTAATTAATGGGCTCTATTTGAAGAAATATTACCCATAAAGTCATGTTTGAAAATAATTATCTTCAAAAATTATGTTTCAATTCATCAAAATATTCTCTTCTTTTGTAACATTATTTGCTTATTTACGAATCCACCACGACGTGTTTAGGATAGGTGTAGGAGAACCTAAGAGGCATCTTATCTTTCTTTCATAACACAAACATAAGTTGAAAATGATCCCCAAATGCTACTAGAATAGGTGTGAGAGAATACAAGAGGCACCCTATTTCAACTAACACAACTAAGTTAGGTGTAAGATGATCCAAGCAATATCCTTTCTTGGTGTAATCGCAACTACCATCCGTGGCACCATTTCATCAAAATCCCCAGCGTGTTTAAGGTAGGTATGAGTTAACCCAAGCGGCATTCTATTCCCTTTAACATAAGCACAAAAATAAACACATATCTTTTATCTTAGGCTATTTTGATGTGAGAGCAAGCCCTTATGGCACTCACTCATTAGTTGCTCTAGGTCGGGCTAACATACTACCTTGTTAGTACATCATCCCAGTGGTCACTTATCTGGCGGATGTGAACCCCCATGCTTTCTTCCTGACTTGACCATTGCAAATCGATGAGCCTTATTAGTTTGGTAGATCCCACGGCGTAGCTAGTAAGCTACCTCATGTTGACTTTGTTTAAGAAGATGTAAGCCTACATGCTTTCCTCTTGAACTAGCCATCATGCACTAACTAGCTTGAGTATACTTGAGGCTTAGAATAAGTCCCCTAGTGCTTCTTTCCTCTTGACTACTTTTGAGTTGATATAAGTCCCCTAGTGGCATTTATTCAATAGTTGCCCTAGGTCGGATAGCACCTGTCGAGCCGAAGACAGACTATCCCAATAATCAATTTTGTTATAGGAGGATGTGAGTCCCCGATGCTTTCTTCCTAGGCAGATTGTCACAAATCGAAGGGCACCTTAGGTTGGTTGATGTTAACTATGGTGACAACAACTCACCTGGTGGATATACCACTATTGGAAGATGTGAGTGTCCATGCTTTCTCCTAGAGTTGGCCACCAAATACTTATAGAAATTATCTCCTCCATGGTTTTGGATAAAACCCTTAGCAGCCCCTCCCTTGCAGGTACTCTATTTGGATCACGTCCTTTGCGACCCCATCTAGACACTACCCGAGTTACTCTTGGATTAGACAGTCCCCCTTTCCTAGTAGCCACCCCTGTGGTTGGAGAATCTGTTCAGCGAATGCATAGATTCTCTCTCAGTTCAATAAATTTGAGATAGGTCTAAGAAAATATAAGCTCCTTCTCAGTATGATCCCTCACAAACCAACAGGGTCCACAATAAAGAAACAAATAAACAAACAAAACTCAAATTAATTTGCTTGTGAATTTGGAATTCAAGCCCTCAGCGGCCCCTTTCCAAAGTAGGAATCCTATCTTTAGGGTAGTGTCAACAGAACTCTCTATAAGAATTGCCTTACTACTCTTGAGTAGAGATAAGTCCTCGGGACAGCACTCTCTCTATAGTCACCCTTAGGTCAGGTTCAATTTATTTTACCACAAACAGGTTACCTCGGCGGTCATTTCTCTTTGGAAGATATAAGTCTACTACGCATTCTTTCTAGCATGGTATCCAAATCGATGCGACCCAGGTCAGTTGACATGTTACCTCGTTAATGTGTCACCCTAGTGGTCTTTTATTCAAGAAAGATATGAGTCCCCTTGCTTTCTTCCCTGAATTAACTGTTGCAAACTGAAAGGCATCCCTTTGGTTGGATAGTTCTCCTCTCGGTCGAGAAACTACTCCCTTTGGATTGGTAAGGCTAAGCTAGACCAAGGCCAACATGGCCCTTACTCAATACATTCCATCACAAACCAATGGGATCCATTAAGAATAATTAAAAATTGAAATTAATTTTGACTATCTTTGAGCTGATCTAAGTCCCCCAGCGACATTCACTCGATAGTCAGCCTTAGGTTGGGTTCGATTCCTTGCCTCGCCAACTGATCACCCAAGTGACTAATCCCTACTTTGGAAGATGTAAGTCTACTACGCTTTCTTCCTACCATAGTTGTTGCACATGAAAGGCAACCCCTTTAGTTGGATAGTCCTACTATGTGGTTGGTAGACTACCCCTTTTGATTGGTAAATTTGAGCTAAACTAAGGCCGGCATGGCCCCTACTCAGTGCGATCCATCACAAACCAATAGGATCCATCTCAAAATTTAAAATTTAAAATCTAAAACAAATTCAACCTTCTCCTCAGTAGAGTCAAACTAAACAAATAAAACAAATCCAATCAACCTCCCTAGTGGAGTCAAACCAAACAAATAAATCAAATCAATCAGCTTCCCTTTAGTGAGATACAAATCTTTCCAATTCCTCAGTAGAATCAACTCAATCTAACTCGAACTTGCTCCCCTAGTGGAGAGTTCACACTTTCATCCCTAGTGGATCCTGAATTCTAATCCCCAGTGGATTTCACAACCTCTTATCCCTAATGGATGACTTGAACTTGTCCCCTTAGTGGAAAGCTCATATTTTCATCCCCAGTGGAGCACCAAATCATAAATCAATAAATCAAATCAAATTTCTCCCCAGTGAGATGCAAATCAAATTAAACCTCTCATCCCCCAATGGATGACTTGAGCCTTTTTTCCATAGTAGAAGGCTCATACACTTAATCCCTAGTGGATTCCTCCATCACTCTCTTGTGACTTAGGAAAAAGTAGAGTTTCATTGCACTAAGCTCTTGATTCCTTCTACACCTCTAGTTTAGGAGTAGCCATTTTTATTAATGCTTGTGTTCGTTCGAGTGTTGTTGATCATCTCGGTCAACACCAATACGTACGATATTTCTTGTTAGTCACACCACACCTATTGGGCGCTCTTTGTTGACCTCACTTTTGGAGTGAGCTCTCAACTTCTCCATCTTAGACATAAGACTCCTCTAGACATTAAGAGTTCCTTAGTCTTATGACACTTCTAGCGATTAGGTGAACACTTAACTTAACCCTAGAGACTTAGAAGAGTTAGCCAAATGAATAGGTTATGCCTTAGGGTATTAGGAAAACTTATCTACCCTATAGTTTGAACCAAATCCTTACTTTCTTCTTTCAAATCAACTTCAAATTCAAATCAACTTCAATTCAACTTCAAACTCAAAACAATTTTAACTTAATTGGTTTTCTCAAATTCAAATCAACTCCAAATCAAACCTTAAATCAATCCCAATTAATTTTCTCAAATCCTCAAATCAATTCCAAAATCCAAACCATGAATCAATTCCAAATGATTGAAATCCATGATAAATTCTAAATCCAAAATCTTTCCTAAGCCTTTGATTTCATCTTATGGACATAGCCAAATCATTCAAAATTCAAAAGATTTTCTCATAACACATTTATATTCTCATTTATATTCATAAATATAAATGAAATATAATAAAATAACCAAAACTAAATCCAAAACTCAATTTAAAATCCAAAATCATTCCTAAGCCATTTTGATTTCATCTTATGGACTTAGCTCAAATCAAATCCAAATCACTCCAAACTAAAAAGATTTTCTCATAACCCATTTATATTCTCATTTATATTCACAAATATAAATTAAATATAAATTCAAATAACCAAAACTAAATCTGAAACTCAATTCCAAATCCAAAATCTTTCCTAAGCCATTTTGATTTCATCTTATGGACTTTGCTCAAATCAAATCCAAATCATTCCAAACTCAAAAGATTTTCTCATAACCCATTTATATTCTCATTTATATTCACAAATATAAATGAAATATAAATTCAAAACTCAAATCCAAATCTAACCTAAATCCAACTTATACCCTTTCAAGTCAAATTCTTGAACTTAGCCAAATCATTCTCAAATCAATCCAAACCTTTGGATTTTCTCTTCAAACAGTCAATCCTTCAATCATAAACTCAAATATAAACATAAACTTCAATCATCAAACCAAAATCAAACTAACCCAAGTCAAACCCATATTCATCCTTTTGACTTACATTTGTCAAATGAATCAAAACTCATTTGACTCCAAATCACTTGCAATTGGATTTATATTTCAATCATAAGTTCATAGGTGAGTTCAAACAAACATGAATCAAGCCTTGATTAAGCCAATTGACCCACTTAGGCTCACTTCACCCAAAGTGACCTAAAGCACCTTTTTGAGCTAAATTCTAATCCAACCCAAATTGGATTGAACTAAGCCCATATAAACCTCAGATTGTAAGCAACAATCATCGTAAGATGATAAATCATCCAAATTGGGTCAAACCAAGTCAAACCTAGACTTTGACCAAGTCAACCTTAAATGAAACTAGCCAAAATCCACCATAGGCCAAATTGATTGAAACCATTGATCTAGACCAATCTATAATCAATGATTGAACATGATTGAGCCATTAATTTAGCCCAACCAAACCTAATTAGTCACTTGACCCAAGTTGACCTAAAAAGTAAAAAAATGTCAAATCTTCATCTAACGCAAATTGATTGCAACCAATGGATCAAATTCATTCTACATCACTTGTTGAACTTGACCAAAGCCTCAATTGCCAACTAGAAACCTATCCCAATTGGCGTGAACTTGACTTGAAAGGTCAAATCAACTTGAAATCAAACCAAATAAAAAATTGTTTGAAACCAAAGCTTGCAACACATTTCAAATGATCATCCAAGTCTAAACCAACCCATGACCTAACCCAATTCGATCAAATAGGTCAAATTGGTCAACTTAACCCATTTGACCTAAATGAAATTAAATGAACCAAAACCAAATATAAATCAAATTGAAACAAACCAATGACACCCATAGGCTACAAATGATCATTTGAACTTGACCTAACCCATGGTTTGACCTAATTTGACCAATCAGTCAACTTGATCTAAGTTGACCCATTTTGACCTAAATGGGTCAACTTGAGCCAAATCATATCAAATCAACTCCAAATTCATTGAAAAGTGGCACAACCCATTTTTCAATCATCTAAACTCTGCCCAAATCAAAATCAAGGCTAAATGATTATTTTACCCTTGGAACAAAGGGTAACCTATGGCCAAATTCACTTGGAATTTGGCCAATTCTTTCTCATGGCCACTTGACATCCTCCTTGTGGACCACATGAACACCAAGGAGGGTGGTGAACATAACCCAATGGGTTTGGGTTAGGCATGACCTGACCCAAGGCCAAACCGATCCATCCAATAGAAATTCTCCACTTGGATCACCTCCTACACTTACCTAGCACTGTGCACTTCCTCCACTCCTCTGCCAAAATCGAAGCACATGGAGCTCCTAACAGCCTAAACAACCCAATAAATCTCTTTAATTTGATTAAAATGGAAAGATGGCTCTCGACCATTCGATCCGAGGAGGGGCAGATATACTCCCCCTCATTCCCACTCAAACTAGGTTCTTGGCATTCGATTGAGCTCAGAGGATCAAAGGCAAGCTTCTCCAAGTTTCCCAAAACATTCCCAAGCTTATTCGAATTTCCCTCTCTCGATTTTGTTCATAGCCTAAACAGGGGAGGCCTAAGGAAATTCTAACTTGCTTAATTCTCAATCAAACCTCAATTCACTTTGTAAGCACTAACAAGGAAGCAAGTCGAGCTCACCCAAAGCTTTTCCCAAGACTCCAAGTCACAGGAAGGGGGACTTCGATCAAAGCCTCAAGCCATTGAAGGGGAGCTTGGCCAATTGAGACCACTTCAAATTGAAGCTTAAAACCTTCAACATAGCTTCGTCTCCACTAGATGAAGCTACCTCCTCCGTTGGAAGCTTTGTTGATAGCCTCGATGAGGTATGACTCAAAACTGATCTTAAGTTGAAAATTGCTTGGTCTTTTATGAAAGGAATTATAATCTCATTAAAATTCAACTGTTAGATGCTCTTCCTTACACCTCTTAATGGTGTGGGGTAAATCTCAGCCTAATCCATGCTCAAGTGAGCTCGGATCAAGCCATGGAGGATAGACGACCTCCGTCTCCTACATCTTAGGCAGGGATGAATCATGGGCCATCATCCCACATGTTTTGGATGGACGGCCAAGACTAAATCACGTTAGATCATCTATTTTAATTCTTTGACACCACGGGATTAACCCTAGCCTTCTGATCCTTGATTGAAGCGGAGGAAAAGTGCATCGCCGTCGGTTGGCGGCAGATGTGATAACTTAAATAACCCGGTCTGCCACATGGAAAGCGCATCCGTCGGTCCACATGGCGCCGATGGGATTAGTTATTTAACTAAGCTATTTAATCACCCATTAATCATAAAAACTTTATAAATTCATAACTAAATGTAAAAGAAATCCAAAAAAATGCAAACTCAAGTTCATTTTAATGATAATTCAAAGGTGAATAATATAAAATTGAGTTTAATTAATTTTGAATAGTAGATTTCATTCAATTTGAGTTTATTGGGAATGTAATTATATTAATTACTCCTTAATTACTTCAGCATTAATTCCAAACTTTCTAGGGTTGATTAGTAGGATGACCTTTGCCTCCCATGATTTTGTTGGAATTTATTATTGGATTAATTAGGGGAATTGCTAGATTCATCCCTAATCACTCCCTTAATTAATTAAGTGATTAATTAACCTATTAAATAGTGATGAATCTTTAATTAAGTTTGTTATTCCTTATGAAATAGTAGATGGACTTAGGGAATAAGATTAGGATTCCTTTTCCAATCTCTTCTCCCTAAGTTCACTCCATTTGGAAAACATTTAATCAAGTTGTAATTAATGGCTTAATCACTTCATTAATAAATTCAATTAATCAAAATTTAAAATCAAATCATTTGAAAACTTAGTTATCTTAATTATTGGGTAGATTCTTAGGTGTTCAATAACCTATGAGGCTTCAAAGAAAATTATTTCCAACTTATATGTCTAGGATGGTTATGAAAGTACTTAATTAAATCTTTTAGCTTAATTAATCAATAATTATTAGCCAATTGTATTAGGCCCTTTCTTTCTTAGGTGTATTGCTGATTTAAATTCCATATGGTTACATATCATATGTTGGCTCATAATTATTTGGTTAATTATGTTAAGGTGGTGTAGGTAAGGGGTAATTAATGAATTTAATTCACACCTTAACCTAAATAAAACATAAAATCAATCTAATCATTCTAAAATTAAACTAAACTAACTCACACATGGGGGAAATGGCTTAGGAGTAGCAAACTCTTTTCACATTTCCTAATTCAAATCAAATTCATCAAAAAAAAATCTCTTTAAAGAATTTTGATTCACTTTAAATAATCTTATCTCATAGAAATATCTTTAGGAATTAATTAGGGTGAATGAAGTCATATGTTTACATCATTTTATTTCTTTCCAAGCATATTAAATGTTGTTTGGCATATGAAATCATGCATTCATGTCTTTTGAAAAATAATTAAATAAAATATTTTCTTTATGTCAAATTTCATGTTTTGGCTAAAGTAAGAATATGAGTGGCTACTATCATTATTAAATCAAAAATTATTTTCAAAACCTATGAATCAAAGAAAATAAATGAGGTGATGCTACTTATAAGTACTTATAAGCTTGCATGTAATTATAGCATAAGATCTGCATTATGTGATTTGCTTCTCTTTTCTTAATATGGATTTGAATAGGATTTGCAAAGTATATAGTTCATTTGAAAATAACATAACACTTTCTTAAATCTATTCCTTTGCATGTCCATGTTATGACTTAAAAAGGATCTTCACACTTACACATGTAAATTACACAACCAAATCAAACAAAAATCTTTTACATGATTCTTCATCCATTTATTTTCTTTTTGTACATGCACATGTATTTAAGGAAAGTGATATATTAGTCTGGACATTCCGGGGTTGCGACGCTTCCAGTAGTCCCAAGTTGGTCTTATACCTTACACCCCTGGTGTAGAAAATAATGGCGTCGTACTCACTTATGTCTTTTATACATGTAAATGTGCCTTCGATTGATGGATAAAAGAGCCCCTCTTTTCTACTTAATAAAAACATGCATTTATGAAATATCCAAACTTTCCTATGCAACATCTCTTTGCATTCATCATTAAGGTGTGCTAAGATTTTACATTACATGTATAGGTATGCTTAGGATCATTCACATGCATAGTATACATGTTAGAATGAAATAAATGACTGTGTGTTATGTGATAGTAATTCACCTTAATTAATCCACACCTTAGAAATTACTTAAGGTAGGGATTAAAGAGAACTTCTCTTCTATTTTCTTCTCTTTACAACATTTAGTAACTAAATGTAGATTCATTCAAAAGAAATCAAATCATCAAATAAAATTGAAAAATCAACTAAATCACTTAAAATGAAACCACCCTCTAAGTTGAATCCTTTCATACTTAGAAAATTTCAACCATAAAGCCTAGATAAGACATGCCACACAAGCCTTAAATGACACACACATTAGGCTAAGTCATCATTTCTAGCTCTATGTTATGGCGGTGCATGGTTTGATGCCTAATTTTATTTTGTGATGTAATATTTTAGACTGGATGTTAGGGTGTATGTGCGTAGACTGGATGATAGGGTGATCTTAGTCTAATCATGTCTTCTGCAGGGGATTATGCTTAAGGGGTGTTGTAATAAAAATATAAATGCTTTTGCTATGCAGGTTGCTGATACCTCTAAGCATGAACCAAACTAGGACAGGTAGACTTGGTTACCCGTGTGTGGGGTTCAAAGTTCAAATTATTCATATGACTACTTAGGTTGTGTGATATGTTTAGCTAATCTCTATTTTGTAGGTTTAGTTCGATTTACTTTTCCCATTTTCATGAAATTTTTGCAATTAGGATTTGGAATAAATGTTATGGGGAATGGAGGTGAACATTGGTCATAAGATTATGTCTTATGTACCATGTGAAGCTTTTGGAGCAACCAAGTTCCAACCAAGCCAAGAAGAAGAAAGAAAAGAAGCAAATCAGAAATGAAGAAATAAAGTATGAAGAAATGAAGAATGAAGAGCCCCATAACATAAATTCCTTCTAAATTGTAATTATTCATTTGTAATCTGGGTTGTATAAGGGTAGAGCTCGGCTACCCACATTTCTCTTTTGGGTTTGTGCGGTGAAGCCCAACCACAAAGGCCTTTTATTCTTTTATGCTAGCTTTATAAAATTGTTTTATGTTTGTTTAGCTTGTGTATTAAGATGACATGAATTTTCTTAGTTTCTTCATTGATTGATGAATGGCCTGGATGCGATTAGGATCTTAGAGAAAAATAAAATATCTATCTAATTAATCAACTCAAAATTAAAATTAAGCTTAGGGTATAAATCAAGATAATAAAAGATTTACCAACCCCATTAGCTGGATGTTGTATGCTTCACATCATGCATAAAATTATCTTGCTTCACTCTTGCATATGAAGGGCTTTCACCTTTGCCAGAGAACATGGCTCGACCTTTGAGAGCCATGGTGAAACACACCTCATTCTTTTTTATTTTTGCTCATAACCAATTTCTCATGCATTAGGTATATGAATCCCATAGCCTGTGTCAAATAAAAATTTCCAAAAATGAAATTAACTTTAAAAAATTTGTATTAGATTAAGTCATGAGATCATACCCTTCATGATCTAGTCTCTTAGGGAGAGTTTAAGGACTTAGTCTCCTTTCTAAATAAACAACATCCTAACTATCTTGCAAAAGCATTAGACTTGCCTACATGTATTTTAAATTATAGGAGGAGTTGGTTGGTAACCACCCCAAGGTTGTTGTAAATCCAACAGTCGAGTGATTTATTCTCTCTTATGGAGGTAAACCATATGCCCATTTTTGCCCCAAATTTAGATCATGCTTTGGTTCTCACCAAAGCTCCCTAGAGTTAGGATCTGAGGTTGTTGTTTCCATTTGCACGCTACAAGCATAAATCCTCACCTCTTAAGCATTTTTACAACCTTGTGTTATGGAGTTGTAAGCCCTAGATTTCTAATAAAAACTCAATTCAAACAAATAATTATCTTCAAATTCAAATATATATAGCCCAATCATAGGATAAATTAGGATTCTCACTTGGTTTCATAGGCATCCCATACTTATCTCCTTTTAGTTCTGATAATAACTCCTTTCTTTTGATCAATCCCATTTGATCTCCCAAAAATAACCAATTGATTGATAGTCCTATCTTTGAAATCTTTGGAGACAATGATCATTTACCTTAATCAAGAGTATTCTTAAGGAATCTCATTCCTTTGGATGTAATTAACTATGGGAGCTTACCTCCATAAGGAATGTAATGAATCCGATTTAAAATAAACCCTACTTTATTTTTTCATGTAAAGTAAAGGAAGAATCTCTGGTACATTCGAAGATCCAATGTTCTTAGGAGTCCTTCTTAGGTGATTAGGTCCCATAAAAGATGGTGACTTCTATCTCTCGAGATAGTACATCATTCCTCAATGTTATATCTGATCACCCTAATAAGTACATCTGCAGATCTACATGGTATCCAACTAGCATACTTTTTATTTTCATCACTCATAGATGAAAATAAAACACCACAGTACGACGCCATTATTTCGCATTAGGGCAGTGAGGTAAAGACCTCCTTAGGGCAACTTAAAACCGTGCATCCCCGGGATGTCCAGACTAATATACCACTCTTCTTATATACATATGAATGTACAATTAATCGTAAGAAGAAGAAGTCATGCAAAATGTTATGTTTGATTCGATCATATGATTTACATGTGATATGAAATTCTTTCTAAGCCTTGGCATGGACAAACATTGGAATGAATTTGGAAAATGTTGTGTTCTTTTTAAATGAACTATATATTTGTAAATCCTATGTAAGCCCATGCAAAGTAAAGAGATAAGACTTTATACCACGTATCTTAGATAACAATCACATGCAAACTCATAAATGTTTCATAATTAGCATCACAACATATGTTATAATTGACTTACACACTTTTCAAAGTAATTTTTGATTTAATAGTGATAATAGCCACACCTATTTTTAATTTAAGTCAGCACATGTAATTTGGCATAAAAGAAATTATTTTGTTCAATTAATTTTTGAAAGAGATGAATGCATGATCATATATGTCAAACAACATTTAATATGATTGGAAAGAAATAAAGGAACATAAGTACATGATTTTATTCAATCCAATTAAATCCTAAGGGCAATCATATTAAATAAGATCATTTAAAATAAACTAAAGCTTTTAAAGTCATTCTGATTTCATGTTTGATTTGATTTAAGAAATATAAGAAGAGGTTTCTTAATCTTATTCCATGCCCCATGTTTATGATTTAATTTAGTTTAATAAGAAATGATTAAGTGAATTTTATTAATTAATTAAGTTGGATCATTAATTAAATCAATTAATTTCCCTTACCTAAGTTTCTTTAATTTGATTAACCACTTAATTATAAGCCATAAATGACATGAACATGTGAGAAAATAAAATTACGATGCTCCTAAAGAACCTAATGCAATTGGCTCATAATTAAGGATTAATTAAATTAAAGAATCTAATTAAGTACTTTTATGATTTTCTCATACTTATGGGTTAATCATAATTTCCTTAAAAGGTCTTTATGTTGTTAAACACATAAAGGGGAACCATTAATTTTATTATTTATATTTAAGGTTTGATTTGATTTGATTTATTTGAATAATTTAGTTGAATTGATTTGATTTGATTAGTGTTTATTACATTTATTTTGTATTTATTTACTGTCATGTAATTTGATTGACTAATTTTTAATTAGATGTTTTGATTCAATTAAATTTTAATAATTCAATATCCTTTGTTTAATTTGATGTATTTTGATTGATCGATTTTATATTAGATATTTTGATTTAGTTAAATTTCAATAATTCAATATCCTTTTAAATTAATATCTAATTCTTTTCTTTGATTATGGTTATGTGATTTAATTTTATGTTTATTTGATTTGATTATGGTTCATTTATTTGTAGTTTCATTGAGTTTCATTTTAATTAAGTTTGATTCTTTATAATTAGAATTTTATTTTTAAAATCATTCATTTGTCATGTTTATCAAAGTTTGGTTTGTATTTTGATTTCATACATTGGATAGTTAATTAGTTTATCTTATTTAAGTAAGTGAAATGAGATCTGATTTCATTACATGTTAAATTGATGAGAGTCTTTCTTAATTTAATTTAATTTGATTTGATTTAGATTATTTATTTGTTAAAACTTTTAATTTGATTTCATGTTGGTTTAAATTAATGATTTGATAAGTTAGGCTTGATTTGAGGTTTAATTGTCATTTAATTGTGATTTAATTGAGTTCATATTTGTGTTTGATTAAGCTTAGATTTAATAAGATTAACTTGATTAATAATTGATTTAATTAAGAGGTGTGATTGATTAAGGATTTAATTAAGTACTTTCATAACCTTCCCACATGCAGGCTAGTTATAATTTTCTTAGAGTTCTCTTAGGTTATTAAACACTAAGGACATACCCACGAGTCAATTAGGGGAAATCAGATCTATTTTTAAAATTTAATTAAGCTAATTAAATGATTAATTAGTTAATTAATCCTTTAATTTATTTCCTTGGAAAGTAAAGAAAAATTAGGAAATGGATTAGGAAAAATATCCCAATCACATTCGCCAAGCCTTCTCATTGTCAATCAATGTTAAATGAGTCCAATTAATTAATTTACTGTTTATGTGCTTAACTATTCTTTAACTAAGTTAGAAGAGTGATTAAGGCACAATAAATTAATTCTCCTAATTAATCAGCAAACAAATTCCAAAAAAATAGGGGAAGCAGAGGTCATTTCCCTAAACATCTTGTGAATGTTTGAAATTAATTGGGTGATGAATTAATGAGTAATTAAGCTAATTACAATTTTCATTAAACCTTAATTAAGCTAAAATCACTATTCAAAATTAATTAAGAATAATTTTAATGGATTACCCTCTAAAATATCATCAAAATGAGTATTTATTTGCATTTTGTAGATTTTTCTACAATTTGTTATAATTTTCCTAAGTTTCAACTAATCTAACCAAATTTTATGAAGTATATTGATTTATTTTATTAAAATAGGTCATTTGAACTTCTAAATTCAATATTTTCTAGTCCAACCATTATTTTGTCTTAAAATTTTTATGGTTGGTAGACTTTAAGCCCAATTCCAAACTTTAAAAATTTCAACTCAATCCAATTTATATTTTGAGAGTAATTAATGAAACTTGATTTTTATTAAAACTTAAATTACTCTTAATCCACTTAGTGGAGTTTGATGATTTTAATTTTATTGGATTCCTCTCGGGAATATAAATTCAATGATCCCTTATTTATAATTTTTTATTAGGTATTTTATTTTCTATGAATTTGAAGTTTTAAGAAATTTAATTAATTTTTAAAAACAAGAAGGTCCCGAATTTCCCACATAACCCAATCAACACTACACGCGATGCTGATGTGGTGACATAGTGCCATGTGGCACCGGATGGTTGGGCCCTCTGACCCCACGTAGCATGCGACGCCATGCGGCGCCACATCAACAGATGGACAGAAAATGTACAATGACGCGCAGGTGCGATCGGATAGTCCAGATTTGATCCGCGGTCCGAGTCATCCAATCTATGCGGTTTCCCGCATGAGATAGGTCTGGATCGTTTGATATGCATGATCGAAGCCATCCGATCTCCCTAAATAGGAGATCAAATGGTTACTATTCACCCAATCCCTGGTGAATTGTAACTAAGCCCAATGTTTGCATTTTTTTGCAAAATCGGGATGAGATCTCGCCCAAATGGGTTGGTTTTCATGGCATTCTTCATAAAAACTTCTATTTCATATTAAGATTAAATAAAAATGTAAATTGCAAGGCTTATCTAAGGAAAATTCTTAAGATTGGGCAAAAATCATTATGAATAATAGATCATATGGCCGACTATGGTTTTCTTAAAAATGACCTTGCCGGGGATGATTTTCAATGGTGGTGATGATCCGAGCACTCTCTTGACTGGAAGAAGAAGCTTTGGATTGAGCCTAGACCTTCACCTTCACTTCGGAATGATATTTCTTCCAGTGATTATCATTTTCTCATTGGGATCCACCCGATTTTGATATTTTTAGCTTATGAAAAGTGGAGAAGTGGTTGTTGATGACTTTGGGGGTTCCAAGAAAGTGGAATGATGATAATATGCTCAGCTTTTCACCCCACTCTCTTTTCTTTTCATCATTAAGTGTCATGGGGAGATGGTTGGGAGGTAATGGCTGATTAGGGACTTTGGATTTAGCTCCCAAAGTCTTCATTTGTTGCCATAAGATCAGCTCCATTGAATGCAAGTGGTGGGGAGGTTTGAATGCATGTGATGGGGGAGAATTGAATGAGATTAGGTTGAATCCTATATGGGGGAGGCTCTATGAGGGATTTGCTTGGGTTGGGCTGATCTTGGGCTGATCTCAAGTGGGTTTAGGATGGGCTTGATAAAATTACAATTGGTTTTGACTTGATTCAAATGGGTTCAGCTCAATTTGGGTCATATGGGTCATATTGTATCAAGTTGGGTTAGGTTGACCAAATGGTCAAATTGGGTCAAACCAAAGCTTAGGTTAGTTTCAAATGATGATTTGAAAAGTTTTGATATGATCAATTTGATTTAATTTGGCTTAGAATTGATTTTGGCTCATTTAGAATCAAATGGGTCAAATGGGTCAAGTTGACCAATTTGACCAAATTTGGCCAAGTTGGCTTGGGTTATGGGTTGAATCATGTTCAATTTGCTGATTGAAAATGAATGTGATTTTTGGTTCGAATCAATTTAGATTTAAACTAGATTTAGGCCAAATTGATCCTTTAGGCCAATTTGGGCTAAATGGCTCAATTGGGCTCGATTGATCAAATTGGGCTCAATTATGACTTTGGTCAAGTTCAATAATCAATTTGGAATAAACTTGAGCTATTAGTTATAATCAATTTAGGTTAGATCATGATTTGACCCAATTTGGTCCTTTAGGCTAATTTGGGTCAACTTGGATCGAATGGCCAATTGGGTTTAGTTTGGCTTAATTGGTAGTCAAGTCATATTTAAATATTGATTTTAGGTTGATTCAAACCATTGGTTTCAGTCAATTTGATGTAGAATAATTTTTGGCTAGTTTTGGTTCATTTGGGCTAAGGGTTGACTTGGTTTGACCCAATTGATTGCAATTGATCATCCTAGGATAATCAACAATCATGGTAGCAATTTGGGTTGGATTAGAAGCTAGCTCAAATAGGTACTTTAGGTCACTTTGGGTCAAGTGGACCTAAGTGGGTCAATTAGTTTGGTTTGGGTTTGATTCGAGTTTAGTTGAACTTATATATGAGCCCTGGATTGAAATATAAATTCAATGGCAATCAATTTGGAGTCTAAGGGATTTTGGCTCATTTGAAATTTTCAAGTCAAGAGGGCTAGGTTGGGTTTGACTTGGGTAGGCTTCGATTTGATTTGATGATTGTAGATTTCATTTATATTTAGGTAGATAATTGAATGAATAATTGATTCAAGAGAAAATCCATTGGTTTCGAGTTGATTTGGATAGGATTTGGTTAAGTCTAAGAAATTGGCTTAAAGGGTATAAATTGGATTTTGGTTTGATGTTAGATTTGGCCTTGGTCATTTGGATTTATATTTCATTTATACTTATGAAAATAAATGAATATCTAAATGATTCATGAGAAAATCACTTGAGTTTGAAGTGATTGAGAAGCAAATTTGACCAAGTCTATGGATGTAGGTCAGAAAGGCTTATAGGGAAATCAATTTTAGTTTATTCATTTTTAGTCATTGGAAGGTGGGTTTCATTTATATTTATGAATAAGAATGAAGGAATAATTTATTTATAAAAAAAATCAATTGAGTTTGATTTGATCTAAAGGGAGTTTTGGCTAAGCTTATGAAGGTGGTTCATATGGCTTAGGAAGGGTCTTGGGATTTGAATTTGATTTTGGGTTTAAATCATTTGGAGTCAAATTTGGGATATGGATTTGGAATTTGGTTTTGAATTTGAGGTTCAGTTTGAGATTTGAATCTGGGTTTGATTTGATAAAGTGTATCAATATTGGGTTTAGGCTATAGGATAAGTGATTTTCTTAAGTCCTAAGGCATGGCCTAATCCTATGATTAACCCTTCTAAAGTCTCTAAGCTTAGGTTAAGTGTTCACCTAATCACTAGAAGTGTCTTATGACTAAGGAGTTCTTAGTGTCTAGAAAAGTCCTAAGTCTAAGGAGAGGAGGTTAAGAGGTCACTCCAAAAGTGAGGTCAACAAAGGACCCCCAATAGGTTTAGTGTAATTAACAAGGCACACCACACATATTGGCATTGACCAAAATGATCAACAACATCCAGAAGATTACAATCACTAACAAAAATGATCTATACCTAGACTTGAGAGGTAGATAAAATCATGATCTTAGTGTGATGCAGCTCTCCTTATGCTAAGGGCATAAGAGAGCAAGAAGGAATCTATTGGGGATTGAGTACATGAACCTTCCACTAGGGAAGCAGGTTCAAGTTATCCTCTAAGGGATAAAAATTTGAGTTTGATTATGAATATGATTATTTTGGGTGTGTATCCATTATGGATAAGAATCTATAATCTGATGGGGATCAAGATCGAATTGATTTTAGTTTGTTTTATTTTAATTGATGTGGAGGGATATCCACTAGGGATATGTGCTCGAATCCGCTATGGATTGGGTATATGAACCTTCCACTAGGGATAAGAATTTGATTGGATTTCTTTAATTTGTATGATTAGACTCCACTAGAGAGGTTGGATTAATTTGTTATGGCTCCACTTGGGAGAAGGGTTCTATATTGAGGGCATATCTGCCGGGGATGTACACTCGGTTAGATTTGTTTGATTTAGATCTAAGTTCCACTAGAGAGGCTAATTTGATTTACGCCTCGATGGGGAGAAGTTTGCTTTATCCAATATGTTTAATTTGACTCTATTGGAGAGGTTGATTTTGAATTTATTTTGTTATGGACCCTGCCAGTATGCGATGGACCACACTAAGAAGGAGCCAAAAGGGTCTTGACATGTCTTAGATTTATAAGTCCAAAGGGGTAGTCTACCTGCCATAAGGTAGGACTATCTGACCTAAAGGGTTGCCTTTTGATTGACTATGCTAGGAAGAGAAGCACTTACATCTTCCAAAGGAGGGAAAATCCGCTGGGGTGATCTGTTGGATGGACAACACATCGAACCCTACCTAAAGAGACTATGAGTGTCATTGGGGGTCTTACCTCAACTCAAGAGTAGTCCTGATGATTAATTTGATTTTAATGTCATTTGATTTGATGTGATTTGATTTAATTTAATGTGGTGTGTTATGTTGTGGACCTTGTTGGTGGGCGATGGACTCACTGAGAAGGAGCTATGTCGGCCTTGACATGTCTCAGATATACAAATCCAAAGGGGTAGTCTACCAGCAATAAGGTAGGAATATTTGGCCTAAAGATTTCTTTTCAGTGTGCAATAGCTATACTAGGGAGAAATCATAGCAGACATACATCTTCCAAAGTAGGGAACGACCGTTAGGGTGATCTGTCGATGGTGCAATAAATCGAACCCTACTTAAGGTGACTACTGAGTGAGTGTTGTTGGGGATCTTACCTCAACTCAAGAGTAGTCCTGATGATTAATTTAATTTATATTGATTTGATTTATTTTGATTTATTTTGATTTAATTTAATTTGATGAGTTATGTTATGGACCCTGTTGGTATGCGATGGACCCACTGAGAAGGGGCTATTTCGGCCTTGACCTGTCTCGATTTACAAATTGAAAGGGGTAGTCTACCAGCCACAAGGTAGGACTATTTGGCCTAAAGGTTGCCATTTGGTGTGCAGCGACTATACTAGAAAGAAAGCGTAGCAGACTTACATCTTCTAAAGTAGGGTTCAGCCGTTGGGTGATTGGTGATGGCACAATAAATCGAACCTGACCTAAGGCAACTATTTTAACGAGCGTAACTGGGGACTAATGTTAGCTCAAAAGTTGTCAAAATTAATTTAAATTTGGATGGATCATATCGATGTGTGATGGATCTACTAAGAATGAGCTAATATCAGCCTAGACCTATCTTAGATTTACAAATCCAAAGGGATAGTCTACCGACTGCGGAGTAGAACTAACCAACCTAGGGGGTGTCTTTCGATGTGCAATGGTCAAGTTAGGAAGAAAGCACGGGGACTCACATCCTCCTACACAAGGAACCCCTAACGGTTACTTGTGTGACAAATCGAACCTGACCTAAGGCTTCCCATCGATTTGCGACGGTCATGCTGGAAAGAATGCATAGTAGACTTATATCTTTCAAAGCAAAAATGGCCGCCAGAGTGACCCGTTGGTGGCACAACAAGTTGAATCCGACCTAAGGGTGGCTACTGAGAGAGTGTCGACCCGGGGACTTATCTGAACTCAAAGTAGTCAGGAAATTCCTATATGGAGTTTTGCTAGCACTGCCCTAAAGATAGGATGCCTGCTTGGGAAAAGGTACTACTATGGGTGTTCTCTTATACATTACACCTTCTATCATCTTAAAATTTCTCTCAACAATACATGGATTAAGCTCAAGTAGTCTAAAGAGATCCAACCACTATAAAGCTATCCATAAGTGAGGGTTGGTATTGGTCTCCAGCACACCTTATACTATACAAACATGGTTTGAAAGAAGGTTTTATCATAGCGAGCCTTTTGAAGGTGTAGGATCAAGATCCATTCAAAGCATCCACTATGCAACTATATATATTAAACCTTAAGAATGGGCTTATGTGTTTTCATCTTAAGGCATCCAGGACACATGACCATATATGTTTTAACGATTTATGTATAGCTCTTCTTCAAAGCTACTATACTTGACTATCTATAGAGTCTATTTAGCCAATTATTTAAGTATTTTCTTGGAATTGTCATCCATAAAAATCTTATAATCCAAATTACGTGAAATTATTATTATTGGTGCATCATAGGATAGGCCATTTGGAAAAATAATTTCAGAAGAAAATGTTAGATTTTTTAATTTAAAATTTTCAATTGCTCAAAGTATTTAAAAAAATGTAACTCAATTTATCATGTTCAAATTATTTTAAATAAATGTTAATGCTTGTTGTCAGCTTGTGGTGTTGCGTTTGTTGACAATTATACCACGGAATTGAAATCTCTATTTTTAATGAATTTATTGGGGATATTTTTCTACTTTCATAATAGAAAATTTTACTTTTTTATTAAATTTAAGTAAACACCTCAAATATATTTTAAATAATTTTCAATATTTAAAATAGTTAATTTTAATTGTTGGATCTATTGGATGATATTTGTAATCATTTCTTACATTTTTTTTTTTCAAATTTTGCAGTTAACATTTAATTTGGAAATATTAGAAATTAGATTTTAATTAAGAACAATCCATAAAAGAATTGATGTTATATTTTAACATGGATTTATTTTCTTCATAAGAAATTTAATACTAAGAATGTTTTAAGATTTGTTTAATATTTTCTAAAATATTATAATGCTTATGTTAATTATTAAAAATATTATAAATTTTATAAAAATTTAATGATCTCTACATGATTTCAGCATATATGTCAAATTCTTTACACATTTAACTTTTAAATCGTGAGATTTTAATATTTTTAATATAAAAAATGCTTTATTTTAATTATTAAATAAAAAATGATCCTTAATGTTACTATTCATTACTTGGTTAAATCATTCCATGGTCAATGGATGTGCATTAAAGACTCTTAAATATTTCGAACATGTTATTGATTTGTTTATCATTTTTTATTAAAGATAACTGATAATTCTAAAAAAAATTGTCTTTTTTTATAATAATCATTTGTTTGATTTTAATCTCTTTAATTTGGTTAATATTATCTTTATTTTTTAACTTTTTAATTTAAAATATTTTTATTTAATTAATTAAATTATTTTAAAAATAGGTTATGCTCATTGACTTTGATCATTAAAATGCGTTTGACATTAATCTTTCAATTCCAAAAGTTTTATCTTTGAATCTTCAGATTTAAGAATTTTAAATATCTTGGACAATTTAAAACTCTAGTTTTGTCTAAGTATTTAAATATTTTAAAAATTAGTTCGAATTCTAAAATAAAAAAATTTTAATTTGGTTAAAGTTGAATTGAATCATTTTGAGGGGAAAAAAAATATTAGAACACTTGCAAGCATGTGTGAGTTATTAGCTTGCTCAAATTGACAATAGCTATTGACATGAGTTAGCTAATTATACTCATAATGCGAGCTTTGGAAACTCTTAAACCCAAACTTCAAAAATGACATCTATAACTCAATCTCCTTTTGGATATCCATCCTAAGACCTATGACAAGCTTATTAGTAAGTTTTCAATCATTGTCATTGCATCATGTCTAAGAAGTTAAATCATTAAACATGATTTTATACTCATCAGTGATATTTCTCTCTTTTATAAGAGTCATCAACTACCCTTGAAGCTTTCTACAAGGTGTTTAAGAAATTACTCATTTACATCACTTTTATTTCTACCCAAAGGACTACTTTGCATAGTCTTTCTCCTTTGCAAAAGTAGTAAACAAATAGATTTTATCATAAATACTAAGCTTCATTTTAGTGATGACATCTCTAATAATTATACATTTTGTGCAAATAAAAATATTCATCTATATAGCTAAGCTAATAAAAAAATTGTTTGGATTATATAACCCATCGAACCTAGGAGCATCTACTTTGATCTTCTTCATTTAGTCCCTAGAGTTCATCCTCATTTCTTGTGTGATTGTCTACCCTATGATTGTGCTTATCATGAAGGTTTCCTTCTTCATAAATATTCTTAATTGGGATGGATTGGGTAGTTAGAACATGTAGAGTCCATAATCTAAGATTTAATTAAGTTATCTATCTGATCATAAGGTTTACACTTTATATTATTTTCTTATAAGTTTTAGACTTACTCAAGCCAATTTCTATAGTTATTTTTCATAGCATTTAAGTCTTCACCTTTTAATGGGTTATTTCCAAATATGTTGTAGAGAGTTTTATCTTTTTTAGAGTCTTTCTAATATTTATTTAAGAATTTTGAAAAGATTACTTCATGTAGAATTATAGTCTATCCAACAACCCTAGGTGGGAATTTTGTCATTATAAAAGAGTTTTAGACGTTGAAAATTTTAAGAAAATTCTTGTTAGGAAATATTTCCAAACTAGATTTAGTGTTGATATGAATTTTTTATAATGTTTTGATGGGCCAGATAGCCTAGAAAATAAGATTACGTCCTCCTTAGGCTTCTTTGGTTGACCAATTTAAAGGGGGATTAAGCTAGAATTTTATAGCAAAATTGTTAAGAAGTTAATGGAGATGTGGAGAGAGATAAGATGTAAAAGTCTATAGTAAAAACTTAAATGTTGCATGTAAAATAAATAAAACTATACTCAATAAAGAGGTTGGTTGATGAGGACCATCAGGCCTCCACATCATTAAAAGAACTCAAGTTTTAATTTTTAATAGCAATAATAATCCTCATCTAATTAAATAATAAAAATAAGTTTCTTATAAATCCTAATGCCAAATAAAAAATAACTAACACAAGGACGAGATAGAGAGCAGCCATCCCTTTATTTTGAGTTTGGGGATAAATTTTTTTATTTTTTTATTTTTGCTCTTTCGGCTATCCATAATGGCTTATAGATAATTAATTTATTGTATAATTTTAAGTAATCTATTTTTCCTCTTATAATTCATAATTTTTATCACATAAACATTTTCTACAAGATTTCATGAAAATTAAAACACACATAATTTCTTACAATTAAAAATAGTAACATATTAAAAATGATCAAATTCCAAGGAAAAAAAAAACTAAGCAATGTCTTTACATCCTTTTTGTGAAGGTCCGCCACTCTTCTTGTCTTAACTATTTGTAATGGATCCAATCATTCATTGTGCTGCATCAATAGATCAGCTAGATAACTCTTCTACTCATTGACTATATTAAAGAACTAGTGTAGTTAGACTAAGTTACTAAATCTTTTATATGAGTAGTATCAACAATCTTTGACTTAGCTATATGTTGATAGTCCAAACCCTAAACCATAAACATTGTTAATTTTCATGTAATGATTATTGAAAAGGGAGATCTTCAAGGAGATTTAAAAGAACTATGCAATTCAACTTAAGAGATTTTTATTGAAGGAGATTTAAAAGAACTATATAATTCTTCAAGGATCAGGATGTGCTCAACTTTGAGCATCATAATATGGAAATGAATGAGCTTATCATTAAACTTCAATAATAAATTAGCCAATTGATATCAACCATAACTATTTTGACCACATGAATGGCTTCTTAGTCTACTATGCAAGACCTTATAGGGTCCTTACCTTCAAAATGCTATATGGTAATATTAGTTTAATAGTTTTGTACCATAACTTGTTTTTGCAAGTTAAATTTCACTTTGACAATTCAATCTTGTAGTTGTGAATGCATCTATAACCTTTATAGTTCCTATTTTATTTCCGAATACTTTCTCTATAATACCTTTTCTTGTCCTTAATCTGATGTTGATATTAGATATAAGGCAAAAATTCAACTTAAGGTAATTATAATAGAGTACTAATGAGAGGCCACCATGAAGAAAGGTCATCCATATTTATAAAAGTATGAAGCACTCCCTTATACCTATTTAGTTTGATGGAACAAGAAGTCCTAGACATATTATGTTCAATTGTAGAGCTTCACACTATCATATTGAAATTGTAATACCCTAATACTAATTTTATTTATTACATCAATATTTATTTTGCTTTTAAATAATATGTTAGAATCAAAAATATTATTTTAATATTTTTGATAAGCTTGAAAAAGTATTTATTATGAAGTTCATTTGATCATTGTGTTAGGACATGATGAATGATTTTATGTTTGTACAACAATACTAATTCTGGTCATTTATTTTTTTCACGTTGATATGGCATAACTTATTTATAAATGTTGAGTGAACAAGTTAAGAACATTATTAATGCACTTATTATAAGCCTTATCTATATTCTATTAAAACTTTTATCTATTAAGACTCCTAAAAAATTGCTTACAAAAGTGACTAGCCTTTAGAATGTGACACCCTACTTAAAATGAATAGTGATAGTTTTTAGGATAAAGGTAAGAAGAATTCTATTGACCTCACTTTTGGAGTGAGATTCAATCTCCCCATTTTAGATCTAGGAGTCCTCTAGACACTAGATTCTCCTTAGTCATAGGACACTTCTAGTGACTAAGTGAACACTTAACTCGAGCTTAGAAGACTTAGGAGGGGTTGCTTTAGGCTTAGGTTAAACCTTAGGACTAAGGATACCTACTCTACCTTATGGCCTAACCCATGACTTGCACTTACTTTGAGTCAAAGATTAACTTAAAATCAATGAAAACCAAACCTCAAATTCAATCAAACCAATACTAATTAAATCTCAATTCATATTCAAATCCCAAACTAAATGATTGAAACCCATGATCAAACCCAACATAATCTAAACCTAAGCTTATTAATCCCATGGACTCAGCCCAATCTCTCCAAATCGAACCAACATAAATTCAATCAACCCAACCTAGCCCATTTGAACTCAAATGTCCAAATGAGCCAAAACTTAATTAAACTCAAATCAATTGCAACCAAAGCTATAAACCAATATCTAAACTCAACTAAACTCAATTCAACCCAAAATTAATTCATTTGACCCATTAGGTTCACTTGACCCAAAGTGACCTAAAGGACCCATTTGAGCCAACCTTCAATCCAACCCAAATTAGAGTGAAACAACCTATCCAAACCCTTCTATGATGATTGATGATCATCTTTGATTGATCAGTGCAATCAATTGTGTTAAACCAAGTCAATTTGATCAATTGACCAAATTAACCCAATTAACCTACATGAGCCAAATTAAACCAAATAATTGGCCAAAAGCACTCCAAATAATTCATGAAATATGATTGAAACATGATCCAAGCATAAAATAATAAATTGAATCACATAAATCAACTTGACTAATTTTGGTCAAAGTTGGTCAAACTTTAGTAAAACTTGGGTCAAATTCAAAATTAATCCAAACTAAATAAAATTAATCAATCAAAACTATCATAAATGAATAATCAATTATAATTGAAGCATAATCCAAGCCCAACATGGCCCATTAGGCAATGAGAACTCAATTAGACCCACTTTGGTCAAAATGAGCTTAAATCATTTCAAAATCAAATCAAATCAAATTAATTATACTTATAGGAATGAAATAATCAATCAGTTATAATTAAACCTTAAATCCAATGCCAATGAGACAATTTGGGTTACTTAAACTCAATCCAACTTATTTGGGTCAACATGAGTTGACACAATTCAAAACCTAAGTTCAAATTAGATTTGGCAACCTAAACCCTAATGCAAAAGTTTAACTTCAACCTTTGTGGCTGGGTGAAACTAAGTGGAGAGAGAGAGAGAGAGAGAGAGAGAAGCAAATATTCCAAAAAAGACCATAAAATCCCCTCATGCATCTCCCCATTGCTCACTTAGCTAGCACTGAGGTAGTCTACAATAAATAAATCACCAAATTTTGATAAAAGCCAACCAATCACCCCACCTCCAATCACCATTAATGGTGATTTTTGGCCATCATTAAGAGGGGAAGAAAAGAGGCCTCAAGACCCAAGTTTTTGGCATTAGTCAATCTCCAAAGCTTTCACTGGGTAGAAAAAACCCATTCTCAACTCCCTTTTCGATGTGAAACCACCCAAATCGAGCTGATTCCGGCAAAGAGGCGGTAGTCATTTTTGGCTATGACGTTCCAAGGGGGAGGGAAGAGCCCATATTCATCCCAAAGCTTCGCCTCACATCCGGGAGCATTTTTGAATTAATTTGACCACTCGAAGCGACTCGAGTGAAGAAATTTTGCCAAATTTAAGCCGGCCATAGGTCCCTTTCTTTGTGATAATACTCCCATGATTTTAGGAATATCCATTAGATAGCCCCTGCACTTTCCATTTTACATCATCCTTATGAGAAAATAGGAGTTTTTTGATGAATTCACTAAAAAAATGAGCCCGGACTGACCATGGGGGTCGGTTTTCATGTTCGACAACTCTGGTTCATCATCTATGGGAAAGAAAACATAGCAACTGTTTGATCCTCCTTTAATAGAGACCGACAGCTGAGATTAGAATGCTAGAAAATCTAATTTTGTCCCTTGGATCGCGTTGTTTGATCTGGACCTCTGATCTTTGGTCGGACAACCCAATCAAATTGTGATTTTCTCACTCAAAAGTTGTGTCAGTGTTGTGTGCTCCAATCAGGCTATGACACATGTAACACATGATCCAGTCAGCATCGCGTGGCACTGACTAGTTTAAGTTGAAAAATAGGGATTTTCGGTTTAAAAAAATGCCTAAATTTGCCTAAAATTTCAAAAAAAGCATAAAAAAATAAAATACTCAATGAAAACATTGCAAAGAAGAGCTCGTTGGATTTGTCTTTTCGAGAGGAATCTAATAAACCCAAAATCCCCAATTTATATTGGGTATTTTGAACTTAATTTAAGTTTTAGTGAAAATAAAATTTTATTAATTAACCTGAAAATATTAATCAGATTGATCTAAAATTTTTAAGGATTGAAATTGAGGTTAAAGTGCAGATACCATAAAGATTTCAAATCAAAATGATAATTATTGTAGGAGATATTGCATTTCAAAGTTCAAATACCTAATTTCATGAAATAATTAATTTAAAAATATAGAAAATCAGAAAAATCATTAGAATAGTTTAAACCACTCTAATTAACATCAAATAACCTTATGAAAATAATATAATCCTCTAAAGTAAAAAAAATCAATATATAAACTAAATAGTTAAAATTAAACCCTTAATTAAAATTCAAATAAAAGATCACATTAAATTTTAATTAAATCACAGGTTAAGTAAATTAAAATATGTTCATCAATCTAAACCTAATTTAGATGAACTAGTAAAATCAATGAACCTAAAGAACATCGAAATAATATTAATCATAATCTTAAATTGAAACCCAAGGAAAAAAAGAATTATATATTAATTTAAAGTATGTTGAATTATCAAAATTTAATTAAATCAAAACATCTAATCCAAAACTAATCAATCAAAATACATGAAGATTAAACAAACTCAAATTTTAAAATCTAAACCAAATCAAACAAACATTAATCAAATTAGATCAATTGCACAAATTCAAATGGGCTAACTAGGATACTTACGGACCTTAATTAGACTTTTTAGGATGAAGATTTCATTTCATTAAGAGTTAGGATGTATAATAGAGTGATCCAATCCAAAAATGGAATTCCTCCTACTCTTCATTCTTGAAAACCTAAATATCACTTTAACCAAATAAAAATAATGCAAAAAATGAAAAATAAACCACTAAATCATTTGAATCAAAACCATCCAATGGTAAAATTGAACACACTCTTAATTCAAATTGAACTTAAAATGAAATAAAGCCTTGAACAAACTTGTCACAAAAGCCTTCTCTTCACACATTAGAATTAGGCCACCACTTCTAGTCCTAAGTTAGGACAATGTATGTGTGATGTTATATTTTATTTTGTGATGTAATATTTTAGACTGGATGTTAGGTGTATAACTCATAGACTGGATGTTAGGCCGTTGCTAGCCTAATCATATTTTTTTGCAGGGGATTATGCTTAAAAGGGACCACTGTAATAAATATAAAAATAAATACTATTTGCTTGCAGGTGTTATTTAAGTCCCTAAGCATAATCCAAGTTAGGACAACTAGGCCTGGTTACCCATATACAGGGTGCTAAGTCCAAATTATAAATATAACTGTTTGGGTTTGTAGGTATATTTATCTAACCTCTATTTTGCAGGTGTAGTTAGATTTACATTTCCCATATAAATATAATTTTACAATAGAAATTAGGATTAGTCCATGGGGTATAGGATGAGCAATGGCTAGAAGGCTTAGTCTTTGGGAGCCCTGTGATTCCATGAAGTAAACTAGATTGAAAAGAGAAGGAGAACATGAAGAAGAGAAGAGTGAAAAGCCCCATAGCATGTATTCAATTTCAATTGTAATATTATTTTATAATTTTAGGTTATATGAGGGTAGAGCTTGGCTACCCATCTTTTCTCTTTTCCGAGGTGTACGGTAGTACCCGGCCACACCGACTTTTATTCTTTCACGGTAGTTTATAAAATGATTGATGTTATGTTTAGTTTGCACATTAGAAATAGTATGTTTTTCATAGTTTCTTAATGTTTGATGTTTGAATCTATGGTCTGGATGCAGTAGGCTCCAAGGATAAAATTAATTTTTCTACCTAAGTAATAACTCACAATTAAATTTTAAAAGAACTTTCAACTTCATCATGAAGCCTAGGTTGTAATCAAGATAACTAAAATATTTAGCAACCCCTTAGTTGTATGTTATATGTCTCACATCATGTATGTCATATTCCTTCTTCCTTGAATATGGGGGATCTCCATCATTGCACGATAGGAGAATGCTTAACCTGTGAGGGCATCCCTTGTGGTGGAGAATACCCTCTTCTCACTGATGTGGCCAATAACACTATCTTATCATACATTTAGGCATAAAAATCCCAATCCTTTGTCCAAATGAATGTGTCAAAATGAAATAAAAATTGTAAAATTTTTCATTTTAGATTAAGTCATATGTTCATGCCACTCATGCTCTAGCCTCTTAAAGAGTGGGTTTAGGACTTTAGTTTCCTACCAATTAAATAATAGCCCAGTCATCTTGTAATTTCATAAGACCATACTACATGATTTTGAATCATAAGAGGTGTTAGCTGGCGACCACTCTAGGCGGTTGTAAGTCCAGAAGACGGACATGTTTATCCTCCCTTGTGGAGATAATCCTTTATGTCCACCTTTCAATTAAATTTAGTTTGTGCCTTAGCTTGTGCTAAAACTCCATAGATTTAGGATTCGAGGTAGCTATTTCTTTCAAGCTACAAGAATAAATCCTCACATCTTAGGAATTTACACAATCTTATGTTGATGGATTATAATCCCTATCAATATAATAAATTTCAACTCAAACAAAATAATTCTTTTCACTATTAGACACATAAAGCCCACGCATATGATATATTAGAATGCTTTTTAGGCTTCCAAGAATCACGAGCATTTCCTACTTGTTCTCATTTGGATTCTGAAATAAGTCTTTCCACTTGATCTATCCCACTTGATTTTCTAAGATAGCCAATTTGTTGATAGTCTTAACCTTGAAATCTTTGGAGATAATAATTGCCTACTTTAATCGAGAGTTTTCTTAGAAAATTTCATTTCCTATGATGTAATTAACTATGGAGGCTTGCCTCCATAGGGAACTAAAGAATCCTTCATAAAATAAACCCTACTTTACTTTACCATGTAAAATAGGGGAAAGATCTATGGTATATTCGAAGCTGCCTTAGGAGTCATTATTAGGTGATTAAGTCCATTAGAGGGTGATATTTCTATCTTTTGAGATAGTACATCAAACCTTAGTGTCATACTCGATCACTTCAATAAGTATCCCCTAAGATCTGCATGGTGTCCCCACATCCAAAAATAAACACCACAAATTCTTGTTCTTAACCAATTCTGCTTAAGAATGGTAGAGAGAATGTTATAATATTTACACTAGATTGAAAGAAAAGAATGAAGTTACACCTATTGTTCAGCTAGTTAAATATTCTTAATCTTCTTGGAACCTCCAAATTTCTAGAAAATATTAGACAAAGTTCAAACATTTATAAGAGATATAGTTAAATGGTTATTCTTGATATTGATAAAATCAAGAAATTAATTTTCTAAAACTAATAAGCTCAATTAAGCTAATAAAATTAAAGAACCTACTTATTGTCCATCATAGAGATTCCTTATACATGCAATTGATGACTTCACTGTACTAAAGACTAGATTGAACAATAGTATAAAGCTACCAAGATTAACATCATTAAGTAAGTTTATTGTGATGTCTTAGGATAATCCTCTTTAATGAAAACCATCTTGATTGCACTAGCAAACCCATGTTACTTATCTAATAATTTTTCTAATTTGTTTATTGAGATAACTATTCATCTAGTTTTCTATCTAATTTATTCTTAGTGTTTCATATGATTATATAGTTAAATGCTTGGCTTTAGATCCTCCTTTCAATTTAACAAATTAGTATAATATTTTTGGCCTTTAGAAGTTTCAATTGGAATGTTTCATATGCCAAATGTATTATTCTTTGTAAACTACATTCTAATCTTAGCTATAGTTTTATCATCTATTATTTTAGATGCTCTTTCTTTCATTAAGTATATCCATAGCTTTAATTATATTAGTGTAAGTATTTATAATGTTTTAGTTTGGATTTGTAGGGACACCATGTGTCCCATGCAAATATTTGGGGGGTACTTATTAAAATGATTGAGTACAATATTAAAAAAATCTTTACTATCTTGAAAGATAGAAACATCACCCTACAATGGACTCAATCACCTAATAAGGACTCCTAAGGCAAATGGGTCTATGCATATACTAGAGATCTTTCCCCCCACTTTACATGGATAAGTAAAGTCAGGTTTATTTTAAGCTGGATTTTATAGTTTCCTATGGAAGTAAGATTCCATAGTTAATTATAACTCAAGAAATATGAGTTTTCTAAGAACACTCTTTATTAAAATAGTCAACTAATGTATTCAAAGATTTTAAAGATTGATATTAAAGAGTTGGCAATTTTTGGAAAATAATCGAGAAGGCTCAAGTGAGAAGAGTTCTTCACGTACTCTGAAGGAAAATAAGTAAGAAGCACACAAGATACTAGGAGGCCTAGTGCACTGAGTGCTTCAATCTATCTTATGATGGCACTTTAAATTTTTGTAGGAGAGAGATTACATAGAATTGAGCTAAAAATTTATTAGAAAGCTAGGTCATAGATTCCAAAAATACAAGATTGTGGAAATACCCAAGAGGTCAGCACTTACACTACTAGAAAAAGAGAAATTAGTAGCCTCTGAACATATATTTAGGGTGCTCTAGCATAACCAAAGAGCTTAACCAAAATCTACTTGAGGAAGGTGGGATATATTGGTCTACTTCCATCAGAGATAGTGCACCAATCTCGACTCGTCTGGACTTACAACCATCTGGAGTGGCTTCTAGCTAACACATCCTATGATTTAAAACCATGCGATAGGTCATATGTAAATTCAAGATAATTGGTCTCTTACTAATTAGAAAAGGATTTTTTGTCCTAAACTCACTCCCTAAGAGACTAGATTATGATTTTTATGAAAATAATGACTTAAACTAATGCAACAAAATTTATAATTTTACTTTCATTTTTTGACACATCAATTTCGGACTATGGCTTGGGAGAATTTATGCCTAAATGCATGATAAAAATATATTATGGGCTAAATTAAAGAGAAGATGTGTTCTCCACTACAAGTGACTGCTCTCATAGGTCAAGCCTATCTTTTATGGTGCAAGAGTGGAGACCCCCTATTTATAACCATTCAACTAAAAGGTTTCTAAATCTTTTATTTCTTGAGTAAAATCTTAGGCTTTAAAATAAAGTTATGAGCTAATTAAAATTTAATTCAAGCGTTAGTTGGGGTAAAAAATTAATTTTTTTCTAAAGAGCCTACCACATTCATGCCACACAGCAAACAATCAATCTTAAGCAAACCTATAAAAATATATCATTTCTATTATGTAATCAATGTAAACACAATAATCAAACATTAATTGCTTGAAAAAATACAAAAAGGTGCGGTCAGGTACCGTTGTACACCCAAAAACAAAATTTGGGTAGATGAGCTCTACCCTTATACAACCCAAATTACAATTAATTTATAAATGAGAAGAAGCTATAAGGGTCTTCAATTCTTCATCTTCACCTTCACTTCATGGATTAGAACACTCTAAGCTTCATAGGGCCTCCCAAGTCTATGCCTTCTAGCCACTACTCATTTTAAATCCCATACCACTAATCTTAACCCTATTACAAAAATTATATTTTTATAGAACATCAAATCTAACTATACCTGAAAAATAGAGATTAGCTTAGCATCCATTCAAACTAAGTACTTTATATTTTATATGTTTGGACTTAGCACCCTTCCTTGGGTATCAAGCCCACCTATCCTATTGGATTATGCTTAGAGATTTAAGTAGCACCTGCAAGCAAGAGAAATTTATAATCTTCATTATTATAATAGTCTCTTAAGCACAATCCCCTACAGAAGATATCATTAGTCTAATATCATCCTAACATCTAAACTATGCACAAACAATCCTGACATCTAGTCTAAAATAATACATTTAAAAATAAAAAATATCATACCATCACAATAATCATCATCCTAACTTAAGGTTATGATAGGTGACTACGCATTCTATAGTGTGTGCAAGGCTTAGTGCAGTATGTTATTATTGGCCTTTAATTTTCTTATATTGAATTTTCTTATATTGAATTTTTAAATTCCTTGTTAATGGTGATTATATTTTACATGGTTATTATTTTAGGATAAATTTTAAATGTGAAATTCATTAATGCATTTTATTTTTAAGATTTGGGATTATAAAGGGAAGGAAAAAAAGGTGAACTTCCCTCCATCCCTATCCTTAAGTTGGATCTCAAAGGTAAATTTTATAACCTTTAATCTCCTCATTTTATTCATGTTTGGACTTATCTTAAAGGATTCATATTAAATGGTACAACTCAACCTAAGATTAATGAACCCAAGGTATGATAAATTTGGTGGTATTCTTACTTTTAATATTCATTAAATGTGGATATAGAATCTATCCAATTATGTTATGCTTAATACATGTATGAATGGATATAAATTAATTTGTTGATTATTTAGTGAAAGTTGGAATCATGTGATGCTTGCCCCTTTTGGAAAAGACACAATTTTCTTCTTTATTTTATATCTTCTTAGCCCTATGATTATACACATACATGGATATAATGAATATTTGCAAGTGCATGCTACTGTTGAACTAGAGAAGTGAGACAATCAAAGACCTCATTGGAATTACTTAAAGTCTTGTGTTCCAAGGATGTCCAAACTATATACTTACTAACTCATATATACATGTACACATGTGTAAGCATAAGGATAGACTTGTATATATTTTTTAATTTGTTTAATAAAATTAATTTATCTATATCACATAATTCATAATAAATCTCAAGGTACATGTCATTTTCGAACCAAGGAAGTAAGGCAATCAAAGTCCTCCTTGGGACTACTTAAAGTCTTGTATTCTCGGGATGTCCATACCATATACCTTTTTGACTCATGATTCATGCATGTAAGGAATTAAAGTCAACATTTCAATGATTCATATTCATTTATGTTTGAAACATTGATAATTTTTTGATTAATTTGGAGTAAAGAATTTAAGATTTATTAATAATTATAGCCATTTTATTTATCACAAATGCATACGAAGGCTACAAAATTCTTATATGATTTTATTTATAAAAAATAATTTTAGATTTATTAATGATAATAGCCACACTATTCTTTCCAAATGCATGTACTTAGTATAATTTCTTTATGTGATTTTATTTCAAAGACATGAATGCATATGCACATGAGACATGAGGGTTTATAAATAAGATAAATAAAGCAAGTGGAGCTTCACCAAATATCATACTTGGTTTATCAACTCTTAAGGACTATTACATCAACATGAATAAACTTAAACTTAATCAAATTTATCAAGTTTTAGTTTTAAGATTCTTGAGTTGTTTAAACTTAAATGAGATGTTTGAACCATTGAGCTTACCATTACCCATCTTGTTAATTAATTAGTTTAAGGTAAACTTAAGTAATTTTTATGGCTTAGTTAACTTCCAATTAATTAATAATCATTTAAACCCCTCCAAAATAAGCTTTTTAACATAATTAATTCTTAAGAATGAGCTACAAGACATGATGAGAAAGGTGAAAAATGACCCAACATAAAATTTATAATGCCCTAAGGATTCTAATGCAATTAGGCTCATGATTAAGGGTTGATTAAATTAAGAAAAACCCAACCTTAATTAATCAATTACACTCAAAATTCCCCCACATTAATGGTGGATCTAGATTTCATTAAAGAACCTTTATGTTAGCTATGCACGGTTTTGAATAAGATCATTGATTAATCGAACAAATTATTGCAATTTTTCTAAATCATAAGTTAACTAAATAATTTTAATCAATTAATCATCCTTAAGAGTGATTTTAAAGAATAATTAGAATCAGATGTCTTGATCATTTTCTTTGGTCATTTTTATTTTCTTAATAATCAACTAATCTTTTCTAATAAACTTTATCATGTTCCCAGTTTTAAATAATTATTAAATGTGTAAAATGAGCAATTAAGATTTAAAATATTAGTTTTTTTAATCCACTTGGCAACTTAACCTAAGAAATTATCCGAGGCAGAGGTCATCCCAAGGATTGATCACATAAAATTTTAGGTCAATTATCCAAGTAATTAGGTAAAATTTTAAACTCTAATTAGTCACTCTTCATTAGACAAAATTTGGGGATTTTATTTTTCCCTATTTCTCCTCTATTTAAACTTTCCAAAATGGGTTTATTTATTTTTTTTGTTTTTTGCATTTTATACAATTAGTCATAAATTTTTAAAGTTTTGGTTAATTATAATATATTTTAAACTCTAATTAATTCATTTAAACAGTTGGCACCATGTAGCGACTAATGTGGCGCTTTCACATGACACTGTAGGATTGGTCACTTAAATCATCTAGCATGGCTTCTGACTCAGTGGTAGCCAATGGGCTTTCATCTCAACTATTTGATCATGGATAGAATGACCAAGATCAAACATGTGGGTTTAAAGAAATAAATTGAAAAAATCTAACGCGATTAATCACATTTGTCCATTCTAATCATGTATAATGGATGACTAATGATCAGTCATCTATCTAGTGAGAAACGGACAGCGTTCACCTTTCGCCACTCGATTTGAGCTCATTGGAGCTTATTCAATGGTAGTTTTGACTCCAAAATGATGAGGGAGGATTTCTAAGGGGATCTTATGGTAGAATTCACATCGAACACACATTCACTTCATTAAAGACCAAAAATTCTAAAATTTTCTATAGTTAATCAAAAATTACCTTGTTGAAGCTAAAGATTGGTAGTTCGTTGAATGAGGTAGCTTCACCTTAAAGAGACAAAACACCACTATGAAGCTCACTGGAGTTGGTCTTGGAGTGACTTTCAATATTTAAATCGAGTGCTTCTTGATTTATTTCGACTCACCAGAGTGAGGGGAAGGTGTGAGAAGAGTTAATTTAGGTTTGGTGGGGTTTTGGTGAAGTTGTATGGAGAGCATGTTTGGCTTGGACGTGGGGTTGGTCTCTCTAGTGACGAGGTGCCCGAATCACTCGGGGGAAGCTCAGGGACTGAGGGCGAGTCTTTGGTTAATGTGTGTGTTGCATTTGAATGTGAGAGGATGGGTATACTTTCCTCCCCAAGTGAACCAAGCCATGTGATTAGTTCAGCCTTTAGTGGCCATCTAATCGACATAGGTGGTTAGAGGTGGCAGGGGACTGTTGAGGTGGATGATCTCAAGTGGCTTGAGGGGTCTAGAGGCCCTCCATGGTGTGTACACCTCTTCAAGGTGGACCAATGTCTAGCCAAGGAGGAGGAGGTCCTCCCCTTTGTCAAGGATTAAATCTAATAGCCTTGGGTTAGGTTAAGTTAATGGGCTTATGTCCAAAGGGAGCCAAATGTGGCTGCCAAAGGGTAGAGAGGTGGGTAAGCATTCCAAATTAGGAATTTATTTTATTTGGAACTCGTGGTTCACTTGAATTGAATCAAACCAGGTTCACCATGTGTTGGCTCAATTGCACAGGCCAATAGTGACCTAAGAATAAGTCATGCCAAGTATGGTTGGGTTTGGACTTAGTTTGGTTAGGTTTGACTCAATTTGACCTATATAGGTCAATTTGGGTTCAAATGGATTAGGTTGACCAATTGACCCAATTGGGTCAAGAGGGTCATTGGGTTATGTTCTAATGATTATTTAGAATGTATTGGTGCAATTGGTTTGACACAATTTAAAGTGAATTTAAATTTGACTCATATGGGTTCATTTGGGATAAATTAGTTAAGTTAGCCAATTTGATCAAATTGACTAAATTAGGTTAAGTGAGGGGTTAATCCATGTTTTATTGATCATTTGAGACTGATTTGAGGTTTTGATTTGATTTTATTTTCATTAGAATAAGTTTTGGCTCGATATGTCTAGGTCAAATTGGCCTAAATGGGTCAATTGGGTTGGGTTGGTTTGGTTAAATTGGCTTTAATTGATGATTATAGGGTATTCAATAATTAATTTATGATTAATTAAGGGATTGGTTACAATCAATTTGAAATATAATGAGGTTTGACCCAACTTAACCTTTTAGGTAACATTGGGTCAACTTGGGTTAAGTGATCAAACTGCCTTATTTAGGCTTATTTGGTTGCAATTAGATGATCAATGATGATCAATAATCTTTTTGGAAGAGGTTGGATGGATTTATTAGATCAAATGTTGGCTGGGTTGAAGTTTGAACCAATTTGGTCTATTATGTCAAATTGGGTAGGTGAACTAATTGGCCTGATTGGGTTCAATTAGAGCCAATTGAATGCTGAGAGGTGTTCAATGATAAATTTAAAGTTGATTGATGACCTTGATTGCAATCAATTTGAGTTAAAATGAATTTTGACTCATTTGAAGCATTAGGTCAAATGGGTTAACTTGGGTCAAATGAACCAATTAGCTTGATTAGATGGATTTGAATGAATTGGAGTGTTGGATTGGATATTTGGAAAATATTGAGGAGGCTTGGATCAAATCAATTTGTCTTGGATTAAGTTGAATTGGGTTTTGGCCCTATGGAGTTCAAATGGGTTAAGTTAGGTCAACTTGATCACTTGACAAATTGAACCATGATGGGTCATATTAAGCATATGATAAAATCGTACTGATTGAGGATTAATTTATAGTTTTTTTTGTTTAAGTTTGAGAGATTAGTTTGATATGGGGTTTGATTGGACTTAAGGTAGGTGGGGCCCTATCTATCCTAAATCAAGGTCTGAACCTAGAGTTGAACCTTATAAATCCTTAGGCTTGGGATTAACACTCCTCTAACCACTAAGAGTGTCTTAGCATTAGAGATATCTTAGTGCCTAGATGAACTCTAGATCTAAGAAATGGGTAGTCAACCTTACTCCAAAAGTAAGGTCAACAATATCTAATGTTTAATTGCTTCTTATTATGTACTACTGTTGGGTTTATCTTATATGATTATGTATCTATCATACTAAACTCTACATCATTTTAATATTAATAAAATAGATAAAGGATTTTATAATAACCTAATGCAGAATAAAGGAAACGACACAAGCATGGAAAGATGACATTAAGCATGGAGAATCAATTACAAGAATAAAATAGAAGATGGAAAATTAAAGATGTGATATTTTTATTTCATTTTAATATTTTTATGTAGACATAGACTTATGTATTAGTTTATGTATGGATTTAAATATTAGTGTTGTACCAATATTATTTATGGAAATATAAGAAAAGAGGGTATAAATTAAATTAAATTAAGTGAAAATTTTTCATATGCATTTTTTCTTTAGTATTGGTCTGCTACTTTGTTGGATGTAGTAGTTTTGGAGTAGTTATATCAAATCAAATTAAAACTCATATGCCTTGGCTAGCCCACTTACTTATCCTCCTTGTGTAGTAAGTGGTGTTAACATTATGTAATGTTTCTTTGTGTTGAAATGAAAGTTAAGTTATCATTTGAATCGAAATTGGAAGAGAAATTCTCTTAGTGTTGGGATTTGGTTGCTAATCAACAAAGAAATAAGGGTTTGGTGATCCTGTATACAAGAATATTTTGATTAGTAGTCTACATTTTGCTTGATGATCTTTCCTAAATTTATTTAGTGTTGTGGATGTTTTCTTCTATCATGAAAAAAGTTAATCTCTCTGAATTTCTTCTACTGAAAACCTTTATATTGAATCTAGTTTTGACCAGACAAATCAAGGGTACCTAAACCCCATGAAATCTCCTAAATTGTAGTTAACATCTTTGATTTTTACATCTATGTATTAATTGGTGTTTAAATCCACTATTTTTCAAAGTTTAATTAACCTTAAATGCAATTTTAGTCAATCAACCTAACAGTTTCTTAAGTGACCCATCATAGAAGAAATTCATGAAGAAAAAAATAATTTGACTTTATGAATTTGAGTAAAACTTTCTAGATCATAAGCATGCATCCTTAGTTACAAACCTTTTTATGGATTTGATGTGATTTGGTCAATTGGAAAGCGATTTTTAGTTATGAGAAATTGCATATCCAATACTGATTGTACTCTCTTTCTTATGTTGGCTGACCAATGATACTTGCATATCTTTAATATCAATATAAATAAAATGTTATCAAGACCTCCCTTGTACTTTAGAAATTCTAGAGCACCCCAACAACCAATTCAGTCTTCTTAAGTGACCTTATGAATTTGCAAATATCTTTCTAGATCACAAGCCTACATCCTAGTCTACAAATTTTTTTTATTGATTTCATGTGATTTGGGTTCTTAGAAAGTGAATTTTAGTTGTGTGAAATTCAGTGCCCAACATTGATTTTGCTCTTTGTCTTTTGTTGACTTAAGATACTTGTATATCTTTAATACAACACTAAATTAAACTATAACAAGTCATTCCCTACTTTTGACCTCACTTTCGGAGTGAGCTCTCAACTTCTCCATCTTAGACATATGACTCCTATAGACATAAAGAGTTCATTAGTCTTAAGACACTTCTAGTGATTAGGTGAACACTTAACCAAACCTTAGAGACTTAGAAGAGTTAGCCATAAGAATAGGTTATGCCTTAGAGGTATTAGGAGGACTTGCCTACCCTATAGCTTGAACCAAATCCTTGATTCCTTCTTTCAAGTCAAACTTCAAGTTCAAATCAAATCTCAAATTAATTCCAACTCAGTTGATTTTACCAAATCTTAAATCAATTCCAACTCAATTGATTTTCCCAAATCTTAAATCATTTCCAACTCAATTGATTTTCTCAAATCATCAAATCAATTTCAAAATCCAAATCATGAATCAATTATAAATTAAATGTTTAAAACTCATGATTAAATTCAAATCCCAAAATCTTTCTTAAGCCTTTGATTTCACCTTATGGACTTAGCTCAAATCAAATCCAAATTACTCCAAACTTAAAATATTTTCTCATAACCCATTTATAATCTCATTTAGATTCACAAATATAAATGAAATATAAATTCAAATAACCAAAATTAATTCAAAACTAAACCCAAAGTTAAACCAAAATCTAACTTGTACTCTTTCAAGTCAAATCTTTGAACTTAGCCGAATCATTCTCAAATCAATCAAAACTCTTGGATTTTTTCCTCAAACAATCACTCCCTCAATCACATACACAAATATAAACATAAACTACAATCACCAAACCAAAATCAAACTAATCCAAGTCAAACCCATGTTCACCCTTTTGACTTGAAATTGTCAAATGAACCAAAACTAATTTGACTATAAATCACTTCCAATTGGATTTATATTTCCATCATAAGTCCATATGTGAGTTCAATCAAACTTGAATCAAGTCTTGATCAAGCCAATTAACCCATTTAGGCTCACTTGATCCAAAGTGACATAAAGGACCATTTTGGGCCAAATTCTAATCTAACCCAAATTGGATTGAACTAAGCCCATCTAAGCCTCACAATGTGAGCAACAATCATCCTAGGATGATCAATCACTCAAATTGGATCAAACCAAGTCAACATTTAGCCCAAATGAAACCTAAATAAGCCAAAATTCACTATAAGCTAAATTGATTGAAATTGATCTAATTGAATCCATAATCAATGATTGAACATGATTAAGCAATCAATTGAACCAAACCAAGCCTAATTGGCCACTTGACCTAAGTTGACCCAAATTGACCTAAAAAGTCAAAATGGGTCAAATCTTGATCTAAGCCAAATTGATTGTAGCCAATGGGTCAAATTCATTCCAAATCACTTGTTGAACTTGACCAAAGCTTCAATTGACAAATTAGACCCAACCAACCCATGAACTAATCCAATTGGGGTCAAATTGGTCAACTTGACTCATTTGATCGAAATGAACTCAAATGAACTAAATCCAAATCTAAACCAAATTTAACCAAACCAATGATACCCATAGGCTCTAAATGATCATTTGAACTTGGCCTAACCCATGATTTGACCTAATTTGACCAATTGGTCAACCTAACCTAATTTGACCCAACTTGACCTAAATGGATCAAACTGAACAAAATCAAATAAAATGAACTCCAAATCACTTCAAATTTGGCCCAACCCATTTTCAAATTATTTCAAATTTGCCCAAATCAAAATCATGTCCAAATGACCTCTTTGCCCTTAGGTCAAAGGGTATCTTATGGCCAAATTCACATGGAATTTCATCATTTTTTTTTGAAGGCCACTTGGCATCCTCCCATGGGTCCACAGGGGCACCAAGGGAGGTGGTGAACATCACCCAATGAGCTTGGGTCGGCCATGACCCAAGCCAAGGCCAAACTGACCCTCTAATGAAAATTAGACACTTCGATCACCAAATGCACTCACCTAGCACATAAGCACTCACTCTCCTTCCCTCCACTACTCAAAATGACCCACATGGGGTGTTTTGTAGCAAAAATCATGAACCCAATCCTAACCATTGATAAAAAATGGCAATTTAGCTCACCACCGTCTAGTCCAACGAGGGGGAGATATACTCCCCTTCATTCTCACTCAAGCCACAAGCATTGATTTCAACAAAGCCAAGGAGGTTGAAATGAAGCTTCTCCAAGCCTTGGCAAGCCATTCCTGAGCTCCCCCATTTCCCCTTCTCGATTTTGCTCAAAGTCGAAATAGGGGAGGTCAATCTGATTTCCAATTCACTCAATTTTCCATCAAAACCAAATTAATCTTGCACACACCCTCTGTGGACTTCGTTGAGCTCAACCAAGTTATTTTCTAAGTCTCCATGCCATGGGAAGCATCACCTTGATTAAGGCTGATCACCATTGAAGGGAGCTTGGTCAACCGAGCAATTCACTTGAAACCAAGGTCTAATTCCTTCAACAGGGCTTTGTCTCTACTAGACAAAGCTGCCTCCTCCATTGGAAGCACCAATGATAGCCTCCGGACGAGGTAATTGCTTGAAATAATAGCCTTAGGAAATTTTTCTTGGTCCTTTTTGAAGAAAAGTGTTACCCTATTAGATCCTGACTGTTGGATGTGCCTCCCCCCTCCTTCCGAAGGTATGGGATCATTTTGATTCCAATCTAAGCTCGGGTGAGCTCAAATTGAATGGAGAGATGAACGGTGTTCGTCTCTCATCGCTCATGAAGGAGAAGAATCACACACCATTTGTTCCGCATGATTAGAACGGATGGCTATGATTACATCACACTAGATCCCCTTTGATTTAAGCCTAAACCATAGGATTAATCTCAACAGTATGATCGTAGATCGGATGGCACGTGGAGAAAGCGTGTCCGCCGCCAGTTGACTCAGCAGGCGGATGTGACAACTTAAATAACCTATCTAGTCACGTCACGTGGAAAGCACGCTACATCAGCATGCCACGTCAGCCGCCACATGGCCTAACAAGATTAGGGATTAATTAGGCTTAATTAACTCATTTTTAATATTAGAATTTTCAAAATTCATAACTAATTATAAAAAAAATCTAAAAAAAATACAAATTTAGGTTCATTTTAAAGATAATTCAGAGAGGAATAATAGAAAATTAAAATTAATTATTTTTAAATAATGATTTTAACTTAATTTAAGTTTTATTAGAAATTTAATTATGCTAATTACTCTTTAATTAATCAGGCAATTAACTCCAAACTTTTTGAGATTCATTAGTGATTTTCTTAGAATTTATTGCTTGATTAATTAGGGGAATTACTTATTTCATCCCTAATTACTTTCTTAATTAATTAAATGATTAATTAACATGTTAAATAGTGATAAATTCATTAATTAAACTTGCTAACCATCATTAAATAGTGGATAAACTTAAGGAATAAGATTAAGACTTCTTTTCCAATCTTTTCCCTTAAGTTTATTTCATTTGAAAAACACTTAATTAAGTTGTAATTAATTAAAGGATTATTACTTCATTAATTAATTCCATTATTCAAACTCAAAACAAATCATTCCAGAACCTAATCATTTAATTCTTGGATAGATTCTTAGGTGTTCAATAACCTAAGAGTTTTCCAAAAGAAATTATAACCAAACTACATGTGTAAGAGGGTTATAAAAGTACTTAATTAAACCCTTTAGCTTAATTAACCAATAATTGTGAGCCAATTACATTAGACCCATTTATTTCTTATGTGCATTGCTAATTTAATTTCCATGTGGTTGCATATCATATGATGGCTCATAATTGTTTAGATAATTATGCTAAAGTGGTATAGGTAAGGCATAATTAATGGATTTAATTCATACCTTAACCTAAACAAAATATAAAATCAACCTAATTGTTTTAAAATTAGACTAATCCAATTCACACATAGGGAAAATGGATTAGGACCAGCAAACCCTTTTCATATTCCCTAAGTCAACAAATCCAAAAATAAAAATCTCCTTAAAGAATTTTGATTCCTTTTAAATGATCTTATTTCATAGGATTGTCCTTAGGAAGTAATTAGGGTAAATGAAGTCAGGTGCTTACATCCCTTTATTTCTTTCTAAGCTTGTTAAATATTATTTTTCATATGAAATCATGCATTCATTTCTTTGAAAAATCAGTTAAATAAAATGTTTCCTTTTATGTCAAATTGCATGTTTTGGCTAAAGTTAAGAATATGAGTGGCTATTTTCACTATTAAACCAAAAAGGAATTATTTTTAAAACCAATAAATCAAAGATTATGAATGAAGTGATGCTACTTATAAGTACTTATAAGCTTGCATGTAACTATAGAATAAGATGTGTCATATGTTATATTCTTTTCTTCTCTTAACATGGATTTGAATGGGATTTGCAAAGTGTATAGTTCATTTGAAAAGAACAAAACACTTGCTTAAATCAATTCTTATGCATTTCTATGTTATGACTTTAGAAGGATCTTCACATTTACACATATAAATTATACAACTAAATCAAACATAATCTTTTCAATGATTCTTCATTCATTTGGTTCTTTTTTGTGTATTTAGTATAGTTTGGTACCTTCATACGGTAAAAAATAATGACATGACATCACTTATAACTTTTATACATATGGATGTGCATTTAATTAATGGATGAAAAATCCCTCTTTTCTACATAATAAAGACATGCATCAGTAGAATATCCAAATTTTTGAATCATATCTCTTAGCATTCATCATCAAGGTGTGCTAAAATTTGCATTGCATGTATAGATATGCTTAGGGTTATTCATGTGCATGGTATATATGGTAGAAAGAAATGAATGGGTGTGTGTTATGTGATAATAATCCACCTTAACTAATCCTAAGAGCCCTTTCTTATTAAAGAAGGACTATTTAGGGTAAATCTAAACTTAGGATTAATAAAAATACATAATAAAATATTCACTAAAGAAAATTCATTAATGAATCTACCATAAAAATGCCTTTAGGTAGGGGTGAAAGAGAGTTATCCTCTCGTTTCTTCTCTTCACAACATTTAGTCTCTAAATGTACGTTCATTCAAACCAAATCAAATCGCTGACTAAAATTAATAAATCAACTAAAACATTTAAACTAAAATCACCATATGAATTGAATCTTTCAAGCTTAGAAATTTCTAACCTTAAAGTTTAGCTAAGACATGCAACACAAGCGTCAAATGGCACACACATTAGGCTAAGTCACTACTTCTAGCTCTATGTTAAGGCAATGCATAGTTTGATGCCTTATTTTGTTTTGTAATTTAATATTTTTAGACTGAATGTTAGGGTGTATGTACATAGACTTGTTGATAGGACATTCTTAGCCTAATCAAGTCTTTTACAGGGGATTGTGCTTAAGGGGCACTGTGATAAAAATATAAATGATCTTGTTGTGCATGCCGCTTATACCCCTAAGCATAATCATAACTAAGATAGATGGGCTTGGTTACCCATGTGTGGGGTGCTAAGTCCAACTTATTCAAACAACTGTTTGGGTTGTGTGGTATGTTTAACTAACATTTATTTTGCAAGTTTTATTTTAGATATTTTTTCCTATTTTGATAAATTTTGTAATTAAGAGAATGTTATGGGGATGGATAATGAACATTGGTCATAAGACACCAATAGAATTCGATGTCTTTAGAGAAACCATAATCCAATCAAGCCAAAAGGAAGAAATAAATGAAGCAAATCAAAATGAAGAATGATGAATGAAGACCCCCATAACATGAATTCCTTCTAATTGTAATTATTCATTTGTAATCCGGGTTGTATAAGGGTAGATCTCAGCTACCCATTTTTCTTTTTGGGTTTGTGCGGTGGAGCCCGACCACATCAGCCTCTTATTCTTTTGCACTAATTTTATAAATTGTTTGATGTTTTATTTATGATTGCGTAATTAGGATGCCATGATTTTTTGAGTTTCTTCATTATTTGATGAATGGCCTAGATGTGATTAGGCTCGTATAGAAAAATAAATTTTCTATCCAATTAATCAACTCAAAATTAAATTAAATAACTCATAACCTCTCCTAAAGCCTAGAACATAAATCAAGTCAACAAAAGATTTAGCAACCTCTTAGCTGGATATTGTATTTCTCATATCATGCATAAATCATATTGCTTCACTCTTGTTATTGGAGGGCTTCCACCTTTGCCAGAGAAAATGGCTTGACCTTTGAGAGCCATGGTAGAAACACACCTCCATTTTTCTGATTTTGGACCATAACCAATCTTCTCGTGCATTAGTCATATGAAATCCCATAGCCTATGTCAAATAATAATGTTCAAAAAACAAAATAAAACTTAACAAAATTTGCATTAGATTACGTTATTATTCATGCCCATCATGATCTAGTCTCTTAGTGATTGTGTTTAAGGACTTAGTCTCCTTTCTAAATAAATAATAGCTTAGCCTTCTTGCAAAGCATAAGACTTGCCTACATGTATTTAAAATTGTAGGAGGAGTGTTGACCTCATTTTTAGAATGAGCTCTCAACTCGTCCATCTTAGACATAGGACACCTCTTAGACATTAAGAGTTTCTTAGTCTTAAGACACATCTAGTGATTAGGTGAACACTTAACCTAACCCTAGAGACTTAGAAGGTTTAGCCTTAGGAAAAGGTTATGCCTTAGGGGAGTTAGGAAAATTTATCTACCCTATAGCCTGAACCAAATTCTCACTTCCTTCTTTTAAGACAAACTCCAAACTCATATCAACTTCAACTCCGAACCAAACCATGAACCAATTTCAATGGATTTTCTCAAATCATGAATCAATTTCCAAATAATTTAAACCCATGATTGAAATCCATAACCAAATTCAAATTCCAAAAATATTTCCTAAGCGCTTTGATTCTTCTTATGGACTTAGCTCGAATCAAATCTAAATCAATTCTAATTCAAGAAATTTTCTCATAACCCATTTATATTCTCATTTATATTCACAAATATAAATGAAATATAAATCAAATATGCAAAAGCAAATTCAAAACTCAAACTCAAATTCAAACCAAAATCCAACCTAAGCCTTTCAAGTCAAATTCTTGAACTTAGCCAAATCAAACTCAAATCAAGCCAAACCTTTGATTTCTCTTCATGGTTCAATCAATCCTTCAATCATGAATCCAAATATAAATACAAATTTCAATCATCAAATCAAAATCAAGCTAACCCAAGTCAAACCCATATTCACCCTTTTGACTTGAAATTGTCAAAATGAATCAAAACCCATTTGACTCCAAATCACTTGCAAATGGATTTATATTTCAATCATAAATCCATATGTGAGTTCAACAAAACTTGAATCAAGCCTTCATCAAGCCAACTAAATTTAATTGGCTCACTTAACTCAAAGTGGCCAATTTGACCTACATGAAACAAATTGAATTCAATCCAAATCAAAGTAAATTAAGCCAATCCAAATATCATGTCATGTTTATTGATCATCATAGGTTAATCAATTATCATGAATTTGGCCAAACCATGTCAACCTAGCACATTGACCAAGTCAACCCTTTAACCCATATGAACCCAAACTAGCCAAATTCCAACCTAAAGCAAATTGATTGCAACCAATAGCTGAATTTCACTCCAAATTGATTATTGAACTTGACCAAAGCCTCAATTAAACCCAATTTGACCAATTTGACCAATTAGCCAACTAAACCCAACCTAACCCAATGGACCATGAACCGAACTTGACCTAAAAGGTCAAATCAAGCCAAAACAAAATAAAATAAATATTAATTGAAACTAAAGCTTGCACTATATTCCAAATGATCAACCAAACACAAACCAAGTCATGATTGAAGCTAATTTGGTCAATTGGGTCAAATTAGTCAACTTAGCCCAAATTGATCTATAGAATCAAATTGGCCAAAATCAAAATTAAATCCAAATTAAACCAAATTGAATGAAACCAACCAAATGGTCATTTGAACTTGACACAACTCTTGGTTTGATCCAATTTGACCAATTGGTCAACCTAATCTATTTTGACCCATTTTGACCCAAATCGGTCAATTTAACCCAAATTAAACCAAATGAACTCCAAATATAATGAAATTTGGTCCAACTTACTTTTAGCTCATTTCAAATCTGTTCAAATCAAATTCAATACCAAATGATCACTTTGCCCTTGAGTCAAGGACATCCCATGAGAAAAGACACTTGCCCAAGTGCTCATTTCTCTTCCTTGGCCACTTGGCACTCATCCATTAGTCCACATAGGCACTAAGGACACTAATTGTTTGACCCAAGGAGTCGTTGGGGCAGCCATGACTCATGGGGAGGTGAAATCACCTCACCTCTCTCATTGGAACACTTAGCATGAAGGACTCTCACCTCCCCTTGGCTATCAAACCCATTTATCCTTCATGGCAGCCACTTTCCATGCCTTAGCCAACCAAAGTGAGCCACCTAGGATGATTCTCTTCCATTCCCAACCACCCCAAGCCAATTGACATGAGTTTGAAGCCAAAAATTCAAAAAAAAAAGGGGTGATTTTCATTCACTTTTCATTCCAAGGTATTAGAGGCTGAAGCATTCACCCATTCCTCTCATTCGCCCTCTCCTAGAGCTCCCAAACCCATTAGCAATTACCCCCACTTCATTTTAGAGAGAAATACTCCAAAACTAAGTGGATTTCGACAAGGAAATGCTGATTACCGGTGGATCTTCATTACGACGTGAAGGTGAAGACCCAAGCTCATTCTAAGGCCTCTTCCCTCACTCAATAGCGTGCTCGGGTAATCACCACCGTTGAAAATCATCTCTGGTGAAGTAAATTTCAAAAAATCCATAGTCGGCCTTAGGATCCTCCATTTTTTATAGTCTTTTGCACAATTTTTAGGAATTTACCCTAGATAGTCTCGCATTTTTACTTTAAAAAATAGAAACTTTTTTGGAGTGAATTGATGCAAAAATGAGTCCATCTGGACATGTTTTCTCTTAGAATTTCTCATTTTCCCCAAAATACACCTATTTTTACTATTCACAGCCACCAGATAGCATCAACCATCCGATCCAGTGGTTCACGTGATCGAATGGCTTAGATCACGCTTGAATCACGGATTTCGACGCTGATGATCCAGATAGTCATCCCGCGTTTGCATTGGACGACATTGCTAATCTAGCCTTAGATCATATCAAGATCATCCAATGATGAATGCTGAGCAAACCATCCACTTCTATGCTAGTGCATTTTCTCGCTAATCTGGTAGAACTGCGTGCCAATCGCGCAGTGTCGTATGGCATGCATGTGCCACACAACACCGTGCATCCAATCACATAGTGCCACATAGCGCCACATTGCCACGTCAGTGCTGCGCACGGTGCTGACTGTGTTAAGTAGGAAAATCAGATTTTTCTAATTTAAAAAATTATTTAAATCACCTGAAACTTCAAAAACTCATAGAAAATAAAATATTTAATGAAAAATTGCAACCAAAAGCTCGTTGGATTCTTCTTTCTGAGTGGAATCCAACAAGCCTAAAATCCCCACATTTTACTAAATATTTTGAGCTTAATTTGAGTTTTAGTAAAAATTAAAATTTCATTAATTAAACCAAAAATACATGTTAAATTAAGTTGAAATTTTTAGAGATTAAAATTGATGTTAAAATACACCAACCATAAACATTTAAAGTCTAAAAGACATTTGGATTAAGAGATATTGAATTTTGAGTGTCAAATGATTTATTTTTATTAAATAAATTAATAGATTTCATAAAAATCACTTAAATCAATTGAAACTTCCTAAATTTATAACTAATTATAGAAAAATCTAAAAAATGTAAACACAACTTCATTTTAAAGAGAACTCAGAGTAGAATCCAATAAATTTTTTTTAATTAAATTTAAATAGTAGATTTGTCTTAATTAAGGTTTATTTGAAAACTTAATAACCTTAATTACTCCCTAATGACTTCATTAATTAATTCCAAACTTCTCAAGCATGTTTAGTGGGATGACTTCTACCTCCCCAAATTTTCCTGGAATTTATTAATGAGTTAATCAGGCAAATTAATTAATGAACTCCTAATAACTCTCTTAATGTAATTAAGCTTAATTAAGCATGTGAATAGTGATTTAATTCCTTGATTAAGTTAATTGTTTAAGTGAAGAGGATGTTTATGGAATGAGTTTGGGGTATTTTACCCAAGTCATTCTCTAAATCCCTTTCCTTCCTTAATCTAAATTTAATTATGGGCTAATCCAGTAATGACCTACTTAATTAACTTGATAAAATTGTCAAAACATTCTAGAACTCAATCACTTCCTTCTTGGATAGATGCTTAGGTGTTCAATAACCTAACTAGCTTAAGGAAATCAAAATCCAACCCACATGTGTGGGAAGGGTTATGAAAGTACTTAAATTAAACCCTTTAATTTAATTAATCATTAATTGTGAGCCAATTGCATTAGGTACCTTTCTTTCATAGGATTCATTGCTAATTTAAATACCTTGTGTGGTTTTATGTCATATCATTGGCTCAAAATTATTTGATTAAATATGTTAAAGTGGTATAGGTAAGGGGTAATTAATACACTTAATGTACACCTTAACCTAACCATAAAATTGATCTAATTACTTAAAAATTAAACTAAAATAATACACATATGTGGGAATGGGTTAGGACCACAAAATTTTTCACATTTTCCTAATTCAAATCAAACTCAAAACAAAATGAAAGTCTCTTTAAACAACTTTTGATTCTCTTTAAATGATCTTACTTCATAAGATTATTTTTAGAATTAATTAAAATAGTGAAGTTACATGCTTATATCACTTTATTTCTTTCTAGCATGCTAAATGTGTATATATGAAAATCATGCATTCATGTCTTTTAAAACAAAATTAAAATAAAAAGTTTCCTTTATGTCAAATTGTATGTTTGGCTAAAAGTAAGATATGAATCTATTATCACTACTAAATAAAACTATTTTAAACTTATAAACCAAACATTACAAATGAAAAGTATGTTATCTATAAGTACTTATGACCTTGCATGTGAATAGTATAAAATTTGTTATGTGACTTTTACTTTTCTTTCTTAACATAGGTTTGTGTAAGATTTGCAAAGTGTATAGTCCCTTTGAAAAGGACATGACACTTGTTTGAAATCTGTTCCTATACACTCTTATGTCTTGACTCAAGAAAGAATTCCACATCACACATATAGATTAAACAATCAAAATCAAACAAACAAACATAAACTTTTTGCATGATTCTCTTTCCATGCATTTCTATTTGTACATGCACATGTATTTAAGAAAAGTGGTATATTAGTCTGGACAACCCCAAGGTTGATTTAAGTAGCCCTAAGTAGGTCTTGTACCTTACATGTCAACAATGGTGTCATACCACTTATATATTTTATATTTGTAAATGTGCATATAAAAAATGGATAAAAGAGATCACTTCTACATAACAAAATCATTCATACATGAAACACCCAAATTTCTAAGCATCTCAAGCATTCTCTTTCCATGCATTTACATACATGAAATTAAGATTATATTAGTTGACAATTTTAGGTTTTAAGTAACCCATAAGATTAAGGAAATACGTAAGAGGCGAGTATTTAACCTTATGGCCCACAAAGGGAGAAAACCTTAGAACCTAAATCTAGGAAACTTTGGCGAGGGCCGAAAGCACAACCTAAATCTAAGGCAAAAATGTGTATTTAGTTTACCTCCATAAGAGAGAGACAAACCACTGACTTTACTAACCACTGGGGTGGCTACCAACTAACTCCTCCTATGATTTTAAATTCATGTAGGCAAGTCATATGCTTTATGCAAGATAGCTAGTATATTTATTTAGAAAGAGACTAAGTCCTTAAACTCACTCCTAAAGAGACTAGATCATGTAAGTATGCTTCAAATGACCTAAATCTAATGCAATTCAGATTTCATTTTTTTCATTTTTTTTGGACAATCATTTTGACTCAGGCTAATAGGATTCATATGTCTAATGCATGAGAAATGAGATTATTGGCCAAAATTAGCGAGAAAGGAGGAGGTGTGTTTCCACCATGGCTCTCACAGGTCAAGCCAAATTTCTCTGGCAAAGGTGGAAGCCCTCCAATCAAGAGTAAAATAAGATGCATTTGTGCATGATGTTGCAAAATAAATACTCATCCAAGGGTTGCTAATCTTTATCATGATTTTTTAGCCTAAGCTTTAGGTGAGGTTATGAGTTCTTTTATTTTAATTTTGAATTGTTAAATTTGGTAAAAGATTTATTTTTCCCTAAGAGCCTAATCCACATCCAGGCCATACATAAAGCAAGAAAGAAATTAGGAAAAGGATGCCACTTGATGCACAAGCTAAATAAATCATCAATTAATTTATAAGCTATTCGCAAAAGAAAAAGAGGCCACTGTGGTCGGGTACCACTGCATAAACTCAAAAATAAATTGGGTAGCCAAGTTCTACCCTTATACAACCTGGATTATAAATGAATTACATACAATTAAGCAAGGAATTCATTGTTATGGGGGTCTTCAAGCTTCATTTCTTCATTCTTCTTCTTTTCTTCTTTCTTCTTTGGTTCCATCTTTTGGATGGTTGGAAGGTGGATGCTCCAAAGGCTTCACATGGTGTATAAGATGAGATCTTATAACCAATGCTCATCTTAATCGCTATAATAATCATTCTAAAATCCTAATTGTAAAAACTATATGAAAAGGAAAAGTAAATCTAGCTAACACCTACAAAATAAAGATTAGCTAAATAAACCACACAAAATCCCAAGCATCTATATGGGACTTATCATCCCAAACATGGGTGACTAAGTCCACTGCCTATTGGATTATGCTTAGGGTATAAGCACCTACACAAAGCATTTATATTTTATTATTACAACACCCTTAAGCACAATCCCTCAAAAATAATGATTAGACTAAGATCGCCTACATTCATTCTATGCACATACATCCTACCATCCAGTCTAAAACATATATCACAAAATAAAAGCAAACATCAAACCATGCACCTCCCTAACCTAAAGCTAGAAGTGGTGACTTAGCCTAATGTGTGTGTTTTAGAGGTTTGTGTGGTATGCTTAGCTATGGCTTTAAGTTAGAATTTTCTAAGTGTGAAGAATGTTCAACTTAGAGGAGGGTTTCATTTAAGTGATTTAGTTGTTTTTGGTTGATTTTATTTGATTAAGTTCAAATGAATCGTACAATTAATTATTAAGTTATAAAGAGAGGGAAAGAGAAAAGAACTTTCTCTTTTTTTTCCTAATATAAATAATTTTTAAAGTGGATTCATATCTTAGTTTTGTTTAGTAAATGTTTTAATTAAGTGTTTTAATTAATCATAAGTTTAGATGAACTCCAAACAGGCCTATTCAAAAGAAACGCATTTTAAGATTAAGCAAAATGAACTAAATTCACAAAACATGCATCACTTCATTTCTTTCCCAACATGTATAACATGCATATGAATGATCCTAAGCATATCTATACATATAATGAGAATTTTTACATTTATGATGCATGCTAAGTAGTTTATTTAAGAAAATTGAATGTTTATGATACATGATTTTCATTAAGTAGAAAGGGATTTCTTATCCAATTTCACATGCACATATGAATATGAAAGGCATAAGTGAGTAATGATGCCATTGTTAACCAGGTGTAAGATATAAAGACCTTAGGGATATTTAAAGCCTCATAACCTCGGGGTTGTCCAGACAAATATACCACTTTCCTTAAATACAAGCATGTGTACAAAAGGAATGAATGGAAAAGAAAGAATGCAAAAAATTTTCTTGGTTTATTTATTTTTGTTTATGCACTTTATATGTGCAAGTATAGGTGTCCTTCTTAAGTAATAGCATAGGAATAAATAGGATATCGAATTAGGCAAGTGTTAGGTTCTTTTTAAATGAATCATACACCTTGCCAAATCCTATTCAAAACTATGCTAAAAGAAGGAGAAGGAAAACCTACACTAAGCACATCCATATTTTATTCACATGCAAACTTATAAGAAAATATAAGTAACACACTTTAGTTTTGATAATTGATTCATATTTTGAAAATAATTTGATTTAATAGTGATAATAGCCACTCATATTCTTACTTTAGCCAACACATGCAATTTGACATAAAAGAAACATTTTCATTTTAAATTTGATTTTGAAAAGCATGAATGCATGAAACCATATGACATATTTATCATGTTAAAGAACTAAAGCAATGAAAGCATGTAAACACATTCACTAAATAAACCCTAAAGACAGTCTTATGAAATAAGAAAGCTTAAAATAAATCAAAGTTTAATTAATATGATTTTTGTTTGATTTTGAATTTGATTTAATTTTGAAAATGTGAATTGAGTTTGCTGTTCTTAACCCATTCCCACATGTGTTTGATATTATTATTCAATTTTTAGATGATTATATTCATTTTCTATTTTGCTTTGGTTAAGGTATAAATTAAGCATGTTAATTACCCCTTACCTACACCACTTTAGCATAGTTGATCAAATTATTATGAGCCAATGAGATGACATAAAATCACACAAGGAATTTAAATTTTCAATGCACCTAGGAAGAAAAGGGCCTAATGTAATTTGGCTCATGATTAATGATTAATTAAGCTAAGAGGTTTAACTTAAGTAATTTTAAAACACCCCTCACACATATGAGTTCAATTTTGATTTCCTTAATGAACTTAGGCTCTTGAACACCCAAGCATCTACCCCAAGATAGATTAATTAAGTTCTGGAAAGTTTTAGAATTTTAAGAAATTAATTAAGGGTAATTAGTGAATTAACCCCAATTAAGAGAGGATTATGAAAGAGGGGTTTAAGGAATATCTCAAGGAAAATCCCAAAATTATTCCTAAACCTCATCTTACAAACCTTAATTGACTTCAACAAAGGGTTAAACCACTAATCAAACCCTTAATTAACCTTTAATTAAAGGGAGTGATTAAGAATGAATTAGCAATTCCCCAATTAAGCCACCAATAAATCCCAAGAAAATTATGAGAGGAAAAGTCATCCCAAATACACTCAAGAAGTTTGGGATTAATTAGTAGATTAATTAGGGTAATTAGCAAATTAAGATTTCCAATAAAATCCAAATTAGAAAATAACTATTCAAAATCCATTAAAATTAATTTTAAAATATTCTATTGAATTATCTTCATGAAATTTCATATTTTTTTTTATTTTTTTAGAGAGATTTGAATTTTAGAAATTTGGTGATTAATTAGAATTATTTAAACCTAATTATTAATCCCTACGACGCACAAAGTGTGACAATCGCTTTACATGTGGCAAGTTCTGAGTGGCTACTTAAATGTCATATCATAATGCGCTGGCTATGCGCTTTGCCTCCTCATTCAATCAAGATCGATCTAGATTTAATTCGCAATTTAGAGGGGAAAAAATAAAACTTAAAATGTGATTTAATCTCTGCTGTCCATCCAAAATGCATGGATGGATGGCCAAAGATCATCCCTATCTCCTGAGGAATCATGGAGACCATGGGGAAGATGAGCTCGATCGAGCTGATTGAATGAAAATTACCCACACCATCTAAGCAATGGCAAGCACATCTAACAATTGAAATTTCATGCCATTAAAATTTCTTTCATAAAACTCTACATCACATTGAGTTTAGTGATCAAAAAATGTCTAACATCATTGGAGGTGATCACCGACACTCAATTCTCTTGGAGGAGCTTCGTCTGGTTGAGATGAAGCTTTGGTGAATGTTTCAGCTCTTGAGGTTGAGTGGATAGCTCTATGGACCAACCCTTATTTTCTTTCAAGAACTTGGAAGAGAGCTTGGGTGCACTCGACTTAGTCCCTTAAGGGAGTGTGCAAAGGGAATTGACTTGGTTTGGTGTATGGAAAAAGTTGGCAAATTTTGGAGCTCCCTTTTTTGCTTATGAAACAAGAAAAAGAATTCAAACTCTCTAGAGAGCTTATGATCACTTGCAAATTTCTATGACTCTCCCTTACTCAATGGATCTCTATTTGAATTGAATTGAATTAGGGGAGTATATCTCCCAATGGCAATCGGATGCCAAAGCTTATTGCCATTTTGATCAATACCTCATGCAATGGGTTGTTTGATCTATTGTGAGGTGCATGGTCTTGGCTAGGAGTTGAATGGTAACTCCCATGTGCTCAAATTGAGTGGAGGATGATCATGTGCCCATTTCAAGCCATGTGCTCAATTTTGGCCTTGGGTCAATTGGGCTGACCCAAACCCATTGGGTGTACCACCATCCTAGTTTTCATGATCCTAAGAGAGTATCAAGTGGTATGAAGAGGATTGACCAAATTTCCATGGATTTGGCCAAAATTTGTTCTATGGCCTAGGGTAAAATGGTCATTTGATGATTTTGAATTTGGATATGGATATGTTGAAAAATAGGTTTGACCAAGTTTCATTGGATTTGGAGTTCATTTGGTATGGTTTGGCTCATGTTGACCCATTTAGGTCAAAATGGGTCAACTTGGGTTTACCAATTAGTCGTCAAACCAAGGGTTGGGTCAAGTTCATATGACCATTTGAAATGTTTTGTGGCTTTGGTTTGATTCAATTTGGTTTAGGTTTGAATTTAGTTATATGATTCATTTAGGTCAAATGGGTCAAGTTGACTAATTTGACCCATTTGACCTATTTAAGCTAGGTCATGGGTAGGTTTAGGTTTGGTTAGTCATATGAAGTGGATTGGTATCTTTGTTTCCAATCAATTTTGGTTAAGTTTGAATTTGGTTCAACATGACCCTTTAGGTCAAGTTGGGTTCATGGTCAATTGGGCTAGGTTAGGTCTAGTTGGCCAATTGAGGCTTTGGTCAAGTTCAACAAGTGATTTGGAATGAACTTGACCCATTGGTTTCAATCAATTTGGCTTAGATCAAGTTTTGACATATTTTGACTTTTTAGGTCAAGTTGGGTCAACTTGGGTCAAGTGGCCAATTGGTTAGGCTCAAATGTTGACTTGGTCAAGTTCAAACATTGATCATGAATGAACTTAGATCATTGGTTTCAATCAATTTGGCCTATGGTGGATTTTGGCTATGTTGGGTTTCATTTTGGCTAAGTGTTGACTTGGTCAACCCTTAGGTTTGACTTAGTTTGACCCAATTTGAGTGATTGATCATCTCATGATGATTGATTGATGAGAGGTTGGGTGAGTTTAGTTCAATCCAATTTGGTTAGGATTAGAATTTGGCTCATAAGGGTACTTTAGGTCACTTTGGGTCAAGTGAGCCTAAGTGGGTCAAATGGCTTAGTCAAAAGCTTGATTTGGGTTTGATTGAACTCACATATGGACTTATGATTGAAATATAAATCCATTTGCAAGTGGTTTGAAGTCAAATGGGTTTTAATTCATTTGAAAATTTCAACTTCAAAGGGTGAACATGAATTGGATTTTGTCTTGACTTTTGAATTGAGTTTTGATTTGGTTATTGAGGTTTATATTTATATTTGGATTCATGATTGTATGATTGATTGAATCATGAAGGACAATCAAGAGTTTGGCTTGATTTGAAATTGATTTGGCTAAGTTCAAGGTTTTGACTTGAAAGGCTTAAGTTAGATTTTGAATGAGTTTGAGTTTGATTTTTGGAATTAGTTTTGATTGTTTGAATTTATATTTCATTTATATATGTGAATATAAAGGAGAATATAAATGAGTCATGAGAAAATTTCATGAATTTGAGTTGATTTGAATATGATTTTGGTTAAGTCCTTAAGAAGGAAATTAAAGACTTCAAATAGATTTTGAATTAGGAATTTGAATTTTTGAGTTTGATTTGATTGATTTGAATTTATATTTCATTTATATATGAGAATATAAATGAGAATATAGATGAGTTATTAGAAAATCTCATGAGTTTGAGTTGATTTGAACATGATTTTGGTTAAGTCCTTAAGAAGGAAATTAAAGACTTGAAAAGATTTTGAATTAGTAATTTGAATTGATTTGATTGATTTGAATTTATATTTCATTTATATATGAGAATATAAATGAGAATATAGATGAGTTATGAGAAAATCTCATAAGTTTGAGGTGATTTAGATTTGATTTGCTAAGTCTTAAAAGGGGAATTAAGGACTTAGGAAGATTTGAATTTGGAATTTGAAATTTTGAATTTGGATTTCAATCATGAATTTCAATCATGTGCATTGATTTGAGTTTGAGAAAATCAATTAGGCTAGAATTGATTTAAGTTTGATGTTGATTTGATTTGGAGTTTGACTTGAAGAAGGAAGGTGAGGTGTGGTTCAAGCCAAGGGTAGGCAAATTTTCTAACACCCTAAGGCATGACCTATTCCTATGGCTAACTCTTCTAAGTCTCTAGGGCTAGGTTGAGTGTCCACGTAATCAGTAGATGTGTCTTAAGACTAAGGATCTCTTAAAGTCTAAGAGGAATCCTATGTCTAAGATGGAGGGGTTGAGAGCTCATTATAAAAATGAGGTCAACAAAGGGTACCCAATAGGTGCGATGTGACTGACAAGAAATGCCGCACATATTAGTGTTGGCCAAAATGATCAAAAACACTGAACGATCAGAAGCACTAACAGAGATGATCTACTCTTAACCCAAGGTGCAGAAAGAATCCAGAGATTAGTGCAATGTGGTTCTACTTATGTCAAGAACATAAGAGAGGGAAGGAGGAATCCACTAGGGATAGAGTTTGAACCTTCCACTATTAAGCAGGTTCAAGTCATCCACAACGGGAAGAGAGGTTTGATTTGATTTATGTCTCACTGAGGAGAAATTTCTACTAGGGAAGAGGGTTGAATTTGTTTAAATTTTAGATTTTGATTTTGAGATGGACCCTATTGGTTTATGATGGACTACACTGAGTAGGAGCCATGGAGGCTTAGACTTAACTCAGATTTATTAATCCAAAGGGGTAGTCTACTAAACACAGTAGGACTAGCAACCAAAGGGATTTTCGATATGAAACAGTGGAAGAAAGTAGTAAACTTACATCCTCCAAAGTATAGGGCCGGGTAATCTATTGCAATATAAATGACAACCAACCTATACTATTGAGTGAATGCACGGGGACTTAGATCAACTCAAAGATAGTCAAGATTAATTTCATTTTAATTTTATTTTGATGGATTTATTGTTTGTGATGGATCAAAGGAAGGAGCTTATATCGCCTAGATCTATCTCGCATTTATCAACCAAAGGGAGTAGCCGGCCGATGGGAGAACTATCCTTAAAAGAGTACTTCGTTGCAATGATCAATAAGGAAGAAAGCTCAAGTCTCACATCTCCACTAAAAGACCAGGGGTGAGCTTTGCAACAAATCAAACTGACCTAGTGGCACCATGACAATCATGCTAGAAAGAATGATCATAGTCTTACATCTTCCAAAGTGGAATGACGCCGGTAATCTACTATGGAAAAATAGATTGAACTCCTAAGGATGACTATGAAGTGAGGTCACCCGGGGACTTATCTAACTGTAGTCGGCAATTCTATAGAGTTCTTGACATTGCCCTAAAGGTAGGATGTCTGCTTGGGAAGAGGGGCCCTTTGGGGGCTTGAATTCCTAATCCACAAGCGAATTAATTTTGTTTGTTTGGTTTAGTTTATTTATCATGGACCTATTAGTTTATGAGGGATGAAATTGAGAAGGAGCATATCTCAGATTTACTGAACCAAGGGAGAATCTTCGCATTCGTTGAACAAATTCTTCAACCACAAGGGGTCTACTAGGAAAGGGGTACTGGCCAATCCAAAGTAACCCAGGTAGTGTCAAAATAGGGAAAACAGTGTGATCCAAATAGAATGCCCGTAGGGGATGGGCCTCTAAGGGCTTAATCCAAAATCTTGGAGAAGATGAGATGGCTAGTCATATATCCAATAAGTATTCAGTGTCCAACTCAAGGAAAAAGCTAATCATACCCAAGAGTGGTGTATCCATGGGTGAGTCACACATAGCAACATCAACCAACCTAAGGTGCCCATTTGCAATCTAGAAGAAAGCTGGACTCACATCTCCTCAATAAAATTGATTGTGGGGATAGTTTGTCTTCACTCGAAGTGTTATCACCTGGGTGACTACTGAGTGAATGTCACTGGGGGACTTACATCGACTCAAATGTAGTCAAGAGGAAAGGAGCCTCTAGGGGACTTATCCAAAACCTAAAATATACTCAACCTAGTTATATAATGATGATTAGTTCAAGAAGAAAGCTCGAGGACTCACATCTTCTTAAATAAAAATCAACATGGGGTGGCTTACTGGCTGGGCAGTAAAGTCTTCCATACTAACAAGACGCCATTGGTTTGTCAGTTAAGAAGAAAGCGTGAGGACTCACATCATCCAAACAAATGATCACTGGGATGACATACTAGCAAGGTATTATGTAGACCTGACCTAGAGCAGCTAATGAGTGAGTGCCACAGGGGGCTTGCTCCCACATCAAATAGGCCAAGATAAAAGAATTGTGTTTGTTGTTGTGCATGTGTCGAAAGGAATAGGACGCCTCTGGGTGACTCTTACACCTACCTTAAACACGCTATGGGATTTGATAAAATGATGCCACGGATGACAAATAGGATTCCCATAAAGAAAGGATGCCACTTGGGTACTCTCACACCTATCTTAATTATGCTAATCAAAATAGGATGCCTCTCGATTTCTCTTACACCTATTCCAATAGCATCAAGAGATTGTGTTTGTGTTAAAGAGGGATAGATGCCAGGGGACTCTTACACCTACCCTAAACACATCACGGTAGATTCAAAGACAAGCAAACAATGCTTTGAAAAAGAGAAGATTTTGATGAAATGGAATTAGATTTTGTTCTTTATTAATAATTATTTTCAAACATGATTTATTTCATGGGTAATATTTCTTTAGATAGAGCCCATTAATTGGAAGCATCGTGTTTCCCTTTTACAATCAATAAGTCGATAAGATCCTCCTTGGTAGGCCTTCTATGACATAGGGCCTTCCCAAGTGGGTTCAAACTTGCTCCCATCTTGATGGAAACAATTGGTCTCCTTAGGACAAACACAAGTTCTCTACTTAAAGACCTAGGGCGACCAGCTTGTTGTGAGCTTGAATCATTTTGGCCATGTACAACTCGAGATTCTAGCTCAGGTGACTTTCCTCCAAACCTTTGAGCTCTTCTAACCACAACTTTGCATTCTGCTCTATAGTGAACTTGCTACCCAATGCTATCCTTAGTGATGGGAGTTGAACTTCTAAAGGTAGAATGGCTTCGGACCCAACCACTAAGGAAAATGGTGTAGGCTGAGTTGGAGTTCATTATGTGGTTCAATAGACCAACAAAGCTTCAACCAACTACTCATTCCACCATCACTTGTTATCAGCAAGAGTCTTCTTTAGTATTTGGATGAGAGTTTTGTTGAATGCTTATGCTAAGCCATTTTCACTTGGGAGTAGATGGTGGAGTACTTCCAATCTATACTGTGTCTTCTAGCGAAGCTGTTGATCTTCGTGCTTTTGAATGTAGCACCATTATCAAATATAATTCATTAAGGAACCCCAAACCTATATACAATATGGTTTCTAAAAAACTGAAGCACATGCTGAGCTGTGACCTCTCTGAGTGGGATGGCACCCACCAACTTGGAAAAGTAGTCAGTGGCAATTAAGATGAACCGATGACCCTTGGAATAAGGAGGATCGATCGAACCCACAATGTCGGTACCCCAGCACTCAAATGGCCATGAGGCCAATGTAGGGTGTAGAATGTTGGGTGGTTTGTGGAGAACCACACATGTACGACACGATGGCATCTCTAGCTACATCCATGTAGTTTGTAATCATCGGCCAGAGTATCCTAGTCTTGATCTTCATCTTCATCTTCGACGATTGATGTGCTCCACAGACTAATGTACCTCGTTATAATGCCATGGCTATGTTGTCAAATATAACCACATTTGGTCAAAGGACCGTCGGTATAGGGTGCCATCAACGAGAGCGTAGGAGAGAGCTCTCAATTTCACTTAATGGGCTTGTGACTTTTCTTGAGGTAGTTTATCAATTGCCTAAAATCCAGCTCCTTGTCTATTTTGGCAACAGCAACCTCCCCTTCAAGAGAAAATCTCTTAATGAGTTCAACATTAATAAGGGATAGGACTTATCTTTTTAGATCCTTATTAAAATGGACTCATCTTCCGGACATGATATTTCCTTAGCAAATTTGGCCAAAGAATCTACTACTATTCTCCGCTGGAACCTTGTAGATGGTGACTTCAGAATTTGGGCCAATAGCTTCATGGTATACTCATGGTAATGAAGCTTGGGTTTGAGAACTTGTAGGACCCGACAATCTGATTGATGACCAACTGAGAATCCCCAAAGATGTTGATGCTCTTGACACTGATAGTGATGGCTAACTCTAGACTGGCAATCAAAGCCTCATACTCAGCTTCATTATTGGTGCAGGGGTTGGAAAGATAGTATGAGAATCTCATCACATCATCTGGAGTTAGAGAACTTCCTACCTCGCCTTTCCGAAGAGTAGATCATGGTGCTTCCCTTTATGAAAAGAAGCTACACCAAAAAATACATCTCCCATTGGTTGCTAACCTCCCTAAGTTCATGATTTGTTCATCGGAGATCATCACTAAGTTGAGAAGCAACAAGAAGTGGGTGTCTTAAGAAATGCTAGTGCTTGTCCTTTTATCACACGGAGGTACAAAATGTGATATCAAACTAGAGAATCATGGACCATCATGCCAAATCCGGATAGCATTGGCGTGTCATGAGATTGTAGTGGATTGGTTCTGAGATTAAGTTCACCTTGTGAGAATGCATATAGTGTCGTAGCTTTTGGGAAGCAAAGATCAAAGCTAGGTAATATTTCTCAATAGGTGGGTAGTTTGCTTTAGTAGGAATAAGATGACGGCTGAGCTAGTAGAGAGTATTCTCCTTTCTTTCGTCATTGGATTGGGCCAACAAAGCACTAAGAGAGTCATCCAATGCAATAGTGTAAAGGATGAGTGGCCTGCTAGGGATAGGGGCTGTTAGAACCGGCGGCTTCACCAAATACTGCTTGATGTCTTCAAAGGCAGGTTGGCACTTATCATCCCACTTGAACTTGGCATCCTTTTTGACAAGAGCTAAAAATGGCTTGCATCTCCCTGATAGGTTGGAGATAAAGCATCTTAGAACCATCCTTGAAGGATCTGAGTTGAGTTAAACTCTTAGGAGGTGATATTTCTAAGATAGCTTTAATCCTTTCTAGATCTATTTTGATTCCTCGGTATCGGACAACCAACCCAAGGAATTTTCTCGAAGTTACTTTGAATGCACACTTTAAGGGATTCATTTTGAGGTTATATTATCTTAACTATTCAAAAACTACTCTCAAGTCAAAGAGATGGTCTTCTTTTCTTATTGACTACTAGATCATCAACAAAGCACTCAACCGATGATGGATGAGTTCATTGAAGATCAAAGTCATGGCCCATGGGTATGTAGCGCTAGCATTTTAAGAAAGGCATGACCCTATAAAGAAGATTCGATCGGGTTCAAAAAAGTAGTGTTTCTTTCATCTTGAGACATCTTGATTTGGTTGTAGCCATGACCCATCCATGAAAGAGAAAATTGCATGAGATGAGTGATGTCCACCATTAATTCTAGTATAGGAAGAGGAAACTCATCCTTAGGACATGCCTTATTTAAGTCCCTAAAATTGAATATGCAAATTTGGCCATTCTTCTTCTTAATGGGATGACAGCTAACCGTAGGATATTTTTCTTCCTCGATGAAACCAAAGATCGATCAATTTGACTTTAAAATGACCTATTGTTTGATTTCTAATCGCATGCATCTAGGAGATTACTTAATAGGGGTAGCATTAAGATCTATTGCTAGCTTGTGGACTACTACGTCAGAAGATAATCTGGATATCTCTTCATAACTCCATGCAAAGCAGTCTTTAAAATCAGTCAATAGCCTAACTAAGTCAGTGGTTTCTTCTTCATTCAATGAACGATGTATGCGCGTGGATTTTCTTCTCCCAGGTTGATTTCTTTAAGCTTGTCATTGTTGAATGAATCTCCTCTTCAAATTGGTGCCTCTTTGATTTGAGGATCATCTGATCATCGAGATTTCTAAACACACATTCTCATAAGAGTTGGTGTTGTGTAAAAGAACCTATCGTTCCAAATGATTGGTAACAAGCAAGAATCATCATCATCAACGGACCCACTATGAATCCTAGTCCTTACTTTTGATTGCTTCCTGCATATTGTTCCATAGCTTTTCAAAGTATTCAACCTATGCTTGACCATGTATGAGGAACTAAACCTTTATATAAGATTATGAACACAAGGTGAGTAAAAGTCAAATGGTAATTCCATTAATTCTTTAAATGTATCTCCTCAAGTTCTACATCAACTTCGTGACTTGGAATGATGATCCCAAAAAGAATCTCTTCGCTTCATATCCGGAAGACTTAGGGACTTCCTTAACTACTAAACCTTCAACTTTTGAGATGAAAGTGAGGTTAGAGCTAAGGTTCTGCTACCTAATAGTTTCACATAAACATTCAAATACTTTGCTTTTGTCCGAGGATTCATCTGCCTAGATCAAAGTCACCTCCAATGGAACCCACCGAGAGGTTGGTGGTATACTAATCACATTAGACTCATCCTCGGATTCCAAGTCTATGTGAATAGTAGGGTACCCTATGAAGAACATGACTCTATTGGCTGATGGCCAACTAGGGGGTCTTCCACCAACTATTTCTCTGCCACTGGTGGAGATTGAGCCATCCAACCCACATGTCTATATGACAGAATGAACTATGGGTGGAATGTGATATGGGGATCTATTTCTTCCGCATTTCCCCTTTCTTGTTCACTTAGATTTTTATTTTTCTTTTCTTTTTCTTTTGGATTTTTTTTCTATTGTGATTGAATTTTAATTTTTTCCAAGTTCATGATAAAGGGTGTTTTGAAGAAGATAGTAGGTTGCATCCTCATAAATCTTAACCTCTCTAACTAAAAATGGATTTTCAGCTCCATTGACATGTTATTAAATTCCATCTTTTCTGAACTTGATGCACTGATGGAGGGAGGATTGAATTATCTTATTCTGATGCATCCAAGGCCTACCGAGCAAAGTAATGAATGAAGTATTCAAATCAATGATGTAAAACTTGGCTTTAGCATTCCAGTCACCTATCTCTAAAGGTAACACTATAGAACCTAAAGCTTGCTCACCTTGTTCATTGAATCCTCTCAACATCATCCGATCCCCTTGGATTGTGGAGATATCAATCCTCAAATAGGCAATGGGCTTTAGACTCATAATGTTTATCGATGCACCCTGATCCATGAGAACTCTGGCATGTCTGAACCTGTCCATGTCAACTATGATGTAGAGGGGATGGTTATGCTCCAAGTCCCCTAGAAGAAGGTCTTCATCTATGAAAGTAATCTCCTGGGCTTCTTTTGTGTAATGTACCTCCTCAATTATAGCGGTCACCTAAGCTAAGCATATCTCATGATCAAGGAGAGCCTTGATTAGTAATTCCCACATCTATTTGGATAAGATAAGGGCATCATATATGCTTAGCTTAGATGGCAGCTTTCTTAAATGAGACAGGACATTGTAGTCCACCTTGGGTTGATCCTCCATAAGCATATCCATGGGTGGAGCATCCTGTGGAGGGGCTTCTCGATCCTGTATACAATGACTTGTTTCCCTCTATCTTGAGGTGTGCCCTAGGAGGTAGAACCTTGCCACTATGGAGGTTGACTTGGTGATCTCTTGTGGGTAATGGAAGGTTCTAACATAGGCTCACCTAGCTTCTCTATGGGACCCTCAATCAATGATTCCAAGTCTATCTCAAGAGGTGAACCCATACATTTAGTAGGAAAGTCCAACTCAATCAAAAGAGGAAGATCGAAATTGTTATAGTTATTTTTTACTTGAAGAGTTATTATTAGGAATAGAAGAAGACAACCCAGTAGAAGTGACATAGATGTAATTCAAGCTAGCTTTACTCTTCAATATCATGGATTTTTTAGAAGGGACAAAGTAGAAATCAAGTAAATTGAGTGGGGTAAGAGATTTGATGCCCTCATCTGTCGATACAAGAGTTCTACTAGTAGAAGAAGAAGAACGAGTTGAAGTAGAGGAAGTCACCGATGTTGAAGCTGCAATTGTAGGCTGTTAACTGGACTCAATTGGTGGTTGTGCTCACTGCATGCGCTACCGCCAGCTCTTTCCTCAAGTACTACAACTTGCAAACCTTCCTTGATGTTGAGGTTTGAGCTGACTCGCACCTAAGAAAGTTTCTTGATCTTCATGATTTTTTTAGAGGTTTTATAAATAAGATATCCCAACCTTCTTTGGTTTTGAAGGATCACATGTATCCCCAAGGATTACCCTAATGGAACCGGATGGTTGTTCCATAAGGTATTCCTTTGGGATAACCAAAGCATCGATCTTGAAGCTATGTTCAAGCTAGTCCTTAAATGTGAAGCAATCCTCCAAAACATGGCCTAGATATGGTAGTGGAAAAAGTTAGATCATGACTTTTGCCTACTTCCTCCATCTCCTAGGCTGTAGCAAAATCAGTTTCTTTAAGAGATTCTTAAAGATCTTCTGATTACCTCCCTCTTAAATGAATAAGGTTTGTTGTTTATCTAAAAGAGTAGGTGGACCATAGCTACCAGTGTTTGTGTGCCGCTGTAGATGGTATAGGAGTATGTCCATGGGGCTATTGTGGAAACCAGTGGGGCAACCTCAATGGTGGTAAAGGAGGTGGAAGCAAAGGCTGCTGAGGTCATGGTTTCTCCATTAATCTCTAGTTGGTTGCATCCCCTTATCTACCACTATCACTACTCCCGGCTTCTTCTCATAGACCTTCTGTGCTTTGCTTTGGGCAACTAGTCTTGAAAAGGCAACTATTTGGCCTCCCCTTGTAGACTAGCTGCCTTGTTGATTAGATTCTCAAATGTTTTGATAGTGAAGCCCTTAAGCATGAAGGTAATCGGGCCATGAATATTCTTTAGAAGAATCTCAATGGCATGATGTTCAGATAGCTACGGCTCGCATTTCATACTCAACTTATGCCATTGAAGAATATAATAAACGAGGGACTCACCTGGGTGTTGTTGAGTTACAACAAGATCACCTACAGTAACCCTTTGCTGAGCTCCAGCAAACCTCTTGATAAAGAGTTGCTCCAACTCAGCAAATATCTTTACTGAACCATTGGGAAGTTTAGCATACCAATCAAAAGCTATCCCTGCTAGGCTACTGATGAAGAGGCCAAATACCAAAGCATCATTGCCACCGGTGTTGCAACAATTGGCCCTGAAGTGTGATATATGCTGCCTTGGGTTTTCACTACTATCAAAGCTTTTGAAGGAAGGTGGCACGAAACCTTTGGGATATTGGATTGCATCAAATTCCTCTAGGTAAAGTCTACCCTTTGGAACCGATGATCCTGCCAGAGTTTGGGCCAACGCTTCCTTCACTTGCTGCTCAGCCATGGATCTAATGTCTTTTTTCTTGTATGGAGGTACTTTCCACTACCTTTTTATACATGCTAGTGCTACCTTGCTCAACGGGAGGTAAGGTCTTGGCTAGGTCCAAGACATGCACTAACTCCGACTAATGTAGGTAGGATGACTATGGGGCTTGTTTCAAAATACAAGCTACAACAAGTTCTCAAGCTACCTCGCCATCCTATCTATTTGCTCATCTTTTTGCATTAACTAATACCAGAGGTGTTGGGCTTATTGGGTTGTGTCTTCCTGATCAACCTCATCACCTTCCATAACTTGCTCCTGAGGAGAGATCCTCGATTCATCAGACTGAAGTCTCCCAATAAATCATCTTCATTGGGATCAAACTAATCTTCTCCTCATCGACTCATCATACCTAATCTCCTTCTTTTTTACAAGATAATGTGCTACTATCATCTAAAGAACGATCAATCTAAATGGGAACAAATGATTTCCCGATGGGTGATCCACATGAATGAGAGGCATCGACCTCTCCGCTGGAGAGTCAATCCCATGGGACTGTACTCACTAGAAGAGACACACTGACTATCACTACTGAAAGGGTGACATTCCTAGGAGGTTCCACTATCATCATGCAACTGGCTATTCTCCCTCTCTTCATACCATCTCCATGTCCTACTAAACTGGTGGAGTTGGTGAAGGGATGACCACTATGCTTCGGGGTCGCCACTCCCTCTGCACCACCACTAGGGTAGAAGGTCGAGTAGGAGAACTTGACCTCGCCATAGTAGGCAGTGTAGATTGAGTAGGATCCCTCGATCATAGTTGGATCACCAATGGTCTTCTCCGATATGGCCTTCATGGCCTATGGGAGATGTGCTGACGGAATGGTGATGCGGATGGGAGAGCGGTGTGGTGGAGACACCATGACTCTCTAAACAGAGCTATCCGTGATGAGGTCTCAGTAAGTAGGATATGTATGGTCGGGGTAGCCGAGAAAAAAATTAATGAGTGACCGACGGTGACAACCTCCACCTCCCTCTGATGATATGAACATATGGCCTCGGCCTCTCTCCTATCGAATATGTTTCCCCCACACTATGGGAGATGATAGATCTCAAATCAAATTGAGCTCGGACTCAATGTCCAAGCTCCACCAACCCGGCATGACTAAGGCCGCAGCATGACCTCCACCTAGTAACTAGACCGATCTAACCACTAGTAGAGGTGAAGTGAATATCCTCCATCCTCTCTATCGACCAAGAGAGGATGAAATGGGTTCTATAACTAATCAAAGTGGTACCTCCTCACAACATGCGTACTCCATCTCCTTGGCAATGCATGATACCACTTGATCATGTTTTATTTCTCCTATATCATGGTAGATGAGTGAGAACTAGACCCAACTCAAAGTGGGAGGCAATCTGGGATCAGGAGCCTTACCCTTAGAGGGTGCCAAATGAGTGGGTGCTAGCCCTAGGTAGAAACGGGGAGTGTAAGCACACCACTATCACGATGAACTGGTGGACACCCTTTCCTCTAATTAGAGATATCATAATCTAAAGGTAGATCATGACCAACTTCGCCCGCCACCACTACACAATTGTTGAGGGGAGTGCCCTCACATAGAACCTCTCCCTCAAATCCTCCAAAAAATGGAAGGTGGGTATGATCAGAGGGAAATTGGCGATCCAAGGCCAAGTCCATGCCAAGGGAAAGTGAATACAAACTCGTGAGCTGCCATTTCAAAATCAACTAAAAACTAAAGACTAAAATCAGAAATTGAATGAGTGAATCTACAATATAAGAAATGACTTGATCAAATTTCTATTTTGTTGATTTTGAATTTGAATTTGGAATTTGAACCCACATCCAACATCTTGGAAGTGTTAAGTGGGGTTCAAATGGATTAAAGAAGATTTAGAAATTTGATTAGAAAGAGGAATTTTTGAATATGAATCCAACTTCAACAAATTTGGGTATGTCAAAAAATGGATTCAAATGTTTTTAGAAGGATGCTTCCATAGGTTCATGTTTGCTTGAATTTAGATTTTGATTTGAGGACCCTTTTCTTTAACAAATTTGGGTATGTTAAAGTAAGGTTCAATTAGCTTTATTAGTTTTGATTTGGAATCTCACTTACTTAGCACATTTGGGTATGCTAAGTGAAGTGTTTGAAAATAGTTATTTCTTTTTGAGAATTGCTGTTGATTTTGAAAATTGGAATTCCCACCTAGCAAATTTAGGTATGCTAAGTGAAGAATCAAGTGTGTTTTTTTTGAAAGATTTTGATAGGATTCAAAATTGAGTATAAAGAAGATCATAAAGTGTTTCATTTGTTTTGATTTATTTTTGATTGAAAGTGAAGACTATACTTTAGCAAATATGGTATGTTAAAGATGAAGTTCCACTTAATTTTTTAAAATGGAAGTTTCACTTAACAAATTTGAGTATGCCAAATGAAATTCCAAAAGATGCGTTCAAAATTTTTGTATTTTGATTTGGTTTTGAAAATGGAAACTTCTCTTTAGCAAATTTTGTATGCTAAAGAACAAATTTTGAAAATTTTTAATTTGGAGACTTCACTTAGCAAATTTGATTATGCTAAATGAAGTTCAAATATGTTTGAAAATTTTGGTTTTGATTTGAGACTTCACTTAGCAAATTTGAGTATGCTAAATGAAGTTCCAAATGTGTTTGAAAATTTTTTATTTTGAATTTGGAGACTTCACTTAGCAAATTTGAGCATGCTAAATGAAGTTCCAAATGTGTTTGAAAATTTTTGGTTTTGAATTTGTAGACTTCACTTAGCAAATTTTAGTATGCTAAGTGAAGTTTGAAATGTGTTTGAAAATTTTTGATTTTGAATTTGGCAACTTTACTTAGCAAATTTGAGTATGCTAAATGAAGTTCCAAATATGTTTGAAAATTTTTTATTTTGAATTTGGAGACTTCACTTAGCAAATTTGAGTATGCTAAATGAAGTTCAAAATATGTTTGAATTTTGAAAATATGATTGTTAAGTTTTGATTTTTTTTTTGAAAAGAAGACTTTCATTCAACAAATTTGGGTATGTAATGGAAATCAATCTTATTTTGTGAAAATTTTATTTTGTGTGTGATTATTGCTTTTGAATGATGGAATTTAACTTAATCATATATGGGATATGTTTAAGTGGGATTGCCAAATGATATTATTTTTATTTGGGAATGAAATCGTCATTCAATAAATTTGGGTATATTGAATGAAGATGTTCATATATGTGTTTTGAAAAAAATCTAGTTTTGTTTGAAAATGAAACTCCCATTCAATAAGTGTTGGTGTATTGAATGGAAAGGTTCATATGTGCTTTTTGAAAATTTTATTTTTGATTTTGATTTTGACTTTTGGAAAGATGATTGTTTATTTTAATTTTGAAAATAAAATCTTCATTCAAAATGAATTGAAAGAAAATGTTCATTTGTTATTTTGGAAAAGATTGTTAGTTTTATTTTTGAAGATTCCTACATATAACAATTATGAGAATTATTAAATGAGGGTGATTTAAGAAAATTTTGTAAAAAATATTTTATTATGTGCATTTTTTGAAAGAGAGCTTCTTGAAAAGCAAGATTTTAATGAAAAATTTATTTTATCTTTATTATTTTAGAATGAACCTTTCCTTATCATAAAATGATAAGAGGAAGTCTTTAAATGTTTTCTTATTTAGATCTTTTATTTTTTACCCATTGAGAACAATGGGGTTTTAAGACCAACACGGGTGAGGTCCTAAAACCTAAAGATGTTGGCTAACTGAACTTAAAAATGAAATAAGCTAAGAACCAATGGAAAGAAAGATAGTCTCAGATTCATACCAAAGTACAAACTCACTATCGATACTTAAAGAAAATGATCATTTACCAAAGATGGAGAGAGGATCCTTCCCCAACAGAGTCGCCAGAAAAATCTGTGGTGAAATTTTATACATTCCTGCCTTCATCTATCACCCCTTTCAGAAAAGAGGATAAATGAAAATAGAAATATATAAAATATGCCTTGTTGGGATGCCACGTAGATCTGCAAATATTTTTATTAAGGTGATCGGGTATGACATCGAGGAGAGGTGTACTATCTCAAAAGATAAAAGTCACCACCCTATAATGGACCTAATCACCTCAACAAAGACTCCTAAGGATAATGGGTCTGCATATGTACCAAAGATTCTTCCACTATTTTATATGAAAAAGTAAAGTAAGGTTTATTTTAAACCAAGTCCATTAAGTTCCCTATAGGGGTAAGCACCCATAGTTAATTACATCCTTAGGAATGATAACCCTTAGGAATACTCTCAATTAAGATAAATAATTATTGTCTCCAAAGATTTCAATAGGTAGGACTATTAATCGATTAGTTTATTTTGGAAGATCAAACAGGATTCATCAAAGAGAGAAAGTTATTATCAAAGCCAAAATGAAGATAAGTAGGAGATGCCCACAATGCTAGGAAACCTAATGAGCATCTCAAACAATTCTATGGTTGGGCGTTACATTTTTGAAATTGATTTAATTTGTTTAAGTTGAATTTTTTATTAGAAATTTAGGGCTTATAATTCCATAACACAAGATCAAGGAAATGCCTAAGAGGTGGGGATTTAAGCTTATGGCCCATAAAGGCAAAAAAGCAACCTCACAACCTAAATCTAAGGAGCTTTGGCGAGGGCCGAAACCACAACCTAAATCTAAGGAGAAAATGAGTATTTTGTTTACCTCCACAAGAGAGGACAAACCACCCGACTGCTTGGACTTACAACCGCCTGGGGGTGGCCGCCAATTAACTCCTCCTACAGTTTTAAATTCATGTAGGCAAGTCATATGCTTTATGCAAGATAGCTAGGCTATTATTTATTTAGAAAGAGACTAAGTTCTTAAACTCACTCCCTAAAGAGACTAGATCATGTAAGGGTATGCTTCAAATGTCATAAATCTAATGCAATTCAAATTTCATTTTATCTTTATTTTTGGACAATTATTTTGACTCAGGATAATAGGATTCATATGCCTAATGCATGAGAAATTAGATTATTGGCCAAAATCAGCGAGAAGGGAGGACGTGTGTTTCCACCATGGCTCTTAAAGGTCAAGCTAAGTTTCTCTGGCAAAGATGGAAGCCTTCCAATCAAGTGTGAAAATAATATGCATTTGTGCATGATGCTATAAAGAAGTATTCATCTAGCTAAGGGGTTGCTAATTCTTTTATCTTGATTTTGACCTAAGCTTTAGGTGAGGTTATGAGTTCTTTAATTTTAATTTTGAAATATTAAATTTAGTAAAAGACTTATTTTTCCCTAAGAGCCTATTCCACATCCAGGCCATACATAAAGCAAGGAAGAAACTAAGAATAGGATGTCACTTAATGGATAAGCTAAACAAATCATAAATCAATTTATAAAGCTAATCGCAAAAGAGAAAGAGGTCATTATGGTTAGGTACCACCGCACAAACCTGAAAATAACTTGGGTAGCCAAACTTACCCTTATACAACCTGGATTACAAATGAATTACATACAATTAAGCAAGGAACTCATTGTTATGAGGGTCTTCAAGCTTCATTTCTTCATTCTTCTTTTCTTCTCCCTTCTTCTTTTACTCTTTCTTCTTTGGTTTCTTCTTTAGGATGGTTGGAAGGTGGATGCTCCAAAGGCTTCACATGGTGCATAAGATGAGATCTTATAACCAATGCTCATCCTAATCCCCATAATAATCATTCTAAAATCCTAATTGTAAAAATTATATGAAAATGAAAAGTAAATCTAGTTAACACCTGCAAAATAAAGATTAGCTAAATAAATCACATAAAATTACAAGCATGTATATGAGACTTATCACCCCACACATGGGTGACTAAGTCCACCTAGCCTATTAGATTATGCTTAGGGGTATAAGCATCTGCAACAAAGCATTTATATTTTTATTTATTATAACTCCCCTTAAGAACAATCCCTAGCAGAAGATAATGGTTAGACTAACATCACCCTATCATTCATTCTACGCACATACATCCTAACATCCAGACTAAAACATATATCCAAAAATAAAAGCAAGCAGCAAACCATGCACCACCCTAACTTAAAGCTAGAATTTGTGACTTAGCCTAATGTGTGTGCTTTAGAGGTTTGTGTGGTATGCTTAGCTATGGCTTTAAGTTAGAATTTTCTAAGTATGAAGAATATTCAACATAGAGGAGGGTTTCATTTAAGTGATTTAGTTATTTTGGGTTCATTTTATTTTATGTTTTGATTAAGTTCAAGTGAATCCTACAATTAATTACTAAGTTATAAAGAGAGGGAAAGAGAAGAGAACTTTCTCTTTCCTTCCCAATTCTAAATAATTTTCAAAGTGGATTCATATCTTAGTTTTGTTATGTGAATGTTTTAATTAAGTGTTTTAATTAATCCTATATTTAGATGAACTCTAAATAAACCTATTCAAAAGAAAGGCATTTTAAGATTAAGTAAAATGAACTAAATTCACAAAACATGGTCGATTTGGGCTAGGGGAGTGGATGCCTGATCCCCATGTGTCCATTTCAAGCCATGTGCTTGGTTTTGGCCTTGGGTCAAGTTGGGCTAACCCAAACCCATTAGGTTGGGTGCACCACCCTCGATAGAGTTTACTTGACATATTAGGAGAGTATCAAGTAGGTATGAAGAGGAATTGACCAAATTTCCCATGGATTTGACCAAAATTTGTTCTATGGCTTAGGGGTAAAATTATCATCTGGATGATTTTTGAAATTGGATATCTTGGGTATGTTGAGAAAATAGGTTTAGCCAAGTTTCATTGGATTTGGAGTTCATTTGGAATGGTTTGGCTCATGTTGACCCATTTAGGTCAAATGGGTCATCTTGGGTTAAGTTGACCAATTGGTCAGATTGGGTCAAACCAAGGGTTGGGCCAAGTTCATATGACCATTTGAAATATTTTAGCGGCTTTGGTTTGATTTAATTTGGTTTAGGGTTGAATTTGGTTCATATGACTTCATTTAGGTCAAATGGGTCAAGTTGACCGATTTGACCCATTTGACCCATTTGACCTATTTAAGCTAGGTTATGGGTAGGTTTAGGTTTAGTTAGTCATATGAAATAAATTGGTATCTTTGTTTCCAATCAATTTTGGTTAAGTTTGCATTTGGCTCAACATGACCCTTTAGGTCAAGTTGGGTTCATGGTCAATTGGGTAGACTAGGTATAGTTGGCCAATGGAGGCTTTGGTCAAGTTCAACAAGTGATTTGGAATGAACTTGACCCATTGGTTTCAATCAATTTGGCTTAGATCAAGTTTTGACACATTTTGACTTTTAGGTCAATAACTTGGGTCAAGTGACAATTAATAGGTTAGCTCAAATGTTGACTTGGTCAAGTTCAAACATAATGAATGAACTTAGATCAATAGTTTCAATCAATTTGGCCTATGGTGGATTTTGGCTATGTTTCATTTTGGCTAAGTGTTGACTTGGTCAACCCTTAGGTTTGACTTGGTTTGACATAATTTGAGTGAGTGATCATCCCATGATGATTGTTGATCGTGAAGAGAGGCATGGGTGAGTTTGATTCAATCCAATTTGGTTAGGATTAAAATTTGGCTCATAAGGGTACTTTTAACTACCAAATGGTTTGGTTAAAGCTTGATTTGAGTTTGATTGAACTTGTATATGGACTCATGGTTGAAGTATAAATCCATTTGCAAGTGGTTTGAAGTCAAATGAGTTTTGATTCATTTGAAAATTTTAACTTCAAAGGGTGAACATGAAATGGATTTTATCTTCACTTTTGAATTGAGTTTTGATTTGGTGATTGAGGTTTATATTTATATTTGGATTCATGATTGTATGGTTGATTGAATCATAAAGGAAAATCAAGAGTTTGGCCTGATTTGAAATTGATTTGGCTAAGTTCAAGGTTTTGACTTGCAAGGCTTATGTTGAATTTTGAATGAGTTTGAGTTTGATTTTTGGAATTGGTTTTGATTGGTTGAATTTATATTTCATTTATATAAGTGAATTTAAATGAGAATATAAATGGGTCATGAGAAAATTTCATGAATTTGAGTTGATTTGAATATAATATTGATTAACTCCTTAACAAGGATATTAAAGAATTAGAAAATATTTTGAATTAGGAATTTGAATTTTTGAGTATGATTTGATTGATTTGAATTTATATTTCATTTATATATGAAAATATAAATGAGAATATAAATGAGTTATGAGAAAATCTCATGAGTTTGAGTTGATTTGAACATGATTTTGGTTAAGTCCTAAAGAAGGAAATTAAAGACTTAGAAAAGATTTTGAATTAGGAATTTGAATTTTTGAGTTTGATTTGATTGATTTGAATTTATACTTCATTTATATATGACAATATAAATGAGAATATAAATGAGTTATGAGAAAATCTAATGAGTTTGAGGTGATTTAGCTTTGATTTTGGCTAAGTCCTTAAAAGGGGACTAAGGACATAGGCAAGATTTGGAATTTGGAGTTTAAAATTTGAATTTGGTTTCAATCATTCAATCATGTGGCATTGATTTGAGTTTAGAGAAAATCAATTAGGCTAGAATTTATTTAAGTTTGATGTTGATTTGATTTGGAATTTGACTTGAAGGAAGGAAGGTGAGGAGTGGTTCAAGCTAAGGGGAGGCAAGTTTTCCTAACACCCTTAAGGGATTACCTATTCTTATGGCTAACTCTTCTAAATATCTAGGGCTAGGTTGAGTGTCCACCTAATCATGAGATGTGTCTTAAGACTAAGGATCTCTTAAAGTCTAAGAGTAATCCTATGTTTAAGATGGAGGGGTTGAGAGCTCATTCTAAAAATGAGGTCAACACACCCCCAGGCGGTTGTAAGTTCAACAGTCGGGTGGTTTATCCTCTCTTGTGGTGGTAAACCATATGCCCATTTTTGCCTTAGATTTAGGTCGTGCCTTGGCCCTTACCAAAGCTCCCTAGATTTAGGTCCTGAGATTGATATTTCCCTTTGGGGCCATGAGCATAAATCCTTACCACTTAAGAATTTTAATGACCTTACATCATGGAATTATAAGCCATAAATTTCTAATAAAAATCCAACTCAAATAAATAAATCCTTTTCAAAGTTCAAAAATGTAAAGCCTAACCAAAGGATGGTTTAGAATGCTCGCTAGATTTCTTAGCATCATGACCATCTCCTACTTATCTTCCTTTGGCTTCGATAATAAATCTCACCCTTTGATTAATCCCATTTGATCTTCCAAAATAAACCAATTTATTGATAGTCTAACCTTCAAAATCTTTGGAGCTAATGATCATTTACCTTAATCGAGAGTAATCCTAACGAATCTCATTCCTTATGTTGTAATTAACTATGGGGGCTTGCATCCATAGGGAATTTAACAAACCCTATTTAAAATAAACCATACTTTACTTTTTCATGTAAAGTAGGGGAAGAATCTCTGGTACATACGAAGACCCATAGTCCTTAGGAGTCCTTATTGAGGTGATTAGTTCCATTGTAGGGCGGTGACTTCTATCTTTCGAGATAGTACACCTTTCCTCAATGTCATATTCAATTACCCTAATAAGAATATATGTAGATCTGTGTGGTATCTCAACTAAAGGCGTATATTTCTATTTTCACTTATTCTCTTCAAAAGGATAGATGAAGGCAAAAATATTTTCACCACAAGGAGTTAATTGGCGGCGACCCCCAAATAGTTGTAAGTCCAACAGTCGGGTGGTTTATTCTCTCTTGTAGAGGAAAACTATATACCCATTTTTTGCCTTAGGTTTAGATCATCTTTAGTCCTCGCCAAAGCTCTCTAGATTTAGGATCTGAGGTTGTTGTTTTCCTTTGCGGGCTACAAGCATAAATCCTCACCTCTTAGGCATTTCTATAATCTTGTATTGTGAAATTATCAACCCTAAACTTCTAATAAATATCCAACTCAAAACATATAATTCCCCTCAAATTCAAAAATATAAAGCCCAACTATAGGGTAGTTCAAAATACTCACTAAGTTTCCTGGTATCATGAGCATCCCCTACTCATCTTCCTTTGGTTTCGATAATAACTCCCTCCTTCTGGTCACTCCCACTTGATTTTCTAAAAATAACCAATTGATTTATAGTCTTATCTTTGAAATCTATAGAGGCAATGATCATTTACCTTAATCGAGAATATTCTTAAAAAATCTCATTCCTGAGGATGTAATTAACTATGGACGCTTGCCTCCATAGAGAACTTAATGAACCCAATTTAAAATAAACCCTACTTTACTTTTCCATGTAAAGTAGGGGAAAGATTTTTGGTACATTCGAAGACCCATTGTCCTTAGGAGTCCTTATTAGGTGATTAGGTCCATTGTAGGATGGTGACTTTTGTCTCTCGAAATAGTATATTATTCCTCAATGTTGTACCCGATCACCCTGATAAGTACACCTGTGTATCTACGTGGTATCCAACCCACATTTAAATAAAAACACCATAGATTTTTTTGGCGAGTCCACTAGGGATAGTTCCTCTCTCCATCTTTGGTAAAGGATCGTTGTCTCCAAGTATCGATAGTGGATTTGTATTTCATATGACTCTGAGACTATCCTTCTTTTCTATTGGCACTTAGCTCATTTCATTCTAAATCTAAGCTAGATAACATCCTTTAGGTTTTAAGACCTCACTCCACGTAGGTCTTAAAATCCGTGTTGGGTCCCCCAATAGGTGAAAACAAAATTTAACAAAGAGATGACTAAAGGCCTTTTTCATGCCATCTCAATGGCAAGGTAAAGTTCATTCCAAAAATAAAGAAAAATAAATCCTTTATAAAACATCACTTTTCAAAGGCACTTTTCCAAAATTCACACAATAAAATATTTGTACAAAAAGTTTCACAAAATGTATATAACTTAACCTCATCGACACAATCTTCAAGATATGTAGGATTTTCGATTTCATTTCAAATAAAATTAAAACCATCTTTCAAAAAGACATATAAAACATCTTTCATATACCCAATGATAATGAAGATTTCATTTTCAAATAAAATCAAAATCATCTTTCAAAAATTATGACCATCCTCATTCAATATACCCAAATTTATTGAATGAAGATTTCATTTTCAAATAAAATCAAAATCATCTTTCAAAAAGCATATATGAACTTTCTCATTCAATATACCCAAATTTATTGAATGAAGATTCCATTTCAAATATCATATTGATTAAACATTTACAATATATGTTGAAGTTTTTCTTCCTTCATATAAATTTGAAGATAAGCCTCTTCATTCAATATATCCAAACTTGTTGAATGGAGGCTTTGTCTTCAAACAAAATCACACCATTTAAAACTCCACTCAACACATTCTACATGTGTTAAAGTTGGAATTTCCTTCTTTTAAATAATCACACACAAAACTTTCATCTTTAAAAAAAATTAGAAATTGACTTCCATTTTAAATACCCAAATTTGTTAAAATAGAAATCTGCTTTGTAAAAATCATGAGAATCAAAATACATTAGAATTTCACTTGCCATATCTAAATTTGTCAAATGAGAGTTTCATTTTTTAAAAATAAAATATAAAATAAATAGGATTTCATTTAACATGCCATGTTTGTTAAATAGAAATCCCTCCTTTCAAAAATAACACAAAATCAAAAAAAAAAATCAAATACATTTGGACTTTATTTAGCTTACACAAAGTTGCTAATTAAAGATCCCATTTTTTAAATCAAAAGAAAAATCAAACACATTTGGACTTTATTTAGCATACACAAATTTGCTAAATAAATATCTCATTTTCAAAAGAACAAAATTCAAACACATTTGGACTTTATTTAACATACCCAAATTTGGTAAGTAAAGATCCCATTTTCAAAATCAAAATAAAAATTAGATTTGGGTTTTGTTTAGCATACACAAATTTGTTAAGTAAAGATTCTATTTCTAAATTCACACATGATACATATCATGGGAAAACAAGCAAAAACAAAATTATTTTCAAACATCTCAATTAACATACCCAAAATTGCTAAATGAGTAATCTAAAATAAAATCAATTAACCCTCTATTTAACACACTCAAATTTGTTAAATAAAGGGTCCCCAAACATAAAAATAAAATTAAAATATGAATCAATGGAAGCATTAAAAATCTCTTCAAAATATTTGAACCTATTTTCTACATACACAAATTTATTGAAAATGGATTCTAAACTCAAAAATCTCATCTCCAATTCATTCAAAATCTCACTCCTAATTTTAGTGAGCCCCACTTAACATATTAAAATTGTTAAGTGTGGGTTCAAACTCTAAATCAAAATTCAAAAATGTTAGCAGAATACCAAAGCAGAAAATCTAATTTAAGTTTATTTTTAAAAATTATGAAATTTCAACTCAGTTTCAGTCGGCTTTTCTCAAGTTCAGTATAGTGCAAATGGATTCTCAAAAGTATGTGTTCACTTTCCCCTTTGGGATGGATTTGGCCTTGGATCGATCGAGCCTCCCCCAAACTTATTTTGCCCATCAGATACACTTTGGTCGAGGATTAGATGTGGTCACATCACTGAGGGAAACCCACCATCAAGGAATGGACTACAGAAGAAAGTCATCCATATTGAGAGGCCCTCGGATTCTGAATTTCCCTCGCTAAAGAGGAAGGCGGTAGAAGTTTTCACAGTAGTTGTAGTTTCAATGCTCATACAATTAGTTGTTCTCGTCACAGCTTCAGTGTGGGCTAGTACCCTATTGACCTCATTTTTAGAATGAGCTCTCAAACCCTCCATCTTAGACACAAGACTTTTCTTAGACCTTAAGAGTTCCTTAGTCTTAAGACATATCAAGTGATTATGTGGACATTCTACCTAGCCCTAAAGACTTAGAAGAGTTAGCCATAGGAATAGGACATGCCTTAGAGGTATCAGGAAAATTTGCCTACCCTTAGCTTGAACCATTCCTCACCTTCCTTCCTTCAAGTCAAATCCAAAATCAATCTTATTTGATTTTCTCCAAACTTAAATCAATGCTACATGATTGAAATCCATGATTGAAACCCATTGATGAAATTCCTAAGTCCAAATCTTTCTTAAGTCCTTAATCTTCTTTTAAGGACCTAGCCTAGATCATGATCAAATCACTTCAAATCTTCACAATTTTCTCATAACTCATTCATATTCTCATTTATATTCAAATATATACATGAAATATAAATATAAATCCACAAATTAAGTTCCAAATTTAAAATCCTTCTTAAGTCCTTAATTTCCCTCTTAAGGACTTATCCAAAAAATCATCTTCAAATCAATTCAAATCCTTGAAATTTTCTCATAACTCATTTATATTTACATTTATATTCACATATATAAATGAAATATAAATATAAATCAATCAAATCAAATCCAAAAATTAAATTCCAAATCTAAAATCCTTCTTAAGTCCTTAATTTTCCTCTTAAGGACTTAGCCTAAATCATGATCAAATCAATTCAAATTCATGGGATTTTCTCATAACTCATTTATATTCTCATTTATATTCACATATATAAATGAAATATAAATATAAATCAATCAAACTAAATCCAAAATTCAAGCTTCAAACTCCAAAAAGTTCCTAAGTCCTTTAAATTCCCTCTTAAAAGACTTAGCCTAAATCATGATCAAATCACATCAAATCCTTGAAATTTTCTCATAACCTATTTATATTCTCATTTATATTCACATATATAAATGAAATATAAATTCAAACAATCAAAACCACTTCCAAAAATTAAACTCAAATACATTCAAAATCCAACCTATGCCTTTCAAGTCAAAATCTTGAACTTAGTCAAATCAACTTCAAATCCAGCCAAACTCTTGATTTTTATTTATGATTCAATCAATCCTTCAATCATGAATCCAAATATAAATACAAACTTCAATCACTAAATCAAAACTCAATTCAAAAATCAAACCCCATATCCATTAATGTTATTCCTTTGAATATGAAATTGTCAAATAGATCAATACCCATTTGACTTCAAACCACTTGCAAATGGATTTATGTTTCAATCATAAGTCCATATACAAGGTCAATCAAACCCAAATCAAGCTTTCACCAAGCCATTTGACTCACTTAGGCTCACTTGACCCAAAGTGACCTAAAGTACCCTTATGAGCCAAATTCTAATCCTAATCAAATTGGATTGAATTAAACTTACATATGCCTCTCATCATGATCAACAATAATCATGAGATGATCAATCACCCAAATTGGGTCAAACCAAGTCAAACCTAAGGTTTGACCAAGTCAACACTTAGCCAAAATGAAACCCAACATAAAGAAAATCCACCATAGGCTAAATTGATTGAAACCATTGATCTAAGTTCATTCATGACCAATGTTTGAACTTGACCAAGTCAACATTTGAGCCTATCCTAGCCCAATTGGCCACTTGACCCAAGTTGACCCAATTTGACCTAAAAGGTCAAAGTGTGTCAAAACTTGATCTAAACCAGATTGATTGAAACCAATAGGTCAAGCTCATTTCAAATCACTTGTTGAACTTGACCAAAGCCTCAAATGGCCAACTAGCCCTAACCTAGCCTAATAGACCTTGAACCCAACTTGACCTAAAGGGAGCCAAATTCAAACTTAACTAAAATTGATTGGAAATAAAGATATGAATCCACTTCATATGACTAACCAAACCTAAACCTACCCATGACCTAGCTCAAATAGTTCAAATGGGTCAAATTGGTTAATTTGACCCATTTGACCTAAATGAAGTCAAATGAGCCAAAGTCAAAACCAAACCAAATTGAATCAAATCAGAGCGACCAAAACATTTCAAATAGTCATATGAACTTGACCCAACCCTTGGTTTGACCAAATTTGACCAATTGGTCAACTTGACCAAGTTGACCCATTTTGACCTAAATGGGTCAACATGAGCCAAACCATACCAAATGAACTCCAAATCCAATGAAACTTGGCCAAACCTATTTTTTGAACATACCCAACATATTCAAATTCAAAAATCAACCAAATGACCATTCTACCCCTAGTCCATAGAACAAATTTTGGTCAAATCCATGGGGAATTTGGTCAAGCCCACTTAATATCTACTTGATACCTTCCTAATAGGTCGAGTAGACCCTACAAAAGGTGGTGCACCCAACCCAATGGGTTTGGGTTATCCCAAATGGACCTAAGGCCAAAACTGAGCACATGGCTCAAATTGGCCATATGGAAAACTTCCCTCCACTCAATTTGAAGCACTTGGAATTTACCACTCCACTCCTTATCCCAAACCGACCATGTGCAAACTTCTAATAGCTCAAACAAACCTTTCAATCTTGGCAATTGGACGAAAATGGCAGACTATGCTTCGGTCGTCCGATTGCCATAGGGGGAGATATAGTCCTCCTAATTCCACTTGAATTCAGCTTCCTCACAGTTGATTGAGTAAGAGAGAATATTAGGAGCCATCTCAGAGTGATCCTAAGCACTCTAAAAGGGATTTAAATTGGGAATTTCTCGATTTTCATCCTTTGAAAATAGGGGACCTCCATTGAATTAAAAATTTCCTCTACATTCCAATTCAATCAAATTCTCTTCGCACACTCCACTAGAGGGCCAAGTAGAACTTGCCTAAGCTCTCTCTAAAGTTCCAAAGGCAAGGGAAGGCTCACCTAGATCAAAATCACAAAGGAGCTAAGGAGGGGTTAGTCTATAGAGCAATCAACTCAACCTTAGGAGCTAAAACTTTCACCACAGCTTCATCTGAACCAGATGAAGCTCCTCCAAGGGAATTGAGCATCGGTGATCACCTCCAGTGAGGTTAGACATTTTTCGACCACTCAACTCTCTCGGTGTTGGTCCTTTATCAAACAAAGTTTAATGGCATGAGATTTTGGCTATTAGATAGGCTTGCCATTAGGGTTAGATGGTGTTTGCAAGATTTCATTCTAATCCAAGTTCGATCGAGCTCAGATCTTCTCTTTGAAAGTGGACGGTCTCCATTACTCCTCGTGGAATAACAAGGATGATCTTGGTCATTCATCTGTGAGTTTTAGATGGACGACTGAGATTAGACGCACATTTTAAATCCTATTTCACATTTTAAAATCTTGGGTTAATTCCTGGCCCTTCGATCCTTGATCGAACGACAGATATAAAACCGCGTAGTACCGCCGCCATGCGTGCCGTGACATGACATTTAAGTGGCCACTCGTTCGGTGATGCATGGAAAGCGCACCTGACTTAGCTATTACGTGTCACGCTAAGTGGATTAAGAGATTAATTAGTGTTTAAATAAGTCTACTTAATCCTCTAAAATTCAAAAATTCATATATCTCTAAATAAAAATCAAAAAATATGAGGTAAATTGTCACTAAATGATAATTCAATCTAAAATATTCTAAAATTGGTTTTAATAGATTTTAAATATTATATTTCTCTAATTTTTGGTTTTGTTAGATATCTTAATTTGCTAATTACTCCATAATTAATCCACTAATTAATCTCAAACTTCTTGGGTATATTTTGGGGAATGACTTCTTCCTTCTCTAATTTTCTTGGGATTTATTGGTGGCTTAATTAAGAGAATTGAAAATTCATTACCTAATTATCCTTTTTATGTAATTAAGAATAACTAAGGGTTTGATTAGTGTTTTAATCTCTTATCAAAGTTGGTTTAGGTTTGATCCAGTGAATAGAAGGTTTAGGGAATAATTTTGGGGAATTTCCCTCTAAGCTATTCCCTAAACCCCCCTTTCCTTCCTAATCTTCTGTTAATTAAAGGCTAATTCATTAATTACCCTCTTAATTAATTTCTTAAAATTTTTAAAACTTTCCATAATTTAATTAATCTACTTTGGGTAGATGCTTAGTGTTCAAGCTAAATTTTAAGAAAATCAAAACTCAACTCATATGTGTGAGAGGTGTTTTGAAATTTCTTAAGTTAAACCCCTTAGCTTAATTAACCATTAATCATGATCCAAATTGTATTAAGCCCTTTTCTTCCCAGGTGCATTACAAATTTAAATTCCTTGTGAGGTTTTAGGTCATCTCATTGGCTCATAATTATTTGGTTAACTATGCTAAGGTGGTGTAGGTAAGGGTTAATTAACATACTTAATTCACAGCTTAACCTAATTAAAATATAAAATGAATCTAATCATCTAAAAATTTAACAAAAATGTCAAACACATGTGGGAATGGATTAACAACAACAAACTCAATCCACATTTTCAACATTAAATCAAATTCAAAATCAAATCAAAATCATATTAAATAAACTTTGATTTACCTTAAGTTTTGTTATTTCAAAAGATTATCTTTAGAATTTAATTAAGGTGAATGTGTTTACATGATTTCATTGCTTTAGTTCTTTCCCCCAATATGTTAAATATGTATGTCATGTTGTTCCATGCATCCATGCTTTTCAGAAATCAAATTTAAAATGAAGATGTTTACTTTATGTCAAATTGTAAGTGTTGGCTAAAGTAAGAATATGAGTGGCTATTATCACTATTAAATTCAAATTATTTTCAAAATATATAAATCAATTAGCTGAACTAAAAGTGTGCTACTTATATCTTAATTATAAGCTTGCATATGAGTAAAATATAAGGATGTGCTTAGTGTAGGTTCTCCTTCTCTTCTCTTTTAGTATAGTTTTGAATAAGATTTGGCAAGGTGTATGGTTCATTTGAAAAGAACCTCACACTTTCCTAATTTCATATCCTATTCATTCATATACTATCACTTAAGAAGAATACCTATGCTTGCACATATAAATTGCATAAACAAAATAAACCAACTAACACAAGCTTTTGCATCCTTTCTTTTCCATTCATTTCTTTTGTACACATGTTTGTATTTAAGGAAGGTTGTATATTAGTCTGGAAAACCCTGAGATTGTGAGGCTTTAAGTAGCCCAAAGTAGGTCTTATACCTTGCACCTCTAGTTAACAATGGCACTGTACTCACTTATGCCTTTCTTACTTTCATGTGTGCATGTGAAATTGGATAAGAATTCCCTTTTCTACTTAATGAAAATCATGCATTATAAACTTTCAAATTTCCTTAAATGAATTACTTAGCATGCATCATAAAGTGTGTTAAATATTCTCACTTGTATGTATAGATATGCTTAGGACTCACCCATATGCATGTTATGTATGTTGGGAAAGAAATGAAGTGATGTATGTTTTGTAAATTTAGTTCATTTTATTTAATCTTAAAATGCCTTTCTTTTTGAATAGGTTTGTTTAGAGTTTATCTAAACTTAGGATTAATTAAAACACTTAATTCAAATATTCACTAAACAAAACCAAAATATGAATTCACCTTAGAAATTACCTAGGTTCGGGAAGGGAAGAGAAATTCTCTTCTCTTTCCCTCTATTTATTACTTAATAATTAATTGTAGGATTCACTTGAACCTAATAAAAACATGAAATAAAATAAACCCAAAATAATTAAATCACTTAAATGAAACCCTCCTAAGTTGAACATGCTTCACACTTAGAAAATTCTAACTTAAAGCCATAGTTAAAAGCATACCACACAAACCTCAAAGCAATACACATTAGCTAAGTCACCACTTCTAGCTTTAGGTTAGGGTGGTGCATGGTTTGATGCTTGCTTTATTTTATGATATATGTTTTAGACTGGATGTTAGGATGTATATGCGTAGAATGAATGGTAGGACGATCTTAGTCTAACCATTATTTTCTGCAGGGGAATATGCTTAAGGGCATTATAATAAATAAAAATATAAATGCTTTTGTTGTGTAGGTGCTTATACCCCTAAGATTAATCCAATAGGCTAGGTGGACTTAATCACCCATGTGTGGGGTGATAATTCCAATATAAATGCTTGAGATTTGTTGGTTTGTTTAGCTAACCTTTGTTTTGCAGGTGTTAGTTAGATTTACTTTTTCCTTTTCATGTAAATTTTATAATTAGGATTTTGGAATGATTGTTATGTAGATTAAGATGAACATTGGTCATAAGATCTCATCTTATACACCATGTGAAGCCTTGGGAGCATCCACCTTCCAACCATCCAAAAAGAAGAAACCAAAGAAGAAAGAAGAAAAGAAGAATGAAGAAATGAAGCTTGAAGACCCCCATAACAATGAATTCCTTGCTTAATTATATTTAATTCATTTATAATCTAGGTTGTATAAGGGTAGAGCTCAGCTACCCAATTTATTTTTCAGGTTTGTGTGGTACCCGACCACAATGGCCTCTTATTCTTTTACGATTAGCTTTATAAATTGATTGATGATTTGTTTAGCTTGTGCATTAAGTGTCATCCTTTTCCTAGTTTCTTCCTTACTTTATGTATGGCCTGGATGTGGATTAGGCTCTTGGGAAAAAAATATATCTTTTACCAAAAATAACAATACAAAACTAAAAATAAAGAACTCATAACCTCACCTAAAGCTTAGGCTAAAATCAATATAAAAGAATTAGCAACCCCTTAGCTGGATGAGTATTTCGTTTATAAAATCATGCACAAATGCATATTACTTTCACTCTTGATTGGAGGGCTTCCACCTTCACCAGAGAAACTTGGCTTAACCTTTGAGAGCCATAGTGGAAACACGCCTCCTCCTTTTTCGCTGATTTTGGCCAATAATCTCATTTCTCATTCATTAGGCATATGAGTCCTATTAGTCTGAGTCTAAATAATTGTCCAAAATTGAAAATAAAAATTAAATCTAAATTATATTAGACTTAGGTCATTTGAAGCATGTCCTAACATGATCTAGTCTCTTGAGGGAGTGAGTTTAAGGACTTAGTCTCTTTCAAAATAAATAATAGCCTAGCTCTCTTGTATATAAAGGACTTGCCTATATGAATTTAAAATTGTAGGAGGAGTTAGTTGGTGGACACCCCAGGCGATTGTAAGTCCAAATAATCGGGTGGTTTGTCCTCTCTTGTGGAGGCAGATAAATTACCCTTTTTTTCACCTTAGATTTAGGTTGTGTTTTCGACCCTTGTCAAAGCTCTCTAGATTTAGGTTCTGAGATTGCTTCTTCCCTTTATGGGTCATAAGCTTAAATCCTCACCTCTTAGGCATTCCCTTAATCTTGTGTTATAGAATCGTAAGTCTTAAATTTCTAATGAAAAATTCAACTCAAATAAATTAAATCAATTTCAAAAATGTAAAGCCCAACCATAGGATAGTTTGAGAAGTTCGTTAGGCATCCTAGCATCATGGGCAACTCCTACTTATCTTCCTTTTGGCTTCGATAATAACTCCCTCTCTTTGATCAGTCCCATTTGATCTTCCAAAATAAACTAATCTATTGATAGTCCTACCCTATTGAAATCTTTGGAGACAATGATCATTTACCTTAATCGAGAGTATTCCTAAGGGATCTTGTCCCTTAGGATGTAATTAATTATATGGGCTTGCCCTTGTAGGGAACTTAACGAAGTTGGTTTAAAATAAAGCTTACTTTAATATTCTATGTAAAGTAATGGAAGAATCTTTAGTACATATGTAGACCCATTGTCCTTAGGAGTCTTTCTTTTGGTGATTAAGTCCATTGTAGGGTGGTGACTTCTATCTCTCAAGGTAGTACACCTCTCCTCAAAGTCATACATGATCACCTCAATAAGAATATCTGGATCTACGTGGTGTCCCAACAAGGTGAATATATATTTTTTCCATTTATTCTTCTTTTCTCGAAAGGGAGAGGGGATAGATGAAGGCAAGAAATGTATAAAAGAAATATATCATTTTCACCACATACCCACTAATTGGCTTCTTCCAATGGGAAGGCTACCTGGCATCAGGGATAGTCTCCCCTACCTATGAGATAAGGTCTAGCTCCCATACTGCTCCACCGAGCCAGACCTAGCACCGTAATAAGAGCCACAAGATCAAGCAGCATCATGTGCGCATCGCCAAGGAGATGGAGACATTGTCTCACACTATAGTAGAGGAGTCACTTAGAGTAGTCTCCCTTTTGCTAACTCAGAACAAGTTCCATCCTCTTTTTGATTCTGATGGAGAGGAAGATGTTAGAAGGATTATAGTATTACCTCCACCTGCAGTTCATTATGATGCACCTATCAGAGATAAGAGGAGGTCATATGCTGGCCTTAGGACAGTTCTGCACCAAGTTGGCAGGGCTTATGGACGATCAGAGTCCAAAGCCCAATTTGATCTATGATCAGTCATTCCTCATAGTGTATATGATCATATCCATTAGAAGAGGGCCAGAGAGGCCCATGTATCAATTCATGTTACTAGTAGAGAGAGAAAAAGGTATGTCAGGAAATTAGCAGCCTCCACCCTCGTAGACTTCCCCGATCGGTGCACTACCCATGCGAGTCATACTGATAATATTGTATTCACTGGTACTACCCATCATGAGGAGGAGGGCCCCCGCACAGAGGGAGTTTGTGGTGCCTCCATCACACCGCTCTACTCTACATCTACCATCGTAGGTACAAGTTCCATCTTCTACAGTTCCATCTAAAGCCATGAAGGCAGCATCAAGGGAGAAGAAAGCCCCACTAGTGATCCGGCTATAGCCAAGGGATCCCATTTCATCTACACTGCTGACTGAGGTAAGGATGAGCTCTCCTGCTTGACCTCCTACTTCAGTTGTAGCGAAGAGGGAGTGGAAACCTTATAGCATCATAGTCGTACCATCACCACCACCACCACCACAGCAGATCATGGACATAGCAGTAGCAGAGGGAGAAGGAGACAGTTCGATTGTCCCCATGGTGATAGATCCTCCCAGGAGCAGCACTCCACCCACATTAGGTGATAGTCATGAGCATGTATTCTCTAGTGAGGGTAGCCTTAAAGACCCTGCAAGGGGAGGTCGTATCTTTATTCATGAACATGTTCCCACCACGGTCACATCATTTGTGCTTACGGTTGGACCGCCTCGATGAGAAAGATCTCACTAAGAAGAAAGAAATTCTATGGTATGATTAGTCTGACCTTGAAGAGGAGAAGTTTAGCTTCGACCCAATGAAGATGATTTGTTGGAAGACTCAATAAAGGTACATATGGTTGATACTATAGGTTCTCTCCTTTGGGATCACCAAAGTTTGGAAGGTGTTGCGATCGAATAGGATGATGCAGCCTATTCGACCCAACACCTCCTTCAACAACTCAAATAAAAGGATGAGCAAATTGAAAGGATGGGAAATAGACTCGAAGATTTATTAGCGGTAGTTCTAGCACTTTAGAATCAAGCCCCAGCAGCACATTCTACCATTGTGGAGACTGGTTAGCCTGAGTTGTTTCATGTCCTGGATCAAGCCAAGAGTTCACCTCCAATAGAGCAGGGCAGTACTAGCTTGTATAGGAAGGTAGTGGATAGTACCTCTATACAAGAAAAAGATATCAAACTCATGGTTGAATAACAAGTGAAAGAAGCATTGGCGCAAGCCTGAGGTGGTTCATCGGGCCAAAGTAGACCCTACCCAGGAATTGATGTTATCCAATATCCTAAGGGTTTTGTGCCTCCTTTTCAAGAGTATTGATGGAAGGAACCCTCGTATATATAAGCGACTTCAAGGCCGCTGCAATGTCGGGTGGTAAATATGTATTATTATTCCATTTTTTTGTCAGTAGTTTAGCGGGCATAGCCTTTGATTGGTACACTGAACTCCCTAACTATTCAGTGAAGAATTTTGTTGAGTTGGAGAAACTCTTTGTTAAGAGGTTTGCTAGAGCTCAATAAAGGGTAACTGTGGGCGATCTTGTTGTAGCACAATAATACCCCGGTGAGTCCCCTCATTGATTATATTCTTAGATGGTGTAATTTGAGTATGAAATACGAACTACAGCTATCTGAATAGCTTGCTATTTAAATTCTATTAAAGAATATTCATGGACTGGTCACCTTTAGGCTTAAAGGTTTTACCATCAAGACATTTGAGATGCTAATCAACAAGGCGGCTAGTATACAAGAAGAGGGCAAACAATTGCCTTTTCAAGATCAATCATCAAAGCCAAAGCCGCAGAAATCCTATGAAAAGAAGCCAGGGGTAATAGCAGCATTGGACGAGGGAAAGCAACCAGCCAGAGATAAGTAAGAGAGACCTCAATCTCCACAGTTATGGCTTCCACCTCCTTTACCGTTGCCTCGGCCATCCAATCGGCTGTCGCAACCTCCACGACCTTTGCTGCCTCCCTCCCCATGCTCTCAACAACGATATACATATTCGCCCCCAAGTAGCTATCATCCACCTACTTTTTTGGATAAATTAAATAAACCTTATTCATTTAAGAGGGAGGTAGTCAGGAAAATCTTTAAGAACTTCTTAAAAAACCTAATTTTTAGCTACCCAAGCCTAGGAAGCTAGAGGAAGTGGGCAAGAGTAATGATCCTAATTTTTGCCTCTACCACAGCATGCTAGGCTATGTTTTGGAGGATTGCTTTACATTTAAGCACTGGCTTGAGCACAGCTATAAGTCGGGTGCTATAATTATCCCTAAGAAATATCTAGTGGAATAACCATCCAGTTTTGTTAGGGTAATCCTTGGGGATACATGTGATCCTCTCAAAACAAAAGAAGGTTGGGATATCTCTTTATCCTGAACCTCTAAAAAGATTATTTTTAAAATTAAGAAACTTTCCTTACATGTGCCTGAGGCATCTCGAACATCCAAAATCAAGGAAGGTTCACAAGTTGCCAAAGACAACTTGGGAGATAGTTCATACCCGGGATAGCCAAGTAGCGCAACAACTGCCCGAGTCCAGCCTCCATTCCACCATTGCCCCTACTACTTCATCCGACATTTCTACTTCAGAAAGTTCTTCTAGTAGACATCTTATATCAATGGAAGAGGGCATCAAATCTCTTACCCCACTTACTTTACTAGATTTCAACTATGTACCTCCTTTTAAATCTAAGAAATCAAGGAATAAAGCTAGTTTGAATTACATCTATGTCACTTCTGATGGGTTATCTAATTCTACTCCTTTAGAAAACTCTTCAAGTTTAAATAATTATAACAACTCCGATCATCCTCTTTCTGATTCAGAGATGGACTTTCCTTCTCTGAATAATATGGGTTCACCTCTTGAGATAGACTTGGAATCATCTGATTTTGAGGGTCCTATAGGAGAAGTTGTAGGTATGTCTGGTGAGTAGGTAGAATCTTTCACTAAACCTCTACAAGAGGTCACCAAAGTTAACCTCCATTGTGGCAAGGTTCTACCTCCTAGGGCAGCAACTTAAGATAAGGGCATATAAGTCATTGGTACCAACGAGCATGAAGCCCCTCCACAGGATGCTCCACCCATAGATATGCTTATAGAGAATCAGCCCAAAGTTGATTATAATGTCCTCACTCACCTAAGAAAGTTGCCAGTAAAGTTAAGCATATATGATGCCCTCGTCTTATCTAAAGAGATGAGGGAATCATTAATCAAAGCCCTTCTCGATCTAGAAATATGCTTAGCTCAGCTGACCGCTATTTGAGAGGAGGCACATTATTCAAGAGAAGCCCAGGGAGTCACATTCACCAACAAAGGCCTTCTTTTGGGAGATATGGAGCACAACCGTCCCCTCTACATTACAGTGGGTAAGGGCAGATTCAAACATTCTAGGATTTTGGTTGATCCAGGTGCCTCGATGAACATTATGAGCCTAAAAACCCATGCTTATTTGAAGATTGACATCTCTGAACTCTAAGGAGATCGAATGATGTTGAGAGGATTCAATGAACAGGGCGAGAGGGCTTTAGGATCCATAGTGTTACCTTTAGAAATAGGAGGCTAGAAAACTAAAGCCAAGTTCTATATAATTGATTTGAATACATCATTCACTTCTTTGCTCAGTAGGTCTTGGATACACTAGAATAAGATGATTCCATCCTCCCTTTATCAGTGCATCAAGTTTCAAAGAGATGGAATCGAATACTGTGTTAAAAGAGATGAAAAGCCATATTCAGTTAGAAAGGTCTATTCTCACAAAACTTGGTCAAAATTCAAATACAAAAGAAAAAGAAAAAAAAGAAAAGGAAAAAGAAAATGAAAATGAAAAGAAGAAAGAAAATACAAGTGCGCGAGAAAGGGACATCGAGGAAGAAGTAGAGTCACATGTTACATTCCACCCACAGTTCGTTCCATCATATGGACATATGGGTAGGATGACTTGACCTCCACCAGGTAGAGGAAGAGGCAGATATAGAGGTAGTTCCAGGTGGAAGACCCCTTGGTTGGCAACCATCCAACCGGGGCTATGTTTCCGTTCACAGGAGTACTCTTGCTATTCACATAGACTTAGAATCCAGCTTATAGGACAAGTCTCATATGATTAGCACACCAACCAATACCTCTTAGCATGTCTCATTGGAGGTGACACTTGAGCCAGATAGTGATGAAGACCATGCCTCCAAGAAAAATATGAATGTATTCGAATCAGAATCATGTAAAATCATTAGGAAGTAGTTGAAAACTTTAGCTCTAACCTCACTTTCTTCACAAATATTTGAAGGTTTAGTAGTTAAGGAAGCCCCTAGGTCTTCCATGGATGTCAAGCTAAAGAGATTCCTTTTGGGATCTCATCTTCAAGTCCAGAAGCAGATGTAGAACTTGAAGATAATTCATATAAAGATTTAATATAATTACCTTTTGATTGGTACTCGCCTTGTGTTCATAATCTTGCAAAGAAAGGTTTGATTCCTTATACATGATCCACATTGAGTAGTATTTCGAGAAGTGGAACAATAAAGGCGGGATGCATAATTAAGGACTAAGATTCAAGATAGGGTCCAAATCGATGATGGTTATTGCTTAGTTGTCACCAATCATCTGGAGTCTGATAAGATCTTCTCAAACCACACTAACTTTTATGAGGAGGCATGTTTAGAAACATCAGATGATCTTGATGATCTTCAAATCAAAGATGCACATCCTAAATTTGAAGAGAAAATCCATTCAACTATCAGCAAGCTCAAAGAAATCAACATCAGGAAAGAAGAAGATCCACCCCTACATATATCAGCTCTCTATTGAATGAAGAAGAAACCAATGACTTAGTTAGGCTATTGATTGAGTTTAAGGACTGCTTGGCATGGAGCTATAAAGAGATGTCTAGATTATCTCCTGATGTAGCAGTCCATAAACTGACAATAAACCCTAACACTAACCCTATCAAGCAAGCTCCTAGACACATGTGAGTAGAAATCGAACAACAGGTCATTTTTGAAGTCAAGAAACTGATTGATTGGTTTTATCAGGGAAGAAAAATACCCTACCTGGTTAGCCAGTGTTGTGCCAGTGAAGAAAAAGAATGACCAAATTCGCATATGCGTCGATTTCAGGGACTTAAATAAGGCATGTCCTAAGGATGAATTTCCACTTCCTATATAAGAATTAATGATGGACATCACCTCATCTCATGCAGTATTATCCTTTATGGATGAGTCATCTGGATACAACTAAATCAAGATGGCCCTCGAGACTGAAAGAAACACTACTTTTTGAACCCCGATCGGAACCTATTGTTATAAGGTCATGCCTTTTGGCCTTAAAAATGTATGTGCTACATACCAGCAGACATGACTCAGATCTTCAACAAACTCATTCATCATCAAGTTAAATGCTATGCTAATGATCTAGTAGTCAAAAACAAAGAAAAGGAAGACTATCTCTTTAACTTGAGAGTAGTTTTCAAACAGTTAAGATAATTTAACCTCAAAATGAATCCCCTGAAGTAAGCATTAGAAGTAGATTCAGGGAAGTTCCTTGGGTTTGTTGTCTGAAACTTGGGAATAGAGATAGACCCAAAAAAGATCAAAATCATCTTATAAATGCCACCCCCAAAAAGTCTAACGCAGCTCAGATCTTTCCAAGGTTGATTGGCATATCTAACATGATTTATCTCCAATATATCAGGGAGATGCAACGCATTTTCAGCACTTGTCAAAAAGGATGCTAAGTTCAAGTGGGATGACAATTGCTAGCATGCTTTTGAAGACATCAAACAATATTTAGTGAAGCTGCCAGTTCTAACAGCCCCTATCCCGGGCAAGCCACTTATCCTCCACACTGCCGCATTGGATGACTCCCTGGTGCTTTGTTAGCTCAAACCAATGACGAAGGGAAGGAGAACGCACTCTACTACCTCAGCCATCATTTGATCCCTGCTAAAGAAAACTACCCACCTTTTGAGAAATATTGCCTAGCTTTAATCTTTGCATCCCAAAAGCTACAGCACTACATGCTTTCTCATAAAGTAAACTTGATTTCAAGAATCAATCCACTGCAGTATCTTATGACACAACCGATGTATCTAGATATTTAGAACGTTGGTTCATGATTCTCTTGTAGTTCGATATTACATTCATACCCCTCAATGTGGTGAAAGCACAGCCACTAGGAAATTTCTTAGCAGCACACCCACTTCCTGTTGATTCCCCGCTTAGTGATGACCTCCCCGATGAACTAATCATGAACTTAGAGGAGGTTGACATTCACTACTAGGAGATATATTTTGATGGTGTGGTTTCTTTTCAAAAAGGAGAAGAACCACGATCTACTCTTTGAGGAAAGGCAGGGGCAAGAAAAATTCTTTTAACTCTAGACTGTGATGTGATGAGATTCTCATACTATCTCTCCAATCCATGCACCAACAACGAAGCAGAGTATGAGGCTTTGATTTCCAATCTAGAGTTAACTATTACAGTGTGTGTTAAAAGCATCAATATCTATGGGGATTCTCAGTTGGTCATCAACCAGATTACTAGGTCCTATAAGGTTCTAAAACCTAAGCTTCATCATTACCATGAGTACACCATAAAGCTGCTGGCCCAAATCCCTGAGGTCACCATCTACAAGATCCCTCGAGGAGAGAATAGCATAGCATATGCTTTGGCCAAACTCGCCAAAGAATTGCCATGTCTCGAAGATGAGTCCATTAAAATAAGGGTCTAAAATAGATAAATCTTATCCCTTATTGACGCTGAACTCGTCGAGAGACTTTCTCTTGAAGGGGAGATTATTGTTGTCGAAAAGGTTGAGGAGTTAGATTGGAGGCAACCATTCATAAATTACTTGACTAGAGGCAAACTACCTCAAGAGAAGTCACAAGCCCATCAAATGAAATAGAGAGCTCTCTCTTATGCTCTCATGGATGGCACCTTGTACTAACAGTCTTTTGATCAAATGTGGTTACGCAATTTAAACAAACACAAAGCCTGTAAGATCATGATTTAGGAGCATTTAAGTCTATGCGGAGTGCATCAATCCGGTCTGAAGATGAAAGCAAAGATCAAGAGACTAGGATACTACTATCCTTCGATGATTACAAACTACATGAACATAGCTAGGAGATTCCACCAATGTCAGGTACACGGTGTGGTCCTACATCAACCACCCAACATTCTGCATCCTACATTGGCCTCACGGTCATTTGGGTGTTGGGGGTACCGACATAGTGGGTCCGATTGATCCTTCTTCTTCTAAGGATCACCAGTTCATCCTAGCTGCCATTGACTACTTTTCTAAGTGGGCAGAGGCAATCCCATTTAGAGAGGTCACAGCTCAGCATATGCTCTAATTTTTTAGAAACCATATCTTATATAGGTTTGGGGTGCCTCGATGAATTATATCTGATAATGGTATTGCATTGAAGAGCACCAAGATCAATAGTTTTGCTAGGAGACACAGTATAGATTGGAGATACTCCAATATCTACTATCTCAGGGCGAATGGCCTAGCAAAAGTATTCAACAAAACTCTCATCCAGATACTAAAGAAGACACTTGATGATAATAAATGATAGTGACATGAGCAACTAGTTGAAGCCCTATGGGCATACTGCACCACATATAGAACTCCAACCTAATCTACCCTCTTCTCATTAGTGTATGGTTCTGAAGCTGTTCTACCATCAGAGGTTTTAGTCCCATCACTAAGGATAGTAATGGGCTATAAAATTACTACAGAGCAGAATACCAAGTTGCGATTAAAAGAGCTTAAATATTTGGAGGAGAAATGCCTACGGGAATGCCAGAACCTCAAGTTGTACAAAGCCAAGATAATTCAAGCTCATAATAAGCTAGTCCGCTCTAGAGTTTTTCAAGTAGGAGAGCTTATTTTAGTTCTAAGGAGACCAATTGTTTCCCGTCGAAAGATGGGAGGCAAGTTCGAACCCACTTGTGAAGGCCCTTTTGTCATAGTAAAGGCCTACCAAAGAGGATTTTATCAATTTATTGATTGTAGAGGGGAACACCTAATGCTTCAAATCAATGGGATCTATTTGAAGAAATATTATCCATAAAATCATTTTTGAAAATAATTATCTTCAAAAAATTTTTGTTCCAACTCATGAAAATATTCTCTCGTTTGGAAGCATTATTTGCTTGTTTGCGAATCCGCCATGACATGTTTAGGATAGGTGTAAGAGAACCCAAGAGATATTTATCATTCCTTCATAACATAAATAGTTATTGAATATGATTCCCTAGCGCTACTAGAATAGGTGTGAGAGAACCCAAGAGGCATCTATTTCTAGCTAAGTTAGGAGAGAACCCAAGCAGCATCCTTTCTTGGTGGGATCACAACTGTCATTTGTGGCACCATTTCATCAACTCTTAAGCGTGTTTTAGGATAGGTGTAAGAGAACCCGAGTGGCATCCTGTGGGAGCAAGCCCCTTGTGGCACTCACTCATTAGATGCTCTAGGTCGAGTTGACATGCTACTTTTCTAATATGTCATCTAGTGGTCACTTGTCTGGTGGATGTGAGTTCTCATGCTTTCTTCCTAACTTGACCATTACAAACTGATGAGCACCTTGTTAGTTTGGTAGACCTCACTGCATAGCCAATAAATTACCTCATGTTCACCCTGTTTAAGAGGATGTAAGCATACACACTTTCTGCTTGAACTAGTCATCATGCACCAAATAGGTTGAGTATATTTGAGGCTTAGGATAAGTGCTCCAGTGGCTCGTTTTCTCTTGAATACTTTTGAGTTGATATAAGTCCCATAGTGGCATTCACTCAGTTGTCGCCATAGGTCAGATAACACCTGTTAAGATGAAGACAGACTATCCCGACAATCAGTTTCACCATAAGAGGATGTGATTCCCCGATGCTTTCTTAGTAGGTTGATTGTCGCAAACCGGTGGGCACCTTAGTTTGGTTGATGTTCGCTATATTGATAATGACTCACTTGTGGATACACCACTCTTGGAAGATATGAGTCTCCGCACTTTCTCCTTGAGTTGGCCACTGAATACCTATAGACATTATAAAGCCCTTAGTAGCCTCTCCCATGTGAGCACTCTCCTTGGGTCACATCCTTTGCGACCCCATTTAGACACTACCCGGGCTACTCTTGGATTGGACAGTCCCCCTTTCCTAGTAGCCACCCCTGTGGTTAGAGAATTTATTCAGCGAATGCACTGATTCTCTCTTAGTTCAGTAAATCTGAGATAGGTCTAGGCTGATATAAGCTCCTTCTTAGTGTGATCCCTCACAAACCAACAAGGCCCATCATAAATAAACAAACAAACAAATAAATTTATTCGCATGTGGATTAGGAATTCAAGCCCCTAGTGGCCCCTTTCCTAAGCAAGCATCCTATCTTTAGGGCAGTATCAGCAGAACTCCCTATAGGAATTTCTTGACTACACCTGAGTAGAGATAAATCCCTGGGTCGGCACTCTTTCAGTAGTCACCCTTAGGTCAGGTTCAATATGTTTTTCCACAAATAGGTTACCCCGACGATCATTTCACTCTAGAAGATGTAAGTCTACTATGCATTCTTTCTAGCATGATTGTCGCAAACCAATAAGCAGCCCTAGGTTGACATGTTACCTTGCTAATATATTTCCCTAGTGGTCTTTTGTTCAGAAAGATGTGAGCCCCCTTGCTTTCTTCCCTGAATTAATCGTTATAAATTGAAAGGTACCCATTTGGTTGGATAGTTCTTCCCTCGATTGAGAAACTACTCCCTTTGGATCAGTAAATCTAAAGTTAGGCCAAGATCAACCTGACCCCTACTCAGTGCAGTCCATCGTAAACTGATGGGATCCATCAAATATAATTAAAAATGAAATTAATTTTGAATATCTTTGAGCTTATTTAAGTTCCCCAGTGGCATTCACTCAGTAGTCAGCCTTAAGTTGGGTTTGATTCATTGTGTCACCAACTGATCAGCCCAACAACTGATCTCTACTTTGGAAGATGTAAGTTTGCTAAACTTTCTTCCCAGTACAGCCGCAACACACCGAAAGACACCCCTTTGGTTGGATAGTTCTCCCCTCGGTTGGGAAACTACTCCCTTTGGATCAGTAAATTTGAAGTTAGGCTAAGGCCAACACAACCCCTACTCAATGCAGTCAATCACAAACTGATTGGATCAATCAAATATAATTAAAAATGAAATTAATTTTGGCTATCTTTGAGCTGATTTAAGTCCCCCAGCGACATTTACTCAATATTCATCCTAAGGTTTGGTTCAATTCATTATGTCACCAGCAGATCACCCCAAAGACTGATCCCTACTTTGGAAGATGTAAGTCTGCTATGCTTTCTTCTAAGTACAGCCACTGCACACCGAAAGGCAACCCCATTGGTTAGATAGTCCTACTATGTGGTTGGTAGACTACCCCTTTGAATTGGTAAATCTGAGCTAAGTCATGGCTGACATGGCCCCTACTCAGTACGGTCCATCACAAACTAACGGGCTCCATCTCAAAATTTAAAATTTAAAATCTGAAACAAAACCAACCAACCTCCCTAGTGGAGTCAAATTAAACAATTAAATCAATCAACTTCTCTTCAGTGAGATGCAAATCTTTCCAATTCCCCCAGTGGAATCAATTCAGTACAACTCAAACATGCTGCCCTAGTGGTTGTTTCACACTTCTATTCCCTAGTGGATTTCACCACCTCTTATGCCCAGTGGATAACTTGAACCTTTTCCCCTAGTGGAAGGCTCCTATACTCAATCCCTAATGGATTCCCCCTTCACTCTCTTCTGTCTTTGACATAAGTTGAGTTTCATTGCACTAAGCTCTTGATTCCTTCTATACCTCGTGTTTGGGAGTAGATCGTTTCCATTAGTGCTTGTAATTATTTGAATGCAATTGATCATCTCAATCAACACCAACACATGCTGTATGCCTTGTCAGTCACACCACACCTATTGGGCACCATTTGTTGACCTCACTTTTGGAGTGAGCTCTCCACTTCTCCATCTTAGACATAAGACTCCTCTAAACACTAAGAGTTCCTTAGTCTTAGGACACCTCTAGTGATTAGGTGAACACTTAACCTAACCTTAGATACTTAGAGAAGTTAACCATAGGAATAGGTTATGCCTTAGGGGTATTAGGAGGACTTGCCTACCCAATAGTTTGAACCAAATCCTTGCTTCCTTCTTTCAAGTCAAACTTCAAATTCAAATCAAATCTCAAATCAATTCCAACTCAATTGATTTTCCCAAATCTAAAATCAATTCCAACTCAATTTATTTTTTTAAATCATCAAATCAATTTCAAAATCCAAATCATGAATCAACTCTAAATCAAATGATTGAAACTCATGATTAAATTCAAATCCCAAAATCTTTCCTAAGCTTTTGATTTCATCTTATGGACTTAGCACAAACCAAATCCAAATTACTCCAAACTCAAAATATTTTCTCATAACCCAATTATATTCTCATTTATATTCATAAATATAAATAAAATATAAACTCAAATAACCAAAATCAATTCAGAATTAAACCCAAAGTTAAACCAAATTTCAACTTGTACTCTTTCAAGTCAAATCTTGAACTTAGCCAAATCATTCTCAAATCAATCCAAACCCTTGGATTTTCTCTTCAAATAATCAGTCCCTCAATCACATACATAAATACAAACATAAACTACAATCACCAAACCAAAATCAAACTAACCCAAGTCAAACCCATGTTCACCCTTTTAACTTGAAATTATTAAATTAACCAAAACCTATTTGACTCCAAATCACTTGTAATTGGATTTATATTTCCATCATAAGTCCATATGTGAGTTCAACCAAACTTGAATCAAGCCTTGATCAAGCGAATTAACCCATTTAGGCTCACTTGACCCAAAGTGACCTAAAGGACCTTTTTGAGCCAAATTCTAATCCAACCCAAATTGGATTGAATTAAGCACATCTAAGGCTCACATTGTGAGCAACAATCATCCTAGGATGATAAATCACTCAAATTGGGTCAAACTAAGTCAAACCTAGCCTTTGACCAAGTCAACATTTAGCCCAAATGAAACCTAAACAAGCTAAAATTCACTATAAACTAAATTGATTGAAATCATTGATCTAAAATAATCTATAATCAATTATTGAACATGATCAAGTCATCAATTAAACCAAATCAAGCCTAATTAGCCACTTGACCTAAGTTGACCCAAATTGACCTAAAAAAGTCAAAATGGGTCAAATCTTGATCTAAGCCAAATTGATTACAACCAATGTGTCAAATTCATTCCAAATCACTTTTTGAACTTGACCAAAGCTTCAATTGACCAATTAGACCCAACCAACGCATGACCTAACCCAATTGGGTCAAATGGGTCAAATTGGTCAACCTAACCCATTTGACCTAAATGAACTCAAATAAACCAAAACTAAATCTAAACCAAATTGAACCAAATCAATGATACCCATAGGCTCCAAATGATCATTTGAACTTGAACTAACCCATGGTTTGACCCAATTTGACCAATTGGTCAACCTAACCCAATTTGATCCAACTTGATGTAAATGGATCAAATTGAACCAATTAAAATCAAATGAACTCCAAATCACTTGAAATTTGGCCCAACCAATTTTCAAATCATTTCAAATATGTCCAAATCAAAATCATGGCCAAATGACCACTTTTATCTTTGTTCAAAGGGTATCCTATGACCAAATTCACTTGGAATTTGGTCATTTCTTTCTCAAGGCCACAACATGTGGACACATGGGAGGTGGTGAACATCACCCAATGATCTTGGGTCAACCATGACCCAAGCCAATGCCAAACCGACCCCTCTAATAGAAATTGGACTCTTGGATCACAAAATGCACTCACCTAGCACCTGGGCACTCACTCTTCCTCCCTCCACTACTCAAAATGACCCACATGGGGTGTTTTCTAGCTAAAATTGTTAACCCAAACCTAACCATTGATCAAGAAATGACAATTTAGATCATCATCAACCGATCCAAGGAGAGGGGGGGGGGATATACTCCCCAACATTCTCACTCAAACCATAAGCACTGATTTCGATAGAGCCAAAGAAGTTAAAACAAAGCTTCTCTAAGCCTTGGCAAGTCATTCCTGAGCTCCCCCATTTCTCCTTCCTAGTTTTGCTCAAAGCTGAAACAAGGGAGGTCAATCTGATTCCTAATTTACTCAATTCTCCATCAAAATCAAATTAACCTTGCACACACCCTAAGTGGACTTCGTCGAGCTCAACCAAGTCATTTCCCAAGTCTCCAAGCCACAGGAACCATCACCTTGATCAAGGTCGATCACCATTAAAGGGGAGCTTGGTCAACCGTGCAATCCACTCCAAACCAAGATCCAATTCCTTCAAGAGGACTTTATCTCTACTAGACGAAGCTACCTCCTCCGTTAGAAGCACAGGTAATTTCCTCCGACGAGGTAATTGCTTGAAATTTCTAGGGCCACCTCTGAACTGTCCTCTTTCTTCTATATGGTGGAGGTCGAGTCATCCTACCCATGTGTTCGAATGTAGTAATGAACTGTGGGTGGAATCTAATGTCGGGCTCTACTTCCTCCTCCAACTCTATTTCTTGCTCCCTTTTATTTTCTTTTTTATTTTCTTTTCATTTTTTTCTATTTCTTTTTAGGAAATTTTACTTGGTCCTTTTTGAAAAAAAGTGTTACCCCATTGGATTTTGACCGTTGGATGTGCATCCCCCTCCTTCCGAATGTGTGGGATCATTTTAATCCCAATTCAAGCTCGGGTGAGCTCAAATTTAATGGGGAGAGACGAATGGTGTTCATCTCTCATCGCTTGCAAAGGAGAGGAATCACACGACGTCTATTCCACGTGATTGGAATAGAGGGCTGTGATTAGATCACGCTAGATCCCCTTTGATTTAAGCCTAAACCACAGGATTAATCTCGACCATCCAATCTTAAATCGAACAACCCTGTGGAGAAAGACCGTCTACCACCGGCTGACTCAGCAGGCGGATGTGATAACTTAAATAACCTATCCCATCACACCGTGTCATCCGCCACATGGCCCGACAGGATTTAGGGGTTAATTAGGCTTAATTTATTTATTTTTAATGCTAAAACTTTCAAAATTTATAACTAATTATAGAAAAATTCAAACTCATGTTTATTTTATAGATAATTTAGAGAGGAATAATAGAAAATTAAAATTAATTAATTTTAAATAGTGATTTTAACTCAATTTAGGTTTTATTAAAAATATAATTAAGCTAATTAGTCTTTAATTAATTATACAACTAACTCCAAACTTTTTGAGATTAACTAGTTGGAAGACCTCTACCTCTCATGATTTTCTTGAAATTTATTACTTGATTAATTAGGGGAATTGCTTGTTTCATCCCTAATCACTTTCTTAATTAATTAAATGATTAATTAACATATTAAATAGTGTTAAATTCATTAATTAAGCTTGCTAACCATCATTAAATAGTGAATGGAATTAGGGAATGCGATTAGGACTTCTTTTCCAATCTTTTCTCCTAAGTTCATTTCATTTAGAAAATACTTAATTAAGTTAAAATTAATTAATGGCTTAATAACTTCATTAATTAATTCCATTAATCAAACTCAAAACTAAATCATTCTAGAACTTAATCATTTAATTCTTGGGTAGATTCTTAGGTGTTCAATAACCTAAGAGGTTTCCAAAGGAAATTATAACTAAACTACATGTGTAAGACGATTATAAATGTACTTAATTAAACCCTTTAGCTTAATTAACCAATAACTGTGAGCCAATTGCATTAGACCCCTTTATTTCTTAGGTGCATTGTCGATTTAATTTTCATGTGGTTGTATATCATATATTGGCTCATAATTGTTTGGGTAATTATGTTAAAGTGGTATAGGTAAGGCATAATTAATGGATTTAATTCATACCTTAATCTAAACAAAACATAAAATCAACCAAATTATTCTAAAACTAAACTAAACCAATTCACACATAAGGGGAAATGGATTGGGACCAACAAACCCTTTTCATATTTCCTAAGTCAAATCAAATCCAAAAATAAAAATCTCCTTAAAGAATTTTGATTCATTTTAAATGAACTTATTTCATAGGATTGTCCTTAGGAAGTAATTAGGGTGAATGAAGTCATGTGCTTACATCCTTTTATTTCTTTCTAAGCATGTTAAATATTGTTTACCATATGAAATCATGCATTCATTTCTTTTAAAAAATCAATTAAATAAAATGTTTTCTTTTATGTCAAATTACATGTTTTGGCTAAAGTTAAGAATATGAGTGGCTATTCACTTTAAATCAAAAATAAATTATTTTTAAAACCTATAAATTAAAGATTATGAATGAAGTGATGCTACTTATAAGTACTTATAATCTTGCATGTGATTATAGCATAAGATGTGTATTATGTTATTTTCTTTTATTCTATTCACATGGATTTGAATAAGATTTGCAAAGTGTATAGTCATTTTAAAAGAACAAAACACTTGCTTAAATCTATTCCTATGCATTTCTATGTTATGACTTAAGAAGGATCTTCACATTTACACATGTAAATTATACAAATAAATCAAACCTAATCTTCTGCATGATTCTTCATTCATTTGGTTCTTTTTGTACATTTACATGTATTTAAGAAAAGCAGTATATTAGTCTGGACTTCCCGGGACTGCAAGGCTTTAAGTAGTCTCAAGTAGGTCTTATACCTTACGCCCCTGGTGTAGAAAATAATGGTGTTGTACTCACTTATAACTTTTATACATTTAGATGTGCATTTAATTAATGGATGAGAAATCCCTCTTTTCTACATAATAAAGACATGCATCAATTGAATATCCAAATTTTCAAATCATATCTCTTAGCATTCATCATCAAGGTATGCTAAAATTTACATTGCATGTATAGATATGCTTAGGGTTATTCATGTGCATGGTATACATGGTGGAAAGAAATGAATGGGTATGTTTTATATGATAGTAATCCACCTTAACTAATCTTAAGAGCTCTTTCTTATTGAATATAGGGATTAAACTTATATTTAAAGAAAATTCATTAATGAATCTACCTTAGAAATGCCTTAAGGTAGGGGTGAAAGAGAGTTCTCCTCTCTTTTCTTCTCTTCACAACATTTAGTCCCTAAGCGTAGGTTCATTCAAACCAAATCAAATCACCAACTAAAATTGACAAATCAACTAAACCACCTAAACTTAAACCACCATCTAAATTAAATCTTTCACACTTAGAAAATTCCAACCTTAAAGCCTAGTTAAGACATGCCACGCAAGCCTTAAATGGCACACACATTAGGCTAAGTCACCATTTCTAGCTCTATGTTAGAGTGATGCATGGTTTGATGCCTGATTTTTTTTTATGATGCAATATTTTTAGACTGGATGTTAGGTGTATGTGCGTAGACTGGATGATAGGATGATCTTAGCCTAATCAAGTCTTCTGTAGGGGATTGTGCTTAAGGGGCGGTGTAATAAAAATATAAATGCTCTTATTGTGTAGGTCGCTTATACCCCTATGTATAATTCAAACTAGGACAAGTGAGCTTGGTTACCCATGTGTGGGGTGCTAAGTCCAACTTATGCATATAATTTCTTGGGTTGTGAGGAATATTTAACTAATCTTTGTTTCATAGGTTTAGTTAGATTTACCTTTCTCATTTTGATGTAAATTTTGCAATTAAGATTTGGAATGAATGTTATGGGAGATTATGCTGAACATTAGTCATAAGACCAAGCCTTATGCACCATCTGATGTCTTTAGTGCAACCGTATTCCAATCAAGCCAAAAGGAAGAAAAAAAAAGAAGCAAATCAAAATGAAGAATGAAGAATGAAGAATGAAGAATGAAGAATGAAGGCCCCCATAACATGAATTCCCTTTAATTGTAATTATTCATTTATAATCTGGGTTATATAAGGGTAAAACTTGGCTACTCATTTTCCTTTTCTTGTTTGTGTAGTGAAGCTCGACCACATTGGCATCTTATTCTTTTACACCAATTTTATAAGTTGATTGATGTTTTGTTTATGATTGCATAATTAGGATGACATGATTTTTCTAGTTTCTTCATTATTTGATGAATGGCCTGGATGCGATTAGGCTCTTAGGAAAAAATAATTTTTTATCTAATTAATCAATTCAAAACTGAATTAAATAACTCATAACCTCACTTAAAGCCTAAGACATAAATCAAGACAATAAAAGATTTATCAACCCCTTAGCTAGATGTTATATGTCTCACATCATGCATAAATCATATTGCTTCACTCTTGTTAACGGAGGGCTTCCACCTTTGCTAAAGAAAATAGCTTGACCTTTGAGAGCAATGGTGAAAACACACCTTCTTTCAATTTTGGTTGATAATCAATCTTCTCATGCAATAGCCATATGAATTCTCATAGCCTGTGTCAAATAATTATGTCCAAAAATCAAAATAAAACTTAACAAAGTTTGCATTATATTAAGTCATTATTCATGCCCTTGAAGATCTAGTCTCTTAGGGAGTGTGTTTAAGGACTTAGTTTCCTTTCAAAATAAATAATAGCTAGCCATCTTACAAAGTATAAGACTTGCCTACATGTATTTAAAATCGTTGGAGGAGTTAGTTTGCGACCACTCCATGGCAGTTGTAAGTTCAACAATTGGGTGATTTATTCTCCCTTCTGGAGGTAAACCATATACCCATTTTTCACCTTAGGCTTAGGTCATTCTTTGGTCCTTGCCAAAGCTCCCTAGATTTAGGATCTAAAATTATTGTTTTCCTTTGCGAGCTACAAGCATAAATCTTCACCTCTTAGGCATTTCTATAATCTTGTATTATGGAATTATAAGCCCTAGATTTCTAATAAAAATCCAACTCAAAACATATAATTCCCCTCAAATTCAAAAATATAAAGCCCAACCATAGGGTAGTTCAGGATACTCACTAGGTTTCCTAGTATCTTAAGCACCCCCTACTCATATTCTTTTGGTTTCGATAATAACTCTCTCCTTTTGCTCACTCCCACTTGATTTTCTAAAAATGGCCAATTAATTGATAGTTCTATCTTTGAAATCTTTGGAGGCAACGATCATTTATCTTAATTGAGACTATTCCTAAAGAATCTCATTCCTTAGGATGTAATTAACTATGGGGGCTTGCCTCCATAGGAAACTTAATGAAGCCGATTTAAAATAAACCCTACTTTAATTTTCCATGTAAAGTAGGGGAAAGATCTTTGGACCTTCAAAGACCCATTATCCTCAGGAGTCCTTATTAGGTGATTAGGTTCATTGTAGGATGGTGACTTCTATCTCTCGAGATAGTACATCATTCCTCAATGTTGTACCCGATTATCCTAATGAGTACACCTACGGATCTATGTGGTGTCCAACCCACATCTAAATAAAAACACAACACCTACATTCTTAAGAATCGTAGTAGTGCCCCATCTACCTATTATATCTCCTCAAGTGCCCTAACATCTACCCACACCAAGTTTGTTATCAAAGCTTAAGTTTGGTATACTGATTTGGAAGTTGGTCACTAAAAGGATTATAGCACATGAAAAAGTGCTTGCAAATAATGTACTTAATTTCTAAAGAGGTGATCCTCAATATTTAAACTTGATAATTTTTTTCTTATGGTATTTTATTATCCATTGCAAATTCAAGTTGTAGATTATATAATTAATTTAATTATGTGAACAATATCATTAGGTCGCTCCATTTATATTTACATAACTATTTTTCTTAAGCATACTCTAACCTCATATGACTTGAGTGACAATAGTGAGAAAGTGGTTACCTAAATCAATTAAACCTTCACCTTGATTCATATTCACATATGAAAACTTACATTATCCAACATAGGGTTTAATTTGATTTAAGTTTACATATTTTCTTTTTAGCTTTTAATTGTGTTTGTACTTTATGAATGTAGTCATATATGTTATTTTATTTTTATTTATTTTATCATAAAATCATCTAAATATATATCTTTTAAAAACTAATAGTTAAAAGTTAAGTTTCAAATTGCAACTTCATTTGTGTCATCATTCTTCTGAACTCAAATAGGAGAGTATAACAACAAGCTTTACAAATGAGAATAAGTTTAATAGGATTGAAAGCAAAACCTTGAACCTAGTTGTTGACCTCACTTTAGAGTGAGGATTCATCCTCCTATATTAGACTTAGGAGTCTTCTAGACACTAGAATCTCTTTAGTTATAAGACACTTCTAGTGATTAGGTGAACCCTAAACTAAAGCCTAGAGACTTAGGAAGGTGTACCATAGGCTTAGGCTATGCCTTAGGATAAATAGGGAACCTACTTATCCTATGGCCTAACCCATGACCTATGCATATCCACTCATCCAATTCCAACCTCAAACAAATATAATCAAACCCCAATTGAATCTCTTTTCATATCCAAGCTCTAAGCCAAATTGATTTGAACCCAAACCCATCTTAACCCCATAATCCAATCCTATGGACTCAACACAAAGCCCCTACAATCAAACCAAACCAAATTTATTTTCACAAATGCATTCCAGCCATTCAATACATCATTTCAAACTCTTCCAAAACCTACAATCAAATCAAGCCAAACCTATTCAATTATCCAAGCCTAGCCCATTTGAACCCAAAATGTCCAAATGAGCCAAATTTCAATTATCAATTGCAATCAAACTATCAATCAATCCTAACTCAATTATCAAACTCAATCCAACCCAATTCAACCTAATCTAACTCAAATTGACCCATTTGCTTCACTTGACCCAAAGTGACCTAAATGACCCATTTGATCCAAACTCCAATCCATTCCAAATTGGATTGAACCAACAAATTCAATCTCTTCCACAATGATTTTTGATCACCCTTGATTATCCAATTGCAGTCAATTGGGTCAAACTGAGCTAATTTGATCACTTGACCCAAGTTGACCAAATTAGCCTATATAAATTGAATTCAGCTAAACTTCATTCTAAACCCAATCAATTGAAATCAATGATTCCTACCAATCATAAATTGATCCTTGAATATGATTCAACCATCAATCAAGCCAACTTAGGCTCTTAACCCAAGTTGACCCAATTCGATCTACAGGGCCAAATTGGATCAAACCTCAATCCAATCCAAATTGATTAAAACCAATGCTTCTAAAAAATCATGAATTGATTATTGAACATGATCAAGCCCTTGATTGAACCCAATTTGACCAAGTTAACTCAATTAACCCTTTTAGCCCAAATTGACCTGAAGGGTCTAATTGAGCTAAATCATTTCTAAATTTAAACTAATCAAGACAATATTTATAATCATCTTCAAATCATCACTTGAACCAAAACCAACCCCTAACTCATGCCAATTTGGCCAATTTGACCAAATTGTTCAACATAGCCCGTTTGACTCATACGAAGCCATATGAGTCAAATTCAAATACACTTCAAATTAAACCAAATCAATTGATCCAAAACATCCCAAATCATCATTTGAACCCATTTTAACCCTTGGTATGACCTATTTTAACCAATTGATCAACCTAACCCAATTTGACCCAATTTGACCTACATGGGTCAAATTGAGCCAAACCCATTCAAACCAAGCTCAAACCCAACCAAACTTGGCATGACCCATCCTTGGGTCACCATGGGTCAGCCTAAATCTAACCCAACTCATTTTAAACCTAGTTTAGCCTAAAAACCATTGGGTTAACCCCTCCAAATGAGACAAAATTCCTATTTGGATGGTCAAACCCACTCTCCAGTCCTTGGTAGTCACCCTAAGCTCAAATTAGACATAAGGACCACTGGCTAACCTGACCCAAAGATGATTGGGTCAGCCATGAGCCAAGTGGAGTTGAGATAACCTAAGCCACTCCATTAGGACACTTGGAGGAGGTGGTATACTCTGCAAATTATTTGGAGGCAAATGGGTTTTGGTTCATTTAACAATTTCAAGTCAAAAGGGTGAACATGGATTTGACTTGGGTTAGTTTGATTTTGGTAACATATACTTAGGCTTTTGATTGAAGGAGTGATTTGTTGAAGAGAAAATCTAAGGGTTTGGATTGATTTGAGAATGATTTGGCTAAGTTTAAGGATTTGACTTGAAAGAGCATAGGTTGGATTTTGGTTAGATTTGGATTTGAGTTTGTTTTAAATTGATTTTGGTTATTTGAATTTATATTTGTGAATATCAATTGGAATATAAATGGGTTAAGAGAAAATCTTTTGAGTTTGGAGTGATTTGTATTTGTTTGAAGGAGTTCAAGGATTTGACTTGAAAGAGTATAGGTTAGATTTTGGTTAGATTTGGATTTGAGTTTTGAATTGATTTTGGTTATTTGAATTTATATTTCATTTATATTTGTGAATATAAATGAGAATATAAATGGGTTATGAGATAATATTTTGAATTTGTAGTGATTTGGATTTAATTTGAACTAAGTCCATAAGATGAAACCAAAGGGCTTAGGAAAGATTTTGTGATTTGAATTCAATCATTTGAATTGGAATTGATTCATGATTTGAGAAAATAAATTGAGTTGGAATTTATTTGAGATTTGATTTATATTTGAAGTTTGTCTTGAAAGAAGGAAGCAAGGATTTGGTTCAAGCTATAGGTAGGCAAGTCCTCCTAATACCCCTAAGGCATAACCTGTTCCTATGGCTAACCCTTCTAAGTCTCTAGGGTTATGTTAAATGTTCACCTAATCACTAGAAGTGTCTTAAGACTAAGGAGCTCTTAGTGTTTAGAGGAGTCCTATGTCTAAGATGAGAAGCTAAAAGCTCACTCCAAAAGTGAGGTCAACAAATAACTAGGATCAAATGCACTAATCATATGGCAATTAATCAATAAATTTTTTAATGGTTTTAGGAGTGAAAATTAGGAAGAGGTGGAGCTGTAGGACCCATAAACCCTTGAAGATGTTTTTAATTATGCTTTGCTTCTTGAATAATATAAGAAATTAGGCTTTTTTTTCTAGATCCAAAAGTCTAAATTCCTACTATCAATCATCCTTCTATTTTAGCAGAAGGTATACTACTAAACTTGGTCCATCATCCTCTAGTATCCAACCAAATATGAATGTCATTGATTCATCATCTAAAATTAGGGATGTAGTGTGTTTTAAATTCCCAAGAAGGGACCACTTGTAAAATTAATGTAAGACAAAGATTATGTTCATAGATGAGATTGAAGAGGAAGAAGAAGAAGAGGGTGTTGATGATATATGAGAGGAGACTCATGATGATACCCCTCATTTGAATGAGGAAACAGAGCATGTGAGCAATCATATGAGTGTTAAAATTTATATACTAATAGTTAGAGATGAATATTAGAGGGAAAAAAACATCTTTATCATGTATGTGATTCATATGAAAATGAGGTGCTAGTTGGTGAGAGATGGGATTAGTGCTATGAATGTCATTTCTACACACACTATTTCTTCGATAAACCTTAAGAAAAACCTCATCTTGAGCACTTTTATGTGAGTTGGGTGAATCACACCTCCTCACCTATCACATTTGGTCACCCTATGCCTATTAAGATAAGTCATCATAAAGGTCGTATTTTATGTGATGTATTGCTCTTTGACATGCATTTTTAATTCTTGACCTTCTTAGCATTCTTGTACAAGCATTTTTAAATGTTGCATTTACATTTACATAAGATTTTTAAAGTCTTCATGAAAGTGTAAATCAATAATTAGAAATCACTAATATAAAGTATGCTGAAATAAAAAAATAATAATAATTTTAAGAAGTTTAATATGGGGGGATCATGTAATAATGATCTATCTTGAAAGGTATCCTTCCACTCAATTAAAAAATATATATGAATTAGGGCATGTGTGCCATTTGAGATTATTATAAAAATTAGCACAAATTCATATGTTCTTGAATTGCTAAAATACATATTTATCAATTTAACATTTAATATAAAAAAACTTAATAACATTTAAAGGATTTACTAACCTCTAAACGTGTAAAATGACTTTCTTGTAAGAAAATAAAATCACTCTTTATATGTGTGAACCTAATATTCATTTTATGAGGTAGATCACATCATCAAAAATGAGATAGATTAAAGTGGAATTCATAAGTGAGATAGTGAGACAAGTCACCAACATGAGACTCTTGGTTGACTAGAGAGAGAGTGGAAAAGCTAGCATCTGAGCTTGCAAATGATTACTTAAAGTTCACTCTTCAAAGAGGAGTTCTTTGGGGCCTAGCAGAATTGATGTTTCACAGATGGCACAGGTATGGAAAGATAATGTTAAGTATGTAACAAAATTAAAGATGTGAAATTAAAGATTGAATTTTTATTTTATTTTCATGTTTTTTATGTAGACTTTGACTTTTGTATTAGTTTATGTATGGATTTATATATTATATTGTAATAATATTTTGTTTATGGAGATATATAGAGAAGTTGTAGAAATTAAGTAAAGTTAAGTGAAAAATTTTTATATGTATTAATTGAAAATAAATTTACACTTCTTCTCTTATATTGATTAGCCACTCCATAAGAGGTAGTGGTTTTGGGGTTGTTATAACTACTCTAATACAAACTCCAATGCTTAGACTAGTCCTCCTTTACTTTACTTCTTTTTATATCAGCGTGTGTATGTGTATAGTAAGTGGTTTGAACATTATATAAAATTTATTTATGCTAAAATAAAATTAAGTTGTTGTTTGAAGTATAACTGGAAGAGGAATTTACCAAGTGTTAGGACTTGTTGGCCAACCAACTAAGAAAGAAAATTTTGGTGATACTATTTGGGGACACTTAGGTAACCCAAATTCAACCTTATCCCTTAATTCAACCTAAACCCTTAATTTGATTCAGATTCTAATGAATCTTTATATAAAGAACCATCTTCAAAGCAAGATCATGAAAAAAATTTAAAGCTTTCTCTTCTTCCAATAATAATGATTCTTAATGTTATGATTTGTTGGATTATATTCAATAAGTTCAATTAAGAAATGATTAAAATTTTTAATTATGGTCTCCTGACCAAATAACACAAGAGTGTTAGCACAAAAATGCCAATGTTTCATATGCATTTATTCTTGGGTTATTAGTTGAAGTTGTCTTTTTAAGCTATGATTGAGTTGACGATATTCAACCTCCATTCAAATTTATGAGAATAATGTCTTATTTGATCCTCTAGCTTCTCTTAGTGATGTTTAAAGCATTCCCCTTTTTAATTTCAATCATAAATTTTATTCTTTATATTATCCATATATTTAATCTTAACATTACTTAGAAATTCAACCTTATCCCTTAGTTTAAGCTTACTTTTGACTTGACCTTAAATTGGTTATAAAATCCCACTAAACTTAATAAATAACATAGGAATAGCCCATTGAACATTTAATTTAAAAAAAAATCACAACTTTTTATAAGTTTGACCTTAGTTAGCCATATATTCAATTTACTTTAGACTTAGCCTTTTTAGTCCAAGTGAGCCTAAATGGTGATATAGACATTCAGTCCCTTCATTATTGGTTTAATATCAAATTTATGATTTACAATTGGCCATGAATTTTCTTGAGCTTAACAAGTGAACTCAAATTTGACGTATGGACAAAGTAACTCAGTATGTTCTTAACCTTAGACCCATTTTATGATTTTGATCTAAAAAATATATTTAATTAATAAACCTCTTCTATATGATTTATATCACTAAATAATAGGTGATTGTAGCTGACCATTGGCCTGAGCTATACCCTTTTGAAATTTTGCTTAAATTAATGATATCTAATTAAGTTAATTAAACTAAGAATATGGACTCAGATGAACTGATCATAACTAATCATTCTACTATATCTCATTACATTATTTATAACTTAATATATCTATCTAGCCCTTCAGTGTAGTATGGTTATATAGTTTTCCTATTGTACCAATGTTATTAAATTGGTCAAATTGATTATCTTTATTAGGCCAATGCATTCATTTGACCGTAATGGTTTTTTTTGTGGCCAATTTAAACAATTTGATTCTTTGACCCAAACTATGTTAGACAAACTTTTGAATGCCTCATCATTTATTAATCATATATGAATTGAGCTTGATTAACCTTTGTCTAATTCGGCTAATTGACTTATTTGACCTAGTCTAATGAAAATTGCTCATTTTGATCAATCCAATTTAAATAAATCCTTTCAATTTATTTAAGTCAACTTACTATGAGTAAAATAGACTCAATTGCTCCTTGTTAGGTTAATTGACCCTAATTTGTCTAACTTAACTAATCTTATAGGGTTAACTTGACCATTTTGGTCACATTACTCCTAACTAGTCACATCAATTGGACCAATCACCTTGGATATGTTTATTAAACTATAATTGAGACTAATTTACTATTGATTTCACTTAATTACCTTTATTATACAAGGCCACATTAAGTGAACATATATATAATTCTTTTGAAAATGTTGGACTAACTTGTTTCAATTAATAAATTAAATCTTGAATATGATGTACCTAAGTGGTTCAAAAGTAGATTGACTAATATGACTCTTTAAACCTTAATTTTTAAAGAGACGTCTATTTCACTAAGATTAATTAACCCTTAGCCCATTTGAAAACAATTAATCAAATAAAACTTAAAACACTTAATTAACAACATCAGTGTACTACAAACATCTTATAAAGTGTCTACTGATCAACCGTAACCCATAGGTGTTAATTGACTCTAGAGGTTTGCAAATTGTTCCTCTTATGGCAATTTTTCCAAACAAAACTCAAAGGAGTTCAATTGAATCATATTTCCATTAACTTTTACATTAACTCAAACTAATGGTCATGAATCTATTCTAAAATGTACTAACTTAATGAAAGCCAAGTTTATTCACTTATCCCAAAGGATAAGGTCACAATTGGATCAAATTGGGTCTTGTTAATTAAATTCAAACCAAATGTCCAAATTGGATGATCATTTAAGCTAGATGACTAGCTAACACCTTAGACTTTGGCCTGGTAACCATGATCAATAGAGTGATTAGTGGACTTAAGTTGTAAATTATGAAGCCTAATAATGATAGGCAAATTCATACTCAAGATCATAGGCTACCAATCTTGTCTCCAAATCATCTTAGTCATCCAATTCAAAGACCATAAAACTATCAAACCATTAATTGAGCTCATAAGTCTTAATTTAGCCCTTACCCTTATTTAAAGTAGTCATTGTGAATCAAGCCATCCCATAGCCTAATTACACTTTCTTCTATTATTTATGCTAAAGGAAGTTTCCCGAAGCTTCCTCTAGGCTTGCAATAGCTCAAAAGACCTTTAGCTACTATTATGGTTAAAATCTAGCTCAAAAATTGATTGACCTAATCATTTCAACTACATTAGTCCAAACCTTACTAAGGTTTTTTCTCCATATGCTAGTGAAGGTAAGGTATACAAATCATTACTTGTTATTAACCATGAAGATGAGAAAAGGAAACCATTAGAGTAATGGTGTATAGACTAGTATTAATTATGGTTAGGTGAGCTAAACAAAGTTTTAAGAAACCTTAGGTCTCATATACTATCCTATTAAAGAGAACTTCTCTCATAGAAGGAGAAATTTAATTGAGTTCTCCTTTGGTCAATCTCATGATAAACCCAATTCTTTGCTTCTTCAATTATACACATGATAGAGATGAAATTATGGCCCTCCAAGTTATTTAAACTTCGTGGAATACCTATAGATTATTTACCAAGACTTTTACAAATATTTTTAGAATTTTACTATAGATTATTTACCAAATTAGCTTAAATATTTATTATTGATGCAAGAAAGTATCAAGAATATAATAAATCATTAAGTGCAATCCTATCTTGTATTTTCAATTAATGAGTACCAAATGGTCTCATAATTTTTTATACTCATTTGGTAGATTAAGTATATTATTTTAAAATTTTGTTAATTTTCTTAGAGCTTGATGTTCATTATTAGAATAAGTAGGCAGTTTTTAATAGAAATTTCAACTTTTCAATTTTTTTTAAAAGGCAATTCTTGCAATTTGTGCATACACCTCAATTTATTTCAATGTTTTGAGAGGTATTTTGATGTATAAAAATTAAAAAAAAAATATTACTTTTAATTTTTCTAAATATATGATTAAGCATTTTAAATATATAAACTATGAGTTTTTTTAATTATTGAAATTTATCATGGGGTATTTGCAACATAAAGGCATTGGCACGGCTCAGTCCATTAACACTCGCGTGGATTTGAAAAGATGATGCCTTCACCAGAAGATGAGTAGAGAAATGTGAAACGTTCCCGTGGAGGCTTTTACATGCGACTGACGCTGATGTCCCGAGCAGGGAGATCCCTCTATCACTAGTTAAATTGATAATCGCAGCAACTTCAATATCACTTAAAATATTTTTTAACGTGACTTTTTTAATCGTTCTTATCCTTTTGCCGATCAAGGACACAGCTCCAAGAAAACTTTTTGTATTCTATGGTATGGTGGTAACATACTTGTCAGCCGATAAGCCATTGACTATGGTGGAAGGTGATGTCATACTTTACGTTTCAAGTCATTGGCCGGGTATTCCTAGCCTTGAAGACTCGAGGCCCTATTCCAAGTCATCAGCTTAATGAGGTGGTGATGATTTCTTCTATTATTCTTTCAATGTCTAGGTTAACTTTGTTTAATTTTAATCACAAATATGTGTGTTTGAATAGCTATCAGTATGATTAATCAACCAACAAACAGACAATGAAAAAGCAAGAAAAGTTTTTTTTTAAATTTTAGTTTAATTGTTAAGAAAAATTATGTATAAAATGCTTATTTATGATGTCCAATTGAACTTATTTGCAATTCATTATATAAACTCCTAATGCTTGTTGTATATCAAGAGGGAGAACTCACACTGGCATCTCAGGAATGAATATAATTGGTTCAGGATGTCAAGTCAACTTCGGGTCTAATCTGAAATGGATTTGACGATTCATTAATTTAATGGTCAAAATGAACGACCTAAATCTGACCTGACTTTGACCCAGCAAGACTTGCTAACCCTACTAACATGCATCAAATTATAAAAAAATAAAGTTTGCTGTTTCCCAACCAAGTTCTGTAGTTTAATGTTAGTTTTTTATAATAGTATTCAAATAGGTGAAGTATATCATCTTTTCTGGTATGTTATCAGAATAATTTTTTCTGATAAAGCATTAACTAAAATATAAACATGAACTCAAAAAAACTAATTTATTTTCTATTTTGATTAGAAATGACCAAATTAATGTTCATGAAAGGCAAACACCTAATTCACTGTGCTTGTTTAATAAGTAAATGATGCTTAAGGAGAATGGATTCATTGTTTGACCTCAACAGGGAAAACAACATAAATTGCTTCTATCTTTTCTATAACAAAAACATTACTAGATAAAATAATTTTCTTAATTATTTGATTTCCTTCTCTAACTTAATACATTATTGGCAAAAGATATCAAAAGAGAAGCTCAATCTAGAAGTAAATAGAGATATATAACAAGTGATCACAATAAAAAAAAATACATACCAATATCAGGTATCATGAGTTTTTGTGTCTAACTTACTAAACCAAATGCTAAAGACCCCCTTTCATAATCTGTGTTTTTGATATTAAGTATATCACAGAAAATTTCAAGCTTTGACTTTCTAGACAAGCTATCTTCATCTTCAAAAAAATCTAAATCCTCATTGAAGATCAATGTTACATAGATCAAAACATTAACAAGTTAGACATAGAAATAGCATGAGATAGGTGTGTCAAAAGATGATCACCTGTAAGAAATGAGATTTAATAATTATCGAAGTAAGTCACTTTAAATTGTCACTCATAAAAGTTTGACTTACTTCTAATGTGTATGAAGAAATAGGTATGCTTGACATTATATAATTTTTAAATAATGAGAATAATTTCTCTCACTTTTGAAGTATCTCGAATATAGTCTCCACCAAAAAGCTTCTTTTGGAATCAATCAATAATAATAGTAATAACCACAATTATGGAGAAATCTAACCAATATTTCTCAAACTTCACAAGCATGTTTATAACCATCTTTTTGATAAAATAGTGACCACTTAATTTTTCATGCTATAATGTGGCATAAGTAGTTGAAATACAAGGCAAATATATATTTGTTGTTGGATACTTATTCTTGAGAACACAAATGTAATATCATAAAAAGGTGCCAAGAGATTATATATATAAACTATTTTCTCCCCATCACTATTTGATGTATATTTCATAGAATTTAAATCACCAAATCTAAATGGTAAAAATCACGTCTATAATAGATAGGACAACCAAGCATTACGAAAGTTATGTTCAACTTAGTAGGAATATGTATCTCAATTCTTTTTTGTCATCAAGGCAACTTTGCTTTATACATTCTAAAAATTCTATTTTCTATCTTGCGACCCTTTAACATATTTAACATTCTCAAAAAATTTTGAAATAGATACATTTGTATTCCTTAAGCCTTCCTTAATAATTAAGTTTACAAAATGTGCACAATACTGTATATGAAAGAATTCTCCAATATATAAATCCCATCTCTTAAATTCAAATGATTTCCTTAGAAGTCAATATAGATATTATTAAAAGAAGCATTTTATAAGGTGATATTGAAATTCTTCTTAATAACTATCTAATCAATCAAATAAAGATTATATCACTTCAAATAATGCTAACCTTTAATTAGGTGGTGAAATAAATGCATAGTTTATGATTTTCTTTTATTGTTGCTAAGCGTTAACAATAAAATGTGCAGTCAAATAAAAATAATAATAATGTTAATTAAAGTTCACAAACTAGATGATAAATTAATTCTACCAGTTGATTTGCGTAGCAAAGCTTGAGTTTGCTCTTTCTCCCTAATGTACATCTTGACATAGTCATTTCATGTAATATTTATTGAGATAAATTATAAATCCTATTGCTAAAAGTACAATAATGTTATAAGGCCAAACCATCCAATACACTAAAAAGGTAATGATGCATAAGGATACAAGTGATAAATAAATCACAAAACTCTTATTGATCAAACTTTGTTTTAAGCACACAAAGATTAATTAGAGAAGCTTGAAAAATAAGTTGATTGATGTCGCAAGTATCTTTTTCTAACAATTTGGTATATGGCATTTCAAATTTTCAATGCCAAACATGTTATCAACTTGACAAATTGAGCTATGTGTTTTACACTTATACTTGTACTTTCCATCATGACCTTGATGCTTTATTTCAAAATGACCCCATCCAAATGAATTTAATCTCCTTCTTTTAAATTGTTCTATCAGTAAGCCCTCCATTTCACTATTTTCATTTTTCTCTTTATCCACTTTATTTATTTTAATGATTCTCACTAGCAACTTTCCCAATAATGCCAAAAGGGGTATTACAAAGAAATATATTAGAATCCTCCATCAAAAAAAATGTATGTTAAGCCTTACATGACTTAACATGTTAAAATTTATACTTATATAAAACTAAAAACTTTGCAATTTGTAGATGAATGAGAACTAAATTATTATAAAATCATCATTTGAATCAACTATTTAAGCTTGAAAGCAATAGAGAATGATAAAATACTCCAGGAGGTGTCAGATTCAAAGCCATAACCAAATGAATTAAATATTCAAATATTCAACTTACTAGCTACTGACCTCACCTTTGGAGTGAGGACTTATCCTCCTCATCTTAGACTTAGGAGACTTCTAAGCACTAGGATCTCTCTAGTCATAAGACACTTCTAGTGATCAAGGAAACAATAAACCCAAGCCGAAGGTATACCCTAACATTAGAATGTGCCATAGGACAAATAAGTTTTACTTATCATGTGGCCTAAACCATAACCTATGCTTTTGTTTTCTATCCAAGCTCCAAGCCAAATTAACTTAACCATTAACCTAAATAAATTCCACAATCATCCCATGATCTTATGACTCAAGCCTATCCAATTGACTTTCACAAAAGCATTCCAAGCTTTCAATACTAAATTTCAAATCCTTCCAAGACTCATAACCAAACCAATTGAATCAAACTAATCCAATCAACCCAAGTTAGCCCATTTGACCTAAAGGGTCCAAATGAGCCAAAATTCAATTAAATCCAAATCAATTGCAATCAAATCCATCAATCACTTCTAAGCCATTAATCAAACTTAATTCAACTTATTTCAACCTAATCCGATGCAATCAACCCATTTGGTCCATTTGACCTAAAGTGGCCTAAATGACCAAAATGATTCAAACTTCAATCCACCCCAAATTTGACTGAATCAACCTATCCAATCTCTTTCATAATCATTGTTGATTATCCTTGATTGTCCAGTTTCAATCAATTAGGTCAAACCAAACTAATTTGTTCACTTGATATAAGTTGACCCAATTAACTTATATGGACCAAAATGAACCAAAATTCATCTCAACCTCAATCAATTGCAACCAATGAGTCCTATCAACCATAAATTGGTCATTGAACATAACTCAACCACTAATTGAATCAAACCAAGCCAATTTGGCCTCTTCACCCAAGTTGACTCAATTTGGCCTAAATTGGCCAAATTGGCTAAATTGGGTCAAATCTCATTATAAACCAAATTGATTGAAACCAATGCCTCTAATCAATCATAAGTTAATTATTGTACATAATCCAACCTTCAATTAAATCCAATTTGATCAAACCAACCCAATTGACCCATTTAGCCTCAAATTGACCTAAAGGATCAAATTGAATAAAATCGTTCTCAAATATAAATTAATTCAAACTAGCACTTACAATCTTTCTCAAATGATCACTTGGACCTAAACCAACCCTCCACCCAAGCCAATTTGGCCAATTTGACCAAATTGGTCAACTTAGCCCATTTAACCCATATGAACCCATATGAGTCAAAATCAAATCCTCTTCAAATTAAACCAAACCAATTAAACTAAGGCATTCAAAATGATCATTTGAACTTACCTAAGTCATCAATTTGACCAAATTTGACCAATTGAATCAAACCAAGTCCAAACCCAACAAAACTTGACATGACCCATCCTTGGGTCACCATGGGTCAACCTAAATGAACCCAACCCATGGTGGACCTAGTTTAGGTCAAAACCTATTGGACCAACCCATCCAAATGAGATAAGATTCCCATTTGGATGGTCTTATCCACTCATTAACCCATGGAAACCCCCCTTAGCTCAGTTTGGGCACTAAGACCACTAACCCACCTGACCAAAGGTTGTTGGGTTCAGCCTTGGCTCAAGATAGGGTGAGTTCACCCATGGCTCCCCATTGAAACACTTTGAAGAGGAGGTACACACTTTGCCAGCCCTTGCAGATGTCACAGCCCCTCAAGAGCCTCCACCTCAACCCCTCACTAACATCTTCGGCCACCTACCCAGCCAGACGACTACCAAAAGTCAAAACCATCCTATCCATTGGATCACTTGGAGAGGAGGGTATACTCCTCCCTATCCAATTCAAACCACATAGAGAGTTTCTTTGAGTGATTGCGAGCATCCCCAAAGCTTCTCCTAATCCCCTCGTGCTCCCTATCACTAGTGAGATCTAAGTTGAATGAAACTGAGCCCCTTGTCCATCCAACCTCACTCAAACTCCAAAAAACTCAAATTGACTCTGTCCACACCTTCTCTTAGCTTCAAAAAGTTGAAACGAATCGATTCCCAATTGATTCGAGCATCGAAAGGCACTCCTAGACCAACTTCGATGAACTTCATGGTAGTGTTTGGTCCACAGAACTATCGGTGGGCAGGCAACTCAAGAACTTCTCAACAGGGCTTTGTTTCTTCAAGATGAAGCTATCTTAATTGACTGACCGCTAGTCTTGAGCTCTGGCAAGGTAAATTATGGAAAACCATAGAAATTCCCCTAGGTATTGGTCCTTTGTGAAAGCTTTTGTGATTTCATGTGATTTTCACCATAGGATCTCCTTAGATCTCTTCACCCTCACATTTTGGAGCCAATCTCGACATCCCATGAGCTCCAGCAAGCTCGGATCAAGTGACGGAAGGAGGACGGTGTCTGTCTTTCAGTGCTCGGGGGATGAAGGATTATCCATCGTCCATTCTATGTGATTAGAATAGACACCATAGGGAGCGTTTTAAAAAACATATCCTGTGGCGCCATGTGGAAAGTGTTGTCGCATAATCTTCCACATGGGGCCGATGGGTTAGGAGGTTAATTAGGTGCTTAAAATATGATCAAGTAGTCATAACTTCAAAAATTCATAACTAATTGTAAGAAAATTATAAAAATATGAGTAAACCCATTTTGGAAAGAGAAAATAGAGGAGAACTTAATAAAAAATATAATCCCTTAGGTATAATTAATGAATAGTTCTTAATTAAGGTTCAAAGTTTCTCCTAATTACTCTAATTAATCCTTAATTACTTGACCAATTAATCTTAAATTGGATGTGTTGATTCCTTAGGATATCCTCTACCTCCCCTGATTTTCTTGGTATTTATTAGCCATGTAGATTGGAGAATTTGAAATTCAAATCTTAATTACCCTCTTTAAGTAATTTAATAATTTTTAAAAATTCTAAACAGTAAAAAATTAAGCAATTAAGGATGATTAATCATTCTTAATAATGAAAAGATATGGGAGAATGATTAGGACCTCTTTTCCAATTATTTATCTAAATTCATTTCATTGGAAGATTAATTAATTCATGGATTAATTAAGGGCTAATTAAGTAATTTAATGATAAAATTAAATCAAATTAAAATGATAATTAGATTAGATAGCTCAAATTGAATTTATGGGTTCCTCTTTATGTATTTAATAACATAAAGACCCTTAAGGAACACATCGTTAACCCATGGGTATGAGAAAACTATATAAGTACTTAATTAGTCATTTCCTTAATCTAATAAACTCTTAAGCATGAGTCTAATTGCATTAGGTCCCTTAGGAGCATTGTAAATTTTAATTTCTCATTTGCATATCATTGGATGCTCATGATTAAGTAGTTAATTAAATTAAGAAAGCATATGGAAGAAAAATTAAATGGATTTCTTAATGGCTTGAACTTAATTGATCTATAAAATTTACTTAATTACTTTTCCTTAAGCACATTAACTCACTAATGTGGTATGGGGTAATTTCAACAAATATTAGCTCTCCTCTTTAAATTTTATAATTCAAATCTAAAATTCAATCTCATAACAACTTTGTTCAACATTAAATTATTTTATTTAACATGATTATCCTTAGGAATTAATGAGATTGAATGTGTTGTGTGGCAATGTTCAATTATTCCCTTTCAATCATTATAAATTTGTATGTCATTTGATATCATGAATTCATATTTTTAAAAAAAATAAAAGAATCAATTAAATTTTATTAAGTGTAAGTTGCATGTGTTAGATTAATCCTATTATATGTATGGCTATTATCACTAATAAATTTTAAAATTATTTTCAAAATTATGAATTAATGATAAAAATTTAAATTGATGTTAGCTATGAATATTCTATATGATTTACGTTTGTTTATAGGTTAAACATGTTAAAGTATTATTTTATTTTTATGATTCATGTATATGTTTTCATGTATTTGAATGTTAGTAAGTATGTAGTCTAGACATCCTGAAAATATGAAGATTTAAGTATCCCCAATAAGGTCCTAGATTACCTCACTTCCCAAGTTTAAATAACGGCACGTACTTACATAATTTCATTCACATGTTTTACATACATTAGAATTTGGATAAAGCTTTACTTTACCTGAATAAATAAATTTGTTAATGTACAATCTTTTTCATGATTTTCATTCACATGGTTGTGTATACATTCATATGTATTTAATATAGAAAGTATAAAGTATGGGTATCTTCAGAATACGAGGCTATAAATAGCTCCAAGGAGTTCTTAGATTATCTCACTTCCCTGGATTAAACAATGACATGTACTTGCTTAAATCTTTAATACATGTGTATGTGTACTTAGCTAAGAAATGGAATCCTTCTTTTCTACCAAAAATATATGCATTCACAATCATTTAAGTATGCCAAAAATACATTATATGTATAGGTATGTTTAGTTCAAAATCATATGCATGCTATTGATGATGAAAAGGAATAATATAACATTATCCATGTGATAGTAATTCAATTTCATTAATTCTAAGATGCTCCCATGTTTGAATAGGATTCTTTAAGATTAACTCCAAATTTAGGATTAATAAAATATTTAATAAATTATTCACTAAAGAAACCAAAATCATAATAACATGCCTTTAGAAAATAACTTAGGATAGGGATGAATGGGTTAAATTTCCTTTCCTCTATTTATAAGAATTAGATGTTGACTAAGTATTGAATGAAATAAAAAATATATACAAATTAAAATTCACTAATCTTCATTATAACTTAAAATGAAATCACCTCTCGTGTTTAACTTAAACAATTCTAAACTTAAATAATCATAATCCTAAAGCCTAGTAAGACATACCACACTAAGCTTAAGCACACACATTAGAATACTAAGTCATCACTTCTAGCTCTATGTTAAGGTGGTGTATGTTGTAATATTGTGTTTTATTTTGTGATGTAATATTTTAGACTAGATGTTTAGATTACTTATGCATAGATTGGGTGTTAGGCTATTATTAGCCTAATGATATTTTCGACAGGGTATTATGGTAAAGGGATTGTTGAAATAAAAATAAATATAAATGCTTTTGGTTGTAGGTTGCTTATACCCCTTTACATAATCCATATTAAGATAGGTGGGCTTGGTTACCCATGTGTTGGATACTAAGTCTAAATTATGGAATATAACTACTTAGGTTTGTATGGATGCTTAGCTAACATCTATTTTGTAGGTGTAGTTTGATTTCATTTTTCTAAAAATATGTAATTTTTGTAATAGAAATTAGGATTAATACTATGGGATTTAAGATGAGCAGTGGCTAGAAGGTGAAGTCTTGGGAGGCCCTGTGAAACCTTGGAGCTGTTGACCTCACTTTTGGAGTGAGGATTTAACCTTCTCATCTTAGGCCTAGGAGTCTTCTAGACACTAGGATCTTCTTAGTCATAGGACACTTCTAGTGACTAAGTGGACACTTAACCCAAACCTAGGGACTTAGGAGGACATGCCATAGGTTTAGGCTATGTCTTAGGACCTAAGGAAGCCTACCTATCCTATGGCCTAACCCATGACTTATGCTTGTCCAATCATACAAAACCGAACCTCAAATTAATCCAACCAATCCCAATTGAATTCCAATTCATATCCAAATTTTAAGCAAAATGATTTAAACTTAAATCCATCTTAATCCCTTAAGCCAAACCTATGGGCTTAACCAAAACTCTCTCAATCAAACTAAATTTATTTAATTCTCACAAAAGTACTCCAATCATCCAAACCTTCATTCCAAGATCCAACAAAAGCTACAACAAAACCAATCAAGCCAATCGATCAAATCAATTTAGTTAACCCAAGCTAGCTCATTTTAACCCAAAATGTTCAAATGAGCCAAAATCCAATTAAACCCATATCAATGCAATCAAAGTCAACAATCAATCCTAAATAAATTATCAAACTCAATCAACCCAAAGCAAATTCAATTGATCCATTAGGCCCACTTGACCCAAAGTGACCTAAAGGACCCATTTGACCTAAAACTCCAATCCAACCCAAATTGAATAGAACCAAACCATTCAAAACCTCTTATATTGATTATTGATCAACCTTGATTGATCAATTGCAATCAATTAGTTCATTTGATCATGTTGACCCAATTAGCCTATATGAGCCAAATTAAATCAAATCCCACCCCAATTCAAATTATATGAAACCCACAATTCATACTAACTCTAAATTGATCCTTGAGTATGAATTGACCATCAATTAAGCCAGACCAAGTCTAATTAGCCTCTTGACCCAAGTTGACCTAATTTGACCTAAAAGGCCAAATTTGGTCAAATCAAATCCTACATCAAATTGATTGCAACCAAAGATTCAAATACATCGCAAATCAATTATTAAACATGATCAAACCCTTGGTTCAACCCAATTTAATCAAGTTAACCCAATTAACCAATTTAGCCTGAATTGACTTAAAGGGTCAAATTGGTCTAAATCACTCCTAAATCAAAATTAATTGAAATCAAAACCTACAATCATCTTCAAATGATCAATTGAACCTAAATGAATAGCTAACCCAAGCCAATTTGGCAAAATTGGTCAACTTAGCCCATTTGACTCATATGAGTCAAATTCAAATCAAATCAAAATTAAATCAAACTAATTAAACCCAAACATCCCAAATGATCATTTGAACTTGACCTAAGCCTTAGTTTGACCTGATTTGACCAATTGGTCAACCTAACCCAACCTAGCCCAATTTGACCTACATGGATCAAATTGAGCCAAACTCAACCAAATTAAGCCCAAACCCATTCAAACAAGGCATGGCCCATCCTTAGGTCACCATGGGTTAGCCCAAATCCAACCCAGCCCAAAAAAAACCCAAATTGACCTATTACCCATTGGGTAAAGCCCTCCAAATAAGACAAAATCCATTTTTGGGTGGCAAACCCCCTCATTTGCACTTGTTAGCCACCCAAAGCTGGGTTTGGACCCTTTACCCTATGGCTAACCTAGCCTAAGGCTAGTTGGGTCAGCCATAGGTCAACGGAGGTGAGCTAACCCACCTCCTCTCATTGGCACACCTAGGAAACAAAGGACAAGCCACCTCAAACCTTGGCAGCCCACCTCAAGCTTTCACCCTCTCAAACTGAGGCACCTCAACTTCCCTCTATTCCTTGGCCGTCTGCACTGGCTGAATGTTTGCCTAAGGAAAGACTAATCTGTGCCATTATATTTGAGGGGGAGGAGTGTATACTCCTCTCTATCTCATTCTCACACACATCAGAGCTTTCCTAGAGTTAGAGAGAGTCGGAACCAACTCCCCCAAGTTTTCCCTGAGCTCCCTTAGCCTTTCCATTATCAGAGACGATGAAACTAAGTGAAACTGAAGCTTAGCTCCATCCAACTCCTCCTAAACTCAACTATTCTTAAATTAACTTCAGCCATAAGTTCACCAAGCTTTGACGAGGAGAAATAAATTGATTCCTAATCAATTCAAGCACTGCAGACCATCCCAATACCAACTCCAGCAAAGATTTTGATGAAGCTTGGTCCACAAAGCCACCGACGAAGAATCAAGGTGCGAACTTCTCAGTAGGTCTTCGTCTCTTCAAGATGAAGCTACCTTGATCGATAGGCCACCGTTCCTGAGCTTCAGTGAGGTAAACTCTGGCAAACCATAAAAATCCATTAAAGTGTTGATCTTTTGTGAAGCAAATCATGTTTTCTTGTGAATCCCACCGCTATATCCCTCTAGATTCCCTTTTTGAAACTTTTGGAGTCTATCTCAAGCCCTCACTAGCTCCAGCAAGCTCAGATCGAGCGGAGAAGAGCGGACGGTGTCCGTCTTTCATCGCTCGGGGGACGATGAATCATTCACTTTTTGTTCCATGTGATTTGAACAAACACCCATGATTAATCCATAGATTATCTCGATTTAATCATATTAGGAATCATGAGATTAATCCCCACCATCCGATCTTAGATCGGACGGCGGGGATGAAAGCGCATGCGCCACCGCTGACTCAGCAGCCGTGTTAGATGATTTAAAGTGGCCAATCCCATGACGTCACGTGGAAAGCGCTGCCATGTCAACTGCCCACATGGCGCTGACGGGATTAGGGATTACTTAGGGTTTAAAATGCAATTAATTGGCTGTAACTTCCTAAAATCATAACTAATTATAAAAAAAATAAAAAATACAAAAAAAAATACATTTTGGAAAGGTTAAGTAGAAGACATTTTAATAAAAATAATTTCATTTAATTTTGAATAGTGATTAAAGCTTAATTAGGGTTTGAATTTTTAAATTAGCTTAATTAAGCTCTAATTACTTGAGCAATTAATCCCAAATTTAGCATGATGATTTAATGGGATGACCACTACCTCTCATGATTTTATTGAGATTTATTGGCTATGTAATTAGGGGAATTTAAAATTTAAACCCTAATTACCCTCCTAATTAATTTAATGATTATTTAAAGCTCAAAATAATAAAAATTAATTAATTTAACTTCATTAATCATTGATTAATAGTGAGATGATGAGGAAGAGTGATTAGGAGCTCTTTCATAATTACTTTTTCAAATTCATTTCATTAAAGAAAGTTAATTATAACATGACTTGATTAACAAATTAATTATTTATTTATGGTCAAATTAAATCAAATTAAAAATGCTAATCACTTCAGTTAATCAACATTTAAATTAAGGGTTCTTCTTTATGTGTTTAATAACATAAACACCCTTAAGGAAATTATGATTAGCCCATGAGTGTGAAAAAATCATAAGAGTACTTAATTAGATTCTTTAATCTAATTAATCTCTAATCATGAGCCAATTGCATTAGGTCCTTTAGGAGCATTGCAATTTTATTTTCCTTATGTACATATCATTGGTGGCTCAAGATAAAATGGTTAATTAAATTAAAAAGTATAGGAAAGGGTAATTAAATGGATTGTTTAATGATTCAACCTAATTAAATTATAAACATCACTTATTTATATTTCCTTAAATAAATTAAAATTACCAATATGGGATTGGGATGGAAAACAACAAATGATCTCTCCTCTTTAAGTTCAAATAAAAATCTAAGATCAAATTAATAAGAATCTTTGGTTTTCTTTAAATGATTTTATTTAATATGATTGTCCTTAAAATTTAGAGTAGTTGAATGAATTATGTGAAAATATTTGGTTATTTATTTTCAATCACTTGAAATATTACATGCATTGTAATATCATGCATTCATATTTTCAAAATCAAAATGAAATTTACTTATGCAAAATTGCATGTGTTGGCTTAATATTATTATATGTGTGGCTACTATCACTAATAAATTCAAAATTATTTTCAAAAAGTTATAAATTAGTAATAACCTTTGGAGTGATAGAAGTTATGAATATATATGTAGGATTTGTATGTGCTTATAGCTTAAGCATGTAAAGGTAGTACTTTCTTCCCATATCCATATATGGATTTACATATACTTGAATGATAATAAGTATATAGTTGGGATATCCCAGGAATACGAGACTTTAAGTAGCCTCAAGGAGGTCATTTGATAATCTCACTTCCCTGTTTAACAAAGGCATGTACTTATTTAATTTCATTTCTATGTATACTTGTATTAGAATTTGGATAGAGCTTTACTTTACATGTATAAATAATTCAACTAAAAATATAATCTTTTACATGACTTCATTCTTATAATTGTATATACATTCATATCTATTTAAAATAGCAAGTATATAATTTGGACATCCTGGGAATACGAGGCTTTAAGTATCCCTAAGGAGGTCATTTGATTACCTCACTTTCTTGGTTTAAGCAATGACACGTACTTGCTTACATAATCATTTAAATGTGCCAAAAATATATTGCATGAATGGGTATATTAAGTGTTAAATCATAAGCAAGTTATGGGTGATGAAAAGGAATGGTTCAATATTATCAATGTGATGGTAATTCAACTACATTAAACTTAAGATACCTTTCATGTTGAATAGGATTCTTTAAGATTAAACTAAACTTAAGATTAATAAAATATTTAATAAATCATTTATTAAAAGAAACTAAACCATAAAAATATGCTTTTAAGAAACAACTTAGGGTAGGGATGAAGGAGGTTAAGCCTCTTTCTTCTCCTTATAACATTTAGATGCTAAGTGTAAATCAAATCAAATAAGATAAAATTCAAATTAAAAATTTGCAAACCTTTAAACAACTTAAAAATGAAACCACCCATCATGTTATTTAAATAATTTTAAAACTTAGGAAATTATAATTCAAAAGCATAACTAAGACATACCACATAAAGCCTAAACACACATATTAGAATGTTAAGTGATTACTTCTAGCTTTAGGTTAGGACGGTGGATGTAATAATGATGTGTTTTGTTTTATGATATAATGTTTTAGACTGGATATTAGGAATGTAGATCATAGACTGGATGTTAGGTCGTTGATATCCTAATCTTATTTTCTGTAGGGGATTATGCTTAGGGGGTCACTCAAAAATAAATATAAATATTTTGTTAGCAGGTTGCTTATACCTCTAAGCATAATCCATGTTAAGACATGTGGGCTTAGTTACCTATGTGTAGGGTGCTAATCCCAAACTATGAAATATAATTTCTTGGGATTATATGTGTGTTTAGAAAATATCTATTTTACAGATGTAGTTAAATTTACTTTTCTATAAAATATAATTTTGCAATAAGAATTAGGATTAATGTTGGATTATGATGAGTAGTGGCTAGAAGGCTTAGTCTTGGGGTGCCCTATGATTCCTTGGAGGAAATCAAATCTAGAGAAAGAACGAAGAAGAAATGAAGAATGAAGACTCCCATAGCTTGCATTCAATTTCAATTGTAATTATTCATTCGTAGTCCAAGTTGTATAAGGGTAGAGCTCCGCTACCTAACTTTTTCTCTTTTCTGGGGTGTACGGCGGTACCCGACTGCACCGACCTCTTATTCTTTCACAGTAGTCTATAAAATGATTGTTGTTTTGTTTAGATTACACATTATAATAGCATGATTTTCTTAGTTTCTTAATGATTGATGTTTGAATATGTGGTCTAGATGCGGTAAGCTCTTAGGATAAAATTAATTTTTATACCCCAATTAATAACTCATAATTAAATTTTAAAATAACTTTGAATCTCATTTTAAAGCTTAGGTTGTAATCAATATAATTAAAAGATTTAATAACCCCTTAGCTATAAGTTTTATGTCTAACATAATGCATATCATATTATACCACTCTTGCAAAAATGAGGGTCTCCATTGCAGTACTTTAGGGGCCGCTTGACCTATGAGAGCAACCCCTTATGATGGAGTTTCACCCTCTTTCTCTTTTTATTTGGACAATAACCAAATTTTATCATGCATTTAGGCATAAGAAATCATAAATCCTTTGTCCAAAATATTGTGCAAAAAATTGTATAAAAATTATAAAATTTTACATTTAGATTAAGTCATATGCTCTAATCTCTTAGGGAGTGAGTTTAGGACTCTAGTCTCTTTCCCAATTAAATAACAAGCCTAGCCATCTTGTAATTTCATAAGACAGGACTACATAGTTTTGAATCATAGGAGGTCTTAACTGGCGGCCACTCTAGGCGGTGGTAAGTCTATAAGAGTCAGATATATTTATCCTTTCTTACGGAGGTAGACCATTATGTCCCCTCTCTCTTTAGATTTAGGCCATGCTTTTGACTTGTGTTAAAGCTCCCTAAATTTAGGATCTGAGGTTACTAGTTTTCTCCAGGAAATAAGCATAAATCCTGACCTCTTAGATATTTTCACAACCTTGTATTGTTAGACTATAAGTCCTAGCATTCTAATAAAAATTCAACTCAAATAAAATAAATCCTCTCTTATTCAAATATATAAAGCCTCACCATAGGATAGGTTAGAATGCTTACTAGACTTCTTAGTATCATAAGCATTTCCTACTTATCTTCCTTTGGATTCTAAAATAAGTCTCTTTAATTAAACAACCCCACTTGATTTCTAAAATAACCAATTTATTGATAATCATAACCTTGAAATCTTTAGAGACAATGATTGACTACTTTAATCTAGAATTTTCTTAGGAAATCACACTTCCTAGGATGTAATTAACTATGGAGGCTTGCCTCCATAGGGAACTAAAATATCAGGCTTAAAATATACTTCGCTTTACTTTTCTATGTAAAGTAGAAGAAAGATCTCTAGTATATTCAAAAACCCATCATGATTTAGGAGTCCTTATTAGGTGATTAGGTCCATTGTAGGGTGATGCTTCTATCTTTCAAGATAGTACAATATCATACTTGATCACTTTAATAAGTACCCTCTAAGATCTGTGTGGTGTCCACCCGACATATCATAAAATAAAAATCATAGATTTTTCTAGCGACTCTGCTGGGGATGGCTTCTCTCTCCATCTTTAGTAGTCAATTATCATCTCCAAGCATAGATAGTGGACTTTTATTTGATATAAGCCCAAGACTATCTTTCTTTCCATTAATATTTGAGTTATTTCATCCTTAAGCAAAGGTGGCTAACATCATTTAGGTTTTAGGACCTCAAACCAAGTAGGTCTTAAAACCCCTATTAGGTCCCCCAAAAGGTAAAAATAAATTAATCAATTAAAGGAGAATGTCCAAACATCAATCAAACAAAATTAAGAACCTCTCACCACTAGCTTGGTGAAGTAAGGTTCATCCAATATTCAACAAACTTTAATGAAATCCAAACCAAAAATAAAGAAAAATCTTTTCCAAAATTCCAAAATTTTCAAACAAAATTAATGAACCCATTTAACATAATAAAATTTGTTAAATGAAAATTCACATTCAAAATCAATCAAATAATAACAACAAGCTAAAAACAAAAATCCCTCCTTCAAATTTTTCACACGACTCTAAATTAAAACACCACACTAGCCATTAATTGTTATAGGTAAAGGAATCAAATACTTAAGATAATAATACAACTTTTTCTAGTTGATTTGCTAATAATTCTTGAGAACCCCGCATCTCCAAGATAGGAACATTTATGGCTGACTAGTTGTACTTAATACAAACCTTGAAATAAATTTAAATTTTAAAAATATTCAAATGAACGTATTGAATTTTTAACTAATATTAATACTAGCATCATCACAGATGAGCCCAGAAGAATGTGAAAAGTATAGGTGATTTTGAAATTTTTTTTTTTTTTTACTATCATCATTCTTATAAGTTTAGAAAAAAGGATTGTTTCCTTATTCAAAACCTGACACCTCCTAGTCTTTTAGGTCTTAAGATGCTGTAAATATGAGGATTAACACTTGACATGCTACAAGTGACAAAGTACAACTACTGGAAGAAGTGAGACTCATATATTTAGGGCTTGGCATCAAGTTCTCATGCTCCAAAGTTAATCGCTACCATGAATGAAAGGGATGGGACTGAAGTTGTAAGGGATATATATTGGCTTATGCAATTAGAAATTGGCATTAAATGCAGCTTTTCTACTTTAGTGCTCCTTGCTCTTATGTTATGTGATGATGGCAAATAATTAGGGCATGTAGCTAGTTGCTTTAATGCAAATTTGTTAGGATTCTATCATTCACAAGAGCTCTAGGTTAATTTCATGTCACTCTTAGGTTACTCAAGTCTATTCAAACTCAACTTGAATATTAATTGAGTCTATATTTTAAGCTCAAACTTAACATTTAATAAATAGGTAGTCCATACCTATATTTTTTTAGGTTGGATTATCATGTTGAATCATTTATTGACAATTCTAGTAGGACAAAATTCAAGGTGAGGACCACACCTAGTCAAAAATAACAACTTAATTAATGAGTTTTTCAGTTTGCTAAATTTATACTATACTCTTTCAAAATTTAACATGTCCCCATCTAGTAGGCTATGTACCCATGTGCCCACCAATATAAATACTTCATGTTGGCTTTCCACCCATGATGTCCATTACTCTCTAGATCTAAAGTCTGACCAAATTATCCTATAGTAAGAGCTACAATACTTTTAACTCTTTACTTTATTATTTATAAATGTTCTAAATTCTATAATATATGAGGTTTTTACCTAAACAGATTGATAACGGTTCAAAAGATGATTTAAGGTGATGTAAATTGATGCAATAAGACCCTTAAAAAGTAATAAAAATCTCATAGTTTGTCTCTATATTTCTATCATATTCTTCCATAATTTCACTTTCTCTTATGTCTTTTTTTTTCAATATTCTCTCAAAATTAATTAAGTATGAATTAAAGGATAATTTAGATTCAACATTTTTAAAAATGTTGTGAGCATGGATCATATTAAAGGAGGAGTATATCATTAAGTAGATACGAGGTTTATGGAAGACTCAGTTAACATGGAGAATAACTATGAGCATTTGTTAATGAAGCAACTTGCATATTTATAAGGAAAAAAAAGAAGATGATGATTACAATGATTTTAAATGCATTGGAATGTTATAAGGGCTAACAAGGTTATTTGACTCTATGATAAGAAGAAAAAACTATTTAAAACTAAGGCACTACCATCAAATCTTTGAGAAGATGACTCCTACTACTAAAACTAAAGTAATGAAGAAGAACATTCATCCCATTATTGATAAGAAGAAAAGAAAGAGTTAAAAAGAGGAAGCAATAGGAGAGTGCATTATCTAGAGAGATTGCAAAGGCAAAGAGGTAATAAAGTTTAAGATTCCTAGTTTGGACTTTTACAATGGAGGATGGAGCAGCTAATCATGTGCAATATTATAAGTTGATGGACTCTATACTAAATTTCAATGATGCATTAGAGTGCAAGTTGATCCCTATAACTTTCAAGAATTATGTACTTTTAGTTACTCACTCATCTACTTTTGGGTGTAATCACCTCTAATGTTGAGTTCAAGAGGATATTTTTGACATAGTTTGTTAGTACTTAGAAGCAACAACATAATTCACAGGCACCAATATGAATGTAGTAGGAGTCAAATGAGTACTTAAGAAGTTTTATCACTCAGTTTTGAAAGGAGATCATGAAAGTTATGGATTTAGAGCTAGTTGGGGCTCAAGGAGCACTCACTCAAGGCTTGTGTGAATGTTATTCTATTATACTCTTAGTTTGAAAAAGTTGGATACACTTTGCATACTATTAGAGCTTTCTAATAATATTAATATCAAGGAGTACAATTGCATGGCAAGTTCGTCAGAGAGAAGCGAATGATGAAATTGCTAAGAAAAGAGAAGTTACCCAAGAGATCAAATAGAATAATATAAATACAAAAATAAAGGGTTAACTTAATTGTTGGGAAAGTATAAAATTAAGAGAGGTGGAATGTAAAGATGAATGAAAGATTCTAGGAGCTTATTTGTCCACTATCTATAACGACTCAATAATGAGTCTCAATTGATGTGTTTATTGAAGCCAATCCAAACAAAGAATATTTTAAGAGACCAATGTCGATGAGGGATTGAGGCCATCTCTATGACTTGAAGAAATATTGTTCATATCACAAAGATCAAAAGCATAATATAAAAAAAAAGTGTCATCATCCAAGAAGGTTAATTGAAGATTTCATTAAGTCATAAAAACTTAAAAAATATTTTAAGGTCGATATAAATAGAAAGAGACATGGAAATACACCATTGTAAGAAGTGAGAAATGAACTATATTGGAGCAAATAATACATATTACTAGAGTAGTACCTGGTATCTAGAGAGGAAGTTTCTTGTCAATTTAGCATTAAACAACTTCGATTGTGAGACATGAACTTGGGAAAAACATCACATTCATCAATGTATGAGGTGCCAAAAATAACTTGCATTAAAGTGCGTTGATCGTTAAATGAAAATTTGTATAATGATGCTCAAATAGTCACAACTTTGATAGAGAAATATCAAATCACAACATTTTGATGGACATAAGAAGTTTAGTGAATATCATCTTTTATAATGTTTATGACAAGATGAATATATGAGTTTCTCACCTTACATTGACTTTAGGATCTCTCTTTGGATTTTATAAGAGAGGAAGAAGTGTAAAGGAGTAATCATCTTACTAATTATGTATGAAGAAGGAGAAAGATAGTTTACTGTGATGACAATCTTTATTGTCATAAATGTGCTAACTACATATGAAGAAATCTTTACTTGCCACTTTTCAACTCATTCAAAGTAATAATCTCCACTTACCATGTAGCTGCAAATTTCCCAGGGGATCATGCAATAATTATAAGAAGACCTATTGTAATCTATAGCATGTTATTCTAAAGTAGTGGGTAGTATACAAGAAGAAATTCTAGAGATAGACATAGAAAGAGGAAGCTAGCTAGAAACTAAAGAAGTATTATAAGGAAAAAAATAGAAAATCTATGTTTATGAATTATGTTTGTTTTAATGTATTTGGTGTTTTGGCAAAGAATATGAAGAAAAGTTTCCCTTGTGATGAAGAATGAAGATGAGATACATGAAGCTAGCTTAATCATACAAGGAAATAATTATTTCTCATGAAACTATTAGTGTGACTATGAATTGAAAAATACTCAGTTCTAGTATGAAAAGCTAAGATATGTAAAATAAACTTTCAAATTAGCCAAAAATGTAGAAATATGAATAAAAGAAGCATCAATGATGGGGACCATGTCGCCTATAGAATATGATCAATTGGGGATAAATCTATGTATATCTTAGGTAGAGACAATAGTAGAATAACTCATAACACCATAAAATTCCATACTATGTAAAACAAAATATTAGTGAATGTTTTTCTACTCCAATATCTATTACTAGTGTTATCAATTAAGCCATATAACAAGGTACTAAATTGATGACTAGAAAACTTTAGATGAACTAAATCCTATCAAAAAAACCCTTCACAAAAAAAACTATTGGTAGGAAAAAATGATTGAATCAACTAGTTCAACTCCAACTGAAATAAGCCATGATGAAATGTTCAACCTCATGTTTTTTCCCTAACTCATTGAGAGCTTGAAGAACTCGCTATTATTAAAAATGATGATGACAAAATTGGTTAAGAGATTGTTAAGATTAAAGATATATTAACTAATTACATAAATAAATAAATAATTTCTTTACTAAGCTACTGATGTATTTGACATTAGTATTAATGCAAAATGAATTTAAATGATGTTGTTATAGTAATGTAAATAATTAATAACAATGTTTAGGTTTATGATGTCATTGTGATGAAAGTTTAAAAAATATAATTGTAAATTTCGACAATGAAATTTTTGTAAGTAGGTAAGATTGTAATTCCCTATTTTTATAAGGAATGAAATGAAAAGTTTTCAAAAGTAAAATATTCTATTGTTAGGTATATTTATTTCTTTTATTTTAATGGCTATATAAGTGATATTAGGGTTTCTTGACCATGTACTATGCAGGTAAGGTTTTTAATAAATATATATGGAAATTGCTAAAATTTTTCACTCCAAGCAATCATTTATAAAGAGATTTTTTGGCTTCTTGCTCCCATAAGATAAATATGATAAGTTTATCATGAATATCATCACCATAATATAGAGTTCTTTGAAATTTTTTATATATTATGATCAAGCTATGAGTGATACTTAAGAAATCTTGTCCACTACATGGAGGAGGTTCCCTTCATTCCCCATTAGTCATAAATCATGGGTTCTTCTTTTAGCCAAGGTAAGTAGCATCATATATTACTATAAGTTTATTGTAAGCTTCACCCTCATATGATAGTAAAGTGCAATTCTCTTATCTTAGCTTAAGACTAATTTCCATACTCCCTAGTCTACGGGGTAGCCGTCGGTGAACCAATCGTTAGTAAGGATATTCAAATCACTAAATTATTAAATAAAACAGAGCTCCAATAAACTAATAATAGAACCATGGGATCTTGATTGGGGCATCATCCTATTCCTCAAGTTATCTTTCTTTTCTATCATTCTTTCTTTTCAATGATGTTATGATAATCTAGATTTATTTGATATTTTTAAATCAAAGTCCTTTCATCCTTATAGGCTTTCATCCTTAAGCTTCTTTTTTAAGTGTCCTTATGTCAAATTATATGATCTTACAAAATTGTTAATTCTATGAACTTAAGCTTATTATCATGATTTTGATGTATATAAGTTGACATTTTTTTCTAAGATTAGAGTAGGAGAGAGCTAAATTCAAGTTAGAATTTAGTTTATAAATTAAAAGTAAAGAGAAACTAAAGTGTATTTAAAATTCAATTAGCTAAATTCTCAAGATCAAGCTTCAAATATATAAATATTTTTATTTTGTTTTAAGTCATAAATTATTCTTATTTTAAGCATTAAGGAAAATAAGATGACTTAAGTACACACACTTAAAATTAAAACTTTTGCTAAATCAAAAGATAACTTTAGTTGCAAACTTGGAAACACTAGAACTAAATATACACATTAATCTATGATTATATTATATCATTAGGTTTGATCTAGATTTAAATTAATTTGAACTACTTGATTAGTTAAATAAATATATAATTATTTAAAATTTGTAACAGCAAAAATGGTATTATATGCATCAAAGTATTTGATTTGCTACATACTGAAATAATTCTTATAATTTATTTGCATCAATGAATTAATTCAAATTTTAAATTAATTGTACTAAACAATGATTATCGTACCATACACTTAGTTTCCCAATTCAATTTTGATTATTCATATGTTTTAATTCTACTAATTTCTATGATCAATTTTTGAATTGATCGAATGTGAGCATGATTAAATAGTATGATTTACCAATAGTTTGAATTTTAATTTAAATTAACATTAAATAAGCATTTCATCGACTGAAAATTTTCTGATTATTATCATTATAATATCATGAATATGGTTTACAGCCTTAAGCATAATTCTACACTTGCAACCAAATAAAATAAAATTTTTAAAGCAAAATTTAATTTCTACTCTAACTCATTTCTTTCCCCTACAAAATCTAATATCCTCAAGTTTAAATTTCTAACTTATGAGAGTCTTAACTATTACTAAATTGAGAGAACTATTGAATCTAGCCAAGTGAGCTTTCAAAGAATTTGATTATCTAACATGTTATGCTACAAGTGACTAATTTTATACTCTAAGTGAATGTTAATTACCTAACAAGTTAGACTATAAGTAGTGTGCTTATCGATTTTAATAGGTTCCCAGTATTATAGAAATTTTTTTATTACTCATCAAGAAGAATACATTCTCCATCTTATAATAAAGAAGACAAAAAATTAGTGAAAATTGTTAAGAAAAGGACACAAGAAGATCAATAATGTCCACCATTAACGCCAGTTTTCTGCAGATTGTCTCCAGCTCCTTCTCCATCTCGATGACCCGTGCCAACATCATCATTGCAACCGGATTCTTTTGGACTTTCTCAATGCCCTCATGCCTGTAGCCATGCATCGACATCGCCATCACCAACTGGATGGCCTCTAGCTTTACGGCAACATTGATAGTATGGTTGGGGATGACATGGGATAGACTGTCGGTGCCCTGCTTGCTGTCTGCACCGAAAGAGGAGACCTCCATCACTACTAACAAGAGAGCATGTGACGCCGTCAACATCAACCGCACGCATTCTGTCGATTTTGTTCTTTACATAGTCTTCCTCCATATCGCAAAGTGGCATTTTTTGCATTTCAAAGATATCTTTCGTTTTTCTTGGTCGAGGCTAACGGTTATCTTGCAGAACTAAGGCTTTATTATCAGGACCCGAGCGTTAGAATTTTCAATCTGTAGCTCTTGTCATATGACGGCACCTGTGTTGACTTTCATTTTGTGATGTACATTATTTAGTTTTGATCAAAAAAATTAAATCAAATTAAAATTTGAAAAATTTGATTAGATTTTGAACTTAATAATTTTAGTTTTAATTTTAATTAATGTAAACTTTGATTTTTTTTTTTTTTATCGATTTATTAAACTAAATTTTGAATGGAACCAAATGAACTAAATTTATTCATTATTTTAATAAATTTTTTTTAGCCATCATAAAAATTTAAATATTTTTAATACATTAAAGTAACTAATTAATCTTTTGATTATATATATATATATATATATATATATATATATATATATATATATATATATATATATATATATATATATATATATATATATATATTATCAATTCATTAAAGATTTGTCCTTCACAAGATTAGTTCAAATTAGTTGTTACATCATCAGAGTTGGCAGTTGATACTCTCATCCCACTCCTCAATCATACGAGAAGCATGAATGCATTCGTTGTTAGATATCATTGCATCTAGAATATCTGAATAAGCCGTTGAATGTATCCTAAGCATGTCATTGCCCATTATCTCAATTGTGCTTATGTCTACTAGTGCACCTATCCTATCTTCATGATCATCAATACTAGAACTATCACGTATTCCACTATCCATTGTTTCATACTAATCCCTATGTAGCGTAACTTGCTCATCATCCCTTGCACCATCATCGTTATTAAGTTACTAAGCTGAACTTGTTCAACACTTGATGTCACACTGAGTAGTAAAAAAATATAAATTTAGTTCCAGACAAAATTTTGTAACAATGTAAGGGGTTATACAGATATTTTTAATTTTTAGTACGTATTTATAATATACCTATAAGCTTGAAAGTTTATGAGCTCTAATGCTAAAAATATACCTATAAGCTTGAAAGTTTATGAGCTCTAATGCTAAAAATTCCATGAAATCACAGGCAACGGATCATGAAGAAGGTTCAACTAATGACTTGGGTATTATGTGGATATAGCTTAGTCCAATATCAGCAACAGTCTTAATTTTTATATAGATCACATTCTGTAACTTCAACATCATCAATTAGCATTGCGATGAGCCTTCACCAATAGGAAACATACATATCAGAGAAATAGTGATTTTCCCAAGATCAATATTCAGAGCACGGATGATTCTGTATTATAGCTGGTCAAAATTTGATTGTATAACAATTTAAAGTGGTCTACAATGACCTCCAATGTTCTTTGGGGTAAAATCATTAGCTCATACCAAATCCCCATCATATAATAACATTAGGGTCAATATTTACTGACTTATCATGATTATGTTACATGAAATAAAATTATTAGTTGAATTAAAGATTGATTGTATTACCTTATTGATGGAATCAAGTTTAATTGAATGATTGATACTTTAATGTAATAGTGACTAGTGAAGAAAAAAATGAGAATAATAATAATAATAATAATAATAATAATAATAATAATAATAATAACAATAATGGAAAATAATAATAATAATAATAATAATAATAAATAACAACAATAATAGTAATAATAATAATAGTAATAATAATAATTGTAATAATAACATATTAATAAATAATAATAATAATCATTATTATTATAAATAATAATATTAATATTAGTATATCACCAATAATAATAATACAGAAAACTTAATAATAATGTAGATAATAATAATAATAATAATAATAATAATAATAATAATAATAATAATAATAATAATAATAATAATAATAATAAAACAATATTAAAAAATAACAATAGAATTCTCCTACCCCTTGTAAACACAACATTAAGTAAATTCAACAAGATTTCCTACATAGAATAATTTAAACACTAAAAAAATTAAAATACTTCATTGGGCTAAATCATAAATAACAAAATCAAGCTTTATCTTTTTTTTTTTTTTGCAAAAAAAAATAAATAAATAAATAAACTCCACAACACTCCATACAAAACGCAAGATAAAATGTTTATCTAATCTTGTCATGCTAAAGACTTTAGAAAATTCTCATGAATCAACACCAAATATTAATATAGTAGAGAGAAAATTACTGGCTTGAAGGAATATAAAACGATTTTTGGAGAAATGAGCTATGGGTTTGGAGGAATGTAAAAACAACTTGGGAGAAATGAGCTTAGAAAGAATGGTTGCTCATTTCTACCTATTTTGAGGGCTTAATGGCTAGCCATCTATATTGGACTCAATTATCACTCTTTGGGACACAACTTTTTTTTTATAAAATAAAAAATTATTATTATTCATGAAAGAATAGCAATAATATGCCAACGTGGTATATTGTCAATAGCTTAATCATCGACAATACACCATATCAGCATATTATTGATGATTCGATTGTCAACAAGGTAAAAAAAATTAAATTTTTTTTAAACATCATTATATTACATAAATTTTAAAGGATATTGATTTTTTTAAAAAAAATTAAAATAAAGATGAGAATTTAATGGACCCAGATAAAGGGCTAAATGAAAGATGGATGAGGACCCACAGGGGCTTGGTGACCCACATTTGGCTCTCTATCTTTATCAGGAAAAATTATTATGTGAGGAATCCTAACATAGAGTTAAGTCCAGATTTCCACTGTGTATTGCTGCTATACACAGTGTGTATATCATATTTTTCTTTTTTTTTAGAATTTAGGAGTATTTTAAATATTTTTAACTTATGTGCATAGTTTATGTATATATTTTAAATGCAATTAAAAAAATTTAGAAAATCAAAAAATTAGCTATTTTTTATTTTTTTAATTATATATAAAATACTTATATACGCACATTTTATACCAGAGTTAAAAGTATTTAAAATAATTCCTAAATTCTAAGAAAAAAAATATGATTTACATATACTGTGTATATCACTATATTAGCGAAAATTTATACTCCACGTACAATAATTTCTCTTTTCTTGAGGGTTCGTGCAGAGGAGACGGAGCTTCTTCTCGGCCTCCAACTTACGAGAAAATATTACATGCGGACACTGCACCGTGCGGAGTTCAATCATAATTTTTTTTTTTTTATAAAAAAAAAAGAAAAAAAAGAAAAAAACTTGCTTGGACTCCGGACACATCCGGAGTCCGCACTCCCCTGAGCACTTCTCTTTTCGGCCTGACATTCGAGCCTCATGCATGACCTCCCTCTCTTCCGTGGGTCCTCTACAAGCGTTGCATTTCCGATCCCTCCTAGCTTGATCTTCATCTCTTGGCCATGTGAAGGCTAAGTCTGCCACCTCCATTCACGCTCTGCACGCCATGTAATGATCTCGAACGTTCCAATTTCCCTCAAACCCATGACAAACTTGTGCCTTTCTCGACTCCTCTAGGCTGCAACACCTTTTCACATAGCCCGTCCCTAGTCTTCCTCGATCAGCCCAGTTCACTTATGAACTTTTCTCCTAGCTGTAACCACACCCCCACACTCACAATTGAAAAGCTTTATTTCCCATATGGACTTTGTCGAGACTTCACCAGAGCTTTGATGAGAGATCTACGACAAGTGGAAACTCTACAACATCCCCCCATAGGTATGAATCCCACCTCTCTCTTGCTTTTCTTCTCGATTAGAACCCCTAAGCTAGAGTAGAGCACTATCACAGGTTTTGTATGTTCTTTCATGGAAATTTTCTTGGTAGGAAACATGTTAAGTCCGTCACCCAAACACGAACCATCTTATACATGCCCTTGTTCCAACAAGATTTACAGGTTTGAATTCATGAAGCTATGCTTATAAAACTCATAAAATAGATATTCATCATAAAATTATAAACTTAATTAATATTTATGATCAAATTTAATTTTAAGGAAATATACAAGATAAATATATTTAATTCAATGATTTTTTTTTCTTTGTGCTTTGTTAACTTTAACTCATCACCTTTGGTCTTCTTTATATATCAAATTCAAATGTTTATTAAGATAAGATTATTTAATAATCATATTAGATATTTAATTTATCAAATATATTTTTGCCATGATTAGATTATCAGTGCATTTTAATTAAATTATTTTCATTAAAATATTAATGTGATCTTAATATCAAATGGGATATAAGATAGTTTAATTTAAATACACTTGATATCCTTATCAATTTCACATATCACATCTTTCTTTACACACGCTTATCATGCATTATCATTTATTTGAATATCCAAATAATTTATTTGCTATTAGACTTCACTGCTAAAAGTGAATATTAATTTATGTTAAAATTAATTAATCTAAATACAATCTAGCATTGATGTGTGTGTATATATATATATATATATATACACACACACACACATTTGTTTTATATAAATGATTGGTGTGTTCCTTTTATTAATTAATCATTTAATCTTTCATATTGATTAAGATGCATTAAGGATCTAATCTATACTTAGGATATATTGACTTTCATTATCAATGAATATTTAAAAAATAATATAACATAATTATATTTCATATGTCATACGAAAAATACAAATATCATATGATATGTCATCTTAAATATTTAAATCATATATAAGATTAATTTTTTAAAAAAATATTATTTTCTATTTTTAAAAAATAAATATACGTTTAATTATTTTGAACAAAATATTACATACAATATATGTTCTAAAAATGATGATTTTGTTCAATTTTATTATTTAATTGAGTATAATAAAAAAATTATATTGTATGTAATATTTAAAAATATTTTTAATTTTAAAATCAATAATTATATTTAAAACATAGAAAAAATAAGCTGCATTTTTTTAAACATTTATTCTGCTGTTTCTACAAATCCAAGAATGAAAAATAATACTCAGTCGAGGTCACTTACAGAGCTATAAATATGTGAAGGATGAGAGTAAAATAGATTGAAAGGATTAATTTCTAAGAAAGATGCCATTATTTCTGATAGCCGAATTTGATCCTCTTATCAAATAATAACAATAAGAAGAATAATAATAACAATTAATTTTGGATTTAATTTAGAACTCATTAGATTGTTTTAAAATGATGATTTTGTTTAAATTTTCTTTAATTGAGTATAATAAAAACTAATAATTAATGCAATATTTAAAAAAAAAATCAAATTTAAAATTATTGATATATCACACTAAAATTTATCAAATCAAACATGAATCACAAAATAATACGTATATACAATTGAATTGAACGACTCAGCGAGACGAGTCTATCGACACCAAAAATATGTCAATTCAAGTCCAAATGAGCTCAAATCAAGCTCAAATCAAGCTCAAAATATATACATAAAGACTTTGAGAAATTAATTAAATGGTCAAATGACCTTCAAATCTGAAGTGCTCATAGTCGAATGGAGCGGCTCAACAAGACAAATTCAAGGATCCTAATACCACTCAAATCAAAGGTTATTTGAATGATCAAATCATTATAAAAACTATTTGCGATTAAACGAATTAACATGAACCGTCTGATAAAGTGCTTTGGGATTTTGGCTACAATTGTCAAAATGTCCTCTTAGAATCCTATAAATAGGACCTCATTCTTATCATGAGACGGGGGGAAGAAAGTTAGAAGTAAACTTGTGAGAAAGTTAGGAGAGAGCTAGAAATTCGAAATCTATCATCACCACCTCTACCGTTGATCGCTGCCTACCATCGACAATCGTTACAGCCAACTACCTCTACATAGCTGTTGTAACATGATTCTGGAACTCCCATCGTATTGATTTCTCAAATAAAATCTTGTAACCCCATTATTGAGAAAGTTGGAATCTTATAACTCAAAATATATATTATTGAGCATTTTTACTGAGCTAGACCTTATAATTTTTTTCCCTTTTCTAGAATTTTTTCACATAAAAATTGTGGAGCTTCTTGTTCTCTTTTCAATTACTTGTGTGTGTGCTAGATTTCTATACAAAATTAAGGCGTGAAGTCTACCCTACCGTTATAAAGATTCTACCATGCAACAATTTGGTGTCCTATTTGGGAAAGAGATTATCATTACTTCATAATGTCAGACGACTAAGTTTTTTGACAATATCAAAACCACCTGCCTAGTGGAGCACTTCGTAACTTTGAGAAACACATGTGAAGAATAGATAAATATCAAGATCAAATTCTTCAGCTCTTACTAGGAGCTGGACAATCAAGGAAGGCACCACAAACTTAAGGAAATAAACCATAGCAACGACAAGTTAGAGTTGATTTTATCAAAGAGACTCATGAAGAACCCCTCATAATTATGTGAAAATTCCCCTTCACATCATCCTAGAATGGAGCTAGATGATATTGCTAGTTCCATTCACCCCTCTTGTGTTGCTAAGCAACTCAAAATCAACCTAAGTATTTGATGGGGATGAATAACCCCTACTTCATTGAGACATCTCGTGAAGTTATTCGAGATGAATTACGACGCCTTGTTCAAGAAGAGTTTTCCCAAAAAGATAGGCAACTTGTTTCTTGACAAAGTGTTTAAGATTTTTCTCCTTTACATGATTTTATCTGTCAACAACCTATTATGGCGGGATTTAAATTATCTAATATTTAGCTTTATGATAGGACTTCGAATCCCTATGAACACATTGATTGACCATTACAGAACTATTATGCATATTTGGCAAGCTTCTGAAGCTTTACTCTATCAAGTATTTCAGTGACTCTTAAAGGACAAGGTCGTTCATGATTTCACTCTCTTCCCGAGAGAACAATCCTTAACTTTGCTCATTTAACTAAACTTTTTGTTGAGCAAGTTATCTCAAATTGAATAATTGTTAAAGACTCTTCTCATCTTTCTAGAATTCGCCAAAATAAAGAAGAAACTATTAAAGAATATTTTCAAAAATTCTCTTATGAAACTTGTCAAATCCAAGGAGTAGATCCAAAGCCACTTCAAGGTGTCTTTCTTGGAAGTCTTTGATCCAAGCCTTTCTTCTTTTCACTGATGCGAGATATAGTTCGATCTTACACTGATCTAATTCATCGACTAGAAGCCCAAATTATTGTCGATGAAGCTATTTTACATATAAAAGATAATTTTAGAATAATTCTAAATGTAAGTACATGTCAGAAGGTGTCACCAATATCTCAAATGAAAAAGAAAAAATATTCAAAAGATCAAGACATTAAACTTTAACAGGACTAACATCAAATAGTTTAGGACTAACATCATAAAAATTGAGATTTTGAATATCTCAAATGACATTAAAATCATCGAGAAATTGAATGAGAGAGACTAATAAATATGCGATCATCAAAAAAGGATATAAGAGGAATTATAGTAAAGAAATTATTGAAGTTATTGAGTAAGGAATATCATCGATACTTATCTATGGAAATATCTCTCAAAAGAAACAACTCAAAAAAGTTAAATTTCTTTCATTAAAAATTAGAAGATTTTATTTTTCAAGTTTTTATTATCAATGGAATTTTCTTGCAATTAATAAAACTTATAGAAGGCATACCGATGAGGAAGCCTCAATGGCAAGTTGGAAGTGGATAAGGACTTCACCAAAAAAACCTATTGAGAGTAAGTGGTAGATAAAGTCTCCAATAATAACCAATAAAAGACACGCCCTTGAGTAAGCCTTAATTGGAAGCTAGTAATGGGCAGGGTCCTCACTAGAAAGACTTCAAGAGAGAAAATAGTTAATAGGGTCTCCACTTATCAAATATCTCAAAATACAAAAGTCTGAGAATGTACATGTATACCAAAAATCTTAAAAGGCAAAAGCCTTAGAATGTATATATACATCAAAAATCTAATAAGACAAAATCCTCAAAATATGTAGGTACACCAAAAATCTTAGAAAACAAAAGCCTCAGAACGTATAGGTACATCCAAAATCTAAAAATATAAAAATCTTAAAAGATATAAGTACATCAAAAATCTTAGAATATAAAAAAAATTAGAAGATACAAATATACTAAAAATCCAAGAAGATATGTATAAATCATAATCCTTTTAAGACCGAGGCCTAAAAAAGGATATATAATTCTTGTCATTGTGGGAGCAAAAAATTTAAAATACAAAAATATATACTTTACAATAAAACATATATACCCTTCAAGTTTCTAAATAAAATAAATTAGTAATAATAAAATCTCTTCAAATTTCATTAAAAAAACCTCTTTGAATTTCGATAAAAAAAACTCTTAAAATTAAAAAAAAATCAAATTCTATAAAAAAAAATCTCTTTAACTTCTAATAAAAAAATAATAATTAATAAAAACGGATCTTTTCATACAAACTCATCCCTCCCAAATGATGGTACAAAAAAGTATATAAATTAATAAACAAAATTAATATGGCCATCCATCTTTATGATTAAAAAAATACTATTAATAAAGAATAAAGATGGCCATAAATGCCTCCCCAAATTCCGGAAACGACAGCCCAGCCATAATTAAAAAAATGTAAAAATATTTATTAATTTGAGCAATGCTGTAATGAAAAATAAATAAATAATTTTTGTTTTAATGTGAATTTTTTGGCTTTGTTATTATGATAAAGTACTTGATAGTTATCAAAATGATAAGAAAGTTAAAATAATAATAATTATTATTATTATTATAATTATTATAAAAATAAAAATAAAAAATAATAATAAATAATAATAATAATAATAATAATAATAAGTATTTTCTTCTCTATTAGTGCAAGTTTTGCATGTTCTTTCAATTAATAACATGTTTAGTTTTTAAGTATAAAATTTCAATTTTTATAATATATTATATAATTATTATCTAACATCTAAATTTTAATTTTTACATATATAACACTCTAATCTTTAAGATCACATTAAAAATATCATCATTGCTCACTTTTTAAAAGTGAAGTGCACCTTTTAAAGTATAGAAAAGTGTTAGATAAGTAAATATCAAACTTTAGGTATTAGATATGTAAATGCATAAGAATTGTGTGATATGTATGCAAATCTTCCTTTTATAATTTTATCCACAAATATTAGATTCTATTTTATTATTATTTTATAGTTACGTACATAATAGTTTGATTTTTTTTAGATGTCAAATTTATAATATTTTATTTACATAAAAAAATATATATTTTACATATTAAATAAAAACTTATTAATAAAGTTATAATAAAATGTTTATAACTAATTAATATATATAATATTATTTAAAAAATAAATTTTTTTTTTGTAATCATTTGAGGACTCAAAAAAATATCATATATGTTAAAATTATTTTTAATTTACTATTTAAATTTAATAATATTCTATATATAAATAAAATAATATAAATAGTAATCAAAACTTATTCTATATATTTTTAATTTATTAATTATATAAATTGAATAATATTTAATATATTTTAAAAATCTATGTTTTATTATTATTATTATTTTAAATAAAAATTAGAAAACATCAATAGTATTCACATTTTCATGAAAATGTGTGGGGCTCGTTTGGGATCACTTTTATTTTTTATTTTTTATTTTATAATTTTATTTTATTTTGTTTATATTTTGCTTAAAAATAAACTTATTTGATTATAATTATTATTTTTAAAAACACTCAAACATCTTTTAGATGTTTTGAGTATTTTTAAAAATACATTATTTATTTTTAAAAATAAAAAATAAAAGCATAAAAAAAATACTCTAAACAAATATATTTTCAAAAACAATATAAAAATAAAAACAAAAAATAAAAAACAAAATTTATCCTAAACAGCCTAAGCAATTTTTTTTAAACGCTAATAACATGTTTTTTTGCTCCCTTTTAATTTTTTTTATAAGTGTTCCTTTTGCTAAATTTTAATAATATTATGATCTTTTTTAAAATTTAGCCTTATTATTATTATTATTACTATTATTATTATGTAATTACATTTTTTTAATGTTATATTTATCATATTTTTATTACTTACAAAAGAAGTAAATTTATATAATTTTCAAATCAAAATATTATTTAATTTTATATTAAATTTGTAATTAATATTAATTAAGCTTATTTATAAATAAATTATTAATTAATATACTTATAATTTTAATTATTAACATAAAAATTTTAAGTAATTATTTTAAGACTAAAAAATTATAAGTTATTTTTCAGTTATCTATTTAAAATTGCTTTTAATTCATTATTTAAATTTAATATATTATATATATTTTTAATTTACTATCTAAATAAATTGAATATTATTTAATATATTTTAAAAACCTATTATTATTATTATTTAAAAATTATACAAATTAGAAAACGTGAATATTTGAAAGCATGAATACTGTTAACGTTTTAATAAACTGAGCAGTTTTTTTTTTTTTTTTTTAGAAAACGTTGATAACATATGCGTTTTTGCTCCTTTTAAAAATTTTTTTATAAATGCTCCTTTTACGAAATTTTAATATTAATATGTTCCTTTTTATAAATTGTCCAAGTGGAAAACTAACGTCAACGACTCAACACCTGTAGATAAGAGTTTTTCTTTTTTCTGTTGAGACCCGTTGTTCAAAATATTCTATTTTTGTGGACCAATGCTGTGTAAGGTGTTCCTTAAGGTGTAGCTGATTTCGAAGAAGATACGACACACACATCATGTACCTGCCAGGTACCATCCTTCGTACCTTACTCTTTCGTCTCCTACCTCACGCCATTTACTACTTCTTAAAATTATTCCTCCTTTAAAAATTCCTCCATCTCCTTTATTAGTTGACGCACTCACCAGTCACGGAGAAACACTCCCACCTTCCTCTCTGTGCCTTAGCGTGGAAATGAATAAGATGATCCGGCGGCTCGCGAGAGTGGCGGACTCTTCCCAGCGCCCGGGAGACGGGAAGACCGAGAGGGGCCGAAGAGGTCGTTTCCGGGTGCCGGGCGGGCACGTGCCGGTCTGCGTCGGCGAGGAAATGGAGCGCTTCGCTGTGCCAGCGGAGCTCCTCGGCCGGCCGGCGTTCGTCGAGTTGCTCCGGAGATCAGCGCAGGAGTACGGTTACGAGCAGGTTGGTGTGCTACGGATCCCTTGCTCTGTGGATCTATTTCGCCGCGTTCTTCTCGACGCCGGAGAGACCGGTGATTTGGCTTGGTATTTGGAGTCTGATCTGAATTTAGATAATTCCGAGTTTTAGAGTTGGTGGCTGATTTAAATTCTGTAAATCCGAATTTATTATATCTTGAGTAATTTAAATCTCCAAATTGTTTGGCATGATTACAGTAAACTTTTGTTTAGTTTAATTTTTTTTTTTTAATTTATGTTTTGTGAGAAGGGATTTATCAAAATAATGGAGTTTAAAATATCAAAATTCTACTTGGACAGAGAAAGGAAGGTGGATTTTGTATTTTGTATTTTATTATTATTATTATTTTTTTTTTTTTGCGGTGAGTGCTTCAACGAATGAAGGAATTTTTGAAGGAGGAATATTTTAGGAAATAGTAAAGGGCTTGAGCTAGGAGAGGGAAGAGTAGAAGGTACGGAGGATGGTCCGGTGCATGATGTGTGGAATCAGATGTATATTATGAATACCGAACACAGCATTTGTCCACACTTATAAGGAATTTTGAGTCACCGTTCCAAGAAGAAAAGAAAAACTCTCGCATCATGATTTTACCACAAGTATCGTCCTAAAATATTGTTTTGCAGAGAATTAATTTTCCTCTTCATTAATAGCACTTTATCCTACTTTCGCACCCCTAACACACTCTTAATTTTAAATTATTAGCTCTCTACTAAATATGATTTCAGATAATTTATATATTTAAGATTTTGAAAATTGAATTGAACATGAAATCGAAATAAATAGAGGTCAAAGTTTAATAGTTCAACTAAAGGTTGAATTGAATGATATAATAAATATAAAAAATTATTATAATATTATTTAAATAATAATATAATAATAATAATAATAATAATAATACTTTTATTATTTTAAAATATAAATTTTTGACTTTGGGCTTGTTATTTTTAAATATTTTAATATATTTTTAAATAAAAATTTTAAAATATATTATTTTAATTATTTTAAATTTAAATCTCTCATTTCTAACTATTCAGTTAAAAAAAAAGTTAAAATTTGAAATTTTATACCTAGTCAGTTCTTTCAAAATTTGTCCGGTTTACTCCTGGTTTTCGTAGATTTTATATAAAAATGATTTTAAACTTGCATCGGTCTAATCAGACGACCAGTCAAATTCTGGCTCAATTTTTAAAACAGCCATATATATCTGATATTTAAAATTTCATATTAATATTTTTAATAATTATGAATTTACAATTGAAAATTTTCATATATATTATTATTTTTATATGATATTAAAAATTTAAGTATTATGCATTTCAATATTAAATTGTAGATATTAAATATATAAATATATAAAAATTATATGATATATATGGAAATACTTTTATTATTTTTTATTTTTGAAACTATAGAAACTGCTGGAAATTTTGTTTAAAAATAAACTTCTACTTATTTATTTTTCCCAAAAAAATTTCTATATATTTATTTTATGTTTTAAGATATAATTATTAATTTAAATTTTTTTTACAAAAAATTTACATAAAATATTATATTTACTTCATGTTAAATTAAATAACAAATTTTAATTACATTTGTCTTTGACAGGAAGATTTTAATGATGATCTAGGCTTTGGTACTTCTTGCAAACAATTAATGATAAATTCTTTATTTAACTCAGAACTTCAACAATTTTTTCCTACTTTATATTTTTTAATCAAAAAAAAAAATTGAGTCAAGAGATCAAAAATAGTACCATCACATACAGTGAAAATAATATTTTAAAATTAAACAGTTAAATTATCCTTATAAACTCATAATTAAATTAAGAGGCAGTTTGGGATCATTTTTATTTTTTTATTTTTAATGTTGTTTCGAATAAAATATATATTTGATGATAATGATTATTATTAAAATTTTAAAAGTTATTTAAATGTTTTTAAAAATAATATTATTTATTTTTTAAAATAAAAGTAAAAAAACATTAAACAAATTAAATAAATATATTTTTAAAAATATCATAAAAATAAAATTGATTCCAAACTGCCCCTAAGCTTTTACGTGAAACAACATTGGTAAGTGCCACAGTATAAATGATAATATTAAGGTTTACAATTCATGGTATAGAATATTATTAGAGTTTTTAGAGTTATTAATTTATTAATATTATCATAATGATTTGCTGTTTATTATAGTAATCTATAATACTTATTATTGTGCCCGATTTTCCTTAATTGAGGGTATTCTTACTTATTACATTTTTCTAATCGTTATTTTCTTTTACCTTTTGTATAGGAATTTTATGCTAACTTTATAATTAATAGAGTAATGATATAATATTTTATGATTTCTAGTAAGAGTTCAAAGCTCATTTGAGAAATCCTCTTTGTGTTTGAGTGTTCAATTTGTTATGGTATCTATGCTTAAGGGTTTATGAAACGTATACTATATAGAGAAGAGATATCTTTTGAGTAGATATCAACTTAAAGAAAAAAAAAGATGTCAAATATAGAGTTATTGTTTCACATCATAATAGACAAAGTCATCTTACATGATTTAGTTACATAAAAATCGATCATCCGATGACTTTATTAGCAGAATAGATATATTAGATTCGACCTATATTAAGAAAGATAAAGATAGACTTACAAAAATTTGAGAAAAATAAAAAATGATATTAATTTATTAGGATTAAATGAAAATATGACATTGAATAGAGCACATTAGAGAAAATTGATTTGTGTAGCCGACCCACATAGCGGGATAAAAGCATGATTGGTGGTCTTATAATCTCTCTTCTTATAGTGGTGGTGGAACTAAATCTTAACAAGAGGGTGGCGAAGCTAAAATAAATAAGAATAGATATAAATTTGATTTTATAAATCAAAATAATTACAAATATGAAATGAAAAAAATAAGTAAGAAAAATACCTCTTTTATATTAGTCATTATGATTAAGAACCTTAAATTATGTTTAACATTTCTTCATTACATCAAAACATTGATTATTACACATTGAAACTCATTGCAATATCTTGCTCAATATATGTTATCATTAATCTTACAAGAAAATCATCTTTCATTTTATTCCCTAATCTTGTCTTGACAATCTTCATTGCAGAAATACACGTTTAATCATTGTAGCCAAAATAAGGATTGTTAATACTAATATAATCAATTGATCAATAAGAATATGTATGACCAATTTCTTATCTTAGCCAGCATTTGACATATATAATAGTGTTCTTTTTAAGACAAGAGCATCCTCGACATCAAGAGTAATGAGCATTCATATCTTGAACATTTATATCTCAATTTCACAAAATAATTTTATCTTCTCGATCAATGTATGCCACATTGTTTCTCTTAAATTTTGAAGAAGTTTGATTATAAATATTAAATGATTTGCATTCAAGATGTCCTATGACTTTCTTTGTAATGCTTAGGAAAGATCATTTGTGACTTCTAAATTCTCTATCATGAGATGTAAAATTAAAATAACTTCCAAGATCATTTATAACAATTGTCATTTTGATTCATTCCTGAGTTTAATCAATTATAATGCAATATTTTGGATCATCAATTTAGTTTCGTATAAATTTTTTAATCTTGCTTTGAGTAAAGATAAAATCTCCTCCAAAATTTTATGGAGATTATTATATAAAGCAATTTTAGAAGAATTTTATAATGCCACTATAAGAAGAAAAACAAAAAGAACATAATGGATGGAAAAAAAGAGAGAGATAGAGGAGGAATTAACATCATAACAAATCAAATGCTCAAGCACATAGCTTAGATGCTACTATAAAAATTATAAAATATTAAATCTTTATTATGATGCTAATACAAAGCATGGCAATATATAACAATGAAAGAGAGCAATAAGGAAAACATAATAAAATAAAATATTCTTAATAAATAGGATATATTACAATAATAATTGCCTTAAATTTTTTAACAAATTAATATAAAAGAGAAAATGTTTAGGAAAGAAATGAGATCTGAAAAAAATGAATTAAGATCTGTTAGTTGAAATTTGATCAGAAGATATTTTTTAAATTTAATTTGAGATGAGCATAATATGTGAATTAATTGATTAATCATAAATTTAATTTCTTTTAAACAAATTAAAAAATTTTAATGTTCAAATCAACTAAGATTACATTTGGGAAACTATTTTTTTATTTATAATTCCAAATTAGAAATAAGATACATCTTTCGTAATGAAATTATGAGAATAATCCTAGATATTTATCTTTAAAGTATTAAATACTAATGTGAAACTAATAACTAAATTATTATTTGTGTCTAATAGCGAAAATAGAAAATCTGTTAATTAGTTGTGCCGAACCTGCATTCATAATTAAAAATTAATATTTTACTATCTTCATAATTATTTATATTTTGTAGTGTTAATTATTATTGTTTATTGAATTTTGCAAATTGTTTTTTTTAATTTCATAATTTGTCTATTTTATATTAGACAAAGGCAGAGATTTCATCTATGATGCACGGATATTTTTTATTTGATATATATATATATATATATATATATATATATATATATATATATATATATATATATATATATATATATATATATATATATATATATATATTTGACACATGTTAGATATGGGCACGACTCAACATGTGTTGGACACATCTAAGGCACGTGTCCAACTTAAAAAAATATTAAAAATTAAAAAAGGCATATGTGTCCAACACATGTGTCCATAAATAATTAAATTAATATTATATAAAAAATACTTTTTAAATATAATTGATCATATTTTAAGTTGTCTTAATAAATTTGAAGAATTTGGAGAATGAGATTTGAGCAACAAAGAAAAGGTAATAGATATATTTATTCTGAATAATTAAAATTATAAAAAATTATGATTAAATTTATAAATTTAAAATTGATAACAAATTTTATTTATTAAAATTAAAGTATAATAAAATAAATTAGACATACACACATATCTATATTACTATTAAAAAGTGACTTATATTTCTTCCAATAGTAAATGATGACCATTCATTTTTGATGAGAGGTGACTTTAAATTCAAAAAGTTGCATGTTATATGAAAGAGGCAATTTGGGTTATTTACATACAGTAAAAATATAATTCTTATACATTTACATGTCTACCATCTTAAATTTTGTTTTTTACTTAAATAGCACTCACATTTTTATCATTACATCAAAAATAACATCATCATTACTTTTTAAAGTTAATGAACAATTTTATGCATAGAAAAAGAGTCATTTTTGTAACTATCAAACTTCATAGGTAAGATATGCCAAATGCATAAGAATAATGTGCTATGTATGCAAAATTTGTCATTTTGGTGTGTTTGGGCAATTTGGGTTATTTACATATAAAGCATATAATTTTTATATACCTACATATCTACCACCTAAAATTTTAATTTTTTTACTTAAATAGCATCACATTTCTATTATTTCATCAAAATAATATCATCATTACTTTTTAAATTCAATTGCACATTTTTATGCATAAAAATATTATTTTTATAAATATCAAACTTTATGAGTTAGATATGTCAATGCATAAGAATTGTGTGCTATTTTGAGTTAGGATCATGCCTTCATGGCCCCTTTCCTAAGTGACTACCTTAGGATTGGATTATGCTCCAACAACCCCTCTCTTAGTATTTGCCCCTTTAGATTAGATGTTGTCACTATATGGATAAGCGGACAATCTCTTTGGGATAGGAAGTTTAAGGTAGGTCAAATTCCCCATGGCTCCTCCTTAGTGTGGATAATAGAACACCTTTCCATGTAGGCAACCTGCTTGGATAATGTCCTCACAACCCCATTTAAGTATAGCCTAGACTACTTAAAGCTCGGATAACGCCCTCATGACCCCCTCTTAGTAGTAACACTAGGTTAGATAGTAATTGTTTCGCTAACAACAAGCTATCCCGATGATCAGTTTTATATAGGAGGATGTAAGTCCATGATACTTTCTTCCTAAATTGATCATCACACACTAACTAGCACCCTTAGGTCGGGTGACATTTGCTTTGTTGACATAGCCCACCTTGGCAGGCAATATCGTTTAGAAAGATATGAGTCCCCGTGATTTTTTTCTTAAGTATGTTGATGTACACCAATGAGAATTATATGTTTAAGGATTAGGAGTAAACCTTTACAAAATTTCCCTATGGCCATTCAATGCGGATAACAACATTACAACCCCACCTAAATATGACCCGGGTTACTAGATTGAACAATCCCCCTCTCTAGTAGCCACTGCTTTAGGTTGGATAGCACTATTCTGCAGATGTGCGGACTATCCCTTTGAGCTAGTAAATCTAAGACAAGCTAAGGCCCCATAGCTCCTTCTTAGTGTGGCCCATCACACATAGATATGGCCACTTATATGTATATAAACATACATCTTAGAAATTAGGATCACACTTTTATGGCCCCTTTCTAATTAGGCATCCTATTTGACAATATGCTTTCATTAGGTATATCCTGGATTATTTCATGCTAGAGTAACGTCCTTGTTGCCCCCTTTTAGTAGACCCTTAGGTTGGGCTTGACTTAACTTCGCAGCCAATAGATCACCCCCTGGTGGTTGATCCACTTAAGAAAATGTAAGTTCTGATGCTTTCTTCCTACTTAGACCATCACACCGATGGGCAGCCTCTTAGGTTGGATAGACTATCCCTTTGGGCTAGCAAATCTAAAGCAAGCTAAAGCCCTCATGGCTCCTCCTTATTATGGATTATTGCACACTAATTGGGTCGATATATATCTTAAGGGTTAATATCATGCCCTTGCTATCCCTTTTACAGAGTGGCTACCTTAGGATTGGATTATGCCTTATTGGATTCCTACAAGGTCCATATACACTCTTCAAATATCTTATGGTGAGACTTTGACTCTTAAATCTTTTTCTCATCATGATTCACACATTCTTGGGAGCTTCCCTTTAATATTGTCTTCATAATCTGGTTATGACTTATCTTTAAGGAACATTTCATTGATCTTCTTCCTAGGTTTTCTTTATAGACACCTTTTCCAAGTAGCTTCTATAATATATAATCAAAATTCCTAGAGATCCTCTCCTTAATATACTTGGCATAATCAAAACAAATTTGCACCTAAGTGGGATATTTCCTAATGTCCCTTGGACTAAATTACTTTTCAGGAGTCATTCCCTATTCTTCCAAACACGAACATTGATAAATTCAAATCATGAGTCTCTAGGCTTATGATTCATACCATGCATCTTGGATGGCTATCCTTAAACCTCTAACACTCAGAAGCCTCAATTTTTGAATTGTAGATCTTTGACAAGATGAACTTACACTTGAGTATAGTATGAGCACCTTTGCTTACTACCCTTCAAATCCCTTTCGACTAGTTCAGTAAACACCAATATGTAGAATGTACCTTACCTATTACACCACAACTATTGAGCGTCCTTTAATTAACCTCACTTTTAAAAAAGTTCACACTCATCACTCTTTAGACATATAATTTAATCTAGGCACTAAACTTTTCTTATTTAAAGTTAAGTAAATTTTAGTGGCTAGGGGGATACTAACCCAAAGCCTAGAAGACATACAAGGTTTAACCTTTGGGCTAGACACTGACTCGGACTAGGTGGGACCACGATTGAAGCCAAATCCTATATATCAAATCCAATTGATTATTTGCCATCCAAACTCCACCCAATTGTTGTTCTATTCTATCAAATGATCAAGCTGACCAAGTGTGACCCAATTGGGCCTAAATGGACTAAACCCAAAATTCATCCAAACAATGTGAAATTAATCTTTCATAAACTTTATGTTACATTATTTGAGCTTCATTGAGGCCTTATTAGATTTAATTTGGTTTATTGACTCACCTAGCCTAAGTTGACCTATTAGTCTCACTTTTAGTTAGGTTGACAACCATCCTTTTAGACTTAAAATTTGATCTAGGAACTAAAGTTTTGTTAACTTCGAGGGAGGTTGACAATCACCCTAATTTTAATAATTAAGATCTTCAATCTTAGATTAAGATCTTCTTAAATAAACACTTAGGATACTACTACTAGTAACTAGGTGTACAACCTAAACCAAGGTAGGAGTGAAAATAATAAATTAAAGCAAAACTAAAATCATAATCTAAAATCAAAACTAAATTAAACATATTAAGGTGAAACTTAGGTAAGCCTAGTAGACAAGATAAGTCCAATCAAATTTAAATTCAACATAATTCATTAAAAAACTTAATTCAAGTAAACTTAAATTGAAATATAAATTCAATTGAACCAAGGTTGAGTCAATTATCATGGTTGACTTAATTGATCATATTTAAGCTCAAAATCATTTAGGCCCATAACAATCAATTAAAATCAAACCAAAAGAAAAAAATTAATGTATAAAGATAAACAAATATAAACTAAATTTAGATAGGATATAAAATGGCTAGCTAGATCATTTGACCTAATTTGACTCATGTGGGTTTCACTAAGCCCATATAAATTTTAACTAAAATAAAATAAAAATAAACTTAAATAAGACTTAAAAATCATTATATTATTATACTCAAAATTAATCCAATCCTAATTTGAGCCTAATTTGGGCTTGATTTAGTCACTCAGGCCATTTGACCCAAATTGACCCATGTGGACCCCACTAAACTCAAATCAAATTTAATCAAAATTAAATAAAAATAAACTTATATAAAATCTTATAACCATTGAACCAACTCCTTCAAAATTAATCTAAGCTTAATTTGGGCCTAATTTGAACATTCGACCTAATTGAACCCGAAATAACCCATTGGGCCATTTGATTCAATTTGACTTATTTAGGTCAAATTGAGTTGACTTAAGCTTGAAATTAAATTAATTAATCATAAGTATTGTAAATAATTAATTTAATATAAATTAAACTTAATCTTAAATCAATTGGATAAACAAGACTCACTTGACTCAACCTAACTCATTTTGGGTTAAGTTGAGTCAACTCAAATCTTAACCCAAAAAGAGTTCACTCACCTCCTCATACATCAAATTCAATCAAAATTTTAGCTTAATAAAAAAAAGGCCATGCCAAACACAAGAAAGTAAAGAAAAACAAAAAGGTGAGCTTGAGGAAGAAAAAATATACATTTTTTTCTTCATATGGAGGGTATGGAGAAAAATAAAGGAGTTTTCTACACATCTCTTCTCTTTCCTTCTTAACATACTAAAACACACACACACACACTTGCTTCCAACCAAAAGAAAACCTCTCCCTTCTCTCTTGTGCTTCTTAAGTCCAAGAGCCACCAATTTCTAGTAACGGATTGTGTGCACGACGATCAAAGCATTTCATATGGAGACAAAGAAGGAGATCTGAGGAGGTTTTCTAGCATCCACAATATGAACTTTGATGAGATAACTTCTCCAAACTTTAGATTAACCATGTACTTAGTGAAAAATTTATGCGAATCTAGGCTTTTCCCTTATATCACATTGCACTTTCTTTCTTTCAAATCTCCAACATGAAATAAAGCAATTTTTGGCTTAGATCATCAAAAGATTGTGAGATCCAATGATATTTGGAGTATATCCCATCCATCCAACTTTTTTGTTCTACCTCCCATGAGAAATATAACCTCCAGGCCATCCATCTTACTTGGATATAATGGACGATCATAATTAGATCTCATTTTTGATTTTTTCCATTAGTTCTGACCCAAAATCTTAAAAAATCTTACAAAAATAAAATACGTAATCAAAAATATAAATAAGAGCTCTATAGATTTTCTTTTAAGAGGAATCCAATGAATATAAAATCTCCAAATTTGGCTATATATTTTAAGAGTAATTTGAGTTTTAGTAAAAATTGCATGTCTTTAATCACTCTAACAATACTAAACCTATTAAGATGAAAATTTTAGAAAAGAAACTAAATGTTATTTCCTACCTATCATTAAAATTTTAAGTTAAATAGATTTATAGTTTAAAATAAGTCAATTGGCTAATTTTGAATAAACAAATAATTAAAATTAAAGAAATTATAAAAATTCATCAAAAAATTTAAATCAATTTAATAAAAATCAGAGATCTTAAAAGATTAATTGGACCCTCTAGATCATATTAAGTCACAAAAATAATTAAATTAGAGTTTAATTAAGAATTAATTAATTTCCTTAATTATACAGAACTAAAAAAACATAACAAATTGTAAAAAAAAATCTAAAAATGGAAATAAATCCTCTGTGGAAAGCTTAGATAGAGGAGAATCTAAGAAAAATAAAAACCTCAAATTTTATCAAGTTTATCGTGATTAATTAGAGTTTGAAGTTTCAATTAATTAACATAATTAAGCTTTAATCACTTGCCTAATTAGGTTAAAATTTGGTGCAATTGTCTTATGGGATGACCTTTGCCTCCCATAATTATTTTAGGTTAATTTGCTAAATAGTTTGGGAGATTTAAATTTATAAATCTAAATTAATCATTTTATGAGTTTTAATAATTTATTAAATTAAGAAAATTATTAAATTAATTATGGAAGTCTAATTTTGTATTGAAATAGTAAGGGTAACAAAAACATTATTTAGGACCTATAGTCTTGATTATTCCTCAAAATCACTTTAAAGGGTTTTTATTTAATTAATTAAATCATTAATTATCTTAGAAATTAAAAAATTCATAATAATTAATGTAGATCTTTAAAAATTTTGACCAAGCCCTCTTTGTGCTCAGCTAAGAAATAAGTTTTTTTTAATGAAATCAAAATCCCCATTTGGGGTATTTTAATTGTAATTGATGATTTTGAGTTCTCCCCTATTTATTTAATTAACTCCTAATTATAGCCCAATTGTGAGAAGATTTCTATAACATATTTATTTCATTTTTATGTTTTTTTTTGTAAATCTCTCAAATTTTTTGGGTTTATATTTAGGGCTTAATTGAATTATGGGCTCTTTGGGCTGTACTTCGTTCGGTTACGTATTGCTCTTAATTAATTCATAAAAATCATCTAAATAACTTATGAATCACGTAATGAAGAGACATGAGTCAAGAGATAACTTTAATACTTTTCTCTTCTCATTAGGATTTAATGATTTAAACTTCAAAAACCAACCTTTAATGAGTTTGATTTGGCTTAAGGGTGCTTATCTTCATGTGAATAACTTTAAGAATCAATAACTGCAAATAGGTTATATGATGATATTTAATTATTTTGCTTCATTCATTCATAAATATGTCTTTCATATGTTTCATGCATTCAAATTTCAAAAATAAATAAAAAGATTTAATTTAATCACATGCTTTGAATTAAATAATGTGGCTATTATCACTAGTTAATTTTAAATTATTTTCTCAATTAATTTAAAAATATCTATTAATCTAAATGTAAATCACTATGCAATTGAAATTTAAATTTCAAATCATATATGTTGAACTATAATTTGAAAGGTATATAGTCTGGAAACTTGAGGTCATAAGGCTATTGGTCTGATTGAGGTCTTGATATCTAGTACATTTGATATAACAATGGCACATACCTTAAGATTTGCAGTAACCTACATATTAAGGTTAAATTATTTTCATCTATATATTTTAACATTTAAAATTTTCATAATTTCATTCTTATATATAGATATATGCATATGTATATGAACTAATAAATATATAGTCTGGACAATCCGAGAGTGCGAGACTTAATTAAATCATCTTTTCTACAAAATTTTTTCATCACATAATTACTAAATATTAACAAATAAAATTAATTAATTCAACCATTCATTACTGTAAAATATTTAAATGATATATATATATATATATATATATATATATATATATATATATATATATATATATATATATTTGCGTCAGAAGAATTTTATTCCTAGATGTGAGATCTTGATTAAACAAAATTATCCAACACAAAGGGATATGAACACAATATCGTGGAAAACTTCATTAACTAGAACTTTATGTGTTCAAAGATACATCCTTGCTTCTCGTTAGTTAGGTGTTTCTGGAATCAGTGTAAAAAATACAATATCGGTCAACTCCAACCCAGGGAGAAGTTTCCCAAAAGCGGCGAGGCGATCTTGAGCAACCTCTTGATCTTGGAGAAAGGGTCAATGGTCTTTCTAGTCCTCAGCGTCTCTAAGGTGAGCTCACGATCTTAAATGGTGGTAGCTGATGATAGATCGTCGGCGTCAGGTGGTGGTTCTCGAGCTCTCATCTTCAAATCGATTGGTCCCCTCTAAGGTGAGAATGAAGCTCTATTATAAGGAGTAGCTAAATTGTGGAAAACTCCAACCACTCCATCGGACGGATCGATCCCACGATCGACGGTGTATTTTGATGCGGGTGCCTTAATGATGTCGATTGGGTGATCTTGGATTCGTTGGATTATCTTGACGAGCTTCGATCGACTATAAATATGTCTTTGGTGACCATTTGGATCATCTATTTTCATGCTCGATAGCTTGATGGAGTCATTTCGGATCTATCTTGATATTTGCTATGTTAAATCTCGCCAGGCTTGATTGTAAGTTTCTGAAATCGGTGATTAGATCGAAGCATTTCGAAAATCTTGAGATTAGTCTTGATCGATTAATTTTAGAGGATGTATCAATATATATATATGCATTTATCAAATCTAATTATTCAAGAAAAATATTATTTAATCAAATGAATATTAAGGGATGATAAAGCAAGGTTAAGAAGATGTCATTAAATTGGTTATGATTGAATTTATTAATCTTAAGATGTCTTTCATATTTAAAGAAAATCACGTCAAATTCAAACACATTGCTTAATACAAAATTTTATAACACATCATTAAGATGATTAAAAGTTATAAAATTCATCTTTAGATTCAACCTAAGGTTAAGCATTAAGGTGGATATCATTCCTCCCTTCTCCCTTTAAAATTTAAATGAAGCCCAAAAAATGAGAAGTTAAGAGTTAAGTTTAAAATTCATCTTAAATCACTAATCATTCAAAGCATATTCATCTTTTAATAAGAATTTTGAATATTCATCATCAGCTAAATTCAAATATTAAAGCCTAACTTTGTCATACCACATTGAGCCATAACACACACATTAAAATACTAAATCACCAATCATAGTTTAAGGTTAGGCTGATGCTTTGTTGTGGTTGTGCTTAAGGGACCGCTAAAATAAAAATTATAAATATCACTTACTTGTAGGTGTTGCTTAAGTCTCTAAGCATAATCCATTATGATAGGTGAGCTTGGTGACCCAAGGTGCTAAGCCCTAATGTATAATGTATGAAATAAAATTGCGTAGTGTGAATATATGTTAAGTTGACTTCTATTTCATAGATGTAGTCAGTGGATAAAAGACCTAAGAGGCCCTATGATATCTAGAGTGTTCAAATCTATGAAGTAAAGATGAAGATGAATTAAAGACCCTCATAACTTTATCTTCACTTTATAAATTTAATTGTAATCGGGGTTGTGTAATGGTAGAGCTCGGCTACCCATCATTTTTTTTCTTTTTCAGGGTGTACGATAACACTCGGCTGCACTGGCTCTTATTCTTTGAGTCATTGATGCTTGCTTGATTTATTTACCTTGATTATGCAATAAAAATGGCATGATTTTATATATTTTAAAAAGCTTGATTGTTTATTGTATGGCCTAGATGTGGAATGCTCTCTAAGAAACTAAATTTTCTATTCTAACTAATAACTTTAACTAAATTTTAAATCAACTCATAACTTAATTTTACATCTTGAGATTTTAATTAAGAAATAATAGATTTAGTAACCACATATGTTTGTTGTATGTTATAACACCATGCATATATTTTTCTCTCTTCTTTGTAAATTGGGGGTCTCCATTCTTGCACAATAAGAAATGAGGCTTGACCTGTGAGAGCAGTTCCTTTATAGTGGAGAATACCCCTTATGTTTGATTTAGCCCATGTCTCTATTTCATAATGTATGTAGGTATAAAACCTTTCAAGCCTAAGTTCAAATTGATGAGTCAAAATGGAATAAAAGGTTGTAAAATTTTATCGCATTAGTTAAAGGCATCACTTTCATACCAATCATGATCTAGTCTCTTAGAGAATATGTTTAAGACTTCAAATTTATTCTTAATAAATAATAGCCTATCCATCTTGTATTTACATGAGACTGGCCTATATGGCTTTGAATCATAAGAGATGTTAGCTGACAGCTACTCCAAGCGATCAAAAGTCCATATGAGACAGGATCAGTTCGCTCTTTCTAATAGAAGTAAGCCAATGTGTCCCACTTCCTTTAGTAGAATATGGTTGAGCTCTTAGCTTATGCTAGAGTACTATAAATATAGGTTCATAGGCCACTTATTTCATATTTGCTACGAGCATAAGTCCTCACCTCTTAGATATTTTCACAATCCCATATTGTTGGAATGTAAGTCCTAGATTTCTAATAAATATCAACTTAAATAATTATAATTCTTCACTTCAAAAATGTAAATTCTCACGATAGGATAGATTGAGGCACTCACTATGCTTTCTTATATCATAAGCATTTCCTACCTATCCTCCTTCAGATTCCATGAAGAACTCTTTCTATTTAAGCCTTCCCATTTGATTTTTAATATTTGCCAATACTTTGATATCAAACTTTGAAATCCATTGAGATACTAACTAATACTTTATTGAGAGTATTTGTTGGCCTCACTTTTGCAGTGAGGATTCAATCTCCTCTTCTTAGATTTAGGAGTCTTCTAGACACTAAGACTTTCTTAGTCATAAGACACTTCTAGCAATTAGGTGAACACTTAACCTAGGACTATAGACTTAGAAGGGTTAATCATGGGATTAGGCTATGCCTTAGGACTTAGGGAGATTTACCTACCCTATAGCCTAAACCCAATCAATACCTACCTCTTTGGCCTAAACCAAACCTCAAATTCAATTCATCCAAATTCACATACTAAATCCAAATTCAAATTCTAAATCGAATGATTGAAATCTATAAACCAAATTCAAATCAAAATCAAATCAACCCTTCTTAAGCCATATAATTTGATCTTATGGACTTAGCCAAAACCCCCTTTAATTCAAATCGATTTCAATTGATTTTCTCATAAATCAATTATTTTCTCAATCATCTTCCAAAATATAAATGAAATATACATTCACATGTCCTAAACTAAAATCCAAAACCAAATCCAAATCCATTCTAAGCCATATGATTTAATCCATTGGACTTAGCCAAAATTTCACTCAAACCAAACCAAATCCAATTGATTTTCTTATGAATCAATTACTTCCCCAATCATCATCCCAAGCAAAAATCAAATCTATAATCAATTGAACCAAACCCAAAATCAATTCAATCAAACTTAACTTAACCCATTTAACTTAAAATATCCAAATGAACCAAAATCCATTCAAACTCAAATCAGTTGCAACCAAAGCTATATACCATTCCCAAATCCACATATAAACTCAACTAAATCAAAATCAACTCAAAATCAAGCCAATTGAACAACTTAGGCTCACTTGACCCAATGTGACCTAAAGGACTTATTTGAGCCAAATTCTAATCCAACCCAAATTGGATTGAACCAAGGCTACTAAAACCTCCTATCATGGTTGTTGATCACCTTAGGTTGATCAATTGTCATCAATTGGATCAAACAAAGTCAACTTGATCATTTGACCGAGCTAACCCTCTTAATCTACATGAACCAAACTAGCCAAATCAATTAAAACTAATGATTCAAACCAATATGAAATCAATCCCTAAACATAACTTGACCATCAATTGAGCCAAACCTAACCCAATTGGCCCTCTTGACCCAAGTTGACCCAATTTGACCTAAAAGACCAAATTGGGTCAAATCATAATATAACTCAAATTGATTGCAACCAATGGCTCAAGTTCATTCCAAATTGATTGTTGAACTTGACCAAAACCATAATTAAATCCAATTTCGCCAACACAATTGACCCATTTAGGCCAAATTGACCTAAAGGTCAAATTGGCCTAAATTTAAATCAAATCCAAATTAATTTAAACCAAAGCCTACAATCATCTTCAATTAACGAATTGAACTTGAATCAATCCCTAACCCAAGCCATTTGGACAATTTGGTTAAATTGATCAACTTGATCTATTTGGCCCATATGACTTCAAATAAACCAAAATTAAATCAAAGCTAAATTGGCTCAAACCAACTGAACCAAAACATCCCAAATATGCATTTGAACATGACTCAACCCTTGGTTTGACCCAATTTGACCAATTAGTCTACCTAATATAACCTAGCCCAATTTGACCTACATGGATCAAATTGAGCCAACCCCACTTGAATCAAGCCCAAACCCAATGGGATCTGATCCAACTCATTCTAAACTTACCTTGGGTCAGCCCAAAATCAACCTAACCCAAAACGAGTCCAATCGAACTCAATATACAATGGCTAAACCTCCCTCACATGGGATTATACCCAAATTGGCAAGTCAACTCTCCCCTTTTCCCCTTAGCAGCCATCAAACACCTAAAATGGAACCTAGCCTACATGCCTAGCCCAATCCAAGTGGGTTAGGTAGGCCATGGACTAAGGGGAGGTGAGTTAACTCACCTCCCCACACATAGCCGAACTTAATGGATCCAAAGAGGAGGACAGCTACCTTGAGCCACCAACCAAGCATCCCACTAACCAAACCGAGCCACCTCAGCTTGAGAGCGACCACTTGGGCGCCCAGATGACGACTGACAGTTTGAAATCAAGGATACAATTCACATTCTTTGATCCAAGAGAGGGGGATATACCCCCTCATTTTGAGCCAATTCCAACACACACACCATCAAAGAATGAATTTGAAATCTCCAAAGCATTCTCCGAGCCTCCTAAGCCTCCCCATTGTCAGAATCCTTCAACTCAAAATAGGGCAACCTTCCACTCGATCCAAATCTACTGATGCTCAACCAAAATCAATATAATTTAACCCACACATTCCCCACACTCCGTTGAGCAAGAACAAATCATCTCCCGAGCCCTCTGACCACTGGAAGCACCATTTCGATCAATGTTTGAGCGCAAATTGACGGTTCATGGTCCACAGAGTGAATGATGAGGAATCAGCATGTGTGCTACTCAGCAAGGCCTCACCTCATCCAGGAAAAGCTTCTTTAAGTGTTGTGCCACCAGTCTTGAGCTTTGGCGAGGTAATTTCCAGTAAAATTGAGAAATCTCAAAATTTTCTAGGCCTTTTCGAATGAAATTTGTATGTCATAAAATTTTGACTGTCGGATCCCTTCAAATCTTCCTTGCAAAGGTGTGAGATCAATTTCGTGATCATCCAAGCTCGGCTGAGCTCAGATTGAGCAAGGAAAGGCGAATGACGTTTGTCTCTCATGACAATAGATCATCGCGTTCATTCCGCGTGATGGGCGACCATGATTAATCCATTAGATTTAATCTCATTTTATCCATAAGAACCACAGGTTTAATCTCTGCTATCCAATCTAAGATTGGGCTAGATAAATGGTGCCATTTACCACATGCATTAAGGAAGGGTTTAAGTAGCCAATCATGCAGTGCCACATGAAAAACGTGCTACATCAACGACCCGCTTGGCACCGATGGGATCAGGCTTAATTAGGCTTAATTAATTGGTTATAATGGCTGAATCTTTGAAAATTCAGAACAAATTGTAAAAAAAAATTGAAAACATACAAATAAATATTTATTTTGAGGTATTTCAAAGGAGAATCATTTAAAATTAATTTTAATTAATTTTAAATAGTAAGAGAATTAAGGTTTAATTGTAAATTAATTAGCTTAATTAACTCTTAATTACTTGAGTAATTAATCTCAAACTTTGTGTGTTAGTTTAATGGGATGACCTCAGTCTCCAATAGTTTTCTTGGGATTTATTGCATAGTTAATTAGGAGAATTGACCATTTGACCCTTAATTACTCTTTTAATTAATCTAATTGATTAATTAATCTCCTAAATAGTAAAAAATTCATTAATTAAGTGCACTGATCACAGTTGAATAGTGAATGGTCAAGGGGAATGGGGTTAGGACCTCCTTCATAACCTCTTTTCCTAAGTCCATTCCTCTTTAAGAAAATTAATTAAAAATATATTAAAAGTTTAATTAGTTAATTAAAGCAAATCAAATTAAAATCATGATTATATCAGATAATCAATAATGAAATTAAGGGTTCATCTTTATGTGTTTAATAACATAAAAACCCTTAAGGAAATTATGATTTGTCCATAAGTGTGGGAAAATCATAAAAGTACTTAATTAGGTTCTTTAATTTAATTAACTCTTAATTATGAGTCATTTGCATTAGATCATTATAGGAGAATTTCATTTTTATTTCCTCACAAGTTCCTGTCATTTGTGGCTCATAATTAAGTGGTTAATCAACTTAAAGAAGCATAGGTAAGGGTAATTAATTGATTTAATTGAATATCCAACTTAATTAATTCATAAAATTAATTTAATTACTTTTTCTTAAACCAAATCAAACTACTAATGTGGGAATGGGATTAAAATAACAATTAATTCTTGTCCTCCTTAAGCTTGATCAAAATCTTAAATCATAAATCAATAATGAACTTTGGTTTTTCTTAAATATTTTTATTTAATGTGACTGTCCTTTGGCTTAATGTAATTGAATGAAATCATGTGGTTTTGTTTAGTCATTTCTTTTCAAGCACATTAAATATTGTATGCCATTGATTTCATGCATTCATGTTTTCAAATATAAATGAAACAAATGAATTTATTTTATGTAAGCTTGCCTGTGTTGGCTTAATTTAATATATGTGTGGCTATTATCACTAAAAAAATTCAAAACTATTTCCAAAGTTTATAAATCAATTATAATACTTAAAGTGTTGATAGTTATGAATATACATAGGATTTTCATGTGTTTATAGCTTAAGCATATTAAATAAAACCCTTTTTCTTATGATTCATAGATAGACTTATATAAGTTTGAATAATAATGGGTATATTGTCTGGGCATCCCGGGAATACAAGGCTTTAGTTAGCCCCAAAAAAGTAATTTGATTACCTCACTTCCTTGGTTTAATAATGGCACGTACTTATTTGGTTTCATTCTTATGTATTTTAATATTAGAATTTTGATAGAACTTTAATTCACATGCATAAATGATTTAAATAAAGAAAATACAATCATTGCACGATTTTCATCTTTATAGTTGTGTATACATTCATATGTATTTAAGATAGCAAGTGTTAAGTCTAAACATCCCGAGAATATGAGGCTTTAGTTAGCCCCAAGGAGGTCATTTGATTACCTCACTTCCCTAGTTAATAATGGCTTCTACTTGGTCACATATTTTAAACATGTGTATGTGTGCTTAATTAAAAGATGAAGATCCCCTTTTATTACTAAAAAAGCATGCATTCAAATTCACCTAAGTTATTAGCATGTGTTATATATAAATTAGTGCTCTCTTCTCCTTATTAATGTATAGATTTTCATAGGTTTGGAATGTTAATACATATATAGTCTAGACATTCAAGGAATACGAGGCTTTAGTTAACCCCAAGGAGGTCTTTTGATTACCTCACTTTCTTGGTTAACAATGACACGTACTTATATGATTCCATCCTTATGTATTTTGATATTAGAATTTGGATAGAGCTTTAATTTATATGTCCATATAATTCAACCAAAAATTAAAATATAAATTTTGTGGTGTTTATTTTTCAGTTTGAGTGTTGTGTATATATGTGAGGGGACACCATGAGATCAGATGTACTTATTAGGTGATCATTAAGGAATAATATCTATTCAAGAGATAGAAGTCACTACCCATAATGGAATCACCAATAAGGAATCCTAAGTCATGATGGGTCTTCGAATATACCAAAGATTTTTCCCCTACTTTACATGGAAAAGTAAAGCAGGGTTTATTTAAACCGGGTTCGTTAAGTTTTCTATAGAGGAAAGCCTCCATAGTTAATTATATCCTAAGGAATGTGAGTTCCTTAATAATACTCTAGATTAAAGTAGACGATTTTTATCTCCAAAGATTTCAAAGATAGGACTATCAATAAATTGGTTTTATTTTTGAAAATCAAGTGGAAGAGATCAAAAAGGGGAGAGTTGCTATCGAAACCAAAGGAAATGAGTAAGGAGTACTCATGATACTAGAAAGCCTAGTGAGCACTCCAATCTATCTTATAATTTGGATTTATGTATTCAACATTAAGGGAATTTATTTGTTTGAGTTGAAATTTTATTAGAAATCTAGGACTTATAGTTTCACAATACAAGGTTATGGAAATGCCTAAGAGGTAAGAATTTATGCTTGTAGCCCATAAAGGGAAACAACAACATCAGATCCTAAATATTGGGAGCTTTGGAGAGGGCCAAAGCATAACCTAAATCTAAGGCGAAAGTGGGTATATGGTTTATCTCCAAAGAGTAAACCACCCTTACTTATTATAGAGTGGCACCTAACTCCTCCTAAATTTTAAATCCATGTAGGCAAGTCATATGCTTTGCAAGATGGCTAAGTTGTTATTTATTTATAAGAGAAACTAAGTATTTAAACTCACACCCTAAGAGACTAAATCATGAAGGGCATGAGTAATGACTTAATCTAATGCAAATTTTAACAAGTTTTATTTGATTTTTTGAAATTTTTTATTTTGACACACGCTATAAGATTTTTGTATGCCTAAATGCATGAGAAATTTGTTGTGGGCAAAATCAAAAGAGAAAGAGGTGTATTTCCATCAAAGGCTTTTATAGGTTAAGCCTTTATTCTCTAGCACAGATGGAAGCCCTCTCTCAACAAGAGTGGAAGAATGTGATATGCATGATGTTATACATATAATCATCCAACTAAGGGGTTGCTAAACAGTTTCATTATCTTTATATGCTTTTATGTGAGGTTATGAGTTATTTTGAAATTTTAGTTATGAGTTGTTAGTGGCATAAAAAATTATTTTTATCCTAGGAGCCTAAATGGATACAGGCCACATAGTAATCACCAATCATAAAAAAAATGAAAAAGCATGTCATTTCTAATGCACAAGCTAAATAAAATATCAAACAATTTTATAAAGCTATCACAAAAGAATAAGAGGTTGGTCGTCAGTGTATAACTGAAAAAAATGTGGGTAGCTCTACCCTTATACATCTCAATATAATGAAAGAATAAGTATAATTATAAAATGATAAGTGTAATGGAGGTCTTCATTCTTCATCCTCCATTCTTCACTCTTCATCTTTCATTCCTTCATCTTGATTTGCACCATTTCTTTGCTTAATTTAGCTTTGATTTGCTTCATTTCTTTTCTTTCTTTTGGCTTGATTAGGATGTAGTTTGCTCCAAGGCATCCCATGGTATATAAGACATGATCTTAAAACTAATGCTCACCCTTAATCCCCATAACACTTATCCTAATCTTAATGCAAAATTATATTAAGAGAAAGGAAAGTAAATCTAGCTACACACAAAACAAATAAATTAGCTAAACACACCATACAACGCAATTATATGAATAATTTGGACTTAGCACCCCACATGGTAACCAAGCCCACTGTCTAACTTGGGTTATGCTTAGGGGTACAAGCACTACACAAAAAAATATTTATATTTTTATTAAAGCACCCATAACCCACATAGAAAACATGATAATATTTATATCACTAACATCAAACTAAAAGTAATACATCACAAAATCAAACATTCATCAAATCATGCACCTTCTTAACATAAAGCTAGAAATGGTGATTTAATCTAATGTGCATGTGTTAAAGCTTGTGTGGTATGTCCTAACTAGGCTTTAGGGTTATGATTTTCTAAGTATGAGGGATTTAATTTATAAAGGGTTGATTTATCTTTAAGTGGTATAATTAATTCGAAAATTTTTATTCAGTATTTTCTTTTGTTTCATATGACCTACACTTAGCAACTAAGTGTTATGAAGAAAAGAAAGAGAGGGAATCTCACTTTTATCCCTATCTTAAGTCATTTTTAAGGTAAATTGATTAATGAATTTTCTTTAATGAATGATTTGTTATATGTTTTAATTAACTCTAAGTTTAGATTCACTCTAAATAGCCCTGTTCAATAAGAAAGGCATCTTAAGATTAATTGAGATGGATTACTATCACATAACACACATTCATTTATTTCTTTTCATCATGTATATCATGCATATGAATAATCTAAGCATACCTATACATGCAATATAAATCTTAGCACACTTTGATGATGAATGCAAAGAAGTGTATTTGGATTTTAAATATTTCATTTTTTTATTGAATTATGAATGCATGTTTTTATTATATAAAAAAGAGAGATTTTTTCATCAATTAGCTAAATACACATTTACATCTATAAAAGTTTTAAGTGAGTACGATGCAATTATTTTCTACACGAGGGGCTTAAGGTATAAGACCTACTTAGGGCTACTTAAAGCCTCATGACCCAGATGTTGTAATATACCACTTTTCTTAGATACATGTAGATGTATGAAAATAGCTATAAGGATAGAAAATCCATGCAAAAGGTTATTTGATTTATTTGATTTATGATTCTTTATTCATTGGCCACATCATACATGCATATGTATAAGAGTTTTAAGTGAGTACAACACCATTATTTTCTACTCGAGACGTGTAAGATACAAAACCTACTTAGGGCTACTTAAACCCTCGCAGTCCTGGGATGTCCAGACTAATATACCACTTTTCTCAAATACATATAAATGTACAAAAAGAACCATATGAATAGGGAATCATGCAAGAAAGGTTGTGTTTGATTTGATTATGTGATTTACATATGTGATATGAAATTCTTCCTAAGCCTTAACATGGAGATGCATAGGAATAAATTTAGGAAAGTGTTATGTTCTTTTCAAATGAACTATACACTTGCAAATCCTATGTGAATCCATGTTAAAATAAGGAAAGAGAACTTCATATTACATGCCTTATATTATTATCACATGCAGGCTTATAGATATTTATAATTAGCATCACTTCATTTTCAATAATTGATTTATAAGTTTTAAAAATAGTTTTTGATTTAATAGTGATAATAGCCACTCATATTTTTTTAATTTAAGTCAACATATGCAATTTGACATAAAAGAAAATATTTTATTTAATTAATTTTAAAAGAAATGAATGCATGATTTCATATGGCAAGCAATATTTAGCATGATTGGAAAGAAATAAAGGAATGTAAGCACATGATTTCATTCATCCTAATTAATTCCTATAGACAATCAAATTAAATAAGGCTATTTAAAATAAACCAAAATTCTTTAATGATATTTTTAAGTTTGAGTTTAATTTGATTTAGGAAATATCAGAGAGGTTTTCTAATCCTAACCCAATTCCCCATGTGTGAATTAATTTGGTTTAATGAAGAATATTTAAGTTGATTTTATGTTTTAATTAGGTTAAGGTGTGAATTAAATGAATTAATTAACCCTATATCACCTTAAGTTAATTAACTAATAATAAGCCAATATGATATGTAACCATATGAAAAGTAAATTTGAAATGCTCTAAGAAATGAAAGGGGCTAATGCAATTGGCTTATGATTAATAGTTAATTAAGCTTAAGAGATCTCACTTAATTACTTTTATGATTTTCTCACACATGTGAGCCAACCATAATTTCATTATCTCTCACCTTGGGTTATTGAACACCCAAGGAGGTACCCAAAATCAATTAAGGGTTGCTTAAGTGTGGATGAATTGATTTTTAACTTTAATTTCATTAAGCCTTTAATTAATTAATTAAATATTTTGGTTATGTTTTAATTTGAATGATAAAATTAACTTAGGGGAGAGGATCAAGGGTAAGGCCCTAATCCTAATCCTTAAATCATTTAAACATTCAATTAGATTGATTTCTTTATTTTGAAGATTAATCACTTAATTAATTAATTATTTCATTAGCCATTAATTAATTTGATTTTTAAAAGAAAGAAAACTTAGGAAATGAATTGAAAAAATCCCCAACCACATCTAAGTCATCTTCTTGTTCATAGAGATGATTATGCTTATCATTAATTAATCATTCATTCTTAATTATGATTATTAATTGAGTGATTTTAACCAAGATTTTCTAATTAACAAGCAATAAAATCCCAAAAAAAAATAGGGGAAGAGGTCATCCCCTAAACATCCACAAAAATTTGAGATTAATTGAGTGTTTTAATTAAGGTGTAATTAAGCTAATTAGATTTTGATAAAACCATATTAATTAAAATCAATATCAAAATTAATGATAATTTTCTTAGATTCTACTATGAAATATCTTAAAATGAGCCTTTATATTTTTTTGGATTTTCTATAATTAGTTATGATTTTAAAATTTTTAGGATTAAAAATAATTAATTAGCCCTAATTAAAATCTTAATCCCGTCGGGTCATGTGGCGGTTGACGCGGCGCGCTTTCCATATGGCATGATGGGATTGGTTATTAAGTAGTCACATCCAGCGGGACTCGATGGGCCGGCTTTCTCGTGGGCCGTCGATAAGATAGGATGGCCACGATCCGATCCGTGGTTTAGAAAGGAATCGGATCTCTACATGAGATTTGATCAGTGGTTCATCTCGATCAGATGGCGGCTCATGATCTATCCCATTCTCGGCGGCGAAGGCAATGCCATCCATCTTCCCCTTGATCCGAGCTCACTCAAGCTCGGTGTCTCAAATTCTTCCACACCTTGGAAGGGGAGCATATCTAATGATCAATTTTACATAAAATTCAAATGTTCTAAAGGACCAACCCACTTTTGCATACAAGGCTCGGTTTGGGAAATTACCTCACGGTAATGTCCGTGGTAGCCGATTAGGTGAGGCACTTTGAGAAGAGCTTTAAGCTGATTTGGTGTGGATGCTCGGTTGACCAATCCATGCAATGGGCTCACTCGATCAAACTCGATCCTGTGGCTTGGAAGCTTGAGGGATTGGTTGTCTTGATGGTATGGTGATGGTGTGGGTAAGAAATTGAAGTTTGATTTGAAAGAGGGAGTATTGCTCGGTGTCCTTATTTGCTCACAAGAATGGGAAATCTAGATTTTCGAGCCCTCAGGAAGGCTTGGAATCACTTTGTGGGATTTCAGAAATGGCTTTTCAAGGTTCACGATGCAAGTGTGTGTGAAATTATGTTTGAATTGAGGGGGTATACCCCTCAATTTCCCATCATAGATGGGAGTGCACATTTTACCTTGGCTCATAGCCCTTGGACTTGTCTTCATCAAGGGCATGCCAAGATGGGAGGAATGATGGGGAGGCTGTAAATGTGGATGCCAAGGCTTGGATCCAATGGGTGCTAGATTTTGGTTGGAGGTGAGTCAACTCACCTCCCAAAGGTTCTTGGCCAACCTAAGGTGAGTTAGGTTAGCTAGGTGGGTCAGGAGAAGGTTCCATGGAGTGCTAATGAGCTGTTATGGGGATGGGGTAGTTGACTTTGGCTTGGATCCAATGGTTTTAAGGTTTAAATCCTATGGTTTGATGGATAATCCCCTTGGTAAGGTCTACTTAGCTTTTGGGCTAGTTTAAAAATGAATTAGGACATGTTTGGGCCGGGTTTTGCTAAGTCTTAGGGTCCCATAAGTTGGTTTAGAGTGATTTGGCTTGGATTAGTCTAATGGGTGTCATTTGGGCTAGGTTGAGTTGACTAATTGGTCAAATTGGGTCAAACTAAGGCTTGGGTTAGGTTCATAGGATGATTTGGGATATTTTGGTTCAATTAATTTGGATTGGTTTGGTCTAGGTTTGGATTGACTCATTTGGATTCAAAAGGGTCAAATTGGTCGAGTTGACCAATTTGACCAATTTGACTAAATTGGATTGGGTTAGGTGTTGAGTCAAGTTCAATTGGTTGATTGGAAATAATTGTAGGCTTTGGTTTGGTTTAATTTGGAATTAATTTAGATTTTGGTCAATTTGACCTTTTAGGTCAATTTGGGCTAGGTTGGGTCAAGTTGACCAATTGGTCAACTTGGGCTCAATCATGGCTTTGGTCAAGTTCACTAAGTGATTTAGAATGAACTTGAGCCATTGGTTGCAATCAATTTGGATTAAATCATGATTTGACCTATTTTGGCTTTTTAGCCAATTTGAGTCAACTTAGATCGAGTGGCCTTAGACTTGGTTTCGCTCAATTAATGGCTTGGCCATGTTCAATCATTGATTATGTATGAGTTTGAGTCAAAGATTTCAATCTATTTAGCATATGATGGATTTTGTCTAGTTTGGATTTCATTTGGGCTAAATGTTGACTTGGTCAAAGGTTAGGTTTGACTTGGTTTGACCTAATTCAAGGTGGTTGATCACCCCATGATGATTGTTGATCATGATTGAGGTTTATATGAGCTTAGTTCAATCCAATTTGGGTTGGATTAGAACTAGGCTCAAAAAGGTCGTTTAGGTCACTTTGGGCGAAGTGAGCCTAAATGGGTCAATTTGCTTGATCAAGGTTTGATTCAAGTTTAGTTGAACCCACATATGAGCTTTGGATTGAAATCTAATTCCAATTGCAATTGGTTTGAAGCCAAATGGGTTTTGGTTCATATGACAATTTCATGTCAAAAGGGTCAACTTGGGTTTGAATTGGATTGGCTTGGATTTGGTTTGATAATGGTGGTTTATATTTATATTTGGATCAATGATTATAGGAATGATTGAATCATGAAGAAATCCATGAGTTCTGAGTTGATTTGGGTTTCATTTAGCAAAGTTCAAAAGTTTGGCTAAAAGGGCTAAAATTGGAAATTTGATTTGATTTGAGTTTGTTTTTGGTCATTTGAATTTTTATTTCATTTATATTTGTGAATATAAATGAAGATATAAATGGGTTATAAGAAAATCACTTGAGTTTGGAGTGATTATGAAGCAAATTTGACCAAATTAAAGAATATAGGTCAAAAGAGGCTAACTTAGATTTTGAATCAGTTTGATTTATTTTTGGTCATTGGAGGGTGGGTTTCATTTATATTTATGAATATAAATGAAGTAATGATTGCTTTATAAAGAAATCAACCAAGTTTGAGTTAGTTTGAAGGAGTATTGGCTAAGCATATGAAGGTGGTTCATATGGCTTAGGAACGGGTTTTGGAGTTTGAATTTAATCATGGGCTTCAATCATTTGAAGTTGGATTTGATTCATGATTTGGAATTTGATTTGAGATTGAATTTGATAATTTCTAAAATCAACTGGATTGAGATTGATTTAGATTTGATTAAGGCTAAGTTTATAAGATAAAATCAAAGGTCTTAGGAAGGGATTTAGAGTTTGAATTTAGTGATGGATTTTAATCATTGGATAGTTGGATTTGATTTTGGGATTTGAATTTGAATTTGAATTTGAGGTTTGATTTGAAAGAAGGAAGCAAGGATTTGGTTTGGTCTATAGGGTAGGCAAGTCCTCCTAAATTCCTAAGGCACAACCTATACCTATGGCTAACTCTTCTAAGTCTCTAGGTTTAGGTTAAGTATTCACCTAATCACTAGAAGTGTCTTAAGACTAAGGAACTCTTAGTGTATATAAGAGTTCTAGAACAATGATGAGGAAGCTGAGAGCTCACTCTAAAAGTGAGGTCAATAAATTCCAAACATACACTTTCATCATCATTTAAGTGTACTAAAACATATTGCATGTATAGATGTGCTAAATGTTAAATCATATACATGCTACATGTGATGGAAACGAATAACTTAGTATACTTCATGTGATAGCAATTCAATTAGATTAATCTTAAAAAATCTTTCATATTGGATAAGATCATTTAAAGTTAACCTAAACTTAGGAATAATTAAAAATTATTTTATTAGCCATTCACTAAAGAGAACTAAGTCAAATAAATATGCTTTAGAAAGTGGCTAAAGGTAGGGATGGAAGAGGGTAATCCTCTTCCTTCTCTTTACAACACTCAGTTGTTAAGTATAAATTAAATGAAATAAAATAAAATACAAATTAATATTCACAAATTGATTAAACAACTTTAAATGAAACCCACCATCATGTTAACTTGAACAAGTTACAAACTTAGAAAAGTACAACTCTAATGCTTAGTTAAGACATACCACACAAAGTCTTAACACACACATTAGAATTAAGTCACCACTTCTAGCTCAATATTATGATGGTGTATGATGTGATCATATTTTGTTTTGTAATGTACTATTTTAGACTAGATGTTAGGGTGTATATTTCGTAGACTGGATGTTAGGTCACTTTTAGTCTAATCATATCTTCTGCAGGGGATTGTGCTTAAGGTGATGCATAAAAATAAATATAAATTCTCTCTTTGTGGGTTGCTTAAACCCCTGAGCTTAATCCAAGTTAAGACAAGTGGGCTTGGTTATCCATGTGTAGGGTGATAAGCCTAAATTATACATATAACTACTTGGGATTGTATGTATGTTTAGCAAACATCTATTTTACAAGCGTAGTTAGATTTATTTTTTTATATAAATATAATTTTGAAATAGGAATTAGGATTAGTGCTATGTAGGATTAGGATGAGCAGTGGCTATAAGGCTTTATCTTGGGAGGCCCTGTGATGCCTTTGGAGCACAACCAAATCAGAAATGGAGAAATGAAGACATGGAGAATGAAGACCCACATAGCATGTATTAATTCTAAATTATAATTATTCTTTCATATTCTAGGTTGTATAAGGGTAGAGCTTGGCTACCCATCTTTTCTCTTTTGAGTTGTCGGATATCGTCATGATCATTATTCTTTACGATTGTTTATAATATTGATTGATGATTTATTTAAATTATGAATTAGAAATGACCTAATTTTTATAGTTTCTTATGATTGATGCTTTAATATGTGGTCTGGATATGGTAGGCTCTTAGGATACAATAATTTTTTTATCAAATTAATCACTCATAACTAAATTTTAAATAACTCATAACCTCATCATAAAAGCCTAGGCTATAATCAAGATAATTTAAAGATTTAGCAACTCTTTAGATGTATGTTGTATGTTTCACATCATGCAAATCATCTTGAGTCACTCTTACAAAAATGAGGGCCTCTGTCCTTACATAATAGGGACTGCTTGGCCTATGAGAGCAACCCCTGATGATGGAGCTTCACCCTCTCTCTTTTGATTTGGCCAACAATCAATTTTCATCATGCATTTAAGCATATAAAAATCCCAAAGCCTTTGTCTAAATGCTGTGGCAAAAATTAAATAAAATTTGAAATGATTTTATATTTATAGATTAAGTCATATGCTTATACCGCTCATGCTCTAGTCTCTTAGGTAGTGGGCGTGGTGTTTATTTTTGGAATGTGGGACACCACACAGATCTTTGGGGTTACTTATTGAAGTGATCGGGTATAATATTACGGAATGATGCACTATCTCAAAGATAAAAGTCATCACCTATCTTTATTCACTAATAAAGACTCCCAGGGATGGGTCTTGAATATACTAAAATATTTTCCCTACACATGGGAAAATATAGTAGGGTTTATATTAAGTTGTTCATTAAATTCCCTATGGAGGTAAGCCTCCATAATTAATTACATCCTAAAGAATGTGAATTCTTTAGGAATACTCTTGATTAAAGTAGAAATTAAAGTCCCCAAAGATTTCAAGGCTAGACTATCAAAGGATTGGTTGCATTTGAAAAATCAATTGGGAAAGTTCAAGGAGAAGACTTATTTTAGGAAGCCAAAAGGAATAAGTAGGAAATGCTCATGATACTAAGAAGCCTAGTGAGCATTCCAATCTATCTTTTGGTTGGGCTTTATATTTTTGAAGTTGAAGAGGTTTATATGTTTGAGTTGAAATTTTATTAAATTATTAGGGCTTATAGTCCAACAACACAAGATTATGAAAATGCCTAAAAGGCAATAATTTATACTTGTAGCCCGAAGGAAATAACAGCCTCGGATCCCAAATCTAGGGAGTTCTAACACAAGTTAGACCATGGCCTAAATCTAACCAAAGATGGGCATAAGGTTTATCTCCATGAGGATAAATCTTTGTTACTTATAACTGAGTGGCATAACTCCTCTTTAAATGTAAATGTCATCATGAAATTGCAAGATTAGTTAGGCTACTATTTATTTAGAAAGAGACTAAAGTCCTTAAACCCACTCCTTAAGAGAATAGAACATGAGTGGAATGAATAATGACTTAGTCTAATGAGAAATCTTTTCAAATTTTATTTAATTTTTGACTCTTCATTTGGACAAAGGCTTTAAGAAATTGTTGCTTGTATACATGGTGAAATGAGTTAAATCAGAGAGAAAGAAGTGTTTTCCAACATACAGGAGGCCCTCAAAAGGTCAAGCCTTCCCCTATCATGTAAGGATGGAAACCCTCTATTAGCAAGAGTAAAATAATATGATATGCATATTATGAAACATTGACCATGGTGGGATTATTAAATCTTTTAATTATCTTATTTTGGCTTTAATGTGGTTATGAGTTGTAGAAATTTTAGTTAAGGTTATTAATTGGGGTAGAAAAATTAATTTTTTCTTAAGAGCCTAATGCATCAGACATTAAAGCATCAATCATTTAACTAGGAAGAGCATATTGTTTCTTATTGCAAATAAACAAAATATCAACTAATTTTATAACTAACACAAAGAATAAATGGATCATTGAATGTCATTACAACCAAAGAAAAATGGGTAATTACTCCCTTATTACTTGAAATATGAAAGAATAATTATAATTTATAAATGAATTGGTGCTATGAGGGATCTTCAACTCTTCACGTCTTCATGTCTCCTTCATTTCTTCTTTTCCCTACGATTTGGTGGACTTCAAGGCATTACATGGCACCCTAAAATAAAGCCTTCTAGCTAATGCTCATCCTAATCTGCCATAATATTAATCCTAATACCTAATGCAAAATTACATTAAAAATAGGAAAAGTAAATTTAATTACACCTACAAAATAAGCATTAGCTAAACATACATACATTCCCAAGCAGTTATATATATAATTTGGACTTAGCACCCTGCACATGAGTAACCTAGCCCACCTGTTCTAACTTAGATTATGCTTAGAGGCTTAAACAACCTACAAAGAGAGCATTTATATTTATTTTTAAGCTAGCATTTAAGCATAATACCCTGCATAAAATATGGTTAGCTAATCATGACCTACTATCTAGTCTATAAAGCATATACCCTAACATATAGTCTAAAATATTATATCATAAAATAAAATATAAATCACACCATATATAATCCTAACATAAAGCTAGAAGTGGTGACTTAACTCTAGTGTGTATGTTGGGGCTTGTGTGATATGTCTTACTAGGCATTAGCATTATATTTTTCTAAGTGTGAAAGAGATTTAATTTAACAATAAAGGATGATTTCACTCAAGTTTTTTAATTGATTTGAGAATTTTAATTTACATTTTGTTTGGTTTCATATGTTTTACACTTTGCATCTAAGTGTTATAAAGAGAAGAAAGAAGATCGCCCCCTTTCATCCCTACCTTAAGCCACTTTCTGAAATATATTAATTTGATTTAGTTCTCTTTAGTGAATGACTTATTAAGTGATTTTAAATTAATCCTAAGTTTAGGTTCACCTTAAATAATCCCATTTAATATGAAAGATATCTTAAGATTAACTTAATCGAATTACTATCACATGACATATGTTCAATCATTCCTTTCCATCACATATAACATGCATATGATATGATTCCTAGGAATACCTATACATACAATAAGTTTAGCACACTTAAATGATGGATGTGAACATGTACATCTAAAGTTTATATTTTTTATTTGATTGAATTATTTAATCATATTAATTTAAAGCTTTATCCAAATTCTTATACAAAAGTACATAGGAAAGAAGTTCTAAATTACATGACTAATTAATTTAGCAACTTAATCACTCATAGATGCATGGATTTTTGATAAAAGAAAGAGGGATTTTAATCCCATATAAGTGACATAAGCTAGTACATGACATTGTTAACCAGGGAAGTGAGGTAATCAAATGACCTCCTTGGGGCTAACTAAAGCCTCGTATTCCCGGAATGTCCAAACTAAATACTTGCTTTCCTCAAATACATATGGATTTATACATAAATAAAGGAAGAAAAACCATGTAAAGGTTACATTTTTATTTAATTGAAATATTTATGCATATGGATTAAAGTTCTATTCAAATTCTAATATAGAAATAAATGTAAATGAAATCAAATAAGTACATATCGCTGTTAACCAGGGAAGTAAGGTAATCAAATAACCTCATTGGGGCTAAAAAAGTCTCGTGTTCCCGGGATGTCCGGACTATATACTTATTAACATTCAAATACATGTAAAACCACATATGAATTAAAAGAAAAAAGAAAACTTCATTCCATATACTTAAGGTATAATCACATACATCCCTTATCTATTTATAAATAATATCACAACATGTGTTATTACTCATTTATAAGCTCTTGAAAAATAAATTTGGATTTAATAGTGATAATAGTCACACCTATATTAAATTAGATCAACACATGCAAGCTTGACATAAAGGGAAATTATTTGATTTAATTAATTTTTAAAAAGTTGAATGTATGATTTCAAGCGACATATAATATTTAACATGATTGAAAAAGAATAAATGAACATAAATATATTATTTCTTTCAATTAAACTAATTCCTAAGGATGATCACATTAAATAAACTCATTTAAAAAAAAACCAAAGCTTCTTTGTTAATTTATGACTTAATATTTTGATTAAGTTTAAATAGGAGAAGAATTATTTGATGTTGTAATCCCATTCTCACATTGGTAATTTGATTTGGTTTAAGAAAAGGTAATTAAGTGAATTTTATGAATTAATTAAGTTGGATCCTTAATTAAATCAATTAATTACCCTTACCTATGCTTTTTTAATTTGATTAACCACTTAATTATGAACCATAAATGGCATGAACATGTGAGGAAATAAAATTTCAATGCTCCTACAAGGACCTAATGTAAATGGCCCATAATTAAGGGTTAATTAAATTAAAGAACATAATTAAGTACTTTTATGATTTTTTCGCACTTATGGGCTAATCATAATTTTCTTAAAGACTCTTTATGTTATTAAACACATAAAGAGGAATCATTAATTTCATTATTAATTATCTAATGAGAATAACATTTCAATTTGATTTTTTAAGCCACTTAATTAATTAATTAACTCTTAATTAATCCCATATTAATTAACTTTCTTTCAAAATTAAGTGGACTTAGGAAAATAAGCTAGGAAAGAGTCTTATCCCCACTCCCCTTGTCGATTTACTATTAGACAGTTATTAGTGAGTTTAATTAATTAATTTGTTACTGTTTAGTGTATTAATTAGCTGAGTGGATTAAGAGAGTAATTAGGCTTAAATGATTAATTCCTCTAATTAACTAAGCAATAAATTCCAAGAAAATTATGGGAGGCAGAGGTCATCCAATTAAACTAACACATAAAGTTTGTGATTAATTACATAAGTAATTAGAGCTTAATTAAGCTAACTAAGTTTTCATTTAAATCTTAATTAAGCCTTAATCACTATTCAAAATTAATTAGAATCAATTTTAATTAAATATCCTCTAAATTACCTTGAAAATGAGTATTTATTTGTATTTTAAGGATTTATTATAATATTTCTAAGTTTCAGATGGTTTAAATAATTTTTCATAATTTTTATAAATTCTATTAATTTATTCTACTAAAATAGACTATTTGAGCTTCAAAATTCAATATCCCCCAGTCCAGAAATTATTCTGACTTAACATTTTTATGGAAGTTGTATTCTAATTTCAATTTCTAAAAAGTTCATATCAATGTGATATGTATTTTTAGATTAATTAATGAAAATTGAATTTTACTAAAACCTAAATTAAGCTTAGAATACTCATTAAAAATTAGGGATTTTAGATTTTTTAGATTCCCCTCAGAAAGACGAATCGAATAAGCCCTTATTGGCAATTTTTGTTATGTATTTTATTTTCTATGGATTTTTAAAGTTTCATGTAATTTTAATTATTTTTAAAATAAAAAACTCCAATTTTCCTACTTAACCCTTAGTCAGTGTGGCACTAACTACATTTCCAAGCATCATCGCGTGGTTCTACGTTGCACGCTTGGTGTGGCATGATTAGACCGCAGGTGTGGCGCATGATTAAGCCGTGATCGCATAGCTCTTTGAGCGGGAAATGGTGCGAGATTCGGTGGAAGATTTAGATTGATTCACGTGATCCAGAGGATGAAATTAGATGGGATTTTTTTCTAATCACAACTGTTCATCCCTTTTGAAGGGAGATCAGACGGCTGCTATATGTCTTCTCCCAAGGGACAAAAGAAATGGGTCGAGAGTTGGAAATCATGAAAAATGCATAAAAGAGGCCCATTTTGGGCTCGATTTAGCAATGATTCTCACCGAAAAACTCATATTTTTACATTGGGATCATGTGAAATGAAGAATGCAAGGGATGTCAAATGGATTTTCTTAAAATCGAGCAAACATTGTCACAAAAGAAGGAACCTATGGCTGGTTAAAGGATTTAAAAATTACCTCATTGGGGATCATTTATGGATGCTGTGTTGATCCGAGCACACTCCTGGATGCGAGATGAAGCCTTGGGATGAATCTAGACCCTTGCCTTCACTTGGAATATTGTATCCACCAATGGTCACCGCCTCCTTGCCATAATCCACTTGGTTTCTATGTTCTTCTAGTCCAATGGATGTAAGAAAGTGGTCTTATTACTTGGAGGAGCTCCTAGAGTGTATGTAATGGAAGAATGATTTCTTTTGAGGCTTATTTTCCTTTGTGCTTGGTGGTGGCCAAAAATCACCACTAATGGTGATTTTTGGCTCCTAGTGGATTTCCTATGGCTTGTGGTGGTTGGGAATTGCAGGGAATCATCATAGGTGGCTTAGTTTGGTTGGCCAAGGCTTGGGAGGTGGCTGCCAAGAGGGATTAGTGGGTATCTGTGGTGAAAATTTTCTATATTGTCACCTTTCATATGTGGGTGAAAAGGAAAGAATATATAAATTCATCTTTTTGGGATGCCACACAGATCTGTAGATGTACTTATTCAGGTGATTTAGTATGTCATCAAGAAATAGTGTACTATCTTGGGAGATAGAAGTCACTACCCTTTAATGGACCTAATCACCTCAATAAGGACTTCTAAGGACGTTGGGACTTTGAGATGTACCAGAGATTCTTCCCCTACTTTACATGGAAAAATAAAGCAAGGTTTATTTTAACCCGGGTTCGTTAAGTTCCCTACAGGGGTAAGCTCCTATAGTTAATTACATTCTAAGGAATAAGGGTTCCTTAGGAAAACTCTCGATTAAGGCAAATGATTGTTATCTTCAAAGATTTCAATTAAAAGGACTATCAATCGATTGGCTTATTTTTAAAGTTTCAAAGGGGATTGCTCAAGAAGAAAAGTTCTTATCAAAGCCAAATGGAAAACAAGTAGGGGATGCTTAAGATATTAGGAAGCCCAGTAGATATCCCGAAGTACCCTATAGTTGGGCTTTATATTTTAGAAATTGAATTAGTTTGTTTGAGTGGAACTTTCATTAGAATGTTAGGGCTTACAATTCCATAACACAAGGTTATGAAAATTCCTAAGAGGTAAAGATTTATGCTTATGGCTCATAAAAGGGAGAAGCAATCTCATAACCTAAATCTAGGGAGCTTTGGCGAGTGCCGAAAGCACGACCTTAATCTAAGGTGAAAAATGGGCATTTGGTTTGCCTCCATAAGAGAGGATAAACCACCCAGATGCTTAGACTTACAACCACCTCAGGGTGGCAGCCAACTAACTCCTCCTACGATTTTAAATACATGTAGGCAAGTCATATGCTTTATGCAAGATAGCTGGGTTATTATTTATTTAGGAAGAGACTAAGTCCTTAAACTCACACTGTGAAGAGACTAGATCATGTAAGGGTATGCTTCAAATGACTTAAATTTAATGCAATTCAAGTTTCATTTTATTTTCATTTTAGGACAATCATTTTTGACTCATGCTAATAGGATTTTTATGCCTAATGCATGAGAAATGAGATTATTGGCCAAAATCAGCGAGAAGGGAGGAGATGTGTTTTCACCATGGCTCTCAATGGTCAAGCCAAGTTTCTCTGGCAAAGGTGGAAGCCCTCCAATCAAGAGTGAAAAAAATATGGATTTTTGCATGATATTATAAAATAAATACTCATCCAGCTAAGGGGGTTGCTAATTCTTTTATCTTTACTTTTAAACGTAAGCTTTAGGTGAGGTTATGAGTTCTTTATTTTTTTAGTTTTGAGTTGTTAAGTTTGGTAAAAGCTTTATTTTTTCCTAATGAGCCTAATTCACAACCAGGCCATATATAAAGCAAGGAATAAATTAGGAAAATCATGCCACTTAATGCACAAGCTAAATAAATCATCAATCAATTTAAGAAGCTAATTGTAAAAGAATAAGAGGCGGTTGTGGTCAGGCACCACCACACAAACCCGAAAATAAATTGGGTAGTTGAGCTCTACCCTTATACAACCCAGATTACAAATGAATTAAATATAATTAAGCAAGAAATTCATTGTTATAGGAGTCTTCAAGCTTCATTTCTTCACTCTTCTTTTCTTCTTTCTTCTTTGGTTCCTTCTTTTGGATGGTTGGAAGGTAGATGCTCCAAAGGTTTCACATGGTGCATAAGATGAGATTTTATGACCAATGCTCATCCTAATCCCCCATAACAATCATTCCAAAATTCTAATTGCAAAATTTACATGAAAAGGAAAAGTAAATCTAGCTAACACCTGCAAAATAGAGGTTAGCTAAACAAACCACCCAATCTCAAGCATGTATATTGGACTTAAACCCCACACATGGGTGACTAAGTCCACATGGCCTAATGGATTATGCTTAGCGTTAAAAGCACATGCATAGCAAAAGCATTTATATTTTTATTTATGATTGCGCTCCTTAAGCATAATCCCTTGCAGAAAATAATGATTAGACTAAACTGTCCTACCATGCATTTTACGATCATATATCCTAACATCTAGTCTAAAATATATTATAAAATAAGAGCAAGAATCAAACCATGCATCGCCCTAACCTAAAGCTAGAAGTGGTGACTTAGCCTAACGTGTGTGCTTTAGAGGTTTGTGTGGTATGCTTAGTTATGGATTTAGGTTAGAGTTTTCTAAGTGTGAAGCATATTCAACTTAGAGGAAGGTTTCATTTAAGTGATTTAGTTATTTTTTGTTGATTTTATTTTATGTTTTGATTATGTTCAAATGAATCATATAATTAATTACTATGTTATAAAGAGAGGGAAAGAGAGGAAAACTTCTCTTTCCTTCCCTAACCTAAGTAATTTCTAAAGTAGATTCAAGTTTAGTTTTATTTAGTGTTTGTTTTAATTAAATGTTTTAATTAATCCTAAGTTTAGATGAACTCTAAACAAACTTATTTAAAAAGAAAGGCATTTTAAGATTAAATAAAATGAACTAAACTCACAAAACATACATCACTCCACTTCTTTTCCAACATGTATAACATGCATATGGATGCATCCTAAGAATATCTATACATACCAAATGGGAATATTTAACATACTATATGATGCATGCTAAGCAATTCATTTAAGAAAAATTGAAAGTTTATGATGCATGATTTTCATTAAGTAGAAAAGGGATTTCTTTTCCAATTTTCACGTGCACGCATGAATGTATAAATGGCATAAGTGAGTACGATGCCATTAATAGCACTAGGGGTGCAAGGTACAATACCTACTTGGGGCTACTTAAAGCCTCGCAACCCCAGGGTTGTCCAGACTAATATACCACTTTCCTTAAATATAAACATGTGTATAAAAGAAATGAATGGAAAAGAAAGAATGTAAAAATTTGTATTAGTTGATTTGCTTTGTTAATGTAATTTATATGTGCAAGCATAAGTATCCTTCTTAAGTGATATTATAAGAATTAATAGGATATGGAATTAGGTAAGTGTTAGGTTCTTTTCAAATGAACCATGCATCTTACCAAATCCTATTCAAAACTATACTAAAAGAGAAGAGAAGGAAAACCTATACTAAGAACATGTTTATATCTTACTCACATGCAAGCTTAAAATTAAGATATAAGTAACACACTTTTAGTTTTGATAATTGATTCATATATTTTGAAAATAATTTAAATTTAGCAGTGATAATAGCCACTCATATAATACTTTAGCCAACACATGCATTTTGACATATAATAAATATTTTTATTTTAAATTTGAATTTTGAAAAGTCTGGATGCATGAAACCACATGACACACATATTTAACATGTTGGGGAAAGAACTAAAGCAATGAAAGCATATAAACACATTCACCTTAATTAAATCCTAAAGACAATCTTATGAAATAAGAAAGCTTAAAGTAAATCAAAGTTTATTTAATATGATTTTTGTTTGATTTAGAATTTGATTTAATTTTTGAAAATATAGATTGAGTTTGCTATTCTTAACCCATTCCCACATGTGTTTGATATTTTTGTTTAATTTTTAGATGATTAGATTCATTTTAGATTTTGATTAGGTTAAGGTATGAATTAAACAAGTTAATTAACCCTTAACACCACCTTAGCATAGTTAACCAAATAATTATGAGCCAATGAGATGACATAAAATCTCACAAGAAATTTAAATTTGTAATGCACCTAGGAAGAAAAGGGCCTAATGCAATTTGGCTCAAGATTAATGGTTAATTAAGTTAAAGGATTTAACTTAAGTAATTTCAAAACACTCCTCACACATATGAGTTGGGTTTTGATTTTATTATTTGAACTTAGGCTCTGGAACACCTAAGCATCTACCTAAAGTAGATTAATTAAGTTCTGGAAGGTTTTAGAATTTTTAAAAATTAATTAAGTGGGTAATTAATAAATTGGCCCTTAATTAAGAGAGGATTAAGGAAAGAAAAGGGGTTTTAGGGAATAGCTTAGGGAAAATACCCCAAAATTATTCCCTAAGCCTCATGTTTACTGGATCAAACCTTAATCAACTCCAATAAGGGATTAAAATGCTATTCAAACCCTTAATTATCCTTAATTACATAAAAAGAGTAATTAGAAAATGCATTTGTAATTCCCCTAATTAAGCCTTCAATAAATCCCAAGAAAATTAAGGGAGGTAGAAGTCATCCCCCAAAACATACCTAAGAAGTTTGAGATTAATCAAATGATTAATTAAGGAGTAATTAGCAAATTAATATTTTTATTCAAAGGAAAAATTAGAGAATGATATAATTCAAATCCATTAAAACCAATTTTATAATATTCTAGATTGAATTATCTTTCAGTGGTAATTTATCTCATGTTTTTTTTATTTTTATTTAAAGAGATATGAATTTTTAAATCTTAAAGGATTAACTAGAATTAATTAAAGCTTAATTAAACCCCTTAACCCCACAACTTGACACGCAACGATGGTGGTCAGTGTGCTTTCCATGTGTTGCGCTATGAGCCGCCACTTAAACATCCCATCATGGCAGGCGTGTGGCGGTGGGATGCGATTTAATACCCTCCATTCGATCAAGGATCGAATGGCCAAGAATCACCCCGTGGTTTTAAAAGGGTAAATTGAATTTTAAAAAGTGCGTTTAATCTCCGCCATCCATCCAAAATGTGCGGATGGACTGCCGGGATTATCCCTATTCTTCCCTAAAGATCATAGGAACCGTCCATGATCTAAGCCTTGATTCGAGCTCGATTGAGCTTAGATTAGGATAAAATTTTGCACACACCATCATACACTTATGGAAATCCTATCCAACGGTTGAATTTTCATGCCATGACACTTTCTATCACAAATGACCAACACCCCTTAACTCTAATAGTCAAAAAATTCCATACCTCACCTACGCTCGATTCCCTTGAAGGAGCTTTGTCTGGTTGAGACGAAGCTGTGGTGAAAGAATTAGCTCTTGAGGTTGGGTAGTTTGCTCTATAGGCTAACTCCCCTTGCTCTAATTTGCAGATTTGATTGAATTGGACTTCTCCTTTCCTTAGGAGCTTGAGAGAGAGCTTAGGCAAGCTTGATTTGGTCTCTTGAGGGAGTGTGCAAAGGAAATTGGATTGAATTGTAGTGTGGAAGAAGTTAGGAATTCTATGGAGCTCCCCTATTTTCAAAGGATGAAAATCGAGAATGGATGATTTCAAATCCCTCTTAGAAAGCTTAGGATCACTCTCTGATGGCTCCTAACACTCTCTAACACTCAATCAATAATGAGGATGTGTAAATTGAATTGAATTAGGGGGAGTATATCTCCCCCTATGGCAATCGGACGACCAAAGCATGGTTTGCCATTTTGATCCAATTGACCATATGGAAAGGGTTGTTTGAGCTATTTGGAGTTGGCACATGGTCGGTTTGAGTCAAGGAGTGGATTGGCAACCTCCCATGTGCTGAAAATTGAGTGGAGGGAGGTTTTCTATCTCGCCAATTTGAGCTATGGGGTTGGTTTTGGCCTTGGGTCCATTTGGGCTGAGCTAAACCCATTGGGTTGGGTGCACCACCCCCCATAGGGTTCACTTGACCTAATAGGAAGGTTTCAAGTTGATATGAAGAGGGCTTGACCAAATTCCCCATGATTTTGACCAAGATTTGTTCTATGGTCTAGGGGTAGAATGGTCATTTGGTTGATTTTTTAAATTTGAATATGTTGGGTATGTTGAGAAAATAGGTTTGGCCAAGTTTCATTGGATTTGGAGTTCATTTGATATGGTTTTCTATGTTGACCCATTTAGGTCAAAATGGGTCAACTTAATCAAGTTGACCAATTGGTCAAATTGGGTCAAACTAAGGATTGGGTCATGTTCATATGACCATTTGAAATGTTTTGGTGGCTTTGGTTTGGTTTTGAGTTTGGCTCATATGACTTCATTTAGGTCAAATGGGTCAAGTTGACCAATTTGACCCATTTGACCTATTTGAGCGTCATGGGTAGGTTTAGGTTTGGTTAGTCATATGAAGTGAATTGGTATCTTTGTTTCAATCAATTTTGGTTAAGTTTGAATTTGGCTCAACATGACCCTTTAGGTCAAGTTGGGTTCAAGGCCAATTGGGCTAGATTAGGTCTAATTACATAATTGAGGCTTTGGTCAAGTTCAACAAGTGGTTTGGAATGGACTTGACCCATTGGTTTCAATCATTTTGGCTTAGATCAAGTTTTGACACATTTTAACTTTTTAGGTCAAGTTGGGTCAACTTGGGTCAAGTGGCCAATAGGTTAGGCTCAAATGTTGACTTGGTCAAGTTCAAACATAGTTCATGAATGAACTTAGATCAATGGTTTCAATCAATTTGAACAATGGTGGATTTTGTCTATGTTAGCTTTCATTTTGGCTAAGTGTTGACTTGATGAACCCTTAAGTTTGACTTGGTTTGACCCAATTTGATTGATTGATCATCCCATGATGATTGTTGATCATGATGAGAGGTATAGGTGAGTTTGATTCAATCCAATTTGGTTAGGATTAGAATTTGGCTCATCACGATACTTTAGGTCACTTTGGATCAAGTGAGCTTAAGTGGGTCAAAGGACTTGGTCAAAGCTTGATTTGAGTTTGATTAAACTTGTATAAAGACTTTTGATTGAAATATAAATCCATTTGCAAATGATTTGAAGTCAAATGGGTTTTGATTCATTTGACAATTTCATATTCAAAGGATGAATATGAATGGATTTGGGGTTTGATTTTTGAATTGGATTTTAGTTTGGTGATTGAAGTTTGTATTTGTATATGGACTGATGATTGTAGGATTGATTGAATCATGAGAGAAAAATCAAGAGTTTGACTTGATTTGAAGTTGATTTGGCCAAGTTCAAGATTTTGACTTGAAAGGCTTAGGTTGGATTTTGAGTGGATTTGAGTTTGATTTTTGGAGTTGGTTTTGATTGTTTGAATTTATATTTCATTTTATATGTGAATATATATGAGAATATAAATGAGTAACTAGAAAATTTTAAGGATTTGAAGTGATTTGCTCATGATCTAGGCTAAGTTCTTTAAAAGGAATTTAAAGGACTTAGGAAATTTTGGAGTAGGGATTTGAATTTTGGATTTAGATTTGATTGATTTGAATTTATATTTCATTTATATCTCTGAATATAAATGAGATATAAATGAGTTATGAGAAAATCCCATGAATTTGAATTGATTTGATCATGATTTTGGCTAAGTCCATGATGTAAAATTTGAAGGTCTTAGGAATTTTCATGAATTGATTTTGAATTTTTAGTTTAGTTTGATTGGCTTGAATTTATATTTCATTTATATATGTGCATATCAATGAGAATATAAATGAGTTATGAGAAAATCTCATGAGCTTGAATTGATTTGAAGATGATTTAGGCTAAGTCCTTAAGAGGGAATTAAGGACTTAGTAAATATTTCAAAAGTAGAATTTCAATCAAAGGTTTCAATCATGGATTTCAATCTTGGATTTCAATCATGTGATATTGATTTGAGTTTGAAGAAAATCAAATAAAATTTATTTGGAGTTTGACTTGAAGGAAGGAAGGTGAGGAATGTGGTTCAAGCTATAAGGTAGGTGAATTTTCTTAACACCCCTAAGGCATGACCTATTCCTATGGCTAACTCTTCTAAGTCTCTAGGGCTAGGTTGAGTGTCCACCTAATCACTAGAAGTGTCTTAAGACTAAGGAACTCTTAGAGTCTAAGAGGAGCCCTATGTCTAAAATGGAGGGGTTGAGTCTCATTTTAAAAATGAGGTCAACACTATCATATAAGTTTCAAATGCTCCAATGAGGGAGGTGAGGTGAATTCACCTCATCATGAGTAATGGCTAACTCAACCACCTCTTGGGTCAAATTGGGCAGTGTCTTTGATGCCTAGGTGGACTAACGGGAGGGTACCAAATGGCCAAGGAATGGAAATGAGCACGTACATAGGTATTTAACTCATGTGATACCCTTGACCCAAGGGTAGAATGGTTATTTGACATTAGATTTGATTTGCATAGATTTGAAATGAGTCAAAAGTGAGTTGGGCCAAATTTCAAGTTATTTGGAGTTCATTAGGTTAAGATTGGCTCAATTTGACCCATTAGGGTCAAATTGAGTTAAACCAAGGGTTTGGTCGAGTTCATATGACCATTTGGAGTGTGTTTGTGTCATTGGTTTGGTTCAATTTGATTTAGGTTTGGTTTTGGTTTATTTGAGTTCATTTGGGTCAAATGGGTCAAGTTGACTAATTTGACCCAATTAGCCAAATTGGCTTGGGTCATCACTTGATTTGGTTTGGTTGATCATTTGGAATGTCTTGTGAGTTCTGGTTAGTTCAATTTGGATTTGATTGAATTTTAGGTTGGTTTGACCTTTTAGGTCAAGTTGGGTTTAATATATCATTTGGGTCTAGTGAGTCAATTGGGTTCAATTGAAGTTTTGGTCAAGTTCAATGATCAATTTGGAATGAACTTGAGCCATTAGTTGCAACCAATTTGATTTAGATTTTGATTTGACCTCTTTTGGCCATTTAGGTCAACTTGGGTCAACTTGGGTCAAGAGGGACAATTCGGTTAGGTTTTGCTCAATTGAAGGTCAAGTCATGTTCAAGTGTTGATTTTGGATGTATATTAGTCATTGGTTTCAAGAGATTTGGCTTAGGTTGCAATTTGGCTAGTTTAAGTTCATACATGTTAAAGGGTTGACTCGGTCAAAGGGTAGGTTGACTTGGTTTGACCCAATTCATGATGATTGATCAACCTAGAATGATCAACAATCATGTCATGAAGTTTGTATTGGCTTAATTCACTTTGGTTTGATTAGAATTGAATTTTGGTTCAAATAAGTCAAATTGGTCACTTTGGGTCAAGTGAGCCAATTGGGTTTAGTTGGCTTGATTTTGGGTTAAGTTTGATTTAATTGAGTTTATATATGGATTTGGATTGATATATAAATCCAATTGTAATTGGTTTGGGTTCAAATGAGTTTTTGTTCATTTGAATATTTCAAGTCCAATGGGCTAAGTTGGGTTTGACTTGGGTTGATTTTGATTTGGCTTGATGATTAGAGATTTCATTTATATTTGGAATGGTGATTTATGGAATGATTGATTTATGAGAAAATCAATTGAATTTGGTTTGATTTAGATGGGATTTTGGATAAGTTCATGAAATTGATTCAAAGGACTTAAGAAAGATTTCAAGTTTGGATTTGATCATGGGCTTCAATCATTCAACTTAGAATTTGAATTTGGATTTGGATTTGGATTTGAAATTGAATTTGATTGTAGGTTTTATAGGGTGAATCTGGATTGGATTTGGGTTGTGGGGTAGGAGGGTCATCTTAATCCCTAAAATATAGCCTAATCTTTTGATTAACCCTTCTAAGTCTTTAGGTTTAGGTTAAGTGTTCACCTAATCACTAGAAGTGTCTTATGACTAAGGAAGTCTTAGTGTCTAAAAGACTCTTAGGTCTAAGAAGAGGAGATTGAGAACTAACTCCACAAGTGAGGTCAACAGTGGGTTTAGGACTTTAATCTCTTTCTAATTTAATAACTGCCTTAGCTATCCTGCAATTCATAAGACCAGACTACATGGTTTTAAAATCATAGGAGGAGTTAGTTAGCGCCACTCCACGTGGTTATAAGTCTAGAAGTCAGGCAGTTTATCCTCTCTTGTGGAGGTGATCCTTTATGTCCACCTGTCACTTAGATTTAGGTCGTGCTTTAGCTCATACTAAAGCTCCCTAGATTTAGGATCTGAGGAAGTTGTTTCCTTCAGGCTACAAGCATAAATTCTCACCTCTTAGGCATTTCCACAACTTATATTGGTGGATTATAATTCCTAGCAATCTAATAAAATTTAACTCAAATAAATAAATCTCTTCACTTTCAAATATATAAAGCCCAATTATAGGATATATTGTAATGCTCACTAGGCTTCCTAGTATCATGAGAATTTCCTACTTCCTCCTTTTGGATTCTAAAAATAAGTCTTCTCCTTGAACTTTTCCAATTGATTTCTAAACATAATCAATCCTTGTATAGTCTAATTTTGAAATAATTGGAGATGATAATTGTTTACTTTAATCTAGAGTATTATTAGGGAATTTAATTTCCTAAGATGTAATTAATTATGGAGGCTTGCCTCCATAAGGAACTTAAGAACCCAGTTTAATATAAATCCTACTTTATTCATCCATATAAAGCAGGAGAAAAATCTCTAGTATATTCGAAAACCCATTATGCCTTAGGAAGTCATTATTAGATGATTAGGTCCATTGAAGGGTAATACCTCTATCTTTCTAGGTAGAACATCATACCTGATTACTTCAAAAAGTATCTGCATGGTGTCCCCCCACATCTATAAATAAACACCACAGTATTCTAGGAGATTCATGTCTCCTTAGATGTAATTAATTGTGGGGGCTTGCCCTATAGGGAATTTAAGAATCTGGCTTAAAATAAATCCTATTTTACTTCATCCATGTGAAGTTGGAGAAAAATCTCTGGTATAATAAGCCAATTGACCTTAGGAGTCCTTTTTAGGTGATCGAGTCCACTGTAGGGTGTTAGGAGATTCATGTCCTCTTAGATGTAATTAACTATGGGGGCTTGCCCTTAGGGAATTTAAGAATCATGTTTAAAATAAACTCTGCTTTACTTCATTCATCTAAAGTAGGGGAAAATTCTCTAGTATAGATAGACGCATCGACCTTAGCAGTCCTTTTTAGGTGATTGAGTCCATTGTAAGGTGATATCTCAACCTCTTGAGATTGTATATCACTCATTGATGTCGTACTCGATCATTTCAATAAGTACCCCTTAAAGATCTGTGTGGTATCCCTCATCACACAAATTTAAATACCACATGACCCAATTGAACCATATTGGGCTAAATTGAATTGAATTTGATCCAAGCCAAATTGAGCCAATTAAAAGCTTCACAATAATTCTAATTATATACTTGGATATTCCTCCTAATCAATTGTAATTGAATTAGTTAATTAGCAAATTTGTCCAGACCTAATTCAATCTAATATTAAGGGTCAAATTGAACCAAACTTTAATCCAACCAATCAAATCAAATCAATTTTTATAATCAATTCATAAAATGATTGATGATGATATCCTGACATCCAATTAAAGCCAATTAGGTCATAATTAACCCACTTAACCCCATTTGACCCAATTTGACCTAAAGGATCAAATTGAACCCAACCTTGATTTAACTTAAGTTAGATCAAATCAATTATTGTAATAAATTATAATTTGACTATTGATCATCGCCCAACACCTAATTAAGCCCAATTAAGCCAATTCAACCCATTTACCAAACTTGACCCAATTTGACCTAAAGGTCAAATTGAACCAACTCTTGATATCATTCAAATTAGATTGAATCAACACTTGCAATTAGTCCTAAGTTGATTATTGAACACTTCTTAATGGTTAATTAAAGCTAATTTGATCAACCCAGTATAATTAGCCAACTTTGCCCAATCTAGCCCAATGGATCAAATTGAACCAAAGCCAAATCCTAGCCAAATTAAATAAAATCAAACTATATAGTCAACTCTAAATAAATAATTAAACATGACTCAATTCTTAATTATGCCCAATTTTACCAAATTGATCAACTTGACTCATATGAACCCATATGAGCAAAATTTAAATCCACTTCAAATTAAATCAAACTAATTACACTGACATGATTGAAATCATCATTTGAGCATAACCTAATATCCCTTTAGATCAAATTTGGTCAAATGGTCAACCTGAACTTAATTAAACTTGAGTTGATCTATATGAGTCCAAATATGCTAAACCTATCCAAACTTGCCACGCTCATCCTATATGTCCCTTAATCTATCCAAGTGAACATAATCCATGGTGAACCTTGTTCAATCCAAATCAAGTAATCCAAGTATTCTAAATAGGAAAAAAAATACAAAAAATAATAAAGTCCAACCTCTCTCTTTGGCTAAGGCAGCACACTTAGCATGCCTTGAGCTTTCCCCAACAAACTCAAGCTAATCTAAGGTTATTTGGTCCATCCATTGACCAAGGAGAGGTTTCCTTCACCATGGTCAACCCATGGTTCACCAACCATGGGCTGTCCACTTGACCACTAGCCACCAAACTTCTCTAGCCATTAGTAGAGGTCCATCTCACAAGTCCAAAGTCATTTCTAACCCTACACACTACTTGGATCGCTATCATGGACTGAACTCATCAAAAATGGTGATTCATTTTGGGAGAAAGGTATACACCTCCTCACCCAATTAAACTTCAAACATATCTTTAGAATGTCCCCACAAACAATCCTTGAGCTTCTTAGAGCCCCTTGAGCACACCATCACTAATGAAACCAAGCTCTCCAATAGCCCAAACATCTTAAACACCCAACCTCACTAAATCTTCTCCAAAGCCTAATTAACTCTTTCTATACCTTCATTTATACCATCGCCACACTCTAGCGAGCAAGAATGAATCAAGAAACACTCAATTTAAGCATCGAGATAAGAGTTTGAACAAGCTATGGTGAACTCACAGTGGAATTTGGTCTCAAGAGTGAGAGATGAGGAAGAAGAAGGGAACTTCAATAATAGGGCGACACCTCTTCAAGATGAAGCTACTTCTATAGGTTTCTCTATCAGTCTTAGCTCCAGCATAGTAAATTCCTCAAAAACATAGAAAAAGCCCCTAGGCATTGATCTTGTGTAAAGGTTTTAAGTGATTTGATTGAATCAACTCATAAGAATCCATAGAATTTTACCTTGTGATCATTGTGGAGTTATTTTTCTCATAAAATGAGCCTTGTTTCGCTCAGATCAAGCAATCCTTGTCTATCATCCGAGGAAGATGAGGAGTCATGGGTCAACCATCCCACGTGATTAAAATGGACAACCATGATTAATTGATGTTAAAATTTGGATTTAATCACTTTAAAATGATTAATTAGAGTCAATTGATCTTTGATACAGTGGCTTGGGTTGAAACTATGTGCAGTGCCATCTAAGTTAGTTGTCATATGTGATTTGTTTAATAACCAATCTTACAGTGCCATGTGTAAAGCCTGGCGTGTTAGTGTTGATTATGTAAATAATTTAATTATGACTTCAAATAAATTTAAATAGTTAGAATTTTAAAAAATTATAACTAAATATAGAAAATTTTAAAAAATATAAATAAATACTTATTAGAAATCTTGTATAGAGACTAATTAAAATTTGAGTATTTTGATAATAATATAATTAAGCCTTAGTTACATGGCCAATTAACTTGAGATTTTTATTGAACATTTGATGGGATGGCGTCTACCTCTTATGATTATTTCAAGTCACTTGAATGAGTAAATTAAAAGATTCATATTTTCAAGCCTTAGTTATGCATATTGGCTATTTAATAAATAAATTTTATTAAGAAATTTATGAAAATATTCTTGAGTGAATAAACATGTGTTAAAGGCTAAATGGTGATAAGAGTAATTTATTAGGATCTCAAGTCTTAATATTTCTCAAAATCATAATTAATGGGATTTAATTAATTAAAAATGCATTAATTAATCTAGAATTTAGAAAATTCATAATTAATTGCATAAATCTCAAAAAAAAAAAAAAAAAAAATACAAATGAATCCTCTTTGTGGTTAGCTAACAAAAAGTTAATCAATGAAGTTAAAATCCCAAAATATTTTTTTAGGAATTTTAAAAGTAATTTCCAAATTAATGATTTTATTAATAATTTATTAATCACAAAATATTTGCATAAATACTTTAAAATTTTTTACTATTTATTTTTCAAGCTATTTTGCATGTTTTTGAATTCCTCATAATTTTTTTGGTTTATCGATTATGATTAATTAATCTTTAATGTCTCTTATGTATTAATTGGATTAAATAGTTATAAAATTTAATTAATTCATAAAAGTCTTCATTTCACTCTTAAATTTCATTAATAACTAGGGGATAATTTCATTATTTGATTTCTCCTCAATATCTCTAATCAATTGCAATTAAAATGTATTGATTAAGAAGTGTTAACTAAGCTTAAGTGACATCATTTTAATATGAAGGACCCTAGGGTTTGATAGTATAAGTAGATTACTTTGTGACATTCACCCTATAAATATTTGACTAATTCATTGCTTATTCATATTTTTACTTAGAATTAAAATTCCTTGGGTGCATGGTGTATAAGTAGTATGACTCTTATTGCTTAAATTAAGAATAATATTTTCACAATATAAGTCAAAATGTATTTATAAATTTAAATTAATAAATGTAAATGAAGCCCTTTTGTATAATTTATAAATATAATATACACTCTTTGAAGGTATATAATCTAGACACCTATAAGCATAGGGTTACCAGTCCGAATGATTCTTAGATACCTCTTCCTCTTAGTTTAACAATGACACATATTCAAAAACTGGTGTAGAAAGAGACATGTGAAAATATAGATCATTTTTCTTTAAAAAAACCATTTATCATAAAGATTTCAAAATTTCTTGTCATCTATATTCATATTAATGTATGAAAATACATAAATATTTTGAAGTGATTTGATTACATAATAAAATAAATACATAATGAAATATTAAATGATAATATAAATACATATTACTTTAATAATGTACTAAGATGACAAAATAAATACATAATTATTTTTTTTAAAAATGATAAAATAAGTGCATAATTATTTTAAAATAAATTATTAAAATAATAAATTAAAAGTATAATTATTTTAAAATAAATTATTAAAATGATGAAATAAATATATAATCATTTAAGGATGGATTATTAAGTAGTGATAAAATAAATACATATTTATTTTAAGATGGAATATTAAAGTTATAAAAATAAGTACATAATTACTTTAAAATAAAATATTAAAAGTGATGAAATAAATATTTAAAAATTAAAATAAGTAAAGTATTAAAATGAAAAAATTTAAAGGATAACATTCTCTGAGTCATCACTTATCCCTATCAGCTTTAAAGTGTCTTTTGTTCTATGATAATTCTATTTAAATTTAATCTAAACTTAAGAGTTAAAAAAGAATCTTAAAATTCATTAAGAAAGATTAAAAATCAAAAAATATGTCCTTAGAGTTAACCTTAAGTTAGTGTGTTGAAAAACTCTAAATGAAATTAATAAATTTTCATACTCTTTAGAACACTAAGCCTAACTAGAATAAAAATGAAATTTGTGAAATAAAATTCACCTCTTGAATCACTAAAGACTTAAATCAAAACCACCCTTTGGTTTATTACTTGAATTTATCATTTAATTTTAACTTGAATATTAAAACCCAACTTTATCATACCACACCAACATTTGCACACACAATAAGATGATAGGTCACCAATCCTAGACCTGGATTGGGTCAATGCTTTGTTATGATGTTTTGATTTTTCTTATTTTGTAGTGTAATATTTTAGACTGGATATTAGGGTTATTTTTTGCACTAATTTGGATGCGAGGACATTATTTATTAGACTCATGATATTTTTATAAGGGCTAAGCATAATTAAAGGGGCCACTACAATAATAAAAATGAATTATATAATTTTATTTGTAAGTGTTGCTTGTCCTTTTTGTGGGCTTGGCACCAGTGTGTGCTAAGTTCGATTGTGTGATATATAGTTATTTGGAGTGTAGGTGTGTTATAACTACCCCTATTTTATAAGTTTTGTTAATATTTCTTTTTTTTTAGAATTTTAAATTTAATTTTATAATATAATATGGTTAGAGCCATGGGGTTTAGGATGAGCAGAAGGTATGAGGCATAAACGTGAGAGGCCATTTGTTGCTTGAGGGATCCAAGATTTGGATGTTCAAATTAAAATAAAGATTCCCATGGCTTATTTTAATTTCATTCATGTAATTATAATCCAAGCTATATAAGGGTTGAGCTGGACAACCCACTTTTTTTCCTTTTTAGGGTGTCTAGCAAAACTCAAACATACTAGCCTTTTATTATTCTTTTAATTTGATTGATTAATTAGTGTGTTTAATTTATTTGTGTAGTAGAAATGACATGCTTTTCTTAGGTTTTTCTAAGTGTGATGATTGTTGTGTGTAGCCTAGATTTTAGTATGTTCTTTAGGATTTAAATTTTCTACTCCAACTAAAATCAACTTTAACTACAAATAACACAACTCATAACATCACCTTAAAGCCTAGGAATTAATCAACTAAAAGATTTAGAAATCATGAGGTCTGCAATGAATGTGGATAACTCTATGCATACACATTACTCTATATCCTTGGATATAGGGGATCTTCATTCATTGCATGAAAAAGGTGTGGGGAATTTTATTTGGAACACCACACAAATCTTGAAGGTACTTATTTAGGTATTCCAATTCATCATTAAGAAATAAATATATCATCTCAAAAGAAATATATATTGCTTTATAATAGATTCAATTATTTGTTAAGAACAACCTAGGCAGATGGGTCATCGATATACCAGAGATTTTTTTCCTAAATTATTTGGAGAAATAAAAGAAGATTTACATTGGAGTAAGGTTCGTTGTTCCCTATAAGGGAAGGCCGCTAGAGTTAATTACATCTTAGAAGAAAGAGAATTTCTCATAAGAATACTATTGATTAAAGAAACTAACTTTCATCTATATGGATTTCAATGCTTGTCTTCAAATGATAGTTCATTTGGAAATTTAAAAGGGAATGTTTCAAAGAGGAAGAGTTTTTTTAGAAGCCAATTGGGAATAAGTACGAAATGCTTTTAAATATTGGTAAGCCTAGTGAGCATTTCAACTATCCTATTGTTGGGCTTTATGTTTTTGAAATTAAAAGTATTGAGATTTTGAGTTTATATTTTATTAGAAATTTAAGACTTAGATTCTAATAGAACGAGACTATATAAATGCCTATGAGTTGAAGATTTATTCCAATAGGATACTTTAGTACTTAAGTCTAAAAACACTTTTAACATAAGTAAGAGGTTCAACCTACTCTAATTTTATGAATTTGAGAATTATCAGTTATTTTTCTCACTTGAGAAAATAAACCTATCTAGACTCTTTTGGACTTATTTCCCTCCTAGAAGGGGTTGCTAGCTAACATCACCTAAGTAGATTAAAATCATGATATAGTCTTATGTTAGGCAAGATGGTTGTGCTATTATATTTAGGAAAGAAAGCTAAGAGCCTAACTCACTCCCTAACCTTAAGATAATGACAGGTTTGTTATGCATCTAACTAATAAAATAATTTCTAATTTTTATGTATTTTATTAATAATTTTATTTAAAGGCATTAGGTATGCAAATTTTATACCTACCATGAGATGTAGTTAGAAAAGTGTCATGGGCTAAATCAATATGAGAAGGTAAACTTCCCCAGGAAGGGTGATCATCCTCAAAGCTCAGATGCCCCCTTATGTGTAATGGGCGAAATGCCTAATTCAACTAATATGAATAATATGCTGGCATGGTTCATAAAGTCTAGTTATTTCTAGTTGCTTTTAGTTGTTTCATCCTAGGGGTTTATTTATGATGAGGTTATGAACTTTTACTTTATGTTTAAATTTGATTAGTTTAATGGGGTAGATAATTTAGTTTTCTTAAGTGCCTAACACATCCAAGCTTTTTTATCATAGAATATAATAATCATAGAAAGAAACCAATAAACAATATGGAGTGCTGTTGCACACTCCAATATAAATCAAACTAAAATTAATTAAATAAAACATGTCGGTGTGGTTGAGTACCGTTGTATACCTTGGAAGAAAAGAAAAATGGGCAATCAAGCTTTGCCCTTATATAGCTCGACCTAGAGCTAAAGTCTTGATTTATGGAATCATTCAAGATCGTCATCTTCTCGAGGGACCTCCTTAGTCTCCACAGGGGACCGCCAATTGGGAAAGTTAGCTCCTACTATTCCTAGATCACATAGATCCTAAATATTTCTAAGCTTAAATTATATTTTAAAATTTTGAACAAAAAGTTATTGAATCCTACAAAATAGATGTTAGGAAATATTTGCAACACACTAGTAGTTTATATTTCAAACATACAGGTTTAGCACCAATGGTTGCCATGCCCACTTACCCTATTGAGCTGTGCTTAGCGGTTTAAGCAACACTTATAAGTAAATAATATTTATATTTATAATTATTATAGTAGTCTATTTTAGTATAGCTCCCTACAGAAAATAATGTTAGCATAAAAAGAATGTCCTAACTTCTAGATTAGAGAGCAAATAATTTTAGTTATCTAGTCTAAAATATTACACAACAAAATAAGAAAATATTATTTCACTTTAATCTAAGTCTAGGGTCAGTAACCTAATAATCTAGTGTGTGAAAGGAAGGGCTTGGGTGATATGACTACACTAGGTTATGGTATGACTGCACTAAGCCTTTTTAAATCCAAGTTCGATTTAAGTTTAAGGTTTGTTCAGTTTACCATTGGGTGGTTTCAATTTCACTAAATTAATTGATTTCAAATTGTATTTCAGTTTGAGGTTTATTTTTATGTTAAAGTTGAATTTAGGTTTTTGAAAGAATCAAAAATAAAAAAATTCTACTTTAGGCAGAACTCATTCAAGTCAACATCCTATTCCTATTAGAATAAAAATTTCATCTTAAGATGAAGATCTATTCTAGGGGTCAAACTAAGATCCTAACTATCATAATTAACTCTTTCTTAATTTATTTGAGGGATTGAACTGAGTTTAATTTGATTAATATTTGTTTGATTTAGTTAAGATTTCAAAAATTATGTTTGTTAAGGTTGTTTTAGCCTTATATATTTTAAATGTTGATATTAATTGTGTTTTAATTTAGATAAATTCAATATAATTAGTGTCTAATTTCTTTCCTTTAGATTTCATCTTGTAAATTTTAATTAAATATGGTTTATCTTAATTAACAAATTTTAAGTGTTGTTTGGATTTAATGATTCTATCTTTTTCATTTAAATTTTATTTGAATCAATTAATGTATCTTAATTTATAATTTTATTACAATTTACACTAATCTCTTTAATTAAGGGTTTAATCATTTGATTCATTGAAATTCTTTATGTAGTGGATTATTTAACTTGATTTGATTTCCATAATTTAATTTTGACCACTTTGTTTTATTTAAATTTTGTGTTGATTAATTTATTTTAATATTATTTAAAATGATTAGTTATTAAAAATCATTTCATGATTTAGATTTTATATTCAACTTTATACTTTTTTTATTTGATTAAGATTTAAGATAAAGTGACAATTCAATTTCACATATTTAAACTGATTAGTTTTATTAATCATAATTTAGATAACGTGAGTATTTGTATAAACTTAAGTATTTAAGTTGATTTAAGAAATGTTTTATGATTAAAAATTTATTATTTAATTGAATTTCTTATAATTAGATTTGTTTATTAAAACTTAACTATTGATCTTAGCCTAACAAACCTAAAGGAATAAAATACTTATGTTCCAAACCTAAGCTAAGCAACCTTAAGTTTCTAGGTAGTTTAGATTAGATGATTTGATTAACTATTTATATTAATTATGATTATCACTATGCACTTACTATTAAGTGGATTTTGGATGATTTCAATGTTAATAAATCCTTATTTGAATATGGAATTCATGGATTGATTAATCTTAATTTTCAATTTATTATTTGATTTATCATGAATTTATCAATTTAAGAACATAGGGTTTACTTAATTTCACATTTTTAATTTTCCATAAACCCTAAATATGTACTTCTCAAGATTTATTAACTTTATGGGGCTAAGGAATTTTCTTTAGGTCCTCTGATGTCATTAAAAATGTTTTGAATTTGTTTCATTAAATTCTATAATTTCTTTCATTTTTAATTTATTATTTCATTTTAATTGATAGAGAATTTGAAAATTTAATAACTTCTTATCCATAAGTCATTTTGCTTTCAAATTTTTATGGCAAGCGGGATTCCTTACTAATTTTATTTTTCTATAATTTCATCTTGATAAGAAGCATATTTTTAGGCTAATTAAATTTTTGATGATTTCAAAAAAGCCTAAATTAAGCTTAAAATATTAGAAAATATTTAGGGATTTTAAATTTCTTTGGTACCTCTTTGGAAGATGAACCCATAGAGGTTTTATTTACAATTTTTTGCTTTTGTTTGAGTTATTGTGATTTTTCAAAGATTAGATTAATTAAATGAATTAATTAATTTATTTAAATCACTAATTAAGTCATTTTGAGGATGACTTTTTGTTAGCTTTAATATTTTTCTTAAGTTTATTGAGGTTTATTATGATGTTTTGAGTTAATTCCATAAATTTTCTTCATTTTCTTGAATAATTATTAACTTATTTTATTAAATTAAAAATTTCAAATTAAAAATCTAATATCTTTTAATTCAATCACTAATAAATCCTCAAAAATTTTCATAAGGTATGTTTTAACATTAATTTAAATTTCACAAAATTTTAAGATAATTGGTTGAGTATTTTAAGTTTAATTGCAGTTTGATTGTTTGTCATTAAACTCAAATTAACCTAAATTTACTCGATAAAATTGGGAATTTAGGTTTAATAGATTCCTCTCACTGAGATGAATCCACAGAGCTTTTATTTGCTTTTTGTGATTTTTTTATGTTAAAGTTGAAGTTAGGTTTTTGAAAGAATGAAAAATAAAATAAATTCTACTTTAGGCAGAACCAATTCAATTCAATATCCTAATTCTAGTAGAATAAAATTTTCATCTTAAGATGAACATCCATTCTAGTGATCAAATAAGATCCTAACTATCTTAATTAACTCATTTTGAATTTATTAGAGAGATTGAATTGAGTTTAATTTGATTAATATTTGTTTGATTTAGTTAAGATTTCAAAAATTAAGTTTGTTGAGGTTGTTTTAGCTTTATACATTTTAAATGTTGAAATTAATTGTGTTTTAATTTAGTTAAATTTAATAAATCAATGTTTAATTCCTTCCTTTAGATTTCATCTTGTAAATTTTTAGTAAATTTATATGGTTTATGCTAATTAATAGATTTTAAATGTTGTTAGGATTTAATGATTATATCTTTTTATTTAAGTTTAATTTGAATCAATTAATGTATCTTAATTTATAATTTTATTACAATTTACAACAATCTCTTTAATTAAGGGTTTAATCATTTGATTCATTGAAATTTTTTTATCTAGTTGATTATTTAAGTTGATTTGATTTTCATAATTTAATTTTGACCACTTTGATTTATTAAAATTTTGTGTTGATTAATTTATTTTAATATTATTTAAAATGAATAGTTATGAAAAATCATTTCATGATTTAGATTTTAAATTTAACTTTATACTTCTTTGATTTGATTAAGATTTAAGATAGAGTGACTATTCAATTTCACATATTTTAAATTGACTAGTTTTATTAATCTTAATTTAATTAATGTGAGTATTTGTTTAAACTTAAGTATTTAAGTTGATTTAAGAGATGTTTTATGATTAAGGATTTATTATTTAATTGAATTTCTTGTAATGAGATTATATTTATTAATACTTAACTTTTGATCTTTATCTAAGAAACTTAAAGGACTAAAATACTTAAGGACTATTTGGGATTAATTTTGTTTTCCATTTTAGTTTTTACTTTTATGTTGTTTTTGAAAATATGTTTGTTTAGAGTATTTTTATGTAGTTTTATTTTTTGTTTTTGAAAACAAATAATGTTATTTTTGAAAACACACAAAATAACTTTTAGATGTTTTGAGTATTTTTCAAAACAACTAGTACAATCAAATAAGTTTTATTTTAAAGCAAAACATAAATAAAATAAAATAAAAACATAAGATAAAAATAAAAAATAAAAGTGATCCCAAACGGTCCCTTAGGTTCAAAACCTAAGCTAAGCAACCTTGGGCCGTTTGGGATCACTTTTGTTTTTTATTTTTTATTTTGTGTTTTTATTTTGTTTTGTTTTATTTTACTTAAAAATAAAACTTGTTTGATTGTCTTTGTTATTTTTAAAAATGCACAAAACATCTTTTAGATATTTTGAGTGTTTTAAAAACAACATTATTTGTTTTAAAAAATAAAAACATAAAATCCTATAAAAAAAATACTCTAAACAAACATGTTCTCAAAAACAACATAAAAATAAAAATAAAAAATAGAAAACAAAATTAATCCTGAATATCCCCTTAAGTTTCTATGTAATTTAGATTAGATGATTTTGGTTAACTATTTATATTTAACTATGATTATCACTATTTACTTACTATTAAGTGGATTTTAGATGGTTTCAATGTTTATAAATCCTTATTTGAATATGGAATTCAAGAATTGATTAATCTTGATTTTCAATTTATTATTTGATTTATCATGAATTTATCAATTTAAGAACTTCATGTTTAATTAATTTCAATTTTTTAATTATTCCATAAACCCTAATATGTACTTCTCAAGATTTCTTAACTTTAAAGGGCTAAGGAATTTTCCTTTGGTCCTCTCATGTCATTAAACATGTTTTAAATTGGTTTCATTAAATTCTATAATTTTTGTAATATTTTAATTTATTATTTCATTTCAATTGACCGAGAACTTGAAATGTTAACAACTTTTCATCGAGAAGCCATTTTTCTTTCAACTTTTTATGGTAAGTGGGATTCCCTACTAGTTTGATTTTTTTTCATTTCATCTTCATCAGAGGTATATTTTTAGGCTAATTAAAATTTTGTTGATTTTAATAAAGCTTAAATTAAGCTTAAAATATTATAAAATATTTATTGATTTTAATTTTCCTTGGTACCTCCTTGGAAGATGTACTAAGAGAGGGTTTATTTACAAATTTTAAAAATTTTTTTTTATTTATTGTGATTTTTGAAAGATTAAACTAATCAAATTAATTAATTTTTTTTAAAATCACTAATTAGGTCATTTTGAGGATTAATGAATTTTCATGAGCTTTAATATTTTCTTAAGTTCATTGATATTTATTATGATGTTTAGAGTTAATTCCATAATTTTTCTTCATTTTGTTAAATTATTCTTAACTTATTTTATTAAATTAAGATTTGGAGATTAAAATTTTTATATATTTTAATTCAATCACCAATAAGCCCTCAAAATTTACATAAGGTGTGTTTTAACATTAATTTTAATTCCATAAAATTTCAAATTAATTGGTTGAGTATTTTAAGTTTAATTAGGATTTGATTATTTTCCATTAAACTTAAATTAACTTAAATTTATTCAAAACAATTATGGATTTTTTGTTTAATGGATTCCTCTCACTGAGATGAAACGATAGAGTCATTTTCTGCTTTTGTTTTTGAGTATATTATTTTTTATAAAATTTGGAAGTTCTGAGTATTTTTTAGATTTAATTAACTCAAATTTTTTAATATTCCTATTTAAACTAGTCAATGCCACATGGCGTTGACTAGACGCCTCTTTACACGACTAGACGCCTCTTTACACACGACAACATGTGATTACAACATGTTTGATCTACATAGATCCTACATTTAAATAGCGACAAGGATGTGGCTTTACCAAGATCGTTCGATCAAGGATCGGATAACCCATAATTGATTTGTAGTTCCTTAAGGGATTAAATCAAATAGTCTAACTAAATCTTAGTTGTCTATTCCTAATAAAAGGAATGAATGGCAGAGATTATGTCCCTGAGCTCTTGCCGAAGAATAGAGAGCCATTGGCTCTTGGGGCTTGATCACTAACGATCTAAGTACTAGAAGCGACTAATTTCTATTGCAGATTGATCAAGAGTCAATTTACAATTGATCTACTTGGTTTGATCTTACTAGATATCACATTTGTTTCACAAAGGACCAAATTAAATTGAAGGGTGGTGGGATTTTAGGCATACCTCGCCAGTGGTGATGCTTTGTGCACCTTCATCGGGCTACAGTGAACCTTTGGTGAAGAGGAAATTAGTTGCCTCCCCGCCAATCCATGTTGACTACATAGAGGAGAATTCTCAATTCTCCTCTTTATGCTTACCTGTGTGCTTCTCCCATGAAGAAGTCAAGTGACGGTTATCCGTGGGTGATTGGAGCCTTTGGACTATTGTTAAAATGATGGTTTGTTGATTGAGCCAATCCATGTTGACTACATAGAGGAGTTGAGTCAATATGGATGGAGAGAGGGGATTTTAACATCATGTGTGGGTTGGCCATGATTATATTTAAGCATGTTCATTTGATGACTTTGAGTCTCTAGAATGACTCAAGTTGGTTGAATTTAATGGGTTGACTTTTGATTTGGTGGGGCTCATATAGATTAACTCTAGGTCAAACGATATAATTAAGTATCTTGAACCTCATCTAAATTTATTTTTAGATTTATTTATATTTATGCATTGATTCTATACTTTTGTTTGATTTGATTTTGATTTTTTTATTTGACTTATCTTGAATTTAGGTGATTTTGAGCTTAAATATGACAATTGGGTCAACTATCCCAACTGGCTCAATTTAAGCTCAATTGAATTTAGATTTTAATTCAGATGTATTTTATTCAAATTTTAACTGAATTTTATTAGATTTGGATTAGCTTTGGATTCATATAATCAAATTGGGTTAAGTCGGGTTTTAGAAGGATTCACTATGGTGACCTAGGCCTTCACCTTATAGTGTTTGGCTTTAAGTTTGATTTTTATTTTATATTTATGATTGATTTAATTTTTTAATTAGTTTTGATTTTGTTATACCTAGTTACTAAGTATAGTGTTCTAAGTATCTAATTTGGAAGCACTTAAGATTAGAGATTTTGATTACTATACTTGAAATAATATCAATCTCATCCAAAAATGAGGTAAATAAAGGGGAGTGTAGGACCATTGACAATAACCCTTGAGGGAAGAAGAACCTTCTCACTAATTCAACCCATAACTTTATTTCATAATGCATGTAGACACAATTGCACACTCAGCTCGAATCAAGTTAATGAGTCTAAAAATTTATAAAATGCATAATTTTATTGCCTTAGTTCAGAACATAATTTCATACCCATTATAATTTAGGCTTTTAGGGAGTGAGTTTAGGCTCTTAGATTTTCTTTCTAAATAAGTAACAACCTAGCTAATCTTTCATTCATGAAACATGGCCACATTATTTTAAAGCATAAAAGGTGTTAGCTGGTAGCCACTTCAAGTGGTTATAAATTCAAAAGAGTCAAGATAGGTTCATTACTTTTTAGTGAAAGTGAACCTACATATACCATTTTTCTCCTGAGTAGAATTAAGTTGAGGCCTTAGTTTGTCCTAGAACAATTTATACACATGTTTAGTGGTCTCACATTTCTCCTTTGCTACAGGTATAAATCCTCACCATTTAGGCATTTTCATAACCTTATATTATTGAAATATAAGTCCTCGCCATAGGATAGATTGAAGTATTCACTAGGCTTCCTAATGTCATAAGAAGAATACAATGCATCATCATGCTTACATTAGTTACTAAATTAGATTGCATTGAAAGTTAAGCAAAATTTACATGACCATAAACACTAGATAATTGATGCAATATTGTATTTTCACATCTTCTAAGAAGTTTGTTGTATTAGCCTACAATATCTAAATTAAAATTTTTATAAAATGATATATATATATATATATATATATATATATATATATATATATATATATATATATATATATATATATATAAAGAAATTGTGAATCACAAAATTAGTAATTTAGCAGTTTAAATTAATTGTGAAATATAAAACTAAAAAAAAATTAGATTAAAATATGAAATATGAAGATTTTTTTACCAAGTGAAAAGTTCTTTTTTTTTTTAACAAAAGATTAAAGAATATTTTTATAAGAGATGAAGAGTTTTATTCTCTTTTTCTTTTCTTTTCTATTTTTAAAGATGAGAAATTTTTTTTATAAGGAATACAAAATTTTTTATAGAAAATGAAGAGTTTTCTTTTCTCGATTAAAGAAGATAAATAATTTTTTACAAGAAACATGAAGAGTATTTTCTTAGAAGATGAATAATTTTCTCTTCTTTCTTTCTTTCTTTTTTAAAAGAAGGTAAATAATTTTTTTATAAAGAATATGAAGAGATTTTAAAGATGAAGAGTTTTTTAATTAGACCTTTTTTATTATTATTTGAGAATTTCAAGAGTTTTTATCTATAATACTCCCTATGGTGATTAGAAAAACTCACATTTCTCTCTCTTCTATTGGCTTCTTCCATTGACCTATATACATGGTGCGCCTTTCCCCTCACCCAAGCTCCAATTCTCTTCCATGCTGATGCTTAAAAAGCAGCGTGTATCCTGCACTCATTCTCCAATGTGATTTAAGGTCTTCTCTTCTTCTCTAAATCTTAGTTGGTTAGGCTGTACGTATCCCACATTCAAGCTCTAATGTCATTCCAACTTTCAATGTAGCGATTTCAAACTATATTGGATATATGGTATATAAACTCCATTTGCATGATCTAATTCATCTCTTATGCTTATAATGGCTTTTGCTCCCAACATAAAAATAAGTTTTTTTTATCTTTTAAAGTCTTTTCCCCAAGGAGTGGTAAAAGTTTTATATCTTTTTCAAGCATATGCCTTAAAAGGATTATTATGTATACATATATCCTGAGGCTTTTTGCTTTATAAGATTTTGATATACCTATACCTTCTAAGGCTTTCGTCTTATGAACTTTCTGATATACCTATAATTTTTAAGGCGTTCACCTTCTAAGATTTTTAATCTACTTATATCTTTTAAGTCTTTTGTCATCAAAGATTTTAATGTATGTACTTTCTAAGGCTTTCAGTCTTTAAGACTTCTAATGTACATGTATTTTTTGAGGCTTTCATTTTCTAATATATTTAATGCATCTATACCTTCTAAAGCTTTCTCCTTTTAAGGTTTTTAATATACTTATATTTTTTGAGGCTTTCACCTTCAGAGATTTTTGATGTGTTTATATTTTCTGAGAATTTTGCATTTTGAAAATTTTGAAATACTTGTATCTTCTGAGGTTTTTATCTTTTAAGATTTTTAATGTACTTGCACTTTTTAAAGCTTTTGTTCTATGAGGTTATCAATGTATCTATATCTTCTAAGGTTTTCTCTTTTTAAGATTTTTAATGTACCTATACCTCATGAAATTTATCTTCTATGATTTTTGATGTACTTATACCTCTTAGGACTTTTGCTTTCTGAGATTTTTCATATGCTTACATCTCTTGAGGCTTTCATCTTTTGAGGCTTTTTATATACATATACTTTCTGAGATTTTTCATGTATATGTACCCTCTGAGAATTTTACCTTTTGAGGTTTTTTAGGCATTTATACTATTATTATTGTTCCAAGGTTGCAATATTTTTTCAAGAGTAGAAGTCTAACTAGTGATAATGTTATTTTAGATGCAATATTAGATGGATAGACTCACTAATATCAAAACATTTATTTGAGGTTGTAGCTAAAGTTGCTCTTTGAACTTTGCCATATTTTTCATGAAGGAAAGATTGAGCCTTATAATCGTAATTATACCAAGATATCTTCTTTTCAATGTTGAAATTGCCCCAACCTTGACTTATATCTCAGACTAGTAATTAAGTAGATGGTCGTGGAGATTCTTCACTTTAACCATGTTAATGTTGATGATATCTTGAGATAATAATAATACTAGCGATAACTTTCAATAAAAGCTAAAGAAACCGGTTTGATGTTTCACCATTCTTTACATGCAGTACTCTAGGTAGAATTTTCTTCATTAGGTGGATGGTGTTGCTCTTGACTTGAAGTTTAATTATCGATCATTATGATCATATAATCGACATATTTCATATAGACGGAGCCAAACTATTATGTGCTAGAAATTTCATAGCAGTAGGGTAAAATTTTATGTCATTGCTCTACACAAAAAATCCAGCAGACACAAAGATAGTAAAAAGAGAATAACACACACTAAAATTTTTACTTGAAAAAATCTTTAAAAGATTAAAAATCATGAGGTATGGCCTAGTTCAAATAGTCTACTATATATTTTGTGTTACAAAGTTTCACTTTTCTCTTAGAGTGGAGAAGATGAAATTATAAAACTATGTATAGAAATCAGGCAATAATAGGCTTAAAATAAAGTTACAATATCAGTATATTAGTAGTTAGGCTATAACGACTACCAGTGGTGGTCAGGGATGACTGTTGGAGATGGATGATGACTGTTGGTTGTGAATAGCATCAAGCTTCAAAGGTTATCTCTTCTCCTCTCTTCCAATCTGATCGATGATTTACCTTTATACACAAGTGCACGTGTCGAATTAAGTAATATATAATAAGTATGTATCATTTTCACGAGGATTGGAGAAAAATTAGATATTAATTTTTATTAAGTTAAGTACTAATCTTCTAAAAACAAATTTTTATCCAACATAATGCAAGTACTTAATTAAAATTGCAATCTACTACTTTCCAAAAATAGTAAAACGACAAAATTTTATATTTTTATAGAAAATATATAGGTGCTTTCTTAATTTTAAACTAAGTACTCTAAATTTATGAAATCTTTTAGACTATGTATTATATTAAACTATATTGTGAATTTATTTAAAACTTGTAATGTTAATTAAGAGAAAAAGTGCTATACCCTCTATCTTTAGATAAGTATAACCAAACTAATCCCTTTACTCTATTTTTTTGCCTAGTGCTAAGTAAATTTTGATTGATTATTTTACCCATATTTTTTTAAATGATTGTAAATCGTAAAAAGATTCATAAATTTAATAGCTATTTAGCTACCACGAACTATCTAGCATATTAATGATTATTTAGTATATTTATTTATCTTTCTCCTACTTATTTTTCAAGAACTTTGTCGATATCTCTAGATCACACATATCTTTAACATTGTAATTAGTCAAATTACAAGTAAATGAAGCATGGAAAGAAGCAAAATATATTTTCAAATAAAACATAAATAATTTTCTTATATTAATTTATAAAATATAGTCAAATACAACACGCACATCCAAATCTCACATAAATTCAAAGTTAACACTCTTAGTTCAACATTCTAGAAAGTAAAATACAAACATAATATATAAATGTGTGTAGAAACTACTAGCAAATACATGAAAAAGGAAAGAGTGCATCAGTGAATTCTCTATGTTCATTGTGTGTCCTTCTCTTTGATCTCCTAATTATGGCCTCCTTTACACACTCTACACATAAACACACACACACACACACACACACACACACACACACACACACACACACACACACACACACACACACCACACACACACACAACACACACAACACACAACACAACACTTGGAGTGTCACTATCAAAGTGCTGTAACCATACTCTCACATACTCATACTTGACTCTCTCACAAAAAAAATAGCTTTAGCACTGCTTAACTCTCCCTATTTATAGCATTTAAGTCCCTATAGTAGTTTTCACTTTGTTCCCCTTTAAAATTGCATTGAAAATCACTCCAAATCCTTTCTAGAACTATTGAAATTGCTTTGGTCGGACTGTAGCACCTTAGCGCTAGTTCTGTAGTGCCTTAGCGCTATGCTCTCTAATATTTAGCTTCAAAATTTTGATTCTGGTACCACGGCACTAGGTCTGATGCCTCAACATTGTAAATCCACTGCACTACCTTTTCTGTTTCTACATAGCTTTTTCTTCCGCATTTTTTAGATTTTTTGCATTTTTTGAATTTTCTAGATTTTCTATATTTTTTGGATTTTCTACATTTCTTTTTTTCAATAAAAGATTTTAATCATAAATATCTAAAATTATGATAATAAATCATAAAATAATAAATTTTTTACTTAAAAATACAGGCTAAATTAACTAAACTTTTTCAATTATCATAAGTTTCCACTTTTTCCTCCCCCTTTCAACATGAGAATAGAGTTTTATTTATAATATTTTGGGAGGATTATTTTGATAACTTTAGTCAAAATCCTAAAATTATTCATCCTGTAAATTTCTTAAATTACAATTTTATTAATAACATATTATGTTTAAATAATATTAAAATTTTATTTAGGATGACTACATGAGGCTAAAAGAAGTTGCTAGTCAAAATTCTATTGGTTTAGGAAATTCTAATGGATAGTCAGAATAATCGGAGTATGACATTCAGAAAGAAGCTATAGGAGGTAAGAAAATGGGAAGGATATGCGGCCTAAGCTTAAAGGAGTTGGCCTATGATGCACGTCATTAGTTTTCTGAAATGAGTAGTGATTCAATCCACCAAATAGTTAGAATATGTGTTGTGGCAATGGCTGAGAACATGCAAGTGAGAATGACTGTTTAGATGAAAACTCAGATGGCTATTATAGAGGGTAAAATGGTGAAAATATACAAAGACAAATGGAAGGGGAAGGACCCAATGGTTGAGGAGGAGGAGGAGGAGGAGGAGGTTGATGAGGAGGAGACTGATGATAACTAGGTTTTTTTTCTTATAGTTGCATTTCCTTATTTCTAGTTTGAGCATTTTATTTTTATTTGTACTTTGATGATTTATTATAACAGTTTAATCTAAAGTACTAAACAATTTGTTGATATGTTACATTTTTAGAACTATTTAATTTCAATGTTCTAGAATTCTAGCTTCATTTCAATTTATTTAAAAGTGGTGTAATGAAAAGGTTGATTGAATTTATCTTTTCTATTGGTGTGGAATTTTTGTGTAGACATTTTTATTATGAGTATGTTAGAGGCACTTTTGAAGCAAATATACATTTATTATGATGTTTTTTCATAGGTGTAAAAATCAAAATATATGTGAAGCTCTTTCAATTTTTTTTTTTTTCAAATCTGTACAGGTTTTAAGAGAAATTTCAATGGGTTTTTCGTTGGGAACATTGATATGAACCATCGTAGGGGCTTCATACGAAAAAATAATTTTTGACAAGAAGTTTTCTGGTGAATTCCCGACTGAAATCACCGCTAGAAATTTCCTACCGAAAATTTTCGGCGGTGATTTCAATCTAGCGATTTTTCCTGCCAATTTTGTCATTACTTCTTCGTGAAATTGCTTTTGATGGAAGGTCCATTGGAAATCCAGTAGAAAATATTTTCTCATGGATTTATGGGCTGTTGGAACGCATTTCCAACCAAGGTTGCACCGATGGATTAAAATCCTCCTGAAATCCATCAAAAAACACAAATTTCCGACGAATTTGGTAAGATTTCCGCCGAACCTTTCAGCCGAAAAACTATATGCGTCAAATTATCTTAAGGAATAGATAATTGAAGATCGACATATATATAAAATTTAGACTAAAAATGTATTTATGCATGAATTAAATCCAAATAATGTAGAAGATACATTAGAGGAAGAATTTTGGATAGTAATTAAATATGAGAAATTATATCAAATTAATATAAATAATATTTGAGAAGTTCTAAGATCTATTAAACAATGTCTGATGGGAAATAAATAGGTTTAAAACATAAAATAATATTATAATAACTATGAGAAATAAAGTAAGATTATTTACAAAAAAAATTAAGCTAATAAATTTAATTAATTTTTTTTAAAAAAAAACCTTCACACTTCAAATTATGTTAGATGGATGTCAAATGTGCCTTTTTGAATGAAGCAATATAAGAAGATTAGAATGTTGAGCAACCTCCTAGCATTGAAAGCTCAACATTTTGAATCACTTTTATAAAATAAATAAGGTCATACATGGATTAAAAAATCCTATAATATGTTCTTACCTCCAAAGACTTTTTAAAATAAGATGCCCTTTTTATTAGAAATATATGATCAAATATTTTAATGTCAAACTTTGGAGCTACAAATCATTCCATTTTTTTTTCAAATATTGAATTTAAAATTAGTATGATGTGAGAGTTGACATACCTTTTGATTTTAAGTAATATAGAAGAAAAATGAAATATTTTTATATGGATCTAAGTATAAAAAATTTATATTAAGATGTTTGATATAGAAGGATATATGAGGGTGAATACCTACCTCTATGGGCTTGAATTGTAAATTAGAATGAGATCCTCGAAAAAATCTATCAATTCAAAATGATATGAAGGTATAATTAGATTATCATTATATCTGACAGCTAATAGACAACATAATGTTTGGTGTATAGCAATGTGCATATTTTTTTAAACTGGTTCAAAAGAATATTATGTATGGATAGATAAGTGTAAAATTGGATATTTGATTGGTAACATTACTTCAAGAATTTGGTATGCTAGAAATAGCACAATATTTGATCATATAAGATATTTTGATTTAAACTTCATAAGATGTATAGTGAATATAAAGAACACATCAAGGACTTTTAAGTTTATAGAACATTTATTAATTTCATGATTTAGTGGAGAATAAAACTCTCATGTTCTTTCCACTACTTTACTTGAACACATAGTCATAAAGGCTTATTTTGCACAAGTATTATGGCTTATGTAAATACTTTATTGTTTTGGAATCTCATGGGATATGACGCCTATTATATATGATATCAATAATGTTATATGTTTCACAAAGAATCTAATAAATCACTTTAGAACAAAATATATAAAAACTTGGCACTATTTCATTTGAGAACATGTGTATAATAATAATGTTGATATTCATTTATTGATATTAAAATTTGTTTGCAGAGATCTTCACAAAACCATCAAGTTATGATATGTTTAGAGTCTTTGAAAAAACACTAAGAATTATGAGCATAAGTACATGAATTTTTGGTGTGAAGAATTTATTTATTATTTTTTATGTATTTAATTTCTTTGATTGGTAACATTATATCAAGAATTTGGTAAGCTAGAATAGTACAATGTTTGATCAGATAGAATATTTAGATTCAAACTTAATAAGATGTATGGTGAATATGAAGAACACATCAAGGAATTTTAAGTTCATGGAACATTTATTAATTTCATGATTTAGCGGAGAATAAAACTCCGATGTTCTATCCATTATTTTGCTTGAACACATCATTGTAAAGACTTATTTTGCACAAGTATTATGGCCTATGTAAATGTTTTATTATTTTGCAATCTCACGGGATATGACACCATTTATATATGGTAACAATAATGTTATATGTTTCACAAAAGAATCTAATACATCACTTTAGGACAAAACATATAGATATTTGTCACTATTACATTAGAGAACATGTGTCTAATGATAATGTTGATATTAATTTATTGATAATAAAAATTTGTTTGTAGAGATATTTACAAAACCATCAAGTCAGGATAGGTTCAGAGTCTTCAAAATTACACAATAAGAAATATAAACATAAGTACTTAATTTTATTGTGTCAATAATTTAATTATTATTTTTTATGTATATAATTTCTTTGATTGGTAACATTACATCAAGAATATGGTATGCTAGAAATAGTACAATGTTTGATCATATAGGATATTTAGATTCAAAATTTATAAGATGTATGGTGAATATAAAGAACACATAAAGGACTTTTAAGTTCATAGAACATTTATTAATTTCATGATTTAGTGGAGAATAAAACTCTGATGTTCTATCCACTACTTTGCTTGAACACATAGTTGTAAAGACTTATTTTACACAAGTATTATGGCTTATGTAAATACTTTATTATTTTGGAATCTCACGGGTTATGACACCTATTATATATGATAACAATAATGTTATATGTTTCACAAAGAATCTAATACATCACTTTAGATCAACACATATAGAAATTTGTCACTATTTCATTAGAGAACGTGTGTCTAATAATAATGTTAATATTCATTTATTGATATTAAAAATTTGTTTGTAGAGATCTTTACAAAACCATCAAATTATGATTGGTTTAGAGTCTTTGAAAAAACACTAATAATTGTAAACCTAAGTACTTGAATTTTTGGTGTCAAGAATTTATTTTTTATTTTTTTATGTATTTGATTTCTTTGATTGGTAACATTATATGAAGAATTTGATATGCTAGAAATAGTGCAATGTTTAATCATATAAAATATTTAAATTCAAACTTTATAAGATGTATGGTGAATATAAAGAACACATCAAGGACTTTTAAGGTTATATAACATTTATTAATTTCATGATTTAGTGGAGAATAAAACTCTAATGTTCTATCCACTACTTTGCTTGAACACATAGTCGTAAAGGCTTATTTTGCACAAGTATTATGGCTTATGTAAATACTTTATTATTTTGGAATCTCACGGGATATGACACATATTATACATGATAACAATAATGTTACATGTTTCACAAAGAATCTAACATATCACTTTGGAATAAAACATATAGAAATTTGTCACTCTTTCATTAAAGAACACTTTTGTAATAATAATGTTGATATTCATTTATTGAAATTAAAAATTTGTTCGCAGAGATCTTTACAAAACCATTAAGTTTTGATAGGTTTAGAGTCTTTGAAAAAAACACTACGAATTATAAACACAACTACTTGAATTTTTGGTGTCAAGAATTTATTTATTATTTTTTATGTATTTAATTTCTTTGATTGATAACATTATATCAAGAATTTGGTATGCTAGAAATAGTACAATGTTTGACCATATAGGATATTTAGATTCAAACATCATAAGATGTATGGTGAATATAAAGAACACATCAAGGACTTTTAAGTTCAAAGAACATTTCTAAATTTTATGATTTAGTAGAGAATAAAACTCTGATATTCTATCCACTGCTTTGCTTGAACACATAGTTGTAAAGACTTATTTTGCATAAGTATTATGGCTTATGTAAATACTTTATTATTTTGGAATCTCACGAGATATGACACCTATTATATATGATAACAATAATGTTATATGTTTCACAAAGAATCTAATACATCACTTTTGAACAAAATATATAGAAATTTGTGACTATTTCATTTGAGAACATGTGTCTAATAATAATGTTGATATTCATTTATCGATATTAGAAATTTATTTGTATAGATCTTTACAAAACCATCAAGTTATGATAGGTTTAGAGTCTTTGAAAAAACACTAAGAATTACAAACATAAGTACATGAATTTTTGGTGTCAAGAATTTATTAATTTTTTTTATGTATATAATTTCTTTGATTGGTAACATTATATCAAGAATTTGGTATGCTAGAAATGATACAATGTTTGATCATATAGGACATTTAGATTCAAACTTCATAAGATGTATGGTGAATATAAAGAGCACATCAAGGACTTTTAAGTTAATAGAACATTTATTAATTTCATGATTTAGTGGAGAATAAAACTCTGATGTCCTATCCACTACTTTGCTTGAACACATAGTTGTAAAGACTTATTTTGCACAAGTATTATGGCTTATATAAGTACTTTATTATCTTGGAATCTCATGAGATATGGCACCATTTATATATGATGCCAATAATGTTATATGTTTCATAAAGAATCTAATACATTACTTTAGGACAAAACATATAGATATTTGTCACTGTTTCATTAGAGAACATGTGTCTAATGATAATGTTGATATTCATTTATTGATAATAAAAATTTGTTTGTAGAGATCTTTACAAAACCATCAAGTCATGATAGGTTAAGAGTCTTAAAAAACACTAAGAAATATAAACATAAATACTTGATTTTTTGTGTCAATAATTTAATTATTATTTTTATGTATTTAATTTCTTTGACTGGTAACATTATATCAAGAATTTGGTATGCTCGAAATAGTACAATGTTTGATCATATATGATATTTAGATTCAAACCTCATAAGATGTATGGTGAATATAAAGGACACATCAAAGACTTTTAAGTTCAAAGGACATTTATTAATTTCATGACTTAGTGGACAATAAAACTTTGATGTTCTATCCACTACTTCGCTTGAACACATACATAATTGTAAAGGCTTATTTTGCACAAGTATTATGGCTTATGTAAATACTTTATTATTTTGGAATCTCACAGGATATGACACCTATTATATATGATAAAAATAATGTTATATGTTTCACAAAGAATCTAATACATCACTTTAGAACAAAATATATAAACTTGGCACTATTTCATTTGAGAACATAATAATAATGTTGATATTCATTTATTGATATTAAAATTTGTTTGTAGAGATCTTTACAAAACCATCAAGTTATGATATGTTTAGAGTCTTTGAAAAAACACTAAGAATTATAAACATAAGTACATAAATATTTGGTGTGAAGAATTTATTTATTATTTTTATGTATTTTAATTTCTTTGATTGGTAACATTATATCAAGAATTTGGTAAGCTAGAATAGTACAATGTTTGATCAGATAGAATATTTAGATTCAAACTTAATAAGATGCATGGTGAATATGAAGAACACATCAAGGAATTTTAAATTCATAGAACATTTATTAATTTCATGAGAATGGAGAATAAAACTCCGATGTTCTATCCATTATTTTGTTTGAACACATCGTTGTAAAGACTTATTTTGCACAAGTATTATGGCCTATGTAAATGTTATATTATTTTGTAATTCACGGGATATGACACCATTTATATATGGTAACAATAATGTTATATGTTTCACAAAGAATCTAATACATCACTTTAGGACAAAACATATAGATATTTGTGACTATTACATTAGAGAACATGTGTCTGATGATAATGTCGATATTCATTTATTGATAATAAAAATTTGTTAGTAGAGATATTTACAAAACCATCAAGTTGGGATAGGTTCAGGGTCTTTAAAATAACACAATAAGAAATATAAACATAAGTACTTAATTTTATTGTGTCAATAATTTAATTATTATTTTTTATGTATTTAATTTCTTTGATTGGTAACATTATATCAAGAATATGGTATGCTAGAAATAGTACAATGTTTGATCATATAGGATATTTAGATTCAAACTTTATAAGATGTATGGTGAATATAAAGAACACATAAAGGACTTTTAAGTTCATAGAACATTTATTAATTTCATGATTTAGTGGAGAATAAAATTCTGATGTTCTATCCACTACTTTGCTTGAACACATAGTTGTAAAGACTTATTTTGCACAAGTATTATGGTTTATGTAAATACTTTATTATTTTGGAATCTCACGGATATGACACACTATATATATGATAACAATAATGTTATATGTTTCACAAAGAATCTAATACATCACTTTAGATCAAACATATAGAAATTTGTCACTATTTCATTAGAGAACGTGTGTCTAATAATAATGTTAATATTCATTTATTGATAATTAAAAATTTGTTTGTAGATCTTTACAAAACCATCAAATTATGATAGGTTTAGAGTCTTTGAAAAAACACTAAGAATTGTAAACATAAGTACTTGAATTTTTGGTGTCATGAATTTATTTTTTATTTTTTATGTATTTAATTTCTTTGATTGGTAACATTATATCAAGAATTTGATATGCTAGAAATAGTACAATGTTTGATCATATAGAATATTTAAATTCAAACTTTATAAGATGTATGGTGAATATAAAGAACACATCAAGGACTTTTAAGTTCATAGAACATGTATTAATTTAATGATTTAGTGGAGAATAAAACTTTGATGTTCTATCCACTACTTTGCTTGAACACATAGTTGTAAAGACTTATTTTGTACAAGTATTATGGCTTATGTAAATACTTTATTATTTTGAAATCTCACGAGATATGACACCATTTATATATGATAACAATAATGTTATATGTTTCACAAAGAATAGAGATCTTTACAAAACCATCAAGTCATGATAGGTTTAGAGTCTTAAAAAAAGCACAAAGAAATATAAACAAAAGTACTTGATTTTTTTGTGTCTATAATTTAATTTTTATTTTTTATGTATTTAATTTCTTTGATTGGTAACATTATATCAAGAATTTGGTATGCTCAAAATAGTACAATGTTTGATCATATATGATATTTATATTCAAACTTCATAAGATGTATGATGGATATAAAGAACACTTTAAAGACTTTTAAGTTCATAGAACATTTATTAATTTCATGATTTAGCGGAGAATAAAACTCTGATGTTTCATCCTCTACTTTTCTTGAATCCATAGTTGTAAAGACTTATTTTGCACAAGTATTATGGCCTATGTAAATGCTTTATTATTTGGTAATCTCACGGGATATGACACCATTTATATATGATAACAATAATGTTATATGTTTCACAAAGAATCTAATACATCACTTTAGGACAAAACATATAGATATTTATCATTGTTTCATTAGAGAACATGTGTCTAATGATAATGTTGATATTCATTTTTTGATAATAAAAATTCATTTTTAGAGATCTTTACAAAACCATCAAGTCATGATAGGTTTAGAGTCTTCAAAAAAATATACTAAGAAATATAAACATAAGTACTTGATTTTTTGTGTCAATAATTTATTTATTATTTTTTTATGTATTTAATTTCTTTGTATTTAGGTGTCCTTCATTTTTTTAAGATGGTAAAAGAGGGAGTAGGTATCATAGTTGTGATTTTAGTATATTTCTAGTGCATTTTCTTTTATATTTTTAAAAATAATATTTTTATTTACATATGTTTATTGTACTTTGTGTGCTTAATTTATATTGAAAAGGTTAAAATTATTTTCATATATACCTCACTTTTTGTGATTATTTTACAAATTAAAATTAAATAGATGCCATAAATTCGATTGAGTTATGTATTCATAATCAAAGTACGTTTGCCATCATGAAAAATGGGAAAATTAGAGATCCTATTAGACTAAGATAACACTATATCTTTTGACGATCATAAACATAATTTGGTTGAGCCAAATTTACTAACATATTTTTATGCATATTTGGGTACTAATATTATAACTACATATTAGAAAAAAAGTGATAATGAATGAAGAACTACAAGACTTTAGGTAAGGTTGTAGCTTAAAATTCACAATGTTAGCTCGTGTATATAAAAAATTATAGATTATTAAATATTTAGATGATCAAGTTAGTGATAAAAGTAAAGGCTGAATTTATAAGCATCTAAAACATATAATTTTTTTAATCTTACTTATATGTATTTTAATCATCAAGATTAATAAAGCAACTCTCACATACATAAGAGCTTAAATAAAAATACTTAATAACAAATTTAATTTAAATTGAACATAGTATATTATTTTTTAAGATATGCCTTAATCAAAATTTTAAAGTTAAAGTATTTTATATTAATTTAGAAAATTATAAAATTAATGCTAAACATATTGTGCAATGATGATTGTATTATACTATTTGGGTTACTTTAATGACTATATAATCTATTTTAAGTATATTAATATAAATTTTAAGTTAATCATACTATATAATCTATTTTTAATTAATATGGTTAAGATCATGAAATTAAGTATTAATAGATATAAATCAGATATAATTGACCATCCTATACAATATGTATCATACTGTGTAGTATTTAAGTCTTATAATAATTTAATTATTTAATAGTTTTTAACCTAATGCACAACTAAACAAATTATTTTTGAAGCCTTAAATTCCACTAGCTTTTATAAGTGATTATTTGTGACTTCAACCATTTAATTTTGTGTTATGTGGATTTGATGTTTTCAAAAATATTTTTGATTTTTAACTTAAATCTTGAGAAAGCATATTTGAAATTTATGTATATAAGACTATTTGTATTGTATAGAGTTAGACCTATGATTATTTTGTTTAAGAATCAAGTATATATATATATATATATATATATATATATATATATATATATATATCATATATATATATATATATATATATATATATCCTTCTCTCTTTGTACATAATTTCAATTTAGGTTAAATAAAGAGATAGTTTTTATATGAACAATACCATTTTTATGAAAATAAATTTGACAAACTTGTGGAGATGTTAGAAAGTTTATAAAAGATTATTCGAAAGTTTGGAGAATGATTATGTAGCTTAGTTTCACATCTCTTATGAAAAATTAATAGAAGTTTTATATGAAAGTGATATTTCTAATAAAACAAGTAATTAATAACATTTTTAGAAGGATTTATGCACTCAAGCTACTTATAAGCTTATTAGGTTTATTGAACATGATCGACTTATATGCTCATTAAGTTTATTAAATGTTTACAAATCAAATATTGGACATAGAGGCATTTATGTCATTTTGGAGCTTGATTATCTAATTAATTAATTTTATAATTTATATAACATAAGAATCTCTCTCACACATATTTTGTTTTTGTTACAAATTAGAAATTCATGTAGTTCTTCTATTGATTTCTCTCTTGATGGTTTTAATATATAATTATTCTTATCTTTCTTAGAGATAATTTGTTGCCTTAATGTGTTTTACGTGTAGGTAATATAAAATTAATGATGGAGAATAGCATCATATGGATGAAGAGAAGGTCTATGTTCAATGATTTTGAAATATTTTTTATCCTCATATATCATTTGGATATCTACAATGAAAGATCATGGAAAAAATAGGTTGAATCTATATAGAAAGGATTAACTAATGAATTTTTGAATAGGGTAGAGTACTTTGTACACATTATATTTTAACTTCTAGTTTATCTTTCAATGGGAAAGTTTTGATGTCCATATATGAAGCACAAAAATCAAGACTAAACATCGGATGAAATCAAATTAGACTTGTATTATAGGGATTCTAACCAAGTTATTAGTGTTAGACATCACAAAGTGAGTATGAGCCACACATCGATACTGACACTAATGCTTTGATGAGCTATGCACCTTCAATTGAATATGATTTTAGATGATATGAAGAAATGGTAAGAAACACTACTTAATTGTTTGATATGTTTAGAAAAATTTGCAAGTCTAGATAGAAGCCTTGTTGGATTGGAGAGGAAGTGTGAGCTAAGTTATGTAGAGCCTAGGCCTCTCTTGATTATATTTGCATAACAAAGAAGGCTAAATAAATTGATCATTTGACTATTGGGGCATGAGTAATGCCCTACATACTAGAGGCTTAGCTCCTCATACTAAATATATGAGAAGATTGGTAAGTCATTGGCAAGCTATGTTAATAAAATATGTAAGTATTGTTTACTACTTTTATTAGTTTATTTTTAAAATAAATATTAAAGTAGAACCAATAACTATAGAGTTGCATAGTAGATCACATTAGTGGGTTGACATCAAGTCGTAAAGAACTCATGTGAGAAATTGTTTATATTTGAATTACATTTTGGTTGAAAATTTATCATGTTTAAATAACATCATAACATTTTTTAGAATTTGTATGTTAGCCTGAATGTATAGATTTAAAGTTCAAAGCTTAAATGAATAATCTGAGGTTAGAATTTGACATATGGAGAGAAGCTATTGAAGGGATGAAAAATGGGAAAAATTCATGGCTTAAAGTTGGCAGGGCTTGATGTACGATGCATGCCATTTTTTTTTCTAGGTTAGACACTCATTCAATTGTCGAGCCAATTAGAACATGTGTTGCTGTATTTGTTGGAGGCTTGAATGACTACCTAAATGGAAGCCCAAATGGCTATTATTGTAGTAAGAATGGAAAAGATGCACTATGATAGATAAAAGAGAAAGAGGTAGTGGTAGAGGAGCAGGAGAAGGATGATGATGAAGAGGAGACTAATGATTATTAGTTATCTATTTGTATCATCTCATTATTTTTGTGCAACAACAATTATTGAATAATTATATGCAATATTAATATTTTTATAGCAATTAAGTGAAATATTTGATTGGAAGTTTCTTTTTGATAGTATTGTCTTCTTTTATGGTTGTTTTGATCCCATATTAGTCAATTTTAAATCTACTACAAAAATCTTAAATTTATCTATTATCTAATGCAGTTATAAGTGTAAAAAAATGAGAATGTATGCAAAGCTATTTTCATATTTTTCATCTCTTTATATATTTATATGGATTTTCAATTGCTCATTTATTGTGAATTATCATAGTGAAAAATGCTAACAAATAAGTTCTTAACAAAATTTTTAGAGGACCATAGATGAAAATTTCTATTGAATATTTTTGGCAAAAAATGTCACTAAAAATTTTACATAAAATTTTTGGGTTGAATTCCTCACTTTCAATCAAGCTTTCAACATCTATATTTGTTAGTTTATCTAAATGGATTTCTGATAGAATTGTGGTTAGAAATTAGTTGAAAAAAAAAAAAATTTTGATAGTTTTTTTTTTTATTGTTGGAATGCATTTTTAGCTAAAAATTTTACAACAAAAAACTATTCCTCTAGAAATCACTGAGAAATGCTTATTTATGACAGAAATTTTCAAAAAAATGTGATCCATTTTCCTCTAGTCAATCTCTTTGAAATTATATTTTAAAATATAAGTAAAAGTTTTTCAATGGTGTGTGGACTTCAAATTAACTTTCTTATCTATTTATCTTACAATCATCCAAGTAATACATTTTGATTTCTTAGGTGTTATGATTTTATATTGATATAAGATCATTTTATCTCAAATTATTTATGGAGAAGTTGTTACTAGTCAATAAGCTAGAGTAGGGTGATATTTCAACTTTTTGAGGTAGTATATTTTTTAATATCATATTTAATCATTTTAATAAGTACCCCTAAAATTTATATGATGTTTCTCATCACATGTTTTAAACACAATAAGAAGCTCCATGCTCCACTCTACCAAATGAAGAGAACAAGTATTACACATGTTTTAAGAACAGAATATTGCATATACTGGTAAATTAATAAATCTTAAGTTTCTCTAAAACCTTGGCCACTTCCAGAGATTAGTAGATTGAAGATATTTAGGAAGGATCGCAAAAGCATAGTGTAATAAAATAATAAGCATGGCTTAGAATGGGCAAGTTTAATTATAAGGAAAGAAGCACTCTTCGATCACTTCAATAATGATAGTTTTTTTAATATTTTGATAGTGAATTAAAAGGGATTAAATCTAGATAAGATAAATTAGAGTCAAATTGTTCAACCTAAAATTTTAAGTTTATGGTTGAGAATCAATCCCTTCTTTTCCAATCATACTTATTTCTAACTATACAATATTAGATTAAACATAAAGTCTCACTTTGATAAATTTTTAACATGTGAGAAATTTTATATTACTAATTATTTCTCCTCAAACTTGAGCCAAATATTATGTACTAACAAAACAACTAAATCACATGAATGTGCCTTGAGAGTTACACAATCTTAAACCTTGCTCAATATTGATAGAACCCACCAAAAAATTTTATGAGAGTTACAAACTCAAAAATCACTTAGTCTCTTTTAAATCTACAATGCCCTTGTTCTTAGAGCTATCAATGTTCATATTAATTATGAAATTAAAAATTCAAACTCATAGATCAGTCAACCATTATTATTTCATTCTTTTTAACTATCTCAAATCAATATTGAACCTTAAATCTTATACCATGGAAGGAAGACCCACATAAAACCTTCCCAATTGATTCTTCCCTTAATGTAATTCTACTAAATTATATAATTGGGCCATCGTTTTGAACTAAGTAGGCCATGGGCTTTTGGGAAACGTCATTGGGCGGCCTAAGCTCAGCTATTTGTTGGGGTTGGAAACCGTAGCATTTTATTGAATAATCAAATCTGTCATAGAAATCATACTGCTATGATCAACAGGAAGGTGATGTGAAAGAATATTTTTAATATGAAAAGTTTTTTTTTTTGAAAAAATATGAAAAGTTTAAGATCTTGAACATTAGTGGTGTTTATCATTATATAATACTTTGGTATTCAACTTAGCAAAAGTTTTTTTTTTCTATTTTCTATAAAGTGATGCTATAATTCTCAAATAAAGTCTAAAAATATTTTTTGCACACACACAATTTATGTGCATTTATATATCAAATATCTAAATTTTAATATTTATAAATATCACATCATTCTTTATAGTTGAAAAGTGACATTCCATTTAAAAAAATTAATAAAAATATTATTTTTGTTGTATTAAAGATTTAAATATTATGTATATAAATATCTAAATTTAAGATGTTAAATATGTAAATATATAAGAATTATGTATTATGTATGTAAATACCTCACCATTTTTTTTTTGTATTACATGTGTGACATTTGATATATTTATCATATATAATTCTTCTGTAGAGACTTATTTTGGATTAAAAGTTGGCTAATGTGTTACTTAATTTTATAAATTTTAGGAATATAGCATTTCAAATACAAAATTTTTTAAGAGTATTAAGGTTTGGTTTGATGAAAAAAATAAAAAAAATATTAAGAAATTTAAATTTCATTTCTTAAATTCATCATAATTTGTTGTATTTTAACATTAGCTATTTGACTAATTTTCACTCACTACTAGCTATTCTATCATTAATATTATTCACTATCACTAATCATCTAGATTGCTACTTCCATAGCCCATCACCTCGCCCTCATCACTGTTTGTCACTACTCTTGAGATGTATACTAAATTAATTTTAATTTGTAAAAAAGAATTTCTTGAATAACAAACTCAATATTTATCAATTAAAATTTATCATGAAAAGGTCAAAGGATATTTATCAAATCTATTTGACATCAATTGTTATCTATATATCATTACTCTTGTTCAGCAATTATTCAAAGTTTTAATTAAATTTAAATTTTATAAAAATAATGTATTTCTTCCCTCAATAAAGTTGTACATAGTTATATAATGTCAATTTCAAAATGATGTTATTTACAATATCATATAATATATACTTAATTAATTAATATATTTTTATGATTAATTAATGCCAATAAATACTTTTTTTGTCTCTAATTATTAAAAAAAATTAAATTAATTATAAAATTAATTTTAATTTCTTGACATTAAATTAATGTGTGATCTTAATTACTTGTCTAATACCAAATAAACTAATTTGTACCTCAAGCCAATGTTGAGCCTGTCCAGATCTCTCAGATACAACACATGTAGAGCCGACCTCCCTACATGAAGGTGCTCCCAAAATCATATTTGCAGAAAGTCTTTGCAGCCAGCCATATTAGCCCTAGTGAGCCTAGTAGACTCATATGCTCCCTGTACTAGTGCACCAGAACTGCCCCTCGATGGACAGTGTACTAAATGTATATAGGTCCTCAAGTAGTGGCACATACTGTAGGTTGACCTCAGATCCTGAAGTGTTTGGTAGTAGGAAGCTCCCAATAAAAAATAAAATATAGGCATAAATGTGTGCACTGAACTCCTCGACATTCAAATGGACATATGACTCCCTATAGAAAGACCATCTGAGCCACCTTAGAGGAATGCAAGTCTGCGCTCGTGCTTGACCCATCCGAAATATCGATGTGATGTGTGGGTTGGTTGGATCCTGATACACCACATTTGATAGGGGATGTCGACCCAACAACTCATTGTAATAGTTTGGCCAACTCTACCACCTCTTCCCCTCACCAACCACAGTTGGGCCAATAATAGGCGGCCTATCAACACATATGCCCAGTATCATCGCCACATCCTATAGGGTCACTATCATCTCACCAACGGTCGGTGGAAGATATTAGTATGTGGAGACTATCTTTCAACTAGAGCAGTAAGTAGATGATGATCCAAGCTAATGTAACGTAGCTGGCTAACATAGTTAAGGCCAAGTGCACACAGAGTAGTGGTGAACCTACGGCAAGTGATGAGCCACACCTTCAGCATAAGCAAGTGGGAAGCGGCCTCTAAAATGACACTCTGCATTTAAACAAATCACCCTTGTAATATAAAGTTGAACTCTAAAGATAGCAACACTATCTCTTTTCAAAATAAGCAATGTTTAGATAGTTTTGATGCAATCGATGGATTTTTTTCTAAAATCACACAATACTATGCTCATCCTCATTGCAATCATCACACTCAGTCGAATATAGAGATTGAGGTCAACAATCTCATCAAGAAGGGTATTGTCAAGAAGGCTACAAGGCTCCACCAACAATGCCAGAGTACGTTGAGACACGACTTACACTATAAGAAGGCAACAAGGCTTACCATTACGGGAGAAGATGCTTACGGAAGACCATGCTTACCTTCACAGACGACGGAAGACGACAAAAGAGAGATTACAAAGGGAAGGAGGAGATCAAAGCCCTGGACTCTCAGATCCGTAGATGCCCTGGTAAAGAGAAGGAGGAGATCCAAGTCGAGATTTGAGCGGAAGAAAGATGACCACGGGCATAGAAGAGCAGGTTATTTTCACGCACCTCGGTAGTTTAGATAAACTTTTTCAACTCTGGCGCACCCAATCATTGAGCTGGCAACTTCCCCAAATATTGCAAAAACAAACGGAAGAGCGGCGCGGTTGGAGCCATGTCGCGGACGAAATGGTGCCCCAAATGGGACCTAAAACTTACATTTATTTGCAAAATTTACATTTCCCTGAAATTATCAAATGTATATTTCAAAATCTAAAAATGTGTTCCTCATTTTTTTTTTTTTGGAAAATTTACAGTTTTCCTAAAATATCAAATCCAACAACAAATGATTAAACCCTAAAACTTGCTAATCACATGATAAATTAAGTAATCAAATGTTAGAACACAAGAAATCAGCATTACATTTGCCTAAAATCAACATCACATAAAATCAACATAAAATCAAACTTAAATAAAAAGGAGTTCCAAAAAATGTCTAAAAATTTTTTTTCGAAAAAACTTAGATCCACTTCAAACTTTACCTAAATCATAACAACAGCTAATCACATAATACACTAAGTAATAACATGATAAAACACAAAAAATCAACATTACATTTTGCATATTTTTCACTTAAAAAAAAGAGATCCAAAAAATACCTCAAAATAGTTCGCCGTCCAGAATGGGTGGTCATTTTCACCGGAGAAGGTTGCAGTGGGGCTTTGGTGATTTCATAAGCAAAGATCTCAAGGAGGGCTTTGGTAGAGAAAACCGAGATCGAGCTGGGTTTTTTTTTTAAAAAGGCATAGTTTTAATTTTTTTTAATGCCTATTTTGCTAATTATAGTTTAAAATATGCTTAGTTTAAAAATTTAGCCTTTTAATCTTATGTGACATGCCACTAAGGATGCATGAAAATTATATAAAATAATTAGATCTTTTAAAATTATACTATAAAATATATAAAAATTACTAATTAAAAATAAATATTATATTTATTTTAAAATAACTTTAGTAATTTGAAATTTATCTAATCTCTATCTTTTCTTATAATGAATTAAGCTATAAGTAATTAAACTTATTTTATGATAAATATAAAATAAATATAACTTTGAATAGATTAACCATGTACATATTTTCTTAAATTTAATTCTATGACTAAACTTTAGTACAGTGGAAGAATTTTTTGAAAACTTATGTGCGTCATAAGATAATCCAAGAAATAAAATAATAATCATACTCTTTATGAATCTAATTTATAGTGAGATATTAATAAAAAATAATAATTATAAATAATATTTATAGTTGGCTTAATACTTCATAATTCAAAATCATATAAATCCATTAAATACAAAAAATAATTAATTACTCTTATTTATCTAGGCTCCATATAAATCTTCAAGTAGATTTATTAAATTTTAATCATAAATTTTAATTTAAAAAAATTGTATATAATTAATTAATCAAAATTTATATTTAATTTACATATATCACAAAATAAATTTAATTACTCATATAATCAATCATAGCTTAAGTCTTTATAAAAATAGATTTAGATTTCATAAATTTCAAAATTATTAATTTATTTTAAAATAAATACAATATATATATATATATATATATATATATATATATATATATATATATATATATATATATATATATATATATATATATATATATATATAATTAATTAATTAATTATTATATAGTGTAATTTTAAAACATTCAAATTATGCAGAATTTTTCTGCATGCTACGTAGCATGCTTTGTAGGATGAAAATGCCTACTTTAGGAGTGTTTTTTTTTGCCTATATGATGTATAGGGAAAAAAACACCCTTTAAAAGTCATTTTCATTCTACTTGGATGTCATGTAGGATAAAAAAACATCTTTTAAAAAAGCATTTCTACTCTTTTATAATCTATCTCCTAATTTTGTAACTTTTGCTAATTATTTTTAAAATTATTTCTTTTTAAAATTTGTCCTTTCTTTTATCTTATGATTTGATTAACAGTATTAAATGTTTATAATTTATTACAGTGTAAATGACATCGTCTTCTTTACCATCATCTTCTCTTTCTCTTTCAAGCACAAAACTTGACTACCACCATGACTTAATCTTTGCCATCGTCATATTTGCCATCACAGTGGGTTTTTGTATTTGGCTATGATGTCAATTCCTTTTGTATGTGGCATGCTCGATAGTCAGGATAATGATTTGGACATGAGGCATTGGGTTTCAGTATTTATTTATCACCACTGAGCAGAGAATTGGCGGAGAGGAAGAGGAAGGCAAAATAGAATGTGTAATTTGTCTATCTTCATTCGAGGGGAAGTTGTGAACTAATCCTGAATTTGTGTTCATCCCCTTTCTATATATAATAATTTAATAATATGTACACATCAACTTTTAGCTTCAACAATCCAATAATCCAAGTTTATGGCAACATTTCATTTCTGCTATGTTCTAGATTTCATAATTAAATACTATTATTTAATTTTATTTTGTTACTATTTAGTTGGTTAAACTCTCTTTCATATTATTCATGCTTGGTAGGTTAGATGTTGGAAGGAATCACAACTAAATTTTATTATTAAGTCATCTGTTTCTTTGGGTACTTATGAATAAATTTCATCGCAAATTTACTCACCTTTTACATAAGTTTTGAACCTATGATCTTTGTAGTGAAAGCCAAAGTTCCTATTGTGATATTGAATAAGAAATTAAGACTTAAGTATTCATTAGAAATGAAGGCAATAATTTGTGCCTCTATATTCTTATAAACACGATTCTCTTATTAAATGATAAAATTGGATTTCAATTCTAGAATTAACTATCATTTTCATACTTTATTGCATCCTTTACATGTTTATATTTTCTTAAAAAATAATATTTAAAGCATATCATACTTAAATCCTCAAATAATTTATCAAATATATTGTTGACCTTTCTTTTAGAGTGAGTTATGAACCTCCTCATCATAGATATATGACTCTTATAAATACTAAGAGCTCCTTAGTCTTAAGATACTTCTAGTGATTAGGTGAACACTTAACCTAAGCCTAGAGACTTAGAAGGGCTAGTCATAGGAGTAGATTATGCCTTAAGGACTCAGGGAGACTTACCCACACTATAGCTTGTCCAATCCATGTCCTCATTCTCAAACCAAACCCCAAATTTAAATCCGAATTCAAAATCAAAATTTCAAAATTCATAATCAATCACATCTAAATCAAATCCAAGCCTAAAATTCTTTCCTGAGCCTTATGAATGAAATCCATGGACTTAGCCCTAGCCAAATCCAAAACCAATTCAATTCAATTAGTTTTCTCAAAGATCAATTCAATCCCTCAATGATTCATCAAATTCAAATCCAAATTCAACTCTAAGTGATTGAAACCTAAGATCAAATCTAAGCTCCAAATCCCTCTTAAGACATGTGATCCACCCTCATGAACTTAGCCAAAATCCTACTCAAATCAAGTCAAACTCAATTGATTTTCTTAGAATCAATTAATTCATCAATTATCTTCCCAAATATAAATTAAATCTACATCCAAATGATCAAAACTAAATCAAACTAAATCAAGTCAAGTCAAGACCCCTCCTAAGCCATATGGACCTACCTCCATAAGCTTAGCCAAATCTTAACCCAAATCAAGTCAAACTCAATTGATTTTCTTATAAATAAAAAATATATTCAACCATCTTCACAAATATAAATGAAACCCACATTCTAATGATAGGAATTAAATCAAACTAAATCAAATTCTCTTTTAAGCCTTTTGGACCTACCTTCATGAGCTTAGCCAAATTTTTCTTCAAATCATTTCAAACTCAAGTGATTTTCTCATAACTCAATTATATATTCAATCATCTTTCTAAATATAAATGAAATATACATTCAAATAGCCAAACCAAATTCAAAATCAAATCAAAACCCAACCTGAACCCTTTAAGCCCTTTCCTTCGACTTAACCAAAAACCATCTAAATCAAACTAAAATCAATGGATTTTTTTTTGAATCAATCATTCCTTCAATCATCTATCCAAATATAAATGAAACATACAATCATGAACCCAAACTAAAATCAACCCAAGACAATCCCAACTTAGCCCTTTTGACTTGAAAAATCCAAATGAACCAAAACCCATCATAGCAAATTGATTGCAATTGAATTTATATTTCAATCCTAAACTCATATATAAATTCAACTAAATCTTAATCAAACCAAAATAAAGCTAATTAATCCCATTTTGGTTCACTAGACCTTAAAGTGACCTAAAGAACCAATTTGAACCAAGTTCTAATCCAACCCAAATTGTATTGAACCAAGCCCATTCAAACCTCATACCATGATCATTAATCATCCTAGGATGATCAATTGCCTTAAATTGGGTCAAACCAAGTCAACTTGATCATTTGACCAAGTCAACCCTTTAACCTAGATGAACCCAAACTAGCCAAAACCTACCATACACCAAATAAATTGAAGCCAATGATTCACAACAACCCATAATCAATGATTAAACATGACTTGACCATCAATTGAGCTAAACTAAACCCAATTGCCCATTTGACCTAAGTTAACCCAAATTGACCTAAAAGGCCCAAATAGCCCAAATCATGATCCAACCCAAATTGATTTCAACCAATGGCTCAAGTTCATTCCAAATTGATTATTGAACATGATTAAAGGCATAATTGAGCCCAATTTGATCAATTAGACCCAATTGACCAATGTAGCTCAAATTAACCTAAAGGATTAAATTGGCCTAAAACTAAATTAAATCCAAATTGATTCAAACCAAAGCCTACAATCCTATCCAATTGACCAATTGATCTTAAACCAACATCTAACCCAAGCCAATTTGGTCAATTTGGTCAAATTGGTCAACTTGATACATTTGACCTATATGAATCCAAATGAGCCAAAATCAAACCAAGGCCAAATTGATTGAAACCACTTTAACCAAAATACTTCAAATCATCATTTGAACCTAACCCAAGCTTTGGTTTGATCCAATTTGACCAAATAGTCAACCTAACCCAACCTAGCCCAGTTTGACCAAACCCCTTTGAACCAACCCATGGCACTTTGGAACCTGACCAAACCCGACCCAAACCCCATTGGGATCAACCTAAAATCATCCCAAACCCAAATGAGTCCAATCCATGGTATTACCCATTGGCTAAACCTCTTTACATAGTATTGCACCCATTTTGGCAAAGTCCACTCTCCCATCACCCTTGGCAGCCATCAAACACCCCAAATGGGGTTCTACCTAGTCTCTTAGCCCACTCTAAGTGGGCTACAACTGCCCACCTCCCATCACTTTAATGGGGATTTTCGCCACCAATATGGAGAGAAAAAGAGATGCCTCCAAAGCACTTTTTCTGCCATAACACACACTCCAGGAGCTTCTCCAAGCAATAAGACCCCTTTTCCCACTTTTTTTGGGCTAGAAAAAACACCAAAATTGAGCAGATTTTGGCTAGGATGTAGCAACCATTGGTGGATACAACATTCTAAGGGGAGGCCAGGGTTTAGATTCATCACAAGGCTTTGTCTTGCATCCAGGAGTGTGCTTAGATCAACAAAACTAGCGAAAATCATCCCCGAGGTAATTTCCAAATCTCTTTGTACCATGGATATCTTCTTTGTGATAATGTTTGCATAATTTTAGGAATTTCGCTTAGATATCCCTTCCATATTTCATTTTGAACAATCCTAATGCAAAAATAGAAGTTTTTCGGTGAGAATCATAGTGAAATCAAGCTTGGACGGACCCTTTTCCATTATATTTTGCCAGATCCCATCGATTGTATTGTTCCTCGTGTTACTTTCATCATTCTCGGAAGAAGATGCATAATATCTGTCTAATCCTGTCTCAATAGAAATGGACAGCTGAGATTAGAAGGAGATCGTGGATTTAAACCTTTAGATTGTGCGTTCGATTTGGACCATTCGATCCTCGATCGACCATTCGATCGAATGATTATTTTTCATCGCATTTGCCACATGGAACTGCATCGTCGAATCCATCGTTGACACAAGAACTGTGTGATACAGTTAGTGTCGTGTGACGCTTACTAGTTTAAGTAAGAAATTAAGAATTTTCTGCTTTTAAAAATTAATTAAACCTACTTAAAATTTCAAAAATTCATAGAAAATAAAATACTTATTAAAAAATTGCAAATAAAGACTCATTGTATTCATATTTTTGAGAGAAATCCAATAAACCCAAACATTTCTAATTTTTACTGACTATTCTAAGCTTAATTTAAGTTTTAGTTAAAATCAAATTTCATTAATTAATCTAAAAATATAAATCTGATTGATTTGAAATTTGCAAGGATTAAAATTAAGGTAAAGTCAACCTACCCTAAAAATGTCAAGTCAAAATGACATATGGATTGGGAGATATTAAAATTTGAAGTTTAAAGTGTCTATTTTAGTAAATAAATTAATAAATTTATAAAAATGCTGAAAACTTATCAAAATGGTTTTAAATACTTCAATTGACATCAGGGAGCGAAAATAAAAAATGGGAGGCCTTTTTTAATTTTTTTCTTAAGTTCACTTCACTTTTAAAAATAATAATAATTAAGTATTGATTGGCTAACTAATTACTTAATTAGTCCAACTAAAATCTAGAATGTATTCAATCCTCAATTAATTCATGAGTAAATCTTTAGGTGTTTAATAGCCTAAAGAGTGTTAATGAAATTATGATTTACTCATATGCATGGAAAAATCATAAAGTAATTAATTAAGTTCTTTAATCTAATTAACTAATAATTGTGCTAATTGCATTAGGCCCTTTCATTTCCTAGGACCATTCCTACTTTACTTTTCAATGTATTTGCGTCTCATATTAGCTCACAATTATTTGGATTATGAAAGGGTTAATTAATAGACTTAATGCATATTACAACTTAATTAATCCATAAAATTAACTTAGTCATATTTTATAAAACCAAATTAACTTATAAATATGGGGATGGGTTAGGATTAACAAACTCCTTCTTACATTCCTTAAGTCAAATTGAACATGAAATTAAAATGATACATTAAAAAAGCTTTGGTTTATCTTAAATAGTTCTATTTGGCATGTTTTTCCTTTGGAGTTAATTGAATTAAATGAATCACATTCTTGTGTTCGATTATTTCTTTCCAATCATGTTAAATGTTGCATTCCATTTGATTCATACATCCATCTCTTTTCAAAATTAATTAAATCAAATAGTTTTCTTTTATGCTAAGCTTGCATGTGTTGATTTAATTTAATATATGTGTGGCAATTACCACTATTAAACTCCAAATGTATTTTTCAAAAGCTTATAAGTGAATGGTAGCATATGTTGTGATGTTAGTTATAAATACATACTATATGCATGTGATTATACCTCAAGTGTATGAAGTGAAGTCTCTTACCTTTATTCACGTGTTGATTTACATAAGTATTAATGTAATTAGTATATAGCCTAGACATCTCTAGAATTTGAGGCTTTAAGTATCCCTAAGGAGATCATTTGATTACCTGACTTTCCTGGTTTAAACAATGACATGTACTCATTTGATTTCACTTTTATGTATCTTTAGCATAAGAATTTAGATAGTGCTTTAAATTATATACCTAAATAATTCCATTAAAGAAAATATAATCTTTGCATGATTTTCATCTTCTTAATTATAAATACATGTGTATATATTTAAGAAAAATGGGTATGTAGTATGGACATCTGAAGCTTTAAGCTGCCCCAAGGAGGTCATTTTATTACCTCACTTCTCTGGTTAACAAGGCACACTCTTGTTTATATCTTTTATACATATATGTGTGTGTATTTTATTAGAAGATGATAATCCTCTTTGCTATCTAAAATACATGCATTCATAATTGCCTAGTCATTGGATTAATTAATCATGTAACTTGGAGTTTGTTTCTTATATTCTTACATAAAAATTTACATATGATTGAATGTAATGAGTATATAGTTTGGACATCATGGGAAAACAAGGCTTTAGCTAGCCCCAAGGAGGTCATTTGATTACCTCACTTCCCTGGTTAATAATGACACATACCTATTTAATTTCATCCCTATATATTTTTGGGAGGAATCCAAAATCCCTGATTTTTACTGAGTATTTTGATTTTAATTTAAGTTTTAGTGAAAATTAAATTTTTTTAATTAATCCAAAAATATAAATTAGATTGATTTGAAATTTTTAGGGATTAAAATTGAGGTTAAAATCTACCTACCTTGAAAATGTCAAGTCAAAATGATCTCTGGATTGGGAGATATTAAAATTCAAAGTTCAAAGTATCTATTTTAGTAAAATAAGTTAAAACAATTATAAAATTTATGAAACTTTATCAAAATGGTTTTAAAATACTTCAATTAACATCAGAGAGCTAAAAAAAATGGGACCCCTTTTCTAATCTTTTTCTTAAGTTCACAACACTTTTATAAAAAAGAAAAATTAATTAAGGACTAATTGGCTAACTAATTACTTAATTAGTCTAATTAAAATATAAAATGTTTTCAATCCTTAATTAATTCATGGGTAGATCTTTAGGTGTTTAATAACCTAAAGAGAGTTAATGACATTATGATTTACTCATATGTGTGAGAAAATCATAAATTAATTAATTAAGTTTTTAATCTAATTAATTAATAATTGTGAGCTAATTGCATTAGGACATTTCATTTCCTAGGACCATTGCTAGTTTACTTTTCAATGTATTTAAATATCATATTAGCTCACAATTATTTGGATTAGGAAAGGGTTAATTAATGAACTTAATGCATATTACAATTTAATTAATCCATAAAATCAACTTAATCATATTTTATAAAACCAAATTAACTTATAAATATGGGGATGGGTTAGGATTAGCAAACTCCTTCTAACATTCCTTAAGTCAAATTGAACATGAAATTAAAATGATACATTAAAGAAGCTTTGATTTATCTTAAATAGTTTTATTTGGCATGGTCGTGATTAGGAATTAATTGAATTAAATGAATCACATGCTTGTGTTTGATTATTCCTTTCCAATCATGTTAAATGTTGCATGTCATTTGATTCATACATCCATCTTTTTTAAAATTAATTAAATCAAATGGTTTTCCTTTACGCTAAGCTTGCATATGTTGATTTAATTTAATATATGTGTGGCTATTATCACTATTAAACTCCAAATGTATTTTTTAAAAGCGTATAAATGAATGATAGCATATGTTGCGATGTCATATTATATGCATGTGATTATACCTCAAGTGTATGATGTGAAGTCTCTTTCCTTTATTCATGTATTGATTTACATAAGTATGAATTTAATGAGTATATAGCCTGGACATCCCGGGAATTCGAGGCTTTAAATAGCCCTAAGGAGATCATTTGATTACCTCATTTCCTGGTTTAAACAATGACATGTACTCATTTGCTTTCACTTTTATGTATCTTTAACATAAGAATTTAGATAGAGCTTTAAATCATATACCTAAATAATTCCATTAAAGAAAATATAATCTTTGCATGATTTTCATCTTCTTAATTATAAATACATGTGTATATATTTAAGAAAAATGAGTATATCGTCTGGACATCCTAGGAATACGAGGCTTTATGTAGCCTCAAGGAGTTTATTTTATTACCTCACTTCCCTGGTTAACAAAGACACACACTTATTTATGTCTTTTATACATATATGTGTGCATGTTTGATTAGAAGATGATAATCCTCTTTACTATCTAAAAATGCATGCATTCATAATTGCCTAGTCATTGGATTAATTAATCAAGTAACTTGGAGTTTGCTTTCTTATATTCATACATACAAATTTACATATGATTGAATATAATGGGTATATAGTTTGGACATCCCGGGAAAATAAGACTTTAGCTAACCCCAAGGAGGTCATTTGATTTCCTCAGTTCCCTAGTTAATAATGATACATACCTATTTAATTTCATTCCTATATATTTTTGAGAGGAATCCAAAATTCCTAATTTTTATTGAGTATTTTGAGCTTAATTTAAATTTTAGTGAAATTAAAATTTTATTAATTAATCTAAAAATATAAATTAGATTGATTTAAAATTTTTAGGAATTAAAATTGAGGTTAAAATCTACTTACCCTTAAAATGTCAAGTCAAAATGACCTATGGATTGGGAGATAATAAAATTCAAAGTTCAAAGTGTCTATTTTAGTAAAATAAGTTAAAAAGTTTATAAAATTTATGAAAATTTATCAAAATGGTTTTAAAATACTTCAATTGATATTAGAGAGCTAAAAAAATGGGACCCATTTTCTAATCTTTTTCTTATGTTCACTTCACTTTTCAAAAAAAAAAATTTAATTAAGGACTAATTGGCTAATTAATTACTTAATTAGTCTAATTAAAACCTAGAATGTTTTCAATCCTTAATTAATTCATGGGTAGATCTTTAGGTGTTTAATAGCCTAAAGAGAGTTAATAAAATTATGATTTACTCATATGTGTGAGAAAATCATAAAAGTAATTAATTAAGTTCCTTAATCTAATTAACTAATAATTGTGAGCTAATTGCATTCGACCCTTTCATTTCCTAGGACCATTGCTAGTTTATATTTCAATGTATTTGCATATCATATTAGCTCACAAGTATTTGGATAATTATGTTAGGTAACATAGGAAAGGGTTAATTAATGAACTTAATGCGTATTATAACTTAATTAATCCATAAAATTAACTTAATCATATTTTATTAAACCAAATTTTCTTGGAAACATGGGGATAAGTTAGGATTAGCAAACTCCTTCTTATATTCCTTAAGTCAAATTGAACATCAAATTGAAATGATACATTAAAGAAGCTTTGGTTTATCTTAAATAGTTTTATTTGGCATGTTTGTCCTTAGGAGTTAATTGAATTGAATGAATCACATTCTTGTCTTTGATTATTCCTTTCCAATCATGTTAAATGTTGCATGTCATTTGATTCATACATCCATCTCTTTTCAAAATTAATTAAATCAAATGTTTTCCTTTATGTTCTAAGCTTTCTAGTGTTGATTTAATTTATTATATGTGTGGCTATTATCACTATTAAACTCCAAATGTATATTTCAAAAGCTTATAAATGAATGGTAACATATGTTGTGGTGTTAATTATAAATACATACTATATGCATGTGATTATACCTTAAGTGTATGAAGTGAAGTCTCTTTCCTTTATGCACGTGTTGATTTACATAAGTATGAATGTAATGGGTATATAGCCTGGACATCCCGAGAATATGAGGCTTTACGTAACCCCAAAGAGGTCATTTGATTACCTCACTTCCCTGGTTAACAAAGGCACACACTTATGTATGTACATTTGATTTCACCCTTATGTATCTTTAACATAAAAATTTAGATAGGGCTTTAAATAAAATACCTAAATAATTCCATTAAAGAAAATGCAATCCTTACATGATTTTCATCTTCTTAATTATAAATACATGTGTATATATTTAAGAAAAATGGGTATATAGTCTGGACATCTCAGGATTATGAGGCTTTAAGTTGCCCCAATGAGGTCATTTGATTACCTCACTTCCCTGGTTAACAAAGGCACACACTTGTTTATGTATTTTATACATATATGTTCGTGTATTTGATTAGAATATGATAATCCTCTTTGCTATCTAAAAATACATGCATTCATAATTGCTTACTCATTAGATTAATTAATCATGTAACTTGGAGTTTGATTTGTTATATTCTTACATACAAATTTACATATGATTGAACATAATGGTTATATTGTTTGGATATCCCAGGAACACGAGGCTTTAGCTAGCCCCAAGGAGGTCATTTAATTACCTCACTTTCTCTGGTTAACAATGACACGTACCTATTTAATTTCATCTATATGTATTTTTGTATAAGAATTTAGATAGAGATTTAAACTAATATGTTTAAATAAGCTGAATCACATTAAAAAGGATATAAATTCTAAATATACACTCATACATTATTCATATATATGTGCCAAAGATGTAATATATGCACGAATATACTTAGGATTAAATCATATGCATGATATTTATGATGGAAAGGAATGATTTGACATTTATCATGTGTTAGTAATTCAATCAAGTTAATCTTAAGATGCCTTACATGTTAAATATAATCATTTAAAGCAAGCCTAAATTTATGATTAATTAAATCATGTAATAAGCCATTGACTAAAGAGAACTAAATCAAATTAACATACTTTAGAAAGTGACTTAAGGTAGGGATGGAAGAGGATAATTCTCTTTCTTCTCTTTATAACACTTAGTTACTAAGTGTAATCATATAAAATAAAAGAAAACATAAATCAAAATTCTCAAATTAATTAAATAACTTCAAGTGAAATTTACCCTTTATATTAAATGAAAGTCTTCTACACATAGAAAATCATAACACTAATGCTTAGTTAAGATATACCACACAAGCCTTAACACACACATTAGAACTAAGTCATCACTTCTAGCTTTATGTTAGGGTGGGGTTTGGTATGATGTATGTTTTGTTTTGTGATGTACTATTTTAGACTAGATGTTAAGGTGTATATTTCGTAGACTAGATGTTAGGCTGATATTAGGCTAATCATATTCTATGTGGGGGATTATGCTTAAGGGGAGCTTAAATTAAATATAAATGCTCTCTTTTGCAAGTTGCTTAAGACCCTCAGCATCATCCAAGTTAGGATAGGTGGGCTTGGTTACCCTTGTGCAGTGCTAAGTCCAAATTATAAATATAACTTGGGTTGTATGTATGGTTTAGCTAATACTTATTTTGCAGGTATAGTTAGATTTTCTTTTCCTATTTTTAATGCAATTTTTCATTAAAAATTAGGATTAGTATTATGGGGGGATAAGGATGAACATTGGCTAGAATTTATCTTGGGAGGCCATGTAATGCCTTTGAAGTGGAGTAAATCAAATGGAGATAAGAAGATGAAGACATGAAGACATGAAGAGATGAGGAAAAGAAGACCCCCATAACATGTAAAATAATTGTAATTATTCTTTCATATTCTAAGTTGTATAAAGGTAGAGCTCGACTACCTATCTTTTTTCTTTTCTAATTATACAGTGGTATCCGATCGCATCGACCTCTTATTCTTTTGTGTTGGCTTTATAAAATTGATTGATGTTATGTTATTGCACATTAGAAATGATATGCTTCTTCCTAGTGTCTTATATGTTTGATGCCTTAATGTGAGGCTTGGATGCTATTAGGCTCTTAGGGAAAAACTAATTTTTCTACCCCAATTAATCACTCATAAAATTTTAAATAATTCATAACCTCACTATAAAGCCTAGGCATTAAATAAGATAATTACAAGATTTAGAAAATTCTTAGCTAAATGTTGTATGTTTCACATCATGCATCATCTTGAATCACTCTTGCAAAATGAGGGCCTCTATCCTTACACGCATAGGGACCACTTGACCTGTGAGAGCAACCCCTATTGATAAAGCTTCACCCTCTTTCTCTTTTGATTTGGCAAATAACTTTATTTCATCATGCATTTGGGCATATAAAAATTCTAATACCCTTTGTCAAAATGAAGTGTCAAAATTGAAATAAAATTTGAAAAGATTTTGCACTTGTAGATTAAGTCATTACGCACACTAGTCATGCTTTAGTATTTTAGAAAGTGGGTTTAAGGACTTTGGTATCTTTCTAAATTTATAACAACCTAACTATCTTAAAATTTCATATGACTGGACCACATGGATTTAAAGTGCAGGAGGAGTCAGCTGGCGACCACTCTAGATGATTGTAAGCCCAGCAGTCGAGTGATTTATCCTCTCTTGTGGAGAAAAATCTTATACCCATCTTTGCTAGATTTAGGTAATTCTTTAGCTTATGCTAAAGCTATCAAGATTTATGATTTGAGGTAGTTGTTTTCTTCATGCTACAAGCATAAATCTTCACCTCTCAGACATTTCCCTAACCTTGTGTTGGTGGATTATAAGTCCTAGTAATCTAATGAAATTTCAACTCAAACAAAATAATTCTCTTCAACTTAAAATATATAAAGATCAACTATAAAATATATTGGAATGCTCACTAGACTTCCTAGTATTTTGAGCATTCCCTACTCATCTCCTTTGGTTACAAAATAAGTCTCTCTATTTGAACTTTCCCACTTGATTTTCCAACACAAGCAGATTTAGTGATAGTCTAGCCTTGAAATCTTTAGAGATAATAATTAACTACTTTAATCAAGAGTATTCCTAAGGAATTCACCTTCCTTGGGATGTAATTAACTATGGAGGCTTTCCTCCATAGAGAACTTTAGAATCCGATTTAATATAAATCCTATTTTTTCATCCATGTAAAGTAGGGGAAAAATATCTAGAACATTCGAAGACTAATCTTGCCTTAGGGTGTCCTTATTAGATGATTAGGTCTATTGAAGGGAGATGTCTCTATCTTTTGAGATAGTACATCATACCTCAATGTAATACCCAATCACTTTAATAAGTATCTCTTATGATCTGTGTGCTATCCCCCCATACACATCTGAAAAAAAACACCACAGATTTTTCTAGCGACTCCGCTAGGTATTGGCCCTCTCTCCATCTCTAGTAGACAATTATGGTCTCAATGTATCGATAGTGGACTTCTATTTCATATAATCCTGAGACTATCTTTCTTTCCATTAGCACTTAACTTATTTCACCCTTAAGTAAAGCTAGCCAACATCCTTTAGGTTTTGGGACCTCAGTCCATGTATGCCTTGAAACTCCTATTAGAACCCCCAATAGGTTAAAAATAAATTAACTAATTAAAGGAGATGACTAAAATTAGAACCTCTTTACCACTAGCTTGGTGAGGCAATGTTCATCCCATACTTAAGAAAATTTTAATAAAATTCAAATTAAATAAGTAAAGTCTTTTGCAAAACTTTTCAAATGCACTTTTCTAAATGAAATCATGCACTTTGCATAACATAAAGTTTGCAAAATATAAAATTTTCAAATCTCTTTTCAAAATAATAAAAACAACCAAACCTCATTTAACATACTTAAATTTGTTAAATGGGGATTTCTTTTCAACAAAAATACATCATTAAAATCCTTTCATTTCAAAATAATTATTTCAAAAGCACATTTTCAAAGTAAAATAAAACAACCAAACTCCATTTAACATAACCATATTTGTTAAATGAGAGTTTCTTTTATAAAAAACTAAAACCAAAATATAATTGATCTCCATTTAACATATTATATTTTGTTAAATAAGAGTTGCCTTTAAAAAAAAAAACTAAAATCAAAACAATCAACATATGAACTTCACTTAATATACCCCAAATTTATTAAGTGAAGGTTTCCTTTTTCAAAATTAAAGTAAAATCAAGTCAAACAAAACATAATTAAAATTCTATTTAACATACCCATATTTGTTAAATGAGAATTCCACTTTCAAAAATCAAATTAAAACCAAAATATCCAAAACACATTTCTGAATTCCATTTAACATACTCATTTTTGTTAAATGAGAATTCAATCTTCAAAGCAAATCCACATATCAACAACCAAACAAACATATAAGTCAGCTCCACTTAACATGCCTAAATTTTTTAAGCATGGAACTCATTTCCAAGCAAAATAAGAGTTCCCCCTCTTTTTTAAAAGAGGAATGAAATCAACAAAAATCAAAACACATACACATTGAACTCCATTTAATATACTTAAATTTATTAAATGAGAGTTCTCCAAATCATATCAAATCAACATACATCAATAAAATAACCAAATTATATCAAATCAACATACATCAATAAAACAACAAACATATCAAACACATTTGGCTATACTTAACATACCTAAATTTGTTAAGTAAGGGCCCCATTTTTAAATCAAGTCAACATATATCACACACATAACAAACAATCATCACAAACAAAGATGTTTTCACAAAATTTTCAAACATATAATTTCAATTTTTTAGCACAACTAAACTTGCTAAATAAAGGTTTTCCAAATCCAATTTCAAAACAAAGCATATAATATATATATCTCCAAGGTATCTCCAAATATTTGAACCCCGCTCAACATACTTAAATTTGTTGAGTATGAGTTCCAAATCAAAATCTTATGTCAAAGTCTCTCCTCAAATATCAAAAAAATCTCTCCAAAATTCAATGAACCCCACTTAGCATACCTAAATTTGTTAGTGTGGGTTCAAATTCCAAGACAAATCTAGAATTCAATGATTGAAGATAAGTATCAAGGAAAGGGTTTGACTCAATTATGTTTCAACAAATGCAGTGATTTTAGCACAGTTAGTCTTTTTTGCTGTTAGTCAGTGCAGTCAGCATGCCTTCTAGTAGGCTCATCTTCTCTTTCCCATCGGGTGTGGATTTGGCCTTGGATCAGGCCATACACACCACGACCACTACTCACCTGATTCAATTTGGTCATGGCTTCAACTCATGACTGTTAGCAGGGAGGAGGTTCCAGGTGTTGACCTCACTTTTGGAGTGAGTTATCAACTTCCTCATCATAGATATATGACTCTTATAGACACTAAGAGTTTCTTAGTCTTAAGACACTTATAGTGATTAGGTGAATACTTAACCTAAGCCTAGAGGCTTAGAAGAATTAGCCATGGGAATAGGTCATGCCTTAGGGATTTAGGAAAACTTGCCTACCCTATAGCCTTAAACCCAATCCATGCTTCCTTCCTAAAACCTTAAATCTAATTCAAATCCAAATTATAAATCAATTCTAAATCAAATGATTGAAACCCATGATCAAATTCAAATTCCAAAAAAAACCCTTCCTAAGCCCTTTGATTTTGTCTTATGGACTTGGCCTTAATCAAATTCAAATCAACCCCAATTCATTTGATTTTCTCAAATATCAAATTTAATCTCAAATCAAATTCCAACCCAAATTCCAAATCAAGTGATTGAAACCCATGATCAAATTCAAATTCTAAAAAATCCTTCCTATGCCCTTTGATTTTATCTTATGGACTTAGCCTTAACCAAATTCAAATCAACCAATTCAATCGATTTTCTCAAATATCCATTCAATCTCAATTCAAATCCCAACCCAAAATACCAAATCAAGTGATTGAAACCCAAAATTAAATTCAAATTCCAAAATCCCTTCCTAAGCCATATGAATCACCTTCATATGCTTAGCCAAAATCCCCTTTAAGCCAAAACAAACTTGATTGATTTATTTATAAATCAATCATTCTCTCATTTAAATTCATAAAAATAATTAAAATCCAAATTCAAATGAGCCAAATCAAATCAAACTAAATCAACCAAATCAAGACCTTTTTTAAGCCATATGGACCTACCTTCATAAGCTTAATCAAATCAATCAAATCAAACTGAATTGATTTCTTTATAAATCAATTATTCCTTCATTTATATTTGCAAATATAAATGAAACCCACCCTCCAATGACCAAAACAAATCAAACTAAATCAATTCTCTACTTAAGCCCTTTTGACCTACATCCTTAAGCTTAGTCAAATTTGCTACCAAATCACTCCAATCTCAAGTTATTTTCTCATTAATTATTTATATCTTCATTTATATTCACAAATATAAATGAAATATAAATCAAATAGCCAAAACCAAACCCAAATAAAATCAAATTTCCATTTTTAGCCTTTTTAGCCATTTCCTTGAACTTGGCCAAATGATATCCAAATCAATTAAAACCCATAGATTTCTTCATAAACCAATCATTTCTTCAATCACTTACCCAAATATTAACATAAACTACAACTATCAAACAAAATCCAAGTCAACCCCATGTTAACCCGTTTTGACATGAAATTTTTATATGAACCAAAATCCATTTGACTCCAAGCCAATTGAAATTGGATTTATATTTTTATCCTAAATCCATGTATGAGTTCAACTAAACTTGAATAAAGCTAAAACCAAACTAATTGACCCATTTAATTCAACTTGATCCAAAGTGACCAAAAGGACCCTTTTGAGCCAAGTTCTAATCAACCCAAATTAGATTGAATTAAGCTCATCCAAACCTCATATCATGACTAACAATCATTATAGGGTAATCAACTACTTTGAATTGGGTCAAACCAGGTCACTTGGCCCTTTGACCAAGTCAACCTTTTGCCCAAATGAAATCCAAACTTGCCAAAACCCACAATATACCAAATTGATTGAAACCATTGATTCAAACCAATTCATAACAAATAATTGAACATGATCAAATCCTCAATTGAGCTATACCAAGTCCAAGTAACCATTTGACCTATGTTGACCCAAATTGGCCTAAATAGCCAAAATAAGTCAAATCATGATTTAACCCAAATTGATTACAACCAATGATTTAAGTTCATTTCAAATCACTTATTGAACTTGACCAAAGCCATGATTGAGCCCAAATTGACCAATCGGTCAACTTGACCTAACCTAGCCCAAATTGAGCTAAAGGGTCAAATTGGAAAAAATTCAAATTATTTCCAAATTAAACCAAAACAAAACATGCAATCAATTCCAATTAGCCCATTGAACATGAATCAACACCTAACCCAACCCAATTTGGTTAAATTGGCCAACTTAGCCCATTTGACTTGTTTGAATCCAAATGAGCCAAAATCAAACCTAAGCTAAATTAATCAAAACCAATTGAACCACAACATTCCAAATCATCATATGAACTTAACCCAAGCCTTGGTTTGACCCAATTTGACCAATTGGTCAATGCAACCCAATATGAACCCATTTGAACCCATTTGACCATATAAAGCTAAAGAACCCAAACCAACCCATGGGACCCTTGGAGCTGGCCAAGCCCGACCCAAACCAATTCTAGATCCTTCCCAAATCAACCCAAATCGAAGTGGGACCAAATCCAAGGGGATAAACCTTTGGACACACCTAATTTGCATTTGATTCTTTCCATAAGAAGCAAAGTCCACTTTCTCCTCTCATGGGTAGCCATCAAACTTTCTAACATGGCATACCTAACCTGTCTGGCCCAACCTAAGCTTACCAAGGACTTACCATAAACCAAAGGAAGCACACCTCCTCTCCCTTACCATGGCCAAACCTAGTGGATGCAAGGAAGGAAATTCAACACACAATCTCCCCATATCAAACCTTGAGCTTCCTGCCATAGCTTCCTCCAACCTTGGCATGCCATGTGGAGCTAACAGTGACCCCTCTAACACCTCGACTATAGTGAATCAACAAAAAATTAGGGATGGACCCGTCCAAACATCATGTGTGATTGAGGGGTATACCTCCTCAATTTGAGTGAGATTCATCACCATTCGCACTAGGTGAGTTCCTTATGTGATTTCAAAATATCAAAGAGTTTCCTAGAGCTCCTCGAACCTCCCTCAATCAACAATTTCTCTTTATGTGTGAAACCAAAATAAATCACCCCTATTCCAAAGCCCCTTTGCTCAATCCTGAACCAAACCTCAATCAACCTTGCACACACCATCACCACATCTCGTCGAGCAATACTAAATAATTTCCCAAGCTTCCAAGCTACCAGAAGCCATAGTTTGATCAAGATTGAACACTCAAAGGGAGGAGCTTGGTCCATAGAGCAAACCACCTCAAATCAAAGCTCATGTGACTCAACAGGGCTTTGTTTCTACCAAACGAAGCCACCTCAATCGATCCCATTGCCGAACATTAGCTCCGGTGATATAATTTCTTAAAATTGATCCTTGTATAAAAATGGGTTGGTCTTTTGTGAAGAGAATGTTCATGTCATAAGATCTTAGCCGTTGGATGTGTTGGTCTCCTCCTTGATGGTGTGGGATCATTTTGATCCCAATCCGAGCGAGAGTGAGCTCATATTGAATGGGGAAAAGATGGATGCTCACTGCTACAAAGGAGACAGGACACAAGCCATCTGTCCCACATGATTGGAACGAACGATCCTAATCAAATCATGCTTAGATCTTCTCTATTTCCTCCTTAATCATGGGATTAATCGAGGTCATCCGATATTAGATCAGACGGTCCTCGGGAAAGCACGTCTGCTGTAATTTGATTCAGCATCCCAATTTGAAAACATAAATAGCCTATCTCGCCATGCCATGTGGAAAGCGCACCGCATCAGCCTCCACGCGGTGTCGAGATTAGGGCTTTAATTAGGTTACTTAATCTTTTTTTAAGGCTAAAATTCCAAAATTCATAACTAATCTTAGAAAAATCTAAAAAACATAAATGAAGGTTCATTTTGAAGGTATTTTAGAGGAGAATCCAAAAAAATTATTATTAATTAATTTTTAATAGTAATTTCTACTTAACTAAGATTTAATTAAAAATTTAATTAACCTGATTACTCTTTGATTCATTATCCAATTAATTTCAAATTTTCAAAGATGTTTAAGAGGATGATCTCTGCCTCTCCTATTTTCCTTAGAATTTATTGGATAGTTAATTAGGAAAATTGATTGATTAAGCCTTAGTTACTCTCCTACCTTAATTAATGATAATTAAGCAAATGAATAGTAAAATAATTAATTAATTAAGCTTATTGCTATCTGTTAACAGTGAAAAGTCTTAGGGAAATGATTTAGGTTTACTCCTTATGACCATTTCATTAAGCTTCTTCATTTGTTTCAAATTAATCAAAGCTTAAGTAATTAATTAGCCACTTAATTAATCAATTAAAAGTAAAGGTAATCTAATTATTTCAGAGCCTAGTTGATTGTTTGAAATGACTTAGGGATTGGGATCAAGGCCTCCTCCTTGATCTCTTTCTCTAAGTTAACTTCATCATCCTAATTAAAATATAATCAAAGGATTTAATTAACCAATTAAGGGCTTAATTAAATTAGTTTTAAATCCTATTCATTCTTAACTTTGATTAATAACCTTGGGTAGTTCTTTAGATGTTTAATAGTCTAAATAAATTTAATGAAATTATGATTAGCTTACATGTGTGAGAAAATAATAAAAAGTAATTAAATCCCTTAAGCTTAATTATTATTCATGAGCCATTGCATTACCCTTTCATTCCTTTGGAGCATTGCTAATTTACTTTTCATGTGGTTGCATATTATGTTGGCTCATCATTAATTAGTTAATTAACTTAAGGTGATATAGGTAAGGGTTTAATTAATTGATTTAATTCATACCTCAACATAATTAAGCCATAAAATCAATTTAATTACTTTTAATTAAATAAAATTAACTCACCCATGGGGATGGGATTATGATTAGCAAACCTCTTTCACATCTCTTAAATCAAATCAAACATGAAATTAAAATGGCTTTAAGAAACTTTGGTTTATTTTAAATAAGCTTGTTTAATGTGATTATCCTTAGGAATCAGTTGGATTGAATGAAATTACATGCTTGTGTTTCTTTATTTCTTTCCAATCATGTTAAAATATTGTATGACACTTGTATTCATGCATTCACTTCTTTCAAATTTATTAAATGAAGATGATTTCCTTTATGTCAATTTGAATGTGTTGACTTAAATTAAAAATAAGTGTGGCTATTATCACTATTAAATCTCAAATATATTTTCAAAAAGTTTATTAATGAATAATAATACATATTGTGACTTTAATTACACATACATAGGAGATGCATGTAAATATAAGATTAGTGTATGAAGTGAAGTCTCCTTTTCACATTCATATGTTGACTTGTATAAGTTTAAATGTTAATGGATATATTAGTCTAGACATTCCGGGGATGTACAAATTTAAGTAGCCCAAAGGAGGCTCCTACCTCACTCCTTGGTGCAGAACAATGACGATGTACCAGTTTGATTTCATTCTTATGCACTTTGACATTAGAATTTAGATAGAGCTTTAGTTTATTTACACAAATAAATTAAATAAATCAAACTTTACTTTTCCATGGTTTTTCTATTCATATAGTTATTTATACATCCATATGTATTTAAGAATATAGGGTATATTAGTATGGATATTACGGGGATGCATGACTTTAGGTAGCCCTAAGGAGGTTCCTACCACACTCCTCTAGCACAAAATAATGACGACTTGCTTAATACTTTCATACATTTGAATTTGTACTTAGTTAATGAAAGAAAACCCCCTCTTTCTATTAAAAAAAGACATGCATTCATATTTTGTTCAAGTGGTTAGATTGATTAGTTATATGATTTAGAGTTATTTTCTTATGCTTTTGTATAAGAATATAGATAGAGCTTTAAATTAATATGATAAAATAATTCAACCAAATAAAACATCAATTCCAAGTACACTTGCTTATATTCATTATTTAAGTGTGCTAAGATATAAATTGCATGTATAGTTATGTTCAGGACTTGATCATATGCATGCTATATAAGATGGAAAAAAATGAACAAACATGTGTTATGTGAAAATAATTAGTTCTAGTTAATCTTAAGATGCCTTTCTTATTGAATGAGATTATTTAAAGTGAACCTAAACTTAGGACTAATTAAAATATGTAATAAGCCATGCATTAAAGAGAATTCATTTAATTAATTGACTTTAGATGTGACTTAAGGTAGAGATGAAAGAGGGTGATCCTTTCTTTCCTTCTCTTTAAAACACTTAGTTGTTTAGCATAGATCAAATAAAATAAAATAAAATATTAAGAAAAAATCTATAAATCAATTAAATAATATAAGTGAAACCACCCTTTATAATTAAATGTCCTTCATATTTAGAGAATGACAACTCTAAAGACTAGTTAGGACATACCACACAAGCCTTAATACACACATTTTAAGTTGCCACTTCTAGATTTATGTTAGGGTGGTGCATGATTTGATGCATGTTTGGTTTTATGATGTATTATTGTAGACTAGATGTTAGGGTGTATGCTTCACAGACTGGATGTTAGGCCATGATTAGCTAATCATGTTTTTTTAGGAGATTGTGCTTAAGGAGTGCTTAAAATAAATATAAATGCTCTCTTTTATAGGTTGCTTAACCCCTAAGCATAATCTAGATTAGGATAGGTGGACTTGGTTACCCATGTGCTGGGTGCTAAGTTCAAATTATACATATAACTACTTGAGTTGTATGGTGTATAGCTAACACTTATTTTACAGGTGTAGTTAGATTTACTTTTCTATTATTGATATACTTTTGCATTGGGAATTAAGATTAGTGTTATGCGGTATGAAGATGAGCAGTGGCTAGAAGGCTTTATCTTGGGAGGCCCAATGATACCTTTAAAGTAAACAAATCCAAATGAAGAAATGAAGGAGATATGAAGACCCCATAACATTTATTCATTTCTCTAATTGTAATTATTCTTTGTATACTGGGATGTATAAGGTTAGAGTTCTTTTTTCGTGTTGTACTATGGTACCCGACCGCGCTGGCCCGTTATTCTTTCATGTTGAGTTTATAAATTGATTGATGCTTTGTTTACAATTGTGTAATAGAAATGACATGTATTTTTCTTAGTTTCATCATATATGATGATTTAATGTGTGGCCTAGATCTGCTTAGGCTTTTAGGAAAAATAAACTTTTTACTCCAATCACAACTCATAATCTAATTTTCTAAATAACTCATAACCTCATTTAAAGCCTAGGTATCAAATCAAGATAATTAAAAGATTTAGCAACCCCTTAGCTAAATGTTATATATTTAATATCATGCACATCATCTTGTTTCATTTCTTAGAGAAGGTTTTCATCTTTGTACAATAGTGGATGACTTGACCTTTGAGGGTCTCCCTTGTAGTGGAAAATACACCTCTTTCTCTTTGATTTAGCTAATAATCCTATTTCATCATGCATTTAGGCATATAAAATCCTACAACATTTATCAAAATAAAAATTGCAAAATCAAATAAAATTTGATAAAATTTACATTAGACTAAGTCATTATTCATACCACTCATGCTCTAATATCTTAGGGAGTGGATTTAAGGACTTTAGTTTCTTTCTAAATAATAATATCCTAAGCATCTTGCAAAACATATGCTTAACTACATGGTTTTAAAATGTTGGAAGAGTTAGCTGGCTGCCACTCAGGCAGTTATAAGTCCAATAGTTGGGTAGTTTACCCTCTCTTATGGAGGTAAACAATATACTCATTTTCGCCTTAGATTTAGGATGTTCTTTGGCCCTTGCTAAATCTCCCTAGATTTAGAATCTGAGGTTACTATTTTCTCTTGGGCTACAAGAATAAATCTTCACCTTTTAGGCATTTTCATAATCTTGCATTATGGAATTATAAGTCCTAACTTTCTAATAAAAATTTCAACACAAATACATAATTCTTTTTAATTTCAAATATATAAAGCCCAACCATAGAATAGATTAGAATGCTCACTAAGTTGTCCTAGTATCATGAGTATTCCCTACTCATTTCCTTTGGCTTCGATAAATAAGTCTCTCCTTTTGATCTATCCCACTTTATTTTCTAAATATAACCAATTTATTGATAGTCCTATCTTTGAAATCTTTGGAGACAATAATTATCTATTTTAATAGAGAATATTTCTAATAAATTCACCTTTCTTAGGACGTAATTAACTATGGGGGCTTGTCCCCATGTGGAACTTTAGAACTTGGTTTAAATAAACTATGCTTTATTCATCCATGTAAAGTAAGGGAAAAATCTTTGGTATATTCAAAAACTCATCTTACCTTAGGAGTCCTTATTAGGTGATTAGGTCCATTGTAGGGTAGTGATTTCTATATTTCAAGATAGTATACCATTCCTTGATGACATATCGATCATCTCAGTAAGTACACCCTCAGATCTACGTGGTGTCCCCCATATACATACACTCAAAAATAAACACCACAATAGGACATATGCCACTCCTCTGCTTTGACATTCTGTGACCCTAAGTTTCCCTCACTAAAGAAGAAGGTTGTCATGGTTCCTGCACTCTGATCAGTATCAGTGTCAGTACATGTTCAATCAGTTGCCCCCACCATAGTTCTATTGAGGGCTACTACCTCCTCTTTGGTCATCCCAATGGGGAAGGCTATCTTGGCCTCGAGATAGTCTCCCCTACCTTTGAGGTAGGTTCCAGCTCTCACTGTACCCTACTTACCCACACCCAATGCTACAAAAAATAGGAAGATCAAGCGGCATATGAGTGGGAGGATGATCCCTCCCAGGACCTCTCCACTCTTGAGTGGTAGTAGGTTTCAACCCCTCTCAGCCTCGAATGGAGAGGAGGAATATAGGAGGATTGCTGCATTGCCTCCACCACTAGCACACTTTGAGGTAATAGCTTGGGAATAAAGGAAGCCTATGCTGGTTTTAGGATAGTTCTTCACCAAGTTGGTAGAGCCTACAGATGCTTAGAGTCTAACACATTATTTGATTTAGGGTTCATGATTCCTAGGAGTGTCAGTAATCAGATTCATAGGGAGAGAGCCACTGAGGCTCGAGTTGCAACCCAAGCAAGTGAGAGGGAGAGGAGGAGATAAGCCAGGTAGTTGGTGGCCTCTACCCTGATGCAATTCCCTGATAGTCACATTATCAGGGCTGATCATTCAGATAGCATTATTCTCATGGGCATAATTTGATGCAATAAGAGATCTCTAGCCAAAAGGTAGTCGGTGTCTTTGCCATCACACCGCTCCACTCATTATCCACCATCACCCATCTATCTTACAACATCTACCAACCCCACCAAGCTTCAGAAGCCCCCATCTAGGGAAAGACCATCTCCACTGGTGATCCAACTATGGCTTAAGGATCCCTCTCCATCCGTTCCACCTACTGAGATGAGATCCAGCTCCCCTGCTTGACCAACTTCCTCAACCATGATTAGGAAGCAGTGGTGACCCAAAAGTGTTGTGGTCGCACCACCACTACCGCATTCAGAGGAAGAGAGGTGAGGGGACATAGACATAGTCCCCATGGCATTTGAGCCAGTTAGGAAGTGCAACCTACCAGCACAGAGCATCTAGTATATACAGCCAGTAGAGCATAGTCTTGTGGTTAGTTGATAGCCAGTCTACATTCCAATAGAGCTGGCAGGATAGATGACCGCTCCTTAAATGATATCATAGAGGAATATTGTACTGTAGTCAAGCAGATTATTGGTAGAGATCACTCAGATCAGGGGGAGGATAGAGTCCACTTAGATCCTGATGAAGATGACATGTTGGATGACACAGTCGGGGTCCACATGGTCTACACACGAGAGTCCTTACAGTGAGATCAGCATAGCTACGAAGATGTCATGTTTGAGGAAGGTGACACTTCTCTTAACTCAACACCTCCTCCACCAACTCAAGCAAATGGATGATCATGTAGATAGGATGGAGAAGAAAGTAGCGAAGTTAATGGCAGTGGTCTTAACATTACAGAACTCAGCCCCAATCGCGTAGCCTTCTCTTATGGTGGCTGGCTGGCTAGAGTTGGTGCATACTTTAGACCATCATAGTTGCACTCCCATAGATGATGATGCTAGTAATTTCCATAGGAAGGTCATAGATGGAACCTCCATGCATGAGAATGACATTATGCATATGGTGAAATAATAGGTGAGGGAAGCGATGGCCGAAGCCAGGGGGAGCTCATCCATTCCAATGGGTAGACCATACCGGAGGAATTTAATGTAGTTCAATACCCTAAGGGTTTTGTGCCACTTTTTTCAAGATCTTTGATGGCAGTGGGAACCCACGATAGCATATTGCAAAATTTAGAGCCGACTATTGCAACGTTAGTGCAGTGACACACTACTAATCAGACTCTTTATCAGTAGCTTAGTAGGGGTTGCATTTGATTGGTATGCCAAACTGCCCAATGGTTCGGTGAAGACTTTTGCTGAGTTGGAGCACCTCTTTATCAAGAGGTTTGCTAGAGCTTAGCAAAGAGTGACTATAGGTGACCTCGTTGTAGCAAAATAAAATCCCAAGAGTCTCTTATTGATTATATTCTCAAGTGGTGCAACCTGAACATGAAATGAGAGCCACAGCTACCCGAACAACATGCCATTAAGATTCTTCTCAAGAATATTCATGGCTCAGTCGCCTTCATGCTTAAGAGCTTTACCATCAAAACATTCAAAAATTAAACAAAGTGGCTAGCCTATAAGAGGAAGCCAAACAGTTGCCCTTTTAGACCAATCATCTTGGCCCAAGTAGAAGGTGTTCGAGAAGAAGCCAGGGATAGTTGTGTCAATGGGCAGAGGAAAGTAGCCAGTTAGAGTCTAGTATGAGAGGCCTCGAGCTCAGTTTCCTCCTTTTCCACCTCCTCTACCACCGGTGTCATACCAGCCGCCACAACATCCATTTCCACCACCTCAGCAACCTACCAAACATCGATATCTATATCCACTGCCAGGTAGTTACTACCCACCTACTATTGCTGATAGATTGAATAAGTCATATTCATTTAAGAGGGAGATAGTTAGAAAAATCTTTAAGAACCTCTTAAAGAAACTTGACTTTCAGTTACCGGAGGAAGTGGGCAAGAACAATGATCCTAACTATATCCCTTACCACCGCATGTTAGGCCATGTGTTAGAGTCATAGTTATCCCCAAGGAATACTTATTAGAATAACCATCTAGTTCTATTAGAGTAATCCTTGGGGATATTTGTGATCCTCTTAATACCAAAGAAGGTTGGGATATCTCCTTATCCCAAACCTCTAAAAAGATCATTTCTAAGATCAAGAAGCTTTCCTTGTAGGTGCCTAAAGCATCTCAAACCTCCAAAACTAAGAAATATTTGATAGTTGCAAAGGACAACTCGGGGAGAGTGATAGACTAACAGTAGCAGCAATTCACCACACTTGCATGGGAAGTTCAGTAGCCAATCACCATTCGAGTCCAATACTCCCTCCATAGTTGCAGCTATTATTTATTCTACTAGCTTGTCTTCTACTGGAAGGAGTGTTGTATCAGCAGACAAGGGCATTAAATCTTTTACTCTGCTTACTTTGATTGATTTCTATCATGTACCTCCATCCAAAAGAAATCAATAAAGAAAGTAGATTCTACTTACATCTTGTCCACTTCTGATGCTCTTGATTTTATTTCTGGTGAAAACTCTCCAAGTATAAAAAAATAATAATAGCTCTAGTAATTTTGATCATTTCTCTTCTAATTCAGAATTAAACTTTCCTTTTCTGAATCAATCGGGTTCACCCATTAAGATTGACTTGGAGTCAACTGACTCTAAGGGTTCTATAGGAGAAGTTGAAGTTATGCCCAATGAGCAGGTATAACTTTCCTCCAACCGCCACATAAAGTCACTAAATTCAACCTACGTAGTGACATAGTTCTACCTCCTACGGTAGCACCTCAGGATAAGGTAAGCAAGCCATTGATTCCAGTGAGCAGATAGCCTCTTTGCAGGATGCTCCACCTATGGATATGCATATGGAGGACCAAGCAAGAGTTGATTACAACATCCTAACTCATCTTAGAAAGTTATCAGCTAAGTTAAGCATATATGATGCCCTTGTCTTATCCAAAGATGAGGGAATCTCTAATCAATGCCTTACTTAATCCAGAGATATGCTTAGCTCAGCTGATCACTATTGAAGAGGAGGAAAACCACTCAAAGGACATCTTAGGAGTTACATTTAGTGACAAAGACTTACTTCTAAGGATGATTGAGCATAATTTCCCTCTTTACATTATGATAGATGTTGGTAGATACAGGCTATCAAGAGTTCTGGTTGACCAAGGTGCATCAGTCAATATTATGAGCCTAAGAACCCTTGCCTACTTGAGGATCGACATCTCCAAACTCCAAAAATAAAGGAAGATGTTGAGGATTGAATGAATAAGGTGAGAGGGTCTTAGGCTCCATAGTGTTACCACTAGAGATAGATGATTAAAAGACTAAAGCCAAGTTTCACATCATATATCAAATACATCTTTCAACACTTGCTTGGGAGATGGTGGATTCATGAAAATAACATAGTTCCATCCTCTCTACATCAGTACATGAAGTTCATGAGAGGTGGGGTTGAAGTACTGTGCCAAAAGAGATCTGTAGTGTTTATTTTTTATTTATGTGTATGGGGAACACCACTCATATATGAGGGTGTACTTTTTGAGGTGATTGGGTCAACATCAAGGAATGGTGTACTATCTCAAAAGATAGAAATCACCGCCTTATAATGGACCTAATCACCTAGTAAGGACTCCTAAAGCATGCTGGGTCTTCAAATATACCAGTGATTTTTCCCTACTTTACATGGATGAAGAAAGTAGGGTTTATTTAAACCAAGTTCTAAATTTCCCTATAGAGAAAATCCCCCATAGTTAATTACATGCAAAGGAAGGTGAGTTCCTTAGGAATACTCTTGATTAAAGTAGGCAATTATTGTCTCTGAAGACTTTAAAGATAGGACTTTCAATAAATTGGCTATGTTTGAAAAATCAATCAGAATAGATAAAAAAGGAGAGACTTATTATCAAAACCAATGGGAGATGAGTAAAAAATGCTCATAACTAATAAACCTTGTTAACATTTCAATCTATCCTATGATTGGTCTTTATATGTTTGAAGTTGAGGAGAATTATATGCTTGAATTGAAATTTTATTAGAAGAATAATGCTTATAATCCCACAACTTTAGGTTGTGAAAATGCATAAGAGGTGAGGATTTATGCTTGTAGCCTGAAGGAAATATCTACCTTGATCCTAAATCTAAGGAGATTTGGCAAGAACCAAAGTGTGACTTAACTCTAAGTGAAGAAGGGTATATGGTTTACCTCCACAAGAGAGGATAAACTACCCGATTGCTGGACTTATAACCGCATAGAGTGGCAGCTAGCTAACTCCTCCTATGCTTTAAAATCATGTGATCAAGTCATATGTTTTACAAGGTGGTTAGGTTATTATTATTAGAAAAATAAGGTCTTTAAACCCATTCCCTAAGAGACTAGAGCATGAGTGGTATGAACAATGGCTTCATTTAATGCAAATCTTTTTAATTTTTATTTAATTTTGGATTCTTCATTTTGACAAAAGCTATAGGATTTTTATAGGCCTAAATGCATGTTGAAATGAGTTATGGGTCAATCAAGAGAGAAGAGGGTTAAGCTCCATCAGTAAGAGTTACTCTCACAGGTCAAGCGATTCCCATATGGGTAAGAACGAGGCCCTCCTTTTACAAGAGTGATTCAAGATGATATGCATGATATTAAGCATACAACATCCAGCTAAGGGGTTGCTAAAATCTTTTAATTATTTTGATTTAATGCCTAGGCTTTATGTGAGCTTATGAGTTATTTATAACTTTTAGTTATGAGTTGTAGTTGGGGTAGAAAATTTATTTATTTTCCTTAAGAGCCTAATTGGATCTAGGCCACACATTAAATCACCATATATGAATAAACTAGGAAAAGACATGTCATTACTATTGCACAATTATAACAAATTATCAAATAATTTATAAACTTGACATAAAAGAATAATAGGCCAGTGTGGTTAGGTACCACTGTACATCTAAAAAAAAAAGGGTAGCCGAGCTTTACCATTATACAACCCGATATATAAAAGAATGATTAAAATTATAAATAAATGAATGACATGGGGGTATTCTTATTTTCTTTCTTCATACCTCCTCTATTTCTTCATTTGGGTTTGCTTGCACCAAAGGCATCACAAAGGCCTCCCAAGATAAAGCCTTCTAGCATCCGTTCATCCTAATCCCCCATAACACTAATCTTAGTTCCTAATGCACAATTATATAAAAAATAAAAAAAGTAAATCTAATTACACCTACAAAATAAGTTTTAGCTAAACACCCCATACAAACCAAGTAATTATATTTATAATTTGGACTTAGCACACTACACATGGATAACCAAGCCCACCAGTCCTAACTTGGATTATGCTTAGGAGCTTAAAGCAACTTGCAAAGAGAGTATTTACATTTATTTTTCAGTGACCCCTTAAGCATAATCCCTTATAGAAATCATGATTAGGCTAATCACAACCTAACATCCAGTCTATGAAGCATACAACCTAACATCTAGTCTAAAAATATTCATCATAAAATCAAACATACATCAAACCATGCACTGCCCTAACATAAGGCTAAAAGTGTTGACTTAATCAAAGGTGTGTGTATTAAGGCTTGTGTGGTATGCCTTAACTAAGCTTTGTTATAATTTTCTAAGTTAGAAAGGATTTAATTATAAAGGATAATTTCACTTTAAGTGGCTTAATTGATTTATGAATTTTATTTAATATTTTCTTTTATTTCATTTGGCTTACACTTAATAACTAAGTGTTATAAAGAGAAGAAAAGAGAGGATCACCCTCCTTTATCCCTACCTTAAGCCACATCTAAAGCATATTAATTAATCAATTCTTTTTAATGAATGACTTATTACATATTTTAATTAATCCTAAGTTTAGGTTCACTTTAAATAATCTCATTCAATAATAAAGATATTTTAAGATTAATTAGAGTTAATTACTATCACACAACACATGTTTGTTCAGTTCTTTCTATCATATGTAGCATGCAAATGATTAAGTCCTAAACACATCTATCTATATGATATGTTTTTGGCACTCTTAAATGTAGGATGCATGAATGATTTTCATAGAAAAAGAGATTCTTATTCATTAACTAAATACACATTCAAATGTATGAAGGTTCTAAGCAAGTACTTCACCATTATTTTGCACCATGGGAGTGAGGTAGGAACCTCTTGGGGATACTTAAAGTCGTGCATTCCCGAAATGTCCAGACTAGATATACTTGCTATTCTTAAATACATGTGGATATATAAACAACTATAAGAATGGGAATCATGCAAAAATTATATTTAATTTAATTGATTTATTTGTGTGAAAGAATTAAAGCTCTATCTAAATTTTAATGCCAAAATGCATAAGAATGAAGTCAAACGCATATGTCATCATAATTTTGCACAAGGGGAGTGAGGTAGAGACCTCTTTGGGGCTACTTAATGTCGTGCATCCCCGAAATGTTTAGACTAATATACCTACTAACATTCGTACTTATGCAAATCAACATATGAATGAATGAAAGGAACTTCATTTCATACACTAAGCTTATATTCACATGCATCTCTTATGTATGGATGTATAACTATTGTCACAACATGTATTATTATTCATTAATAAGCTTTTGAAAATACATTTGAGATTTAATAGTGATAATAGCCACACATATTTTTAATTAAGTCAACACATGCACATTTAACATAAAAAACCATTTATTTTAATTGATTTTTGAAAGAAATGAATGCATGAATAAAAGTGGCATACAACAACTTAATATGATTAGAAAGAAATAAAGAAACACAAGCATGTATTTTCAATAAATCCAACTAATTTCTTAGGACAATCACATTGAATAAGGTTATTTAAAATAAACCAAAGTTTTTAAAGTCAGTTTTAATTTTATGTTTGATTTGATTTAAAAAGGTGAGAAGGATTTGCTAATTCTAATCCCATTCCCCATATGTTATTTAATTTAATTTTATGAAAACTAATTAGTTTGATTTTATAAATTGGTTAGGTTAAGCATGGATTAAATCAATTAATTAAACCCTTACTTATGTTATCATAAAGTAATCAACCAATTAATTATGAGCCAACATGATTTGCACGTCAATTGGAATTTAAATCAGCAATGACCCTAAGAAATAAAATACATAATACAATTAGCTCATAATTAGTGGTTAATTAGATTAAAGAACTTAATTAAGTACTCTTATGGCTTCCCCACACATGTAGGTTAGACATAATTTCCTTAAATAGCTTTAGGTTATTAAGCACCTAAAGATCTACCCAAGCAACTTAATTAGATGAGTTATAGAATAATTATGATTTCAATTTAATTAATTAAGCCATTTTAACTAATGAATTATACCATTAATTAGTCCCAAATTAATTAATTTCAAGTCAAGTGAAATGAACATAGGGAAAGAATAAAAAAGAGTTATCGATCTCATTCCCTTATGTCCATTCACTATTATATTATGATTAGCAAGTTTAATTAATAATTTCCTCACTATTTAGCATTTTAATTAATCACCAAATTAATTATAAAAGTAATTAAGTATAAGCAATCAATTCCCCTAATTAATCAAGCAATAAATCTTGAGAAAATTATAGGAGGCAGATGTCATCCCAATAATCAACCTTAGAAAGTTTGGAATTAATTACTTGAGTAATTAGGGAGTAACTAAACTAATTAAGTTTTCAATTAAAATCAAATTAAGTCTTAATTACTATTCAAAATCAATTAGGAACATTTTTATTAAATTTACCTCTAAAATACCTTTAAAATGAGTATTTATTTGTATTTTTATGATTTTTTTAATTTTTTATGATGTTTCAAAGTTTGAGTTGATTTAAGTGATTTTTCATTATTTTTATAAAGTCCATTAGTTTATTTTTACAATTTGAACTTCAAAATGCAATATCTTCTAATCCAAAAATTATTTTAACTTGAAACTTTTATGGTAGGTGTTTCTTAAGTTCAATTTTAATTTTTGGAAATTTCAAATTAATATGATTTGTATTTTTAGTTTAATTAATGAAATTTAATTTGTACTAAAACTCAAATTAAACCCAAAATATCTAGTAAACTTTAGGGATTTTAGGTTTGTTAGATTCCTCTCGGAAATACAAATCCAACGAGCCATTGTTTGTAATTTTTAGTTAAGTATTTTATTTTGTATGAATTTTTTAAACATTAGGTGATTTAAATAATTTTTAAAAATAAAAAATTCTAATTTCCTACTTAACCTAGTTAGTCTTGACGGACGCGTGGCACCATGCGATTGACGGCGGTCCCGTGGCGTGGCATGAATGCGTATGTCTTATAGCCGCGTGTGCCTTGGCGTGTGCGGCAGTGCAGCTTGAGCAGAAAGGGATGCATGGATCGAGAACATCCGTCATTATCATTGGTTTCGATTGCGGTCGATTGAACCATTGATCATGGATCGGGTATCATGGATCGATTGTCATCGATCTACATGATCCAAAGGGCATAAATGCTTGATTGGTGCGCAATCTGAGTAATTTGATCGTAAATCGGGATCGACAATTACTTGAGTCAGGGAATGGAGCGATTTGAGAAGTCTAAATAAAATTTCATTTGAATGGACTTATTTTCACATTGATTCACACCGGAAGATTTTTATATTCATATTGGGACAAAATACAATGAAAAATGTAGAGGTCTTCTAAAAAAATTCCTAGAATCTCATGAAAATCACAAAATAAGAAATCCTACGGCCAGCTATGGTTCTTGAAAATTACCTCACCGGGGAAGGTTTTGGTGGAAGTGATAATCCGAGCATGATCTTGAGTGGGGAAGAAGCCTTGGAATGAGCCTAGACCTTCACCTTCACTTCGAAGCAATGTATTCTCCAAGTGTTGTCATTTCTTCACTTTGAATCCACTTGATTTTGTTTTCTTTTGCTCAAAAATCAAGTGAGAATGATTGTTGGTTGGTTTGGGAGCTCAAAGAGGATGAAATAAGAGTGGGAGAATGAAAATAAGGGTCTCTATTTTATGTGCTTTGGTTTTGGCCAAAAATTCCTTTTCATTTTTGATTTTTGGCTCCAAATGAGTGTCCTTTGCTTGGGGTGGTTGGGATTGGAAGGGAATCATCATAGGTAGCTCATTTTGGTTGGTTAAGGCATGAGAAGTGGCTGTCATGAAGAAGAAAATGGGTGTCCTATCAAGGGTAAATGGAAATCATTCATGCCAAGTGTTCTAGTGTGAGAGGTGAATTCACCTCTCCATGAGTCATGGCTGAACCAATCACCACTTAGATTAGGTTAGTTAGTGTCCTTGGTACCTATGTGGACCAATGGATGAGTATTAAGTGGCCAAAGAAGAGAAATGACCACTTAGGTTATCTTTTCTCATGGGATGCCCTTAAACCGAGAGCAAAGTGGTCATTTGGCATTGAATTTGATTTAAATAGATTTGAAATGAGTCAAAAGTGAGTTGGACATAATTTCATATAATTTGGAGTTCATTTAGTTAATTTGAGTCAATTTGATCCATTTGGGCCAAATTGGGTCAAAATGAGTTAAGTTGACCAATTGGTCAAATTGGGTCAAACCAAAGATTTGATCAAGTCCAATAATCAATTTGGAATAAACTTGAGCAATTGGTTGCAATCAATTTGGTTTAGGTTACAATTTGGCTAGTTTAGGTTCATATGGGTTAAAGGGTTGACTTGGTCAATGAGCTAGGTTGACTTGGTTTGATCCAATTCATGACAATTGATTTACCTAGGATGATCAACAATCATGACATGAAGTTTGGATTATCTTAATTCACTTTGATTTATATTGAATTGGATTTTGGTTCATGTAGGTCAAATCCACTTTTGGCAGCCAATTGTGTTTAGTTGGCTTGATTTTGAATTGGGTTTGATTTAGCTTAGCTTATATATGGATTTGAGATTGACATATAAATTCAATTTCAATTGGTTTGGGTTCAAATAAGTTTTGGTTCATTTGAGTATTTCAAGACAAATGGGCTAGGTTAGGTTTAACTTGAGTTGATTTTAATTTGGCTCGATGATTGTAGATTTAATTTATATTTAGATAGATGATTGAATGAATGATTTATTCAAGAGAAAATTAATTTGGTTTTTACTTGATTTGCATAGAATTCATTTAAGTCCAAGAAATTGGCTTAAAGAGTATAAATTGGATTTTGGTTTAATTTTGGATTTGGTTTTGGCTATTTGAATTTATCTTTCATTTATATTTGGGAATATAAATAAAAATATAAATAATTCATGAGAAAATCACTTGAGTTTGGAGTGATTTGGAAGCAAATTTGATCAAGCTCATGGATGTAGGTCAAAAGGGCTTAGAAGGAAATTTGGTTGAGTTTGGATTTGATAATGGGATTGAATCATTTGAGGTTGGATTTGATAGTTTGATTGAAAGATTGAAGTGATATTTAAAAAAATCAAATGAATTAGGATTGACTTGGATTTGGTTAAGGCTAAGTCCATAGGATGAAATCAAAGGGCTTTTGAATGATTTTTAATTTGAGTTTGATCATGGATTTCAACTGAATGAATTATAATTCAGATTTGGATTTGGAATATGAATTCAAATTTGAGGTTTGGTTGGAAATTTAGATTTGAATTTGGTAAATGATTGAGGGATTGAATTGATCTTGGAGAAAGTCAATTGAATTTGGATTGATTTGAATTTGGTTAATGCTAAGTCCATAAGATGAAATCGAAGGGCTTAAGAAAGGTTTTATTTTTGGATTTGATTATGGGGTTCAATCATTTGGTTTGGAATTTGGATTTAGATTTGGTATTTAAGTTGAATTTGAGGTTTGGTTTGAGGAGGAAATTATGGATTAAGTTTAGGCTATAGGGTAGGTAAGTCTTCCTAAGTCCCTAAGGCATAACTATTCCTATGGCTAACCCTTCTAAGTCTCTAGGCATAGGTTAAGTGTTCACCTAATCACTATAAGTATCTTAAGACTAAGGAGCTCTTAGTGTCTACAAGAGTCCTAGATCTATGATGAGAAAGTTGAGAACTCACTCCAAAAGTGAGGTCAACAAAAAGACCCCTAATAGGTGTGGTGTAATTGACAAGGCCTACCACACGTATTGGCATTGACCGAGATGATCAATAGTGTTAAAGGATCACAAGCACTAGCAAAAAGGATATATACTTAAACTCGAGGTGTAAACATAATCAAGATCTTAGTGCAATGCAACTCAACTTATGCCAAAGGCATAATGGAGGAAGAAAAGATCCACTAAGGGATCAAGTATGTGAACCTTCCACTAGGAAAGTAGGTTCAGATTATCCAAAGAGAGGATAATGGGTTTGAGTTTGATCATGAACATGATTTAGGGGAAAAGATCCACAGGGGATTAATATTTATATCCCACCAGGGATGAGTGCATGAACCATCTACTAGGGAAGTAGGTTCAGATTATCCACTAGAGATAGGGATTTGATTTGGTTTGATTTTGTCATGCTCCACTAGGAAGTGATATGATTTCGCCTCATTGGGGAGAAATTTTATTTGATATAATTGGTGGGCATCCACTAGGGATAAGGTGGATTTAATTTATGGTTTTCTTTGGTTTATTTGGGGATGTATCCACCAGGGAAAAGAATGGATGGATTTAACTTAAACTTCATTGGGGGAAGATGGAAATTCAATAAAATGGACCCTATTGGTGTATGATGTATCTACTAAGAAGGGGCTATATCAGCCTTATCCTATCTCAGATTTACAAATCTAAAGGGAAAGCCTACCAACCATGAGGTAGGATTAACCAACCTAAGGGTTATCTTTTAGTGTGTAATGATCAAGTTAGAAGAAAGCTTGTAGACTTGCATCCTCCTAAATAAGAACCACTTGGGTGATCTGCTAGTAGCACAATAAATCAAACCGACCTAAGGTGACTATTAAGATAATGCCACTATGAACTCATATTGACTCAAAAATAGTCAGGGTTAATTTCATTTTAGACGGACCCTGTCAGTGTGCGATGGATCCACTAAGAAGGGGTTAATATCAACCTAGTTTCCTTAGATTTACAAATCCAAAGGGATAATCTACCAGCCGCGGGGTAGAGCTAACTAACCTAAGAGTTTCCTTTCAGTGTACAATGGTCAAGTCAAAAAGAAAGTTTGTAGACTTACATCTTCCTAACCAAGGAACCACTAGGGTGATCAGTTGGTAGCACAATAAATCTAACCCAACTTAGGGCTGCCCGTCAGTGTTCAACAATCATGCTGGAGAGAATGTGTAATAGACTTATATCTTCCAAAGCAAGGACAACCATCGACTCGTGGTATAACAAGTCAAACCCACCAAGGGTGACTAATGAGAGTGTCAACCCATAGATTTATCAACTCAAAAGTAGCGCATTCCTATGGAGTTTGTCGGCGCTACCCTAAAGATAAGATACTTGGGTAAAAAGGTTTCATCAAGCATATATATATATATATATATATATATATATATATATATATATATATATATATATATATATATATATATATATATATATATATATATATATATATATATATATATATATATATTATTTTGTATGTTTGTGTGGACTGGTGTGCTTAGCCACTCAGATGAAGCTTATATCGCCTAGTCCTATCTTAGACTTTGACCAAGGGAGAATATGTATCCATAAGATGATTCTCCAACCATGGGTGGCTACTGGAAAGGGGACCTCTAATCCAAGAGTAACCGTGTGTCTAAATGGGATCGCTAAGGATGTGATCCAAATAGAGTACCAAGGTAGGTGCTAGGCTTTATCCGACCAGAAAAGAAAGCCTATAAACAACTGGCTAATTGAGAAAGCTAGAATTACATCTTTCATGAGTGGTGTATCCACCGGGTGGGTCGCTATCAACATAGAGATAACCAACCAACCTAAGGTGCCCATCGATTTACAATGATCAATCTAGGAAGAATGCTTGTAAACTTACATCTCATTGATAGAAATGATCATCAAGATAGTGTCGTTGGTGAGATAGATGTTATTTGACCTAGGGTGACTACTAAGCGGGGAGTCCCGTGTAAGGACTAGACTTAGACCTGAAGTAGTCAAGAGGAAAGGAGATACTGGGGGACTTATCCTAAGCTTCAATTATTCTTGATCCAGTTAGTACGTGATGGCTAGTTCAAGAAGAAAGCGTGTAGGCTTACAACTTCTTAAACAAAAGTCAGCATGAGGTAGCTTACCGGTCATGTGGTAAGGCCTACTAAACTAGCCAAGCACTCATCACTTTGCAATGGTCAAGTTAGGAAGAAAGCTTGAAGACGTACATGCTCTAGACAAGTAGTCACTAGGGTGACATACTAGCAAGGTAGCATGTCAGCCTGACCTAGAGTAGCTAATGAGTGAGTGCCACTAGGGGCTTTATCCCACATCAAAATAACCTGAGACAAAAGATGTGTTTATTTTATATGTGGTTGTTTGTAGTTTATGTTGGTGTTGTGTTACTAAAGAATAGGAAGTGGCTTGGGTTCCACACCTACCCTAATCACATCATGGATTTGAAAATAAAGATGTTTCTCAACATAAGAAGGGATGAGATTTTAAGATGAAAGAATGTTTTATTGATAATTAATTTCAAACAAGATTTATAGATAATATTTATTTTGATAGAGCCCATTGATTGGAAGCATTGGGTGCTCTCCCTTACAATTTATAAGCTGATAAGATCCTCTTTTGTTGGCCTTCTATACTACAAAAGGGCCTTCCTAAGTGGGTTCAAAATTGTCTCCCATCTTTTGACAGGCAACAATTAGTCTCCATAGAACTAAAATAAGCTCTTACTTGAGAAGCTCTAAGATGGGTTAACTTATTATGAGCTTGAATCATTTTGGCTTTATATAACTCGGGGTTCTAATATGCCTGGAGGCATCTCTCCTCTAAACCTTCGAGCTCTTCTAACCATAACTTGGAATTTTGCTCAATGGTAACCTTGTTACCCATAACTATTCTTAATGATGGGAGTTATAATTCTAATGGTATAACTTCTTCAAACCCATATATTAAGGAGAATGGGGTAGACTGAGTTGTTATTATGTAAGTGGTGTGCTAAGCCCATAAGGCTTCAACTAACTACTCATGCCACTGTCACTTATCATCGTAGAGTATCTTCTTTAATATTTGGATGAGAGTTTTGTTGAAGTCTTTGGCCAAGCCATTTATCCTCGGGTAGTAGATGGCAGACTATCTCCAATATATGTTGTGTCTCTGGGCAAAGCTATTGATTTTAGTGCTCTTGAATGCAACATCATTATCAGATATAATTCATTGAGGCACCATGTCATGAAACTTTTCAATTTCTAAGAGGTATACTTTCATCTTCAAATCTATGTGGAATAAAATGAAGATTGAAACATACTCCCTTTATGTATTTGAACACCACGTAGATCTACAAATATTCTTATTAAGGTGATGGGGTACGACATTGAGGAGAAGTGTACTATCTCGAGAGATAGAAGTCACTACCCTATAATGGACCTAATTACCTGAATAAGAACTCCTAAGGACAATGGGTCTGCATGTGTACCAGAGATTCTTCCCATACTTTACATGAAAAGTAAAGTGGTTTATTTTAAACGGTTCATTGTTCCCTACAGCCCCATAGTTAATTACATCCTAAGGAGGGAGATTCCTTAAGAATACTCGATTAAGATAAATGATCATTGTCTCCAAAGATTTCAAAGACTATCAATTGATTAGTTTATTTTAGAAGATCAAATGGGATTGATCAAAGAGAGAGTTATTATCAAGCCAAGGGAAGATAAGTAGGAGATGTTCATGATACTAAGAAACCTAGCGAGCATCTCAAACTATCCTATGATTGGGCTTTACATTTTTGAAATTAATTTAATTTGCTTGAGTTAAACTTTTCATTAAAAATTTAAGGCTTATGATTCCGCAACACAAGATTTATGGAAATGCCTAGGAGGTGAGGATTTATACTTGTAGACCACAAAAGGGAGAAGCAACCTCAGAACCTAAATCTAAGAAGCTTTGGCGAGGGCCAAAAGCACAACCTAAATCTAAGAAAAAATTGGGTATATGGTTTACCTCCATAAGAGAGAGTAAATCACATAACCGCTTGGACTTACTATCGCCTAGGGGTGGCCGTCAACTAACTCCTATGATTTTAAGTTTATGTAGACAATTCATATACTTTATGCAAGATTGCTAGGCTGTTATTTATTTAGAAATAGACTAAGTCCTTAAACTCACTTCCTAAGAGATTAGGGGGCATTAAAAAATGACCTAGATCTAATGCAATTTATTTTACATTTTATTTTCATTTTTGAACAATCATTTTGACTCAGGCTTATAGGATTTATATGCCTAATGCATGAGAAATAAGATTATAGGTTAAAATTAATGAGAAGGGAGAAGGTGTGTTTCCACCATGGCTCTCAAAGGTCAAGCCATGTTTCTCTACCAAATGTGGAAGCCCCCTAATCAAGAGTGAAATAAGATGCTTTGGTGCATAATGTTATAACAGAAATACTCATCTAGCCAAGGGGTTGCTAATTCTTTTATCTTAATTTTTAGCCTAAGCTTTAAGTGAGATTATGAATTCTTTTTATTTTTAATTTTGAGTTGTTTAATTTGGTAGAAGATTTATTTTTTTGTAAGAGCCTAATCATCATCTAGGCCATACATCAAGCAAGGAAGAAACTAGGAAAAGGATGCCATCTTAATGCACAAGCTAAACAAAATATCAAACATTTTATAAAGCTAATGCAAAAGAATAAAAGACAATTTGTGGTCAGGCACCACCACATAAACTCAAAAATAAATTGGGTAACTGAGCTCTATCCTTATACAACCTGGATTACAAATGAATTAATTTACAATCAAGCAAGAAATTCATGTTATGGGGTCTTTCTTTCTTTCTTTTCTTCTTTCTTCTTCTTCTTCTTTCTTCTTTTGTTCTTTCTATTGGCTCCTTCTGTTGGATGGTTGGAATGTGGATGCTCAGAAGGCTTCACATGGTACAAAAGATGAGATCTTATAACCAATGCTTATCCTAATCCCCCATAACAATCATTCCAAAATCTTAATTGTAAAAATTACATGAAAAGGGAAAGTAAATTTAACTAACACCTGCAAAAAGAAGATTAGCTAAACAAATTATACAAATCCCAAGCATGTATATTAGACTTAGCACCCACACATGGGTAACCAAGTCCACCTAGTATATTAGATTATGCTTAGGGGTATAAGCACCTGCATAGCAAAAGCATTCATATTTTTATTACAACGCACCTTAAGTACAATCCCCTATAGAAAATAATGATTAGACTAAATCATCCTATCATTCATTCTATGCACATTCAACCTAACATCCAGACTAGAAATAATACATCATAAAATAAAGCAAACATCAAGCCATGCTCCACCCTAACCTAAAGCTAGAAGTGGTGACTTAGTCTAATGTGTGTGCTTTAGAAGGTTTGTGTGGTATGCTTAGCTATGGCTTTAAGGTTTAGATTCTCTAAGTGTGAAGATGTTCAACTTAGATGGGTGGTTTCATTTAAGTGTTTAGTTGATTTGGGTTGATTTTATTTGATGCTTTATTTAGGTTTGAATGAATCCTACAATTAATTACTAAGTGTTGTAAAGAGAGGGAAAAGAGAAGAGAACTTCTCTTTCCTTCCCTACTCAAAGTAATTTCTAAACTAGATTCATGTTTGGTTTTATTTAATGAATGTTTTATTATGTGTTTTAATTATTCCTAAGTTTAGATTTTCCTAAACAAAACTATTCAAAAAGAAAAGCATTTTAAGATTAAGTAAAGTGAACCAAATTTACAAAACACACATCACTTCATTTCTTTCTCAACATGTATAACATGCATATGAATGAATCCTAAGCATATTTATACATACAAATGGAAATGTTTAGCATATTTTATGATGAATGCTAAGTGAGTTACTTAAGAAAATTTAATGCTTTATGATGCATGATTTTCAATAAGTAGAAAAGAGGTTTTCTTATCCATTTTTTGCATGCACACATGTATGTATAAAAGGCATAAGTGAGTACGGTGCCCATTAGCACAAGGGGTGTAAGGTCCAAGACCTACTTAGGGCTACTTAAAGCCTCGCAATCCCAGGATTGTCCAGACTATTATACCACTTTTCTTAAATACAAGAATATGTACAAAAGAAATGAATGGAAAAGAAAGATGCAAAAGTTTGTATTTGTTTGTTTGATTTTGTTTATGCAATTTATATGCACAAGTGTGAATGTCCTTTTTGAGTAATAACATAGGGATGAATAGGATTGAGATTAGGCAAGTGTTATGTTCTTTTCAAATGAACTATACACTTTGCAAAATCTATTCAAAATTATGCTAAGAGAAAAGAGAAGGAAAAGTACACTATGCAAATCTTTATATTTATATCTACATGCAAGCTTATAAATAATTATAAATAGCACACTTTCAGTTTTAGGTGTTTGATTTATAGATTTTAAAAATAGTTTTGAATTTAATAGTGATAATAACCTTTCATATTTCTACTTTAGCCAAAACATGCAATTTGGTATAAAAGAAACATTTCATTTTAATTTTGATTTTGGAAAAGCATGAATGCATGAAACTCATATGACATACACATTTAGCATGCTAAGAAAGAACTAAAGTGATGAATGCATGTGAACACATTCACCCTTATTAATTCCTAAAGACAATCTTAGGAAATAAGAAAGCTTAAAGCAAATCAAGTTATTTTTAAAGAAGGTTTGATTTTATTTTGAGTTTGATTTAATTTGAGAAATGTGAGGTGATTTTGCTATTTTTAACCCATTCCCACATATGTTTGTTATTTTAGTTTAATTTTTTAGGTGATTAGATCAATTTTATGCTTTGGTTAGATTAAGGTATGAATTAAATGTATTAATTATCCTTACTATACCACCTTAGCATACTTAATCAAATAATTATGAGCCAATGAGATGAAATAAAACACAAGAAATTTAAATCAACAATGCATCTAATAAGAAAAGGGTCTAATGCATTTCACTCATGATTAATGATTAATTAAACTAAGGGGTTTAACTTAGGTACTTTCATAACCCCTCTCACACATATAAGTTGGGTTTTGATTTCCTTAATTATACTTAGGCTCGTGAAAACATAAGCATCTACCCAAGATAGATAAATGAGTTCTGAAAAGTTTTAGAATTTTATGAAATTAATTAAGGGGTAATTAGTGAATTAACCCTTAATTAAAGTTGGATTAAGGAAGAAAGGGGGTTTAGGGAATATCTTAAGGAAAGAATCCCAAAATTATTCTCGAAACCTCATATTCACTTAATCAAAACTTAATTGACTCAATCAGAGGTTAAACCACTAATTATTCCTTAATTGAGCTTAATTACATGAAGGGAGTGATTAAGGAATGAACTCGAAATTCCTCTGATTAAGCCACCAATAAATCCCAAGAAAATATGAGGAGGTAGGGGTAATTTCACTAATTAAACACAAGAAGTTTGAGATAAATCAGTGGAGTAATTAGTGGGTAATAAGCAAAATAACATTCCCAATAAAACCTAAATTCAAAGAAAAGCACTATTCAAAATCCATTGAAATTAATTTTGGAATATTCTATATTCAATTATCTATCTAATACAATTTATTTCATATTTTTCTAATTTTTCTAGGCTTAGATATGAGTTTAGGCATTTTCATGATTAACATTTAATAGCCTAATTGAATACTTAATTCTGTTAGTGCCACGTGGACGCTGATGCGGCATGAATTTTCATTAGGCGTGATGAGATTCAGTATTTAAGTTGTCACACCATAGTGCCGCATCAACGGCGGTGCTACGCGCTTTCTCCTCACCTGTCCAATCAAGATCAGACAGCTGAAGTTAAAGCGGTGGATCTAAAGGGTAAATCTATGGGTGTTATGTGTTTTAATCACGGCCGTCCATCCAAAATGCGCGGATGGATGACCCATGATCCTATCCTTGTTCTTCTCATGAGGAATGGACATGTCCATCTTCTGAGAAGATCCGAGCTCGATTGAGCTCGATTGGATTGAAAATCAACCCACACCATCTAGCATCACATATAACCTATCTAAGGATGACATTACTTTCACAAAGGACCAAACCCTATTGAATTCAAGCTTGGTTTAAAGGCTAACCTCACTGGAGGTGATCACCAGTGCTTGATACCATTGGAGAAGTTTCGTTTAGTGTAGACAAAGCTTTGTTGATGTTTGGAGGCTCTCAGATTGGGTAGATCTTCTTATGGGCCAACTCCACCTTGATTTGGGCTTGGTCTTGATCAAAGTAGATCCTCTCTTACCTTTGGAGCTTGGGAAAGAGTTTAGGTGAACTCGACTTGGTCCTCTGATGAAGCTTGAAGAAGGAATTGGGTTGATGTTGAGTGTGGAGTAAGTTGGATTTCCACTTATTTTTGATGGAGAACCAAAATGGGAAATTCAAGAATTTTGAGATCTTGGGAGGATTGGACTTTCTGGCTTCCTAGGTTCAATTGAGATGTGTATGAAGATTGAATGAATTAGGGGAGTATATCTCCCCAAGGAAAGTGAGCAAGGAGATGTCATTTTGATCCAATTGACTCCTGAGTGGGTTTGTTAGGCGTTAGGGTGTCCTTGCAATTTGGCTAGAGAGTGGAATGGTGAACTCATGTGCAAATCAAGTGGAGGAGGATTCCATGTGGCCATTTCAACACATTGGTCGGTTTGGCCATTTTACCAAAACCCATTGGGTCATGTGCACAGGTCACCATTTGGTCCACTGAGAGGAAGCCAAGTGTCCATGAAAAGGAATTGACCAAATTCCAAATAGTTTTGATTTTTGGGTTACCCTATGGCCTAGGGGTAAAATGGTCATTTGACCTTGATTTTAGTTTGGGCATGTTTGGTATGATGAGAAAATAGGTTTGGCCAAGTTTCATTGAATTTGGAATTGGTTTGATGTGATTTGGCTCATGTTGACCCATTTAGGTCAAAATGGGTCAACTTGGGTCAAGTTGACCAATTGGTCAAATTGGGTCAAACCAAAGGGTTGGGTCAAGTTCATATGACCATTTGAAATGTTTTGGTGGCTTTGGTTTGATTCAATTTATTTAGGTTTGAATTTGGTTCAATTTAGTTCATTTAGGTCAAATGGGTCAAGTTGACACCCATTTGACCTATTTGGTTAGGTCATGGGTTGGTTCATGTTTGGTTGGTCATATGAAATGGATTGGTATCTTTGTTTCCAATCAATTTTGGTTAAGTTTGAATTTGGCTCAATTTGACCCTTTAGGTCAAGTTGGGTTCAAGGTCAATTGGGCTAGGTTAGGTCTAGTTGGCAATTGAGGCTTTGGTCAAGTTCAACAAGTGATTTGGAATGAACTTGACCCATTGGTTTCAATCAATTTGGCTTAGATCAAGTTTTGACATATTTTGACTTTTAGGTCAAGTTGGGTCAACTTGGGTCAAGTGGCCAATTGGGCTAGGTTAGGCTCAAATGTTGACTTGGTCAAGTTCAAACATTGATCATGAATGAACTTAGATCAGTGGTTTCAATCAATTTGGCATATGGTGGATTTTGGCTATGTTGTTTCATTTAAGTGTTGACTTGGTCAACTTTTAGGTTTGACTTGGTTTGACCCAATTTGAGTGATTGATCATCTCATGATGATTGTTGATCATGATGAGAGGTTTAGATGGGCTTAGTTCAATCCAATTTGGTTAGGATTAGAATTTGGCTCATAAGGGTACTTTAGGTCACTTTGGGTCAAGTGAGCCTAAGTGGGTCAAATGGCTTGGTCAAAGCTTGATTTGAGTTTGATTGAACTCACATATGGACTTATGATTGAAATATAAATCAAGTGGTTTGAAGTCAAATGGGTTTTGATTCATTTGACAATTTCAAGTTCAAAGGGTGAACATGAGTAATTTGGTTTGATTTTAATTGAGTTTTGATTTGATTGAAGTTTGTATTATATTTGGATTCATGATTGAAGGATTGATTGAATCATGAAGAAAAATCAAGAGTTTGGCTTGATTTGAAATTGATTAGGCTAAGTTCAAGATTTTGACTTGAAAGGCTTAAGTTGAATTTTGATTGAATTTGAGTTTGTGTTTTGGAATTAGTTTTGGTTGTTTGAATTTATTTATATTTCATTTATATATGAATATAAATGAAAATAAATGGGTATGAGAAAATTTCAAGATTTGAAGTGATTTGAACTTGATTTAGGCTAAGTCCTTAAGAGATGAAAGGACTTAAAAGATTTTTGAATTTGGAGTTTGAATTTTAGTTGATTGATTTGAATTTATATTTCATTTATATATGTGAATATAAATGAGAATATAAATGGGTTATGAAAAAATTTCAGTTTGGTGATTTGATTGATTTAGCTAAGTCCTTAAGAGGAATCAAAGGACTTAGGAAAGATTTTGGAATTAATTTGAATTTTGAATTTGGTTTGATTGATTTGAATTTATATTTCATTTATATATGTGAATATAAATGAGAATATAAATGGGTTGTGAGAAAATTTCTTGAGTTTGAAGTGATTTGATCTTGATTTAGGCTAAGTCCTTAAGAGGAAATCAAAGGACTTAGAAATATTTCAAACTTGGAATTTCAATCATGGGTTTCAATCATGGATTTCAATCATATATAATTGATTGAGTTTGGTGAAAAATCAATAAGTTGGAATTGATTTAGTTTGATGTTGATTTGATTTGAGACTTGAAGGAAGGAAGTGAGGAATGTGGTTCAAGCTATAGGTAGCAAATTTTCCTAACACCCCTAAGGCATGACCTATTCCTATGGCTAACTCTTCTAAGTCTCTAGGCTAGGTTGAGTGTCCACCTAATCACTAGATGTGTCTTAAGACTAAGAACTCTTAAAGTCTGAGGAGAAGTCCTATGTCTAAGATGGAGGGGTTGAGAGCTCATCTAAAAATGAGGTCAACAAAGGGCCCAATAGTGGTGTGACCGACAAGGAACACATATTGGTTGACAAAATGATCAACAACATCAATGATCACAAGCACCAATAGATGATCTACCCTAACCAAGGTGTAGAAGGAATCCATAAGCTTAGTGCAATGTGACTCTACTGTGTCAAGACATAAGAGAGAAGGAGGAATCCACTAGGATAGAGTATGTGAACCTTCCACTAGGGAAGTAGTTCAAGTCATCCACAAGGGATGAGAGATTTGATTTGATTTGATCTGGGGAGAAATTTGATTTGTTTAATTAAGTCACTGGAAGAAGGTTGAATTTGTTTCAATTTGTTGTTTGTTTAATGTCTTTGTTTTGACTCCATCGAAGATAGAAAAGTGAACTCTGCACTAGGCAGACAAGTTCAAGTCATCCACAAGGGAGGAAAGGTTATGAAATCTGTTGAGGGATTAGAATTCTAGATCCATTAGGGAATCTAGAAAGACTTGCATCTCATCGAGGAGGTGCAAAAGATTAAGATTGATTGATTATTTTGTTTTATTTGTTTCATTAGATTTATTTTATTGAATTTGTTTTAGATTTTATTTTTATTTTAAGATGGACCGTTGATTTTGCGGATGGACCAGTAGGAGCCATGGAGGCCTAGACCTCTCACATTTACCAATCCAAAGGGGTAGTCTACCAAACACATAGTAGGACTAGCCAACCAAAGGAATGCCTTTCGATGTGCAACTGCTATACTAGGAAGAAAGCATAGTAGACTTACATCCTCCCAAGTAGGGACCAATTGCTGGAGTGATCTATTGGCAAGGCAACATATTGGACCCAACCTAGGGATGACTATTGAGTGAATGCCACTTCGGGACTTAGATCAACTAAAAGATAGTCAATGATTAATTTCAATTTTTAGTTTTGTTTTGATTATGATGGATCCCAATGGTTTGATGGATGATAAGTAGGGCCATGGAGGCCTAGCCTAACTCATTTACCAATCCAAAGGGAGTAGTCTACCAACCATAAGGTAGACTATCCAACCAAGGGGTGCCTTTCGCAATGGTCAAGTCTAAGAAGAAAGCATGGGACTCACATCTTCTAAAATAAGAAACCACTGGGTGATCTTACTTTGGCAACAAATCAAACCCGACCTGGTCGACTATTGAGTGAATGCCGTTGGGGACTTAAATCAACGGATAGTCAAAGATTAATTTCATTTTAGATTTATTTTTTTGATGGATTCCATTGGTTTTATGGAAGACTTATATATAGCCTAGACCCAACTTAGATTTACCAACCAAAGGGAGTAGCTTCCCGATGGGAGAACTATCCAACCAAAGGAGTGCCTTTTTGCAATGATCAATTCAAGGGAAGAAAGCTGGGACTCACATCTTCCACTATAAAAAAAGACCACTAGGGGTGATCTTTGGGCAAATCAACTAACCTGGGTTGCCCATCTTTGCATACCATGTTGCTAGAAAGAATCATAGTCTTACATCTTCCAAAGCGAATGACTATCGGGGTAACCTCGCTGGAAAAAATAGATTGAACCCGACCTAAGGGTGACTACAGTGAGTACCAACTAGGATTTATCTCAACTCGTAGTCAATTCTATAGGAGTTCTCGACACCTCAAAAGATAGGATGCTTGAAAAGGGGCCCTTTGGGCTTGAATTCTAATCCATGAGCGAATTATTAATTTATTTTGTTTAATTTATTTTATCATGGAACCTGTTGGTTTGTTAGGGATCAAACTGAGAAGGAGCTTATATCTAGACCTATCTCATTAAACCAAGGGAGAATCATATCCATTGAACAAATTCTCCAACCACAGTGATTACTAGAAAGGGGACCGAATCCAAGAGTAACCTGTGTCTAAATACAAAGGATGTGATAAATAGAATGCCCATAGGGGATGGGGCCACTAAAGGCTTAATCCAAAACCCTGGAGAAGATGACATGGCTAGTCATATATCAAATAGGGATTCAGTGGGAACTCAAGGAGAAAGCACGGGGACTCACATCTACCAAGAGTGGTGTGTCCACCGTGAGTCCGCAAGATAGCAACATCAACCAACCTAAGGTGCCCATTTGTAACAGCCTAGAAGAAAGCTCGGGACTCACATCCTCCTATAAAAATGGATTGTTGGGATAGTCTATCTGCTGAGCATCCGACCTAGGGCTATTCTAAGTGAATGCCATTGAGGACTTATATCAACTAAACATAGTCAAGAGGAAAGGAGCCTGGGGACTTATCCTAAACCTCAAATATACTCAACCTAGTTAGATCATGATGATTAGTTCAAGAAGAAAGCTGGGACTCACATCTTCTTAAACAATCAACATGAGGTAGTTTACTACCGGCAAAGGAAATCTACCATACTAACAAGGCACTCATTGGTTTGCAATGGTCAAAAAAGGAAGAAAGCACGGGGACTCACATCTTTCAAACAAGTGACCACTAGGCTGGCATACTAGCAAGGTATCATGTAAACCCAAGGGGCTTGCTCCCATATCAAAGTAGTCTGAGACAAAAGATAGTGTTTATTTTTGTGAATTTGTTAACAGGAATAGGATGCCTTGGGTTCTCACACTACCAAAACACATGGAGTTTGATGAAATGGTGCCATGGCAGAATTCCCACTAAGAAAGGATGTCACTGGGTTCTCTACACCTAACTTAGTTGTGCTAATCAAAATAGGATGCCTTTTCTTCTCTACACCTATTCTAATAGATCGGAGATTATGTTTATGTGAAAGAGGGATATGATGCCAGGGGACTCTTACACCTACCCTAAACACGCCATCAGGATTCAAGACAAGCAAAACAATGTTTTAAAGAAGAGAAGATTTTGATGAAATGGAATCAAATTTTGTTGATTGATAGAATTTTTTCAAACATAATTTTTTTTGGAAGCATGTTTTACAATCAATAAGTGATAAGATCCTCCTTGGTAGGCCTTCTCTATGACATAGGGGCCTTCCCAAGTGGGTTCAAACTTGCCTCCCATCTTTGATGGCAAATAATTGGTCTCCTTAGGACTAACACAAGTTCTCCTACTTGAAAGACCTAGGCACAGCTTGTTGTGAGCTTGAATCATTTTGGCCTTACAACTTAAGGTTTTGGCATGTAGTGACTCTCCTCCAAACCTTCGAGCTCTTCTAACCATAAACTTTGCTCTGTAGTGATCTTGCTACCCAATGCTATCCTTAGTGATGGGAGTTGAACTTCTAAAGGTAGAATGGCTTCGGACCCATACACTAAGGAAAATGGGGTAGATTGAGTTGGAGTTCTATGTGGGTAGCCCACAAGGCTTCAACCAACCGTCATTCCACTATTACTTGTTGTCATCAAGAGTCTTCAATATGGATTTTTGTTGAATGCTTATTAACCCATTTGCTCGTAGTATGGTGGAGTATCTCAATCTATACCTGTCTTACGGAAGTTATTTGATCTTGTGCTTTTGAATGTGGTACCATTATCATATATAATTATCGAGGCACCCCAAACCTATATACAATATGGTAAAAAAATTGAAGCACATGAGTTGTGACCTCTAAGTGGGATTGCCTCCCACTTGGAAAAGTAGTATGGTAGCTAAGATGAATTGACCCTTGGAAGAAGGAGGATCGATCGACCCACAATGTCGTCCCAACACTCAAATGGCCATGAAGCCAATGTAGGTGTAGAATGTTGGGTGGTTGAGGAGACCACACCGCATGAATCGATGGCCTCCTAGCTACATCCATGCAACTGTAATCATCAAGGCCAGTATCCTAGTCTTGATCTTCATCTTCATCTTCGACTATGATGCTCCATAGACTGAATGTACCTCATTATAATGCCATGGGCTTCATGTTTCTAAACAATGTAACCACATTTGGTCAAAGGATCAGCAGGGTGCCATCAACGAGAGCATAGGAGAGAGCTCTCTGTTTCACCTGATGGGCTTGTGACTTTTCTTGACGTAGTTTGTTCAAATAGTCTATGAATGGTTGCCTCCAATCCAGCTCCTCTCCTTTTTGGCAATGACAACCTCCCTTTTAAGAGAAAGTCTCTCGATGAGTTTAACATCAATAAGGGACAAAACTTGTCTATTTTAGACCCTTATTTGAATGGACTCTTCTTTCAGACATGCCAATTCTTTGGAAAGTTTGGCCAAGGCATCTACTATGTTCTCTGCTCAGGGAACCTTATAGATGGTGACTTCAAGGATTTGGGCCAACAACTTCATGGTATACTCATGGTAATGATGAAGCTTGGGTTTGAGAACCTTGTAGGACCCGACAATCTGATTGATGACCAACTAAGAATCCCACTAATTGTGATGGCTAACTTTAGACCGACATTCAAAGCCTCATACTTGGCTTTGTTGTTGGTGCAGGAGTTGGAAAGATAGTATGAAAATCTCATCACATCACGGTTTGGAATTAGGAGAACTATTACTACCCTTGCCTTTCCTGGAAGATTAGATCGTGGTGCTTCCCCTTTATGAAAAGAAGCTTCACCATCAAAATACATTTCCATCGATGGTTGTCAACCTCCCTAAGTTCATGATTTGTTCATCGTGAGATCATCACTAAGTGGAGAATCAAAAGAAGTGGGTGTTGCTAAGAAATCGCTAGTGCTTGTCCTTTACCACATGAGGGTAATGTGAAATAAAAATTATGAGAGATCATGGACCATCATGCCAAACATCCAATAGTGATCGTGTCATGAGATACGTGGATTGGTTCTAGAGATCAGGTTCATTTTATGAGAAAGCATATAGTGTTGTAGCTTCTGGGAAGCAAAGATCAAAGCTAGGCAATTTTCTCAATAGGTGGGAAGTTCACTTCAGTAGGAATCAAATGATAGCTGAGGTAGTAGAGAGTACTCTTCTTCTCTTCATCGTTGGCTTGGGCCAACAGAGCCGAGAGTCATCCAATGCAGTAGTGTAGATGATGAGTGGCCGCCGGATAGGCTACTAGAATTAGTGGCTTCACCAAATACCGCTTGATATCTTCAAGGCATGTCGCACTCATCCCACTTGAACTTGGCATCCTTTTGACAATAAAATGGCTTGCATCTCCTGATAGGTTGGAGATAAAGCATCTTAGATATGCCAACCATCCTTGAATGATGAAGTTGAGTTAAACTTTAGAGGTGGCATTTCTAAGATAGCTTTGATCTTTTGGATCTATCTCTATTCCTAGTGTCAACAAACCCAGAATTTCCAAGCTACTCCGAATGCACACTTTAAGGGGATTCATTTTGAGGTTATATTATCTTAACCATTCAAAAATTACTCTCAAGTCAAAGAGATGGTCTTCCTTTTTCTACTTTTGACTACTAGATCATCAACATAGCACTCAACCTGATGATGGATGAGTTCATTGAAGATCTGAGGCATGGCATATTGGTATGTAGAACCAACATTTTTAAGGCTGAAAGGCATGACCTTATAACAAAAGATTTTGATCTGTGTTCAAAAAGTGATGTTTCTTTCATCTTCTGGAGACATCTTTATTTGGTTGTAGCCAGATGAAGCATCCATGAAAGAAAACACTATATGAGATGAGGTAATGTACACCATTAATTCTAATTTAGGAAGAGGAAACTCATCTTTAGGACATGCCTTTAAGTCCTCAAATCGACATATGAAATTTGGCCATTCTTCTTCTTAACGGTATGATCAGCCAACTGTGTGTAGGATATTTTTCTTCCCTGATGAAACCAACATCGATTAGTTTCTTAACTTCAAAAATGACATGTTGTTGATTTCTAGTTGCATGTTTCTAGGAGCTTGCTTGATAAGGTTAGCATGAGGATCTATTATTACTTTATGAACTACTATGTCAAGAGATAACTGCATCTCTTCTTCATTCAACAATAACTGTCATGTACATCGGCATGAATTTTTTTCTATCCGAGGTTGATTTCTTTAAGCTTGTCAATTATTGAATGAATCTCCTTCAAATTCTATAGGTGCATCCTTGATTTAAGATAATCTGGATCATCTGAGATTTTTAAACACACATTATCATAAAAGTTGGTGTTGTGTGAAAAGAACCTATCAGACTCCAAATGATTAGTAACAGTCATCATTGACTGGACCCACTATACTGAATCCTAGTCATGCTCTTGATTATGCTTCCCTACTTGTATTGTTCCACAGCTTCTCAAAATACTCTAACCTATGCCTAGACCATGTATGAGGAACTAAACATTTATGTATAAGATTATAAACACAAGGTGAGTAAAAGTCAAATGGTAATTCTAATAATTCTTTAAATGAATCCTCCTCAAGTTCTACATCAACTTCAAAACTTGAGGATGATGATCCCAAAAAGAATCTCTTCAGCTTCATATTTTTGGAAGACTTAGAGGCTTCCATAGCTACTAAACTTTCAACTTTTTAAGATAAAAGTGAGGTTAGAGCTAAAGTTCCTAGTTGCTGCCTAATAATCTCATACAAACCTGATTTAAATACTTTGCTTTGTTTGGAGGTCTAGTCTTCATCACTGTCTAGATAAAAAGTCACCTCTAATGGAACCTGCTGAGAGGGATTGGCTGTATGCTAATCACATTAGACTCGTCCTCCAAGCTAGATTCCAAGTCTATGTGAATATTATGGGTACTTTGTAAAACGAACATAACCTCTATTGGCTGATGGCTAACTAGGGGGTCTTCCACCTCAAACTACCTCTGTTTCTATCTCTATCCTACCTAGTGGAGGTTGAGTCATCCTACCCACATGTCCACATGATGGAATGGACTGTGGGTGGAATGTGATATGCAGCTCTATTTCTTCTTCAATTCCCCTTTCTTTGTTCACTTGAATTTTCATTTTTCATTTTTTTCTTTTACTCTTTATTTTTCTTCATTTTCTTTCTTTTGTGTTTGAATTTTGTCCAAATTTATGAGAAAGAGTGTTTTGAAGAAGATAGTAGGTCACATCCTCATAAATCTCAACTTCTCTAACTGAAAATGGCTTTTCATCTCCATTGACACGGTATTCAATCCCATCCTTTATGAACTTGATGCACTGATGAAAGGAGGATGAAATTATCTTATTCTAATGTATCCAAGGCCTACCAAGCAAATCAGTGAACAAAGTATTCAAATCAATGATGTAAAACTTAGCTAGTCTTATATTCACCTATCTCTAAGGGTAACAATATGGAACCTAAATCCCTCTCGCCTTGTTCATTGAATCCTCTCAATATCATCTGATCTCCTCGGAGTGTGGAGATGTCAATCCTAAAATAGACAAGAGTCTTTAGACTCATAATGTTCATCGATGCACTTGGATCGACGAGAACTCTAGTAAGTCCAAGTCATATATCAATGATGTAAAGGGACGTTCCAAGTCCCATAGAAGAAAGTCTTCATCTGTGAAAGTGATCCCCTGGGCTTCTTTTATTTAATGTGCCTCCTCACCAATAGCGGTCACCTGAGCTAAGTATATTTCAAGATCAAGAAGAGCCTTGGTTAATGATTCCCTCATCTCTTTGGATAAGATAAGGGCATCGTATATGCTTAGCTTAGATGTCAAATTTCTTAGATAAGAGAGGACATTGTAGTCCACCTTAGATGATCCTCCACAAGAATATCCAAGGGTGGAGCATCTTGTGGAGGCTTCTCGATCCTCTGTACTAATGACTTATTTTCCTCTATCTTTAGGTGCTGCCCTAGGAGGTAAAAGCTTGCCACTACGGAGGTTAACTTTAGTGATCTTTTGTGGTAGGGTAATGGAAGATTCTACCTGTACATCAGGCTCACCTACAGCTTCTCCTATGGGACCCTCAAAATCGGATGATTCCAAGTCTATCTCAAGAGGTGAACCCGTAGTGTTCAGAGTAAGAAAATTTGACTCTAAATCAAAAAGAGGTAGATCAAAATTGTTATAGTTATTTTGACTCGAAGAGTTATCATTTGGAATAGTAGTAGGCAACCCAGGTAAGGGATTTGGTGTCGAGACAAGAGTTCTACTAGTAGAAGAAGAAGAGCTAGCTAAAGTAAGAGAAGTCACTGATATGGTAGGTAAGATAGACTGAGGCTGACTCAAGGTTGTTTACCTTGGCTATCGGCCGCATATGCTACCGAGATCCCCATTCCTTGAGTTGGCGACAACTTGCAAACCTTCCTTTATGTTGAGGTTTGATAACAGAAGGAATGTTTCTTGATCTTCTGAATAATCTTTTTAGAGGTTTTGGATAAAAAGATATCCCAACCTTCTTCAGTTTTGGAAAGATCACAATTATCCCCAAGGATTACCCTGATGGAACTAGATGGTTATTCAACAAGGTATTCCTTTGGGATAACTATAACACCGATCTTGAAGCTATGTTCAAGCTAGTCCTTGAAAATGAAACAATCTTCCAAAACATGACCTAGCATATGATGGTAGGGGCAAAAGTTAGGATCGTGGCTTTTACCCACTTCCTCCGCCTCTAGGTTGTAGCTTGCTTATTTAAGAGGTTCTTAAAGATCTTCCTGATTACCTCTCTCTTAAATGAATATGTCTTATTGAGTTTATCCAAAAGAGTAGGTGGACCATAGCTACTGGGCGGGTATCGACATGCCGCTATGATGTGGCTAAGGAGACATAGTGGAGGTCATGACTACTAGTAGGGCTGCTGTGGTGGTAGTAGAGGAGGTGAAAGCAAAGGCTGATGAGATCGTGGTATCTTAAACTGATCTCTAGCTGGTTGTTTCCCCTTATCTACCACTATCACTATTCCTGACTTCTTCTCATATACCTTCTATGACTTTGGCTTAGGAAATTGATCTTGAAAAGGCAATTGTTTGGCCTCTCCTTATAGACTAGCCACCTTGTTGATTAACTTCTCAAAAGTTTTGATAGTGAAGCACTTAAGAATGATAGCAACCGGGCCATAGATATTCTTTAGAAGAATCTCAATGGCATGTTATTCAGATAGCTATGGCTCACATTTCATAATCAGGTTACACCATCTAAGAATGTAACAAAAGGACTCACCGGTGTTATTACAACGAGATCACCACAAGAACCTTTCGAGCTCCAAAGAAACCTCTTGATAAAGAGTTGCTCCAACTTAGCAAACATCTTCAAACTATTGGGAAGTTCAACGTACCAGTCAAAAGCTATCCCTGCTAAGCTACTAATGAAGAGGTGGAATAGTAAAGCATCGTTGCCATCGACGTTGCAACAACTGTCCCTAAAATGCATGATGTGCCGCTTAGGGTTTCCACTGCCATTAAAACTCTTGAAGGAAGGTAGCACAAAACCCTTGGGATATTAGATTACATCAAATTCCTCCAGGTAGGGTCAACCCTTTGGAACCGATGATCCTCCTGGGCTTAAGCCAATGCTTCCTTTGTTGCTCAACCATGGACTTGATGTATTTTTCTTGTATGGAGGTATTGTCCAGTACCTTCCTATACACGTTGGTGCTGCCTTGCTCTAATGGAGATAAAGTCTTGGATGGGTCCAAGACATGTACCAATTCTGGCTGAGTAGTCTCAACTATGGTAGGATGAATTGCTGATGCTTATTTCTAAAGTATTGAGACTGCTACTAAAATGTCCTCAAACTGCTTCATCATCCTATCTATCTTTTCATCCTTTTATTTTATTTGTGCTAGGAGGTGTTGGTGTGAGTGGGCTATGTCATCTTGCTTGGCATCAACACCTTCCATAGCCTGCTGCTCTTTGAGGAGGGATCCCCTGGTATTTACCATGCAAACCCCTGCTGAGTCTCCCAACAAATCATCTTTACTTGGATCAAAACTAACCTTCTCCTTATCAAACCAATCATACCCCAAAATTTCTTTCTTTTCCATAAGATAATGTGCTACTATGTCCTCTAGAGAACAATTAATCTGAACTGGCACAAATGATTTTGGCTGGCTGGTGTGATCATTATCATGTATTGAGAGGCACTGAACCTCCCCTGCTACTGGAGAATCAATCCTATGAGAATTGTACTCGCTAGAAGAAATGCACTCCCGACTATCACTAACTCTAAAAGGGGTGACACTCCTAGGAGGCTCTATTATCATGGGTGTAACTGGGTTGTCATATGCTTCCTCTGCAACTACTGCAACCATCTCTAAATCCTGCTATGATGGTCTTGGTGAGGGTACGACCACTATGCTTTGGGGTCTCCATTCCTTTCATGCCACAACTGGGGCAAAAGGTTGAGCAGGAGAGCTCAACCTCACCATAGTAGGCTGCGTAGATGGAATGGGATCCTTTGTCCATACCTGGATCACCAACGTGGTCTTCTTCTCCCCGGATGTGTCCTGGCTGGAGATGAAACATGAATGGTGACGGTGGGGGTAGAGTGTGTGGTGGAGACACCATCAATCTCTAACAAGGGCCCTCCTCTGATGGGTCATTCCATAAGATGAGACATGATGTATGGATCTGGAACCGAGATGCAAACATCAATGGAAAAGTGTGTAGAGTAGTACAACCTCCCTCTCCTCCAACCTCTCTATGTTATATGCACATGAGAAATCAAGAGGTCACCTCCCTCCCTCTCAGAGTGATGGGCCTCCCGCCTTCTCCAGATGTTTCCCATCCATGGGGATGAAAGATCTCAAGTCAAATTCAACCTCAATTAAAACGTCCAGGCAACCCGGCATAGAACTCAGGGCACGACACATAACCTCTTACCGCTAACTGCTGAAATCAACTGGTGGAGGTGATGTAGGGATCCTCTTAGCATCCTCTCTTTTAGACCCAGAGAGAGGATGAATGGGTTCATTATAACTAGTGGGGAAATCAGAGTGGGCAACTTCTCCAAAACTGAGCGTGTAGCAGCCTCCATCTCCCTGGCTATGTGTGTATGGTACCACTTATTCATGCAATTTTTGTTCCTCCTCTGAGTCCTGGTAGGGCAAGCTGAGTAAGAACTAGACTTAATCTCAAAATATGGGGAGAAAATCTCTGGGATCAGAGGAGCCTTACCATTTGAGGGTGCTAATGAGTGGGTGCTATCCCTCATGGAGGCAACATTGGAAATTATCGAGACCTGATTTCACGATGTTACCGACATGGCACCGCTAGAAACCGCTACTACTTTCCTCTTCAATGAGGGGGTATCATAGTCTGCTGGCAAGTCAATCTAAATGGCCAGCTTTTTCCTGGCCACTGCGATCCTGCTAACAGTTGTGAGGGGAGTGCCCTCACAGGTAATCCTCACCCTCTCAAAACCTCTACCAAAATGGATAAGGTGGGCATAGTCAGATCGAGGGAGATTGGCCTAATCTAGGGCTAATTCCATGCCATAAGGGAAGGTAAACACATACTTTAAAGTTAACAATCAACAAGAATCAAAAAAAAACCAAGTTGAAGACCGATGTTGAACGAGAGTCTGCAATGTTGAAAATAAACTTAAATCATATTTCTGTCTTGTTGATTTCTGAATTTGAATTAAAAATTTGAACCTACACCCAACATCCCACACCCAACATCTTGGAAGTGTTAAGTGGGGTTCAAATGGATTTAGAGAAGATTTAGAGATTTGATCGGAGAGATATATTTTTGTAATATGGAATCCACTTTCAACAAATTTGGGTATGTTGAAAATGAGTTCAAATATCTTTAGAAAGATGCTTCCATAGGTTCATGTTTGAAATTAGATTTTTTTTGAGGACCCTTTCCTTTAACAAATTTGAGTATGTTAAAGTAAGGGTCAATTTTTTTTTTATTTTGGATTTGTGATTTTTGGAATTTATTCACATAGCAAATTTGGGTATGCTAAGTGAGATGTTTGAAAACAATTTCTTCTTTTGTTTCTTTGCTTACTTCATTTTGTGAATCTTTTTGTGATTTTAAAAGAGAAATGGAATTCCCCATTTAGCAAATTTGGGTATGCTAAATGAGGAAATCCAAGTCTATTTTATCTTTTGGAAATTTTTGAAAATAGGATTCTTAGCAAATTTAAGCATGCTAACAAGATCGTAATATGTTTTTTGATTTGGATATTTTGATTTTGAAAAATAGGATCCTTAGCAAATTTGGGTATGCTAATGAAATCTTAATGTATTTCTTTTGTTTTGGATTTGGAAAATGGAGACTTCACTTTAGAAAATGTGGTATGCTAAAATGAAATTCCAATGTGTTTTGGATGGAGATTTCACTTAAAATTTAAGTATGCTAAATGAAATTCCAAAATGTGTTTCATATTTTTATTTTAAAAAAGATGGAGACTTCACTTTAGCAAATATGGTATGCTAAAAGTGAAGTTCTAAAGTGTTTTGAATGGAGATTTCACTTAGAAAATTTGGGTATGCTAAATGCAATTCTAAAATGTGTTTCATATTTTTATTTTGAAAAAGATGGAGATTTTACTTTAGCAAAATATGGTATGCTAAAAGTGAAGTTCCAAATGTGTTTTAAAATTTTATTTGAAAGAGAGAGACTTTACTTTGGCAAATATGGTATGCCAAAAAAATGAAGTTCCAAATGTGTTTCAAAATTTTATTTTGAAAAAGATGGAGATTTCACTTTAGCAAATATGGTATGCTAGAATGAAATTCCATTGAATTTTGTGAAATGGAAATTTTATTTAGCAAATTTGAGTATGCTAAATGAAATTCCAAAAGATGTGTTTAAAATTTTGTGTTTTGGTTTTGTTTTGAAAATGGAGCCTTCACTTTAGCAAATTTGGTATGCCAAAGAATGAAGTTCCAAAAGTGTTTTTTTGGAAAGATTGTAAAATGGAGATTTCACTTAGCAAATTTGAGTGTGCTAAATGAAATTCCAAAGGTATTTCAAATTTTTGTTCTTTAGATTTTGAAAAGGATACTTCACTTTAGCAAATGGGGTATGTTAGAATAAAGTTCCAAATGTGGTTTATAAAATTTTTGGTTTTTATTAATTTTGAAAAGAGAGATTTCCATTTAACAAATTTAGGTATGTGAGATGGAAATCAATTATTGAAAGAGGAAATCTTAACTTAATCATATATGGAATATGTTAAGTTAAATTTCAAAGTAATATCATTTTATTTAAAAATGAAATATTCCTTTAATAAATTAAGGTAAATTGAATGGAGATGTTCATATGTGCTTTTGGAAAATTTGGTTTTGTTTGAAAATGAAACTTCCATTCAATAAATGTTGGTATATTGAATGGAGAGGTTCATATGTGCATTTGAAAATTTTATTTTTGATTTTGTTTGAAAATGAAACTTCCATTCAATAAGTATGGGTATATTGAATGGAGGGGTTTCATATGTGCTTTTGAAAAAAATTATTTTTTATTTTGTTTGAAAATGAAAACTTTCATTCAATAAGTATGTGTATATTGAATGGAGGGGTTTCATATGTGCTTTTGAAAAATTTATTTTTGATTTTATTTGAAATGGTGAAAATTCCAACTTAACACATGTGGAATGTGTTGAATGGAATTTCAAAATTGTAAAAAAACACATTTGTTTGAAGATGTAACATCCATTCGACACATTTGAATATATTGAGTGGATAAACTTATCTTCAATATTTATGTTTTTGAAAACATGATTGTTGAAATTTTATTTTTAAAAATGAGGTCTTCACCAAAATAAATTTAGTGAAGAAGCTCATTTGTGCTTTTTATAAAACGTGATTGTTGGAATCTTATTTTTGAAAATGAAGTTTTCACCAAAAATGAATTGAATGAAGGAACTCATTTGTGCTTTTAGCAAAGGTAATTATTGGAATTTTATTTTTTGTAAAGATGATCCTACATATAACAATCATGAAGATTATTAGATAAAGGTGATTTAGGAAAATTTTGCAAAAATATTTTATTATGTGCATTTTTTTGAAAGAGTGATTTTGAAAAGAAATATTTTTATGAAAGATTTATTTTGTATTTATTATTTTAGAATGAATCTTTCCTCAACATAAAAATGATAAGGAGGTAGTCTTTGATTAATTCTTATTGATTAAGATTTTATTTTCATCCATTGGTGAACCCAACGGGGGTTTTAAGACCAACACAGGGTGAGGCCCTAAAACTTAAAGATGTTGGTGTTTAACTAAGGATGAAATAAGCTAAGTGTCAGGAAAGAAAGATAGTCTTGAATTCACAAAAGTACAAACCCACTATTGATACTTAGAGAATAATTATTTACCAAAGATGGAGAGAGGAACCATCCCAACGGAGTCGCCAAAAATCAGGTGAAAATTTCAATTTCTTCCATCTTCAAATCTATATGGAATAAAATGAAGATAGAAATATACTCATTTTATGCATTTGACATCACATAGATCTGCATATGTTCTTATTAAGATGATCAAGAATGGCATTGAGGAGAAGTATACTATCTTGAAAGATGGAATTCATTACCCTATAATGGATCTAATTACTTTAATAAGGGTTCCTAAGGACAATGGGTCTGCATGTGTACCAGAGATTCTTCCCCTACTTTACATGAAAAGGTAAAGTAGGATTTATTTTAAACTAGGTTCACTAAGATCCCTATAGGGGAAAGCCCCCACATCCTGGAAGGGTATTTGGAATACTCTCGACAAGGTAAATGATCATTGCCTCCAAAGATTTAGGTAAGACTATCAATCAATTAGTTTATTTAGAAGATCAAATGGGATTGATCAAAGAGAGAGTTATCAAACTAAGAAAGATAAGTAGATGCTCATGCTAAATAGTGAGCATCTCATTTTGACTCATGCTTATAAGATTCATATGCCTAATGCATGAGAAATAAGATTATGGGCCAAAATCAGTGAGAAGGGAGGAAGTGTGTTTCTACCATGGCTCTCAAAGGTCAAGCTAAGTTTCTCAGGAAAAGGTGGAAGCCCTCCAATCAAGAGTGAAATAAGATTCTTTTGTGCATGATGTTATAAAATAAATACTCATCTAGCTAAGGAATTGCTAATTCTTTTATCTTGATTTTTATCCTAAGCTTTAAGTGAGATTATGAAGTCATTTTATTTTAAATTTTGAGATGTTTAATTTGGTAGAAGATTTATTTTTCCCTAAGAGTCTAATCATCATCCAGGCCACACATCACGCAAGGAGGAAACTAGGAAATAGATGCCATCTTAATGCCCAAGCTAAACAAAACATCAAACATTTTATAAAGCTAACACAAAAGAATAAAAGACCATTTGTGGTCAGGCACCACCGCACAAACTCGAAAATAAATTGGGTAACTGAGCTCTACCCTTATACAACCCATATTACAAATAAATTAATTTACAATCAAGTAAGGAAATTCATGTTATGGGGGTCTTCATTCTTCTTTTCTTCTTTCTTCTTTCTTCTTTGGTTCTTTCTTTTGGTTCCTTCATTTGGATGGTTGGAATATGGATGCTCCAAAGGCTTCACATACATAAGATTAGATCTTATGACCAATGCTCATTCTAATCCCCCATAACAATCATTCCAAAATCCTAATTGCAAATATTACATGAAAAGGGAAAGTAAATCTAACTAATAATGATTAAACTAAATCATCCTATCATTCATTCTACACACATTCACCCTAACATTTAGACTAGAAATAATACATCACAAAACAAAAGCAAGCATCAAGCCATGCAACACCCTAACCTAAAGCTAGAAGTATTGAATTAGTCAAATGTGTGTGCTTTATAAGGTTTGTGTGGTATGCTTAGCTATGGATTTAAGGTTTGGATTCTCTAAATAAATTACTAAGAGTTTTAAAGAGAGAGAAAAGAGAAGAGAACTTCTCTTTCCTTCCCTCCCCTAAGTAATTTCTAAAGTGGATTCATGTTTGATTTTATTTAGTGAATGCTTTATTATGTGTTTTAATTAATCCTAAGTTTAGATTTTCCCTAAACAAACCTATTCAAAAAGAAAGGCATTTTAAGATTAAGTAAAGTGAACCAAATTTACAAAGCACTTCATTTCATTTCTTTCTCAACATGAATAACATGCATATGAATGAATCCTAAGCATATCTATATATACAAATGAAAATGTTTAGCATACTTTATGATGTATGCTAAGTGAGTTACTTAAGAAAATTTGAATGCTTTATGATGCATGATTTTCATTAAGTAGAAAAGAATTTTTCTTATCCATTTTTCACATGCACACATGTATGTATAAAAGGTATAAGTGAGTACAAAGCCATTGTTAGCACCAGGGGTGTAAGGTATAAGACCTACTTAGGGCTACTTAAAGCCTCGCAACTCCAGGGTTGTCCAGACTAATATACCACTTTTCTTAAATACAAGCATATGTACAAAAGAAATGAATGGAAGAAAAAAGATGCAAAAGTTTTTATTTATTTGTTTGATTTTGTTTATGCAATTTATATGCATAAGTGTTAATGTCCTATTTGAGTAATAGCATAGGGATGAATAAGAATGAGATTAGGCAAGTGTTATGTTCTTTCAAATGAACTATACACTTTGTCAAATCTTATTCAAAACTATGCTAAAAGAAAGATGAAAAGTACATTATGCACATCTTCATATTTATATCCACATGCAAGCTTATAAATAATTATAAGTAACACACTTTCAATTTTAGGTTTTTATTTATAGATTTTGAAAATAGTTTTGAATTTAATAGTGATAATAGCCATTCATATTTCTACTTTAGCCAAAACATGCAATTTGACATAAAAGAAACATTTCATTTTAATTTTAATTTTGGAAAAGCATGAATGCTTGAAACTTATATGACATACACATTTAGCATGTTAGGAAAGAACTAAAGTGATTAAAGCATCTAAACACATTCACCCTAATTTATTCCTAAAGACAATCTTAGGAAATAAGAAAGCTTAAAGCAAATCAAGTTATTTTTAAAGAAGGTTTAATTTTATTTTGAGTTTGATTTAATTTAAGAAATGTGAGGTGATTTCACTATTTCTAACCCATTCCCACATATATTTATTTTAGTTTAATCTTTAGGTGATTAGATCAATTTTATGCTTTGGTTAGGTTAAGGTATGAATTAAATGTCTTAATTATCCCTTACCTATACCACCTTAGCATACTTAATCAAATAATTATGAGCCAATGAGATGACATAAAACCACAAGAAATTTAAATCAACAATTCACCTAGTAAGAAAAGGGACCAATGCATTTGGCTCATGATTAATGATTAATTAAACTAATGGGTTTAACTTAAGTACTTTCATAACCCCTCTCACACATGTGAGTTGGGTTTTGATTTTCTTAATTATACTTAGGCTCTTGAACACCTAAGCATCTACCCAAATGGATTAATTGAGTTATGGAAAGTTTTAGAATTTTATGAAATTAATTAAGGGGGTAATTAGTGAATTAACCCTTAATTAAGATAAGATTAAGGAAAAATGGGGTTTAGTGAATATCTTAAGGAAAGTATCCCAAAATTATTCTTTAAACCTCATATTCACTTAATTAAAACTTAATTGACTAAATCAGAGGGTTAAACCACTAATTATGCCCTTAATTAAGCTTAATTACATTAAGGTAGTGATTAAGGAATGAACTAGCAATTATTCTAATTAAGACACCAATAAATCCAAAGATAATTAGGGGAGGTAGGGGTCATCCCACTAATTAAGCAAAAGAAGTTTGGGATTAATCAGTGGAGAAATTAGAGGATAATTATCAAAATAACATTCCTAATAAAACCCAAATTAAAAAAAAAGCACACTTCAAAATCCATTAAAATTAATTTTAGAATATTTTATATTCAATTATCTATCTAATGCAATTTATTTCATATTATTCTGATTTTTCTAGGCTTAGATAAGAATTTAGAAACTTTCCATGATTAATTAGAACATTTAATAGCCTAATTAAATACTTAATCTCGTAGGCACCATGTGGATATGCATTATTGCAGATTCAATATTTATGTTGTCACATAGCAAGGTCAGCGGCGCTTTCTCCTCACCCGCCCAATTAAGGATCGGATGACTAGGTTAATGCCATAGTTCTAAAGGATAAATCTGAGGGTGCTACTTGTTTTAATCATGGTCGTCCATCCAAAATGCATGGATGGATGGCCCATGATCCTTCCCTATTCTTCTCTATGAGGAATGGGCACCGTCCATCTTCAAGGAGAAGATTCGAGCTCGATTGAGCTCGGATTGGATTGGAACTTAACCCACACCATCTAGAGGGAAATGGGATCACATATAATAACTAGAATTCTAAGGGATGATAATTTACTTCATAAAGGACCAAACCATATTGAATTTAAGCTTAGTTTAATGGCTATTATCGAAGGTGATCACCGACTCTCAATTCCCTTGGAGAAGCTTCATCTAGTGGAGATGAAGCTTTATTGAAGTTTAGAGGCTCTGAGATTGGGTAGATCTTCCTATGGGACAACTCCACATTGATTTGAGCTTGATCTTGATCAAAGTAGATCCTCCCTTGCCTTTGGAGCTTGGGAAAGAGTTTAGGTGAACTCGACTTGGTCCTCGATGAAGCTTGAAGAAGAAATTGGGTTAATGTTGAGTGTGGAGTAAGTTGGATTTCCACTTGAGCTCCCCTATTTTTGATTTGGAGAAATCCAAAAATGGGAAATTCAATAATGCTTGAGAGAGCTTGGGGAAGCTTGGAAATGGCTTCTCTGGCTTCCCTAGGTTCAATCGATTATGAGTGTATGAAGATTGAATGGAATTACGGGGAGTATATCTCCCCCAAGGGCAATCGGATGATCAAGCAAGGAGATGCCATTTTAATCTAATTGAGCTCCTTGAGTGGGTTTGTTAGGCCGTTTAGGGTGTCCTTGAAATCGGTTTGCCAGAGGAGTGGAATGGTGAAGCTCCCATGTGCCTAAATCAAGTGGAGGAGGAATTCCTTTTGGCAACTTTAAAGCACATGGTCAGTTTTGGGTTTGGGTTGGGTTTGGCTGACCCAAACCCATTGGGTCATGTGCACTAGGTCCATTAGTGACCATTTGATCCACTAAGAGGAAGCCAAGTGTCCATGAAAAGGAATTGACCAAATTTCAAGTGGTTTTGATTTTGGGTTACGCTATGGCCTAGAAGTAAAATGGTCATTTAACCATGATATCAGTTTGGACATGTTAGGTATGATGAAAAAAAAGGTTTGTCCAAGTTTCATTGAATTTGGAATTAGTTTGATGTAATTTGGCTCATGTTGACCCATTTAGGTCAAAGTGGGTCAACCTGGGTCAAGTTAACCAATTGGCCAAATTGGGTCAAACAAAGGGTTGGGTCAAGTTCATATGATCATTTGAAATATTTTGGTGGCTTTGGTTTGATTCAATTTGGTTTAATTTAGTTCATTTAGGTCAAATGGGTCAAGTTGACCAAATTGACTCATTTGACCTATTTGGGTTAGGTCATGGGTTGGTTCATGTTTGGTTGGTCATATGAAATGGATTGGTATCTTTATTTTCAATAAATTTTGGTTAAGTTTTAATTTTGCTCAATTTCACCCTTTTAGGTCAAGTTGGGTTCATGGTCAATTGGGCTACGTTAGGTTTAGTTGGCCAATTGAGGCTTTGGTCAAGTTTAACAAGTGATTTAGAATGAACTTGACCCTTTAGTTTCAATCAATTTGGCTTAGATCAAGTTTTGACACATTTTGACTTTTAGGTCAAGTTGGGTCAACTTGGGTCAAGTGGCCAATTAGCTAGCTTAGGCTCAAATGTTGACTTGGTCAAGTTCAAACATCAATCATGAATGAACTTAGATTATTGGTTTCAATCAATTTGGCCTATGGTCAATTTTGGCTATGTTGGGTTTCATTTTGGCTAAGAGTTGACTTGGTCAACCCTTAGGTTTGACTTTTTTTGACCCAATTTGATTGATTTATCATTTGATGTTCATTGTTGATCATGATGAGAGGTTAAGATGGGCTTAGTTCAATCCAATTTTGTTAGGATTAGAATTTAGCTCATAAGGGTACTTTATGTCACTTTGGGACAAGTGAGTCTAAGTGGGTCAAATGGATTGGTCAAATGACTTGGTGAAAGCTTGATTTGAGTTTGATTGAACTCACATATGGACTTATGATTGAAAAATAAATCCATTTGCAAGTGGTTTGAAGTCAAATAGGTTTTGAGTCATTTGACAATTTCAAGTACAAAGGGTGAACATGAGTTTGACTTGGGTTTGATTTTTGAATTGAGTTTTGATTTGGTGATTGAAGTTTGTCTTTATATTTGGATTCATGATTGAAGGATTGATTGAATCATGAAAAAAAAATGAAGTTTGGCTTGATTTGAAATTGATTTGGCTAAGTTCAAGATTTTGACTTTAAAGGCTTAGGTTGAATTTTGATTGGAATTTGAGTTTGAGTTTGGGAATTGGTTTTGGTTGTTTGAATTTATTTTTCATTTATATTTGAATATAAATGAAAATATAAATAGTTATGAGAAAATTTAAAGGATTTGAAGTGATTTGAACTTGATCTAGGTTAAGTCCTTAAGAGGGGGATCAAAGGACTTAGAAAAGATTTTTGTTTTGGAGTTGAATTTTGGATTTATCTTGATTGATTTGAATTTATATTTCATTTATATATGTGAACATAAATGAGAATATAAATGGGTTATAAGAAAATTTCTTGAGAGGTGGTTTGGATATGATTTAGGCTAAGTCCTTAAGAGGGAAATAAAGGACTTGGAAAACATTTTTGAATTTGGATTTGGTTTGATTAATTTGAATTTATATTTTAATTTATATATGTAAATATAAATTATAATATAAATGGTTGTGAGAAAATTTTATGAGTTTTAATTGATTTGAACTTGATTTGGGCTAAGTCCTTAAGAGGAAATCAAAGAACTTAAGAAATATTTCAAACTTGGAATTTCAAGGATGGGTTTCAATCATGGATTTCAATCATATGGAATTGATTTGAGTTTGGAGAAAATCAATTAGGATGGAATTGATTTAGGTTTGATGTTGATTTAATTTGGGGTTTGACTTGAAGGAAGGAAGTGAGGAATGTGGTTCAAGCTATAGGGTAGGCAAATTTTCCTAACACCCCTAAGGCATGATGTATTCTTATGGATAAATCTTCTAAGTCTCTAGGGCTAGGTTGAGTGTCCACCTAATCACTAGATGTATCTTAAGACTAAGGAACTCCTAAAGTCTAGGAGAAGTCCTATGTCTATGATGGAGGGAATGAGAGCTCATTCTAAAATTGAGGTCAACATACCCCAAATCTATATATGATATGGTTCCTAAAAAATAGGAGGACATGCTAAGCTGTGACCTCTCTGAGTGGGATTACCTCGTCCACTTAGAAAAGTCATTAGTGGCAGCTAGAATGAACCGATGATCCTTGAAGATGGAGGATCGATCAGACCCACTATGTTGGTACTCCAACACTCAAATGGCCATGAAGCCATGGTAGGGTGTAGAATGTTGGGTGGTTGGTGTAGGACCATATTGTGCACCTGACATTGGTGGCATCTCCTAGCCATGTCCATATAGTCTATTATCATTGAAGGTCAGTAGTATTCTAGTCTCTTGATCTTGGCTATCATCTTCAGATTAGATTGATGTGCTCTACATAAACCTAAATGCACCTCGATCACAATCCTATGGGTTTCATGTTTGTCCAAACAATGTAACCACATATGATCGAAGGATTGCCAGTATATGGTGCCATCCACGAGAGTGTAAGAAAGCGCTCTCTGCTTTACCTGATGTCTAGTGACTTCTCTTGAGGTGGTTTGCTTATATTTAGATATTCCATGAATGGTTGCCTCTAATCTAACTCCTCATCCTTTTTGGCAATGATAACCTCCCTTAAAGAGAGAGTCTCTTAATGAATTCAGCTTTAACAAGGGATAAGACTTGTCTATTTTGGACCTTTATTAGTATATAATCAATTTTTTGGACATAACAACTCTTTGGTAAGCTTGGCTAATTCATCTACTACTGCGTTCTCTCCTCAAGGAATCTTGTAGATGGTAACCTCTGGGATTTGGGCCAATAACTCCATAGTATACTTGTGGTAATGATGGAGCTTAAACATTAGAACTTTGTAAGACCCAGCGATTTAGTTGATGACTAATTGAGAATCTACGAAGATGTTGATACTCTAGATGCATAGAGTAATGATAACTCTAGATTGACAATCAGAGCCTCATATTTGACTTCATTGTTGGTGCATGGATTGGATAGATCATATGAGAATTTCATCACATCATAGCTCAAAGTTAAGAGAACTATTCCTACCCCTGCCTTTTTTGGGAGAGTAGATTATGATTATTCTCCCTTTTGAAAGGAAGTCGTACCATCAAAATACATCTCCTAGTGGAGAATGCTAGTGTCCCTTAAGTTCATGATTTGTTCATTGGGGATGTCATCACTAAGCGGGGAATCAGCAAAAAGTGGGTGTGCTACTAAGAAATCCACTAGTGCTTGTCCTTTCACCACATGGAGGTGCATGAAAGTGATGTCAAACAGTGATAAAATCATGGACCAATGCACCAACCTTTCGAATACCATCGGTTGTGTCATGAGATATTATAGTGGATTGATCCTGGAGGTTAAGTTCACTTTATGAGAAAGCATGTAATGTCATAACTTTTGGGTGCAAAGATTAAAGCTAGGCAGTGCTTTTTAATGGGTGGGTAATTTGCCTCAGCAGGGATTAGAAAATGACTGAGATAGTATAATGCATTTTTCCCTTTATCATTGGATTGGTCCAACAAAGTTCCAAGGGAGTCTTCTAATGCAACAACATATAGTATCAATGGTTTGCCCGAGATAGGTCGCTAGAACTACATGGCAGGTAGCTTGATGTCTTTGAAGGCATGTTGACACTTGTCATCCCACTTGAACTTGGCATCCTTTTTGACAAGTATTGAAAATGATTGTCATCTTCTTGATAGGTTGGAAATGAAGCATCTTAGATACGCCAACCACCTTTGGAATGATCTGAGTTGAGTTAGACTTTTAGGGGGTGAAATTTCTAATATCACCTTGATCTTCTCTGATCGATTTCTATTCCATGGTGCCATACAACAAACCTAAGGAATTTACCAGAAGCTACTCTGAATGTACACTTCAAGGGATTAATTTTAAGGCTAAATTATTTTAACCGTTCAAAAATAATCTTAAGTCAAAGGGATGGTCTTCTTTTTCTTTAGTTTTGACTACAAGATCATCGACATAACATTCAACCTGATGATGAATGAGTTCATTGAAGATCCGAGTCATGACCACTAGTATGTAACACCGATTTTTAGGGATGAAAGTCATGACCTTATAGCAAAAGACTTTGAGGGTTTGAAATCCAGTATTTCTTTCATCTTCAGGGCCCATCTTTATTTTGTTATAACCAGATGAGCTATCCATGAAAGAGAAGATTGCATGAGATGAGGCAATGTCCACCATCAGTTCTAGGATTGGTAGTGAAAATTCATCTTCTAGACATGCCTTATTTAGATCCCTAAAATTGACGTATATACAAATTTGGCCATTCTTTTTCTTAACTAGGGCGACACTAGGTAACCAAGTAGAATATTTTTCTTCCCTGATGAAGATAGCATCGATCAATTTCTTGACTTCAAAAATGAACCTGTTCAATGTCTAATCGCATGCTTCTAGGAGCTTGCTTGATAGGGTTAGCACTATGGTTTATTACTAGTTTATGGATTTCTATATCAAGAGATAATTTGGGATATCTTTGTAACTCCATGTGAAGCAGTCTTTAAACTCAATCAATAGCCTAACTAAGTCATTAGTTTTACCACACTAAAAATTGATGTATGTCATACATGGATTATCTTTAGTTCTTAAGTTAATTTCTTTGAGCTCGTTGATGGTTGATCTGATCTCCTCTTCAAACTCTGGTAGTGCATCCTTGACTTCAAGTTATTTGGATCATCTGAAGTTTCTAAACACACCACTTCATATGAGTTAGCATGATTTGAAAAGAATCTATCTGACTCCAAATGATTGAGGATAACTAGGCAATGATTGTCATCATCGGTTGGACCCATTGTACCGATCCTAGTTTTATTTTTGAATGAGGATGTCTACTTTGGTTCTCCCATAACCTTTCAAAGTAGTCCGATTAGTGTTAGACCAACTATGTGGGATTAATCCCTTCTTGCTAACTTAATACACAAGGAGAATATCAATCAAAACACAATTATATTAAATCTTTATATGAATCATCCTCATGTTTTACATCAGCTTCTAATTTGAGGATGATGCTCCCAAAAAGAACCTCTAAGTTTTCCCATCTGTGGATGACTTAGGGCTTCCTTAACTACCAAACCCTTAATTTTTTGGGAATAAAGTGGAGTTAGAGCTAAGGTTCTCAACTAACTCCTGATCTGTCTCATATGCATACTTGGATACATTTATGCTTTACTTTGAAGCTTGATCTTCATCACTATCATGTTCAAATGTCACCTCCAAAGGGATCTACTGCTAAGAAAACTGCCGGTGTGCTAACCACATAAGACTCATCCTTTGAACAAGATTATAAGTCTATGTGGATAGCAGGTGTACTCTTGGTGGCTAGGACTTACCTCCTATTGGGTGGCCAATAGAGAGAATTTCCACCTCAGGGGCTACCTTTGAACTGCCCTTTACCTCTGCCTGGTGGAGGTCGGGTCATCCTACCCATATGTTTGAATGGAGTAATGAACTGTGGGTGAAATTTTAATATCAGGCTCTATATCTTCCCCTGAGTCCATGTCTCACTCTCTTTTACTTTCTTTTACTTTCTCTTTTTTATTTTCATTTTCTATTTCTTTTTTCCTTTTCTTTTTTTTCTTTTTTCCCTCTTAGGGATCTTGACTAGATTCACGAGAATGGACTTGTTGATTTTGGGGAAGAAATTAAGCTGCATCGTCATATATCCTGACCTCATGAACTGTGAAGGGTTTGAGATCTCCTTTGACGCAGCACTCAATTCCACCTCTCATGAACTTTATGCACTATTGTAGAGAGGATGTAACTATGTTTTCTCATGTATCCATGGTCTCCCAAGCAAAACATTGAAAGATATATCCAAGTCTATAATATCAAATTTGGCTTCAGTCTTTCAATCATCTATTTCTAATGGAAACACTATGGAGCTTAAGGCCCTCTTGCCTTGTTCATTGAATCCTCTCAACATCATCCTCACCTTTTGGAGTTTAGATATGTCGATCCTCAAGTAGGTGTGGTGAAAAATTCCCTTCACACACACACATCATGCACATCTCTCTCTTTTGATTCTATTATATTTTCCCTTCATCCATTCCCTTTGGAGGAACAAATGAAAATAAGAATAATATATAGAAAGAGAGTCATAATAAGTGTGGGTGAATGAATTCATCTTGTTAGGATGCCACATAGATCCGGAGATGTACTTTTTAAAGTGATCGAGTACGACATTGAGGAGAGGTGCACTATCTTGAAAGATAGAAGTCACCACCCTACAATGGACCTAATCACCAAAATAAGGACTCCTAAGGATGTTATGTCTTTGAGGTGTACCAAAGATTCTTCCCTACTTTACATGAAAAAGTAAAGCATGGTTTATTTTAAACTGGGTTCGTTAAGTTCCCTACAGAGGCAAGCCCCCATAATTAGTTACATCTTAAGGGATGGGATCCTTTAAGAAGACGCTTGATTAAGGTAAATGATCATTATATTCAATGATTTCAATAAGAAAAGACTATTAATCAATTAGTTAATTTTTGAAGATCAAATGGGATTGATCAAAAGAGGGAGTTATTATCGAAGCCAAAGGAAGATAAGTAAGAGATACCCATGATGCTAGGAAATCTAGTGAGCATCTCAAACTATCCAATGGTTTTATATTTTGAAATAAATTTAATTTATTTGAGTTGAATTTTTCATTAGAAATTTAAGACTTATGATTCCATAACACAAGATTATGGAAATGCCTAAGAGGTGAGGATTTATGCTTATGGCCCATGAAAGGAAAAAAATAAACTCAGAACCCAAATCTAGGGAGCTTTGGCGAGGGCCAAAAGCACAACCTAAATCTAAGGAGAAAATAGGTATTTGGTTTGCCTCCACAAGAGAGGACAAACCACCCGACTGCTTGGACTTACAATCATCTAGGGGTGCCTTCCAACTAACTCCTCCTATGATTTTAAATTCATGTAGGCAAGTCATATGCTTTATGCAAGATAGCTAGGCTATTATTTATTTAGAAAGAAACTAAGTCCTTAAACTCACTCCCTAAAGAGACTAGATCATGTAAAGGCATACTTCAAATGACCTAAATCTAATGCAATTCAGATTTCATTTTATTTTCATTTTTGGATAATTATTTTGACTCAGGCTTATAGGATTCATATGCCTAATGCATGAGAAATAAAGTTGTTGGCCAAGATCAGTGAGAAGGGAGGAGGTGTGTTTCCACCATGGCTCTCACAAGTCAAGCCAAGTTTCTCTAGCAAAGGTGGAAGCCCTCCAATCAAGAGTGAAACAAAATGCTATTGTGCATTATGTTATAAAAAGTACTTATCTAGCTAAGGGGTTGTTAATTCTTTTATCTTGATTTTAAACCTAAGCTTTAGGTGAGGTTATGAGTTCTTTATTTTTAGTTTTGAGTTGTTAGATTTGATAAAAGATTTTTTTTTCCTAAGAGCCTAATCCTCATCCATGCCATACATAAAGCAAGGAAGAAACTAGGAAAAAGATGTTGCTTAATGCACAAGCTAAACAAATCATCAATCAATTTATAAAGCTAAGCACAAAATAATAAGAGGCCAATTATGGTCGGGCACCATCGGACAAACCTGGAAAATAAATTGGGTAGCAGAGCTCTACCCTTATACAACTCGAGTTACAAATGAGTTAAATACAATTAAGCAAGGAATTCATTATTATGGGGGTCTTCAAGCTTCAATTATCCATTCTTCTTCTCTTCTTTCTTCTTCTTCTTTTCTTTCTTCTTCGGTTCCTTCTTTTGGATGGTTGGAAGATGGATGCACCAAAGGCTTCACATGGTGCATAAGATGAGATCTTATGACCAATGTTCATCCTAATCACCATAATAATCACTTCAAAATCCTAATTGCCAAATTTACATGAAAAAGAAAAGAATGAAATCTAACTAACACCTACAAAATAGAGATTAGCTAAAACAAACCACACAAATCCCAAGCATGTATATTGAACTTAACACCCCACACATGGGTGACTAAGTCCACCTAGCCTATTGGATTATGCTAAGGGGTATAAGCACTTGCACATCAAAAGCAGTTTTATTTTTTTATTTATTACATCGCCCCTTAAGCACAATCCCCTATAGAAGATAATGGTTAGACTAAGATCACCCTACAATTCATTCTACGAGCATACACCCTAACATCCAGACTAAAACATATATCAAAAAATAAAAGCAAACATCAAACCATGCACCGTCCTAACCTAAAGCTAGAAGTGGTGACTTAGCATAATGTGTGTGCTTTCGAGGTTTGTGTGGTATGCTTAGCTATGGCTTTTGAGTTAGAATTTTCAAAGTGTGAAGCATGTTCAACTTAGAGGAGGGTTTCATTTAAGTTGTTTAGATATTTTGGGTTGATTTTATTTCATGTTTTAATTATGTTCAAATGAATCCTACAATTAATTACTTAGTTATAAAGAGAGGAAAGAGAAGAGAACTTTTCTTTCCTTCCCCAACCTAAGTAATTTCTAAAGTAGATTCATGTTTTTATTTTTATTTATGAATGTTTTGATTAAGTGTTTTAATTAATCCTAAGTTTAGATGAACTTTAAAAAACCCATTAAAAAAAGGCATTTTAAGATTAAATAAAATGAACCAAATTCACAAAACATAGATCACTTCATTTCTTTCCCAACATGTATAACATGTATATGAATGAGTCCTAAGCATATCTATACATACAAATGAGAATATTTAACACATTTTATGATGCATGATAAGTAATTCATTTAAGGAAATTTGGAAGTTTATGATGCATGATTTTCATTAAGTAGAAAAGGGATCTTCTTATCCAATCTTCACATGCACACATGAAAGTAAGAAAGGCATAAGTGAGTACAACACCATTATTAATCAGAGGTGTAAAGTACAAGACCTACTTAGGGCTACTTAAAGCCTTGCAACCTCAGGGTTGTCCAGACTAATATACCACTTTCCTTAAATACAAACATATGTACAAAAGAAATGAGTGGAAAAGAAAGAATGCAAAAGTTGATATTAGTTGATTCATTTTTTATGCAATTTATGTGTAAAATCATAGGTATCCTTTTAAGTAATTGTATAGATGAATAGGATATGTAATTTGGCAACTGTTAGGTTCTTTTCAAATGAACCATACATCTTACCAAATCCTATTCAAAATAATACTAAAAGAGAAGAGAAGGAAAACCTATACTAAGCACATCTTTTTATCTAACTCACATGCAAGCTTATAATTAAAACATAAGTAGCACACTTTTAGTTTTGATAATTGATTCATATATTTTTGAAAATAATTTGAATTTAGTAGTGATAATAGCCATTCATATTTCTACTTTAGCCAACACATGCAAATTTGACATAAAGTAAATATTTTCATTTTAAATTAGAATTTTGAAAAGTATGAATGCATGAAACCACATGACACACATATTTAGCATATTGGGAAAGAATTAAAGCAATGAAAGGCTGTAAACACATTCACCTTAATTAAATCCTAAAGATAATCTTATGAAATAAGAAAGTTTAAAATAAACCAAAGTTTATTTAATATGATTTTTTTTATTTTGAGTTTTATTTAGTTTTGAAAATGTGAGTTGATTTTACTATTCCTAACCCATTCCCACATGTGTTTGACATTTTTGTTTAATTTCTAGATGATTAGATTTATTTTATATTTTGATTAGGTTAAGGTATGAATTAAATAAGTTAATTAACCCTTATCTATACCACCTTAGCATAGTTAACCAAGTAATTATGAGCTAATGAGATGACATAAAATCTCATAAGGAATTTAAATTTACAATGCACTTAGGAAGAAAATGTCCTAATGCAATTTGGCTCTTGATTAGTGGTTAATTAAGCTAAGGGGTTTAACTTAAGTAATTTCAAAAACACCCCTCACAGATGTGAGTTGAGTTTTGATTTATTTAATTGAACTTAGGCTCTTAAACAACTAAGAATCTACCCAAAGTAGATTAATTAAGTTATGAAAAGTTTTAGAAATTTTTATAAATTAATTAAGAGGGTAATTAGTGAATTAATCCTTAATTAAGAGAGGATTAAGAAAAGAGAAGGGGGTTTAGAAATAGCTTAGGGAAAATATCCCAAAATTATTCCCTAAGCCTCCTATTTACTAGATCTAACCTTAATCAACTCTAATAATGGATTAAAACACTAATCATCCCCTTAATTATCCTTAATTACATTAAGAGAGTAATTAGAAATGCATTTGCAATTCTCCAAATTAAGCCTTCAATAAATCCCAAGAAAATTAGGAGACATAAGTCATCCCCCGAAACTTACCTAAAAAATTTGACATTAATTAGAGGAGTAATTAAGGAGTAATTAGCAAAATAAATTTCCATTAAAACCCAAAATTAGAGAAAAGTATAATTAAAAATACATTAAAATTAATTTTTGAATATTCTAGATTTAATTATCTTACAGTTGAATTTTACCTCATATTTTTCTGATTTTGATTGAGGGAGATATGAATTTTTGAAGCCTAAAGGATTAATTAAAATTAATTAAAATCATAACTAATCCCCTTAGCTCACAACTTGACACACGGCGGTGACAGTTAGTGCTTTTGCACATCGTGTTATGAGGGGTTACTTAAATGTCGCATCAGAGAGGCGGCGTGGCGGTGAGATGCGTTTGATCCCTATTGTTCGATCAAGGGTTGAATAGCCAGGGATCACTCTGTTGTTTTAAAAGGGACAAATGATTTATAAAATGTGTGTTTAATCTTAACCATCCATCCAAAATGCATGGATGCACGATCGAGATTACCCTAGTTCTTCCCTGAGGATCAATGGAGACCGTCCATGATCTAAGGGAAGATCTAAGCTTGATTGAGCTCAGATTGGAATACAACTTTTCCCACACCATCTTATGCTAATGGCAAGCTATCCAACGGTGGAATTTTCATGCCATGATAATTTCTTTTACAAAGGACCATCACCTCCTAAGCCTAGTGGTCAAAAAATTTCATACCTCACTGAGGTGATCTCTGGCACTCGAGTTTGATGAGGTAGCTTTGTAGTGGAGATGAAGCCCCGTTGAAAGTTTCAAGACTTGGGGTTGAGTAGATCTCTCTATGGACCAACACCTATTCCTCTTTCTTGCAGCTTTAATCAAATTCAACTCCTCCTTGCTTTTGGGAACTTGTGCGAATGCTTGAGTGCACTTGACTTGATCCCCTAAGGAAGTGTGCAAAGGTAATTGAAGTGAATTGGAGTATGGAAGAAGTTGAGAATCAAGTAGAGCTCCCCTATTTTCTAAAGAAGAAAATAGAGAAAACTTGATTACAGTTTCCTCCTAGGAAGCTTAAGAATCCTCTCTGGTGGCTCCTAACACTCTCTCGGACTCAATCAATAATAAGGATCTTGAATTCAAATGGAATTAGGGGGAGTATATCTCCCCCAATGGAAATCGGATGGCCGAACTATGGATGGTTGTTTTGATCCAATTGACCATATGGAAAGGTTGTTTGATCTATTTGGTGTTGGCACATGGTTGGTTGAAGCTTAGGAGTGGATTTGTAACCTCCCATGTGCTTCAAATCAAGTGGAGGAAGGTTTTCAAATTGGCCAAATTTGAGCTAGGGGGTCTGTTTTTCCTTGGGTCCATTTAGAATGACCCACACCCATTGGGTTGGGTACACCACTCTCCATTGGGTATAGTTGACCTATTAGGAAGGTATAAAGTTGATATGAAGAGGGCTTGACCAAATTCCACATGGATTTGACAAAACATTATTCTATGGCCTAGGGGTAGAATAATCATTTGGCTGAATTTTGATTTTGAATATGTTGGGTATGTTGAAAAAATAGGTTTGGCCAAGTTTCATTGGATTTGGAGTTCATTTGATATGGTTTGGCTCTTGTTGACCCATTTAGGTCAAAAATGGGTAACTTGGGTCAAGTTGACCAATTGGTCAAATTGGGTCAAACCAAGGTGTGGGTCAAGTTCATATGACCATTTGAAATATTTTGGTGGCTTTGGTTTGATTCAATTTAGTTTAGTTTTGAATTTGGCTCATATGACTTCATTTAGGATCAAATGGGTCAAGTTAACCAATTTGACCCATTTGACCTATTGAAAGGTCATGGCTAGGTTTAGGTTTTGTTAGTCATATGGAGTGGATTGGTATCTTTTTTCTAATCAATTTTTGTTAAGTTTGAATTTGGCTCAACATGATTTCTTTAGGTCAAGTGGGGTTCAAGGTCAATTGGGCTAGGTTAGGTCTAGTTGGCCAATTGAGAATTTGGTCAAGTTCATCAAGTGCTTTGGAATGAACTTGACCCATTGGTCAAGTTCAAACATGGTTCATGAATGAACTTAGATCAAAGATTTCAATCAATTTGGCTTATGATAAATTTTGGCTACGTTAAGTTTCATTTTGGCTAAGTGTTGACTTGGTCAACCCTTAGGTTTGACTTGGTTTGATCGAATTTAGTTGATCGATCATCCCATGATGATTGTTGATCATGATGAGAGGCATAGGTGAGTTTGATTCAATCCAATTTGGTTAGGATTAGATTTTGGCTCATAAGGGTACTTTAGGTCACTTTGGGTCAAGTGAGCATAAGTGGGTCAAATGGCTTGGTCAAAACTTGATTTGAGTTTGATTGATCTTAGTCAAAACTTGAATATGAATGGAATTTGGGTATGATTTTTGAATTGGATTTTGATTTGGTGATTGAAGTTTGTATTTATATTTGAATTCATGATTGTTGGGTTGATTGAATCATGAAGAAAAATCAAGAGTTTGGCTTGATTTGAAATTGATTTGACTAAGTTCAAGATTTTAATTTGAAAGGCCTAGGTTTGATTTTTGGAATTTGTCTTGATTATTTGAATTTATTTTTCATTTATATATGTGAAAAAATGAGAATATAAATGAATCATGAGAAAATTTTAAGGATTTGAATTGATTTGATCATGATTTAGGCTAAGTCAATTAAAAGGAATTTAAAGGACTTAAGAAATTTTCAAGTTTTGAATTTGATTGTTGGATTTGGTTTGATTAATTTGAATTTATATTTATGAGAAAATCCCATGAGTTTGATTTGATTTGATCATGATTTATGGTAAGTCCATTAAATGGTAATTTAAAGGACTGAGGAAATTTTTGGACCAAGGAATTTCATTCATGGGTTTCAATCATGGATTTCAATCACATGGAGTTGCTTTGAGTTTAGAGAAAATCAATTAGATTTGATTTGGAGTTTGACATGAAGAAAGGAAGGTGGGGAATGGTTCAAGCTAAGGGTAGGCAAATTTTCTAACACCCCAAGGCATGACCTATTCTTATGGCTAACTCTTCTAAGTCTCTAGGGCTAGGTTGAGTATCCACCTAATCACTAGATGTATCTTAAGACTAAAGAACTCTTAAACTCTAAGAGAAGCCCTATGTCTAAAATAGAGGTGTTGAGGGTTCATTCTAAAAATGAGGTCAATAGTAGGCAAGGGTTCTTAAACTCATAATGTTGACTGATGCACCTTGGTCAACCAAAACTCTTGATGTAAAGAGGGTGGTTGTGCTTGGTCATCCCTAGAAGCAAATCTTCATCACTAAATGTAACTATTAAGATATCCTTTGAGCTGTGTGCCTCCTCTTCTATAGCGGTCTACTGAACTAAGCATATCTTTAGATCAATGAGAGCCTTAACTAGAGATTTCCTCATTTCTTTGGATAAGATAAGGGCATCATATACTTAATTTAGCTAGAAACTTTTTAAGATGTGCTAGGATGTTGTAATCAACTCTGACTTGGTCCTCCACAAGCATATCCATAGATGAAGCATCCTATGAAGGGGTTATCTGCTCACTAGAACCAATGACTTATTTCGCTTATCAGGAGGTGTTACCCTAGGAGTTAGAACTTTGCCAAGCTAGTCCTTAAAAGTAATACAATCATCTAAGACATGACTAACCATGCAGTGGTAGGTTCAATAGTTAGGATCATTACTTTGCCTACTTCCTCCATCCTCTTGGGCTCTGGTAACTAAAAGTCAGGTTTCTTTAAGAGGTTCTTACATATTTTTCTATCTGCCTTTCTCTTGAATGAATATAGCTTATTCAATCTATCTATAAGTGTAGGTGGGTAATAGGTACTTGGCAGTGGGTAGGAGTACTGCAGCTGGGTAGGCTACTGATATGATGGGAATGGCCATTGTGGTGGTTGTGGCGGCTCATATGAACACCGAGGTGATGGCAAATGAGCTAGTAAAGGAGGCTATAGAGCTCGGGATCTCTCATACTGGACTCTGGCTAGCTACTTCTCTCTATCCACTGACACAACTATCCTTGGCTTCTTCTCGGATACCTTCTGCGGCTTTCGAGATGATTGGTCGATAAAGGGCAATTATTTTCTTCCACTTGTAGGTTAGCCACCTTGTCGATTAGTTTCTCAAATGTCTAGATGGTAAATCCCTTAAGCATGAAGGTGACCGGGCCATGAATGTCCTTGAGAAGAATCTCAATGGCATGTTGTTCGGATAGTTGTAGCTCATATTTCATGTGTTGGTTGGGCCACCAAAGAATATAATCAATAGGGGACTCATTGGAAACTTGCTTGCTGCAATGAGGTTGCCTATAGTCACTCTTTGATGAGCTCTAGCAAACTCTTAATGAAGAGGTGCTCTAACTCAGTAAAAGTCTCTACCAAATCATTGAGCAATTCGGCATACCAATCAAATGCAACCCCTGCTAGGTTGTTTAGAAAAAGTCTGAATAGGAGTGTGTCACTACCACCAAAGTTATAGCAAGACTCTAAGTGCAATATCATGTGCTTCCACCGCCATCAAAGATCTTGAAGGAGGCAAAAAACCCTTGGGGTATTGAACTACATCAAATTCCTTCGAGTATGGTCAACCCTTTGGAATGGATGAGCTCCCCTTGGCTTGTGCCTTTGCTTCCCTCACCTGCTGATCTACCATATTTTTAATATCCATCTCATGCATGGAGGTTCCATCTGTGACCTTCCTATGCAAGCTACCAGCGTCAGCCTCTACAGGAGTGCACCTAGGATGCTCTAAGGTATGTACCAACTTTGGATGGTCGGTTATCATGGGAGAAGACTGTGAAACTTGGGCTTAGTTCTATAATGCTAAGACCAATTCCATCAACTCCTCAATTTTCTTCCCCATCTTATTAATATGATCATCCCTCTATTTGAGCTGGTGGAGGAGGTGATGAGTAGAGTGAGAAGTGTAACCTTCCTCGAGTACATCACCTTCCTAACTAAGCTGATCCTGATATAAGGATCTCTGTGTATCAACCATGTGGACTCCGGCTGTGTCGTCCAACATAATCTTCATCAAGATCAAAGTGAACCCTATCCTCATCCTGATCTGAGTGGTCACTCCTAAGAATTCACCTTTTTTAGCAAAGTAGCTTTCTAATATGTCATATGTAGATCGGTCTACTATGCCTGGCTGGACTGGTACAAATACTCACTGACTACTAGCTATAGGGCTGTGCTCCTCTGCCTCTATGCAATAGACACTGCCTATTATCAAGACATCCTCATTAGGAGGATCAACTATCATGGGGACTATGTTTATGTCCATTCCCGTCTCTATCTCTATCTACTGTGGAGGTGGTACGATGATGATGCTCTTGGGTCGCCACTCTATCCTGACCATAACTAAGGTAGAGGGTTGAGCATGGGAGCTTGATCTCACCTTAATAGGTGGAATGGATGGAGCGGGATCCTTGGGCTATCGTTGGATCACCAGTGGGGATGGTCTCTCCCCAGTTGGGGGATTTTGAATTTTGGTGGGGGTGGTAGATGTTGTAAGCTGAATTAGTGATGGTGGATGGCGAGGGGAGCGGTGTGATGGAAACATTGACTGCCCCTCAATAGGGGATATCCTCCTATGGTGGACTGTTCCAGTAAGAACAATATTGTCTGAATGATTGGCCCTAACAGGGCAATAATTATGGAAATCCATCAAGGTAGAGGCTACTGACTGCTTAGCATACCTCTACCGCTCTCTCTTGCTCGCCTGGGCAGATACTCGAGCCTCCATGACTCTCTCTCTCTCTCTCTCTCTCTCTCTCTATGGATCTAACCCCTAACACTCCTATGGATCATGGATCATAACTCAAACAAGGTACTAGACTGAGTGGCTATAAGCTCTGTCGACTTGGCATAGAATAGTCCTAAGTCCCATGTAGGGCCTTCTGCTCCTATGTCTCATAGATGTGGTGATGGAGGAGATGCAGATCCTCAGTCTTCTTCTCCATCTGAGGCCAAGAGTGAGTGCAACCTACTACCACTCAAAAGCAGAGAGGTCTCATGGGGAGAACCCTCCGCAGCTCTATAGGAAGCAACGTTAAGCTCTCTTGCTGCTCACTCAAGATCCCACTTAATCTTTCAATTTTTATTGTGACATTGGGTGTGAGTGAGCAAACAAAAGTGGGAGCTAGAACCTACCTCGAAGGTGGGGGATACTATCTCAGAGGCTAAGATAGCTTTCCTCTTTAAGGCAACCAAAGAGGAGGTAACAACTCTCATTGGAGCTATGATAGGGGCAACTAAACGGGCATGACAACGTTAAGCTCTCTGTTTCAGTAAGGTAAACTCAGAATCAGATAGGATATCCAAGCGGATGAGTGTTGTCTGTCTCGCCACCTCCTCCCCGCTAACGGTTGTGATGGATGTCCCCTCACAAGTAATTCAGACACCCTCAAAGCCACAACCAAAGTAGATCAGGTATGCGGCATCAGTCATGGTGAGATTGGCCTGATCCAAGGCCAGATCTGCACCAGAAGGGAAAGAGATGATGAACTTGCTAGGAGCCATTATCACTACACTGAGTGAGGGCTGAAAATACTGACTATACTAGAATCACTACACTGAGTGAGATTTGTCTTGATGTTGGCCTCCAATCATTGACTTATATACTTAATTTGGAATTTAAACCCACACATAATAAATTTAGGTATGATAAATGGGGTTTATTGAATTTTGGAGAGATTTTTGATATTTGGATGAGAGACTTGGCCATATGATTTTGATTTAAAATCCATACTCAACCAATTTAAGTAGGTTGGGTAGGGTGCAAAAATTTGGAGAGACCTTTGAAGAAATTTGTATTGTGTGTCTTGTTTAATATTTTGATTTGGAAAAACCTTTACTTAGAAAATTTAGGTATGCTAGAAAGGTTTTGATTGTATGTTTGAAAATTTTGTGAAACTATCTTTGCTTGTGATGGCTATTTGTTATGTGTGTGGTATATGTTGATTTGATTTAAAAGTGAGGATTCTTACTTAACAAATTTGGTATGTTAAGTAGAGGCCAAATGTGCTTGATATGTGTTTAAAAATGAGGCTCTCACTTAACAAATTTGGTATGTTAGGTGGGAGCCAAAGGTGATTATGATTTGTATCTTGAAAATGAGACTCTCACTTAAAAAGTTTGGTATATTAAGTGGGAGCCAAATGTGATTGATTTATTTTGAGGAATAAGACTCTCACTTAACAAATTTGGTATGTTAAGTGGAAGACAAATGTGGTAGATTTGTTTTTGAAAAATGAGACTCACACTTAACAAATTTGGTATGTTTAGTGGAAGTGATTTGGTTTGTGTTTGAAAAATGAGACTCACACTTAATAAATTTGGTATGTTAACTGGAAGCCAAATGTGATTTGATTTGTGTTTAAAAAATAACTCACACTTAACAAATTTGGTATGTTAAGTGGAAGCCAAATGTGATTTGATTCGTGTTTGAAAAATGAGACTCGCACTTAACAAATTTGGAATGTTAAGTGGAAGCCAAATGTGATTTGATTTGTTTTTTAAAAAATGAGACTCTCACTTAACAAATTTGGTATGCTAAGTGGAAGTCAAATGTGATTTGTTTTATTTTGAAAAAGGAGACTCACACTTAACAAATTTGGTAAGTTAAGTGGAAGCCAAATGTGATTTGATTTTTTTTTTTGAAAATGAGACTCACACTTAAACAATTTGGTATGTTAAGTGAAAGCGAAATGTGTTATGATTTTTGAAAATGAGACTCTTACTTAAAAAATTTGGTGTGTTAAGTAAGAGTCAAGTGTGACTATGATTTTTAAAAATTCGACTCTTACTTAACAAATTTGGTATGTTAAATAGGAGTCAAATGTGTTACAATTTTTGAAAATGAGACTCTCACTTAACAAATTTGGTATGTTAAATAAGAATCAAGTGTGATTATGATTTGTGTTTTGAAAATAAGAGTATCACTTAACAAATTTGGTATGTTAAGTGGGAGTCAAATGTGTTATGATTTTTGAAAATAAGACTCTTACTTAGCAAATTTGGTATGTTAAGTAGGAGTTAAGTGTGATATGATTTGAAAATGAGATTCTCACTTAACAAATTTATGTTAAGTGAGAATCAAATGTGATTATGATTTGTGTTTTGAAATTGAGACTCTCACTTAACAAATTTGGTATATTAAGTGGGAGTCAAATGTGTTATGATTTTTGAAAATGAGACTCTTACTTACCAAATTTGGTATGTTAAGTAGGAGTTAAGAGTGATATGATTTGAATATGATATTATCACTTAACAAATTTGGTATGTTAAGTGAGAATCAAGTATGATTATGGTTTGTGTTTTGAAAATGAGACTCTTACTTAACAAATTTGGTATGTTAAGTGGAGTCAAATGTGATTTGATTTATTTTTGAAAATGAGACTCTCACTTAATAAATTTGGTATATTAAGTGGGAGCCAAATGTGATTTGATTTGTGTTCTTTTTGAAAATGAGACTCTCACTTAACAAAGATGGTATGTTAATTGGGAGTCAAATTATTATAATTTGTGAATGAGATTCTTACTTAGCAAATTTGGTATGTTAATTAGAAAACCAAATGTGTTTATGATTTGAAAATGAGGCTCTTACTTAATAAATTTGGTATGTTAAGTAGGAGGCATGTTTATGATTTTGAAAGAGGAAAATCTATTTAACAAATTTAGGTATGTTAAATAGAATTCAATTTTTTTTCTTTCTATTTTTTTTTTTGAAATGAGACTCTCATTTGATAAATTTGGGTATGTCAAATGGAGTCGAAATGTTTTTTTTTTTATTTTAAGAATTTAGAAAAGGGGAATTCTATTTGACAAATGTAAGTGTGTTAAATAGAACTCAACTTGTTTTGATTTTTTTCAAAAGAAAGGGGAACTCTTATTTGACAAATTTGGGTATGTCAAATGGTGTTCAAAATATGTCTTGATTCTATGTGTGATTTCTTGCTTTTGAAAAGATGAAAACTTCACCTCTAGCATATGTGAAATATTTTAACTGGAGTTTCAATTTTATGTCATGATTTTATTTGAAGATAGGATCTTCATTCAACAAGTTTGGGTGTGTTGAATGGAGATAACTATTTTCAAAAATGTGCTTTAAAAAAAAAGATTTTAAAAGAATTTTTATTTTGATTTTGAAAAGAACCTCCATGTAACAATTATAGGAATTGTTAAATGAGGTTTGGCTTATATGAGGTTTGAGAACTTCTTATGAATTTTGTGCAAGATCTTTTGTTATGTGAATTTTTTGAAAAAGTGCTTTTGGAAAGTGACATTTTGCAAAAGAGTTTATTTTCTTAAATATAAGATGAACCTTGCCTTACCAAGCTAGTGGTAAAGAGGTTATAATTCTTGTCATCTCCTTTCATTAGTTAACTTTATCTTTCACTTATTGGGAGACCCAATAGGGGTTTCAAGACCTACAAGGAGTGAGGTCCTAAAATCTAAAGGATGTTGTCTAGCTTTGCTTAAGAATGAAAAAAGTTAAGTGCTAATGGAAGGAAAGATAGTCTTAGACTCATATGAAATACAAGTCCACTATCGATGCTTGGAGACAATAATTGTCTACTAGAGATAAAGAGAGGAACCATCTCCAGTGGAGTTGCTAGAAAAATTTGTGGTTTTCTTTTGATTTATGTGTATGGAGGACACCACACAGATCTGAGGGTGTACTTATTGAGGTGATCAGGTATGACATCAAGGAATGGTGCACTATCTTGAAAGATAGAAATCACCACCTTATAATGAACCTAATCACCTAATAAGGACTCTAAGGCACAATGGGTCTTTGAATATACCAGAGATTTTTCTCCTAGTTTACATGGATGAAAAAAGTAGTGTTTATTTAAACTAGATTCTAAAGTTCCTTATGGGGAAAAGCCCCATATTTAATAACATCCTAAGGAAGGTGACTTCCTTATGAATACTCTCTTAGGAAATTATTGTCTCCAAAGATTTCGAAGATATAACTATCAATAAATTGACTATGTTTGGAAAATCAATCAGGATAAATAAAAAAGGAGAGACTTATTATCGTAGCCAAGGGAGATGAGTAGGGAATGCTCATGATACTAAGAAACCTAGTGAGCATTCTAATATATTCTATGGTTGGGCTTTATATGTTTGAAGTTGAGGAGAATTATATGTTTGAATTGGAATTTCATTGGAAGGCTGCTTATAATCCCACAACACAAGGTCATGGAAATGCCTATAAGGTGAGGATTTATGCTTGTAGCTCGAAGGAAACAGCTACCTCAAATCCTAAATCTAGGGAGCTTTGGCAAGAACCAAAGCGTAACTTAAATCTAAGTGAATATGGATATATGGTTTACCTCCACAAGAGAGGATAAACCACCCGATTGTTAAACTAATAATCGTGTGGAGTGGCAGCTAGCTAACTCCTCCTACACTTCAAAACCATGTGGTCAAGTCATATATTCTATATGATGTTAGGTTGTTATTATTAGAAAGAAAACTAAGGTCCTTAAACCCACTCCCTAAGAGACTTGAGCATGAGTGGTATGAACAATGACTTAGTCTAATGCAAATCTTTTCAATTTTTATTTGATTTTGGACTCTTCATTTTGACAAAGGCTATAAGATTTTTATATGCCTAAATGCATGTTGAAATGAATTATGGGTCAAATCAAGTGATAAGAGGGTGAAGCTTTATTAGTAGGAGTTACTCTCATAGGTCAAGTGATTCCCATATGTGCAAGAACAGATGCCCTCATTTTACAAGAGTGATTCAAGATGATATGCATGATATTATACATATAACATCCAACTAAGGGGTTGCTAACATCTTTTAATTATCTTGATTTAATGCCTAGACTTTATGTGAGGTTATGAGTTAATTTATAAAATTTAATTATGAGTTGTAGTTGGGGTAAAAATTTATTTATTTTTCTAAGAGCCTAATCGGATCCAGACCATACATTAAATCACCATATATTAAAAAAAAGAAAAGACATGCCATTTCTATTTCACAATTATAAATAAAATATCAAACAATTTATAAACCTAATGTAAAAGAATAACAAGCTGGGGCGGTCGGGTACCGCTATACAACCTAAGAAGAAAAATGGGTAACCAAGCTCTACCCTTATACAACCTAGTATATGAAACAATAATTACAATTATAAATAAATGAATGCTATTGGGGGTCTTCTTGTCTTTTTTCTTCATACCTCTTCCATTTCTTTATTTGAGTTTGCTTGCTCCAAAGGCATCATGGAGGCCTCCTAAGACAAAGCCTTCTAGCCTTCGCTCCTCCTAATCTCCATAACACTAATCCTAGTTCCTAATGCAATTACATTAAAATTAGAAAGTAAATCTAATTACACCTGCAAAATAAGTGTTAGCTAAACACACCATACAACCTAAGCAGTTATATTTATAATTTGGACTTAGCACCCTACACATTGGTAACCAAGCCCACCTGTCCTAACTTGGATTATGCTTAGGGGCTTAAGAAGCCTACAAAGACAACATTTATATTTATTTTTCAGTGGCCCCTTAAGCATAATCCCCTATAGAAAAAATGATTAGCTAATCATGGCCTAACATCTAGTCTATAAAGAATGCACCCTAACATCTAGTCTAAAACAATAATACATCATAAAACCAAACATACATCAAACTATGCACCACCCTAACATAAGGCTAAAAGTGGTGACTTAATCTAAGATGTGTGTTTTAAATCTTGTGTGGTATGCCTTAACTATGCTTTGTTATAATTTTCTAAGTGATAAAGGATTTAATTATAAAGGATGATTTTACTTTAAGTGGCTTAACTGATTTATGAATTTTACTTAATGTTTTCTTTTGTTTCATTTGTCTTATACTTAACAACTAAGTGTTATAAAGAGAAGAAAAGAGAGGATCACCCTCCTTTAGCCCTACCTTAAGCCACATCTAAAGCATATTAATTAATCAATTCTCTTTAATGAATGGCTTATTACATATTTTAATTAATCCTAAGTTTAAGTTCACTTTAAATGATCTTATTCAATAAGAAAGGCATCTTAAGATTAATTAGAGTCAATTACTATCACACAACACATGTTTGTTCATTTCTTTCCATCATATGTAGCATGCACATGATTAAGTCCTAAACACATCTATGCATACAATATGTTTTTGATAGACTTAAATGTGGGATGCATTAATGATTTTCATAGAAAAAGAGGATTCTCATTCATTTGCTAAATATATATTCAAATGTATGAAAATTCTAAGCAAGCACTTCGCCATTATTTTGCACCAGGAGAGTGAGGTAGGAACCTCCTTGGGCTACTTAAAGCCATGCATCCCTGGAATGTCCATACTAGATATACCCACTATTCTTAAATGCATGTGGATGTATAAACAACTATAAGAATATGAATCATGCAAAAATTGTATTTAATTTAAATGATTTATTTGTTTGAATGAATTAATGCTCTATCCAAATTCTCATGTCAAAATGCATAAGAATGAAATCAAATGGGTATATTGCCATTATTTTGCATAAGGGGAGTGAGGTAGAGACCTTCTTAGGGCTACTTAAAGCCATGCATTCCCATTATGTCCAAACTAATATACCCATTAACATTCATACTTATGTAAATCAACATATGAATGAAAGAAACAAACTTCATTTCATACACTAAGCTTATATTCACATGCACCTCCTATGTATGTATAACTAATGTCACAACATGTATTATTACTCATTAATAAGCTTTTGAAAATACATTTGATATTTAGTAGTGATAATATCCACACATATTTTTAATTAAGTTAACACATGCACATTTGACATAAAAGAAACCATTTATTTTAATTGATTTTTGAAAGAAATGAATGCATGATGACAAGTTCCATACAACATCTTAATATTATTAGAAAGAAATAAAGAAATAAGCATGCAATTTCATTCAATCCATCTAATTAAGGACAATCACATTGAATAAGCTTATTTAAAATAAACCAAAGTTTCTTAAAGTCACTTTTGATTTTATGTTTGATTTGATTTAGAAAATGTGAGAAAGATTTGGTAATCCTAATCCCATTCCCCATATGTGATTTAATTTGATTTAATTAAAAGCAATTAAGTTGATTTTATGAATTGGTTAAGTTAAGCATGAATTAAATCAATTAATTAAACATTTTACCTATGTTACCTTAAAGTAATTAACCAATTAATTATGAGCCAACAAGATATGCACATGAATTAGAATTTAAATCAGCAATAACCCTAAGAAATAAAAGGCTTAATGCAATTGGCTTATAATTAGTGGTTAATTATATTAAAGAACTTAATTAAGTTCTCTTATGGCTTCCCTATACATGTAGGTTAGCCATAATTTCTTTAAATAGCTTTAGTTTATTAAGCACCTAAAGATCTACCCAAGAAACTTAATTAGATGAGTTCTAGAATAATTATGATTTTAGTTTAATTAATTAATCCATTTTAATTGATGAATTAGATAATTAATTAGTCCCAAATTAATTAATTTCAAGTCAAGTGAAATGAACTTAGTGAAAAGAATTGGAAAGAGATCCCAATCTCATTACCCATGTCCATTCACTATTATATAATGATTAGCAAGTTTAATTAATGGTTTCCTCACTATTTAGCATTTTAATTATTCACCTAATTAATTAAGAAAGTAATTAGGCTAAGATAATCCTTTTTCCTAATTAATCAAAAAATAAATCCCAAGAAAATTATGAGAGGTAGTGGTCATCCCATTAATCAACCTCAGAAAGTTTGGAATTAATTACTTGAGTAATTATGGAGTAAATAAGCTAATTAAATTTTTTCAATTAAACCAAATTAAGTCTGAATTACTATTCAAAATCAATTGGTGAATATTTTTATTAAATTTACCCCTCAAATACCTTTAAATGAGTATTTATTTATATTTTTATACTTTTATCTATGATTTTTTATGATTTTTAAAAGTTTCAATTGATTTAAGTGATTTTTCATGATTTTTATAAAGTCCATTAATTTATTTTTATCTTCTGAACTTGAGAACGCAATATCTTCCAATCAAATTTGTTTTGACTTGAAATTTTTATGGCAAGTGTATTTAAACTTCAATTTTAATCTTTGAAAATTTTAAATCAATCTAATGTGCATTTTTAGTTTAATTAATGAAATTTAATTTTTTCTAAAACTTAAATTAAGCTCAAAATATCCAATAAAATTTGGGGATTTTGGGTTTGTTAGATTCCCCTCAAAAGGAGAATCCAACGAGCTCTTGTTTGAAATTTTTAGTTAAGTATTTAATTTTCTATGAATTTTTGAAATTTTAGGTGACTTAAATAATTTTTAACTTCAAAAATCTCAAATTTCCTAATTAACCCAATCAACACTGACGGCGTGGTGCTAGATGGCACCACGTGATTGGGCGCATGGTCCCACATGGCATGGTGTCATGTGAAGTTGTGCAAATTAGCCGCGTAGCACTAACACGATGCTCAAGCGAGAAAGCTTGATGAACAACAAAGGGATGCGTGGATTAGATCGGATCATCTGATCATGGATCGGACGGACTAGATCCTATCCATGTGATCCAAAGGTCAAAATGCTCGAACATCAATTCGAGCCATCCGATAAATCATGGGATCGATGGTCTTGTATCGCGAACCGCGTAACAACAAACTAGGGGTTTTGCAAATTTTTGCAAAATCTAAATGAATTTTATCGGAATGGACTTGTTTCACATCAATTCATACCGAAAGACTTCTATATATTGGGACTAAATACCATGAAAAATGAAGGGTTTTCAAAGAAAATTCCTAGAATCCCATGAAAATCATCACAAATTAAGAAATCCTAAGGCCAGCTATGGTTCTTGAAAATTACCTCACTGGGGATGGTTTCTAGTGGCGGTGATGATCTGAGCATGCTCTTGAGTGGGGGAATAAGCCTTGGAATGAGCCTTGATTTTCTCCTTCACTTTGGAATGATGTATTCTCCAAGTGTTCTTAATCCACTTGATTTTGTTTTATTTTGCTCAAAAATTAAGTGGGAATGATTTCTAGTTAGTTTGGGAGCTCTAGGAGGATGAAATGAGAATGGGAGAATAAGAATAAGGGTCTCTATTTTCTATGCTTTAGTTTTGGCCAAAAATTCCCTTTTATTCTTGATTTTTTGGCTCCAAATGGGTGTCTTTGGCTTGGGGTGGTTGGGAATGGAAGAGAATCATCCTAGGTGGCTCATTTTGGTTGGCTTAGGCATGAAAAGTGGCTGTAATGAAGGACAAATGGGTGCCCTAGCAAAGGGAGGTGGAAGTCCTTCATGCCAAGTGTTCCAATGGGAGAGGTGAGGTGAATTCACCTCCCCATGAGTCATGGTTGACCCGACCACCTCTTGGGTCTGATTGGTTAGTGTCCTTGGTGCCTATGTAGACCAATGGATAAGTGCCAAGTAGTAAAGGAAGAGAGATGACCACTTAGGTGAGTTTCTTTTCTCATAGGATGCCCTTGACCCAAGAGCAAAGTGGTTATTTGGCATTAAATTTAATTTGAGCAGATTTCAAATGAGTCAAAAGTGAGTTGGACCTAATTTTATGTCATTTAGAGTTCATTTGGATTTAATTTGAGTCAATTTGACCCATTTGGGCCAAATTGGGCCATAACAAGTTAGACTGACCAATTGATCAAATTGGGTCAAACCAAGGTTGGTCAAGTCCAATAATTAATTTGGAATGAACTTGATCCATTGGTTGCAATCAATTTAGTTTAGGTTATAATTTGGCTAGTTTGGGTTTATATGGATTAAAGGATTGACTTGGTCAATAGGTTAGGTTGACTTGGTTAGACCCAATTCATGATAAATGATTAACATAGGATGATCAATAATCATGACATAAAATTTGGATTGGCTTAATTCACCTTGATTTGGAATGAAGTGGATTTTGGTTCATGTAGGTCAAATTGGCCACTTTAGATCAAGTAAGCCAATTGTGTTTAGTTGTCTTGATTTTGAGTTAGTTTGATTTAGTTGAGTATATATATGGATTTGAGATTGATATAAAAATTCAATTAAAATTCGTTTAGGTTCAAATGAGTTTTAGTTCATTTGAATATTTCAAGTCAAATGGGCTAGGTTGGATTTGACTTGAGTTAATTTTGATTTGGCTTGATGATTGTAGATTTCATTTATATTTGGATAGATGATTGAAGGAATGATTGATTTAAGAGAAAATTCATTGGTTTTGACTTTATTTGGATAAGATTTGGTTAAGTCCAAGAAATTAGCTTAAAGGGTATAAATTAGATTTTGGTTTTGGTTTTGGATATTTGAATTTATATTTCATTTATATTTGGAAATATAAATAAAGATATAAATGATTCATGAGAAAATCACTTAAGTTTGGAGTGATTTGGAAGTAAATTTGACTAAGTTCATGGATGTAGGTCAAAAGGGCTTAGAAGGAAATTTGGTTGAGTTTGGATTTGATCATGGGATTGAATCATTTGAGGTTGGGTTTGAATTGGAATTTGATAGTTTGATTGAAAGATTGAATTGATATTTAAGAAAATCAAATGAGTTGGATTGATTTGGATTTGGTTAAGGCTAAGTCCATAGGATGAAATCAAAGGGCTTAGGAAGGGTTTTGAGTTTGAGTTTGATCATGGATCTCAACCAAATGATTATGAATTCAAATTTGGATTTAAAATATGAATTAAAATTTGAGGTTTGGTTTAAAATTTGGATTGGAATTTGGTAAATGATTGAGGGATTGAATTGATCTTGGAGAAAGTCTATTTATTTGGATTGATTTGAATTTGATTAAGGCTAAGTCCATAAGATGAAATTAAAGGGCTTAGGAAGGGATTTGACTTTGGATTTGATTATTGGTTTCAATCATTTGGTTTGGAATTTGGATTTAGATTTGGTATTTGAGTTGAATTTAAGGTTCAGTTTGAGGAGGAAAGCATGGATTGGGTTTAAGCTATAGGGTAGGTAAGTCTTCCTAAGTCCCTAAGGCATAACTTATTCTTATGACTAACCCTTCTAAGTCCTAGGCTTAGATTAATTGTTTACCTAATCACTAGAAGTGTCATAAAACTAAGGAGCTCTTAGTTTCTATAGGAGTCCTAGATCTATGATGAGAATTTAAGAACTCACTCCAAAAGTGAGGTCAACAAGATCTCAAACCATTCATAATTCATGAGGTCGGGATATATAAGGATGCAACCTATTACCTTCCCCAAAATCAACAAGTCCATTCTTGTGAACTTAGTCAAGATCCCATGAGGGAAAAAAAGAAAGAAAAGAAAACAAAAAATATAAAAAAAGAAAGGAAAAAAAAAAAAATGGCTTTTAAAGTTCCACCACCATGATCCACCCATTACTCCACGGGAAAGAGAAAGAAGATAGTTCAGAGGCAGTCCCAGAGGTGGAAATCCTTCTTATTGGTCACCCAATAGAAGGTATGTCTTAGCCACATGGAGTACACTTGCTATCCATATAGACTTAGAATCTAGTTCAAAGGATAAGACTTATGTGGTTAGCACACCAACCAGCTCTTCTTAGCAGCAAATCCCTTTCGAGGTGACACTTGAGTCAGATAGTAATGAAGATCGGGCTCTAAAGCAAAGCATAAATTTATCCAAGTTTATATTTGAAATAGTCAGGTATCAGATGGGAACCTTAGCTCTAGCACCACTTTTCTCATAAAAAGTTGATGGTTTGGTAGTTAAAGAAGCTCCTAAGTCATCCACATATATGAATACTCAAAGGTTCTTTCTAGGAGCATCATCCTCAAGTCAAGAAGTTGATGTAAAACTTGTGGATGATTCAAATAAATATTTAATATAATTACATTTTGATTGGTATTCACCATGTGTTCTAAATTTAGCAAAGAAAGGGTTAACCACACATAATTGGTCAAAGTACATGATTATTTCAAAAGATTATGGAAGAATAAATGCAAAAACCCTCAATCAAAACCAGGACTAGGATTTAATACAGTGGGTCTAATCGATGATGATGATTACTACTTAGTCATCACCAATCATTCAAAATCTGATAGGTTTTTTTCAAATCATGTTAACTCATATGAGGAAGTGTGTTTAGAAACTTTAGATGCTCCAGCTGATTTTGAAGTCAAAGATGCACCACTAGAGTTCAAAGAGGAGATTAGATCAACCATCAAGCTCAAAGAAATCAAATTAGTGATTGAAGAAAATCCACATCCAACATACATCAGTTATTTGTTGAATGATACTAAAACTAATGACTTAGTTAGGTTGTTGACTGAGTTTAATGAATGTTTCACATGGAGTTATGAAGAGATGCCCAGTTTAGCTCCTGACATAACAGCCCACAAACTAGCAATAGAGCTAGTGCTAACCCTATAAAGCAAGCTCTTAGATGCATGTGATTAGACATTGAACAAGGTCATTTTTGAAGTTAAGAAATTGATCGATGTTGGTTTCATCTGGGAAGAAAAATACCTTACTTGGTTGTCCAGTGTCATCCCAGTTAAGAAGAAGAATGGCCAAATTTGTATATGCATCAATTTTAGGAATCTAAATAAGGCATATCCAAAAGATGAATTTCCACTATCGATACCAGAACTGATGGTGGATGTTGCCTCATATCATCCAATCTTCTCTTTCATGGATGGCTCACTTGATATAACCAAATAAAGATGGCCCATGAAGATGAAACAAACACTGCTTTAAAACCCCAATTGAAATCTTTTGCTATAAGGTCTTGCATTTTAGCCTTAAAAATGCTGGTGCTACATACCAGCAGGCTATGACTCGAATCTTCGACAAACTCATTTATCATCAAGTTGATTGTTATGTCGATGATTTCATAGTCAAAAGTAAAGAAAAGGAAGACCATCTCTTTTATATGAAGTAGTTTTCAAACGGCTATGATAATTTAACCTCAAAATGAACCCCCTAAAGTGTGCATTCAGAGTAGCTTCAGGAAAATTCCTTGAGTTTATCCGACACCAGGGAATCAAAATTGATCCATGAAGATCAAGGCGATACTAGCAATGCTACCCTCTAAACATTTAACTCAACTCAGATCATTTCAAGGGTGGTTGGCATATCTAAGATGCTTTATATCCAACCTAACAGAAAGATGCCAACCATTCTTATCACTTATCAAGAAGGATGTCAAGTTCAAGTGGGATGATAAGTGTCAGCATGCCTTTGAAGACATCAAGCACTACCTAATGACACCGCTAATTCTAGTAGCTCCTATCCCTGGAAAGCCATTGATCCTCTACACCACTGTATTAGATGACTCCCTCGATGTTTTGTTGGCCCAAGCCAATGATGAAGGAAAAGAAAATGCACTCTGCTACCTCTGCCATCATCTAATCTCTACTGAGGCAAATTATCCACCCATTGAGAAGCATTTGCTAGCTTTAATCTTTGCATCCCAAAAGCTATGCCACTATATGCTTTCTCATAAAGTAAACTTGATCTATATGATCAATCAATTGTAATATCTCATGACATGGATGACGTTATCTAGATGGTTGGAGTGTTGGTCCATGATTTTGTCATAATTTGATATTACTTACTTTCATACCCCTCTGTGCGGTGAAAAGACAAGCATTAGCAGATTTCTTAGTAGTACACCCACTTCCTGTGACTCTCTACTTAGTGATTATCTCCCCGATAAATAAATCATGAACTTAGGGGACACTAGTATTCACTACTGGGAGATGTACTTTGATGGTGAGGATTTCTCTCAAAGGGGAGAAGAACCATGATATACTATTCCAAGAAATGTAGGGGTAGAAATAGTTCTCCTAACTCTGGACCACGATGTGATGAGATTCTCATATCACCTGTCCAATCTAGACACCAATAAAGAAGCTAAATATGAGGCTCTGATTACTGGTCCAGAGTTACCTATTACTCTAAGCATCCAGAACATCGACATCTATGGGGAGTCTTAGTTAGCCATTAACCAAATCATTGGGTCCTACAAGGTTATAAAGCCTAAGCTCCATCATTACCACAAGTACACTATAGAGTTGTTGGCCCAAATACCAGAGGTTACCATTTACAAGATTCCTCGAGGATAAAATGCCATTGTGGATGCTTTAGCCAAACTTGCCAAGGAGTTGACGTGTCCAAAAGATGAGTCCATATCGATAAAGTCTTATCTCTTATTGATATTGAACTCACCAAGAGATACTCTCTTAAAGGGGAGGTTACTGCTACCAAAAAAGATGATGAGTCATATTAGAGGCAACCGTTCATGGATTACTTAAACATAGGCAAACTACCTCAAGAGAAGTCAGAAGCTCATCAAATAGAGTAAATAGCACTTTCTACGCTCTTATGGATGACACCTTGTACCGGCCATTCGATCATATGTGATTACATTATTTGGACAAACATGAAGCCCATAAAATCAAGATCGAGGTACACTCAGGTTTATGCAAAGCTCATCAATCCGATCCAGATGAAAGCCAAGATCAAAAGACTAGGATACTAGTGGCGGCCGTCGATGATCAAAGCTTGCATGGACGTAGCTAGGCGATGCTGTTGACCTTAATTTTGGTGTGAGTTGTTATTCCCTCTTCTTAGACTTAGGAGTGTTCTAGACACCAAGAATTCTTTAGTCATAAGACACTTCTACCACCTAGGTGAACACTTAACCTAAGCCTAGAGACTTAGAAGGGTTAACCATAGGATTAGGCTATGCCTTAGACTTAAGAAAAATTCACCTACCCTATAGCCTAAACCCAATCCATGTTTACCCTCTTAAAACCAAACCTCAAATTCAATTAAATACCAAATTCAAATCTAAATCCAAATCAAATGATTGAAATCTATTACCAATTCTGAATCAAATCAAATTAAATCGACCTAAGCCTCATCTTATGGACTTAGCCAAAATTCAAATCAATTCAAATTCAATTGATTTTCTCAAATATCAATTCAGCCCTTCAATCAATCCATCAAACTTATAATCAAACCCCATTCCAAATCAAGATCCAAATTGAATCAAATCTAAACTTGAAACCCCTCCTAAGCCATATGAGTAAACCTTCATGAGCTTAGCCAAATCTCAGCCCAAATAACTTTCAATTCAATTGAATTTCTCATGAATCAATCATATCTTCAATCATCTTCACAAATATAAATAAAATATACATTTAAATCATCAAAAATAAATCAAGCTAAATCAAAATCCAAATCTAAACCCTTTAAGCAATTTCATGGACTTAGCCAAATGTCAATCAAATTTAAACAAAATTCAATTGATTTTCTCACAGATCAATCATTCCATCAATCAACATTCCAGATGTAAATGAAATCTACAATCACCAAGCCAAATTAAAATCAACCCAAGTCAAAGCCAATTTAGCCCATTTGACTTGAAATATTCAAATGAACCAATACCCATTTGAACCTAAACTAATTATAATTGGATTTATATATCAATCCAAAATCCATATATAAACTCAACAAAATCAAACTCAACCCAAAATCAAGCCAACTAAACCCAATTGCTCACTTCACCCAAAGTGGCCAATTTGACCTATTTGAACCAAAATTCAATTCAATCTAAACAAAATGAATTAAGCCAATCCAAACTTCATGACATGATTGTTGATCATCCTAGGTTGATCAATTATCATCCAAACAAACGGTCAACTAGCCCTTGACCAAGTCATTTAACCCATATGAACCTAAACTAGCCAAATTGCAACCTAAGCCAAACCTCTTGAAACCAATGATTTATACCAACCCAAAATCAATACTTGAACATGACCTTACCTTCAATTAAGCCAAACCTAACCCAATTGGCCTTCTTGACCCAAGTTGACCAAATTTAACCTAAATGGACAAAATGGGTCAAATCTAATATAAACTAAATTGATTGCAACTAATAGCTCAAGTTCATTCTAAATTGACTATTGAACTTGACCAAAGCCTCAATTGAGCCCAATCGACTCACTAGACCCAAATGACCTATTGAACCCAACTTGACCCGAAACCAACCTAAAACCCAATCAAATCCAAATTGAATTCAACCAAAGCTCACAACATATTCTAAATGATTAACCAAACCCAAACCAAGACATGACTTAAACCAATTTGGTCAATTGGGTCAAATTGGCCAACTTGACCTATTTGACCTAAATGAACTCAAATGAACCCAAACCAAATATAAATCAAATTGAACCACTCCAATGATACCAATACACTCCAAATGATCATATGAACTTGACCCAACCATTAGTTTGACCCAATTTGACCAATTGGTCAACTTGACCCAACCTAATCCAATTTGACCAAAATAGGCCAAATTGAGCCAAAATAAAACCAAATGAACTCCAAATCACTTGATATTTGGGCTAACCCACTTTTGACTCATTTCAAATCTGGCCAAATCAAATCCAATGCTAAATGACCATCCTACCCTTGAGCTAAGGGTATCACATGAGGCAAATCCCATGTAAGTGGTCATTTCTATTCTTTGACCACTTGGCACTTTCCATTCCATCTATTCCTGGACACTACCCAACCGATTCACCATGACCCATGGGGAGGTGATCACCTCACCTCCCCAATTGGAGCATTTGAAACTACAAAGGACATCGACTACCTTCCTTGGCTGCCACCTCCACACCTTCACCCAACCAAATCAAGCCACCTCATCCACTAAAGGACCTCCACAACCCTCTGAGGTGGCAAAAGTAACCAAACTAGCCCAAGCTATCCATCTGAAGGACCACCCCCCCCCCCCCCATCATTTTGCACTCTCACACACTTGCATTCCTCAACCCCATACCCAAGAGTCACCAAAGACCTTCCCAAGCTCCCAAGCTATTCTTTCATTTCATTTTTTCAAGCTAAATATCCCATTGATTCCCATTTGCTCATTTCTCCACCTAAATGCAATTAACTTTGCACACACCTTCCTTGGAGCCAATCGAGCAAGAACGAAACATCCCCAAGTTTTGATAGATGGAGGTGGACTTTGATCAACACCGACCACCTATGCCTCATGTTTTGGCCTCTTGAGCTATCCACCTCAAATTGGAGCTTGTCATCAACGTGGCCTTATCTGCATTTACTAAGCTTCAATCATTTGGCTTTTGAGCTCCAAAGAGGTATGCCATTGAAATTGACCTTAGGAGTAAAATTTTGTTGGAGCTTTTTGAAGAACACTTCCACCCACCCAATCCTGACCGTAGGATCCCTTTTGATCCTCCTTGCGAAGGTGTGGGATCTATTTGAGATCAATCTGAGCTCAAGTGAGCTCAGATCACACGAATAATGGTGAATGAGCTCCGTTCTCCCTCGGTCATGGACGATAGATCACACCATCCATTCTAGGTGATCGAAATGAATGGTCATGATTAGATCCATTAGATCAAATCGATTAAATCCTCTTTATACTACGGGATTAATTGTGGTCATCTAATCTCAGATGGGATGGTACACGAGAAAGTGCATCCTGTCGCCATCTGATTCAGCATTAATGGAAATAACTTAAATAGCCAATCTCACAACGCCATATGGAAAGCACTCCGCATCAACGTGCCATGTGGCGCCGACTGGATTAGAAGGTTAATTAGGCTTAATTAATGTGTTTTAATGGTTGAAACTTCCTAAAATCATAACTAATTGTAGAGAAATCCAAAAAATATAAATAAATAAATAGTCATTTTAAAGGTATTTCAGAGGAGAATTTATTAAAAAATATTCTTAATTAATTTGGAATAGTAATTAAGTTTAATTAAGAAATTAATTAGCTTAATTACTCTTTAATTACTTAAGTAATTAATTTTAAACTTTGCGGGTTAATTTAATGGGATGACCTCTGCCTCCCATAAATTTCTTGGGATTTATTGCTTAATTAATTAGGAAAATTGATTAATTAAGCTTTAACTATCCTCCTAAGTTAATTAGTCATTAACTAATCACATGAATAGTAAAATATCAATTAATTAAGTGGTTAATCACTATCCAACAGTGAATGAACCTATGGATTGGGATTGAGGCCTCCTCCCTAATCTATTTCCTTAAGTACATTTCTCTTTTTAATTAATCAATCAAATGGTTTAATTAAATAATCAAATGACTTAATTAATTAAATTAAAATCATAATCATATCAAAACATGATTAATTAAATTTAGAGTAGACCCTTAGGTGTTCAACAACCTAAGAAAATCCTAAGAAAATTATAGTTGACCCACATGCATGGGGGAATTATAGGAGTACTTAATTAAGTTCTTTAACTTAATTAATTATTAATTTTGAGCCAATTGCATTAGGCCCCTTTTATTTTTTAGGATCATTGTTGATTTAATTTTCAATGTATGTGCATATTATGTTGGCTCATAATTATTCGGTTAATTATACTAAGGCAACATAAGAAAGGGTTAATTAATGAATTTAATGCATATTACAACCTAATTGACCCACAAAATCAACTTAATTATTTTCTTTTTTATTAAACGAAATCAATTAACAAACATGGGAATGTGTTAGATCAGCAAACCTCCTCTCACATCCTTAAATCAAATCAAAAATATGAAATTTAAAATGACATTAAGAAAGCTTTGGTTTACCTTAAATGATTTTATTTGATATGATTATCCTTAGGAATTAATTTGATTGAATAAAATTATGTGTTTATGTTTATTTATTCCTTTCCAATCATGTTAAATGTTATCATCTTTTAAAAGTTAATTGAATCAAATGATTTTCCTTTATGTAAGCTTGTATGTGTTGGATTAATTTATAATATGTGCGGCTATTATCACTAATAAATTCAAATTACTTTCTAAAGTTTATAAATAAATTACATTGGTTAGTATGGAAGTAGTTATGAATATGTATAGTTTTGCATGTGTTTATAACATAGTCATATGAAGTAAAGCTTCTTTTTCCTTAATTCATGTGTAGTTTTACATGTACATAAATGTTAATGAGTATATAGTCCAGACATCCAGGGAACACGAGGCTTTAGCTAGCCCCAAGGAGGACACTTGATTACCTCACTTCCATGGTTAACAATACATGTGTTCCTACATTAGAACTTGGATTGAATTTTACCCCATAGGCATAAATGCTTCAGTCAAATAAAAATATAATCTTTACATGGTTTTCCTTCCTTTATTTATGTATACATCCATATGTATTTGAGAAAAGTAAGTATTTAATTTGGACATCCCAGGAACACGAGGCTTTAGTTAGCCCCAAAGAGGTCATTTGATTACCTCACTTCTCTGGTTAATAATGACACGTACTTGCTTGTATTTCTTATACATGTGTGTGTTTATTTAATTATAGAATTAGAACCCCTTTTCTTTTATCAAGAATACTTGCATTCATAATTGATTAAGTGATTACATCAGTTGGTCATATGATTTAAAGCTTTCCTTCTTATATTCATGTGTATTAATCTACAGGTGTTTGAATGCAAATAGGTATATAGTTTGGACATCCTAGGAATACGAGACTTTTATTAGCCCCAAGGAGGTCATTTGATTACCTCATTTTCCTGGTTAACAATGACACATACCTATTTAATTTCATCTCTATGTATTTTTGTATAAGAATTTAGAAAGAGATTTAAATACATATGATTGAATAATCTAATCACACAAAAGGATATAAACATAAATCCATCATATAAGGGTGCAAAAATATATTGCATGTATAGGTATACTTAGGATTGAAATCATATGCATGCTATATGTGATGAAAAGGAATGGGTTAGCATATGTCATGTGATAGTAGTTCAACCAAATTAATCTTAAGATGCCTTTTATATTGAATGAAGTCATTTAAAGTGAACTTAAACTTAGGATTAATTTAAAATGTGTAATAATCCATTCACTAAAGAGAACTAAATCAAATTAACATGCTTTAGAAAGTGACTTAAAGTAGGGATGAAAGAGGGAAATCCTCTTCCCTCTCTTTATAACACTTAGTTGCTAAGTGTAACCCTATGAAATAAAAAAATACAAATTAAAATTCTCAAATCAATTAAATAACTTCAAGTGAAATCAACCCTTCATGTTAAATGAAAGTCTTCCACACATAGAAAACTATGACTCTAATGCTTAGCAAGAAATACCACACAAGACTTAACACACACATTAGAATTAAGTCACTGCTTCTAGCTTTATGTCGTAGTGCATGATGTGATTTATATTTTGTTTTATGATGTATTATTTTAGACTGCATGTTAGAGTGTATGTTACGTAGACTAGATGTTAGGCCATTGTTAGCCTAATCATGTTTTCTATATGGGATTATGCTTAAAGAGGTGCTAAAATAAATGTAAATGCTCTCTTTGTATACTTAAACCCTAAGCATCAACTAATGGTCTTAAATTATAACCAAATCTATGTATGTTTAGCTAACTTCTACTTTATAGTTGTAGTTATATTTATTTTCCTATTTTTAATGTAATTTTGTATTAGAAATTAGGATTAATTATATGAGTGATTAGGATGAGCATTGGCTAAAAGGATTTATTCTAGGGTGCCATGTGATGCCTTGAAACCTACCAAATCAAAGAAGCAAGGAGGAAAGAAATGAAGACTCCCCATAACATTCATTTATCATAATTGTAATTATTATTTTGTAATTTTGGGTTGTATGAGGGTAGAGCGCGATTACCCATCTTTTCTTTTCGGGTTGTACGGTGGTACCCGATCACACCGACCTCTTATTCTTTTATATTAGTTTATAAAATTAATTGATGTTATGTTTAAAATTGTGCATTATAAATTGCATGCTTTTCTTATTTTCTTATATGTTTGATGCCTTAATGTGTGGCCTGGATGAGTTTAACTCTTAGGATAAAAATAAATTTTCTACTAAACTACAACTCATAATTAAAGTTTTAAATAATTCATAGCCTCACCATAAAGCCTAGGAATTAAATAAGATAATTAAAATATTTAGAAACCCCTTAGCTGAATGTTGTATGTCTCACATCATGCATGCATATCCCTTCTTCCTTGAAATTGGGGGATCTCCATCCTTGCACGATAAGGGAATGCTTGACCTATGAGGGCATCCCTTCTAGTGGAGAACACCCTCTTCTTGCTGATTTAGCCAATAATCTACTTTCATCATGCATATAGGCATAAAAATCCTAAAGCCTTTGTCAAAATGAAGTGTTAAAATATAAATAAAAATTTGAAAAGATTTTTCATTTGTAGATTAAGTCATTACTCTACCACTCATGCTCTAGTCTCTTAGGGCGTGGGTTTAAGGACTTTAGTCTCTTTCTAAATTAATAACAACCCAACTATCTTACAAATTCATATGACCGAATCACATAGAATTAAAGCGTATGAGGAGTTAGCTGACTGCCACTCCAGGTAGTCATAAGTTCAGCAGTCGGGTTGTCTATTCTCTCTTATGGAGGTAAACCTTATACCCATCTTTGCTTATATTTAGGTCATGCTTTAGCTCTTACTAAAGCTCCATAGATTTAGGATCCAAGGTAGCTATTTCCTTCGAGCTACAAGCATAAATCCTCACCTCTCGAGCTTTTCCACAACCTTGTGTTGATGGATTATAAGTCCTAGTAATCTAATAAAATTCCAACTGTAATAAAATAATTCTCTTCAACTTCCAAAATTATAAAGCCCAATTGTAGGATAGAAACCTAGCATTATGGGCATTTCCTACTTATTCCCTTTGGCTTCCAAAAATAAGTCTTCTCCTTGATCTTTCCCATTTGATTTTCCAACATAGCCAAATTATTGATAGTATATCCTTGAATTCTTTGGAGATAACAATTATCTACTTTAATTGAGTATTCTTAGGAAATTTCATTTCCTAAGATGTAATTAACTATGGGGAGTTACCCCTATAAGGACTTTAGAACCTAGTTTAACATAAACTCTGCTTTATTCATCCATGTAAAGTAGAGGAAAAATCTTTGGTACATTGAAGACCCATCATGCCTTAGGAGTCTTTATTAGGTGATTAAGTCCATTGAAGGGTGATGTCCCTATCTTTTGAGATAGTATGTCATACCTCAAGATCGCACGATCACTTCAATAAGTATCCCCTGCAATCTACGTGGTGTCCCCCATATCTAAAAATAAACACCACAGATGCCACCAATGTTAGGTGCAGGGTGTGGTCTTACACCAACCACCCAATATTCTACACCCCATAATGGCCTCATGGCCATTCAAGTGTTGGAATACCGACATAGTGGGTCCAATTGACACTCCTTCTTCTAAGGGTTATCAGTTCATCCTAACTGCCACCGACTACTTTTCTAAGTGGGCGGAGGTGATTCTACTCAGAGAGGCCACAGCTTAGCATGTGCTCTAATTTTTCGGAACCATATCGTATATAGGGGTGCCTGAGAATTATATCGATAGTAAATTTACAAGAGCACTAAGATCAACAATGAGATCTACCATCTACTATCCAAGGGAAAATGGCATGATGGAAGCCTTCAACAAAACTCTCTTTCAAATATTAAAGAAGACACTCGACTATAATAAGTGACAATGGCATGGGTAGTTAGTTGAAGCCTTGTGAGCTTACCGCACCACATACAGAACTCTAACTCAATATACCCCTTTCTTTAGTATATTAAATCATTCCCATTAGAAGTCCAACTCCCATCACTAAGGATGATGTGTAGCAAGATCACAATGGGAGCGTAATGTCAAGTTACCGTAGAAGATCTCAAGGTTTAGATGTTCGAAAGTTATGCAAAACCAAAATAATTCAAGCTCACAACAAGTTGGTCCATCTTAGATCTTTTCAAGTAGAGCTTATTTTAGTTCTTAGGAGACTAATTGTTGCCCATCGCAAGATGGGAGGCAAGTTGGAACCCACTTGGGAAGGCCCTTTTGCCATAGAGAAGGCCTACCAAGGAGGATCTTATCAGCTCATAAATCATAAGTTAGAATGGCTGATGCTTCCAATCAATGGGCTCTACCTAAAGAAATATAATCTATAAATCTTATTTTAAAATAATTATCAAAGAAAATTTCATCTCAAATTCCATCTCTTCCATATTAAAAAATATCTTTGCTTGCGAATCTGCCACGATGTATTTAGGGTAAGTGTAAGATACTCGAGCGGTGTCCTATCCTTTATCAACACAACACAACACAAACTACACACAAACACATAAAATAAATACATATCTTTTATCTCAAGCTATTTCAAGTTGGGATAATGCCCCAAGTGGCACTCACTGGTAGCTTGGTCGCGACATGTTACCCTACTAGTGTGTCACCCCACTGGTTCCTTGTTTAGAAGGATGTAAGTCTACACACTTTCTTCCTAACTTGACCATTGCACACCGACGAGGGCCTTGTTAGTTTGGTAGCCTCTCGCGGTCAAAGTCGCCTCATGTAAGAAGATGTAAGTCTGCTACATTTTCTTCTTGAACTAACCATCATGCACTGATTGGGTTGAGTATATTTGAGGCTTAGGGTAAGTCCCCCAGTGGCTCCTTTCCTCCTTACAACTTCAAGTTTTGGTCCAATCCTCCCATGGGAATCCCCGCTTAATAGTCTCCCTAGGTCGGATAACCTCTGTCCCACTGATGAAAGAATATCCCGATGATCATTTTCTTCTGTGAAGATCTAAGTCTACATGCCTTCTTCTTAGATTGATTGTCACACACCGACGGGCACCTTAGGTTGGTTGATCCTCACTATGCTAACAGTGACCCACTAGGTGGACACACCACTCATGGTAGATGTAAGTATGGTATGCCTTCGCCTTGAGTTGGCCACCGTACACCTATAGGCGTTCTTTTATAAGGTTCAGGATAATACCCCTAGTGGCACCTCCTGGCATTATTTGGATCACATCCCTGCAACATTTAGTCATATGGGTTACTATCGGATTGGACATTTCTCTCTTAGTACCCCTATGGTTGGAGAATCCATCTTGCGATATGTAGATTCTCCTTGGTCCAAGTCCAGATAGAAAAGGTCGATATAACCCTTCCTCGGTGGTCCTCACACCAATAAAGTCCACGAAATATATATATATATATATATATATACACACACACACACATATATACACACACATATATATATATATATATATATATATACTTGTGGATTAGGAGGACACCCCAATGGTATCTTTTCCAAGCGTGCATCCTATCTTTAAAAGCAATGTTAGCAAAACTCTCTATAGAATCGCCCACTACTCTTGAGTTGATATAAGTCCCCAAAGACATTCACTTACTAGTCACCTTAAGTCGGCGATTTGCTATACTACCAATAGATCACCCCAATAGTTGCTCCCTACTTTGGAAGATGTAAGTATGTTACACTTTCTTTCTAACTTAGCCGTTGCACATCGAAAGGCAACCCTTAGGTTGGTTAGCTCTACCCCACAGACGGTAGATTATCCCTTTGGATTTGTAAATCTCATATATGTCAAGGCTGATATAGCCCCTTTTCATTGGTTCTATCGCACATCGACAGGGTCCATCAAATTAAAATGAAATTAACCCTGACTACTCTTGAGTTGATATACGTCCCTCAAGATTCATTCAAGAGTTTCCCAGTCGTTCGATTTGTTGTGCTACCAACATATCATCACCCCGCTCCCGCTTTGGAAGATGTAAGTCTACTATGCTTTCTTCTTATCTCAGCCGTTGGACATCAAAAGGTAACCTTTAAGTTGGATAGCTCTACCCTGCAGTCGGTAGACTGTTCCTTTGGATTGGTAAAACTGAGATAGGCCAAGGATGATATAGCCCCTTCCTAGTGGGTCAATCACATACTGACAAGGTCCATAATTTAAATCTTGCCAAATTTGGCCGAGTTCACATCCCTAGTAGATATGTCCTCAATTTTAAATCAAACATGAACCAATTCAAGCAAACTGTATAAAATCAAATAAAATTAAAATGAAATTAATTCTGACTACTTTTGAGTCGCTATAAGTCCACCAATTCACTCAGTAGTCGCCCTAGGTCAAGTTTGATTTATTGTGCTACCAATAGATCACCATAGAAATTGCTCTTTGCTTTAGAAGATGTAATTCTAGTACTCTTTCTTGTAGCTCAGCCATCGCATACCGAAAGGCAACCTTTAGGTTGGATAGCTCAACCTTGTTGCTAGTAGACTATCCCTATGGATTTGCAAACTGAGAGTGAGATATAGCCCCCTTCTTAATGGATCCATCGCATACTGATAGGTCCATAAATTAAATCCATCAAATCCCTAGTAGATTCGAGCTCATATCTTCAGTAGATATGCCCTCGACCTCAAATTAAATTAAACCTATGTGATTCTTCCCAATGGAACTAAATCACATTCTATTCCCTAGTGGAGCCCCAAATCATATACAATAAATCAAATTTAAAACCAGCCTCATGAAGCCATCATAAATTAAAACAAATTAAACCCAATCTTAATCTCTAGTGGATTCAGGCCCATATCCCTAGTGGATATGTACCATAAAATCACATCCATCAAATCCAGTCTTGATCCCCAACAGATTCAAGCTCATATCCCTAGCGGATATGCCCCAAAATTAAGCATAAACCAATTCAAATAAATTAAATCAAACTCTCATCTTTAGTGGATTCCTACCAAGCAAATCTGATCCAAACTCCTATCCTAAGTGGATACATCGATGAAATCAAATTCATATAACCTGAACCTGCTTCCCTAATGGAAGGTACACCCATCCTTGATGGATTATAGATTCTAATCCCCGGATCTTCTTTCCATAAATCATATAACCAAATCAAATTCAAACTCTCATCCCCAGAGGATAACTAGAACATGCTTCCTTAGTGGAAGGTTCATATACCCGATCCCTCAACGGATTCCTCCTCCCTCTCTAATGTCCTTGGCATATGTTGAGTTGCATTGCACTAAGATCATGATTCTATCTACATCTCTGGTTTAGGTATAGATCATTTTCATTAGCTTGCAATCTTTGGACATTGTTGATCATCTCGATCAATGCCAATACGTATGGTGTGCCTTGTCAATTACACCACGCCTATTGTCCTTCTATTGACCTCACTTTTGGAGTGAGTTCTCAATCTCCTCATCATATATCTAGGACTCTTACAAATACTAAGAGCTCCCTAGTCTTAAGACACTTCAAGTGATTACGTGAACACATATCCTAAGCCTAAAGACTTAGAAGGGTTAGTCATAGGAGTACACTATGCCTTAGGAACTTAAAGAGACTTACCCACCCTATAACTCATCCAATCCATATCCTCCTTCTCAAACCAAATTGTAAATTCTAATCTGAATTCAAAATCAAATTTGCAAAATTCATAAGTAGTCTCATCTAATTCAAATCCAAGAACAAAATCCTTCCTTAGCCTTATGATTGAAATCTATTGACTTAGCCCTAGAAAAATCCAAATCCAATTCAATTCAATTAATTTTCTCAAATATTAATTCAATCCCTCAATCATTCATCAAATTCAAATCCAAATTTGACTCTAAATGATTGAAACCCAAGATCAAATCCAAGCTCCAAATCCCTCCTAAGCTATGTGATCCACCATCATGAACTTTAGTCAAAGTCCTACTCAAATCAAGTTAAACTCAACTGATTTTCTTATAAATCAATTATTCCATCAATTATCTTTCCAAATATAAATTAAATCTACATCCAAATGATCAAAACTAAGTCAAACTAAATAAAGTCAAGTCAAGACCCCCTCCTAAGCCATATGGACCTACCTCTATGAGTTTAGCCAAATCTTAACCCAAATCAAGTAAAACTCAATTGATTTTCTTATAAATCAATTATATATTCAATCATCTTCAAAAATATAAATGAAACCCATATTCTAATCATAGGAATTAAATCAAATTCTCTTCTAAGCCCTTTGGACCTACCTTCAGCTTAGCCAAATTTACCTTCAAATCACTTCAAACTCAAGTGATTTTCTCATAAGTCAATTATATAGTCAATCATCTTCCTAAATATAAATGAAATATACATTCAAATAGTCAAAACCAAATTCAAAGTCAAATCAAAACCCAACTTCGTAAGCCATTTCTTTGGACTTAACCAAAAATATCTAAATCAAGCCAAAATCAATAGATTTTCTCTTGAATTAATCATTCCTTCAATCATCTATCCAAATATAAATAAAACCTACAATCATCAAGTCAAACTGAAATCAACCCAAGTCAAGCCCATCTTAGCCCTTTTGACTTAAATTCCAAATGAACAAAAACTCATCATAGCCCAAATTGATTGTAGTAGAATTTATATTTCAATCTTAAACTCATATAAAAATTCAACTAAACATTAATCAAACCAAAACTAAGCTAATTAACCTATTTAGGTTCACTTGACCCCCAAAGTGACCTAAAGAACCCATTTGAGCCAAGTTCTAATCCAACCCAAATTGGATTGAACCAAGCCCATCCAAACCTCATACCATGATCATTGATCACCCTAAGATGATCAATTAAATCAAGTCAACTTGGTCATTTGACCAAGTCAACCCTTTAACCCATATGAACCCAAACTAGCCAAAACCTACCCTATACTAAATCAATTGAAACCATTGATTCACATCAACCCATAATCAATGATTGAACATGACTTGACCATCAATTGAGCCAAACTAAACTCAATTGGTCATTCAATCCAAGTTAACCCAAATTGACCTAAAAGGCCCAAATAGGTCAAATCATGATACAACCCAAATTGATTACAACCAATGGCTCAAGTTCATTACAAATTGATTATTGAACTTGACCAAAGCCATAATTGAGCCTAATTTGACCAATTAGACCCAATTGACCAACTTAGCCCAAATTTACCTAAAGGGCTAAATAAAATTATATCCTAATTGATTCAAACCAAAGCCTATAATTCTATACAATTGACCAATTGAACTTAAACAAATACCTAGCCCAAGCCAATTTGTTCAATTTGGTCAAATTGGTCAACTTACCCATTTGACCTATATGAATCCAAATGAGCCAAAATCAAACCTAGACCAAATTGATTGAAACCACTTAAACCAAAATTCTTCAAATCATCATTTGACCAACCCAAGCTTTGGTTTGACCCAATTTAATCAATTAGTCAACCTAACCCAACCTAGCCCAATTTGACCCTTATAGGTCAAATTGAGCCAAACCCCTTTGAACCAACCCATGGCACTTTGGAACTTGACCAAAATGACCCAAACCTACTTAGGATCAATGCAAAATCAGCCCAAACCCAAATGAGTCCAATCCAAGGTATTACCCATTGGCTAAACCTCTTTACATAGGATTCCACCCGTTTTGGCAAAATCCACTCTCCCATTACCCTAGGAAGCCATCAAACACCCCAAATGGGGTTCTACCTAGTCTCTTAGCCCACTCTCAGTGGGCTAGGACTGTCCACCTCCCATCACTTTAATGAGGATTTTCGGCCACCATTATGGAGAGAAAAAAAGAGGCCTCCAAAGCACTTTTTATGTTTTCCAAGAGCTCCTCCAAGCAAGAAGCCCTTTCCCCACTTCCTTTAGGAAAAATACCAAAAAGATTCCAAGGGGTGGTTAGGGTATAGATTCATCTCAAGGCTTCATCTCACATCCAAAAGTGTGCTCCAATCAACACAGCCAACAAAAATCATCCCTGGTGAAGTAATTTCCAAATCCTGTAGCCGGCCGTAGGATCTCTTGTTTGTGATGATGTTTGTGCAATTTTAGGAATTTCTCTTAGATATCCCTTGCATCATTCATTTTGAACAATCATAATACAAAAATAGAAGTTTTTTGGCAAGAATCATCATGAAATCGAGCCTAGACGGACCCTTTTTTGTTTGAATTTGCCAAATCTCATCGGTTGCATTATTCCTCTCATCATTTTCATCATTCTTGGGAGAAGAATCACATCAGCTGTTCGATCCCATCTCAATAGGAATGGACGGCTGAGATTAGAAGAAGATCCACATGGATTTAAACCCTTAGATCACACTATTCAATCAGACGAGTTTATTCTCGATTGTTCTCCATATGGAACCGCATCATCCAATCCACCGTTGAAACATGGAACTGCGTGATCCAGTTAGCGTCGCGTGGTGCTGATTGGTTTAAGTAAGAAATTAAGGATTTTCTTCTTTTAAAAATTAATTAAAATCACCTGAAACTTCAAAAATTTATCAAAAATAAATTATTGAAAAAAAATTTATAAATAAAAGCTCGCTGGATTTGTCTTTTAGAGAGAAATCCAACAAACCCAAAATCCCTAATTATTACTGAGTATTCTGAGCTTAATTTAAGTTTTTGTGAAAATCAAATTTCATTAATTAATCTAAAAAATATAAATTAAATTGATTTATATTTTTTTATTGATTAAAACTGAGTTTAAAATCTACCTATTTTGAAAATTTCAAGTCAATATGACCTCTCGATTGGGAGATATTAAATTTTGAAATTCAAAGTGTCTATTTTAGTAAAATAAATTAATAAATTTATAAAAATTATGAAAATTTATCAAAATGGTTTTAAAATAGTTCAATTGACATCAGAGAGCTACAAATAAAAAAATGGGACTAATTTTTCTAATCTTTTTCTTAAGTCCACTTCACTTTTCAAAAAAAAAATTAATTAAGGACTACTTGGCTAACTAATTACTTAATTAGTCTAATTAAAATCTAGAATGTATTCATTCCTTAATTAATTTATGGGTAGAATTTTAGGTGTTTAATAGCCTAAAGAGAGTTAATGAAATTATGTTTTACCCATATGTGTGGGAAAATCATAAAAGTAATTAATTAAGTTCCTTAATCTAATTAACTAAAAATTGTAAGCTGGCCCTTTCATTTCCTAGGACCATTGCTAGTTTACTTTTTAATGTATTTGCACATCATATTAGCTCACAATTATTTGGATAATTATGTTAAGGTAACATAAAAATGGTTAATTAATGAACTTAATGCATATTACAACTTAATTAATCCATAAAATCAACTTAATCATATTTTATTAAACCAAATTAACTTACAAACATGGGGATGGGTTAGGATTAGCAAACTTCTTCTTACATTCCTTAAGTCAAATTGAACATGAAATTAAAATGATACATTAAAGAAGCTTTGGTTTATCTTAAATAGTTTTATTTGACATGTTTGTCCTTAGGAGTTAATTGAATTGAATGAATCACATGCTTGTGTTTGATTATTCCTTCCAATCATGTTAAATATTGCATGTCATTTGATTCATACATCCATCTCTTTTCAAAATTAATTAAATCAAATGGTTTTCATTTATGCTAAGCTTGCATGCGTTGATTTAATATATGTGTGTCTATTATCACTACTAAACTCCAAATGTATTTTTCAAAAGCTTATAAATGAATGGTAACATATGTTGTGATGTTAGTTATAAATACATAGGATATGCATGTGATTATACCTTAAGTGTATGAAGTGAAATCTCTTTCCTTTATTCACATGTTGATTTACATAAATATGAATGTAATGGGTATATAGCCTTGATATCCTAGGAATACGAGGCTTTAAGTAGCCTAAGAGAGGTCATTTGATTATCTCACTTCCCTAGTTTAAACAACAACATGTACTCCATTGATTTCACTCTATGTATCTTTAACATAAGAATTTAGATAGAGCTTTAAATCATATACTTAAATAATTCCATTAAAGAAATTATAATCTTTGCATGATTTTCATCTTCTTAATTATAAATACATGTGTATGTATTTAAGTAAAATAAGTATATAGTCTAGACATCACAGGAATACAAGGCTTTAAGTAGCCCCAAGTAGGTCATTTGATTACCTTACTTCCCTGGTTAACAAAGACACGTACTTCTTTATGTATTTTTATACATATATGTGTGTGTATTTGATTAGATGATGATAATCTTCCTTACTATCTAAAATACATGCATTCATAATTGACTATTCATTGGATTAATTAATCATGTAACTTAGATTTTGCTTTCTTATATTATTACATACAAATTTACATATGATTGAATGTAATGGGTATATAGTTTGGACATCCTACGAACACGAGGCTTTAGCTAGCCCCAAGGAGATCATTTGATTACCACACTTTCCTGGTTAACAATGACACATACTTATTTATTTTCATCCCTATGTATTTTTGTATAAGAATTTAGATAGAGTTTTAAATTAAAATGATTAAATAATTTAATCACATTAAAAAGGATATAAATTCCAAATATACACACATACATTCATCATATATGTGTGCTAAAGATGCATTATATGCATGGATACACTTAGGATTAAATCATATGCATGATACTCATGATGGAAAGGAATGATTTGACATGTCTCATGTGTTAGTAATTTAATCAAGTTGATCTTAAGATGTTTTACATGTTAAATAAAATCATTTAAAGTAAGCCTAAATTTAGTATTAATTAAATCATTTAATAATCCTTTCACTAAAGAGAACTAAATCAAATTAACATACTTTAGAAAGTGACTTAAGAAAGAGATGGAAGAGGATAATCCTCTTTCTTCTCTTTATAACACTTAGTTGCTAACTATAATCATATGAAATGAAAGAAAACATAAATTAAAATTCTCAAATTAATTAAATAACTTCAAGTGAAATTCACCCTTTATATTAAATGAAAGTCTTCTACACTTAGAAAATAATAACACTAATGCTTAGTTAAGATATACCACACAAAACACACATTAACTAAGTCATCACTTCTAGCTTTATGTTAGATGATGCTTGGTATGATGCATGTTTTATTTTGTGATGTATTATTTTAGACTGGATGTTAGGGTGTATGTTTCGTAGAATAGATGTTAGGCCGATATTAGCCAAATCATATTTTCTATAGGGGATTGTGCTTAAGGGGCGTTAAAAATAAATATAAATGCTCTCTTTTGCAAGTTGCTTAAGCCCCTAAGTATAATCCAAGTTAGGATAGGTGTGCTTGGTTACCCATGTGTAGGGTGCTAAGTCCAAATTACAAATATAACTGCTTGGGTTGTATGTATGGTTTAGCTAACACTTATTTTACAGGCATAGTTAGATTTGATTTTCTTATTTTTAATATAATTTTGTATTAGGAATTAAGATTAGTGTTATGGGAGGATAAGGATGAACATTGGCTAGAAGGCTTTATCTTGGGAGGCCATGTGATGCTTTGAAGTGGAGTAAATCAAATGGAGATAAGAAGATGAAGACATGAAGACATGAAAATATAAAGGAAAGAAGACCCCCATAGCATATAAAATAATTGTAATTATTCTTTCATATTTCGGTTTGTATAAAGGTAGAGACTACCTATCTTTTCTCTTTCTAGGTTGTACGGCGTTACCCGACCACATCGGTCTCTTATTCTTTTTGTATTTGCTTTATAAAACTGATTGATATTATGTTTAAATTGTGCATTAGAAATGACATGCTTCTTCCTAGTTTCTTATTTGTTTGATGTTTTAATGTGTGGCTTGGATGCAATTAGGCTCTTAGGAAAAAAAAATTAATTTTTATACCCCAAATTAATCACTCATAACTAAATTTTAAACAATTCATAATCTCACCTAAAGTCTAAGCATTAAATAAGATAATTAAAATGTTTAACAACCTCTTAGCTGAATGTTGTATATTTCATGTCATGCATCATCTTGAATCACACTTGCAAAATGAGAGCCTCTATCCTTACACGCATAGGGACCGCTTGACCTGTGAGAACAACCCCTACTGATGGAGCTTCACCCTCTTTCTCTTTTGATTTGGCCAACAACTTTATTTCATCATGCATTTAGGCATATAAAAATCCTAAAGCCCTTTGTCAAAATGAAGTGTCAAAATTGAAATAAAATTTAAAAAGATTTTGCATTTGTAGATTAAGTCATTACTCATACCACTCATGCTCTAGTCTCTTAGGGAGTGGGTTTTAGGACTTTAGTCTCTTTCTAAATTTATAACAACCCAACTACCTTGCAATTTCATATGACCGGACCACATGGATTTAAAACGTAGGAGGAATTAACTGGTGGTCACTTCAGGCGGTTATATGCTTAGTTGTCCAGTGGTTTATCCTCTTTTGAGGAGGTAAACTTTATACCCATCTTCTCTTAGAGTTAGGTTGTGTTTTAGCTTATGCTAAAGCTCCCTATATTTAGGATTCGATATAGCTATTTCCATCAGGCTACAAACTTTAAATATATAAAGCCCAACCATAATTAATGCTCACTAAAGCTATGGAGATCACAGCATCTCTTTCCTACTCTGGTTTCCAAAATAAGTCTCTCCATTTGAACTTTCTCACTTGATTTTCCAATATAACCAATTTATTGATAGTCTAGCCTTGAAATCTTTGGAGACAATAATTACCTACTTTAATCGAGAGTATTCCTAAAGAATTTACCCTCCTTAGGATGTAATTAACTATGGTGGCATGCCTCTATAGGGAACTTTAGAACCTAGTTTAATATAAATCCTGCTTTATTCATCCATGTAAAGTAGGAGAAAAATCTCTGGTACAATCGAAGGCCCATCATGCCCTAGGAGTTCTTATTACGTGATTAAGTCCATTTAAGGGTGATGTCTTTATCTTTTAAAATAGTACATCAACCCCAATGTCATCCTTATTACTTCAATAAGTACCTACTATGATTTGTATGGTGTCCCCCCCCCCATACACATCCAAAAATAAACAACACACATATCTTCAAGATTTAGTAGGACTTAACAAATCTATTACCAAATATTTTTTATGATTTAGTAGTTATGATTTACTAAATCCATATATAGATTTAGTAAATCCTACTTGAATTAAATTCAATCTGCTAACACCTTTAGAATGCTAAAATTTTCAATAAAAAAAAAAAAACACACCTTTATATATACAACAATCTATGTAACAAATTCAATATAAAAGATTAGTATATTCTTTCTTTTGATGGAATGAAATACATGTGTATATGAAATCATTTCATTCGTGAGGAGTTGGATGAGAAGAAACTCATGTTCGCCTTTGTAGTAAAGATGATTCAGAAACAACCATCAACTATAACCCTAAAGAACCAGATTTCACAAACAACATAGTGGTCGAATGAAGGAAATATCTTGAAGAGAAAATTATATTTATTTTGGAAAAACGTTATTCAGGCACTTGAATCTATTTGGATCACAACTAGATAAATAGAAGTAGGGTGAAGGGCACTAACATGCTATGCATGTCGTGGTCGTAAGGGTATGTATCAATTTTGACAAACTTGTTACTGTGAGATCTTTGTTGCATTCCAATATAGCCAACTAGAAGACCAAATAGATGAAAATTACAAACATATCCTACATACTAGACAAGCAAATCGTAGTACAATTTCCAATCTCATAAACCATTAGGGATCTCTTTTTCATGGTGAGGTAAAGGAGAACTAAAAATGGGCTTGAGCATCATACTCCAATACAGATTGCATTCATCCTGGATCGCTAACTCTCAGACAACTAATATTCCATAATCCTACCCTCCTTTAGATTTGAAGCCTTCAATCTTTTTCCAGAACAAATGGCCTTAATGGAATTTGGTCGACATACTTTAGAAATTGTGAAAAATCAAGAAGAAATGAAATTTTAGCCAAAATGAAGGAGAGATCAATAATGATTTATAAGTATTTAAGGAAATATGATGGAGAAACAAGAACTTTCATTGCCTTGCAGTGTGCCAACCTCCACTATTCTTTCGGCCAAGGGCATATGAAGGTGGTTGGCTTGACGTGTAAAGAATTGGAGAGAGTGAGAGACTAAGAGAACAAGAGCGAAGATTGAGAAGAGCTTTTGCGCCAGCATGAAAAAAAAGTGAAAAGATTTTTTAGGACGAACAAATGATCATTTTGCCACTTTTATGGGGTTTATAAAACTCACAATGGGCAAGTGCTGACCTTGAAATATCGGTAGCTCCTTAGGAGGTTTATTAGGGTTGATAAGTTATGCATGTAGCCTCGATGTAAATGAATCAAAATTATTTCAAAAAAATAATTTAAAATATTAATACAGAAGATAAATAACCTACCAATTGATATAAAAAATCAAACTGTCAATTTACAAACTAAACATGTCCTTATAAACATAAGTGATTTAACATTTTCTAGAAATATAGGATAAGCGAAAGAAATATTAAATATGATGGAATAAAATTAACTTATAGACCCATTTTTTAAATTTAAAAGAGCAATTTGTTGTGATTAAGTATATATTTTAACATATTTGCAGATCATTTATATTTATATATATATATATATATATATATATATATATATATATATATATATATATATATATATATATATATATATATATATATATATATATATATATATATATATATATATGCTTCTTTATATTTTAACATATTATTGCAGTCAATATCTTTACACATTGTTCCGGAATGAAACCTAATGTTCACAGAACTATATCTTTAAAGTTAAGAAGTTATTAGACTATTCTATAAGACAATTGAAATTCTGGAAGAAGAAATCATCCTTACATAGAAAAAATTTTCCTCTTCCAAAGAAATTAATAGAGTTTGTTACTTAATGTTATGTTCAATCCGATCAATTTTAATGACAAATGAATGTTTGGATTTTAATGAATGTTTTTATGTATTTATATATCAATGCTAATTACATCTAATATCTTATAATATGTTTGAGGAAATTGCAGAGTAGAAGAAAGATATATCAAATTGGATAATGTGAAATTTCAAAAATATAATATTTTAGTATGCATTTATTCATTGGCATTAATCAATTTGCTCACAACTTAACATATTATTTAATTTAATTTAAAATCTTTATCTAATTAACATTCATTATATGTTTCATATATAGCATTTGAATTGTCAAAATAATAAATGATAATGACTATTAAGTAATTATTTTATTTACTTAATAAAATTAAATATTTTAATTTAATATGGTTATATGATAACATATGATGATTATATATAAAATTATATCATAATATTTAAATGTCACATGTCAAAATTAATAAAAATATATGAAATTTTGTATTTTAAAAAAGTCATTTTATAATCAAAATTTATATCATTTCATCTCCAATGGATTTCTGGATTTTTTCCTTTAATGATAGGTCACATGACCCAGTTTGATTAAAATTAAATTTATTATGAATTTTTTTTAAACATTAAGATTTTAATAATGAAAATAATGCTTTAATAAGCAAATGATATTTTTTACTTGCCATTTTAAAATTTCCTAATTAAATATTTATTTAATATAAATTATATTTTATTGAATAAATATCACATAAAATGAGTTAATAATATATTTTGAAATAATTCAAAATTACCTTCTATTTTATAAATAACCCTCATTCTCTTCACGAAATCATTCCTCATTCAAAAATTCCAGAAATCTAAAGAAAATTTTTTTAGATTTTCTTCCGTGTTCTCCAAATATTTCAAGATCAAATCTTTGGTTTGGAAGCTTCATCTTCAACTAAAGCTTTCTAAATGAGTTTATTTTCTTGATCTTAATCCTTTAGTTTTATTTTCACCATCTATTTCTTTCCAATTATATTTAATTATATTATTTTCACATTTGCAAAAAGAAAATAATAGGATCTATTTCAAAGTTTTAACTATGCTTTGAAATATTTCTTCATTAATCTTATTTTGAAAGATCATTTATTATCTATTTAGATATATTTTAAGCATTTTAAATTAAAATTATGCTAAATTATATTCTATATCTTTTTTAATTAAAATTTTATTTTTTATCTTAAATATGTTAAAAATTATATTTCTTTAATTGATTTTAAAAATAAAATAAATTTTTCAAATTTATTTTAACAAAAAAATATTGTGAATTTATTTAAAATTTTTTATTAGTCTACAAATTGTAATAACATAAACAATAAAATCACTTTAAGATATTTATTTTATTATTTCTATAAGATTATCTGCCAAAATTTTTTGATTTGTAAGTTGTGAATCATTTTTTGAATTGGATATCTTGTTTTGTGAGAAATTTATTTTATCAAAATTATTTTATATTTTTCTTTTAAAATGTAAAAAGTCATTTCCTTAATGAGAAAGACATATTATTGTATTGCATCAATTATATGGAGTATTAAATTTTTAATTTATTTGGATTCCTATCTGGACATTAGTGATTTTGGGATTTCAACAACGTAATTGCCTATTTTCTCCATATTGTTTTTTTATTTTTTGCATTAAATTTAGCATTGAAAATCAAAATTAATTTTCTAAACAAAATTTAAGATTTAATTTACAATTTTTAATATGAATTCATCCCCTAGCTATAGTGACTACAAGTTTGAAAAAAAAAATTTAAATGTTATGCATGCATATCATTATTTATATGTTGCGCTCTCAAATCATTATTTACAATGATCTATATGTTGTGCTCATAAATCATTATTTATAAATGTTTAGAATAATTTTTAATTTTTAATTTAGGTTTAGTATTTTGATGATTTGAATTGAATATTAAGGTCATAAAAATTCATAAATATACTAAAATTAATTATTTTATAGTTGATCTTTTATTTTTCCACATCTCCATTAAATATTTAGTATTTTAAATCTCATAATATTAAAAAATACAAATTAATTGTTTATACCAAATACGAGATATATAAGAATTAGAAGATTATATGATGTATAAATTATGTTAGATATTAAATAAATTTGGGTGATGTATTTAGACTTTTATGATAATTTTAAAATATGTTTCTTTCAATATTAAGTAAAGAAATAAAAAATTGATCGATTTTCTTCAAAATTTTCAATCAGGAAGCACTATATTTATGGCTAAATAATAATATGTAAATAATATATAATTATATATATAATTAGAGCAAAGTAGCCATAGGTAAACTTGAGTTTCCTGATGACCTACAAGTTCAATTCAAAGCAAAACCAGAGCTGAATATTATTTTCTACTTCCTCTCATCTTCAAAAACTCTAACCTCGACTTTTAAACAACACTGCTTAAATTCCATTGTTTTCGTGATCATTGGTGGTAGCTATACAAATAATTTTTTATGGAGGGGCGAGAAGAAACATAATTGTTTAAAATTTTATTGATAGGAATTACAAAATTATTTCTCTACTAGAAGACCTATACATATATCTATTAGAGAGAAAAAATAAACTCGCATCAAACGGTCAAATTTTTTTTTTTTTGAATTTCTCATAGGTTATTAATGCTATATATGTATATATATATATATATATATATATATATATATATATATATATATATATATATATATATATATATATATATATATATATATATATATATATATAATGAATATAACAAATAAAGAAGCTATATATTAACATCATTTAAGTTTTCTTTTAATATATGTTATAGTCTAAAAATAAATTATTACTTTAAAATAATTTCCAAGAATAAAAAGAAATTATGGATACATTGATAACATGGTAAGAGTAGTTGGAAAAATCATGAAGACATTATTGGCTCATATAACACTAAGATTTTGTGTGTGTAATATATAAATTTATTAATGAGAAACAATAATAATAATAATAATAATAATAATAATAATAATAATAATAATAATAATAATAATAATAATAATAATAATAATAATAATAATAATAATAATAATAATAATAATAGATGAATTTTTATAAAATAGACTATCTGAAGTATGAATTTTATAGACAAGTTAAGAATAGTTCATTTTCTAACTTAATACAAATTATCATTTATTTTTTTAAAAAATAATTATTTATAAATCACATATTTATTTGAGATAGTGAAAGATGTCAAAAAATTAAAAGAAAAATTATGACCCTAGTTTAGTAGATATTCAAAGAATTGAGAACTTTATATAGCAAATTGCATTGTGCAAAAAGAATTGAGGTATAAATGCATATTCTATATTTATTTGGAAAGCAAAATGTGTTGTATAGCATATAATATGTTTAAATCGATAACATTTAATATTTATTTATATCCTCCAATTGTTTTATTTAAACCAAATATTCTTTCCAATGTTACCAAATTTAATGATTTTGAATGCTTATTTTTACTCATATATAAATTATTTATTGTCATTAATGGACTAGAGACTTATTAGTAAAATTATGTCAGGTTAAAAAAAGAACAATAATTTCTCAAGATCTTATTTTAATATTCAAATATGCCAAATTTAGGTCTTTTCCAACCATTGATTATTGAAATATACTAAGTTGTGGAATATATCTGATTAATTCTATAAAATTAAGTATTACGTTTTATTAGGCTCTTCATAGGTCTATTATTATTTCTTTGCATGTTATAAATAAGTCATCTTAGTAGTATTTTGGAATAAAAGCACCATGTAAAAGCAAATAAGCCATGTTTGAATATATTTTCTCCTCCATTTTAATGTATTATTATCGTTTTCATTTTGTATTTCTTGTTATATATATATAGTATATATATATATATATATATATATATATATATATATATATATATATATATATATATATATATATATATATATATATATATATATATATATATATATATGATATTAGCTGTGTTATGTTCTTTCTGCTTAAAATTTGGAATAATTTTAACAATACAAATGAACAAAATTAATGTGTAATTAAAAGATAAATTAAGAAGAGTTCTTTTATTTTAGACGTAAGATAAATAAGTACTTATTCCTTTAGACATAAGTGAAGTTAAAAATAATAAAATATGAATTTATTTTGTTTAGTATTTTAAAGAATTAAGAATTGCTTGATCAAGAAAAATGTACATTTTACATTTATTGTTATTTCCCTGAGTTGTGTATGAGGTCTATAACTTTACAATTAAAATTATGCATGAGTGAAATATAGTAATTAAAAGTATTGACTATCCTATAATACAATTAAAATTCCGTTAGTTAATAGTCTTTAATCACATATTATTAAAATATATAAATTAATTGTTTATATCAAAGAAGAGATATATAAGAATTAGAAGATTATATGATGTATAAATTATGTTAGATATTCAATAAATTTGGGTGATGAGTTTAGATTTTTTTATGATAATTCTAAAATATGTTTCATTTTTATATTAAATAAAGTAAAAAAAAAATTGAGATCACTTTTAATTCAAAAATTTCAAATATGATGCACTCTCTTATGGCTAAATAATATGTAAATATATATGAATATATATAATTGGAGTTAAGGGCAGTGGTAAACCTAACTTTCCAACTACATGCACATCAATCCAAAGGTGACCAAACCGAGAATATTATTTTTTTACTTCCCATCTTTAAAGACCTAACCGATTCTTGCGACAACATAGTGACCTTAGCAGTTCAATTGTTTTCTATCGATCGTTGGTGGTAGCTATATGATCTACGATAGCTGCAGAATTTAAAAATTAAGAGATCATTGATTCTATGTTAATTCAGTGTGTCTTAAGAGGTTATATAATACTATTTGACATTCTCTAGTAGTTTGACTTGTAGTTTTTATAACATTTTGCACGAGGTTCTTGTTATACTAATTTAAATATTTTGTTTTTACACTTTTTCTCTCTTTTAACTAGTGGAAATGTGTAATCTTATAAGTTATGATGCATATTTAAAACTTTCACATCATTCTGTCAAATAATTGTAACTTAATTCTCTCCATCTTGCTAACATGTTTGAAAAAATATTTGCATATGAGATCCCAAATAATCCAACAAAAAACACTAGTACCTAAGTCACCTTTATGGACATTGGCATTATAATTTCATCTAAATCCCACTAACTTGTATAAGAAGTTACTTTTTGTTTAATATTAAGGGTTTATTTGGGATAGTTGCAGCTATCTAAAAAAGCAATGGTAAAAGTGCTATAAAAAATATGTTATTTAAGAAGCTGTAGTGGGGCCTACAATTTTTTTTATTTTAAAAGTCAAATCATATTTTTACCACCCAAAAAAGTTAGGCCAAGTTGGAAAGGTAGTTTTCTCATCAAAAATTCTTTAAAACGAAGGCAGAATGCAGTTCACCAAACTACAATGTGGCACCACACTGCCACTGCCACGCAAACACACTCTAAGATTGACCAATTTATCACTTTTGTGTGCTTTTAGCTTCAAATGCTTAACAATAAATATGTTGCCTTTTTTATATAATAGATTTAAGTCACACCATTTTATTTATCTTTGTGATTAAGGTATACTTGTTTTTACTTGTCACAAATATTTAATTAATAAATGATCTAAGCATTTATTATGAGTAAAAAAATCATATTGGGCTCAGCCTTGCATTACAAGGAAGTACAAAAATAAGAAAAGTTTTCTACTAGAATGTTATTCTTTTGTGTTTAGTGTGTTGATTTGATCAAACATAATCTATCACATGTTTTAAAATTCAATTGCTTGCTACTTTTGCATTATTTGATTTTTATTTTCAATCATTGTTTTTTTTGAAAAATATGGAGATATATTACTAATTTTGATAGTTATTGATGCTAATGATGATTTAGGATCTGTTTGGAGTACCTGTAGTTTTTTGAAAAATTGATTGCAAAGTTTCTGTGAAAAAAATAGTTTTTTTAAAAAGTTGTTGTGTGTGTTATAAATGTTTTTCTTTTTGAAAATTTAAAAAATAATTTTCTAACAGTCATCACACTCTTAATAGTTTTGGTTCTCAAAACATCTTTTTCACCACAAAACTTTCTGAAAAGTAGTCAAAAAGCTAGTAGCCAAACGAAGTTGCTTCGTTATCTAGTTTCTTCCTGAAAAAGTAAAACAATTAGAAAGCTGTCCCGAACACACCTTTACTTTCATTAATATATGTTATTTTGAAGTCTTCCTGAAATGAGTCATGGTGGTAATTCTAAAATAATGAATGAAGTAATTCCATAACAACTATAAAGTCCGCAATTACTCAAACTACGCTTTGTGGCTATAGGATTATTACTTATTCAGAAGATTTATACAATCACAACCCTTACTCACATGAGACTACCACTATAAATCATCTTGAAGTTAGCCATAAAACTTATGTATCTCAAGTGTGGGTCAGGTTAGGCCACTTGGGGTGACATAATTAGTATAAGATAAATATTAGACTTACAAAATAAAATCATTTACTCCTCATTATGTAAATTGAAATGATAATATATCCTAGAGAATCAAACTCAATACTTCCCAACTGGATAAAACTAGGGCATAAATTTATTCTTTTATTTTAGTGAGAACAATCATCATATATATTTTTGGGGTAGGTGTAGTTTTAAAAGCTAGTTGTAAAAAATAGTTTTTTGAAAAGCTATTTGTATTACAAATATTTTTCTTTTTGAAAAATTCAAAAAGTAACTTTCTGATAGCCACCTCACTCTTAACGGTCCTGGTTCTCAAAATAGCATTTTCACTATAAAATGTTCTGAAATGTAGCCAAAAAGCTGGTAGCCAAACAAAGAAGCTACTTTTCTAGTTTCTTTCTAAAATAGCAGCGCTTAGAAGTCGTCCAAACGCACCATTACTTTCATTAATATATGTTATTCTGAAGTCTTCCTAAAATGAGTCATGGTGGTAATTCCTAAAGATAATGAATGAAGTAATTCCATAACAACTATAAAGTTTGCAATTACTAAAACTATTGCTTTATGGCTATAGGATTATTACTTATTCATGTAAGAAGCTTTATAAAATTCACAACCCTTACTCACATGAGACTATCACTTTAAATCAGCTTGAAGTTAGCCATAAACTTATGTATCTCAAGTGGTCAAGTTAGCCACTTGGGGTGACATAATTAGTGCATAAGATAAATATTAGTCATACAAAATAAAATCATTTACTACTCATTATGTAAATTGAAATGACAATATATCCTAGAGAATCAAACTCAATACTTTCCAACTGGATAAAACTAGGGCATAAATTTATTCTTTTATTTTAGTGAGAACATTCAACATATATATTTTAAGGGTAGCTGTAGTTTTTTGAAAAGCTAGTTGTAAAGTTATTGTAGAAAAACATATTTTTTTCAAAAAACTGTTGTGTGTGTTCTAAATATTTTTCTTTTTAAAAAATTTAAAAATAACTTTTGATCACCACTTTGTTTGATTCTCAAAATATTTTTTTACCACAAAACTTTCGAAAAGTAAAAAATGGTATAAATAAGTTCGCTGATTTTTTGAGCTAAAAGAAAAGCTATCTTAAACGCACCCTTACTTCATTAATATATGTTATTCTGAAGTCTTCCTGAAATGAGTCATGGTGATAATTCCTAAAAATAATGAATGAAGTAATTCCATAACAACTATAAATTCTACAATTACTCAAACTACTACTTTGTGGCTATATGATTATTACTTATTAATGTAAGAAGCTTTATACAATTCACAACCCTTACTCACATGAGACTACCACTTTAAATGAGCTTGAAGTTGTCCATAAAACGTATGTATCTCAAGTTTGAGGGTTAGGCCACTTGACATAATTAGTGCATAAGTTAAATATTAGTCGCATAAAATAAAATCATTTACTTGTCATTATGTAAATTGAAATGACAATATATCCTAGGAATCAAACTCAAATACTTCCCAACCGGATAACACTAGGAATAAATTTATTCTTTTATTTTAGTGAGAACATTCAGCATATATATTTTTTGAAGTATAAATAAAGTGGTAAATATTCTACACAGTACTTCGAAGCTGGATGGGCTGAACATTAGAAACTATAACAACAAAAAAATAAGTGATCGATCATGGGACAAAAGATCAACATTTCTTCCTGTAGGTGCTAGATTTGTTGGACTTATATTTCGAATGGAAAAAGCAAACGACATGAAAATCGTAAAAGAATATATAACATTCAATCGCAATCAAAGTGGAAACCATGCAAGTTTCACATAACTAAATTCACCTAGTTATATATTTTCGGGATTTCTAATCGGACTGAAATTAAATTATCGAATAGTTTTTAATAAATTTTGAGTAACAAAAATGAGCTGAAAACTAGAAGGCAGTCCTATAAAATCATATCAAATACCACTGAACTTTTGTGGAGATGAACTGATACGGATCTTCCATTGTACTTAGCATTCGTAATTCTTTAACCGCCCATCCAAAACTCCTCTAAAGAGCATTCCTACCAAAATTATTGTGCTCCACTTCATCAGTAGCAAGCCTTTTGGCAACCCAGTTGTTCTCATCCAGCTATCCCTTTTTCAGCACGACCACCCTCACAAGTCCATCTGCCAAAATCGGGAGAATAAGCGGGAGAAGAACGATCACTGCAACAAGAATCAACTAAGCAATCCAATGCACATTCCCCATCAAAGACTAGTCTATCAAAATAGAGAAATTTCAGAAAAGATGTACTAAGAGAAACACTGGACATTAATGAATAATTTCAACCAAAAGGGGTGATATCAGCAAAGATCAGAATGAAAAACACAGGACTGAAGGAACTTAGCTCACCAACAAAGTAACCGTCGTCTTGAAGAAGATGAAGATGAAGGACAAGATAGTGCACCTAATTACAACCTAGGAAATATATCATTTTTTTGTGTGGACCATTTGAGCCATTTTCATGGCAAACTCATAAACATATACATTCTCCGAGATTCGAATCTGGGATCTCCGAGAACAAAGCAAGACCTGAATCAACTGGTTGAGATAAAAAACACAGGAAAGCTATCATCATTGTGAAGAAGAAAAAAAAAGAACAAGCCATTGCACCTAATTAAACCCAAGAAAGCTGCTGACGCGTGTATAGTATTATATAGGAGTCCACAAGTGTGAATTAGGTGGTATGCCGTTGTGATATCATTAAGCAAGTCATAGCAAAAAATGCACCATGAGGTTAACTTAGTGAAGTCACAAGAAACTTATTTGTGGGTTCATGAGGTACAGGATCTTCTTGGGGATAAAAAGGAAATATTAAATTAAAATTTCTATAATATTGTGAAAAATCTAATCGGAGAAAGAGCCGAAAAAAGAGATTGAAGATTCAATAGTTCAACAAAGATTAAATTGGAAGTTGAACCATATGATGTAATAAATATTAAAATTATTATAAAAATTTAAATGATATAATAATATAAATATATGATAAATATATAATAAAATATAGAATATATAAATAATATTTTTAATAATTATAAATTTAAAAAATTAAATTAAATTTTATTAAGATATAATTAAACCAACCAACATAAAAGTACACTTACCATATGGCCATTATATATCTAAATATATGTAAATTAAATATATTTAAAATTAAGAACAAGTTTTATATAGATTTATAAATATAAATATAATTTATAATAAAAATATAAGTTTAAAATGTAAAAAATTATATCAAAACTTTATTAAATATATATATTAATAAAAATATATAATGTAAAATATTTATAATATATTATTAAAAATTTATAAGTTTAAAATAACTTGTTTTTATTATTAAGAAATTTATAATATGAGTATAAAGTTAATATTTTAAATATTATTTTTAGATTTATATATTTTAAAGCCATTTAATATTTTTAAACCCCAACTTTCTAGTCTAATTTCTTATTCCTATAGTCCAAGTCTAATTTAAACATGCTCCTAAAATCTTTTGTCCCACATGACAAAAGAAAGCTAGTGTTACACTCTTTATATAAAAGAAAATAGCTACCCAAGAAAAAGTTTAGGACCTACATAAGAGGTGGCTTAATATATCTTAAATTAATTTGGCTAAACTTATAATAATAAAAAAATTTAAGATTTGTTAGATTTATTTTTAAATATTTAATTAAAATATCATGTTTAATTATCATTTAAAATTTTTGTAACTATTTCATTAAAAAACAAGTGATTAATGAGCATAACATAGACTGACCGATTTTATATAATTGGGACCTATCCTTTGATTGACCGGAAGAATTGATGATTCAAGTTAGTTATCACTAGTTCGATGCAAAGGGGATTTTTATGGTTCTTGGCCAACTTATAGTTGAAAAAATGCCAAATCTGACTTTAAAAATAGTGGATAAAAGAGAAATTAAAAAGCATTATACAAAATGTATGCCTTTTTTTACCAAATTAGTAATTAAATGATAAACACATGCGCCGTGTGTATCAAACACGAGGCATGAGATTGGAAGAAAATCCCTCCAAACACTGGACCAAGCAATTCGGCGGGCTCAAAATGTAGGTAGAATCATTATGGGCTTACATGGAGAAGTCGTGCCTAAAGATTGTTGGTATGTTGATCTAGTATTTATAATTACAACTTTCTTTATGCTAATTATCTATCCTACACTTCTTATCTATGCTAAGTGCACTTTCTTTTATTGATTAGAAAGATGGCTTCAAAAAATGATGCATGCCTTATGGCTAAGCTTTGCTACTATTTGTTTGATTGCATCATATCACACACTCAATGGTACACATCTTCTTTATCAACAATTACTTGGAAGAGCTCCATTTAACATGATAGATATATGCATCCATATGATAATTTTATTTAGAATGTTTAAATGGTTGATGGATTTAATCCAACTGAGACCTGGTCTCCTACTGTAAAAAAGTTGTTTGCAATTTGTACATTACCATTATATTAGAAGCATGCTACTTTTTAAAATAAAAGATTGATGGTTAACTAATGTTTGTTTTCTGGACATGTTTTTTCTTGTGAGTAACAAATATGATTCAATTATAAGCACAATAATTTGTTATAATTTTAATTTGTTCTTGAGACCAACTCCACTATTGCTGTTTGATCCACGAGCCATGTTTGAAGCAATGGCTTTCTTCAAGACTTGACCATTGGACCACCGATCTTGAGCTCCATGGATGTAAATACCTGCAAATTGTAGAAATCCTCTTAGGTGTTGGTGTTTTATGAAATATTTTGCAATTTAGTGCAATTTCCACTGTAGGATCTCTTTGGATCTCTTCCTCCAAACAATTTGGAGTCAATCCTAATGCCTCAAGAGCTTTTGCTGGATCGAGGATGGTGTCCGTCAGAAGCTCGAGGGACGAAGGATCATCCGTTCTATTCCATGTGATTAAAATGGATGGCCATGATTTAATCCGTTAGAATTCTTGATTTAATCCCTTAAGACCCATGGGATTAATCTCTATCATCCGATCCGAGATCGGACGGTGGGGATGAAACCCGTCCATCGTCGTTGACTCAACACAGATCGGACGGATGGTTTATCGGCCACGGAAAGCGCCATCACGCCGTCGCATGGCTACGTAATTAGGGTTAATTAAGTGTAAAAATGTGATTAATTGCTATGGAATTTAAAATTTTATAACTAATTGTAGAAAAATCCTAAAAAATATAAGTAAACCCATTTTGGAAAGGATAAACAAATGAGAATTTATTAATCAGAATTAACATGAAATGATAAAGAGGTGTGATTATGACCTCTTTTCTAATTGTTTTCCCAAATCCATTTCATAAAGGAGGGTAATTAATTCATAATTAATTAAGGTTAATTAAGAATCTAAATGGTCAAATTAAATCAAATTAAAATGGCAATTAGATTAGATAAATTGAATTTTAGGTTTCTCTTATGTGTTTTAATAGAAAGAGTCTTAAAAAATTATGATTAACCATGTGGGAAATTTATAAGAGTACTTAGTTTAGTTACTTTAATTAACACTTAAGCATGAGCCTATTGCATTAGGTTCCTTAGGAAGCATTGCAACTTTAATTTATCATAAGCATGTCATTTGAGGCTCATGAATAAGTGGTTAATTAGATTAAAGAAGCATAGAAAAGGGTAATTAAATGAATTGCTTAATGATTCAACTTTAATTAATCCATAAAACCCACTTAATTATTTCTCTTTAAACATATTAAATCATCAACATGGGATGGGGTAAAATAGCAAATATTATTTCTCCCTTTAAATTTAATAATTCAAATCCAAAATCAAACTTCATAAGAAGCTTTGGTTTTCCTTAAATGATTTCATTCAACTTGATTGTCCTTAGGAATTAAAGTAGTTAAATGGATTATGTGGAATTGTTCAATTATTCCTTCTCATTCATCATAAATTTTGTATGTCATTTGTATCATGTATTCATGTTTTCAAGTCAAATAATCAAAATATATTTATGTAGAGTTACATGTGTTGAATTAAACCTATTATATGTGTGACTATTATAATAAATTCTAAAACTATTTTTAAAATTATAAATGTAAGTTAAATTGATATTATATTTGAATATTACATTTGATTTACATGTGCTTATAACCTAAACATGTCAAAGTATTGTGTTATCTTTATCCCACTAAAATTTCTAGTGCCTCACCTCTTATTATGCCACTAAAATTTTGAAATCCATCCTCTTACATTTAATCATAAGAAATCATTTTGGGATAACTTTATTCTGGTTTTTATTTCATTAAAATCCTTGCCAATTATTATTATTATTATTATTATTATTATTATTATTATTATTATTATTATTATTATTATTATTATTATTATTATTATTTATTATTATTATTATTATTATTATATTATTATTATATTATTATTATTATTTTTGAGACATTTATGTTGTTATGTAATATCATAGCTCTAATACTAATGGCCATGGAAAATTTTCTTAAAATTACCCATGCAACCTTAGTACACTATTATTAAATAAAACTTTTGCAAAACATTTATAACACTAAAAACTCTAGAAAGAGAACAAAGAGAACAAAGAGAACTTTGAAAAAAAGAATAACATGTATTATTAAACAAAAAATATTGCAATACTTAGCATGCTTAAGGACATGGTTTGTATCATAGAATAAACTTCTTTAGCCATGTGGCTTAGCACCCCCTAGTGTTAACTAAGAGCCTTACACTCACACAATGCATTTTAGAATAAGAGCACTACAATAATGGAAGAAAAAAAAAAAATTTACTTTTACAAAATGAAAAAAAAAAAAAAAAAAAACCTTATAAGATTTTACACTACAACTCACTCTAAATTTCTAGGGATGGATTACAAATAAGGAAGGTTCATATTTATAGACCTCCTCCTTTGCTTAGAACATCCATGATTGTAATATATTATTCATATAGGTAGAGTTCTTAGAATATTTTGCACCTTCCATATATTTATTATATATTATGGAGGCCTTTAAAGATTCTCTCATATTTTATATAGTATATTCTAAGGAATTCCAAAAAACTCCTCAATTATTTTTGTAATATTTAGAAGATTCTATAAAATTTTAGAAGCATTTAAATATCATAATATCCAAAGACTTTGCTTTCTTCTAGAATTTTCTAGATGTTTGGACTTACATTGAATTTTATAAGCTTTTTAACACCTTATGACTTTTATGGTTTTAGTGGATTCTCATGGACACATTTTCAAAGAGTTGTGGTTAATATTCTATCTCAATTTGAGGTAGATAGTATTTGAAAAAAGCAAAAATTTTCCATATAGATTCATGGCTATGATTATTAGTATTGCTTATTAGAAGATGAGCCCTAATGAGACTAGAATTTAGGTCAGCCTCCATGATATTGGTGGTATAGTTTATTTGAGGATTATGGGTATGATTTTCATTCCAATATGTGTATTACATTTATTGGACTATCATCTTTATTAATATAGTATTTACATTAAATGTATAAAATTAAATTTCTTATGTTTGCATCCTTTTGATGAAAGAGTAATTAGACTTGATAAAACAAGAGTAATAATTTACAATAAGATTCAAATTCATTGTATCATTGCCTTGATAACCTATAATTCAATCTTTATCATCAATTTTACTTTTTCTTGGCTATAGAATGTATGCTACAAAGTTTCATTAGATAAGACATCACAAAATTGAGAAATATTGTAGTCAAAATCATGTACCTAAATGTTATTAGAAATATTTAAGAGGAGGTTCTACAACTCATAGCTCAAAGAAATGGACTTGAGACTTTAAACTAATTGAAATATCTTATTGATGCCTTCCAAGAAAATATTTAAGGCTTTGCATGGTCTATTGCTAAGATAAAATGATTAAATATTGTATGTTAAAGGCTTAACATTGATAGAAATATTAGGTTAATCAAATTAAAAAAAAATTGGCAAATGGATATAACTTTGGATAAACTAATTTCTTATTAACTATAAATGTATTAAATGTATTTATAATGTTATTTTAATTAAGAAGTATAATGGAAAATGGAAGATGCGCATCGATTTTATTAATTTGAATATGGTCTATCTATAGAATACCCTTCTATAAATTGATGTAATCATTGTTAATTAGTCTTTTTTTTAGTTAGCTAATATTTTTTAGTAAATCACAAAAAATATGTATTATAAATTATAAAATGACAATTATCACTAGTGATGGTTTGTGTTATATAAAAAGAATGTGATTGATAAGAGAATAATAACTTTATTTTTAGAGAATAAAAAAAATTATTAAATTTAATATTCAAAACTTATTGATAAAATAATAAAAATGAATGAATCTAGATAAAATAAATGTTTCATTAGAAATATACTTTAACGACTAAAGAGATTTTATTATAGACTAAAGATTATATTTTCAATATTATAATGAAATTATAAAATGGAGACAAAATCATAAGACCAAAAGTATTACATAATTTGATCTCTTTTCTTTTTAATTGTCAAGTGGATGTTTGAGATTGCTTTATTTTTGGTTTAATTTAATTTAATTTATATTTGAAATACAAATATTTGGTAGTAATATATGTTTATAAAAAAATATTCAAAACATCTAAAGTTAGTTTGTATTTATTTTTTAAAAATAACGTGATTTAATTAAAAAAAAAAAAAAACAAAAAAAAGAACTAAAATATATTGAACAAACACATTTGAAAATAAAAATATAAAATATAAAACAAATGTTTTTTTTTAGCTATAAATATCTAATCAAACAGAGTATACAGAGAGAGAGCTATATTAATAATGCATATAAGAAGATAATGATATAATCACAATTAACAATGAAATGGTTAAATTTTATATTTTAAAATCATTCTAGAAAAGAATTGTTTTTTCTTAAATTTATTATATATAGACTTTTAGAGATAATAAATATATATATATATATATATATATATATATATATATATATATATATATATATATATATTTATGAAATATATTTTATATTAAACATATATTCATTTCAAATTAATTTTTATTAGTTATTTTAAATAGTTAATGAGATTAAAGTTTTAATCAATGATTTAAGATAAGTTTAAGAGAACCTATTGAGATTCATCAGAGAAAAGGAAAAACAAGAAGCAAAAAAAAAAAAAAAAAGTTTCATCCTCTTTGAGTGACATTACTGCCAAGCCTTTCCATAGTCGAGCTGCTCCTTCAATGACTGGTCTCCTTCAATGCTTCTCCATATAACCATCATCTTCTGAATAAGCAAGTGTCTATGTCATACCTTTACTCACAAATCCACAACTTTCCCCCATAGAGAGGGAGTCACTAGGCTCTAGCAACTATTGGTGTTGAAGTCCATTAAGCGATTGAATGTCCTCTTTTAGACTCCCTTCAATGGTTGTTCAGGTTCCCCACTATATCATGGCACCACGGGAACATTTTCTAAGTCTATTCTTGATCCTATCATTGTCATTTGTCTTGCATCGTGATTGTGTTCTTGTTGTTGTTGACCTCACTTTTGGAGTGAGTTCTCAATCTCCTTATTTAGACAAAGGAATCTGTATATACTGAGATTTTCTTAGTCATAAGACACATCTAGTAATTTGGTAAACGCCTAACCTAAGCCTAAAGACTTAGAAGAGTTCAACCATAGGATTAAGCCATGCCTTAGGGATTAGGGAAATCACATACCCTATAGCCTAAGCCCAATCCATGTACACCTTAAATTCAATCCAAATCCAAATTTCAAACATGACCTCAAATTCAATCCAAATCAAAGTGTTAAGCCAATCCAAACTTCATGTCATGATTGTTAATCATCTTAAATTAATCAATTATCATGAATTGAGTCAAACCAAGTCAACTAGCCCATTGACCAAGTCAACCTCTAACTCATGTGAACCCAAACTAGCCAAATTGTAACATAATAAATTGATTACAACCAATGGCTCAAGTTCATTCCAAATTTACTATTGAACTTGACCAAAGTCTCAATTGAGCCTAATTGACTTACTAGACCTAAAACCCATTGAACGAACTTGACCTTAGGGATCAAATCAATCAAAAATTCAATTAAATCCAAATTGAACTTAACCAAAGCCTACAATATATTCCAAATGATCAACAAAACCCAAAACAAGCCATGATTCAAGCTAATTTGGCCAATTAGGCTAAATTGGTCAACTTAACCCATTTAACCCAAATGAACTCAAATGAACCAAAATCAAATCTAAATCAAATTAAACCAAACCAATGACACAAATACACTCCAATTGATCATATGAACTTGATCCAACCTTGGTTTGACCTAATTTGAGCAATTGGTCAACCTAACTTGATTTTATCCAATTTGGCCTAAAAAGGTCAAATTGATCCAAATTAAACTAAATGAACTCCAAATGACATGAAATTTGATCCAACTCACTTTTGACTCATTTTAAATCTGCCCAAATCAAATCTAATGCCAAATGACTACTTTGCCCTTGGGTCAAGGGCATCCCATGAGAAAAGACACTTGCCCAAATGGGTAGTTCTCTTCGGCCACTTGACACTCATCTATTGGTCCACATAGACACCAAACAACCCCACCCAAGGTGGTTGGGGCAGCCATGACTCATGGGAGGTGAATTTACCTCACCTTTCCCATTGGAACACTTGGCATGAAGGACTTCTACCTCCGCTTGCTAAGACACCCATTAGTCCTTCATGGAAGCCACCTCCCATGCCTTGGCCACTCAAATCAAGCCACCTAAAGAGAATCCCAACCACCCAAGCCAAGGACACACACTAGGAGCTAAAATCACAAGGAATGAGGTGATTTTCGGCCATTCCAAAGTACATAAAATAGAGAGGAAAAAACTCTTCCTTCCACACTCATTTCACTTCCTAGTGCTTCCAAACCAACCAGCAACCCTTCCCACTTCATTTTGGAGTGAAAGCCATCAAAATCAAGTGGATTCCGGCGAGAAGCGACGACATTTGGTGGACACATCATTATGGAGCGAAGCATGAGCCCAAATCCATTCTAAAGCCTCTTCGTGTATTCATGAGCATGCTCAGATCTTCACCGCTACCGAAAATCATCCCTGGTGAGGTTATTTTCAAGAACCGTAGTCGACCGTAGGAGCTTTTGTTTGTGACTATTTTTACATGATTTTAGGAATTTCCTTTAAATAAATGTTACATTTTTCATTTTATATTATCTCCACGTGAATTGGAATGTTTTTTTGGCGAAGATCGCCGTGAAATCAAGCCTGTTTGGATGAAATTTCATTGAAATTTTGCTCAAAATTGCGAAATCCCATCGGTTTCACCAGTTAGAAAGCAGCAGTGATACGATCCCACGCCGGGATGACGGGCTAAGATCTCATGTTGAATCGAACATTTCCAGCCTTCGATTTGGACCGTCCGATTTGTGATCGGAGGGTCTAATCTGATCCGCGCGTCGTGATCCGCCTTCTCACTCATCTCGGCCGCATGCCACGCGAATGATGGCCAACCGCGTCCAAGTAGATTGCCTTGTCAGCGCCGCGTGGCGTTGACTAGGTTAAGTAGGAAGTTCAGCCTTTTTATTTTAAAATTAATTAAATCATCTAAAACTTCAAAAAATTATAGAAAATAAAATACTTAACCTAAAATTGCAAATAAGGGCTCATTGGATTCATCTTTTTTGAGAGGAATCCAAAAAACCTAAAATATCCAAATTTCACTAAATATGTTGAGCTTAATTTAAGTTTTAGTGAAATTCAAATTTTATTAATTAAACCAAAAATACACATTAGATTGATTTGAAATTTTCAGGGCTTGAAATTGAATTTAAAGTACCCCCACCATTAAAATTTAAAGTTAAAAGGATTTCTGGATTTGAATATATTACAATATGTAATTCAAATAGTCAAAATAAATTAATAGACTTTATAAAAATCATGAAAAATCATTTAAATCACCTGAAACTTTGGAATATTATAACAAATCATATAAAAATTCAAAAAGTATAAATAAATGCCCATTTTAAAGATATTTTAGAAGAAAATTTATTAAAACTATTTATAATTAATTTTGAATAGTAATTAAGGCTTAATTTAGGTTTAATTGACAACTTAATTAGCTTAATTACTCTCTAATTACCCAAATAACAAATCCCAAACTTTTTGAGAAAGATTAATGGGATGACCTTTGCCTCTCATAATTTTCTTGGGATTTATTGCTTGGTTAATTAGGGAAATTACTTGTCTTAGTTGTAATTACTTTTTGAATTAATTAGATTATTAGTTAATATTCTAAACAGTAAGGAAACCATTAATTAAGCTTACTAATCATTGTGGAACAGTGAATGGTCATGAGGAATGAGATTGGGACCTCTTTTCCATTCTTTTCTCTAAGTTCATTTCACTTGACTTGAAACTAATTAATTTGTGACTAATTAATGATTTAATTCATTAATTAAATGGCTTAATTAATTAAATTAAAATTATAATCATTTTAGATCTCATCTAAGTTTCTTAGGTAGACTCTTAGGTGTTCAATAACCTAAGAGAATCCTAAGGAAATTATAATTAGCCCATATGTGTGGGAGAATTATAAGAGTACTTAATTAAGTCATTTAGCTTAATTAACTTTTAATTGTGAGCCAATTGCATTAGACCACTTTCATTTCTTAGGATCATTGTTGATTTAATTTCTAATTCATATGCATATCATGTTGGCTCACCATTACTTGGGTAAATAAGTCATGGTGATATAGGAAAGGGGTAATTAATGGACTTAACTCATATTGCAACCTAATTAATCTATAAAATCAACTTAATTTATTTTCATTGAACCAAATTGATTAACCAATATGGAAATGGGTTAGGAGAAGAAAATTATTAAATCTCCTCTTTTCTCTAAAATCAAATCAAACATCTAAAAATAACTTAATAAGAAGCTTTGGTTTACTTTAAATGATTGTATTTGATATAATTATCTTTAGGAACTAGTTTGATTGAATGAAACATGTATTTTATGTCTTATTATTCCTTTCTAATCATATTAAATGATGTGTGTCATGTGGTTCCATGCATTCATATTTTTAAAATGTTTAAACTTAAATGAATTTCCTTTATGTCATGCTTGCATGTGTTGATTTAATTTAATACATGTGTGGCTATTATCACTATTAAATTTTAATGTATTTTCAAAAAGCTTATAAGTGAGTAATAACATATGAAGTGATAGTAGTTATGATTACATATAAGTTTTCATGTGCTTATAGCTTAAGTATGTGAAATAGATCTTTCTTTTCTTTAATCTATATGTAGTTTCACATGTATTTGAATGTTAATAAGTATATAGTTTGGACAGCCCGAGAATATGAGGCTTTAGTTAGCCCCAAGGAGGTCATTTGATTACCTCATTTCCTTACTTTAACAATGACACACACTTATTTGATTTCATTTACATGTGTTCTTACATTAGAATTGGGATCAAATTCTATTTAACATACATAAATGTTCCAATCAAATAAAATGTAATTTGTACATGACTTTCTTTCTCTTACTTACATATGCATTCATGTGTAGTGAGATAGCAAAGTATAAAGTCTAGACATCCCAGGAATACGAGGATTTAACTAGCCCCCAAGGAGGTCATTTGATTACCTCACTTCCCTAGTTTAACAAAGGCACGTACTCGCTTATTTCTCTTTACATGTGTATGTATGTGTGGCTAAGGGATGAAAATTCCTCTTTTCTACTAAGAATACATGCATTCATAATAAACTAAATGATTGGATTAATTAGCCATATGATTTGTCATCTCTTTCCTTATATTCTCACATACAAATTTACATGTGTTTGAATGCAAATGGGTATATAGTTTGGACATCCCAGGAATACGATATTTTAGCTATCCCTAAGGAGGTCATTTGATTTTCTCACTTCCCTAGTTTAACAATGACACATACCTATTTAATTTCATTCTTATGTATTTTTGTATAAGAATTTGGATAAAGCTCTAAATTAACATGATTAAATAAGAAATATAAACTTCAAATATGCACATCTACATTCATCATTTGAGTGTTATAAAACATGTTGTATGTATAGTCATACTTAGAGTTAAGTCATATGCATGCTACATGTGATGGAAAGGAATAAATTGATATATGTCTTGTGTTAGTAGTTCAATTTAATCTGAAGCCTTTTATGTTGAATGCAATCATTTAAGGTGAACCTAAACTTAGGATTAATTTAAAATGTGTAATATTCACTAAAGAGAACTAAATTAAATTAATATGCTTTAGAAAGTGGCTTAAGGTAGGGATGAAAGAGAGCAATCCTCTTTCTTCTCTTTGTAATTCTTAGTTGCTAAGTGTATGTCATATGAAACTAAAGAAAACACAAATTAAAACCTATCAATCAATTAAAGCACTTGAAGTGAAACCACCTTTTAAATTGAATCTTTATACACTTAGAAAATCTTATCTCTAAAGCCTAATTAGGACATATCACACAAGCCTTAATACATACACATTAGATTAAATTATCACTTTTAGCCTTATGTTAGGACTGTGCATGGTTTGATATATGTTATATTTTATGATGTATTATTTTAGAGAAAATATTATAGTGTACATTTCATAGACTAGATGGTGGGCCATGATTAGCCTAATCATTGACATGGGGGATATATATATATATATATATATATAATATATATATATATAGCTGCTCTCTTTAGATTGCTTAAGCAAGCATAAGTTAGTTAGGTGGGCTTGGTTACCCATGTGCAGGGTGTTAAGTCCAAATTATAAATAGAACTGCTTGGGTTGTATGAGTGTCTAGCTAACACTTATTTTGCATGAGTAGTTAGAGTTACTTTTCCTATTCTTAATATAATTTTGTATTAGGAATTAGGATTAGTATTATGGGGGGATAAGGATGAGAATTTGCTAGAAGGCTTTGTCTTGGGAGGCCATGTGATGCCTTTGAAGAGGAGCAAACCAAATTAAAGAAGGAGGAAGACACATAAAGACATGAAGACATGAAGACTTGAAGACACCCCCCTCCCCATAGCATTTATTATTTGTAAATTGTAAGTTATTCTTTTATGTATCGAGTTGTATAAGGCTAAAGCTCGGCTACCTATTTTCTCCTTTCGAGTTGTACGACGGTACCCGACTGCACCGACCTTTTATTCTTTTGCGTTAGCTATTAAATGTTTGATGTTATGTTGAGCTTGTGCATTAGAAATTACATGTATTTTCATAGTTTCTTTTTGATTGATGATTGAATGTGTGGCTTGGCCATGATTAGACTCTTAGAAAAAAAATTTTCTGCCCAACTATAACTCATAATTAAAATTTTCTACAACC